>OX439001.1:42726055-45621055 GCA_949316495.1 Amphiduros pacificus | reverse complement strand
GCAGATTGTGGGACCATAATAAAATGGATTTCCAAACAACTTGGATAAAATGATCTTAACAATATTAACTGTGATCCTTGTGAAACAGATTTTCTATTTTTCAAAAAGATTTAAAGAAAAACTGAGGTAAAGTACACACTTGACCATTTCAAAAATGTTAATTTTTTCACTTCTCTTCACATATCTCATTGCCAAACTTTTTATTTCCAAATCATACAAATGAAAACAAGAAAATCTGTTTCACTAGGATCACAGTGAATTTTCTTCCCAATAAAATAAAATAAACACAGCTGAAAACAAGCCTACTCCCGTTGTGTAATCTGCAGAACTAATTTGCTTGTCTTCTTCATTTCCTATCAAAACTATCATTGAGAAATATACTTGTATTCATATCTGAAATTCAAGTATTATAGTGTTTAAATGTCATTGGATGCTTTTATTTTAATAGGGAATGTATTGTAACACTTTAAAGCTCATTTCTCTCAAATAGAGCCCCATTATGAAAATTTGTCAGGGGGAACAGGGACACTTAGTGGATCACAACTGTATGAAATGTGTTGTTTTCTATACAAAATCATTATTATAGTTGTTTGCAAAAAAAAAACACCAAAAAAAATACAATTCAATTCTATACAGCCCAGCCTTTAAGAGGGAATCCATGCAGCCTTTGATGTCCTCCCATCCAGTGGTGTGAAGTACCCCAAATTTCATCAAAGAGGGTCAAGTCATTAATTTCACTGATTCCAATTATCAGCATTCACAGTTTTGCTATTCAAAGTTCTTGTGATTTAAGGCCAAACCAGTGATCAAAGGGTTTGATGTCACTTTTTCCACATCTCAGCCTTTAAGGGGGATTCCATGCAGCCTTTGAGTCATGTCTTCCCTTTTTGACAGAAATGCTTTCACATGCTTAAGATATTTTTCATATGAGTTTGATATTTTCCCCATAAGTATGATATTCTTCACGTAAGTAAGATATTTTTCACATATGAATACAATATATTTTACATAAGACCAAAATGCGCAAAATGGGCATTCGCTAGCCCTGATATTGAACTTCGGTTGACGGATGACATTTCTGATTACATACATATATAAAAAAAGCATGAACGTGATCAGAGAGGAAGGGTGACGAGATTTGAAAAAAAAAAAAAAAAAGTTGCTGTGTGAGGTATGGGCTGCAATAAAATTCGCCACTGATAAGAGCGTGTCATCTCGCTGTTGCGTCACCACGTAGCCTGCCCTCTGGTGGAAGTGACGCTGAACTAATCTCCACTTCACTTTTGTTTTGCAAGTTTATGTGAAGGGTTGCACTTTTAGCATATTATGAATGGCACAATTATCACTTATTTGTTGTCATATAATTACATTAGAAATGAACTATTACCTCCAATATGCCTAAATTTCTGTATTAGAGCTTTGTTTTCAACCATCCGTAAATTGACCTATTTATTGACCTAGTTATTGAGGCCCTGCTAGGTTTTGTACAAAGGGGCCTATATGGGTAAAATGCAGATATTTTTAGCCACCACGATCATGCAATTGGGAGATAGCTGCACAAGTGAGAGATAGCAAGTGATAGACTGCTACAACAGCAAGAGATAGCTGCATAAATAAGAGATAGCTGCATAAATAAGAGATAACTATATAAATAAGAGATAGCTGTGCATGAATAAGAGATAGCTGCATAATTGGGAGATAGCTGTATAAATAAGAGATAGCTGCATAACTGATAGATAGCTGTATTGAGACATGAAAAATAGCTGCACAAATAAGAGATAGCTGCATAAATAAGATATAGCTGCATAAATAAGAGATAACTGCATAAATAAGAGATAGCTGTATAAATAAGAGATAGCTGTGGGAGGGACAGCTGCACATGGTGAGATAGCTGCACATGGTAAAAGATAGCTGCACATGGGGAGAGATAGGTGCACATGGGGAGAGATAGCTGCACGTGGGGAGAGATAGCTGCACATGGGGAGGGATAGTTGCACAGTTTGAGAGATAGCTGCACATGGGGAGAGATAGCTGTACATGGTGAGAGATAGCTGCACATGGGGAGAGATATCTGCACATGGGGAGAGACAGCTGCACATGGTGAGAGATAGCTGCACATGGGGAGAGATAGTTGCACATGGTGAGAAATAGCTGCACATGGGGAGAGATAGCTGCACAGTTTGAGAGATAGCTGCACATGGGGAGAGATAGCTGTACATGGGGAGAGATAGCTGCACATGGTGAGAGATAGCTGCACATGGTGAGAGATAGCTGCACATGGTGAGAGATAGTTACAACAGTGAGAGACAACTGCACAACTGAATGACAGCTGCACACGTGGTAGTTGCACAAGTGAGAGACAGCTGCACATGTGAGAGATAGCTGCACATGGTGACAGATAGCTGCACATGGTGAGAGATAGCTGCACATGGGGAGAGATAGCTGCACATGGTGAGAGATAGCTGCACAGTTTGAGAGATAGCTGCACAGTTTTAGAGATAGCTGCACATGGGGAGAGGTAGCTGCACATGGTGAGAGATAGATGCACATGGTGAGAGATAGCTGCACATGGGGAGAGATAGTTACAACAGTGAGAGACAACTGCACAACTGAATGACAGCTGCACACGTGGTAGTTGCACAAGTGAGAGACAGCTGCACATGTGAGAGATAGCTGTATAGGTGAGGGATGGCTGCATAGGTGAGAGATAGCTGCACAATTGAGAGACAGCTGCACAGGTGAGGGATAGCTACAACAGTGTGGGACAGCATCACTTCCCAGCCGAAGGCACTTGTGTTTATTGAAGAAGTTGCTGTAACTTCGTGAGTTTTTGTCTGATTTACTTCATTTAAGTGTCAGAATTTAGCTCTTGAACTCTACTGTCGTTATATTGAGGTTATATATCTTTTCGAATAAATCTTCAATGAAAAAATGTAAAACAAATGTTGATTTTAAAAAATCAAGCTCGCGTAAGTTTGCAAAATCCCAAAAACCTTGAGAACCAGTTAACCGTAGACCTCCATGCTCGGCGAGTCTTCCTCCATGCTCCGTGGGCTGTCACAGAGGAGAAAATTCCTTCTCGGCCGAGGAAAATTGCATCAATTGGCCGCTTGGTGTCACCACCTCACTATAGTATATTTGTAGTTTATTTCCACGGAGGAGAAAACTGCTCCTCCGCCGAGGAGAATGCATTGATTGGCCGCTTGGTGTCACCAACTTATTATATTATATTTGTACTTTATTTCCACGGTGGATACATAAACTGTTCCACAACAAATGCTTTTCAGTTGACATACTATGTTCATCTCAATATTTGATGTTGTTGGCTCTCTCGGGTTGGCAAATTTACGTAAATGGAAACAACTGACGGTCACAGTGCACCAATTCGAAGCCACTGTATAATCCTATTTAAACATGCAACTTTCAAACTTCACTAAAAAATTGTTAAAATGTTTCAATTGATCCTTTCTTATTTTTTCCTAATAGAAAAATACTGTAATATTCATTTAAAGGCAAAGAAAATATACATTCACCTGGAAAATTTTCGGCTGTGTTGGTCTCAAACCAGACCTTATGTGCAAATGCGTTTTTTTAAGGCAGACTTCATGAATATCAAATAATTTTAGAACTGCCCCCAAATTTTTTTTAAAATATTAATTAGCTTTCATTTGAATTTTCTGTCATCATTACATGTTATATTTTAAATATTTATCAAAAGATTTCCTGTCATATGCTTTGTTTGGTTTTAATAGCCCTCATCTGACAGACACCCACGCATCTGTAATATAGGTTAATCGTATCACATTTTGACCCGGATCTTATTTGTGCACTGTGACCTGAACCAGGTGGCAGTCCAAAGGATCTGAAAAAATACTAACCAAATCTAAAACTACTGTGTGTTCTGCACCCCATGTGCAAATTTGAAATTTTTGGTGTGTCTTTTAGGGTGATTTAGGCTGTTTTTGAAGTTTTGGCCTTCAGGATATTGAGATTGCTGTTTTTCTCTGGATGTAGTGGACTGGTTTTTGGGCATGTGAAGCTGTCAGGCAGTACTCTATCTATTTGACCTGAAAATAGTGAGTACAAAATACATCAATGATGATGTTATAACCTTTAATCACCCTATTTGACATCAATTTGATAACTTTTTGGACTTATTTGGGTGGCCGACCTGAAAATCACTTGTGAAATTCAGTGAAATTTGGAAATGTAAATGTGTCGTTTTGATGATTATCAATCATTTTCATTCTATATTATTTAAATTTACAAATAGAGCTTATATGTGACATCACTTTAACATAATTTTCAAGAATTCATATGCAAAATTTTTTTTTTTTTTCAAGATTTTAGATTTTGGTGACGCGTATGTGTACATTTTGCTTATTGGGACAAAAATCTTTTTTTTAAAAAAGGTTACGTTTCACCATTTTTCAATTTATTGTGATGAATTATGTTTTATTTTGTGTTTTGAAATTTAAATTTGACTTTCTTACACATAATAAGTGTTTGATTTCTTTATTTTCACGATTTTGGTGTGTTTATAGGGCTTAACAGATATGCGGCCACCATGCCCAGTCAGTGTTCAAATCTGTGTAAGGGCTTCCAAAAAGGTATTTAAATGCATTCAGCTGGATGAATTCAAATTTGTGGATTGAGAAAGATGGCTAAATGAAAGTGCAATCATGAAAAATGTAAGAGAATCATTAATTTGTATCTGACTCTGTCATGGCAGAAGGGTCAAGTTGGCCTAAAATGACATTTTCACTCAGTGTCAATGCATCTCCCTTGTTTATGCTGTTTTGTGACCATCAAACAAGTGAGATGTATGAACTACTTATGTGATTACTGGTAAATTATAACTAACATATGGCATAAGTCAGTTACCTTGTATCACTTTAAATTTCGATCACCAGCTGGATAGACAGGCACATAACCATATGTCTATATTATGGGGTCTCGGCCATCATTAGAGCCTTGTTTGGACCCATCTAATAGTTTAGAATGCACATTTTTTTGCCATTTGCCTCATTCCACTCTGTAAATATAAGAAAAATACATTTCATGACAATTTTCACAATTTTCACAAATCACTGACAAATGCTGAAGGTCACAGTGCACCAATTCGAAGCCACTGTATAATCCTATTTAAACATGCAACTTTCAAACTTCACTAAAAAATTGTTAAAATGTTTCAATTGATCCTTTCTTATTTTTTCCTAATAGAAAAATACTGTAATATTCATTTAAAGGCAAAGAAAATATACATTCACCTGGAAAATTTTCGGCTGTGTTGGTCTCAAACCAGACCTTATGTGCAAATGCGTTTTTTTAAGGCAGACTTCATGAATATCAAATAATTTTAGAACTGCCCCCAAATTTTTTTAAAAATATTAATTAGCTTTCATTTGAATTTTCTGTCATCATTACATGTTATATTTTAAATATTTATCAAAAGATTTCCTGTCATATGCTTTGTTTGGTTTTAATAGCCCTCATCTGACAGACACCCACGCATCTGTAATATAGGTTAATCGTATCACATTTTGACCCGGATCTTATTTGTGCACTGTGACCTGAAAACTGCTCCGTGGAGCGACTTTGAATCCACCAGAGGGCAACGTAGTAGCAACTTTTTGTGCGCAGATGGTGGGTAAAGGCCAGCGCTAGGCAATGGACACAAAGTGATTGTGGAAAATTGAATAAATTCTCAACTTCATTTCGAGAACAGATTTTACCAGATTTTTAAAATCTGTTGGACTTGACAAAATGTGTCTCCTTGTTTCTTTTTGGCTGGGCTACATTTGGCTGCATCTATACCCAAAGCCATCGTCAAAATGGACTTGAAATCCACTGTTTTTAGAGACACCTTGCACTGGCCTTCATATTTAAGCCACGACTCTGTAAGAACTCGACTTCCGGCAACTAACAATCAAACAATCATGTTCCTTTTATATGAACGTAAGATGTCAGTCCTGTTTGAAAAAAATTCTTTGTTATTTCTTCATCTCGGCATCGTTTCGCCATTGTTTACGAGTTTGCGCAATCAGGTGAAGGTGGGTCAGTCTAATTATAGGAGTGACAGCAACGATCCCAAGCTCTACAATGCAGTGATGGTTCTGACGTCATATTAAGATTTTCCCTTGGTGTTTCCATGACGTCATCACTTGGACTCTTCTAAATGCCATTTGACGTTGTCAAGTTTGATATCGGATAAAAAACTGAAGAAAAAACGCTACAGAATCCACATGGATTTGTATTAATAGACATTATGACTGGGAAAGGTAGTGACATGAGCCAGAACTGCAACATTCAATCGCCGGAGGTCGAGCTTATATAGTAGGGAAACTTCAATATGATGGGCAGTGCGTGGTGTTTCTAGAAACAGTGAATTTCAAGTCCATTTAGCCGATGTCTTTGGGTATAGACTCAGTGGGAGTGACGGGCCAAGTTGCTTAAGACTACCTCCAGATGTCGCTACCTCTCAACGCAGTTTCAATCTACTTGACCATGAGACCCTCTGGTGGATTTTGTATGCGATGGAATAAACTTCCAGGGTGACATCTGGCGGTTGAATTGTCCATTCAAGCAAGGAGTTTATCAAATTTTTCCTTTTTCCTTCTAAATCAATGCCACAACCAGGTAAGATGTTAATATTAACTAAAATACGACATCTAATTGCTGAGGAATAAAATAAAACAAGCCTCGGAGCAAGATTTGGATGTTTGCTCCGCCGAGTTGCTCGGCCGAGGAGCTGCATAAATCTCCACCGAGGAGCAGTCCATGGAGCATGCATGAAGACTTGCCGAGCACTGAGGTCTGCAGTTAACTATTGTTGAAATCCTTGGGAAAAATTTAAGGAAATCCTCTTACTCTACTACGCACTCACAAATCACTTCTGAACAAAAGCGCCATCTGATGGTGAAAGCAGAAAAATGTGCCAAAAACATGGCCGCCATGGACCGATAATCGGGGTAGGCTCCATAGACTTACGGCTAAATCATCTTGAACCCTCGATCATCTAGCCCTAAAGGCAAAACAAACGCGAACGAAAAAAAACGGAAATCAGCACGAAGTGGTTGATGGTCACTGTATGTGTGCACTGATTTGTTTTCAATGTATCCAAGGTGGTCAATGTGTTGCTAACTGGAAGTGACGTCAGTTCGCCCATTTCTCGGTTTTGCCTTCGGAATGTTGACATATATTATGCAGATTATGTACGATATGAACTTGAAATTTCCCTCCCATCTTTAAGAAAGGCTGGCAGAAGTTCAGAGTGCAAAACATTTCCCATCATGCACTGCTTCTACAAGCTAGTGTTCTCCAATCACCCATCGGCAGAGCCCAGATAGGTGATCTGGAGGGGTTTGTGGAAAGTCCAAGGTCTCTTCTTTGTTAACCAAAGAAAAGTTTGGAGTAGTTGATTGAGCTCTAGTGAAGTAACTAGTCGCCACCTGCGAAAACTGTGGTAAACCCATTTAAACATCCAAATTGAACCCGTTTCAACTGCCGTTAAAACAGGTTTGACTCAGTTTTTGCATCTGGCGACAATTATCAAGTATTTATATTTTCTTTATTTAATGTTATCCAAAGAATAATCAAGCTTTTTTTTGGGAGATTTTAGATATAATCAGACATAAAATATGAATTATCCCTAAACAATTGGGTATTTAAAAAATCACCAAAACGAGATTATACAGGAAAAGCAATAATCTCAGACCTCTCCAGATCACCTATCTGGGCTTTGCAGATAGGTGATTGGAGAAAACTACCTACGAGCCAATCCCACTCTGGGAGAGCAGGTTGGGAGAATTGATATGCAATATTCACAATCTCTCTGATATGGTTGTTTTATTATCAACACTATACAATATTTTTTCTTTTAAGGGTGAAATTAAAATGATACGAAATGATGAAAACATCCAGTGTAATAAAATATTTCCAACTGATAAATTATCAAACTTTTGTCACAACTCAGATTGTATCGATGAAAAAATGCAAAAGTATACCAATATCATTATCCTCTAATACGCATCAAAACGTTAAAGCATAAATATACCATATATTTAAAAGTACATAGCACTATGTTTTTTTTGTTGCATTTATCTTTATCTTGTTCATTCATTCAAAATGCTCGATTTTGTTAAACAAATTATATGGTAATACAGAACATGAACTTGTTTATTCCAAAATATATCACTGCCCGAAAAATGAGATTAACAAAAATAAACATATATTGTTTTTCCATTGTAAAGACCAATGAAGATCTTTCAGCTAATCAACAATTTTGTAAATACCATTTACTTATTCACAATGCTTAAATATGTTGTATTTTACCAAATATATCAAATTGCACATATCAGTTCATAAACAATGTTGTAAAGATTGTTGAATGTCTTTACAATATTGTATTTATGTTGTTAATATCAGTATACATTCATATCACCTTTAATCAATATAATGGTTCATTGTGTTTTTCAACTTGGACATTTTGATCATATATTCGTACATAAAGAGCTTCACATGAAAGGACATACAGATAAAATTAATTCTATGATTAGTAGCTCTTGGAATTGCATATATGCACATATGCCTACAGCATTGGAAAATGTGCATTTGAGGACTTTATTTGAGGACTTAAAAATTGATAAATTACTACATCAGAATATTATATATTGCATTTTAAGTGACAAGATATCTCTATCTGCATGTTCAGGTTGTTTAGAGACTGTTAGGACTTTTAAGAGTGAAAATATGTTCATTACAAGCTAAGATATAAACAAATCTAGGATTGTAAGTGGCAAGAAAGGTATAAAACATTAAAATCGCGCCTGCCGTTTTTTACACCTTTATGGTACTATTTAACATTCAGATCTCTTAGATATCTATATTTCCATGATCCTGAGGTTGTTTAGATATTGTTAGGACTTTTCAGAGTGAAAATATGTTCACTTCAAGCCAAGGAAGAGATCCATTGGGGAAGAGATCCATTTCTTGATCACATTCTTGACAAATTCTGCTTGACAACATTTTAATTTGCTGAGTTATAAATTATATACTGATAGGAATTCAGTTGGTGTTTGGTTTTACATTATAGACAGCATATGAGACATGTACACATTATCCTTGTCAATGGTATTCCCTTTTTATCCCACTCTTGCAAATTTCCAGATGTTTTGGGGTCAATCAGTCTGGGTCATCCGGTCATATAATTTATCTTCTTTCATCTGGGACAAGGGGCATTCATTCACCCCCTCATTACATCAATGGTGACCTATAAATCTTGTTTAACTTCCTTGAAAGTTACCATTTGGCAGAAAACACTCACACAGCAGATGAGCGGGCAGGACTAGGATACTTATGTGCCTTACTAAACATTATTTTAACACACTTGTAACACATTGAATGTCCATTTCCATACAGGAGCATTGACAGGCTGAAACCTCCACATGTCATTTACATATCATAGTTCATTTAACAGTATGAATTTAGGTGGTAGAAAAAAGAAATATTGTTTTGCAGGGCATTTTCCTCCAGAAAACACCACCTCCAAGGATATACTTTTTACTGTAACAATAAAATTTGATTGTACTCTGTTTCAGGACTGCATATCTCCAGGCAAGGTCAATGAGCTTTAAGAGTTTATGGGCTGTTTTGACAAGGGAGCTGATTGAAAAGATCAAACCATCAAGGTCAAATATGATATATAACTTACATTGTCTTTTGTTTTGTTTCAGACAGGGTCAATGAGAAGTCTACATACTGTTCTCATAAGGGCCTTGATTCGAATGGCTACATATTATTCAATGACAACCATACAGTACACAACCTTTCTTTTTGTTTTGTTTAATATCTACTTATTTTGATGCAAGGTCATTGACAAGAAACATACTTTGATGTACAGTTTGTTTTGTTTCAGGATTGCTGGTTTCAAATAAAGGTCAATGACCTTCCAACAGTTTATGCAATGTTCGTACAAGGACTCCGATTAAAAGGTTCACATATATCAAGGATTGATATACCTTGCATTTTGTCTTCTTCCAGGACTGCTCGTTTTGATGCAAGGTCAATGACCCTTTTCTGTTTTGTGCTCTGTTCTATCAAGGGCCTTAATCAAGAAAGTCACAAATTATTCAATATTTTATAAACTGTCATTTTGTTTCACGTTTTTATTTTATTTTTTTTACATGAAAGGTCAATGACCTTTCACTATTCTTTGCACTAACAAAGACCTTGATTGACAAGGTCTTATAAAATTCAATGATACCAACTACTGAAAAAGGTCCTTGATTGAAAAGATGACACACATTTCAATAATATCATGTGCCTTGTCCTGTTTCACCACTGATTCTTCCCATGTTAGGGCATTGACCTTTTTATGTATATGACCTTTTGCTGTTTGTGCATTATTATAAAGGGCCCTGGTTGAAAAGGTCACAACCTATCCAAGGATAAATATCTCAATTTTAATTATGTTTCAGGGCTGCTTGTTTTCAGGAAAGGTCATTGACCTTTTACAAGTATGGATACAGCTCTAACAAGGGATTTGATTGAAAAGGTCACATATAGTTTCAGGATATTTATATTTTGTAGTAAGGCTCCTTGTTTCCTTTCAAGGACAATGAACTTTTGTGCAGAAACGGTCAATGACCTTTTGCCATGTCTTTTGCCATGTCATGAAATGTCTTTCAAATGTGTTTGTTATTCTTATTTCTATCAATTATTTTCATTTCAGACAGATTGTTTCAGCAATCTTATTCCAATGACCTTTTAAATTGTTATTTTCCTAACAATAGCCATCAGTGCAAATATCCAAATGGCCTTTATTATCAATTATCCAAATGCCCTGAGGTATAACCTTCAAATAAAGATTTAGCCTTTTCTCTCTTGTAAATATGCTGTCTTTATATATTAAGCATCTTAGCTAAATATTGTAAATGTCAAAATTATACATTTAAGCAATGTGTCCAAGCAAAGATCACATTTGACAAGCTTTTCACATGCATCTTGTTCATCTTTATATGCATATAGTATCTTGTATTTGTCTTGTTTATTTGAAACTTTTTTGATTTTGTAAAGGCTTGCAAATTCCGGTCTTTACTGTCTTTGATACATACATTAAAGATTTTGTAAATTGCCAATTTACAGTTTGTAAATATGTTTGAAAGGTCATGTTAATTTCAAATTTACTTCAACAATATTTACATATTGGCCTCATGTAAATCTAATTTTTCACACAGTGTATGATTAAGATAACATATATGAATCTTGTTCAAGCACTACATCATACTTGACTAAGACTTACAGATATATATATATATAAACTACAAACTAGATTTATTCTCTCAGTAGACTCACTATTTGTCCTACTGTTAAGCATCAATAGGTTAATCCTCCTGTTGCATGTTCTATATTTATCATGCCAATTTGGAATTTAGTTTCTTGCTAATTAATCTGTGAAATATGAAACTGCAGCAGCAGTAGAGAACTATAAAACCAAGAGAACAGATCAACCAAGCCAGAAACAAAATATCAAGCATGAGAAACTCTACACTGTCCATTTGTAGAGCTATGGGCTTCAAATGATTCCCACCAAACTTCAGAACGTACTCTGTCCAATAGACATATTGTTTTCTTGCACTTGGGACATATTCAAGTATTTCCTTGCAGTTCAGCAGATTGTCTTTATAGGTTGTATTTTCGATAAGGTCTCTCATGATGTGAACAAGTTTTTCTGTAGTCACATCCTTCCAGTGTATCACATTACCATGTCCCTTGACCTTCGCTCTCATACCATTGCCATATTGCTCATCCCAGAATGGCAAGGTTAGTGTGGGAACCGCCCGGTAGGTGGCCTCCATGTGGCTATTGATACCACCATGGGTCACAAACAGCCTCATCCGGGGTTCTCCAAGGATATCATTTAGATTAATCCAATCCAAAACAAGTATATTATTAGGTATATATGTCAAATACTCCTTATCAAATATTAAAACAACCTTTTGGTTTAATTGACCGAGTGCAATCATTAGAGGTCCTAAAAGGGGAACAACTGATTTTCTCAGCATCTTATATGAGCCAAATGAGACGACGACAATTCCCTGGTCTGCACTGCCGATGTATTCCTGTATGTGCTGAGGAAGGGGGTTCACCTGCTTGTTTTCGGCAAAGCTTCCTATATATCTGTAGTTCGTTGCCTGCATCTTAGGAAAGTCAAAGCAATATTCGGGATAGGTGATCAGATGCATTTCGGATCTTTGAATAAGGTCTCTATATGTGACGGGTGGTTTCTCGGGAACGTATTTGGCGATATCAGCTTCATTCAAGAAGTTTGTGTACTGATTTCTTGAAAATAAAATCCAGAGGAAGGTGTTACTTAAACGTTCAACTAGTGTCATTCTGCCTCGATATGGACTGGACCAATGCGCTTCCTGTGAGGGCAAAACCATAACTCCAGCATCATACGGAACAGGCCAATAACCAATACTAATATATGGTATATCAAATTTATAACCAAGCACATACATACAATGATGGAAAGGAAAATTGTCGATAATCAACAATTCAAAACCATAGTTTTTTATATAACTTAATATTTCTCTGTTGAAAAAGAGTTCATCACAAAATGATTTTAAAATTGGTCTGAGAAGCTGATCAACAGAGGCGTCACCTATGTTCGATGAGAGGAAAAAGTCAGGGTTCTTTTCAATCATCTTTTCCATTCCACTATGTAAACTAGCTTCTTCGGATACGTTAAGAACAAGCGCAGGTACCTGGTATTCGTGGGTAGCTAAGCGTTCATACTTAGAAGTGACGAGGACGTTGACGTCGTGGCCTGCCTGTCGGAGGGCGTAGGCGGCGGGCAGCAGGCTACCAAGGTGACTATAGTGGTCACATGGTAGCACCAGTATCCGGGCACTTCGGGTTCCATGGAAACTGACCAAAAATAGGATAATTCCCAGCTTCATTGTGATTAGACAGATTAATGTAACTTGACCTGTTGTAAGACGTTTACCAAGCTGAGAGGATTGAGCTGTCACTAGAAGTAGGGCAGGACATTTAAGTCAATATAGATATACTGGCTCTACAAATACTGTTTAAGGCCAGATATACATGTAATGCTGAATAGCAACTTTGAAGTATTTAGCTTTGTTTACAGAATGTTCTCTTACAAGAAAACAAAACATAGTTTCCCGTTTGACGTTATTTCCCTTACCATGACCAAGAGATGAAACTCCAAATAAAAAATCTGAAGAAAAACTAATTAACTCATTAAGATTATGTACTACTTCTAATAATAAATACTATATTTAAACAGGATTACACTCGACAAAGACAATTCTTATCAATATGATAAGATTACAGAGAGGTGCTATTGGGTTAGGTGTTAGTTTAGTCCTACCTATACAACACAACAATGGCAATGAAATCTGTATAGCGCTGATACCAAAGTGTCTGTTCAAAGCGCTTTTTAAAAGAGTGTGTCAAAAATAGGTGTGTTTTAAGGCCTTTCAAAAAGGACATCGCCTGCAGCAATATTCCTAGGGAGATCATCCTGGAGTTTACGGGCAATGACCGAGAAGGCCCTGTCCCCTTCTGACTTCTCATTCATGCTGGCAACTAAAAGGTTAATCTACAAGCTAATTCGAAGAGTTTTGCTATTTGATCTGATGGTAAGGTGGCGTCTTACCATTTAGAGCCTTCCAGGCGGTAAGGAGGCTTTTAAACTCAATTCTGGCATAAACGGGAAACCATTGCAGTTACATAGGTTCTTCAAATATTTTAGCTAACTTTATTATTTTCCCCACTACCCATGCAACATGGATGCACTGTTGTTTTCTAATGTCAGTTCATGGAAAACCAACAAGAAGGTCATATCCATAAAAAAGATTCCACAACGAAATGTGTTGAGGTTTCAGCCTTCTTGTTGTCTAGACTTTAACAACGGCTGTTATGGTTCTGATATGGTAATGTCCCTTCTTGCACATCTTCACAATCTGTAACTTCATGTTCATGTCAGAGTCAAAGGTCATCCTAAGGTCTACTACACACTCATTGGGTCTGATGTCAGTATCCCCAATTTCCATTGAGTTTTTTCCTTGTCTAAACGTTTGGCCATACCTCTTGCTAGCACAAATAATCATCTCTGTCTTACCATATTTGTGATCAGGCAAATACATTTTTCTACCTCTAGATAGGTCTATTCCCCATCTACTTACCTTAACACACTGCCTCCTGTCCAGTAGGTATGACTTAATCCAATCAAGGGTTGAACCAGTTACTTAACACCTGGTCTTAAGTTTGGTGAGCATTATATAATGATCAAAGTTTATAATGATCAAGTGTATCAAATCAGGGGTGGGAGAGCTCTGCCGGACAGTAATCGCAGCATAGTCGACTGGTAGTTACGTCATACCATTGTTCTTCACCACTTTAGTATGAATCTGGGTAATTCTGTTCAAGATCAAGATCATCCCAACACAGTACAAATCTCGCTATAGTTAAGTTTGTAAGTGTTTTGATCATAATGGTGTATATTTTAAAATAATTCTCTTAACAAGGATGATACATATATATATATATATATATATATATATATATATATATATATATATATATATATATATATATATATATATATATATATATATATATATATATATATATATATATATATATATATATATATATATATATATATATATTAAGCTTTTTGATTCTGGCCACTGTTCACCGTACAGCACAGATTTGACCCGGCCATGTTGTCATTTAAGCATTATGTTTAGTGTCTGCCAAGGTTACGAGCTTCCGGACGCGACTTTGTTTCGGCTTTGTTGTGAGTATCCAGAATAGCTTAAAAGAGAGATCAAATAGCAGTAGCATTACGAATATTCTGTAACTTTCTATGTCTCGGTCGCTTAGGATGTCATTTAATTCATCACTGCTTTCAATAATTGCTCTGCAAAGTATCACTGTAATTCTTAAGGTTTATGATTGTAGTTTACAGTATCCCTATAATACTATAGATTTAACGGTATCCCTGTAACACTGGGTTTATTAGCGGAGCTAACAGTATCCCGCTAATAATGAGTTTATGAGAGTAGTTAACAGTTATACCCTGTTGTACTGGGTATATTAATAAAGCTAACAGTATCCCGCTAATAATGAGTTTATGAGAGTAGTTAACAGTTATACCCTGTTGTACTGGGTATATTAATAAAGCTAACAGTATCCCGCTAATACTGGGTTTATGAATATAGATCACAGTTCCCCTATAATACTGGGTTTTTGGGTGTGGTTAACAGTATCCCTGTAATAAGGAGTATGAGTGTAGTTAATAATACCCAGGGCTGTAATACTGGGTTTATTAGTGTAGTTGATGGTAGGAACGCCTTATTCCAGTAATGCTAATTAATAATATCCCTAGGATATCGTATCGGAGATTTATCTTACAATGTATCCCTTCGATAAAAATGTAGTGAAGCTGTGGATATTAGTATCTCCTATTTATTGCATTTTTGGGCTGATTATTAGTTCTCGATATATCACTTTGCTGACAATTGCCATCTTTCACATATGTTTGATAAACATTTATTTGAAGCTCTCATATTTTCTGAGATGATGGCTTTGAAACTGGCTATCACAGGTGCATCCCATCAAATAAACTGACTCGGAGAGATAATGATGACAATGGCACATCAAAGTTTTGTAAAGATGAGATTAATGAAGTGACAGCTGAAGATTAACTCATAATTCATGGCAAGATTAATTTTCTGGACTGATGGAGCAATGGTCAGTTTACATTTTTACAATTGACACAGCTACAAACATAAATCCCTATATTGTACAGGGACATCTGAAATATATTTTTCAAACAAACATCTTGTACAGAAATCTTTTATGTGGAGCTAAAATACCAACATTTATATTTATTTCAATAAATTTGTTGTGGATAAGCTACAAAGATAGTACAAAAAGAGAATTGTCTTATTCATTTTCTAAAGGTAAACTTCATATACATATTTGCACTTTGTAACAACATGTATGTCTTTGTTTGCAGTTTTTGGAACAGTTTTCCATTTGTTAATAGCTGTCTTAGTTCGAAAAAATATGATACAAAATATAAGTCCTCCCACTTAAGCTTGTTTGTGACATTAACACCTGATTCTTTTCACTCAAGACAGGTGGTGCCCCTTATAATGAGTGATAATAGGTAGCTTGCAGAACGCAACATATCTGTCTCTCTCTATATATAATCTAGTGGATATATATATATATATACATATATGGGTATAAATCTCCATTTGTCAGAGCCTACATTGAGTGTAGACATTTGAGGAGGGCACGAGGCATTATGCGTGTGGCACATGCCGCGCTGCCCATACATACCGACCACTAAATGGTAAACACAGAACGTCTGCAGAAAAAATGCTCTCTCAAGCGTGAATTTTAAAAACAAAATTGTCAATGTACCAAGGCTGACATGACGAGTGTGGTGAAAAGATCTGGGACACTGCCTAGAAACTATATGTTAAGTTCCTCAGATAATACAGTGTAACTGTCTGTGTAATAACAGGCGGGATGGGTCAGAACTCTATTACCTGTGGTGGGCTGATAACATGGTCAGTATTCATATAATGGGAATATGACTTCATTCTACAGGTGCTTATATACCTGCTAATCTCTTCACATCAGGAACAATCATGTGCACGGAAATACAAAACAGGTGCATGGGTAAGAATCTTACTGACTTATTTGCGAGATGGATAACCTGCATCTGTCATTTCCCAGAATTTTACAATTTAATACATATAAATGAATGCAAATTGAAGTTGGATACTTTATATCAAGTTCTGTAAACTGAGGCTTACCCACTATCAAAGAACTTAACAAAGGTGTAAGCATTGGGATTTACTACACATAATAGATAAAAAAACATTCATAGGTGCGGCAACCGTGAAGAGCAAACACATGGTTAATTTGCATAACAAAAACATACACTATAAATTACATCTTTGGATAATCGCACACGAAACTTAATTGTTTTCCGAAAGAAAATAAACAATTAAAGGATTTCACACTAATTGACGTACGTGCTTTAATTGTTTAAATTATTTTATTTTTTCTACTTGTATCTATGATATAGGTGATATATTTATTTTGTATGCAGGCAATGAGAGGTGCCACACTTTGATATACCTGGGATAATATAGGTGGCCGTGGGCAATATAATATAACGATTAAGGCTGGTGATGGTGGGATGGGTGAGGTGAGTATGAGCGTCGTCCAGGCCACATATGAGGTCAATGCTATCTGTATGACATCTCACCACAATGCCATTTGATCTGCAGCGCACCATACACCAACAGCTTAACCAAATACTGTACAATGGACTGTCCATGTAGCTTACTTCTCATCATGTGGATAATATTCTCTTGTATGTGTTTGGATATGACTTTAAGCACAGGTGGGTATATCATTTTTTTGTAAATTAAATAATTGCTACATGTCTATTTAGCTTTTCCTCTAGAGATAAAATACAAAAGTTATATTTGAAGTGTTGTCATATAGTTTGGCGTGTGGCCAATCTGCCTCCACTCTCAGCCAAGTCAGGTACTACCCTTTCATTGCCAGGGTTCCCATGTGTGTGACTGCCATACTTTGCTTTATTGAAAAGGAATCTCTTGTCATGAGGTTACGAATCCTTTAATTGGGTAATGGTCAGTACACATAGTATTGAAGTATCAAAGTATTAGACATTATCTTATTGGTTATAGCATCAAATATTCATTCAGTTAATTACATGAAATGGATTTGATATCTGTATCATTTAAACTAAAATATCAAATATAACATATTAAATTGCTGATTTCAAGATGTAATGAGCTTAAACTTTTAATTCAAGGTATTGGATGTGTGAGCATAACTCGTATTGTGATCATGGTTCCCAATGATTTCATCCTGAATGCCCCTTCTTTGGGCTGGGGTATAACATCATAATCAGTACATTATCAACCCTGAGACCATGATATACTTCTATAAATTCTATCCAACCATGTTGGAATGTTTAATATTTACCACATTGGGAACACTTATTAGGAACATTTATAAGAAACATTTACAATATTAGGAACATTCATCATATTAGGAACATTCACCACATTGGGAATATTTACCATATAAGGAACATTCACCACATTGGGAATATTTACCATATAAGGAACATTCACCACATTGGGAACATTCACCACATTGGGAATATTTACCATATAAGGAACATTCACCACATTGGGAACATTTACCATATTAGGAACATTCACCACATTGGGAATATTTACCATATAAGGAACATTCACCACATTGGGAACATTTACCATATAAGGAACATTCACCACATTGGGAACATTCACCACACTGTGAACATTCACCACACTGTGAACATTCACCACACTGTGAACATTCACTGCATTGGGGTTATTAACATTCATCCTATTATCCTGTCACTGATTCGTGCCCTGTGATTTGACGTGAAAACGTCTTGACCTCATTTTTGAATACACATGATAAAAATGACAGCTTTGGCTTCAATAGGCGTCAAGCGCACCATTTCCACCTGCCAATTTATTAGCTTTTTATTAACTTAGGTAACACATCAATATGCCAAACTAAGCAGTATATAACTTAAATATGGCGTATATAGATTAACTCTGACTGAAAACATTAGGCCTGGGGGAGAAGGAAGCACACTTGCAATTATTCAATTGTTTAAGTAAGCATGACGTTAAGACATAAGATTTCATCATGATTAGCGCAATATGGATTACGGTCAGTTTTTATGGCTTCTTTTTATGCTACACGCGATCCACAACAAAAATTAACATTCACATAAAAATATATATATCTATGAAACCGAATAGGAAAATTAGTCCTTTGCCTGACATGTTAAATGGGCGTGTAAAGTTGCCATTCGAGTTGCATAGGTTATATATATAGGGACACATTCTTCACATTAAACAAGCTTTGGTCATTTTTCTGAATGGTTTACTATGCACACAGAGAGTAGATATTTGTATGACAGGGGCTCTCCTGTAATCAAAGTATAACATATCAAGAGAGGTGTACTGGCGCAATATTTACTTACCCATAGCTGGACCCATTCACCACCATCCAGGACACTTGCTATGATTTTCATCTTTGAATAAGAGATGTCTAAAGCTTTAAACTATATATCATATAGTTATTTTAAATCGGAATCTGCCAGAATTACCCCCACCCCCCGAAAGAATTATGCAATTAGTCTGTAGATTATATTCATATTTGATGATGTCATTTGTCTCTTGGCCTTCTTACCTTATTTCTTTACCGCCAAGAGAAACACACATTTTAGTAGCTGAGACCGCTGGCAAAGTATCTGGGGAATAGGTATCATTGGGTCTTTGAGAACTAGGGGCCATAGACCATGTTGCATTTTAAATAGAGCGCAAGCTTACTGATCCTCTGAGGTAATCAAAGGGTCCTGAGTTCGATTCCCGGCCGTGTCTGCATTGAATTCATTTTACAATTTCTGGTATGAGCTGATGCCTGTTCATGAGGAATTAAACCTTTGACGTTGAAATTCTGTGACTGGATGTGTTGTCATGTCAGGTACATGCGACAAGATAATTCAGTGAGGCAGTAATATATGTGTTTTAGGTAGGTCTTGGTGGAAAATACATGTGATTTGTGCGAGAATAAAAACAACATCCAAAACACCTTCCTACCTACCTAATATTTTAAAACAAATTGACTGGTCTCAATTGACTGGTCTCATGTTATATATATATATATATAGATGACCGACTAAATTTGTTATTCGTTAGGCCCGAATGTCAATGGGAAGATAACTACCAGACTTACAACTAGACCAGCACTGACACATACTACAAAGCCTCACCAGGAAAAGGCCCCAAGAAAATACCGAGATAACAGGCCGCACAATGGACTGCCAATTCACGCAAATCCAAAGCTTCATACAAGAAAACCTGGGAAAACCTATTCCTTCTTCAAACCTAGGAATCCAATTATGAAGGGTATGCATGAAGGAAACAGAGCAGTGTACCCTGTGCATACAAATATAAGTGTACCCAGCAATCCATCCCAGGATTTGAGAAAGCACGCAGTGTGGAATGCCCAGAGATCGCAGTTTATCATGGAGAATCAGTTATCAGGGATAGTGACCATGAAGCAAGCTATGTCCCCCAGTAAAGGCGCCCCCTGGCCGCTACCACAACAATACTCCGTCACGCAAGACTTATTCACACTGCATCCTCATCACATCAAGATCACGTTTGTATTTCACACCTGCGATGTGGTAGAGTTCTACCTCAGGAGGGTGTGGAAGATGATGTTTGGAACAGAAGATGGCATATCAGAAGCCCTTAAAGGTCATCCAAAGGTCAGCAGTCCACCGCCAGAGGGCAGCATTCAGCAGATTCTCGTCTCAGTTCTTCAACCATGTACCAAGTATCCCACCCTGGAATCTGACGAGCAATGTAAATAATATTTCAACTTAAGTATTTGTCCTATTATAATTTTGTATTTTTTCCTTTACAAAAACTGATACAATTTATATTTGACATAATTAAACTGTGGTTAACGTTTTTGATCAGACGAGCTGGAGGTGGCGGATGGGTCTGTTCTGCTCCTGGCCCGTGAGGTCTGGGGTCTCATCCGGGGTCTGGAGACCCTCAGCCAAATCGCTTATCCTGATGAGACAGGACAAGTATGAACTGCATTTGTTTACATTGGATACTATGCCGAATTAATCATTTTAATAATTTGATAATAAACCTTTTATAGCACTGATAGCAGGCAGTTAAATAAGAATTCAATCATTCCAGAATGACAATGATAAAGTGGCAGCAATAACAAAATTCGTGTTCTATTTATATCATACAGAAAAATTGATAACTCCTTAATTTATTGATAGTCATGCACACAAGATATTGTTTTCAGCTTTTCATCAATGGCTCCACTGTGATAGACTTCCCGAGATTTCGCCACAGGGGCATTCTCCTTGATACAGCCAGACATTACCTGGAAAAAGAAACCATCATTGAAAATCTGGTGAGTCACAAATAACTGTTTTTACCCCGTGATTCGCAAACTATTCATGTCTATATAAATATGCGATAAAATAAGAAAGAAACATACTTTTAGAGAAAATATTGTGGTTATTCAACTTTGATACCTCTGGCTAAAACTGACAAATATTATTTGGATTGCTAGGAAGCTATGGCGCAAAATAAAATGAATGTGTTTCACTGGCACATCGTGGATGACGAGTCGTTCCCCTTTGAGAGTAAAACCTTTCCTAACATCACAAAATTTGTAAGTTAATCATTTTAAAGCTTTTCCTAAATCATTAACTTCGATTTGTAAATTTACATATACAAAGTAATTAACTTTTGATCTTACAATAATTCTTCATTCAGGGTGCATTTAACAAGAGGACTCACATCTATACGCAGGAGGTTATAGCAGAGATTATCGAAGAGGCCAGATTACGAGGGATTAGGGTCATTCCTGAATTTGACACACCAGGTAGATTTCCTCTCATTTCACAAATCAAGATTGAATAGAACTGAGTAGAATAACTGCATAAAAATTGATGTAACTGCATAAAATGTCATATAACTACATTAAATATGATATAACTACATTACATGTTATATAGTAACATTAGATATAACTACATAAAATGTGAAATAAAAATATCATGTTAAAATTTTGATTTATAGACTTACAAACTTAGTGATATACTTATCATTCCACGTGCATGTGGGATTGGTGCTTATATGATAATTTTGGGGTCATCTTGATATCTGTAGCACACAGCCTATCCTGGGGCTACGGACAGAAGGACCTCCTCACCCCTTGCTTCGTCAACGGCGACAAGTTCAGTGGCGTCTTCGGACCTTTTAACCCACTCCGTAACTCTACCTACGCTTTTCTACACAAGTTTTTTCAAGAAGTTCTGGATGTGTTTCCAGACAGCTTTGTCCACTTGGGAGGTGATGAGGTACCATTCTACTGCTGGTAGGTTCTCACAACTTGTTATTACTGCACACATGATATTAACATTTTAATGATATATATTGAGATACTTCCTTTATGTGTATGAATGACATTTTTATCTCCCATGACTTTACCTGTTCAAAGAGCGTATGGAGTCCGTACTTTGGCATGATCATAAAAACATAATAACACAACACTTGGGTCGTCAGTCACTGGTTGTAGTGAGGTCCATCTTTCTTAATAATGCAGTGAGAGCAAGTCCACACAATACGATAACCCAGGTCAAATTGCCTATTAGAGTAAGTTGTTCTTATTCATCACCACGCTCTTGGATATCAAGAGAGATTAATGGTTACTTCTTACAGGGCCACTAATCCTGAGATAGCGGCTTATGTTCAGGACCATGACGATATCGGCTACAATACCTTAGTGGAACTCTATCATTTAAGGTAACACATTATTGATAACCACGAAGTCAATCTTAACACCGTATTTGCCTTTTTATTGAATTGATATATCATACAACACGACTTAATGTTTATATAGTCCAGATCCGGTCTTAATGTTTATTAGGTTCCACTTCAATAAGTATCACTGCAAAATACACAGGACATCAGGTCATACGTGTGTCATATATTTTCTCCGTCTCATTTTTCTCTCAGAAACGACCACTCTTTGTATGAAATGAACACTTGATGTAGTGTCTCAACCTTTCCAAGATTTGAATTAAATTTGTAGTTTGTATTAAGGAATAACACATATTTTTTAGATTACAAAATATAGTGAGAGAGCTGGGGAGTGAGAGGCGTTCCCCTGGCGGAGGGATTCCCATCGTGTGGCAGGAGTTGTTTGACGATGGGGTCGAGGTGAGCACCATTTAATTCCCTCATCTTTAAAATGTGTAAACGTGTACAATATAATACAATAGAGAACATAATGGAAACTATAGTAGAGAACATAGAAGAGAACAAAGTAAGGAATATAGTAGAGAACATATTGGATTACACAGCAGAGAAAATAGTAGATAAAATAATAGGTAACATAATGGAAAACATAGTAGATTAAACATGACCAAAGTCTGTATTAAACATGCACTGGGACCATAGTCTGTATTTAACATGCACTGGGACCATAGTCTGTATTAAACATGCACTGGGACCAAAGTCTGTATTAAACATGCACTGGGACCAAAGTCTGTATTTAACATGCACTGGGGCCATAGTCTGTATTAAACATGCACTGGGGCCATAGTCTGTATTAAACATGCACTGGGACCATAGTCTGTATTAAACATGCACTAGGACCATAGTCTGTATTAAACATGCACTAGGACCATAGTCTGCATTAAACATGCACTAGGACCATAGTCTGCATTAAACATGCACTAGGACCATAGTCTGTATTAAACATGCACTGGGACCAAAGTCTGTATTAAACATGCACTGGGACCAAAGTCTGTATTAAACATGCACTGGGACCATAGTCTGTATTAAACATGCACTGGGTCCATAGTCTGTATTAAACATGCACTGGGACCATAGTCTGTATTAAACATGCACTGGGGCCATAGTCTGTATTAAACATGCACTGGGGCCATAGTCTATATTAAACATGCACTAGGACCATAGTCTGTATTAAACATGCACTAGGACCATAGTCTGCATTAAACATGCACTAGGACCATAGTCTGCATTAAACATGCACTAGGACCATAGTCTGTATTAAACATGCACTAGGACCATAGTCTGTATTAAACATGCACTGGGACCATAGTCTGTATTAAACATGCACTGGGGCCATAGTCTGTATTAAACATGCACTAGGACCATAGTCTGTATTAAACATGCATTGGGGCCATAGTCTGTATTAAACATGCACTGGGGCCATAGTCTGTATTAAACATGCACTGGGACCAAAGTCTGTATTAAACATGCACTGGGACCATAGTCTGTATTAAACATGCACTGGGGCCATAGTCTGTATTAAACATGCACTGGGGCAATAGTCTGTATTAAACATGCACTGGGACCATAGTCTGTATTAAACATGCACTAGGACCATAGTCTGTATTAAACATGCACTAGGACCATAGTCTGCATTAAACATGCACTAGGACCATAGTCTGCATTAAACATGCACTAGGACAAACATGCACTGGGACCAAAGTCTGTATTAAACATGCACTGGGACCAAAGTCTGTATTAAACAATCACTGGGACCATAGTCTGTATTAAACATACACTGGGTCCATAGTCTGTATTAAACATGCACTGGGACCATAGTCTGTATTAAACATGCACTGGGGCATAGTCTGTATTAAACATGCACTGGGGCCATAGTCTGTATTAAACATGCACTAGGACCATAGTCTGTATTAAACATGCACTAGGACCATAGTCTGTATTAAACATGCACTAGGACCATAGTCTGCATTAAACATGCACTAGGACCATAGTCTGTATTAAACATGCACTGGGACCAAAGTCTGTATTAAACATGCACTGGGACCAAAGTCTGTATTAAACAATCACTTGGACCATAGTTTGTATTAAACATGCACTGGGACCAATGTCTGTATTAAACATGCACTGGGACCATAGTCTGTATTAAACATACATTGAGACCTTAGTCTGTATTAAACAATCACTGGGACCATAGTCTTATCAAACATGCATAAAAATCGTAGTCTGTATTAAAGATGCATTGAGACCTTAGTCTGTATTAAACATACACTGGGACCATAGTCTGCATTAAACATGTCCTGGGACCACTGTCTCTATTAAACATAGTCTAAAATATAAACATATTAAATATCTTAAGTGTAATATAACAATCGGATTCAATTATATCTAACACACTGATAACCCATTTGGTGAATTACGACCGGAAACGGCCATTCACAGATGTGAATTTTCCCACACCACATACCTATTGTATAAATCATAACAGTATCGTACATGTAGTTATTAATCGTGTTTGTTTGCATTCTTAAAATATAAAACTATAATTTATCATACACACATACCTTTTTTGATAAATAGACATATTAAGAAAGACATAGGTAGAAAGTTTCAATTGCAATCACAGAGAAAAGAGGTGCAGCTGAGACCTCTGCCTATTTATAATTATAAGAGATGCAGCTGATACCTCTGCCTGTATATAATTATACGAGGTGCAGCTGAGACCTCTGCCTATTTATAATTATAAGAGGTGCAGCTGAGACCTCTGCCTATTTATAATTATAAGAGATGCAGCTGAGACCTCTGCCTATATATAATTATAAGAGGTGCAGCTGAGACCTTTGCCTATATATAATTATAAGAGGTGCAGCTGAGACCTCTGCCTGTGTATACTTATTAGAGGTGCAGCTGAGACCTCTGCCTATATATATAATTATAAGAGGTGCAGCTGAGACCTCTGCCTATTTATAATTATAAGAGGTGCAGCTGAGACCTCTGCCTATATATAATTATACGAGGTGCAGCTGAGACCTCTGCCTATTTATAATTATAAGAGATGCAGCTGAGACCTCTGCCTATTTATAATTATAAGAGATGCAGCTGATACCTCTGCCTGTATATAATTATACGAGGTGCAGCTGAGACCTCTGCCTATTTATAATTATAAGAGGTGCAGCTGAGACCTCTGCCTATTTATAATTATAAGAGATGTAGCTGAGACCTCTGCCTATATATAATTATAAGAGGTGCAGCTGAGACCTTTGCCTATATATAATTATAAGAGGTGCAGCTGAGACCTCTGCCTATATATAATTATAAGAGGTGCAGCTGAGACCTCTGCCTATATATATAATTATAAGAGATGCAGCTGAGACCTCTGCCTGTGTATACTTATTAGAGATGCAGCTGAGACCTCTGCCTATATATATAATTATAAGAGGTGCAGCTGAGACCTCTGCCTGTGTATACTTATTAGAGGTGCAGCTGAGACCTCTGCCTATATATAATTATAAGAGGTGCAGCTGAGACCTCTGCCTGTGTATAATTATTAGAGGTGCAACTGGGGCCCCTAACTATGTATAATTATTGAGAAAATGTATCACTGAACAAACGTAGTAAAAGCAGAGACATTTAACACATTTAAACATCTCTGGTAAAAGCGTTATAAAATCTTCCCAATACCTATTTATTTAATAGAAAGGAATGTTAGCATCTTTTTAGTTCTGTCCTTATCCAAAGTTATCAAGTTTAAAAACCTACAATTACCTACAACCATTTGGAATTGTATTTTTATATAATTATATGGCTTCAGTATGCTTGTTGAAGCCCCACTGAGTATTAAATCTCAGCAGTTAATCACTATAATTTTGTTTTGGAACATATTCTTTCAATATCAACCATTTTGAAATTTCATATTTTATAATATTTGTTCCTTCATCGTTTCAGCTACCAAAGGACAGCATTGTTCAGATATGGAAGAGTTCTTTGCGCTATGTCAACCACGTTTTGGATAAGGGCTACCGGGTGCTCTTCTCGTCCTGTTGGTATTTGGACTGGATAAGTTATGGAGTGGACTGGCCCAAGTATTACTTGTGCGAAGACAAAGGATATGATGGTGAATAAACTCTATATAAACTAGACGTTTTTAATTTACAATTCCATGTTTACATGATTATATATAAAATTCAGTACAACTGCTCATCCAGTACAATTGTATTAATTTTAGCTAGTTTTCAAAGGACAACGTTTCGCAATGAGAGTAGGATACTGGGCGGAGAAGCCTGCATGTGGGCCGAGTTCGTGGATGCATCGGGTCTTATGTCAAGGCTGTGGTGAGTTTTGTTATTCATAAGGACTAGGTTTGTTGGTGGATGAGGTCCCATGTCAAGGCTGTGGTGAGTTTTGTTATTCATGTAGACAAGGTATTATAGGTGAATGAGATTCCATGTCAAGGCTGTGGTGAGTTTTGTTATTCATAAGGACTAGGTTTGTTGGTGGAGTAGGTCCCATGTCAAGGCTGTGGTGAGTTTTGTTATTCATAAGGACTAGGTTTGTTGGTGGAGTAGGTCCCATGTCAAGGCTGTGATGAGTTTTGTTATTCATGTATGTTTCATTTTTCAAAAGTACCCGGTGTTTGAATGTATTTGGTCTCACCCCGAGGCTTTCTGTAACCTTTGCCTTTGTCAACCTTGATTGAGGAAATCTTGTATTAATTTGACAGCAGCTGCTTCTATGAACATCCCTTTTCTTTTACTTGGCCTTCATGTCGTGGGTTTTTATACATATATCCTATCATGAATCTGGTTGTAGGCCCCGCGCCAGTGCTGTGGCTGAGAGGCTCTGGAGCGACCAGGATATGACCAACAGTATCCAGGATGCCGCACCCAGAATGGAGGAGCACAGATGCAGGATGATTAGGTTGGTAAGAAAACTAGGGATATAAAATATGTTATCCTGGCCTGGACAGTGCTGAGAGGTGAGGTACAGTAGGGAGTTGGGCTATATTGAGTGGTGAGTTACAGGTTGGGAGTTAGGTTATACAGAGTGGTGAGGTACAGGTTGGGAGTTGAGTTATACAGAGTGGTGAGGTACAGGTTGGGAGTTGAGTTATACAGAGTGGTGAGGTACGTGTTGGGAGTTGAGCTATACTGAGTGGTGAGGTACAGGTTGGGAGTTAAGTTATACATAGTGGTGAGGTACAGGTTGGGAGTTGAGTTATACAGAGTGGTGAGGTACGTGTTGGGAGTTGAGCTATACAGAGTGGTGAGGTACGTGTTGGGAGTTGAGCTATACTGAGTGGTGAGGTACAGGTTGGGAGTTGAGTTATACTGAATGGTGAGGTACATGTTGGGAGTTTAGCTATACGGAGTGGTGAGGTACAGGTTGGGGGTTATGTTATACTGAGTGGTGAGGTACAGGTTGGTGCATTTTGGGAGTTAAACTGATTGGCAATCAAACCCTGTCGCCGCTAAACAAAGCATTGACCTGCTGTGTAACGTTAAGTATAACTCTATGAAGCAATGAAAGTACTCATCATTACTTCAGGGTCCTTAACAATATCACGTGACGAGCGAGAGACTCATTAAATATAATATCACGATAGAAACGTATGGCATGGAACAAACAATGTTTTATGATTTACATTCACGTTTGAGCATTCAAGATATTTAAGATATTAAGATACTTGGCAGTGGGAAATGGAATAAATATTTAATGGCCAAAACATCACCATAATGAAATATAAGGTGAAGTAAGTGGTACAAGTAGTGCAATGTGTTGCAAATCATGACAATTTAACCTGATCTGGACGATTTGCCGGCGCCTGATAAATGATACGACGAGGGCTAGGATCAATGCTACACCTGGTGTCATCTGGTGGCAAAAACTTAATAAGGACTATTTTGAAGAAACATATCAGCAAAATTTTATTTTAACTCTAGTTCTTTCATGAATTTCTGAATATCTTGCTTATATCTTTATTTATAGGAGAGGATTGAAAGTTGGTGTGGCTAGTGGCCCTGGATATTGTGAGTTTTATCCAAAATTCAACTTGACAACACTGTCACCAATAGCAGACAACTTTACAGTAGAGGTTAGTTTGACCACGGAATGAGATTATATTTGTATGTGATTAGATTTACTTCATCTGGATTTCATAAGATTCACAAACAATTTAACCCCCTTGTCATGCATCCTCATTATTGCACTGTCAGTTATGAAAGGAAATCTTTATATAATTAATGGAGATATTTTCGTCTGTCTCGGATATTCAACTTGAACTATTTCCTGTCGCTATATAAATTTTGATTGCTCTTGGTGTTTTGTTAAATCACATTGGAAGGAAATATGGGTCTCATAAAATCTTGTGTTTTTTCTTATTTAATAGTGCAGAAAAAAGAAATGTCTTGCAATCATAACTGAGATTTAAAGAGATCTATTTCAATGTTTTATACGGCGTTATGTGTTTTTTTAAATAGAAAATACCTTTCCTGGAATTATCATGTGGGGGAAGGGGAGAGTAAAAATTTCATCCCTTTGATATCTCTTAAAACAGTTGTAAAGCACCATGTACGAATGCCAGCAAAACACTACGCCGCATGGATCTTCATTCTTATCATAGTTTTATTTGTCAATTGAATATCAATTCTATTCCTTCATGGAATGTTCTTTAAATAGAGAAATTAACATAATACACCCGAAGCATTGGAAGTTGTCAGTGTTAGCACATATGAGGTCAAAACTTACAAATACAATTGTAGTAAAAGTGTGGACGTTCTTATTGAAAGGGAATTTACTGTTGACGGAAACAGTTCTTCCCAGGCTTGCCAGATGCTTGTCTATTTTATCTGGACATTGAACTTAATATATTTAAAGAAACTACAACATAAATAAAATGATAATGATCACTAAATAAAGCGTTTGTTACAAATATGTCATTTCAAAATGTGTGAACATCTATTATGGTTTTGAAAAAAACGTGTCATTCATAGTTTATAACAGATATACGTAAAATAATATACCTGTGTTAGATTCAGTGCCCTTTCATGACAGGGAAGTAAATGAGAGGAGTTAAACTAACTGTATTATAATTGTATTATATTGATCATATGGTTAATGTGCATTTCTGTATAGAATAATTTACAATACATGTAAAATGACTATTTGAATGTTTTTTACCAAGTTACATCATGAGGAATGCTTTCCAGATATTCAAATGTTAACGTGCATAGAATTCCCGTCGTTTAAATATCAAAGGAATAATTTAGATCGTTGTCTTCAAGATAGAATTACAATTGATACAAACATTTCATGAAAGGTGTCTCATATGTTCATTTTTCACATTTGATTCTTAGACACCATTTTCTAGTTGATAATCTACCGGTTGCTATTTGACCTAAGCATTGAACTATGTGGAATTGAATTGAAAGTGTATTATATTATTATATTGCATTATATGTGTTGAACTTGATAAAGGGTGTATTTCATGTCAAACCCATATTAAAGGTAATCAATTGAGATTTTGGATCCCTTAGGGACGTAGTATGTTAAGCTTAAGTCAACGAGTTACACTGTTATATCAAGTTGTTTTCTGTGTTTCAGAAATTTGTACCAAGAAGAGGATATCTTCAACTGGTATTAATTGTTATATCACTTCTCACGCTCTTCTCCTTTGTACCATTATACCGGAAATACGTCAAACAGAAGTCCCTATCAGAGCGCATGCTCCGCATTGCCCCAAACCCGAATGGTATACTGTGCTGCCAGAAAAGACAAACTTCTAAAAGTATGGCACTTACATTGCTGGCATTGGGTTGTGTCTGGTGCTGCTGGTGGGTCTACATCGCCGGCCTGAATACTTACACTTCAAATACTCTAACAGCGGAATCAAAGGAAGTATCGACAACATTTAACTTGAGAAATATCAGATAGTAGTAAAGCTGAAACAAAAGCAATACAGCAATACTAAACAACTGATTGCTAAAAATATTTGAAAATGAAAACAGAACCCTTTGTGACGTTTGAATTCATGTTCATGTATATTTTATGTAATTTGTGTATATGTATTTATAAATGCCTTCATTGTTGTTTAATGTGCATCAAATGCCGATATATATTTTGTTGCTCTGTGTTCTATCTATTATGTTTCCAAAATATCTCATTAGATCCATATAAGATATACCAGCACAGAAAAGAAACTTGTTAATGTTTTGAGAGGATATAGATATTGTCAATGTATCTTACTGAAAGGTGCTTTGTGAAAGAAGTGTTATGTGTAATGTATTCTCCATTATGGCGAAATGGGAATGAATCAAAGCCTTCCTCAAATGGAAGCTTTAACCAAAAGGATACTTATCTATAATTTATTTATATTTTCTTGTCCATACTAGTTTTATGAGGTTTTCATTGGTCATATAATAATTTACTCGGAATAATGCAATGATGATACAAGATGGTGCTAGATGGCAAAGGCGGACTGCTAATATCTGAGATCAATGTTGTCTGCATTTTTAATTCTTGGAATGGTCTCAAAGGTATTCTTTAAATATAATTGTGATATTTTATTGGAAAAAATAATTTATTAATAAAATATTTTAAAAACAGTTACTTTAATTCATTTATCTATTTCATAAATTTTCAGACTGTATGTATATTTAATGCATTCTCCCATCAAACTTGGCCCAAATTGACGTTGGTTTCTGCCTAACTTTTCTGAGGGAACTTATTTCTCAACAAGTGCACTGAGCTGGGTTTTGGTCTGTTAAATCATTAATGAATGTTAATAATATTTCTGGCATAGTTTTAGGCATAGCCAGCAGATGTGTGTAATCACCAATTTTTGTGGGGTTACCTGAATGTGGTGCCCTCTATGTTATCAATATATAATCATTCCTATGCATACACGAACACAGCCAATCATAACAACTGCAATTTTTGGCAAAATTGATATGGTCCGAGAATGATACTGATACTGATACTATAACAATGGCACAAAAGATATCAATAGGAGTAGATTAATCAATCTCTCTTTTCATTATTACAAATAAATCTTATTGTGTAATGTAGAAGGAACATACAAAGTGCATGACCACTCTATATCATCGGCATGATAAAATTTAGCTCTTGACTTTTACATTTTGCAAAATAAACTACAAAGCTATATCAGTACCATTCCTATGTCAGTACCAATATCTCAGGGAGGTCGAGACAATGGCTCACAGGATTCTGAGTGGTGCCTTTTTACTAAATATGGGCCATGTTTACATCATTGTCACTTCGTCAAAAAGTGTCAGAAAAATATTTACTTTTGGAATTTTAATATCAGTATATGGGAGAACACATATACTTCAACATATTAAGAAAAATATCAAAATAAGTGCCAAAATAATGGCGATAAAACCGCACTGCGATTTGGAAAAGCCATTTTCAGTGTCACCTTTGTCAAAATCTGAGCCAGTTGACAATGTAACTTTAACAGCTGATAACTTTTGTAATTTGTAATGTTTCCTTCTCAAATTTTCACATAATATCATTTCGTGTGTGCAGACTATGGTTTTATACTTTATATTACATTTGGGTTTATATTTCTGTGAGAGAAAAACTCTTAAAGTTTGCCTAGTTTCGGCCTCTCATAAAAGTAAGAGACCATCATGGAATTATTTGGATTTAATTATCTACAACCCTTACCAAATAAACATAGCAGAGGTGAGTGCAATTATTTTTGATAGAGAAGAGTACTGAAAAAACAGCCATTTTGTGAGAAAGAATTTCGTTTGACTTACTATGGAAAAACAAAATGGAGGACATGCCCTCTCCTGTGCTCCCAATTTCATCGCTGTTTTCAAAGTGAATTCCTGATATCCATTCTGGTAACATCCATAAACTTATTCCAAAATATGTTATCTTCAACTTATAATCATATCTGAGCACCACTCCATTTTCTGAGGTGAAGTTGTTTCACATGGAGATCGTCTGCCAATTATTGCCACTAGTTGTCACTGCTGCATATCTTCATTTGCCAATTGAAATTCCAGGGGGCACTGCATTTTGTCTTCATATCAGGCCTCTGAATTTAGTCTTTTAAACACATTCTTCACCAATATTTACATGAAAAAAGTGCCCTGACATGGAGATAACAGTTTTGGGAACCATTTTTACCACTGAGCATACTATTTCATACTTCTTTTCTTTCAGAAAAAAAAACTTTGTTCAAGTTCAGAAACAAGAGAGCCAGTTATCATATCTGATTAAACTATTTCTAAGAAAAATAATATTTTAGGGTGCTCTGCAGATTTTAAATATTGTTACCAACGTGTGAGATGCAAACAGTGCTCTGCACACAAATCACAGATATGAACTTTTGTTATGTTAAATATAAGTGAAATTATCACTGGGTGATAACTGTCATGTTAGTGCATATCAACTTCATGATCTTACACCTGATTTTTTTTTTCAAATCAAATTTAGACATCAGAAATACATCTGTTTTTGTAAATTTGATATGACTTCCCATTCCTATATCAGTCCCACTCCTATATCAGTCCCACTCCTACATCGATCCCATTCCTATATCAGTCCCACTCCTATATCAGTCCGACTCCTACATCGGTCCGACTCCTATATCAGTCCCACTCCTATATCAGTCACACTCCTATATCAGTCCCACTCCTATATCAGTCCCACTCCTATATCAGTCATACTCCTATATCAGTCCCACTACTATATCATTCCCACTCCTATATCAGTCCCACTCCTATATCAGTCCCACTCCTATATCAGTCCCACTCCTATATCAGTCCCACTCCTATATCAGTCCCACTCCTAGATCAGTCCCATTCCTATATCAGTCATACTCCTATATCAGTCCCACTACTATATCATTCCCACTCCTATATCAGTCCCACTCCTATATCAGTCCCACTCCTATATCAGTCCCACTCCTAGATCAGTCCCACTCCTATATCAGTCCCACTCCTATATCAGTCATACTCCTATATCAGTCCCACTCCAATATCAGTCCCACTCCTATATCAGTCCCACTCCTATATCAGTCCCACTCCTATATCAGTCCCACTCCTATATCGGTCCCACTCCTATATCGGTCCCACTCCTATATCAGTCCCACTCCTAGATCAGTCCCACTCCTAGATCAGTCCCACTCCTATATCAGTCCCACTCCTATATCAGTCCCACTCCTATATCAGTCCCACTCCTATATCAGTCCCACTCCTATATCAGTCCCACTCCTATATCAGTCACACTCCTATATCAGTCCCACTCCTATATCAGTCCCACTCCTATATCAGTCACACTCCTATATCAGTCCCACTCCTATATCAGTCCCACTCCTATATCCGTCACACTCCTATATCAGTCCCACTCCTATATCAGTCCCACTCCTAGATCAGTCCCACTCCTATATTAGTCCCACTCCTATATCAGTCCCACTCCTATATCAGTCCCACTCCTATATCAGTCCCACTCCTATATCAGTCACACTCCTATATCAGTCACACTCCTAGATCAGTCCCACTCCTATATCAGTCCCACTCCTATATAAGTCCCACTCCTATATCAGTCCCACTCCTATAACAGTCCCACTCCTATATCAGTCCCACTCCTATATCAGTCCCACTCCTATAACAGTCCCACTCCTATATCAGTCCCACTCCTAGATCAGTCCCACTCCTATATTAGTCCCACTCCTATAACAGTCCCACTCCTATATCAGTCCCACTCCTATATCAGTCCCACTCCTATAACAGTCCCACTCCTATATCAGTCACACTCCTATATCAGTCCCACTCCAATATCAGTCCCACTCCTATATCAGTCCCACTCCTATAACAGTCCCACTCCTATATCAGTCACACTCCTATATCAGTCCCACTCCTATAACAGTCACATTCCTAGATCAGTCCCACTCCTATATTAGTCCCACTCCTATATTAGTCCCACTCCTATATCAGTCCCACTCCTAGATTAGTCCCACTCCTATATTAGTCCCACTCCTATATCAGTCCCATTCCTAGATCAGTCCCACTCCTATATTAGTCCCACTCCTATATCAGTCCCACTCCTATATAAGTCCCACTCCTATATCAGTCCCACTCCTATAACAGTCCCACTCCTATATCAGTCCCACTCCTATATCAGTCCCATTCCTAGATCAGTCCCACTCCTATATTAGTCCCACTCCTATATCAGTCCCATTCCTAGATCAGTCACACTCCTATATCAGTCCCACTCCAATATCAGTCCCACTCCTATATCAGTCCCATTCCTAGATCAGTCCCACTCCTATATCAGTCACACTCCTATATCAGTCACACTCCTATATCAGTCACACTCCTATATTAGTCACACTCCTATATCAGTCCCACTCCTATATCAGTCCCATTCCTAGATCAGTCCCACTCCTATATCAGTCACACTCCTATATCAGTCCCTCTCCTATATCAGTCCCACTCCTATATTAGTCCCACTCCTATATTAGTCCCACTCCTATATCAGTCCCACTCCTATATCAGTCCCACTCCTATATTAGTCCCACTCCTATATCAGTCACACTCCTATATCAGTCCCACTCCTAGATCAGTCCCATTCCTAGATCAATCCCACTCCTATATCAGTCACACTCCTATATTAGTCCCACTCCTATATCAGTCCCACTCCTATAACAGTCCCACTCCTATATCAGTCCCACTCCTATGTCAGTCCCATTCCTAGATCAGTCCCACTCCTAGATCAGTCCCACTCCTATATCAGTCCCACTCCAATATCAGTCCCACTCCTATATCAGTCCCACTCCTATATCAGTCCCACTCCTATATCATTCCCACTCCTATATCAGTCCCACTCCTATATTAGTCCCACTCCTATATCAGTCCCACTCCAATATCAGTCCCACTCCTATATAAGTCCCATACCTATATCAGTCCCACTCCTATATTAGTCCCACTCCTATATCAGTCCCACTCCAATATCAGTCCCACTCCTATATAAGTCCCACACCTATATCAGTCCCACTCCTAGATCAGTCCCACTCCTATATCAGTCACACTCCTATATCAGTCCCATTCCTAGATCAGTCCCATTCCTAGATCAGTCCCACTCCTATATCAGTCACACTCCTATATCAGTCACACTCCTATATCAGTCACACTCCTATATCAGTCACACTCCTATATCAGTCACACTCCTATATCAGTCCCACTCCTAGATCAGTCCCATTCCTATATCAGTCCGACTCCTACATCAGTCACACTCCTATATCAGTCACACTCCTATATCAGTCCCACTCCTATAACAGTCCCACTCCTATATCAGTCACACTCCTATATCAGTCACACTCCTATATCAGTCACACTCCTATATCAGTCCCACTCCTAGATCAGTCCCACTCCTATATCAGTCCCACTCCTATATCAGTCCCACTCCTATATCAGTCCCACTCCTATATCAGTCCCACTCCTATATCAGTCACACTCCTATATCAGTCACACTCCTATATCAGTCACACTCCTATATCAGTCACACTCCTATATCAGTCCCACTCCTATATCAGTCCCACTCCTATATCAGTCACACTCCTATATTAGTCCCACTCCTATATAAGTCCCACACCTATATCAGTCCCACTCCTAGATCAGTCCCACTCCTATATCAGTCACACTCCTATATCAGTCACACTCCTATATCAGTCCCATTCCTAGATCAGTCCCATTCCTAGATCAGTCCCACTCCTATATCAGTCCCACTCCTATATCAGTCCCATTCCTAGATCAGTCCCACTCCTATATCAGTCCCACTCCTATATCAGTCACACTCCAATATCAGTCCCACTCCTATATCAGTCCCACTCCTATATCAGTCCCACTCCTATATCAGTCCCACTCCTATATTAGTCCCACTCCTATATCAGTCCCACTCCTATATCAGTCCCACTCCTATATCAGTCCCACTCCTATATCAGTCCCACTCCTATATCAGTCCCACTCCTATATCAGTCCCACTCCTATATTAGTCCCACTCCTATATCAGTCCCACTTCTATATCAGTCCCACTCCTATATCAGTCACACTCCTATATCAGTCACACTCCTATATCAGTCCCATTCCTAGATCAGTCCCATTCCTAGATCAGTCCCACTCCTATATCAGTCCCACTCCTATATCAGTCCCATTCCTAGATCAGTCCCACTCCTATATCAGTCCCACTCCTATATCAGTCACACTCCAATATCAGTCCCACTCCTATATCAGTCCCACTCCTATATCAGTCCCACTCCTATATCAGTCCCACTCCTATATCAGTCCCACTCCTATATCAGTCCCACTCCTATATCAGTCACACTCCTATATCAGTCCCACTCCTATATCAGTCCCACTCCTATATCAGTCCCACTCCTATATCAGTCCCACTCCTATATTAGTCCCACTCCTATATCAGTCCCACTCCTATATCAGTCACACTCCTATATCAGTCACACTCCTATATCAGTCACACTCCTAGATCAGTCACACTCCTATATCAGTCCCACTCCTATATCAGTCCCACTCCTAGATCAGTCCCACTCCTATATCAGTCCCACTCCTATAATAGTCCCACTCCTATATCAGTCCCACTCCTATATCAGTCCCACTCCTATATCAGTCCGACTCCTATATCAGTCACACTCCTATATCAGTCATACTCCTATATAAGTCCCACTCCTATATCAGTCCCACTCCTATATCAGTCCCACTCCTATATCAGTCACACTGCTATATCAGTCACACTCCTATATCAGTCCCACTCCTATATCAGTTCCACTCCTATATCAGTCACACTCCTAGATCAGTCACACTCCTATATCAGTCCCACTCCTATATCAGTCACACTCCTATATCAGTCCCACTCCTAGATCAGTCACACTCCTATATCAGTCACACTCCTATATCAGTCCCACTCCTATATCAGTCCCACTCCTATATCAGTCCCACTCCTATATCAGTCACACTCCTATATCAGTCCTACTCCTAGATCAGTCCCACTCCTATATCAGTCCCACTCCTATATTAGTCACACTCCTATATCAGTCCCACTCCTAGATCAGTCCCACTCCTATATCAGTCCCACTCCTATATCAGTCCCACTCCTATATCAGTCACACTCCTATATCAGTCACACTCCTATATCAGTCCTACTCCTATATCAGTCCCATTCCTAGATCAGTCACACTCCTATATCAGTCATACTCCTATATCGGTCCCACTCCTATACTATTCCTGTATTATTATGTACATCTGGTTCTATTGAATGTAAAACAAAATATTCTCAATAGAATATAGCAGGTTTTGCCTGTGGTTATGCCCGTGCTTCTGCCTTTTAATTATAAACTCTGAACTATAGCCCTGATATATTTTAACATATACAAAGTATAAATTGTTAGACACCTTTCTTTGTTCTTTATAGTAATCTTGAATTTATTTCACATAGGTAATACAGGTATCTAACATTTCCTGTGTATTTCTAAACAAGAGCATGACGTGTTTCTATCAAAAAGAAAATATTTCTAAACATACAACTATGACTCTTACCTTCAAAATAATTTATTTCACCTCCATGTTTTTTTAATATATATTTTTTTATATTCAGCTTGACTTACATTTGTGTCAATACGAGTTTAGCTATCTTACTTTCAATCATATTTTCACTGTTTTTGAGTTTATCTTTTACACTTTTAATTATCTTTAAATGATAAATGCACAGATGAATAGCACATTGTGATACGAATATGCCAAGATAAAGCACCGTGCAATGGGGTCAGAGAGTGTGTGAGTGACAGCAGGGCTGTGCCAGCGTGTGATATTTTGGCTATTAGTTGTGAAGTAGAGAGAAGGGTTATAACGGTAGAGGCCAAAGCAGCTGAGGTAAAATGATGATAAATGATGGACCCACATGATGGATAACATCTACACTATCCTCATCTCAACAACCTCACTCAACTAGGTCAAAAACCTCACAATATCCGGATAATATATCGAGCAATCATTTGGTTTTTCTTGATGTGGGAAAAACTTTATTTTAGTTAAATGTTAGCCCTCGCGAGAATGAGAGTTTGACGATAGGCTATTTATTGTAACTCAAGAGTGTTGAATTAGAAACAGAACCCCGCATCCCATGATACGCTTGTGTGTCGTTTGATATTTTCCCAATTATCCAATGTAGAGCTGAATATCATACAAGTTATATCTGTTTAAAACACAAAGCATATTGGACGTAAAACCAAAGGCAATGGCCTCACAGCAAAGCATTTAAATATAGATGCATATGGTATTTATGGTGGGATATATTTAAAACAGATAGGGGAAAAGAGGAAAAAAAGTTTAATCGCAGCCACTGCCAAGGTGAATACGTGTTTTGTATTATGTTCACAGCAGGTCAGCAGGGCCACTGACGTTATGGCCTTGTCCACACCAACGACAACAACAACACATCGGTTCAACTTTGAAGGTTCGGCCAACATGTGTCTGTTGCTGGAACCACACCAAGTATCATACAGGAAATTATATTATGATGGCAGATATATATTGACCGTCTGAGATAACCTGTAAACTAGTGAACTGTTGGGAAGAGGTATGGCCGTGTGCCTACGATGTACTCTACTTATCATTATCTACCTATCTTCTGCAGTACTGGAGTGCTACACTGCAGGACTCAACTATGCGGGCAATAAGGCACTGAGTCGGGATAGCAAGACTAACCAAGGTGAGAACATCATTCAGGCAATATCGGAATGAATGTCATCAAATGTAAACCATGCATATATATATATATATATATATATATATATATATATATATATATATATATATATATATATATATATATATATATATATATATATATATATATATATATATATATATATATATATATATATATATATTCATAGTTCAAAGAATATTCAGAGAATGATTTTACTGTCATAACCATCAGCAAGAATGAGTGATATAGCGCATGTAACAGGTTTATAGCAGTGGGAGGAGCGGACATCTAGAAAGCACCCTGCAGAGCACTTTCAGCGACATTTAATATTGGCTGATTTCTACTTCCATTCACCAAATCAACCACACAGAATGCCATTTTTTTTCAAAAATTATCAACAACAAAAAATAGTATTTAAAGGAAATGCGCATGAAATTATCCAAATAGTAAAAGGGTCATAGGCCATTTTAATGATTGGCCACTTTTAGTGATGTGTTTCATAGACATATTCATAAAAGGATTTCACTAACTTCCTCATATTGTTGAGGAAAATCAAATACATGAAATATTTTAGAAATACATCAGCTACTGAATGTTATAACCCAATTGACTCTATATTCAATATATTTTTGATTATATTTTTTTCAATAATTTCTATTCATGACTAATTTTCTCATATTTATCAAGGAATATTTCTTCTTTTTTAGGTATTATTATGATAAGAGCAACTTATTGCTGATTATTTTCTGAAATTAGATTAATATTTGATTTATCTAATACATCAAAAATAAATGTGAGGTCAAATTAAAGTCTGTCAATTTGTCACTTTTGTAACCCTACCTATTTAAGCTATTTTTATTCATTTTAGCTTCATAATAAATCTTGAAATTGACAGACTTTTTTCAATTTCTTTTTAGTATTAATGTGTTTTTCTGTGCAGTATTCTATATATTTTCACAAACTAACCCCCAATAAGCTGGCATCTTTATATTATTTTTAAAAAAAACTTAGTATTATAGTATTTTCCTCTGTTTTCCCTTATAGATTGACCACAAAACTATAAATTGCTCTCAAATTGTTAATTATGAACAGATTTTGATGAATAAGTACTCTACGAGCTCGTATTTGAAAGATGTAGATGATAGGATAATAAAACATGTAGATAATTACGTGGAAATAGGCTTTCTATTTTCAAGGTCATTGAAAGGTCACTTCAAGGTCACTGACAATATTTGATCAAAATAGCCTAAGAAGGTTGACATTCGATCACATATCATTTGTAGATGTATTCTGAGTAGTAAAAAGGTTATATCCCTATGTCTGCCATTTCTAGTGATGTAAATGGATAAAATGAATCTTCATTCAGTTTGTACCACCAATGAACACTAAATAAAATCAAGATATATGCGACTTCACTATCTTAGCATGATCATAGCTTCACTTTCTTCCCGTTTGAAATAGCATTATAATAACATAATTGCCCCCGGTATATATCGTAGTACACAGTGAATTACGCAAAAGTCTTGCCACTTTTCTGACAATCTGGTAAACATGAGAAGGGGGCGATAATTTGATACATACATCACATCCAGGTCAGACAAAAACTAAATCGACTGTTGTGCATTTTTAAATATTTGACAAAACGCAGAGATGTCGCAAGATATCTGACTGAAGATAGAAGCGAAATAGAAAATTTGGTATTATGCACGTCATTCCCACTGCGTCCACGGTGTTCCCATGGTGCTCTTTCTGCATCCACGGCATTCCTGTGATACTCTCACTGCATCCACGGCATTCCTGTGATACTCTCACTACACCCACGGCATTCCTGTGATACTCTCACTGCATCCACGGCATTCCTGTGATACTCTCACAACATCCACGGCATTCCTGTGATACTCTCACTACACCCACGGCATTCCTGTGATACTCTCACTACATCCACGGCATTCCTGTGATACTCTCACTACATCCACGGCATTCCTGTGATACTCTCACTACATCCATGGCATTCCTGTGATACTCTCACTACATCCACGGCATTCCTGTGATACTCTCACTACATCCACGGCATTCCTGTGGTACTATCACTACATCCACGGCATTCCTGTGAAACTCTCACTACATCCACGGCATTCCTGTGATACTCTCACTACATCCACGGCATTCCTGTGAAACTCTCACTACATCCACGGCATTCCTGTGATACTCTCACTACATCCACGGCATTCCTGTGATACTCTCACTACATCCACGGCATTCCTGTGATACTCTCACTACATCCACGGCATTCCTGTGATACTCTCACTGCATCCACGGCATTCCTGTGATACTCTCACAACATCCACGGCATTCCTGTGATACTCTCACTACATCCACGGCATTCCTGTGATACTCTCACTACATCCACGGCATTCCCATGGCATTCCCACGGCATTCCCATGACACACATTCTGATCAGAAGGTCTGTGGGACACCATGACACCCTTTTTAGATTTAACATTCAATGAGGAGTGATTGAACCAGGTACTACTTTTTGCATAAGAGCAAATTGTCTGAAATGTTTTGTGATCCACTTTAATTTATTCTCAATCTTCTTGATATTCTTTGGATTGCCTGGAACACCTTGGATGCCCAATGCTATAGCAAATGGTAACATATTCTCAATGGCTCCTCCTGCATCTGGGCCATCTATTCTTACACATCTATGTGATGCCATCACTATCGACAGAAACCATGATATATGATAATCTAATTTTTCTCAAATTTACTTGCTATGTTTTTTAATCATAACTTGTACTTGGTCAGTAATATATGTTTCTGTTATTAATGGTGTGCTGTGCTTTGAATAGGTTACAAATTAAAAGTCTTATGGCATTTTTGTTATGACTCTATCTCGGCATATGTATCTTTCTGTTGAGTTCTTTTGTGGTCCGAGCAGACTATATCAACATTTAAGGTATAGTCTCGCGGATTACATTCCTTACAAACTGCTTTCTTAGTTGGTTATTCATAGATTTTGTATTGGTGACTTTATTGACAAAGCCACCAATTTTATATGTTGTTACCACCAGGTAAAGCACTTCCCTCACTGCTAACTAGCTAATAATGTTATTACTTTTCCTTGTGGCCATAGCAACCCTATATCCCGCAGACAATGTCAACAATCACCCTGGCTATGACCTTCATAACAAATAATTCATCTACGTCTATAGTCCCTTGCTCTGAAGTAATCAAGGCCGCTGCCAGAGGTGTTGTAGCCATTAGACTGGCCACCATGTTGACTGTTTCCTGTGTCCTTTTCTTTCCAGGCACTTTTTGGGAATGAGTTATAACCAATATGCTCCAATCTGCTTGTCTCATCACCATTATCCTCCCTTGTGGATTCTCTTCCTGGAGTAAGAGATGAGTCATTGTCTGGATATATACATTCCTCATCACCTTCATGTCAGCCATCATGGTTGATTTAGACCTTCCAACCAATCCAGACAGGAAAACATTCTGATCATGTTTCACACATTCATAATTAAACCATTCCAAAATGTATAGAAAATACATCTTTTGCTGATCCTTTCTCTTCTCCAATTCTGTCAAAAAGACACCATTTTCTTTATATTAATCCATCAGCCGCTTCATCTGTCGTTTGGTCAGCACCCATATCATACCCCATCTTGGTTATTGCAGCCCAAATCTTCTGCTTCAGTCAAGAGCGAAAATCAGTTATTGCAATTGGTTGCTGTTTTTATTACAAAATCAATAACATAAGCAGCTTCACAATTAGATAACACATGCTATATTTTTATGTGTTTTGTCGCAACTTTAGAATCAATACCATTATATCACAACACACATGTTCTGGTCAAGAAAACAGTGACCCGTGTTATCCAATTACATCTGGTCTATTAATTCAGGCATGAAACTACGTCAAAAATGATTCAAATAATCCATATTCATTGTGCAGGTCACGAAGCAAAATTAACAACAGAGAGAGTTATCAAAAATAGGCAATTTGAAAAGCTAAGATAGTATCAAAATTGTTTGATCGGTGCAATGTCAATTCTCCTTTCTCTCATATACAACTAAAGGGATGAAAGCTTAAATCACAACCTTGGATGAGATCATTTTTATTCCATGTAAAAAGTTATTATTTTTACTCTCATGACCTTGAAGTGTGGAAATCTCTGATTTGTGCCATCCAATCCTTAAATTCAATGTTTCAAAACCTTACCTCATCTGACTAAAATTAATATTTCTGCCCAAATCTCAGAAAGCCTGTGAATAAATTGAGGGAATCATGGAAATCAATAGTGTCCCACAGAATATTATAATCCTGTGCTCACTAGGGTGTGACAATCCCTTGTAGTACTTTATAAATAATATGAGCAATTAAACAATTGCCCCCCCTTGTAGTACTTTATAAATAATATGAGCAATTAAACAACAGGGGGGCACAAAATTTGTAAATTTCCTTCAGAATTATATTTTTTACAGGGTGTTCCATCACTCAATCACCAGTTTTCTCTTTTCTCTCTTGGAACACAATTTTTAACTGCACGAAAGAAATATTCAAAATAAACATAAGGTAAAGTCTACACTTATTAAAGATGTATTGTATGTAATGTATTGCATTGTATGGATCATATCCTTTAAATTTTAGGATTTACATAATTATTTTTATTTTTATCTTTATTTTGAAACACAGAAATGTTCAGAAATGTGCTGCATGAGCTTTCATGCCCTTAGTTTATATATAATAACACTATGTATAGACACATGGCTGAGACTAAACCTACTCTAATCATTTGGTATGCAGACAGTTCATGGTATCAACAGTTTTCATGCCTACAACATGATTCATAACATATTTTTTTCAATTAGTTCAATTGCTTACAAATGAACTACCTATCATTATCCCATTTTGCCGAATATCCTTTATTCACACCGTTAGTTGGCATAGGAGGTACAAGAGTGGGACAACATTGATATAATGGAGCAGTGCTTATCAAGAATTGCTCTGTCGAGAATATGAATATGAAGGTCTTGAATATACTTTACAAAGGATGGAGATACAAATGTATAATCAGTGGTGCATGTACTGACAATAGTTTTATTCTTACATGTGACTCTACCGGTAGCTCTGTCTCTACTAATTCTACCATCTTGACCTGTTTGATGTAATACCCAATTCTAACAATTTGTCTTTTGACACAAAATTACAAATATCCTCATCAAGACCTCTTTCTCTGGCTATCACATTATCTAAGGTTATATAGTCAATACTCAAGTGGACAGTGGCGATACTGCTCCTTTTGATGCTCAAGTGGGCAGGGAGAGTGCAACTCCAATCAATACTCAAGTGGACAGTGGCGATACTGCTCCTTTTGATGCTCAAGTGGGCAGGGAGAGTGCAACTCCAATCAATACTCAAGTGGACAGTGGCGATACTGCTCCTTTTGATGCTCAAGTGGGCAGGGAGAGTGCAACTCCAATCAATACTCAAGTGGACAGTGGAGATACTGCTCCTCTTGATGCTCAAGTGGGCAGGGAGAGTGCAACTCCAATCAATACTCAAGTGGACAGTGGCGATACCGCTCCTTTTGATGCTCAAGTGGGCAGGGAGAGTGCAACTCCAATCAATACTCAAGTGGACAGTGGAGATACTGCTCCTCTTGATGCTCAAGTGGGCAGGAAGAGTGCAACTCCAATCAATACTCAAGTGGTTAACAATCATAGACATTTAGTTATAATTCTGTTTTTGTCCTCATCACTATCATTGTTTTATTATCATTAATACATTTTGTTATCGATAAAATGGTATCCGGTGCGTTCTGTGTCTCAAGACTAGTTGTTTTCATGTCATTCAGTCTTTGCAGATACAAGTGCACATGCAGATGGGATAGATGATATCATGAGCAAGAGAAGGAAGAGGAGGACTAAACGAAACGAATTACCAGTCAATGGTGCTGGGGTTGATACCATACAAGCCAAATATGATACCAAACACACCAAAAATAGAACACAATTTTACAATAACAATATGCAGAAGGTAATGCAACTCTTCCAAGGCAAAATGAATATGAGGGCACAGCGAGAAGGGAAAGGCCCTATATCTGGTTATAAACCACATTCCAATAATGGGTTACACAATAACATCAACTCAAATTATGGACATCAAATCAGAACAGCCAATGAAAAGCACAAATTCAATATCTTCATGAATGCCAATGATGCAGTGCCAAAAGGTCCCACAAAAGGAGACAGAGACAATGTCAAGTTCAATGGTGAACGCTTTCACAATTTTAATGATCACGTCGCCGCTCCAAAACCAAGTCGAAGCTCTCTGTGGCCAAAACCTCAATTCCATTTGAAATATTCGAGAAAATTCCAGCTGAGAAATTCGGCGCTAAAGTTCGTGATAAAACCTGAAAGCAGTGATATTCTTATATTTAATGTTAAAAGGGCATGGGTTTCTATATTTGGAAATGAAGAGGGATTATCAGAAGCTTTGGATAAGGACAATATTGCCTTGACAACAGAAAACCCCAGAAGCTTACCAGCCAAGGATCTCAAATCCATCAGTTTGACTGTGAACAAACACTACACCAAGTATCCCACCCTTGACTCAAATGAAAAATGTAAGTTAGGTATAAATATAATATATATTTATTGATTAAATAAACAAACTTCAGACTTGACTGCAGATTCATCAATGATACAGAAAACAGTTAACATACTGCGATTTTCTTATTTGATTACAGATGATTTATCGGTGCAGTCAGGGGGTATATATGTCACTGGTGAAGAGGTTTGGGGGGTCATAAAAGGCCTTCAGACGCTAAGCCAACTGGCTTATTCAGACATCGAAGGTCGGGTGAGTCCATCTCAATATATATCACAAAGATATCATTCAACCTAAAATTCTGAATGCTGTAGCCTTAAACAACTAAGAATCGTGCCTGTTTAATATGGCAAATTACTAAAAATATATAGGTTCTGAAGCATATCTCAGCTGACATATTAACTAGTGCATACCTGCTAGTCTGTATGTAAATCGAATAGGTTTGAAATTGACTTCCCTGGGTACAGAATATGTGAATTCTATATTATAATCTGTTATCTAGTACTCATTTTATTTTTGTTACTAAAGGTATGGATAAACCAGACGACAATCAGAGACTGGCCTCGATTCCCGCATAGAGGCATAATGTTGGACACAGCCAGGCATTATATCACTGTCAGTACTATCATCACCAACCTGGTGAGTACAAAGCGAGGAAGAATACTAATGGTGCTACAAGAAACATATCAGTCTCTGTACCATCATCATCAACCTGGTAAGTACAAAGCGAGGAAGAGTACTAATGATGTACCATCTTCACCAACCTGGTAAGTACAAAGCGAGGAAGAGTACTAATGATGTACCATCATCACCAACCTGGTAAGTACAAAGCGAGGAAGAGTACTAATGATGTACCATCATCACCAACCTGGTAAGTACAAAGGGAGGAAGAGTACTAATGATGTACCATCATCACCAACCTGGTAAGTACAAAGGGAGGAAGAGTACTAATGATGTACCATCATCACCAACCTGGTAAGTACAAAGCGAGGAAGAGTACTAATGATGTACCATCTTCACCAACCTGGTGAGTACAAAGCGAGGAAGTGTACTAATGATGTACCATCATCACCAACCTGGTAAGTACAAAGCGAGGAAGAGTACTAATGATGTACCATCATCACCAACCTGGCGAGTACAAAGGAAGGAAGAGTACTAATGATGACAGGAATACAATTTCAGTTATATGATATAGATATATTCATATACAGGTGATATGTAACTTGTTGATTTCAAAAATGGCTGACATGGTCATATGTGGACAGCACCACTTGAATATCATGAATATTGTTGTTTTGGAGTGATAATTTGCTAATCTGGTGGACTCAATACCAAGATGAGAGTTGTATGCAGGTATGTGTTTCGAATTGATGCATTTTCATGATATCTAGATTAGGTGAAATCCATCTTGCCATGAGTGAAGGTAAATGCACATAATCAGACCTACAAACCAAATGATAAGATTTCAGCCATATGTCTATATATAGTATTCCTATATATAACGGACACGAAAACTCTTGTACCTGATTTCTATCAACCGTATGTATCAATTCAGATTAAAAATAATTAGGTATACCCTAGAATTTTAAGGATATGAATCATTCAATCTAAAGATAGCAAAGGATTTTTGGACACTGTAATCCTTATCTTATGCTTCCTGGAAATATTTATTTCATGGAGTTGAAATGTGTGTTGCACGAAAAATGAGAGAAAACTGGTCATTGAGTAGTGGAACTCCCCATCAATGAACTTATTCTCTAGGAAATATACAAGTTTTGCACCCCCTGGTGTTTAATTGTTCATACTCATTGCAAGAACTACAAGGTATTGTTACACCCAACTGGGCACAGGATTAAAATACTATTCTGTGGGACATTTTTCATTTCTTTGATTACATCAAATGGATCACAGACTTTTCTGATGTTTATATAAGTGATCTTAGATTTAGGAAGAAATATTGATTGATGTTAGGATAGGATTAGATTTGAAACACTGAATGTAAGGATTGGAAGGCACAGAACAGAAATATCAACATCTCAAGCTCATGAAGGTAGAATTGTATTGTTGTATATGACAGAAGGGAGAATTGATATCGCATTGATCACACAATTTCGACACTATCTTAGCTTTTCAGATTCCCTATGCCTGTGACACACACGTTTCATGATGAAATATTTGAAAATATCGAATTGCACTGGACATAGGCATAACTCATCTCAGTTTCATCCAAATAATGAGAAATTCACATTTAGTTGGTTGCGAAATCTACAAAATGAGCAAAAGGGGAGTTATTTTAATGGTGTTCTTGTGATAATGGGTTCTTAATGTTTTTAATTGTTTGAAAACAACAATGCTATGCCATGAACAACCTGTCCACGTTAATTTTCCCACATGGGAACCTCTATAATCTCGTTATATAACAGGGTTCTCTGCTTTAAATAACAATTGTCAACTAGCCGTGATATTCAAAAATAAATGAATAACCCATTAATGGATGAACATTGAAGAATATTCATTTTTTTAAACTAATTCATATCATAATTATATATACATAATATGGATGTAACCCTCAAGGAAACCAAACTATTAATTAAAGACATCAAGTGATAGTAATCATGTCTGTAAGTGTTTACCCTGTTTACAGTTTTACTAATCGGTCAGGTGTTTTAAATTTCAGGAAGCAATGGCTATGAATAAGATGAATGTTTTTCACTGGCATATTGTGGATGACGAGTCCTTTCCATTTGCTAGCAGAACCTTTCCAAACCTGACTAAACACGTGCGTTGAACATAATAAATGATATATTTTTAATATTTTTATTTAATTCCATATGATTTAATCATTCCACGGATTTATAATTTGGCTCCTGAGGAAATATTGTATATTAAGTCCGTTTTAATCCCAAATAATATTCAACATTTGATATATGTTATATTCTAGACAGGTGCCAATTAATTTGCCAATATCTGTTCAATAGGGTGCTTACAGTGTGAATAAGGTGTACACACATGAAATGATAGCTCGGGTTATAGAGGAGGCCCGACTCAGAGGAATCAGGGTTATACCAGAGTTTGACACTCCAGGTAAGAGAGAACAGACGGAAGTTATCCCAGAATTCAATGCCGAATTATAAGTTCTTGATAATCCAGGTAATGTTTAATTGAATTAATACGAAATAAGCGCCTGGTCTGTGTGTATATGATAACGATCTCCATGAACAAGTGACATGTTGCGCCCAAGTTAGATGTTTCTATTTTATTTTTATATTAGGGCACACGCTATCTTGGGGTTATGCTATGGAAGGTCTTGTCACCCCATGTTTCAATCCCAGAACTGGTAAACCAAACGGTGCCTTTGGTCCTCTCAATCCTGTCCGCAATGCAACCTACAGATTCCTGGAGAAGCTCCTTGCAGAGATAGTACAGGTATTCCCTGAGCAGTATGTGCACATCGGTGGAGATGAAGTACCACTGGAATGCTGGTGAGGAACCAATCAAAGACCTATCCCCTCTGGTCAACTGCTTGATGATGGATATGGCCAAAAATATGCGTTGATTTGTTAAAAAGCATGCGTATATTGCATGGTGATGAATAATGAACCTGTCATCCCACACTCAATTTTCAATGAATTATCACATGATGTGCTCTTACCCCAAACAGCCTCATTCTTAACCTCCATTCACTCAAGATTGGCAGTTTATTTAATAGGTAAATTATAATAATATCGAGATGTTTCAGATTGGTGGAAAAGATTCACAGATATATTCACAGGAGGGATATCAACTAAATATTATATTGCATACATTTTATATACTTAGGGGCACCATCAAGATATAATTGAAAACGTTATCTGGTTTAATTTCAAGTTATTTCTCTCATGGAAAAAAACAAATCATGTGAAGCATATATCATGTAGCACCATTGGAATTAATACTTGGACAATAATGTACTTGAGGAATGGTGAAAATAGAGTTTTTAATGTTTCTAATGTATTTTTTCCAATTAAGTATAAAGTAGAATTTTATTTCTTTTTATTGCACCTACATGCATTTTTCTAGACCAGGAGCGAAAACATCATGTGGAAATCTTAAAGCTGAAGGACAGTTGAGTTCCATTAGATATTCTCAGACCTTTCACAGTCAGTCACAATTCGCTCTGCATTGTGGAATATTTCTCTTGGACTTGGTCTCTTGGTCTCTAGACCATCCTTGAATTTTCAATATGTTTATTATCAACAATGCATATTTTAGCCTTTACATTCTAGGAGATCGAATCCAGAAATAAAACAATTCATGAATGACAATGGTATTATAAGAATCTCAAAAGTCCACAACCTTTATTATTCAAGGTCAGAATTATTTCATTCCACTCTATTCATTTATTTTCACATTTTAATAATATATACATTGAATAATTCTATCATAAAGGTCATTTGTAATTATTATAGACATCTTACCTTAATATATGTATTTGGTTGTCAGGTACACTAATATCATTGGAAATTTAAAATATGAGGATATGAAAGTGACACCCATAGTTTGGCAGGAGACATTTGATAACTATCTGCCGGTAAGTATCTGTCTACTTGTAAGTTACAATCTGAAAGCAAGTAACTATCTAACGGTTAGTAACTATCTGACGGTACGTAACTTTGTTCTGTGTTAAAATCTACCTCATCCTAACATAATATGATATAGTCTTGATTGTTTAAACTTTCTGCGGTTAACCTTGTCATACATGCTCTAAGAGTGACTGGGGATCCCTCTTTTGCTTTCTCGTAAAGACATGACCAAACAAACCGCGGCCTTTGATAAACATTCTCAGAACCTGAGTGGCATCTGACTGGCAAGTGCTTACTAATCTATAATCTAAATCAGTTAAAATGCTAATCACTCATCAACACTTTAATCTAACCCCAGATGCCAGTGATGCATACAAGAAGGATATTTTATACAAAACGTTTGTTTTCAAACAAAAAGGCACTGTGTCGTTATCATAGGTCCTTTACAAAGAATACACATTGAAGCAAGGTAAATAATCAGTTTTGGATCTGACACCCACTGTTGACCATATATCCTACTCACCTTCGTCCATTTATGAACTGGTAGTGTACATGTTATTAATGCTGTTGGGGAGATATTACCCAAACATTGGGGTAATATGTCATATATTTAAAACTGAGGTCACAGACTGATGCAAAAGTCGTTCCCCTGAAGAAAAGAATTCTCAGTCTGTGATCAACAAAAAACATGCTCATTATAATATAAATAATGTCTGGTCTGTCATAAACAAAGTTGGGAAGTAGCATTCTATTGTATCTCGTCACACATACATTCTGTGTAAGTTAACATAGCTTGACATTTACAAGAAAACAAATAATATAATCATGCATGAAATATCTGACTGGCATATATATAAACGAATATTTTTAACACTAAATACTTAATGTCAACAATCGTACAATTCATTCATATTTTGGAGTCCATCCCTTATAGAAGAAATTGTTTAACTTTAACATATCAATTCTTGAAAATCCAAATTCATATGTGAGAATATCATTGTTAAATGAATCATCTGTAAGCAATTTTCCATCCACCAAATTTGATTGAAACATATCTGCATACTTGCCAAGTCCCAGGAGATGCAGGGCATGGCAGGTATCATCTATCGTATAATCAGCAACTTGGGCAGGAAATTGGAAGGTATTTTGAAATGACTTTGGCATTGTGAATGGCGCTGCATCGGTGTGGCTGTTTCGTTTTGTTGGTGTTTCATAATCATCTTCTGATGTGTTACCATAACAACATGGAGGGGCTGAATTGCTTTGATTTCTTGTTGGAATGCATTCAACATCTTGTGGTCTGGCTAAAGCTGTTGGTTTACTTGGCAAAGAGGTAAATGTTCCAAGACTAGGTCTTTGAAATGGCGGTATTGGATCTTGGGTAGAAACAAATACTCTACCCTTTGCGGGCACCAAAGTATGTTTCGACTGCCTTGAGAGTTTGCTTTTTGCAGTTGGCTGTACTGGATTGTGAGTTTGCGTTTTTTGCCCAATAATGGCATCTTCATCAGAGGTTTGTACCCCTTTCGCTTGCTTTTCTTTGTGAGTTATAATGCTGCTTTTGAATAATGTTCCAGGTTTAAACGATATTTTGTCATCTTCCAAACGGTTATCTAACAATCTTTCATCTTTTAGTACTTCTTCTACAGCATGAAATATTTTCATACGAAATGCATCTGAGCCTCTTCTGTCAATTGATTTCAATGAATCTTGCAAGTTTACTATTTCTCCTAGTTTAATATCACACTCCTTCCTAAGGCTTTTTATTTTCTCTGATTTTTCTTTCAGATAAGCAATGCATTCCTCCTCATTTGCCTGAAGTTCCTTTATAGTATTATCCACACCACGCTCGACATCTTTCTTTGTGTCTTCAATATCTAATACAAGGTTTCCTAACTTGTCAATTTTTGTTTCTATTAAAGACCTTTTCTGTGCTAAGTTCACCTCATTCCTGGGCAATTCTACACTAATCTTTGTTAGAATATCAGATACACTTTGTAATTTGCAGTTGGGGTGATTATGATCCCCAAACTGAATACAGGAAGAGCAAAGCAGTTTATATTCACATTCTACACAGACAAACCTCAATGGATCATTAATATGTTTCATGCACATGTCTGGCTCATTACACTCTGTGTTCAGGGGTGATATAGAACTACACAATTCGTGCTTTTGAAATAAATCTATCTGCTGATGTACCTTGACACAGGATGGACAAAGAAGATGTTGACATTCTTGACATAGAAATCTTGCTGCTATCTGATTATTTATTTTTTCACAGTAAAAACAGTTCATGTTAGTTGATTTGATCTGTCCATATAGGTCATACGCGGCATTAGGCTCTCCAGGTGACTGGATCAGGCTCACCATATTGCTGACCAAGCGATGATCTGGCAAGGCTGCTACGCCCTCTGGCAGGTTAACTGAGTTCCGACAGTGTGGACAACACATCCTTGTCAAATTAAGACCTGATATATTATCTGTCTGTGTTTTATACCAGGCCTCAATGCACTTAAAGCAATAGAAATGTTGACATGGCAGCATCTTTGGTCGGTCACATATCTCTCGGCATATATCGCACTTTAGGAAGTTCTCCATTTTATATTATCTGTTTTTCGTCACTAATCCTGGAAAGATTTTTAAAAACATTTTTAAAAATCTACACATCTACAGACAACTGACTTCAGAAATAGAGCATTAGAAATTTTTAAAAAAGCATTTGCCCATTTAAGATCAGATACCAGTACAACCGGCTCAAAATTGAATACCATTCTTCTCAGATCCTTAAACAGCACTTTCTACTTCTCACCACATGCATAAACAAAGTGCATTTTCTTAGACCGATATCCTATGAAGGTTACCATTGCATAAGAAGACAATTTTACAAACCTCATTCAACTTTTTAATCTTCCGTGCTGATTCATATCAAAGTCTTTCCTCTCGAAGTTGGGTATCTTCTCTTGTACTTCAATCCAAAATTAATGCATATTTCTCAAACATATTTCTAAATTTCTCAAACCATATTTCCCTATTGCTATATTTCCGCCTCTTTCTGTTATCGTATAAACGACACCGTTTCTCTGTTCAGCAAATACAAAATATACATTGGATTCCAATCAAAATCTTGTACCGTATGCCACTTGATTGTCTTTTTCCTGCAATATAACGCTTCAAATATATCATTTTGCTTCCATTGGTGAATTACATATCTTTAAAGCTTGAAAACTTTGTGATTTTAATCGAATGAAGAAAAATGAAATATCGACACAATATTTTTTCGTATGGTTTCGATTTCGAACAATGATCGAAACCAAACATAATGGTTTCATATTTAAAACCACAAAGAGAACAAGTGTTGATTTAAAAAAATCAAGCTCGCGAAAGTTTGCAAAATCCCAAGGCAAAAAAAACCTTACTCTACTACGCACACACAAATCACTTCTCAAACAAAAGCGACATCTGACGGTGTTAAGCAGAACTATTGAGCCAAAACATGGCCGCCATGGACCGATAATCGGGGTAAGCTCCATAGACTTACAGCTTAATCATATCAAAACCTCGAACATTCAGACCTAAAGTCAAAACAAACGCGAGCGAAAAAGAGAAACAGAAATCTATACAGCAGGCTTCCCAAACTGAAAGGCTTTACACGATTGGCAACCGCCGTCTAGCCGGCGGCGAGAGCGGCAGATCGCCGGATCCTCCATTTTGTCCCGCCGAATTCGCCGAGGGTATTCAGAAGGCGGAGGTCGGCGTCCGCCGCCTTCTGCCACCTGCACCCACCCGCTCAATCGTGGAGAAACGGGATCACCCGGGCTAACTTGCCGGACCCAATCGTGTACAGCCTTTGCTATATAGTGGAGGAAAGACGGAAAGACGGCAGTAATAAGGACGAACAATCGTTGATGCAAATATATGAAGACGGGTAAATAATCAATGGTGGAAGGGGGTGTAGAGGCGAGATATCGAACACTAAAAGGGGGATGCTTAGGAATTGAAAGAGATATAATAGGACCTTGGAGTAATTATGTATGGTGACGTGACGTTGTATGAGCTATGGCGTCATGGCAACACATTGTTTTACACAATGGATTCAAAATCCTTTGATCCTATCTTAGTTGCCGACTTCAGAACGATGGCAAATTCAATATTTATATTTAAAGAAAATTAAACTGACCAATGTTTCATTACACACTTTGATTTTTTAAAGTCAGAATAGTTGAAAATTCCCTTGACAAGCTGGCCAGATGGCCACATGGCCACATGTTGGGAAACAGGAATGATGATTGTGGCGCCGCCATGAGATCGGTTCACCTGAGCGATAATGCAGAACTCGAGTTTATTTCCAATCTCTGTTTTAAATGTCCCTGTCCAAGTCTTTTATTTTTTATACATGATTTTAAAAAATAATTCGCTATCCATATTACTTTTAGAAACATTTAAAAGAAAATTATGATTTTGCATCTTAAATTACTACTGCAGTTTTTATTCTTCACTTTTTATTGATTTTAAATGATGGCATATCTTTTCAAAAGACAAAGTATCTATAACAGCGCAAATATTGGCAGGGATATAAATTCCATTTTCTAACAGTTTTTTTTAAACTGAACAACGAGGTATATTTTTCTAAACTGCCAATATATGCGCCAATAACTGAAAATAAACCCGAAAGACAAAAATAACAACAACCACATGATTTTCAGAGCATCTGAGAGTATAACAAAAATTTTGACTCATTTTCATAACTATGATATGAATGTACAAATCTCTACATAATATCGTCTTAACTTGGAGCAAAGAAATATAAATTTATATACCCATAATTTGTATTACAAAACAAACATTTCGTTCGTGATATCTTTAGCTCTAAACTGTGGAATACAGGGTAACAAGGTGACAAATGTGATGTCCCTTTTACTAGGAACGAACCATTATTCATACGGGGGTATGTGGAGGAAAACAATTTTGCCGAATTTTTTCCCAGCACTTGACCATTCTCAATTCCTTTTTTCTCAGTCATTTGGGCCACCACTTTCTTTTTGTTATGGCCCAAACATCTGAATTTCTTATATCTACTGTAAATGGATTTATGATTTATTAGAAAATGATACAATGTTTTATTTAAACTAATTCACAGTTAACACAAGTAGTCATTTATTGAAGTAGACTTCATCTGCCTATAAAGTCCTAAGTGCCAGGAAGTTTTGTCCTATTTGTCATGAGTGTGGCCACATTAGATATACTACATGACCACCCGAGCACTTATTACATATTGCCTGGACACCACACACTTTTCAGGACATCAGGTATTCTGAAGGTGCCCTAGGTTGACAACTGATTTTGTAAAACAATCAATTGTCTAAGCATCCTTTTTGGGGGGAAATTGGAACAAATATTGGAAATTGGAATAAATGTGACAGGGGTATAAGACCTGAAATATGCATGATGCAAGCCACACGAAAGTATGTGCCCATTTATTATAAACAAGGAGTGGGACAACAGACATCTTAATTATTGGTAGGTCAGGAGGCTAGTGCCCTCAGGAAATAGCAAGTTATAGCAAGATGTCAAACATATTGGTTACAATATAAGATTTTGGTTACAATTTAAAGCCTTTGACCAAATCAAGGTCATAGCTGAGGTCATCTGATTTATTCCTTCATGGGATGCATGTGTAAAGCCTGTATCGTAGATTGTTGATAATATAGCAAAATGTCAAAATGTTTGTTGACAGACTTGTTTTTATTTATTTTTAGTTTCCTGTTCCCCTCTAAAATTGACTTCTACAAATTTGAACCTTTGATCATGTGATCTCACCGATAATTTTTTTTCAACTTTCCTCCACCCCCGCCCCTGAATGAATAATGGTCTGCCCCTCACAACTCCAAATTAGGACGTACAAGGGCGAAAAGAGCAAAGAGGTGAAGGCAGAAATAACGATGTTACATCTCTAGAGCTGTGAAATACAATAGATTTCTGCGGGTATGATTTTGACCTGGGACATTACCTCGTAAATTATGATTTTTCCACGCTAAATTCCAAACAAACTTGAATGTAATTGGTTGTGAATGTAATTGGTTGTGTTATCAAATCATTCGTGACAATGGTGCAGATCCACACTAATAAACCAAACATCTTTAATCCAATGAATCATGCACCGAGCAATCTAGAACTGTGGATGTGAGTATAATCGGTTCTTAACTAGGGTGTGAGTATAATCGGTTCTTAACTAGGATGTGAATATAATTGGTTCTGAACTAGGGTGTGAGTATAATTGGTTCTGAACTAGGATGTGAATATAATTGGTTCTGAACTAGGGTGTGAATATATTTGGTTTTAAAGTAGGATGTGAATATATTTGGTTTTTAACTGGGATGGAAACATAATTGGTTCTGTACTAGGACATGAATATTATCGTTTCTGACCTAGGCTGTTGATATAGTCAGTTCTGACCTAAGATGTGATTATATTTGGTTCTGACCTAGGATGTTAACATAGTCGGTTCTGACCTAGGATGTGATTATATTGGGTTCTGACCTAGGATGATAACATAATCGGTTCTGACCTAGGATGTTCACATAATCGGTTCTGACCTAGGATGTGATTATATTGGTTCTAACCTAGGATGTGATTATATTGGTTCTGACCTAGGATGTGATTATATTGGTTCTGACCTAGGATGTGATTATATTGGTTCTAACCTAGGATGTGATTATATTCGGTTCTGACCTAGTATGTGATTATATTGGTTCTGACCTAGGATGTTAACACAGTCAGTTCTGACCTAGGATGTGATTATATTGGGTTCTGACCTAGGATGTTAACATAAAAGGTTCTGACCTAGGATGTTAACATAATCGGTTCTGACCTAGGATGTTAACATAATCGGTTCTGACCTAGGATGTGATTATATTGGTTCTGACCTAGGATGTGATTATATTGGTTCTATTCTCAGCTGAGTGGTGACACAGTGGTGCAGATTTGGAAGAATGATGTGGTTCATGTGGACCTGGTGAATAATGCTGGCTTCCGGAGTATCTTCTCGTCCTGCTGGTATCTGGACAGGGTGCAGTATGGCATCACGTGGACTCACTACTACCTGTGCAAGGATGGAGGCCCCTCAGGTGCTTATACTTATCGTATCTATTCAAGATAATCATTCAAAATCAGACACTGTCAGGTAGATATTTAAGCTGGTAACAGAACATTTCATTCCAGATAATAGAAATAACTACCTTATGCTTTTGATTCATTTTTTGCAGTTGATTCATTTGCAAGACATAGATTTGTCAATGAGAGTAGTTTACTGGGTGGAGAGGCATGTATGTGGACTGAGTATGTGGGGGAGAGTGAAGTGATCAACAGAATTTGGTGAGTTAATGGTTAAATTAGGAGTTTGATGCTACTTAATAAACTAATGCAAAAATTAATTTAACGCTAGACATAGCCACCATAGGTCGTTTTCAAATGACCTTCAGAAATATGAAATTGTAACTTCTATATATTATGAAATGATATTGAGTTCTATCTGATAAGGCCTCTCGCATCTGCTACGGCGGAGCGATTATGGAGCAGTGCCGACACAGTCGATATCTCAGAGGCCGGACCCAGAATAGAAGAGCAAAGATGTAGAATGATCAGGTGGGTACTCAAAGACTGAGAGTGGAAGAGCAAAGATGTAGAATGATCAGGTGGGTACTCAAAAACTGAGTAGAATAGCAAAGATGTAGAATGATCAGGTAGGTACTCAATGACTGAGAGTAGAATAGCAAAGATGTAGAATGATCAGGTGGGTACTCAAAGACTGAGAGTAGAATAGCAAAGATGTAGAATGATCAGGTGGGTACTCAAAGACTGAGTAGAATAGCAAAGATGTAGAATGATCAGGTGGGTACTCAAAGACTGAGAGTAGAATAGCAAAGATGTAGAATGATCAGGTGGGTACTCAAAGACTGAGTAGAATAGCAAAGATGTAGAATGATCAGGTGGGTACTCAAAGACTGAGTAGAAGAGCAAAGATGTAGAATGATCAGGTAGGTACTCAATGACTGAGAGTAGAATAGCAAAGATGTAGAATGATCAGGTGGGTACTCAAAGACTGAGTAGAAGAGCAAAGATGTAGAATGATCAGGTGGGCACTCAAAGACTGAGAGTATATAATAACAAAGATGTAGAATGAACAGGTGGGTACTCAAAGACTGAGAGTATATAATAACAAAGATGTAGAATGATCAGATGGGTATTAAAGGGCCCAGAGTAAGGGGCAGAGACAGGAATGGCCAGAAACATGTGGATGGGTGGGAAGGGTTGTAACTGTTATTGGTAAGAGAAGAAATGGGATGAAGACAATAAAATGTTTCTAGATGTAAGCATGTGCTCAAATGTATCATGCTAATTTGCACATTCTTCCACCAGGCGTGGGTTAAAGGTGGGAGTACTGAGTGGTCCTGGTTTCTGTGAGGATGACGATATGGGCCACCAATACGCTCCTGGACCTCCTGCCTGGGATGACAGGCTTGCACAGGTCAGTAAGAAAGATCTCCTCTGTATATGAACTAGATATGGCTGTTCACAGGCACGATATTGTATTTTCAGTTTCTAAACGTTGCATTTTATTCAGTAAGAGCCTGGAATGTACCATGATCATTATTCATTCAGGAGGGACAATCCCGATTTTTTTCTACTGCAAGATCAATCTCAGTAGATTCTTTACAATCGTATAAAAGATATATTGGACAGAATTTGAAAACTATAGTCATAGTTTCACAAGTTGTTATCACTCGTTTCCATCCCAGTGAATGAATAAGGTTGAATCAGTCATGTATATATTCATTATTCCTTTATTATGTTAGCCAACATTTTGCCATTTTCCATTGGTGAGCAGTTCATTGATTTGAATAATCTACTTTGTTGTTTAAAAAATGACATGAACGTCTTAATGTTTCCAAAGCTCTCGTGAAGTAATTCCCATTGCCGACATATTCGTGATGTCTCATATTCGTCATCTCATTGATGCACTTAAATGACACTTTTGTTTATTTTGCAGCCATTTAGAGTGACAGATCAGGATGCTCACTCTGTTATAACTCCCCATGATTTGGACCTCAGATACTGCTTAACTTTAATCATCTTCATAGTTGGAGTGTTGTGGATTTGTCACAGGTCGGGCATCACCGTACGTTCAGAGACCCTCATGAATAGAATTCTCTCAGTATTCAGGACCGCTTTGCGACTGCCGTTCACATGCATTATTATATGGGTTAAAAAGACTGAAAGCTTTGCAAGCGAGAATCTAAGATCATTAATCGGCAGGAGACATTCGCTCCTTAAGACATTATCGATGATAGGAGTATTTTTCTGTGTATGGAGCTTGTGGTGTGTTCATTTTATGTTTTGGAAAGGAAAATCCATCTCTTTATCAAAACGGCTTGCACAGACATGACGAACACAACAGTAATCTGGAGAGAATCTCAGGGTACTTAAATGTTTATATGTTTTTGCACATCAGCAAATAATTCTGTTTATAAAAAATTCTTTGCCACAGTTAAACTCTGACGTTTTAAGCTGTGATATAATTAATAATAATAAAAAATAATAATAAAATTTGTATAGCGCTGATACCAGACAAGTCTGTTCATAGCGCTGAGCTCAGGACATGCATCCTGAAGAGATGAGTTTTCAGCCTATTCTTAAACGAGGAGACTGAAGTACTTGTCCTAATATTAGTAGGCAAGGAATTCCATAGTCGTGGACCTACAGATGAGAAGGCCCTGTCACCTACTGTTCTTAGCCTAGTATTAGGTACTTGTAGGTGGGTGCCATCATTGGATCTTAGACAGCGTTCACCTTCTTTAATCAGGAGTAGATCCCGTAAGTAAGGCGGAGCCTTACCATTAAGGGCTTTCCAGGTTAATAGAAGAATTTTAAAATCAATTCTCGCGTGAACAGGAAGCCAGTGCAGTTCCTGTAATTTTCCTGAAATGTGATCAAATTTCCTGATTTTTCCTACTACCCGTGCTGCAGAGTTTTGGAGGTATTGCAGTTTCCTGATGTCAGTTTTAGGAAGACCTGCCAGAAGACCATTACCATAGTCAATGGTAGATGTAACAAAAGCATGGGTAAGTGTTACCGCGGTCTTCTCGTCTAGACAATGTCTGATGGCCGCCAAGTTCCTAATGTGATAATAGCCTTTCTGACACATTTTCTTGATCTGGGCCTTCATGTCCATGTTGGAGTCAAATGTGATACCAAGGTCAACCACTGACTGACTAGGAGCAATATCAGAGTCACCCACTCTGATTGTGGTTGGGATACTGCTATGGGTGGTAGTACTGTACCTGTCAGTACATATGAGCATCTCAGTTTTTCCATCATTTATCTTCATCTTGTTTGTAACTAGGTCAAGAAGCTAATTATTCTGAGTAACACAAGTAAACAAAGAGATAATTATCATTTTTACGTAAAATAAAGATAACTTTTATAAATGATTATTTTGAGTGTACAAAACCTTTCTTAAAGCGTATTGCCATTCAGCAAAGCAAAAGTACCGTTGGTGAGTAATAGGTATAGATACAAAATAGGTGACTAAAAGGGTTAATGTTGCTGGCAAATCATTTATCCCACAGAATGTATGGATTTATGAAACAGTCAATCTCAGTCATAGTTTATCACAGGGTACAATAGGTCAGGTACATACACATTCAGACTATGAATCGTTCAGGAGACGGACGAAAGAAAATCTGAGTGTTTTCTCTATGGTATGGCCAATCTTAATATATATTTTTTCACAACTTTTGTTTATTTCTTTAATGTATAAGACATTTAAAATGGACACCCAAGAGGCAATGAGTTTTTATTTCTTGACACTCCTGAGCACACACATGTGTTAAAGATACAAAGGTACCATTAATCCCAGTCATATCATTCATTACAAGTGATACATATTTCGGATATTTACAAATTACACAAATTAAACGAATAAAAATGCTTAGACATAGATTAATTCATATACAGCATCTTCTTCATCGATCTGATCTTCAGCACATTCAAAAGAAAGAGTTTAATTACCTGAGAGGGTGAACCCACTACTCTTTGGCGAGACAATTAAAAGATTAGTTGAAACCATTCACTAAATGGCTTGACTATCTAGAGAATGATAAAATCCCTTGAAAATATTTTGTAATATTACGGTTTCATATAACATTTTGAAATAATTTTAAATAAACATATGCCAATGGTCTAAGATTCGTGCTGAGCATTCCTTTTTTAAAGGTTTGTGAACATTTCCTGTTAATTATGAAAACTTTAACATGTTCTCCAGGCACATACGGCCTATGAGGCTAATATAGAGGGCACCACATCCTGGTGATCTCACAAGAATTAGTTTGAAAATGAGTACTTTACTTTTATCAAACATCACACAGATCTGCTGGCAAACCAACAATCATATGTGTCAAGAGGCTAAAAATATTATTAATTAATGATATTAATCATGTGACAGACCTTTATGACTTAACAGACCAAAACCTATATCATTGCAAGAAACACATTCTCTCATCAATGCTCATAACGTTGCAAATGTTGTCCTGATATATGTCATAATACGCCTATCCTCCATTAGTTAGGCATAATATACCGTATGTCACCAAAGTCAATATGAGACAAGTTTGATGGGAGAATGCACTGAAACTGTGCAGGACGAGAACAATTATTGTAGCAAAAATACTGTGCATTATGTACACAATATACAGGCTAACCCACCGTTATCACCATATTTCTTTTCAAAAGACGTTTGACAGATAGATAAACAGAAATTCTTCCTTTACTGCATAAGCTATGCTCATAGTCAGAAGCATGAAGCACTCATTATGCCAGATTAAGAGGAAGTGACATCACAACATCTGATATCCTTGTATAGTATTATTTTTGTCTGATTGTTTTGGTATAAATGTCACTACTGTATTCTTTCATCTGATGTTATACACGCTTTCTAATAATCACAATGAAACCAATTGGTCATGTTATTATATGTGCCAAAATATTTGTCTCAGTGCCTACTATATTTTCAGTTATATACTTTGAAGGAGTTAAGGTTGACTTAGTTTGTTTGTTTGGGGTTTTACATCATTTTCAACATTATTTCAGTCATTTCGTGATGAGACCTACTTGTAGCAGATATAGTGCTGCCTCACTGAATTGTAGGTTGACCTAGAACAAAGAGTCATGCGTATGCTAACACTAAACTACATGTACAAATGCAGGCCAAGGTAAAGCACAGACATATCGTCTTCAAGTATGTGACCAAAAAGAAAATTGGAAGATTAACCTACCACTGAACATTTTATAGATTTTGCAGTTGATAAATTGTGGTTTATATCACATTACCGAGTAAATAGGGTGACATTAAGATATTGTGAGATGACTTTTGAGTGGATAGTGTAAGGCAATATTTGCAAAGTATATGTTGGAAAGCTTGTGTCCACAGATCTTACTTCATTCATAAGGTTTGCTCATTCAAAAGTTTAAATTCAAATTTTATCAGCGAAGTAAATGATGCACCACCACATATCATATATGGTGTCAAATACTACCATTATTAATGTGTAATCTACAAAATATAATATCAAACATTCATAATCTCACACATTGATAAAAATAAGATATGTTTGTCTGGCCCGGTGACAACTCTATATGTGTAAATTGTTGTGCTGGGCCCCATACTGTTCACAACATATATGGAACCACGGATTTAAAGGAGGGGGTTCAAGTATAAAGGAAGGGGGTGGAGCCTATTAAACAGGTCTTGACCATCAAAACACCCAGAGCTCATCTAGTATAAATTGAATACATTCTAATATATTTGTTACTTTCAAATATAAATGTGTGGTACTTGGTACAATGCTGCATGAACACAAGGGCTACAACATATTTTAATCTGAAATCTAAATGTTTGATATTAAAGCTCTTTTAAACAATAAAAGTGTTCTGAGATTTAAATTATTTTGAATTTGATTGACAGTTGACAGTGTGTGTGAGATGTGGGTTCAGGTTTGTTTATAAATACCAAACACATGGCTGAGTGCATGTGTCCAGCATGTTACAACATATTTGTGGTTTTACCCCATACCTCCCATGGGCTAGATGTTGCTGTAGCTGGGTGGGGGAGCGGTCAACTTCAGAGACTCATTATATAACTTGTGTAAAGATAAGAATCTGATTTCCTGGTCCTCCTCAGATAAAATTTTCAGTGCTTAATTTATGTTTTCTGAATGGCTGGAAAGTTTTTGATTGAAAAACCTGTAAAAATTTCAATTCAATTCAATTCAAAGTCTTTATTTCGGGCTTCATTTTACAATGATCCCATATAATAATGAACGTGCACATAAAATATTTGAGTAAATTATAGAACATAGCATGTGATAAAAAAAAAAAAATATACATTTATAACATAAGGTACATGATATGGCATCAAATATATAATCTCATACACCAAGACATATTCAGTCCAGATTCGTTCCAACACATTCCAGACAACACACTCATAACCAATTTGTTTTCACTATTTTCCATTCTTACTTTAAAATTATATACATTCTTTCTGATTAGCACTTCAAACGAATCTAAGCCATTTTCAACAAACATGCCTCTGGCACTATGGTACCTGTCATATGACATAAATTTTCTGAAGATATTATTGTAGGCGACAACAAGTTTCTTGTATTGGGCTTTTGTATAGTTACACCATAATTGGCAGGTATACATACTGGTACAATATGTATTAAACAAATACAGTTTTACATTGTAAGAACAGTGGGAAAATTTTCTCCGCAACATGTTTCCCCTGGCATATACAGACACCATTCATCTTAAGTTTAACAGGCTTAAATTTCCAACCTTTTGGCATATATAAAAGACAAACAGTTTTCTTCTCATTAAACAGTATGTCATGCTTAACAGCAAAATCTGTACATATATTCATTAGTTTTTGCATTCCATGTACACTTGGAGCAATCAGACATAAATCATCAGCATAGTACAAGTGATTAATAACAGTCTCATTGATTATACAACCAATATTACAGGTTTTTAGCTTGGTGCTTAGTAGATGAACATAGACATTGAAAAGCTTTGGTGAAAGTACACCACCTTGCTTTATGCCGTTTGAGACATTAAAACTTTGAGATGTTTCATTTCCCCATCTTACAACTATACACTGTGTCTGATACCAGTACATTAAAAACCTCACAATGACATATGCACACTTTAAATTATAAGGTTCACCTTTTCTGCTTTTATTCTCTTCCCCTCTCTTTATGAGATCAAGGAGGAGGACTGTCTCTGAGATAGTCAGAGGGGATAATGCAGGATGATGTGATACATCCCCTTTCTTGCCTATGTTTACAAACAACCTGCTCAGCCACCAGTAGCATCCAGTGGGCTGTGAGTGGACAGTTTGACCAACGGTCAACTTGTGAGGTAGCTGTGTTGTGTGGAGCAGCACCAATCAACAGCTGGGGCAAAATCTGGGGTAGGGTTAACTGACCGTACGGCTTTTCAGGGGTACTGGACCCCCCTCTTTAATAGGGAAATTTGGATTAAGTCACCATGTCTATGCTGATGACACACAACTTTATATCAGCCTTGACCCAAAATCAGCAGGAGATGTGAAAGAATTTCTGGTAGAAAATAAAATGAAAATTAATGATGGGAACACAGAAATACTTATCTGTGGAAATAATTTTGATCTTAAAAATAAAAATATACCAGGTAAAATTAAAGTGGGATTATCCTAGATTCCTAGATCTAATAAGGTTAAGGATCTAGGTATAATCCTAGATCAAGAGGTATCTATGAAACAACAAATTAAAAAATATGTAAGAGTGGATATTATCATGTTAGAAATCTGGCTAAAATAAGAGGCTGTCTGGATAAAAAGACATCCAATATGCTGGTGCATGCATTTATCTCTTCTACACTGGATTATGGTAATTCTCTACTGGCAGGTCTGCCAAAATGTGAACTGGCTAAGCTTCAGATATTGTAGGATATGGAATACACACCCAGAGACTCTCAGAAATATATAAACATTCATCGACAATAACGCACGATACTGATGGTTGATGAGTCACCATAACCACCACTCTGTGAAAGTCACGTGTAAGACGGACGAGCCGAAGTTAGATAGGCAGGCAGGACGAGTCCATCTGATGACGCGTGAGGAAGCCACGTAGGCAACCCCCCACGGATGACGCGGAGTGGCCCCTTAAAAGAGATGCGCAACCGTGGATCCGCAGTCAGACCGCAGTTTAGGAGCCAAGAAGGAGATCAACGACCACTTGCCACAGAAGATCCACGACTCTCAGTATCGTGACTACATAGACTTGGGTGTTTGCAAAGTTGGTAGTTCATATGCCTCGCTCATTGCCATGCCGGCCTAGCCAGACAAGCAGGGATCACAGCACTGAATAAAGGTAACTATTACACTGTGTATATCCTGTGTCTGCAGTCCTTACTTCCCGTCATTTATATGAGGGTATGACATGATAGCTAGGATCCGTGCCCCAAACTCACAGCCAGCGAGCCAGCGAGCTATGGTTAACAGTACAGTACAGTACGATAGAGTAGAACAGGTTAGAGTATCTATCTAATTGGTAGAGTATTGATCCCCCGTCCACGTCCCCCAACGACGGATACTCTCCATTAGTGGGTAACAATATTACAAAATTCAGCGGCCAGAGTTGTGGGGAAGTTGAAGCAAAGAGATCATATTACACAAAAATTAATGGACCTGCACTGGTTGCCAGTTAATGCTAGAATTGATTTCAAGAGAGTGCTGCTTACATGGAAGATACAAAATTGTTTTGCCCCCAGTTATCTGACAGAACTATTACATACATATATAAAAAAAGCATGAACGTGATCAGAGAGGAAGGGTGACGAGATTTGGGAAAAAAAAAAAGTTGCAGTCTGAGGTATTGACTGCAATAAAATTCGCCACTGATAAGAGTGTGTGATCTCGCTGTTGCGTTTTTACGTTGCCCTCTGTTGGACGCTAGATCAGTCTCCACTTCAGTTTTATTTTGCAAGTTTATGCGATGTTTTGCACAATATGTACGTTAGGAATAGAGTTGTTTTCACTCAATTTTTATCAGGATTATGTTAGATATGAGATATTACCCACAATATGCCTATTTTTCTATGTCTTCAACATCGGCAATTTGACCTATTTAATGACCTATTTATTGAGGTCCCACTAAGTTTTGTATAAAGGGGCTTACATGGGTGAAATACAGATATTTTTAGCCAGCACGATTGTGAGAAACAATGTGAGATAGTGAGATTGCTACAACAGCAAGAAATAGCTGCATAAATAAGAGATAGCTGCATAAATAAGAGATAGCTACATAAATAAGAGATAGCTGCATAAATAAGAGATAGCTGCATAAATAAGAGATAGCTGCCGAAATAAGAGATAACTGCATAAATAAGAGATAGCTGTATAAATGAGAGATAGTTGTGCATGAATAAGAGATAGCTGTATAAATAAGAGATAGCTGCATAACTGAGAGATAGCTGCATAACTGAGAGATAGCTGTATTGAGACATGAAAAATAGCTGCACAAATAAGATATAACTGCATAAATAAGAGATAGCTGCATAAATAAGAGATAGCTGCATAAATAAGAGATAGCTGCATAAATAAGAGATAACTGCATAATTAAGAGATAGCTGAATAAATAAGAGATAGCTGAATAAAAAAGAGATAGCTGAATAAATAAGAGATAGCTGTGGGAGAGACAGCTGCACAAATAAGATATAACTGCATAAATAAGAGATAGCTGCATAAATAAGAGATAGCTGCATAAATAAGAGATAACTGCATAATTAAGAGATAGCTGAATAAATAAGAGATAGCTGAATAAAAAAGAGATAGCTGAATAAATATGAGATAGCTGTGGGAGAGACAGCTGCACATGGTGAGACAGCTGCACATGGTGAGAGATAGCTGCACATGGGGAGAGATAGCTGCACATGGGGACAGTTTGTTTGTTTGTTTATTTGAGGTTTTACATCACTTTCAACATTATTTCAGTTATTTCGTGATGAGACCTACTTGTAGCAGATATAGTGCTGCCTCACTGAATTGTCATGTCGCAGGTCCTTGACATGACAACCCACCCGGTCACAGATTTACAAGGACAACGGGTTAACCCTTTAGGCACGGACATGGGGAGAGATAGCTGCACATGGTGAGAGATAGCTGCACATGGTGAGAGATAGCTGCACACGGGGAGAGATAGCTGCACACGGGGAGAGATAGCTGCACATGGTAAGAGATAGCTGCACATGGTGAGAGATAACTGCACATGGGGAGAGACAGCTGTATATGGTATGAGACAGCTGCACATGGTGAGAGATAGCTGCACATGGTGAGAGATAGTTACAACAGTGAGAGACAACTGCACAACTGAATGACAGCTCCACACGTGGTAGTTGCACAAGTGAGAGACAGCTGCACATGTGAGAGATAGCTGTATAGGTGAGGGATGGCTGCATAGGTGAGAGATAGCTGCACAATTGAGAGACAGCTGCACAGGTGAGGGATAGCTGTATAGGTGAGGGATGGCTGCATAGATGAGAGATAGCTGCACAATTGAGAGACAGCTACAACAGTGAGGGACAGCATCACTTCCCAGCCGAAGGCACTTGTCAACAATGAAAAATAGAGAAAAAACTAAAGGTCAAATGAGAAGAATGAATACTTTGTTCCCAAAACTAAACCAAAATCATATATTATTATTATTATTATTATTATTATTATTATAATTATTATTATTATTATTATTATTATTATTATTATTATTATTATTATTATTATTATTATTATTATTATTTTTATTATTATTATTATTATTATTACACATATAAATACAATTACAATGATAAAATTTTACACACCATTAAAAAAACATTCAATTCATAGTACAAAGATATTCAATTGTTAAAAGGCAATCATCACAGTTTAAAACAGAAAGAATTAAGCCATCCCTCATCATGACTGGTTCATGTATCACACTAGAATAGTCAATGTATACATCATTTATGGAACAGGCCCATTTTTGGTTAATCATATATTGCAATTCACATATGCTTTTACTCTTCACCTCAAACAATGTCATATCATATTTGACCAGCAAATATTTTATGAGACAGAGTTCTTGCACTGCATAGTATTCCTTGCCACAAGATTGACAACAATATTATGGCTTTCCATAGCCTGTTGAAAGAATTTAAGCATGCATCTCTCTGCAATCACTTCCAAAGGAAATGTGTGTGAAATCAAATGTAGGATATCCCTGTATGTATTATTAGGAACTTTCCAAATACGCCTCAGTGCTTTCCTAAAGCTAATACAAACATCTTTGAATTGAGGGGATTGCAGCCTCCACAGTGGCATACCATAAACGCTCATGCAATATTTACTAAAAAGCTCTGTTTTAACCAAACTGTTTAAGTGACCAAATCTAACCAGAAACAGATTAACCTGTTTGTTAAAACTCAGCTTTGCTCCTTTCAAAGCACTGTCAGCATCAGTGCTGTCAAGAAGGTGTCCAACATGCTTTGCTTGGTTAGATTTAGTCATTTTATCACCATTTACATAAATAAAACAAGGCTGTGAATGATTGGATATCTTGCATCTAAACACAAACAATATACTCTTTGTTCCATTAAACTTGATTTTAAAAATATCAGCATATTCTTCACATATGTTCACCATCTGCTTAAAGCCCCACTGCCACTATATAAACAGGCCTGTGAGAGTGATGGCCAGCTTGTGAATGGATTTGAATCTGAGCTGAGCTGAGCCCAATTTTCAATAAAAATTACTGCTATCAAAGTTAATATATGATTGTGAAATATAATAATCACCAGTACTAAACATGAATACTTGGGGAATTTATTTCTGTAGTCAAAGTACAAAAATATAATTGTATAATGTATAATTCCTACCACAAAGTTTGGAAAGAATTTGGATTTGACAGTTATTTTCAAGTTTGAGTGACAGCTGAAGCTGTGTTGTTTATACATTTGTGTGTGTGGTCAGTGTTTGTAAACACAGAAGCACATGGCTAGGCTGCATGGATGCATGGATGCATGCCTGCTGCTGCTAAGTCCCTTGCTCACTTGGACTGCATGAAAAGTGGAAATTTTAATTTAATAAATTTGATAAATTATATAACTATTAATTATATGTGATCACTTAATAATGATATATAAACTTGCAACAATTAGTGTCGTCTTCACCAGTGCTGTGTACTTCACTAAAATTGTAATCCCAATCACCACCATTTATGTCCAAGATAAGGGATGCCAGGAGGATTTGGAAAGTATTCCCTCACAAGTTTCAGAACACAATCAGGTATTATTTCTCGGCTGATAACCACTTTTTCATGGCCTTCCATTGAAGCATGTTTTTTGGCAATGTATAGAGGCATATGCCATGCTCCAAGTCTGTCCAATGTCTTCCAGTACCTTCTGTAGCGATCCTTTCTCACAAGATTATTGCCAGGCCTAGGATGCTGTTTGACACCCATCCAACTTTGTGGGTTGGTGGCAATGCAAGGTCTAATTAAGCAAAATGGACATTGTCCTTCTTCTAATGCCAGGCTTGGATCTTCAGGATATGGAGGTTGGTTTCCCGGATCACCAGTTGACAAAGCCCTGCTTTCTCCCTCTACATTACACTCCATGACATCAACAGATATGTCCTCCCCATCTTCACATTGCAATCTGCTTACTCCAGGAAAACTCAAGACAGGCATTACCTGCTCCTCCAAAACATCATATTTCCATCCTTTTTCTGCATATAACTGTCTTATTGCACATTCTTGCTTTTGTGTTAGCCTTAGTCTGACAATTTTGATACATTTTGGTGTAGTTCGTGACATATTCACACAAATGTTTAGTTGTGCTCTGGCCCTGAGACTGAGCTTGAATGACCTTTAGTGCAGGGCCATGTGTCCTCTGCACATATTTTATCACTGACCACATGCTGCAGAATGGTTGGAAAAACCCTTTTTAAATGTGGGGTAAATGAGATTAGTCTGCTATCAACAATTATTTTTAAGTATTTAATATTATGTTATCTTACATAGTCTATGCCTAACCAATTTCCATTGGTTTGTACATGTCAAGTAATTATTTCTTATCAAAATGCTACATGAACATGACCCCTACTTCTGTACCAGGGGAAGGACATGCTGAGAAAAGGATATGCCAGAGAAATCTGGTGGAGATAAGTCATTTAAAAACTGATAAAAAGTACCAGATACACTTATGCAGATACACTTATGCAAATAGGTAGATAGCAATTTGACACCCAGTCAGAGAATAATTGGTCAATTCTGAATTACCTCCAAATTGGGTGAGTCCAATGAAAAAAAAGGTATGAGTGTGTATATTGCCATGCAAAGCTGTGATCACATCTATGGTATGGTCAATTAAGATGCTAAAATATTATCTTGACAATGCATCTCAGAGAGAATAATATTTGGTATATTAGTCTTATTGAAAGGTTCATGCCCAAAATATTAATTTGCCACAAAACTACCCCTTTATCAATAATAAATGGAATAGTCCTGAAATCTGGCATTTTTGCATCATTAAACTAATCTTGCCAGTTCTCAGACTAAGTTTCTGTGTTACACTGCTAAAACCTATGTCAGACAACTACATTGCATTTCATTATGGAAATGAATAACATTAATGCTGTTCCTACACCTGTAAGATTACGTGAGGTCTTACAGAGCAATGCCCCTCCCAAGAGGAAGTACCCATCAGACGATCCAATTAAACAGAAAGAGAGAAATGCTAAGAAAAAGAGGGAGAAGACTGCACTAAAATGCAGTGTGGATTATTATTGTAAAACTAAAGCTGACAAGACACTACTCATGAACAAGATTGACACCATCAAACTGCATATTGGACAAGGAAATATTAATAAAGTCAGCAATTACTCTGTCTTGTGCCAGGCCCTTGACTGGTATATTGCTAGCAACTTGGACAAAGTCCCTGCAGGTGAACCAATAGTGAGGCAGTCAAGTGTAGCAACTGTTGTCACACCTCAGTACCAGTATGTCATGCAGGCACAGACCCTACAGGAGGAATTATTTATTGGCACTTTGTCATCATGCAAGCACTTGATCACTTTGATCAATAATCATCATGAGAAATGTGAGGCTCCTATGAGAGTGGAATCCCACGAGAAGTTTGGACATGTCCTTAAAACAGACATCATGTGTGAAAGTGGCCATACCCTGTCATGGACCTCATCTGAACATGTAGAGGGAGGACAATTCATGGTCAACCTAAGGGCAGCACATGGATACTTTACCTCAGGAATGTTGTTTAACCAATATGTCAAGTTTTGTGAGCAAACCAATATAGGCAATTTAACAGTTAAAACCATAAATATCATGCAGGATGACCAAGGTTACAGTAGTGTTGTAGAAGACATGGCGACAATATCCCAGGACCAAGCCCTTGATGAAGAGATGGCCCTCTCTGTGACAGATCCTGACAATAATGCTGAGGTCCAGGAGGGCATTGATATTACAACTGATGCCCGCCACTGCTGGAGGAAAAATGCCCGATTCTCAGATGTGATTTGCCTTGGTGAGAAGACCCATAAAGTAATAAGAGCTGAAACAATTAGTCATGATGACGATCCCTGTTCCCAAAGGCATGAACTCCTTGGAATACAGAGAATTTACAACTATCTTGATGGAAAAGGGTGTACAGTTGCAAAACATGCCCATGATAACAATGCCTCTGTGACAGCATATGTTAGAGACCAAAGGAAGCCAACAAGAAATAGTAAAGACAACTGGCATGCAACTAAAGGTGTTGCCCGTGATTTTAAGAAAATAGCTTGTGGGCCCAAAATAAAAATTGGAATAACGTGGCATCCAGAATTATCTGACAAAGGGGGTTCTTTTAAAACCCACACATTTTGGTCGATGAAGAACTCTGGTGGGGATGCTACAAAGCTGAGGGAAAGTCTATTGAACTTTGTTTGTCACCACAAGGGAGATCATGCACACTGTGATCCAAACTCAAACTGTAAGAAACCTCACTACTTGCCATCTAAGTGTCAAATCACCAGTCCAAAAGCAGAGCAGATACTTTCAGACTTCATTAAAAACATGCCCATCTATAAAGAAGCAGACCTATACAGCTGGTGTGATGACACTCATTATGTTGAGTCCTTCAACAATGCCCTGCTCCAATTCCATGACAAACGGATCTGTTTTGGGAAGAACAATTACATGCTCAGGAACAATCTTGCCATTCTAGATTGGAATGAACATGTTGATAGGCCACATTCATCAGTAAGATCAGTAACTGATGCAAAGAATCCCAGGAGAAAAAAACCCATTCCTGTGCTGGTCAAGAAAAGCAATAATTATAAACAAGATATTTGGGAAATGTGGATGGGGAAACTTTATGCATAAATGTACAACATATAGGTAAGCAACATACTTAATCTTAGCATGACATGAAAAAAACACTTCTTTGTGGCTTTGAAATTACAAAGCTAGTGTATTTGAGAGCTGTCAGAATGGTCAGTCTAGCCATGTGGTTGTGCGTGTGTGTTGGCTGCCTTGGGGTATTTTTAGCAGCCCTTCCCAGCAGCCCCCAGGAAGAGATAAGATTAGGCCCCGCCCCAGATTCTCGGTACCCCTCTACCGAGAAGTGGGGCTTTAAGGCCTTTTATCGTAGGTACCAAAAGTATTAGGTCATCTGCATAGCCTATGGTACACACATACATATGCCCATATGGCATCCATATCCACTTTCTCTACGTTTTGTGAGTAAATCATCTATGTACACACCAAACAGTATGGGAGACATAACACCCCCCTTGTACCTATAACAAGTGAACCGACAATAATATGAAATGAAACATCATAGTGAAATAGTGACCATATATTGACAAAAGTGAAACTGTGCCCATAAATTGCAATTGACAAAGTGAAATAGTGACCATTTATTACAAAGTGAAATAGTGGCCATAATTGACAAAGAAGCAAATGTGAAAGTTTGTCAGGGTAAAAGGGATACATCCATTTCAATTAGGGTACATGTAATTGGAGTAAGAAGGCAGGAAGATAAACACAGTTGCGTGAGGCTAGAGATACACAATTCTTTCCACTAATAATCATATTATACAAATGCGAACAGTTTCGTCAATAATTGGAATAGAAAGATAATTTCGTCTTGACGTTGCGAGCAAGGTAAACACAGTTGCGTGAGGCTACGAGATGCACATTTTTTTCCAGTGAATATGGTGTATACAAATGATCACAATTTCATAAATAATTGGAGTAGAAAGACGATTTAACCTGATTTAACCTACCGAATATTATATATACCATACCTTCGTCAATAATTGGAGGTTTTTCGTGCCCTAAAACTGTGTTGACATTGCGAGCAAGCATGACGTCACTATGTGAGCAAGCATAGTGATGTCATACATGAATATGTCATAATGATGTCAGACAGTGTTATCATAATGACGTCAAACATGGAAGTGTCAACATAGTTAATATAATCATGCAGAATACTGCTGTTGCCTTTTTGTAAGCACCTCCCTCTGTACTGCTTGAAATACCAGTTTTTGGCTATTTTGACTAATATTAAAAGGAATTTATGCTGTGTCCCTTCCACCTTCTTAATATTTCATATTTTTCTTTCCAATGAGCCCTAGATCAAGCCGATCGGTGCAGCGGATGCTGTGTATGAATTAATTAATGACTCAATCATTCCTCTTCATATTATTGATAATTATTATTATTATTAAGTGGACAATAATATGAAATGGCAGAGGTGCATATTAATATGAACCATAGTTTTGTCAATAATTGAAGTAAAAAGATTTAACTTGCAATGGAGAAAGAAGTCATTTCTTTCAACTGAATATTACATATACAAAAGACCAAAGTTTCGTCAATATTTGGAGTAGAAAGATAATTTAACCTGCAATGAAGATGTCTTGACGCTGCGAGCAAGGTAAACACAGTTGCATGAGGCTACGAGATGCACATTTCTTTCCACTGAATAACATAAAACAAATGACCACAGTTTCGTGAATAATTGGAGTAGAGAGATGATTAAGCCTGCTCTGAAACCGCAATGACGGGCTTATTGCATTCGGTGCGTAGTGCGCGTTTATGCGCGTTGTGTCAGTTAGAGAAAGGTCTGACACCTCGTATATTTGGAGGGCTTTTGAGGTCAAAAAGTTTGATTAGAAATGCATGGTACTACATGACATCAAACTTGAATTTAAATCATAAAACCCTATTGTTTAAAAGTTATAAAAATGACACCTCACTGAATTTGGCGGGAATCAACTTTGGTAAAATGGCAGGTCCAGAAATGGATGTTGAAGGCGGTTAAACAAATTGAATGGGGTTAAACAAATTTCACATTTATAGCATTTGGTCTATCTTCTTATTTACATGACTTTCTATTAGATTTTTGAACACAAATGTGCAAGAAACTTACTAAATACTAGTACAGAACAAGACTGGTAAGAACCCCATATTGACAAATGTAAAACCCTGGACCTGCCATTGATGCCTTTCACGCAATTTCCTTTTGGGACGTCACACTCAAACAGGCCACTCGGTGTTGAACGCGCAACGTGCCGAATGCAATAAGCCCAATGACGCTGCGAGGAAGGTAAACACAGTTGTATGAGGCTACGAGATGCACATTTCTTTCCAATGAATATCGTATAAACAAATGACCACAGTTTCGTCAATAATTGGAGTAAAAAGAGGATTTAACCTGAAGTGAATTCCTCTTGACATTGCGAGTACGGTAAATACATTTCTTTCAACATTGAATATTACTCAGTCCACAGTTCCGTCAGTATTTGGAGTAGAAAGGTGATTGTCCTTGACGTTGTGAGCAAGATAAACATGGTTACGTCACACAGGAAAGTGTCATCATAGTGATGTCAGACAAGAAAGTGTTGTCATAGTGACATCAGACAAGAACGTGTCATCATAGTGGCATCATGGTAACATCATAAATTATGTTTTTTACAGATGCAGTGCAGGAAAAACAAAAGCAGACTATTTTGGGTAAAATAAATATTTATTAACTGAGTGAACCTTATATGATGAGGTTATAACAAATATCCATGAAACGTTGAAAGACATGTAAAAATACATCTTATATAAGTTAACAGTAATATAATGCTATCCTACCTAGAAATACTATAAGGAACAGGTTTCATTGACTAATATGTATGTTACTAAACAATTTAATAATTCACACATCTTTCTTCTTGGCATGGACAAGTAAATAGACAATGTATATACTGTATATTTTAAAACTTTACTTACAAGTAATTAACAATCATATGTCCTAGAATTATATACAATTATTAAATAATCCCTTCCTAGGAATAGCTCTATTTATGGGGCGCTAAGTGAAACACCCAAAGCAAAGGCAGCTATGAAATGGCTGCCTGAGCAGCGCCCCACAAGGATAGGGCAAATAGGGAAGAGAGTAGATGGTGGGGGGGGGGAGGGGGGGGAGACAGTGTCGACAGTGGTAACTCCAGTGTCAACATTCCATACACAAGGACAAGAGAAAGGAGAGGAAGGCTAAAGGATTCTGTATGAGGGAGATAACAGGGGGAAGAAACACAGGTGAAGAGGTGACGGCATTGTGCATGAATGAGGCAGAAGATATGACGGTTGTGACTGCATTGTGTATGAAGGAAGTAAAAGAGGTGACGGCAGTCACCGCATTGTGCAATAATGAGGCAGAAGACTGCATTGTGCAATAATAAGGAAAAAGAGAGGTGACGGCTGTCAATATAATGTGCAATAATGAGGTAAAAGAGGTGACGGCAGTCACCGCACTGTGCAATAATGAGGCAAAAAGAGGTGACGGCAGTCACTATATTGTGCAATAATGAGGCAAAAGAGGTCATGGCAGTCACCGCATTGTGCAATAATGAGGCAAAAAGAGGTTACGGCAGTCACCGCACTGTGCAATAATGAGGCAAAAGAGGTGACGGCAGTCACTATATTGTGCAATAAAGAGGCAAAAGAGGTGACGGAAGTTAATGCATAGTGCAATAATGAGGCAAGAAGAGGTGACAGCAGTCACCGCACTGGGCAATAATGAGGCAACAGAGGTGACGGCAGTCACTATATTGTGCAATAAAGAGGCAAAAGATGTGACGGCAGTTAATGCATAGTGCAATAATGAGGCAAAAAGAGGTGACGGCAGTCACCGCACTGTGCAGCAATGAGGCAAAAGTGGTGACGGCAGTCACTATATTGTGCAATAATGAGGCAAAAGAGGTGACGGCAGTCACCGCACTGTGCAATAATGAGGCAAAAGAAGACTGCATTGTGCAATAATGAGGCAAAAGAGGTGACGGCAGTCACCGCATTGTGCAATAATGAGGCAAAAAGAGGTGACGGCAGTCATTATATTGTGCAATAATGACGCAAAATGAGGTGACGGCAGTTACCGCACTGGGCAATAATGAGGCAAAAAGAGGTGACGGCAATCACTATGATGTGCAATAATGAGGCAAAAGAGGTGATGGCAGTCACCGCACTGTGCAATAATGAGGCAAAAGAGGTGACGGCAGTCATTATATTGTGCAATAATGAGGCAAAAAGAGGTGACGGCAGTCACCCCACTGTGCAATACTGAGGCAAAAAGAGGTGACGGCAGTCACCGCACTGTGCAATAATGAGGCAAAAAGAGGTGACGGCAATCACTATAATGTGCAATAATGAGGCAAAAGAGGTGACGGCAGTCACCGCACTGTGCAATAATGAGGCAAAAAGAGGTGACGGCAGTCACTATAATGTGCAATAATGAGGCAAAAAGAGGTGACGGCAGTCACTATAATGTGCAATAATGAGGCAAAAGAGATGACGGCAGTCACCAATCTGTGCAATAATGAGGCAAAAGAGGTGACGGCAGTCACTATATTGTGCAATAATGAGGCAAAAAGAGGTGACGGCAGTCACCGCACAATGCAATACTGAGGCAAAAAGAGATGACGGCAGTCACCGCACTGTGCAATACTGAGGCAAAAAGAGGTGACGGCAGTCACCACACGGTGCAATACTGAGGCAAAAAGAGGTGACGGCAGTCACCGCACTGTGCAATAATGAGGCAAAAAGAGGTGACGGCAGTCACCGCACTGTGCAATACTGAGGCAAAAAGAGATGACGGCAGTCACCGCACTGTGCAATACTGAGGCAAAAAGAGGTGACGGCAGTCACCACACGGTGCAATACTGAGGCAAAAAGAGGTGATGGCAGTCACTATAATGTGCAATAATGAGGCAAAAGAAGTGATTGCAGTCACCGCACTGTGCAATAATGAGGCAAAAGAGGTGACGGCAGTCACCGCATTGTGCAATAAAGAGGCAAAAAGAGGTGACGGAAGTCACCGCACTGTGCAATAATGAGGCAAAAGAGGTGACGGCAGTCACTATATTGTGCAATAAAGAGGCAAAAGAGGTGACGGCAGTTAATGCATAGTGCACTAATGAGGCAAAGAGAGTTGACGGCAGTCACCGCACTGTGCAGTAATGAGGCAAAAGAGGTGACGGCAGTCACTATAATGTGCAATAATGAGGCAAAAGAGGCGACGGCAGTCACCGCATTGTGCAATAAAGAGGCAAAAGAGGTGACGGCAGTCATTATATTGTGCAATAAAGAGGCAAAAGAGGTGACGGCAATTAATGTAATAATGAGGCAAAAGAGGTGACGGCAGTCACTATATTGTGCAATAGAGGCAAAAGAGGTGACGGCAGTTAATGCGATAATGAGGCAAAAAAAGGTGACGGCAGTCACCGTACTGTGCAATAATGAGGCAAAAAGAGGTGACGGCAGTCACCACACTGCAATAATGAGGCAAAAAGAGGTGACGGCAGTCACCGCACTGTGCAATAATAAGGCAAAAGAGGTGACGGCAGTCACCGCATTGTGCAATAATGAGGCAAAAAGAGGTGATTGCAGTCACTATATTGTGCAATAATGAGGCAAAAAGAGGTGACGGCAGTCACTGCACTGTGCAATACTGAGGTAAAAAGAGGTGACGGCAGTCACCGTACTGTGCAATACTGAGGCAAAAAGAGGTGACGGCAGTCACCGCACTGTGCAATAATGAGGCAAAAAGAGGTGACGGCAGTGACTATAATGTGCAATAATGAGGGAAAAGAGGTGACGGCAGTCACCGCACTGTGCAATAATGAGGCAAAAGAAGACTGTATTGTGCAATCATGAGGCAAAAGAGGTGACAGCAGTCACCAATCTGTGCAATAATGAGGCAAAAGAGGTGACGGCAGTCACTATATTGTGCAATAATGAGGCAAAAAGAGGTGACGGCAGTCACCGCACTGTGCAATACTGAGGCAAAAAGAGGTGACGGCAGTCACCGCACTGTGCAATAATGAGGCAAAAAGAGGTGACGGCAATCACTATAATGTGCAATAATGAGGCAAAAGAAGTGATTGCAGTCACCTCACTGTGCAATAATAAGGCAAAAGAGGTGACGGCAGTCACCGCATTGTGCAATAAAGAGGCAAAAAGAGGTGACGGAAGTCACCGCACTGTGCAATAATGAGGCAAAAGAGGTGACGGCAGTCACTATATTGTGCAATAAAGAGGCAAAAGAGGTGACGGCAGTTAATGCATAGTGCACTAATGAGGCAAAGAGAGTTGACGGCAGTCACCGCACTGTGCAGTAATGAGGCAAAAGAGGTGACGGCAGTCACTATAATGTGCAATAATGAGGCAAAAGAGGCGACGGCAGTCACCGCACTGTGCAATAAAGAGGCAAAAGAGGTGACGGCAGTCACTATATTGTGCAATAAAGAGGCAAAAGAAGACTGCATTGTGCAATAATGAGGCAAAAGAGGTGACGGCAGTCACCGCATTCTGCAATAATGAGGCAAAAAGAGGTGACGGCAGTCACTATATTGTGCAATAATGAGGCAAAAAGAGGTGACGGCAGTATTGTGCAATAATGAGGCAAAAGAGGTGACGGCAGTCACCGCATTGTGCAATAATGAGGGAGAAGATTGCATTGTGCAATAATGAGGCAAAAGAGGTGACGGCAGTCACCGCACTGTGCAATAATGAGGCAAAAGAAGTGATGGCAGTCACTGCATTATGCAATAATGTGGCAAAAGAGGAGACGGCAGTCACTGCATTGTGCAATAAGGAGGCAAAAGAGGTGACGGTAGTCACCGCATTGTGCAATATTGAGGCAAAAGAGGTGAGGGCTGTCACTATATTGTGCAATAATGAGGCAAAAGAGGGGAGGGCTGTCACTATATTGTGCAATAATGAGGCAAAAGAGGTGACAGTAGTCACCACATTGTGCAATAATGAGGCAAAAGAGGTAACGGCAGTCACTATATTGTGTGACTGCTGTCACTGCATTGTGAATGAATGAGGCAAAAGTGCTGGTGACGAGTGATACATATTGACTATCTGTACATACTATGTGGTGGCCAGGAGTGATGCATGGTAACACTTTGTACATACTGGCTGGTACAATGAGGAATGCATGGTAACAATCTAAACATACTGGCTGGCACGATGAACGATACATGGTAACAATGTGCACATACTGGCTGGTGACGATGAGGGATGCATGGTAACACTCTGCTCATACTGGCCGCTGATGATGAGGTATGCATGGTAACAATCTGCACATACTGGCTGGTGACGATGAGGGATACATGTTAACAATCTGCACATACTGGCTGGTGACAACGGGGAATGCATGGTAACAATCTGCACATACTGGCTGGTGACGGTTAGGCATGCATGGTAACAATCTGCTCATACATGCCGCTGACGATGAGGGATGCATGGTAACAATGAGGAATGCATAGTAACAATCTGTACATACTGGCTAGTGACAATGAAGAATGCATGGTAGCAATATGTACATACTGTTTGGTGATGAAGAATGCATGGTAACAATCTGTACATACTGGCTGGTGACGATGACGAATGCATGGTAACAATCTGTACATACTGGCTGGTGACGATGAGGAATGCATGGTAACAATCTGTACATACTGGCTGGTGACGACGAGGAATGCATGGTGACAATCTGTACATACAGGCTGGTGATGATGAGGAAGGCATGGTAACAATCTGTACATACTGTCGAGTGACGACAAGGAAAGCATGGTAACAATCTGTACATACTGGCTGGTGACGATCAGGAATGCATGGTAACAAGCTGTACCTACTGGCTGGTGACGACGAAGAATGCATGGTAACAATCTGTACATACTGGCTGGTGATGATGAGGAATACATGGTTACAATCCGTACATACTGTCTGGCGACGAGGAATGCATGGTAACAATATGTACATACTGTTTGGTGACGAAGAATGCATGGTAACAGTATGTACATACTGGCTGGTGACGATGACGAATGCATGGTAACAATCTGTACATACTGGCTGGTGACGAGGAATGCATGGTAACAATATGTACATACTGTTTGGTGACGAAGAATGCATGGTAACAGTATGTACATACTGGCTGGTGACGATGACGAATGCATGGTAACAATCTGTACATACTGTCTGGAGATAACGAGGAAAGCATGGTAACAATCTGTACATACTGGCTGGTGACGATCAAGAATGCATGGTAACAAGCTGTACCTACTGGCTGGTGACAACGAAGAATGCATGGTAACAAGCTGTACATACCGGCTGGTGACGATGAGGAATGCATGGTTACAATCTGTACATACTGTCTGGTGACAAGGAATGCATGGTAACAATCTGTACATACTGGTTGGTGACGTTGAGGAATGCATGGTAACAATCTGCACATACTGGCTGGTGACGATGAGGAATGCATGGTAACAATCTGTACATACTGGCTGGTATGATGTAGAATGCATGGTAACAATCTGTACATATAATGAAGTCACCAGGTAACCTGGCAATGTCCAGTTGTAATCAGTCCCAAAGTAGGGCATGGGCCACATGACTGGCCATATTGGATTATCCTGATGACTGCCCCAGAGTGGGACAACATGAAAGTGAGGCAAAAAGTTCATCACAGAAGCAAAGGCCCACGCAAACACCTGTGGGAGGCACATCTGTAGAAGTCCACTAACCAGTTAGAACATACCTGGAATGTCGATGAGAGATAAATTTGCAGAAATTTGATGTAACAAGCAGCAAAAGCATGCAGCAGTCTTTGTTATGATCAGGGTGCATGAATGTAGGTCACCCAGGAGGACTGGTGCTGCCGCCTATTTTATCCCCCCTCCAAAGGGTTATCTGAGTGCCAGCTTTCCTGCCCTGCACTTGTAAAAATGGAATTATCTCTGTGATAATTCCTATAAACGTTAGGGGGAACAGGGACTCTTCATACAGCTGTATGAAATGTGTTGTTGACGGTTGCTAAGATACAAACAGGTAAGACGTCACTATTTCATTGATAAATAACCAAAGCACCATTATGACGTCATTTGAATCATTTTATTTACAAAAACACAAATTATTTGAGTTCTTAGGTATCTTTTGAAATTCTATTTAAACTAAATAACATCTTTCTAGCTAAAGATTAATACCTCAGTTCTGCAGATTGCTAGTGTAGTTATTCCCAAAAATGTTTTTCAAGTAAGCTCTATCCATTCTTTAATTATTACCAAAAAAAAACATCTTTTTCTGATTTTTATTTCAATTTTAAATCTAAAATGATTAAAAATGATAACATTTTAAAAACAAATTAAAAATCAAATCAAAAGAAAATCCATCCCTTAGCATTTGATACATTAAAGGCTGAAATCCGTTTTGTAGTTATTTTCACACAAAGCAGTTATCTTGCACCATGTAATTTTTGGGGGTTCAAATGACTTTTTTTGGCAGGAAAAAAGAACTTTAGAAGACACTGTTCCCCCTAACGTTAATATGATCATTTGGAAACTATGCTATCACCTTTGATAAAACTCTGTTCTTCTTGAAATACCAGTTTTTGGCTATTTTGACTAATAATAAAATGAATGTATGCTATGTCCCTTTCACCTTTCCTAATATTTTATATTTTTCTTTAAAATGAGCTCAAGATCAAGCCGTTTGGTACAGCGGATGCTCTGTTTGAATTAATTAATTACTTTCTCATTCCTATTCATATTATTGATAATTATTATTATTATAATTAAATCGTGTATACCGATTGCAGCCAAATACATATATATTCATATGCCTTTGATTGGTCAGTGAGCCAGAATACCCGTTGGCATGGCTTCTCTTACTGTCCAAACTGGTGTAGATTTGTGGTCATCAGATACATTTGATGATATGGCTAGATGGAAGGGCAGGATTCTGTTTGCGTGCACAGCATGTTTGTATCTAGCAACATCTAGACTGGAACCACTGAAACAATTTGGTGAGTTTGTTATCGGTATTAATCAAAATTGATATGACAAGAAATATTTGATATATATCATCATATAGGGGAACTTAATAAGGTCATCAACCAGTATTGGGGACTTACTGTTTCAATATATTCCCATAGTTGAATGAATGTTTCCCTTTGGTTGAATGGAGGTTGGGAATAAATGATTTTGCTTAAATAGATAACGTATCATAATTGTATGTGTTTGTGTTTGTGGATAGGTCAAATAGCCTGTTGATAAGTAATATGCTGTGGAATAATGTGCCATCGGTCTGTTGAGTACTGGTGCTGGTATTAGCGCACACAGCATTGCAAGATGTGGAATATGTGTCAGAAGACAAGAAGATAGTCGTGTCAGCTCATTTCTAAGTTTGTTGCCTTGAATATTAGATATAGTAGAAATGTTACTGTACATTAGGTTTCCATGACCTCCCGGTTGTATTGAGGCAACATGCACTTCTACAGGCTGTGATATAATGTGGCTGGCTGTCTGCCACTGATAAACGCCTGAAGATAATTGCCAAATAAGTATACATATATATCAATTCACAAATAAAACAAACCTTGTTTATAATTTTGTTACACACACACACACACACACACACAAATATATATATATATATATATTAGAACTTTAATTAATGAAAATAAAACTTATATATTATAATCTGATTTCAGTAGTTTTATAAAGTGCAACTATATTGATGCAGTGTTGTTTTATAATAGAGGTCACTACTGAGAAGTCTCCCACCACATCTGACGGATCGCCTTATAATGAGGAGGATAAAGTTATATTTGATGGACAGCATTTTGTGAACAGATATGATCGTGTGAAAGCTCCAAAGCCTAAACCGGGCTCTCCGTGGCCCATGCCCCAGCAATATCTGACAACACCTGCCCGCTTCACCTTGCACAGTCACAATATGAAAATCGTGGCCACTCTTAAGCATTGTGAGATATTGTCTTATAACATTAGGAGAGCTTGGATGACTATATTTGGCAGTGAGCGGGGTTTGGAAGAGGCGCTGAGGGAGAGCGACTGGGCTGATAACGACGGCGTCAGGCTGCTGATTGTGACCAAGTTTTGTCCAAATAACCTTAGTCCTGGATCCATAGAAAAATGTAAGAACCATTCTTTCTGAACTCTTCAGTATATAACACCAAGAAGGAATCAATCATTCTGAACTCCTCACCAAGAAGAGCACCCATTCTTTTTTTAATCAATTTTGTATTCATTTTGGATGAGTATTATAAGCCCAGATTGAGGGTCTTCTTCATCATATACTTCCTTCTCTGATCAAAAGACAATGTATACATCGTCAAACTTTAAACAAATTCATTAAACCAGTTAGATGTACAAAGTGTTTTCCTTTAATATGTTGTCATAAAGTGACCATAATTATGAATTGAATATTGTCAGATGATTTGATTGTGCGACGAGGATCTCTGCATGTGTCCAGCGATGAGGTGTGGGGAGCTGTACGAGGACTGGAAACTCTAAGTCAACTCACCTACAAAGACTCAGAAGGAAAGGTAAGTATACGTTATTTGGAACTCAGTCCATCGAATGTATTAAACACTTCAATAATATACTTACCCAATTGAAAAATTAGAATCTCTCTAAAAAAAATTAGAATCTCTTTCTAAAAGGCTCTCTCATGTATAAAACAGACCAATCACATCCTAGCTCAGACTCCAAGATCACAACAGATCAATGACATCTCAATTATTGTAAGAGTTGTTAAAAAGAAACATAATAGTCAAAATAAAAAATCATTAGAAATAGTTTCCTACAACTTATAGTAAAGAATGGAGATTTGACGCCGTAAATTGTTTTCATAGGTAATTCCTTATAAGCAGTTGAGGTTGAGATGTTATAATAAACAGATTGAGATTGTAACAATATATGAAGTACGTTTTTTGAAAATTAATCATAATTATTCACAAATATTTCCTGTGTACATTTCAATTTTTTTAAATAGCTCTAAATAAAAACTATCAAGCTTTTTATCAGAATGCCTTAATTATTTTTTTATTATTTTTTTTATTTTTTTTTTATTTTTTTGCATCAATCTTAAATCTCGTTGCTGGGCAAATGCTATGTAAATGGAACTGACGCATAAATTGGCAGATATATGTCATCAACATCAGTAGATGGGAGTATTAGGAGTGAAACGAGTGGTGATTAACATAGGCCTTCCACTGATTGTGTGTGACCTAAATGGAAAAGTTGTGTGAATTGATAAAATCGGTTAGCGTTTTAGTGGAATCAATGCGTTTGTATTGAGCTCTTTACATGTTGAGTGAATGAGATCGTCCGAGAAATTGTGTGATCAATGCAATATCAATTCTTCTTTCTTTCATATACATCTAAATGGATGAACGTTTTTATTCCATGAATAAGTTACTAATTTTACTTTAATGACCTTGAAGTGTGGATATTTCTCATCTGTGCTACCCAATCCTTAAAATAGTATGAGCAATTAAACAAAAGGGGGTGCAAACTTTCCGAGAGAATAGTATTATTTATATTCCAGGGCATTATTTCTATGTACATGCACATTGATTTACAATGTCATTATGGATATAGAGAAGGCATGGAACGAGTTTGGAGACTGCTGTGAGTCTTTGACAGTTCTTACTGGATAATTCACAATTCCTGCCACACTGCGATTTCAACTTACCCTTCCTGGCTTCAAAAGTGGTTAAGATCATACTGTGTCCTACCTCCTTCTGCCACAAAGACATGGCACTGTACATTAATATTTCAGCTTATATATGAATGTAACTTACACTTTTGGGAAAGCACAGTTAGCCATTGGTTTGCCCTTTCCTGTGATCATGCTGGATGACTGTCAAAACTCTGTAGAACATTTCTCTTCAAAATCTGCTTAAAAATCACATGGAAACATAAAAATATCACCAATTTCCAATACTGAGACATTAATTAGGGAATTTAGTTGGACCTGCACAACTTTGGGTGAAAGTTGAAGATGAGTTTGCACAACATTGAAATGGGAGTTCCAAATGTTGTTGTCTTTATACCACCACTCAAACACTGGGACGGAGTAAATGATATTGGCATGTAGTGGGCCTGTGCTCTTACCTGCAAACCAATGTTGTTACCTGTTTATATCCAAAACACTTTCAGGCTATCAATAGTGTTTTAATGTTGACAAACAAATAAAATAATATCGGTTAATCAAATAATAACTAGTTGAATATGAAACATTCCGGATTCTACCCTACAGTTCAATGACTGGTTGAAGAGGGGTAACTGTCTTTCAGATTACTTACGCTGGGATGGGGCAGGGCATCAGCAAAGCTCTCAGACTGATGTTTATATTTTTATTGCAAAAATCACCGAGGAAATTAGGTCTAGCCGATCCCTTTTTATATCTATGAGTAGTATAACCCCCTATGCGTTAAGCGTTATCAGTTAGGCGTTATCAGATAAGCATTAATACGTCAATTAAAGCGTTAAAACAAAAATGCTTTAATGCGTTAATACAATATTAAAGCATTTAAGGATTAACGCTTTAACGCATTAACGCTTAGCATTTGTTCTTATTATATTAACGATTAACGCATTAAAGCATTTACGGTTTAACGCTTTAATTAACGCCCGCTTACTGATAACGCTTAATGCATAGGGGGTTCCTACTTGTAACACTATACTACTGCTATGTACAGTCTGAATTGTGCAAGAAAGGAGATTCAGGACATGCATCATTGAAATCTGGTAAAATCATTTTAAACTAGGTATGGATAAATCAGACGACAATCAGAGACTGGCCTCGGTTTCCTCACAGAGGAATCATGTTGGACACAGCCAGACATTACCTGACTGTCGACACCATCATCACCAACCTTGTAAGTACATACATTTCATGCTCATCAAATATGAATTTTGTTGTCACCACAACTGTAACCTTTTTTGGTAGCCATTTCGATTTTATGAATAAAAGCAATGTTCTTACACTCATTAAGCCCGAATTACATAATCAAACATTACGTTCATACCTCAGTTCAATTAAATCACCATAGATTATTTTTCCAAATGTTTAATTGAATAATTTCATCTTATTATTTAATTATATAGTTTTATTTAAAGTTGACAGACCAATGAATAACAATATTGTCTTCAACCATTTGCTATACATTTTCCCATGATGCACCGTTGCAGGAAGCAATGGCTATGAACAAGATGAATATATTTCACTGGCACATAGTGGATCGAGAGTCCTTCCCATTCTTTAGTAAAACGTTCCCAAATCTCACAAGATATGTAAGTATCTCATAATAGTTGAGAGAACTGAGGAATGCTTGTCTAAATTAAAAACAAAGCTATATTTTCTGGATGTATCTATAAATGGTAGTTCATATATCTTTTAAAGTTTATCTTCACAATACGATATGTCAAAATGTTTTTTAAACATTTGTTATCTGCTGCTGGGATATAATCGTGTTTCCTGTTCAGGGCGCATACAGCACCAACGAGGTGTACACGCATGAAATGATAGCTCAGGTGATAGAGGAGGCCCGACTCAGAGGAATCAGGGTTATACCAGAGTTTGACACTCCAGGTAAGAGAGAACAGAGAAGAATAGAAACTACAGAGAATTAAACCAGAGTTTGACACTCCAGGTAAGAGAGAACAGAGCAGAATAGCAACTACAGAGAGTTAAACCAGAGTTTGATACTCCAGGTAAGAGAGAACAGAGCAGAATAGAAATTACAGAGAGTTAAACCAGAATTTGACACTCCAGTTAAGAGAGAACAGACAGTGGTTATACCATACAAATTACAGAGTGTTATTCCAGAGTTTGATTTCGTGCATGTAAAATAGATAGGGTTTTACCAGAATTTTAAAAAAAGCAGAGGATTATACCAGAGTTTGATACTCCAGTTAAAAGAAAACAGCTAGTGGTTACTCCAGAATAGAAAATGTAGAGCCCTGTGACAGACTTTGATACTCCAGGTAAGATAGTAATTAGTATTCAGCAAAGCAAAGCCATGAAATGTGTCAAGAATCGCCGACATAATGGATGGGGAAATCTGCGATAACCGGAAATCACACAGGAAATTGAGAAATGAACCGTTGTTTTAACCTGACTCCACAGCTGGAATATCTCAGTTGTTTAAAGATAAACATTATTAAAAGTGATACCAATCACATCTTGGGACTTTATACAAGGCAAATTTGGTTTGGTCTCCATCATCATCTTCCAATGACACAGTGACATAATTAGATAAGACTTATCTTGGAATTGTGTTTCAGATCATACTGATTCTTGGGGTTTGGGCATCAAAGATCTATTAACTCCATGTTACAGTCCCCAAAATGGCGAACCGGACGGCACATTTGGACCTTTCAATCCTATCGGCAATACAACTTATGCGTTCATAGAAGAATTCTTTAAGGAAGTACTCCAGATATTTCCAGATGAGTACATACATCTTGGAGGAGATGAGATTGACGGGAAATGCTGGTAAAAATTATTGATCTAAGAATTAGAATGAAATTATTACTGTCAAGTTGCTTTATTATTAGTTTTAAAAAGCATTAAAAGCACTAAAAAGCACTATTTATTTTCTTACGGTCCCCTGGAAGATTACCTTTAAATGCCATTATAAAATGTAGAAATAATCTGTCAATAAGAACGTGTTATTCAAATAAATAAAAGCGGACACCGGCATGAGAACACATGTACACTGACCCGAAACTATAATTCGATAATTGTCGATAATAAACCTGCAGATATCTCTGTGAATAGGTTGTAATTTTCATTTATTAATTTCAGGATATCCAACAAAGAGATTCAAAGGTTTATGAATGATCATAATATGATGGTGACACGCGACTTAAAAGGTTTCTATTTCTCAAGGTTAGCTGCTACTATTTCATTCCTAATGTTTAGACAAAATCAATCATTTGGCTAATCAAATCAACATTACAGATTTAGTCAGGACGGCATTTTATTTGGTGGATTCAAAACAAAGATAACAATGACAAAAATAAATTGTTTGCCTTTTATCGGTTCATATGTGGAATAATATATATTATAAGCTAATATGTTATTGTTATGTTATCGTTTTCACTGTCACCCAAATCAAATATAATTAACACTTTATCCTTTCAGATTAACCAAGATCCTTAAAAGACTGGAGAGTCCCCATCACAATATGGCGCCTCGGCGGATTGTTTGGGAAGACGTGTTTGATGATCATATACCTGTGTGTTATATTACTTTATTTCTACAGCACAAGTTATTTCCATAACATTTATAGTGATTCATTTGATAAATGTATGTTGTATATTGCCAGTTGCCCCAGGACACCGTGATTCAGCTTTGGAAGAGTGGGTACTCCTATGCCAATAAGGTCAACCTGGCTGGCCATAAGGTTATCATATCTTCCTGCTGGTACCTGGATAAAGTAAAAAATGACATAGAATGGACAGAATACTACCTCTGTGCAGACGGAGAGTATAAGGGTATGTGTATCAGGATTGAATAATCATTGACTGGGTTTCAGGCCCTCCTCAACTTTACAGCATAAAAAGGTTATTAAGGCATGGTAACAGTCAAGAACAATCATTAATTTAGTTTGATGTTACTTAAGTTCGATATTAATTTGGTAATATAAACAACAACAAAACACTAATCAGATCCCTCTGAAAAACTATATCTAAATTGTAATCACTACAATGGTTCCGGCAAAGACTCGGTTGCAACAAAGTAACTATGTCCTTGTGTTCAAACACAGTAACTACATCCTTATGTTGTGACACAGTAACTACATGTTACGACAAAGTAACTATGTCCTTATGTTGCGACACAGCAACTACATGTTATGACACAGTAACTATGTCTTTATCTTGTGACACAGTAACTACATGTTCTGACACAGTAACTCAGTAACTACATGTTACGACACAGTAACTATGTCTTTAGGTTGCGACACAGTAACTACATGTTACGACACAGTAACTATGTCTTTATGTTGTGACACAGTAACTACATGTCCTGACACAGTAACTACATGTTACGACAGAGTAACTATGTCCTTATGTTGTGACACAGTAACTACATGTTACGACACAGTAACTATGTCTTTATGTTGCGACACAGTAACTACATGTTCTGACACAGTAACTACATGTTATGACTCAGTAACTATGTCCTTATGTTGCGACACAGTAACTACATGTTACGACACAGCACTATGTCCTTATGTTGTGACACAGTAACTACATGTTACAACACTGTATCAGTGTCCTTATGTTGTGACACAGTAACTATGTCCTTATGTTGCGACACAGTAACTACATGTTACGACACTGACAGTACCTACCTGTTACGACACAGTAACTATGTCCTTATGTTGCAGGTTTGTCTCACTTGATGAATGAGAGCAACGTCTTGGGTGGGGAGGCATGTATGTGGACAGAATATGTGGATGATAGCGAAGTGATTAATAGATTATGGTAAGGTATAATATTGTCATGAATATTGAATGTGCGTCAAATTTATTAATGACGCACATTCAATTAAAGATCTCCATATCTCCATATTGAATTTCCATATTGAATAGATTGGAAAAAAATGTGGTATCACAGGGATTGCCCTTAAATGGTTTAGATCATGCTTATCTAATAGAAAACAATGTGTCATAATTGATGGTAAAAGATCTGAAAACATGAATATTAAATATGGTGTCCCACAAAGCTCGGTTTTAGGACCTTTACTTTTCACAGCATATATGGAGCCTCTATCAGATATCATTGGTAACTATGGTCTCAAGCATCATATCTATGCTGATGACACACAACTGTACATCACCATTGATCCTAAATCTGAAGAAACTAGAAATAAGTCTTGCATAGAGATGGAAAATTGTATTATAGAGGTTAAAAAATTTTTAAAAGAGAATAAGATGAAGATAAATGATGGAAAGACAGAAATGCTTTTATGTGGTAAAAGCTGTGAAATCAGAAAGAAAAATGTACCAGAAGAAATTCTAGTAGGGGAAAATAAAATTCCTAGATCAAATGCTGTTAAGGATCTAGGGGTTATTCTAGATCAAGAACTATCTATGAAATCACAAATCAAAAAAATGTGTAAAAATGGTTTCTTTCATGTAAAAAATTTATCAAGAATAAGAAATTGTCTGGATGAAAAAACTGCCAACACCCTTGCTCATGCTTTTGTTACCTCTACCCTTGACTATGGAAATGCCCTTCTGGCCGGGTTACCTGGGTGTGAATTAGCTAAACTACAAAAATTACAGAACGCTGCAGCCAGGGTAGTTGGGAAACTTAAAAAGAGAGACCATATCACACAAAAACTCATAGAACTTCACTGGTTGCCTGTAAAGGCTAGAATTGATTTCAAAATAGCTTTACTAACATGGAAGGTGCAAAATGGCTTTGCCTCAAAATACTTAACTAATTTATTAGAGTATAAGCAGCTAGGTATGGGTCTGCGATCTAATGATAAGAATGAATACATAGTACCTATGACTAATATGAAATCCTATGGCGACAGGGCTTTCATGGTATATGCGCCGAAGAACTGGAATGCCCTGCCCCTTGAAGTGAAAAACTGTAAAACTGTAGAAACCTTCAAGAAGCACTATCTTAATGAAGCGCTTAGAGCAGACCTGGTCTGATATAGCGCTATATAAATCGTTATTATTATTATTACTATTATCTATTTTGCACCTATATCCGTTTTCACTCTATTTTAATCAGGCCCAAAGCATCGGCTGCAGCAGAGCGATTATGGAGCAGTGCCGACACAGTCGATATCAATGAGGCCGGACCCAGAATAGAAGAGCAAAGATGTAGAATGATCAGGTTGGTACTAAACGACTGGGAGTAGAATAGCAAAGATGTAGAATGATCAGGTGGGTAATCTCAAGACTGAGAGTAGAAGAACAAAGATGTAGAATGATCAGGTGGGTAATCTCAAGACTGAGAGTAGAAGAACGAAGATGTAGAATGATCAGGTGGGTACTCAAAGACTGAGAGTGGAAGAACAAAGATGTAGAATTATCAGGTGGGTACTCAAAGACTGAGAGTAGAATAGCAAAGATGTAGAATGATCAGGTGGGTACTCAAAGACTGAGAGTAGAATAGCAAAGATGTAGAATGATCAGGTGGGTACTCAGAGACTGAGTAGAATAGCAAATATGTAGAATGATCAGGTGGGTACTCAAAGACTGAGAGTAGAATAGCAAAGATGTAGAATGATCAGGTGGGTACTGACAGTGGTGTAGCCATGATTTTCTAAAGGGGGGGGGGGCTGAAATCTGGATATGTTGGGGTCCATGACTACTTGCCCACATACCTATCCCCCCATACCCGCCCGTAACAATGCTTACTAGTAAAAAAAAAAAAATTAATTTTTTTTTTGGGGGGGCTACTATATTACTCAGAATAGACGAACACAGATCTTGAATGATAAGCTGTCTGCTAAAGGAACAAAGGAACATCTAAGCTGAGTGCCATGTATTTTATCTTGCAAACATTGCTTTTATACTACTGACATCTTCCATTCTCATTGGTATCATTCTGGAAGTACCAAATGTTAAAACATCAGCTGTTAAAAGACTGTCAATCATCTCATAATGATTGTGTGTCTGACTAAATACTATTAGGTAATAATTGTTTGTTTTCATCAGGCGCGGTTTGAAGGTAGGAGTACTGAGTGGTCCTGGGTTTTGCGCAGATGGGCACAAGGGCAGATCTGACCTTCTCCCTCGTGACAAGGGCACGGCCACGCTGGTAAGATCATACCCTCCATAATAAGGCGTCCATAAGACTATTTATTTCTAACATAGCACAGAATGTAAAATTATGTTTGGTGAATTAAGTTTAATAAATGGTATGTGCAAATAAGTTTACTATTTATAAGGTCACACATATCATAAGCCTAGTTATAATACATACAATTGAGAACATCCAAAATGAAAACCCTTTACCGAATCCTCTTGGGAACATCGATCAAAGACACACTTTAAATGTTCCCTGTTTTGAAAGATTATATCTGATATAAATTAGTGTTGTGTGTTTTCATTCATTTTAGATTATGGAGGAAGATCATAAGCGTGAGCTGAATGAATACGTTGCGGGTTTCTCTAAATATCTGAAGGAAGATGGTCATGGAAATTACGTATTGAATATCTAAAACATGTCACACAATGGGAATTGCGATCGAGAATTGGATATATCTATTCATTATAATGTGGAAAAATTGGATATATATATATATATATATATATATATATATATATATATATATATATATATATATATATATATATATATATATATATATATATATATATATATATATATATATGGAGCATGTTTTGACTAGGAGGCAGATTCTGGAATTAATCCTATGTAAGGCCCATATGGGGTTTGCTTGTCTCAATCTAATTCTTGTGTTGCAAGGAAGGAAAACGTGCTGTGAACGCATGCGCAGTTTAAATCCTTTTAGAATCTTAAGATTGGTCCAATTGTGTTTTGGCACATTGTCTCTGGTGTTTTGTCACATTTTGATGCAAACTATGATAGACTAATCAATTGGATCAGAATGTTCACATATTATGATTAAACATTGTCATATAAGAGCTTGTCATTTTTTCTCATTTTTCATCACAATAACAAAATTTGAAGGAAATTGATTTATTTTCACTTTCAATTTAAAAAAGCGTTGTCCCCATGTATATTACCAACAGTCAACGAATAGTCGAATACGCCTGTACCCATTTAACTACAATTTCTATCATTACATTATTGCTTCTTATTATTAATTATTTAGTTATTTATATATTTACATGTACTTATTTTTAAAAGATTAATGTGTGACATTTCTCCCTTTGATAATCCCATCCTTCATTTCCAAATAATCATATTCAACCCATATACCCTCTAATCAAGTTTGATGCATAACTTCTCCTTGTGAAGCCATCTGTGACGTGTGTACATTAAGAGCTCATTAGTCCGTGACATATTCATCCCAGACGGATCCTATTTAAGGCGACATATCTGGTATCAATCACGGCGCATTAATGACAATATCTTTGGTGGGTTTAGGTTCAGAGATAGTCACAATCATGTATTGACCTTCGTTGCAATGCTTGTATAAAATAACACTGTATATTAGTATTTCCTTGTTGTTAAGGTATTTGGTCATTTGTCTTTGTCATGCTTGTTTATCACATTACTGAGCTCCGTGCAATATTGCATTTGTTATAAACAGCATGCTGTAAGACCATCTATATTTAACAAGGTCATCCATTAAATAAAGCTCATCAATTAAGGGCATCCATTAAAAAAAGCTCACATTGATATTTTGAAATTTGTATTTCATCATGTTTAAAGTATGAGACTATTTAATTTAGTTTTAAAATATATGATTTAGTTATAATTGAATATCCGCTAATTCATAAGGCCGTGAAAAAATGTCTTGTTTCTGGTTTTGTCAGAATGACAATTTTTCCAGCAAAAGGGGATTTTCTCAAGCTGATTTCTTGGCAAATATATATGCTCTGCAGGCAATAATTTTGTTACATGGTCTAATATTAGTGTTAGTTTTGAAACCGCCTGGATCCAAATACCTAATCTTTGCCTCATGTATTCAATGCAAAAGCAATTATTAAAATAACTGTCAACGCCAAATGTGCAGTAGATCTCCGAAGAAGGTCATTATTTGCAACACATAATTTATGATATATTGATAATCATTGGAGCGTCCATTTGTTTCATTTCATGAGATCAAGAATATTGCCACACAATTCATGTTTTCTAAAACAACATATTCCTTGCACCAACTCGCTCTATATTCAAATATCTTTATTTGCGCCATGTCTTTTGATAATAAATGGTATGTCCTTGTTTTAAGATTATGCAATGGAGGCCTGTGTATGGTTTTTATGTAGTGCGTTGCATTGTGGGCCAATTAAGCAGGCATGATCCCTGGCAGTTATCGTGATCTCTACTCTCCAGTGCAGTCCTCTTACCAGACAAGTGTTAAGGTAAACATAGTACTAGTTGTTATGTACACATAGGAATGTTATATGAAAGAATGATGGATTTAAAACCCATGTCTGCCACCAGATCAACAAAATGTCACACGTCATCATAAATTGTGTACACATTTCCACATTAATTGCCCTCTGTGCGTGGATCAAACAGCTGATGATAGTGTTTCTATGTACATTGACAATCATGTTTGCCTACAACAGAATAACCACAGGAATACTACTTTGGGTATGATCCAATCCGATATGTGGATAGCTATCATCTCTATCATGAAGTACGGTTAACAGATCCTGTATTATTATTGTATTGGGCTGGAGACCATATACTGTGTGATATAGTACCAAGTATGTGTTACTTTATTGATCTGTCCTGCCCATACCGCACTGCTTGGTCAACACACAGCAAAGAGACCGTATTGTGCAGGTAAATGGAGGAACTGAATTACTGGACATGTATCATAGTAGATAGAATGTATAATTCGTGCACATTGGAGCAGTCCGTAGAAGGAAGAGGGACCTGAAGAGGGAATGTAGAATGTATAATTTGTGCACATTGGAGCAGTCCGTTGAAGGAAGGTGAACCTGAAGAGGGAATGTGGCCTGATCAGACACAATGACTGATTCACGGCAAATCCGTTTTGAGACCACGCCCCTAAAACAATGCACTGTCTTCATAGCTTTACCTTGGGCAGGTGCGAATGTGGTGAGCTTGAGAGGGTTACCAGATAAGGTGGCTGTGAGGGGGGTCCGGGAGAGGTTAGAGCTACAGGCTGGTCTACCCTGCCACACATATGACCTGGCACTCACCAACCAAGAATGCCTCAAGGACAGCGACATCCTACACTTCGGGAATAACATCCACGATGGAGCCATCCTGAGAGTGCAGCTCAGGACCGACTGGCACCAACTCTATGCACAAGTACTGAGTCAAAATAAGACTAATATCACCAAATGTTTGGCAAAGTTGACCAACCAAACCCAGGATGGCGATGGAGGAAGAATCAAAGATGGCCACAATGATTTTAATTTCGTGGCCTTATATCAAGCCACATATCACGGCTCATTTTCATTGTGCAAAGATCTCTTCCACAAAGGTGAGTGTGAACCCTTAACAGTTTGAACTAAGTATTGTTATATGCTGAACATTTTATTCGACTAAATACTTTTCTCTTCTGTCGCGAACCTAACAGTTACATGAAAATCAGACCTAACTTCTGTGGCTTCATGACTGTGCCGATACCATACTTGCTATTATACAATAAAACATGTGATTCGGAAATGATAATGGCAATTTTTATCCATGGCTTATAACCGTTCAAGGACTCTGTCTGGGGCAGATCGTAAGCAGAGGAAAACCTATTAGATCCAAGTTTAAACTACAGCTTAGTGTTAAAGATCTGAGTAATCTCCTGCTTTTAACACACTCCTTGTACGGCCACAATACTATAAAATCAATAGAAACCACTTAGAGGGGATAAAGAAACCAGTCTCACCATATGTTTAATCATCTTGTATATCAATATATATGCTTGTATAAGTCTGGTGTAACACTTCAACATAGACTTTACAGACTTGTGCAATATAGATAATTGGTTTCAGGAGAATTCTGTTTGAATGTTCATTGTCAACACGGACCTTAGTTAAGTGTGTGTATTAAATTGTATGATCTGTAATATTTGACCAAGGTAAAGAATATTGTTAAGGCTATCATAAAGAGGCAAGCTTGTATTTATGTTCCGCCCTGAAGCATATCACATAAATAAAATCAATAATATTGATAAAATCAGATGTCAGACCACCTCCTACTCTCAAAATCATATTATGTAATAAACTTCGTTATTTTATCTATCTATAACGTTTGAACTCCCAAGTTGATAAGATCATCGACTATGCAGAAAAAGTCGGTTTCTTTCAGTTTCTTTCCCGGATCTGGATTATCAAATTAAATACTGAATAATATTAAGGCGATAAATGTTCTCCCCTAGAAAATGCATTTATCAGTTGAAAAAAATAAGATCTGCTTCATTGATTAAGTAACCAAATGCCTTCATCACAAATAAAAAAAAATGCCACTTTTTTCTCCATTTTCCAGATCCTGGAAGTGCTGGTTTGAGGACGGTTTATGGGAGAAGTTTGCTCCACCTGGCGGCGTACAGAGACCATGTGCCCATTCTCGCCTTCTATCTAGAAGAAGGTCTGGACGCTTCATGTAGAGATAACCTTGGCCAATCACCTCTAGACCTGACCAGAGAGTCCGGTGCGTGCACGTGTGAGCGTCTACTCAGGAGACATTTATTGCATATGAAGAAATTCTATGAAACTGAAGAAAATAGCCACGATATGTCAAAATATAAACAGCAAAGACCAGTCTCTGATAAAACAGAGAGAAGCAGTAACAAATACGCTGATACTCTATGTTTAAGCTCAGAGGGATATTACAGCATTTCATCCCAAAAAGAACATATCAATTCAGCCAAGGACTCTCAAAATAAACATGGAGATCAACTGCCTGAACAGACTTTAAATCTTAAAAAGAGGATCCGTTCAGGACACGCACATTGCACTAGCAGAAAGCCGTTTATCGCCAGGCGTCAAGTTCTGCCCTCAGAAGGAAGGAAGCTGGTAACGGTGGAATACACGCCACTTAAAACACCAGATAATTCTCAAACAGGGAAAAATCTCACATCCAGACCGCAAAGTATGACCTCTACTAGGTCAAGGTCATCGAAGAAATATGCAAATACCTCCAATGCAGTAGAAAACATGCGATCAATGGGAATAAATGAAGATGAAATACAGCGCATCATTCAGAGAGGCAATGGATGTGTGGATGATAGAAAGCCAAGAGCTCACTCAGCTAAAAGTTACTATCAGACCAAATATCACCTCTCAGCTAAGGAAGAAATGGAGTACAGGACAAGGTCAGAATTAAGTATCACCATTCTTAAAAATAAACTTTTCGTCATTCCGTATATATGTATGTGTGCGCATTTCTCTAAGAAACTCAAATAACATGTGTGAGATTCCATTACCTTTGTATCATAAGCCTTTTTTGAGGCATTTGTGCGTAAATTCAAATTAATCAAGGTATTAATTACTAACTCTAACATCTAACTTTCATCCATTTGTTTCTTGTCCTAATTACATGTTTTATTACTTCAGGCCAGCAACTGCCACATCCAGGTTTCGGTTTTGGAAGACATGGCTGCTGGACCAACAGAAAGAAAACACACAACAGACCACATCTGCCGAAAAACTGCATGAGAAAAATCTCTCAAACAAAATTGCATTTGATAAGTGGTTATCAAGGAAGAGGAGAGAGGAAAAGAAGAGAGAGGAGGATGCACTGTCATCAGAGAGTGAAGATGAAGGATACATTCCAGAATATAACATAGATCCTTACCAGGAATGGCTAGACAGAAAGAGAGATGATTTTAAAAAAATAAACAAAAAGCGTGAAGAAGAACTAAAAGGTAAAGAAAACAATAAACCTGAAGAACGGCCTCAGGTTTATGACAGGAGGGTTACCATATTTGAAATGACAAGTACAGAGCCATATCCCATCAAGATAGAAAGCCCTAGTAAATATATGAAGTCATTTCATAAATGGAAAGACCGGAAACAGAGATATGAGGCCTGGAAAGAGAGAAACAATATTGAGGTCGAAGACAGTGACCACAAACATTGGAGTCGAGAAGAGATTGATGCTATGAGGAGGACTTTGTATCTGCAGGGCATGACCTACGAGGAGTGGCTGGGTCTAAAAGAAAAGGAGCAATTAGTCAGCATGTGACCTACGAGGAGTGGCTGGGTCTAAAAGAAAAGGAGCAATTAGTCAGCATGTGACCTACGAGGAGTGGCTGGGTCTAAAAGAAAAGGAGCAATTAGTCAGCATGTGACCTGCGAGGAGTGGCTGGGTCTAAAAGAAAAGGAGCAATTAGTCAGCATGTGACCTACGAGGAGTGGCTGGGTCTAAAAGAAAGGAGCAATTAGTTAGCATGTGACCTGCGAGGAGTGGCTGGGTCTAAAAGAAAAGGAGCAATTAGTCAGCATGTGACCTACGAGGAGTGGCTGGGTCTAAAAGAAAAGGAGCAATAATTAGTCAGCATGTGACCTACGAGGAGTGGCTGGGTCTAAAAGAAAAAGAGCAATTCGTCAGTATGTGACCTATGAGTAGTATCTGATACTCAAGGAAAAGGAGAAATTAGTCAGCATGTGACCTATGAGGAGTGGCTGGAGCACAAGGAATAGGATCAATTAGTCAACAAGTGAATTATGAAAAGCGATGTTATTTTGAAGTAGGTCAGGGCAACAAAATATTTGCCAAAGCATATTAAAATTGTCAAATTTAGGCAATTCCTCCTCTTTACTGATAAAATTGCTTCTGATCATTTGTTTATATTGCTAAACATTTAAATCGGTTATAAAATAAGTCTGTATAATTCAACTTTGAGGACAGACAAATCTAAGTTATTAAATATACAATCTTTATTAAACCTTTTTTTTCATGTTTGCTCTTACATGAAATCTGTCCAAATAAAACAATATTTTTTTTAATTCTAAATAAAACAATTTTTTTTTTCACGGATGGTGATGTGGCTTCTACAACTAATAGGAACCACATCACCACCCGTTTCACTTTCCAGTTTGTTGGTTCAAATATAAATAAAACAATATTAACCTCTATCTCTTTTGTGTGAAATATATAAATGCAATTAACAGGCATGTTCATGTCACAGTGTAAGATTGCCTTTATGAGTTTCTGCTACTGTGTATCTGTAATATTGTGACATATTAAAAACAGTTGAAAATGATATCCAATAATACACCTGTACCTAATGTGGCAACATGTCATTCAAAATGCTTTACAAAATCCCTTTAGTAATCACTTTATTATCAGTATTAGTAACACTGTTGGAACCAGATTGACTAGAAAGTTACATATTTTAAATAAATCACCCAAAGTGAAGTTAAATCATCAGTTCAGTGTACAAGTTAAAATATATATATTACCTAAATGAATCCACTGTTTACTACATATTTGTTGACAATGACTGTCATACTTAACATATTAAGGAGTGAACTTTCATACATTTTAAAATATGATCAACCTGATTGATTTGATCTTATGTCATACATTCTTGATCTGACCTGATTATCTGTCATACATTCCTGATCTCACCTGATCATCTGTCATACATTCCTGATCTAATCTGATCACCTTTCATACATTCCTGATCTCACCTGATCACCTGTCATACATTCCTGATCTAATCTGATCACCTTTCATACATTCCTGATCTGATCTGATCACCTGTCATGCATTCCTGATCTGATCTGATCACCTGCCATACATTCCTGATTTAATCTGATCACCTGTCATACATTCCTGATCTGATCTGATCACCTGTCATACATTCCTGATCTCACCTGAACACCTATCTATCTGACATTCCCTGATCCGACCTTCCTTCCTCTCTGACATTCCCTGATCTGACCTTCCTCCCTCTCTAACATTCCCTGATCTGACCTTCCTTCCTCTCTGACATTCCCTGATCTGACCTTCCTCCCTCTCTGACATTCCCTGATCTGACCTTCCTCCCTCTCTGACATTCCCTGATCTGACTTGCCTCCCTCTCTAACCTTCCCTTATCTGACCTTCCTCCCTCTCTGACATTCCCTGATCTGACCTTTCTCCCTCTCTAACATTCCCTGATCTGACCTTCCTCCCTCTCTGACATTCCCTGATCTGACCTTCCTCCCTCTCTAACATTCCCTGATCTGACTTGCCTCCCTCTCTAACCTTCCCTTATCTGACCTTCCTCCCTCTCTGACATTCCCTGATCTGACCTTTCTCCCTCTCTAACATTCCCTGATCTGACCTTCCTCCCTCTCTGACATTCCCTGATCTGACCTTCCTCCCTCTCTAACATTCCCTGATCTGACTTGCCTCCCTCTCTAACATTCCCTGATCTGACCTTCCTCCCTCTCTTCCTTAGATCTCTGATCTAACATTCCCTTATCACACGTTAAACATTTCCATTTCTTTATAATTTAACATTCAATTATGGTAAAAACCATTAGATTAACTCATTTATAAAACAATCAGCATTATTGCTTGTGTATAACTGCCACTCTCACCTGTAATCATAATAACATTTCTTCTAACCCTACATGATGGAACATTAAATATCATCACTATTCTTAGAAGTTAGCCCTTGTTCTTTTTAATGATATACATATATGCATTACTCAGCTATTTTCATAATTGACTTTCGTCCTTCTTATTTTTATGCCAATTCAACCACAAATCATTGGTTGTGCACAATTATATGACACAAAATTCACTGTTATAGCTATATTCATCAATGACCATAATCTTAACAAATACAGTTTAAATGAGGATAATAATCTTGTTCACAATAATTTTTTCATAACATGAAAATTATCATGATTTGAAAATATATATATATATATCTATGGAATTATCAATCCTCTCCTTAAAACATTGTTCTGTGAGTGATATTAACGCATAACTTAGCATTAGCATTTCCAAACTATTTTCACAAAGTTTTCGGTCAATGGTGATATTGACACAGTAGCATGATTTAGCATTTTCGAATTATTTTCACAAAGTTTTCAGTCAATGGTGACATTAACAAAGGAGCTGGATTTAGCATCTTTAGCGGTTTTCACCCCGTATCCTACGAGAGAGCTGAATATCCTTGGGCATGATAGTAACCCGCTTCCCATGTATTGCACACAGGTTGGTGTCCTCAAATAAACCCACCAGGTAGGCCTCAGTTGCCTCCTACAATACAATATCAATCAAATAGAGATGAACATCTGACAACCACCAGGTAGGCCTCAGTTGCCTTTTACAATACAATATCAAGAAGAAATGAACATCTGACAACCACCAGGTAGGCCTCGGTTGCCTCCTACAATACAATATCAATCAAATAGAGATGAACATCTGACAAACACCAGGTAGGCCTCAGTTGCCTCCTACAATACAATATCAATCAAATAGGGATGAACATCTGACAACCACCAGGTAGGCCTCAGTTGCCTCCTGCAATACAATATCAAGTAGAAATGAACATCTGACAACCACCAGGTAGGCCTCGGTTGCCTCCTACAATACAATATCAATCAAATAGAAATGAACATCTGACAACCACCAGGTAGGCCTCGGTTGCCTCCTACAATACAATATCAATCAAATAGAAATGAACATCTGACAACCACCAGGTAGGCCTCAGTTGCCTCCTGCAATACAATATCAATCAAATAGAAATGAACATCTGACAACCACCAGGTAGGCCTCAGTTGCCTCCTGCAATACAATATCAATCAAATAGAAATGAACATCTGACAACCACCAGGTAGGCCTCAGTTGCCTCCTGCAATACAATATCAATTAAATAGGGATACACATCTGACAACCACCAGGTAGGCCTCAGTTGCCTCCTACAATACAATATCAATCAAATAGAGATGAACATCTGACAACCACCAGGTAGGCCTCAGTTGCCTCCTGTAATACAATATCAATTAAATAGAGATAAACATCTGACAACCACCAGGTAGGCCTCAGTTGCCTCCTGTAATACAATATCAATTAAATAGAGATAAACATCTGACAACCACCAGGTAGGCCTCGGTTGCCTCCTGTAATACAATATCAATTAAATAGAGATGAACATCTGACAACCACCAGGTAGGCCTCGGTTGCCTCCTACAATACAATATCAATCAAATAGAAATGAACATCTGACAACCACCAGGTAGGCATCAGTTGCCTCCTGTAATACAATATCAATTAAATAGAGATGAACATCTGACAACCACCAGGTAGGCCTCAGTTGCCTCCTGCAATACAATATCAATTAAATAGAGATAAACATCTGACAACCACCAGGTAGGCCTCAGTTGCCTCCTGCAATACAATATCAATTAAATAGAGATAAACATCTGACAACCACCAGGTAGGCCTCAGTTGCCTCCTGTAATACAATATCAATTAAATAGAGATGAACATCTGACAACCACCAGGTAGGCCTCGGTTGCCTCCTGCAATACAATATCAATTAAATAGAGATGAACATCTGACAACCACCAGGTAGGCCTCAGTTGCCTCCTGCAATACAATATCAATCAAATAGAGATGAACATCTGACAACCACCAGGTAGGCCTCAGTTGCCTCCTGTAATACAATATCAATTAAATAGAGATAAACATCTGACAACCACCAGGTAGGCCTCAGTTGCCTCCTGTAATACAATATCAATTAAATAGAGATGAACATCTGACAACCACCAGGTAGGCCTCAGTTGCCTCCTACAATACAATATCAATCAAATAGAAATGAACATCTGACAACCACCAGGTAGGCCTCAGTTGCCTCCTGTAATACAATATCAATCAAATAGAGATGAACATCTGACAACTACCAGGTAGGCCTCAGTTGCCTCCTGTAATACAATATCAATTAAATAGAGATGAACATCTGACAACCACCAGGTAGGCCTCAGTTGCCTCCTGCAATACAATATCAATTAAATAGGGATACACATCTGACAACCACCAGGTAGGCCTCAGTTGCCTCCTGCAATACAATATCAATCAAATAGAGATGAACATCTGACAACCACCAGGTAGGCCTCAGTTGCCTCCTGCAATACAATATCAATCAAATAGGGATGAACATCTGACAACCACCAGGTAGGCCTCAGTTGCCTCCTACAATACAATATCAATTAAATAGGGATACACATCTGACAACCACCAGGTAGGCCTCAGTTGCCTCCTACAATACAATATCAATCAAATAGGGATGAACATCTGACAACTACCAGGTAGGCCTCAGTTGCCTCCTACAATACAATATCAATCAAATAGGGATGAACATCTGACAACCACCAGGTAGGCCTCAGTTGCCTCCTGCAATACAATATCAATCAAATAGGGATGAACATCTGACAACCACCAGGTAGGCCTCAGTTGCCTCCTGCAATACAATATCAATCAAATAGGGATGAACATCTGACAACCACCAGGTAGGCCTCAGTTGCCTCCTGCAATACAATATCAATCAAATAGAAATGAACATCTGACAACCACCAGGTAGGCCTCGGTTGCCTCCTACAATACAATATCAATTAAATAGAGATGAACATCTGACAACCACCAGGTAGGCCTCAGTTGCCTCCTGCAATACAATATCAATTAAATAGAAATGAACATCTGACAACCACCATGTAGGCCTCGGTTGCCTCCTACAATACAATATCAATTAAATAGAGATGAACATCTGACAACCACCAGGTAGGCCTCGGTTGCCTCCTGCAATACAATATCAATTAAATAGAGATAAACATCTGACAACCACCAGGTAGGCCTCAGTTGCCTCCTGCAATACAATATCAATCAAATAGAGATGAACATCTGACAACCACCAGGTAGGCCTCGGTTGCCTCCTACAATACAATATCAATCAAATAGAGATGAACATCTGACAACCACCAGGTAGGCCTCGGTTGCCTCCTGCAATACAATATCAATCAAATAGAGATGAACATCTGACAACCACCAGGTAGGCCTCAGTTGCCTCCTGCAATACAATATCAATTAAATAGGGATACACATCTGACAACCACCAGGTAGGCCTCAGTTGCCTCCTGTAATACAATATCAATTAAATAGGGATACACATCTGACAACCACCAGGTAGGCCTCGGTTGCCTCCTACAATACAATATCAATTAAATAGAGATGAACATCTGACAACCACCAGGTAGGCCTCAGTTGCCTCCTGTAATACAATATCAATTAAATAGAGATAAACATCTGACAACCACCAGGTAGGCCTCAGTTGCCTCCTGCAATACAATATCAATTAAATAGAGATGAACATCTGACAACCACCAGGTAGGCCTCGGTTGCCTCCTACAATACAATATCAATCAAATAGAAATGAACATCTGACAACCACCAGGTAGGCCTCGGTTGCCTCCTACAATACAATATCAATCAAATAGAGATGAACATCTGACAACCACCAGGTAGGCCTCGGTTGCCTCCTGTAATACAATATTAATCAAATAGGGATAAACATTTGATATTAGCCCTGTAATATTAAAAATTCAGTTGAGTTGTTTATATACCAATCAACTGAGGGTCTCCATGACAGGGTCTAATTCTGCAGGTTTAATGATCAAACATCCTGTGATCTTAGAATTTAATTTCAGCCATGAGTGGACATAAGACATTTATTTGTAGTGTCAACATAGCAGATTTGGTATTGATTATCTGATTTATCTGTGGCAAAAATATTGCTGTATACATATATGACACAGATAGACCTGTATGAATCTGAATTGATAAGATTATTTATCTATAAGACCATAAATTTTGGGGTAAATAATTGCTATTCTTATTGGATATTGAACTAAAGACATAGGAACGATACAAAATGGTCTTGTGTGTAAATCGCTACTTATCAGTGGAAAAGAGAGTTTACAAATAACAGTCATACAAACCTGTAAACAGCTCAGAGCAGCACATTGAAATTTCAATTCTTCACCTGGTCTGAAACTGAGAGCAATCTCCCGAACTAGTCGCTGAAATGGCAACTTTCTGACAAGAAGTTCTGTACTGTTCTGGTACTTGCGTATCTCTTGCAGTGCGACCACTCCTGGCCGACGCCTCTTGACTGACTTTATACCCGCTGGACATGGAGAGGACTTTCTGACAAATTTGGTAGGTATAACTTTTCTTGGAGCCTTTGCGCCACAAGATTTCCTGGCTGTCTGCTTGGTTCTGGCCATGTCAACCTTGCAACAAAAATATGCTATTATTTTAATACAGAATATTTTTGTTGTTTGAGTGAAATATATTTGCACTGGTTTATCCCAAAGTGATTATTACATTTAACATTTTAATTGATAAATACATGTGTTACAAAGAAATGCCTCTGTTTCAAAGCCTTTATCAATCATTCTGTCAAAAAAGATAAAAAATGTATGGATCTTGTGTGGAAAATATGACTTTTTGAATAAAAATCCTTATGTTTAACAAATTCTCTGAACAGGAACACATTTTCCCTTAATGCAATATGGACGACATGACAATTGTCATTGTTTTTAATATCCAAAATATGTCAATGGAGATCACCAATTTATATATCAAGTATTTGGGCTTGCCAATAAAGCTAAAAAACATAGAGCTATGTTGATCATTGCTTTTTTATAATGCTTGTGAACATTTTCTGGCTGCACATTTCTACATAGATGATCAATTAAATCTTTTCCTAGACAAGAGAAGAATTCTTTACATCAAGAAACTAAGCATTTATTTACCCTTGTTTGATGAGATATCTGCTCAAGAAAGTTTCTTGAATTCTTGAGAGTTATTTTCAATCCAATATGGCAGCCAATCAGTTACAACCACCTTCCCTATCCTGAAAGTCTCAAACTGAAGCTATGTCAATATAACAAGGATCAGACACTGGATATAGGTGGAGCCACTGTATTGCATACTTGAAAACTCCCTGAAAACTATTGATTTTTTAATCACAAAAAATTGGGAAAACATCTTGCCTTATGAATAATAGACAGAATTGGTCCCCTGAAAATACAACACTTTATCCATAAATAGCAAAAAAACTCTGACTAGTAGTTTGAGTGATCAAAGTTGACGGAATGACAGAATGACAGACAATTTGCCCCTCACTACAGAAGCTATGCTGACTTCAGAAATGATATTTTAATTTTGACCCAGCTTTTCAGGATGTGATTAGTTAATTTAGCTAAAATAATGTATCCAATAGTGTGACTGACTCAGTCACCACTACATTGTTTTCTATTTAGAACTTGGCACTTAATTAGCCCCATGAGAGTACCCCCCCCCCCCCCCCCCCCCCCCCCGGGAACGAGAATTAAGAATTTTGCCTCGGCAAATGTTAAGTTAACATTTTCTGTCAACAAACCGAACTACCCGCTGGATTGCGACATCGCCCTCTGGTGGGGTGTGTATTATCCAATCATCACATAATAGTGAATCTTTCAATATAGAATGTATGTTTTTTGACAATACAAGTTGGAATGTACATAAAAAGGAGAGCCAAATTACTCGCTTTAAGTTACGATATATTCAGTTTTTGTGAGGACGTGCGGGAACTGAATCGGTACTTCTCAACATCCATAAATAGCACCGACATTTCTAGAAACCACTTTTCGGTTCAAAATGATCATTGATCTGAGATACTGGTTGGCAACATGTTTCACACGTCACCGGTTAATAATGAAAGTAAAAACTCGACACTTCATAAATCCTGTCAAATCCGACCTGAGATTGTTTCTAGCGGGTTCCATGTTGACGACACGGTACATTTGTTCTGAGACATTAGCAAAGTTTCCCTATCCTTTCTACTTACTTAGAGTCAGAGCTGATTGTTAATTACCTCTGTTTTAAAGTAATCAAGCAAACATACCTGGCTACCTTCTCGCTTCCAAAGAATCTTCGATTTTCACCTCACGCCAAAAATACAGTTGCCGGCATAAGATCAAAGGAGGTCTTAAATGCGCGCGCACGGGACGACGGGCCAAAAGAAAAAAAGGTGTCGTTTTAATGCATTTTCTCCTGAATTTAGGGGGGGGGAGGTAAATATAATATAAATATAAACGCAATCACCACCTTCTTTCACTACCTGTAAATGTCCATATAAATAGCTAAAACATTTATGTAAAATAATGCTATGGCTGTGGACTCATATAATACAAAGCTAAAACATTTATGTCAAATAATGCTATGGCTGTGGACTCATATAATACAAAGTTCCGCTCTCAAGTATATAAATCAAAAGATACATCATTTGATACTCCTATTCACACATACATAATTTGAAATTTATTTCAAGTTCAGATTTTAGTTATTTTGTGCACTTAATTATCAAGGATTGAATAATAGATTACATGTCAGATTTCACTGCCTGAGGGCAGTGAATGATCGTTCTCTGGCAGATCGTTGCTGGTATAGAGATGCACCAACAGTAATTATAAAATTAATTATGGAATTTCATGTTCGTCCTTTCAAGAACTATGTTGCTTTTTAATGTGTCTATTTGAGTTGTCAGTCTCTCTGCATTAATGTCCGAAGCTTACAGATTTGTCACAAATGCAAACTTCTGGTCATATGTATTACCAGCAGCAGCCTTGAGCAACAAATCATCCAAAATGATATACACTTTAGAGCCTGGCTGATCAAATTTATAATACTCTAATGTTCCTGTGGAGTGCTGGGGTGATATGGAGGCCCTAATCCACTGTCCAAATGTTTAGATATAGACTTTCATCTAGAGAGTTGGGTACTAGTTAACCTAAACACATTACATATAGTATTCACTTTGTCCCAAAATTGATCAAATTCTGTGTTTGTCCATTTTGTTTTGAGTGTTTCAATTGTTTGGCCAGCCATTCTCTGGCCTTCATCTGCTCACACCGATGGACTTTGAAGGGCTTTACTAAGATTATAACTGTCTCAGAATGTATTTTGGAGATTCACTAAATCTTCTTACCAGCCCTCCCACCTCAACTTCCTGTACTGTGAGGCTAATTTCTAACTTGGTCATCAAGTACTTGGACCATTGGTTCAACAAATATTTAAACTATTTTCATACCATAACAGAACTCAGCCCCCCCCCCCCTCCATCATACAAACACTAAATATTTGCCCTTAAATTAAATTTTGTGACATGGCTATACATATTATTCTGCAGATCAGTTATCAGATCATCTGCTTTGAACGTCCTATGTGGTAACCTAAGTTTGAGGACACCCCCATGCATAATACACTCCCAGAGCAGTCTCCAAGCAGACCAATGAGTAGTTTCAGTTGGTTTTCTTGCAAAAATGGAAAATGTCTTGAGACTGTCAAGTCTTAGATTTGGGATCATCGTTTTCATTTTGAGTGGTGCACTACGCTTTGATGGAAAAGTGGGGGCTCAGCCCCCTTTATCATTATTTTCTAAATTTATAGATGGGGATATCGATGTCAACATGCTGTATTTTGTAACACATTAATCAAAAGTAAATCATAATAATTATTAAAACCAAAATATCATTCCAACAAAGTGAAAAATAACTAATGCAGGTCAATTCAAAGGTCACCAAATTTTGGGTGAGGGTTAAGAAGGGTCTCATAATGTCAGTTGTGAAGGGTTTTAAATAGCGCCACCTACAACTTTAAGATTATAATATACATTCTATCCGATGTACATCGGATTCTGCCCATCTGAGGTAAATCTTTCATAGACGGGACAAGTATCATGTGTAAAAAGGCAAAGAAAAAATCTGTTTCTACAGGAATCTCTACAGGGTTTTTAACTAAACAAAACATTCCAAGTGCCATCTCAAGTTGTCTAGTCTCGCCCAAAGTAAAGAAATGTAAAATACAAATGTACATAACTTCGTGTTCAAAAACGACTCCCTCCATCCCTACCCATAAGAATAAGAAATGTTGGAAAACCTTTCTTTTCGTGAGATAATATTAACAGTCAGTTATTTTGCATCACAGATTTATTCCGCACATAAATGTCTTACAGGCGAATTTTTTATTGTCTACAAACAATAATAAGGACAAATGAAAGCCCTAAATAGGAATAATAACCTAACTCAAAACTAGATCTACACGTGTACACAATCTGTAGTGCCAAAAGATAAATGGCATGACATAAATCATGAAAATACTAATTCATTCATTCATAAATAGATATATATATTAATAAAATCATGATATTCTCGAGTCAAAGATATAACACCTTTAGGTTATAATAAGATACGATATACTGATTACAATAAACTATAGGTTAAGCACAATGAAAGGTGGATTATAGCGACACAAAATACATTGACTAGTCTAAGATACTAAGAAATATATGTCCTTATATTCTGAGTAATGATATGCTATCAGACCTTCATAAAATCAAATTCGAGGAACATTAGAACTTAGGATTGGACAACCCTCATCGTGTTTGCACAGATGTGACAAGCTGAGCCATGCCAAATCTCACATACATTAAACACCCGGCCTCATTTATCACACACGGATCGTGTTGGTGGGAACACTTTAAAATCATATTTTTTTTCCATTAAACTGAAAAAGAAATGTTCTCTATTTCATCCACAAGCGCCCTCTTCAGTTGTTACGATTTGTAATGCCTTAACTTCTGAAATGCTGAGGGACCGAAAGCTAACTGACATACTACTGTTACACATTTCCAGATGCGGTTAGGGACCTCTCAGGGACCTCTTAGAAATCTCTTAGGGACCTCTTAGTATTGCCCATATCTGGTCATTCTGTTCTAATCATCTTCTAGTCTGGCGGCAAGGTCATCTCTTCCCACCTCTATCAGACAACTCATCAGCATCTTTACCTGTAAGATAAATTGTTTCCTTGAGTTCAAATGAAACATACATTTGTGAAATCATATATTTTGGAATTTCTGTGATGTTTTTTGTTTGTATATGTGGCCCACCAAAGACACTGTTTTGGTAGTGTATCCATTTAGCACCCTTTAATGAAATTTAACATAATTTAATATCCTAACACCCCTTTATGGTGTATCCATTTAAAAACCTTTAATAGTGTATCCATTTCACACCCTATAATGGTGTGTTGATATAACACCCTTTAATGGGAAATATATATAGGAGAGGGTACTTTGCCTTCAAGGTCTCTGGTACCAAATCCCCCATGTACTAAGATACCGCTTTAAACACACTCAGGAAACTTATTCATTTCAATCTCATGTCATAAGATAGGTTTTAGATTCAGAGATTTTAAAAGGAAGATTTAAACCAAAAAGAATTTTGGACAAGAAGGATGTTGGACAAGAGGAATTGTATGAGGACAGGAAATTCTTAAATCAAAGCACTTTGGATGTCTGGGCCTAAAGTATGCCTACCTTGTCCATGTTCCTGGAGGTGGTCTTGTACCAGTCTAGCAGCATGTCCCGGATGCATATGTCCAGGGCATTGTCCTGGTTGTTCCTCATGATGCTCTGTATACGAGGCTTCTTCATTCCCAGGGCCTCTGCCAAACTCAACCACTCATCCTCCAAATGCTCACTCAGCTCTTTAATAAACTCCTCGCTCAGTGGCGCTTTGAAACACATGAAAAAAAAATATACAACTTTCATTGATTGGCCTTAAAGTTGATTGTTTCTATTGAAAATTTGATTATGAACGAATATATGATTTGTTTGTTAGTATTAGAATTTTGAACTGTATGATTATGTTCTTTAACTTACATTCAAATTTCAATGTGATTGGAGCTCTGATCACTGATGTATTTTGGACTGCATTCTACAATAAAAAGTTAAATGCCGATCATCTTCACTCTTCAATTGGAAATACATATTATTTTTATTGAAAACTAATTTTAAATCGGGAGATGGTCACCTTGGGCAGAGTGATCGGCAGTTCGCAAAGGAGAACAGAGGATTGGCCAGGTGCAGTAATCATTGCTTTTTCCTTATCCGGGTTCTTAAGGTGAGATCCGGAATGGATCTTCCACAGCTGCAGGTGCCCTCTATAAGTATCTAACCCATGCTGTGCGTACCTGTCAACAACCTTTACTGAGAAATCCTTGTGAGCTGACCTCCTGTTTGAATTATATATCATGGCAAACTTCCCTCTTGTATCTTCAATGGTTTCATCACCAATAATTATGTCACCAAATGTGACATTTCCTCTGAAGGTGACCTCTAATGTTTGGCACTCAGTGATGATCAAGTTGTCTGCGGGCTTGGAGCCGTCATCATATCCTAGCTTACTCAGATGAGCAGATGCTTCTTCGATTTTGTCAGGATTAGCATTGCAGAGTTCCACATAGCACTGGGTCATATCACGTGACCTTTGTCTCAGCAGACAACACACTTTCTTCTCTGCTATACACGTTTCCAGGTCCCGCACCGTGCGCATCAACTTATCAGCAGAGGTAACACACTCCATGCGCAGTATAACCAATCTGACAACAGATAAAACACATAATAAAATCAGAACAATTCAAAATATAAATTGTTCATTGATTCTGCAAGATCTAATGTTCCAAGAAGGGGTTAAAAAGTCAAAGCTATATGTTAAAGTATAATATTGAATAATTATCTTCACAAAGCTAATGAAAGGAGACCTGTGAATGTTTTCATTGACAGTGAAGGATATCATATCTTTATCCACAGTGTATTGGAATTGCTCATTGTACTTCCATCGTCCATCATCTGCCTTCATTGCCATATACAGGTATCCACCTATAACAAGACGGAACGCTTTCAGTTTGGCTTGGGGTCATTGTTTAATGATTTGATGAGGGTATTTCATTTAAAGGATCAGGTTAGTATTGATGTTACTTTGGGATTAATTATTTGTGGAATTATTTATATGTTACGTCCGTGTGTTAATGGAAGAACACATCCATTCTTCGAAAAAAGTAATGCATTGTGTTACGGTGGTTTACTGGATTGTCATATAACCCCGCTTTTTAAGATTCATAAATGACTAGTAAAGAACTAAATTTATACTTCATATATCTACCTGCATCCGGGTCAGTTTGTGATGATCTTGGAGTGTTAAGTTTAGACTCATTGTTTACTTTTCCAGCCCTCTTCTGTCCCGGGTTAAGCATATTAAGCAATAGTTCCTTGTTACACTTGCCCCCACATTTCAGGAATATGAAACCACTGGTAGCCATGAGACTGGTATGTTCATATCGATACTGCATGTCTGTCAATACACTAGTGTCAACTGGTAATACCTGCATGGTCAAATAAACCCATTAGTGTTGAAGCAATTATGAAAAAATATGCATAGATATAAATATATTATTTGCTCTTTAGTTGTTGAACATCGAAAGTATATTTGGAATTCACAATTAAATCATATGGCATATGGCTACATATGGCATATGGCTACATATGGCATATGGCTACATATGGCATATGGCTACATATGGCATATGGCTACATATGGCATATGGCTACATATGGCATATGGCTACATATGGCATATGGCTACATATGGCATATGGCTACATATGGCATATGGCTACATATGGCATATGGCTACATATGACATATGGCTACATATGGCATATGGCTACATATGGCATATGGCTACATATGGCATATGGCTACATATGGCATATGGCTACATACGGATGTACAATGACGGAAAGAGCATTGCCAACAAAGGAGTAGACATTAATTATAATCTCAAAGTCTTGATATTAACTGTGTTTTACCTTGAGCGCTATCTCAGTCCGGAAAGAGAATGTTGCCTTCGGCACCGTCACGCCTATCTTGTGGTCCACGGATGGGGTCAGTCTTCCTCCACGTTTGTCAAAGCTCTCTCGGTCAGTTTTAATTCTACTGATCGCGACAAATGTGACCGAATTCACCGACTTAAGGAATACCTCTGCAAGCCTTATATCCTGGAGAGAAAATAAATGATAATAGTTTTAGATACATTAAATATCATTGATCAACCAGTAGTTTGGCGTGGAAACATCTATCGGTATAATATTGTGTATTGGAGATCAGAGATCTATTGTGTATTGTGTATTGGAGATCAGAGATCTATTGTGTATTGTGTATTGGAGATCAGAGATTTAAAGAGAATGCAGGATTCGGTAGGACATTAAATATAGCAATGATCACCTTGTACTCTGGTAGCATGATGTCCCTTGATTTCACCTCTGTCCAAGTGCTGCCATCTTTAGTCATCATTGTAACTAATTCTTTAGAAGGGATTCCTCTTGGAGCAGTATGTGGTATGGAGAGCCATATTCCATGCTTGATATTAACAAAATAAATGCTCGGTATATTTCACAAGAAACATTATATATAATAGATCTACTTTTTTAACATATGCGTTTTACAACCTAGATTAATGATATAACTAGCCCATTAAATGTCTAGTTCATGTAATAAGTCAAAATATAACTACTAACAGAAAATGTGAGGTTGTCTTTGTTGCTGGAGACTTTGATAGCATCACTGGCGAGTTCTTCACTTTCCTGTAGAGTTAAACATAAATCTGTTTGGTTGAGGCCCTGACATTGCAATTGATCCTTCTGAAGCTCATCAGGAAATGCCCTCACGAGGCACAGTATGCCCTTGCCTTCTTCTGGAGCCTCACTCTCCCCTGTCCTCTCTCTGTTCTCTCCTTCCATCAAGTACCTAGATATATGATTTGAAAGGACTTCAGTATTATTGAATATTTTTGCAAACAATGATATGTATTATTGATTAATCCATATCATTTTATGAATTGAATTTTATTTTGAATCATCAAACCTAAAGAGAAAATGTTAGCATCAGTTAGGACTGAGTGGAGCAGCCTTTCTATGGCAAAAGGCTTCTCTGGGCCATTTTATATTTTCTATTATTTCTAATTATATGGTCTAAGTATATTTTGGGGCAATATTGAAATACCGCATTTCAATTTGGCGTGGAGACTCACTCAAATACAGGCCATTTCCTTGGATCATTTTGACTGTTTTTTTCTTCTGCTCTTTGCCTTCTTTCTTCCTCCTCAAGCCTTTTCCTTTCTTGCTCTTTTTCAATTTCCTCTTTTTCTTTTCTTTTCTCTTCGGCTAATTTTTCCTCGACTTGTTTCTGTTCCCTTTTTTCTCTTTCTTCTGTTTCCTGTTGTTGCTTTGCCTGGGAACATAATGTGAGCATTGTATCAAAGTTATCTCACAAGGTATCATATAAACTGAACGATGTAATTAATGCCTCTGTTTTGATAACTAATGCAACCATTTTTGTAATCAAATATTATGATATAAACAATAGTACTTAGTATACCTAAAGATACATGTTTAAATTTCAACTGAGTATTTTATTTACCATTTCCCTGGCAGTTTCTACATGTTGTTTATATTCATTAGCCACCTTGGTAGCATTGACCGCATATTCCAACACTTTTCTGAACAACGTTTTCGTCTGTTCACCAAGATCTGCTACTTTGCTCATACTTTCAGCAGCTTCAGTGGTCTGTGTATACATCTTAACTTTCATCATCATTTTCTCCAGCTCACCTTCATCCTCGGGTCGACTGATCTCTAAACCCCATTATGATTAAATGCGATTAGATCATCAAATATTTAATTGGTATAATAGTGCAACGTAGCTTAATTCTGACAGCAATGGTGTTCGATTTTTGAATACAAGCCGATTGCAAATCACTTTGGCAAATAGTGACTGAGGATGAATATGTAACACATATTCTTAATAAAAGAGCATAATACATCAAGAATAGTAAGTGAGGATTGAGAAGAGTAACTGAGGATTAATAACTTGCATATGTTATTGATAAAAGAAAGTACCTTGGCCTTCATCAAGAGCAAACTCTTCCTGCAATTTGTTGTGACTCACTGTAACAGCCTCACAAAGAGTTTCTTTTAATGTTTCTATCTCTGTTCCTATTTCCAGGATATTCTGGCATGATGCACTGAGAATAGCTTCACATTCCTCTGAAGTCTCTTTCAGTTGCATTAAAAGTCCATTATCAAAGCACTGCTGCAGGGATTTCTCTCCGATTAGTTTAATATTTTCCTTTATGTCCCTGTGGTGGTTTTGCAGTGTGGTCAGACTATTTGTATTCGCTGTTTGATCGCCTTCAGTCTCATTCGCCCCATCGCTCGTCACCTCACCACTTGTTACCTCCTTTTCTGTGCTCATCTTGTTTCAAATTCAGAACAATAACTTACAATAACTGTTTAGTTGCCTTGGATCACAGAAAAATATATGAATACTTTCACAATGTGCAGATCGTGTAAAAACATCAACCTGTATGTTACAATGTTAGTGTGCTAAGGAGCAATAGGCTAAACATGAAGGTAAGCAACACATGGAGGTTTGGTACTAAGAGCAGGTAGGTGACAATGGGCAGGGTAGCATACAGTTACTGATTTCTATTGTGAATGAGTGAGGGTTTGACTTTAAGATATCATATTATGCATTTATACTTGAACCACCGTATTGTTTTACAGCGTCCTTAATGCCCGATTGTAAGGGTGTGTAATTTAAATAATGTTCAACTATTGGTACCATGTTTCTACATTTGTTACTAGGTACTAGAGAAACGCCATCTATTCACAACTAGTCAGGTGCAACACCAAACTATGAATCTTATTCAATGTATTCTATACACTGTCAAGCTGAATTCTATATATCTTTGTGTCTGCATGAATCACCTACAATAATATGTAACCATTACACCTTAATAGAATGAAAAGAATCATTCATAGCAAATCATTCGGTGGGCACTGATTCATATCATATAATATAATGTCCATATTATTCTGATATTACTATTTTTCATGCATGAATAAAGAATATTAAACAATTATAAATATGACAGCATTACTATATAGAGATATTGTAAGAAGAAAATACTTAGATGACTTTTGTATTCTTATGAACCTAAAGTGATTAGACAAAGTTATATGAAACAGAATTATGAGGCTATTAAAGGATATTGTAGAGGACTATGCAAAAATGATTGTATATTGCTGTACTTTAATTCCATACAAAACGGTGAGAGCAAAGTAACTATGTAGAAGGGTCCATTGTTCCCTAAGGCATGGATTAGAACCAGCCATTTCTGATATTAATGGGCAATTGTCTCATGTCTCCCCCAAACAAGATTCCTGTCACTGAATAATATCAATGACAAATACAAGTTGTTAATAACATAAAAACCTAGACAGACAAATAAATATTAATATTGATATATCGATCATTATTCATTCAGGGGGGAGTGGAGGAAAGTCATAAAAAATAACCATAACTATCGGTGAGCCCACTTGATGAGGAACAAAATGAGAATGCCAACCTTGTAATAAATTGAGACTAGCACATGGCCAAATAACTGGCCAAATACAAATAAGAGAGCATTAATAAATGTTATATTGCTCTCAGATACAATCTATTGAAAATATCTTTTATATTTTATATTTACAAGATCTACAACTTCATTGCTTTTCTTAATATTTACTATTGGGCGAAACATAGATCTTCATAGTTTTGATTTCTTAACTTTACATTGATTAACCATGAAAAATGTTTGAATTGGACAGTTTTAAAGCGAAACATTTATGGGCACCAAGCAGAGAAAATACTTTGTAGTCAATTTATTAATAATCATAACTATTAATTGATAGTTTTACGCTCCCGATGCCTGAACAGTGTAGGACCTATAGTACCGGGCTCCCTCCATGTGTGTGTGTGGGGGTCAACCATTGCATGTTTTTCCCTAAAGCCAAAATACCTGACAAAAAGAGGAAAGTCTCAGGTCAGGGTGCCAGCAGTAGAGATTAAAAATTTAAGCTGGCATGATGCTGAGAATGCTCACTTGTTGAGATTAGTACTCAGATTAGTGGGACGTGTGGTCACTTTCACATGTTTATTAAAGAAGTGGGCAAATCACTGTACACAAAGCTGAGCATTATTATTACACACATTTCATTATTCAAAATTGAATACCATGCCAATGTGAGAAATCAAAACCCATGTCAAAATTCTGAAAAAATTCACATGTGTAACTCATTATCTATCAAATCAAATAATAGAAAAAAAAATAGTGCTAACCAGGTTAGATTTTTTTTTACACTGATGTTTATTATTCAAGTTTTTATATTAGAAATGGTAAGAAAAACGTAACATTTTTTAAGAAATCCATTACCAAAATTCCAAAATCCATGCTAGAGTAAAAATATTTTGCAACTGTGAAGCTAACTGACTTATGAATCATATGAAATAAAAAAAATCATATAACACCATACTATTTTTTTCACAACGACCATTTCAAATTTATAATATAATACAAAAATGGCGTTTTGTGCACTATTAATGATGAATTAACATAAGAAATCTTTCCCAATTCATTTGAAAGAAGACTTTATTAATTTTATTAAACATAGTTCAGCACTTAACATTTATATTGACAAATCTTGAAATTAGTATTTAGACAAAAATACCAAAAGTTACACAACAAACCCATAACATCATTTATCTGTACCCGTTTCAACAGTTAGTTCCACTGTTTACCACCAGGTGCCTCCCTTGGCATGGTATTCAATTTTAAATTGTTTTACTTGACAAATAAATTAATGATGGCTATATTTGATATTACTTGATAGATATGGAAAGTCTAATTCTATACTGTTAATAATGTTCAAACAATGTGAAATTTGAGAACTATTTTGGAGGCATTGACACCAATTCCAAGAGGTGATCTTTGCACATTGACTGATCTCACTGGAAAATGCATCTACAGGTTACATGTGACCTGTTGATTTCCATCATGACTGATATGGTCAAATATGGACAGCTCCACATTTTGAAGATCTTGAATATTGTTTTGGAATAAATAATATACCAATCTGATTGAGTGTATTTAAGAATGAGCATTGCTTTTAGGTATGTTTTAAGGGTTGATGAATTGTTTGGATAGGTTCAGGTTTTTAAAAATGTGAATCCATGCAAAATGTTGAGTGAGCAATCTTGCAAGACAAATGAAACACTGTGAGACACATGCTAGTGCTGAAACATTTGGAGCTATTGCATTGCACTGGATATGTTCATAGATGCTCAAGATTGGCCTCATGATCAAATTACTCAAAGTTTAAAGTCTATGATAAAATCCTGAAATTGGATCCAAGTTATAATTCTTTTTTGTCTGAATTCAAATAAAATCAGAATATGAAGATTTCATATTTGTTTTCTGCATTAAGTTACTATGTTGTCAAAAGACATTAAATTTTATATGTTCTGACATGCATATTGCTCAAATATTACCCCATTATGAAGATTTTATATTTGTTTATTGTATAATGTCATTGTTTTTTTATAATTTCTATCAAAACAAAAAAATGTTTCAATACTGTATGTTCCAACGTGCATATTGTTCAAAATGATGATTTCAGTTTCATCATGAAAAAAATTAAATAAATACTTGTTCCCACTGGGAATTGAACCCAAGACTTTTAGCACGGGAGACAGATGTCTTACCCACTGAGCCATGTTGAAAAGTATGATTTGACCTTCTCACTGGTAAATCACATAAATAGTCAAAATCTTTATCACTTGATCAAGTTATTTTATACAGGGATATTCAGTAATTTCACACAAAAGCCTAAGTTAAATTTAAAGACTAAAATGTTCCAAAAATATGTTTGTCTAAATTAATATCAATAGTAATGCAAATAGATCAAAAGAAACAGATATCTATAACTCATCTCTCATTTAAATCTAACCATTTCCTTGGTGATTCTCTGTAGGTAGGTATATAATGTTAGTATGTAGTTATTTATATTGAATATGAGGTGTGTCATGTGATGCCCAGTCACATTTCACATTTTATTTCACTTGAACTCATAAAATAGAAAGTTGTAATAAAACAAAGAAAGTCAGTGACCATTTTTCTCGAAAGGTCATATGGAAAGTAGTACAGTAGGATGTTAGTTTCAAAGGGAGTTAATGATATGATATGTACTCAATAAGTTCACTCATAATAGAAGTCAAGATGGCCAAATGCTGATTGAGAATGTGCTTGATTTCTCTTAAGGGAAGTACGTGTCATGAAAGATTTGGCTATATTGCTATCTTACTAGCTGTTTTAGATATAAGTTTTCAACAAAACAATTCTTCGTTAAGAAGTTTCTTATTTCGAGGCTGATTTTGAAGGATACAATTCCACCATAGTCACTGTGTGAATGCATTTATTATATCAGTTCTCAATGAAATGGTGACAAATGGACAAAATGGGAGTAATCATCATTCAGTTTTGTACTCCTATTCAGATACATGTTAATCAGGTCATTTGTTTACATAACATATACAATTTAATGAACGTTTTTGTCGATATAAATATGATATATGCAGATATCAAGGACTGTTCAGATTTTAAGATAGCATAGAGTTATTTAAGCCTGGTAAAGAATATCTTCATGCAAATATTTCCCTTTGTTACATTCTTTTTTTTCTTATTCTTGTATTTCTGAATGTATGAAGAATTGGATTTGATACTGCATGCACCGGCATTGCAACAGACACAACTGAAACCAGGCTATCAGCGTCAAAATCGTGCTCACATTGAGATATAAATACAGCAACCAGTATTGGTATCCAACACATTGTATTGCAAGCAGTGATCAAAATTATGTTTAGATAAATGTATTTAAGTCTTCTGACTTTCAGTGTTAATGTTTTTCCTATATTTGCAATTGCAAATGTTGTTTGGCGGATGTATTGTACCATCTTAATATACAGAACTATAATTGACAACCCAGATGTGAATATAAACACGATAAAACCCATTGCTTGAATACTTGGAAATCCTCCTTGAATGTCCTTTGAGACTAATAGACTTAGGCAAACATTATTTGGTTGTATCTGTTTATTACCGGACAATAAATCAAAGATTAATTCTGAAACAGCAACTAGGAGAGATGCAAACCACAGTGTCATAATAATGATAAAAAAAATAGTTTTCGCCTTAGCAGAAGAAAGATTTTGTTTATCGTTTATCATGTCGTACCGCACATACGTCATTGCAACCAGCGAGCTAGCGCTCATTGAAAACGAAACTAAAAATAGTACAGCAGATATATAGCATGCTGTGCTGGTCCGCCAGGTGGCAGCATTGACCAGGACGGTGTCACCATATATGACGTCATTCAATGCCACTAGCAGTGCAGATACTCCATACAACAGATCCGAAACAGCAAGATTACTCACTACAAGATCATGTGTGTTTAGTTCTTTATGCTGTCTGATCTTGATATATAATACCAAGATATTAAATACAATTGATGTTAGAGCCACTGTCCAAATCCATATACGAAGCCATAGATGCTTGATTAGGTGTGAGCAGGATGTCACGTGGTCACCAGGACTCACACAGATAGTGCTTGAAATGCAACATATCCAGGGCTCATCAGCATAATTTATTTCGACTCTTGGAATTGAGCCTTTGATTGAAATGTGTATTTCTGTTATCTGATTGAGCGTCAAATCTATAGTCCTGAGCATCAACAGGCCTGCAAATGCATTCTCTCTTAACTGAAGTAAAGAGTTATGTGACAAATTTAAATGCTCTAGATATTTCAGATTGTAAAATACATTCGAACCAATTATGATTAATTGATTGTTGTCAAGATTTAGATATTTTAAGGCATGCAGGCCATGAAAACATTGAGATGTCAAAATACGGACCTTATTATTCCCAAGGTCTAGTTTGTGAAGATTATGCAAGTAAAAAAATGGCATAAAGTTTGAATCAAAGCAAATGTGTTTGATATGGTTGTGTTTAGAAGTAAGACTTTAATAAAAGGCGCATTAATGAAGCTAGTTGTCTGGAGCAATACCAACGTGTTTTCCATATTAAGAAAGATTTTCCATATTAAGCAAATTGCTGTAGGAAGGAATGCTTTCATAAGGATAATCTGTGCACTGCATTGCTAGGCCTAAACACGTACAGAAGAGCGGGCATATGTGGGTGTCACACAACATTTCATCATCCCAATGTGGACAGTGTTTGACCCCATCACAAACCTCCACGGCATGTACACAGTATGATGCCCCTCTACACCTCAGCATGCCCTCACACCTTGGTTGGAAGCACGCATTCTCATCATCACCATGTATGCAGTCAACCCGACCATCACACACTCTCCTGTGCGGTATGCAGTATGAGGAGTGACATTTGTATGTATTAATACAGGGAAAATCTCTACATTTATGCAGATGTACGCCACTACGACAAGACAACAAATGTCCCTCTCTGTCCAAGTCATATAGGCACAAGTCTGAAATGTTAAAACACCTTGAGTGTCCAATCATACAAGGAATCGCATACCATTCACAGATATTGATAATTACAGATGCTTTATTCTGCAATAGCCTAATGTTTTCTGTTTCGTCTTCAGCATTAGGACAGTCTGGAATAATATCATTGATATATTTCTTTGCAATTGGCTTAGCAAAATTACACATAAAACGATTGTCCTCATAATCCATCTTCATGCCTTCTATATAGTAAGGTATGCAAATTCCAGTCATTGACATATGATAACAAATGTGAGCCCAATCAGCTTTATCAAAGAGGCTTGACTCACATGCCAGAGTACTTTTAATTGTATATCTATTTGAATAACATCCACAATGCTTTTCATCGTCTCCATGTTCACAGTCTATGTAACCATCACATAAAAATAATTCTGATATGCAACTGCCATCTTGACATGTAAATTGGCCTTCAATACATTGTGCTTTAAAAGCAATACCCATTTGATGTAATATAATTGCCTTGTGAGTTTGGTTTTTATTAGTGTCAATGGATTTGATATAACATGAACATACACTGATATCACTTACATTAACCACAATGCACCAATGCAATTCAAGGTAAGAAAATATTTCAATAAATGACGATAATAAGGAATCGTTTGTCCCTTCATTTAAAGTAGAGTCATAGAGATCACAAACAGTTTTATTTTGGTCAATCATTTTTTGAGCGACATTAAAACAATGATTTTCATAGAGATACATATATTTTCGGCAAGAAAGGACTGTTGGATATAGCCAGGGAATAGATGTGTTTTTCTTTTTCTCACATATCCAGTCACTGAGAAGCTTCATATCACAAGGCACTTGTATCCAGGGTGTATATTTCTGATACGCTATGATAACAGCTGTACACCTGAAGTCGAAATATTTCTGAGGCTGGAGAATTGCCGACGCGGTCCTCCATACTGAAACCAATGCATTAAAGTGTAATTCTATCTCCATATGACAACTATTATTCCCCATAAAAGTCTGTCGTCCCCGGAGGTAGAGTGGGAATAGCTCGTTAAAGATGTCCTTATTCCATAAGGAATATATAACCGGAGAACCATCTGTCCAGATTTGAGATTCATTGGTTGAATTCTGTAACAGAAAATAATGCGTTTCAAGAACACATCTGATGAGAGAGTGGCAAATCTTTAATTGGAGTTAAAGGTTGAAAAAGCAGCATTATTTACCCCTGTTCAGAGAGTTCTATTATTAGAAGTATATGGGACACTCCTGGCTATATAAGCAGGTGTTCAGCACAGTTTCGCTGCTGCTCTAATTTTTGGTTCCACCATCCCGCCCTTCATGCAAATTACCTTGCCATTTAGGCTTAGTTACCTAACTAATACAGTATATAGTTTATCCATAATGTACATTTCAGGCTATATATGCCATCACATCACAAATTATCATTTTGTGCATCCTTTTTAGTTTAAGGGTTTATATGAGTATTTATCTGTTATTATTAACATTTATTAGGTGGTAGTAGATTTATCATTATTATATTTAAATAAAGCATAAATGGCATATAAATTCAGAATGCATTATTCTCTTCTTTAATATAGCATTAAGGAAGAGCATATCGTTGGAGAAAAACAACATAAGATGATAACATATCGTTAGAATAGGACACAAGAGAAACCATATAATTAGAGAATGACATATGTTTACAGAAGAAATTATCATTTGAGAAAAAGATTCCATACGGGTAGACTTTGACATTAGAAAAGAACATAATTTTTGAGAGAAAAATACAATTGGGTAAGAATATATCAGAAGGGTAGACCATGTCTTTAGGGATGAATATATATATATATATATATATATATATATATATATATATATATATATATATATATATATATATATATATATATATATATTGTTTGTTTGTTTGTTTGGGGTTTTACATCACTTTCAACATTATTTCAGTCATTTCGTGATGAGACCTACTTGTAGCAGATATAGTGCTGCCTCACTGAATTGTCATGTCGCAGGTCCTTGATATATATATATATATATATATATATATATATATATATATATATATATATATATATATATATATATATATATATATATATATATATATATATATAAATATAAAATATATATATGTATGTATGTATATATACCTTAAAGTGAAGTCCTATGAAGAAGGCCACTACTGGGTACTGGCTGATGAGCGCCTGTATGATGGCCCTCATTTCACCTTCATCATGTACACTCAGTAGATGTGCTCCGATGTTTTGACAATAGAGTTCGGCTTCTCTCCACGAGACGTGAGGGTCTCTCAGGTTGTGCACAAGTCGACGGTTTTCACCACATTTCAAACCTGTCTGTGCCTGGAAAAGGGTTTCATTAAAGGCACTCCGCTCTGTAAAAGATGTGATGACCGTGTGGGTAGTGTCCCATAATCTTATTTTTTCATCATCGGCACTTGCAAGCAAAGCTTGTTTTTTATCTTCTTCTGACAGTGGATGTTCCAACAAAATTCTCAGAGCACATTTTGAGTAACGAGTGCTTCTAAAAGCCATGATCTGATAAGCTATTCTGGAATAGATTTGAATCTTTGATGCTTTCCTGTCCAGTTGCACCATAAATTCCATGAATACGAGGTTTGATGTCAAAGCGATAAGCGATACAGTAAAATATGATATCTGGCAATTTATTCCGGCTAAAATCAACCAAGTACTAGACATTGCCCCAGAAGTAGGTGGCACAAAGTTAAAATGTGGTGTTAATTGTTTTAATTGGTGTTTGCATATATTACAGGTTATGTTGAGTAGATGTGTACACATTGATGTACAACTCTCTTGTGATATATTAAGAAACATGGATGATATCCAACCTGGAAACTGGTCAATGCCGTACCGTTTAAACCTCAATGAAAACTTACTGCCCAATAGGTGATAGAAAACAAAGGCTTGCCCATCACGTGACTTCTTTCTGGGACTTGGCGTTGTGGTATGTTCTCCTAATGAAGTCATCACGCTATTAACCAAAATTACCCTATCAATAAATTGATAAGATGTTAAAGATTCGTGAACGTTCGCTTTGACATCATAAGCAGTTGATACCAATTTGTTAGTGGAAATAAAAACTACTTCATAGATATCGTGCACATCTTGACAAGAGTTGTCAGTTGACATAACATGGAGAAATATGCAGGAATCAGCTGGAAAGCCTATTTGAAGAATGGATTGATTGAGATAGACTTGGTGACGTGAGTGTTCTGAAAGAAAACTAAATGACACATTTTCAAAACGACGATGGAACAAATTAGAGGGTAATTCTATGCTTTGTGCCTCAGGCCTCATAGGATCAACGAATATACCTTGACAAAATGATTTTTGAAATTCAATTAACATTGATAATCTGTTGTAATGTCTGTAGCTGATAGCTATAATATAGACTGTTGACTTCCCGCTAGTCAGGTTAAATGGTCGGGGAAGCTGTTGAGTTGAATCCATACCACATATCTTAAGTCTGATCTCTAGGCCCTTGGAGGTCCTCTCTGTGATGTATAGGCCTCCATAGAGGCAATCCCATACATTATAATACTCATTGATAAAGTCCCAAAACTTCATTACAATAGCTGATTGGGCCGCTGACTTCGCAATGTATATTTCATGGAGGCTACTGTGATTGTTCGTATCTATTGACAGATTGTATGCAGCATCTGTCTTAAATAAAGTTTTGGTTAACTTAGGGGCAATATATAATATGTTAAACTTGATATCATAACCAATTGGGTATGAGATGTAGAAGGGTGCCTTTGACCATACTTGCACATAGCATTGAAATGTCTGGCAAGTTATATTAGCGTTCTCTGAGGTCCTCAGAATAAGAGGTGCAAGGTCGCCCGGGCCATCAAACACCAGAACTTCATTTGTTGTCAATCTTCTTGTTGTAATAGTTATATATGCCTTAGATAATAATGACACGCGAATAAAGGCTTGGTATATTTCCGTCATTCGTGTTGCTAAAAAACGATACAAATTGCTTAAAAATCGCTTTTTTGGGTGGTGTATGTTCTCTATGTACGTATAAGCAGATCCGATTGTCATTGACTGATATTGAAGTCTAAATGTCAATACCATTTTACTATTTTCTGTTAACGTCAGTCTTATTACTATTACATTTTCCATTGTATAAAAGGAAAATACGGGAATAGTGCCTTCCAGGTCTAGTCCATCATTATTCACAACAACTGTCAAGTCGCAACTTCCTGGCAGGCATTTATATGGTCTCAACTGAAATATCGGACGTACGGCTATATCATATTCATTACATACTGGGAATCTATAAGGGGAGTTGAATTCCAAAAATGTGACGTTAAGGCCAAAATAATGGAGAACATGAACAGTGAAGTGTGCATCATATTCATGTATGCCATAGGGACAAGTTGGAAAACAAGCACAATTTAACCTACCAAGAGAAAAGTGTCTATTTCCATAAGGATTGGCATTTGAATCCTCGTTAATTTGAAGACGTTTAATGTGATTCTTCTCAAAGCCCTGAAAAGAACCAATTAAAGATTCGAGTATAGTGTTGCCATTAGAATAGCGAACACTGTCATAGAGATAACTTTTAGCATAATTCCACCAAAGTTTGTCTTGATATTTGAAATGCCACCCCGCCATAAAGCGACTACTCAGCATGGCCTCTGAGTCTGAGCATATAAACGCGACTAATATTGTGATGATTGCACCAAGTTTGTATGACAAAACCATTCCTATTAGTGCTTACTGACATAAAGTGTACCTCAAGAGTGATAACATCCTTTCAGTTTAGCTTCAGTTGAATTGCTTCTGGTTTTGATTTTGATGTTTGACTTTAAAATGACATGCCGACTACACGTTATGAACAAACAAGCGAAAAATAAACAAGCCTTATTTGTTATTTGAAGCCTAATTATCTGCATTGATTATATGATAACAAAGAGTGCATTGTTTGTATTTTATACACAAATTACAATGAATAATTTTACCGGTGAATTTAAATAAGTTGTATGAGGGCAATTGCATCTGAATTGCACTGAATTGAGCATCAGCAACAGGAGCACACCAATTACTGTTATTATGAATACCAAGATTACCTCGATTACTATCACTGTGTATGGAAAGGTATATTAGTTCACTCATGATATTGTGATTAGTTCTATTACGGCTTTTTATTTAATATGTTATAATTACCGTATATGCTTAAATATTGGTGTTCCGTTCTTGTCATTGACACACACACTAATTTCTAGAAAGTTCCTAGTAACATTTCTATACCCCCTTTCACATACCCTGATACAAATATGACTAGCTTCTAATCATATATATATATATATATATATAACTAGAGGCTAGTCACTTGTTCAATGTGACTAGCTTCTAGTCATAGAAATGGTTAGCTTCTTGATACATTTATGGAACCATTTTTCTATTACCTTTCCGATCTGGCCTCTAATAAACATCATACATCAATAAATAAAATCTTGCGAGACAAATGAAACACTGTGAGACATATGCTAGTGCTGAAAGATTTGCAGCTATTGCATTGCACTGGATATATTCATAGATGCTCAGGATTGGCCTCATGATCAAATTACTCAAAGTTTAAAGTCTATGATAAAATCCTGAAATTGGATCCAAGTTATAATTCTTTTTTGTCTGAATTCAAATAAAATCGGAATATGAATATTTCAAATTTGTTTTCTGCATTAAGTTACTATGTTGTCAAAAGACATTAAATTTGATATGTTCTGACATGCATATTGCTCAAATATTACCCCAATATGAAGATTTTATATTTGTTTATTGTATAATGTCATTGTTTTTTTATAATTTCTATCAAAACAAAAAAATGTTTCAATTTTGTATGTTCCAACGTGCATATTGTTCAAAATGATGATTTCAGTTTCATCATGAAAAAAATTAAATAAATACTTGTTCGCACTGGGAATTGAACCCCAGACCTTTAGCATGGGAGACAGATGTCTTACCCACTGAGCCATGTTGAAAAGTATGATTTGACCTTCTCACTGGTAAATCACATAAATAGTCAAAATCTTTATCACTTGATCAAATTATTTTATAAAGGGATATTCAGTAATTTCACACTGCAGCCTAAGTTAAATTTAAAGACTAAAATGTTCCAAAAATATGGTTGTCTAAATTAATATCAATATTAATGCAAATAGATCAAAAGAAACAGATATCTATAACTCCATTTTCTTGGTTATATAATGTTAGTATGTAATAATTTATATTGAATATGAGGTGTGTCATGTGATGCCCAGACACATTTCACATTTTATTTCGCTTGAACTCATAAAATAGAAAGTTGTAATAAAACAAAGAAAGTCAGTGACTATTTTTCTGGAAAGGTCATATGGAAAGTAGTACAGTAGGATGTTAGTTTCAAAGGGAGTTAATGATATATGTACTCATAATAGAAGTCATAATAGATGGCCAAATGCTGATTGAGAATGTGTTTGATTTCTTTTAAGGGAAGTACGCATCATGAAAGATTTGGCTATATTGCTATCTTACTAGCTGTTTTAGATATAAGTTTTCAACAAAATAATTCTTTCTTCGTTAAGAAGTTTCTTATTTCGAGGCTGATTTCGAAGGATACAACTCCACCATAGTCACTGTGTGAATGCATTTATTATATCAGTTCTCAATGAAATGGTGACAAATGGACAAAATGGGAGTAATCATCATTCAGTTTTGTATTCCTATTCAGATACATGTTAATATCAGGTCATTTGTTTACATAACATATACAATTTAATGAAAGTTTTTGTTGATATAAATATGATATATGCAGATATTCAGGACTGTTCAGATTCTAAGATAGCATAGAGTGATTTAAGCCTGGTAAAGAATATCTTCATGCAAATATTTCCCTTTGTTACATTCTTTTTTTTCTTATTCTTGTATTTCTGAATGTATGAAGAATTGGGTTTGATACTGCATGCACTGGCATTGCAACAGACACAACTGAAACCAGGCTATCGGCGTCAAAATCGTGCTCACATTGAGATATAAATACAGCAACCAGTATTGGTATCCAACACATTGTATTGCAAGCAGTGATCAAAATTATGTTTAGATAAATGTATTTAAGTCTTCTGACTTTCAGTGTTGATGTTTTTCCTATATTTGCAATTGCAAATGTTGATTGGCGGATGTATTGTACCATCTTAATATACAGAACTATAATTGACAACCCAGATGTGAATATAAACACGATAAAACCCATTGCTTGAATACTTGGAAATCCTCCTTGAATATCCTTTGAGACTAATAGACTTAGGCAAACATTATTTGGTTGTATCTGTTTATTACCAGACAATAAATCAAAGATTAATTCTGAAACAGCAACTAGGAGAGATGCAAACCACAGTGTCATAATAATGATAAAAAAAATAGTTTTCGCCTTAGCAGAAGAAAGATTTTGTTTATCGGTTATCATGTCGTACCGCACATACGTCATTGCAACCAGGGAGCTAGCGCTCATTGAAAACGAAACTAAAAATAGTACAGCAGATATATAGCATGCTGTGCTGGTCCGCCAGGTGGCAGCATTGACCAGGACGGTGTCACCATATGTGACGTCATTCAATGCCACTAGCAGCGCAGATACTCCATACAACAGATCCGAAACAGCAAGATTACTCACTACAAGATCATGTGTGTTTAGTCCTTTATGCTGTCTGATCTTGATATATAATACCAAGATATTAAATACAATTGATGTGAGAGCCATTGTCCAAATCCATATACGAAGCCATAGATGCTTGATTAGGTGTGAGCAGGATGTCACGTGGTCACCAGGACTCACACAGATAGTGCTTGAAATGCAACATATCCAGTGCTCATCAGCATAATTTATTTCGACTCTTGGAATTGAGCTTTTGACTGAAATGTGTATTTCTGTTATCTGATTGATCGTCAAATCTATAGTCCTGAGCATCAACAGGCCTGCAAATGCATTCTCTCTTAACTCAAGTAAAGAGTTATGTGACAAATTTAAATGCTCTAGATATTTCAGATTGTAAAATACATTCGAACCAATTATGATTAATTGATTGTTGTCAAGATTTAGGTATTTTAAGGCATGAAGGCCATGAAAACATTGAGATGTCAAAATACGGACCTTATTATTCCCAAGGTCTAGTTTGTGAAGATTATGCAAGTAAAAAAATGGCATAAAGTTTGAATCAAAGCAAATGTGTTTGATATGGTTGTGTTTGAGAAGTAAGACTTTAATAAAAGGCGTATTAATGAAGCTAGTTGTCTGGAGCAATACCGACATGTTTTCCATATTAAGAAAGATCAGTGAATTGCTATAGGAAGGAATGCTTTCATAAGGATAATCTGTGCACTGCATTGCTAGGCCTAAACATGTACAGAAGTGCGGGCATATGTGGGTGTCACACAACATTTCATCATCCCAATGTGGACAGTGTTTGACCCCATCACAAACCTCCACGGCATGTACACAGTATGATGCCCCTCTACACCTCAGCATGCCCTCACACCTTGGTTGGGAGCACGCGTTCTCATCATCACCATGTATGCAGTCAACCCGACCATCACACACTCTCCTGTGCGGTATGCAGTATGAGGAGTGACATTTGTATGTATTAATACAGGGAAAATCTCTACATTTATGCAGATGTACGCCACTACGACAAGACAACAAATGTCCCTCTCTGTCCAAGTCATATAGGCACAAGTCTGAAATGTTAAAACACCTTGAGTGTCCAATCATACAAGGAATCGCATACCATTCACAGATATTGATAATTACAGATGCTTTATTCTGCAATAGCCTAATGTATTCTGTTTCGTCTTCAGCATTAGGACAGTCTGGAATAATATCATTGACATATTTCTTTGCAATTGGCTTAGCAAAATTACACATAAAACGATTGTCCTCATAATCCATCTTCATGCCTTCTATATAGTAAGGTATGCAAATTCCAGTCATTGACATATGATAACAAATGTGAGCCCAATCAGCTTTATCAAAGAGGCTTGACTCACATGCCAGAGTACTTTTAACTGTATATCTATTTGAATAACATCCACAATGCTTTTCATCGTCTCCATGTTCACAGTCTATGTAACCATCACATAAAAATAATTCTGATATGCAACTGCCATCTTGACATGTAAATTGGCCTTCAATACATTGTGCTTTAAAAGCAATACCCATTTGATGTAATATAATTGCCTTGTGAGTTTGGTTTTTATTAGTGTCAATGGATTTGATATAACATGAACATACACTGATATCACTTACATTAACCACAATGCACCAATGCAATTCAAGGTAAGAAAATATTTCAATAAATGACGATAATAAGGAATCGTTTGTCCCTTCATTTAAAGTAGAGTCATAGAGATCACAAACAGTTTTATTTTGGTCAATCATTTTTTGAGCGACATTAAAACAATGATTTTCATAGAGATACATATATTTTGGGCAAGAAAGGACTGTTGGATATGGCCAGGGAACAGATGTGTTTTTCTTTTTCTCACATATCCAGTCACTGAGAAGCTTTATATCACAAGGCACTTGTATCCAGGGTGTATATTTCTGATACGCTATGATAACAGCTGTACACCTGAAGTCGAAATATTTCTGAGGCTGGAGAATTGCCGACGCGGTCCTCCATACTGAAACCAATGCATTAAAGCGTAATTCTATCTCCATATGACAACTATTATTCCCCATAAAAGTCTGTCGTCCCCGGAGGTAGAGTGGGAATGGCTCGTTAAAGATGTCCTTATTCCATAAGGAATATATAACCGGAGAACCATCTGTCCAGATTTGAGATTCATTGGTTGAATTCTGTAACAGAAAATAATGCGTTTCAAGAACACATCTGATGAGAGAGTGGCAAATCTTTAATTGGAGTTAAAGGTTGAACAAGCAGCATTATTTACCCCTGTTCAGAGAGTTCTATTATTAGAAGTATATGGGACACTCCTGGCTATATAAGCAGGTGTTCAGCACAGTTTCTCTGCTGCTCTAATTTTTGGTTCCACCATCCCGCCCTTCATGCAAATTACCTTGCCATTTAGGCTTAGTTACCTAACTAATACAGTATATAGTTTATCCATAATGTACATTTCAGGCTATATATGCCATCACATCACAAATTATCATTTTGTGCATCCTTTTTAGTTTAAGGGTTTATATGAGTATTTATCTGTTATTATTAACATTTATTAGGTGGTAGTAGATTTATCATTTGTTAAATAAAGCATAAATGGCATATTAATTCAGTATGCATTATCCTCTTCTTTAATATAGCATTAAGGAAGAGCATATCGTTGGAGAAAAACAACATAAGATGATAACATATCGTTAGAATAGGACACAAGAGAAACCATATCATTAGAGAATAACATATTTTTACAGAAGAAATTATCATTTGAGAAAAAGATTCCATACGGGTAGACATTAGAAAAGAACATAATTTTTGAGAGAAAAATACAATTGGGTAAGAATATATCAGAAGGGTAGACCATGTCTCTAGGGAAGAATATATATATATATATATATATATATATATATATTCTTCCCTAGAGACATGGTCTACCCTTCTGATATATATATATATATATATATATATATATATATATATATATATATATAAATATAAAATATATATATGTATGTATGTATATATACCTTAAAGTGAAGTCCTATGAAGAAGGCCACTACTGGGTACTGGCTGATGAGCGCCTGTATGATGGCCCTCATTTCACCTTCATCATGTACACTCAGTAGATGTGCTCCGATGTTTTGACAATAGAGTTCGGCTTCTCTCCACGAGACGTGAGGGTCTCTCAGGTTGTGCACAAGTCGACGGTTTTCACCGCATTTCAAACCTGTCTGTGCCTGGAAAAGGGTTTCATTAAAGGCACTCCGCTCTGTAAAAGATGTGATGACCGTGTGGGTAGTGTCCCATAATCTTATTTTTTCATCATCGGCACTTGCAAGCAAAGCTTGTTTTTTATCTTCTTCTGACAGTGGATGTTCCAACAAAATTCTCAGAGCACATTTTGAGTAACGAGTGCTTCTAAAAGCCATGATCTGATAAGCTATTCTGGAATAGATTTGAATCTTTGATGCTTTCCTGTCCAGTTGCACCATAAATTCCATGAATACGAGGTTTGATGTCAAAGCGATAAGCGATACAGTAAAATATGATATCTGGCAATTTATTCCGGCTAAAATCAACCATGTACTAGACATTGCCCCAGAAGTAGGTGGCACAAAGTTAAAATGTGGTGTTAATTGTTTTAATTGGTGTTTGCATATATTACAGGTTATGTTGAGTAGATGTGTACACATTGATGTACAACTCTCTTGTGATATATTAAGAAACATGGATGATATCCAACCTGGAAACTGGTCAATGCCGTACCGTTTAAACCTCAATGAAAACTTACTGCCCAATAGGTGATAGAAAACAAAGGCTTGCCCATCACGTGACTTCTTTCTGGGACTTGGCGTTGTGGTATGTTCTCCTAATGAAGTCATCACGCTATTAACCAAAATTACCCTATCAATAAATTGATAAGATGTTAAAGATTCGTGAACGTTCGCTTTGACATCATAAGCAGTTGATACCAATTTGTTAGTGGAAATAAAAACTACTTCATAGATATCGTGCACATCTTGACAAGAGTTGTCAGTTGACATAACATGGAGAAATATGCAGGAATCAGCTGGAAAGCCTATTTGAAGAATGGATTGATTGAGATAGACTTGGTGACGTGAGTGTTCTGAAAGAAAACTAAATGACACATTTTCAAAACGACGATGGAACAAATTAGAGGGTAATTCTATGCTTTGAGCCTCAGGCCTCATAGGATCAACGAATATACCTTGACAAAATGATTTTTGAAATTCGATTAACATTGATAATCTGTTGTAATGTCTGTAGCTGATAGCTATAATATAGACTGTTGACTTCCCGCTAGTCAGGTTAAATGGTCGGGGAAGCTGTTGAGTTGAATCCATACCACATATCTTAAGTCTGATCTCTAGGCCCTTGGAGGTCCTCTCTGTGACGTATAGGCCTCCATAGAGGCAATCCCATACATTATAATACTCATTGATAAAGTCCCAAAACTTCATTACAATAGCTGATTGGGCCGCTGACGTCGCAATGTATATTTCATGGAGGCTACTGTGATTATTTGTATCTATTGACAGATTGTATGCAGCATCTGTCTTAAATAAAGTTTTGGTTAACTTAGGGGCAATATATAATCCGTTATACTTGATATCATAACCAATTGGGTATGAGATGTAGAAGGGTGCCTTTGACCATACTTGCACATAGCATTGAAATGTCTGGCAAGTTATATTAGCGTTCTCTGAGGTCCTCAGAATAAGAGGTGCAAGGTCGCCTGGGCCATCAAACACCAGAACTTCATTTGTTGTGAATCTTCTTGTTGTAATAGTTACATATGCCTTAGATAATAATGACACGCGAATAAAGGCTTGGTATATTTCCGTCATTCGCGTTGCTAAAAAACGATACAAATTGCTTAAAAATCGCTTTTTTGGGTGGTGTATGTTATCTATGTACGTATAAGCAGATCCGATTGTCATTGACTGATATTGAAGTCTAAATTTCGATACCATTTTACTATTTTCTGTTAACGTCAGTCTTATTACTATTACATTTTCCATTGTATAAAAGGAAAATACGGGAATAGTGCCTTCCAGGTCTAGTCCATCATTATTCATAACAACTGTCAAGTCGCAACTTCCTGGCAGGCATTTATATGGTCTCAACTGAAATATCGGACGTACGGCTATACCATATTCATTACATACTGGGAATCTATAAGGGGAGTTGAATTCCAAAAATGTGATGTTAAGGCCAAAATAATGGAGAACATGAACAGTGAAGTGTGCATCATATTCATGTATGCCACAGGGACAAGTTGGAAAACAAGCACAATTCAACCTACCAAGAGAAAAGTGCCTATTTCCATAAGGATTGGCATTTGAATCCTCGTTAATTTGAAGACGTTTAATGTGATTCTTCTCAAAGCCCTGAAAAGAACCAATTAAAGATTCGAGTAAAGTGTTGCCATTGGAATAGCGAACACTGTCATAGAGATAACTTTTAGCATAATTCCACCAAAGTTTGTCTTGATATTTGAAATGCCACCCCGCCATAAAGCGACTACTCAGCATGGCCTCTGAGTCTGAGCATATAAACGCGACTAATATTGTGATGATTGCACCAAGTTTGTATGGCAAAACCATTCCTATTAGTGCTTACTGACATAAAGTGTACCTCAAGAGTGGTAACATCCTTTCAGTTTAGGTTCTGTTGAATTGCTTCTTGAGAAGACAATATGTGAAATCCATAATCAATGGTTTTGATTTTGATGTTTGACTTTAAAATGACATGCCGACTACACGTTATGAACAAACAAGCGAAAAATAAACAAGCCTTATTTGTTATTTGAAGCCTAATTATCTGCATTGATTTTATGATAACAAAGAGTGCATTGTTTGTATTTTATACACAAATTACAATGAAGAATTTTACCGGTGAATTTAAATAAGTTGTATGAGGGCAATTACATCTGAATTGCACAGAATTGAGCATCAGCAACAGGAGCACACCAATTACTGCTATTATGAATACCAAGATTACCTCGATTACTATCACTGTGTATGGAAAGGTATATTACTTCACTCATGATATTGTGATTAGTTCAATTACGGCTTTTTATTTAATATGTTATAATTACCGTATATGCTTAAACATTGGTGTTCCGTTCTTTTCATTGACACACACACTAATTTCTAGAAAGTTCCTAGTAACATTTCTATACCCCCTTTCACATACCCTGATACAAATATGACTAGCTTCTAGTCATATATATATATAACTAGAGGCTAGTCACTTGTTTAATGTGACTAGCTTCTAGTCATAGAAATGGTTAGCTTCTTGATACATTTATGGAACCATTTTTCTTTTACCTTTCCGATCTGGCCTCTAATAAACATCATACGTCAATAAATAAAAACCTTGAGTTTAAATAAGATATTCGATTATTGAAGAAAAAAATATATTCAAATGACATATTAAAATGAATATCTTTCACAGACACGGTTGAACAATAAACCTTAGGGCATGAAACAGATTATGGAACATTGTTTTAAATCTCCCAAACCTATCTTATTCAGTAAAAATAATCTTTTTGAAATAAAGAATCTTTTTTGAATAAGTTAAATCTATTTTAGAGCATTTTATCATCAGTGTTTTGTCTAAATTTGACAGAAGCATTCAAAGTCTAATATTATCCTCTTTCTCCAGTTCTATTCTGGCAGACTCTATTCTTGGTAGAAGGAGTTTGTGTCCTGTGGACATCCACATATTGTACGGTTCATCCCCAAGAAAGAATGTCGGTAGGATGCCCAGACACTTTTATTGTCTCTTTAATGGTCATCAAAGTTATTTGTACTTTGGCATTGTGTGCTGTCACCACCATATGCTTCAACCGTCCTTCATCCTCCTCGCCATTTTTGAATGCCACTATATGAGGGGTCTGTTGCTTTGCTTTTTGTGAGACCTTCTATTTCTTTGTCAGGGATATCTTAAAATGACTAAAATAATTATTAATTATTTGTGTCAATTTTATTGTACTGAAATATTGTTCCATTGCATTTCAAAACTATAATATAGTTATTTATTGCAAATTTCCTTCCAGAATTTGAAAACAGCCTAAAATCATTGAAATCGATAAATTCAGTCGGAGTGAGTGACAAGGAATTTTCATCAACTGGTTACCATAGCAATGCATTTGATGAGGATGACTTCAATAAAGAGTTATATTTATTTCTCTGAATTTTATTTAATCCTTTTCAATGTGAAGTCGTGTTTTATTCATTTTTCTCCCAAGTCTCCTCTTGAGAGACCTCTCATGCTTGATTTGGTCACTCATCCAAGGCACTGGTTTGCATTGGGATACCTTGGCATGTTTAGGGGAGCATGTTTATGCCTCAATGATGTAAGCTTCTTAACATAGAAATCCACCATTTCATGAAGGGATAGATGTTTCCATGTAGAAATTTGACATGTTAGGGATTTGATATCGTCCCTAAGAGATTGAAGTACTAATGGTTTTTTGGGGGAAATGAGCATATCAATTAGTCAGCAGCCTCGTTTATCCAATGCTGCTTTGGCAGCTTAATCAGCAGCCTCATTTCCAACAATTCCAATGTGACCAGGAATCCAATAAAAACAAATTTCTTTATTTTCCGCAGTTAAGAGTTTATGATGCTGTTCAAGGATGATGTGAATAAAAAAAATTTTCAGAAAATATTAAAAATGTCTCCACATGATCTAAAGCTAGGTACAAAGCATGTTATTCAGCAAAATAAATGGATGATTTATTTGGCAAACGTTCTGAATAGATATGATTGTCGCCCTTAACAGCAGCTGCAGCAGCCTTGTCATCATCAAATGATCTATCAGTGTATATACACTGATATTCAGATTTAATTTCTATATATCTATTTTTATAAAGGGATAGACCTGAGTATTTTTTAAATGTTGACATGGCTACATTAATTTATCAATTGCATAGGTTCATGGAGGTGTTTCTGGATATTGGAGTTTAGCTATTTGATTTTGATTTATACTTAAAGATTGTAAAGATTCTTTGATGCGAATACCCAAAGTTGGTATTGTATAAGGTTAAATTTCCAAAAACGTCAACATAATTTGGATTAAATAAGGTATCATGTGGATTTACAGTGATTTGTGCAGCATACTGAATGGCAAGCCTTTCTCTTCGTAATTCAAGAGGCAGTTCATCTGCCTCAACTGCCAAGTTATCTGCAGGTGATGTGCGAAGTGCACCAAGGCATAATCTTAAACCCTGATTTTAAAATGGATCAAGCATTTTAATATAAGATGGACGAGTTGATCCACATATCTATCCGTAATCAAGTTTGGAACGAACCAGTGCTCTATATAATTGTAATGAACATTATGGTCCCCTCCCCAATCAGAATGGGCAAGAACCTGTAGTAAACTATGGAATGACATCCCTAATAATATTAGTAAGAGTCCTACTGTATCTGTTTTTAAGTCAAACTTGAAAACATTCCTATTTAGGAGATACTTTGGGGCTGAGCGCAATGAACGGGCTCAGTCTGGTATGTGCACTACATAAGCTTTATATATTATTATTGTTGTTGTTGTTGTTGTTGTTGTTGTTGTTGTTGTTATTATTATTATTATTATTATTATTATTATTTTCAAATCTAATGCCTTCTGGCAGTTATTTCTAACATATTTAATGTCAGGTATAAATGATAATTTCCTGTCAAAAGTAAGTCCAAGAAACTTTCTTCAACAATAGGTATCTGAGTTTTGCCTAGATAAAGATCAGGATCTGGGTAAACCTTCCATTTTTTTACAAATGTGCATTCACACTGTTTTCTGTGTGTAAAGAAAACTTACATCCATTATCATCAGCCCATTCTTGTATTCTATTAAGATGTTGTAGGAGCTGTCTGTCTGTGGTGTGCATGCTTTTGGGCCTGTAACATAAATTCAAATCATCAACAAATAATCAACAATCTGTTCCAGGACTCACACAATGTTTTTATAATAAATAGGGTAACAGATAATAAACTACCCTGTGGAACACCCATCTCCTGATCAAATGCATCAGAAAGTGATGAGCCAAATCGGATCCTGAATTGTGTATTTGACAAGAAATTTTGAACAAAAAGGGTTAACAACCCCTTAATCCCATATCACATAAATTGTCCATTATCCCAAATTTCCATGTTGTATCATAAGCTTTCTCTAAATCAAAGAAAATACTAACAACATGTTTACCTTTTATAAAACCCTCTTTTTCTAAAGCCTCTCTGTGCAACTGAAATATAAAATGCTCGTTGATCATTCGTTCCATTGTTTTACAGATACAACTGGTTAAAGCAATACTTATTTGAGTTTGACGAGTCTTTGCAAGGCATAGGTATGGGAATAATAGTGACTTCACTCCATGAAGGCGGAAAATCACCACTCCCAAATGTTATTAAAATTATCTAAATGATGCCCAAGTGATTGGTCAGGGAGGTGTTTAAGGATTTGGTAGTGAACTTGATCAGGCCAAGGAGCGGTATCATGAGATTTATCCAAAGCAAGTTTCAAGTCTTCTATTGTAAATGATTTATTATATTGTTCCAAGTTATGAGGTATGAAATTTAGTTGGTTTCTTTCTTTTCTATTTTTCATTTGTTGAAATTTTGTAGAATAATTATCGTAATTTTGTAGAATAATTATTCTATGCACCATATCCCAGCATTTTTTAATCAGTGTACGTGTATATAATTTGGAAACATAATCCTTCCAACTTTACCTTTGCTTTAATTAATAATATAATGGGTTTTAGCTCTTTTCATTTTAAATCGGCTTTAGATTTAATTTTTCAGAGCTTTTTTGCACTTCTTCGTTTAACTAGGATTTTTCTTTAATTTTAGAATTTGGGTTTGATTTGGGAACATCAGTAATATCATACAATCTATCCGTAAAAACTTGAAGAGGATCATCTCCATCATTGAAAATTCTGGAGTTATTTTATTATAACAGGATATTTGAAATATTGCCCAATTGGCTTTTTGAAATTTCCACCTGTGGCCTCGTTCCTCTTTTGGAGGATAATGGTTATTTAAAATAATGGTAAGATTAGTTGTGAGCATTAAAGTATATGGCTGTGGGAGCTGGGTCATCAAATTATTTAAATCTGCAATATTAACTGGCTCACTAGGTGGTAAATATATTGAACATATGGTTAATGTATTGTGCGTGGTAACCCTAACTGCAGAAGCTTGTAAATTAGTATTTAATGTTACTTTACTTTGGGGAATACAGGATGTAACAAAAACAGAAACTCCGCCATGTGCTCAGTCCATAATGTCAATTGAACCAACATTATTTACTCTTGTAAACAAGTCACCACTGCATTATATTTTTTGGCTAATAACTCCAGTTCTGGCCGTTTGCTTCAAATTCTCTACAATTCCATTGTATAGCATTGCTGATAGCGATATCTAAAGTAATGTGGTCAAACATAATCATTTAATTCTACTATGATTATGCTTGGAGTTCACCTGAATGTTATGTATATCAGGAGGATCATTTGTATCCATCCTTTCTGATGATTTCACGATCTCTGTTTTTTTTGTCAGACTTATTAACAGGTTTATTCCGCTGTGAAAAAATGGAATTTGCACCTTTATTGCTTGATTTTTTTGTTTGTTTGTTTGGGGTTTACATCACTTTCAACATTATTTCAGTCATTTCGTGATGAGACCTACTTGTAGCATGTATAGTGCTGCAACACAGTGAGGGTAAAGATCCATACATTTATAAATTCTTCCACCTTGATGGATTAATCATATCTACCCAGGTAGATACAACCTCAGGACCAAAAATCCTGTATGCACACAGCGGTGACATATTAAACCCCGTTGTCCAAACTATATAGCACTGAGGACACTCAATCCTTTGCTAAAACTCTTACTATTAGTGGCTACGTAGTCAACCCCACTGATAAGTTACCAAAAATCCTTTCGGTGACGAAAAATTTAATCCCACCGTAAACTTATATCAATAATATTGGTAAATTAGCAATTAAGAAATGCTAAATCCCTTACTATATATTATATAGGCTGGGCATATAGGCTAGTTTATGCTAACCCGGTTATCTAAAGCATTTAACTAAATATTCATACCCTGTCTAATCCTATATCTAGCTTGGCCATATTCAGCCCCGCCGATAAAATAGTCATTGAAATTATTGACAGCTAATCCGCATCATTAATTTTAATTATAACGCTAACAGCCAACTGCCTCAGTGTTCAATACGCTCCATACATAAACACACCGTTCAAGAAGAAAATTATCAAAATTATCAAAATCATAAAATATGAATATTACCATGTCCAAACAACTCATCCCGCTCGACGAGGAAGAGCTTTGAGACTGATGCATCTAATGATGATGATCTTCGTGTCCTTTAGTCGGCATTGGAAGAAAGAGAAAAGGAAATTGCATGTTTTTATGAAGATAATGTTAAGCTGCGGGGCGAACTAAACGAGCTATCCACAGCCACATTAGTGGAACGCTTCTTTCAAGGAAAGAAATAACCGATTAATAGACGAGATGACCACCATTTCTTCTCCTCTGGCTGAAAAAGAGGAGGTGCTAAAATCCTATCTCCCCATAGGTTGAGGTTGTTGAATCCGAGAAAGCTGATAGGAAGAATGAGGAGAAGGGGAAGAAGAAAAGGATTGCTGAGGTTGTTAATGACAATGGACAACAAGATGAAATCAGCAGGCGCATTAAGCGCAAAGACTGCATTGCCGAGGTGACTGTTGGAATGGGATCTGTTGTCTTGCTCGGGAATGTGCGAAAGTTGCCACAGCTGATGTTGTCATCCTCCTGCCCGACTCTCACTTCTCTCACTACATACTCTTCATCCGACACCTGAGCCATGACATTGATTCACTCGAAGGGGCCTTATCTACTCTCATCTACGTATAAATTCTTTCTTCACCTCTTTCCCAGGTGAAATGGATACCTTGCTGCCCAACATGATGGTTGAGATTATGTAAACCATAAATACACTCACCTTACCTGCAAAATGTGAGGCGGTAGAAGTACCCGAAGACAGTTCCCTCCTGTTTGAAAGCAAAGATGATCGTCCCGCTCGCCCTGCAAGAATTATCTCCTCGGTAAAAGCATCCTCCTCTTCATCCTCTTCTCGTGTTCCTAAGGAGGGCTCAAGGGGGAATGTCCTGGATCATGGAGAGTCATCTGCAAGGAAGAAAAAAGACCTTGAGGAGATGATCATCCTGACCCACAATGGTGGGGGTAAAATAATCGGTAAAGATGGGGCAATTGTGCAGAAATTGGAGAGGGAAACTCACACAAAAATAGTATTGAAGAACGCCTTTCACGATGGAAAGTCAGTAAAACTGAGTAAAACTGACTTACATTAAAGGAACGAATGCCATATTCATCTCTAAAACTTGGATACATGAAACCGGTGATGAGATGGTCATAAATGAACTTGAAGAAGGCAATCTTAAATTCCACCCCCTGCCTAGATTAGTTCGCTCTGGGGCGGAATTGGGTTACTGCATAAACGTGAAATTCCCTTCATTACCAATTGGTATGACCCTTCAACTGTCACTACCATGGAACTTATGGAAGCTTCCGTACTAATCAAAGGGAAGAAAACTATCTTTGTGGTCATCTTTCTAGGTGATTACAACTTTCATGTGAATAAACCAACCAAACCTGATGTAGTAAAATTCAACGACATCCTATCCACCTTTGATATGACCCAATGGGTCAATGAACCTACTCACAGATTAGGGAATACTAATCACTTTCAAGGGGAATAAGTTACTCAAAAATTACCTAGTTGAAGAATACATATCTGATCACAAGACGATTAGACTCTGCCTTGATGTCAACAAAATCCATTAGCTATAGGAACTATAGAAATATGGATCTTCAATCCCTAACGGATGACAATAAATCCCTCTCATGTCATACTTCGACATGGGAACATCTATCCCTTCATGACATAGTGGATTTCTATGATAAAGAGCTCACATCACTCATAAATAAACATGCTCCCCTAGAAAATGCCAAGGTATCCCAACGTAAACCAGCACCTTGGATGTGTGACATAATCAAGCTTGAGAGGTCTCTCAAGAGGAGACTTGAGAGAAAGATGAATAAAACAGGACTTCACACTGATAAGGAATTATATAATATCCAGAGAAATAAATATAATATCTTGCTGAAGTCATCCTAATCCAACTATTTCTCTAATCTGGTTGAGGAAAACGAACATGGCCCTAAAAAGCTTTTCAAGGTCATTGATTCAGTCATGCACAAGAATAGGGACACGCCTATGCCTCAATCTGTTTGTGAAATCACTCAAGCTGATAAATTCAATGCATTTGTCATTGATAAAATAGAAAAGATTCGCTATGACATGGATGAGGCACCATCTTGCACAAATTTGTCACCAGGTGACACTATGAACAATGGCTCGCTACCCCTACCAGCTGAGGTATGGTACTGATGGAAACAACAATATCCCTAAAAATATCAGAGTAGGTGACTTTGATATCAGTTGTTGACCTAGGCACCACCTTTGATTCCAAAATGGACATGAAAGCACAAACCAAGAAAATGTGTAAAAAGGGATACTACCACTTCAGGAACTTAACAGCTATCAGATAATGTCTAGATGAGAAAACAGCTGTAAAATTAACCCATGCATTTGTCTCATCTACTCTAGATTATGGAATGCTAGGATTGATTTAAAACTCCTTCTCATGACCTGGAAGGCCCTAAATGGTAAGGCGCCGCCTTACTTGCATGATCTACTCCTAGTGAAACATTGGTACTTAACTTGGTACTTATCTATTAATTCTAAAGACTTGTTTGAAGACGATGGGCAATAGAGCCTTCTCATCTGCCAGCCCTTAACTTTGGAACTCTTTCCCTAATGATATTAAAACTAGTAACTCAGTCACCTCCTTTAAGAGGAGACTGAAAACGCACCTTTTCAGAAAACATGTTCTGAACAAAGCGCTATGAACAGACATGTCTGGTATCAGTGCTATATAAATATTATTATTATTATTATTATTATTATTATTATTATTATTATTATTATTATTATTATTATTATTATTATTATTATTATTATTATTATTATTATTATTATTATTATTATTATTATTATTATTATTATTATTATTATTATTATTATTATTATTATTATTATTATTATTATTATTATTATTATTATTATTATTATTATTATTATTATTATTATTATTATTATTATTATTATTATCATTATTATTATCATTATTATTATCATTATTATTATCATTATTATTATCATTATTATTATCATTATTATTATCATTATTATTATCATTATTATTATCATTATTATTATCATTATTATTATCATTATTATTATCATTATTATTATCATTATTTTTATCATTATTATTATCATTATTATTATCATTATTATTATCATTATTATTATCATTATTATTATCATTATTATTATCATTATTATTATCATTATTATTATCATTATTATTATCATTATTATTATTATTATTATTATTATTATTATTATTATTATTATTATTATTATTATTATTATTATTATTATTATTATTATTATTATTATTATTATTATTATTATTATTATTATTATTATTATTATTATTATTATTATTATTATTATAATTATTATTATTATTATTATTATTATTATTATTATTATCATTATCATTATCATTATCAATATCATTATCATTATCATTATCATTATCATTTTTATTATTATTATCCTGCTAAGAGTTTGTTTATTTGGGAATTTTAACATCAACTTTCAACATTATTTCTGTCATTTCGTGATGAGACCTACTTGTTGCAGATATATATAATGTTGTCTCAGTGACTTGTCATGTCGCAGGTCCTTGACATGACAACCCATCCAGTGACAGACTTACAAGGACAATGGGTTAACCCTTTGGCACAGGCCTCAGCTCATGTGTGAAATTGTATCATGAATTCAATCTCATCAAGGCCGGGGATCAAACCGACAACCTTTGGATCACTAATAAGCTGGCGCTCTAACCAACTGCGCCACGGCCCGATTGCACAATACATCCACAATTCAGAATTATAATTTCTATATTTATATAAAAACCACACACCCCACTAATCTGATTACTAATCTCAGCAATCAAGTGTTCTCAGCAGGAGCAATTCATTTAATCTCTACCACTGGTACCCTGACCTGAGACTTTCCTCTTTTTGTCAAGTATTTTTGCTTAAGGGAAAACATGTAATGGATAATTCAGATGAATCCAACCCATTTCAAATTTTAAAAAAGGCTCACCCTGCCAGTTATGGAATGTGAGACACCTTTTTCAGTGGTCTTGAAAAAGATTTCTCAGGAGATATTTTGTCAGATTTCACAAAAGATCTGACAGAAATTTGTTTCACAATAAATATGTCATTAGATGATGAGATGTTCAAATACCATGGTGAAATTGATGAGAATGATGATAAAATTGATTTTGTACAGCACTCACCATATTATGAACTTGATACATTTACATCAAAATTAAATGATTTTAAGAATTCCTTTACCGTTTATAGTACTAAATTACCTGTTTAAAACAAAACAAAAACACATCACAGGTACAATATAAAGGATATGGCAGGTAAATTAACTGCTAATACTTCCACAGGTAAATAACCTGCTCTATAATAGACTACCTGAAGTGAATGTAATAAACTATACCCAAGGTAAATACTTGGAACACTAAACATATCAGACTATACCAAGCAAAATACTTGGAAAATATCATACTAGACTTTTAATCTGGCAGGTCAAAAAAAACATAATTAGATTTTCTTCTCAAGCAAACACTTGGGCTGAACTATTATCATATATCAAAATTATCTCAAGAAAATACTTGAGGATCCAATAGAACTTAGAACATACAAATTTCAATTAAAATAACGGTTAGATACTCTGTATATCTCTCTCTATATATATATATCTAACTATAGATGTCACCATGTTTAAAGTAAAAAGAATTATTGATGACTTCTGGGACAGAAGGCAGAAAAGTCGCTATTTCAAGATCTTGTGGGATGGATACCCCAGATCTGATAGCAGTTATGAACCTGAAAATACAAGTACTCTTAATGTATCTTTACAGATGGCCACAAAAGGTAACAAACGAGTTGGCAAGAAACGAAGAATCTCTTCAAAATCATCCCCACACACTCCCCTAGACTGGGCAGTAGCTATGGAGGCTGAAGATGGGGTGTAATCTACTGGGCTAGCCCTACTGGCCACTGGTGAGGGAACCGCCTCCACTGTACTGAAGTCCACAGAGGGCACCACTATACCTAAACAGGTGGAGTCCCCTAGGCCAAGTACTTCAAATTCTTCAAACACCCTATCTCCTACACATGTTGCACCTGATGCACATGTGGATGAATTGACTGTGAGTATGGATGAGTTGCTTACCATGTTGACAGAGAAATCTGGGTTTCACGATTTTGAAAGAAGCTGATGATAAGAAGCAGGCATATATTAGTAAACTTGAAGAGGACCTGAAGAAAATGAAAGATGAAAATACCAAACTATCTGAGGATAAAAATGGTTTTTAAAAAAAGAACAGCAATCTGGATGCAAAACTACAATATATGACTGGTAAATTTAATAGAGCTGATTCAAAAATAGATGAGATGAGTACCACCATTAAAAGAAATACTGACTATATTGATGAGCTGGAGGAGAAAAATGCTGAATACGATAGGAAAATTAACGCTATGGCAGAGGGGCCACTCCTGTCCCCTCTGTCAGTCCCCCAAGCATGTCCTCTAGTGGAGAAGGGAAACAAAACATCCTGTTTCTTGCTGACAGACCCTATAGGATCATGTCATCTCAAGGGTCGGACCCATGGCATTGGGTCATTGAAGAGGATGTAGCAAGCATTGATGATTTGGAGAAATCCATAAAACAAGGGCTTATAAATAAGCTAGGTAGCTTTCAAGCCATCGTAATTTGCCTGGGGCTTGAGAACACCAAGCTAGGAGCCGAGGTGAAAGAACTGGCAGGACGCCTGAAAAGGGCTACATACAAACTGGCCAAACATGCCACATGTCCCTTCTACTTATGCCAACTGCCACCAATTGCCATAAAGTGTGAATTGAAAATGATTAACTCTCATACTCTACTTAATCATAACATTAAAACACTCAACAATCATCATATGGAAGGTCAGCTGAAGGTAATCCTGCCTTTCAGAGATATTGTAAAAAAACCATCATCCTCAGTAGTGGTCTCAACTACTGACCACTCGCTACTTGACCAATTTGCAGAAGAATGGATGAAAAATCTTCGTCAGTGCATGGAACCATCCAACCAGTACACTGAGGACATGACTGAGTTCAGGGATACAAATGATGTGGGTGCAATGAACCTATCCATTGATGAAACTGAAACTGATGATGAGAGCCAATCTGGACAAAAAATTGATACCACAAGAGCCCACTGAAGCTAGTAAAAGCGAAAAAAAAAAAAAAAATATTGACATTTACAAATGGGTCAGAATGTAAAATGTGAGGACTTATGTCAAAAATGTCTCAGCAAGCAAGATCAGTATTTTAAATATGAATTTGATCACAATATGGTGAGAATGTACAATATCAATAAAATAAAGACCTACCTTAAGAACTTGTGTAGTATATCTTATATTTTCCATGTAAATGTAGTATTGATAAAATAACTGGCAGATTAGTTTTATTTTCAATGAAGGGTCCAATATTAATCATCAAATACGCAGCGAAACCATATCCATAGTGGACGAGTTTGTCTTTGTTCGTGCTTATAAAAGTCTTACTTTTTTTAATGCTTTTTGTTTGTTTTTTTGGGGTTTACATCACTTTGAACATTATTTCAGTCACAGGCATCAGCTCATGCGTGAAATTGTAACATGAATTCAATCTGGGTATGGCCGGGGATCAATCCCACAACCTTTAGATTAACACAGAGGTACTTGGAATGCTCACACGAATAAAATAGCTCAAAAATGTTTCAGATATAGGAATACTTATTAAATTGAAACATTATCTTCCTATTCAAACTACCATAAAATTACCATATATAACTAACTTATAATGTTGCACATAAATTACGCAATTTTAGCTTGGGGATTCAATTGTAATAGAATAATTAAACTGCAGAAAGGCTGTAAGAAGTTTAAGGGTATTTATGGGTGTTGGTATTTAATGTCCTCTGGTGGCAGATTTTCTGAGGGAACTACTTTCTTTTTACGCCAAAATGGAACGTTTTCAAATAAGTACGGGAAAAATGCTCAACTGTCAAAAAGAATTCCTTTTTAATTAAAACTTTCAAGTCATGAAATGACATTTCATGGTATTCATTTTTGTAATAAAATTATTGATTTATTATTTGAAAATCAGAATGGAATTTCTTTGATTATATTGAAAGCTTCATATCTTTTTAGTTTTAAAGTGGCGTAGTAATATGTCAGTGTTCCAAAATATATTTTGTCATGTCAAAAAGTTAAAGGGAAAGGTTCTGCAGATTGTGGGACCATAATAAAGTGGATTTCCAAACAACTTTGTAAAAGTGATCTTAACCAAATTTACTGTGCTCCTAGTGAAACAGATTTTCTGTTTTTCAAAAACATTAAGAGAAAAACAGAGGTAAAGTACACACTTGATCATTTAAAAAAATATGAATTTTTTCACCTCTTTTCATATATCTGATTGCCAAACTTCCTTTTGATTTCCAAACAAGTGCCCTCGGCTGGGAGGGGTTGCAATCTTTCATTTTTGCAGCTCTATCTCACACATGCAGCTATTTGTCATATATGCAGCTATTTCTCACATATGCAGCTATTTCTCACATGTGCAGCTATCTCTCACTTATGCAGCTATTTCTCACATATACAGCTATCTCACTGTTGTAGATATCTCTGACATATGCACCTATTTCTTACATATGCAGCTGTCTCTCACTGTTGTATCCATCTCTTATTTGTGCAGCAATCTCTCACTTGTGGTTGCAGCTGTCTCATGTCAACTATCTCTCACATGTACAGCTATCTCACTGTTGTAACTATCACTGTTGTAGCTGCCTCTCACTTGTGCAGCTGTTGCTCACTGTTGTATCCATCTATCACTTTTGCAGCTATATCTCAATAATGCAGCTGTGTCATTATTGTATTCATCTCTCAGTTGTGCAGCTATCTCCTACTTTTGCAGCTCACACTTGTGCATCTCTCACTCATGCAGCTATCTCATTTGTGCAGCTATCTCTCACTTGTGCAGCTATCTCTCACTGCTGTAACTATCTCTCACTGCTGTAACTATCTCTCACTTATGCAGCTGTTTCACACTTTTTAGGTGTCTATGTAATGTCTGCATTTTATCCCTGAAGCCCCTTTGTGTAAAACCTTGTGGGACCTCCACTGGTTCAATAATTAGGTCAATAATTAGGTCAACTTACCGATGGTTGCAAACAAAGCTCTAATACAGAAATATAGTCATATTATGGGTAATATTTGATATCTAACATAATTCTGACAAATAATGAGTGAAAACTACTCTATTCCTAATGCACATATTGCGCAAAGCATCGCATAAACTTGCAAAATAAAACTTAAGTGGAGTTTTCTTTAGCGTCAATAAATTCCACCAGAGGGCAGGGAATGTGGTGATGGAACAGTGAGGTCAAATTACCGATGGTTGAAAACAAAGCTGTAATACAGAAATATAGTCATATTATGGGTAATATTTGATATCCAACATCATTCTGACAAAACATGAGTGAGAACTACTCTATTCCTAATGCACATATCTTGTTACCCTTCCTCTCTGATCATGTTCATGCTTTTTTTTATATATGTATGTAATTATGCAAATCAAAATGAGAAAATCTGTTTCACTAGGATCACAGTGATTTTTCTTCCAATGAAATGAAATAAACACAGCTAAAACAAGCCTGTTGTGTAATCTGCATAACTTATTTGCTTGTCTTCTTCATTTCTCATCAAAACTATCATCAAGGAAAATTAGGACAAAATACTATTTTGAAAGAAATATACTTGTAATCATACCTTATAGTTCCAATATTTTAGTGTTTAAATATTGATTCATGTCATGAATGCTTTTGATTTAATAGGGAATGTATTTTTACACGGTAAATGTATCAATTCACATCAAGTACAGGATTTTGGTAATTTACTTCTCAGCCACTAGTAGGCACTCACTACCAACACCAATAAATACCCTGAAGTGTCAATACATATAATGAACATTCAGAACCTATTTTTAAAAGATTAAATTTATTAAAAATGGAGGACATATTCAAACTGCAAGTAACTGCAAGAAACTACAAGAAGTTTTATAATTATAAATATATGCACTATATATTCCCTCACTGTTTGCAATGTTTCCCATTTCACAGAAACACATGATTATGTTACTAGGTCCAGGGATGATATTCCTCTCCCTCCAGCTAATAGTGAGTTTGTAATATCCCAAACTGTTGCATACATGCTAGGCAGTAGTCCATTTATACTGTAGTCGTCATTCTACAGTGTAAATGTTCATCTCTGCCACATCTGGACAGTTGTCCCATAATAATATTAACTAATCAATTCACACTGAAAGCTCATTTATATAAGGTTTATGCCAGCAAAATTATTGATGTCAAGAATGGTTTATTGCTATTGAACACCATGTAATATTTTGTCTTATTGTTTCATTACCCTATAGGGTGGCTTTCACATGACCAACAAGCCGCTGGTATCTTATTGATGACATTCCTCATTTCTTTCTGCATTGTTAAAAAAATGTATTCTGGACAAGATGTATACATTAGAGGAATAATCGTAATTTGATTAGAATAGAAAAGGAAGACTATAATGGACTTGAAGAATGTATTTTATTTGGATTCCCTTGGAAGGGGAAATAGTTACAGCAATGCATTGTTGTAAATTATTTGCAAAGCATAATATATACAAATAAAATTACAAGGGATACAATGCTATCCTTACATCTACAGCCCTATCCTTATAACATTCAAAACACGCCTCTGTAAGCCAACTCACTCCACTGTCTCAATCTGAAGGTGCCCCATTGTTAGCAAAACATTACTAAGCAGGTATTTGCACAAGGTCATTGGTCAGCTATCCAATGTTTGTTGACAAAGTGCCCAATGGATAATTTGGATTTTAGCAGAAGACTCATCCATTTTCAAATGGTACAAAAATTTATGTAGGGTAAATATGGTGGGTAATAAAATTTATTTAAATATATATATATATATATATATATATATATATTTATATATATATATATATATATATATATATATATATATATATATATATATATATATATATATATATATATATATATATATATATATATATATATATATATATATATATATATATATATATATATATATATATATATATATATATATATATATATATATATATATATATATATATATATATAGTTAGTTAGTTAGTTAGTTAGTTAATTTTTATTAACGTGACTTGTGTACATTGGTTATACATTAACAATAAACATATAATAAATGTATCATATTGCGTTATACTACCAGCCCCATATGGGTTTATAAGTCACAAATAAAGTGATAATTTACAATATAACAAGAGCGGCAACAAAAGATTTTTTTTTTTCAATTGATCATTTATATATAAATTCTCTCCATTTGTAGCAACAATTATAAATAGATTCTGCTGTTATCTTTACCCCATCAGTACCCATAAGATATTTTAACTTAGTAACATTATCCATGTCATCAAAGGTATTACATTTCTCATGTAATTATCTATTTTGCAAGATAGAAATCACATTCAAAGATGGTTTTCATCCTCAATAGCATTTTAATTACATAAAATGCATTGTCTACACTCCACTGGATTTTGTGTACATCTACCAGTTTATACTTTAATAGGCAGGATGCCACATATAAACTGTGCTAAAATGGATCGATGACCTCTATTATGCACTTTAAAAACATTTGGGTCTGTTTCATACCTTTCTTTAAAAATACAGTGCACAATTTTGAAATTTGCTTTGCACATCTGTGTTTCAATACCGTGTAATAATTTCTTAGCTTGACTTATATCTACTTCTTCCCTATTATTGTAAATGTCTTTTGACCAGAATGATTTATGGATATCACAATTTCAATTTCCTGACACTCTACTTTTAGTATAATCCCACATGAATAACTTCTTGGTCAAACGCTCTGAGCCCATATTAATCATTCTATTCCAAAAGCGTAACATTTCTACCTTTCTTTTAGCACCACTGCTCACCCAGCCAGCATCACCTTTTATTGCTAACTTTGGAGCAAACCTGTGTAAACCCAAATAAAATCAGTTTTGCACTGTGTCAATATAGACAGTTTCTTGATATCCCCAAATTCCTGCACAATAATCAAGTATAGGTGCTTTTCATTGAAGCATGAGCATCACTGCCTTATAATTGTCAATGTCTGTTAATATATCATTCTGGACTTTCAGCAAGGCAGTCTCAGTGCTGTGAAATTCCTTGTATGCTGACTGAAACATGCTTTGAATGTCATGTTTACCAAATGTCTAACAAATTGCTTTGCTACTGCCCTTTCAATAAGTTTTGATAAATAAGCCAGGTTAGATACTGGTCTGTAATTTTTCTTAATTAATTCCAGACCCAGTTTTTTGATTAGTGGCCTGATGATTACCTCTTTCAAGCTATCCGGCATTTTTCCTAGTGTAATGGGTTTATTAATAATTTCAGTAATTAACAGTAGTAAATATACCATGCACTCATTCAGAAGCCATGTAGGGATGAGATCCAGTTCACACGACTTCTTGGCTGCTTCTTTTAATAATTTGTTAACATCATCTCTCCAAGTGGTTCAAAGGTATTTAGTCTAGTTTTAAATTTTGGCTTCTCGACTATAGGAACAGTGTTCGAATTATTAGAGTCCATATCATGCCGTAGATTTGTAATTTTTTGCAAGAAAAAATTATTAAATTCTGATTCCAATTCTGTCCTATCATCAAATACTTTAACCTTAGATTTCCATGTGAAATACTCATTGTAAAGGGTGTGATTTTTGTCTAAGATATATAGATATTCAGCCAGTTTTTTAGGTGATGAAAAGGATTTAACATCTATATAGCTATGGTTAGGCATTAATTCAGAATAGTTTGGAACCCCCAACACTATTGGTATCATATTATTATCTATAGCATTGTTTACTTTATTTGTCATGAAATCATGACACATACAGTTTTCAAAGGATAAATAAAATTTAAACATTTTCCCAAAAGCGTCATAACATCTTGAGTTATGTCTGCAGTCATTTGGGATTTTCTTGGTGCCACATCTTCCATAGATATCTATTGGGATATGCCTTTTGAGTTCCTTTACATATTTCATCCGTTGGCTTATTGCCCCACAGTTACTAACAGCCCATGCAACAAATTTGGTTTTATTAGCTGCATGATTGATTTTGAGTTCATCTGTTCTATTTGGATCATTATTGGGCCTGAAAAAATTGTAGCAGGCAAGAACATCTGAGTCTCTCCGGTAAGTCATTGTCCAATTCATAACTCCATTCAAACTATCAATAGGACTCCGGTATTGGTATGCAGGACTCTCTCCTGGAGAAGACAGTCCATCTCTGATGAGGAAATCTGTACTTTGGTAAGCCTTTGTATTAAAAGCCCTTCTCGCATGTGAAAGAGTAAAACATCACTTTCATTCAACCTATTTTTATCATCTGTTGTTTCACAGTTTGTAACTTCACATCCAGTTTTTACAAATACCTTTTGACCAAAGCCAATTCCAAAATCTTTGATCCCAAAAAAACGTTGTCCAGAATAAAACCACCTTCTTTTTGGCTGCCCTATTGACGTTTTCATGATATTCATAAACTTGAAAGGGTTTAAGGATGGCAATGTTAAAATAAATCACATTTGAAAGTACAACACATAACAATACAGGTGATATGAATGATGTCTTGTCAACCATGTTTACTGCTTCAATATGAATCTGAAATGATAGAATATGAATATCTGAAATGGAAATGATAATACATTAAACCTATTGCGATTTTAAATTTAACCATTAATATGTTGTGGAAATGGTAATAAAAGAACTTGTCGTTATGTGTTTGCCTCACCAAACAATTTATTTCACACATTATGGTAAGTTATGATAGAGCTGAAATATTTTACTCCTGAGGTATCTGTATTCATTGCAAGTGTCAATTCTCATTTGTCTTGGTCTGTTCACAAAAAGCATTAACAACCTATAATCAAATTATTTTCTGAAGTTTTGATGTTACTGTTTTGTTTGTATATTTGGGGTTTTACATCACTTTCAACATTCTTTCAGTTATAGTGTGATGAGACCTACTTGTAGATATAGTGCTTTGTAAATAACAAAGGGGTCCAAGTATCTAACTAGCTAGATATTGTTTAAACAAACTCACCTTCTTCACTATGCACCTTACTTGATATGTGGCAAATGGGAATATGACCAATCTGGGCTTCAATGGTACATAGACAATGACGATACACTCCACAGCAGATAAATCATGCTATTGAGAGTAAATGTGATATAGAACACAACACATTGAGGTCAGAATCAGAATTACGCAACCATGAACTACAAACTACAGGTTTGGAGTATGCTTAAATGATGGGGTAAAACATTTATATCAAGGAATGATTCCTTGAAAACCTCATTTCAGGAATGTTTTAAATCAGTTGACCTTGTCATGGAACTAGATTATGGGGATACGTGCGAGAAGTTATTTACTTGTTCACAGTTACCATTTCATTATTAAATCTTTTTGTGCAAAGATTTGACGTTACGTTACACTTTAATTTAAAAACATATGATGCAATGTTTCAATTCTCTTCAAATTTTCAGGGATTACTACCGGGGGATGTATATATTGTTACAAAATTTCGCAATCAAAAAGATAAATTTAAAGGTGAAAAACAAATTGTTGATATTGGACTTTGAAAAAAACAATAATATATATATTCTGCAAATAAAATTAATTATGAGAGATGTTTCAATGGTGTTGTCCTTTATAGGGATTCGTCTCTAAGGTCCGTAGTACCTTTCAGAATTTTTCACTGATAGAGCAATTATCAGAAGGGGTTGAATTAAGAGGTCAAACATAAGAAATTAAAAATCTATAAATTATACTATTTTTGTATATTAATTTATCCATATGACATATGTTAGAGTGGTGTTTTCCTTTACAGGGATTCATCTACAGGGTACATAGTATCTGCATGAATTAGGAGGTCAAACATTCAGAAAAAAATAAAATAAATCCCACAATTTTAATGGTTTATTGCAAAACGTTTATTTTATATGTGAGATGTTTCAACGGTGTTTTCCTTCAGCGGGAACCATCTATAGGGTATCTAATACCTTCCTGAATTTTTCGCTAATTGAGCAATCATTATAAGTTTCTCAAAACTTCAATGTTTTTTTGCACAAAAGATATTTCATATGAGAGATGTTTAATGTTGTGTAAACTTATTAAATGGCAAGTTAATTTCCTTTTAGGTCAGAAAGGACACATTAGAAAATATTTAAAGCACAATCGTCGTGGCTGCAACAGGGGTGCTTGCAGTGCCCTCTATCGTCCAGGAAGGTGGTACATCCCACGTTCCAACAGTGCTCACCACATCACTTTTAGGAATTTCAGATTTTAATTCATTTGATCTTTCCTGATCTCATCATTTCTCTCCTTTTCGGTAAAGATATTTTCGCATATTCCAAACTTAAGTAATGTTAATATATTGATTTGGTCTTATCTTCATTATTTATGAATAACGATTATGATTTATAATATAACTAAAGATGACCTTTACAGCAAACTCTTAAATGCATGTTGTGAATTCGATATCATAATATTATTATATCATATCATTAAACGCACTTGATCGTTGTTACTTTGTAACCTGGCTGCCAACAATGATTACATGTTATGATGAGAGCTAACCTGTAATCATCAATCTTGTGTGGCTCTTGACAATAAATTAAACCAGTTTGATTTTAACAAATTGTCATTGATATATGACAAGAAACACGAAGCATCATTGAAAAATATAGAGAAATTGTTGTGCCTCAACTCAGTGGCTTTCCAATATAAGGGAACAGACCAAATTATCCAATCAAGATACCTGAGCAATCAGTCTTAAGTAACATCAAAAGATATATCATGAAAAAGGTTTTGGTTATATTTGGTTATAAATGTATAAAAACCTGGCGGTTTATTGCATATATTTGAAATGTTGCAAATGATCCAACCGGAATGCTCAATAGATGGACATATTAGTGGAATTTATTGTCAGAACGAAATCTCAGCTCGGAATCACTTGGTAAACATGAGTTAAATTGTACACTGGCAGGAAAACATGGCTGATTCAATAGTTGCCTGGCATGAAAACATGACGACATCGACAGTTGCTTGGCAGGAAAGCACGACTCTTTCCACAGAGGAGCCCTGGTTAGATCCATACATCTCCTGCAGAAGTTTCGACTTTTACGTGGTCGGGCTGCTTGGGGCAGTGATTGTTGTTGTCGGCATTATAGGTGAGGATATCACTATCAGAGCTTTCATACTTTCAAAAACAATGAAATTATTATCAAATTTTATCAAATATAGCAAGTAATTATAGAAAGGGGGTCATAGAACTCCAAAAACAGGGTATCATTTTTGATTGCATCACCCCATTTAACTTTGCATCATACCTGAACCAGGATATCAAAATTTAAGTCAGTCCTAAATCATGGTACCAATGGATTTATCTCCCTAAATCAGGTTCTGGGTTTTTTCAATTCCAACCCAGCCTCCGCAGATTAAAATTGTGAAAGTAATTTTATGAAAGTAATTTTAGCATTTGTCCAATATTGCAGGCAACATCAGCATCTGTGATGTATATGTTACAGGCAATGTGAGCATCTTGTGCATGCTGAAGTCGGGCTCTGTCGGGAGGGTACCGGCTGCCGTCATGAGGACCCTCGCGGTCGCAGATTTCTTCTTTGTGCTGGGATATGGCGTTGACATTGTGTGGTTCAGTCTGGTTTATGTGGATTATTACAATGACCCGGCCATCATGTCTGCCAGGGCCTGGATCAGCTACTATGTGTGGCCCCTGGTCTCCATGTTTAACCGCATCTCCACGTGGGTGACAGTTGTGGTTTGCCATCATAGGTTCCTCCTCTTCTACAGCCCCTTGCATGCCTCCAGGAAGATCACAATGAGGAGGACTGCCATCCACATAGCGGCCATCTGTCTTATCTGCTTCCTGTCAATCATTCCAAGATATCTTGAGGTCAAATTGAACATATTTACATCAGAGGAAGGTCAATCTTATTTTATCTATAGCTACCGGGATTTTTACTTCAGTGATGTATACAATGCGGTGTATAGAATAGGGATAAGCTTGGTGGTGCATATCATGACACCGCTTGTCATAATGTGTTCAGAAATGGCTTTCATAGTGTATGCCCTGTACGCCAGGCGGCGCTTCCTCGCCTCATTTTCCAGCTTAACCAAGGAGGAGACTGACCAGGATGTGCATCTCACTTACACTCTAGTGGCTGTGGTGATCATTTCTATCATCACTAACCTGCCCAGGGCTCTTCTCCACGTCAACGAAACAATACATAACCAGTTCAGAGAGTGTGACAGCCCGTGGTCTTATATGCAGAAGGTGGTCAACAACATGGTGGTCATTAACAGTGCCATAAATGTGTTTGTGTACTACCCACCCACGTTGAGGCTGAGGAAAGCTTGCTGTGGACCGTCTACAAGAGCAAATAGAAATCACACGGCCAGTACAAGCACCGATACAGACCCTATCGTTGCCAATATGAGACAGTATAACATGTCCACTCAGTGCTTGTGTGACCCGGAGGGGGAGACATCCCCACATCGTAATGGGCGGGGTAGGAGAGCCTCTTGTCAGTCTCTAACCAGCCCTGCGTCATCCAGCCACTCTCTACATCCTATCACATGGAGCAATGCCACAAGCCAATCAAATAGTATAGAAATCACCAAATTTTAATGAACATTCCAGAGTTACAATTCATAGTTTTAACTGAACAATTGTTCAGCTACAAATCAATATAGTTAATAAAAGTCAGCCAAACAAAGAGCTGTATGATTAATGTACCACTGAGCAGATATCAATGAATATGGAATCAATGAGATTGGGGCTGTATCAGTACCTCGGTGTTTGGATGAGTATTTCCAGAGGCCTAAAGAAATCAAAGACAATCAGCTCCCTCTTGTGTCAGCGGATATTCAGTGTGGCCCATGTTATTTGTTTGTGCATATTTGCCTGCTGATCATTAGCTTGGTGTGACCCGTAGACATTTGACTAGGGCTGGCCTTCAGATATCGGCCCCTTCTCGCCCATCTTCAGGCCAACACTCTTATTGAGTTAGCATTGATTGTGGAGGTCGTGAGTTTGCGGGCCTGGCTTGTCTTGGGACTCTGGTGGGAACCTCCTGCTACATTGGGGACCAGATAGGCATCAGAAATACACACACACGCCAAATGGCCAGGGAACCTTAGGTCAAAACGCCAATTAGCACTACAAGGGCTCTCGTCGTAAAGGCAAGCAAACAAGTTTTGGTGAAGCATATTTTTGATACAATAGTCTGAGACAATAGTAAGTCTACTACAGAACTATTCTATGATATCTTTCTCATGGATTCTTTTTTTCAGAAACGGCTGTAGGATAAAGGCACAATTCAAGAATATTACTCGATATTTATATGCACAAAGGCAGTTAGAGAATGGCACATATTTGCATTTACGTTTGATATTTGGATATTTGGGTTCCCTTAAAGCACTGTGTATGGACTGCTATATCCTGTTACATGAGACTGGCACCGTGGAGACATCCTGCTCGGGAGCACAGTAATGGCTTCATGTTCCCTCCTTTTGTTAACAAATCATGCCTTATTGGCTACTGTTTCCAATCCCATTACCTCTCCATACATTCCTACCCTTTCCCAAACCTTATCTTATTTCAGGGCAATCTGCCTTTAAGTGCACTCTTCCTGTTTTGAGCTTATTTACGAGATGTGTGGCTCTCTCTCCATCCTTGCATGTTCTAACCTCTTGTCACATCTGTCTGTAGTATATGCCTGTGACAAGCAAATTATCCAATTCTCACTAATATAACTAATTAGACCTTACGCTATCTCATACAATATCAATATTCATTGGAAGGAAACATCGCTCTTTATTTGATGAATATAACTAGGTCATGATATGTGTAGGAACATATAGGATTTTCTGGGATCTTGTCAGTATTATCCCTGTCTCGCTTAGATAATTCTCACCAAGTCAGGACAGAACCATTGCGGAATGAAAACGAAGTTTGTATTTTCCTCAGACACTATTTGCAGATGACCACAGAGTAAATAGTCGTCCATAAATAGTGTATGCTTGATTATGCTTTCCAATCATGCTCCATTGTACTTTCGTTACAGGGAAGCCTGGGTTTGGTCTTGCCGTAAGTCATTTAGTTAACCATATTTCCTGCCACTTGCTGTCCATGTCACAGCGAAAATCAGTATATCCTATCAAATTGAATTTTCTCCGTTTCTGCTGTCTGCGGCACAACTGATATTACGTGGCATAACGAGGGCAATTCCAATACCCGGATTTAGCTGACTTTATCACGTGTTTGCTTCCATGGCAACCATGTACCTTTATGTCCAATTAATATCACCACCCATTGCTTCACTCTATCTTTCTTGCTATTTTGCGGATCGTTTTGTTTTGATGCTTTTTTTCCTTATTTGGACTAAAGGAATGCAGAATAAACAGTGCACGTCTATGGCACGTGATCAACTGGCATTCAGTCCAAAGCAAGAGAGCTCTATATGATATGACGAAACTCTCTTATAGCTACCGTGTACTTAAATACATATATCACTTTGTCTATCTTATACAAATAAAAGCAAATCGCGACAAAGTTTGTTTTTTCATATGTATGCCAAGCTATTCTTGTATATGCATTGGTTACAAAAATCACAAATTTGAACTATTTTTTGTGTATGTATATTGGAAAATGATACATGTTGTCATCGTGAAATCTAACGGTGTTTGGTATTAATGTTTCTTTTCTCATAGCCCAACTGAGTTGCTTTCATCGTTTTCTTAAATAATATTATGTTATTGCATTTAAGTAAAATTTATAAATGCATGCTGTAAAAAATCAAGTGTTGACCATGAGTTTTATTTTCTTTTATTGATTTATTGTCTTACTTTTAGTGTAAAGGAACGATTATACTTCTTCGCTTTGTCTGACATGACTAACAGTCAAATGTTTTAAGATGCTGCCCTTTATATCTTATATTATGCTGATTCATCTTAATTACATTTGGCAATCCTTTCTGAAATTTTAGAATTTGATATGCATCAATTATATTTTTTGTTCTGCTGTTATTTTTAAACTGGAATTTAGTGGAGAGGTAGATTCACTTTATCTATCACAGAGAAAATGTAAAATGTAATAGATTTTGTTATGTATCTATCTTTCTAAATAGTACATCTGTGCATGCTTTGAAACCGATTGTAATAAAATAGATCATTAGAAAACGTTGCTCTGTTCATAGTTACATAATGTCTCATCAAGGTCTTGAGCAAATTATTTATATGCGCTCATTCAAACTAGTATTTTTATTTATCTTACTTTGGGATTATTCCATCCCACGTGCTTAGTCACATTTTGTGAAAGATTTTGCTGTATGGGGGCTGGGTGGCAGGCTGTTAGAAGCTTAGTCCTCAGTTTATCATCAGCAAAACACTTCATGTTGGGCCCTTAAGAGATTTCGAGGTGTTTTTAGCCCACTTTCATGCACCACTGCTTTCAATGTTTTCACCTTATTCACAAATGATTTTACCGCTAATAAATAACATTTGTGTTCATGTAAACGCATCCATCCGTACTATTCTTTCAATAAACATTATAACATGTTACCTGTGAAAAAGTTTAATCATGTAGTTAGCAATATATTTATTTCACGCCACCAAGGGATGTATATATATATATATATATATATATATATATATATATATATATATATATATATATATATATATATATATATATATATATATATATATATATATATATATATATATATATATATATATATATATATATATATATATATATATATATATATATATATATATTTGTTTGTTTGGGGTTTTACATCACTTTCAACATTATTTCTCATTTCGTGATGAGACCTACTTGTAGCAGATATAGTGCTGCCTCATTGAAATATCATGTCGCAGGTCCTTGACATGACATCCCACCCGGTCACAGATTTACAAGGACAACGGGTTAACCCTTTGGCACGGGTCTCAGCTCATGCGTGATATTTTGTCATGATTTCAATCTCGGCATGGCCGGGGATCGAACCCATGATCACCACAGAGGAACTGGTGCTAATAAGCTGGCACTCTAACCAACTGTGTCACGGCTCGTTTCCTATATATATGCGCTATGAACAGACTCGTCTGGTATCAGCGCTATATAAATTTTATTATTATTATTATTATTATTATTATTATTATTATTATTATTATTATTATTATTATTATTATTATTATTATTATTATTATTATTATTATTATTATTATTATTATTATTATTATTATTATTATTATTATTATTATTATTATTATTATTATTATTATTATCATTATTATTATTATCATTATTATTATTATTATTATTATTATTATTATTATTATTATTATTATTATTATCATAATCATCATCATCATCATCATCATCTACATCATCATCATTATTATATTATATATGTATATATATATATAATGATATCATTACATCAGCGTTGTAATTAGATCTGATAAGATTACTTAAATAAGAATTGTGGAAAAACAAAAAAGACGCTTTGTAATATCTCAGAAAACATCTATCAAAATATGCGTAGACGTGTTTAAACTAACATTCATTTGATGTAATATTAAGCATGTTTATATTTACGCTGAATTAAGAAGAGAATAAATATCTCTCACAAATGAAACATGTTTTTTGTGTGTTTCACTGCAATTAATGGGTAACATAAATATGTTGTTTATAGCTTTATTTCAACATGCCATTAGAAGCATAATGCATACGGTGCGTGTTAAGTTTATGTGATGAGAAACACCTTCCTGCATTTCCTTTAATGTCTTTACAGATCTCGTTGCTAGTAGTGATGTATCTCGGCATAAAAATCACACTTTAGCTTCATATTCTTTATATGAAATATAAACAATATATAACCCTTGATCTCAAGGTATAAGCTTTTACCATGATTAATTACAATTTGATAGTTCTGAAGTCAGCTGTGTATATCTTAGTTTGGGGGATGGACCATAATTGTTATGAAAATTTACCAATAACCTTCAGTATTTCGGAAATAATAAGAAAATTAATGATGAGCAAGTGCAAAATGAAGATCGTCTGATCAGCAGAAAAAGCCTTTGCGTTTAACTAAGTTACCAGAAATATGGTGATGTATGTATCATTTTTCAAATAATAATTCCAACCTTTCAGAAAATATTTTTTTGAGGCCATTACGTCATATCTTTTGATAATTTGCTTACTGCAAAATCATATTTAAAGAAGCCACAATTTAGACGAAATCCAACTCATTTTGATAAAAACAAACCCACTTTGCCCTTAACTACAGTTTGGGCTTTTGCAAAGGTTTTGGAAGAGATTTCTTCAAAGATATCTCTTGATACTTCCAGATAGATCTGCCGTCACAATGCCAAACATAAAACATATATCAAAGTGAAGGCTCCATTGCATCGTTAAACAAGACTAAAACAAGAAGTTAAATGTTACAGAAAAGATAACTTTATGAGCAAAAACACTTTTGCTGTTAACCTACAGCAAAGGTTGTTTGTAACGGTGCTGCCATCACTTTTTGCTGTAAACAAATTTACTGTGCCAACTATTTACAGTGTGAGTACAATTAATATGTTGCAATGTACATCTGTTAAGTACACTGTGTAATGTGAATTTAAACCGTTGAGGTTTAAACATTTATGATCAATATCTGCGTCTTCAAGACCATGGCAAGAGAAATCAGATTGTGAACTGTTGATATGGTGTGTTGGTTTCTGATAGGCCCATGATTGGCTACTTCGGACTTGACCTATATAGATGGCCATGTCGGATCTGTATATTGATCCCTGCCCTATTTCATATCATATTCACGTTCCAAAATAGGCCTCCAATTTAAGGGCATAGATGCCAAACGTCCTTGAATGTAATGGTAAATCTCAATGAATTTGTCTGTTCTTATTATCTGCACTGTATCCCTCACAGCATGAGGCCTATCTGATTGTGGGCATGGCACTCTCTAATTAAGATGAATAATTTACACGCGGTTAAGTTCTGTATAAATATATCATGGCATTTAAAGCGATTTTGTATCAACAACAAAAACATCACGCATGATCATGCAATTGAACAATCCATTAATTCCGCGTGACAAAACAAATCTTTTCAGACATTAATTGTAGTAAGTGAGGAAGATGATTACAAGAAATCAGTCTGAGGCAGGATGATAAATGACTCAGGTTCACACCTCTCAGTCAAGTCTGGGAGAGAAATGTTAGTCCAAACCTACGCATAATGCATGCAATATACAAAGCGGTGTAATTGATCGGCCCGATTAGTGTTCCTAACCACTTGTCCCGGGGCCCAACCAGCAGGACACGGGCCTGTCAGAACTCCCTTATTTCTTGTTCAATTTACTCGCTTTTTTCCATCACTCAGCTTGGTATGGGTTGCATTCTCAGACTCTGGCCTTGCGCAAAAAAGTTATTGACTGATGGTACAATTGGATCAGCGTTTGGGGATGGCGTGGCCTGGGCAGCAGAAAGTGTTCTGCCCCTCAGTTTACAGTAGCCCAGCCCGTGCCCATGTAGCCTACACGGATAACGTATTTTTCAAGGAATTTTATTGCTCAATTTTTGGCGTTCTACCTAAATATAACCATGCCTCGATGGTCACTTCGTCCATAAACCTGCCTAGAATCTCTTAGAGGTCTCCAAGTGGTGTCATTTGCTTGATTCTGGTGTCCATTCTTGTCCGAAATGGCCGTGAGCCATCTACGATTTTGACATCAAGAAAAACCAATACAGCCAATACAGCAGCAAAAAGCGTCTTAACAATAGTATTCTACTGGCCTCGCCTGCTCTCTTCGCTAGTGTGTTCCCTGCAGACCTGTCTGGGGGGAGACATCCCCATCTCAAGGCCGCCTGTTTTTAGCACGCAGTATTCACATATACCCACGTCAACAGTAAACAGTTAAAAGCCACAAGCCGTATTGTGGCTGGGTCTAATGCTGTCAAAGGCATAGGTTACCACACAGGCCCAAAGAATTCCTACGTTTTTTCCACTTTGATTCCGGGCAATTGGCCATCTGCAAGGTCCGGCTACATAGTGGCTGTTTCAAATCAGCAGGAATTACCAGCTGAGCTTTGCCCCCAAAAAGACATAAAACTGCCACTTAGAAGCTCTTGGGGCTGACATATGACCGAACCTATGTCTTCAAACGATTCCTCTACAAAATAGAAAACGTCGTCTGCGGAGCAGAACTTGTCCCGCCGAGGACGAACGCTGACGCATGCGTTCCATACGTTGGCCAGTGCAGTTCCTTTATAAGGTGAAGAGCGGAGTTGGCAGTCTGAGACAAGATGTGGTTGGCATTAGTAAAGAGTTCGTCTGCACGACCATTCCCTGCCGCTTCCCGCGTCTAGAGCTTATCTTTCTCACACCTGCAGTCACATCCGGGAGTCTACACCCTGCAGGACGCTAGGATTACAGCACTACAAATTACTTCCCCGATTGTCTGTCATAGCGGGACTCTAGCAGGACAATGGTTCAGGAAAACACAAATTTCACAATTTGATATTGGATTTGACCTCGTGGAAATGTTATTGATTGGTGTGACACTTTGCAAGGTAGGTACGTTATAACATAAACCATCTCTCTGCCGTACCAAACTAATTATTCAAAATACAATGTCGTGATTTTACTTGTCCATGAAAGCTCTGAATTCCATTCTAATGGTTTCATTTACTATAGTAAACCTACGCAGTAAAAAGTTCTACAGTTTTGGGTACATTGAAAAGCTATCAGCAAAAGTAAGATAATGTGTGGTAAGGAAAAACTCCAATGTTGTTGCGTCAGTGAACGTGTTGTCTCTCATTTAATACACTGCAGTCCTGATCAAGTCATCGGTCATGTTAATAAGACATAGGTTGAAATATTGTTTTCGGCGAAGACGATGCTAAAAGAAATGAATGTTCCCTGCATCTTTAAAAAGGAATGGTGTGTGCTATATGTTATGGAGGTACGATGATACGATGATAAATATAAATGGCTGACAATCAATATATGTAAAACTGTATGTAAAACCACCGACAGTTTATATCGATATATATTATGGGTGATGCGTGACTGACACCTTGCATAAAGATAGATATAATGTCTGTGTGACATTGAGACACCTTCTCTGGGAAGTGATTCAGAGAGAGTTAAGCTAAATAATCTCAGGGAGTTATTGTTGTTTAGTATCTGCACTGTTAAGAGCCTTAATTGAGATAATTAAACGATCTTGTTGGCAGACAGCTTACTTCAATATAAAATAATGATAGTAACAACATTGAAAGATATTGTATAAGCAATACGATGAGATAAGGCCATATATGTATTGATAAGGCGCCAGTTTGCTGTCCACTGGCAGGTGTGAAGTGGGAGTAATTAGCGGCTGCTGCATAAGTCAGGTTCTGCTGCATATGTCAGGTTCTGCAGCATAAGTCAGGTTCTGCTGCATATGTCAGATTCTGCTGCATAAGTCAGGTTTTGCAGCATAAGTCAGGTTCTGCTGCATGTATCAGGTTATGCAGCATAAGTCAGGTTCTGCAGCATAAGTCAGGTTTTGCTGCATATGTCAGGTTTTGCTGCATATGTCAGGTTCTGCTGCATAAGTCAGGTTCTGCTGCATAAGTCAGGTTCTGCTGCATATGTTAGGTTCTGCAGCATAAGTCAGGTTCTGCTGCATATGTCAGGTTCTGCTGCATAAGTCAGGTTTGCAGCATAAGTCAGGTTCTGCTGCATGTGTCAGGTTCTGCTGCATGTGTCAGGTTCTGCAGCATATGTCAGGTTCTGCTGCATGTGTCAGGTTCTGCTGCATGTGTCAGGTTCTGCAGCATATGTCAGGTTCTGCAGCATAAGTCAGGTTCTGCTGCATATATCAGGTTCTGCTGCATATGTCAGGTTCTGCTGCATGTGTCAGGTTCTGCAGCATAAGTCAGGTTCTGCAGCATAAGGCAGGTTCTGCTGCATATATCAGGTTCTGCTGCATATGTCAGGTTCTGCAGCATATGTCAGGTTTTGCAGCATAAGTCAGGTTCTACTGCATATGTCAGGTTCTGCAGTATCTGTCAGGTTCTGCTGTATATGTCAGGTTCTGCTGCATATGTCAGGTTCTGCTGCATATGTCAGGTTCTGCTGCATAAGTCAGGTTCTGCTGTATATGTCAGGTTCTGCTGCATATGTCAGGTTCTGCTGTATATGTCAGGTTCTGCAGCATATGTCAGGTTCTGCTGCATAAGTCAGGTTCTGCTCTGCAATAAAGGTCCTGCCACCTCCTCACCATTCCTACACTCTCACATTATCTACACAAACTCAACATTCATAATATCATCAACTCATCTCTCTCTGTAGAATGTTTTTTGAGAAAAGGCCTCTTAAGTAGGCAGAAAAACCTATATGGTCGTGATCAACCGGATCCTCTTTGGTTGGCGAGCATTTCCTTCAGGTCGTTTTTTTATCCTGCTTTCGATTCCAGTGTGATGTCTGCTCTGTGTGTATAACATTCCCATACTACGACGATAGTGTTTCTGTGTTATACTTGTACTTTGGATGATGACGTAGGTATTGGAACGTTGGCATTCTCTTGTGATTTGCATGATACGAGTATATGATCTCTGCTCAGCCCTGAAGCCTTACGCCTATACTAAGTATGTAGCCTTTGTACTTGATGCTAACAGTACATATGTGTAAGATATCAAATTGCATTATTGCCTTAAAAGTATTACAATTAACATGTCATAAGTGTTCCCTGTGTCTCAAACAATGTCCCAAGCATGGTCATTCTACTCAAAATCACTTTATGTACTTTTTCTCTGTTTATCAACTGTTAGTCATATCGAATATATTAAAAGACCTAAATAATGCACTTGGAATAAGATTTAATTGTTGGCACAACTTAAATGAGAGTAAAGATTATTTTAATAGCCTAAATAATACAATATAATAATGGATTGTAAGAACAATACTGAGTTTAGCAGAGTCAATGTCAGGATAAAATGACAGACTTGGGCATGGAAGCCAGAATAACAATATTGATTTTAACAAAGATAATGTCACTTTAGTATGTTCCCATATGACATATGATTCACACTGCTGAAAACGGGCCAACAGAATCGTTCCAGAAGTGTCCTCGGGGATCCATTATTTCTCATAATATTTAAATAGCTGTCAGACAAATAAGGTTATTATTTTCTAGCGCAGATTGTTCTCTTCCACTGCATTAGTCCTTTGATATTTCTTTCTCTAAACTGGCTTTATATGCAGCTCATTGTATATATCCATCCTTTTATATATAAAGCCTTAAAGTGAGCATCAGTTTTTTATCTTGGTATAATTGTATATTGTATCATATCTATTGTCGCGGGAGGGGCAGCTGTTTGCATACATGTGCTTGCTTATAGCACATATATGCTTCTACTGGGGAATAAAAGGAGCAGCGCTTCAGGCAGACAATGCCAATATGCATTGACCATGGTCAGGCTTAGCCTCTATCTTGTGGAGGATTTCATCTGTTCCTCAATTACACTTGCATATATAGGGGCCCATATTGGCTGGCTTCTCCTCGTCATGTTGCCATGCCATCTTACAGGCGACCATCTTAAGCAACCAAGGCTGTATGGACCAGTATCCGGGTAGGATAGCAAAACAGTGCCTGGGAGGGAGAAATATGACCGTACACAGTCTGATACGCAGGTCGGGATAAGGACACAGTATGTGATGTCCATGAAGGAATCGGGACATAGTATGTGATATCAAGGAGGGGATCAGGACACAGTATGTGATATCAAGGAGGGGATCAGGACACAGTATGTAATATCAAGGAGGGGATCAGGACACAGTATGTGATATCAAGGAGGGAATCAGGGCACAGTATGTGATATCAAGAAGGGGATCAGGGCACAGAATGTGATGTCCAAGAGGGGATCGCGATACAGTATGTGATGCACAAGATGTGATCAGGGTACAGCATATGATATCAAGGAGGGAATCAGGGCACAGTATGTGATATCAAGGAGGGAATCAGGGCACAGTATGTGATATCAAGGAGGGAATCAGGACACAGTATGTGATATCAAGGAGTGACTCAGGGCACAGTATGTGATGTCCAGGAGGGAATCAGGGCACAGTATGTGATATCAAGGAGGGAATCAGGGCACAGTATGTGATATCAAGGAGGGAATCAGGGCACAGTATGTGATATCAAGGAGGGAATCGGGACACAGTATGTGATATCAAGGAGGGAATCGGGACACAGTATGTGATGTCCAGGAGGGAATCAGGACACAGTATGTGATGCCCAGGAGGGAATCGGGACGCAGTATGTGATATCAAGGAGTGACTCAGGGCATATTATGTGATGTCCAGGAGGGAAACTTATGTATCTTGTTACCCTCGTCATCATTAAATGTTAATAAATAGTTACTCTCACGTTTTTCCAAATCTTTTATTATTCCTTTATGTCATAGCTGATTCAAATCCAGACATTTATGTTCACGACCATGATTTTAAAATGAAGCCTTTGGTATGATTGATGTATCAGTATTACTCATCTCCACCCCAGCCCCCTCTCCCAGCCTCCCCCCAAGATTCATTCCCTTTCATCTGGGGTATCGAACAGTGCTTAATCCCAATGTTGCAGCATTGTATATTGTGTCATTCTTGAACTGCGGTCGAGAAAGGTGTATATCTGCCACTGAGTGATTATCAAAGGCTGTAATTTGTGTTATCATGTCAATGTGATAATGTAAAAGAAGCATCCATTGTCACTCTTCGAAAAGAGAAGGCTATTGAGTCGCGGTAACGGGCATCTATCTGACCTGATCAAACCTATAGATCTTGTTTCTAAAAATTCACATCGTCCCTGTACCTCCTCAGAACATTCCCTGCGATGTCATCTGGTCTGTGTCAAGGAAGTCACATATTGACATCAGACTGTCTGACGTGACATTAACATTGGCAACCGATATCCTGGCCTCATTCCCTCTGCCTCAAGACATTTGAATCCTCTTCACTTGACTCTTGTTAACAACATCTCACTTCCTCCCCGAAATCCGATTGTGGCAGATCCCTGGAAAATGTACCTAATGTATTTTATGAATGGCTCTGAATGCTCGGTCATTGAGGAATGAGCAATAACAAACGGTGTTGGTCACAATTAAATAGTTTGTTTGTTTGTTTGTTTGTTTGGGGTTTTACTTCACTTTCAACATTATTTCAGTCATTTCGTGATGAGACCTACTTGCAGCAGATATAGTGCTGCCTCGCTGAATTGTCATGTCGCAGGTCCTTGACATGACAACCCACCCAGTCATAGATTTATAGGGACAACGGGTTAACCCTTTAGGCATGGGCTTCAGCTCACGTGGGAAATTGTATCATGATATCAATCCCGGCACGGCCGGGGATCGAACCTACAGAGGAACAGGTGCTAATAAGCTGGCACTCTAACCAACTGCGCCACGGCCCATGTCCACAACACTTAAATGTTATGGGAGGAGATTTTAACAACATAAACACATATTGGTAATCCTCGTGCCGAGATCCTAGATATTATTTTGGTTGTATATGAAACATAAGAATTGACATTGTATAGGTCTGATTCTTATGGAAATGAAAGACACCTCTTTGTAATAACCATGTTTCTCGATCAACCAGGGGCGATTTGATGTGGCTCAGTAGGTAAGACGTCTGTATCCCATGCTTAAGGTCCAATGTTCGAACCCCATCGGCCAGTCTGCAAGGTGTGGATTTCGGCAAAGGAGTTGTTTCCCATTCCGGTCATTATTTCATGACTGGTCATCAAAGGCTATGGTTTGTGGTATCATGTCTATGTGACAATGCAAAAAAAATCCCAGCCGCTCCTCGAAAGGAGTAGAGCATTGTGTCTCGGTGACAGGCTTCTTTCTATCTCACCTGATACAGCCGAATCATGGCTGAAAAGGCCATTAACACCAATAAATCAAATCAATCATACAGCATGGCTAAAATCATGTTCCCAATAGGAAATCAAACCCAAGTCACCAGCTTCATAGATAGATTTTTAACCACTGAGCCACTACTAGCTTGCCTTCTTTCACTGTCTTTGTGAGGAAATGATGGAATAAAATATGAGGTGATTTGTTTGCGAGGAATCTCAGAGGAATATCTTTCATATCACCCTGACCGGGTTTTACTGCTAAATATCCCATATATAGGCATGACCTTGCTGAAAATACTCATGCAAGGATTCAAAAAAGTTGAGCGAAAGTTTGACCAGATGCCAAAGCCTGATTACGTAATAACACACAAATCCTAGTACACGGAGCTATTGGGGACACGGTAATCCCCGCTGACGTTGGCACTTCTTGCAGAATGCTCTATGAATATTTCAGTCCTCAGAGAGATGGCTTTCCCTTAACCTTTACCGTGCCTGTGTCAGCACTGGGTCGGGTCCGGGGCTTTGGGGAGAAAGGCCGCGGAAAACACGAGCCGACGTTAGCGTGACGTGGGCTGATTTGGGCGGCGTGGCGGCGAGATTTGCTCCCGTATCTGGTCAACCAGGCGTTATGCAAACAGGATAAGGTGTGCTTGATACCGCCGGCAAAGACCATGCTTCAGCCGGGATCAACCTGCAATCTCACTCACATTGAAATCTTTGCTTGTGAATTTATTTCATGCGATATTTGGTGTTCATTAAACTATTGAAGTTTCTACTCTTTTCAAACTGAAATACTATATTAGTGTTGATATTCCTATATATATATGGGCCACCATATACCTTGGCGATAATTTTCCTTGACCTTTTTCCGATAATATAAATGTTTATAACCTATGATTTGTGATCTAATGCTATTTCCCATCATATTTCCCTTACATTTCTGTGCCATTTGAAAATAGATAAGTCAGGTAAGAGCATTATTGAAATAGTCCTGATTTTTTGTATCTTTATAATCTTCACAGTCAATACATTCTTAACAATAGAATGTATTTTAAATTTTAAAAAAAAGTAAATAGATGGATCTTCTGCTAAAATCCAAATCACATACTAGAATTAAACACTTTGTCAACAATTTTTTTTCAGCTGACCAGTGTTCTTGCTAACAATGTAGCACCTTCAGATTGGAACACTGGAGTGATTTTTCTTGTTTGTTCATTAGTGTTTGTCTTTTAGCACAGACCTAATACCCGAACAGACCACAACAAAGGCTACATGTGACAAGATAGTGGTCACAAGAGAAAATGCACAGTACGTAACATAATAATCATATCAAGTGGATTTGATTTCAGTGGATTGCTTTTTTTGTATTTTCATACCCCAAGTCTTTGTGAAATTGCCCATGACCTCTGTGATTTCATGAAAGCTTCCTGGATTTTAAAGAGTAGCATATTTCCTGGGATTTAATAAATAGCATATATCCTGAGAGGAAATTAATCTTTTTGCTATTTATTTGTTAATTGGGTCTTATATCAGTTACAATTGTAGCAAAATAGATAGGACATTAGAATATAAGAGGAAATTAGTAGGTTAAGTGAATTAATAGGATGTACAAAATAAATCAGAGAGAGACATCACGGAGGGGGTAATAGATGTATCATCTGTAATTTGGCAATTAGGAGTATTATGTTCATTTAAATAAATTCAGAAGCCAGGATGAGCAAACATGCAGCATCAAAATTCTGGTTTACAGCCATGTGATTATGCCTCGGAATGTGAGTCCGAGAGGGCTGAGTCTTGACGTCCAGAGTCAGAGAGGACTGAGTTTTTAGAAGTTCATATGTCCGGATCGTTCCTGATGTTCAGGCTGGGCTATTGTGATCCCTCCCGATGACCAGGCTGGGTTATAGTGATCCCTCCTGATGTCCAAGCTGGGTTATTGTAATCCCTCCTGATGTCCAAGCTGGGTTATTGTAATCCCTCCTGATGTCCAAGCTGGGTTATTGTAATCCCTCCTGATGTCCAAGCTGGGTCATAGTGATCATTCTCGATTTTCAGTCCTGGTTATAATGATCGTTCCTGTTCCAGGCTGGGTTATAGTGATCATTCCTGATGTCCAGGCTGGGCTATTGAGATCATTCCTGATGTCCAGGCTGGGTTATAGTGATCACTTCTGGTGTTCAGGCTGGGTTATAGTGATCGCTCTTGATGTCCAGACTCGGTTATAGTGATCACTTCTGGTGTTCAGGCTGGGCTATTGAGATCATTTCTGATGTCCAGGCTGGGTTATGTGATCGCTCTTGATGTCCAGGCTCGGTTATAGTGATCACTTCTGGTGTTCAGGCTGGGTTATAGTGATCGCTCTTGATGTCCAGGCTCGGTTATAGTGATCACTTCTGGTGTTCAGGCTGGGTTATAGTGATCGCTCTTGATGTCCAGGCTCGGTTATAGTGATCACTTCTGGTGTTCAGGCTGGGCTATTGAGATCATTCCTGATGTCCAGGCTGAGTTATAGTGATCACTTCTGGTGTTCAGGCTGGGTTATAGTGATAGCTCTTGATGTCCAGGCTGGGTTATTGAGATCATTCCTGATGTCCAGGCTGGGCTATTGAGATCATTTCTGATGTCCAGGCTGGGTTATAGTGATCGCTCTTGATGTCCAGGCTGGGTTATAGTGATCACTTCTGGTGTTCAGGCTGGGTTATTGAGATCGTTCCTGAAACCCTGGCAGGATGCCAGCCCAGCCGCCGTAATAGAGGTGCACAGGGCCAGCTATCCTGGTGGGGCTCCTCGGCGGGGCTCCTCGGCGGGGCTTGTTTGTCCTCCATTGTACTCTGTAATTGTCTTCTCATATCCCTATTATCTTCCTTTCCCAGTGCAGACGTAACGACATGCACGTCATGCTTACTCACTACCAGATACACCAAGCAGAAAACAACAACCATTCCATTGATATGTTTTGGACATTTTTATGGTTGTAATTTAGTTTGTAGTGGAAATGATATATTTAGAATATGCCTCAATCACATTTGCACACTCATACTTGCTCCTAAATCTTGAAAGTATCGCGTCTTCCAGGCGCCTTGCTCCTCAAAGTGTACAAATTATCATTGGCTTCCATAGCACTGCCTGTATAAACTATAAAAATCAATCATGTAAATATTATGTAATATCTCAATATATGTAGAATCCTTGTTAAGAAATCTATGGTCTTTTATAACTTGGAATAGGTGTAATATTTACCCATGTCTGATTGCAAATATGTTGTTATTTTTTTGTAAATGTCAAATGTTGAGAATATTTGTTCTGATGCGCACATTTGCGTTACTTCACGTGTCATTTACCCAGAATGCTCGGATAGAGGTGTCACCGGGAATATATGGGGTCTCATATTCCTCCTAACAATTCCCCATACGTGTTAGCTGCTGTTTTCTCTCTGTTGACTTTCATCACTCGTTCCTGGTTTCATACATACACATCATGAGTTGGAATATTTGTGTAAATTTCTCATTTCCAGTTTCAGAATTATTTACTTTGCCGCTCCTACACATGACTTTATTATTGAATTTTCTAAGTTTGCCTAGCAACCCAACAATGAATGAATGTCATTCGTCAAAAATAAGATTGGGGAGCAATTTATATTTGTTTTATCTCGTTCTAATCATACATATCCTATTTCATTCACTGCTGTCAAATAAAATGCAATTTAATATATCTTTGTTCAGAAATATTAGATCTTTTAACTGTAGCAGAAAGCAGAACAAGCCATGATATTGTCATTGACAATGCACCAGAAAGGAGATGGGTAAATATGCATATCATGAAATGTGATATTATCAAAAACATTCAGTCTGAAATGGGCAAACTAGCATAAATGTGTTTCACTCCCATTTCCTGAAGTGTGACAACAAAACATCATTAATTTCGACGAAGCAGAATATGGCTATGCATACAAATGGCCTATTAAAGAGCTTAAAAAGCTAAACCAGAATCTCCCCCATCTGCAATCGTGCATTAGTTGTATTACAATGAATTACCATTAATTTAATTTATAAAAAAGGACAAAGCATAAATAATTTTACCACATCAGATCTTTTGATTTCACAGTAATCGGTTCGTGCCAGGCATTATTTATGATTTCTATATTCCTCTTATGTATTTGTATTATTCTACTTTGTCGGCATTGAGCTTTACTAATAGGAGTGTGATGCCCTTTTGATAGAATGCCTCTTATTTTGATTATTGCTCATATGATATATTCTACCATTGCTAAATCCGGTGATTCTGCAAGTATATTGCCTCCAATTGCATGATTATGGAATAGAGTGTAATGTCAGCAATGGTATGATTATGGAATAGAGTATATTGCCACCAATGGTATGATTATGGAAAAGAGTATATTGCCACCAACGATATAAGAACTAGAGTACATTGCCTCCAATGGTATGATTATGGAATAGAGTATATTGCCACCAATGGTATGATTATGGAAAAGAGTATATTGCCACCAACGATATAAGAACTAGAGTACATTGCCTCCAATGGTATGATTATGGAATAGAGTATATTGCCACCAATGGTATGATTATGGAAAAGAGTATATTGCCACCAACGATATAAGACATAGAGTACATTGCCTCCAATGGTATGATTATGGAATAGAGTATATTGCCACCAATGGTATGATTATGGAAAAGAGTATATTGCCACCAACGATATAAGACATAGAGTACATTGCCTCCAATGGTATGATTATGGAGTAGAGTATATTGCCACCAATGGTATGATTATGGAATAGAGTATATTGCCACCAATGATATAAGAACTAGAGTACATTGCCTCCAGTGGTATGATTATGGAGTAGAGTATATTGCCACCAATGGTATGATCTTGAATGGCAAGATAGTGTCTTACCAGCAATGTAGTGTGACCAGCTATTTTGACCGACTCCGGACTAATGGGAAAACGTGGTCCAAACATGTATCAATGTAATTCATCCAACTTCCAAATGACTTCCCAAGGTTAAGTTTCCATCTTATATACCAACGTATAACACTCTTCGGAATTACTTCATTTGTTTTCAAATGATGTTTAATTTAACTTTCAATCGAACTTTCAGAATAACCTGTTTATAAAAGATGGAGATACCCGTGGCACAAATATCTATAAATAAATAAATATATATATATATATATATATATATATATATATATATATATATATATATATATATATATATATATATATATATATATATATATATATATATATATATATATATATATATATATATATATATATATATATATATATATATATATATATATATATATATATTTGATTTTTGCTCCACTTAGGTTTGACCATGAACATTCACAATGATAACATCTCAAAATGATACACGCCTATGGAAACAAGGCTTAATAATAACAAAGTATCTTCATAAATAAAAAACGTCATATAAAGGACAAGGAAATATAGGATATTTGTATATATTCATGTATATAATCATAATAATTTCCTTTTAAATAATACTTTTTATACTATGGGAAATCTACTATGTGTTGGGATGCGCAAATAACATTGTTTCTACAGCTCATTACCGTTTGTTCAAAGAAATCTTTATTATTGGCTGTGGGAAATTACACGTTCATGCAAATAGTTTCAAAGTCAACAACAGTGTACTTTTATCATGTAAACAGACAGGTCTTTGGTATTTTCCTGAAAATCGTTTTTGCCTATAGCGTTGACTTTGAGATGCATTTCTGCCAGCCAAAACTGTTGGCTGACAGGAGTCAACTAGTGTGATGGCAGGTTCTGGTAACAACGATGACAGTGTGATTTATCCCTCAGTCACAGCTTGGAGTGGGTGGACAGCAGGTTGTGATTGATTCAATGGTTCAGGTTATCCGTCCCCACAGCTTAGACTACCATCCTCGCCCATCTGGAGACGTGTCCAACAATAGTCAGCTGTGTGTGGTCTGTCTGTGCAGATAAGCCCGGTAACAGTTAGCCGTGCTGATTGCCCATTGAATTTTTCTGTCCTCCTCTAAGATTGCATAATTTCTCACAAGTCAATGAAAGTAGCTCACAGGGGTAATAGTACAAGTTATGTAGCATTCATCCTACTTCGCAGCCGATAAAACATTATTCAATAATCAGAGTCCATTTTCTGGTCCATTTATTGCCAATCTTCCCATATTTACTATCTATGACCGTGGTTACAAAATGGACCAATGAATGAGAAAGTCTCATTTTGGGAATTGTCTGCATATCTGGTCTGGTCCCTTGATAGAATGGTCATGTAAGGTAGTACAGCCGTTTACAGGGCACCACATATTAGAGTCATCTCCTCCCGACACAGTAACAATCACCACACAACCAATGCTGATTTTAAAGCCTGGGGCAAAAATCGAAGGTGATCAGAGTGGGTTGGGGCCAACAACTGTGTAACATAGGGCAGACGCACGTCGGTAATCCCCGGCTAGGAATTAGCCTTCTAGGGTCAACCAACAGGCCGCCGCACTGTTGAAACGCCAATTTCCGCCTTAAGGACACTGGAGACCAGACGATATGAAAAAGACCAGCAAAAAATGTCATTGCGTCCAAAATGAAGCAGGCAGCTCTGCAATTTCGGAGCATCGTATGACCAAAAAATATCGAGTTTGAAGGTTTCCAAGACCGTTTGTCAGTGCGCCTCAGAACGATGAGAAAGCATCTTGCCATGGGGCCCTGGAGGGAATAGTAAATGACAGCATTACATAGCAACGCTGACTCCGCCACATAGATTCCTTACCATGCATTATTGAGTGAAGCAAGACAACTGCAGACTTCTAAAACAATTCCAAAACCTATATGGTTCTATTATTGAACTGTCATGTCTGTGTCCATGGAGCTTGACTTCGTCCGCATTATCTTACCACAGGGGATATTTTTCCCAAAGTGAAATGCCATTCTGAAGATTTCTTTCTGAGATAACAAGAGCTTCAGAGATGAAGAGGTTATCCTTTATGAATAAATTATGATTCATTCTTTTATAAAGTAAAAGACTCTGACATCAGTGATAAATCTTTTAGATTTATTGAAGATTCTGTGAGGTGTTTTAATTGTCAAATTTCTGACACTTTCCTTCACTATTTCAATCTAAAGGTCGTCTTAGCTTGTTTCATTGAGCCAGATTGACCCTGAACATAACCATAGGCCTGAATTGAAATTTTCATCATGAAGGCACTCTATCAATCTGGCAAGTCAATATTTCCTTTTGCATAACAATACTTGCTGGCCCAGCCTGTAGGACTGCAATGAGGTCTGATTTTGATCATATTGCAATGTCGCTCCTGCTGAGAACTATTTGTTTCGCAGTAATATCTTTTTCTGACATCCTATTTATTATTCACCATCTATTATGGTTCAGATAGAGAGGACACTGTGAGGTTTCTTCAATTGTTTCTTGTTAAGCTTCGCAAGAAGACTTTTTAGGTTGTCGGTTCCTATCAATGGCGGATGTAGACAAGATGTAATGTGGTGCAAAATAGCGTCCTGCGTTTGCGCGCCTTGGTGACCAGCTAAAGCTCTGATCTGATGTCACGTGATAGCACTACTTCCGGTGAGGGCCTCGCTGTCAGTCAACATTAGAGGATAAATATTAGATGGAACCTGTCCACCTATACGTACATTAAGTGGACAAATGTGGATGAAGTGTGAGCACAGAGGGACCATTGAGAGAAATAAGAGGCAAGAGGCTTGTCCACATGGCTCCATTACCTACATTTGCCACATTGCTTTAGTCTTGATGACCTTATCCACACCGCTAACACCCAATTGACCTTATCTGAGTAAAATATGGATCCCAATCAACATTTTGTGGGTTTGTTGGTTCTCATGTGCATAACATTGTTACCCAAATAGACCAAGTGATATTGCACCACCTTGAAGTGTTCCTCCGCTCTCATAAAAGGCTTTCTCTGAGTCTAGACATGTCTGTTTCCAAATTGAAAAGAGTAAGAGCTTTATTTGAACAAAGTATATTAAAGGGAAAACCCCGACATGGTAAAAGGAACGAAAGTGTCAAAGTGCTTCAACTAGTGAGTTAAAAGGGTCAAAGCTACATTCCAATTGAACAAGGGCATGACCTCTTTGAACGTTAGCTTTAATTAAATACTGGATCAAAATAAATCTGTAATTTAAATAATAAGTTTAATATGCTGCCAACCAGTAAGATAAACAACGTGCGAAAGGCTTAATCCGAATGTGAGAGCCATTGTAGATTTTAAAAGAGCGAAGGGCCTTTGAAAATCCAGGAAAAAAGTGACATTTAAAAGCAGCTGCTTCATATTGTCGAGGTAAAGTATCAATCTTTAATCTCCAGAGGTCAATTTTCTTCAAAATAAGAACTGAAATCGTTTCATTTCAACATTTGATGAGCTTGTCAGAATTTACGCAATACATTTAGATTTTTTCACGTATTGATATCCCGGACCTGTTTATATGATGTGATGTGTAGTAAAACTTCATGCTACCCTCACCTGGGAAACCGAAAAGATAATTTTGTATTTATACTCGGAGAAAACGAGAATACATCACAAGAATTTATTATCCATTCACTAACTATTTAACAGACTCTTTCAGATGATAAAAACAAGGATTTGGAATTTCTTAATTATTCTTTCACATCCCTCTCGTATTACACTTAAAAGAGTAAGTAAAATATATAGGATATTGACAACAAAATAAAATATCAAAATATCCCTTGTTTCTGGTTTGTAACCAACCCACTTAATACAAATCCTTTATAACTCATATTTGCTTGGTGAACAATCAAATGAAATGCAAGATCGAGTTAGGAATGTTTATATTCAATTTAATTTAATGCGAATATTTGCCGACAAAATATTTATCATAACTTAATCAATTAAATGCTGTGGAAATATTGTATTCAATTAATTCTTGTGTACTTTATGGATAATCCATAGTGGAGGCCTGCACATAACAATACTATGATAAATATGCTTCTGGAAACAAATTTGTTCTATAAATGAATTCCCTGCTCACACACCCCGGACAAATAGAGCTGCTCATAGTCTTTCTGCTATAATTTGTGTGATGTTGAAGCGTAGGCCTGGCTTATCATACAGTCTGCATCTACATATGTGTGTGGTAAATGTCCTTCTGCAACTTATCTTTATGGTCACATGGACGGTGGAGGTAATTCCATTTTCACAGATGTGGTAGAAGTCATGATTGAGTGTGATTATATTGTGAGTGTATTTATGCTTCATCTTTGCAAGTATTTACATATGTATTTTATCCACCATGATAAACAAGATTGAGTATTGTTTTCGAAAGTAATTTTTACCACAAAGAAATTTTAAGCTGTTCTATGGGCGATAATAGGGTTAGAGTTCTTCATAGTGACAGTAATCTGTGTACCAGAAGACTTTAATGCGTTTAGCTTCTAGGCACCAAAATGGGAAAGATTCAGAAATTTCCGAAGCCTTTACATCAGTGTAGTAGGTCATACTCTTTTATACCTTATTCTGAATTAGCATAAGCCAAATAAGATTAGCGTGCTTTATGGGCACACAGGAATGTGCCCTGAGTCCTGTGCTAATCCAGTTTGTACATCAAGACCTGTTGGCTTAGGTACATACAACCAAAAGCCATCAGCAGGCTGGGCAGCAGGCTATCAGTATTCTGGCCCAGGGGGGACAATCTGAAAGATTCATTCCCTGCTTTATGGTATGTGCTTTATCCTATGAGTGCCCAGTCTGCAACCCCTAATGGAGACATATAGCCACTCCCTCAGTAAACCCTACAAATATCACCAACCATCGGCGTATTCTTACCATATTTCACAGTAGAGGGCGCTGATAAGGGCAAGATGCTTGCTAGTGTTTTTGACTAAAATGAAGTTAAGACGATCCAGAATTGACATTTAAGCAAGACTAGTCGTTCATGATAAGTAGGTGATTGTTTAACTAGTTTATCTATGTAATACTGAGTTCAATGAAATTTGCAATGGAATAACAGCAGTAGAAACCTAGTTTGAGGGGGGGGCAGCATCACAATTTCCACTGAAAGGCTTATTTCCATACACTATTATAGGCTCGTTGTCTCTCTAACTTTTAAGAACCGTTGCTGTACACCGCTACCTCAAAGTGCCCGATTCAGTTCCCATGTCAATTGAACTCATTTGTCTGTGGAGTGGAAGATTTTCAGCGAACATAGCAAGTAGCAAGGTGGCAGAGGTTAGTGGGGATGCAGGTCTGGTCTCACCGGAAACAGACCGGAGACTCCATCATCAACACCCCTACCAACCACTGAAGAGGCCACTTTATTTTATTGTTCTGTATCTAATGGCAGCAATCAGTATGACCGGCAGGCTTAAAAGACATTTAGTATTACCACTTGTACTAAGTACTCATCCTATTTGTTATACTGCAAAATTACCAGAGGATGCAATGCCATTAGCTGTGTAGATGCTGGCAGATTTAGTTTTGCAGACGCATGTAGATGTTTCTTGCACGAACCAATTTTGTGTGTTATTATAAAGGGATTACATGGCATTCATATTTTGACTTCCAATTAATCAGTTCAAAGAATCGGAGAAGCGATAAATTGAAATTACTTGACAAGTCGCTATTTCTCAGAGTGTGTCTCAGATCGAGGCTCTGCCAAGTTAAAGGTCACGTGTGCAATCATGTGACTTCAGTGGCACGTACTGATTGGCTGTTGACACTTGCCACCATCATAGACAGCCAATCAAGTAGCGATCTATTTATCCTGTGAGCAGAGATGACATAGTTATTGCAGAGAGCCAGATAAAAATATCAAGATTTCACAGCGTGCCATATACCAAGAAAGACGTACCGCTATATTCCTCAAATATCCCCATCTGAAAAATTGATTATAGAAATTACAAAGACTTAGTTAAGTTTCTTATATTTTACAGATAATACTTTAAAATACATACTATTTTTATACAACATACAATTCTACTGTGATATGTGATATTTGCATGCGGCTATTTTCCGTGAAACCGATTTAACCCGTATGCAACGTAGTGTTTGTCTACTCGTAATGCTTATTGGAGTCCGTTTCACTATCTTTATAGCTCATCAGCGCTTCGTAACTTTCCCTTGCTACCCCCATGTGCACACTACTCCTGTTTCTGCTATGTCTGGTGTGCATTAAGGTGGCGTGTATAGCAATGTTTTTTGTCTCCCGAGGCTTAACCAGTGACTCCAATCTGAAGGATATTTACGGGGCGCATCTCTTGTTACTAAATTTGGATACACCAGTCATCGACAAGAATGGTTTGACCTGGCCAAAGACCAGTGGCACAAATGGCACTGTTCAGCTTTACAGAAGGGTGATATCGTTATAAATGGTACAAATATATCTCACAAAGGAGCAACCCGTGAGAAGACAAGGGATTTGACATCATTTAATGGTAATCGTGTTGTAGTTTACCTTTACCTGTACGACTACGGCTAAATCGTCCTGACTTAATATGCGGCTTAACCATACTGGTTATGTTGGCAAAATGCGTGTCAAGGTTAGGTCTCACCAAAGGTCAAATCCGAAGAGATATTAGCCGCCCACAAATATACAGGGCTGGCAACAACAGGGAGCATTGGGGACGCTAAAGGTCTTACAAGAGGGGGGAGCCAAATACAAAATACACTGAAGAATTGTCTTGAGGGGGGAGAGCTAGCCACTAAAACATTGAAGTCTTATCTTGAAAGAGGAGGCGAGCTAACCAAAAACTTTATTTTGAAAGAGTGGGTGGGCTAACAACCAAAAAGACATTGAATATTTATCTTAAAAGAGGGGGTGAACTGACCATAAAAGGCACTTCAGTGCCTTTTAGGAGGGGGTGAGTCGATCACAAAAGGCACTGAAGCTTTGTCTTAAAATAGGGGTGAGTCGATCACAAAAGGCACTGAAGCCTTGTCTTATAAGAGGGACTGAGCTGACCACAAAAGGCACTGGAGCCTTGTCTTAAAAGACGGGATAAATTAACCATAAGAGATACTGAAGTCTTGCTCTACCTACAAGAGAAGGCGGGAAAACCCCAAGAGACACTGAAGTTTACTATCAGTGTGACCTTGGCATCCTTTGCCCTGACCTTATTTCCATTAGCCTCCACGGCTTGTTCCTCCTGCTCCACTGAGCTGTATAATGCATACTATCATTGTGTAGCACCGACAGCAATATGACTTTTCGGCAATTGAGTGAATAAAGAAATGTAAATAAAGGCCTTTTCTGTCCATTTTTTATGTTGATGTTGCAAAAGTATATTGTATTATCGGTCCTCGAGAATTAATCATATCTATTAGCAGTAAAAAATGTCCATGGTTTGGGTATAGTCCCTGCCCATATAGATATGACCTATGCACTGGGTTATTGGTTCAACAATTAATGAGCAGAGACATAGGGCTGTTTAAGAGAAAGGATGAGGCCCTTATCTTGCATTGGTTCATTTCCCGTGTCAGTAGTTGGTGGAGTAGGGCGTGTAGGCTTCTATCTGCCTCTCTCAATGTGCTTTTATTGATCCACCAAGCCTGGCTTTTATGCTTTGTCAGACATTCAAACCTCTGGGATAAAACAGTGATAGCACAAATAATGATTATCAATAAGAGAAAGGAATTTTATTTCATCTGGGTCTATTCAATCTTGTTTCACACAGAGGATGGAAAATAATATCGTATCTGTTAACGGTGATATTATTGGCATAACTGTACATGTCAACCACCATTTTTTATTTTATCTTGGAGAGTAGATATAAGTTTGTCTTTATTGCAAAAGAGTGAAACTTCTGAGTGAGATTTAGATAGGATTGGTTAACAGACAATTTGACCAAAGCAGTGAAAACAGAGCAATCGTGCCGTGACAACAATGAGGATGGATGCGCAGTGCCTGGCCTCGTGCACGCCTCGTAGCCCACTCTCCACTTGGCAAGTAATTGCTTCTCTATGCGTCTATCTGATTCATGGTTGATTTGGCCGGCAATACCACCCTGGCTTTAGTGTGGGCAGTGGGCGGTGGATTAGATGTCATCCCGGCCACCTTCGGCCGCACCCACCACTCCTGCAGCCCACAACTTGAAATATTTAAAACACTTTGGAATGACCACACTAGAATTAGCAAAACCTAATTAAGTGAGACAATCTGAACCTGTCATCTATTAAATATAGATGCCATATTGCATTTGGAGCTTAGATAAGGTATGCTCCTCTCAGAGTTAAAAGATACTTTTACCGCAGAGAGTATGAGTTCAGTAATAATTCTCCAGTTTCTCTTCAATATATTTTAATTTCATTAATTTTTTTTAATTTCTGCGTTATTTTACTCCCAGAAATCGACATAATATCTATATTATTAGCATATATTTCAGTGTAATATAACATTCTTTGGATTTCATTATTGTTTGTTCTGCAGCATGAGATTCAGTCACGTGACTCGTCAGCTAGAGTTGTAATTGTCTGATGTTCTGCACACCTAGAGGATTTCTTGCATGTGAATCGTGTGGTTTAATGGCACATGTCTTTGACAAGGCAGACCCATGAAGCAGATTCATATACAACTATAAAGCTGTCAGTCTACAAACAACTCTTAGAAGTCTCTGTCACGCGTTTATTTCTAAACATGTACGATATACATGCCTGTAATATGAATGTACATATTAAATCATCTTATATTAGATTCAATTCATTACCACCGGCATATCTCATCAAAGACAAATGGTTCACGAGCGTCAGTATTGCATAATCAGATAAATGATCAGAACTGCAAGAATTCTATCATTCCAGTAATAAACTAAGTGGTTTGGAGCATCATTGTCAATATGTGTAACAGTACAACTCTCACAGTCAATATTTACAGTATCCTAATTAGATGGTCGATATGGAGTTTGAGCACGTCACAGTGGAACCTGCGATACCTACCAGAGTAACATCATTTCAGAGTGATACAGTCGATATCTACCAGAATAACATCATTCCAGAGTAGTACAGTTGATACCTACCAGAATAACATCATTTCAGAGTGATACAGTTGATACCTACCAGAATAACATCATTTCAGTGTGATACAGTCCGAAGCCATCAACTTCTTATTCCCATTTAATGAGGATCACAATCATTGTTTTTGAATGGTGACATTTTAAAGTAAGGTAACGTGAAGTCATTACTATCATTATCTAATGAGAAAGTCAATGTACGCAGTAGTCTATAAAGTTCCGAATAGCATCAATAGAAACGAGACAGTTCCGTCAGGCACATATCGTGACGTTTAAGAAATGGGGCAGCCCTAGTATATTTGGAGTGACAATGTGATTGCGTCACGCAGCCTGTGTTTCCAGTCAGACCATTATCTGTGTGGTGTCTTCTCTTTACTGTCAGCCTGTCTTCCTTACATCTCCCTTCATCTGTCTCATTCGTCTCTAAGCACAGCTAAATCCGGCATTCTAAGAACACTTTCTTTATATTTATTTGCAATTATGTTATGTATATCTTCACGAAAAAGTACAAAAGGTTCTATTAGACCCAAATGAAGTAAAACCAAACTTGTTATTGGAATATCTCAAAGAAGGTTCTCCTGGATGGTCGCCACGTCGTGCTTCTATTAAAGTAGAATTAGATACTTATGTCTCACGTAAATAGCTTATGATTGTATTTCCACGAGTCTGTGACACATGTCATTGTTAAACACACTTAAACGGCCCAGTGCTGCCGGCCTAATTGGATGTGTAACCTCATTGAGATAGGTACATAGCGAGTAGGGCTTAGCGGGAGATGCTAGTCCTCTTATGTTACACTAGTTTCCGGAGATGTAGGCTTTATTGTGCTACTATAATTCATAAGATATATACAAAAGTATGCTTGCTGTATGAATGCAGGCCTTATCTCTGCTCTATGTTGCCAAAACCTACTCTATTTAATTAAGCAAGCCATAGCTGATGTATATATCTATCTGGATTACTGGGATACTGGTGCTCGTGTGAGATGATTGTCTTCTATATTTTCATGATATAGGTATGGGGAAATTAAGGACTATTGTATGTTGTAATTCTCCCTTCAAGTGGTTAAGGTAATAAATATGTTTTGCAGTCCTGGGAATATTTGGATGTTATTACAGTATATCTGTATTATTCTACAACATGTAGGCTGGGTGAGTGTAGTACCTTGGAGTAATAAGGTAGTACTATGTTGCATGTAGACCGGGTGTCTGCATTATCCTGCAGCATGAAGGCCTGGTGACTGTAGTACCCTGCAGCATGAAGGCTGGGTGACTGTAGTACTCTGCAGCATGTAGGCTGGGTGAATGTAGTATCCTACAGGATGTAGGCTAGTAGTCTGTAGTATCCTGCAGTATGTAGACTAGTAGCCTGTAGTATCCTGCAGCATGTAGGCTAGTAGCCGTAGTATCCTGCAGTATGTAGGCTAGTAGCATGTAGTATCCTGCAGCATGTAGGCTAGTAGGATGTAGTATCCTGCAGCATGTAGGCTAGTAGCCTGTAGTATCCTGCAGCATGTAGGCTAGTAGCCTGTAGTATCCTGCAGTATGTAGGCTAGTAGCATGTAGTATCCTGCAGTATGTAGGCTAGTAGCCTGTAGTATCCTGCAGTATGTAGGCTAGTAGCATGTAGTATCCTGCAGGATGTAGGTTAGTAACCTGTAGTATCCTGCATGATGTAGGCTAGTAGCCTGTAGTATCCTGCAGCATGTAGGCTAGTAGCCTGTAGTATCCTGCAGTATGTAGGCTAGTAGCATGTAGTATCCTGCAGGATGTAGGTTAGTAACCTGTAGTATCCTGCATGATGTAGGCTAGTAGCCTGTAGTATCCTGCAGTATGTAGGCTAGTAGTCTGTAGTATCCTGCAGCATGTAGGCTAGTAGCCTGTAGTATCCTGCAGGATGTAGGCTAGTAGGATGTAGTATCCTGCAGCATGTAGGCTAGTAGCCGTAGTATCCTGCAGCATGTAGGCTAGTAGCCGTAGTATCCTGCAGCATGTAGGCTAGTAGCATGTAGTATCCTGCAGCATGTAGGCTAGTAGCCGTAGTATCCTGCAGCATGTAGGCTAGTAGCCTGTAGTATCCTGCAGCATGTAGGCTAGTAGCCTGTAGTATCCTGCAGCATGTAGGCTAGTAGCCTGTAGTGTCCTGCAGCATGTAGGCTAGTAGCCTGTAGTATCCTGCAGTATGTAGGGTAGTAGCCTGTAGTAACAGGTAGCTTTTAGGTGGTCATGTTTATAGTTGTACAGTCTTGTATGTGTCAGTGCACTCCTGATAGACAGGTGCCCTGTGCAGGTAGCCATGCTGGTCACGTTGTGAGTCCCACGCCCTGACTCTACCTGCAGTGTTACACGCATATCTTCCACTTTCCCCTTCCTACCCCACCAAGTGCCTTCAATCTTAACCGCGGGTGCAAACCAATAAAAAGTCCCTAATGCAATGCAATATTTTACCTCCGCCATTTCAACTAATTAGACAAGATTTGACGAGACTCTAATTCGTTTCATTCTTTTATTATTTTAGTTTACCATTAATGCAATCTCATTCTTAAAGAAAATATTTCCGTGAAATGACATTCAAGAAAGATAAATTTTGTTTATCCCAATATATATTGACAATGATTAAATTTTGAAATGTAGAGGAGTTGTAAAGTATTGGTTGCGGTAAAGTTGAATAGTTCGATGTGTGCTTTTAAATGGGAAGAAAACAATATAGAGATCGGCATTCGGCCTTTATCAAATCTGTCTATGGTAGTAAAAGACCTTTTTTTATAACTCTGAGGGCTGTATTTCAATGAATGGGTTTTGATCTGCTATGCATATGATGAGCTGGTAATAACTGATATCTTAGATTAATGCTTTTACTTTTAAATATTTCAATAAAATATCAACGGATGAAAAAGAAAAACTGTTATGACCTACATGCCCAGGTCATTTTAAGTGACAATTAAAAAATATATCAGACATACGGAAAGATCCAAATTTAAATAAACAAATGTCTAACTTCAAGATGTTAGTTCCAAATTGTTGTCTTGTGCATATGGTGTTTATTGGTGAAAATATAAAATGCAAAGCAGTTGCTTTTTATGGATTGGTTTTTGAGCATGACATGTGAGAGAGTGATTGAGAACCGAGTCCATCCTGTCATTATCCATGTCAAATAGGCTCCCTACAAGGTCTGCTAGGCCCTACTGTAATATCACAAAACTTTACTTTTTGCCACACGCGATGATCAGCAGAAATAATGCCTCCTACAACCTTTTCCTCCTTATATCACTGGTATTTTCCCCAAATGAGGTTTCTGTTCTCTTATCAGAGTTAGTCAGATACAACTAGCAAATCACGTCTGTTTTCCATCTCACGTCATTATGAAGATATTACAGTGGTGTTCTGTGGCCTATTTGTTCACCCATCAAACACAACTCTGGTAATTGCTTCTGCAAAGATGACAATCTTACTTGAGAACTATTCGTTTCCGTGTATTGATGGATACTATCGTGCTCAAAGTGGCAATTAACCCCATAGAAATGAGTGTGTCACCCTAGAGATGCCCGCAGAGGGATTAGTTAACAACAGCAAGAAGGCATGTATTAGTGCAAAATGGAAATTAGAAAAAAAAAAAACTTATCATCGCTCAGAAATGCCGGTTACATCTTAAAGTAATAGTTCGACTTTGTATGTTTTGTTATGGCCGATTTTAATCAGTGTTGGCTGAACTTTGTTGATATAATTTATAGAATAAAAAATAATAAGTGACAAAAATTCCAAAATCCTGCTGGGCTAAAATAACGACAATGACGACCGTTGTTCGCGATTTTTACTCTGATAATTCATAAATAATTGAAATATCTATTTATTCTTTTCAGACATTTTCAAGGAGACGATGATCTAAGACGGTAATACAAAAGTTCAACATGTTATCTCAAACTGGAAATACCACAACTGCAGAACTTGTCATCAATGTGACGTCATCGGTGCTTCGAGCTGTGACATCACAGTCACTCCACCACTCAGATCTCACAACGTCAATGGAAAACATACCACGTGACAAAAACGAGACTTCGAACGTTATTTCACAAGTTTTATCCACAAGAACACCCAATACCACGTTATCTCCGACGCCATCTACGACCCTACATTCCAGCTTGATACCACGTTTACGTTTTGATGGACGTGATGCATTAGTATGGCGTTTTGCCAATACAGGAGAGATGGGCGGTGCTTTGTTAGTTCTAGGCTTAGGTGCTGTGGTAACTGTTGTCATTATTCTTGGACTTGTCTCGTGTATCAAAAGGAAAAAGCACAAATATGAGAAGGTACCGACATCTGACAGACCAGATTTTGAATACATCTATAAGCCTTTACAAGGCGGAAGGCTTGATGAAGAATATGAAAATACATTTGTTGGTGTTTCCATACCTTTGCTGCAAGACAACACCAAAGTATAGCATCACAAAAACTGTGTTTGTACTCTGATCTATTCACTGGCGGATCCGGGACTTTACTGGAGATGAAGGGAACTACTGGGACAATGGTAAAAAAGAACTCAGCAGTCATACACGATTTCAATGAGGTGATCTAAGATGAGATACCAACAAATGTCATCGCCATTGATAATGGACCACTTTGATAATGAGAACACCTAAATATCTTGTAGGTCAAAAATATTTTCAAAAAATGGCATGCAAGAATGTTAAAGAATGTGGTATTGGACAGTACTTAAATGTAACTTCAATCAAAAACTAAAACATTGCTAACCGTATGGTTACAAATGTACATTGAGACATTCCCTATATTTTTTAATCAGTACGGATGTTTTCTTCTGGTTTTGTACATAAATGTGTTCTTTCCCTGAGAGCAGTTTCCGCATCCGGAGCAGCTGCTCTGGAGGACATGGACCTTATAAATAAACCTTGATGTGCTTACAAAGACGTCTACAAAGCCAAACCGAGAATGCCATATAACGTTTGACCTAAAGACCAAGGGTTAGCGTCTTACCTTCTGATATATCAGACAAATCCCATACTTATGTGATAAAGTGTCCTCGGTGGTATCAGAATTGCTTACAGCGACTTCAATGCCACATGAGTAAGCGGGTTTGACATGTCATAAGTAGTGTGTGAATTGCTTTTTTGGGCTGTTGGGACTAATGGAGATTGTTAACATGACATAATGCACGAGAATATTTTGTGAACGCTGAAAGGGAATCTGTTCTGTCATAGTTGTATTTGTATTGCAAATTGTCATAAATTAAGCCACTGAAGCCAGGGTGGATAATGGTGTTTCTTATCTACCATAACAAGGATATATATTCCTTCTATGACATACCATATTCATGTTGAATGCTTCTTTCTTGAGCATCTTACCAGAGTGATGTCAGAGCGGAGACATTAAGAAGGGTTACGATCACACAAGTAAGCTATATTTGACAGTTGCATCACAATTAAGCATTAAATAATATCACAGAGCTCACAATGATAACCTTTGGGTAAGGGACATTATACAGTTGCACAGAACAGTTAGCGACATCATTAGAATATGGAATGTCGGTCTCGTAACCATATTGCAAATGTTATGTACAACAAATATGTAAGCATTTGTATGTATAATGGTATTTATATTATTGCTGAAATAAAGACAGAAATACATAATCTAACATTAAAATTTCTCGATAACTATCCATAATCAATCTGTCAAATATTGTGAATAATCAAAATTATTCATTTGTAATGTTTTACACACTGTTTTACACACTGATTTACACACTGTGGATTCCAACAAGCATACCTTTAACGTTGATTGTAAATACAGGTTACCTGAATATAATGCGTATAGAGTTATTATTGAAGTATCAGTGAAAGAAGGAGAATAAACTGCTAAATGTATATTTTTTACAGTACCTTCCTATTCTAAAGTGAAAATGTCCCAATGTGTTTGATTTAATTCTGCGATTCTGCGCAGCTGTCATTAGAATATTTATAATATGTATTGCAATGACTGTACAAATACTATGAGTGGTAAAGTGTGCAAATAAGAACTATGGAACGGTTTATTGGGAGAGACACAATTAGCGTAATGTCATATACTCTGCCTTGGAATCTGAATATTCTACAGAACATCTCTATCAATTATCGAGGTATAATACAAGTATTAAATATAGAGCTAAAGGCCTGAGTAGCACTGGAGGAAACTCGATCATTTAAAGTTTAATTGGTATATTTATCAAAATATCTTCTTTAAGAATATGCCTCTTTTAATCAAAGATTATTCTCGATGACGTCATCGATTGTCACGTGTAACCCATATTTAGCAAACATAGAGTAGTGTCTGCTGATTTGTACAAAGTTAGGAAATACAGAAAACTGTTGGTGCTAAAATATATACCTTACAGATATTGAAATTTGAAGTATGGGGAGATTTCGATATTTTGTCGGAAATTTCATCATTTTAATTTTATAATAGTCAGAAACTGATCAGGAAATACATCAGGAAACATGGCTAGGACTCATATCAAATCACGTGACCCAGCTTCTGAGACATATCCAAAATTCACATTAATACATGATATTTTTTGCAGATTTACTCAGATTGATGAAATCGTTCCCAAATGCTGATAATTTTCTATATATCAATGAGAGTCGGGTCTTTGTTCAGGCATGTAATGTTCCATATCTAATAGGACTCATCCTTTACAATCGTTTGAACTAAGAATAAACGATGCAATTCATAAATTCAAGAGGCCAAGAACAATCCTAAATGCGGAACTGACATTCTTTTTCACGACATCAACTAAGCTAAAACGTACTAAATATACTTTAATAGTACACTTTACTATTTCAACCATACTTTTTCACTAACAGTGGTAAATACTGTAATTACTTGATCATTTATTAAGCAATTTGCATTTACATAATTTCGTAACATCAAATCAAATGACATATCCAAATGCTTTTAATCTCTGGACGATGAGCAAATGCAAAAGGCCGCATGGTTCTCTTCCACAAATATAAGGATGAGATGTCAACTATTCTGAATTTCCCATATATCTCATTTGTAAAATAGGGCTTTAGTTAGTATGATTGGCTTTCATGCTGAGAAAGACGATGTATACTTAAAATATTTGATATAGGAATTCACTTGATTTAAAGGATCTTGTTAAAAATGTATCGTTTTGAATATGATACTCCTCATCATATTTGTATTGAATGCAAAATAACATTAGTTTTTTAATTAGTGGATCAATGATAAAAACAGCCACTGGTCATAAAATGGACATAAAACTGAACCAATCATAGCTGGGAAAGTTGATTAGGTTGCAACTCTACCGTACTTCCATTAGAGTTGCCAATTGAGCTACTAATGCATATTCATGAGACATTTATCAATGGAAAGGGAGGATTCATTTTCCCACGTTTTGCAACACGAGGACGATATTTTGGCACTTATGATATCTGCACTGCTCTTATATGTAAAATGAAATTTGGCAGGTCAAAATTGGCTCTGACCCCATGCACATTTGTTGTAGCGTTACATAATTCTGGAGAGCGTTTGGATTCCTTGTGATTACCGAGCTGGTTGTGATGTCACTTACCCTGAGTGCTAGATGTGATGTCACCAGTGTGACCTCAGCAGACACCACTCATCACATTGCCTTTCACATCTCGGCGGCACGATGCTCACACGTTCTCACCGTTACACCCATCTACTTGCCCGTAATTGCATTAGAAGGCTGAACGTGGAGGAAATGACCATACCCTTGTATAGAATACCTAATGCTTATGTTCGCAGTAAAATGTGCTTGTCAGGGTAAAAGGTCAAGCTAATTGCAGAGAGTAAAGCCACTGTCTGAAGGTTCGCCATGTTATTACACTTGTCAGGTGGACGCCCTGTAGCCCCTGCAGATTGAAGTGTGAACCCCGCACCTCTGTGACACTCATCAGCGTCCTCCTTCCATAGAGAGGGAAGGCAATTGTACAATATTTATATACACTCCAACCTCCCATTGCTGTACATCCGGGTGTTCCTGCGCGAAAGTCTTTCTTACTTTTGATAATGTTGGTGAGACACATCCGGTATGCGGAAAATTGCTACAGAGTTGCTACCAACCCAAATATAGTGACATTCATGTATCATGCGATATTGATAGTTAACAGGATGTTCCCAAAAATGGCGCATTGCTGACAGACTGTTCCCGTTTTGGACGCTTGGCTGATAGAGTTTCCTCAGTACATAAACATATATGATGGGGTATCCCCATTTTGGACTCGTGGCCTATAGGGTGTTTCCATAATGAAAACATGGTTAATACGATGTTCTAAGTAAGGAGATATTGCTTGTTCCTGTGTGGAGATATGGTTGGTGGGGTGATTACTGTATTGATATATGACACGTTAATACCATTTTCAACTTCCCTTCCATCTCTTGGGGTCTTTTCACTCTATGGTGTAAAATGATCACGTTTCAGCAAATGAAAGTTTTGTCCCCTCAACGCTCATGAAATATTGGTCAACATGAGGGTGTGATGAAAAGTGTTATATTTCTTTCGCTGCAGTGTATTGTCTTGTAATTTAGAATAAATGGGTGGTTTGGGGAAAACAAGACATTTTGTTCATATTGACATGTAGATTCCCTTACAACCAAATATCACATTATATACACATGCAAAATTCATTATGCTTCAAGATGTATTTCTTTGCAAAATCAGCCAAGTTTAAAATCAAGTTTAGAAGTGGTTACATTTATACGTAATATCCAAAAAGGCCGTTATAAAATACAATTGCTGTGCCATTTAGCAAAGAAACATTTAAGGACATCAAGGGTTGCATAAAAGCACAATGTTATGTATGGTTTGGTTATATCTATCAGGTTAGGTACACTAATATTATAATCCTAGAGGTAACAAACTACCATAAACGCCAATCGTAATATGTAGTTTTCTTCGACAAAACACAATTGTCCTGGCCTCGTATGTGGGCATGTTTTATTGATAGATGAAAATCATTTAATATATTTCTAGGTTCATCATTCACAGTGCAAAGTAAATTGCAAATGTCTGGTCTCGCCGGGATTTGAAGCATCCAACCCATCAATCACGAATATGAAAGTAAAACACTATCCACTAAACCGTGGTTGTCAGAACACCTTTTTAGCTTCAAAACCAGGAATTCATCGAAGAACACCTCCACTTTGTGTTGAGATTCTACGTGTTTTAGTTATTCCTGAGATGTAAAAACCAGATTGGCGCATTTCAAGTGATCGGAGAGAGGTCACCTTGGTGTAACAAGAGTGCGGATGTTAATATGTTAGGTCAGGGGAATGATGGGAAGGACGTGCAGGACATAACTAAACTGCTTCCGGTACAGATTGCTTCCTGTCCCACAAGGATGGCTTACATCACAACAAGGAATGCTGGAAGCCGCTCTATGCCCCCCACTGTAAGAATCAGAGAGAAACACGACATGCTACCTCTATAATTCACAATGAATGTTGCCAGAATCATGAAAAGTGAGAGAAGTATTGTATACTGGTAATGACATAAAGGATAAAAGAAACATTCAGTTACATTAATTTACTGCTACCAAGAGTCGTCAATATTTATATCTTGCCACAACCATGAAATGAGGAACTATTGCCCCGCCATGAACGACGAAAACTGTTTTCAGTGCTTTCCGCTTTCCGAACATAAATGTAATCAGTGATATATGTAAAACCATTTCTTGCCCTAAAAGGTTAGTCCAAGAGGCCACAAAAAGTTTTAAACAGTCTTTTGTAAATCTGCACTAGCATTTTTAGCATTCGCTCGAAAGTTTTTTCTTCGTGTGTGTTTTAAAAAGATAACAGACTGAGCCATATAAAAAGAACCTCAAAGATCTATTACCAGTCTTTTGTAAAAACAACAGAAAAGCAATTTGTCACTGTTAGTGAAGTAGTATGGTTCTGGCTGGAACGTATTAATTCAGTTGCCTCTGTCTGTCTTATGTATCTAGCCGTTCTGCTACATGGCTTTTCAATTAAGAATAAGACCAAGTGAAGTCAGTGCGGACCTGTAAGTGAGCTGTGCAGCTACTAAGGCAAAACCTGACCAGAAACTAATGAAAATGAGATTGAAGAGAAAAAAAACGGGTTGCTTGGCAGAGGTGATCAAACAATACAAACAACGTATATGTGAATGTTAAGGTGACCCGGGAATTATTTAAATTTGGATTAGTTTAATATGGAAAAGGGTGGAAATAATTTGAAAAGGTACACTTGCAGAGTGGCTACAGAGAATTATTTGAGATTCATTATAGTTTTACTGTAAAACTGGTGCTATTTCAATAGGAAATATTCACTTTTCAGTTTTGTCTTCAAATCTAGCCTTTCGTCATGCAGTTCAGCCCTTGCTGCCTCATAATCATTCTTTCCTTTATCAGTTCAACCTGTTGGTTCTGTAAAAAGAATTCTTCTTGCTTTCTGAGAAATGGTCCCTTTCTTTCTCATAATAACATATTCTTCAATCACATCCTCAACCCCTTTCATCAGCGAAAATCCACCGCTTCTCTGACATCAGATCCACTCACGAATTCTTTCCTCGCATCACAGGAAGGATACCTAAGCCCTGATTTATATCAGGGATTAGCGAGTACCATAGAAGGCTACATATGCGTTTTCCTGAATATCATGAGGGATATATAAGGTGTGTCCTTATTGGAGTCACTGGCTGCTAAAATTAAAATATGAAATCTCAATTCGTTCTACTTTACTATTTCTAGAGATTAGATAATGGTTGAAATGTAGAGACAGGACCGGAAGTTTACACTGATATGTCACACAGAGAGGTATTCTGGATGCACCAAATCAATTTGTCTCCAATGTTCTTCTTTTAACGTGGAACATTCACTCTTGGTGAATCAGTGGTGTCGCTGATCCCAAGCATCATCTTCTCTATGTCCCACAGGAAGTGAAAGCTAAAAATGGACTGCCTGACAACAACACTGCGCTTTATGGAGATAGAGGAACCACAGACGACCAGATGCACATCCAGATAATGACTAAATGGTAATACTTAAATTGATGTCCCACCAGATTATCAGCCGCTCCAAATTCTTATATGCCGAGATTGCATTCTTGTTATAAGATCAAACCCCGTTCCCAAAGGGTTAAGCTGTTGTCACAATAAATCTGTGATTGGGTGAGTTGTCATATTAAGGATGCCTACAGCATGCCAATTCAGTAAGTCTCGTCATGAACTAACTCAAATAATGTTGAAAGAGACGTAAAATTAAAAACAAGCAAATCAAGACAAGAATTTGGCATGAATTTAAAATTCTAACACTGAAATGTCGGACACAGTGATACTAAGTCTGGGTCAAAAATTAGAATAAAATAAGTCTGTTTTCCAGAAAGCACTGTTGTGCCCAAAATTTCCCGCCCAAATCTATGGCTTCATTTTTATTCTGTTGATTCATTTGGTCCGTAAACTGGAACAAATATAGACAATATTACATGATAAATCTCTTGTATAGTCCTCATGTTATTAAAAATGTAAATTAATTTTCTAAATTTCAAGAAGTAATTCTATACCTTCAATATCCCATTGTTTTTATATCATTGTTCAAGCCATATCGGATTATATAATTAGTTCTAAGTGGAGCACTTGTTTATCTTAATCTATGAGACTAAATTTCGTCATATGAAGCAAAGCACAAAATTAAATCAGAATTGGCCAGAGACTAAGGAGACAAATATATGAGCGTTATGTAGAGTCACAAAGGACTCAGCAAGATATCAAGTAGCTACTCTAAAGCCAATATGGGAGCAGGCCACTGCATAAATTAACCTCCAAATTATTGATATTGCATTTCAACCTGCAAAGGGCAGAGATATATGGAAATCTCAAATATTGGATTATGATGATATAACAGTTAATGCATTTGTATTACATTGAATGTAGTATGCTTGGCGTATTGCCTTCCAAGTATTTAACTGGAACTATTTTCATGTGCGTTGGACTAATTGCAGTGTATGAGGACTGTTTACTCCTTGTACAGTGTATTTGTAGACCTGGATTTACCAACTTGACACTGTCTGACTGATAAGTACCTTCCCCCGCTGTTCCTCAGCCCCACACATTTGACCAGACATCCTATCTTTACCCTTGTGAGTCAACACAACTGTGTATTTGAGTGGGGATGGGATCAGGCCAAAAACTCAGTGATCAATTCTTGTTATGTCAATATACCCTTGTATGAGCTGTATATGGTCACCCTCTATCAATCAAACGTTTGTCATTATCACCAAATCTATTGTTTGTAGATAGATGTTATTTTCACCTATCTGTTGCCTGGCATGATGGATGCTTTCCATATCTGGCTGGTTATATAGCGGACAAAGATTGGTTACGATATCATCGCCCAGACCAGAATCACCACAAGCTTAACAGAGCTGCACAGAATACGGGATCTCATATTTGTGAATACCTAATTACATCTGAGAGTATTTTACTCGAGGTAGTTCTCCCATTTAATATCATGAGAGTCCTAAGCAAGTAATTATAACTCATACCTTGTGCCATTGTGTGGGCTTGGGGAATGAATATAAACTTAATACAAACAACGTTATGCTCTTCAATTTTTGTAAATATAAAAATAATGAATTAATACAGACCTATCTGTGCAATTTATTAAGACTTTTTATCTTATATTCTCCGGAATCTTACTTGTATCATGAAGTATTTTTATTTCAAACTTGTGAGGAAGATAATATGTCAACAATTAATCAAGTCAGGTAGGATAATTTAATATCACTCTGAAAATAGAACATAAATTCATATGCCCCGCAGTGATATGTCAGGGAAAATAATTGCATCATCCAAACCAAGGAGCTCATTTTCTTCCCCATCTGTGGATCACTTCAGAGGTAAATGTCCGAGGAATTGAGCAATTCTCCAGCCATTATCCGTGTCATATTATTCATTTTTCTGTGCTGACTTCTGTGACCAATATATCATCTCAGATGAAATAATAAAAGCTTCATTGCCATTGGTCCCATTCATCACGTGACCCACAAGGGATTTCAGCGTGTATCACATGGCTACCAGCCCCACATTTACACACATACATATGGCCATGTCAGTATATATATACTACCAGCTTATTTCCAGCTTTTTTTCTTTCTGATCCGTTTGAAGCCCTGCTGTCAGCTCTGATATAATTACCCTCGTCAATCTTTGCCCCCAGAAATCTCTTGTATACTCGGTACTGCTTGAAAAGAATACCCTCGGGATAACTAATGAGCTCTAGATTTTGTATTTGAAATCAACGAAGAGCTATATTCTTTATGATATCAAAAGGTGGTGCCCATTAATTGTAAATATATCTATCATTCCTGCTTTGTTGAATCAACGGATATTTATGAATTGGCTTTGTTTGTTGATGTACTAAGTATAACTCATAGAAAGTAAAGTAATTTGTGTCGTTAGCAATCACATGATCAGTCTTGATATCACATGATCAGACTTGATATCACATGATCAGTCTTGGTATCACATGATCATTCTTGGTATCACATGATCAGTCTTGATATGATTATATCAGTCCCTTCAATGCCTAATTCATTACATATTTCATAAAGGTATCAGTGATATTTTATGATTGTGACAATTAACAATATTAAAATTCTATCGATAACGACGTTTAAGCTCTTTTCATCATTTGGGCCTGTGGAAAAATGTACAAGGTAAATAGATAAGTTTTTGTGTGGTAAAATTGTGAATTGACAACATCTAGGTGTGCTTTATGTGTCCCATCATTCAGTCCTTGGAATGTATTTACTTAGATGAGCAGCTTGGATTAAACACTTGATTGGTGCCAGATACCAGAGATATCAATCACAATTCCTGTCTACTTTCTATTCATGTTCACCTTACCATGAAATCATGTCGGGCAAATACACGTTTGACCTGTATTGGACTTGGAATTGACCCAATCAATAAACGGCTAATCATACATCTCGGCCAGACAAGATGTGTACCTATATGAACATGTACCCCTGTGTATCTCATCGGGTTCCCAGCATTATGAGCAGTTGAGGGCTGCTTTGCCTCTGATGAAGGGTTCCATTGTGTTTGGCCCGGCTTGGGCTGCCTGCTGGGAATCACTCTACTTGTCTCATGATGGAATTATATGTGTCAGTTAGTCTCTCATGGCCTCAGAACAGCAAAGTTTCTCTCAGCTGTTGTATTTGGCTTCAATATCCTCTAGTGCTGACCCAAGGGAAATGTCTATTTATATCACACAAATTTGAACAATGAATTGACTCATTTTTTGGCCAGTTATGTTTTAATCATGCAAGCACCCTTGCGATAAGGAACTATTTTTCAATTATTAAGGATATAGGTGTACTTAATTGTTATAAGGCACCTTTTAAGAATTCGGTATTCATGCAATGTTCCGGAGCAATTACTTTCGCAATCCTTCCTTTATTTGCATGTTTTAAGGTGGATTATTTGGTAAGTTGATGCTTTAAATGTTTTAAATGAGTTTTTTTTCTTGAAGTAAATATTAGACAAGGAGTTACTTTATCTGCATAATTCTTAACTGAATACGGTGAATGTAATTTGAAACCAACAGGATATATTGGTAGCGGGGATGACAAGTTTGGCCAGGTTTAAGCCTCGTTTTGAGACATGCGGCTTATGTGTTGTCTTGCGCACACCGTGCAGGTGAACAGTATATCACAAAACCCCAGCCGCATACTTGACAAATGGTGACGTGTAGTCACACTAAATCAACCAGGCAGTGGCATCATGGGCGAGCTGCTCACTTTATCTAAGCCACTCAAACAGTTCACAGTTCATTTGCATGCATTCATAACTGCTCATCAAAGTAAGCATCCACTCCCCAACCAGGCCTATTTTAATTGCGGTTTTGCATAAAACATGATTATACTTTTCGTTAGTTTCAGCCATTTTGCTTGATTACATCATAAGTCCCACAAGAGCAAGCATTAACCAAACATGGAGAATTATCTGCATTCACGCCGCTTAACCGACTGCCTAACTTGGCGCTGCTTCTTTATTTGTCTGTTGATCTGCTCCGGATAAATGATGCACTCTCTCTGCTCATAAATTGAGCAGACGACTCACGTGAGAAGCTCCATGTGGCCCTAATGGAACTAATGCCAACATGGCTTTCATTTGTCTCTTGCCATTTTGCTGCAAGTAAAAGGAAGGATATATATGCGATAGATGTGTGGGAATTGTTACATTTTTAATTGAGAAAAATGCTATCCGTAATGGAGCAATCCTTCATGTCCATATTTATGTAAAAGCCAAACAACAGCACAGAACAATATCGATTACTTTTCCAAAGTTTTAAACCCAATGACACTTTTGACGAGAAACATCGGAGAAGTTTTGTTTTTTGTTTTGTTCTGGGAGTATTTCTTTACAGCGTCAATGATGTATTTGATGCCTTTCTGTTACTCTTTTTTCAACATTTCAAAGATCTTGTTTGAGATAATGAATAACTCACAATCATCGCTTCACCGGAAACCATGGAAATAATGGTATCATAGCAACGAATGGGATGTGGAAATGGAAAAGAAAACAATGGCCAGTTACAAGGGAAAAAACATCCTACATCAGCAAAGGTCGCCTTCACAGTCAAGACCTGTGAATGCCAGAAAGCGCAAACTCTCATAGCCCTTGCATTTGACCTTGAACTTTAAAGGATAGGAATGTTTGGACCGGAGACTGATTAATCACCAAGGATTCAGGTTGGCACTATGAAACACAGCGACCAGCGCCATCTGTGGGGCTGCGATCATCCGGGCCGATCTTATCAGGCCCATGTAAGCCACTTGGCCATTTCCAGATGCGTATCACCAGTCGGGAAAAAACATTGTGATAGATAAATATCATGAATGGAATTGCTTCTCTTCAAAGCGCATATTGGACATATCCGAGATGAAATATTTAAATGTCGCATTTAGTATTGCTAACATCGAAGCATTGTGATAGAGAAATTATTGCGATCAATGATTCATTGTGAAATTACTGTATTGTTTTCGATTCATAGATAACCTTATCAATAACATATAAAACACACATGTTATACATCTATAAATGATTAAATTCATGACATCTTATGCCCATAACTGTCTTTTACCATATGTATATCAAATACCCACACTGCTTCCAAGAGGTCCTGCTTCAAAAGGTCCTTGCCACAGTTGACTAGAAGATGTTTCTACTTTGTCTATTTTGTATATTTTGTATATTGAGCCCCATTATGCCAGCTACAGGTCCATCATGAAAAGGTCCTTCCCAGACTTGACCAGAACATGTTTCTACTTTGGCTATTTTGTATATTTTGTATATTGAGCCCATTTCAGAAAGGTCCATCCAAGACTGCCTCCAAAATGTCCTGCTTCAAAAGGTCCTTGCCAAAGTTGACCAGAACATGTTTCTACTTTGTCTATTTTGTCTATTTTGTATATTGAGCCCCATTATGCCAGCTACAGGTCTATCATGAAAAGGTCCTTCCCAGACTTGACCAGAACATGTTTCTACTTTGTCTATTTTGTATATTTTGTATATTGAGCCCCATTACGGAAAGGTCCATCCAAACTGCCTCCAAAAGGTCCTGCTTCAATAGGTGCTTGGCACAGTTGACCAGAACATGTTTCTACTTTGTCTATTTTGTATACTTTGTATATTGAGCTCCATTAACAGAATGTCCTCCCAGGACTTGTGCTTCACACTGCCCCCAAGAGGTCCTGCTTCAAAAGACCCTGGGCACAGTTGACCAGAACATGTTTCTACTTTGTCTATTTTGTCTATTTTGTATATTGAGCCCCATTATGCCAGCTACAGGTCCATCATGAAAAGGTCCTTCCCAGACTTGACCAGAACATGTTTCTACTTTGTCTATTTTGTATATTTTGTATATTGAGCCCCATTACGGAAAGGTCCATCCAAACTGCCTCCAAAAGGTCCTGCTTCAATAGGTGCTTGGCACAGTTGACCAGAACATGTTTCTACTTTGTCTATTTTGTATACTTTGTATATTGAGCTCCATTAACAGAATGTCCTCCCAGGACTTGTGCTTCACACTGCCCCCAAGAGGTCCTGCTTCAAAAGACCCTGGGCACAGTTGACCAGAACATGTTTCTACTTTGTCTATTTTGTCTATTTTGTCTATTTTGTATATTGAGCCCCATTATGCCAGCGACAGGTCCATCATGAAAAGGTCCTTCCCAGACTTGACCAGAACATGTTTCTACTTTGTCTATTTTGTATATTTTGTATATTGAGCCCCATTACGGAAAGGTCCATCCAAACTGCCTCCAAAAGGTCCTGCTTCAATAGGTGCTTGGCACAGTTGACCAGAACATGTTTCTACTTTGTCTATTTTGTATACTTTGTATATTGAGCTCCATTAACAGAATGTCCTCCCAGGACTTGTGCTTCACACTGCCCCCAAGAGGTCCTGCTTCAAAAGACCCTGGGCACAGTTGACCAGAACATGTTTCTACTTTGTCTATTTTGTCTATTTTGTATATTGAGCCCCATTATGCCAGCTACAGGTCCATCATGAAAAGGTCCTTTCCAGACTTGACCAGAACATGTTTCTACTTTGTCTATTTTGTATATTTTGTATATTGAGCCCATTTCAGAAAGATCCATCCAAGACTGCCTCCAAAAGGTCCTGCTTCAAAAGGTCCTTGCCACAGTTGATTAGAAGATGTTTCTACTTTGTCTATTTTGTATACTTTGTATATTGAGCCCCATTATGCCAGGTACAGGTCCATCATGAAAAGGTCTTTCCCAAACTTGACCAGAGCATTTCTCTACTTTGTCTATTTTGTATATTTTATATATTGAGCCCCATTACGGAAAGGTCCATCCAAGACTGCCTCCAAAAGGTCCTGCTTCAATAGGTGCTTGGCACAGTTGACCATAACTTGTTTCTACTTTGTCTATTTTGTATACTTTGTATATTGAGCTCCATTAACAGAATGTCCTCCCAAGACTTGTGCTCCACACCGCCTCCACGAGGGCCTGCTTCAAAAGGTGCTTGGCACAGTTGACCAGAACATGTTTCTACTTTGTCTATTTTGTATACTTTGTATATTGAGCCCCATTAACAGAATGTCCTCCCAAGACTTGTGCTCCACAGTACCACCGAGAGGGCCTGCTTCAATGGGTGTGGTTTGCCTATAATTGACCTGATGCCCCAAGGGTTTTAGGTTAATGTCCACATGCAGGTATCTCATTACAACATTTGTATCTGATGCCACTCTCCCAGCTTTGCTGTGTGCCATGTATGTACATACATTCAGGAATAAATAAAGTTATATATCTGGAGCCTAATCCACAGTTAATTGTTTATAGTGAGTTACATACTTGGTTGTGCTTTATTACCATTGACTCATATATGGGGCTCGATATACAAAATATACAAAATAGACAAAGTAGAAACATGTTCTGGTCAAGTCTGGGAAGGACCCTTTGATGATGGACCTGTAACTGGCATAATGGGGCTCAATATACAAAGTATACAAGATAGACAAAGTAGAAACATGTTCTGGTCAAGTCTGGGAAGGACCCTTTGATGATGGACCTGTAATTGGCATAATGGGGCTCAATATACAAAGTATACAAAATAGACGGAGGAGAAACATGTTCTCGTCAACTGTGCCCAGCGCCTTTTGAAGCAGGACCTCTTGGGGGCAGTGTGGAGCACATGTCTTGGGAATACCTTTCCTTAATGGGGCTCAATATACAAAATATACAAAATAGACAAAGTAGAAACATCTTCTAGTCAACTGTGGCAAGGACCTTTTGAAGCAGGACCTTTTGGAGGCAGTCTTGGATGGACCTTTCTGAAATGGGCTCAATATACAAAATATACAAAATAGACAAAGTAGAAACATGTTCTGGTCAAGTCTGGGAAGGACCTTTTCATGATGGACCTGTAGCTGGCATAATGGGGCTCAATATACAAAATATACAAAATAGACAAAGTAGAAACATGTTCTCGTCAACTGTGCCCAGGGCCTTTTGAAGCAGGCCCTCTCGGTGGTACTGTGGAGCACAAGTCTTGGGAGGGCCTTTCCTTTATAGGGCTGAATATACAAAGTATACAAAATAGACAAAGTAGAAACATCTTCTAGTCAACCCTGGTAAGGACCTTTTGAAGCAGGCCCTCTCAGTGGTACTGTGGAGCACATGTCAGGGAAGGATCTTTCTTTAATGGGGGGCTCAATATACAAAGTATACAAAATAGACAAAGTAGAAACATGTCCTGGTAAAGTCTTGGAAAGACTTTCATGTTGGACCTGTAGCTGGCATAATAGGGCTCAATATACAAAGTATACAAAATAGACAAAATAGAAACATCTTCTACTCAACTGTGGCAAGGACCTTTTGATGCAGCCCCTCGTGGAGGCAGTGCGGAGCACAAGTCTTGGGAGGACATTCTGTTAATTGGGCTCAATATACAAAATATACAAAATAGACAAAGTAGAAACATGTTCTGGTCAAGTCTGGGAAGGACCTTTTCATGATGGACCTGTAGCTGGCATAATGGGGCTCAATATACAAAATAGACAAAGTAGAAACAAGTTATGGTCAACTGTGCCCAAGACCTTTTGAAGCAGGACCTCTTGGTGGTACTGTGGTGCAAAAGTCTTGGGAGGACATTCTGTTAATGGGGCTGAATATACAAAGTATACAAAATAGACAAAGTAGAAACATGTTCTGGTCAAGTCTGGGAAGGACCTTTTCATGATGGACCTGTATCTGGCATAATGGGGCTCAATATACAAAATATACAAAATAGACAAAGTAGAAACAATTTATGGTCAACTGTGCCCAGGACCTTTTGAAGCAGGACCTCTTGGTGGTACTGTGGTGCAAAAGTCTTGGGAGGACATTCTGTTAATGGGGCTGAATATACAAAGTATACAAAATAGACAAAGTAGAAACATGTTCTGGTCAAGTCTGGGAAGGACCTTTTCATATGGACCTGTATCTGGCATAATGGGGCTCAATATACAAAATATACAAAATAGACAAAGTAGAAACATGTTCTGGTCAACTGTGCCCAGGGTCTTTTGAAGCAGGACCTCTTGGGGGCAGTGTGGAGCACAAGTCTTGGGAGGACATTCTGTTAATGGAGCTCAATATACAAAGTATACAAAATAGACAAAGTAGAAACATGTTCTGGTCAACCCTGGCAAGGACCGTTGAAGCAGGACCTCTTGGAGGCAGTGTGGAGCACAAGTCTTGGGAGGACTTTTCCTTGATAGGGCTGAATATACAAAGTATACAAAATAGACAAAGTAGAAACATCTTCTAGTCAACCCTGGTAAGGACCTTTTCAAAGGAGGACCTCTTGGACGCAGTGTGAATGTTTGATAGACATATTGAAACAAGACAGTTATGGGCATAATATGTCATGAATTTATAGATGTATAAAATGTGTGTTTTATATGTTATAGATAAGATTTTATATCAATCAAAAACAAAATTCATTACAATTTTAGTCTCATATCTGTGGTTATGATATGGAAAATATGATGTGTTATGAGCGCTCCGTTTTCTATGGAGTATCTCCCTGTTAGTGGAATGGGAATTCTCTTTTTCATCTTATTCCTTAAAGGGGACAATTAAATTATCAGCAGTGACTTAGTCCAAAATCGAATGACACAAATATTCAAAAGACACTCATGCGCCATTATTCAGACGGCGCTTATCTATTTTCCATCGACATTGGGTATTACTTTTAACAATTAAATCGCTAGATTCCTGGGTGCACAATAGATATATTATGCAGTTAATTCCGCCATGCCATCAGGTAATCGACCTATCACATTGCTTCTGAAGACGGTGCCTTTACAGGGTAAACTGCCATCAAATCTCTCAGTTTGCTCGCCAAATCCTACTTTTGGCTTATGTTTTATTCTTGAATGTTTAATTTTATAATATTACATTGCCATGCAAATTCAGAGATACTGTAAAGAATATTGATAAAGCATATCCTTTTCCTATGATTTTCATTAAAACACCTTTTTTGCGTTTCTTGGAAACAATTAATCGTTCAGAAAAATGTTCTTCACATTACAATTATCTCAAAAGTAATTTTATCTGATGCATCAGACTGACTATGAATATTTCGAATTTCACTTTTGTTGGCTTAAGGATGAGGTGTTTACATCTCTCGATGCTCATTGCTGTATCCATAGCAGTGGTTCTAATGTATTATGAGCTATGTGACAATTAATGACAACATACTTCAGTCATTGTACATAATGCATTTGAAATATATAAAAATAAAATATTGCCAATTCAGACAAATAGTGCCAAGCTGAGTAGTAATATGGCACAGCAAAACATCTATGTATCTCCATTTTAATTTCCTCTCTGTCTCATCATTCCAGATACAATCTTGATTTGTTGTCCTTGCAATATTTCCATTCAGGATAAATGAGGAGAAATGGTAGAGCAATGTGAGGAATGCATCACTCCAGGAAATTAGTTTCTAATATCTCTTGGAGTGCAGAATTTGCATCTCTCAGAAGAATCTTTCTCTTCTGGTAATTTGTGCCTGTTAGTGCAAAGAACACATTCATTATCTTCAGCCGCCTGCAGATTGTTTTTATGTGATTTTCTTTTTTTAATTTTAGACAATAAATTAACTCACAGAACATTTATTGATTGAAGCAATGTAGAATTTTTTATTCAAAGATTTTCGCTCCTTATTCAGAGGTTTTTGACCAAATTATATGTTTTTGATCTCATGTTTAGGAAAGCTATGACAACATCTTATCAAAATTTACCTTTATCAAAAATATTTTGTTTAAAATCATCGCTAAATAAGTTAATGGTTCGATGTCACTTACTGACTGTAATACATATGATACATGTAGGGTTTTCTACCATTGGCTCATTTGTGTGAATGTGGAAAAAATATAATAAGATTGAGAAAAAAAATCAATCAGATCACAATAATGTATGAAAATTAACCTTGTGATGGTTTACCTGATGTTCGTCACCAATTAGATTTCTCGGTTTTAAAGAGAAATAAAATATCTTAATCAATATATTTTATGAAAAAGGTTCAATTTGGATATATTCTAGTTTTGTGAAATGGTTATTAAGAACAGATTTACTCAAGAAAAATTAGTGAATATCAGTTATATTTCATGATCAGCTTAGATTTTAATGTGCAGTCTGTCATCAAAACAGTTTTTCTTGTTATGAAAATGAAATATTTGGTCAAGCACCAAAATAATCATAATGAAATCACTTTGGCAATATGATTTACATTCAAGTATCTCTATGACTAACAATAATCCCACTTAATTGCTTCTTCGCGGGAAAACAATTATGATCTAATCAACTGTAAATCTTACATTTTCTTCAAATCTAATTGAGTTTCAGTAATTAGTCCAAAAGCAGTCTAAATTAACACAATTTAGTATATGAAAAATGTCTCTTCTTATTCATCACATATCTATTTATAAATCATCGTCGAGATTTACTACCCTTAATCTATTTATTTTATTGTTTAGGATGTACATCCGACGACAAGACAGCCGTAGTTACATTTTCAAAGTCTTTCAAGTGCGTCTACACTTGAGAAAATATCCTTTTCTGGATATCGGCATTGGCATTCAATTGTGAAACTGAAACTGAAACGTTGCTCTGTTGTCTTCCGCAGCTCTGTTGCTGTCGGCTGTCGGCATAGTTTTCAAGGATAAAACTTAAGGTAATTTAAACTGTCTGAGGTCTAAAAATAAGTGAGACTATAAATGATCAGAGTTCATTTGTTTCCGTGGCCAGTCTTTCTTTGATGTTTTTTGGATCCCTGTTGGTGAAGAAATGCTATATAATTATAGGAGGGAGGAGAATCTTGAGTGTTCCCTTTTGCATTTTTCTACAAATCAACCTTTAATATTCTTGCTTGGGACAATCTTTAACTACTGATTGTGGATCTTGGCAGAAAGGTGTACATTCCTTGGTGTGCTAGGGTGTTTATCGACTCTACTGTCTAGAGAGTTAATACCCTCTGACCACATAGTGTTCAAACTTTCATGAAATCAGATTTTCAAGTACATAATATAGACGTTTACGCCCTAAATTTTATGATCAAATGTTATTACCCATCATATTTCCCCCACATAAATGTATGTGCCATTTGAAAGATGAGTCTTCTCTGAAAAGTCCTTTTAAATTATACACGTGATCGTTAACAAACTTTTCTTCGCTGACCAGTGATCTGACACAAATACCTACTCGGCAAAGGTTGATAGCAATTAAGCTGCTTCAATTTGGAACACTGGGGTGATTTGGCTCACAGAGCATGTTTGTCTATTAATTGGTACCGGCCTAACATTCTTCAAACGACAACATGCCCCATGCTTGTGCTCATGTGACCACATAGTGCTAGGCACTTTCAGCAAAACACAATAATTCTGGCAGATGTATTTTGGTTGATTTCAGGGCTTTGTATATCACAGTCTCATAACTACATATTATTTGAATAAAGCCCAAATCTCTGTAAAATTGTCTGTGATCTCCATGATTTCATGATCATGAAATATAAAATATTATAATACAAGAATATATATGTAGATAAGTGTTTATTGTAACAAGAAAGATTATTTTGAAAAATAATTGATACTGTGCTGTTGAAAACAAGCTAATTTCACAATCATACAATATTTAACATGAGAAATATCAAGACGTGTTATTGAAACATGATATACATGGGATCTATTTAGTAAAATCATTCTAATAAAAGCATAAATTAGTCAATAAGACAAAACCAACATTCTCTGTATTGTTCCAATTGTGTCCTAAAAACACTGAAGCATATTGATATTAGTGACGCCAGGTGGTGTCTATCTACAGAGGATGCTGTGAAGAATAGTTTCCATATCAAACACTAGAGGGAGTTGCAGTGCTCCTTGTCAGCATCCACACCTAGTTCTTAATTCAGTTGAAAGTGGTCCGTTCTGTTTATGCGCCATATGTTATGATTCAAGTACCCAAATTCCTGGTGCTGTGTCAAACAATCTTAATATTAGAATGCTAAAAAATGAATTTTGGTATTAAATGAGTTTTTAAATAATAGGTAAAAACTATTTCAGATATATTTTAACATATATAAGGGATTATTCATTGTAGTGTTTATTTGCTGCATAAAAGTAGAGCGCCATCGCCTTGACTGTGAATGTGTTTGAGGAGTGTTACATAATCTGACCGGGGGTAAATGTTTCACACACCTCAATGTTGCCATTTAAGAATAAATACCGTTGACTGTGTTGGCAAACAACTCAGCACTACAAATATACCTTGTGATCTTCAGTTTATTTAGCTGACTCATTATTGCCAGACAATCTATCTGACAAAACTTTCAACATCTTTTCCCTTGAGCACCAGTAACCTATTTGCAGGATATATATGAATTCTTAATTTTCAATTCTTTATGATTCCTTTACAATGACAATTATTATTTCTGTTTGCTGTATACTTCAATGATAAAAAGCAAAATAAAAAAATAAATATTGACTCCTGATAACACAAATGCTTCTGACGCGAGCCACTATGTGTTACATGTTTGCAGTTTTAACTGATCATGTGTGTGTGCGTGTGTGTGTGCAATGGTGCAAATTAAAGTGAGGAAATATTGGAGAGATTTGTGGGGCAGGCTGTATTGATACATGTGCTTCTTCTTAAACGTGGTTTATTTGTGGTGTAAGCTGACATAGAGTCTTCATTTCTTGAGCGACCTCGATGTGTTGGTGTTTGTCACTGATACTTGCCTCCTACAAGATGCCACAGTGGATCTGACTAGAGGTGCCTACCACCAGATCCCACTACCCACAACCAGTAACATCCTTTATATTGTCATAAAGAAATTTACACCTCACTTATAAAGTGTGAGAAAATAAACGCAATTGTGCATATCTTTGTGCGCCATTGCACATGGGGATAATTCATAAAACAATGGTATTGACGTAAATAACAAAATGGCTTCGTGCAGATGCAGATGACAACTTTATTTTACTGAATCAAAATGAGTGAGTTCCACCATAAGTTGTCCGTGGGCAGCGTCCGTCTCCCCAGGTGGCAGTAGTAGTGGTCACCTTGGCCAGGTAAGTTACAGTATCCGCCCTGGCTATCTCGGTGCTTCAGACTTTCTGTCTCCTCCGCCAGGCCATCTCTTCCATCCGATACGACAGTGCCCTCTGTCGGCGGAATCGCTCTCCGTGGGCACTATCCTGTCATATCTGCTGGGTCCTGTGTGGTAGGAATTGGGAACGACACTGTCCGTGTCGTCGTGTGAGATCAAATAAACTCACAAAAATAGAATAAAGATTAATATCAGGAATAAAACAGATTAAAATATTTGGTTTGGTAAAAACATTTCAGGGTAAAAAGCCTCAATAGTGCAATTTCTATAATCTGTGCACGTTTAATTTCTTGAATAAATTATCTCATTAAATGTGTAAAATATCAAATACACAATAATTCACAAAGATGTTAAATGTGTATACAAACCAAGTGGAAAATGATCAATGATCTTTAAATAGCTACAGTATCAGAAATAAAATTATTACTTTATTTAGCACCAAATAGCAAAATGAAGGATAATTTTAATATGTGTGTACATGAGTATAATATTGTTGGCGAGCCAAGAGTGCTGGAGGTAGAGATGAGCTAGGAGATGGTCCAGAGATGACCCCAGGCTGTGAAGTATGGATGTCTGATCTTCACATAGCGATAGGTGCCAGTCAAGTGGCATCACATGGGCGATGATAGGGGATCACACAGGACAATGAGATGTCTCAGGTTCACAATGCGCTGCCCAGGTCACGGTGTCAGTCACAGGTCAGCCAAGGTGTAATATCAGCTGAATGCGTCACCACCGCGACATCTAGTGACAGATTTAAACACACCAATTACTTTTTAAAAAGAAAACATATCTGATGCTGCCAATGCCATTTCTTCCACTGTAATATTCAGAAATGATAAAGCATGGCTCGTCTGTGTGAAATTATGAAGGTGATTACTTTTTATCTAATAATTTCCTTAATCATAAGCATCTTTCACAGAGGACATATAGGTTCTTACGAGGCCCCCGCAACGAAGAATATTCAATGAACGGTTTCACATTTGGTGCTTTGATTCATTATGCTTTTCATAAGACTTCTGATTTCTCACTATTATTATTCATTATTATTATTCATTCATGACAATAAAACTGAGCTATAAAATACTCCAACTCTATGGAAGCTTTTAGTGTACAAACCTTAAAGGTGATGAATCATGGTACCTGAGCCATCTTACTATAATGGGTATACATTGAGAAATCTTTGCTCCTTCCAGACACGTTGATAGGCATAATCCTATTACAACGTATTAAACTAGATTTATCATTAAGATCTTCTCCTTCTAACATTTTATAGTTTAGTTTGACTGAATAGAAATTAAAAAATCAGAAACATTACATGAATGAAACCAGAACCCTAAGGATTATTGATATTGGATGTATTGTCTTTTGTTTAAAATGAAAAATATGTGAAGCCTCATTTTCATCATAGTGATATTTTCACTTCCTGTCAGATCAAAACTCACAATGAATGTTATTCATAATTGTGAGTCAGCGATATTGTGTGAGCTGTTTAGCCTCAGGTTGGGGCCCATATTTCAGTTTAAGTCCTGTGGATGTTGTTGCAGCCTCAAGAGTGTTAGTCCAACTTGGCTTCAAAGTGTATTATTATAACAGGCCACCCATCGCTGGTGATTATATATCAATCACTTGTTTGTAGTCAACATTATACCCTCAAGATAAAGTATGAAACATGTCTTATATATCATATCAAATACATATGTAAATGCGTGAGAACTTCAAATAAATAATTCATCTGTTGCTACTCAAAGTCTCTTATATTTCTGTATATCCTGAAGTAAGCATAGTTTCCCCTTGATTCGCTAGTTATAAGTTTTGTCTTGTTCCTCAATTATTTGAGGTTTGATGTGTATTCATTAATATACTGATAACAAAAATGTGTGATTGAATCGAAACCTTTTGATAATGTTTATTATCATGTAATATTATAAAATAAAAAAGTCAAGGATTGAGCTTGGAAAAGAAAATAAACCCCAAAGATACCCAATGACCCAGGATTGACATCCTTTTTGTTCAAAAACCCCTCTTTCCACAAATGCCATTGTAAAGATGCACTAATAATGAAATGATCACGTTAATAGTCTAGGTGTTCCTAATATTTCTATTGTTTGAGATCGGATTCTTCAAATCAAATCAATATTTGATTCTCTTTGAGACATTATTACCAATGCATCGTACATATATTGGGTAAGTTTTAGTTAAATTCAATATTTCCTAGAAGTTGACTGGTTTAATAATAATCCTGCACTTCCCACTTTGGGATGTTTACTGGTACATATTAAAAAAACAGATACGACTATATTTATGAAAAAACTATAAATTTTGCTGACCAGAAATAATAAATATGAGCCAAACATCCAAAAGAAAACAGAAAAGGAAAGACAGTATTCAATAATAAAATGCCAGATTTTCTCTCTCTCAATTTGTCTAATTTTAATGTAAACAACAGAATACAATTATATTTTTTTAATGTTGTCTGTAATGTTCAAACAGAGACAACACGATCTTGACCTAGATACCTATTGTCAAGAGGAACCGGAAGGTGCCATGCATTTGCCGCAGATGTTAGGTACAATCAAGATGCCCCTGAGCAGTATCTGATCTGACCACGGCATACCCACAGCTGTACACTTGTGTAAAATAAACGGCCAATAACAAGACATGCTGGGCTTCCAACTCTCATGCTTGCATTTATTTCAATACTTCTATTGCAAACCTAAAATATTGAAAGTATATAACCAAAGCGTTTAGAAGAAGATACAATGTGTTTCTTTGTGAGCAGTGTTCATGTAGTTAAGATATATTTGTGACTGAGTACACCAAATCCCCACACGTTCTTTGAGTAGAGAGAGGGGAAGACAATAGAGTGGTGTGCGGGGTGTGTGAGGCAGGTATGGTGCCCGGGTCAAGGTATGGTGTGACACCCGAGGGGAGGGTTGTGCCGGGAGCACCTCTCACACCCAGCATTGTTTGTCCGCCGTCGCCACTACGTCTACCCGAACATCTTGCAGCCAGGGCCGGCAGCTTCCTCCTCCCGAGGAATCCCTCGCCTCTCCCGCAACAGCGCGGCACAAACTATAATCCGGCACTGCCAGATCGTCTGTGGAGGGGCCATCTCGCCTCAAACAGAAATGTGGCAAATAGATAGAAATATGTATTTACTTATGTATTTAGGTCATAGAAAGCTTGAATAATATTACCAATATTATTCCCCTGTTTCCTTTTCTACAGCCAGATCTCCGACCTTGCTGGAGTGGGTAGAGCGGTGGTGGATGCAATTATTAATCATCACTAGAAATGGCAGACATAGGGATATAACTTTTATACTACTCAATATACATCTACAAATGATATGTGATCGAATGTCAACCTTCTTAGGCTATTTTGATCAAATATTGCCAGTGACCTTGAAGTGACCTTTCAATGACCTTGAAAATAGAAAGCCTATTTCCACGAAACTATCTACATGTTTTATTATCCTATCATCTACATCTTTCAAATACGAGCTCGTAGAGTCCTTATTGATCAAAATCTGTTCATAATTAACAATTTGAGAGCAATTTATAGTTTTATGGTCAATCTATAAGGGAAAACAGAGGAAAATACTATAATACTAAGTTTTTTTAAAATAATATAATAATGCCAGCTTATTGGGGGTTAGTTTATGAAAATATATAGAATACTGCACAGAAAAACACATTAATACTAAAAAGAAATTGAAAAAAAAGTCCGTCAATTTCAATATTTATTATGAAGCTAAAATGATTAAAAATAGCTTAAATCGGTAGGGTTACAAAAGTGACAAATTGACGGACTTTAATTTGACCTCACATTTATTTTTGAGGTATTATATAAATCAAATATTAATCTAATTTCAGAAAATAATCAGCAATAAGTTGCTCTTATCATAATAATACCTAAAAAAGAAGAAATATTCTCTGAAAAATATGAAAAAATTAGTATGAATAGAAATAATTGAAAAAAATAAAAAATATATGGAATGAGTCAATTGGGTTATAACATTTAGTAGCTGATGTATTTCTAAAAAAATTCACGTATTTAATTTTTTTCAGCAATATGAGGAAGTTAGTGAAATCCTTTTATGAATATGTCTATGAAACACATCACTAAAAGTGGTCAATCATTAAAATGGCCTATGACCTCTTTTACTATTTGGATAATTCCATGCCCATTTCCTTTAAATACTATTTTTTTGATAATTTTTGAAAAAAATGGCATTCTGTGTGGTTGATTTGGTTAATGGAAGTCGAGCACAGCCAATATTACATGTCACTGAAAGTGCTCTGCAGGGTGCTTTCTGGACGTCCGCTCCTCCCACTGCTATAAACCCGTTACATGCGCTATGTCACTCATTCTCGCTGATGTGCCAACAAAGATTATGACAGTAAATGATTGTTGACAGAAATCTAGCAGTAGAGCCGCCATTTCTGGACTTTTTTTCTTAATTACAAAATGCAAAAAACATGAATGACACACAGGAAAGAAAAATGGAGAACAGAGAGATCATGTAGAATTATGGGAATGGGAAACCTCTTGGTAAATATGATATGAGATATGTCCTTTTAGACTATGACAGGAGTTATTGCCTTTCAGACTATAACTTGAGTTGTGGCCTTTCAGACTTTAACATGAGTTGTGGCCTTTCAGATTATGAGAGGAGTTATATCCATTCTGGTTATGACACGAGTTGTGGTCTTTCAGATTATGAGAAAAGTTGTGTCCATTCTGGCTATGAAATGATGTGTCCCCATTCTAGCTATGAGTTGAGCTGTGTCCATTCCGGTAATGAGATTTGTTGTGTCGGTTCTGGTTATCAGATGAGTTATGTCCGTTCTTGCTATGAGATGATTTACGTTCATTCCACCCATGAGATGAGCTGGTCCGTTCTGGCTATGAGATGAGTTATGTCCATTCTGGTTATGAGATGAGTTGTGACCGTTCTGGCTAAGAGATGAGTTGTGTCCGTCCAGCCATGAGATGAGTTGTCTGTTCTGGTTATCAAATGAGTTATGTCCCTTCTGATTATGAGATGAGTTGTGTCTGTTCCGGTTAAGAGATGAATTGTGTCCATTCTGGTTAAGAGATGAGTTGTGTCTGTTCCGGTTAAGAGATGAGTTGTGTCCATTCTGGTTAAGAGATGAGTTGTGTCCATTCCTGTTATGAGATGAGTTGTGACCGTTCCGGCTAAGAGATGAGTTGTGTCCGTTCCAGCCATGAGATGAGTTGTCTGTTCCGGTTATCAAATGAGTTGTGTCCATTCCAGTCATCAGATGAATGGTGTCCCAGCCATGAGATGATATGAATTATGTCCATTCTGGATATGACGTGAGTTGGGTCCATTCCAGCATTGAGGTGAGTTGTGTCCATTCCAGTTATAAGATGAGTTGTGTCCATTCCAGCTATGAGATGAGTTGTGTCCATTCCAGCTATGAGATGGGTTGTATCATTCCAGCATTGAGATGAGTTGTGTCCATTCCAGCTATGAGATGAGTTGTGTCCATTCCAGCTATGAGATGAGTTGTGTCCATACAAGCATTGACGTGAGTTGTGTCCGTTATAGCAAGGAGGTGAGTTGTGTCCATTCCAACTATGATATGAATCGTGTCCGTTCCAACTATGAGGTGAGTTGTGTCCGTTCCAGCAATGAGATTATATGTTTTCACGTGGAGACCAGGGATGAGTCGACGCTTGTCTCCTATCTGTCTCAGTTTGTGTTGCCATGGCATCGGGAAACCTCAAAGGAGAGAGGTGTGAAACCCACCACCACAGGTGTGAAATACCGCCAATACAAATGTGAGCACAGCATGCTCGTACACACAAACTTCTCGCACATATTTCTCCCCAAAAAATGATGTGTTTGATGGCAGATGGGAGGCTACAGATGAAAGATTATGTCACAGTTTTTTTTTAAAAATTGTCCCTGGGTTTTTATTTTTTAATTTTGATATTAACCAGTTTTGTTAACAAATTTTATATTTTCAGGTAACATATTGTCTTTGTTTTCAGTGTCCAGAAATATTCATTGTTTTTCAGGGTAATTGTATTTGAACATACTCAGTTACGATTTGGGTCTAGGTCCTCTATTCTGCCATTTTATGTTTTCTACCACATTTATATGTATCTCCAGAATTCTCTAAAAAATTGCGAATATATTTCATATGCTCAGTTTGTTATACTGAATGCATGAAAAGGATAGAGTTGTGAATCTGGCAGTGGTATGTGCCTGTGGAGCATGCGCACTCCAGACCCGGTGTATCTCCGGTTGCCACTATTAGCAGATGCTCCTCCTGTCGCTTATAGACGTCGTGTGTCCCTACCATAACCGTAATAAACAACTCTTTCTGCTGAAATAAACATCTCACCAGCTTCTTACAACTCAACGTCAGTGTTTCCTGCTCAAATATTGACGTGGAGAAGCGCTTTCTATTATAATCGGACAATGCTCTGCCGGTTGTTTTGGTGCGATTGATTACTTGACGTTTTGGCGTGATGAACTTTCTTTTAGCGCTAAGAATGACTTATATTTATTTTGGTGAAATTCGTGAAGTTCGAAAACACGAAGAGTAAGATATATTACTGTTATGAAAATGAAAATAAGATTTATAGATATTTCTGTAGCAGGTTTGATGCGAAGAGAAGTACCCCCTTTCCAAGACCCCATTTCCTTACCATTTCTTGACAATATGACCTTAAACAATGTGCTAAAAAGTGCTCTTGCAGAATTGAAGTTCTGCAAATACTAAGCTCAACATCATTGATTAAAGTTTATTTCCTATAACATCACAGGAAAACACCTGAAATCGTTTGGTGCAAATTAATACCTAAGTCTGGGATAATCTAATTTATAACATATCATACTTCAATGATTAAAATGTTAAACTGATATACATTGGTTATAGTTGTTGGTGCGACGTTTTTCGGCCAGAATATATATTGCACTTGATGACATGAATTAAAGGGTGCTCCCTGGGAAACCCTCGCTGATGAAGGCACCTTGCACCCTGGGAAAGTCTCGCTAGCGGAGGTACCTTAATGTACATGCTTGTGGTCACAGTGCTTGTAACCGCTGTCCGCAGAATCCAGGGTTCCTGACACCTCTAAGTGACCACTGTCCACGTCTTCCCAGGGGGAATACTGACCATCATAATGACACATGAAAGTGGTGTCAGTCATCGCTCCACCAATTCTTACACTTAATAATGTAACACATCTAATACATTAACAACACATGTGCCTTCATAGATGATTTTCCTTTAACCGGTCACCCAATATCCTGTTTTAATTCTTTTCTTTTTTCAAATAATTGTTTTGAACAACTTATTGTGTAATTGAATTCGGAAACTTTATGTAATTAGATGTACATGGCAGAAATATAGTCCTACATGGTATTGCACTTAACAATATAAATGATATTTCATTTGTCTGTATATGTTTTTTCCCCTTGTTTTGTGCCCCTATTTTTGCTCGCGTGTGAAGATGAAACCATTCACTTTTATAAAATTAGAAGAAAAATACATTTGGGACAAGGTAGTGCGATATATGATCAACAAGATCACGACAGTATAGGCAACACCGAAATTATTGATACCGATTTTGAACGGAAACCTGAGTAACACACGAAATAAGTTTATTACGGCTCTGTCTTGATGAATTAACTTGATAAAACGAAAGAATCCGAAATAATGAAAACGTTTGATCAAGTTTGAGGTGGCAGGCTTATTATCTATGAATGTCAGAGTATTGTGAGTAAGATGTCGTGACTGATCTCAGAGTCTTCCTGGTGAGCACAGCAGACATCTCATGTGAGCGAGACATTCACGAGAGTTGAGACATCCACCCTGTTTGACATTCCACGGTGGCAGGCCCTGCATCATTTCCTTGTTAAATAACTATCTGAGTCTTCACAAGAAACACCTGTAACTTACATGCCGCCAACTTCACAACCATGACGCCTTGCAGCCTTGTTAATGAGTCATTAATGAATCATTACTGAGTCATTAGCGAGTTCTTTGATGATAAACTACTTTGATGCACTCCTGTGTGGAAATTCAAAGTGGCCAGTGCTAAGTGATATATAAACGCAGAACAGATATGAAGACCAGCTAGATAAATAATCAATACATGGTGGAGCTTATTCCTTGTGAAATGACAGCAAAGAACTAATAGATTACACATTATGACCTTGATAGCACAGACGGACACTTCATTCAGGGGGTGGGTGGAGAAAAAGAAATAATCTCAAATGTTTAAGGCAATCATTTTTCCCAACAAATATATTAACCTATGTACATCTAACTTTCAAATTGTTCCTTATGAAAAACCATAACGTCCAAATTTTAAATAATTACGATGATTGAAAAAATCAGTATTAGTTCAGAACAAGGTATTTTCTTCAACATTAACATTCATAGCATTACATTAGTACTGAGGCATTTTGCCAATGCCATTTAAGTAAAAGTGATGTGTATAACTTAACTAGCGTGAACGGTATATTGAAGTTGACTTTACTATGGGACGAAAAGACTGACAATTGCATAAAAGCTTCAAAATTTGGAGTTTCCAAGATGTGTACATGTATAGGACTGGATTGTATTGGGGGACGCCTGTTCAACAGGTTTTTAAGAAAACTTATATGATTCAAAACTGTTCAAAACTGTCAATTAAGCAAATTCATATCTAATTAGTTTTTTCGCTTTAACCAAAACCATTTAGCAATAGATTATGGGGTATCCATTCGTTTCTAGACTCCAAGAAGTTAAACTCAATGTCTAGCAAAGTTTGTCGTATTATAACTACATTACGTGTTTGGCCTTATATATAAGGAGATTTGAAGGCGTTTGTCAGCTGACGAAGACCACCAAATTCTAGTGCTCTCACTCCTCGGCTACCGTTATTATAAATGATTTTGACTGAAATACAATGTGTGCGAATGCACATGTAACCTAATCGATTTGTTAATCTCCCACATTGGTTCTATGCCCAAAGCTTGAATATGCAAGAACCCACAATGTTCAAAACATTATCATAATGTCAAGATTATTAGAAAAATCTCTGTTTTTGTGCGTGTGTGATTACTTTCAAATTTATAGATATCAAAAGAAAATGACTCGTGAACGTGCATATATTTTGATGATTCAACACCAAATATCATGAAGATCAGAAATTATAAATAAATGTCAATAGGACTTTGGCGCTCTATCATTGTTTCGAAGACCGCATAGCTATGTCATTAAATGATAACCCAATTATTTCATTGACCACCTTTGTCTTTCAGAATGAGAACGATGCACTCCATACACTCGCGACCACAGCCTCATTCACAGACTGATTGGCGCCAGTGGTCAACCAATCAGATCGTAGAAAGAACATTGCTGCAGTCACCACTGACCTCAATGAACTCAATGACGTCCTGATAACAAACCACTGTCATATACGGTTCTTATCCTTGTTTTGCATTTCAAGATGGTATTAATATCTCAAATAACGGAGAAAAAATATACAACTTTCAATGAAAAAAATACCAAAGGTTAGAAAACCATTTCCAAGCAGGGGGGGAAAGAAAAATGTGAAGATATTACATAGGGGAAAAGATAAGAGTTCTGACATTCTGAATATTTCAAGATAATTTGAGAGTTCTCAATGAGGATTTCACAATCTGTGTCCTGTTCATCATTCCATGTCAATAATTTCGTGATTGTTGTCACGCAGAGACAAGTGTGGTATTGCGGCCATATTTGAGAGAAGATTGTGGCTTGAGTCGTGTGGATAACATCCGGGAATCCTGACTGTAGTCAGGACATGTCACGTGGTTACTATATACTCGGAGAACTCATATGTACTACTTAATAGCCTGCCTTCATATTGCACCACACTTGTGTGGGCAAATAGAAACACTATGTTATCTGGAATATTTACATTCCCTTGCAAATATTCTGCACTGAACACGTGTGGGCTTTATTATTTGAAATATTAATACAATGCTAACCTCAAACCTATTTCTCCCCACAAGCGTACTTCATTGGCATATATAAGTTAATGACAATCTCGGCTGCTGATATTTGGAGGATCATCACATGGTTACATAATGACATTTTGTGTGTATGAGGCTCTTTATCATGCATTTGTGATGTTCCATTTCCTATTAACTATCGCCCATAAAAACTGGAGATCACAACACAGTTTACATAGAATTGTAAACTTGTGACTGAAAATTTAGTAGTCATAATCATCTTAAAGACTAGTAAATAATTACTCTGAATTCGGATTTCATCATATAAATCCGGTGTAGGAACTGAAGGGACTAAACGCAATTGTCAACAAATTTGGTTTTAATAGTGCCATAAATCACACATTTCAAAGCAATTTTATTTGCATTTGGGGGTCTGGGAATCTCTCCGTGTTATAGTTCCTACTTCCATCAATACACATGCCCATCATATTTATATTCCCGTCTGAGATCCCCACCCCGCGTGATCAGATCAACATAACAGATAGCACCGCTCTCTATTCAATTCAAAACCGAACCACAGGACATCTGAGTGAAAACATGAAACTTATACTGTGTATGAATGGTATTTTTCTGTCCGTGGCCAGACAATGCGGCGCTGAGGAGCAGATCTCAGCAGATATGTATTCCTGTGTAGGTGTTGTGCGGGGTTAGCCAGGGAGAAACTCTGCCCCCTGCAAAAACACCCCTACAACAACACCTTAGAGATGGTGAAATTAATGCCACGGATTTTGCCGTTTAACCCCTTTGACTGCACTTGTTATGTAAAATATGTCCCCGGGCTCAGGTGAAAGATTTCCTACACAGACAGAGTTCAAGTGTAGATTTGTGCTGGACATGAGATGCTTATTTGTCGTAGTTACAGAGATATTTCCCGATGCGATGCTTAATTAGATTGTGTCATTTTACTTGGTGGTCCAACAATGTTAAAGTATGTGTACCATAATACCAGGTGTGACATGACATTCAGTGGGTGAAGATCCAAAACTCCGTTATGAAACCCAAGCAGCCTTTGTGTTGTGGTAGGGACCTCTGTCAAGTACGGCAACTCTGAATGTTCTCCCAGCTTCACATAATAATATACAGACGATGCCTCTTGCAACACATTCTCCTCTCCCTAACTAAAACACACATATTGCGATTTCAAACAAATAAAAGTGTTGGCGGGATAAATTCAGTATCAATTTGCACAATACTTAGCCCTTGAAGTAGAAGTGATCTCACTGGGCCAGAAATTTTTCCATACTATTTGCCAGATCATAAACCCTGTGACCAGTATCTACTTTATCATATTCGATGAAATCAGCTTCTTTAATTTGTAATTTGTAGACCAAAACATGGAAATACTCTATGCATATATGTATTTAAGTCCAGATCACGCCGCACCTATTACTGTGGTATTAAATCTTTGAAATGCAATTAATCAATGTTTTCACTCTGTCCTATAATATGTCAAAAATTTCTCTATGACTGTGTGGTAAAATGTTTTGTTAAGTTTATATTCTTTATTGTTTGGTTGCAGATATGTTTTGCCAACAAACAAATTTACAAAAATGTTCAGCTAGTACTGGACGCTGTAGAGAGTCTCCCTCTGGTGGCAGAATAGATGTGCAGAGTATGGTATGCATTGGCTCACTCCAGGTGTTTGGTATTTCAAGGAATTTGTGTACATATTTTCACTTCTGGGTTATCTTTGAAGGGATATATCGGCGTTAAACCCTTATTTTTTAATAGTGGTGTTATTTATGGTCATGTTTTTTTATATATAGTTGAATGATTCATAAAATATAGATGAAACTTAAAAAAGACAGAAAACTTGAAAAACTTAGATGGCGACTTAAGAGATTTAAGTGAGATTGTTATTGTTATTTCTATTAATTTGTTGCTATATCACATCACACAATATTGTAATATTTCTGCTCGAAAACCTTTAAGTTTACATATCACATGGTGTGAGTAGCGAGCCGTCCAGACTCCCGAGGGAGGCCAACAAAAAGCTGATGATGATGCGTCCCACATTGCGAGCAAGGAAAGCTTGCGACACAACGCAGATCTTCCACTTGACAAGAGAGAAATGCGGCCTGTCAAGACAGTGTGCTGTGTGAACTAAATGCTGTCAGGGCGGGGGTGAAATGGTGGAGGAGGGTTGACCTCTGATGGGTGGCCCTCACCCCTCAATACATAACCCTGTCCCGACCAATAATCCTCCAAAACCAGGCCCATGATTTATGGACGTAAGTCCCCGTAAATCCCCATACAATATGGAAGGCATTGCCTCAAATGTCCCGGCGAGGATTGAACAAAATACAAGTGATGACAACAGCTTATATTTATTACCAATATGTTCGCTTATTCGCATCCACTAAATATACTTGGTTTGATAAAACAATTGAAATGGAGTTCATGAGACATACAACAGATTCCAAAGTTAAGTGCACATATTCTGGTGAGATTTTTAGTTTTCTAATTGTTATTTAGTTACATTGACACTTTGGAAATGTACACTTTTTGAACTATTTAACCTGAAACGGTAGTTTTCTATTTGGAGAAACCATAGTGCCTCAGGAACTCTGATATGTTTAAGATTTAATTTCATTCAAATGGCAATGATAAAATATTTCCTTGATCTCTTTGTGTTATCGACACGGATTGCCTTTCATGATGTAACATAACTGAAGATATGTATATTTATAGACATGTACATTTCCAGAGTGTCGGTGTGACCCATATTTAAATATATCAGCAGGCGTTTTTGTTATATTCATATTTTAATGATCTTCCTATTTTTTTTCTCTGAAAGTTATTCCAAAAATAGTTATGAGTACAGCAAATGGATTACCAAAACAATTTCAACCTTTTGGATTTCTCACTAACATTCATCAAAGTTTTCCCATGAAAGAAGTCAGAAAGAAATAATCTTAAATTTTAAACCTGCGCCCCGCAAGATACGCCCTCTGGTGGTGAATGTCACTTTATTGTGGAAAACGGCGAGAAATAACGCTGTCCTGGTTATCCTGGGAAACATACTAAAATCAACAATGGATTTGCAAATATCTTTCTCTTCCACTTAATGGGAGATAGATTAATCTAAGGAGGGAGTGTATTTTACCCATCCCCTTTTATTATCATCTTGAGATGTGTAAGTGGAAGAAGATGATAAATTCTCATGACATTCTGATCATACCAACTGCTGAGACACAACTGGTAGGATCTCTGATGCGAAGCCCTATGTTAGCCTTTAATAGTTGACTTTCATTCCAGGGTGTCTGCTAAGTCTGTCTCTATTAATTACTGGAATGGGCGGTGCGCAATTTGTAAGGGCGTAAAATAACATAAAAATATTGAGCCTGACGTGTGGTAAGGTATGCTCTAAACATTAATCCAGATATTTCTTTCACTTCTGATGGCAATATGAGCTTCAAATTATTAAATCCTTAAAGTCAGAAGTTCAGTTCGGGGAGAAGAAAGTGCAGAGGCTGTTCCGAAACCCAGAATAAAATTACATGATTAGCACTTTCCAAAGAAAGAGACAAGATTCAAGCCAAGGGTGCCAGACTATATAATAGACTACGCCCTTGAGTTGCACCATTTCTCCTCGCCTACTTAGGGTTAAGATGGATGGCTCGGGACAGAAGCCCTCACCGCCGCCCCAGCCTGCTCGCCGGGAGGTCAGGGGTCGGATCCGCACTGCACTGGGACAAATACCAGCTGTCGATCCTACATTCATCCACCACCAAGCCATAGGCCATTCTATGTTCCTTAAATGAGACATTATGCTTCTTATTTTCTTTGTAATCACTGGGGTTTATAGAATGACTCCTGATGATGATACGTTCCTTTAGCGTAGTAGTTTCCTTTTGAGCATCACGAGAGCTTGTAACAGCCTTTGGCACTCAACTCTTATTTTAAGACAACTCCAACGCTTAAAAAACTCATTGAATTTTACAATTGGTAAAAATAAAAAGGATATCCCCAGTTCTTTTTGAAATACAATGTATAGTTCTGAATATCTATTGAGTAAACCCCACCTCTCTCCCAACTGAGGATTATTAACATTTAATTTAATACTTTTATTTTGAATGGACAATTATTCTGATCCCAGTTGAATATTTTAATAAATAATTTACCTGATAAACACTTATTCATAACTGAAATTCCATTATGATACCAATGATATTTAACTTTTCTTTTCTTCTACCAATATATCTAACATGGCATTCCACTTGGAGGATTTTGGTTTTGGTTTGCTGGTGGAAATGGATTGAGTCGTGTTGAATATCTGCATTCTGTTGCGTACAGTGGTTTTCCATATTAGATACTGATGATTGTGGGAGCATGTCCTTCAGGCTGGATAGCGGGTCAGGTTGTGGTACTGAAGGCCGATAAGTCACTTCAAACACAATCTGACAACATACAACTGCTGCTAAAACCTATATACAGCTCACTTCTATAGGCAGCAGGAAATATTAGCTTTCATCCTGCTGATTGACTTTATACTCTGTGAAATCCTTAGAAGATAAACGGTGCAAATTGGAGATAAAAGAAAACATTAGATATCTTAATGTTTTATGTGTTCTTTAAGGTTTAGAAATAAAACAAAGGTGTGGAACACAGAACGTTATAATTATATTATTTTTATTTACATAATTAATGTTACATGTGAAGTCAGTCACACATACGTGCATACTGAAGTTGTAAAATGGCAGTTTCGTTCATCAATTCATTTTAATTCATAAGATATAGACGGTTGCCTATGACCATTTGGAAATCGGAACAAAAATACCTTGAATTATTTCAAACATTTTTTTCTCTCTAGTACAAATAGCATTAAAATCTGCATCTCAAAAAGATCTGACATTGATCAAAGATTTCTGTTATATGCAAAATTGGTTCATTTAAACTTTCAAAAGGAGCTTTAAGAACATTATTGTAGATTGGAGATCAGATTATAAAACCAAGATTCATAAAAAGAGTTTACAAAGTTGTTTTTACAAAACTTGTATACACAAACACACATTATAAATAATAAACAAATATGTATAAATCTTCATCTTTATAAACATTCAGTACCCAAGACAATATGAAACAATGTTATATTATATTCCATATCGATCTTCTTTTATCATCAGTCAAATAAAAAATAACATGAAGAAAAATGTTGATTGTTTCACTATATTCCAATCGTACCAGGTTAATCATGTGGATAATAACGTAGCAGAGTGATATTGTCGCGGGTACTAACACCATATGTATATCCCACCGGACGGAATGCACATAACAGCAAAATGCTAAACTATTTGCTAGAGAGTACAATGTCTTGTAAACTCTCAGTGTCTGTTAATATTGCTATTATCTTAAGTACACGCATCACCAGCAGATTTGACCAATATTAGGCACATGTGTAAGTACATGATTGTCTCCCTGTTTATCACACGCAAGTAGCCTGCGCTTGTCATATCATAACTCATTGTACACACAAGTTTTCATTATTATATTTGATAATTACAATGACTCAAGTTTTCATTATTACAGTTTGAACACATTTTAATAATTTGCAAGTTTTATTCTTTATACAAATGAAAGACACAAAGTGAGCACCACGCCCATTCAATACGGTGTAAATAATTTGCATATGAACAAGACATAATAAGGCACTTTGAAATCACTTTCTTTACAAGAGCAGAGTTCAAGGTATCCGGATATGTAATCATAAGTTGAAGATTCTCTATGGCGAATCTGGGCACTTGGATTTATAGCCGATTCTCCGACCATTGTGCTGCACTCATAACGAGAGCCCGTCCATTATCAAGGCACTTCTGTCAGTGTGGAAAGTTGCTGCGTTTAGTTGAGTTTGTGCTATACGTGTCCAGGTGATATATACCTGTGCGCATTCCACGTCCTTCTTAGCCTACCTGTGTCTGCTAGGGCATTATATATCAGTCACTTTGGTCTAATCTGTTGTTCTCTTAATATCCTACGAGTCTTATTATCAGACAGGAGATATTTTTATGGTGAGAAGATATAAGTCAAGAGACTGTATGTATACTACCCAGTGGGACGAATCACTGTGACATGTACAACATCATACATGGTAATGAGCGTGAATGGTAATATGACTGATGATGCTCCCCCTACCGGGAAAACTTCAGAGAAGATGCTGCTGTTCATATATATACACATTTAATAAAGATGCGATGATTTATCCTCATATAGGACATTTCTCGTAGTAATTTGTCTGCATGGGCTGAATGTTTATGGCTGCATTCGATGTACAGGAGGGGAAGTAGGACTTTCTGTCATAGGGGGTCGCTGATAAAGACTGGCTGGGAGACGGCATTCTCATACCTGCAAGCACAAAAAACATATACATATATACATAACCCATCATCACATCTTCATTACTATGATTGTAAAAAATAAATTCGCATACATATTCAGTAAATGATTTTTCATACATATTCATAATCATTCTGCCAACTGTGTCACTGTTCTTGGATGTTATTGACAAAGGTGCATCTTATTGGCGCAAATTAACAAGGTCGTAAAATATAATCTATTTCTTTTCAATCGATCTTTTTCCCGTGTTGTCCACTCATAGAAATATTTTCCGTGATGACCCAAAGAAAGAAATAATAAATGGGATTTATTAACAACACAGCAAATAGTTATTATTATTACTAGATCTGTTAAGCCTGTGTAATTTGTGGCCATCATATGACCTATATTTCTCCTTTGTGTAATATTATCATTCCAGAGTCACTCCTAAATTCCCTACAGCTCAGGAACACCTCAAATCCTGTGAGCATCGCCTGTGGATTAAGACCGACCAGACTCTCAGCAGATCTGCCTGTGGCCCTCCCCGCCTACCTCACACGCCGCCTGGTGGGTAATTCAGTCTGACTCGGGTTACCTGCATATGTTCCCTGTTACATCATCCACCCCAATGTCCACTAGCTCTGGACAGAATCAATCTCCCCACTTGCCCCACAGCCCCTGTGATCTCCCCGTCCCAAGAGCCCAGCTCAGAGCGTCAGGCATATCTATAGAAGCTACTGGCTCTATCGCCTTCACTGAGCTGCTGGGTCGTGTGAAAACTTTAAACGGAAATCCTATATTATTTTTCTATGAAAACGATAACATCATCTCACACAACAGCCGTTGATGTAACGGATAAGTTTACACAATTCTAATCATCATCTTCATGTGTAACATATATATCATATTCATATATAGCATTTAGATGCGGTCAATCGCGTTACTACTGATATATAGTACTTCAATAATAGTATTTATTTGAGGAACACTGTGAAGCATGATATTTTCAGCCAGCGGATTAGAAAGACGCTTTTATCGGAAGAGAGCAAACTGTCAATGGGGAGAATAGGTTATTATTTTGGTAGTGATATGCCCTGAAATTGTATATTTCCTGAAGCGATTTTCCCAATTTTCTTATCAGAAGCACAAGAGTGCCAAATTGTAAGAAAACATGGGCATCATTAGCAACGAGCCAAGCAAAGTTTGACACTCATTAACAAACACACAGACAAGCAGTTAATAACTGAATGCCGGTAGAGGGCACTGCTAAACCAACATCTCCAGCTGACCACTACCAGATTACAGATTAGATAAGGGGGGCACATGCGAGGTGAAGAACGAACTTTACTTGCAGGATGGGAAGAAACAGGACTATCTTATTGAAAGCATCACAAGAAAATCAAGCAATTCAAGAAGTCCTTCCAAGATGGACTCATTTGAATTTATCAAATTCTTTCTCTTTATTTTTGTACTTTTAACAATTCCATCTAGTTGAAAATGCATAATGTTCAACCAAAATATATCCTCATACACCATAATTGAAACAAGAACATGCAGAATACTACCATCACATATGTTTCCGGACTTCTAAGACTCAAATAAATTTTCACCAAAGTTTCCGATTTCTTATAAAGATTAGCTGTTGGTATCGTAAACTGTTATTAGGTTTTGCCTGTTTATGTTCATTTACATTACCATGAAATAAAGGTTACTACATACTTGCTAAACGTAATATTTGAATGTTTTCATATTTTAGCCTTGTGCCAATCTTTATCAAAAGACTTCTATTTGAACAGGAACATGTTCAGTTTTTATGTTTTATTTCTTGTTTCTGTCACATAAAAGAATCATAATTCTGCAACGTTTCAAGATATGATCCTCGGGGTTCACACGTTCTGAGGCATAAGAAAACATGTTCTGATAGAGAAACTACATCCGCAACACTCAGATTCGCAGACAATTTGCCTCACATCCTGTCAGAGCCTTGTAGAAAGTAATCGTTATATTATGGCATGATTTGGGTGGTCAGAATGAACACGTGCACATAACTGGGGAAACTTCTGATAGCGTAATCAACTGTGCAGTTTCCAACCTCTCGCAATCCTGGGCTCATTTCTTGGAAATTTCATTTCTGATCTTGGGGAAATTTTCACGCATGTTCCAGCTCCATGTGGTTCATCCAACCATTCATTTCTTGACATGTAAAATAAATCAAAACACACGGCTACTGGGAAAGGCTCATTTTGTAAATTTGATTTTCTAAATCACCGAGAGAGTCAATGGTTAGAAAGCAGAATAGTGAATCACATCAGGAATTACGGAACTAGATTGCAAACTTTGCCAAATGTTCTGTGTTCAAGTGACAAGGGCCTCGGGGACAGTCCAAGACTGTAAATGCGCATATAACTTGTTGCGGGGCCCACAGGAACAATGCTTCACCCATTGCCGAAGTTTCTCAGGCTTTTGTGGCGGGTACAATGTGTGTTGCGCTTCCCGTTCCCGCGGGGTCGGGGACGTAAGCAGATCTGGCGTTACCTGGCGCCCCCTACTGAGCCCTCCCCAGCTTGCCTCAGCAACCCAGGCGCCCCCTACCGAGCCCTCCCCAGCTTGCCTCAGCAACCCTGGCGCCCCCTACCGAGCCCTCCCCAGCTTGCCTCAGCAACCATATCCCATTATTCCATTATCCACAGATTTCAGTGACAGCTTCCCGGTGGGATGGGAAAATGACCAGAAAATCGTTGTCAGTATCACACCTCGGTCAACTACCACAGATTTGCGTACATTATGAGAGATGTGGGGTACCAAATCTCAGCTCCATGTTCTGTCTTCCCTTGTCATCAGGTAACTATTTCTGCATTCATGCTGCTCTATGTTGCTGTATGCTTTAATCATATTAACTGCCCCACATTCAAGTTATACCTAATTCAATACTTTAAGATGGCCCAGTAAGATCTACTTCAAGATGTTCATTTTTTCTACATCAATATGTTCAAGTTAGATCTATATTAATATGTTGAACTCTCATCTACAAATATCACATTATTCAGACATGTGAATTACACTCAAGTAAGATCTTAACACTGAAAATCCTCCCAGATCGAATAATCCTTTGATGTGCTGGACACGACGATTTCAATCCACCAAATCCTAATCCTAAAGCCGTGGCCAGACATCCGGGGATGCAGGGACCCACCTGATCATGTCACATTTTGCTTAGTGATTAGATGGCAAAACAAAACATGATGATCTGTTGTGCAATCAGATGGTAAGCCGTGTTTACTCGTGTACTGATCAGCCCCCCTGCTGGCCCCCCATATTGTCTGTACAAATACAATGATGTCACCCTTCAATTTACCATGATGGAGTCCTGATAGCCACGGTGGTATTATATATATGGAGGCATTTTATTGCATGTGCACTGTACTGGTTGTCCCTCTGGTGCTAGTGGTAATGATGTGCTAGCAGAGGTGCTAGTCTTGGTCAAGCGGACACAAATATTCAGGTACGGCACTTGTGGTACTGATATGATAGGCAATCAAAATTTGACAGTGTCTGGCCGTTTTGATCTAGCAACATTGCATAAAATTACTTTAAAATGTAATTCAAACTGAAAGTTTAGAGATTCCATTCTTAGACTGTAGACACTCATAAAGAGAAAGTACTCACTCCAAATCAGGGGGAGACAGATGTGCAAACTTCGTTTTATTTTTACCCAACTACTACCCAACTCCCTCTAACCCGACATTATGTTTCCTGTATTAACTATGGCTTTATGGAGAAGGAGTATGCATGACAAATGTCAGGATCTAAAAAGCACAGCGAATAGAAAGAAACACTTGCAAGTTAACATAAAATTTATCTCTGTATTATGCGATTCCATTCATATAATTTTCTGAACTGAAAATTGTTATGGGTCTCTTACCACACACAGATTATCTAGCCTCCATTAACTTTTCATACACATAAAACTCTTATCTCAAGTTAACCAAGACTGACCTACAAAGATGTACACTGATGAAGCATGCGCGAATATTGCAATAATGATGAGGGGTGGTTAGGAGTAATCTTGATAAAGAAGTGACAGGGGCAGTCAGATATACTTTGGGAGCCGTAACTAATAAGACTACGAGAGATGACTCAAGACGTGTATGATGTGAGTGCAAGTGACAGTCTGTGATACATGGCTCATTACAATGTGAGCTCCTGACAAGACCGCAAACTTTGAAGCTTATCTCAACCTGTTACACTGATGAACAGTGTACACCAAGATGCTTCAAAGAAGGGCAAGTCTGGGATAGATTCCCGGCCGGCCTGACTTCTGCCATAATGACATTAGGTTTGAAATGTCGGCAGATAGCTGTTTTAATACAAGCCAAATATTTATCTCATTTATAAGTCATTACTGGGTTATTTTCTTTACACGGTCAGGGTGAGATGTGGGGCTGCCGGTGATAGCCCACGGCTGACAAGCATTTACATCCCAGGAGCAGCCCCCACTAACCCAAGCACATAGAAGCTGCCTTTATGTAACATGGATCAAAGACAATAATAGTCCCCTGGTTATTATAATAGGGTCAATCAAACTACACTTCTCATGGCCGTCTGAAGGTTCATGCCACAGAAGAACCATTCTGTCTAAGTTCAGTTTTATCAACATCACATTTGACATTTATATTGTCTTAAGCAGCGCAGTCCTAAACTATCAATGCATATCAGTGCATCACCTTACTTTCTTATCATTTAAAACAATATTCTTTGTCATAATTCCCAGGTTGTTTGTGGACTGGTCATTGGGCTATCGGTGTATCTCTTCACGATGAAAGATGCCCGGCGAAGCGACTCACTCCTCGGGCCGCCTGCCTTCGATCATCTCTTTACAGCCGGCAGTCTATGGCGGAGGGACTCAGCGCTCAGATTGAGGAGTCTGAGAGCTTACAAGCTGTGCGAGGATTCGCTGGCTAGGGTGTAAAATTTAGCGTTCCCACATGTGAGTCTCAAAGTTTGACAAAGTCCAGAGCCTGAGGAGACATAACCGCGGCGTGGCCTGTGAGTTCCCCCCCAGATAACCGCGACCCCGGGAGCATCATGGCCCTCGCCTCGGCCTCCCTCGCTTCTCTTCTGGGTGGCACGCTCTACGTCTGTGATAATTAAGAAATTTTTCAAACTAGTTTTGAAGGCAGGAGATCAAGTAGTGCGATTTGGGGGGTCAGCGCGGGTGCATCTCTGCTAACGAGGGGTGCCGTGATGGACGGCAAAAGGGGTACAGGTTCAAACCCCTCTCCTTGTCAGACACCACAGTTTCCCACTCTCGGTACCGCATTCCCCGCTATCTCCCAGCCCCTTCCCAAAATTAATATTTTTATAAGATAGGTGTATGGTTACGGAACGGGCCGGCAGGGGGCGGACCACCCTGCACAGTTGAGAGACAATATAATTAAGATAGAAGGAAATCATGCAGAGTCGGGCCGATAATTGTGTGTGCTTGCTGGGAAATAACACCAAGATGTCTAGCGTTCCCGCTGAGAGACAAAGCAAATCACAACACCCAAATCCCCACTCACTGCACTACACAAACTTGTCCCAAATCCCAGGGAAAATCTTCTCTCCACAAACATCAACAGTTGTCTTAATTGCCCGTGAAAACATGACAATCACCGGCACATTTTGCCTGAATTGTTCTGACACTTGGCAAATATTTTCAGAAGATCTGAAATCAAAACCTATAATAAGGAATTGTTTTCTTCCAGATTTGAATCTGAGCAATATGTTTTCAAGATTCTATCGTTGTTCTCAAAGGTTAAAAAATAGAGGTGATTTATTTCGTTGTAAGCATAATGAAAGCAAATGTTCACAGTATTTTCATTGTATCTAAACCGAGTACTGATTGATGTATCATTCACTTATAAATGTTACCATCGCTAGCATGGTTACCAAACTTTTGACAAAATGAAATGTTAGAACGAGCAAATAGATCAAACTGAAAGTGACTTACAAACTGATCGTCTGAAAAACACAGGCCTGCAGCATGGAGCAGACATGCACGATGACTTAACAATAAAAGTTGATGAGTAATGTAATATATAAAGGGTTCGTAAATATTTAGTACTCACTTGACCAAACTTGACCCTTCTATTGCCTATAACCCAATCCTAACACATAATTACCGTACTATCTTTTCTTGTTTTCATGTTTCATTACATGTATATGATGACTAGAAAGTCAATAGTAAACAATTGCACGAAGGCTTTCCACCCTGCTTGTTTACCCCGACCCCCCTTCCTCATGCCGCTCTGGTTTACGTATAACTTGCAAAAATCTCCTGCGTTTATAATTTGGCTCAGTTTAAATAAACTGAGAACTTGGGGTTTGTAAACTCAGGATCGATTGGTTTACTATGGTCTTGTGTTGTAGTATAACTATTTACTAGTTCTACAACTGGGCCGATTGTGAAAGGAGCGGGGTGCCGCCGTTTTCTTGCTACCTGGAGAGTCGGTGATTTTGGACACTTTGCAGTCACTGCACGCTTCTTTTTCGCACATGATTGAAATAGATGGAGATATGGCGATAAAACCGGTGTTATTCTTATCAAATGATATGTAATAAGACACATAGACCGTTACATTTTGAGATGTGGGATATCTGATATATCACGGCTCAGATAGCGTCAGATAAACCTTGTTATCTTGCAAATCTCTTCAGGGCCGTTTTTGCGCGACAAGTAATGACATTGCTCAATCAGATTAACTTTCACTGGTCTTTGTATTATTCATCCAAAATCAATATGTTTTATAGATCTTTGTGTTCACAAGTTCATTTATATTTCTCTTGCTTCTTGATTCACTGTAAAGGCACCGTGTTTAGTAATAAAGAATATAATTGCAATTCTGAAAACCATCGTACATGTCGCCCACAAAAAGTTAGTTTAGGTGTATGTACAAGCAGCAATCTTGTGACAAATTGACCACTTAGAGCACGATAGGTTGAGCCTATCTGGCCCTACCTGCCCAGGAATGTGGTACACTTGAGATATGTGCCTCGTGTCATGGGGCCTGCCACGGGATACTTTATCAAATGCTACAGAGCCGCTAAATGTACATGTGATTAATAGAGGCTGTCCACATGTCCCCTCTCATCCTATCTCCCCACACTGAATCCTGCTAATATCATTCTCCACGCTGTTCAACATGTTTAGAAATGCAAGTCAGCCGTGCAGTAAACACTATTCCCCTCAGTATGCTAAACACTAGATATGCTGACCCGCAAAAGTATAATCAATTACTTTTAGAAAGATATATGCTTTTTTCAATCATTTGAAATATTCTAGAAATCAGCGTTATTAATTGGGATGTATCCCCCCAGGTCATCGAGTACCCTGGTGTCTGCATGGTGTACAATCGCGAGAAACGAGGATACTGCGCTGGTCGCTGACACCAATTAAGTTGGACATGAATGAAATTCATTTTCACATTCATGTAATCCATCTGTCTAAATATAAAACCATAGCAATTCCAGGATGTTGTAGCTTGAACGAAAAATCTATAAAGGATAAACAAGTGGAGGAATATAGATATTCACAAAGTTATTTTTTGTGTCCTTACCAGGATACTCCTTTTCTTTGCATGTTCAATTTCAGCCTATTCCTACAAATAAACCTGGGTAAATCATGAGATCTTCATAAAAAGCTAAACTATGGACGTGAATATGCATTATTCTTGTAAGAGGATGCCTCCCGAGTCCAGCTAATTAGGAATCTAAATCAATTCTATATGAACACAATATAATCACATATTGTCCCACGAAGTAGCGCTGGGGATCGCTCCCGAGCTGGCAAGATTAACTTCCACCTTTTGCTCTTTTTTGTCCTTGGAAATTAAGTGTTTCTCGTCTTTTTTAAAAATTGGAAAAAACTGCCTGCATTTACTCGCTTTTACCCTACAAGCAATCCTCCATACCTCAATCGTTCTATGCCCTTGAAAATAAATATTTGTGTTGAATGTTAAATTTGCTATGGTACCTCATTTTGTCCTATTCTTCTACATTGCAGATAAAAGTGGCTGATTTCAACACATTTTGTCTCATTTTGTCAAATTGATATTCAAGATGTCCTTGTGATAAAATTGATTTTCCTTGTGTGCCATTTTATTTGCAATTAAAAATTATTCTATGTCTATTGTTTTCTAAACTGTCCCGTCTAGCGTTACCAAGCTTAATCCTGTCTACACTTGTATCACTGTTTTGTCCTGTCTAAATTTGATCACTGTTTTGTCCTGTCTAATTTGAACACTGTTTTGTCCTGTCTAATTTGATCACTGTTTTGTCCTGTCTACACGTTTATCACTTTTTGTCATGCCCTTTAATCATTGTCTTGCCCTGTGTATTGTCCTTTGACAACTTTCTCCCCACTTTGCTGTGTTCATGTTTGCACAATTTATGAGGACGACGAGTTGGCTGAGGATGTTTGTAGTATTATGGGATACATAAATGGGAGGGCACTCCATGAGGCCGTTTTGGCGTGACAAACTTGGGTGCTGACTTGTTGTTAGTGATGTTGATTGTTCACATAAGCTGGCGGAGATACCCAAACTTCCAAATGTTTACTATTCCGCTAAACAAAGTCTCACCACTGCTGTTTCCTGTGAGATTTACTTGTCTTCAGCTTTTGTGCTGTTTTTACCTTTAGTTCTAGATCATTCCTTTTATCATTTTTTTCTGGCAATCATCGAGAACACTTTGTTCAATCATTGATTACTATTTAATTTGATATGTTCACAACCTGCACAGTATTAGAATCCCTCATCATACAAGCCAAACAATAAAAGGTTTCTTTGGGTACAAAGATATTAAAAGTCAATGCTGACCATGTTCTCCGCATGGTCAGCTTCTTGACTTGACATCTTTGTGAATTTGGTTGTGTCGATTTACAAATTGTTTGTGACAGAACAAGATAGGCATTATCATTGGAAAGTGGGTCTGGTTTTTGTTCTTGAGTGACAGATGGGGCAGAATTTCTGTTTATATTTTGTATACAAATATTATGATAATTTGCAATTCTTATGGGAATTTGTTTTCTCACCTGCCATAGCTAGGTCTACTGGTTCCGTGGTGGCGGTGGTCGGCGCGTGTGACGTCATGGCGTATGAGCTTGGATCCGTGCTGACAGGCGACAGACTCTGCAAGGACCCCGTACTGCCGGCCGGGCTGAGAGGCTGTTGTTTCACCGTGGCACCGCCCCCACCGAGGGCCGTCACCCCGGTAGCGTTTACGTTACTTGTGACGCCTGACGTCGCTCCTTGGGCTCCGTAACGTTGTGCCGCCCAGGCCACGGCGCTCTGGGCCGACGTGACGTCGCGCTCGCCGTACATACCAAGGGACTGGTAGGACACGGACGTGCCGGGCGCCGTGGCCGCTGCTGCCCCCGGGTGAGCGCCGAGATTGAAGTCCTTATAATCTTTATAGTCCAGACTCTGCTTATAATCTTTATAGTCCTGTGAGGGCATATTGGAGGGCATGGCGCAGCTATTGTTGGGTTGCATATTGCCATAGTGACCGTTCATGGTCATGTTACAGCTGGAGTATGCCTGTTGCTGAGAAAGAGGGTTGGGAAGGTTGTTGTGATGTCCCATCGTGTTCATATTCATTGAGTTCATTGTATTGTAGACGGACGGGTCGTATGCATTCTGGGCCCCCGTCACCGAGCAGTGCACTGACATGCACATTCCCGGGGACATGGCGGACGGGTTCTGGGCGTGCAGCATGTCGGCGTAGTGGGTTCCCAGCATCGGACTCCCGGCCCCCATGTTATTCAACATCCCGAACGGCTTGAGGGCTTGACATTTCCTACGGAATCCGCGAGGTCGTCTTCTGAAGGAGCCCTCTTCAAACATGAATTCAGCAGCCGGGTCGATGGTCCAATAATGGCCCTTGCCGGGGCGGCCTAGGCCCTTGGGAAGTTTGATAAAGCATTCGTTCAGTGATAAATTGTGTCTTACCGAATTCTTCCAACCCTGATAAGAACCTCTGAAAAACGGGAAGCGTTCTTGTAGAAACTGGTATATCTCACTGAGGGTGCATCTCTTGGTGGGAGCGGCTTGGATTGCCATGACGATGAGGGCGATGTAGGAGTAAGGCGGCTTCTCCTGGCGGCGTACCCCAGCCCCGGCTCCCTTCTTCTTGTCATCGGGAGAGCCCTCACCTTCCCCGGCGAGCTCCGTGGACTTCTCCGGCGAGTCCGGTCCTCCGCCGCTGCTATCGGACACTTCGGTCTTGATCGCGTCTTTATGGAGCATGGACGTGTCCCCTGCTTTGATATCCTCCATTGCCGTCTCAGGCTGCCCTAAACGATCTCCGTCCATGTCTTGCATGAAGAATTGTCTCTCTTGAAAAAAAAACTTTCTGTACAGCGAGAATCGTGGGGTTGTGTTAACCCAGTGTCCTATCCTAGTTGTTCTGGTTGTCAGAATGTGGAAGCTGGCAGATACAAGATGCTCCTGTGTGACTAAGTCCGGTGGTGGTGGTAGTAGCTAGCGGTGACGTCAGGGGAAAGTCGTGTGGATAACTGGGTCCATGGGCCGAGATCAGTGACTATTGTGTGAGGCGAGAATGTGTAGCATCCAGGCGCTGTGCGGGGAGGAGGAGGAGGATGTCAGTTCCTGCTTCTCTGGATGTGTGTGAGAGATGATCCTACTGCGGATTATCCGTCCTCTCTAATGTACTCATTGACTAGCACTTCCCTAATGAAAACATTCGGACCCACCATCTAACACTTATATGCAAACTAGGCCTGCAATTCACAAGACTCCATGCTAAAAGCTTTCTTGGCACTTATCTATGGGGACCTGTCAATCATTTGTCCTGTTTCTAATAGCAGGTGCGGCCAGGGGGCGCAGGAGGTCGGGTCACTAATACTCAACTTTATATTTTACTGTTGATTATTTTTTGTTTCTTTGGGAACATTGAAGAATGATGAAAACGTTTAAAATTGTGGAAAATTTGTTTTATAAACTTGAATCTTTGTAAATAATTGCGAATTAGAAAAGCACCACAACTTTTGCGCCCCTGCGGATGGAGAATGGACTGATCCAGATGGGGGTTGGTTATCAGTAGAGGTGTAGTCTGGAGGGCTGCAACACAGTGGTGGGGAGGAAGGGAAGTCACCACCCACCGCCAAGACTGGCAGAAGCAACCCGATACCCCTAACCCAGGACTCCACAAACCTATTTATTTGTCTTCTGTTGCCCATCACCACCGATTTCATATTATGGATATTTTGCTTAGCTTCCAATTTATTTGTGGATCTCTTGTGGAGAATAGTCGGCACATAGAAGAGACCTGCTTTGGATACATTGAGTTAGATTTTGCACAGGTCCTTGCCATGTGGGCTCAGCTTGGGTTGCTGTACCGCTGTGATCATGTAAATGATTTATCTTCCTGCAATGTGATATATACAATGGCCACAAAAATGGCACCATTGCTTTGACATTACCATTTGCTAATAATGTGTGAACCGGGGTGGTAAAACATGATTACTTCTCACACATCTACTGCACAGATTTATTACTTTTAACAGGTTTTCATCCATATAGACCATCAATAAATACACAGACTACAACCAAGAGGCTGAACTAAATATATCCGTCTGAATTGTATTAAGTCAACATTTTTCTCACAATTCTTATTTCATTTAATGTATAATTAATTTGATTTAGGAATGATTCAATTTGTAATTAAATTCATTTAATTTAGATAAAATAACCACAGTAAATAGACTTGTGATCACACTATTGATACCGAGAGCATAGTTTTTTTTAAATATTTATTTTTGGGTGTTTCTTGCTAACTTTGGTTTTGCTATTTTTGTGAAAGGAATTATCAGTTGGAGTCAACATTTACTTGGTCCTGCATAAACGTGACCAAATGAAGTCACGCATGACTATTGCGTGAACTCATTTGATCACATTAATGTGTGTTAAAATACTATATGTTTGGTTCCAACTGATTATTGTCACTGGACCATCTTAGAAATCTATGACAACATTCACTCAGTTTTTCTTTTTTTTTATTCGTTTTCGGCTTATTTTCTCCAAAATGAATTTCCTGTCCTTGCATTCTTCTCGCGGTGTACCACCCAAACATTACTTGATTAAAATCAAGATCCACCAACTGGATACAGAAGACGATTTATTGAGCAAGATCCACGGCAAGACATAAGTGACAGACAGAACAATGTAAAATGTGTCCATCCACAAAAAGTGTTATCTAGCCATGTCAGTCAGTGTCTGTGGGCCGGAGTTTCTCAGAGCGGGTCGCTATCACTGGGACCTGCCACCCCAACATACCCGAGGAAGGCCCTCCAGTCCCGCCAACCACCACGGAGTGTCTCAGAGAGGGTCCCTTTATCTCCGGGACCTGCCACCAGAGGATTGGCCAGCAAGGCCCTCCAGTCCCGCCAACCACCACGGAGTGTCTCAGAGAGGGTCCCTTTATCTCCGGGACCTGCCATCCGAGGATTGGCCAGCAAGGCCCTCCAGTCCCGCTAACCACCACAGAGTGTCTCAGAGAGGGTCCCTTTATCTCCGGGACCTGCCACCAGAGGATTGGCCAGCAAGGCCCTCCTGTCCCGCCAACCACCACGGAGTGTCTCAGAGAGGGTCCCTTTATCTCCGGGACCTGCCACCAGAGGATTGGCCAGCAAGGCCCTCCTGTCCCGCCAACCACCACGGAGTGTCTCAGAGAGGGTCCCTTTATCTCCGGGACCTGCCACCAGAGGATTGGCCAGCAAGGCCCTCCAGTCCCGCCAACCACCACGGAGTGTCTCAGAGAGGGTCCCTTTATCTCCGGGACCTGCCACCAGAGGATTGGCCAGCAAGGCCCTCCAGTCCCGCCAACCACCACGGAGTGTCTCAGAGAGGGTCCCTTTATCTCCGGGACCTGCCATCCGAGGATTGGCCAGCAAGGCCCTCCTGTTCTGCCAACCACCAGGGAGGGGCAATCGCTGACAACCAACTAATCGCGGCCTACCAGATTTTGGGATTAGGATTACGGGGACAGATTATCGGGGTGTTGGGGGCATTAGGGAGGCGGAAAGATGGTGACAAGATGTGTGAACTTTGACTGACTCACGCTGAGATACACCCAAACTGACGTTTTAGTTTTTTCCCCGTCTAAAGAAATAAAGAACACCCCTAGTTCTTCTACACAGCACATCTGACAAGATAACAGGAAAAATACTGAAAATACTTAGAGTTTTAATTTTTGAAGGCATAGAAGAAAAACTTTAAAAAATCATTGTTTCACATTCAAAAAATTCTTTAGATATTCCTATATTTTCTGTTTTGGTGATATATGTTTGAGGTGTCAGTATAAAGGGGTTGGTAGAACAGTGCAGGGAATATGCCCAGAGTCCTGGATTTGACCTTTAGCCTTTGCTGATTGACAACTTCGCTACTGCAGGGCTGACTAATTGTTGAAAGACGTTTTCAAGATATACTGTTTCACACTAAAACGGTGGTGAGTTTTCCTCTCCAGGAAGTACAGTGTCAAAGAGTGTAACCTCTATAAGTTATGATATGTCCATTAGAAATGTAGGGTGAATAGCAAGGAAAAAGAGTAAACAAAGTCTATTCTCGTGTGGATAATATTATAATTTTTGTTAAAAAATGAATTTCGTAAAGAACCCAGAAGACAGAAACACACGTCATTAATTCTCACGTCATTAGTAAATACGTGAATGACATCATGATGTGAGTTGATAAATATCAAAATGGTATTAAAAAATACTTTTGTTTATCTCAGGCTTGCACCCTCAAACCATAAAGTTTGACAAATGAAGGAACAGCAAAGCGCAAAACAAAACACGTAGTGACAGAATGGACACGTTAAATAATGTTAAAAGAGTGTGACTAATGAGTCGACAGTTAAGATTAGGTAATTTGTGGCGGTAGAGTCTGGAGCAGAGCCAGGCCACACACGGGGCACATAGTCCACATACCTGCCTGACTCTCACACGTGATTTGCACATCACCAGCCCCTCACGGCCCCATTTATCAACCCCATCTCTGCCACCCTGTTGCACACCTATTGTTTTTACATTAACCTTTTATCGGCGCCAAATCATTGCGCCACGGGGGCAGTTGACATGACGGGTGCACGTCACTCTTGTCATTTACTCTTTGACACGATTTTTGCTATAATCTATTCTTAGGGCTTCATTGGCGTCCATACAAATGACATTCGTGATATATTTCCGAATATAAGTGCACTGAATCATGTATAAAATACTTTATGAACATATATGTATAGCGCATTCAGCTAAATTAAGAGGTAAATGTCAATTCTTGACAGCAAGAACCAAGAAAAAAGATAGGGTGTATGTGTAAGACATTATCTCTGACCCCGAGTGACCTTGACACAAGGTCACTGGCACCTGCTGTGACAACCGACTCTGTCACAGGTCACTGGCACCTGCTATGAAAACCGTTTGTCTTACGAAACGTGCCACACACATGGCGCAAACAAACCCAGCACGTATACACTTGTACCCATCTATTTGCTTTATTCTCACTGATATAACACTTCATTTAACACATTCTATATTGTAAATATCTGTCTTACTTTTTAGCTTCTCCAGATCCCCCAGTCACGGATCTGCATACACTGATGCCGTTATTTAAGAGATAACACTGGACTGATCACATGCACGTAGGGATGTTAAAAGGATGAGATGGTCCGGAGTCCAATCCCCTCCCTCAAGGCCCCTCAGAACATAAGGTTCATAAGGGATGGCAATAGTCCGCTTTGCCTAGGTCAGTCTCGGCTTATCTTGCTCTATTTGTAAAGACCATCCACATCCTGGGTATCTAAACCATAATCTTATCCACCAACTTTTACTTAGCTTTCACTAATTCCCTTTCCTAATCCAAGTAAACTTAATAAGTATACCAATGTAAATACTTTATAATGTCGTATTTTCGAGAGAGAAAAAAATACTCAAGTACAGTTTATTCACAAAATTAATAAAGAAGGCAGAAACAAAGAGCACGAGTATAATAAGTTCAAATTGTTAACAATAAACATTAATATTTAAATGATATCAGATAATATAGTAAATGTCAGATGAGTATGGTCTGTGACAAAACGTGTGTGTTGCCTGATAGAGCTCAGCTGTTGCGGAGACAAGGCGGAGTTATTATGGTATCATAGGCGGATCTCCCGCCGAGTAATCACGGGACCTTCGCTCGCACCACGCTTCTTCAACAAACACCACCGCCACAACTGTTACAATTCGCTCATATTCAATAATTGTGTTTGGTAAACAAGTGGTAAAGAGTCTATGCCGATGAAACGGGCACCGGGGGGAGGGGGGATGAGCACACGAGATTCTGAACGCTGGGGATACACTTTAGACAAGGGGGCTTCATTCAGCTGAGAGAAAGGTTCAACAAGATGGAAATGTTAGCAAATTAGGCCTGAGTTTTGGGGGCACATTTGCGTCGTGAAATCTGTACCAGTTACGATAAGTGTGTTCGGGGGTTAATGCGATGCTGACAGGGGTAACAGATTTGCAAGACAATTTAAATAAAACCCTTGTACTTGACTAGAGAGATTCACAAAGTCATTTATCAAAATAGAGCGCCATTGTTTTTTAAAAGAAAAAAAACCTAGTAGAACGGATGGCATATAGGAGAAAAATATCCACAAAGATAAGATAAGATATGTGATAATATTAATTAGCATATTACTAGATAATATAGAAGTAAAACCGCTTTGCATTTAAAAATCAGGATACTCATTCAACTTTTCTGTCCGTTGTTTTTCAGCTTCAGTTACTATAGTAACTGGTCAAAGTCACATCACAAGATTTTGAATAGTTCAACCTTTTTCAGCTTTGATCACTTTTAAAGCACCCATACAGTAAAAAATTGATTTCATGATAACACATACACCTGTTACTCATAAAGTAATACCAATACCTCATAAGGTATTGGTAATACTCATGTCCTACATGTACATATATTCAATGAAATTTTAATATCGTTTTGTTCAAAATAAAGGATCTTTGCTTTCAGTTAATAATTCAAGAATAATTATCGCTTTGTTTTGCAGAGAGTTGCATTGTGGGGAATCTGGAGAGGCTATGGGAACTTCCTGGTTGCAGCGTGATATGGATAGTGCGGGGCACGTCCGGTATATTCTGCCACCTCACCCCACACAAGGTGCCCAAAATGTTAGATCCATTTCACACAGACAGGCCTCAGCTCCGCCATATCTGGTTACCATGACATATGCTTCAAGGTCAAAGGTCATCGCCATGACAATTGACATCATGGAATCAACAAATCTGTGTGAATAGATAAAATGGACCCAAAATTTATTTTAGTCATATTCCAAAATTATAAACAAAACTGAAAGATAATCGTTATAATTCTATTGATAGAATTTAAGGAATACTTTATACTTTGCTCACAACATGTACGATCTGTTGGTTTCTATCGTATGGTCTTGGCATAAACAAGAAGAAATGTGTGACATACTTGTGGTCGTGGATTATCTCTTTATCAGATAATACATCAAATACCACGTGCTTGTCTTAAAACTGTAGGATTGCACTTATTCCAGGGACAGAAAAAATCTGAGGCAATTAAAGGCACAACTTAGTGAAAGCCGATGCAGTAAATCTGCTATCTCGAGCCATTCACGTGGTTCGCTTTGAATTTTGTGAACAAAACTTGAACGTGTATTGTTATATCTTCTTCCTGCCTCACCGTATATGTTTATGGAAAGGGAAAAGCATTTTGTTATGACATAAGATGTGTTGTGTATCAAGATTGAGTTTGGTCACAACACTGAATCTATATTTGCATTTAAAATGTTAGGAGGAATTCATCTCTATTTCTTTATGTAGTTGCATTGCTTTGTTCCATGCTAGCGTGTGCTTTGTTCTATGCTAGCGTGTGCTTTGTTCCATGCTAGCTAGTGCTTTGTTCAATGTTAGCTGGTGCTTTGTTCCATGTTAGCTGGTGCTTTGTTCCATGTTAGCTAATGCTTTGTTCCATGCTAGCTGGTGCTTTGTTCAATGCTAGCTGGTGCTTTGTTCAATGCTAGCTGGTGCTTTGTTCCATGCTAGCTGGTGCTTTGTTCAATGTTAGCTGGTGCTTTGTTGCATGCTAGCTGGTACTTTGTTCAATGTTAGCTGGTGCTTTGTTCCATGCTAGCTGGTACTTTGTTCAATGCTAGCTGGTGCTTTGTTCAATGTTAGCTGGTACTTTGTTCAATGTTAGCTGGTGCTTTGTTCCATGCTAGCTGGTACTTTGTTCAATGTTAGCTGGTGCTTTGTTCTATGCTAGCTGGTACTTTGTTCCATGCTAGCTGGTACTTTGTTCAATGTTAGCTGGTGCTTTGTTCTATGCTAGCTGGTACTTTGTTCAATGTTAGCTGATGCTTTGTTCAATGCTAGCTGGTGCTTTGTTCAATGTTAGCTGGTGCTTTGTTCAATGTTAGCTGGTACTTTGTTCAATGTTAGCTGGTGCTTTGTTCAATGTTAGCTGGTACTTTGTTCAATGTTAGCTGGTGCTTTGTTCAATGTTAGCTGGTGCTTTGTTCCATGTTAGCTGGTGCTTTGTTCAATGTTAGCTGGTGCTTTGTTGCATGCTAGCTGGTGCTTTGTTCAATGTTAGCGTGTGCTTTGTTGCATGCTAGCTGATGCTTTGTCCCATGCTAGCTGGTGCGTTGTTGCATGCTAGCTGGTACTTTGTTCAATGTTAGCTGGTGCTTTGTTCAATGTTAGCGTGTGCTTTGTTCCATGCTAGCTGGTGCTTTGTCCCATGCTAGCTGGTGCGTTGTTGCATGCTAGCTGGTACTTTGTTCCATGCTAGCTGGTACTTTGTTCAATGTTAGCTGGTGCTTTGTTCTATGCTAGCTGGTACTTTGTTCAATGTTAGCTGATGCTTTGTTCAATGCTAGCTGGTGCTTTGTTCAATGTTAGCTGGTGCTTTGTTCAATGTTAGCTGGTACTTTGTTCAATGTTAGCTGGTGCTTTGTTGCATGCTAGCTGGTGCTTTGTTGCATGCTAGCTGGTGCTTTGTTCAATGTTAGCGTGTGCTTTGTTCAATGCTAGCTGGTGCTTTGTTCAATGTTAGCTGGTGCTTTGTTCAATGTTAGCTGGTGCTTTGTTCAATGTTAGCGTGTGCTTTGTTGCATGCTAGCTGGTGCTTTGTTCAATGTTAGCTGGTGCGTTGTTGCATGCTAGCTGGTACTTTGTTCAATGTTAGCTGGTGCTTTGTTCAATGTTAGCTGGTACTTTGTTCAATGTTAGCTGGTGCTTTGTTGCATGCTAGCTGGTGCTTTGTTCAATGTTAGCTGGTGCTTTGTTCAATGTTAGCTGGTGCTTTGTTCAATGTTAGCTGGTGCTTTGTTCAATGTTAGCTGGTACTTTGTTCAATGTTAGCGTGTGCTTTGTTCAATGCTAGCTGGTGCTTTGTTCAATGTTAGCTGGTGCTTTGTTCAATGTTAGCTGGTGCTTTGTTCAATGTTAGCTGGTGCTTTGTTGCATGCTAGCTGGTACTTTGTTCAATGCTAGCTGGTGCTTTGTTCAATGTTAGCTGGTACTTTGTTCCATGCTAGCTGGTGCTTTGTTCAATGTTAGCTGGTGCTTTGTTCAATGTTAGCTGGTGCTTTGTTCCATGTTAGCTGGTGCTTTGTTCCATGCTAGCTGGTGTTTTGTTCCATGTTAGCTGGTGCTTTGTTCCATGTTAGCTGGTGCTTTGTTCAATGCTAGCTGGTGCTTTGTTCCATGCTAGCTGGTGCTTTGTTCCATGTTAGCTGGTGCTTTGTTCCATGCTAGCTGGTGCTTTGGACGTCTGTGATCCTGTATAAATGCGGCACTGGTTGACGCGGGGATCTAGTAGGGACCTTCTGGACGACTGAAGCCGTATTTCTTTATTTTATGTCTTTGTAAACTCATTTCTTTATCTAGAAGCATATTAGTCAATAAATGTTTGCCTTTATGACGACTAAACGTTTTTGACATACAGATTGTCTGTGGTTAGCAGCATATGCTGGCCATCCAGGGTCGCGGTTTCTACCCTGACTGATATCATTAAACTGCAAGGTTTAATTGCCGATAAAATGGTCGATTGAACCTCGAGGATCCCCGCCTGACGCTGATCACCAGGTCGCTACCCGAGACGACACCCATGGCTCCCATCAAACTCTACAGCCTGTCGTACTTTATAACGCTACCGTCAATATATCTGGTAATGGAAATCTCATGTGTGAAAGACACTGATGAGTGCAAGATTTCACATACTAGTAGTCATTTTTCTTCACACTGAAAAGATCACACATGCGTGTACCTGATTCATAGAAAACTTGATTTTGTTCACATTTTAATTCACTGAAAAATAAAACAGTCAGATATTAATGATAGCACAACACAAGTCTAAATCCTTCATTGATGTGCTTGTTAAGTACACAAACATGTTAAAATCTAAAAATGAATTTCATGTAGCCCCATTTTGTTAATTGTGGTTTGATCTGTGGAGGGGAGATGGGTGGTGTATATCTATCATCGCTACATTATCCAGGCCTCTGCCCTACCCAGCACTATCTCCGCCTCATGTCGGACCACCTACCCCTCTCCTCACTACATGGGGTGTGTGTCTGCACCCTGCTACATCTCAATATGCTGGGGGTGAAAAGGGGAAACTCTAAATGATACAGATGCTAATGAGATATGTTACTATTTGTGTCAAAGCGGCTTGAAAAACGTGTTTGTAAGTCAATGTATCATAAAGTCACACACTATGCTTGTAAGTGCATTAAATTACTTTGTCTGTATTTCTATCAATATTAAACCTTAGAATGAGACTGGGATGACCTCGAATGAGATAACCACACACGTAATGGCTGCAAGAAAAAAGTTAGGTTTTCTCTTCACAGAAATAATGTTCCTGCTTCTATTTAATTTTATTCCTGTTCTTCGAGTTGATAGACACTTGTGGCTTTGAATATCAGAAAAAGGAAAATGTAAAACTCTTCAAAAATATCATAGTGAATGAGTATAGAATTATACAAATACATTTCCAAGCTGGGTACCCCATTGTGGTCCCTGCTGATCCCAGGGGGCGCTCTCTGCAGAACATCTCTGTATCTGAGACCTGAAGGTTGTGAAGAATACAGGCACCAGACGGCCGTGCCACCATTCACACTGGTCTGTGTCTGCACATCTTATGCAAGAGATATGGTCACACTCTGCACTCCCGTATGAAGCCCCATCCTATGCAAGAGATATGGTCACACTGTGCACTCCCGTATGAAGCCCCATCCTATGCAAGAGACATGGTCACACTCTGCACTCCCGTATGAAGCCCCATCCTATGCAAGAGATATGGTCACACTCTGCACTCCCGTATGAAGCCCCATCTTATGCAAGAGATATGGTCACACTCTGCACTCCCGTATGAAGCCCCATCTTATGCCAGAGATATGGTCACACTCTGCACTCCCGTATGAAGCCCCATCTTATGCAAGAGATATGGTCACACTCTGCACTCCCGTATGAAGCCCCATCCTATGCAAGAGATATGGTCACACTCTGCACTCCCGTATGAAGCCCCATCTTATGCAAGAGATATGGTCACACTCTGCACTCCCGTATGAAGCCCCATCTTATGCAAGAGATATGGTCACACTCTGTACTCCCGTATGAAGTCTGATCCTATGCAAGAGATATGGTCACACTCTGCACTCCCGTATGAAGCCCCATCTTATGCAAGAGATATGGTCACACTCTGCACTCCCGTATGAAGCCCCATCCTATGCAAGAGATATCTGGTCACACTCTGCACTCCCGTATGAAGCCCCATCCTATGCAAGAGATATGGTCATACTCTGCACTCCCGTATGAAGCCCCATCCTATGCAAGAGATATGGTCATACTCTGCACTCCCGTATGAAGCCCCATCCTATGCAAGAGATATGGTCACACTCTGCACTCCCGTATGAAGCCCCATCCTATGCAAGAGATATGGTCACACTCTGCACTCCCGTATGAAGCCCCATCCTATGCAAGAGATATGGTCACACTCTGCACTCCCGTGTGAGCCCCATCCTATGCAAGAGATATGGTCACACTCTGCACTCCCGTATGAAGCCCCATCCTATGCAAGAGATATGGTCACACTGTGCACTCCCGTGTGAAGCCCCATCTTATGCAAGAGATATGGTCACACTCTGTGCTCCCGTATGAAGCCCCATATAGGGTCACACTCATTTTGACTTTGAAACAAGACACCCTTGTGTGGTGAAATAATTACATCTATGCAAATAATCTGTGCTTCGCGGAGACGAGAATATGTGATGAGACGAAATAAAAGTGGAGCGGCCAACATATCAAATCAAATCAAATCGAAGCATCCACATGACCCATAAATATGTCCTGACCTTTAAAGATAATTATAACAAAGTTTACAAAATATATTTTTGATATTTCCCTGCTGAGTAAATGGGTGTATCTTTCCACATGCTTGGGCTGTTTGAAAGTATGAAATTTTAGTTAAGCTTACCAGCTTATTTTCTTTAGTTAATGATTGAACTCGTGACACCAACACAATCCGCTATCACAACATTAACCAACTCTCGTCGTGAAATGGGTTCGTCCCCAAAGAAAGAGCGTGTTATTTACCCTGAGCTACACGTGGGACGCTAAGTGTCAAATGCCTCATCAAGTGTAAATGGTCATGCTTTAGGGTGTATATTTATCCTGCAGCCACTAATGATGTAACATTCTCTCTAATGACCACAAGTGCTGAAATCCCCTATGATTGATGGGGCGAGATCAGGCTTCATCGGTTTGTTCAGCGGAACCAATCAACTATGGCACTAGAAGCTTAATAGCTTCAACATTTCAAACAACTAATTTGTAAATATCTTTAAATATTAAAATCTTTCCCGGGCTATCATCCCAAAAAGTACAGTTGATTTAACAATGTAATAAACTTTTGTTGCTGCGTAATAAAGTTGGCAGTGTCTCTCTTTGTAAACATAATACTCTTGACATTGATTGTAAAGTTTGCTCCTTCAATAATCTGTGTTCTTTACAAAGCAGTTAACATTCTATTATATAAAAACATCTGATCCTACAAGCCCGTGATTTTACAAATAGTTTACATTCCATTATATAAATATATCTTATCCTACAAGCCTGTGATCTTATAAAGCAGTTGGCATTAAATTGTATCTGAGCATCTGATCCTACAAGTCTGTGATCTCATATAGTAATTGACAGTTTATTGTATCTAAAATCTGTGATCTGTGATCTTACAAAGCAGTTGACACTCAATATACCTATACATCTGATTCTAAGAGACCATAATCTCAAAATGTAGCTGATATTCCATGTATCTAATCATCTGATCAAGAAGAGCCTTTAATCTCACAAAGCAGAGTAGCATCCTATTGTATCTAACTTTTCATTTTAAAACAGCATGTGATCTAACAATGCAGTCGACACTCATTGTTCCTAAACATGTTTCTACAGCAGATTATAATTTCACAATACAATTGATACTATATTGTATCTAAGCATGTGATCTATAGCGGTATGTGATCTCACAATACAGATTAATGTAGGTGTTTGGTTTTCTTCAAGTCAAATCGTATTAGTCATAAATTTCACTGAACATTGTTATAATATTATAAATCTATTAATGAAATTACAGATGAGAACATTTTATTCCTAGGCTGCTCAAAAGCTATTTCATAATTCTGGCATCCAATTTCACACAAAATTACATTTAAAAAAACTAAGAAAAGTGTGAAAAATTGCTCAATTACAAACAAAGCACACACAGATGGGGGATAAAACCGGTAAGCAAATTTGTGGAAGTGAATCTACCAAAATAAGTAAACAAAAGTTAACTGATCCAAAACCGTATCCAATGTGATAAATGTGCTGCATTTAGCACATATTTTAAATGCATTTTAATGCTGACACAAGAAGGTGTGAATCCGCTACAGGACAGGAGGTTGAGGATAATGGCTGGCAGACCCGCCTCATGATGAGGGGATGGGTTAGAGATGCGCCCGGCACTGTCTAATGATTGGCACTGTCTAATGATTGGCACTGTCTAATGATTGGCATTGTCTAATATTTGGCACTGCCTAATGATTGACACTGTCTAGTGATGTGTACTGTCTAATGATCTGCATTGTCTATTGATGTGTACTGTCTAATGATCGGCACTGTCTAATGATCGGCACTGTCTAATTATCGACACTGTCTAATGGTCAACATTGTCTAATGATCGACAATTGTGAAATCCAATCAACATGCAATTCTAAAATATTGTATGATGATTTTGAGGTTTTAATCCATGTTATCTTAACGAATTTATTATCTACAATATACAAAAACTGTCAAGGAAAGAATGGTGATTTTTAGCATTTTTGTGTTTCTCCGCCAGACATAAGTTCGGACAGCGAAATTATTTCATAAAAAATAACAAATAACCCCACCCCTCTTTATTTTATTATGATAAAAAAACATCTTAGAAAAAATAACTTTTGTTTGGATGCTTTTCATGGAGGAGCAACTTTGTGGGTTGGCATTGGATTCCATCCCGAGAGTCCAGTATTGGATATTATTAATTACAAAGTAACCAGTATGCAGTGATGGACGCCTGTCTGTGCAACTCTGGCATTGCTGCGTAAACAAATAAACAAGTCAAATGCTGCCCGCAAGATTCACAAGCAACCAAACCAGCCTGATGGCAAAACCAGGGCTGCCTTGTCAGGACCGACAACCCCTGCTCTGCACCAAATGTCAAATGACTGGCAATTACCGTCTCCTTCCTGTTTGATGCTTGCTGTTTGCCGCTTGTCGTCGATGTTTGACGATTGCAGGCGGAGCGTTCATTTCTATGAACTGTGGCATTCGAAATTGTATTTGTGCAAAGTCAATTCTTCGCACAGATAGAAAGAGTCTTGCTGAAGGAACAAAGCTCTCTATTTTTAATCAAATATTTTAAACCCTTAACTGGTTCAATCATTGAAATCAGTAGACTGGGATTTCCTTAGTATTTCTGCGGTCTTTAATAGGATCACTTCATACTGCTAAGGCCACAGGTCTTGTTGAGATCTCAAGGTCTGAATCTTTTTACTGTTGGTTCCAGTGGATATGCATTGTTGTCCTGCTTTGTTATGATGAGATCGCTATCCAGATCAACATGGCTGAGGATTTTTTTGTTTGTCTCGGATCACTTGATCTACGATGCTAAGAGCTTTTCCGATTTTCAACAATACTAACACATTTTTTTATCGCTGACCTAAGATGCTAGGCTACTTCTTGTATCGCTGATCTACTATGCTAAGGTACTAGAACTTCTTATGTCACTGATCAACTATGCTAAGGTACTAGTACTTCTTGTATCGCTGATCTACTATGCTAAGGTACTAGTACTTCTTATATCGCAGATCTACTATGCTAAGTTACTAGTACTTCTTATATCACTGATCTACTATGCTAAGGTACTAGAACTTCTTGTATCACAGATCTACTATGCTAAGTTACTAGTACTTCTTATATCACTGATGCTAAGGTACTAGTACTTCTTGTATCACTGATCTACTATGCTAAGGTACTAGAACTTCTTATGTCATTGATCTACTATGCTAAGGTACTAGTACTTCTTATGTCATTGATCTACTATGCTAAGGTACTAGTACTTCTTATATCGCAGATCTACTATGCTAAGGTACTAGTACGTCTTATATCGCAGATCTACTATGCTAAGGTACTAGTACTTCTTGTATCACTGATCTACTATGCTAAGGTACTAGTACTTCTTGTATCACTGATCTACTATGCTAAGGTACTAGTACTTCTTGTATCACTGATCTACTATGCTAAGGTACTAGTACGTCTTGTATCGCTGATCTACTATGCTAAGGTACTAGTACTTTTTGTATCATTGATCTTCTATGCTAAGGTACAAGTACTTCTTGTATCACTGATGCTAAGGTACTAGTACTTTTTGTATCACTTTATAATTCTACTACTATTGCTGTGTTCATATTACATATTTCCCGCCAATTTTAAACAAAAATATACGATGCCGAAATCTACTCAATTCGAACAGAACAAAGTGAACAGAATATGATGAGAATTAAATGTTCATTGTTGTTTACCTGCGGGTGACTTACTCTGATAGCCTCTCGGGGAGCCGGTATAACCATAGCAATAATCCACGTGTAGGATTCTCTGAATATCAACTCCACGAAAACCTCACATCATCAAAGATGTGAGGTACAAATTCTACATTCAGGTAACAAATCCGACAGGAAAGGAGCAAGAAGGTACGGCACTCAGCCTCTCCATGGCGAGAGGTCCGCGGGAATATGGCGAGGACAAGCGGGCCTCTCTCTTATAAGCGACTTTGGGCACTTGAACGACAAACTTTGGTCGTTTCTTTTGTGGCTGTGTGTCTATGGATGTTGTGCTTTGTGTACTAACATTTATCTAATACGTTTAAATATTGACGAGCAGAAGCGCACTGCATATTTGTCATCACAATTCCGTGTTTTGCCGTGTTTACTAAACACGAGCGTGGACATATATTAGAGACCAATTGCTTGAACATTACTGAGAGGGCTTTGTATAAACCTAGAGGTCGCTGCTGCGCCGGGAAAAGTTCAAGTCTGTCCTACCCAATGCCCTGAAACATACAAAAACCTGTATTATTAACAGATAATTCCAACGTTTGTGGGGCGAAGGTGGAGGCAAAGGCGGTTAAATGGCCCGGCTTGAGTCATATCATCTTGGGCCTATTTACACGTGTGCAGTAGAAGTGTCGGGGTGATATGGAGGGCCTTCAAAGAAGGACCTCAAGTGTTGTGTACAGACTCTCACAGTATTATACACATAGCTGGTGCAAAGAAATATGTCAGAAATGATAAACAACCCAGGGCAAATGGGATATATTCAGTCTGAGCGGGAAGTTTTTGCCAAATGTCATCTTGCGCAGTGTATTCTGGGTAGTGGGAAAGGATACCAAATCACGGATGGACCTTAGTGCGGCATCTGCCTTGGACAAACTATTTCCGCTAAAAATAATGTACGTCTGTAACTTCCTTGGAAACTGTATTTCTTCGTGGAAAGTGCGTTTTGCTTCTAAATATTCAATTAATGTTCTATATTGACCTATCAGGCATGGTATTCCTATGAAAAATTGTATCTTCTTTTAATTCTTAGAGTAATATCGATACCTCTTGAGAGGTATTGCTAATATTTAATGTGCATGATACATGTAAATATGATAAACCCACAAAAATCCAATGCCGGTATATGTTTTACTGAGATGAAGAATTTATTGTCTCATCTGCACCGTGTTCACAAGAAATGTTCTCAAATGTAAAAGTATTATAGATCCTTTGTATTGGGGTGACATGTGTGGTACATTTGAATGGTATGACCTGTATATTGGGATGATATCACCTGTATATTGGGATGGTATTAGCTACATATTGGGGTGGTATTAGCTACATATTAGGATGGTATTAGCTACATATTAGGATGGTATTAGCTATACATATTGGGATGGTATGATTTTCATATATATTGGGATGATATGAGATATATTGGGATGATATGACATATATATTGGGATGGTATGACATATATATTGAGATGGTATGAACTCTACATTGGAATGGTATGAGCTAAATATTGGGGTAGTATGACCTGTATATTGGGATGTTATGACCTCAATATTGGAATGGTATTAGCCACATATTGGGATGGTATTAGCTACATATTGGGATGGTATGATTTTCATATATATTGGGATGGTATGAGCTAAATATTGGGATGGTATGAGCTAAATATTAGGATGGTATGAGCTATATTTCTCCCTGGAAAGTGTATTTTGCTTATAGCCAATTAAGGTGTCTCAATATTGAGCTAGTGTTATTTGAAAAATATATAAAAGGACAAGAGGTGATAGTACTTTATATTACTCTAAGCTTTAACCTACAAAAAACAATGTAACAGAACATTATCATTATATATCCTTCATATAAGAAGCCCTCAAATTGCAATGGTATTATCTATATATTGGAATGGCGTTAGCTTGGAGTAAATATGAACTCCATTCATAATTACTCCAAGGTATTAGCTATATATTGTAATGGTATGAGCTATATATTGGAATGGTATGATCTATATATTGGAATGGTATTAGCTATATATTGGACTGCTATTAGCTATATATTGGGATGGTATTAGCTATATATTGTAATGGTATGAGCTATATATTTGGATAGCATGTGCTATATATCATTTTACAGTGTCATCCTGACGAAAATGGCCAACCCATTATTTCTTTCATTTTTAAACAGATTGGATTAACCCGGAGGAATTATCGGGCGCAGGTACTTGACATTGCGACCACAGGTCCCATCTCTGGGATGATGTGTATATCATAGTGTGAATCTCCTGCCGCCAGAGGTCAGGGCACCTGATCGCCCATCTGACCACCCCCTACCCTCCTTATATCAATAATCTTGTTTTTCCGTGTAAAATGATAATCCTTGACCAAAAGGGAGATGATCTCCTCTGGGAAAATGCTTCCTTGAGAAAGGTTGTTCACACAAGGGGAATAAATGGTTCAGAATTATTCAACTAAAATAGTGCCATGTTAATTTATAAATACTTATTCAGGTGTGGAATAGTTAAAAATAAACAATAATATTGGAATAATCTAATAATATTTCCTAAGACAACAACTGTCAACATGTCTCAAGTATGACTAATTAAGACTGCAGCATGACCTTTGGGAAGCTTGTGTCCAATATGACTGAACCTTGACCCTCAGGCCCTGAAAAAACAGGATGATAGCAGTCAAGTATTTTGTTGCAATATGTCCCCTTTTTGTGTTTGAGTGTTACCACGTGATGGATATAATACCGAGGACAGATAGCGAGTCTGCTGATTCCATTCTCAGAAACCAGCACATAAATACATGCTGTCATATGTTGTAACACGCCCCATGTACGCTTCCCCAGTTATACAATCCCCAAATTAGAAGTGCAAGAACTGTTAAAATGGCCTCACATCCTCCTGACTACACCCTACACCTTGTGTACACCTGGACAGGCTGTAGGCACTGTCGGCAGACATGATCTGGGCTAAATGCTATCCTTTGAGCCGCGGTATGGAAGCAATTGGCGGTGAATAGGTTGGTTTTTGTACGTGCCGAGGCGCGGGGTGGAGGCAGGGCACGGCGCCGGAGATGAGAGCAGGATGTGCCGGCAAGACGACACATGAGCGACGGCAAGGGATGGCCAGCTTTGTCCTTCCCATAACCTACTCTTGTAGCCAAACATATCTGGAATACAAGCACGTGTCTCAAACAACCCCACAAATATCTCTCCATTGCCTAAAATGTTCTTCAAAAGCATTCTTTTTTTGATGAAAATGCCCATTTTTTTTCTTTTGCCGATTGAACAATATTCGGTAAATTCCAAGCTGAAACAATTTCTCGCCACACCCTATATACCGGGTATACCATGCTGCTTAAACATTGTTTTCATTCAACACTTCATTTTCAAAATGCCAATTTGTTTCCAGTCAAAGGTTTAGTTGTCATGTAACGTCCATTATCAGAGCTGTGCATATACTTTCAGTAGAATATAATTTTGGTTTTAATTGACTAAATAGTTTATGTCAATAAAAGTAAATGAGGAATAAATGATTATTCAGCCCCCCCCCCCCCCCCCCCCCCAGACACGACATAATGTCTTCTTCAACTCTTGCCTCTATTTCAAAGAATCAATATATAATTCATTGGTGCTTATAGTTCCAAGAATTGTTGACAATATTTTGTTAATATTACATCAATCAAACATTTCTTTATCATTGAATGTTTTCGTCATTATATAGTTAGTATTCTAACTTCATCCATTGCCCAATGTCATGAGTGCTTTTATCAGAATAGTTTTGGCTGGCACACTGTATTTATTATTCACATTTTTGACATATTAATTTGATTTCACAATATTAATTTTTAGTGAATGCGTTTACACATAATGCTATTCAGCTTACAACAGGTTTTATGTTATTTGCTATCCCAATATCATACTCATGGTCTATTTGTCTATTTGATATGGTTACACTTACTAGTATCATTCATCCACATTTATAATAGTTTTTAATGCAAACTATAATGGCATTGAATGATCTTAATGTGTCGATATGCCATCAAGAATCCATTCATTCATTTATTCATTCAATCATTAACCTCGTCAATGACAATAAAACTAGCACAGGTGTTCCCCCAACTCTGGGTTTTCAATGAAAGACAACATAGATTTGACAACATAGATTTGACAACATAGATTTGACAACATTGACATGAGTGCTAACGATAAAGGTTTCAAAGGTTTGATAAGAACGTAGAAAATGTTCGTACAGTGTCCTTTTGTTGGTCCATTAATATTTTTCCTATTAAAATATAAAATATATGCGACAGATGTCTTTGCTAACTGCTCTTGGTTCTGAAGTTGTCTAACACAAAAGAAAGTGGGCAAAACCCAAGAATAACGCTAAATGGACTGGATAAGTGTGTATCTCCCATACACGATACCGAATAAGTTTGTATTCATTTATGAGGCAAGATTAGAAAGAAAGAAGTTTGATATAAGGAAAGAGATGGGTTAGAACAATCCAAATTCTAAAGACAAAAGTCTATCTATTGTTTGTGTAATTACGTTGGAGTCAAACTGCCTTGTCTTCTGTATTATATTCTTCGCCCCAGTAACGCTCTCTTCCTCACCACGCAGGACTGAACTGCAATAGTTCCGCTCATCTAAGTTTGATTCAAATAAAACAGTTCACAAATGATAGGACTCGGGACAACAAACTGCAAATAAACCCCCAAATTAAAATAACTCCTGAATCTTATATTTCGCATAAAGTCCAAACTAATTTCTCCTAACTTCTCATCCATAACAAGAAATCCAAAACCTTTTTTTTCCACGATATGCTTATTGGTTGTTTAATATGCATTCGTGCCAGTGGATATACATTTGCAGCAGACTTTGCCAGTGTTTGTCCAAAACAAAACCCACTGTGAGTAGAAGTGCAGAAGTCAGACGGTCTCTTGAGCCCAACACAATGATCCACGCCCTGCATGTTATAGTAAGGAGAGAAAGCTCAGCCAAACAGATACATTGTTTTATTAACAGTAAGGTAAAATCTGGGTTATTGGATACCAAAAACAAAAGGTCCTTTTGCGGTATTTCTATTGACCTTTGCCGCGAGAGTTTGCTCTGGTTCACCAGATACTGACAGCGACCTTTTGTCTTTCTTCTGGTGGTAACTGAACATTGGTGTCTGAAGCTTGTGGTCATGGGCGTGGAACTGGTTTATCTCATAACAATCCAACCATCTGGATTGCATGTATGGACGCTTTGAAGCAATCTATTGGTTGACAATAATCCTGCATTATTCAGTTTCTGGCACATAAATGTAAAGCAAACTTATAACTATTGAACTTCTGCATCATATCTGATGATGTTGACCACAAGAGTGATGTGTGCTTGCTATATCTCATGCCATCTTTCACTTTCAGAAATATCTCTGAACTGGGGATGACATCTTAACCAGGCTGGATATTCTAAGAAATATATTATAATTGAAAAAAATTATAGCAGACATTCTAAAAAGAAAAGCCATTCCTGATTTAAGGACCGTTCCATAATTCAGGTTTGATTGATGCAAATTTCAATATATATTCATGTGCCCTATAACATATGATCAATTTACAGACCTATATTTTAAGTGTAAATCCCTCACAAACAATATAAATCACAGACCTTTCAACGTTGGTCATTTCAAATATACCTCATCCACAAATAAACCGAGGTCATTTCAAACAGATTTCTAAATTTTATATATGTTGGCCATTTTGCTTTTATGAATGGATTTATAACCACTGAAATGTGATTTAGCAAACAAAAAGTTATATCATGTAATCATACAAACAATTAGATTATTGATTTCAATTAAATGTTTTCATTCAACAAAAATAACATTGATTTTATTCTTGATAATATTGTATACAATTGAATAGGCTGCAACATATATCTCACAACTCAAGTCACTGCCAAAGAGATAACTGTCCCTTTTCCAGTCATTTTAATTGCACCCTGAGCACATAACAGGGAAAATTAAAGCTATTAGCCAAATAAATAAACTTGGTTTAGGGCGAGGGCATGAAGGCTATGATCTGTGGAAAGGATCTGGCATCAAAGACAAAGATTCTCCTGTGTGGCTCATCACTGCAGCATCTTCATCAGCCTATCTGATCACATCTGGTGGAAATGTACCCTCCCCTCCCAGCATCTACCCTCAGGGGGTATGGCATCTGGGGTGCTAAGATTCAGCCCCACTAACAAGCTTTTAAGGTTCACATTTTGTGAAAAAAATGTTAACTTTATAAACTGGGACTATTATGATATCTTCTGCTGGTATATATCACACATTTCATATGTAGTCTGTGATAATTTGTGTCATGTAAGTTTGCTTATAAATATATATTTATCCTCCATTTATCCTCCCCCATGGAATTTGCCATAGAATCTATAAAACTTCATGAAAACATCACCCAGAAATACAAATTCCTCTGGTAGGTATTAAAGTTACATATTCTTGGTTTCATCAGTTTTTCATATCAAAATCTTCCCTAATTCCTGAAGTTGCACAGGTTTGTCAATTAGGAGATCCATTAAAAATATCTTTAAAAATTGTTCTGGATATAGATTTTGTTGTTAAAGAAAAGGAAATTAATTATGTTACAGGTACAAGATGAAAAAATTCATGAGGTCCCTTTGTTCATTTTTTGATGGTTCAGATTCAGAAATTATATGTAAATTTAAACTATTAGATGATTAAATGATTGACATGGTTTAATGCTTCTTGTGGAAACAATAAGCTCTGTATATTGTTCCTCTTTATGATATCAATGTTTTACATTGTCTGTGAGGACTGACCAGCTTGAAGGGGATGTTTCTCCAGGTGTATGGTGCTTGTGCCGGGTGTTGACATAGCTACTGGGGTGCAGCCTTCTGTTGCCTGCCTGATACCCTGAGGGTCCTCCCCTTGTCACCCTGCCTACCCTGGGACACAGTGATGACACGAGGATGACACTCCGGGATGACACTGTGCCCTGCTGCAGCATGTCAGTCTCAGCAGCCTCCAGCCATGGGATGCAGCACACACACCTCCGGGAGACCACCCTCCTGCAGACAGCTGCCTCATCTCCCCCATCCACCACACCTACACTTACCCAAATGTTAGCATGTTCTTTCTTGTAAACCACACTTCAATTTTAAATAAAACACAATCCCCAGCCGGACATATCAGCGGATATAAACAAGAATGATACACAGTTAGTGTACAATGTTCAAGACACCCACAGCCCAGACTGTCACTCGTCTAAAATGACTAAGTCCATTTTGATGTTCGGAATCAGCAGGCTCCATCTCCCACACAAAACGGGATCCTGTCTTGTGTTGTCTGATGACAGAAATCTACAGAGAAAGGATAATCCATCAGCAGATAAGCTGATCTGCAGATTATCTCAGTCAAGATCCTACTAAAGCTCTGACCGTTAATCACAGATACACATCTTGTTTGATTCTCAAGTGATAGCCACTCTGATAATGGAGCACATCTTCTCCTACTTGTGACCATAAAAACAACAATCTTCAATTTTTCAAGTATATTTTTTTCTTTTTCTGCATATTGAAGTTAACAAGGCTCCTGCATTAATCATCTTGTAACATGCTCAGGTGCTTATGGAGAACTTAACCCCCAAAAATCTCTTAAATCATGTATAGTCTTTATACACATGAAACTAGGGAAGCTAATCAACCAAGAAAAAGTCTGTTAAATCCTTAAAAATCTTTATACACAGATGCAACCAGGGAAGACAAGTTAACTTTTAAAAAACCCTTAAATCATTTATAGTCTTTATACATAGATACCACCATGGGAAGGAAATGTTTTGTTTCTTGTAACAGGAATACCGGTATATATTTTGACCAGACAGGTCAGCACCAAATATAATATTTATCATATCTATTCTATTCAAATATGCGAGTTAAATTAACATTCTTCAGAAGGATAATGTGTCACCCATCTAGGTCTCACTTCTCTAGTTGTGGAATCATGACATTGTTATTTATTTTTAAATCAATAACATAAGATCTTGAATTCATTCTGAGAGTTTCTAAATAATACTGGTCTTTATTTTAAACACATTTTGTATTTAACCAGCAACACCACAGTAACATGTAGTTGGCAAATCAGGTAGCCTGATATCAATAACTCAATATCTAAAATCTTAAAAAATTCTCATGTGTAAGACTCCAACCTCCAATAACACATCAACAAAATAATCAGTGTAATGTCTGAAGATGGAATGTTATAGATCCACAAAACCTTAACCAGTTGATGCTAATTACCACTGATTACAGTGGCAAAGCTTCAGCAGTCTCTTGTAGCTGCTGCCAGTCACAGTCCATTTCATCAGCAGAAACTGGTCACTGACAAGCAGTGTTAAGGTAATAAATTTTACATTATATTGTATTATATCTTGACAGACTTTCAGCTACATTGTCCATAGCTTTATATAAATTAGAGTAGGAGGTATAACCACCTGAGATTCCCCCATGTCCACATATCCATAATCTAATAGAAAATAGTGTCCTCTAGTGGCTGATATATTTGTACACAAGGTGTCACTATCATGACACAAAAATTTGCTTCAGATGACTACCAGGTGCCACTAGCATACAGTTTGTCCAGTGGTACAATATGACCAATACATTTGGAAAACATAGAATGGTTTATTTTTAATTCCACCAGGAAACAAAAATAATGAATATGGAAAGAAAAAAAAGTTATTCATTGCTCACAGGGGAGACATTGAACCAGTTAGCTGAGAATAATTTCTTGCAAATAGAGTTCATGGACAACATGTGTAATATTTCTCCTGACATCCAACAGGTGGCACTGTATTGGACCCACTGTCTTCCCAAGAACACACTGCAGTTCATAACCCTGAAATACAAATAAATTTAGATTCTTAGTTTCAAAACATCCTCGAAGTTTAAAATAAATGATTAAATAATCAGCTTTGTGGCCTCCATGCAACAGTTTCTTTACGGAACATATCTAATCTCTGAAAATCTAACAGATTGCAGCTTTGATAGAAATGATTCAGAGAGAAACCTGGTGGGAAACTGTATTTGAGCTGTTTAAAGAGAGCAGAACTAACAAAACTTATAGGACCAAATGAGCATCTTTTCACATGGAAGAAATAATTTACACCTCAGTCACATTTGCGTCAGGTACCGGCCGGGAAGTAAACGTCAGCCGGCCTCACAGGGTCCTGGGCTCCAGGGATTTTATCAGTGACAATCTGGCATATGCTCTAGCTATGGTCATATTACTAAAGAGCATCACATGGCACGTGCAAGATTGAATAGCACAGACATCTGTAGGATATTCTAAATACGTCTGTCTCATTGACAGACGTCTGTAGGATATCCTAAAGACTTCTATATGATACCGTAGGGAGCCCCTAGAACCATCTGATGATGACCTGTGAACACATGAAATAAAATAAAATCCCATTTTCACCATACGATGCCACCAGGAGCCTGCCATGTACTTTAAGATGATATTTGGTTATAAGACATCGGACAAAGGCCGGCAACTTTTATGTTGCAGCTAAAAGTTCCAGATGAATCGTACAACGTCTTAAAGATGCCAAATTGTGGCCCATGATCTCCTGGTGCCCTCACAGCAATCTGAACTGGCGGCCGATTTTGTAAAAAATTCCCATCAGCCGGGCATCTTTACTGAAATCGGCACAAATGTGACTGAGGTATTGAGAAGACCATCTTTTCTACATATACACAAGAATTACCCAGGATTAAAAAAGCCTTAGTCTCTATTTCCAACTTCAAGAAAATATAATCTTAAAGAGTTTACAAATAATTAATTCTGCTGTTAGTTGGTAGGACTCACCTCTTCATCAGCCTGCTCCGGTAGAAGCTTCTCAATTGTTGACTGGAGTAACTGCGATAAAATAACATCAAGAGAAAATAAATGTCAGCATAGACAGTAAAATATAATCTTCCAAGTACAATAGAAAGCCTAAACAATCTGAAATGTTAAGATCACTTTCTCCAGGTCAGGTGTCAAAAGGTATTGATTGATTCTGGTTCCTTTACAATCCACCAGATGTATATCTTAACCATTTCAAGATAAGATTGCTGCTGGTTGAAAGGTGATGAATTTCATTACCTAACCAGGTTTTAAGTGCCTCATGATCATGTCATATTTTGTTAATTTGATTAAGTTAGAATATTTACCTTAACTTTTATCTTGCATTCTGTGGGTAAGTATTTGGTCTGTAGATACACCTCCAATTGTATTCTTGTCACGGGACTGGTAACATTACAGGAACAGGCGCCACAATACATGAACATACTGCAAAGAAGGAATGTTTCACAACATAACTTCAAGAATATCACATATTAAAATTTGGGAATATTGTTACTTAAGAAAGTCCTTTCATGTGTACAAAAACTGAATTTTTCATAAATTGTTTTCAATTACTTGCCTGTCAGACAGTCTTTGTTTGCTAGTCAAAATGACTGGCCAGGTTGTCCGCAGTTATTTTATTATACAAACCAATTTGTCAGTATCTCTCAAAATATTTGTAAAAAATAAACCTACCTGGCAGTATCTCCCCCTGATAGTCTGTCTGATCCACATTTATCACATTCCATCCAGGAATAAGCTGTGTCCTCATCTACACCTGTTATCATACCTGTAAAAGAAATAGGTTTTTTTTAAAATCTAAAATCTCCACCCTTCATCTTAAAGCCAATATAATCTTAAAACCAATTATTTTGAAAAAAAAGTTTCATTATCAGCAAGAGTTTGGATGTTTATATCTGAGTTTGGATGTTTATATCTCAACTCATATAGGACTGACGCACTCTTTGAATATCAACTTCAATCTTTGAAGAAAACAAAATTCACAAATACTCAAAGGATTAAATCAATGTTTGTAGATAAAACTTAAAGTTTTGAGAGGAAACGCCTGATTACAAACTTAAATCCAAAGTATTTAAACTATCTTTGAAAAAAAAATCTAGTAGCGAAAGCATTTTTTCTTACCAGTTAACGAGAAGAGATTATCTTTGCAGACTTCTAGTGAGGATAGAGCAGGTAGATGGACTGTTATACCCCTAAGTTCTCGGACCATATCGAGCCACCCTGCAGTCCCACTGGTCCCCTCTATTTTGTCTGCACCATCCTGGCCTCTACATATACTAACTCTGCTATAACTGTCCACATAGTACCTGCCTGTAAAAGATATATTACAATCACAATTGGCATATATTTTGATTTGAATATCTTACCAGTTACTTTTATTTTAATAGAAAGATTTAGACCAGGAACAACTTGGCGTTTAATCTACATCAACAATATCTCTTTATTTTGGATATTTATCTCATAACTTTGTCCTCTTTCCGAAATGTTTCTCATACTTTATGAAATATATATCTAACTCACTTTCTTCTTGTAAAGTTACTTGTTATGAATTCTTAAATAATCAACATTTCACCATCTTCTTTACAGATGTCCTTCAGGAGCAGTACTGGGCATGGTTGTGACAACTCCTGGGTTACATCTGAGCTGAGAATGCTGGACTCACGAACACTGACCATGATGTAAGAAGCAAAATCACACTTTGATGCTTTAACAGACTGGATGGAGGAGTCAGTTATAAACCAGGCATGATTCTGGTTACCTTCCAATTTCTGTAAAGGACAAATACAAAGTATACTCAAGACCAAATGTCTCAAAATTATCAGGAATTATACTTTGACTGAGAGGAAATTGATAAAAAGTTATTAGAGTCTGAAATTATTTAACCTTGTTACATATGATTAATAAAGAAAAGAGAACTATAGAATATTTTGATACTGACCTGGTAGATGACTCTAGCTTGAGCACAGAGTCTGGGGGACTGTGAGGTTGCCCACTGCATCAAGGTGGTGTGACTAGGTTTGCAATACAAGGCATTATCATCCTGAGGACTGGAGAGCAACTCACACCTACTCTCTCCTGACACAGACAACATAGTGTAGCAAAATCCTGGAGGCTGCATACAATCCACAAGACACTAAAAATGTGACATCCAAATGTATGATAGACATATATAGACATGGCAGAGCAGCTGAGGGGTACAGGTCCAGGTAAACATGCTACTCCACAGTACTGCTTGGTCCCCACATGTGGAGTATAAAATGAGACAAATTGATATTAAAATGTTCACTTGAGACAAATACCTATACACAATTGCAATACTGGGTACTATATATCATATCTATATAATTGTCACCTCTTCTGAGTCCTGGGAGTCTGGCTTTCTCTTTGTCAGTTTATCAGGACACCATACACTGTCTATCATTGTAAACAATCCCGGAGCTCTGCAACAAAGGTGCTTTTGTATATTATAAGAAAATCATCTTTGTATCTTTGAACTTTTATATATGTATAGATTTTTTTAATGATAATGCATGTCTTCTGCTTATCATGTCAGGTAATGATATGTCCCTGATAAATTTTCGGGACGATATCCCATAAAAGCTTTAAACTTTCTAAAGATGGTGATTGATTATCATAAAATATGAAATGCATGCATAAACACAGACCTAGTTCTGATGAGTCTGTGTTGTATTCTCAAGCCAGACCACTTAACCATGCAGCCTTCTCCTGATGTGATGATATCTGACCACGTTTGCCTTTGTTCACTGCCTTCAGGGAGCTGCACCTCACAGAAACCACCATACACGTCCTCGCATAGTGCATACCACCTTAAACATAAAGATAAGAATCCAGTTGAACAATGTTTCGAAGGTTTCAATATATGATATGTTTATATGATTATTATCAGAAATACTTGTTGGGATACTTATTTAAAGAAGTATTTCTGGTATATTTTCTGATCAATATAGCATATTTTGTATATTATTTTTATATATCTATCTATATATATATATATATTTTTTTTTCAATTCAATTCTTTATTTCAGACTCAACATTATACATGTAACTGTACAGTGGTCCATATTTAAATGAATAAATAATGAAAACAAAAGAAGAACTAAGTAATATATAGAACTAACACTAAGATACAGGTTGACTATTGTCCACATATTGACTAGTGTCTTAACAAGGCACTATATAGAAACTATATACAAATACATATAATCATCTATCCAGCATCAAAATGCACATACAGTAGTTTATGCCAGTGTATCCACAATTTGGATTCATACCTGACATTAGCACCTTTTAATATATATATATATATATATATATATATATATATATATATATATATATATATATATATATATATATATATATATATATATATATATATATATATATATATATATATATATATATATATATATATATATATATATATATATATATATATATATATATATATATATATATATATTCTTACTTGAGAGATGATCCTCGGGATAAAGCTTGTGAAAACTGGCCTTTTCTTAATGACAATCTGAAATGTACAAAAATGTATTTGACTGCAGAGATAATACACTATTGATTGAGGATTACACAAAAAAAAATTTAATGAAATCATTACATTTAATTACAGAAAATCAAGTGGTTAGTCTATTACATGAATATCACAGCCATAACATCTATTTCCAAACAATGGAAAAAGTACCGGTAACTACCGGTATGCATAAAAACACAGAAATCAATTCTGCTTTGCTTTTGCCACTGAAATTTGAGAGATCTCCTTTTAACTCACTGGACACACACCACTACTTCAAAACGGGAAAGGGGTGCTAAAGGGAGAGGATATTGATAAATGTCCATAAATGTTCAGAAAAACTAATGTCACAGTTACTGGTCACAGCAATAATTGAATGAGTATAGAATAACATTCATGTTACAAATGCAGCCAATCCATGTGCACAGGATGTATCATTTGACAAAATACCACTAAAAGTTGCTGCATAAAAATATAGAGGAGAAATCCCTGATTGCATTACTTTCCAGACATTGGTGTTTGGAAATGTGACAAAGCCGTGCAAAAAACTTTTTCAAAAATCATCCTACCCTACCCTTGTTGTGTTGTTTGTTTTCGGCAGTAAATCCTATGTATGAGGGCATGGAAGGCAAGGTTGACAGCTGTACACCCTCCCCTTCTCTCCACACTATCCAATATAGATGACATCAGCTGGGAGTCTACGGACGCCTGGGACAGCTCCACTGTGTGAAGTGTGGTGTCTGGGGAGTCACACAAGGTGGCACTGTGAGACACAAGCTGGGGTGGTGGCCATGTGGGGCAGGGGTGCACCTGGGCAGGACACGATGAGGGTGCCATCGCTCTGCCTACACCCATAATAAGAAACAGCCATCTTTACCATGTTAAAACACAATATCAATTTGTTAATATAAATGATTTAGATAATAATAAAAAAATGATAAATTATCAAATTGTAATCAACACCTTGTTTACATGGACAACACCAGGTGGCAGCATGTGTAGTTATTTCTGTTTGGTCTTCAGTGTGATCAACAGTTGTATCCTGGGTGATAAATTGGCAGAAATAGGTGCACAACACAACCTCTCCAAGTGAATTCACATGCACACTTCTCCTGTCAGTCAAATATAAAATTTAATCTGTCAATTGTCAATATACTGTAGTAGGAATTGGTTATAATCTGAATCTCAACACTGATATCACACAAATCCGGAATTTATAGCATAAGTTGTATTGTAAATGTAGCATTTTTACTCTCATACACCCAAAGAATTTTTGTAAATATTGGCATCAAAATGATGCTTTATTATTATCATTATTTCAAAATCTATATCTGATAATTTTATTAGAAAATATAAAAATATTCTTCTTCATGTTCCTCTATTTTCAACAACACTTCCTTCACAAAAATAATGAGACCATCTAAGAAATAAATTGATTTTTTTCTGATATCTTACCATGGTGGACAAATATTTACTGAAGATCCAATTTTTAAACTGAGCTCTTTGACCTGAGATTTGGAGAACAAAACTGTTAGTTTGTTTGCTTCCTCAAGCCCTTCTTCTGGACTATCAGTGTTGTCTGGGAGGGAAAATCTTTCACATTTTGCAACAATCATTGACCATTCTGTTTTCATTTTCAACACTTTAACATGTAGAGTTTTTCCTTTACCTGCAATATTAAAATCCAATGTGAAAAAGAGATTTTGTCATTTTGAAAGACCATACAACTCATACAACAGATCTAATCTTGTTTGTACACAAGACCCCATGCACAGTGGGTCCCGGTTTCCAAATGTCAGGCAGTCTAGTATATGCATATGTATTTACCTTTCTCCTCTATTGGCTTTTTATGTTTCCATACTGTTATGTTGGATTTTTCTCGTGTTGACAACTTCTGTAACTTTTCAGCCAAGCCTTCTCTACAATTTCGAAACAGAACAAAATTGCCAATTGCAAAATGATTTCTCAAATCTATCAAAATGTCTCAAAATGCCTAATTCTATTTACTTAATATATCTAGGCTTCTTTTTCTTTGCTGAGTCCTCTGGGCTGTTGCTCTCATCATTGGCTTTTTCTGGCGTCACCATTTTCAGTTGAATGTTTTTCAACCAATCACTGCCTTTTTGTATGTTGGCTGCATTCTCGGGTGATTCTGATGTACTGGACACTGCTGAGATGAGAGGGGATTCAGAGTGAACCTTAAATATAAAGATAAAGGTACAGGTTATGACTTCATATCTTTATAGCACTAGTTCCAGGCAATGTCTGCTCATAGAACTTGATAGTAACTGGCTGTGACACGAACCACGGATCCCTGGTCAAGTTAAAAAGGTTAATATATCTGCATATATTATTCACCATTCTAAAACTTAAGCGATGACACAGCTCTTATCTTAGCACTACTTGGCATGTAAATAAGACAATTATTTTGTTCTTGTCTAATATATTAATTAGGGATTATTTTTTACAGGGAATGGAAAAGACAGAGATAATAAAGTTGTTTCTTTCATTACCTGATTGGTAAACTTGTCAGGAAGTCCATCTTCTATATCTGATCCATAGTCTGTGATCAATTGGTCCTGAGACTGTTACAAAAACAAAATAGTTGCAATAAATTCCACTGTAGTACTCTTACTTCAGAAATTAAGATATTCACATTCATCTGAGCCAGTCCAGCTCAATTACAACATTAAAAAGAAGGTCCTGAGAATTTCTTTGACTGTTGTATGCTTTTAAGTTCATGGACATATATTCATTATATTTAAAAATCCTTATTTTGTTTGTGTATTAAGAAAAAAAACAAAATATTATATATTTCATTTGGGTTTACCCCATATGAAACAAATCTTTGATGACAATTTTTCATACTGCTAAAGAATTAAGAAAGATCCCTCAAATCAGTAATCAAATACATCTCTCTAAATGCAGCATTAATACATATATAACAAAGAGTGTTTGATGGATTTCAAATTCAATCAACTGCAAATTGAAAATACAAAACAAATATATACTGTTATCTCTAAACAAATCAAACCTAATACTATATTTTTCAATCTTACATTTTTATTTGGTTCCACTTTGGGGTCTGCTTGGTCTCGAACTGGACTGTCTATCATACTAATGGATCCTGCCAACTTTTTTGATAAAGGGCTGTCCATTTCTATTGGAAGTAAATCTAAATCTGGACAATCTTCAAAACTTCCCTGTCTTTTTAGCATTGGACAGCTCTTTCTAGTCAGTGTTCTTTTTATTTGTGATTTTTTCCATGTTTTCGATTTTTTGAAAGCCATGTTGACTGGCTTAATTTCACTTTTTGTCCTGTTGTTCTGTGCGACTGTTGCAAGCTCCTCTTCATCACTCGAGAAAGAGTCAATGCCTGGTTGACTGCCTGACTGACTTGGTGCACCTGGATGAATTGAAAAAGGCAAAATGTGATTGACAGAATTTCTACCAATAGCATAAGACTCAGTGACAGTCCATGTGAATTGTTACAATACAAAGGACATTCTTTCAGAGTGGGTCTGACATTTTCTTCAAATAATCAATATCTCATTTTCAGGCTAGAAAGGCCATGTGGTACTCCATTCAGAAACTTCTCATTGGTTGTACCTACTCTCAAGACATCATGAAATAACAAACAGATTTTGAATTGTCATAATCTATTCTATCAATAGCATAAGACTCCTTCCATGTAAATTGTCCCAATCTACAGGACATTTTTTCAAAGTGGGTCTTGTCTTTTCTTCTATTTCATCATTTCTGTATGAAAACAGTATTCCAATATCCCTAGGTAGTATTGTGAATAAATGTTGAGATATAGCTTCAGTAAGGAAGGTACTTTTTCTGGGGTGAAAATTATACAGAATGAAATTAAATATTTAAAAAGTGATATCATAAAATGTATAAGCAGTAACACCATAATAATTTGTTTTATTTGTAACCTGGGCGAATAATTATAATTGATAACCTAAATTAGTAAAGTGACTCTTTTAAAATTAAAAACAAAAAAAAAGCATTTTATTCAGGCTGCAATACATTTTTGTCCAGTTATCATTGAAAAACATCTTTTCTTGAATCTTTTAAGGCTAAAAAAGCTTTGTTGCACTAAAATCACTATTCTGCACTAAATTCACAAGAATTATAATGACCACAGTTGAGTACTCTAATAAATGCCTGTGAATTTATTTTTGCATTTACCAAATGGTTCATTCTTATTACTGAGAGGGCAAATATCACCTGGACCAGGCATTTATGTAATCGTCTTTGTAGAGTGACATGTTAGTATGACATGTATGAAGCTTACACATCTACATATATTATGGAAATCCAAAATTAAAACATAAAACAAGGGCAAATGCCATATTAATTGACTAAGACACAAATAAGAACTTTTTTGCAAATGAGTCATAATTATAATCTTAACCTCACTGTACAGATGTACAATGGGCCAGGAAAAATAGTTGTGTCTCAGTTTGTAAGAGATTACAAATTCATATGCATCAGCATTATACATGTGTATGTGTGTGTGTATATATATATATATATAAACCAATGGTGGTCAGTGTCTGAACATTATACCCTTTGACCATGTAATCATGTTTTACCTGTGGTCATCTCGAATTCAGCAAAAAGTTGTTTCTTGCTCGAGTTTCTTCTCCTTGTGTTACTGGACTGGTTAAGATTTCTTTTCAAATCTAGACCATCAAAACCTTCCCTACATCGTGACCAGTCCTCAGCTTTTGGCACTCCACCTACAGACAGACGTCGCCTCTTTGGTTTGTGAGGTTTTTCTGGTGTTTCATCTTGCAATATGTGCATCACATCATCTTCAACATGATCAAGGCATTCAAACATCTGAAGCATTAAAAGGAGAGTAATGATTATGTGAATGCCTAAATCTGTAAATGTTACAAATAGAAAAAAATGGCTTGGGGATTTTGAATTGTATATTTGAGCAGCATAAATGACTCATTATGGAATTTGCACCCTGCAATCTAATTGGTTAGGAAATTGAATGATTATGGAGGAATTTTACATTTTTCATGGACACATGCCATGGGAATAATGTACAGATTTCCTTTAAAATTCTAAAATTCCAAATTTAATCATGGTAAGTTTTGAGATTGTATTTGGTTGATACTTTTTGGCTTTTTTAAACTTAAATAAAGATGTTACAAATGAATAACATATTTTATCCAAATTTGTAGGTTTTAACATAAATTATACATGATTTGCCAGTACAACTACGAGACATATAGTCGCCAGTGCTACAAATGGTCCAGTTACATACAGGTTTTATTTTTAAACGAAATATTTTCGAAAATGATTTTTTTCTCAAACTTAAAATACGAATAAAAATGTCCATGAGAATGACCGATATGCAAATTTATGTAAAGACTCAAATATGGATGACAAGTTTTACTCTGTCAGAATTATGCATTTCGAAAACAAATGATCCTGTGTGATGTATTGGCTAAAATTCGCCACTGAAAGAGTGTGCGATCTCGATTTTGTTTAACCATGTTGCTCTCTGGTTAATATTGCAACATCATGTGCAGCACCTCCTGCAATCTGAGAGCAATATAACTATGATTGCTCTCAGCTGCAATGTTGCATGCTGTCTATCGCTGACTATGCAAGCATGCAAGAGGGTTCCAACAATTTAACAATAACAATAACAATGCACAGGTTTGACAGCGACCATATTTAAGCCAACGATACTTGTCTTATTTAAATTATATACCTTTTCTTTGCTTTGCACTTCATATTTTGTGAGCAGTGACATATTTGGCTGTCTTGGAACTTTTATTTAAGTCGAATTTTCCATCTAAAATTAGCAGACGTTACTTTCCCGCCATTTCCTGTTGAAATATTTTATTCTCTCCTCCACAGAAGAGTATTTGTAGAGTGGAAAATCCTTCTAAAACAATTGTTTTTTATTGAGGGTATACTCTAACATTGTTAAACTGAAATATAACGAAAATGAATCGGAAAATTAATCTTCAAAATTTTGATAATGAAAAAGAAATTCACGAGATTTCATATTGGCGAACGAGATTTGGTTGATAAGCCGGATGAACCGGGTAAAAATTGGGTAATAAATTGCCCAAAAGGTCAACATTTTCGTCATATTTTTTCTTGATTTAGAAATTTATTAAGACGTGGAAGTATTTAGTATCGTTTTGGCCAGTTTGCTTGGGTATGGACTCGCCTGGAAGCTCAATATCATCGCTGTCAGCGAGCGAAGCAACGCAGCTTCTGAAAGACATCTTGAATGTTGGGAAACCGCGCTCAAGCGCAAGTGGTAAGATCACGTGTTATTATTTATTTACATGGTGTTTTTTGCATGACAGAAGCATTATTTGGTGCACGGCAGAGATTGTCATCACATTTTTTGAAACTTCAACAGAAAAGTTACAGCCAAACTATCTTGGGATTTTAATTTCTAACAAGCATCACTCACTATGATGATTGCTTGAACTTGTCAGCATAAAATTTAAAAAAAACAAATACTTTCCTTATGTTGTCAGTCACCAGTGTCCACTAAGCATGAGGTAGACCTTGACTGCAAGCGGCTACAAGGGTCCTCTCAGGCTAACCGCTGTAATCGCCCTTATTCTCAGCCTGAAAACTAGTTGGGACAAGTATCTTGTTTTTCCCTCACATTTACAGTGACCGGCAGCCAAATCCGGACACTTTCATGTTTTTCACTCCTGATTTTCACAAAACCTTTAAAAACTGTGTAAAAACTGCTCACATCGAAAGAAGATCTTCGACTTTAACGGTCTGTGGAGTTTTAATGATACCCGTTCAATATTAACAGAAATAGCGTGATTTTCACGTATTCAGCAAACCGGCAAACTGTCCGAGTTCACATTGAGTTATATGGTGATGTTGGTTACGTCACCACTTCTGACGTCATTTGACAGTGACTCAATCGGTCGTGCCGTGAAAACAAATAAACACTTTTAACGTTTTGAAAGGTATAGGAATTGCAAGGTGACGTGTGAGACCTGACATTCAGCTCAATTGCAATTAGTACAGCAAGGTTTGTTTGATGTTTGAGTGTGTTAAAAATGTCCAAGTTTAATCTGCCGGTTTCGGACAGTTGCCGGTCACTGTACACAGAAAATTTCAGCCAGTTGTGTTTCAGTGCATATTGAATATCACAAATAATCAAGATTTTATCATCAACATCAACGGCTTGACAAGTAGTTGATTACCGGTACATAACTTTATTTATAACAAATTTAAACTTGTTGATAAGTCTTGCATTTGTATATCACTACTCTTTTGATGATAAGACTCTTTCTTACTCATTGAGTGAATAAAAAATGAAAGGAATGAAAAAGACATTATATAATTGTCAGACTTAGACATGAATTAAAGTACCTTCTTGCCAACCACAAATTGTGGTCCCTTCAGCCAAATGCTGTGATTGAAAAGAATCTGCAGCAGTGGTAACACATTCAAACGCAGATGCAAGGCAATGTGTGACCATGATCTAGAAAGGGGTTACTCCCTAGATATACTTATGAAGGAGATGGCAAAGCCAACACTGTTTCTAGAACAGAGGCCCTTTCAAAAATCTTGAAAGCAAGTGATGAAGAAAACAATGTTTACCTCATCACTGAATACAATCCTTCCAACCTAAACATTTTGGGAACTTCCCAAGGCCAGGATAATATATGGTAAGTGCAAAATCAAAAATCTGAAAGACTTCCTAGTCAAAGCAAGAGTAGGTAATGACAAAAGTCAGGACTCACCCTTATTGCCACCAGACTCTCAAGCAAGAGCACCAAAATGTACAAACAGGAAGTGCAGATACTGCCCGCTAATGGACAGGTCCTCACTGATCAAAGGCGATTCTACTGGTAAATTTGAAAATAAGAATACTCTGGCAACCAGATTTTCTGAACACATCAGAGATGCCAAATACTTCTCTGACCCATCCACACCCCCACCCTCGTGGAAAAGGATGAAATCTGTCTCACATCCAGACATAACGGAGGGGGACGACTACTCGGTCTGGTATATGCAAATCAATATCCTAGAACTGATAAGCCATGGCCTAAATGACAAACCATCCACCACACTTTTCTGACAAGATCGGGAATTCCAGTAGATTTTAAGGCTCCACAATCAGGTACCTTTGTATCCAACACCTTTTTTCCTGTCAACAGACCTTTAATATGCATGTAGACATTACCTTGTGAGCATTTTTGCCTAGCAGCTTAATGGTATCTTCAAGGGCACCTATAGCAACTAATTCCAATAACATCATAGTGGTTCTGTTTAATTCGGATCTTTGATGGAACAAATGTATCAGTTTGAGTCCAGTTTCAAAGCATTCACATGCTAAGACAGCCAGATAAAGAAAATTTCGGATCTGAGCCTGGATTTCTGACTTTCAGTCCCTGACAAGGCCGAAACGCGTAGGACACACTCCTGTTTCAAATCCATTTTGAAAACCAACCTTACCTTGTTTCGAGATGATTTCTCATTCCATTTCTGTTTTCACCTGATCTTATGTATCAATTGAATTATCATGCACCTTGGTCAGAAGAGACATAAATTGGAATAAATTTCTGCAGTTCTAGTTTATACTTATCTGTTATCGCACCATTCACTTAGTTTCCGCCATATTAACATTTTAATTAAAAAAACAAAGCTTCTTTCACCACTGCCTTGTATTCTATATGATCCATAGTTAATCCTGTGATGATTTTCTAATATTGTAAATTATTTCACATATTCATGTCAAAACTGAACCTGAGCCTCACAAGAAAAGCATTCTACAACCTCCATTTTTATTTCTTTTGATAGACTTGGATATTCTGTTGTCATAAAGTACAGAAAATAAAGTATATGAATAACATCATGAAATTGGCATAAATATCATATATGTATTATTGTTTGTTTCAGATACCTCTGCAAATAGCTTACCAGGAGCATCTGAAACTATTGATTCAAAAAGGTAAAAGTCATGTGAAACAAAAACAATGCACTTATCTGTATCTGGTTCCTAATCTGAGAACAATTCCCTAGTCAATGATCTAATCTCTGTTCTTTATCACTGATACATGGACACAACTTCTGGACAAGCCTTAGCTTAAGAATTACAGATTTTAAAACTAAGGATTGTTGTTGACTTGTTGTAAAGTAGGAAAGATGGCCATTGGTTAGCATTATTGGAGAAATAATTTCATTTATATCTATATTAAAGAACCAAGACACTCACTTCATATTTGAGATAAAAATCACAGAATAAGTTGCTTGTGTAGTATTGTTTATATATATATATATATATATATATCATGTATATACCTCAGACAATGCAATTCGTACATGATGGAAATTGTCGTATTTAGCACAGCAAATGGTGACCATCCACCTTCGGAAGGCTCTGAGAGTTTACAGATGAGTGCACAGTCAGACCATTTTGTACTAGCAGACCTACTTAGCACCATGAACAAACAACAGGCAATCACCAAGCAACAAATGTAAGTATTGAACAATCTGTTATATCTTGTTTTTATGTACTTTGCCTAAAATTTCAATATTTTTCTGTATGTTTATGCAAAAAATCAGAACTTGTCCAAGAGATTATGTGATTTTAAGAAAGATAGATATTTTACTGTCTAAGAAGGCAATTAGTTACGCTTGATTATCAATTACTTTTGTTTCACCATATGTGACATTTCCATGGTGAAAATTGTACCCTGATACGAAAAAAATAGGCAAAGAATTAACTGTTTGATACAATAGTTTCATATATTTACCCCTTGTATTTGCATTCAAAATCAATTTTTTGTCTGATTTTAACTTCATTTAAAAAATAATAATGACCATCATTTTAGATAATATTTTCTAACTTGTTAATTAGATCAGATATCTTCTTCATTTATTATCTTTTTGATACCATGTCAGTTGGATGATATCAGGTAACTGATTTGTATATTATGCAGTATCCTGCGTGGAGATGACAGCGCTAACAGTTTCAGTGTGTATGGGCGAGATGTAGACATCGTCTCAAGCCCAGCTGCAGCCATTACTCAGCAGGGGGCAGCATCCAACAACCAAAATGTACCAGGCAGCAATAAGGTGAACAAATTAATTTTTACTCTAAGGCCCAATTTCATAAATGTTTTTTGACAGTTTAAATTACCCTCAGTCATTTCATCTGTCAGACCATTATATTTTATTGTGACATAGTCAAAATCTGTATTGGACAGGAGACATGGTCAGAACCCAAATTCAGTAAATGGCTGATGTTCTTTATTGCTCTAAACCATATGTTTTCTGTCGTATATCAAAGAATTTTACAGAAAAAGCAATCAAAATTGAGTAAAATTGCCTTTTAGTCTTTGAGAATGTTACTGCTTCCAGATGGAAACATTTAGAATTGTACAAATACGGTTTTTAAATAAAAAGTTTTCAGTCCATGATATTGTTTCAAATAGTTTTATGTATTTTTTGTTCAGTATCTAAACTTATATTCATGAAAAAATGAAATCAAATTAAGTACAAAAATTACAAATGTTTCTTCAATAATTTATCATTCCAAGATGATTGTAATTGTTATTTTAATACTAAATTACAGGTGAAGATCAACCCAGTGGTGAACTTTGACTGGGAGCATCGCTATTATGCAGGCAACCTAGTAGCTGTGCACCGGAATGCTATCCACATAGCTTACGTTCTAAAGGGTCAGTCATCAAATTGCATAAAAGTTTGGATATCTATGAGTGGTAGATTAGTATTAACTTGTATATATTTCAACTATATGATCAGCACCATCAGTACAATGTAGAGTTTATATAACTTAGTTAAGCCATTTTAATTTTCATAAATTCTGCTACAGCTTATCCACACAATGCTTCTAGCATGAGTGGCTCATCAGAGCAGATAGTAGGATGTTAAAGCAACAACTAGTGATATTTCCATGCTAGCCCAATTGCTGATACTCAAGTCAAGATATTTCTGAACATGAACTAAACAATATAACTTGTTAATCTACTCTGATGCTGTATAATATCTTGTCAGATTAAAAAAATTTGATCTGAATATTTGATAATTTATGATACATATTGATAGTTCCTGAATAAATATTGACAGTAATTGTCATCAGGAAAATGGTGCAACACAGACCCCTTGAGGTGAATACATTCATTGTAGATTTATGAAGTAATTTCAAACATTTATTATTTTAGGTAAAGGTAGTGGCATAGTGCGTTTGATCAACAGAAAGACAGCTGAGCGTGCCCTAGTTAAAGGTTTCCAGGGTCGAGTTACAGATATCAGCTTTGCTCACACAATCCCAGTCATTCTTGGAGCTGTGGACGAAATCGGAAATATGTTCATAAATGAAATCCTGGAGTCTCCAGAAGGTAAAATTGAGGTCATATCTCTGCTGCATGTGACAAGGCCAGATGGGACTCCCCCTAGTGACAATCATAGGTTGATCTGGTGTCCATATATCCCAGATGAAGAGGACAGTAGTGGCACCGTGAACACCACCGCAGACAGTTCCACCATGGACGATATAGGCAAACTGCTTGTCCTCACCCACGATGAGGTGGTAAGTACTTCCTGTGTCTAGATCCTGCTTGCTTATGCTTTAACTGAAAAGTATAGAATACTTCTTTAACAATCTTAACAATTTAGGACATGTTTTTCTGTTGTTATATTTATGATAACAGCTGGATATCAGCATATCATGTATGGATGATAATTATTGTTTCAAATCACAGTATAGAATTCATTAGTGTGTTATTTGTTGCCTAGGCCGAGATGTGGAATATTGATATGGTGACCAAGGAGTTAGGAAGTGGACCTCTCCTACCATCAGAAGTAGACACAGGATTTCTAACCATTGAAAGTCATTCAAAGGTATTCTTCCCACCTATTTTAGCAATTTTGAATGTATTATCATCCAAATCAAAACTCTGTCGATATATCTCAAACACAATCTGTCACCTTTGAAATAGCCATTATCGTCTGTTCTTCTTTAAATGATACTATTTTTAGTATTGATTTGAACATGATAAACATGTCAATTTATGAATAATAATTCTTGTTGCTTTCAAAGCAGACATTTTGAGGCTTTATATTTTGCATGATTTGGATACTTTATAAATTGCATACTTTATAAATTGAGTTTTTTCCAAAAACAATATCCAAGAACAGAATTATTAATAGTGAAATAGTGATAATTTTATCTATCAAACATCCTCTTGATTTCAGCCAATCCTTGATGCATCTTTCTCACCAGATGGCACTGCATTGGCCACAGCCAGTTCTGATGGGGAGGTGAAGTTTTTCCAGGTCTATCTTCAAGACAAATCTCCTCCAAGGTCAGATATTAATTGTAGAATTTTTTTTTTTTAAATTGATGTATGTGTCACAATAACATTGATTAAGTTTCTGATAATTTCAGTAACCATTTAATAGAATTAAAAGATAGAAATTAATTTGAATAGAGTTAAAATTCTCAAAATACTATTTGATGTGGTAACATTATTGGTGTCTGTATGGTGTGTGTTGTTTTGGCAGATGTCTACATCAGTGGCAGCCACATGATGGAAAACCTGTCACCAGTCTATTCTTCCTGGATGATCATAAACATCCCAACCCAGAGTAAGTTTCTGACAAAATCAGTATAAATATATTTATAATAGTAATCAAGTTATGAGCAATTATTTTTGAGTGTAGTACAGCATTTTATTTTGTTCTAGAATTATATAATGCACAATACAATAAACAAAAATGCTTTTTCTTTCAACTTCAGAGTTCAGTTCTGGAAATTTGCACTCACTGGAGCAGACATGAACAGGGAAATCAAGGTGTGGAGTTGTGAGTCCTGGACATGTCTGCAAACATTAAGATTTATGTCTCCACCACCGATGATGCCTTCTCATGCACTGAATGAGCCATGTATCAAAGCCGCCATGGACCTCTCAGCCAACTACCTGATCCTTTCAGATATCAGAAGAAGGGTCTGTAATTTTTCTCATGTTTTATAAAAAGTGTAATATTGGTCTGAAAGATTAATTTATAAATTGTGTGAGTGTATGTACCTTTCCTGAATTAAGGCAACATTCTCCATCCCTATTGTTATATCTTTTTGGTCCTATAGTTATTTTCCACCTCAGGATAGTACAGTAGCTTTAAAGCTGATGCTTTGTTTTTGTATATTTCAGGTGTTATACATCCTTCAGGTATATCAGGACTCATCGTCAAGTCGTGCTCATGTCAGTTCTATATCAGAGTTCCTACTAACTCAGCCCTGCCTCAGCTTTGCCATACTAGATGCTTGTCGCAGAAAGTTCAAGAAGGTCACAGAAAACAATGACATTGCTGATGTCACAACAGGTAAAAAGAGAAAACTTTGCTTGTTTAGATATTCCTTTCTTTAGTTTGAACTATATAAAAATTAAATGTTACATTATTATATTCCACCAGAAGGTGAAACATTTTGTATGTACAATTGTCAAAGCATGGACACATTGCTAATGAGTTCTGCCTCGGATGGGACATCTTCCAATCTCAGTTTGCTGTTAAATGATTATTTGTGGTCATGTTATAGGAGAAATAGCAGAAGAAGAAGATGAAGAAGTACCCAGGGAAATGGATGGTCCAGATATAGGAGTACTTGCCAAAATGTACTCAGTACACACTAAGTAAGTGCAAGTTTCATAAACTCATGTTTATATTTCGATGTTCACGATATAGACATGTGCTTCTTTGATTTATGGTCATGATTATATACCATGTACACTGTGATGTTACAGAGCTTTACAAGAACTGCAGATCCGATTCCGACCAGAGTCCTCCACACCACAACCTCCAGCCGTGTCTATGAGCACAATGTCACAAGATGGTGAGCTCACATGTGATTTAATCATTGAGATGTCTCAGAATTTGGCATGACACAGTAAATTTAGTGTGGTATATAGTTGAACTGACAATTGATTGAATAGATATATTAAAAGCTGATAAAGTAAGATTTAAATATATATTTATATATATTTTTAAATCTTACTTTATCAGCTTTTAATATATCTATTCGATAAAGTTACATTCTGAAATTGAAAAATCAATGCAGAGCATAAAAGATGTATTCTGCAGATGTCACTGATGATTCTTGCATTATACTCACTGAGATTTCTTGTATCATTAAAAAGGTTTGCGAGATGGATTATCAGACATGAGCATGGAGACCACCGCGTCTGACTTTGATGCCCTGCAGACTAATCGTTCCAACATGAGCCTTCACAGTGAGAGATCAGCTCCAAGTGAACACTCTCTCCACACCACAGAGTCAGTGCCTCAGGGTGAACACTCTCATAACAGTGACATCTCTCTGCCAAGTGATCGATCCCTGCCCAGCGAGAGGTCGGCTCCCAGCGAGCGCTCACGCCAGAGTGACTTATCCTATGAGAGTAGCCACTCTAAGGAAGCAACTGATGCCAAACCAGTGTTGCTTACACCAGATGCTTTCACTAGTCCAAGGTATGCACTACCACAGGTTTTCGGAGTATAAACTCTCACATCATTCTTCGATTTTTTTCATAGACTTGCACTATTTCTTGATAAGTGCTTGTTATATCGTTAATTCTGAAAAGAATATAGCTTTCTGATAGAATATTTCAAAAAGACATTGATTAAAACTTAAAGTGGTAATAATATTTTCACAAATTAAAGGTTTGGTTTCAGGAAAGTTGAAACGTCAACACCAGCAGGTCCTGTACATGATAGTATACGAAGCAGTGGGTCTAGTAGCTTCACCCAGGTGACTGCCATGGATGATGACCTCCGCACACCACACGCCTCCATTGCTGCTCAGTCACAACCCTCCCCATCAAGCTCACTCACCATCACTCCCTCATCATCGCGAGAATTCTCAGGTAAATATTTGCTCAAAAATAGAATAGCATATGAAGGGAGTCTAGTAAACATGATTCATGTGTAAAATAGATATACTCATTTAAAACAGTCTCACATTAACTGCAAAAGTTGTTATATCTGTTAGAGAAGAAATTAATTATTCCCAGTGATAAATTTATCTATCAAACATCCTTTTGATAATGAGTTAGGCTATTTTACTGTATATGAAAACAAAATGGCTAGTGGATTTGAGGGAAGTCTAATCTTTCAGGCCATTGACTAAACTCCATATTGTCAAAGCCTCCTCAGGAGATTTATTATTCCCATACATTTGCCCTATTTTCTGCAGGATCTCAAGTGGATACGCCCACATCAGTGCCACTGCCTCCAGCCACTCCATCAGAAGAACAGGCTCTGAAAACACCCACCTCTGCCACACGCATACTGGACTTCCCCTTGTCTCCCTCACACACTCCCAGGCAGACTGAGTTTGCATCCCCCGTACACTCAGCACGCACGGCTGGCTTCCCAGTAGCCCCCACACTCACCTCATCACCTGCCTTGTCCAAATCAAACAAAGATCCAGTACCAAGTGAAGATTTACCCAAATCTGATATCCAGCTCAGTTCGGGAGAGACAGTGGAAGATTTTTTTGGTGGTGCAGCAAATCGTAGAGGGACCTTACAGAGTACTGGCAGCTCGAGTTCTACCAGCCTAGAAGTGAGTGAGATCCTAGAGGGCGCCAGGCGTCCAGGACAGGAAATGATGTATGAAGAGACAACAGAAGAGGAAGAAGAGTTGGGGAAGGATGCAGAGGAGATGGGGAAGGCTGGCTCCATAGTGGTAGACAGTGTAGATTCTGGGCAGGAAGTGCCGCAGCAGCCTCAGTATGACCCACGCATATGGCCCAAGCCTCCTGATGTACCAGAACTCATGGACGTCAACATGGAAGCTCAGCGTCTCGCCACAGAGGCCATAGAAAGGGCAGCTCATCTACAACAGCAAAGGTCAGACCTTGATGTCAACCAGATATCGTATTATGTTGACCTGCATGAGAAAAAAACCTGATGAACAATAAAACCAAATTGACCTGTGATGGGGGGTTGGTGGGTGGGGGTAGTTTAAACACATTCTGCCAGTTATATAATATATACATGCATAAAAATCTGAATTAGAAATTCTTGTCTTTATTGCCTTATCAAAACCAATTCAAACATTCTGTATAAAAATTTCACATGTTTTGATTAATATGCATGTGCAAGACCAGCCTATCCTTTGAAGGTACAGACCTTTTACTATTTTCATTGTTTATTTTTAAATGAAAAATTGGTTTGTACAGGGCTGTGGAACAAGAAGAAGAGGAGATAGAAGAGGTAATAGATGAACAAGAAGAGGATGATGTACAGATAGAAGAGGAGAAAGAAGAGGAGATCGAGGATGAAGAGGAGGAGGTAGCTGCCACTCCTGTACAACCTGTGGCCACCAGCTCACAGCAAGGGTAAGCATCCTGCCTAGACTCACACCTACATAGATTCACACCTACATAGTCCTTCATATTATCCTGCCAAGCTGAAAGTATTAGTCACAACCCATTATAATAATAACCATTTATCAGATTGAGAACATATCTGTGACAGAATTGTCAACTCTCTTCTATTTTATTTGATGTTTTTTATTCACTTTTGTAACATGTGGTAACTTTACCACTTGATAAATGAAAAATAACTTGACAAACTTGTGTTTTATGGGATCTTGGACTGATATTTGTGAAAAATATTAGAATAATCATATTGATAAACAAAGTAGCCTCATGCTAAGATAGTCAACAGAATCTGTCAGTAAAATATATATGTGCAAGAAGGCAATATATATATTTACATATATATATACGTGTGTTGCTGTATAAACCTTCAGAGACTACAGTAGAGATGTGCTGGAACAGTTCAGTATGTCCCTAGATACTATTAGCCTCCAAGGTCAAGGGGACGGTGATATAGTTGACAGAAATGTCAGGTAACCATTACAAAATATAGCATCACTTAACCCCAACTTGCACAATTTAAATATTTACTAACTTATGATCAGTTGGGGCCAATCATTTATATCATGAGTCATAAGCTTGACCTATGAGACCCTGTAGGGCCTTCTTGTGAATCCACTTGGTCTCGCTTGTTACAGTATCACTTCAGAATGGCTTTTACAGATTGATTTAATACTTTTTGTAGCAAAATACATGATTAGATCCAACTGAATGCAGGTCACATTTTATGGTTTTTATTAACTTAAATTCTAACATAATTTAAGATTGAGCTTGTCATTTCCTTAATTGAGTTTCATAATTGATACCCATGGCCTTAAGTCCAGCGGTATCATTGCTTTGGCTATGTTCACTTAAAACATGGAACATAAATGTGACCATTCTGTTCTTTAAGTTAAAAGAATCTGATTTTTGAGTTAAATGTTACATGATCTTCGTGCTTTACTATTTACTACTTATATCTCTAATAACAAATGTCTAAGTGGTTTATCACATACCTTTTGTACCATTGAAGCATCAGTTATAAATTGTTATAAACATAAAAGAACCATCAAACTATAGCTCTGTAAAATTCCTAGATATGACGTCACACAGTATTAGAATCGGTGCACAAAACATGGGAATTACCCAGGTTTTTAAATGAGGCTCCAGTGCATTTTCAATTTGGAAATATCAGGGCAGCAACATACATATGTCATATAAACCTTTCATCTAGTAGTGCATTTTTTCTTCCATCAATATCTTGAAAACAGAAAGCAAGCTACTTTTAATGGCAAATATTAAAACATAAAAAATGATATGTTGTCAAACATAGATGTATATTAATTAGAGCACTATTGCACCAGGAATAGATAAGTGTTGCAAGATTCTGATAAGTATTTTATTCAGGGGTGGGGGGGGGGGAGTATTAAAATAACTTTTAGATATTGATATTTTGTCACAAACAGACTTCTCAATTGCTTCCTAATCTTTTTTCTCCACATGGTAAAAAAATTCAAGTGATGACCTATACTCATTTATTCTGCTGGGTTTATTGCATAATGAATAATTAATTATTTAAGTTTTACTTTCAAAGTAATTGGTAATGAAAAGGAAAGTCAAAGAGCATAAACCAGTTTTATAGATGCCATAGATGAAGTTGTTAATGTTTGATTGAATGTTTCATTTGTATGTTCTTATTATTTTTTAGTCAGGAAAGACATGTTCCCACAGCCAACCCTATTGATCTCAATTCAGTCAAAGAGGTAATTTGTATTTATGTATATTTATTGACTGAGCATATCAGAGTCAGCCTTAGATTGTGACCAAATTTTATAAAATCGGCATTTAAAGGGATTTAGCACCAATGTGGGGGAAAAAAAAAGATTCACATATTGGTGATAAATGTATTTGTCTTTCATGTCTATAAATGTTTTGAAAAAATGCATCCCCAACATTGTCTGTAAAAACTATTTAAACAAGACCTTAATATAAAGGCCCCTAATGAAAGCACACTCCTTTCTTGGCGTCCTTTTTATGTAGATTGTCATCATAGATGCACTGAAAGGTAAAATGATGTCATAAGAGTATGGCAATATGTTTATGACGTCATGAAATGTATTGTCCTTTGAATAGTACCAATATGACATCAAACAGTGCTACCCTACTTTGAGCCTCAATTGAGGTCAAATAAAGTTCACGCTACCCGTGTTTACCCGTCACGTGCAGCTTATGGCTCAGACAGACCTCTGTTGGGAGTGCAACTGCTATGTCTCATAACAACATATCTTATTACTCTATTATAATTTCAATCTGTCATTATGTTCATATATGGCTAAGCTTTCAAAAACACCAAATTGTAGAATTGATGCTTAATACCTTTAATGCGAGACTTGTTGTTGCCCAGATTGTATGATAACTAGGCATATAATGTGAGACTTGTTGCTGACCAGATTTAGGATGACCTGGCATTTGTTCCGTCTTCATTACTGAATTCACACAAGCAGTTATCACATTTTTATCTACCAGAAAAGTGAATACTGTGTAAATTAATATTAAAACCTTGAAAATGAAAAACATTTCAGAATGTATATGCAAATGTATGGTTGTGTGTTGTAGCTGGCTGGTAATATGGAGCAGATGCTGGTCTTACTTCGAACCCAGCACCAGGAGATGCAGGTCCTGAGGCAGGAGCTCAGTGACCAGAGACACACTGTAGATGTCATAGACAACCTACAGGCTCAGATGGACAACCTACAGGTGGCGCTGGAGAGCAAGGTTACAGGCGCTCTCAGCCAACATTCAGTCACTGAAAGTATCCTTATACAAGCAATTGTTCTGACATTTCCAGAGGCTATGTTGTAACATTATACTAGGATATTCATATCATGCTGATTATCTGACATTTCATACCTCATACTAGGGCATCATATCGTTGGATTTCATCGATACGATACGATACGTATCGATGATTTATCGATATTCAATACGTATCGATATGTATCGATACGTATCAATAAATTATCATTCCACACGATTCGCGTCGCGTTTGCCATTTTTAATAAATAACACAAACCAGTATCACATTTAACATTTTCTCTCTCTGCGCTTTTATTTATGTACATATTTACATTTGTGCTGCAACATTAAGTTAGTGGACCTTCTAAGTTCTTCTTCAAAAAAATCAGGGCGTCCACTGCATCAGGATTGAGGCAGGACCTCTCAGCGGTGACAATATCACCCGCTGTGCTGAACACCCGCTCAGCGGGAACAGAAGTGGCCTGGACGACGAGATACCTTCTGGCCAGCTTAGCAATGTGGGGTAGGTCCAGTTCATGCTCCTGCCACCAGGCCAGTGGGTCACATTTTGCCACATTTTCCTTGTAACAAACAGTCCAATCTTAATTAAAGTTTTGATATCAGATTATACAATATAGAAGAAATAAAGTGTAAATCTGGATATTGTGAACTATAATATCTGCTACAAAAACAAAAATCTCCTCTCATAATTTTTTATGACAATATTGGTTAACTATTAATAAAAAATGTAATTTATATATATCTTACTATAATTTAAGGACCTCTTAAATTATAGCAATACATTTATATATTTATTGCTATAATTTATTTTTTTCTCGTTTGCTGATTACATAAAACAAGCTAGAACATACAATCAATCATTATGATGTTTCACCTTGTGCTAATCCCCTTCTGTACCCCATTGTGGCTGTTGACTGCATAAACCACATGTGGTATGATAATTAGCCATGTGTGTTACATCCTGTCACGTTCAGCGTGAGGGAAAGAAGCTAACCCATACTGGACTTGCAAGGTATTGGTAAGATCCAACCGATCAGAAAAGAGACATTTCGAGCACTTTTCTATCATAAGCTGTAGTACAATATGCTCGAATAGTCATCTGATCGGTTGTATAACGCTCTCGACCAATCAGAATCGACCTGAACATCCAGGTCATGCAGCACTCAAACGAAACTCCACGAAGGTTTATTTTGACAAATTTGTTCATTTTAAAGCGTTATTATGATGATTTGAGGGACAATTTCGATATATATCGAATATATCGAGGCACCAGCATGCCAATACCGGTTATCGTATCGATGTCTGTATACCGGTGTTTCGATATTATCGCGTACCGGTGTGATGCCCTACCTCATACTTCAAAAATTAGTTTCCCCAAGGGGGGGGGGGGGGGGGGGGGATAAACCTTTGACATATTAAATACTAATGGGAATATATTTGCATGTAATAGTTGATTTCAGAGAACTTTCCTTAACCCATTGATTAGCGCAACGCCTTCATAAAGTTTTGAGTGAAAAAGATTTGGCAGACAAGCAGAAACATGAGAGATTATTGTCCACCATGTCTCAGACCATGGACAGAACCATCTCTAGCCAACTGGAGAAAACTATCAGGGAAGAGATCAGAAATGCAGTCCTGCCTAGTAAGTAGCTGAACCCAGCAATAATGGGCTACATGCCAGAAGTGTTAACCCATTGGCTGTTAATATAAGATTTGAAACAACATTAATTTAGAGAAAATCTGAAAATTGAATTTACATTGATATTCTTTGGTTGCATACAGGAACCTTCTGTAAAAGTTATAATATATTTATAGCATTTTAAAAAGGAATTAAAAACTGGATGTTTACAGGTGTTGCCAAGGTGATTGAACCTATCAAGGTCCAACTTCACACAGAAATGGCCCATAAGCTGACTGCAACAGATGCCCTTATGAAGGAAAATATTGCAAAACTTGTCAGGTCTCGAGTGAGTGTCTACGTGTATTCTTATTTTTCCTATAAAATTCATGGAACAAATCTAAATTTAATTTCATAAATATTTTCATATTACCTCGATTAATTTACATAAAGCATTTCATGAAATGAGGTTTTCAAACACTTTTTCCTTGCATAATATAAATGTTTATGCCCCCAAAATTTGTGATCAAAAGTTATTACCAATCATATTTCCCCGTCATAAATTTCTTTGTCATTTGAAAGTGGATGAGTCTTCTACTAAAATCCAAATCATCCATTTGACACTTTGTCAACAAACTTTGTTTAGCTGACCCGTGATCTTGTGCAGACAACCCTCTTGGTAAAGTCTTGCTAACAGTGGGGCACCTATAGATTGGGACAATGGAGTGATTTGGCTTCCAGAGCCCTGTTTGTCCATTAATGGTTGTCCAATGGTACAAGCCTAACACTTTGACAGACTACAATAAAGGTCACATAGATTGTAAACATGTGGCCACCTGGTGGTCAAAAAAGTACAGGCAGTACTTGGCACTTTCAGAAAAACACAATACCCTTGGTCAGTGTATTTTTGTTGATTTTAGTGAGATAGCTTGCTTGTATCACAGTTTCATGGCCACAAATCATTTAAGTATACCTCAAACCTCTGTAAAATTGCCTGTGACCTCTGTGGTGTTATGAATGCTTTAATGACATTGCCTATAGGAAATTTGAAAGTATTTTATCTTTATAAATATTTCTTTCTGTATTTTCATAATGCTATAGATTAAGGGAAGAAAGAATCCTCCACTTGTGGGGAAAAAGGTTAATATGTTTAAACCGGTATAAGGACATTCCCCACCCGGACATTCCCTTCCCGGACATTTCCCACCCACCATCATTCCCACCCCTCAGCCCCCATACACCATTTCATACACCCCCTCCCACCACCTTCACCTCCTTGGGACCCCCCTCCCTAATGATGCAGCTAGTATCTGATTGGTTTATATTGTCATGTGACCTCTGTCCATGAGTTAATCTTGGATATAGTTTTCATTGGTCAGCATTATCACATGATCTTTTTGGAGCAGATCACACTGTCCACCGGAGGCACACGCAAACTATTACCTCTGGCCAACCCAGATTAATATTCCTCCAGTACTACTTTTACTGGCCATCTGCTCAAGAACTGTCAGTGTGTTGTAAATGTGATTGACGTATTAACATCTCTTAATATCAAATACGAAGTTGCCTTGAGATGTATTTGAGTAAATTTGTTAACATTTGAACATTTTTTGTTGGTTATATTGACCAAAAGTATAAAAGATTAAAAGAATTCAAATTGTAAACAAAGCGGCCATCTTTGTTGTGATTCCGCCTTATCACTACCCCAGGAAATGGCTCCTCCGGTTGAGAAGGTAGTTCCAAGTTTTATTTCTCGTAATATTTGTTTCTATATGCACATATATGCATGTATTAAGGGTGAAAAATATCATAATATAAGGAATTTCAATATGTGCCCAGGAAATATCAAAAAGGCTGCTTACAATACACTTGTGCGCCCTCACTTAGAACATGCATCAAGTGTGTGGGACACTTACCTCAAAAAAGATATAGAACGCATAGAATCAGTTCAAAGACGAGCAGCTAGATTTGTGTCTGGCAACTGGAAGACAGAAACAGGCACTGTAACAAAAATCCTGGAAGACCTTAAATGGGATTCACTAGCAGGGAGAAGGACACAGAGGCTGGTTTTATTGTACAAGGCTACACATGGTGAAATAGCTTTGAAACTTCCAGAACATGTCAAAATGAAATCAGCTCCTACACGGAAAAACCAAGGAAATTGCTATATCGAAATGGCGACTAGCTGGGACCCTTATAAATACAGCTATTTTCCAAGGACAGTGACTGACTGGAATAATCTTCCCCCTCATTTAACTATATTAGAACCAGGTAGCTCGGCATCCTTCAAGAACTCCCTTGCCAGAGTATAAAGGTTGGCAACAAAGCAGCTGGTGTGTACCAACTGCACCCCTTAGTGCAACCTTGCACTCTCGGCGGGATGCCAATTGGTTTTGCCGAGTAAACTTATAGATGTAGATGTACAGAGGTGATAGGTTCACCACTTTGCCCTCTGGTGGAGTTTGGGAGCAGATCTTATATACATATTTGATTGGCTCTCAGTATCACATGATTACTTTGGAGCAGATCATAGGAAATTACAATTGTTTATGCATTGAGCAAATCTAGAGTTATTTCAAAATTGAGAATAAAGAAAATACCTTTATTCAATTTAAATAAGTTTAATTGCAATATGAAATTTTATTATAAGTTATATGATACAATATATAGCTCAACTTAAGCTACTAAGTAGTTAAGATTTCTATATTTGCATCTATACCCCTGTCAAACTGTGATTGCACTTGAATGTGAATTCCTTCTTTAATCGTCTTACTTTCCATATCAATTTCTTCAAGCTATTTCACCTAGAAATATTATTCTCATAGCCAAATGGACTATTATATCATGTTAAGCAGATCTTTTTACCCTATGTGTGTTATTTTCAAGTAGATGTGTGAAGCAGAAATTAGTTTTTTGACTTGATCAAAACGCAAGTAGCGCTAAGGAATCTTTATGCGCTCAATGCACAAGTACAGTAGTTCTAAATGTTCACAATTAAGGGTAAACAGGTACCTAGTGATTGCATCTAGGGAAATAGAGTCATACACTAAGTGGGTGGGAAATGTCGGGGTGGGGAATGTCCAAGGTGGGGATTGTCCGGGTGGGGAATGTCCTAGAACCGTTTAAACCACATGCATAAAGGTCATGTAATATTTGCAATGAATATTGAAGAAAGAAATGGTTTGTGTTTGACAGCAAACTGTTGAGTCCATTGGGCAGGCAGCAGGTAACTCAGTACAGGGACACCTGCAGGCAGTCGTCAGGGACATGGTGCTGCCAGGATTTGATAAAATATCACAAAATACCTTCCATCAGATGAACGATGCCTTCCATAAAGGCACGCAGGAATGTAAGTTAAGCTTTTATTTCTAGTGTTGAGACTATCACAGCTTTGATTCACAATATATGGAGTTTCCTACTTTAAAAGAAATTAAAAGAAAAGTGTAACAATTCGCATTTGACTCCTTTAAAGTAAAAAAATGTATTTGAATCTGTTTAATCTAATGAGTAGAGGGGTGTCTTTGGATGTGAAAGGATTGGACTGTGTAATTGATTTTAATAATTGAAATGTTATGTAGATGTGCAGTCCTTGGAGTCTCACTTGGAGTCTGTGAGACGTCGGCATGATGAGGCGCGGGACCCAGTAGTGGCACAGATGGTTGGCATCACAGAATCACTGAGGAAGAGAGAGCGAGCCCAGGAACAACTTCAACCTGACATACAGAATCTGTCAAAGGGACTCAAGTCAACCGTAGATCAAATATTCACCTCACAGACTGACCTGGAGAACAAAATCTCACAGCAAATTGCTGGGTATGCCTCTTTTCCTTAGATGGATAATTGTGTGAACTGATATTTTTATGAGATACATCTACATCTACATCTATAAGTTTACTCGGCAAAACCAAATGGCATCCCGCCGAGAGTGCAAGGTTGCACTAAGGGGTGCAGCTGATACACACCAGCTGCTTGTTGCCAACCTTTATACTCTGGCAAGGGAGTATACATATGAAGTATATGATGCTGGTGAAGTAGTTGTTTGAATAAGATTGAATAAATAGGTGACCAAGACTTTTGTTCTATTGAGATAATTTAAGTTATAGACAGTTGCACCCTCTAGTCATCCTTCACAGTAACATACACCGAATGATAAATTTCCCCTATTCCAAGATTAACCCTTGCATTATGTTTGAACTATAGAAAGTAGGATTGTCATCAGTTCTTCACAATATCATACACCCCACGATATCTTACTCTATTCTGAGATGAACCATTGCATTGTGTTTGTAGTATGGAGGGTAGGATAGTGACGGAGCTGCGTAAGATCGTGCAGGAGGAGGTGTCGCGCACGATGCAGGAGCAGGAGAGAACCATCAGTGACAGTGTAATCAATGCCATGCGCTCAGGAGCAGTCACTCCAGCCCCCATCACTCCAGACCCACACAGACAGATTGATGTGCTTGGCCTCCTCAGACAGGGACAAGTCAATCTAGCATTCCAACAGGTAGGACAAGAAAGATTTCCTTAAAAACAAAAATGATATTGTGCTGTCAAAAAATTGTGTACTTTTACACACTAAAATATCGCTGAAATCATCCAGAATTTAAATTTGGTGCAAAAATTAGACTGCCATGTGCACAATTTTTTTTAAATTTTGTTTATCACCAATAACTGAGCCATCTATACCTCAGTCTTTCATAAAACAAGTTATTCTAAACAGTTGGTAGGGTACAGTGTAAAAAATAGACATTGCAATCTGTATTTTTTTTTTTTTTTATTTATTTTTTTTTTTCAGAGGGACACTTTGAAAGGAAAAAGATCACCATGAATATATTCTGTACGGATAATGATGATATTATTGTATTATTTCAGGCATTATCTGCAGCAGATCTGAGTTTGGTGATGACCGTGTGTGATGCGGTGAATCCAGCCGAAATATTCAACCAGTGTCCCTGCCCGCTGAACCAACCTGTGATCCTTTCCCTCATCCAGCAACTATCTGCTGACCTAGTCGGACAAACTCAACTTAAGAACAAGTAAGAACAAATCACCTCTCATCACGGTGTGCTGGTTTGATGATAATGATATGTATATATATGTGTGTGTATATATATATGTGTGTGTGTGTGTGTGTATATATAGGAGAAGTAAAGTTTCCTTTTTAATCTCATTATGATAGCATGACATGGGATTGAAAGTTGCTCAAGAATAGTTAAGTTTTATTTTTTTATTTTCTAGATATTTACAAGAAGCTGTGATGGCCCTAGACAGTACCCACCCGGTCACACGTGAGCATATGCCAGCCATACTCGGAGGCCTTGTACAGAAACTGAATGCATACATTCAGACGTACCCGCAGGATAGCAAGGATCTGCGCATGTTGTTAATGGCATCACAGTCGTTGCTTAGGTGAGGCACTCAAGCCACACAACACACTTGACTTACTGGGCAGCATTGGAAACAAATATCCAGGCCAAGCAAATATTACTTTTCTTTTCTATTCACCACCTTGAAATTAATTTATCTTGATATCTGCTCTTGCTATATAGCAACCACCATAAAATATTTTATATTTACAAGTCCCTTTTCATGTCAAATACAAACCAGGCTGACCTTAACAACCATGGTTCAAATAATCAGTAGAACATTTCTTTTCTATAAATGTGTCTCTTTTAAGAAACACTTTAAGGTATGATTTGTTTGGCCTGGTGTATACACAGTGTGCTACAGTAAACAAGAGACTGATGCTCTTCCTGCAGAATGTATGACTCGCATGACGGTCTTCTTTTTAAGACTCTTTTTATGTGTTGAGAAAGGATAGGTAAGTTTTAAATGCAACAAGAGTAGCCAAATAAGGATATTTAGAATATTCTTATGTTTTTGCTGGTATTTTCTTGGAGGGCATAGAATATGTACCAGAGGTTATAGACAAAGTTGTGTTTGAAAGTATGCTTTACACAATAAAATCTGTGAAAATAAATCAATATTGGTTTTCCTAAATGGGTTTTGGTCTAAATGTCACCATTACATGTTTCAGTTAGGTACAACAAATAAAATTTTAACATAAAGAGATATAGCAGTATTAAAATCATTAAAGTATGATGTCATAGACCCTGACAAGTCCAAGTGTCTTGGTTATGTGAAGAAATGTCTTGTGTTGGCAAGCAACTTGGTGAAATGTATCCAATTGTTACAAAGTATCATGAAGCCTTGACAACTTCAGCCACCCCCTCCTGGATGGACCCTCACAGCATAAAAAAGGGTTCATAAGGGATGGTAGTAGTCAACATAAAGCTTTATTTCAAGAATATGAACAAATAAATACTCACTATCATGCCCAATTATATATATTTATTGAAGAAATGTTGTAATGGATGTATTGGAAACAGCTGAATGAACTTGTATCAAACCTTTGAAACCACAAAAGAGTTGATATGAAAATTGTATTCAGGTCACCCAACATTTCAGGGAAACTGATGAAAATTTGGTTATTATTATTGTAAGCCCTGAGGGTAATGGCAACCGTTTCTTTGGTGTTTATACACCTATTTAATTTGTGATTAAAGTTGGTGATATTTTTAAATGCCATATTAAACTATGCCATTAACAACTTTGCACAAATCTTGCTATTTCTATCCAGAAATGGAACAGTATAAAGTAATAGATTACTTTTCTAGATTTACAGGAATTTCTATTGATTTTAATGTTTTACACTTTTATATGTAAATGATGATATTGTGGAAATAATTGGATGTATTCAAATCTCTTCATCATTATCTGACAGGCCAAAGTATCTAAGATAGTTTGACATTTTAATTAGTTGTGACACAATGGCAATGTGAGCACAATTGGATTCCGATATAATCATGATTCAGTCAGGAATATGGAGGCAGAGCCCAGGCTAAGGTTGTCTCCTTACCTTTATATGCCAAGAAAATTTCAGGTTCCAAAATAAAGAAATTGTGACTCTTTGGTTTTCCAGGCCTTAAGGAAATCTGTGGGCATCTGTTATCATGAAAAAATTAGCGTTGGTCTGAAACTGTATCAAGCAAATCATAGTTCAAAGTAGCAATCTGTTTGAGTTCCTTGTACAATGGTCCTGTATATACTCAACAAGAGTGTTTCAATACATACAGATTGATGGCATTTGGAAAACCAAGGCTCACTTTGCCATTTAATTCAAAATTATGATGCACTTATCTCCCTGGGATATAAATTCTGTCATAAGAAATGTCTGAGACATTATAAGATAGTTCCAAACACTTCAAAGTAGTTGGGCACAGAAGCAACAGTTTATGAAATTTAAAAAAAATCATGGAATATTCACAGATCCAGTGTAAAGTCTTTGGTGCTATTTTTGTACTAAAACAATATTTATAAATCACATTAAAATATTTCATGTCAATACTCTAGTATGTAATCATTTTAACAGTGGTGTAAATACATGGTTATTTCATAAACAGAAACATTAGGGTTTTTCAGAGAAAGAAACAATGAAACTCCTGAACATATGGTGCAAAATGTTCAATGTCAATAAGTAAAAAAAACAGAACATTATTAACCAGTGACTTGGACATGGTAAATTTCAAATTGAATTGGTTTCAGATTTCACAATAAGTTTTTCTGAAAAGCATTTTTAAGTATGACAATGTCAGAGTGGCATGTGATGCTGATTTCTTGGTTCTACCTGATTGGTACAAGATTGTTAAAATTCTTTATAGACCAAATGTTTCCTGTTTTACTAGAGAAGTGTTCAATTTAGTTCATATTATTTTCAAATAGTTAAAAGTTTGATCATTGTCTCTGTAATTTCATATAAAAACGAAAGAGAAATAAAGTACAAAAAATAATAAAATTAAATGATTTTATGTGCTGATGTTAAGATTAATGTAAGAAAACCAAGCCTCCAAGCTTATTCAAAATAAGAGCAAGTTAGCTGATATACGAATCAACCAATTCTGAATATATTTAAGCCTGCCTATTAAAATTAATCCTAAAATATATGTGTAAGCCTGTCCGTTAACCCAGTAACACTTCAAGATAAGTGCAGACAGTTAAATTTACATCCACCCTTTGAGATTAATCCAGGCCACCTAGTTAACATACACCCTTTGAGATTAATCCAGGCCACCTAGTTTACATCCACCCTTTGAGATTAATCCAGGCCACCTAGTTTACATCCACCCTTTGAGATTAATGCAGGTTATCTAGTTTACATCCACCCTTTGAGATTAATCCAGGCCACCTAGTTTACATCCACCCTTTGAGATTAATGCAGGTTATCTAGTTTACATCCACCCTTTGAGATTAATCCAGGCCACCTAGTTTACATACACCCTTTGAGATTTATCCAGGCCACCTAGTTTACATCCACCCTTTGAGATTAATCCAGGCCACCTAGTTTACATCCACCCTTTGAGATTAATCCAGGCCACCTAGTTTACATCCACCCTTTGAGATTAATCCAGGCCACCTAGTTTACATCCACCCTTTGAGATTTATCCAGGCCACCTAGTTTACATACACCCTGTGAGATCAATCCAGGCCACCTAGTTTACATACACCCTGTGAGATTAATCTAGGCCACCTAGTTTACATACACCCTGTGAGATTAATCTAGGCCACCTAGTTTACATACACTAAGATAAATCCAGGCCTTCTAGTTTACATACACCCGTTGAGAAAAATGTAACCATTCTTTTGATTTTATTCAAAGCCTGTTTTTACTCTTCTAAGACATCGATTTATATTAGTATATTTGAAAAAAGGTGATATGAGGGGACTTTTTATGTATAAAGGTGGTCATAGAAATGATAGCTAGGGCAATTAACCTTAGTCCCCATACTCAGCACAGGGGCTGGTGCTACTGAAAAAGCAGTTGGCATTTTTCACAGATATCTCACAGATATTCACAGAGACAAAAATATCATTAGGTTTAGGTAAAAACCAATATTCCATGACTTGTTATCATGTCTTTGTAATAATGCAAAAGAAAGATCAGTTTTTGAATAGAGCATTGAGTCACGGTGGCAGGCTTTTTCCTGACCTTATATATCCTTGTAGTAATTAATGCAGAAACTGTCGTTAAAACAAATAATCGAATGCATCAAACATTCATTTTATTTAATTATTGAAATCTAACAGTTGTGAGAGGCGCCGTCTTGCTACCATCAATAGCAGCGGGGAAACGCTTTATAAATAACATTATTGGACTCCCCTCAACCCGCACACAAAATTTGGTGACCTTTGAATTGACCTGCACTTGTTTCTGCATTGTTTTTGTGTTTTTTTTTGTTTTTGTTTTTTTTCCACGATTAGATAATATTTTGGTTTTATAATTATTATAATTTCCTTTCACATAATATGGCACAAAATCCAGCACGGTGATATTTGGAACACAATTTTGGAAATCTGACATGTTGACATAGTCGACTATAGCTATATATTTATAAAAAAAAGAATAACGAACTGTGAAGAGTGAATAGGTAACAAAGTTCACACACATTGTCCATTTTTGCTGCTTCAAGAAATACGGATCTCAGAGAAAGAAAAAAAACACGTCAAAATGAAACTCATAACACCTGATTAAAACATATAACAAAACTCTACATATATCATCTCCCAGCATTTCGTGACTAGGTATCGTAAATATTAAAGATATTCGGGATTATACCTCTAACGTTAAATTAAGATCGCTTATAACATTGGTACACACACTTGAAGTTGTCTGAACTTGCAGATATTAAAATCGGCTCTCTGATACATCCTGCCAAAATATATAATCTCCAACTGGTATAAAAACGGGATCGTCGGATGTTGTGGTACATATATCTTGTGTAGTCAGTCAGGGAATTTCAATATGAAAGTTCTATTGCTCACGCTTATTTTGGCAACATGTGTATCTGCCAAGTCGTTTTCTAGAAGATACCAGGATGATATCTTTTCAGAAAATCTAAACATCCTCAGTAATGCCATCCAGGTGAGTTGATTATGAAAATATCTTGCTGATGCTGAATAATTAGGTTTTGCTTAAACTGTTCATCTGATTTGGAATTATACTAATATTAAGGATGATGACAAATAATTTATTGGCAATCTATATATGTAATAGACATTTCGGCATTGATCATTATGATGCCTTAATGTCATTCTAAATGTAGAGGACTAAGGAACAAAAAGAATAGCTTTGAAATATAATAAAAGAGATTGAATATTGAGATTGCAATATTGCTACTTTTCAAGTCCAATATTGGGAGAGCTCGAGAATTTGAAGTAACGGTTCATTTTTGATGTTTAAGGCTTTCCCTGATCCAGCGGAGGATGGAACCTGTGGCCTGACTTCCGAAATACTGGTATCTATAATGGCCAGTTCAACTTTTAAGCCAGAAGGTATTATATTACATTTACATACTATAAGCGCTACTATTTGCCAATTTTACATACTATAAGCGCTACTATCTGCTGGTTTCTCTGCAGAATGTGATTCATAACAGAGAAGATTAAATCAATGTTAATGGTAGCATGCGCATTCTAATATGAGACATTCATGAATTCATGACAGAATATTTAGTTTTTACAGAAATGCAGACTTTACAAGCCTGTATATGAATTCCCGGCCTTCTATTTTTCCAGCCCAATGAGAAACATGTTTTCTAACCTTGGGCTAAATATATCTGAATAATCTAGTAACAAAGTCTGAGACACAACTATATCTAACAAATATTTTTTTCTCTTCAGGATAATAATACGATATTACATTTTATGTGGTAACAAGGCATAATCTTTTCTGATATCGTATTATTTTTTATACAATCCTCTTAATTTAATACAGAGTTTGATGAGGTTTGAGCATTGCATTACATTTTGATCTGATTTGAAGGATGGATTACTACTGTACTTAGTAAAGCATTCTTATTCCACATTCTGCCTTAGGCTAGATAGATATGTGATTCTGCAGTGTAAGATAGAGTCCCACGCCTTTGAGACAGACATCTTCACCCCCTTTCACAACTTTGAAATTTATAGTAGATTTTAAGAATATGAATAATTACAAAGTGTCCCTCCAAAATGTTTACTATATGCTTTGTACTTGAATTCAACATAATCTGCTTGGCACTTGGTGTTATGAACGGCTCACACCTATACATTCAGCTGGGTTGTTGGTGATCCCAGACAAACTTAAATATCAGAATGATAATCCCTGGACTGGTAACTAAGTTCCTAGTCTATTGGGAAAAAAACACGTTTTCCCTGTGAGGCTTTTAATGATTTATGAATATTTTGAATATATCGTGTTTTCAGCCATCAGTGAAGATGAGCTGCGCCAGCTTTCTGATGACATATTTCAGCACATCAAGGAGGCAGAGGAGATATTCACAGAACAGATAGCATTTCTGAGTGATGCAAATATCACCCAATGTAAGATTCTTTTGTAATATTTCAATAAGAAAGATCTCTTTAAGAACAACAATGTCTCCATAAACTTTCATGATTTTTTATAAATTACTACAGATATTGGAAACTTTAACAGCTAATCTCATGACTTTATACACATTAGACATTGTTAGAAATATTCCTCAAGTTGCGGGATGACTCTGTCAATATTGTAAATAAGAAAATATGGTGTTAAAAACATGAATATAAAATCACAATTATTTTTATTGAGCAGTTGATAGTTTCGTGGAAGCAGTCAGAAATTCGATTACCTCTATGGTGGCTATAGCAGCGGAGTCGGCCAAATCCCTCCAGGAAATCACTATGTTCCTCCTCCGGTATATGACTTATGGTAGGTTCTTTGACATATATATCTTATGAAAGTTTAAAGTCTTATTAAAGTTTCAATCCCCGATCCCCGTTCTCTCGTGATAGACTGTTGCACTTGAGAGAATGTATATAACTGACAATTTTTCTTTACTAACACATCTAGAGAATTCTTTACTAACATATCTAGAGAATGGGTGTAACTCACACTAATACTTCGCTACCATATCCAGAGAATGTCTGTACTTAAGATAAATTCTAACAATTTCCTCACGTTAAATAGGTTTAATTCTATCCTCCAATACCACATTTAAAGTGTGATATTACTATAATCGACGCCTCAGTTACAGAAGGTTCTCAGTTATAGCAGGCTACATATATAAGGCTGATGTAGTGTCCTCTATTGCCTCAGTTATAGTAGGCTACATATAATAGGTTGACGTAGTGTCCTCTATTGCCTCAGTTATAGTAGGCTACATATAATAGGTTGACGTAGTGTCCTCTACTGCCTCAGTTATAGCAGGCTACATATAATAGGTTGACGTAGTGTCCTCTACTGCCTCAGTTATAGCAGGCTACATATAATAGGTTGACGTAGTGTCCTCTATTGCCTCAGTTATAGTAGGCTACATATAATAGGTTGACGTAGTGTCCTCTACTGCCTCAGTTATAGCAGGCTACATATAATAGGTTGACGTAGTGTCCTCTACTGCCTCAGTTATAGCAGGCTACATATAATAGGCTGACGTAGTGTCCTCTACTGCCTCAGTTATAGCAGGCTACATATAATAGGTTGACGTAGTGTCCTCTATTGCCTCAGTTATAGTAGGCTACATATAATAGGTTGACGTAGTGTCCTCTATTGCCTCAGTTATAGTAGGCTACATATAATAGGTTGACGTAGTGTCCTCTATTGCCTCAGTTATAGTAGGCTACATATAATAGGTTGACGTAGTGTCCTCTACTGCCTCAGTTATAGCAGGCTACATATAATAGGTTGACATAGTGTCCTCTATTGCCTCAGTTATAGCAGGCTACATATAATAGGCTGACGCAGTGTCCTCTACTGCCTCAGTTATAGCAGGCTACATATAATAGGTTGACATAGTGTCCTCTATTGCCTCAGTTATAGCAGGCTACATATAATAGGTTGACGTAGTGTCCTCTATTGCCTCAGTTATAGCAGGCTACATATAATAGGTTGACGTAGTGTCCTCTACTGCCTCAGTTATAGTAGGCTACATATAATAGGTTGACGTAGTGTCCTCTACTGCCTCAGTTATAGCAGGCTACACATAATAGGTTGACGTAGTGTCCTCTACTGCCTCAGTTATAGTTGGCTACATATAATAGGTTGACGTAGTGTCCTCTACTGCCTCAGTTATAGTAGGCTACATATAATAGGTTGACGTAGTGTCCTCTACTGCCTCAGTTATAGTAGGCTACATATAATAGGTTGACGTAGTGTCCTCTACTGCCTCAGTTATAGTAGGCTACATATAATAGGCTGACGTAGTGTCCTCTACTGCCTCAGTTATAGCAGGCTACATATAATAGGTTGACGTAGTGTCCTCTACTGCCTCAGTTATAGTAGGCTACATATAATAGGTTGACGTAGTGTCCTCTACTGCCTCAGTTATAGTAGGCTACATATAATAGGTTGACGTAGTGTCCTCTACTGCCTCAGTTATAGCAGGCTACATATAATAGGTTGACGTAGTGTCCTCTACTGCCTCAGTTATAGTAGGCTACATATAATAGGCTGACGTAGTGTCCTCTACTGCCTCAGTTATAGCAGGCTACATATAATAGGTTGACGTAGTGTCCTCTACTGCCTCAGTTATAGCAGGCTACATATAATAGGTTGACGTAGTGTCCTCTACTGCCTCAGTTATAGCAGGCTACATATAATAGGTTGACGTAGTGTCCTCTACTGCCTCAGTTATAGCAGGCTACATATAATATGTTAACGCAGAGCAGTGTCCTCTACTGCCTCAGTTATAGCAGGCTACATATAATAGGTTGACGTAGTGTCCTCTACTGCCTCAGTTATAGCAGGCTACATATAATAGGTTGACGTAGTGTCCTCTACTGCCTCAGTTATAGCAGGCTACATATAATAGGTTGACGTAGTGTCCTCTACTGCCTCAGTTATAGTAGGCTACATATAATAGGTTGGACTAATTTCCTTTGATTTCATATTGTATAATCTGCTAGTGTATCCATGATACACTAGCGATATTCCATGATACACTCGTGATATTCCATGATATATGTTTATCAAAAATGATGTGGTATTAAATTGGTCTTGAAATATCACATCATGAAGTACATGTGTGAAAAAGAAATTGTCTTTGATTATGATAATATTTTTTTTCTCTTTACAGGAATGACAATAGACCCTTACTGTAATGTGGAAAATGATGGTAAGTAAAACAAATAATATATTTGTAATATTTGAATGAATATACTTGTTGAAAGACAATGTGGATGTGTCATACATATGTGATAGAAAATATTCTAATTTTATAATGTGATGGAACAACAATACCCAGTAATAGCATGGAAGAACACTACTTCATGAATGTTATCTTTTGCAGTTAAATTTGGTCGTATCTCAAACATTATGTATTTATTGTTTTCAGATATTATGGACTGTGTTCGTACTCAACTTGGAAAACTTAAACAGTTTTTGAGCAATGTCGAGGGTGAAAATCCAGGTGAGGAATTTGATTTCATTGTGATAAGAAAATATCATTAGAAAATAACGGATTTCAGACATTTTGAAATAGCATAAGCCAACATGACTCACAATTGACTCAAAATTGATGATCAAAGCCAATTAAAATCAAATGCATTATGACGTGTGGTTCCATTCAGAGAAAATACCATACTTTGAAAGGGAAGTCTTTGGCATTGAACCAGTGTATGGAATAAATAAGGTTGAATAGAGCATACCGGCGAATGCATTCGCACTTTTGTGTCCATTAATGATACTGGTAGTCAAGTTGTGAAATCACTGAAAAAATATGGCGGTCTTGAGTTGGTGGATATATGCTTTAAATTCTTTTAAGGATTCTGTAAGTTTTACAGAGATGTGTATCTGATATAACCCTCTAATCAGTAATATTGTCCTTTAATTGCATCCCAAATTTGAATATTTCAGTATCATGCGATGGTTTCACAAATGAGATGCAGAAAAGAGGAGACGATGAAACCAAAGAATTGGCGGAAGCTCTGAGGAATGACCTGGAATGCTTCATGGGAGCGGTGTCAAAGAACAAGGCCACTGCCAAGGAGATTGACTCACTTCGGGAGATGGTCAAGCGTGTGGAGGTCAGAGACCTGGACATTGGTGAGTGTGTCAAGCGTGTGGAGGTCAGAGACCTGGACATTGGTGAGTGTGTCAAGGGTATGGAGGTCAGAGACCTGGACATTGGTGAGTGTGTCAAGGGTATGGAGGTCAGAGACATGGACATTGGTGAGTGTGTCAAGCGTGTGGAGGTCAGAGACCCGGACATTGGTTAGTGTGTCAAGCGTGTCAAGGTCAGAGACCTGGATATTGGTGAGTGCGTCAAGCGTGTCGAGGTCAGAGACCTGGATATTGGTGAGTGTGTCAAGCGTGTCGAGGTCAGATACTGTGAAATAGAATGATAGCAGAATTGGGAAAATGACACATGTCATTAAAATCAGATAGATCACAATACAGTGTCTTTGCTATTTCAGACAGCAGCAATGCCCGCCATCAGCAAGTTGACATAGAGGAGGCATTGGCCATGAACAAAATCCTCAACTACATCCGAGTGGCACGTCGAGTTGTGGCTGATGTCCTCGCAATCACCAAGGAGATGGAATAATCCGATAGCTATGGCTGTTTTATGTTTCTGTGCTGATTCAATATGATGTATTTCCATGTATTATGAAGCTGAGATTTTATTTATTTATATGAAATAAATATTACTTTCGTAAACAGTTTTGATATTATTCATCATTGTTACACTGTTATTAGTTCACAAGGACTAAAACTCTCCAGAAAAAATGTAATGATTTCAAAAAATATTTGTTTTGTGGTTCATCCTCTATGAGATCCGAAGGATTATGATATATCCCTACTGAGGTGTAATGAGGTCATAAAAGTCAATGTGATTGCATCATATCCCCACTGAGATATAAAGATTTCATAAAAGTCAATGTGATTTCATATATTCTTACTGAGATGACGTGAATTCATAAAAGTCAATGTGATTTCATATATTCCTACTGAGATGACATGAATTCATAAAAGTCAATGTGATTTCATATATTCCTACTGAGTTTAATGATTTCATAGCTTTGTGATTTCATATAAATCTCTTGACATATTATGATTTTATGAAAGTTGATGTGGTTTCAAATATCGCCGCTGATATGTAAAGATTTCAGAAAGGTTTATGTGAGTTGAAATTGCAATATATCCCTGTTGAGGTGTGATGATTTCACCATTTAACTCCGTATCCTGAAATGTAATTTCATTTTTTTTTTGGAAATGGCTGATTTTACAGATTGTTTAGATGTATGATCTTTATATAACCTGTGTTTGAAGCATAGATACTGAGATGTTTTCATACAATAGAATGTGACCCATCCTGTTTGATTTAAATTGGCACAATGCCAGCTCTGCATCCCACATAAGATGTCCGTTAATGGAATTGACAAATAGACATTGTGAAATATATCTACCATGACGTCATGCTTTCAATTGGGGTTATGTGATGCAGTCCATCCCTTATAATCGCATTTTCTTTCTCTTAAGCAATATAATCGCGACACTCTATCTGATTGTGTCGAAACTAGGGAAAAAAGATATAAAACGATAACATATGAAGTGAATATTGTAACTTCTGTCTTTGTAGTAAGATTATCAATACAAGTTCTTTCTATGACCAAGTTATTGTTTTGCTTATAATGATGACGTCATAAACTAGAAAAAAATCAGTTATTGGTGAATATCAGAGATGAAAGAAAAATCAATCATTAAAACGGTCACTAAAACATGCATGTAGACTTCACAGTCCACTAGACACTTCCGGTATAATCTTCTTGAATTATCTTTATCATATAAACAAGAAAGATTCTGTGTATCCAGTTTGCAAGAGCTGTCACATATTGCATTTTCCTTTACCCGGAAATGTGGAAATCACGTGAAACTTTATCGTTTATAATCAAAAACAAAATTTGGTATTCCTCTGTTATAAGGCAAGTAGTATTCCCCGTTATCTGTTTATTATATGTCTCAGATCGCATATTATGAATTGAAAACTAGCTTCCATTGAAATGACCTCAAACCATAAGGTCTGCCTTCTTTCCTACAATAGATCAAATTCTATCATCCATGTATTTTATTTATCGCATTAAATAGTAACTTAGGATGCAAAAGATTCAAGGTTGTAAGCGTTGTATTAATTTTTGGAAATGCAGTTCTGTATCAAAAATATTCTTTCAGAAGGCCATATGTTAGTACCTTTATTGCCCATAACAAGAAAGTTTTTTTTTAAATTTGTGTGCAAGTCTTTTTGTTTTTTTAATTTGTGTGCAATTTCCATATAGCGATCATATCCCTGTATATTTACAAGTGGACATGAATATTCTTTCAATGCATATATAATGACATGATATGGGTATATAGTGACATGATATGGGTATATAGTGACATGATAGGGGTATATAGTGACATGATATGGGTATATAGTGACATGATAGGGGTATATAGTGACATGATATGGGTATATAGTGACATGATAGGGGTATATAGTGACATGATATGGGTATATAGTGACATGATAGGGGTACATAGTGACATGATAGGGGTATATAGTGACATGATAGGGGTGTATAGTGACATGATAGGGGTATATAGTGACATGATAGGGGTGTATAGTGACATGATAGGGGTACATAGTGACATGATAGGGGTATATAGTGACATGATATGGGTATATAGTGACATGATAGGGGTATATAGGGACATGATAGGGGTATATAGTGACATGATAGGGGTATATAGTGACATGATAGGGATATATAGTGACATGATAGGGGTATATAGTGACATGATAGGGGTATATAGTTACATGATATGGGTATATAGTGACATGATAGGGGTATATAGTTACATGATATGGGTATATAGTGACATGATAGGGGTGTATAGTGACATGATAGGGGTATATAGTGACATGATAGGGGTACATAGTGACATGATAGGGGTACATAGTGACATGATAGGAGTACATTGTGACATGATAGGGGTACATAGTGACATGATAGGGGTATATAGTGACATGATAGGGGTATATAGTGACATGATAGGGATATATAGTGACATGATAGGGATATATAGTGACATGATAGGGGTATATAGTGACATAATAGTGGTATATAGTGACATGATAGGGGTATATAGTGACATGATAGGGGTATATAGTTACATGATATGGGTATATAGCGACATGATAGGGGTGTATAGTGACATGATAGGGGTATATAGTGACATGATAGGGGTACATAGTGACATGATAGGGGTACATTGTGACATGATAGGGGTACATTGTGACATGATAGGGGTACATAGTGACATGATAGGGGTATATAGTGACATGATAGGGGTATATAGTGACATGATAGGGGTATATAGTGACATGATAGGGGTATATAGTGACATGATAGGGGTGTATAGTGACATGATAGGGGTATATAGTGACATGATAGGGGTATATAGTGACATGATAGGGGTATATTGTGACATGATAGGGGTATATAGTGACATGATAGGGGTATATAGTGACATGATAGGGGTGTATAGTGACATGATAGGGGTATATAGTGACATGATATGGGTATATAGTGACATGATAGGGGTATATAGTGACATGATGGGGGTATATAATGACATAATAGGGGTATATAGTGAAACTACTTCATATAAATTTTATCTGCACATAGTCGGTTTTTGGGTTTCTTTAGTAGTATTTCATGGTATATTGAAGAAAATAGAAAAATGATAGGCCAAATGGGACATACACAAATGGGACATACACCCCTCAAAATGATATCTTGTGTGCACTAGACAACAAAAAGTCAGTCATCTTGCTGTTGCTGGTCCTCTCTGCTGCCTTTGACACCATTGACCATCAAATCCTATTTGATAGACTGGAGGCTAGATGTAATGTCAAAGGAATCTCCTGGATTCGGTCATATCTAAGGAACAGGAAACAATGTGTGAAGGTTGGGACCCATAGGTCATGTTTAATACCTAGCCAGCATGTGTCTATGAGGTCAGAAACTTCCTTATATCTAATAAGATGAAGATAAATGGTGGAAAGACAGAGATGCTTATATGTACTGACAAGTACAATACTGCAACCCGCAGTAGTATCCCAGACACAATCAGAGTTGGTGGCTCTGATATTGCTCCTAGTGAGTCAGTGGTGGATCGTGGTATCACATTTGACTCCAACATGGACATGAAGGCTCAGATCAGAAAAATGTGTCAGAAGGGCTATTATCACATCAGGAACCTGGCAGCCATTAGACATTGTCTAGACAAGAAGACTGCTGTAACACTTACCCATGCTTTTGTTACATCTACTCTGGATTACGGTAATGGCCTGCTGGCTGGTTTAGCTGACATTAGGAAGCTGCAATACCTCCAAAACTCCGCAGCAACTGTTGTAGGAAAAATTAGGAAATTTGATCACATTTCAGGAAAACTACAGGAATTGCACTGGCTCCCTGTACATGCGAGAATAGACTTTAAAATCCTTCTCCTAACCTGGAAGGCCCTAAATTAAATGGTAAGGCTCCGCCTTACTTACGTGATCTACTCCAAATCAAAGATGGGGAACGCTGTCTAAGATCCAACGATGGCACCCATCTACAAGTACCTAAGACCAGGCTAAGGACAGTGGGTGACAGGGCCTTTTCATCTGCCGGCCCTAGACTTTGGAACTCCTTGCCTACTGAAATTAGGACAATGAATGAATGAATACGATTTACACTACCACACTGTGAATTTGTGTGATGTGAGAGGGTCTTAGTCCTGAAGGGACGACTTTCAGAGACACTGCTGTGTCTGGCAGTGAGTTGAGTAAGTTCAATGTGATCTATAGTCATAAATGGAGTAGTAAAGTTGGCTAAGATTGTCTGTGGTCAGGTATGTAGCTGGTCCTTGTAGGTTTCCCGTGATATTGTATAGTTCTTTTGTATGAATATATATTGGTAGTGATGTTATAAAATATCAATGGTTCCAGTGGAAATTATATGTATTCAAAGCAATGATCTGTGTTTAAGGCCACCACCAGGACCCTCTTGCATAAACACACCGTCAGTCAGTCAGCTCACAAAAGACGAGAGATGTAACCTGCCATAACGTAGAGCACAGAGGCTGAGTACTGGTCGATACTTAGGTTTCAGTGGTGTGTAGTCTCCCGCTACACGATATAGTTGTTCAGGGGTCCCCAGGGAGAACGAGTCACAGGTTTTTCGACGTTCCTCAGACCTCTGTATTCCTTGTCTGGCCGGCACAATCACGTCAGTTGCGAGGAGAGCTGCTTTGGTGTGTTCTGCTTGTGGGATCCCTGGTCTGTGTGGAAATTAGGACAAGTACTTCAGTCTCCTCATTCAAGAATAGACTGAAAACTCATCTCTTCAGGACACATGTCTTGAACACAGCGCTATGAACAGACCTTGTCTGGTATCAGCGCTATACAAATTTTATTTATTATTATTATTATTACACTAGTGTACGAGGATATCGATAGTGATATGTTTTACAAGTTAGCTCTATCTTTTCTAAAATTGTTACCAAACAAACAATCTTTTTCTGATTTTTACTGTAACTTTAAATGTAAAATGATTAAGAATGATAAAATTTTAAAAACAAATTAAAAATCAAATCAAAAGAAAAATCTATCCCTAAGCATTTGATACCTTAAAGGCTGAAATCCTTTTTGTAGTTATTTTTTTACAAAGCAATCATCTTGCACCATGTCATTTTTTGGGGTTCAAATGACTTTTTTTGGCGGGAAAAAAGAACTTTAGAGGACACTGTTCCCCTTAACGTTAATCAATTACATCTCATAAAGGGTTGTGAGATAATGATATTAGCTATGCAAATAATTCGAGGGCCATACTTTGAACCACCAAAGGGCTGCTAAATACTTTGCGTGATTTATTTATATTTTGCACTCTGACCAGGAATTATTACTATACAATGATATATCCCTGGATATATTTCTTCAAGAGCAGTAAATATAATTCTCACCAAATAAAGCTGGGGTTATTAAACATATGAGACATTTAATACATGTTTAAATATATCTGACCAAACCTTATTTTCACAATGCAATCAGCATGTCCATGATATGTATTAAGTTTTATTCTTATTACAGCCTGCAAGAGTGCATCCACATTCACGACAGATGGCGTTTGCCATCCGATAGATGTCCTTGTAATCGATATTTTTTCACTTGTCGCCTATCTCAATGAATGACTGGTTAACTGCATAGAATAGAGAGGATACCAGTTTGTATCAAAAATTTGCAAAGATGGCTTTGGCAGATGTGTGTGGTTTGAAAATTGGGCGTAATTTCACTGGCAGACCCGAGTTTGAAATCTGCGATGTAGCATCTGCACCTTATCAGAATGCAGAAGATCCCAGCAGCTTTGAAGTGCCATTTAATTGGAATGTAAGTATTGAAAACGCAACTTCCACATGCATGTCGGCAGTACCTTTCAAATTGCATTGTCATGTCACGAGCCGGCTTTCGATGTTGTTACATTTTGTGAAATAGGAACATTCCTGGCTTTAAGTTATGCTGTAAACAAATGATTTGGTTTGAAATTAACTTATACAAAACTTGAACAGCTTGTATTGTGTATTTTATTGAACCAACTTGTTTCAAAATGTGTATAGCGATAATTGGGAGTCTGATGCAAAATCCACCGGGAGTATCCAAGTTCCAACCCTTTCAACTATTTCTTTACTGCATCAAAATACAAAATTTCCATATATTTCTAAGATTTTGAGAGAAATGTTGTCTGTTTTAACTCCTAAATCAGGTGGACTTAAAAGTTATGTTTTCTTAGTGTAGATTGGACCAGGTGCGTCAAAACAGTCACTCCACACCCTGAGATTCAACAAACCGTACCAGTCAAACCGCACTCGAAAATATAATACACAAAGACAGACCGCATCCTGCAAAAGAATCAAACTCAGGGGTGGGAGAGCTCTCAACCGATTTGGTTGGTAATCAAAACATATCTGGGGGGTATGACGTCATACCATTGTTCTGAACCAATTCTGAACCAGTCTGGGCGGCTCTGTTATTTAACAACTTTTTTATATCTTATAAAAAGCATCAAAATTACATGATAATCTTCACAAAATTTAACAAATTTTGTTACAGTTGAGCGTACAACAGTGTCTTGTTAATATCAGTGTAAATTTTATGATAAATTTATAATGTTTTTATGGAAATACAGTGTTCGCCAAAACTTTTTGACCCACATCAGACAATATGTCTGATGTTCAGCCAGCCAACATCAGACATTTGTCTTCAACATCAGACATTTCAATGCGTGCTTAATTTTGTGGCTTTTTCGCGCTTGTGACAGATATTCAGCTTATAAAACCTACATACCAACCTACATACCAACCTACACACCTACCTACATACCTACCTACATACCAGCCTACCTACACACCTACATACCAACCTACCTACATACCAACCCACATATCTACCTACATACCTACCCACATATCTACATACGTACATATCTACATACCCACCTACATATCTACCTACCTACATACCAACCCACATATCTACATACGTACATATCTACATACCCACCTACATATCTACCTACCTACATACCAACCTACATATCTACATACATACCAACCTATATACCTACCTACATATCTACCTGCATACTAACCTACATATCTACATACCTACCTACATATCTACCTACAGTGTATACCATCCTACATACCTACCTACCTAACTACCTACATATCTACATACACACATATCTCTGATCATTTCTCAATCGAAAATTAATCAAATATTCATTTAAAGAAAGCTAAGAATATCCCAAGTTGTAAAATTGTCGTCTGCTCTTCTCAGGTTTTTTGACTGGTACATGACGTTTTCAATATGAATTTGAACTAGAAATAATGATAGGGGACCAGATTACGAACCACATTTGATTTATGTGTAAAGTCGTGCACGGTTTTTTAATTGTTGAATGGGTACGAATCCCGAAAACGTGCTCGACTTTTGAACAGGAGTGAACACGGCGAAAATAATCAGGCGGGGACAAACGTAATGACCCGGATATAGCTCAAACTTTACAAAATGGCGGCAACCGAAAATCTCCAAAAACGAACCAATAAAACGTATTTTTGTGATGACTACAATGAGAAACTGCGCAGGTAGAGAATGGCGGACAATTTGGCCGCCGTTTTCAGTCATTATCGGCGGACAATGTGATATAACGGCCGGCATTGTCCGACGGGCCGACGACTTTTGGCGAACACTGAAATATTTGTGCCCCCAGTCAGGAATTTTATGCAATCTAAAACTGGGGCACATTCCTGTGTTTAAATTATGCACAAATCCCGTTATAAATCAGTTTCAGATGATCATATACTTATATATGTAACTGATGAGCATGTTATTTTCTTTATCATTTATGTATGATAGTAGATATATAAATATTAAAGAACACAACTTTCTCAGTCTGGCCATTGTTCACCGTACGGCACCGCTCAGATACCACTCAGATTGGCTGCGATTTAGTGCACAGATGTGTTGCTAGCGCCCAGAATGACGCCATTTAGCGCCCAGATCAGTTGTGAGTGTCCAGAATGACGCGATTTAACCAGATTGGTTCAGAGCTCTCCTACCCCTGAAACTAAATCTTGATAAAATGTTTCTATTCCTCTTCCTTGTGCTCCAACAATACAACAATTGTTTTAGTTTATCTTTAAACTTAATATTTGGCAAGATTTTGCTCAACAACTGCTCAGCATTACGTCCCACCATTTTGAAGTTAATGTTCCAGCAAGATTTTAGAAAGCAAGAAATGGCAATCAAAGTTTTGGTTACTTGTAAATAAAAGGCGATTTAACAATGTTTTAACATCATTAAATGTAAATACATGGCGGTGGATGATAACTAATGATAATTGCAGGTCAGTCTGGGTATGGTCTGTGTTAGGTGTGGTTTGACTCAAGTGCAGGTGTGTGAAGGGTGCGGATTGTCTAGAAACCATTAAAACGGTGTTAATCTTGTTAAACTCTGCCTCCACTGGCTCCAGCAATCCATTCTTTCAACATCTTTAATATAATTATAATCTTTCAAATTAAGGGACCTGATGTTTTAATCAGAAATTTTCTTTAATTTTTCGCCCAACATTATGCTTGACCCAATACAGCATTTAGAATAGTGAAAAGTGGCATCATTCATCAGTCCAAAAATAATGATACAAGAAAAAGTGGTGCGCCACATGTAACATGGATGGGAAAAAATAACAAACAAAACAAAAATTACAACACCAAATAGGCCTTAACATAAAAAGTAAAATATTGGGCCAGTTGGTCCACTACAGCATGAGAAGTGGTGCCCCAAAGTTTCTTTGGTTAATAGGATTCGTGATAAATCTAGGATAAAATCAAGATAGTTTGGGCCACTAAAAGACCAAAAATATGGTTGCCCAACTGGGCCATTACAACAAACTATTCACTGGCCCAAACAGAGGATCTGGTGGCTCCAGGCCACCGGGCCAGTGCGTATGTCAAGGCCTGAACAAAAGTTACAGCAAACAAAACAAAAATTACAACAACAAAAAACAAAAATTATAATCGACAAAAACTTAAAATAAACACATAAAGGAAAACTGATGTAACTAATGGGGTGATTGAAATTAATTTTGTTCATCTTTTAAAAACATTTAATTTGGTATTTTTTTAGCACAACAGTATGTAAAGTTGTGTTTGTACACACTGTCCACCAGACGCACACGCAAATTGTTTCCTCTGGCCAACCCAAATTGTTATTCCTCCAGTACTACTTTTACTGGCCATGTGCTCAAGAATTGTCAGTCTGTAATTATTGTGATAAGTATGATAAAATCACTTAAGATTGAATGTAAAGTTGCCCTGAGTTGCATGAGAGTTCAAGTGTTAAGTTTTGAACATTTTCCAAAGGTTTGTTCAGTTAAAAGTTTAAAAGTTCAAAAGAATTCAAACTGTAAACAAAATGGCCATTATTGTTGTGGTTCTGACTAGAAAACTTGGGACCCTAGAAAATGGCTTTTACACAGGAGAAAAGAATTCTAAGTTTAAAATCATATTACACTGAACTGAGTACATCTGAAGAAAAAAAAATAAGTAAGACTGACAGATACATGAAAGTTGGTGGATGTGCCAAGCCAGCAACCAAAAGGCTCCTTGTACAGTGGTGATTGGTTCACCACGTCATGCTCTGATCTCACAGAATAACACAGATAGTCCCTTTTTGATATCCACTGCCAATACCAAAAAAGGACCATCCATGTTAAAAAGGGAAAACTCACAAATAAAGATTATCAAGCTCACAGTCAAAGTCAGCCCACTCTGACAAGATATCCCTTTGACATGTGTCCCTGGCTCAAATGCATAAGGTTCCATTGATAGAGAATGTCTCTTTATTCCATTGCCTGACAGAGAAAAGCTATTGAATCAATGGCATAAGAAGCTGGGACAATTATAATTGCAGTTGGGAGTCATCAGAAAAGTTAAGAAACATCATATCACAACTATCTTGCCGAACAAATGATATCGTTAAAAGCTTTATTAACAATTTGGTTGTCAAATGCTGATTGCTATACATTTTCTCTTTGCAGCCAGTAGAGAATCTTAAGCAATTCACAAGTGAAGACAGTGATGTCAAGATTAACTTTGATCATGGGACAACAACATTGGCATTTAAGTTTCAACATGGAGTTATTGTTGCCGTGGATTCTAGAGCTACTGCTGGAAGTTGGATAGGTAATTTATTAAACTTTTCTTCTGTAATATATTAAGCTCAGGTTTGAATTTAAGATACTTTAATAAATAACCTAAACTTTTCAGTAACATTTCAACATTTTTAGTTCCCAGGTTGTATAAAATATTGATTTTCAGCCTCCCAGACTGTGAAGAAGGTGATTGAGATTAACCCATACTTGCTGGGAACCATGGCAGGGGGCGCTGCCGATTGCTCATACTGGGAGCGAGTCCTTGCCAAACAATGCAGGTCAGTTCTGTCTCCTATATCTTTAAAGATACTGGCCTGGCAATAGAGGAAAGATTTTGTTGAAAGATTTTTACTCGATACAATCTGTTATCTAAATCACCTTTATTGAGAACTCAAAAGACAAAATAATTAAAGATTTGATCTTTAAAGCATGATTAGTTTTAGTAGTATTTCCCTTCAATTAAAGTTTAGTTCATAGAAAGCTTGGTTTGCTTATTTGAATTTTTACAAAGACATGCTCATTTGTTTTGTGTCCAGGTATGAAATATAAATGAAATCGTTTGATAAAAATAATGATAATGTTATAGAGTATATGAGCTGAGAAATAAAGAGAGAATATCAGTAGCAGCTGCATCCAAACTTTTGGCAAACATCGTTTACAACTACAAAGGAATGGGGCTGTCTATGGGAACCATGATTTGTGGATGGGATAAAAAGGTAACTAAAACTCAAACTCGTTTTAGAATAAAATAGGCCATTGAAAGTTTACAAAAACAACCTTTTGGCTTTAAAAGTGACAATATTTTTTTAAATTGTAGATTATAAACTTTTATTCTGATAGCAATCTTAATGACTGCGAAAAATATGAATCAAGATATATATCCAATATTGTTTTTTCTTATTATTTCACATTAAAACATACTTTGCATGGTGAAGTGCACTCTCGAGTGTAATCAGAACTTACATTTTGATTTTTGTTGGTTTGTTTCAGGGTCCTGGTTTATACTATGTAGACAGTGATGGCACACGACTTACACATCAAATGTTTTCTGTAGGCTCAGGATCAACATATGCATATGGTGTGTTAGACAGCGGATACAAGTAAGTGACATTGAACACCCTCTATCCCCAACCACCCACCACCCCCACCCCCACTCCCACCAGCTATATTTATAAAATTCAAGGTCTTCAAGGTTATATTTTTTCATATTGCTTTATCATCACAGATCAGATATAAAATGAGACTAAAAATTATAAATCATTGGAGTTTATAGATGTTAATGTTTGAATATTTTCAGATGGGATTTGTCAGTGGAGGAGGCATATGACCTGGGCCAGAGGGCCATATACCACGCCACACACAGAGACGCCTACAGTGGAGGAGTTGTCAACAGTTAGTACCACCACTCTTATCATTGTCTAAAATGGCACCATTTCTGTATTAAACTGTTTTTCTCCTCAAAATAAGTTATTTGTTTTAATGTTGCATTTATATCGAGTTAAGTGTCCTTACTATCATATTATATTAATTCTTCATTTCATCCATTAAAACTGATTTTTGATCCTCCCAAAATGTCATGCTAGTGCCCCTTGCATTCTATATTATTAATCATCTATGTTAAGTGTGTGAGCAATGCAAAAATGAGTTTAGATTGTTTCAGGGTGTAATATAAAAATTTTGTAATTTTCTATTTTCAGTGTATCACATGAAGGAAACAGGATGGATAAAAGTATCGCAGAATGATGTAGGAAAACTACACTACGAGTTCAAAGAAGGGAAATAGTCTCAAAATCTTTTGTGTTAATACATATTGAACAATACACATCTCATTGAATACATGTGAATAAGGAAAATATTTATTTTAAGGTTTTCGATAAAAAGCCTTTCAATATGCACACCAAGAAATATTTCTTCTTTAATCAATGGTTTATATCAACAAAAAGAAGTGAAAAACATAATTACCATTCATTTGTAAAATAGTGATGTAAAAGCAAAGGTTTATCAACAAAAAGCAAACAGGAACCTCGAAAATATTAATTGTGGTAATGAAAGAAATATATTTACCATAAAGGTATCATTTTATGTGTCCTAATGTAATGTGTGCTTTAATAGTGCTTATATTGTATTCCATAGACAGAAACTTTTCTGTTGAAAATTGTATCATTTATAAATAAAATGGTTTCAAAATTAGTAATAGTTTTGATGCTTGCAATAGAAATTGTTATAATGATAGTATACATTTTCACACTGAGAAATTTGATTCTCTCAAAATTCCTAGGAACTATATTGGAAATAATATTGAACCACACATATAAATGTGATAAATAAATGAAAGGATTTTTTAAAAACTTCTAGCACATCAAGAAAAGGGATATATAAATATTTATTTGATGCCCTGTGATTAAATCGTTGATTGGATGAAGTGATGGACCGGACAATTTTACCTATAACTGATTTGAATCTAGCTTGAAATTTGGTGGACATGTATGGCAATGTCCATAGGGTTTTGGAAAATGTATACAGGGGCTTGGTGGATAGAGCTGCAATTTTTGATAGGATGATCTTCAATGGCATTTGTGCCTCAATTCAAAGTCATGTTTTGGTGTTAAGCCATACCTCAGTGAAATTTGGTGATATTTTGACACTATTTTTGGCTGGATATGTATAAACTTGAGTGCTTCAGTGATGAGTTGTGCTGTCATTTTAAGTATAAAGAATTTTATAGATTTATGTACATGTATCACCTGTGTGACAAAATATCTGTGTAAGTGACTTTTATCCTGAAAATAGCCAATTTCTTTAAATTTGGCCTAACTACAGTGAAGGACAGGCCTTGTTAGGGCTACATGATCAGGGCTTAGAATGAGATAAACTGAAGGGGCTTTGTAAATGGTCTGGCCTACTGACCTACTTTTCAATGAATGCTAAAAATGGACGCTAACCAAGCAAGATCACAGGATAAACTGCTGCTGGTTAAGGTCAGCATGGTCAAGCTAGTAATATTTTAAAGGTCCTACTTAAGAAATTTCAGTTTAAGACACAAATTTCACATATGCTGAAGGTCTATATTTGTCCTTGATAGAGATTATGACATTCTTTCAAATGTGGCCAAAACTTGTGCATTTCTCTATAATATTACACTGCCACCATGTGGAAGCATCTGGTGCCAGTCAGTTGCCTTGAGATAAGTAATGGTCAATTGAATGTGTGCAATGCAAGTGTTCCTATTTTTAGCTCTCACCTTTCAGTAGCTGGGTTAGGCCACCAACAGCAACTGATCATGTGATAGAAATTTCCATTGTTCATTGGTCGGAACTGTGATCGTCGTCAAGCTCTTTCTTGTGATCCTCGCCTTATCTACAGCAACTGATCATGTGATAGAAATTTCCATTGTTCATTGGTCGGGACTGTGATCGTCGTCAAGCTCTTTCTTGTGATCCTCGCCTTATCTACAGCAACTGATCATGTGATAGAAATTTCCATTGTTCAAAAGTCAGTCACCAGGTCAGTTAGGCTGCTGATCACATGATATCTAATATATTTAAGGCGTATCTCCACAGAACATTCTTGATCTGAGGCTGCCAACTGGTAAACAGTTCGAGAAACAAAAATATTTTATGAATAGGATTTCTTTTTTTTTTTCATTTTATAAATGAAATATTAATGTAAAATGTGATATCAAATTGTTATAATGCACATGTTAATGATGAATAATCATATTGTGCAAACAAGCTACCACAAGCTGAAATATAAGGTGTACTCACCTAAATATTGTAATTCCTGTACAGATATTTCAAATAACTGATGAATGATAGGCCTGTCTAGAAAAATTGAATATGAAAGTTACGGTGAAAACTAGGGGTACAACATATACTGTAATAACATTGTACAGGCAAGAGACTCTGGTAAAAATCATTATACATATACACAATATTCTGAGGAATTCTCTAATATTTTCAAGCATGATATTTTTATTGGTGACTATAATTTCCATATGAACAAACCAGGAAAACCTAATGTGATCACATTTAATGAAAGCTTGGATATTCATAACTTAATCATATAAAGGAGCCAACACGTGCACTGGGAAATACTCTGGATTTATTAATAACACTTATACATTCTGACATTGTACAAAGCCATTATGTATATGGAAGTTTTGGATCACAGCATGATACGGGTTGGGTTAAAATTAGAATGCAATAAACTAGGCAAGAAAAAGATAAAATACGGGATCTACAAAAAAATTGAATATTGAAACATATCTGATGTGCAGAATACATTCACCCAAAATCAGGATTGTGCATAGAGTGACTTAGATGAATTATTAAACAAATACAATGAAAATATTCTAAACAAGCATGCACCTATTGTGAAACACATATCAATATAAGAAAACCTGCTCCATGGCTACCTGAAAACATAAATGAAGAAGAAAGGAAAATAGAAAAAATAATGAATAAAGCAGGTCTTGCCACTGATAAAATAAAATTTTACCCCATTTCAAATCTCAGACGTGAAAAAATTACTCAAGCTGCAAATAAATCATGTGAGCTTGACCCTATACCTACATGGTTATTTCCAGAATGTTTAGGACAATTATTATCTATAATAATGGCTATTATCAATAGACTTGAACAAAGATGTGGTATTAGTGGCATGGTACTTAGTTGGTTTAAAACATATCTTTCAAACAGAAAACTATATTACGATTTATGGAAAAATGTCTGAAAATATTGATATTAAATATGGTGTTGCTCGGGGTTGTTTTGGGTCCAATCCTGTTCACAGCTTACATGGACCCTCTAACAGAAATCAGGCAAATATGGCCTGAAACACCACATATATGCAGACGACACCCATCTCCATATCACAATGGGCACCAAATTTTAAAATGAGACAAATATATTCTGCAAGGAAATGGAAGATTGCATTAATAAACGGACAGCAAACTGAAGATAAATGATGAAAAAGGTGGGTGATGCAATCATTGAAAGATCCAATAGTGTCAAGGATTTGGATATAATATTTGATGGAGAATGCACATTAAAAGAACAAATATAGATAATGTCTAAAGAATGATTTTTTTTTTTCATATAAAAACATATCATTAATAAAAAAAAATGGATGAAAAATACAAAAATAATAAACTTGTAGAGAAAATTAAATTCACCTCATATTTTGACAACTTTACCCCACTAGACAAATCTGAAGTTAGAAAATTACTTAAAGAAGCAGCTAAAAAAGTCATGTGAATTGGACCCTATCCCCACTTGGCTTCTCTCTGAATTCATTGGACATATAATACCATTAATAACGGCAATTATTAATAAATTAATCATGCTTGGTAATATGCTGGATGCTTTACATATGGCAATTATCAGGCCATTAATTAAAAGAATTACTTAAAAAGAATTGCAGACCAGTATCAAATCAAGCCTATTTATCTAAGGTTATTAAGAGGGCAGTAGCCAAACAATTTGTTAGTCATCTAGCAAGAAATAATATCCTTATAACATGTTTCAGTCAGCATAAAAGGAATTTCATAGCACTGAAACAGAATTATTAAAAGTTCAGAATGATGTGTTAATGGATATAGATAATAATAAAACTGTAATGTTTTTGTTGACCTTTCTGCTGCCTTTGACATTATTGACCATGAAATATTTGAACAGGCTGGAAAAAAGATTAATGAGCTCCTATCCCTCTTCTCTATGAACCAACGGGTTAATGAACCGACTCATATTCTAGGAAATACCTTGGACTTAGTAATCAACTTAAACTGTAGCTCAGTTATTAATAAATGTGAAATTCATGATTATGTATCTGATCATAAACTTGCTGTTCTAACTTTAAATGCAATTAAGCCTAAAAATAAAAATAAAAAGAAGTACATTTTCTGCAGGCATTACAAAACTATTGACAAACTGGAGTTTGGCTCCGACCTGAGCATTTTATTCTCAAATAATGATACCTGGAATAGTATATCTTTACACGTTTATTTATTTGTTTATTTGGGGCTTTACATCACTTTCAGTCATTTCGTGATGAGATCTTTACATTAATTGACTTTTATGATAAAAGCTTAACCAATTTATTGGACAGACATGCGCCAACTAAGCGAATCATGGTCACTATCAGGAAGGAGGCGCCATGGATGAATGAATTGGTGAAAAAGGAAAGAGCTCTTGAAAGAAACTTAGAACGTGAAATGAAAAAATCTGGATTGCAGGTAGATAGGCAAAACTTTACTACACAAAGAAATAAATATAATAGACTTTGAAAAATACTCAATCGGAACATAACTTAAATATTATTAAGGAAAATAAAAATAACCCGAAAAAAATATTTAAAGCAATTGATGATTTATTATGTAAAAATAAATCTACTCCTTTACCTGTAAATCAGGATCTGGCAGACCTTGCTGAGGACTTCATAAAATTCTTTCATGAGAAGATCAAAAGGATCAGATACGGCATTGAAAGCATGGATGCAGGTGGCACTGAAAACAATAGGTACGCTGTAGATAAGGAAACAATACATAATGACTGTGGAGCTGTACCAGAGTTAAATAGATACAAACAGCTTGCAGAAACTGATGTCAAACTCTTAATTAGGAAAGCTACTAAGAAGTCCTGCAGTATTGACCCGTTACCGACATGGATGCTTCATGAATTAATGGACGTATTACTTCCAATAATCACCAGGATCAATAATCTTTGCATTACTACCGCTTTGCATTACTACCGCAGTATGAAATTGGCATTGATCACTCCTTTACTTAAAGCATTCATGAAACCTGACTTTCAGACACATTTTCTTTACATAACATGAATGTTTATACCCTAAACAGTGCTTTTATGTAGTAGTACCCAAAATATTCCCTGTTAACAACTTTCTGTGGCACTTGAAAGTTGATCAGTTGTCTGCTGGAACCTACACCAGCAATTGAACACTTTGTCAACAAGCTTTGTTTAGCTGGTCTGTGATGTCGTGTAAACACCTAATGAGTTACCAGTTGGGCACCTGTCCAGCTTGGGAAACAGGGTGGAGATGTTTTGTACAATTTATTAATTTATTGCCAGGAGTATACTTCAGAACAACATAAGATTATTTTAATATTATTTGAATCAATGAAATAACTCATGGTTGTGACAAATATTTTATGGTTGTGACAAATATCTTATGGTTGTGGAAGATATATCATTTATGGGGAAAGTATACTATTTATTTGAAAAGTATCTTATGCATGTGAAAACTTTTCTGTCAAAAAGGGAAGACATGACTCAAAGGCTGCATGGAATCCCCCTTAACTTAAAGGTTGTGATATTGAAAAAGTGACATTAAACCCTTTGATCACTGGTTTGGCCTTAAATCAAAAGGACTTTGAATGGCAAAACTGTGAATGCTGATAATTGGTATCAGTAAAATGTATGATCTGACCCTCTTTGATGAAATTTGGGGGTTTTCACACCACTGAATGGGAAGACATCAAAGGCTGCATGGATTCCACCTTAAAAGCTGGGCTGTATAGAATTTTTTTAAACTTTTTTTTGCAAACATATACAAGATAAAAAATAATGATGTTTCTTCATTTATAACTTCATAAATATTCATCCGTTTTTAATAATTTTACCACCAAAAGAAAGCCAAGAAAATGCACTATCATCATGATAAGTGTTATCTTCCAATTTATTCTCTGAATAGTGGAAAAAAATGGCCAAATATGTGTTGCTCCAATTTTGACAATTGGTAAACAACACCTCCTGTGACTTACGGAGCCCCCTGACAGTTCAAAGGTCAAGGTCACACAGCACACTTCCTGTTTAGTACTGGCAGTACCCAGTGGTCACAAGAAATCATACTTCTCAGGGCAGATGTTATTTTGTGGATTTCAGACAGATAGCCTGTATGTATGTCAATTTTAAGATCATATATTGTTTTCAGATACTTTAAACCACTGTAAAATTGCCTGCAACTTTCCAGGTTTCACCAATGCTTTAAGAAAATTGGCTTGGATCTAATATTGACAAATTATCACCCAGTGTCAAATCTTTCCTATATCTCTAAGCTCACAGAAAGGGCTGTTGCTACGCAACTGATCCCACACCTTGTAAGAAATGGCCTTACCACCGAATTCCAATCAGCATTTTAAGAGGGCCATAGCACTGAGACTGCACTGATTAGGGTTCACAATGATATACTAAGAGCCATGGATGATAGGGACTCAGTCATGCTTGTCCTCTTACACCTTTCTGCTGCTTTTGATACCATAGATCATGGCATTCTGATAAGGCGACTCCGGGATCGTTTCAAGGTTACTGGCAAGGCCCTGGGCTGGATTAGATCTTACCTATATGATAGGAGGCAATCTGTCATTATTGGTAATGTTAGGTCATCAACAATTAACATAGACTCAGGAGTCCCACATGGTTCTGTTCTGGGACCGAATCTTTTTTCCTTTTTTACATGGCACCTCTGGCTGACATTCTGGACGACTATACCAGGACCCTACGCTCTTCACTTGACCTTGTGGTCCCCAGCACCAACATGAAGATGGTGGGAGAGAGAACTTACACTGTGTTTGCACCCAAACTATGGAATGGTATCCCTAATGACATTAGGAAGTTTTCAAGTATCAGTTTTCATGTCTAGCTTGAAGACCTTCCTTTTCAGGAGATACTACGGGCTTGAGCACAATGAGCAGACGTAGTTTGATATGTGCGATAAGCTTTATTATTATTATTATTATTATTATTATTATTATTATTATTAGTATTATTATTATTATTATTATTATTATTATTATTATTATTATTTTGAAAATGGCTGCCCATGTTCCTGTGTCTAGATGCCCTGGGGGACAAGACTGATCTTATCACAACAACCTATATATACAGAGATAGTCTTGTCTGCCCAGTTTAAGGTTGTGGCCCAGTCGTTAATTTTTTTGCTGGGGCAACCGGTGGCATCTAGATGGTTGATAATGCTGACAAAATCATTTTAAAGTAAATCTTCATTTATCAAGAACCTCTGTTGAATAATTTGGTCAGTGAAATTGTGAAATGGTGTTTTTACGACCCTTTCAGCAACTATGGCCATATCAGGTCGACTTTCGAGCCTTTTAACCAGTGTGAAAGTAACACTGCCGGCAGTGGGAGTCGAACTCACCACCTCCCGTCCTCCACTTATACAACCATTAAAGGCACAGATCCTATACTCTACCAACTGTGCTAGTGGGGTCGGTCCATAATTTGGTCAGTGAGATCCTCGTCAGTAATAAACACTAACAGAACATTACTTTTCTTGTACTCTTTGAGCAATGGCAATTAATTTAATTGCTCACCTGTGGTACACTTCATATCATAGTTGTAAGTCCAACCCTTTCCTCGTTTCTCTACAATTACATCTCTCACAATACCAATTACTGTTTGGGCCTCCTGCACAAGTCTCACCTTTTTCCGACTAAATCATCTGCAACCTTGACAATGGGGACTTCAAATTGGCTTACCTTTTGTTTCTTGAATCTCTTGCCTGACACCATAAAGCTTTTCTTCTGCCCTTCCATGGCATCATGGGGAGCCAAGCAAAGTTCCACATTATGTGGTTCGAGAACATCATCAACAACTTGATCAAGCTCTTGCCTCACCTTTTGTAATACACTGGCCATGTTATTGTGCAATTATATTACAGTGTACATCCTAGAATCTCTGAAAAAAATCAACTTACCATCCTTGTTTGGAGTGTGCAGAACAGTCTTTCTAAATGTTATTTATGCTTTCAAAACTTTAAGTTTCATACCTTCATCAGGATAAGCCAACTTTTGGTCCATTTCATCCACACTTCTCCATACTCCTCCATATTTGTCAACCTCTACACTGGCAAGTCCCTTTGCCACATGGTCCCTCATTTCTTATTGTTCTTTTTCTTCTTTTCTACTCACCTTTATCTGATGTATTTCTTGTTGCCTTGCTCTAAATCTAGACTTATGTCCAGCAACACCCTTCCTTACCATCTCATGGAGTTCCTCTCTCCTTTCTACACTGTTCATCCATTCACTCTGCAACTTTTTTGTTATGATACAAAAGCATCCCCTCGGCACTTACCATTGTCAAAGTTGGCCTTGAAAGCATGTTGCGGTCTGGATAGGAAAAGTCTCTTTCTGGCACAATGTTATCATGAGGTACACTCTAAATTACCTTTTGAAGGTTCTCGTCCATATTATCATACCTTTCACCTGTCAGATGGTCTTCCAACATCCTATTACACACAGCTACAAAAGTACTGAAAATCAATTCCACTACCTGTTTTGTCACCTGGTCATTGTTAGTGGGCCTCACCAGAGCATTGAAGACATCATCCTAAATCACAGGAATATCCTGGTAAAAACATTCCATGCCTCTCAGCACTGGTGTAGCATCATCAGCCCACATATTGCATCAATAAAGCAAAGTTTGATACCTAGGGGCCTTTTATATGACCTTTCATTTTGATGACCTTCATAAGTGGCTTACTTACCAAACCAAGAGCATGTGCCCCAGCAAAACACTGCTTTACCTGCAAATCTGCATGGACCGCTTTGATGAGCAGATTTTCATCTTTATGTTGGTCAAAGAAAGCCAGCAAATCCTCAAGATATGCCACACCTGCACCGTCTACAAAAATTTCATTGAAGCAATTACCTTTCCAGGGCTGCAATGGTATCTTGTTACCACTCTTCCTTCATAAAGGTGGTGAACTCTCCTCCTTTACCTGCTCTTGGACAGCCATGCTCATGAACTGCCTTACACACTGTTATTAAAAGACGCATAGTCCCACTTTCACTCTTACATTTTGCAAACGGTAGTCTCTCTGATCCAACCTTACCTTGAATAACCATTTTTTCATGGACAGAGATAGCAGTCTCTGCTGCTGTTCCTAACCCTTTAGCCAAATGCATGCCACAGAAAAGGCTGTTTTTGCTCTCTCACTCAAGTTAACTCACCAAGAGATTCTGCCACCAGGTCGAACAGCTCTGCTCGATACTCACACAGAAGTTAATTGAACTTTTTGTTCAATATTTGTCTGTCTGACATGGTGTTTTTGATGTGCAGCAACATCTTGGCTAAATGTGGTCTTTTATCCTGATCATTTTTCATACTACCCACCTCGTTCAATATCTCCTTCAGTGTTTCAAGATACTCTTGTGACTCGCTTTCAATCATGTCTCTCAAACCCAAAGTCAAGTGAAATGTTATACACACCAAAATGTTTGGGTTTTTTTTAGTCGTACCATCACTGTGTAAAGTTATGTTGTTCTCTGTTTCTAACACATCTGCCAGGTATTCAAGGCTCCTCCTTTTAGAAAATGACTCACATTTGTCAAATTCTTCTTCAAACAGTTTTGACAACCTTTGTGCAGTTATTTGCAGATATTCCCATGGCTCTAAGATCCATATAAGACATTCTTACCTCATATTTATATCTACCGTTGCCATACATGAAATGTACATTACTTTCCAATTCTTGCAGTTTCTTTTCAGCCTCATCTTTACCATTCTCCAAAACTTAATCTGTTGATTCAATTCCTCACTCCTTACCTGGAGATGGTCATCACTCACATTCACACACTTCAATCTACTTTTTTCTGTGACACTCATACTGTGTGTTTAAGTTGGTTCAGCTCTTCTTCCTTCATACTAATAATTGCATCAGCCGCACCCACCTGCATTTCATTATCCAAGGTGGCTTCACCAAATTTTAAGGTCTATAATCCACAATGGAAAACTGGGACAGAATTATGTTTTTTTGGCTTAAATGTGTTCAAAGTAATGTCATTTGTTAATTTAGCACAGAAAAAGTAAACTTAACCAGCTAGTCTTAGAGATTTTTATCATTTAAAAATACGCAGATTGCGTATTACGGGTGCATTCGGCAGAACTGGCCGCAGCTATCTGTGGGCACTGTTACACTTATCAAATGAAGAAATTTGCATAATATTCAGTCTGAATTCATTTACAGTTAAAGTTTATATACTGTGCTAGCATGATATTGCATAATTATGATATTATATTAACATTTTAACAGTATATGATGTTACAAATTTCAGGTACACTCAGTAGAACTGGTCGCAGCTTGCGCCAGGCACTATAACATTTATCAAATGAAAACATTTGCATAATGTTCAGTCTGAAATGACATTATAGTTTATTTACTGTTCTTACATGGTATTACATGATTGTGACATTATATTGACATTATAACAGCATATGATGTAACAGATTGCAGGTAAACTCAGCAAACTGGTAGCAGCTTGTATTGGGCACCATAACATTTATCAAATGAATAATATTGAATATTTTTTTTCAGTTTGAACTAAATTACAGTCAGAGTATGTATAATACTGTGTTGGTATCATATGATTATGACATTATACTGACATTATATTGGCATGTGATGTAATAAAGTGTCCATCGTGAAGTTGACATTCCAGTACTTGTATTGGTAATATACATACTAAACTGGCATGACATAACATGGAAACAATATGAGTGACATTATAATGGCATGTTATGTAATATAAACTATATTCTGAATCTGTATGTGCATATGGTATATATATAAAAATAATTTGAACCAAATATATTTGGTTTCATAGTATTCCTAATGACTCTAAATTACTTCTAGTCACTTTGTATATACAGACCCGTGCATTTGGCATAAAAATTACAATATTGTACATGTCATGTACAGTAAGACAATAAACAACAGAGAATATAATGCAGACCTAGGCTAGAAACATTTCACTTTATAACTTGCATAACTGTTGTATGCTGAATGTTTTTCAAAGTAGTTCACAAGCTTGACTACTAGCTGATCAAGTAATATGCCTTGATTTAGAACCCTAGGTCCACCTTCAGAATTTTTGGCAGAAAGGACATCCCGAAGGCCATCCTCTTTGCCTCTGTTGTAGATGTGCTGGAGATGAGCCAATCCTAAGCCTGAGCCGGCAATGTTTTCTGCTGTGGTGGATTTTACACTAACTGCTATTAGAGGGTGCAATGTTGGGACCAGACGTTTACGTTCCTTGTCAAAGTCCTGTTGGAAATATACAGAATTCACTGGAAAGGAAGACTTTTGGAAATCAGGAAAGTTTACTTTGTGATGCAGCAGCAGCTGAATAAGTGCTCTGATATCTCCCATTGCATCATGAGCATTGTATGAATCTTCTTTTTTAATATATATGTAATTAGTCATGTACAGTAAGACAATAAACAACAGAGAATATAATGCAGACCTAGGCTAGAAACATTTCACTTTATAACTTGCATAACTGTTTTATGCTGAATGTTTTTCAAAGTAGTTCACAAGCTTGACTACTAGCTGATCAAGTAATATGCCTTGATTTAGAACCCTAGGTCCACCTTCAGAATTTTTGGCAGAAAGGACATCCCGAAGGCCATCCTCTTTGCCTCTGTTGTAGATGTGCTGGAGATGAGCCAATCCTAAGCCTGAGCCGGCAATGTTTTCTGCTGTGGTGGATTTTACACTAACTGCTATTAGAGGGTGCAATGTTGGGACCAGACGTTTACGTTCCTTGTCAAAGTCCTGTTGGAAATATACAGAATTCACTGGAAAGGAAGACTTTTGGAAATCAGGAAAGTTTACTTTGTGATGCAGCAGCAGCTGAATAAGTGCTCTGATATCTCCCATTGCATCATGAGCATTGTATGAATCTTCTTTTTTAATATATATGTAATTAGTCATGTACAGTAAGACAATAAACAACAGAGAATATAATGCAGACCTAGGCTAGAAACATTTCACTTTATAACTTGCATAACTGTTTTATGCTGAATGTTTTTCAAAGTAGTTCACAAGCTTGACTACTAGCTGATCAAGTAATATGCCTTGATTTAGAACCCTAGGTCCACCTTCAGAATTTTTGGCAGAAAGGACATCCCAAAGGCCATCCTCTTTGCCTCTGTTGTAGATGTGCTGGAGATGAGCCAATCCTAAGCCTGAGCCGGCAATGTTTTCTGCTGTGGTGGATTTTACACCAACTGCTATTAGGGGGTGCAATGTTGGGACCAGACGTTTACGTTCCTTGTCAAAGTCCTGCTGGAAATATACAGAATTCACTGGAAAGGAAGACTTTTGGAAATCAGGAAAGTTTACTTTGTGATGCAGCAGCAGCTGAATAAGTGCTCTGATATCTCCCATTGCATCATGAGCATTGTATGAATCTGCTTTTTTTAAATATATATGTAATTAAAGTGGTGACAGAAATTTCATGTTTTACAGTACATTAGTCATTACATTAACACACAAGGCAGATTTTAAATAGGGAACTACATGTACTGTACTCACCTAACCCTAACTTTGTGTTCACTACGAAGGACTTCATACCATGCTGGCCTTTGGTTCTGTGTAGCTTGCCACAGCTGACACAGTTCAACTTGTTGCAGTCATTATTCGTACATCTGACATACAGATAACTGCCCAGTCCCACAGTCATCTCCTACAATATTACACGCTGTGAAGGGTACTGGACCAAGGTAGCAGTGTTGACAGTACCTCAAGTTGTCTAGCAGCACATCTAACTCCACCAGTTTTGCTCCAGCTGTGTGTGTCACTCGTGGGTCCTGCTCAGCAGCTTTCTCCAGGTATGTGTGATCCCAAACATTCGCCTTCTCCCCTACCACCCTCTAAGTTTGTTCGCCATGTGTGCTGTATGGGAAATACCCCCACTGGTGTCATTAGCACCAGTTCCTCTGTGGTGATCCAAAGGTCGTGGGTTCGATCCTGGCCGTGCCGAGATTGAATTCATGATACAATTTCACACATGAGCTGAGGCCCGTGCCAAAGGGTTAACCCGTTGTCCTTGTAAATCTGTGAATGGGTGGGTTGTCATGTCAAAGACCTGTGACATGACAATTTAGTGAGGCAGCACTATATCTGCTCCAAGTAGGTCTCATCACAAAATGACTGAAATAATGTTGAAAGTGATGTAAAACCCCAAACAAACACACTCCAATTGTACTTGTTGAAGAAGCTCCTGCACATTTTTCAGTTCAGTTTAGTACTTTAAGTAATTATCACAGCCAATATGTGGGATACAAAAGTAGTGCTTGATAATTTCCTACTCGCCCTTAATTTGCATGATAATAATGAGATGAAGATTAGAGAAGGCTCCAAATAAATTGCATTATTTACAATAATGGCTTGTTTTGTCTATGTTATGAAAAAAATAATGAGATTTATTGAATGGACTATATTTTGGACAGAAGTGACTTAATTAAGTACCCATATAATAACTGACTTATACAACTGTTAAGTATCCTTTAAACAGGAACTCTATATGTACTTTAAGTGATAAAACAATAATACATTATACAATAGGACATAGTATATGTTGTTAACATCGAAATTTCAACAATCCTTTGAAAGAGGTGTCCAATTAATTTTCTAGACTGAAATATTAAGCATAACATAAAATATTAAGACTACTATGTTATGTAATTTACTTTCACACCCGTTTATACCTAATAATCAATTTGTTTCGAGCTAAACACCACAAATCTGGCGTCATAGGAGATTAATTTATAAAAGCTATAATGTAATACATAAATCATGTGAGGAGGACACATGAAACCAGTATGAAACATACTAGTTATCCCTCCAAGCTGTCGAAGGAAAGTGCTGTAATGCCAAGAACCGCCTCCGCAGGCTGTGTAACCATACCCTAAAACATAACTCACAGCAAAACAGTTGTTACACATAGAGCCGTACAACATTAAAAAGATAAATATTTTATAAATGTAGTTGTTGTGTACGATGCTGTACCAAATGTTCATCAAATTACGGTGGTGATCTAAATCGAATTTTTGAATTGGCATGGGGAACATAGGTTTAATTACGCCAAGATACATATACAAGTAAAATGTGGATACCTTGTGACCTAACCCAACTATATTTTCTATGAACATAACAGAGTGCAATTTAGAATAATATAATTACCAATCACATCATAAGTACCATATTAAATTTCAAAGTTAAAACAATCCTGAAGACTGGTCCCTAACCTCACTTGGAAAAACACCATAAATACTTATAGGGACTTTCCAGGGAGTTTAAACTGAAATATTAAGCATAACATAAAATATTAAGACAACTAAGTTATGTAATTTACTTTCACACCCGTTTATACCTAATATAGGGAAAAGAAGGAATAAGGAGAAAAATAGTAGGGCAGCCCTAATCTAATTATCCTAAAGTACTGAACATAAGTTTTAGTTAAATGAGTTACAGCACCTCTTACACAAGGTAAAGTACATTTCGGATAATCAAATTGTACAGGCTGCTAACTTCCTAGCACTAAAATAGTAAAGAAGAGGATAGTATTTAACACCAAAAGGTAAAAGAACACAACAGTGGTAACTATCATCCTAGCTGGAAATGCTGAAAGAATTCTGAAAAAGAAAATGCTGAAGAAGAGGCGAGGATTAGGATACTGGACATATCCTGCTGACACCTGGGTCAGGGAAACAAGTAAAACTGTGACACTCGGTGGAAGCGACAACTCCCAGTTCCTGTCTGCGGATCTCCTTGATCACAGGTAGTGAATTGAGCTAACCAGCAAGTATTTCCCATATCTGAGAGGTCTCCCCTCTAAAGATAACATTATAGAAGCCTCCGCTTCGTAGATAACAAGTGGTGGAGAGGCCCAATGAGCTATCAGCTCTGTGACCAAAACAAGGGTATTGAATTGGTCATGTGTCACAATTCCCAAGTGTGACAAACCAATTACTCAACCTTAGAGGAGGCAAAAAACAAAAAGAGAAAAAGAAGGTAATGCTGAAATTACCATGGCTGAAAAAATTAGAAAGAGGAGGAAAGTGTGACCTGCAGTAGTCAACAATCTGCAACAATCACAACCAGCACAGCAGTAACCTGCAACAAAACAACCACTCTTGAGGACTGGTGATTTTGATCTCCAAAACGGATCCGAGGATCCCACAAAACAGACATAAAGAAAGAAGAAAACCAAGAAGTCAAAACCATTGTAACCAACATTGACTTTGTAACACTTTGCAAACTAGTGTCAGCATCAGCATGAGAACCGCCATATGCAACCATCAATGAATTGAATCATCCAGTGCACAAATGCACAGGAGCACATGTATGTCTTGGGATACAGGGTGAATATCATGCTAACCCAGAAATACCCAGGTATAAGTGGCAAATTCATACATTGTAAACAGGGCTAGGAACAGATCAAGCATGTACTATACACAGGAGACAAAAAGGACCAAAAACCAATATAAATGTGTAGCAGCATCTGCAACAGTAAAACCAACAACATACTCCCAACCAAAGATTATGTGTGATAGCAGCCTCCAACTACATCAACATGGCCCAGTGCATACCTGAAAAATTAACAATGTAAATGGTCGGATCAGTTTCCCACGCAGAGGAAAAAATGTAACAATCAGACAGGAAGAAACAAAATTTTTCAGCTGGTTTATTTGGCATCTCCTGGCAAACTAGCCCAAAGGAATTTCATTTCAGTTCAGACGCAGCAATTGGATGTGAAGTACTTATGAAATTATACAAATGACTATTTTCACTCTGTAATTTTTTAATTTCCTTTTGTAGGTTTGAATTTTCTTTCATCATGTCTGATATTTTCTGTTTGATATCTTTGAGTTCTATTTTCTTTACACAGAGACAATATGAAAATGATGCCAATTTCTCCCTCTCTCTGAAGAATGCCTTCCTGTACCTTTTAGATATTGAACAGTGTGCTTTTCACAATGCCTCTTCAATTCGCAAATTATTCATTACACTGAAAATTATTCACTACTGTTGATAAGTTCAACGTAACTGACATCTCTTGCCTTCCCTTGTCAATAGGAATAAAAATATTTAAATGGTATGTTCAGTCCAATGGCAAATATGTCCATAGCACTTTCTGATGGCTGAGATATCGATATATCCATCTTAGTTTTAGTTTAATTTATGATTATTCAACTGGGATTCTATCAACAAATGAAAGTGCAGGCCTCAGTTTTACATCACTACAAATTTCATGACCTTGGCCATGGATGTCCATCCACCTGTCCCATGTCGTTGGGAATGCCAGCTTCTTCTGTATATCTGCTTTGGGGATGAGAATAGTCTGCATACTCTCACTAAAGTGTTTCCTGAAACATAGTGAATAAATAAATTGAAAAAACCGGATAGTTTGCACAAAACTGATGTCAGCACAGTATTAAATGTGTTTGTGTACAAGGTCATGCACTATCCAACTCAGTTTGATAATCTCTGTTGTGATCAAAGTAGCCAAGTTACATAAATTATTCCCCAGATAATAAACAAACTGTATAGGATTCACTTTTTATCAAATTTGCATATTTATATAAAAATCTTCTTGGAGGTACACTGCTTCATTTGATATGTGTCTGGGCAGGGACTGTAGCCCTCTATGGTAGGATTCCAGCAGGTCTATATCTTTTAGCATCATTTTTGTGGCTTCAAAGCAGTACATCATACTGGGCACTTTGTATGCACTATCTTCAGGCTGGCAGTCGGGTTTAGGCCATGCCCACCATGCAGGCCTATATGCATCATCGAGTATGCAGTTTTCTCGCCCAGCCTGACTCGTTCTCTGACATTCTTCCATTGAGTTTGTTGTTGTATATCTGTGTCATTCAAATGACCACATTGTGCAGGCAGCAGGTGGCCACGGGCCGTGGCACAGTTGGTTAGAGCGCCATGCAGCTTATTAGCACCAGTTCCTCTGTGGTGATTCAAAGGTCATGGGTTTGAACCCTGGCCGTGCCGGGATTGAACTCATGACACAATTTCCCATATGAGCTGAGGCCCGTGTCCTTGTAAATCTGTGACCAGGTGGGTTGTCATGCCAAGGACCTGCAACATGACAATTCAGTGAGGCAGAACTATATCTGCTACAAGTAGGTCTCATCACAAAATGACTGAAATAAGGTTGAAAGTGATGTAAAGCCCCAAATTAACAAACAAATATACAAGCAGGCAGCAGAAAAGGTTGCGACCCACTGCAACTAATGACGTCACTATACCAATGTGCATGAAATGTCCTGAAAAGCTGCCACTGTAATGACATCAGTGTTGTCATTGACATCACACAGGAAAATGTTCATAAATTATGTTAATGAAGTGGAATACTGCAATAAGGCTGTCTTGACATTGCAAGCAATGTGAACATAGTTGTGTGAGGCTAAAAGATGCCCACTTCTTTCAGTTGAATATTACTAAACAAAAAACTATACCTTGACAATAATTGGAGTAGAAAGATGATTTAGCTTGTCCTGAAACTGTATTGACGTTGCGAGCAAGGTAAACATAGTTGCGTGAACTATATCACAATTCCTTCAATGCACAATTCCTTCAACCAAATATTACATATACATAAGACCATGCCTTCGTCAATAATTGGAGTAGAAAGATGATTTAACTTGCAAACCATATTATGTTGCGAGCCAGGTAAACAGTTGCACAAGGCTTCAAAATGCACACTTCTCTCAACCGAATATTACATATACAGAAGTCCATACCTTCGTCAATAAATGAAGTAGAAAGGTGATTTTCCTTGCTCTAAAACTGGATTGACATTGCGAGCAAGGTATACATGGCGACGTCATGCAGGAAAGTGTCATAATGACATCAGACGAGAAAGTTGTCATAGTGACATCGTACAGGAAAAATGTTCATAAATTATGTTAATGAAGTGGAATACTGCTGTTACCTTTTTCAATCTCCTGTACTGCTTGAAATACCAGTTTTTGGCTATTTTGAATGAGAATAAAAGGATTGTATGGTATGTCACTTCCACCTTTCTCAATATTTCATATTTTCCTTTCATATTAGTGAAAGATCAAGCCGATTGGTACAGTGGATGCCACATATGAATTCATGAAATTCTCATTCTGATTCAGATTATTGATGATTCTTATTAAATGTTCACTAACAGTACAAAAAAGCAATGATCATAATAGCTATCAGGCCATTGGCCTGTTTTCCCAATTTTCAATGTACAATGTACAGCCAACGACAACAGAGCTGCAGACAACGCAGAGCTGCGTTTCAGATTATACCCAAAGACATCTGCAAAATAGACTTAAAATCCACTGTTTCTAGAAACACCACGCACTGCCCATCATATTGAAGTTTCCCCAGTAATTAAACTCGACTTCCGGCGAATGACTGTTGCAGTTCTGATCCATGTCATCGTCTTTCCCAGTCATAATATCTTAAATTGCAAATCTGTGAGCTTTCTGTAGCGTTTTTTCTCCAGTTTTTTACCCGATATTAAATCTGACAACATGAAATGGCATTTAGGAGAGTCCACGTGATGACGTCATGGAAACTCAAAGGGAGAATCTTCATATGACGTCAGAAGGACCACAACGTTGTGGAGTTTCCAGATTGTTGCTGTCACTCCCGTGAATAAACTGACCCACTTTCTGGTGATGAGAAAAAGGTTAGTCATAGTTAGTGGAGGATATTGGTTATCTAGGATGTAGTCTCGGTGTTAAAATCTTAATTTTTCCTTGTTGTTTCAGGAGTTGAAGATATTTATATTTTGTTCCAGTTATTTGCAGCCACTAATTGTTATTGTGATTTGCAGGGTTTGCAGGTCTGGATCAGGATGGTGAGAAAAATGTTAGTCATAGTTTAGTGGGGGATGTCGGTTACTTAGGATGTAGTCTCGGTGGGATTAGAAAAGTTGGTAAGGAGGCAGCTGGTAGATATGAAGGTGCTGAAGATCACTAGGTACTCACGTGGAGGACATTTTTAGCCTCTAGTTGTGATTGGTAGGGCTTACGAGGATATTGGACGCCTCAGGCTGTATAGGGATATTGGACGCCCTTTAGCGCGCTGGGGATTGTAGGCCCCAAGGGAAGGAGTGAGTGTTGAGGTGAAAGTTGTCAGTGCAGAACGTGATAATTAGATAGGGTAGCTTTTCATCAGTGTAGGGGCCTGCACCGGGCGGTCAGCACGAGTGCTACTCACAGATTGGAGATAGTGCGTATTGGATCTCCCCTCTAGCTGGGTAGCCACGCTGCGTAAGCTCTGAGTGCCCACGAGACAAAAGTGGAGCGGCCAACATATCAAATCAAATCAAATCAAAATCACCTGATTGCGCAAACTCGTAAACAATGGCGAAACGATGCTGAGATCAAGAAAAAACAAAGAAATATTTTCAAACAGGGTTGACATCTTAAGTTGATTTAAACAGTACATAATTCTTTGATTGTTAGTCGCCGGAAGTCAAGTTCTTACAGAGTCGGGACTTAGATTGGATGGGCAGTGCGTGATGTTTCTGGAAACAGTGGATTTCAAGTCTTTTTTGAGGATGTCTTTGGGTATAATGGATTACCGATGTTTATCACACCATTTTACCTTGTTGGCACATGCAAGTGTCAGACCATGACCTGATGTGAATATTTTCGAAAGTGCAGCTCTGTTGTCGTCCGCAGGTCAGTTGTCTGTACAGTAAAATCAGTTTTTCTCATTTTTGTGTGCCATATGCATGGAGCTTATCATAATGGTTAATTGTTGGCCAGTTATCAACAAGAAAAGGTGATGATCCACATGTAACACAGATGAAAAAAAAATTAATAAACTGATCAAAACTGTCAACAAACAACAAAAATTAAGATAAACAAAACAAAAATTACAACAAACAAAACAAAAATTAAAATTTAGAAAAAAAACACAAAATGAAATATTAGGTTTATTCATCTTTTAAAAACATTTAATTTGGTATATGAACTATTTTTTAGCACAACTTTATGCAAAGATGTGCCTTTTCAGGCTTGTTTACGTAAGTTGCCCTAATATCATTCAGACGCTAACACAAATCATCAATCAGACTTTTGCATCTCATTTCTGTTCTAATTGTCCAATTTACCCCAAATTTGAATTAAATTTAGCAATTGGGAAGCAATTCCAAGCAATTTAAAAAGATAATTTTGTGCAATAATGGGAGAACATGACATCGTTTTGAAAGTTCTGCTTTGTTTACATCACACACTTCTTTTCTTTTGTTTTACTTCTTTTAAATATGTATTCATACGCCGGGGGGCATGTGCAAATTGAAATCTATCGCATGCACATGACAAACACTCCACAGTGGTGTCAATTGCTTTAGAAAAAAACAAATTACAACCCACAGGATGATGACTACACGTTCCCCATGATCGTACCGATCACAGAATAACACAGATAGTTCCTATTTTTGACAACTGTTGGCAATCATTGTCAAAAAAGGAACCATCCATGTTTTTAAAAAAAGGTTGTTATTTAATTCATACAAATCAGGAGCATTAATATGACATTAAATGAAAAGTGCACAAGTAGAATACCCAATAAAAAATTAATAGTTTCTTGTTCACATGATTATTTTGATATCATCCTTATAAATGCTCAAGGTTGCCTCATGGCAAGTTAAAATTAATTATTATATTGTAAATCGTAATCATTGTAGACTCAATATTATAGTTTCTGAAATTTTCTATCATTCTCTCTCTTCGGAAATTGCTGGTGGGAGCAATTAGCAGGCAAGATGTATTTTCAGGGGATCAGGTCTATCTATTTTGCATGAGGCTCCGATTTTTTACCAATTTGTTATGATTTAAAAAAAATCCAATAGCTATCACTGAAGTGTCAGGGAATAAGTGGATACGTTATGCTCCCAACTCAATATGTAATATGCATTTTGATTGGTCAAAATTATCATATGCTTTAGTCTGCTCTGTAAAAGTATTTAAATGATCATTTAGGAAGCAATTTTCATGAAACCATTCATGGGACCATTTGACTGTGTTATTAAGGAATATTTCAATATTTGTAAATTAGATAGTTTCTAATGACAAAATGAATTCAAAATTAACTCATGGGAATAGCAACATATCCCAGTATTGTGAAGGTCTTGATACGTCCAGCCTATTAAACGTCTCTTTTCACATGGGAGAAACCATTGAATTTATGATATTCTGCCTACATTATTTAATATTAACTCGAATATTAATTCGATAAAATTAAAGTCAAACTAATTGATCTGTAAGACGTGTCTTGCCAAACATACCTTTATAAATACCATATCTTTTGCCCCAAATTTGCCATCCTTTGAATGATTCCATACTTTGAATACTGTTTTTACCTCAACATGTAGAGCTGCACAAAGAATGATAATGGTGGGTAATGGTACCTTTACAACCTCCTACACCAATTTGTGCAATTGATTCCTTTTTATGCTTAATTTTCAGAGCTATTGGACATTCCTAATATATGTTCCAAAGTATGTGACTCGTGATTTATGATGCCTTGGTTCATTTTCAGTTTTTCCGGTTCATGCTGAATATGAATTCCTGTTACATTTCCTAACGTAAGCTGATGCCTATGCCTGAAGGTTTAGTCAGTTGTCCTTGTAAGTATTTGATCGAATGGGTTGACATGTCAATAGGCAACTATCTCTGCCACAAGTAACGAGCAGGAAGTTATTTACTAGTTACCAGTTACCAATTCACTTTTCGATTTTAGGTGTCATCATGAAATGATGTTGAAAGTGATGTAAAATCCCCTCCCCCCCCCCCCCCCCCCCCAAAAAAAAAAGAAATTCTAAATTCAAATTGGATGAATGCATGGACATAATTAGAATGATTTAAATTCGCCTGATACAAGAGACACCTGGTAGATCACAAATTGCAGTGAGAATTATTTTATTCCATATGGTACAGGTCTTTCATGCATTTTTGTCTGTGCAATGTCATAAAGTTTTGCCAATGCATTATTATGACAAAAGAAACATGATTTGTTTAGATGTATTTATTTAGTCTCATTCAATATTATACACCTTAACTTAAAATTCAGTTCAGATGATATATGTCTGCCATTGTAACTTCCAGTCTTTAAAGAGTTGATTTGTGAATAATTAGTGCTTTAAAATAGCAATCCTATTGATTCACAATTCATGCCAGTAATAAAAAGCATGGTGAAAAGTAAAATATGTGATTGGTACTTTATGAAAAGAATAATATCTTTCCAATATATTAGTCCAGTACCAGACAGTAAATAATGTCATAAAATGTCATAATTAATTGTTTCTTAATGAATCCCTTTATTTTAAAATATGATAAATTCACATAATGAATATACCATTTTGCCATGCAATACATGATTTCTTAGATTATTTTTGGTCTTTCTTTAAACTAAAGATTTTGCTAATCTCGTTCCTAAATCCGGAGCTGATGACATAGAATAAGATAAACTTTATGCCATGTTGCATGATATGGAGAAGATAAACGTAAATGACAATGGTGGAGGTGTATCCAGCAAGAAATACTACACAGCTAGGCAAATTCATCACAAGAAAGCAGAGAGAGGCACCAACAGATATTACATTCACATAAGTGTTGCTATTTTCATCGATTTCTTCAGTTTTCCTTTTGTATTTAATGATAATTGTATTCGTAATAATGATGAGGGCAAAGGGGAGCAGATAATACAATGCAATGTTGAGCCATGCATATATTTCAACAACAAGCATGAATGAAGTACTTGATAAGACCCCGCACTTAAAGACGAGTTCAACAGCAATGTCTTTTAGGTAAACAACATCGCGAGAGTTGAACGAGATTGCCACCAGGGGGAAAAATAAAACCATCACAATGAGGACCAAGATCACTAAACACACCTTTGCTGTTTTGCATGTAAAGCCATTCTTTACCTTGTTGGCATTGAGCACAAATGCACACCGCTCAACAGAAATTGTGACAATTATGAAGGCAGAAATAATTTTTGAAGCTGACCAGATCCATGAGACAACGCCACAGAATCGAACAAACGTGTGGTCCTCATTGGCCTCCACCATTTGTGCAGCATAGAATATAGAATCGCACAATGCTAACATATCAAACACAGCAAGAAAGGCAAACAACAAGGTACTGAATGTATTTCGTACCGACTTTCGATAGAACACTACAAATGAGAAGAAATTTAAAATTAGCCCAATTACGAATATGATGATAAGAACATAAAGCATTACGTTCTCCCATTCATTAAAGACTGATATAAAACCACTGTTAGAAGCCATAAATTCGCTTTGATTATTAGCATTAGATGATGTATTAACACTAGATGTAGAGTTGTTCTCTGCAGCTGTGATAATACTGGGGTCTGCAGGTTCAGGTGGGTCAAGGACTGACCCAGGGCCTCGAGATCCACCCTTTCCAGTACCTCGATTTCCACCTGTGCCACGGGGTGGTCGAGTCACGTCATCCCGAGACATCTCTCTCTCAACACTGCGATTCAATCACACAGATAAAGTAACTGAAAAGAAATAGAACATTAGTGCCATATGTGTACTCTATAGGATATTGCAATTAGTTTACATGTATAATGTTGTGGGTATACGTGTTTTTGTATCAAACATTTGAAGTTAACATCCAAATCTATAAGGCAATATATTCATTCATTCATGGCACTGAATGGCCTTAATTCATCGATGTGCCGTTAAGAATCCATTCATTCATTCATTGATTAATGACACTGAGCGGCCTTAATGCGTCGATGTGCCGTTAAAGAGATAACATACTTTTCATTCAATACTCGTCAACACCAATTGAGTGAACTGTATTATTTGACACAGTTGATGTCTCATTGATAATATGTTTTAAAGAATTTAGCCTGTTTAATCAGTTTATTGATGGAAAAATACTGGTTTGGATTCCAAGTGATAAGAATAGGTTTGATCTCAACATATGACTGTTTATAATCTTACTGTATATACATTCAGATCTAGTTTGTATATAACAATAGAGAGAATTGAATTCCATTGATCCCCACATTGGTCTAACAATTTGGTACCACCTTAGCTTTTCAGACTCCCTATGATTCCGGCAACTGTGTGGCAGTACCCGCACTTTAAATGAACCAGTAATCTTTATACCAAGTTAGATGCCATGTGTATTTCCTTTCTACTTTGGCACCTGTGTTATACTTCAAATCAACAAATCAACAAATCAACTACTTATGTCAAACTAATCATACATACCGCTGCTACTTGGATGGTTACTTAATGATAGAAAGATGAATGTCCAGTCAGCTGCCAGATATCGATGAACCCTTCTGTCTCAGACCAATCTTGACATTGCTGAAGCTGCAGGCCCGTTTAAAGGATGACTGCCCAAAGTGCACCCTTATATACTGAACATAGCGTCTTCATATTCCATGGTTCCAATATCATTGTATAACACTGATTATATCAGGGTATAGATGCAATTGTGTTATGTCAACGGATGGGTATCGGCAATTAAGATTTTGTGCCCTTGTAAAATTTATAATAGTTATCAGATCTCAAATATTAATTCTTACATAAGCAATGTAGTATACATATTACTTCCATAATAAAAACTGAAGTATAAACTGGTCTAAGGTGTTTTAAACATATATATTTGTAAAATCCTGAGTCTAAACTCACAAATTCTCCAATTTGTGGATACTGTACACTTATAAAATGCCTAGATTGAGCACTTTGAGCAGGGTCCACCTGGCACCGGATGTCATCTTGGTATTGAGGTTATTTTGATCATAACTGTTCTGAATCACTTGAATCGGAGTATTAGAAAACAAGCCGAGCCATATTATGATATTCTTATTTCTATCAGAAACTTTTAATTCTAATTAAACATTTGAAAGGCACGATGTGATGAGTGTGAACCCAGTCCTTGTCAGATAAGATGAGTTGCGACGATTTTAATGATGACCCTCATTAAGCTAATCAGTAACTCTATCCTCTTCTTGTCATGAGAAATGTTTAGATAACTTCCCTCTGACATGTTCAGTAGACAATGACTGGGGTCGGATGATTTGGTAATGATATTATGTGACAAACCATCGAAAACAATGTCATATTACAAGCTGCATTGCATTTCATAGTCTCAGTTTATCTTTGTGTCAAACCAGGAAATGAACAGTTTTAAAACTTCATGTTTTGAACGCGAAAAAAGTGCATCGTAGATGTACAAATCAATCGTATATCGTTAGGATTTCACTAAATTTGCTCTTTGACAAGTTCATAAAACTAAGACCACATTGTTATTTTTGAGATCGATACAGTTTTGATAAGAATGTTTGGCTTGTGAAATAAACCCAGTTAAAGAAGTGTGTAATATAACATTTTCCCACAAACAATAACCTATTTTTTGCAAACCAGGTCCTTAAAAAAGATATTGTCGACAAAAAGGTATAGTCTGAGGTCAAACTAGATCCCCGCATGAACTCAGTCATTTTCAGCAAAGGGTGGAGGTCTTGAGTTTCATGTTTGACCTTTCATATATATCAGTTATTTTAAAGGCATTTCCATACATATATCATGCAAGATAAAAAGGTACAATTAGATTACTCTAACAGAAGTGGTTGATTCTCTCCCTACCTCTGCCCGCAAAGACCCTATCATTGCTTTCACAAGGAATTAAAAAAACTTATGTTATTAATAAATATGCAGATAGGCTCCTCTTCCAGTGCACATCATCAGACAAACAGGTACCATTTTGTGTACATATAGTTTACTCATATCTTGACACTTGTGAGACTATACAAAGAAAAACATTCCTCATTTAGTATTGATATTGTAATTAGTTAATTCCGGCCTAGTCAATGGCAAGAAAAACAAAACACCATTAAGTTTAATGTGTCTGATGATTCACTACTGAAATACATATTCTCATAATATGAATATGCATGATCTGTGGTCAGTAGTGGCCGCGAATTTGGGCAATGGAGGAAAGGGTGGTATCCTCTTTGAAACTCAAAACCAAACTCTCTTTATTCTACCAAAATACGTGTTTGTTAATGTGAGTCAGATAGCGAGGTGTGCAATCGAGCCTGGCTGTGTGGATATTAGTCCTATCACAGTAATTGGCTTGATGCAGAATATAGAAACAAAAAATAAAAGTAACTGCTCTGCCGAAGTGAAGACAATGGAAGGGCAATAAAAGATATCATAAAAGTAGTCTAACTTTTAAGACAGAGAACCTGAAATATAGGTTGGGTTAAGTTCAGATATAAGATGTGTTCTAAAATGAAAATATCCAGAGATTACAGATGTGTGAAGTTTGTTACTTATTCACTATTCACAGTTCATTATTCAGAACTTAATTTCTAATATTCGAAGTCAAACAAAACTAGCGCAGGTCAATTCAAAGGTCACCAAATTTGGTATGAGTGTTTAAGGTGAAGAAACATGCTTGCCATAAAATATTTTCCCGGCACAATGGACGGTTACAAGTTGGCTCTACATACAATTTTAAATTTTGTTATTTAAAAAAAAAACAATTTATAATATTCAAAGTTAAATAAAACTAGTGCAGGTCAATTCAAAGGTCAGCAAATTTTGTTTGAGAGTTGAGGGGTGCCCACATATGCTAGCCATAAAGTATTTTCACCGCACAAAGGACGGTTACAAGATGGCGCTACATACAACTTTTAAATTATCTTAGTTAATAAAACTTAAATTCTAATATTCAAATCAAATAAAACTAGCGCAGGTCAATTCAAAGGTCTCCAAATTTTGTGTGAAGGTTGTGCGGTGTCCAAATATGCTCGCCATGAAATATTTTTCTGGCACAATGGACTGTTGCAATATGGCGCTGTGTACAATTTTTAAATTATCATGATTAAAAAAACTTAATTTATAATATTCAAAGTTAAATAAACTAGCGCATGTCAAAGGTCAATAAATTATGTGTGAGGGTTGAGGTGTTCAAAGATGCTAGCCGTAAAATATTTTCCCGGCACAATAGATGGTAAGAAAATGGCGCTTCATACAACTTTTAACTTATCATATTTAAAAAAAGTTAAATTCTAGTATTCAAAGCTAAATAAAACTATCACAGGTCAATTCAAAGTTACAAAATTTGATTATGAGGGTTGAGGGGTGTCAAATATTATGACATAAGTTTTTTTAATAATGATTTTTAAAAATTGTACGAAGCGCCATCTTGTAACAGTCCATTGTGCCGGGAAAATAGTTTATGGGTAGCATATTTAGAGACTCAACCCTCATACCAAATTTGGTGACCTTTGAATTGACCTTCGCTAGTTTGTTTTAGCTTTGAATATAAGAATTTAAGTTTTTTAAATACCATAATTTAAAAGTTGTATTAAGCGGATACCTTTCAACCCTCATACCAAATTTGGTGACCTTTGAATTGATATCTGTTAGTTTATTTTCCACTCGTTTTATATAATGTGTTGATAATGTTATTTTTCAGGATTTTAATTAATATAAAGTGCCACAAACTACATGCCAGTGACATTTTGAACACAATATTGTAAATATGACACATTGGGAACCTGATCTATCGATTTTGAAACAAAAAATCTGAACAAGTAACTGTGAATAGTGAATAAGTAACAAACTTCACACACGTTTCCATATTAATGAACTGTGAATATTGAATAAGTAACAAACTTCACACACGTAGATTACAAAGTGGTTTTAGTATTACAATATTTGTTATAATTATATTCAGTAAATAATGAACATAATGCCATCCAATTTGTAGCTAATAGATATTATAAAATGTTACATATGTCTTGCATATAAACTCTATATAAAATCAGGGATTTTACATTAATCTAAGGCTATTGGTATGTTCAGGAAGATGGAGTAAAAATTTAAAATTACAATAGTAAATCATTAGGCATCTTTACACAGGTTTTTTGTTGTTGAAGAAAAAATCCAGTCGAGGTTCTATTCTTCTGTAGTAGTCAATTGCTAATCTGCAAGACAGAATATATAAATGTTGGAAGCAATACCTAATAAATTTTAAATAAAAATACATGCTTATTAAAACTTTCTTCCGCCAAATAAAATTATGGCTTATTACGCTCAGTTTTCCATATATTATGCTATGTCTCATACTACTTAAAATGTGATTTAAGATATAACACTTAACATATAGTCAACATTGAATGCAATAGTTTTTATTCTATCTTATAGTTTTTATTCTATCTTATCTTACTGAAGGGGACTTTTGTCTCTGAAATCCATCTTTTCTGACATTCTGCTCTCTATTTGCATCAACCACACCATCATCAGGAAATATTCAGCGAACTGTAAATAAAATGTAAGAAGCAACACCATATTTACAGTATGTTCAAAACTGGGAACAGATACTGGCTTATAAACATGAATCCATAAAATAATGAGTTTAAATTTTTACTCATAATAAAACACAAAACGTCAGTAGCAAATTATTGTTTTGTGATTTGTGATAATCATTAAAAGTAATTAATCATATAAAACTTACTATCCAATTCAGCTGACAATACCAGAACAATATATTAATATCATTGTCCGATATGTCATCTGGCCTTTTGCCTAATAATCGATTTTTTTCTGTTAAATAAATCTTCACATAAGGCATCAACACAGTTTCATCAAATACCTTTGCTTTGCCCCAGCCTAAAAGAAAAGAAACTGTTTGTATTTATTCAATACTATGGCGGTTTTCAGTAAATAACAACACCTTGTCAATAAGGATATTTTACCAAGCAGTGACCACGATGGTGCCATCATGAAATTCTTGATAATATCACATCCTTCATAGTTTTCACCCATACCTTCATAATCAAGAATGCTTAGCTGTGCTGAAATCGATATTACAATAGGTATTATTTTGACATGATAATACATACCAAACGATTATAATAATAATCACCTTCACATTTAACTTTTAATTTATACTATCACGGTCCTAAATGACTTTTATTTTATTCCATATGATAACCACGTTGTACCAATGTGTAATGAATAAATCATTTAATAAAGATTTAAAGTTTGATACCAGTTTGTTGGTGATAAACCATGTTCTTGATATGGAAATCATTGTGGCATAAGACTTTTGGAACATTTTGATCCATATGGCTCTTCATTCTTTTGAATTCTGCAATCATTTGGTCTTTGGACTTAAGCTCTTTCTTATATCTAAAATGTAAACTTGCGTCATGCAATCTAATAACAGAGCTACAATATATATATATATATATATATATATATATATATATATATATATATATTAATATATCTTTTTCTTTACTTTTACAACAGTTTGTGTAATCGACAAGTGTTACTGTGTGCAGAGATTTATGGGACCCCCTCAAATTATTAAAATATTTATTTTATCGTTCACGAAATACGCTTGAAACATATAAACATATTTGAATTCGTGTGAGGCTGGGTTTGAACATACATTTCATTTAACTTGGAGTCTTTTAAGCTTTCAGGTATCATTGGGAAGATGGCGCTGTCCAGCTGTGAGTAGATGCTCGCTTCCAGCAGTTCCATTTTCCTTTTTTTGCCATCTGCAGTGAATACATCTATGGTACTTAAATTAGTGCATGCAATCCGAGCTGCAGCTAAAGAGATGAGCCTGCAAAACAGTAAATGTGCATATAACATTATATCATTATCGAAACCCTTCTAAAAAAACAAAAGAACAGGTCATTTGTTTTCTTAAGAATGGTATGAAAAATGGAATAATAATAGATGTTGTGAGAAGGATATTTTCATGAATTTTGCAATTCATGGTCAGGAATTTGTCTACCTATCTGTGTCTCTGTGTCAAATATCAAGTGAATTAAACCGCTTTCTTTTCTGCCATCATATTTTTCATTAAAGAAAACAATCATTTTGATTGTTGAACTTGTTATATTTGTGGTCTTCACATTTTTATATATCAGAACACCTAAACAGCATTTCTTCAAGTCCAATAGATATTTAAAAAAAGTAGGTTTTTAAAAAATTACAACCCTGGTCTCATGCCTACTTGTTCAAACAACTAAATACTTAATTAATCTTTATTTCAAAGCACCAGCATAGAAGTATGCGTGCAAAGATGTGTGAAAAAAGCTTTCTCATACTATGGTGCCCACATTTGGAACCTTTTACCAAATGACCTGAAGGACAGCGCAAATGATCTAACAACTTTCAAGGCAATGATAAGCTCATGGCAAGGCCCACATTGTAATTGTGCTATGTGTTCATATGTGTAGATAACAACACTGTATATATTTGTTAGTCTTAGACAATCGATAATTAGCTTCCAGCTATTGTTTTACATGTACTCAATCGATTTTAAATAAAATTATCTTTATCTTTATTGAATGGCAAAATTCACTCAAGTTAAATTTAATCCCGAATGGTTAATATTTTAGATAGAACCAATTGATCTTATCGTTCAAATAAATCAAAAATAATATTCTAATTAATTCGAATATGACACAAAGATGCTGTTATTGTAAACAAATTCTGAAGAAAACCCTTATGCAATAATTATGCTCTAGAATGTGCAAGTTATTTTGGATAAGGCCACCCTTTCCAATCCTTTTATCAAACAGTCCAATAGGGATATGTTTTTGCATATCAAATGGTAGTGCATTAACATTCTAATTTATTTTCAATTCCAAAATTAATAACACTGGGAGTTCAGTATGAGACTTTTGTTGATATTTGCAATCAGTTTGTTACCCTATGAAAAGTAATTCCAAAAAGAGAAGTGGAAACAGACAATGCAAGATAGGCAGCCTCATTTTTGTAATACAAGAATAATTTCTGATCCTATCAATTTGGGTAGAGTATACCATAAAAACAATATACCAGAAAAACTGATAAATAAAATAGGTCTTACAATCCAAGCTTAGCAGCTCGGTATGTTATAGAATTGGGAAATTGATTACAGGAATATAAGATTTACCTGATAATTTCAGGATTTGTGATATCTTCACCAGTAAGAGTCCTTCCTGGTGCATACCTATAAGCTACTCCATTTTCAAATATAGCATACATTGGCTGTCCCACTTTGATAGCTGCTGCAACCTGCGCGCTCATCACTTCCTGATCACGTGTCATAACATATTTGTAATTTGGATCAAGTGTCCCAAAAATACGAACTACAATGGCATCCTTCTTTTCAAAGTCTGATTCCAGGTGGCAACACAGCATGATATTAACATATCCTTCTGAAAACCTCTGAAATTGAATGTCATGAATAATTATTACTATGAAACATGAACTCTATTTGGAATTAATACAGAGTAATGTGATAAATCAAGCAGTACTGGAATCTCCTCTTAGGAAATATATAACTGTAAGTTTTTTTCTGTGGGTTTATAGACACTAATAACATGTCCATATATATGGACTGCATAGTCTAGTGGGTTTACTACATATCAGAGAAAACAATTTTTTAATGAGCAGCTTGATCAGAAAAAAAGTCCCGAAAATAAACACCCTACGGTGCTGTCCATGTTTGTGCTCAAATGTGGATTTTTGAGTGAGCAATCTTGTCATGAGTGAAATTAATTGAATATAATCTGACCTGCGAGACACATGCTTCCATATATATCACGTGGAAATATTTTAATACAATGGATATATTCCTTATTCATCTCACATCACATCAATATCACCCTTGCATGGAATAAATTATGTTTTATCAACTGCAAAATCTACAAAATGTGCAAAGGGGAAATTGATCTTTTGTGGTTTTCTTTTTGTTAACATATATGTTGACATTCTGTCAAGGTTTTTTCTTTGGCTCAGACATGTCATGTCTCTCTAAATTATGCATGGTGCCATGCACTAAGTCAGCCCTAACTCTATACCAGTATATAACTGGAAATAGCGCTATGAACAGTTCCGACTGGTATCAGCGCGATATTATTATTATTATTATTATTATTATTATTATTATTATTATTATTATTATTATTATTATTATTATTATTATTATTATTATTATTATTATTATTATTATTATTATTATTATTATTATTATTATTAAATATAATTCTATAGAGTTGAACTTTGAGGAAAACTCCTGTTGAGGCATATGGGATGAAACCAACAATGCTGTGCTTTATCCATGTTGATACACCCACATGAGAACTTAAATCAGCTCATTGCATCAAAAGGTCCACTGATTTAAATAACAATTGTCAACTACCTGTGAAAGATTGCCTCAAAATTTTTTAAATAGTCTAACATATAATGGTTAGTGCACTTATATTCATATCATACATACCTCTATCTTCGTGTTTTCTCGCTTCCACTCTGGTCTTATTTCATCCAGGAGAGTGTACACCCCAGCATTAACATTGTCTTTGTCAATGTTTAAGGCATGAATTACTTTAACAGATTTAGAATCTGACATTTTCAGAGAAATGTTTACTCATAACCTGAAACATATGAAACCTAAGAAACACTCAACCATTCTAATATATAAAATACTGAATGGTTTCACAATATATTGTTTGATGTTGCAACAAAACTGTAATCTGTTGAAATCGTTTTTATCTTGATATATATTAATACATGTCAACATTATATTAACTCCACTAACCTGAATTGATTATTGTAGATAAAAGATGCAAAATGTCTAAACGTATGGGTCAAAACATCGGGGTCAAAAAATGCGCACAAGAGATGGCATAAATAACAAGTATTCCTTTAACAAGGATGTGCGTGTGATGTTAGAAGGAAGTGCCCTCCATTTGACAATTTAAGTATTAGAACGAACTGGATATTTACATACATATATACACAAGCATGAACGTGATCAGAGAGGAAGTGTGACGAGTTTTGAAAAAAAAGGTTGCTGTGTGAAGTCATCACTAGAAATGGCAGACATAGGGATATAACTTTTTTACTACTCAGAATACATCTACAAATGATATGTGATCGAAAGTCAACCTTCTTAGGCTATTTTGATGAAATTATCTACATGTTTTATTATCCCATCATCTACATCTTTCAAATACGAGCTCGTAAAGTCCTTATTCATCAAAATCTGTTCATAATTAATAATTTGAGAGTCATTTATAGTGTTGTGGTCAATCTATAAGGGAAAACAGAGGAAATTACTATAATACTAAGTTTTTTTTAAATAATATAAAAATGCCAGCTTATTGGGGGTTAGTTTATGAAAATATATTGAATACTGCACAGAAAAACACATTAATACTAAAAAGAAATTGGAAAAAAAGTCCATCAATTTCAAGATTTATTATGAAGCTAAAATGATTAAAAATAGCTTCAATCGGTAGGGTTACAAAAGTGACAAATTGACTTTAATTTGACCTCACTTTATTTTTGAGGTATTAGATAAATTAAATATTAATCTAATTTCAGAAAATAATCAGCAATAAGTTGCTCTTATCAGAATAATACCTAAAAAAGAAGAAATATTCCCTGTAAAATATCAGATAATTAGTCATGAATAGAAATGATTAAAAAGAAATATAACAAAAAAATATATTGAATGTAGAATTGCGTTATAACATTTAGTAGCTGATGTATTTCTTTCATGTATTTGATATTTCTCAACAATATGAGGAAGTTAGTGAAATCCCTTTATGAATATGTCTATGAAACACATCACCTAAAGTGGCCAATCATTAAAATGGCCTATGACCCCTTTTATTATTTGGATAATTCTATTAGTAATACATGACAGGTCCATTTGATTGTTTCCACCTCAGCCATTAAAATGAGGTATTGGATTTGCCTAAAAATGCTGAATCTCTGTCTATCCATCCAAAATGAAATGTTTTTTCCACAAGCAACTGTACCTGACTTGAGAAGTGAAACACTGGTATAAGGAACAGTCATGGGGATTATAAAATATAAAGCTAAACTTTGAAAACACAGAAATCAAGATGACTGAAATTTGGTGGAAGATTGCATCAAAATCTCTTAGGGGACGCGGACACTGAAAGTGCTCTGCAGGGTGCTTTATGGACGTCTGCTCCTCCCACTGCTATAAACCTGTTACATGCGCTATGTCACTCATTCTCACTGATGATAGTGTTCTCCAATCACCAAGCCCAGATAGGTGATCTGGAGAGGTCTGAGATTTTTTCTTTTCCTTCATAATCTCGTTCAGATGTGATTTTTTAAATACCCAACTGTTTTATTGATAATTCATATTTTATGTAAAAAAAAATCTAAAATCTCACAAAAAAGCTTGATTATTCTTTGGATAACATTAAATAAGGAAAATATAAATACTTGATAATAATCGCCAGCTGCAAAAATGGAGTCGGCAGTTGAAACGGGTTCAATTTTGACGTTTAAATGGGTTTACCACAGTTTTTGCAGCTGGCGACTTTTTACTTCACTCGAGCTCAAACTCCACCAAACTTTGGTTGTAATTGGTAGAGACAGTGTACGTTCGACAAACCCCTCTAGGTCACATATCTGGACTTTGCCGATTAGTGATTGGAGAACACTATGTGAAGTTTAGGCTGCAATAAAATTCGCCACTGATAAGAGCGTGCGATCTCACTATTGCGTTTTTACGTTGCCCCCTGGTGGATGCTAAAACAGTCCCCACTTCACTTTTATTTTGCAAGTTTATGCGATGGTTTGACCAATATGTACATTAGGAATAGAATAGTTTTCACTCGTTTTTTTGTCAGAATTATGTTAGATATGAAATATTACCCACAATATGCCTATATTTCTGTATTAGAGCTTTCTTTTCAACCATCGGCAATTTGACCTAATTATTGACCTAATTATTGACCTAGTTATTGACCTAATTATTGACCTAATTATTGACCTAATTATTGAGCCAGTGGAGGCCCCACAAGGTTTTGCACAAAGGGGCCTTCACAGACAAAATTCAGAACATTACTCCGACATGAAATATTACCCACAATATGCCTATTTTTCTGTATTACAGCTTTGTTTTCAACATCGGCAATTTGACCTAATTAATGACCTAATTATTGAGGTCCCACTAGGTTTTGTACAAAGGGGCCTACAGTGACCGGCAACTGTCCAAAACCAGCAGTTAAAACTCGAACATTTCACACAGGCACAGCTCTCCATACTTTTGGCTGGTGAACTCTTCAGTTTTGGATATTGTTAAAATTGATCAAAAGGGTTTTTGATCACAGTTTCAACAATACATGTCCAATCAGCATGTTTGACACATCTATAGAAAGCTCAAAACTTTCCAATTCTGAAAAATGTATTTTTTAGTCTGGTCACATGACTCAATTAGCATATTGATACCTCAATAAAATATGTGATTCTTTAATTTTACAGAAACTTAAAATCTAAAGTTTCTATGAGGAAGGGCATAAAATTCTAGCTGGATTTCATAATTTATATGTGAAAATTGAAACATTATTTATTGCTTAAATGGCATTCAAAATAGTGGGCGGAGCTTAAATTCAATACGATTTTAGGCTCTGCCCCTTTTTTCAAATGCTTTTTACGCACTGAATAATTATCCGATTAATTTCTTTGAAATATCAAAATAACCTAGAATTTTATGTCGTATTAGAATATCATACCATTTCTTACTTTACTTTAAAAGTAATTTTTTGCATTTATTCAGTATGTAAAATTATGCAAATTAGGTCATGTGATGAAATTGTTTTTTTTAAATTTTGAATCTGGAAAATTTTCAGGTTCTGATTGATGTATTACGCATGTTGATAGGCCAATTATTTGAGAAATTATGATCAAAAGTATTTAGAAACAGGAAGTGGATCCTGAACATTGACAATCCTGGGTGGAAGTATTGAGGGTTATTTGTGCATGTGTGTTTTTAACTCAGTCAAACATCTAGCATACCTGGGTGTACTACTTGCAATTGAGCTGAATGTTGTGTCTCACACGTCACCTTGCAATTCCTGTGCCTTTCAAAACGTTAGAAGTGTTTATTTGTTTTCATGGCATGAGTGATATTGTCACTGTCGAATGACATCAGAAGTGCTGACTTAACCAACATCATCGTATAACTCAATGGAAACTCGGACAATCTGCAGGTTTGCTGAATGCGTGAATTTCCCGATAATTCTGTATATATTGAACATGCATCAATTTTATTATACACGCATGTGTAGTTAACGATATACTATCGATGTGGGTAGTTTTTACTCAGTTTTGAAAGATTTTGTGAAAATCAGGAGTGAAAAACATGAAAGTGTCCGGATTTGGCTGCTGGTCACTGTACATGAGTGAAATACAGATATTTTTAGCCAGCACGATTGTGAGAAACAATGTTAGATAGCTGCACAAGTGAGATATAGCTGCACAAGTGAGAGATTGCTACAATAGCTGCATGAATAAGAGATAGGTGCATAAATAAGAGATAGCTGCATGAATAAGAGATAGCTGCATAATAAGAGATAGCTGCATAAATAAGAGATAGTTGCATAAATAAGAGATTGCTACAACAGCAAGAGATAGCTGCATAAACAAGAGATAGCTGCATAAATAAGAGATATCTGCATAAATAAGAGATTGTTACAACAGCAAGATAGCTGCATAAATAAGAGATAGCTGCATAAATAAGAGATTGTTACAACAGCGAGATAGCTGCATAAATAAGAGATAGGTGCATAAATAAGAGATAGCTGCATAGATAAGAGATAGCTGCATAAATAAGAGATAGCTGGATAAATAAGAGATAGCTGCATAAATAAGAGATTGCTACAACAGTGTGATAGCTGCATAAATAAGAGATAGCTGCATAAATAAGAGATAGCTACAACAGTGAGAGATAGCTGCATAACTGACTTACAGATAGCTGCATTGAGACATGAAAGATAGCTGCACAAAGTGAGAGAAAGTTACAACAAGTGAGAAATAGTTACAATAATGAGATAGCTGCAACTTTGAGAGATAGCTATAACAGTGAGAGACAGTTACAACAGGGAGGGATAGTTACACTGGTGAATGAAACACAGTTACAACAGTGAGATATAAATGCATAAATGAGAGATAGCTGCAAAAGTGAGAGACATCTGCATACTAGGTGAAAGATAGTTACAGCAGTGAGAGATAGTTACAACAGTGAGAAATAGTTACAGCAGTGAGAGATAGCTGCACAAATGAGAGACAGTTGCATAAGTGAGAGGTAGTTACAGCAGACATAGATAGCTGCACAAGTGAGAGACAGCTGCATAAGTTAAAGGTAGCTGCATAGGTTAAAGATAATTACAACAGCGAGAGACAGTTATAGCAGTAATGTGTGTGAACTTTGTTACTTATTCACTGTTCACAGTTCATTATTCAGATTTTTTTCTAAATTTATTGTACACTATGTCAACATGTCAGATTTCAAATATTATGTCCCAAATATCACCGTGCTGGATTTTGTGCCAAATTATGTGAAAGGAAATTATAATAATTATAAAAACGAAAAATAGTATTTAAACATGGGGGAAAAAACAAGTGCAGGTCAATTCAAATTTCACCAAATTTTATATGCGGGTTAATGGGGGTCCCATGATGTTATTTATGAAGTGATTCCCCAGCGCATTTAACGATGGCTAGATGACGCCACTCAAAACTTTAGTATTTTAAGACTTAAATAAAATAAATCCTATTATTCCAAGTAAAAAATGACTGGCGCAGGTCAATTCAAAGATCACAAAATTTTGTATGCGGGTTAAGGGGGGTCCCATGATGTTATTTATGAAGCGATTCTCCGGCGCATTTAACGATGGCTAGATGACGCCACTCAAAACTTTAGTATTTTAAGACTTAAATAAAATAAATCCTATTATTCCCAGTCAAAAATAACTGGCGCAGGTCAATTCAAAGGTCACCAAATTTTGCATGCGGGTTAAGGGGGGGTCCCATGATGTTATTTATGAAGCGATTCCCCGGCGCATTTAACGGTAGCAAGATGGCGCCACTCAAAACTTTTAGTTTTTTAAGATTTAAATAAAATATATCCTATTTCTCCAAGTAAAAAATGACTGGCGCAGGTCAATTCAAAGGTCACCAAATTTTGCATAAGGGTTAAGAGGGGTCTCATGATGTTATTTATGAAGCAATTCCTCGGTGCATTTAACAGTAGCAAGATGGCGCCATTCAAAACTTTTAGTTTTTAAAATTTAAATGAAATAAATCTTATTATTCCAAGTTAAAAATGACTGGCGCAGGTCAATTCAAAGGTCACCAAATTTTGCATACGGGTTAAGGGGGGTCCCATGATGTTATTTATGAAGCGATTCCCCGGCGCGTTTAACGATGGCTAGATGACGCCACTCAAAACTTTAGTATTTTAAGACTTAAATAAAATAAATCCTATTATTCCAAGTCAAAAATGACTGGCGCAGGTCAATTCAAAGGTCACCAAATCGCTTCATAAATAACATCATGGGACCCCCCTTAACCCGCATACAAAATTTGGTGATCTTTGAATTGACCTGCGCCAGTTATTTTTTACTTGGAATAATAGGATTTATTTTATTTAAGTCTTAAAATACTAAAGTTTTGAGTGGCGCCATCTAGCCATCGTTAAATGCGCCGGGGAATCGCTTCATAAATAACATTATGGGACCCTCCTTAACCTGTATGCAAAATTTGGTGACCTTTGAATTGACCTGCGCCAGTCATTTTTAACTTGGAATAATAAGATTTATTTCATTTAAATTTTAAAAACTAAAAGTTTTGAGTGGCGCCATCTTGCTACTGTTAAATGCGCCGGGGAATCGCTTCATAAATAACATCATGGGACCCCCCTTAACCCGCATACAAAATTTGGTGATCTTTGAATTGACCTGCACCAGTCATTTTTTACTTGGAATAATAAGATTTATTTCATTTAAATTTTAAAAAACTAAAAGTTCTGAGTGGGGCCATCTAGCCATCGTTAAATGCGCCGGGGAATCGCTTCATAAATAACATCATGGGACCCCCCTTAACCCGTATGCAAAATTTGGTGACCTTTGAATTGACCTGCACCAGTCATTTTTTATTTAGAATAATAAGATTTATTTCGTTTAAATTTTAAACCCTAAAAGTTTTGAGTGGCGCCATCTTGCTACTGTTAAATGCGCCGGGGAATTGCTTCATAAATAACATCATGGGACCCCTCTTAGCCTGTATGCAAAATTTGGTGACCTTTGAATTGACCTGCGCCAGTTATTTTTGACTTGGAAAAATAGGATTTATTTCATTTAAATTTTTAAAAACTAAAAGTTTTGAGAGGCACCATCTTGCTACTGTTAAATGCGCCGGGGAATCGCTTCATAAACAACATCATGGGACCCCCCTTAATCCGTATGCAAAATTTGGTGACCTTTGAATTGACCTGCACCAGTCATTTTTAACTTGGAATAATAAGATTTATTTCATTTAAATTTAAAAAAACTAAAAGTTCTGAGTGGCGCCATCTAGCCATCGTTAAATGCGCCGGGGAATCGCTTCATAAACAACATCATGGGACCCCCCTTAATCCGTATGCAAAATTTGGTGACCTTTGAATTGACCTGCACCAGTCATTTTTAACTTGGAATAATAAGATTTATTTCATTTAAATTTAAAAAAACTAAAAGTTCTGAGTGGCGCCATCTAGCCATCGTTAAATGCGCCGGGGAATCGCTTCATAAATAACATCATGGGACCCCCCTTAACCCACATACAAAATTTGGTGACCTTTGAATTGACCTGTGCCAGTCATTTTTTACTTGGAATAATAAGATTTATTCCATTTAAATTTTAAAAAACTAAAAGTTTTGAGTGGCGCCATCTTGCTACCATTAAATGCACCGGGGAATCGCTTCATAAATAACATCATGGGGCCCCCCCCTTAACCCGCATACAAAATTTGGTGATCTTTGAATTGACCTGCGCCAGTCATTTTTTACTTGGAATAATAAGATTTATTCCATTTAAATTTTAAAAAACTAAAAGTTTTGAGTGGCGCCATCTAGCCATCGTTAAATGCGCCGGGGAATCGCTTCATAAATAACATCATGGGACCCCCATTAACAGGCATATAAAATTTGGTGAAATTTGAATTGACCTGCACTTGTTTTTTCCCCCATGTTTAAATACTATTTTTCGTTTTTATAATTATTATAATTTCCTTTCGCATAATTTGGCACAAAATCCAGCACGGTGATATTTGGGACATAATGTTTGAAATCTGACATGTTGACATAGTGTACAATAAATTTAGAAAAAAATTTGAATAATGAACTGTGAACAGTGAATAAGTAACAAAGTTCACACACATATAGCAGTAAGATATAGCAGCACAAGTGAGAGACAGCTGCATAGGTGAGATAACTGCAAAGTGAGAGATAGTTACAGCAGTGAGAGATAGTTACAAAAGTGAGAGATAGCTGCACAAGTGAGAGGTAGTAACACCAGAGATAGATAGCTGCACAAGTAAGAAACAGCTGCATAGTGAGAGATAGCTGCATCTGTGAGAGATAATTACAACAGCGAGAGACAGTCATAGCAGTAAGATATAGCAGCACAAATGAGAGACAGCTGCATAAGTGAGAGATAGCTACAACAGTGATAGACAGCATGCATTCCCAGCCGAAGGCACTTGTCCATTTTAACATAAGCACCATCTGTTGTCAAGCAACAGTATTCTCTCAAAATGAAACATAGACTGAAATTTAATTATAATTCTACGAAAAGGAATATTTTGATAAGATATTAGAACAGATTTGAAATGATTGGATTAAATAAGAATGGAAAAGAATCAACAACCTCACGGGTGGGAGAGCTCTGAACCAATCTGTGCAGTAAATCTGAACCAATCTAGCCAAATTGTGTCATTCTGATGCTCACAACTGATCTGGGTGCTAAATGACGTCATTCTATAGGCGCCTGCAACACACATTCTGGGCACATATAGCTAGCAGTTCAATAACAAGAAAGTCTTTTTTTTAAAAAAGAATTTGTATACAGTTTCTTTTTGAAAATGATATTTATATTTTCTCATCATTTTGCCGTAAATGTAGAGTACAGTGACTGGCAACTGTCTGAAACTGGCAGTTGAAACTCAGACATTTTAACACAGTCAAACATATAGCATACCTTTCTTTTGTGCATAAAGTTATTAATTTTCATATATTCTACATTTGCAAAAAATATTCAAAATCTATGTTTATTTATGCAGTTGACGTGTCGGCCAGTCTGTGACACTGACAGGCAGGTTTGTGATCTGCAGGTCCCTCAGAAGTACATATCGCTCCAAAATTCTGTGTTATAATACCCACCACTAATCGCAATTGAGCTGAATGTTGTGTCTCACATGTCATCTTGTAATTCCACTGTCTTTCAAAATGTTAAATGTGTTTATTTGTTTTCACACACAAGAGAAAGTCTCAACCACTCCCTTAGTATTAACCTATATAAAAGTAAGTGATATCGCCCTGGCTGCCTGTGGTGGAGGTCGAGAGACATGTGTGACCTAATTCCCAAGCCTTAACCCTGTATCTGCCCCCTGCAGTGTTGAAATTCAAAACTGCAATAAATTTGTCACATGTACACTGTCACAACACTGCAACCAAGGGCGGATCCCGGATTCTTTAAGCCGGGGGAGGGAGAGGGGGCTCAAATGTGCTAAAGTAAGTGGCTCCAGTCCCATAAAGTAAGGGGCTCCAGTCCCATAAAGTAAGGGGCTCCAGTTCCCAAAAACTCCCTATCCACAGACCCCTCCTGGATCTGCTACTGGCTACACATGTGGGCTGTGTGACATCAGATATTTACACATTGGCCCTCGGCGCCTCCATTCGCTTATAGTATATTGATCTGTAAGGACAGAGCCTTTCTTATAACATAGACTTCATTCTTGTTCTTAGACCCTGTACACAAAAAACCTTATGAAGCTCTGGAGAAGGGCAAGTATAGAGAAGTAGAAGTGCAAAAATAGCCATAGTGCACAATTTGAGACATACGCTGTTGCAAAGGGTAGTGAGGTCATAGGAGGTCAAGCGAGAACCAGTTAACCGTAGATCTCCGTGCTCGGCGAGTCTTCCTCCGTGCTCCGTGGGCTGTCACGGAGGAGAAAATTTCACACATACGGAGCTTTCACACCACAGCAACCCCAATTGGCCTTGAAAACAAAGACATGTCAGCCATTGAACCCCGATCCGAAGATTTCATCTTTGAAGTCATTATCTTTTCTATATATTCTATGTGGGCAAATAATAATTCAATTTTATATGTTCTGATATCTTGTATGCATCTCGCTTAAATAGAAGCCCATATTTGTTTTCTGTATACAGTAAAGAGCCAGAATCTGGAGTCCTGTGATTTTTGTTACATCTGGGACATCAATTTTTCGCAATTTCAAAATATGTCTAAAGCAACAACATTGGCTTTTATGATTGCAGGAAAGGGTAACTCATTCATAAATCATCATGAGAAGATAGTTCCAAATGTTGATCACTGATGTAACACTGATGTAACACAGACTCAAAAATATATATTAAAAGCATAAAAATCTCATTTAAACAATTAACAGCATATTTATTTTTTAAAAGGATGTCTTTTTTATCTTTTAAGTACTTTAGATATAATTTAATACATTTCAATTGCCAAAAAATCAACAATTATATGCAGATGTAACAAGGATACCTAATGAATGTTCGAATGAGAATTTTTTATTTTCTAGAAGAGACCAGTTTACTGACAAGGCATCGTTTTGTTGCTTCTTCCTTGGAGGAATTTTTCATGATAACAAAGAATTCTTCATTTTGGTGCCCTGTGTTACATCTGGAGAAGTTGGGGTTGTTATATGTATGAGAGTTATTAAAAGTTAGAATGGACAGATCTTAACAATTTTGCACCTAATCAAAAAACTGATCCCCTTCATGCTTTTTTCATTTGTTTTAATTGCTTAAATAATCCTTGCCTGACACAAGTGTGCGCACCATTCTATGTATTCTTATTTTTATTCAAATCACCACAGTATACTGAAATATTATGATAAAAAATGTATTCTAAGATGAGCAAAATGTTTTAATGTTATTCATTCACTTATTAAATATTTGATAAAATTGTGTAAAGTGTCAGAAGAAATGCAAAAACTAATATAACATGTACACCATGAAATACATACAATATGGAGTCCTTGTTACATCAAGTATTGGTCTTGCAATATTTCACCAAAATGCTTTGGCAAGATGACCTCAAATTCTCATAATTTTTTTACAGTGTTTATGCTATATCAATTTGTATTTCAGTGTCATTTTATATTTGGTTTGTTATCAGTGTGTGATTTGGACCAATGTAACAAGGACTCCATCCAACTTCAATAGCTTTTGTGTCCAATGTTGCATCATCTTTACAATTCAAAAGGAAACATATAATTGTTGAAATAAAATGTCAGGATCTTTTGTCATAAAATTTATTCGTCTTCACATAAAGATAGGACAGGAATAATGATCAAAGTTCTATTTAATCTTACGTTTTATATAAAATGTGAAACCAACGTAACAGAGGACACCAAAAAAATCCAGGGACATTTTTTTCAATGATCTTGTCTAAGGTTTTAGAGACACATGCTCCATATATTTCAGTAGATTATACGAGAAAAACTACTAAACTGGCATCTAGTACACATTTTAAAAGATTTTGTGGACTGTAAATATCCCTTTTGTGATGTTTTGATATTCATAACAGGATGTAACAATCAATTTTCTCATCTGGACATTTTGGTGACATTCAGTTTCCAGTTGAAACTGCCACAAAACAGCTCTGCAATGAGGTACCAACCTGTGGAAAGTTATAAAATTTTAGTTACCTTTTTTGGTGGGTGAAAAAATAGTATAAAACTTTTATTTTGAACATTATACAAAAAGTCTCAGATGTAACATCCTGACACCAAAGAAATGTCAAGACGAAATGTGCACTTTTCAGAGATTTAAGCTCAAAAATATTTTACTTCACCAGCATGTTTTTGCACCAGAATGGCATCATATTGTAAAGACATCCAGGTCCGGTGATGTTCTTAAATATTTTACCTCACTACACAGGAGTCCCCAGACGTAACAAAATGGACACAAAATGTTACATCATAGGTGTTTTTCAGCTGAAAATTTTATAGAATAATTGCAATCTTGAATGAAATGTTGATTCTTTTATTATTTTTGTAAAAAGAAAACCAAGTTTGGTTAATTTCACCTATAAAAAGTAAAGAAAAAAACACCATTTAAACAGGCATCATAAACAGAGGACATAATTTTTTATGAATTTGTCCCCTATTTTCTCGGATAAACGGGAATTAAAAAAGGTTTGATAATGATATTTCTAATATTTACATGATAAATCATCTCTTGCATACATAATTATGGAATTATAAAATATTGTTTACATTCATTTTTTAAAATTCATCATTTGCTCTGACGTAACATAAATTGCAGGACTTGAGATTCTGGCTCTAAAGTCATTATTCTTTATATTTCTTACGTTTGCAAAAAAAACAATTCAATTCTATATGTTCTGATGCGCATATCACTCAAACTGAAGCCCAATATTAAGATCTTTAAAAAAAATCATTTCTATACAGCCCAGTCAGATTCCATGTGACCCCATTCAGTGGTATTTCAACGAATAATTGATACCAATTATCAGCATTCACAGTATTGCCATTCAAAATCCTTGTGATGTAAGGCCAAACCTGTGATCAAAGGGTTTAATTTCTTTTTTTTAAAAGGTTGGCCTTTGGCGGTTGAATTGTCCATGCAAGAGAGGAACTAATCAAATTTTATCAAAAAGTTGTCAAAATTGTCTTTTTAATGGTCACTTTCCTTCTAAATCGATGCCATAGCCAAGTAAGATGTCCATATTAACTACAATAGGACACATAATTGCTCAGGAATAAAATAAAACAAGCCTGGGAGCAAGATTTGGAAGTTTGCTCGGCGGAGGAGTTCATCTGTGCTACCACAGAGCAAGGATTTGCTCGGCCGAGGAGCTGTATAAATCTCCATGGAGGAGCAGTCCACAGAGCGCGGAGGAAGACTCACCGAGCGCGGAGGTCTGCTAGACTATGCAGTCCAAATCTATATTAGGACTATCAAGGACATCTCGTTGCAATGGGTTTGTGCAGCGGGCGAATAATGTCACTATTATGGAGGGGATTGCTCTGATTGATTGACATAAATATTATAACAAAACATACCGAGTCGGGAAGCTGGGTGAGCGGATTCAGTTCGTTGGTGATTGCGGAAGGATACCCTGAGCTGAAGGCGAAGGGTATCCGTCCGCCATCACCAACGAACTGAATCCGCTCACACAGCTGACCTGACGAGGCATGTTTTGTTTTTATACCTCAGACAACTACTGTATTTTTAAAAAATGATACACGAAACAAGATATTTATCGCTAAAAACATTTGTAAACAAAGCGCACCTCATTTGACCCCGTCAAGTGACCCGAAAATGGCGCGTACAGCCATAGACTGGTTGCCACCATCTGTGTATATACACGATGTTCTTGACACTCGATGGGGGACCAGTCTAAAGATGGCCGACGCAAAATAGTTCCAACTAATCAATACTTTACAAATAATCGGCATGCTCGTATTCATTCGAAATCGCATCAATACGCGCATCACTGAGGTATAAAGAACAGGGAAACCCTAAACAACAACCACAAGTTCCAGTGACGTGCCCACTTCGCGGGCACCTGCGAGGTGGTGTACTGTCCATATATATGGACATGTTATTAGTGTCTAGAGGTCTGCAGTTAACTATTGTTGGGTCAAGCAGTGGATCCATGGCCCATGGATCAAATCAAACCAAATCAAAGATCAGTGATGAAAACAAGAGAGTTAAACATCAATTTCCGTGATAATGTCTCCCGTAAGTGTCAGCACAAAAGAGATGGAAGTCTGTACTCAATGAAAAGGATGCAGCTGATGACAACTGACCTGCGGACGGCAACAGAGCTGCGGTTCCATTTTCAAAGCCTTTAAAGTGCATCTGTACTCTCGAAAATATTCAAATCAGGCCATTCTCTGACACCTGCATGTGCCATCAATGTCAAATGGTGTGAATCTTAGCGATGGGCCCCGTTAATAATTTAGCGGGACGACACCGATACCGATACTTTATAAACGATACCAATACTTGCACGATACTGATACCGATACCTAACAATAGGGCTGCCATACTGTCCCATTGAGAACAACATACCTGAACTTCACAAACAAAATTGAAAGTGCAAAAAAAAACCTTTTTGAACTCAATAAACAACGTATACCATATTATCCCTAATAGTCCTGTCTGAAGCCTATGTGCAGACCAGGCCTTGGTGACTGGGGTAGTGGAGCTGCAGACTTTCAACCCACAGGGGCTTGCTATCTCAGTAATTAATATACAAACAGTACTCATAACTTCACTTCCAATATGCCTTCAAACATATCAAAGAAAACATACACTCCTTGTAATGTTTGCCACAAACACTTGAATTTTTCTCAATTTCACATGATGCTACACTGTAAACAACTCCTCATGTTTGCATCAATGTATAAGTTCTGACACCTGAATGCTGAGTGAGGGTCACATGTGGGTCACAGTATGGTGCCCAGTAGCACACCCCAGCCTCTTGTAACTTAATTGGTTAATTACCCTTTTGGCATGTGGTCAAGTGTGGGAACTTCAGGGCTCAACACTGATTATAATAGATAATACTGTAGGCTAGTACAGTACCGGTTCCAAGCATCGGTTCAAGTAGCGCCACTCCACTCCGTTCTGTTTGTTGTTTTGCTATTCTACATTTATGTGGGATCGTTTCGGGTCTGTCCGGATCAGGGTTCGAGTTGAAATACATGTGTTCAAACAGACCAGTTTTGTTGTCATTGTTTGGGAACATCAATTAACGTGGTGGCAGCGGTTCTACCGTACCCAGACAGCCTTCAACACAGAGAAGAAAGTAAATGGCAACTTACCAGCTGGGAGAGATATCTGAGAACATTTCATGTGTCAACAACCGGACCGGCATCTTCACTTTGTCACACTCGCCTGAATCACAAGGACAGTAGTGCAGTTATACACACTCACATGAATCAGGATAAGTATTGTGTAAAGGGCACAATCAGCATAACATAGACTATTTGTAGTATCTCCCAGTGACTTTTCTACCCCAATACTCAGTATACCAGCAGTAATCATGGCAACTAAAGCTCCCAAGCAGTGGCAATTGACAAAAGAAGAGACAATAAATTCCTTTGAAAATTGGAGGCAAAATTTATTGTACATCCTCTCACTAGATAATAATTTTGCCACATTCCTGGACCCAGAGTTTACCTGGCACAAGAAAACCGCAGTAGCCCCCCTGCGTGGTTTTACTGATGATGGTGCTGACGTGGCCAATAGGCGAACTGCTGTCCAGAAAAATACCCAACTGGACTTGATGCTGGGTCAGATAGCTAACTATTGCAGTGTCATCTCAAGAAACACCATAATAAAGTCCTCCACCAGCCTCAACAGCATATGGCAATCTATCAGAGAGCATTATGGTTTTCAAGCCACAGGGGGACACTTTTTAGACCTAGCCAGTATCAAACTGGAGGCAGGCGAAAAACCAGAGGATTTGTATCAGCGCATTCTCGCCTTCTTTGATGACAATCTGTTAACAGCTGATGGGGGTATGGTGCATCATGGAGTGCGTGTAGCCGAGGATGAGGACCTCACTCCCACATTGGAGAACACGATCACCTACATGTGGCTCCACCTCGTCCATCCCGGGTTGTCGCTCCTTGTCAAACAGCGGTATGGTGCCGAACTCCGCAATCGCACATTAGCATCGCTGAAATCCGAGATTTCTCAGGCATTGTCATCACTGCTAGACGAGCTTCACACGTTGGAAGATACAAAAGCCATGCGCGCATCTGCCTCCAACTTCAATAGGCGATTTGTGCCTGGTACCAGCAAACCTACCACATTCCAAAAAGGGAAAAACACTACACGGTCATGTGTATTGTGCAAAGCTGCTGGCCGGGTGCATCACACTCACTTCATCAGTGGATGCAGGTATCTCCCAGAACCTGATCGTCAAGCCATAGCCCGCACCCGCTATGTGGGAGATTGTGATGACGAGGTGATGGATGATGACCTATATGATGATGCGGAGCCCGACGAGGTGCTCCCCAACCCTGTATCTCACCGGGTTAGCGTGGTCCAATCTCCAGTTTTGAATGCCTACTACAAGCATCACCCAGTTAGACTTACTATTGATACAGGTGCTACCACGAATATGGTCAGTGCAAATGTGGCCAGAGCTATTGGCCTGCATATCACCCCAGCCACTCAAATGGCACATCAGGCAGATGGTGTCACACCTTTGGATGTAGTTGGAGAGACTCATTGTGAGTTAACGAGGGACAGTCACGTCTTCATGCTTGATGCATTGGTGGTTGACAAGTTGGATGTAGAGGTATTGGCAGGAAATCCCTTCCTGGAGCTGAATGATGTAGGTACCCGCTCAGCCTTGCGCCAGATTACCATTAACGGCTCAGAGGTGATACAGTATGGGTCATCCCGCAGGAAATCCGCTGCAGTGCGTCGTACACAGGCAACTGTCCTCAGCCCTGCTTGTCAGTCTGTCATTCTCCCTGGTGAGTTCCTTCAACTGTCTACTCCCAAAGACGCCACCCCCGACATTGAGTGGGCACTGGAGCCCAGATACGATTGCCCATCAAATAAGAGTGTCAAGCCCGAAAAAGCATGGCCCCCGGCGCAGTTGGTGACTTCAGTGGGTCACAATATACGTCTCTGCAACAACACTGATGACGCAGTACGCATAAATAAACATGAGCATGTGTGTCAAATCAGGTCTACTGTGTCTGCTAGTGAGGAGCGCAGTGGCGGCCAAAATGCGCCACCGATGGGCACGGGAGCTGTTCAACCTGTCTCTTCCGCTGATCAAGTGACTGTTGACCCAGGTAATAATCTGCCAGAACATATCCGGGATGAGTTTCGTCGGGTGAATCAACAGTTCAACCATGTATTCAGTTCCAAAATTCCAAAGTACAATGGGGCCAGTGGTGATATCAAAGGAGTAGTGAATATGGGGCCGACTCTACCGCCTCAGCACAAGGGCAGGCTGCCCTCATACAACCATGAGGCCATGCAGGAGTTACAGAACAAGTTTGACGAACTGGAAAGTGCTGGCATTTTTGCCAAACCAGAGGATGTAGGGGTGAATGTTGAATATCTCAATATGTCATTCTTGGTCAGGAAACCAAATGGGGGAAAACGACTGGTACCTTCTTTTGCTGAGGTAGGCCAATATGCAAAGCCCTCGCCCTCACTTATGCCCAATGTAGATACAGTATTGACCGATATCAGGAGACCTAATAGTTACCGACCTGCTGAAATCTTTCTATCAGATACCATTAGCAAAGGCTTCAATGAAATTTTGCGGAGTAGTTACCCCATACAAGGGTGTACGGGTCTACACCCGGTGTGCAATGGGCATGCCGGGCTCTGAGACCTGTCTGGAGGAGCTCATGTCACGAGTCATGGGTGGTCTCATCGCGGAGGGCTGTGCAGCCAAGATAGCGGACGATCTCTATGTGGGCGGGGACACTCCTGAAGAGTTGCTTGCAAATTGGGTCAGAGTCTTGGAACAGATGAGCAACAACAATCTTGGCTTTAATGGCGCCAAAACCGTCATACACCCTACATCAGCAACCATCCTAGGCTGGCTCTGGTCAGCGGGTACACTCAGTGCGACCCCACACAAAATTGCTGCATTGTCCGTGGTTGAGCCGCCCACAACAGTGACCGGTCTCCGCTCCTTTATTGGGGCATGCAAGGTCCTCAGTCGTGTCTTGAGGGGTTACTCTCAGTTCCTGGAGCCATTGGACCGTGCCATTGCAGGAAAAGTATCAAAAGACAAAATTGTGTGGTCGTCGGAGCTCTTACATGACTTTCAAATGGCACAGAAGGCCCTGCAAGATAACAAGGTGATCACCCTACCTCATCCTCGAGATACCCTGTGGATAGTGACTGATGCATCTGGGAAGCATGGAGGTTTGGCTGCCACACTGTACGCACTCAGGGGTGAGAAATTACTTCTATGTGGCTTTTTCAGTGCAAAACTCAAGGATTATCAAGCAAAGTGGCTGCCATGTGAGCTGGAGGCTCTTGCTATCTCAGCAGCTGTCAAGCACTTCTCTCCATATGTTGTGCAATCTGTGCAACCAGTGCAGGTGCTGACCGACAGTAAGCCCTGTGTCCAGGCTTATTCCAGGCTTCTTCGTGGGGAGTTCTCTGCCAGTGCTCGGATCACTACTTTCCTGACAGCAATCAGTCGGTACGGCATACAGGTCAGACATATTGCAGGTGTCTCCAACCTTCCCTCAGATTATGCTAGTAGAAGCCCGGTAGAGTGTATCAGTCAGTCATGCCAAGTGTGCAAGTTCGTCAGTGAGACAAGTGAGTCAGCAGTCAGAGGTCTCTCTGTCAAGGATGTCACTGAGGGCAGTGTGAGGATGCCATTTACCAGCAGGGTTGCATGGCTCGCAACACAAAGGGAGTGTTCAGATTTGAGACGGACCCATTCTCATCTCACACAAGGGACCAGGCCCTCCAAAAAGGTGACAAAAATCCCTGATGTGAAACGCTATCTCAGGCAAGTCAAAGTAGCACATGATGGAGTACTAGTGGTCAGGTCGGATCTGCCATTCCAGCCAAGCAGAGAGCGAATAGTGGTTCCCAGATCAGTAGTGGACGGATTACTAACTGCGATTCATATCAGGTTCAACCATCCTGCACAAACTCAAATCAAACAGGTTTTCAACCGTTATTTCTTTGCTCTAGACATTGAGAAGGCTACCAGTACCGTGACGTCATCATGCCATCACTGTGCGTCTCTCAAATCAACTCCAACGCATCTCTACCCTCAGAGCACAAGTGAGCCACCAGATGTGATTGGGATCTCATTCGCCGCTGATGTCATGAAACGGTACAGGCAGTTAGTACTGGTTCTGCGTGAATCTGTTTAATCCTATACTCTGACTGACTTCATTGATTCTGAGACTCACACCTGTCTGAGAGATGCCATCATCACACTTTGTGCCCAAGTACGTCCTCTTGGTGAGAACAGTGCTCATATCCGAGTCGACCCGGCCCCTGGACTGAAAGCCCTTCAAAATGACCCAATATTTATGCAACATGGAATCAGGTTGGAGATTGGCAGGGAGAAGAATATGAACAAGAATCCTATTGCGGAGCGTGCCATTCAGGAGCTTGGGCTTCACATGTCTCCCAGTGGTGGACCACTGTCCAAAGTGACCCTTGCCCTTGCTACAGCGAACATGAATGCCAGGATCCGTCAAAGAGGTCTGTCTGCTAGAGAGGTTTGGACGCAAAGGGACCAGATTACTGGGGAGCAGCTACCCATTGATGACCGCCAACTCATACTCCAAAAGCACTTGAGTCGGGCCTACAGTCATGGGCCTAGCTCTCAGTCCAAGAACCATGGAGCATCAGTGCCACCTGGTGTCAGTTGCCCGAGTGTGGGAGATTTAGTCTACTTGAAGGGTGACAGGGATAAAACCAAGGCAAGGGAGAAGTATATGGTGGTGGCTGTGTCAGATGACTATTGTCAAGTGCGGAAATTTATCCCAGTTCCGATCAAAGACATACGATGTCAGGGTGGAGGATTGCTACCCTATCCAAGCTACCACACTTGAGAGATTTGTGCCAGGTCCAATCCGTGGCCTGGACAATGTCTTGGATAACAGGCCTGCCATGCCATTGCTGCCTCAACAGTCTGATGACAGATCCATCGCACCACCCCCGGATCCACCCGGTGCTATAGTGGATCCTCCGCAGCCTCTGTTTGGCGGGTTGCCTTCCCGTCCTCCAGACCCTGGTGTCGTTGAGACAGATGTGCAACAGGATGAACAGAACATAAATGATCCTATGGATAGTGTACAAATTAACAGTTTTGACGGTGCACCAAAAGACAGTATTAGCGTTGCACCACAGGAGTCTGCCTTACCGGCACCACGCAGATCCACACGTTCAAGGAAGAAACCTGCTTGGCAGGATGAAAGTTGGATTATGGAGTAACCAATAATTCTTAAGGCCATAATAATGCCTTTAGAAATGGTGTGAGCTTAGCGCCGCCAAATATCATGATTTGTGTTATTCAATACTTGATGTGTGTTTTATGTGGATACTGACAGAAATTGATATCATATTGTGGATACCGACAGAACCTGATATCATATTGTTGATACTGACAGAACTTGATATCATATTGTGGATACTGACAGGACTTGATATCATTTTGTACATGTGTGTATACAACTGCTTCACATTGCGACATATTATCTATGACATTGTGACTTTTTGTTTAATGACCATGTTATTTCATACATCCAAACTATGTACAATTCCATTGACATTTTTACTATATTATCACTTTTCTTACAAGTGTAGATATTTATAGTTTCTCATATATTGACATTTGTTCAACCAGCTAAATTTAATTTTGATAAATAAGAGATAAATAAGAGGGGTGCTGCGCCACTCCACTCCGTTCCGTTTGTTGTTTTGCTGTTCTACATTTATGTGGGATCGTTCCGGGTCTGTCCGGATCGGGGTTCGAGTTGAAATACATGTGTTCAAACAGACCAGCTTTGTTGTCATTGTTTGGGAACATCAATTAATGTAGAAAGAACTGGGACGGTTCCAAAACATTAGAAACCTACAGGTTCCCGGGAGTCTTCAGTACTAGGGCCCATCCCTAGGTGTGATAAACATCGGCAATCAATTGATAAATGAAACGCAACTCTGCTGTTGTCCGCAGCTCTGTTGTCGGCTGTAAGAGATCATCCAAAAACAATGAGTAGCGCATGAGTGTGACGAGAGGTTTTTCCAATCGAGAGAAAGTCCATTACAATCGAGAGAAAGTCCATTATATTTGAGAGAAAGTCAATTACGATCGACAGAAAGTCATTTACAATCAACATAAAGTCTATTACAATCGAGAAAAAGTCAATTGCAATCAAGAGAAAGTCAACTACAATCGAGAGAAAGTCAATTACAGTCAAGAGAAAGTCAATTACAATTGATAGAAAGTCAATTACAATCGACAGAAAGTCAATTATATTTGATAGAAAGTCAATTGCAATCAGAGAAAGTCCATTATATTTGAGTGAAAGTCAATTACAATTTAGAGAAATTCAATTACAATCGAGAGATAGTCAATTATGTTCGAGAGAAGGTCAATTCCAATCGAGAGAAAGTCAATTACAATTGAGAGAAAGTCAATTAAAATCGAGAGAGTCAATTATGTTCAAGAGAAAGTCAATTACATTCGAGAGAAAGTCAATTACATTCGAGAGAAAGTCAATTAAAGTCAGCTTTAAGGACCAAACACGTAATCACATACTCCTCATAGTGCAGAATCAAAGACTCATAACTGCCACAGGCAGATAAGCATGTGGGTGGGTACTATTTTCAGAGTGCAAACATAAACAAACTTGCACTCTGATCATGTAAGGGGCTGGATATTTGACTGTATCAGGGGAGGGATTGTTTTTCCGAGAGCCAAGGGGTTTTTTAGTCAAATTTGTTTGTTGACAAAATTTCATGTGATTTTCAAGGGTTTTTAAGTGCTAACCCTGATAATGGAGGTACCAATGAAGAAATTGTGGAAGATGCTGTAAAAAAAATTATATACTGTATTATGCCTAATAGCCGCCCTCTACCTAATTACCGCCCCCACCCCCCTCCTGTCTGAAGCCTATCTGCAGACCAGGCCTTGGTGGCTGGGGTAGTGGAGCTGCAGACTTGCAATCCACAGGGGCTTGCTATCTCAATAATTAATATGTGAACAATACTCACAACTTCACTTACAATATGCATGCAAACATCAAAGAAAACACACACCCCTTGTAATGTTTGCCACAAACACCTGTTTAATATTTCTCAATTTCACATGATGCTACACTGTAAACAACTGTAAACAATGTACGTGGGTCACAATATGGTGCCCAGTAGCATACCCCAGCCGCTTGTAGCTTAATTGGTTAATTACCCTATAGGCATGTGGTCGAGTGTGGGAACTACAGGGCTCAACACTGATTATAAGAGATTGTAATTTTAAATACTTAGCATGCTTAGTTGTTTTGTGTCTGGACTGACATATTAATTTTTATTAGTTCATCCAAAATATATTGAATAATTCCCCCCTGAGGCAATGTTTACGCCCCTGGGGTGGCAATTAGGATAATATGGTATGGCATATAAGATTGCATAATGTAGATTTAAGTCAATATCAATGATGAAAGTCAGCATTCAGGAAAAAACCTGAAACCCTTAAAAATCAACCTGAAGATACCCCTACCCCCTTTCAGAAATGTCATTTTTGGATGTTTCAGACTAAGTTCAGACCATTTTGAATTTCACATTTGAAGAAAAAAACCTGAATTCAGGTTACCGGTATTTCCTGAAGACTCTCATCACTGCAATATGGTAAAATGTAGCTTATGGTATTGGAGCATTATGTACTAATGATATTGCAAAGAATAACTTTGTAAATTATCTATGAAGATATAATCATTTAGTTTATCTGGTGTGATGATAGTCTTGTTTCCTAAAATATTACATTTATAAACATAAGATATGTTAATATATTAAAATGTGCCAAGCGAAGCAAGGCAGAAATTTTGCCATTGAATTATGTATGTTTACTTTAAACTAAGAACTATAAACTATAAATGTTTCTCTGGGTCCCCCAAATTTTTTTTAAGAAAAACAAAAAAACATAATTAACTTAAAACATTTATTCCACATATCAGTACAGCACACCAATGGCTAGGATGAACCATCTGACCTGTTTTCACACTTCCTTCATATTTATATAATACATCTTCTCCAGTGAGTGTTCAGTATTTGTGTATGTTCTTTGTAACTACACACTTCTTGAATCCTTATGTACAATACAAATTTATTCTATTTCCATTTAAATAATGCATGCTTATAGATCTCCGCGGACACCGAATCCTGGGCCTGTTGGGGGTTCAGTTAGTGAGGTGAGCCCTCCTTTAGGTTCTGAGGCAAACCTATGATTCTGCCCTGATCTACAAATATATCCAATATTTGAAAAAATTATAAATAAAAGAAAAGCTGCATCAAAATGTCAAAGAAATATTAATTTTCCTTCTTAAAATTCCATCATCATGTTTAACCAGCAATAACTGCTTATGGTAATTGATATTGGAATAACCCTGTTTGGTTCTTCACCTTTGGTTCTTCAGTGAATTAGTTACATACCTTGGTCCAGCTTTGGGTGTTCTTCCAGCTTTAATGTCATCTAAAATTTCGTTCATATCTTCGACTGTTAAGTCTTCCTGTAAGTATAAAGAGAAAATTAACCCTGGTTGATTAGAACCTTACAAATAAATATATAATACTGTGAACCAATCAAGGACTTCACATAACAACTTGCCCAATTTCTCTGAGGTGGCATTTTTGACTCAACTTGCCATGTAAGGGGAAAAAGATTCCAAAATCTATGCAAACAAGTATAAACAAAATCTGTTTTCTTGATGAAAACATTGTAAATCTTTTGCAGATGTTATGAAAAGCATTTGCATTAGAGCAATTCAGTGAGATGCCAATGACATGTCACATTAGATTCAAGAATGTGAATGATCCAGATGGATTATTTTAGCGTATAGGTACAGTATTATAATGTGATATTTTGTGAAATCAGGGGGACAATTTAGCAAATTTCAGTCTTTCAACTGAATGAAATACTTCCAGTATCATTTTTATATGTCTGTTCTTTAGCCAGTGATCACCGTATTGTTATGTTTTCTTTCTAGTCATTGCCGGTACTGATTTATGTGAATAAATGTTTTGAACAGATTTATGGGGGTTTATGACGGTATTTTGTGCCACAGATCAAGCAGCTATATTTTTTTATTATAAATACAGGTATAATGCTTTCTAAATCATCCTTTTATAATCTTGACTTCCAAACTTCAAACTTCCTTAATATTTACCCCCTCCTCCTTATATCTTTCATCAATCTACCTGTATTTAGCTGCCTGATACTTACAAAGTAATTGTCATTGATCTGCACCATGGGGGCGTTCACACAGGCTCCAAGACATTCCACCTCTGATAATGTGAACATCTTATCCTTGGTCGTCTCCCCTACCTCAATTCCTAAGAAACAACGAATCAGTTCAGAAATTAATGACACCAAGAAAATAAGTTTTGGACAATTTTATATCTAGATTTTCAAAAAGCATCTTTGGAATTGGAGTTTCCTTCCACTTTTATGATGGGAATAATGGGATGAATAAATAATTATTTTCATCCCAATAAATTCAAATAGTTCTAAATTAAATTAAAACAAATGGGAGATTTTGAGCATTGTTTCTTCAAACAAACTTTAGCAAGATGAGTAACTGACCTAGTTTCTGCTTAATTGTTTCCAAGATGGGTTTGCACCCGATGCCACCCAGCATGCAAGGTGTAGTTGTGCAGATCTGAATATGATGCTTGCCAATTGGCTCTCTGAAACATAAATAGACCATTATATTGATATCAACATGACTCTTTTCCAAAAATACAGCATGTCCGATAAAGGACCAGTCACACTTCCACGATCTCTCTTAAGACTACACAGGAATTGGCACGATTGCTATGATCGTTTTAAATAGCACAAAAAACAATATTCCAATGACAACATGCTAAGACAAGGCACGTTCAGACCCAGACCCAACTTGACCATAACAAGACCAACACATGATCAACACGTTCTTCCCTATCATGTGACTATTTATATAACCTGGCCCTCAAAAGTTGTATGTGTTTGCCAGGTGGGCATAAAAAATCAGTAGGCCATCCTATCATGGACATATGGCATGACGCATACATAATGCAGACAAATACCTATTCAAGATATCCCCAAGAAGCTATGAGACTGCATTCCGACAGTGTGGGGACTGACACAAGATTGCCTATCAGATGGCATTCACATCATGGCCATGACACAATTGTTTTGAACAGTTCAAAACAGTCGTGAGCCAGTGTCGACCTCAGCAGACCTAACAGGACCCTAGCAGACCATTGCAGACCCAAGCAGACCACTCCACACGTGTTCACGTTCTGTTTAACAATGTGTGAGGATTTAACAGATCGTAGCAAGTCGTGTAGTAGATCTTGCATATTAAGGTCTATAATCCACAATGAAACACTGGGACAGACTTATGTTTTTTTGGCTTAAATGTGTTCAAAGTCATGTTATTTGTTAATTTAGCACAGAAAAAGTAAACTTAACCAGCTAGTCTTAAACTTTTATTATTTAAATTGAACCCGTTTTAACTACCGTTAAAACGGGTTCGACTCAGTTATTGCAGCTGGACACCATGTGTGCTGTATGAGAAATACCCCCCACTGACGTCATAGCCTCACTCTCATCCTGGAATCCCCCAGCGCATGCAGAGCCGAAGGCAGTTACGTAAATATACGAGACCACACGAAGTTCTCTCCCGATGCTTCAAACTGATTGTGGATTATAGACCTTAATCAATATTTCTTGATAGATAAATTATATTAGATACGGATATAAATGTTAACAGGAGTCTTGGTAAAAAAGCTGATTTTCAGATACATGTCAGTTTGATATCATCATTTATTCATTTTATAATTGCAAGCTTTAAAACATAGGCTAAAGGCCTAAGAACTCTGCTGAGCATTATTTTTTCATAGCTTTGTGGACATTTGAACAGGGAATGTTTACATACAAGGATTGTGGAGAAGTAGAACATTTGGAGAGCACCTACCTGTTGAACATGGTGTAGAATGTAGCAACCTCATACACTCTCATGTGTGGCATCTTAAGCATGTCTCCCACATAGTGCATCGCTGAGATAGGCAGCCACCCTGAATATATATATCACCACATCACAAACTAGACACTTCCACAAACTTTAATATCCTTGTTAGAGGATGCTTAAGCCTGTCTAGTTATCATCTACCATGTCATCTATCATAGCATCTATCATATCAATCAAATTATCTATTATATCATCTACCATATCTATTGTATCAATAATATCATATTTCATATTATCTATCATATCATCTATCATATCTACCATATCATCTATCATATCTATGATATCATCTATCATATCCATCATACCATCAATCATATCAATCACATCATCTACCACATCATCTATTATGTCTTCTACCCTATCATTTCTCATATCAATCATATCATCTATCATCATTTATCATATCATCTATCATGCACCCTGTGTGCTAAGGTTACAGAGGGAAAAAACAGTTGTAATTTACTTCATAATAAACACAGAAATGGGTTGAAATATGGCTGTTTTCAACAGACAATATTTAGCTTTCAACCTGAGTATTAGCATAATAAGGATAAGAGATCACAACATACCATGCTGCCTCTGTGCCAAATCAAGTAGAGGTATCACTGCTGCTTTTTCATGACCTTCTGGATAATTTGCAATGATTGCATTTGCCCTCTAAAAACAAAGCATATGAATTGGAATAATTTAATTGTTTTAATGTTTTGTTTTTTACATTATATTTAAGACGATAGGTGGCCAATTATAAGGTGTTTCACATCTTTTTACACATAAAGAAATATCTCAAATATAGGAATTCAATTTCGATTATCTGATACTTACATTTATATTTTCTTGTGTGAACTCAAACTTCACATCTGGGTTGTTTTCTGGAGAATCTCGATGCTATAATAGAACATAAACTCTCTTAAATATATACCTTCATGAGGGGAAAATAAATTATGATATGCATTATGTTTATGCTATAATCAGGTTTTTATTTTCTAGATTTAACTTCTTTGCACATATATATTCTGCTAATATTTTGGGAAACTATCAAAAGATTAGTGTAGTTATTTTTTAAATACTTAAACTGAACACTACTTTTATCCTACAATTACAGTATTCATCAATTAAGCATGAAACTGATAACATGGAATCAAATGCAAATTATTTCTTTTGACATTGCTAACTGCACTTATGGTTATGGTAAAAGTTACACAGGTAAACAGTAAAAATACACATTCAGGCTTACCACAAAGAGGTGGTCACTTAGTGCAGCTGAAGATCTATGGAGCTGCCTCACATGTCGAGACTGCAATAAAAAACACTCTTGATTAATACCATCATATAATAATTCTTATTCCTGCAATCAAATGTACAATAAAGCATTGGTGGAAACACAGAGATCACAGGCTATTTCACAGAGGTTTGGGGTATGCTTAAATGATACGTGGCCAAGAAACTGTGATACAAGCAAGCTATCTCACTAAAATCAGCCAAAATACACTGACCATGGCTAGTGTTTTGCTTAAAGTGCCAAGTTTTCCCTGTACTCTTTTAACCACTAGGTGGGCACATGTATACAATCATGTGACCTCTACTGTGGTCTCTCAGGGTTTTAGGCCTGTACCATTGGACGAATCACTCCGTTGTCCCGATCGAAAGGTGTCCCACTGTTAGCAAGACTTTATCATGCAGGTGTTTACACAAAATCACTGGTCAGCTGTACCAAGTTTGTTGACAAAGTGTCCAATGGATGATTTGAATTTTAGCAGAAGACTCGTCCACTTCCAAATGGCACAGAAATTTATGTAGGGGAAATATGATCCATGTGTAATAACTTTTGATGGGAAAGTTTGGGATATAAACATACTATACAAGGAAAAAGTGCTTGAAACCCCCATTTCATGAATACTTTGAGATTTGCACAATGACAATGCCAAAATATTAGAAGTATTCAAAAATCTCAAATTGACAAGAGAGTGAAAATCAAAGCCAGAAATGCACAGATTTGGCAGGAAAGGAATAGCAAACAATGGAACGGAAGGTCAAGAACGAATATACTGTATTTACGCGAATATAAGATGAGGTTTTCGGACCCAAACCTTCAGTTAATGTTTGGGATGGGTCGTCTTATACACAAGAGCAATGTGTGGATGGTGATTTATGGCACCACTGGGTGCCTTTTTGAAAAGTAGAAGTGACAGTGAGAAGCTCTTATTTTTGGCGCGAATATGATCAGAGCACCACCACAGTGCATTAACTCGGATTGAAATATTAATATATTGTGCAATGATGGATCCCTGATGGATGGTTTTGTTCTGTTCTCGACCTGCAAAGCGTAATTTGTGATAACATGGGGGAAATACCTATATTTATCATTTAAGGCACAATTAAAATCAATCTGTTTTGTCCGATATCCGTTATTTCGAAAATATGAAAGCTCGTAATGAAAAAGCTTTGTTTTGACGCTAAGGTCAAGGACGTCACAGACATCGTATTTACGTTTTACTTTTAAAATGGCCGCTAAACTTGAATGGTAGCAGTGCCGATGTCTCGAGAAAAACCGACTGTGTCTGGCAGACCACCACTTTCGTTGGTGGGTAGTCTGTCAGACAACTGTATGTAGGCAGGGAATCAGAAGGTGTGATTTCCACCGAATCCAACAGCCTCAATCATGTGAACCCCTTGCCTTGGCCTTGCAGCTTGATTCTGTTTCTTCTTCATGCATGTATGTTAATTGTTATTGAAAATGGAAAGCTCAGGAGCTTGTTCAATGACATCGTTGTCTCTTAAAATTTACATGTTGCAATTGAGATTAGCATGTATCTACGACACCATGAACTTACCGCAGTAGCTGATACAGCTTTTAACACTGAAGACAGCATGATGGTGAAGAACTAATTCAAGAAATTGACAGAAATAATGCAAAACTTTCGCTCAGGTCAAAGCAAGACGACCTTCACCTTGCATTTCCAACATTAGCTCCGGGCTTTCATCATGACGCGCACCTTGTAAAAATAGAATATAGATCTTCCATTTAAATATATTGACAGTCAATATTAAACGGTAAAGATTAAAAATTGGGTGACATATATATTTTATCTATCTTTTTTTGTGTATATCGTATTTCTTTTTGTATGCGTGAAGAACTTTAGAAGTTGGTTGCCAAAGAAACCTGTGGTCGTTTGAAAATGGCGGATGATCCTCAACTTGTTGATGTTTTGTTCAAGTTGTTCTCCCCAAATCAGAAGAACAAACCAAGTGTCAATATGTGATTAGGTACAACTGCAACAAAACGTGACATTATTCGTTTTGAATAGGTAAGTTTGATTTGGAAAAAGTTGAGATTTAAACAAATAATTAGACAACAACACTGTCATCAGGAACTTTACTTAGTCTTCTTTTCCAGGTAGGAAAATAAAAAAAATGGTTTGGGTCAAAAGGCAAAACTCAAATAAATCAAAAGATGACAGTTACATTGTATATTCTTTTCTTGCATGATTGATAAGTGAGGGTCACATCATTGCCCACCCATTCAAATTCTTCACTGCACTGAATTTCCTTCTTCTACATTTCATGAAAACAATTATATGAGACAACAGATTTACATGCACATTTATTGATGTGCACATTGTCATTGTGGCAAAGGTGAAGATACTGTGCAATTTTCATAATTCACTTGCAGTATTCATATAATCTTTTAAGCAAAAAAATAAGTGTTCTACGTGTGAAATGCTTGTAAGATAATTATCCTTATCCTAATTATGATCAAATGTTATGAATGCACAAATCATAATATTGTTAGCTCTACATGCAATAATTGGACATATTAATATATCAGAATCATTAGTCAGAATCATTAGTCAGAATCAATATTTACTAAAATAATACACTTACAATGTTGAATCATGATTCAAAGGTATGACATGAATGAGTGGATATACATATATATACATGTTATTTCACTTTCTGAATTTTTTTGCACAATATCACTGAGATTCAACTTTGATGTGTTCTACCATGGCAAAGAATTCTAAAAACAAATGAAATCATATTCTGTTTGATACAACAAGCCTTTACTAGCCAAATACACTGTCAATCATTAAGGCCTGTACTAATCCTATGTACCCTTGATTCTTAAGGCCTTTACCGACCCTATGCACCCTAGATTGTTAAGGCCTTTGCTCAGGCTACAGACCCATTGGTAGCTGCTCATATGGTCCTTTAGATTTCATGAAACCGGTCTCATTTAAGAAGGAGAAAAGTTGAGCAGGGGATTATCTTCAGACTAAATTGCTGGAAATTATAAGTATGTTTGTTTAAATTAGCTCAACAAAGCACCAGATGGGTTCCAAAGTTACTGATCTCAGTGACCTAGCATTGTTACATTGTAAAAAGTCAGACGTCATACCAACATATAAGATTTTAAATGCACATTTTTATTTTTCAAAGATTTAAACCACAAAAAAATCAATCTCACTTTGCATTTAAACCTTTGGAACAATTATTACAGGTTTTATTGCACCAGCCATGTCTAAGAAGAAGACCACATCACAGGCTCCCACTTTGGGCACTGCCTCAAAGGACAAGTACTTCCCAATTCTCGTTAAACTGGAACCAACCAATGAGGTTTTCACCCTAAAAAAAGTCTTCTATGACATGGAGATTAGTGAGCTGAAGCACTATGCTGAGTTTGGGACAGGAGTGCCCTATCACATGCAGCGACTCCATTATCTGGATGAAGGTAATTACGCATCACTTGTATTACACCATCACCCATAGAGCACTCGTATTGATTGATATGGAATCACCTTAGCCATTAATCTGGCAGGGATTAATAAAACCATTGATTATTTCATTCCTTATCAAGCTTATTTGGCTATGCACTGTTATTCCCTATAATGAGTATGAGGTTAAATTTATATTTATATTTATTTTCTTGTGGCGCAAGTTATATGCATCCACTGCTATTTGATAGCATGTTTGAGTTGAACTCATCATGATATGAATAAGAATAACTTCAGCAAGAATTTCCTTTCTATAGGTGATCTACAAGACCATACTGACGTGAGGTCAAATGATATTGTTCCTTCAAGCACACTCCATATGAATGTATGGAATATGTGGCGCCACCTAGTTGAAGCTGTGGCTTCAAATGACATTGATCAGGTACCAGTTTTATAGGATTGTTTCTGTTTATCACTCAAATTAAACATGAATATATTATAAAGCTTATCAAGATTTTAGATGATGAAATACTTAAGCCTGCAAATATAATGTGTCATGATGCCTTAATTTATTTGTAATTTTTACATTTTTCTGTTTAAGTAAATGATGGAATATGTTTTGTTGGATTAAATTGAAATGATCTCTTTTGTTTCCAGTATTTATCAGTTTATCATATTTTTTTATTTAATGTTGTAAGTTGTCATTTATGATCTCATGATTATGTATTTTAAATATAAAAATTGGAAATAGCTCTGTAAATATGTCCAAGTCCTTGCTGGTATTAGATATCTTAGCTTTGTAGTAAAATCTTATGGAATGAAATACTGCCAGTATGAAATAAAACAAGAACATTTCACATTTCAGGATGATGACTTGAGCTTGTTAAATCAACAATTTGGATTATTTTCTCCTATATTTGCAGGTTTTCTTACAAGGTGTAACACAGGACACAGATTATAAAACTCCAAACTCAGAATATATGGGCAAAAGTGCCAAGTCTATATGGGTAGCTGATCGAGCTTTTACAGCCCTCTATATTGCAGCCCACAGGGGCTATCTTAAGATGTGTGAAAAACTTATTGATGCAGGTTTGTGTACCAAATTATTTTTTTAATGTTAGCCTTTGATCTGTAAAATATAAGTGTGGTTTTACTTTTTCAAACTCTTCCTTTCTGTTTCATGATCCACAGGGCTGTATGAAAGCAAATACTTCTTTTGCATCTTATTTCTTTATAAAATATGGTTCAAACACTGAACACTATCTCTAACCTCGCCTATGGGAGCCTCATGAGGTGTTCTTACAGCAGCAGGAAACGATGAAACAGAGATCACAGCTATCCTGAAATACTGAATTTTCATTTAGCATTAAATTTTAATTAAGCACTGAATTTTCCTTTAAAATGAAATATATAACTGAAAAGAATTTTATGGAATTTTATGGAATTCTTGAATTGATCTGGTTTGAGGTGAAGAGTTCAAATGTAAATGCAGTGATTATGTTAAAAAATCTTCAGAAAACTTCTTGCACGAAAGAAAATGAAAAATAATATTTGTATTTGCCTGTAAATCAATATGATATCATGAACATTTACTTGGCAGGTGCTGACGTGAATGGACGGACATCCCTGGGTAGCACCCCGCTGCATGTAGCAGCTGCTATGGGACACGGCACGGTGGTTGATTCTCTCCTTGAGAAAGGTGCAAACATTGATATCACAAAAGTAGCAAAACTGATGACTTGTTACTTACATAATATTAATTTTGAAAATTTCTCATGATCAAGATTTTGATAAGTTGACATTTATGATCATCTCAGATTGAAGTCAGATATTTGAAAATTATCATTGTCATTTAGGTGCAGACATAGATGCTGTGGACAAATTTGGGGCTTCAGCACTGGCAGTTGCTAATAAATTTGGTCACAAGGGTTGTGAGCGCCATCTGTTCCTATTCCGGTGGCAGCAACGTGCCAAGAAGATGAAGCCCCAATTAGAGCATGAACTGTTTGCCCACCAGTACTTTGACTCGGCCCTGCCTGTGTGGCTTGCTGGCAAGCAGGCTCAGATATATTACACTCAGATCCTGCCTCCTGGAGAGTTTGCAGGAAGTGGCTTTGAGGCTCCAAAGCGGCGACCGAGGTCTGGATCAGCAGGGTCAGTCAGCACCAGAGATGGCACCCCTGAGAGGTACAGTCAGCTGCAGGACTCCACAATTCAGGTTGAGCTGGGAGGTGAAACCCTCGACAAAACCAGGAGACTTCATTCATCAACAAGAGCGACAAGTAAGCTAAAAAATAACAAAACTATATATCACCATATATAATTAGATTAATATAACTTAATTTCTAGGTTTACACAATCAGTAAATCACGTTTCTTTCAGGATCAGTTATTGTTAAATGTGATATATGCATTTCAATATTAATTGTATACCATATTTTTACCCAACCCCTTTCTTATCTCAGACTGTATTATGATAGAGGTGAGTGTTTGCAGGTAGGAATTTAAAACAATTCCACATTTTCACACTTTTCCACTTTTTTACATTTTCTGTATTATATTTATTTTATTTAGGGAATGGTGGAAACAAACTATTTCTGGAATATCGTCCAATCATTTGACTTAGGATTCTTGTATGGATATAAATGATAAAGATTGGTTAAAGTGAATTATACTTATCATATCAATGTATTTTGAAGGTGGTAAACGCCTTGGTGGTATGCCTGCTATTCGTGAGGAGAGTCCAACATCCAGGTCTGGGTCACAAAGCCGCGGGTCAGGATCCCAAATGGGGTCAAGGCGACCCATGTCACATGCATCTAGCGCACATTCTCGCAAAGTCTCCACTGACAGAAAGGCCATTGACAAACAGACATATGGCTTTATTAAGTAGGCATGATTTTTCATTGCTTAATCTTAAAACTGGTCAAATTGTTAAGAAAGAAGACTGAGTGATAAATTTGAACTTTTGAGATTAAAAATGAACAATGATATGTAAGAAATAACCAGCCAATTTTGGAATTTTTAATGCAAAGATTTCACCACCTGCTATTGATTTTCAAAACAAATTTCAAGCAGCTAGAATAATGCAAAATTTTTATGAAATGCCCTTAACTGCCAGAATGTTCAAATTATTGAATTTAAATCAATCCTTTCAAAATAACTCAACTATCATCTTTGATTCATTTAAAAAAAAAAATAAATGTTAATAATGTAGATTGAGAACCTCACAAGCAAAAGCATCCAAATGTATTGACAGGGTATTGATTTGAATTCACAGGCAAAAGAAAGAAAGCAATTCAAAAGCCAAATCCTTTGAGGAATGGATAAGAAAGAAGCAAGAAGCAGAGCAACACCTTATCGACAAGAAAAAGGCGGAGATTAAGATGAAGAGGATAGCAGAAGAGGACAAGTGGGTATCTCTTATTCTCAACAATATCTTTTGTCAACTAGCCTTGGTTTATTTGCTTTGTGAATTAATTATACCTTGATTAATCAATCAGTGAAAGTTTGATTTTCCGATGATGTAAAATGTTAAATTTAAGTGTAATTCTGGGACCATATTCAACCTAAATTTGAATTGTATGGATGGTAAGCTGTTGTCTGGAGATTTGTATGATTTCGAACCAATATTAATATTATTGCATTTTGCTTATTGCCTTGGTTAGATAAGGGTAAGTGACCAACTGCAGCACATAATTATGTTTCACTTCATTTGATGTTGTATTGTTTAATACTTTATAGTTCCCTTTTAAAAATGAGTGTATCTTACATTAGACACAGTTTAGGATATGTCAAAGGAAATACACTGGATTTAAGTGATTTTGAAAACATACTTTAAATGCTTACTAGTAAGGATGGCAAGGTATTAATATGTGGCATAAAGTGCAGTAGTATTGTTAACCTACCATGCGATCAGATCCTGCCAGCTCAATGTTTCAAAGGGAACTATATTGAATTGATTTTTTATTGTTGTAAAAGTGTTAACTTTATTATAGTTAAAAAATAATTTGTTTCATGTCAGTGTTATTTTAGATATAAATATGTTTAACAGATCAACACAATAAAGAGGTTATTCATATTCTTGATAAAATTCACCTTCAAAATCTAGATTAAATCTGTCAGAATAAAATTTCAAACTAAGAGAAAGCATAAAGAAATGATAGGATATTCTGTAGCCATTAGATTTTGTTTGTAGTTCTAGATATAAAAATGCATGCCATATTGTAGATTAGATAAATGAATTATTTTCAGAGTTATTGCATAAAAATGTATTGCATGAACATGTATTGATTAGAAAGGATTTACAGTTGACTAATGCAACATATTTAAAAGTATTTCCACACAAATGCATAATTGCATATATTATCCAGTATTGGTTTGTATGCTCTAGTTGTTTGTTTATGTGGAGATTTTCATACCCAAAGAAACTTTGCAAGGATCATTTTCAAACCATTCCTGGCAAGAACCAGTCTTGAACAATGTTAAATGAAATTATACACTGGTCAGCCTTGAAACTCTACCTTCATTTCCATGGCGACCATGTCCTTATGACCTCCACACCACCTGGAACATTGTTTGATTCTCAGTGTTATCAATGTCAATGTATATTGTTTGCTTACTTTGAGAAGCTGAAAGATGGTATTAATTGCACACAAATTTTTGGGGGGTTTGCAATGGCAATGAGCATTAGTTTACCTCTAAATTTGGGTTTGAAGCACTCCCCTTATTTTAAACCCTGTAAAATCCAATTTATGGAGTAGATTGACTGTATTTTGTTACTATTAAAACAAATTGTATTGACATTGTAGGAAACGTCAGGAGGAAATGCAAGATAAATCTTATGAGCAATGGCTGGCAGAGAAGGAACAAGCCACTAACCCAGTGACAAAACCAGCAACAAAACCGGTAGGCAGACGGCAAGCTGGACTTACTGTGGCAGCCACCAGCACTTCCAGCCATCAAAGGGGCAGCGACAGGGATGCACAGGCTGATACAGGGCCCCTTACAACCCAGAAGATTATACGCAACATCATGAAACGGCGTGAGGAGGAGCAAGGCCAGAGGCAGATGGACCACATTTCCTGGGAGATGAACAAGGAAATGAACTTGCTGGAGCAGATACGTGCTGGCAAGACACACCTACAGAGGATGTCACAGAAGGTCTAATGCTGCCTCAGCAAGACACAAATACAGGGTGTCACAGAAGGTCTAATGGTGCCCTGGCAAGACACACATACAGAGGATGTCACAGAAGGTATAATGGTGCCCTGGCAAGACACACATACACAGGGTGTCACAGAAGGTCTAATGCTGCCCTGGCAAGACACACATACAGAAGATGTCACAGAAGGTCTAGTGCTGCCCTGGCAAGACACATGTACAGAAAGTCTAATGCTGCCAGGGTACAAGTACCCTGACTATAAACGGTGGCATATCTACCCCCTTGTAACCAACTTTTAGTCCAAGCTGTACCTTAAACAGGAGTGACTTTGGTACACTATAAGAGACTTCATGTTTTCTATGTGGCCTGACCAGAAATTCATTGGAGTCATTTTCAAAGACTTGGTGTGTCTAGTCTGATTGGCTGCAGAGCTATACCACTGTATTTATTCTGAAGGATACTTCATTAAGGAATCTTCCTCACAAAGGATACTGTCTCATATAATATAACAAACATATCCTATACATACCTCCATAATGTTAGCAGTTTAGCACAATCTTTAAAGATATCTCAGTTTGAATATCATTTTTAAGATATAGTATATGATCAATACTTGCAGATATGATCAGGGTTCCATGCCAAATACCAATATAGCCTTCTGTGGTGATATTCTACAGAGCATATTTTATTTTCCGGGGTATATTTTTTACTGTCAAATTGCAGCAATCACTCTTCTGTCAAGAATTGAAGAATGTTTTTTAAGTATTATACCTGTAATATTCTAATGTATAAGTTACACAGTCTATGACTGGCAGATGTGTGATATTATGCAGGAAAGAAAAGTATTGGATTCTATTTATCTCTTTTTTTTTGGCCCTTCTCTCTGCAGTTAGGGTAATCAATTTTGCCAAAGAGTACAGAAATTTATGTAAATGACGAGCATATATACGTTTATCTCAATGAAGGGTATACATCTATTTGACATCGATGATGGCATGAACAATTTGTACCATCTTTGATGTATATTAAGAATTTGTGACATCAAAATCTGGCTAAAACATTGTGACATTAAATAACACATTAAATTGTCATTCATGATTGACACATTGTATGAAATAATTTATAGCATAATATACAGGTATCATTTGTCTTATTTGCATGAGACAGAAGCATTTGAAAATGACAACCCAATGTATTATATATTAATTTGCATTTGATCTCAAATTTACAATGATAAATATTTTTTTTATTAATTTCAATCCAATCTGGATTCTAAATATAATATTTAACAATTTCAGAAAAAATGTATTAATAATTGAATTTTTATCAAGAATGAATTGTTTATGGATAAATAAGCAAATTAGTGCATAATCAAATTTCAAATGGCATAATATTATAAATTTTAGAATGTATATAAATCTGATGCCTTTACAGCAATTGTTATGAAGTATTTAACGGTAATTGTAATGTCTTTTTGTTCTGTGATAAAATATGTAATTTATTTGTTCTGTGATAAAACATTTAATTTATTGTAAACCCAGTGAACAGGGATAATTTTATGTATTTTAATCATGGTGGAATAAAAGAATTGGAATAATATTCTGATGATTTGGCTTCCTTGAGTCAGGAATAGTAAATATCTAGGACTGCAGGGTGCTGCCACCTATAGTACGATTGCAAGTTACTACCGGTATCTTGTTTTTGGTCAGTGATTGGGTTTTAGAAACTTTTTGTACACTTCCAGTATGTTGTTTGCAATGGTGTAATATGGCATCCTGAATTGACTTAAATTGCCTAAATTTGCATAATTTTCTCTAATGTTAAAATGAAGGAATACCTTGTGAATTTCACTGGGTGGTTATTTTTCCTTCAAATGGTATCTGCCTTCATAGTTACAATAATAACTCTTATCTCTGACAAACTGAATGCAAGTTTAAATTTGGACAATAAATATAAAGTGCAAAGAGCATCAAGGTCCATTCAAACCAGTCTATGATCCTACAAAGTAAATTTTCTTTGTCCACAAGAAGATATCTGCTTAAAAATAGAAGTGATTTGTTCTTACATTCACTTAAGTTTTTCGGCCATTTCGTAACACAGCATTGCCGGCAGGTTTTATATCCCTGCTACACATGGTATAAAAATGGCATGACAATACCAATTCACAATGTGACATACTATTAAGGTCTATAATCCACAATCAGTTTGAAGCATCGGGAGAGAACTTCGTGTGGTCTCGTATATTTACGTAACTGCCTTCGGCTCTGCATGCGCTGGGGGATTCCAGGATGAGAGTGAGGCTATGACGTCAGTGGGGGGTATTTCTCATACAGCACACATGGTGTCCAGCTGCAATAACTGAGTCGAACCCGTTTTAACGGTAGTTAAAACGGGTTCAATTTAAATAATAAAAGTTTAAGACTAGCTGGTTAAGTTTACTTTTTCTGTGCTAAATTAACAAATAACATGACTTTGAACACATTTAAGCCAAAAAGTCTGTCCCAGTGTTTCATTGTGGATTATAGACCTTAAGTAATAACATGACAAATGATTTAGTTTATGCAAAACGTTTATTGATGACATATATGTATGAGTTCATATCTACATGTATGATATCCAATAATGCTGAGCATGATATAAAATCTATACATTATAAGTATATAAGTACCCTTGTCCCTCAGGTCATGTTATGGGGTGAACATCTTTAATTTACAAAAAATTAAAAGACGAGTGATTTGGCAGCATAATCACAAGAAAATAAACACAAGTCTATTTAAAAGCCATTTCCAAGTGCTCAAGCCTGAAAACATTTTGAGAAAACAATTATGTATAAAGAAAATTTTTTACCATTTTTGAGAAATGTAGAATTTTAAAAATTGAAACAAGTGAAGTTAATTTAGATCCAAGTTATGTAGGGTATTCATTGATATTTAAAAGCAGAAAACAGGTTCAAACAAACACAGGAAAAGTGTGGAAAAAGAGCAAGAAATTCCTTTCCCTTAAAGATGGATGTCACAATGACACCAGTCGCATGTCCTTGGTTTCCATACAAATAACTCGGTGACAAATTTCACTAATGTCTGCCAAATAATGTCCACATTTTCTAAAGACAGACACTTCAAAAACTGCACATTAATGGTTTAAACGTGGATATATTTCAAACACAATTTGTCAATATAATATTATGAAAATGGGTTTTAACTTTGGACATTCACCCAAATGTTGTACAAAATTTCTATAGTACCATAAGCTCTTATCCATAAGATTAATCAAAAGGGATAACGGAATCTCAAGCCTTATATTTAAATAAAAACCAAAAAGTCAATAACGGTTAACAATTAAAGAGTTAAAATATTGAAATCAAGGTTCATGAATTCATCCGAGATAGCATAAAATATTTCTTACTTCATTCTACTATTTGTACAATGTATTTACAACCATTTTTTTGTTCTATCTAAGTAATTAATCAGTTTATAAATTCTTTGTTTTGTACATTTTATCATGTAAAGGTAAGGCCAGGAAATATTGGCATCACAATATCATGTAAGGCAGGATTAAATCTATATCTTAATCACATATTCAATTATATATTTTCAAATTTCAGGGCGGAATATTGGTGATATGTGTTCATATTTATCAACAACCATTTGGATCGATATAAAGATTAATGCAAATCACTTCAGTCTAAAAAATAATTCTGATATAGATTAAGTGTATATGGCCTTTGCACATGTTAAAATGTGAATCAATTTAATAAATTGCAAAAAATTGTCTATTACCATAGTCCCACTAATAAGCCATAGCTGTAGCAACAGCCTTTTCTCTGATCAAATACAAGAAATACAATCTACAAATATTATGAAATGCACTGTTTTCCTAAGACCAAGGTCACAAAAGGAAATATATGGAATATTAAATCCTTGGTCTATCTCTCCATGGAGTGAAGTGCATACCTTATTTTCCCTATTTGAAGTCCCATTCCCTAAGAATGAACATTCAATGTATTGGAGGTCTACTTTATAAGAGATACTTAGCAACTGGTCTAACATCACTTACAAACTGGCAAGAGACAAAATAATTCAATGTACAACAATATGCTGTCATAATTTAAGGCTGAATTTGGTGTTTTTTTTGTTTTACATAAATAGACATTGAGTTTGAATGTATATGAGTATATTATTGTTTTTTTTTTTTAAATGTTGAACTTTATGACATGTGTAATTGTTTATCTTTTTTTAAGTAAGGGATGGAAGGCCCAAAATAGACAAAGTAGACAAAAAGTTGTAAAACAAATAGTATAATACCATCAACCTTAAAAGGTATCCCTGAATTTGGAAGCAACTACGATCAGAAATTCACATGAGTAAAAAGTGGACACAGATCTCTCATATTGATAGTTTGGTCGAAATTGTATCTCTTTGAAAATCATTCACTTTAAAAGTTAACAGCCCTGACTTTTACAAGCCATTAATTCATGAGGTGTCACCGTAATCGCAGATGAGAAGCAGTGCAATTTCCCCCAATAACTCCTCTGTTTGTGCCGAACTCTATTCATCAAGGTCACATAAATCAAACGTTCATCTCTTTGAATATTTTACAAAAAAAAACAAAAAAAAAACAAAAAAAATCACAAAGACTCAAACACTCATGTACATCATAATGTTACTGAGCAAGTGGAGATAAGTTGTGTACGTTTATTTGTTCATGAGATAACAAGTGTATACGAGAGCTAAAATGCTCTTGGTATAAACCTTTTTGTACACATAAAGTCCTGGTGAAAATTCCATCTCATGTTTGGTTATCCACCCAAGCCCAATCCCTTTTGACTTCCTGGAGTCTCTGACAATAATACACTTTGCAGAATATAGGACCATGACCTCACTCTGACATTTGCAAACTTTGTTTTACAATCTGCGACCACAGAGAATAAATACTGTTCTGATCATTTCTCACAAATATTAAAATTAGCAAACATCATTTCCTTTTCTGGGGTTAATCTTTTTACCTCAAACATGTCTAAAGACAAGATTACAAAGGGTGATCAATAATCCAATCAAGATCAAAGGTAAGGTCAAATCAAGGGTAGGACTATAAGGTCACAATGGGAGAATCTTTGTCCTCTAGAAGTTTAACCGAGTCTGTGATATTATTGGCAGGTTGTTCTGGCGACTCTGATACCATGAGCCCCTCTACCACTAAGGATGAAGATGAAGATTTAACATTGTTATCACTGGTCTCCTCCTGGCTTGGAGGGGGAGTGGAGTCCTTTTTATTATTTGTGCTTTCACTTATATTATTATTGCTTGTGGAAATCTTGTTTTCAGTGAGGTGATCATGAACCACATCCTCTTCATCTTCGTGTGTTTCCTGAACCTCATCGCTGTCATAAGAGGGCGCTGAGGATGACTGTGCTGATCGTAGAGATGCCGATGATTTCTGTGACCGCTGTGAACCTTCTTTTTTAGGGGCAATATTGTTTCTCTGATTCACTGGCTTAACAGTGATTATCAAGTTTGAACTATTAGCGACCATCATATCAGTGACTTGGTCCAAGGTTTTCCCTGTCACCTCGATTCCGTTCACTTCTAAGACCTCATCATTGACGGCTAAAAGTCCAGTGCTTTCTGCCAAGCCACCCGGCACCAAGCGTGAGATGAATATCCCGGGAACCTTCTCTAATCCATGCGGCGTCACCCTCACACTGGTTCCATCTCGGATGTAAAACCCTAGCGGTTTATCAGAGCCATTTTTCATGAGTTTCACCCTCCGATGTGACTCTGGTACAACGTCTATGTCTATGATGGCTGAGACCCTGCGGAAATCTCCCGGCATGCTGATCTGTATCTGGGCCCCTTTTGGCTTGGGTTCCGCAGCAATCAGTTTTGTTATTGGATTCTTCTTCCTGCTCCCAATCGTTCCATAGCCATTCATTTCCGCATACGACTCTCCTACAATGAGAAAAAGCCCTTGTTTTAACAGAGTCAAGATGTTTTTAATATGATTTATAATTTAATCTCCAATTAAAATTTGACCAATGCTTATAAAAGTTAATTTGGCTATTGCCAATGAAACTATGAAACCATTAAAACTACAGGAAACATTGAGATTAGGTACAGTATAGTATGACAGTTTGACCCTACATTATCCCACCAGATGTCAGTAATGTAGCCTTTCCATTGCCAACCTTGCCGCAACCAAGCAAAATATCTTTAATAAATTCATCAAGTTAAATGCAACCACTCTTAACTTTTCTTGATGGCCTATATGCATAATATGCAATATTATGTGGATTTTGAATGCCTATATGCAATATAAAAACATTGAAAACTGTTTTTGAGAAGGGTACTGTGTTACAAGCAGGAGCATTTACATATACCATATAAAGAGTTTAAAACTCTTCATGTGGACATGTCAAGATACACAAGGAGCTTGTGACAATTCAGCAAGGATGGGTTTTGAGGGATGGCAGGTCACTGGTTTGTTTGCTGAGCTTATATATAATGGTGCAGACTCATGCTTAAATCCTGGTGTTGCTTATCAGAGGAGTTCACCTTCAGTAAACATTGACATTAGGAATGACAGGACAGTCACTCACAGCTCCTGCATTCTGCGGTTTCTACTGGACATTTTCTCTCTCTCTCTGAGAACCCTTCACTTCCATAATGGCATGCATGTTAAACAGGCCTCAACATTGAGGTTGATGACACTGGCCAGCCGGGCCAGTTAATCAAATTTTTTTCCAAACCCCAAATGATAGTTTGTGGCCCAAATGTTGGACACTATAAATTAAATACTTATTTTATTGGCTCTGTGACTCACAAGTGGCCAGTGATAAAATAAAATAAAACCTGTTCAATATAACTTAATGATGTATATCACCTTGATTTATTGCACTATCTGACAAAATATTCAAACATTAACAAAGTAAATGTTTATTAATAAACCTCCTGCATTCAGTATTTGGCATCAAATGAACAGAGCTCAGTTAATAAAGCCAATGCATTCTCCTTATCTTTCAACCCTCATGCTTATCTGGAGCTAAATATTTCTGAAATTTTACTTGGCAGGTGTGGGTGGGTACTCTTTAGTATAATATCACCCCAATTAACATTGGGATATCATATGTCAGACCCTACATTGTATTTCTCCTAAATAATGCCCTGGTTACTTGACACAGTTAATTTCCTGAAATAAAAGATTCTCAAATATTTCATACATGCAAAAACAGCAGAGATCCGTTCAAGTCCCAGCCAGGTTTGAGCACTATTTAGAGGGAATACTGCAGGTAGTGAGCATGTAGCCTGTGTCACCTGTATTAGGCCCATTAGGCTTGTTTATATGAGTCAGGGGATTTCCCTCAAACGACAAGCAGCATATTTGATTATTACCGGGAGTTCTCTTAAAGTTTGACCCCTTACCTCACAGCTTAAAATCTGCGCATTGCTTTGTGACAGACATAACATGAGTTTCTTGGTACATGACATTGTTTATTGTTAAGTTAGCAGCAGGTGCTTCCCCCTTTAAAATATTTTACCTGGGTTCAAAGAGGTCACAAGGGTGTTCCAGATTATGGAGCACTGGGCAAACAACACAGTATACATTCACACTTTGCTGACCTTCCCTGTTTGAACTTCCCCAAAATTCTTATTAAACTAATTTTGGCTATCAAATTCACTTTATTAAGCATGGTCAGGTTTTCTCCAACTGCATGATGGTCAAAAGTACTCCAGAACTTTAAATTTGTGTGTATATATATATATGTGTGTTTTTTATTTGGAATGTGATTTATGTAAATCAGCCAGTCCTGTAATGGATACCAACAATTCAATCACCATATTACTCAGTATATATAATGAGATTCCTGACAGAGCAATGGTCGGCTTAACCTAACTCGTTCCTGTGTCCTGCTTTATCTTTCTCAAAAATGTCCTATACCATTTCTAAAAGCTTGACCATAATTCATTATTGACACATTCTATGGGGTGCATATAGTGGCAATATAACATCTACTTGCATTGGTGGAATGTGAATAAAATCCATTAACTTTGTTGTTAAATGCCTGCAGCCACTTCTATTATTGACTCAATTTTCAAAATGATATATTCATTATTGCCAATATTATGTAGTAGAAGTACACCAACACTTCCTGACAATCTACACACAGTTTCCTGAACATATATATTCCATTTATCAAACTTTTCTGTTTCTTTATCTATATATTTCTCAATGAAATTCATGTTTCTACAAGCAGAACATGTTGGAAATTGCCACGAGGTGAACTCCGTCGATACAAAGCGTCATGCCATGCTCTACATATGACCCAGAAATATGTTTCATAATGAACAAAGAAAAAAACATTTCAATATGCTTCTAGCACCTTCTCCTGACCACTGGTAGTAAAACCTGCTACAATCAGACACCACCCTATATCATAATTCTAACTTATTGTGAATCATGTATGTAGTCACAGCATTTTTCGGGAAATTTCTTCACAGGAACAAAACCACAGATATGAAATGTTTGCATAAAGGATAGGGAGACCATATAACTATTGATAGATGAGAAGTGACCAGAGCAGCTTCATATTGACACAAGTGTTGACTGAGAAAAAGATCTCATAATAATGGAATAACCCGGTCACATCTGACATTCCTGCACAGAAATATACTGCCACAACACAGCACACTTCAGATATTAACTGACAGTCACACAACTCTGTCAAGAAACTAACCAAATATCACCTACAATATCACTTGATGAAATATTGTCATAATCTTGAGCCTTTCATTTGAGAGGGATGATGAGAAGGAGATAAAGTTGTCTGCAAACACTATTTTTGCTAGAACTAATTATAAAACAAATTGAATTTAACTCAAGCGACATAAGATCTTAGCATTCACAATCATACTTTATAATAAAATACTAGTTCAAGGTTTCCATGTTGAGACCTTATATGAGGAGACACTGTATAAACATCCCCATTAAACGTTCATCATTTTCACAGCATATATTGAGACCAAAAATCATAGCATGAGACAGAACACAAATTCTTGACAGCTGTAAAAAAAATGATGAACATATTTGTGGCATATGTCCTGTGGTACATATGATAAATATTCATTCCGTTAAGAATCTATGGTGATATTTGACAGAACTGTCACACATTCTTGGCGATGTCATATTTTGTTACCATGAGGTCAACATCATAATATTCCCTGTGTACACATGTCATACTCTGTTATAGCTCTGTAAATCTGCGAGACTCACATAACAATAACCTGAGTAAGAATTCTTAAAATCATAGAAAAATATCCTTTAAATAGAGAATATATCTTTATTCTGAGAGAAATCAGGATCAATGACATTAAAAAAAAGCATCACACATCTGCTTTGATTGCTTTTTCACTTTTTTTATTACTTCTATTCTTTTTTGATTACTTTTGTTTCTTTTTATTACACCATATTATCCCAATATGAAAATGAAAAGGTTTGGTGACAATTGAGAAAGTACAATCAAATAAACATAAAGACAAAAGAAAGACAAAGAGTCTCATAAATTCCAGGATGGGCAAACATACAATCAGGGATAACATCATCTGATATCATGATGATTATCAGCTGACAAAGTTCCAGACCAAAGGGGTTAATGTTGGTAACAAAACCCAGACAAATCACAATATAAGAATTACTTGTGGTGTTACGCGCCATCCTCCCGATGATAAAGCCTCCTTAACTGACCAATAAAGCGGGACTTTGTGGTAAAAAAGACATTTCCCGTCAGCTGATATTGAAGTTAGTGGCTCCACATAGATGGAAAGATAAGGCTGTCATCAAACTATCCACTGTGTCCCGTCTCACATGCTAACTAACACCCTGTGGCACCATAACAGATCCCAGAAAAAAGATGTTTGCATAAAGTTATTTAATTGTTTAGATTGACAAAACAAAATATGGGACATTCTGGTATGATTCTTTGGATATTTTATCCAGGTTTGCGACCGTTTCATCCAATCTTATCCTTTTAATATCAAGACTAATCTATGGAGGACGTACTTTTAAATTAAGAAGTACATGAACATAATTGATGATAAAATTCTATTTGGATAATCTGTCATGAGTATAGACTTGAATTAATACAGTTAAGAATGATATAATCTGTGGGTCCTAATTAAAATTTGAAATTCAGACGGAACTTGGAGTTCAACTGAAACTTTAACCACCTGACTCAATGTTTACTGATGAGGTCTGACTGAGAATGAGGCTCTGCCCTCAGGTCATAGTTCACTTCACATGCGACCCATGCCATCCCAGGGTTGGGGTTTAGAGTGCCCTGGGTGCCCCGAGGGGGTCTGAAATGAGCTACAAAAAGGTGGCACATTATGCCACACATATGGGTGTGTGACCCCCAAACATCTGATGAGGTGGGATGTAGCTAGCAAATTATAACATGCATTCTAAGTTTAGTCCAGTCCAGTCTCATATGGCACGCACCTGGCTGCCGACATGTCTGTTACACTTGTAAGCCATAAACCTGATAAGCCAAGGACCACCAAGAGCCCATCTTGCTTGTATCCACCTCAACTACCACCACAGACAACTTACTGCCCGGCCCTGGCTGTCTGCACTATCCAGCCTCTGACAAAGAAGAATACCAAGCAGCCAAGCATTCTGACAGTCTCTGACAGGGGAATTCCACTATCATACTTAAGATACAAAGTGGGGTTTTACCTGAGTTGCTGCATGGTACTTGTGCTTACTTTAATTTAAACTCATATATACTTTTGCCTATACATTATTTCAAACATAGCTGGATTTTGTGATTGGGAAATTGAAATATTCAATTCAACATAATATGTCGTAAATGACAATATTATTCCTGTCATACTGAGTTGAGCTTTGTTTCCTCTGTTTATCATGTTTATTTTGCCAAAAAGATAATGATATTATATTTTTCTGGGATTTGCTCCTAGCTATGGCAACCTGTAGTTTTCTCAGAGTTATGTGTGACCATAACCATCAAACCTCCCATAAATATCCTCCACCAGACATGTATGACAAGCCAAAACTTCAATAAATCTTGACAAACTAGATCGCCTTCCTAGCCAGTACAGTTAGCAGTAATAATGCTTTGCTTATCATTTGGTGTTGTTTTTTCTTTTTCTTTTTCACCCTTCATTCATGTATTGGTTGATGTTTTATTCAAGAAATACAGATCTCAGGTATTTATTTGCAATATTATCTTCTTTGATACAGAGGAAAGTTTAATATTCTTTTGAATAGCTAAGTGTGTTTAACATTAAGTAAATTAGAAAAGGATATAGTTAAATTAATCTGAAAGGACATGTTGATGGACATAAAAGAAACACTCTTGTTTGATGGAGTTAGCAACAGCTGTGTTCTCTTCCGGACTTCATCACATAAGAAGTGTGGATCTGTGATGGGTCACAGACTGGAGGTGACCCCTGGTGAGAGGGAGTATCAATTCTGCCAGGAATATGCCACAATACATGATACCCCACCATCATGCCTTTGTCTTGTCATTCATGATCTAGGATATAATCCTACCTGTCCCATGAATGAGCAGACACCTTTTCTTAAACAAGAATTTTTTTTCCTACAGAACAAACATCACAAATCTTTCTCCAAAGGAAAATTAATCACATGGAAAACTGTTTGTTTTATTGCAGAAAAGTCTGCTTCAAAATACATTGCCAAAATACATTGCCATTCTATCATCCATTTCCTGGGTCAAATAACACTGACATGTAAAATTGAATCCAGTGGATATAAGATGGGTCAAGTCTGACCCTGCAGGACCTGACCTCCATGACCTCCATGTGTCAGGCATCCTATCAATCCTTTGCTGAAGACAAAGCAGTCTGCCACCTCATGACCTATTTTCTCAAATGAAGAGAACAACTTCCCAAATCACTACATAGTGGATGTTCTCTCTCTGTGATCAAAGTACATGGTAACCCATTTAATAGCCTGGATCTACTGCCTATCTATTCATCATGATAAATCAACTGAGGTGAGAGGCTAAAATGTCAGAAACTGCTCAAGTTGATTCTTCAACATGTCCAAGCCTTGGAAATAGGGATACAGCAGTGCCCCCTGGTAGACATGGGAGTCAAGGTAGCCCAGTCCAGCAGACTCAGCCAGGAGACAGGCCAAAGATAAACATGCACAAAATGCCTACCCTCAAGTTACGTGATGAATTTCACACATTCATGATCTAAATCCCAGAAATATATCAAATATTTTGGACCAGTCCTGATCTGGATCTGAGTCTGCAAGTCAATCCAATGGAAGATAATCTATGGTGATTAATGTCAAACACATATACAACCAAATCCCCAGGCCAAGGACTTCCAAAAGTGATTTAAAACTCTAAAAAAGTTACATGGAAAATAAGTGTAAAGCAGTCCCACCATTCTAAACTTGATCACAGGGGGTACACTGTATGATATCAGGGAACGTGCCGGACATGGATCATATTGATGGAGATGTTCCAGGGTGTTGTGGGATGGAAGTATCCATGGAATGATTGACAGGAGAAGGTGCTGACCCCAGAGATCAGTGTCAGACCTCTAAATGACCACCAAAACATTTGTAGGTGTCAGACCTCTAAATGACCACCAAAACATTTGTAGGTGTCAGACCTCTAAATGACCACCAAAACATTTGTAGGTGTCAGACCTCTAAATGACCACCAAAACATTTGTAGGTGTCAGACCTCTAAATGACCACCACAACATTTGTAGGTGTCAGACCTCTAAATGGCCAGCATTACATTTTAGTGTCATGCCTCTAAATGACCAATATACATTTTGTAGATGTCATGCCTCTAAATAACTGCCAACAACATTTGTAGATATCAGACCTGACCTCTATATGACCACTATAACATTTGTAGGTGTCAGACCCCTAAATGACCACTACAATATTTTAAATATTGGACCTCCAAATGATCGCCATAACATTTATAGGTGTCAGACCTCTAAGTGACCACCATAACATTTGTAAGTGTTAGACCTTTAAATAAACACAATTTGTGGCTCAGATCTAATCACTTTGTCTAAAGGGGATGGATGTCAAAAGAAAACTGAGTCCTCGAGACAATGGTTGCTAAGGTTACAAAGCAGATTCTATTCCATGTTGTCATGGTGACAGCCTAATAGTGAGGAGTAATCTGTATGAAGTATGAAACATGCCATGATCTGATCGTACATGTCATTTATTTAATATATCTAGCAATAAAACAGTGCGGAAAAATCTTATAAATGTATTTCAAGTAACATTTTTCATGTGTCATATAAATTGTGCAGAATTCATTATAATCTAAAACTGCTAGTTTTAGAAATGCTAGCAAATTAACTTTTTTATTTTAATGTAAACAGGTAAATCTTCATCTCGGAGCTATAAACAAAGCATGGTAATTGGCTACCTTTATTTCCCTATACTTCAGTTGAACTCTATGTGTATTATTCTAAGGTTGGACAAAACTTTAACAAAGAGAGAACTTGTTGTCTTGGAAAACCCTGCAATTATCTTATTCAGTTAGTGTCAGGAAACAATATTTTTACAAGAACAGTCGTGAATTTAAGTCTTCACAAAGTGTATGGAAACAATGTAAACAAGAATGGTCGTGAATTTAAGTCTTCAAAAAGTGTCTGGAAACAATGTTTTAGCAAGAATGGACGTGAATTCAAGTCTTCACTAACACAAAATAATAATGCAATTCTGATGAAAGGACAATACTAATGACTAGTGTGTCAGAGAGGGATCAGACATCAAGATCTCAAATCATCCTAATCCTCTCTTATCCCACAAGCTAACCAGACACTGTTGACAACATCACACAACTTGTTGTCATGACAACAGGTACATGGTTACTATTTTGACTCAAATCATTCACATATTTTGTGCTGATCAATAAACCAATGGACACTGATCACTGAAGCATTATTAAATCATCATTAATCATCAACTGACTATTTCAATTGTTTGTCCATTTTATTAGTGACCAAAACCTGAATCTGTTAAGTTCAAAGAAAATATCTAAACTTAAAATAGAACTGGTGTCAATTTTTTTTTACTTTAGAGCACTAGTTCAAAAATATATAATAATTCTCTATTCTTATACAAAAATACATTGACTGAGTTTCAAGCCCATTCCCCACATCAGGACCCTCACAGCATAAAAAGGTTCATTAAGGATTCTAACAGTCAAATAAATGTATAGAAATATAGAAATTATTATGTGTTTTGGTTATGACGGAGAGATTCTGAGGATGTGAAGAGTGTGTAGATGATCTTGTTAGTTGATATTTTCTCAACATGTAGCAAAGTGGGCACCGCCCATCCCTAGCAGTGTAAGGCACTCCCAAAATGCTGTTCCCATCTGCTTGGTGAACTCCTAGAAAGACCATTCCATAATAAACCTCTTGAAATCTTTATAAAAGTCTAATCTTGAAAGAAACTCAGGAAACAAAGGAATAAAGGTCTACATCAATGATAGTTACTTAGGTACAAGGGTAAATATTAAAACATGTTTGAAAAAAAAATATGGTACACAATCCAGAGTGTCACAACCATGGATATCCAACATTTGTAATCTACTCTATTTATTATATGATATAGTTTTTGGCAAACACACCACTGTGACTTGCTTCTAACATTAGCCCATACCAGACAGATATATCAACATATATACATTAATGTACAGGGTGGCACTTGCCCTACCTGAACCAAAACTAAGATGTACAGTGTGGGCCTACCATGTCTGATACCAATCCTTGATGTACAGTGTGAGGCCTACCATGTCTGATACCAATCCTTGATGTACAATGTGGGCCTACCATGTCTGATACCAATCCTTGATGTACGTTGTGAGGCCTACCATGTCTGATACCAATCCTTGATGTACGTTGTGAGGCCTACCTTGTCTGATACCAATCCTTGATGTACAGTGTGAGGCCTACCATGTCTGATACCAATCATTGATGTACAGTGTGAGGCCTACCGTGTCTGATACCAATCCTTGATGTACAGTGTGGGCCTACCATGTCTGATACCAATCCTTGATGTACAGTGTGAGGCCTACCATGTCTGATACCAATCATTGATGTACAGTGTGAGGCCTACCATGTCTGATACCAATCACTGATGTACAGTGTGAGGCCTACCATGTCTGATACCAATCATTGATGTAGAGTGTGAGGCCTACCATGTCTGATACCAATCACTGATGTACAGTGTGAGGCCTACCATGTCTGATACCAATCATTGATGTACAATGTGGGCCTACCATGTCTGATACCAATCATTGATGTACAGTGTGAGGCCTACCTTGTCTGATACCAATCATTGATGTACAGTGTGTGGCCTACCATGTCTGATACCAACCCTGGATGTACAGTGTGAGGCCTACCATGTCTGATACCAATCCTTGATGTACAATGTGGGCCTACCATGTCTGATACCAATCCTTGATGTACAGTGTGAGGCCTACCATGTCTGATACCAATCATTGATGTAGAGTGTGAGGCCTACCATGTCTGATACCAACCCTGGATGTAGAGTGTGAGGCCTATCATTGATGTAGAGTGTGAGGCCTACCATGTCTGATACCAATCACTGATGTAGAGTGTGAGGCCTACCATGTCTGATACCAATCATTGATGTAGAGTGTGAGGCCTACCATGTCTGATACCAATCATTGATGTAGAGTGTGAGGCCTACCTTGTCTGATACCAATCATTGATGTAGAGTGTGAGGCCTACCATGTCTGATACCAATCACTGATGTACAGTGTGAGGCCTACCATGTCTGATACCAACCCTTGATGTAGAGTGTGAGGCCTACCATGTCTGATACCAATCCTTGATGTACAATGTGGGCCTACCATGTCTGATACCAATCATTGATGTAGAGTGTGAGGCCTACCATGTCTGATACCAATCATTGATGTAGAGTGTGAGGCCTACCATGTCTGATACCAATCCTTGATGTAGAGTGTGAGGCCTACCATGTCTGATACCAATCATTGATGTACAGTGAGGCCTACCATGTCTGATACCAATCATTGATGTAGAGTGTGAGGCCTACCATGTCTGATACCAATCCTTGATGTACAGTGAGGCCTACCATGTCTGATACCAATCATTGATGTACAGTATGAGGCCTACCATGTCTGATACCAATCACTGATGTACAGTGTGAGGCCTACCATGTCTGATACCAATCCTTGATGTACAATGTGAGGCCTACCATGTCTGATACCATTCCTTGATGTACAATGTGGGCCTACCATGTCTGATACCAATCCTTGATGTACAGTGTGAGGCCTACCATGTCTGATACCAATCCTTGATGTACAATGTGGGCCTACCATGTCTGATACCAATCCTTGATGTACAATGTGGGCCTACCATGTCTGATACCAATCCTTGATGTACAATGTGAGGCCTACCATGTCTGATACCAATCCTTGATGTACAGTGTGAGGCCTACCATGTCTGATACCAATCATTGGTGTAGAGTGTGAGGCCTACCATGTCTGATACCAATCACTGATGTACAGTGTGAGGCCTACCATGTCTGATACCAATCCTTGATGTACAATGTGGGCCTACCATGTCTGATACCAATCCTTGATGTACAATGTGGGCCTACCATGTCTGATACCAATCCTTGATGTACAGTGTGAGGCCTACCATGTCTGATACCAATCATTGATGTACAGTGTGAGGCCTACCATGTCTGATACCAATCATTGATGTAGAGTGTGAGGCCTACTTTGTCTGATACCAATCATTAATGTAGATCTTCATAGTTCGCCATACTAATAAGAAATTGGCTCCCTATCTAGATCTCCATAGTTCGCCATACTAATAAGAAATTGGCTCCCTATCTAGATCTCCATAGTTCGCCATACTAATAAGAAATTGGCTCCCTATCTGGATCTCCATAGTTCGCCATACTAATAAGAAATTGGCTCCTTATCTAGATCTTCATAGTTCACCATGCTGACTATAACCGATATACAAATTGGCACCACACCAAAATCCATAGTTTTTTTTATTAATTCATATTCTATTTTATACATACATGTATGTTTCCATGTACAGTACATCATAATTATTTTTTATATTTCAGATTTTCTGTTTGACCAAAATCTAAGATTTAGATTTTATATGACAATTAGGATGAAAACCACAATTAATAATTATGAAAGTAATCAAGTCTGAGACCATTTTATGATTTGTCCTGAAAGGTATCATCATGGTGATATTAATGTTTACAAATTATAGCATCAAAAATCCACATCATTTCCTTGAGCTCTGTGAACAAGGATCATTACTGATACAACACTGATTTCTCCAACCAATCTGTGGGAAGACCAAGGTTCTGTGGGCCTGACCATGCTGACAGGCCAGCATAATTTATAGCTTTAACATTGTGTGGTATGAAGGTGAGATAATACAGAGATCAAGAGGACTACCTGCAGGTCTGGCCCCACCCTCTGCAGATACGGAGGGACAGTGATGAAGGGTGCCTCAACACAACCTTAATCCTGCATGCCTCAACATGAGCTCAGTCCGGCAGCTCTTACTTCACCCTTCTCAATAACCATTTTATGACCTGTCTATCTACTGTGGGATCATCCTTTAAGCTGCTCCTCTGCCTGGGATTACATCAAATGTGAATCAGATACCGAAAAATAGGAGCTGAGGAGAAAAAGATACAGTACAGGGGGTGTCATGTTTTGGTTGTGTTTACAAACACCAGAAGTGAGGAGGATTCCCCGAGCCTGACTGTGAGCAGGCCAGCTCCCCACTCTCTCTTGTCAGGAACACTCAGGCTAAATCACCTGTCTGCTCCTCAACTTATTCCACTCCTGATACTCGGTGACTTGAACAAACATCCAGCACAAGTACACAGATTTTTTTTTAAATGCAATATTGTTGTCATATATATATCATGTCAGGCTGTTGCATTTTGTGCAAAGCATTCTATGAAGCAGATTGTCACAACTTATGATGGAGACCTCTCAAATGTGTTTAACTCATATATAAGTAGGAACAATTTTCTTAAAGGGTGACTTTGCAGGCAGATAAATAATTAATATGCATTGTTTCTGTTTCTGTGATCCATTTTTAAGATGTAACAAGTATAACTTCAAACTATGCATAAATTATCCCAATCCCTGTCTTTGTAAGTATGTTTGCCATTGTCTTTTGTAAGTAAGTTTGCCTAAAGTTCACCTTGTGCAGCAGTTAGTTGTATACACAACCAGTTTGGACATTTCATGGATCCAGTGAATACCCTGTAAATCTTACCTTTTTTCTGAATATTGAGTCGTATAAGAGGGCGGGCGGTCGTGAGCGCCTTCCAGAAGTTGTCGTCATTGTTGATGGGCAGAAGGTCAGCGTCCTTGGGGTCCACATAGCACAGAAGGAACGGAATGTTCTTCAGACAATGCACCGACTCAACTAATTTGTAAAAATCCTCAAATTTAAAATCTGTGCTACGTTTCACAGAGAATCGACGGAACTCTGCCTCAAACTGAAAACAAAAATACAAAATAAAAATCAGTTTTACATATCAAATATTCCTTTGAAAGCTTGCTTTGTTACATTTACCAATTCAGTCTATTGTTAAAATAATTTTTGTTTGGTCTGAGGATGATATTCAGACAATTTTTTATAAAAATGATTTTTAAAAACAACAAATGAAATATTCTCTTAATCTACCTTTTTCTCAACAAAATGTGGGCCTAAATTATGGCAATAATTAATCTATATCACTAAATCTTCACAATTGAAAATTATTCCTTTTCGATGGTCCTGAGGATGATAAATAACATCAGACCGAAACACTTTATATGCGTCACTTATGATGCATATCAAAGTTACAGTATAATTAACACATCTAGAGCACAGTGTTATTATGTGGACTGGTAGGTACAGCAAGGGGTCACTTGACTGCTTCAGGAATACACACTTATTCTACTTCAAGGAACTGCTTCATGGGCAGCAGATTATTTCCCCAAAGGATTATAAGGATCCTAATACCACTAATGTAATACTTTAATCAAATCTACAGGAAAACTTTGTATATATAAACCACATGGATACAGCCAGTTGATTTGGACACTGTATAAGGTCACAACACAAAGTGTCCTTTCTAAATGTGACCATATGGACTGGAGTGTTTGATAAGAGAGAACAGGAAAGACATTTCATAATGTACTTGTGTATTATCAGAAATAGCATACATGTATAAATCATCATTATAAGCTACCCATACTTTTACTTCTCCACTAATCCTACTTATATCATGAGGATCTCAATCTGTGCATTTTCTTTTTTTTTCTTTTTTAAAATCATACAACATATATTTCTTATTGAGTATTGTCACTAAGAACTAGAACTGATGTCTGGTGAATTTAAGACAAACTGTTATAATTTGCGGTGCACATTTGAGAGCAGCTAGGTATTTGTGCAGCATCTGGCAAGACTGGCCTGGAGGGGGAAACATGTTTCTGATCTCCCGGTTGGATCCAGCCTCTCAACTCCACACTCCTGGGGTCCAATGTGCCTTTCTCTCCGCTCTTTCTTCTATTCTTAATATTTGTAATCACAGACAGATTACCTTATTCGAGCTTAACAGATAATTGCCTTTGGAAAATAAATGAAAATGCCTCAATCAAGATATCTCGTACAGATTTTTTTCTCTTTCTAAAAAGGAACTTTGCATGGTGCTAATCCTTCTATCAAAGTTCCACAAGTGCCAAAGAAAACCAACCGCATGTACAGCAACTGGGGGACGGCAACTTGTACCAACACAGAGAGTGTCAGACAGATCTCAAGTATCCACAAGATCTTGCAAGTGGTTCATGTTTGTCAATGCCCACATTATTTATTCAATCATGATCTCCAGTTTACATTCACAGAAGAAACAACATGATTTCAATACTCCTTTGAGTGATTATGATAATCAGTCTCAACCAATAGTTATATGTAGAGTAAAGACAAGTTATCACATTACAAATTGTATGTTTTAGTACTCCTTCTGACTATATTGATATATCTGAAAACAAAAAGTACTAAATTTATAAATCATTCCTTTTCAAGGTTGTTTTCATAAAATTCTGAGTATTTGATAATTAAATCAATAAATCACAAATAGAGTGAACAACTTGACATGTACTATTTAGTGATTACTTTTTTCTGCCCCATTAAGGTAATTTCCTATTTGTAGTTTTTTCAATAACATTACCAGTGATTAGTGTCTGGTAGCATGATTCACCAGATATGCAATGGGTCAGGTATGCCGGGTTACAGCCACTGTGCACATGATGAACATGTCACACATGATACAGTGACAATCATTTAGATAACATGGATGATAAAGTCATGAATGACGAACAATTTAAAATATTTGTCCATGATTGCTAGAAAGTAAGTAGAACGAAATCCAGTACAATTAGATAACGTTCAGATTTCTAAGGCCAATCGTTAAATATTTAAATTAATGCGCATATATTATAAAACTACAATAAGAGGCCAGTTATAGTGGAGATCTATTTGTGAAGTTTGCATTTTCTAATCATACCAGGGAGAGAATCAATCTGGCTAAATACTACCTACTGTCCCCAGGGTATAAATACATATTACATAATACACCTATTTAAAGACAAGCTGCAAAGATCCAGACTTCTCCTTAATTCCATGTCACAGCAGGGACAGGTTTCAATTAAAATGTCGGTCATACAAAGCAATTAAAATGCAAAACTGCTAAATTTGTTGATCAGAGAATACTATTCATTATAGATATTTATCCCTGACTTGAATATAATTCATTTATAAAACCACGAATTGTATCTATCTTTTGTGCAAATCAATAATTCAAATTTCTATTAAAACCATCATATCTATTTTATCGAAAATAGTCTAGCACTTTTTCATTCCAATTTATCACATATCACAGTTTCACATGGATTTGTATTATGTGAAATTTGAAGGGCCTGTGTTTGGGCTATTTTTGTTAGTTGATGGATCTTTCCCGTTATATCAATTCATCCACTGACCACTGACCCCATTCTTATAATTGACAGGTGTGCAAGAGGTAAGAACTTGTTTTATGACTGACAAAATATATTGACAGAAGAGATTGGTTCAATTGAAGACAGTTTTCAATGGTGCAATAAAACAATATAACAATATAATCATATTTTATCTTTGGGTAAATTTCTCTTCTTGGGACTTTTTTTAGTGATTTTTTGTTATAATACCAATTGCTCAATACAATTTTAATGATATTATTCTACAAACATGACCATTTATTTGAGTTTGACTTAAGCAAATGAGTTGATAAAGATCCATATATTTCTTTAAAGACAAGCAATTAAAATAAAATATATCAGTTGTTATTTTGTGGTGAATATATATATTCACCAAATAATATGGGATTTAAAAAAAAATATATATATATATAAAAAATCCCAAATTCCTGTTCATATAATATTTGGCATGATAAACTACATAAAATGTTTGCTGGATAAATTCCAATAACAAGTATGTACGGTAAACATTTTATAAGGCGATTTTTAGAAATACCAAATTCATAAATATATGTATTTTGTTTGTTGTGTTCATCTAAATATATGCAAAATGCAACCTTCTATTGGAACTGATAGGACCCTGTTATATAGTTCAAATGCATTGTATAATTGTATAATTGTATGTAGGATTTTATGCTGCTTGTTGACCAAGCCAAGGATAAATGCCTCCTTCTCTGACAGAGACATCTTATACTGGACATCTACTGACCAAGCCAAGGATCAATGCCTCCTACTCTGACAGAGACATCTTATACTGGACATCTACTGACCAAGCCAAGGATAAATGCCTCCTACTCTGACAGACATCTTATACTGGACATCTACTGACCAGGGTTGGGTTTTAGCCGGCTAAAACCTATTTTAGCCATGACACATGGCTAAAACTGTAAAAAACTAGGTTTTAGCCACTTTTCGACAGTTTTAGCCGGCTAAAACTGGCTAAAACGTGGCTAAAATGTGGCTAAAACATATTGACACATAACTTCAGTTGAGAAAGATGAACCCTCAAGCCCAACAGTGTGTCCCCCATCAGATTTTTTGTGATAGGCCTTTACTTGGTCAAGGGTCACCCTACATAATTCTTTCTTTCTGCTATGAGCCAGGTGTTCTGGAATCCTGCCTGCCCTGCAGGCCAAGGGTTTGGAAGCCACCCTACATAAGCACATCTTTTGGTCACATGTAACTGTAAGCCAAGCATGGGGAAGCCACCCTACATAATCCCTGTTCAGGGGCATTGCATGATAGGCCACTTATCAGGAAGCCACCCTACATAATTGAAGCATGTCACATTGCATGGTAGCCCAGGCATCAAGAAGCCACCCTACATGATTACAACTTTTTGTCACATTGCAAGGGAGTACCCCAGGCATCAGGAAGCCACCCTACATAATCCCTGTTTGCAGCTCCCACATATATGCTCAAGTGACACCAGAATATGGTCTATAATGAAAGCAACTGGCATTTGTAATATGTTCTTTGTAGTATATGTAGATAATAAGAGGAAATAACTAGAATTTTATACACTTTTAGAGAGTTTTGGCCACTTTCAGAGGTTTTAGCCACTTTTGGTGGCTAAAACTGGCTAAAACCCATTTTAGCCGGGGTGGTTAAAACCGCGTTTTAAACCGCTTTTAACCACCTGGTGGCTAAAACCCTCCAACCCTGCTACTGACCAAGCCAAGGATCAATACCTCCTACTCTGACAGAGACATCTTATACTGGACATCTACTGACCAAGCCAAGGATCAATGCCTCCTACTCTGACAGAGATATCATATACTGGACATCTACTGACCAAGCCAAGGATCAATACCTCCTACTCTGACAGAGACATCTTATACTGGACATCTACTGACCAAGCCAAGGATCAATACCTCCTACTCTGACAGAGACATCTTATACTGGACATCTACTGACCAAACCAAGGATCAATGCATCCTACTCTGACAGAGACATCATATACTGGACATCTACTGACCAAGCCAAGGATCAATGCCTCCTACTCTGACAGAGACATCTTATACTGGACATCTACTGACCAAGCCAAGGATCAATGCCTCCTACTCTGACAGAGACATCTTATACTGGACATCTACTGACCAAGCCAAGGATCAATACCTCCTACTCTGACAGAGACATCATATACTGGACATCTACTGACCAAGCCAAGGATCAATACCTCCTACTCTGACAGAGACATCTTATACTGGACATCTACTGACCAAGCCAAGGATCAATACCTCCTACTCTGACAGAGACATCTTATACTGGACATCTACTGACCAAACCAAGGATCAATACCTCCTACTCTGACAGAGACATCATATACTGGACATCTACTGACCAAGCCAAGGATCAATGCCTCCTACTCTGACAGAGACATCTTATACTGGACATCTACTGACCAAGCCAAGGATCAATACCTCCTACTCTGACAGAGACATCTTATACTGGACATCTACTGACCAAACCAAGGATCAATACCTCCTACTCTGACAGAGACATCATATACTGGACATCTACTGACCAAGCCAAGGATCAATACCTCCTACTCTGACAGAGACATCATATACTGGACATCTACTGACCAAGCCAAGGATCAATGCCTCCTACTCTGACAGAGACATCATATACTGGACATCTACTGACCAAGCCAAGGGTCAATGCCTCCTACTCTGACAGAGACATCATATACTGGACATCTACTGACCAAGCCAAGGGTCAATGCCTCCTACTCTGACAGACATCTTATACTGGACATCTACTGACCAAGCCAAGGGTCAATGCCTCCTACTCTGACAGAGACATCTTATACTGGACATCTACTGACCAAGCCAAGGATCAATGCCTCCTACTCTGACAGAGACATCATATACTGGACATCTACTGACCAAGCCAAGGATAAATGCCTCCTACTCTGACAGAGACATCTTATACTGGACATCTACTGACCAAGCCAAGGGTCAATGCCTCCTACTCTGACAGAGACATCTTATACTGGACATCTACTGACCAAGCCAAGGATCAATGCCTCCTACTCTGACAGAGATATCATATACTGGACATCTACTGACCAAGCCAAGGATCAATACCTCCTACTCTGACAGAGACATCTTATACTGGACATCTACTGACCAAGCCAAGGATCAATACCTCCTACTCTGACAGAGACATCTTATACTGGACATCTACTGACCAAACCAAGGATCAATGCATCCTACTCTGACAGAGACATCATATACTGGACATCTACTGACCAAGCCAAGGATCAATGCCTCCTACTCTGACAGAGACATCTTATACTGGACATCTACTGACCAAGCCAAGGATCAATGCCTCCTACTCTGACAGAGACATCTTATACTGGACATCTACTGACCAAGCCAAGGATCAATACCTCCTACTCTGACAGAGACATCATATACTGGACATCTACTGACCAAGCCAAGGATCAATACCTCCTACTCTGACAGAGACATCTTATACTGGACATCTACTGACCAAGCCAAGGATCAATACCTCCTACTCTGACAGAGACATCTTATACTGGACATCTACTGACCAAACCAAGGATCAATACCTCCTACTCTGACAGAGACATCATATACTGGACATCTACTGACCAAGCCAAGGATCAATGCCTCCTACTCTGACAGAGACATCTTATACTGGACATCTACTGACCAAGCCAAGGATCAATACCTCCTACTCTGACAGAGACATCTTATACTGGACATCTACTGACCAAACCAAGGATCAATACCTCCTACTCTGACAGAGACATCATATACTGGACATCTACTGACCAAGCCAAGGATCAATACCTCCTACTCTGACAGAGACATCATATACTGGACATCTACTGACCAAGCCAAGGATCAATGCCTCCTACTCTGACAGAGACATCATATACTGGACATCTACTGACCAAGCCAAGGGTCAATGCCTCCTACTCTGACAGAGACATCATATACTGGACATCTACTGACCAAGCCAAGGGTCAATGCCTCCTACTCTGACAGACATCTTATACTGGACATCTACTGACCAAGCCAAGGGTCAATGCCTCCTACTCTGACAGAGACATCTTATACTGGACATCTACTGACCAAGCCAAGGATCAATGCCTCCTACTCTGACAGAGACATCATATACTGGACATCTACTGACCAAGCCAAGGATAAATGCCTCCTACTCTGACAGAGACATCTTATACTGGACATCTACTGACCAAGCCAAGGGTCAATGCCTCCTACTCTGACAGAGACATCTTATACTGGACATCTACTGACCAAGCCAAGGATCAATGCCTCCTATTCTAACAGAGACATCTGCTACTGATATTCTCTTCACAAAACTAATGGTAAAAGCCTCCCAGTTTGAAAGGGACAGCCTATACAGGGTATCAAAGATGGATAAGGTCCCTCATCCATCTTTGTGGGTATCTATTGACCGAATTGATAACAAAAGATAACAAATTTGACAGGGACATTTCATACTGGGTATCTATTGACCAAGTTGGTGACAAAATATTCCAAATTTGACAGAGACAGCTAAAAACGATATGAACTGGAAGTAGGTCAGTGAATAACATCTGCCATGACTTGATATATGGACATAAGAGTGTGCTTGCAACACAGATCTATACTCCACTGAACCTCACTAAATGAGGTACATAACAATGAAACCATCTTGCTCACATGTGTTACACTTTATGTGTATAAGGATACAACTAATAGTATGGGTACTATCTTGGATTTTTTTTAAATGAGTATTTTGCAGATAAATATGTTTCTGGGTCTAATATTTCCTAATTAAACTAGGAGTATCTTCACACATTCATTGATGTCTCTGTGTGCATTTCTTGAGCATGACTCACACTCATTTGACAAGAAGGACAGTTGATGCATCTTTTTTCTTCTTGAACAATTTTTTGCGTGCTGATTTTTAACATCTGCTCTCTGCTGTTTGTTCTGCAACATTTATCGCTGGTTGTCCTGAGTTTTAAAATTATGTGAGATTCAAAATTATGTGCAGGCAAAACATGAAAGATCTTTCACATTGGAGCAATTGAGTAACAACTATCTGATCCAATTGTATTCATCGTGTTGATATAAAAGTTATTGTTACAAAATGGTCTTCCATCAATCAGTATTGTATGATCTACCAACCAAACATAACAATTCACATGCCCTAATGACATTTTGAAGTATATAATATGGATTTTCTTCAGAAAAATATTTGAAGGGTGCAATCATTAACTTGAAATAAAGCCAAACAAAACAAAATTCAGGGCAACAATGGAAGATTTATCATTAGTTAATAGCACTAAACTTCTCTGTGCTCACTGCTTTCCAACTGATAAAAAAAATCATTAAATCAATGCATTTACATTCTAATTGATCATGGCAAACTTTATTACAAAGAATCACTACATATAGAAGTGTGACACTGACAGATAGTTTGCATACATGACAGCCTCATCATACCACTATATGTTGCATTTTTCAGTTATCATTACTGATTGTAACTGACCAAGTTGATCATGTACTCTTCCACTTTTGAGGTATTTTGGTAGGACCAAGGCATGACATGAAGCTTTATATGTTTGTTCATTGGTTTAGCTTCACAATATAATGAACATCTGTGCACTCTCAATACATCAATGTTTTTTCATAATCAATCCCTGGTAAAAGTATGGTACAGTTTGGTGATATAATATCCATTTTCATAAAGAACTTAATCAAAAACCTTGAGATATTGATTTTCACGGCCTAAAAAGTCATGTGAAATGATAGCAGCTGTTTGGTGTTACCTTGGATTAACTGTCAGATGTCTGGAACTGATATTGTTTCAAGGTGTAACACAGAGATTGTCAACATCACATGCTTGGAAATCTGGACCATTTCTGATAGGAGATAGCTCAGAATCTACAGATAGGCAAACAAGGTGAGGTAATAGTTGCCACTCTGGAAACCTTAAAACTGTTATGTATTTTCTAATTATTCCCTATACACACTTTCCTTTCGTTTATCACTTCGAATTCATTTCACTTCAAGACACTTGGTAGTCATTGGATTTGAGCGCATGCATAAATATTAAACTCAAAATTCAAAGATAAATTGATCATAATTCACATTTAGTTTTGGCAATTGGGCTGTTCAAAATTATTCCGTTTTTCAATTTAAGTGTAACTTTCACTTGACTAGTGATTTTAACATCACACTTGTGTTCCTCTACATCATAATTCCAGAACAGTCAGTATTTTAACAATACCAAATAACACATTTTCCTGACAAAAAAATAGGAAGATATATAACAGGTTAATGTTTAAGGAGGTTCAGATTTTTATTGGTTACTAATAAGGTAACCAAATACAGGATGAATCACTTAAAAATTGATGATCACCTGATCCTGATCATTTCATGCTTCATTCACAGTGGAGTGAAGTAAAGTTTGACAGGTTTGACGGATCACATATTTTCAGACATGTCTGTCACAGCAGTGACCTAAATATAAATGGACAATGTTTTCTCCTAAAACCGTGTATCATACTCAGACTTTTCGGTGAAAACCTTACCTCGCCAAGTGAAAACTGAGGCGTGGAAAGTACGCCTAGATATGACTAAATCTGGGTGTCAAGGTTTGGATTATTCAGGAATGACGCCCTGATAAAGTTTCACCCCAGTTGATTTTACAGTTGGCATGTTTCGTGCACTTTGTCAACTCCATGTGTAGAGACCAAATCTTACCTTGCTTTTCACCTCCACGAGTCCGCTATCAATCCTAGCTGTTAACTTTGTGTTCTTAGACATGTCTACAGTTTCATGCCCTGTATACACGGGCTGTGATCACGTAAAAATAATCCAGAAATCCAGTTTGAATCCACAACTCGAACTTGTGTCCATTTCCACCTATTCAAGCCCAGCCCGTGTGACGTCACTCGCTTGACCTCGTTTTGAAACGCGTACCTGCTCTTTCGGAATTCCCCTTTAAAGTTTGTTAAAGAAGGGATATTTTCAATTATATTTAATAACAATGGAGAAATTAAATACTAAACTATTTAATGAAAGTAATACTGGTCTTCAAATTCTCGACTAAATTGAATCCTAAATAGCGACTCTTCGTGATAAAGTTCACATACTTTGATGACGTTTCAAAACATGTGCTCGGAGGGAAACCCCGCGAAATCGCTCCTGTTTGAGAAAAGAAAGAGATTTTTGTCAATTGATTGTTATTTTTTGCCGAATATGGACTTGTTTTGCATATACATCAAACCATTTTGAAGAACGAAGATATGTACGATTAAGGTGTATCATATAAACTCTAACCTGTCGTCCATTATTGGATTTCCTGATGACAATGTGGGCTAGAGTTTTAGGCAGACCCTGGTTGAAAGGGTACTTGACAAGTGCAGATTTGGAACCAAACATTGACCTGAACGACAGTGGAAGACGTTGTGGAAAACAACTCCTTGTTTTAAAGGTAAATTGGGAATTGAATGGCTTCATTTCAACATAAATTATTTCTCTTGCAATTCTGTATTTAAATGAAATACTACTCGTCAGCACTAGACAGCAGTGACTGGTTGTTTTGCATGGGCCCCTATTTGACCACATAAAATTAATTGAATTTCCTACTTTTTTCTACATCAACTTGGTCTTCAGGACGAGTAAGCTTTCTGGAAGGATATTTTGTGATGTTTGCGCAGTTACACATACCGAATGAATAGGGTTTCACCATTCACTTCTTGCAGCCACTATCACACTGGGGGACAAAATTATTTGCCATGACTGAACAAGCCACAGATAAACAAGGCTTATTGCATTCGGCACGTTGCGCGTTTGATAAATGGCGCATTCAACACAGAGTGACTTGTATCAGTGTGACGTCACAGAAGGACAGTGTGTGAAAGGCATCAGTGGCATGTCCAGGGTTTTACATTTGTTAAAATGGGGTACACTACAGTATCTTTTCTGTACAAGTATTTATTATTTTTTTGGCATATTCGTGTTCACAAATATCATACAAAGTCCTATAAGAAGAAGAAATGCCAAATGATATAAATTGTGAAATTTGTTAAATTGAACACCCCCTTCAATATCCATTTCTGGACACGCCAATATACAAAAGCTGATTCCCGCCAAATTCAGTGAAGTGTCATTTTTAAAACTTGCAAATGGTTGGTTTTTTTTATTTAAATCCAAGTTTGATGTCATCTAGTATGTACATACAAACATTTCTATTCAAACATTTGGATCCCAAAAGCCCCCAAAAATACCAATACTCATAACTGACACAACGCGCATAAACGCGCACTACGCGCCGAATGCAATAAGCCGATAAACAAGGGCCCTTTAGTACACACCAGCAACCCTTGTTGGCAGCCAGTTTCCTGCAATGAAGGAGGCCATTGTACAGTACAGTTCATTTCCATATGTGCAGTTTACTACAATCAGAAAGTATGCAATGTTCACACATATATGTATAGTTAAACTGCAGAAAATTCGAGTTTGGTGCCAAAATTACACCAGTAAACCATGAGAAACCTATCCCCCAGCCTATGCCAATCTTCACTACATAAAAACCTGTGCATCAATTTGCATAGTAACATCACTACATACACCAAAATGCTTAAATGGAAATGCCAAGATTGGATCACATGATCAGCAAAAGTTGCTACTTGACAGGAGTACAGTCAACAAAACCATTGCTTCACAAAAAAGGCTTCATGATCCAGATGGAAACAGTTTTCCTTTGGCAGGAGTATACAAACAAATTATGAAATGAATGCATCAGCGATTTTAAAATAATAATAATGATGATGGCATTTATGTGTGAAAATTTCAAGAAGAGAAATAAATGTCAAAGGCTCAAAGCAACTAGATTCTGTACATTTTATTTCCTGTGTGAGCACTAGCGACAGGCAGTGGATATCAAAAAGGGACTATCTGTGTTATTCTGTGATCGGTACAATCATGGGAAATGGGTAGTCGTTTCCTGTGGGTTGTAATTGGTTTTTTTCTGTGGTCATTATTGTTCAAGCAACTTACGCCACTGTGGAGTGTTCGTCCGTGTGCATGCAAGATTCCAATTTGCGCATGCGCCTGGGCGTATGAATACTTCAATAAAAGAAGTAAACAAAAGAAAAGAAGTGTGTGATGTAAAAGCAGAACGTTCAAAACTATGTCATCGTGTTCGCCCATCATTTCATAAAATTATCTCTTTAAATTTCTTGAAGATGCTACCCAATTGCTAGAACAATTAGAACAGAAATGACATGCAAGAGTCGGATCGATGAGTTGCGATAGCGCCTGAGCGATAATAGAGAAACTTACGTAATCGAGCATGAAAAGGCACATCTTTGTAAACAGTTGTGCTAAAAAAATCGTTCATATACCAAATTAAATGTTTTTAAAAGATGAATTAAAATAATTTCAACTACCCCATCAATTTGCAATGATTGTTTGTGTTTAAATGTATTTTGTTGTTGTTTATTCAATTTTTTGTTTTGTTTGTTGTAATTTTTGTTTTGTTTATTGCAATTTTTGTTTTGCTTGTTAATTTTTTTTCCCATCCGTGTTACATGTGGAGCACCACTTTTTCTTGTTTAAAATTCTGCTCCAACTATTCCTTGACACGCTTTACCTTAGTCCAAAGTGGTATCATATTTTGATTCATGGCCCTGTTTCAGCATACAGTAATACAATAAAATTCATTATTCAAAGGATGGTTGTTATTAATCTGACTGGGTTTATATAATCACTGGCCCAGTGGCTCTAAAGGGTTTTTTGAGCCTCTGGCCCAGTATTGGCTAGTGGTTTTCAAATTCTACTGGTTCAGAGTTTAGTTTTTGAAAAATCTTATTTTTCATTGTTTACGCCAGAAGTTAAGAACAAAATAGCCAGTGGATTTGAGGGCAGTCTGCCTCTCTGATCAGATACCAAAATCCTTAATGTCAAGGTCTGCTTCATCCTACTTAGTTTCTTCATTAAACAGAAGAGAAATAGAGCTGTCCTCGCTAACTTGAAGTTTATCATGATGATAAACTGTTGAATTTAATTCAGTATCTTTTATATGTCAGTCATTACTGAAGAATCAATCATAAATGATGAGTCAAAATGTGCAATTTATAATTTTTGTTTGCAGTGTTTATCAGGCCCTGATGAGAATGGGTGTGTTATAAAGCAAGTCACTGATGGAATAATATGTATGAAGGCTATTTTCACACCCCAAGCACTCCAGGACTCCTCTCAGGGGTAAGTCAGGTTTACAGCATTCATCATGTTTGTTGTTGTCATCACCATTGTGTATATCTATAAAACATATGATTATTATATTAATAAGAACATGTTGTCATTTTATGTGAATTTGTGAAGTTTTCAGTTAAAATATCAAAATATTGAATTCATTTTTTAAAAGATCATCATTAATATCTGGGTTATTGATATTCTCAGTTTATACAACAATAGTAGATTGAAAAGTTTTTCCAAGGAATTCTGTTTTAAATTCCCAAACATGAATATTTACAGGTATATTTTTTACTTTTTGGATAAGAGATCATAATTTTTCACTTTTTGGACAAGAGATGTTATATTGCGAGCATGCTGCAAAATAAATGAACTTAGCAATATGCATCAGGATACATATACCGGTAGATTGAAAAAATAAGTTTGTCAGGCAAAGCATGGCATTTTGTTATGTCGTCCATAATTTACCCTGTATCTTGGGTACTGTATTTCACCATTGCTTTAAATCACAGAATAACCAACACTTGTGTTGAATATCTCAGAGAATTTAATCCCATTAGTGACTGAATTAAACTCAAGGTCACAAATAGAAGTTGCCTGTCCTATCCCCCCCTTGGATTGGACAGGCATAATATACATAATATAGTGTTGGTATTATTAGGAATTAAGTTTGATATTTCCATGATTTTTACAGGAGTGAAACACCAGACTGGGAGCGCTATTTGATCAATCTTCAGCGATGTGCCTTGTACCACAAACTTGGACAAGATAAGGTGAATTCTTCAATTCATTGTATCATTTAAACAGCCATAAAAAGGAGAAATAGTTTTAGAGATAGATCAAGTTGTTTGGATTTCTTATTTATTTTTTATTTGAAATTACCTCAAACAAATCTTTCCTGCATTTTTTTCAGAGTCAATGTGATTTTGAGCTGATCGTAACAAGTTTCTCATTCTGGGTTTCACAAGATTTCTACAACACAAAATCTATGCCTATCCCATGGTAAGTGGTCACAAATTCAAACAAACATTGTATAAATTAGCACAAAGCTATTATTTATATTGTAATATTGATGCAGAATGGCAGATGCATGGCATCATCATAATATAATTCCAGTTTATGAATTCTTCAAGTTCTTTCACCATTTTATTCAACAATTCTCCCTATCTGCTCTAACATATACACTGCATTTTCGGAGCGCTGCGATCGTATTTGACCCAATTCTTTGCACACGGCACATCCGGGAACAGCGGCGACAGCCTGTTTGGGGCATTGTCGCCTCTGCCTTTCATCTTTCCATCATTGTTTTTGTCAGTTTTGCCTCCACAATGTTGACATAAATTACGTAGGTTGCAATATACTTATATAAAGATTACACAACAAACACACTTTAGCGCTGACATTAGCGTGTCAATGTACGATGTCAGTCTGAAATTTCCCTCCCATCTCGAAGCAAGGTGGGCGGAAGTTTACAAAGCAACATCTTTCCCACCATGCATCGCACTCTCGCGCCAGTTTCATTTTCACGGACCAGCTAAAAAGCCGGGAGAGCAGATAGCGAGAATTAGAGATCACCTATTAATTTGTGGTGTCGATGCTTAAATATAATTTATATATTTAAAATAAGTCAACTGATATGAATTGTAGTATGGAAATCCCAGAAATAAGGAGGAGATCTGACAATCTGTGGGAAAACAGCAGGTGGGTGACTTATTTATTTCAACTTATAAAATTTACTTGATGTGTAAATTGAATTAAAAGATAATTTCCATGTAGTTTTGTGTAAACATGTTTGTGATAGTGATAATATTATAGCAGGCAAGGCTTCATATGAGCCTTATACCTTTTGGATGAAATTAAACAAGTTTATCTGAAGAAATAACCTACATTTAAAATTCCATCATATTTTGAAATACCAAAAAGAAAAATATTGATTATGCATTTTATGTTATGTTAGTACCTTCGAGAGTACGTAATAAAAAAAAAATATCCAATATTTGTTCATGTAAATTATTTCTATATTGCTGATATATTGAATTTTGGATACATTGCTTCTTGGTGGTTTTACAGAGCTCCAGCAGAGGAGAGCCAGATTCCTGACAATGGTGAAGAGAGTTGTAATCAAAGTTATGAGAACAGCATCCCACTCACTCAGCTCCTGGCACAGATGGCAGCACCAGACGACACTGAGGACTCACAGGCACCTCTCCCCGAGTCCCAGGAACCAGGCTCTGAGTGGTTAACTGAACACACACAGTCTGAGAAAGACAAAGACAGAGAGTCAGATGTGCTCAGTTCTAACTCAGATTCTTCTGTCCAGGAAAACCAAATAGGTAGATTTATTTTGTGTTAAGATTCAGAATAGAGGAAAGAATTTTTTTTGAACAAAAAGTTTGACAAAAATGTTGGTTATCAAAACAAGAAATTAAATTAAATAGTATAGCCAGTAATCAGTATTGCAAACATAGCTAATAATAATGAATTGTTTACTAAATGTAATATTTCTCTTTACAGAATTGCCACAGCTGAGTGATGATTTTGATGTGGCCAGGCTTATCATACCAGAGGATCAAGAACAGATTCTCAACAACATCGAAGGTGCAGTAATCTTAACTATCAGTTTGCAAATGATCAAACAAAACAAAAAACAAAAAATAATTTATATTATGTATTTAACTGAAACAGCTTTTTGACAATTTCATTTTATTTGGGTAAACAAATGAAAATTGCTTTTTGTCAAACTAAGGTTTATTAATTTTGGAGAGTAAAACACTTTTTTTTAACCTCTAAGAGTGAATCACATTTTTTTTGTAATATTCATATTAAGGGACAAACTGAACTTTTCCAAATTTCAAAACAGCATCGTGGCAATTCAATCTTGCTTATTATGATAATTCAACTTGAGAGGCCCTTCTGCACTAATTATAAACCAAATGATGATCCTATTGATTTGATTAACATTCATTGTGAAAAAATTGTACATCACGTACATCACAGTGCAGTTATATCTGCACCTCAAGCCATTTTATAAACTACAACTATTAAAATATTTGTGTTGTAGAATGGAAACCAGATTATAGACCTCCAATGCAGAGGGTTGCAACTAGCTCTTCTGGAGAATTGGAGATCATTCAGAAAGAGGAAGTAGCCAGAAATGAACCAATAGAAAATGGCATAGATGTGGAAGAAAATGAGGTCCCCGATTTTAATGCTCATTCTCCTCAAAAGAAAAAGTTTACATTTAGAAAGATACAGAGACATTGTGATGAGGAAAGAAATGAAATAGAGACAGATTGTGGTAAAATGGATGATAGGACTGCAGAACAAGAAGAGTTAAAATCAGGAAGTGGTCCACCAAAGTCAACTAGTGAAGAGAGAAAGAAGGAGATTGATTGTGTTAGATTGGACTCAAATGATCAGGCCCCAGAACAAGATAAGCCGAAGCTAGGAAGTGGTCCAACCCTGTCATCTGGTGTGCACTCAAGTGAGGAGCGTGAGAAAGAAGAAAGTGCAAGTGACTCCAATGTAGACAAGAACGAACATATCACAGCAGCAGAGGTATCATGTCAGGTTGGAGATTCTTTATTGATGGGTTCAACCCAGCCAGGTCCTCAGTCCACCACTACAAGTCGTGGCACTCGTATGGTGAACTGTGAGATCCAGGTTAGCCAATCCTTGCAAACTGTCAAAGAAGATAGCAACTGTCCACAAGATTCAGATGTATCACCAAAACCTTCAGAGTGTATTGACTTGACAGAACTGTCCCAAGAAACAGAAAAATCTCCAGATGTCATTGTTTTAAACTCAAACTCTGGTCATTCTTCTCAGGAGAAAGAAACTAAACAAGGTCGAGATGAACAAAATGTAGAAGAAAATTCTCCACAAATGATCTGTGATGAAAAAGACAATAGCCAAGATTCGCAACAAGCAAGTGAATTTGATAAGAATAATGAAAACCCCACTAAAAGTCAAGAAACCGGTCTCAGCCACTCTTTCTTGACGAAAGTTAAATCAGCTATCCAAGCATTTAACCCATTTAGCAGTCAGTTACTGCCATCCTCATCTGAAGATGAAAGCATAGAGATAGTGCCACCTAGTGATAGCAACACAGGAAGTGGAGAGATCAAGACGTCTGGTAGTAGCAAGGAAGTGCCCTCTAGTGGCAGTGAGCAGTATGAAGCAGATCATGAAGATGACTCTCCTTTGATGAATGATACCCAAGATTCACAGCCAATGATTGTAAGTGAAACAAAAAAATAAAAAGGGATAATAGATCAGATAATAGAACACTTTCTTCTATTCCAATTGTCAATAAAAGGACAATTTTTAAAACATATGAAGTATTAAGTGACTTTGGCACATATTAAAAGGTGCAAGGGAACTATTCTTATGAAGATATTTTAATTAAATGACTAAAATCATAATATATGAAATTAAATCTGTAGGAATCTGAATTTTGATAAAGTACCTAATTTTCAACCTGTTTCATTGAAGATGAGACTCATCTTTTTCAGAACTAAAAACTAAATAAATGCAAGCTAGAAAGCACACAGATTCCGTGTGAGATAAATATGGTGTCGTAATTTTGTTGTTTCAGCCTGGCTTAGCTGGGGATGTAGGTGACTATATGGAGCAAGTAGAATTGAGCTGTGGAATGCCGCCAGAGACACAGTACTCTCAGCAATCTCAGCAGGAGGAAGCCACCTGTGATGAAGAGGATGGGCTGAAGACAAACAAAGATGCACAGGATGAGGATGAGGAGCAGGATGAGATAGAGAGCAGAGACAGTGATGATGAGGAAGAGGATGGTTTAAAGAGAATTCAAGATGCAAAGGATAAGGATGAGGAGCAACAGAAAGAGATAGATAGCACAGATGGTGATGATCAGGAAGAGGATGTCCTGAAGAGAAACCAAGATACACAGGATGAGGATGAGAAGCAGGATGAGATAGAGAGCAGAGACAGTGATGATGAGGAAGAGGATGGTTTGAAGAGAAACCAAGATGCACAGGATAAGGATGAGGAGCAGGATGAGATAGATAGCACAGATGGTGATGATGAGGAGGAGATGAAGAACATTATTAAAGAAAGGGATAAAGATATGGAGAGTGATCAGAGTGAAGATCATGGCAATTCAATAGGGAGTAGAGAGTCTGACACTTCAGAGGTCAAATTTTATACTCCTCCTTGTAGTCAGATAGCAGAAAGCCAAGGCTGGGACGTTCTGGCTGGTGAGACAAATTTGTCAATTGTCCAGTCCACACAACAGATTAGCCAGTCTGATGCCCCAAAGCCTGATTTTCCAGTGTCTCCTGTGTCAGCCCCACCGACAACACAGCGCCCTCGAGTGGTACAACTTCGTCAAGAAATAGAGTTTAATCTAGGTTCCCCTTCTATGGTAGAAGTCACTACATTTTCTAACAAAGATTTGAAACAAAAAAAGGAAATGGGAATAGTTCTTGATTTAGGTAAAGACAAATTAGAGCATTCTGTTATCCACCAGGAAAATCAAGATTCAGATGAAAAGAGACTCGACAGATTGAATCATTGTGACAGTATCAATAAAGATTCAAATGAAGACAGACTCGAGAGATTAAAACATTCTAAAAGTATTGAGAAAGATTCAGAGGAAGACAGACCTGAGAGATTGAAGAATTCTGAAAGTATTGAGAAAGATTCAGATGAAGACAGGCTCAAGAGACTGAACCGCTCAGAATGTATTGAGAAAGATTCAGATGAAGACAGACTTGAGAGATTGAAGAATTCTGAAAGTATTGAGAAAGATTCAGATGAAGACAGACTTCAGAGAATGAACTGCTCAGAAAGTATTGAGAAAGATTCAGATGAAGACAGACTTGAGAGATTGAAGCTTTCTGAAAGTATTGAGAAAGATTCAGAAGATGAAAGGTCAGGCAACATAACAAATTTTGGCATTGAAATTGAAAATGATAAAATCAAGGGTAAAGAGACAAATAACATGAGGAGAAATGCAGAATATATTAAAGCTGTATTAGACAAAGGACATGGTTCTGCAGTCACTGAAAAGGAAGAGGAATGTGAAATCCGAAACAGTGAAATGGAAAATAATATCAAAAGAAAAATAGACTACAAGCAATACAGTAGATCAGCGGTTGGTGAATACCTTGGAAAAAATAAGACCAAACTTGGAGATTCCATATCTGCTTCAGTAGATGAGACTTACTCAGATGGAACTGAAACTTCTGCTCAAGAAAAAGAAAAGCAAAGCCAACAATTCTCATTAAGTGAATGTGATGCTGAGGTTCAGATTGTATCAGATGAGGTTTTGGAATCTGGTGGCCAAACGAGAGACTCTGATGCTCAAGATAATAGCGAACCGCTAATGGATAACTATTCAAAGACGGTTGATAAAGATGTGGAAATAGTTGGTTATATCCCAAGAAAAGAACCTGAGGTTGAAGTTTTAATCATGGAGGTGGGTTCAAAACAAGCTCAAGAAGAGGAAATCAAGGAGTCTGAGGAATCAGAAAGATGTATCAAAGAAACTGAAACTGATCCAGAAAAAGAAGTTGAAAAAGACAGAATTGTGCATGAGATTAATTTTATAGAGGATAGTACAGATTCACAGCAAAGTAATGAAGAAAATCAGAAAGTTGAAGATAAACTACAAAGTGAAGAATTAGTATCATCTGGTGCTGACCCAGTTGTGGGCTCAGATAATGCTGAAAATATTCTCCCTTGTAAGCCGGGTAATAGTCTGGAGGCCAAAGAAAGTAAGAAATTATCTGATGAGAAAGTCGAGGTAATATCTGATGAAGGCTGTGTTACAGAGTCTATCACTACAGTAGAGTTAACCAAGCACGATGTTGACAAAAGGGATAGTCATAAAACGAAGAGTGAGGAATTGATTAAGGAGAGTGTGTCAGTTGCATCAAGTGGAGACACAAATATAGTGGAGTTAGAAGATATTGAAAATGCAAACCAGAGAGAGAAAGTAAACATTACTGAAAGTAATATGAAGAAAAGTCAACCAAGTGAAATGTCTCAAGACCATTTAGCATCAATAAAAGATGCAGATGTTGTAGTTTTGAAAGATGCTGCAGTTACCAAATCTGCCTTGCAGAAAGACAAGTCAGAAATGACTAAAAGTGATAGTGATCAAAGGCAAGAGAGTGAAGAATTATTTAAAGACAATATATCTGTAGCATCCAGTAAAGACACAGATGTTGTAATTTTGAAAGATGTTGAAATTACCAAATCTGCCTTGCAGAAGGAAATGCCAGAAGTGACTGAAAGTGACAGCAATCAAAGGCAAGATAGTGAAGAATTATTTAAAGACAATGTATCTGTAGCATCAAGTAAAGACACAGATGTTGTAGTATTAGAAGATGCTGCAAAACCCAAGCCATCAATGATGAAACAAAACACTCTTGAAAAGTACATGCAGACTGTGCTGCGTAAAAGTCCAAGCCAAAACCGTGCTTCTTTTTACTTGGCTGAAGATGATGATGATAGAATGAGTGTTATGAGTTGTAGTTCACGTTGTAGTACGCAATCAGTGGTCAGTGCTGCAGATCTTCCTCCATTTGGTCGCTCTCGGAAGCTAAGTTCAATCAGTAGGCCATTGAGTAAGGGACCAAGAGATTCCAAAACAATCATTAATGATGAATTAAATAGGCCGTTATCTCACAGAGATGCTAGTGTGTTGTTCTCTCCATCAGCAAGGCTAAAGAGAAAGCATTCTGAACCCATTATCAAAGTAGAGCCTGGAGTGAAACCAAAAAGGCGAAGAAAAAAACTTTACCAAGAAAATATGCTTCTCCCTGATGCAATAGTAATTGATGATGCAAGTGAAGTAGATAAAACTGAGATGCCAGATCTGTCACAGATAAAAGAAGAGTCTTCCACTGAGTGTCAGAAAGAACAGAGGAAAAGGGAACAAGAAGTTACAAAGAAAAGTCTAGAAAAGGATGATGAGCCGAAAAAAGATATTACCGATTCCAAAGAGGATGTATTAAAAGGTGATATGGAAGACTTGGTGAACACAAAAGGAGTAGAGATAAGGAAAGATAGTGAAAGTAGTGATGGGATGAGTTGCAGGGAAGGGGATGTCTTAAGTCCAAAGGATATGGTAGGAGCGGTCAGAGTGAGGCCAGTGAGAGCCAGCAGTGAAGATAGCATGGACATATCATCTAGAACTTGTAGCTCTCCTGATAATAAGGTAGCTACCCCCAAACCAATCAAACCAAAACCTCCTAAAGTAGTTCTGGAGATGGTGCCAGAGAGAAGAAACAGCTATGATCATCTGCTTAAACATGTAAAGAAAGAATTACACTCTCCGACCCATGAACAAAAGAATACCCCTCGCAGGAGACATTCTAGTAAAAAAGACTTTGTAGTGCCAAGTACCAGTACTAAAAAAAGACAGTCTAGTGGGAGTTCTGAGAAGAACAGTGAGATTGACACTCCAGTTCGGCCAAAGAGAACAGTAGCAGGGAAGAAACGTAAGGTTATAGAGAGTGAGGAAACTGAAACAGAATCAGAACCAGAAACTCCTGCGAAGAAGAAAAAACTTCTGGATTCTACACCAACTGGAAAAGCCAAGGGCAAGAGATCACTAAAGGTGAAGAGTTTATGTGATAGCACAGGACAGTTTAGCCTGCCCACACCAGTGAATTCTTTTCCTTGTCGTCAACCCACCAAATCACAGTCATCAAGGTCATTTGGGTCAAGATCAGCTAGTCGTGTGGGACAATTAGGATATGAATCACTGACGAAATCGCAATCATTCCATGTAAGTTAAGATACTTATTCCCCCCAATTACTCGTAGTTTAGACAATCCAATTGCTATATCTGCCTGACAATAGCTCTTGGAAAGTCCTGTTCAATATTATTTAGTCACTACTAAAATGTTTTTTGTATTATCATATATACACTCCACTTTAATGTGAGGTTCTGATGCAGCTGCTGAGCATTGAAGCCCTTAATAGATTTTTTATGTATATGTGGATTAATAATATATGTGGATTAATATTTTTATTTTTTTTTTTGATAATTTGTGTTTTTTTCTCATCACATTGGTGTGTATATGAAATATAGATTTAAATAGTATTCATGTCATGATCAATGTTTCTTATATATTTCAGAACTATGTGGATAGCCTAGAGTTTTCAACCAGTGCCCACCAGAGGTCTCTAATGGCTTTCACCCTTCCCCCAGACCTGGTTACCAGCATGATAACATTTGCATCCTTAGTCAAATCAGAGCCTGAAAAATTATGATGTAAGATCAACGGTGACTGCTTTCTGAAGTTGGGACCACTCAAAGCAATATTTCAGAACAGACTTTTGCACATTATAGGATATCATAATATTTTTATTTTGCTAATCCTTCTTGTTAGACACATGGCTTAAATTTGATAATAAATGATCAAAACATGATGATGATATTATCATTGTTCATCACATAGGATATTGATAGCATGTATTTAGTGTATATATACCATATGGTGGATAGTTCCTGTTAGATTTATGTCTGCCATTGAAGATAGCAGCAGAGACAATATATGTAATGGATCAATCAGGCACTCGGTTGAATCAACATATACAGACATTTGCATCAAAAGCAGCTGACATTTTGATATTTTTACATTTGCACTTAAAAACCTCTGAAGTATTTGTAAGAATATAAAATATGTTTTATTTCTGTTCTCAGGTGTTATTAGAGACTTAGACTTTGATTATTCTGATATTCAGATGATAAACACTTTGTATATACATTTTATATAGATCTCAATCATTCATATATATTTTCAAAAAGAAAGAAAATGAAAATGGGTAAATATATTTTTACGAAAGCATAATCAGTCTGAATCAAGGGAATATAGCTTCACTGATTTTTAACACAGGTTTATTCATTCCTAAAGTCTGAACATAATATTATCACATTATTTATAGAAAAAAATCAAACAAATGTGTAAATCTCTTTTTGGCTCGTAATATTTTCCTCAATTATGTTATTTTGGGTGCAGGTGGTCATATCCACTAGGATATGTAATCAGAATGTTGATATGTTAAATTCAAAATGCAGAAAGTGCCATTGAAAAAAATTAAAATGGGCAATCCATATGTACAGTAATGTGAACTTATATTTCCTAGATACAGACTGATATCTACTCTCTAGGTGTAATTATGCAAAGGTTACTTATTTATATATACAATGATCATAACCAGTTATCAAGATCTTTTCTTTATTTCTTGTTGTTAGTCTTTTTCAGTCATTTTCTCATTAAGACTTTATGTGAACCCTAACTTTAATGATGAGTATCAGATATTTTTCTTGGTTAAAACATCAATATAATGAAGCACATTGATATCTCACTAATTTAACTCAGGTTATTTATTGTCCAGGCTGATTGGTTTATTCTTTTGATGATTACGTTATTGTTAACCATTAATGAGCATCGCTATTGTTATTTAGTTTGGTATTTAGATTGGTATAATGTGTTAGTAATACAGGGGTGTTCTGCGATGTGATATATTGATATGTATTATATGTTAGTCTGTGGCCTACAAACCCAAATGTGTGGAGTATTTGGTATTGGTAGGGCCAAGAAATTTCCAAATGACTGAGGAGCATTTATAACCTTTAAAAAATGTATTGGTCAAGGAAACTTTAGACCTTATTTTTCTTGGAAAATAAGCAAAAACATGATTTTAGTGATCAGAAGCTTTAATTTCACAGCTGATTTGTTGAGTCTCAATTGTGGCTCTCCCCAGGAAGCCAAACCATAAGAACCACTCCAATGACATTGTGGAAGTTAACTTTCTGAATTGTCCCTTACAAATTTACCACACTTAACATGTAAATTATTTTTTTGTGAAAAAAAATACCAGTGAAAAAGTTGTTTAAATAGTTAACACAGAAAGCCTTTATTTTACTTTACATACAACTTTGAATAATATAACCTTTAAAAGATTGAGTGCAAAGCCTGTAGGTAAAATGTCACTATTATATGCATTTAGAAATTTGTTATTCAAATTTTCAGCTGTGCTGACTTTGCCAACATAGCTTCTGTAATGTGAGGGTGAAATATTCTGTCTGTCAAACTGGAAGGGAATTTCTTAGGTATTTGCTCAATTTTCCTCAAGGCACAGATGTGTTTCAAATTTTTGTTGTTGTAAACAAATAATAATGGATGGAAAAGAAGGAATTGTTTATCACATATATATAAATGCAAATTGTTCATCACATGCATATTACTTCGCTACATTGACTGTCTGTTGAAAATTATTAAATTATCTTTTACAAAGCAAAGCAGGCATTTCCAGGAAATGTTCACAAACATAGCACTGGAAAACGATCAGCACAGATCTGAGGCCATTGGTGTGTGTTTAGGTGGAAGATTGGCGACGTTTTACATGAAATCGCTATCACTATTTAGTGTCCTCTGACCAGTTTATAATTTTGCAATATCATTTTTACAAGACAGATTTCATGTTAAAAACGATACTCACTTGTGGTTTGTGCTTAATATGTTAAATTATTCTTGGAACTGCCAACATTTTCATGATCCTTCTATTTGATAGATAATGTAATGGACTCCCTTTATTTTTCTCCATCCCTTACATTCATTCTAGCAAATCATTAGATTAACAATATTGAATGAGAAGATTTGTGTAGTTGGTATTATATCTTACATCTTCAAATCAGATCTTGTCCCCATCCAACCCACTCCCCCCACCCCCCCCCCCCCCCCCCCCAAAAAAACCCATCAAAAATTATCTGAGAAATTAAATATAAAAAGGTGTGAGCAAGGGACAAACTAGATGGACTGCTTTTGTAAAATTGATTTATGTAAAATTTTTAGGTTACATTTTCTTTTGCAGGAATTTCAATTTTGAGTGTAAATTGGCCTTTTTACTATTTAAAGTTGTTTATACCACTGCATGTGTTCTAGTGGAAATACCATACTTTGTACTATTTGATTAAGAGTAATACAATTCATGTGTATATATTTAGGAACAACAGTAGGGGTACATTTTGTACGTGTAGATATGCAGATATTTAATAGTTGATTAAAGATGACAATCAGTGTACATAATAAATTTTATTTAGAACAAAATAATAGTCTGATGAGTCAATTTTTATTTGTATTACCTGCCAAAACATTTATATTGATATTAATATTTCAGAATGATTGGATCACTTCTATGACCTTTCTTGTTTAGACATTTAACCACAACTATTGGATCACTTCTATGACCTGGCGTGTTCAGACATTTAACCACAACTATTGGATCACTTCTATGACCTGGCGTGTTCAGACATTTAACCACAACTATTGGATCACTTCTATGACCTTGCTTGTTTAGACCTTTATCCACAACTATTGGATCACTTCTAAGTATTGATAAATACTTGGGTCACAATTTAATATTTTTTTTGAAGTGGGAGAAAGCATGTGACTGACATTTCTCAATTTATTGTTTTCACAGACATATTTTCCAAGGCTAATTACTTGTGGAAATTATCGCAAACATGATTTTCCTCAGTAATTTTGTATATTACAGTAATAATAATAATAATGTGGAGACAGGTCTGTGGTCATGACAGCTGACACAATAACTATAATTCTGTATGCCATGAAGGAAACACAATATTTTTGGCAATACTTTATCTACAGCCAAACACTAGTTAATTTGGTACTCACGAGAAGAACAGAAAGAATGGTGAGTAATAAATCTGAATAAAAAATACTGGCATCAATCAGCATATGTTCCTACTTTGAGCCAAGGTTTCATGTTTTCAAAGTTCTCTTGTGCAGGACAGATTTTAACACTCCAGGGGTAGCAACAGGGCCCACAAGAGCAGTGAGAATTTACACTAATGTTCCAGTGCAGTGGCTTCCAATATTAGTTTTCCTGTGATAAGAATAAAGTTAATTTTTCACATTAGAGACAAAATAATTGAACAGGCAATCCAAGCCAAATACATTGTAATTATTCCAGCCAGATACATTGTAATTATTCCAGCCAGTTACCTATTTAAAAAAAAACAATTTATCTTTTGGTTAAGAATATGCTCTTGGAAAATAATTGTGATTTTAAAGCGACATGGCTGATATACTGGGAAGTTTTGTCATTCCACCAATCTATTTAAATTAGTTTAAATCTTGTTATTCTGTTTCAAGGGACTAACAGTAATGAGGTTGTGTTCGAGTCAAAACCATAAATAAAAGTTTCCCTGCTTAAAGAAATTATAACAATATTAGCAGTAGAATTGCAATAAAAAATTGTTAATTGGACATGCAAATGTTCAGATTTTGTTCCTAATTTTAAAGGGACTTGACATTTAACTATCACTGATTTTTCATGCAGTGTTTTTTCAAACTGTGTTCTGACTTAGTCTTCTTAAAACCAATCTAAAATAATAGGTCTACTTTTGCCATATAATGTTATGAATATTATGCCTGTCAATACTAAATATAGCATGTACATGTTTGTTTACTGAGCTGTCATTGATTGGTTGTTGCTAATCCCTCCTTCCACATCCCAGTGACCATGTGTTGATCTACTTAGGGTGAGTGCTCCAAGGCACCAATCAAGCAGGTTTTGATAGCTATCTGAGCTTCCCAAGGAGTTGTGATTGGAGAATCCCTCCAAAATTTCCAATGACTCACCCCTAGTACCAGTCACGCCATCTACCAGCAAACACTTTGCTGACAGGCATATTTTGCAGACATTTTTGACAAAACATGGAAAACAACGGGTAAGTATAGCTTCTCTTTCGTTCCATACATGAATATTAACAGGCAAACTCAAGTCATTATGTGTCGCGATAAATATACTGAAATGGTAATACGCATGCAGACGAAGAAATGAAAGCTGCTCATCCATTTCCAAACCATCTGCACTTCTCAATGTTCTCGCCAGGTTGACCCAGTTTCAGTTGCCCACTTCAGTAAAGACAATAACTGGCCTACTTGATATCAAATGCATGGGCAAAATGGACTTGAAATTCACTGACACAGTTTACAGATACACCAAGTATTGTCAATCGTATTTCAGCGACGGCTACGGTAGCACTATATATATATATATATATATATATATATAGATACCTGGCATTATTATTTTAACCCCAAAAAGACTAGCCTATTTAAATTTCGTTGATTGTATTAATTTGGAGGACAATCCAAGTTTTCCTTTCACTGGCTTTAATTCAGTATTAGCTGCAAGACTTGTCAGATTTTGATTTTTATCTCAGCATTGTTTGCCATTGTGTTCAGACCTGTGAGGTGACATGAGAAGGGGGTCATCTCATTCTCAGCAGAAGTGACAGCAAGAAACCTGTCAACACACACGTCACATGACACTTACCCCTTGTGTATTCATGACGTCATCACTTGCTGACATTAAGGTTTGGCATCACTCATCAGCAGAAAAAAAACTGAAGAAAGGGCACACTGTCCACCAGAGGCACACACAAACTATTACCATAGGTTCACTATGTCGCCCTCTGGTGGAGTTTGAAGAAAGGGCAGTACAGAATAAATAGATGTTTTTATTTCACTGTATTAGAGCATCATGAAATCATTTTGTATTCTCATTTAATCCTTGCAACAAACTGCATCTTGAGTGTGTGCTTTGCTGTGAGTGAGTCTGGCACATGCAAATGCATGAGAGTAAGCAAGAGAGCTTTACATTTAGGGCCAACAAAAATTATAACCTTGTTTCTCTGCTGCGTGCCCTGAAAAAAATAGGATAGGCCGGGGTAGATTTTAATGTTTAATGTCATTTACTTTCTTTTTCTTTTTTATTTAAAGATATTGAGAATGGATAAACATAAATGAAATTATAACAGATACTATGTCATTTCACCTGGAAAGTTTCAAAAAACTTTTCGGTAGCTGGTTAGAACTAGGTAGGTACAGAAATCGGAGACAATCTTCTTTTTTTGTAATAGTGATGGTCACTCTGCAGGTAATGGATTTGTGAAGAGAGACCATCAATGTTGGAGTGCAAGCAAATGAGCCACAAGTCCTCCATGATGATCTAAATGTAGGGGGTTTGATTTCTGGCCATGCTGGGATTGCAACAAAGTTACAGTTATTCATATGAGCTGAGGCCCAGACTTGAAGAATGACCTTTTGTCCTTGTAAATCTGTGGCCGAATGTAGATGTGTTGCTGCACTTTATATTCCTCTAAAATGTATTATCTTGTGTATCCTTATTATTTTATTTATTTATTTATTTTTATGTGGACATTTCACTTTAAAAAAAGAATGAAACTGCATAGGATTTGAAAAGAGAAAAACTGATTTTTGGTCAAAAGGAGAAAAATTCAAAATTTGGGCCCATGCCTTCCTTTGAATATTTATAAACAACTTGGAGTAAGTTTTTTCAGGGTGGGTAAAATCAATAGAAACACCAAACATCCTTTTTCGACCCACCTTTCCCCATTTTAATGCTGACTTGGAGGACACTCCAGTCATGTGATAGGGTGATGTCATTATTTCTGTCACTTTTAGCAAGAAAGACAGAGCTTCAGTATGAATTAGGATTGATAAACCTTAAGACACTAAAATTGAGGGTAATTACATTTTGTGGAGAAAGTCAAAAGAAGTCAAATTATAGAAGCAGCTGCATCAAACACAAAGCAGTGATGTCAACAATTTGAGGGCATTATCCAGCAAACATCCAGAGGCACTGAAGGGTGAATTGGAACATCAAAGTCTTTACCCTTTGAGACAGGTGGGTTTAATATTTCATGCCATGCACCTCATCACTGAACATATATTTTTGTTTCCTTTAGCTACATGCTTGGTTATGGTTAAATTTCTTTTTATTTGAAAACCATTGGGGAGATGCACATCTTATATTCTAGAAATTTAGTTGTTTTTCAGTTGTTTACTTGTATGTTCAGATTCCTTTTATTCTAGTGTTTCAAGTGTAAACAAGATGTTTCAATTTCATAAGTATCAGAGCCTGGATATTATGCATTTGCATTTGCCTCAGAGGCTGTACGATTGTGTGTCTGCAGCCAAAGGGGGGTCCAATAGAGGTGCACAGCCTCAATATGAGAATAGCCCTCCCTGGTACAGTCCAGGCTCGTTTTGCACCAAAACAGGAACACGATCGGGCGTACTGTCACCTGACGGGGCGTACCGTCGCATGATCAGGAAAGCTAAGTCACATGATCGGGATCCCGATCTGCCCACCCAGCTTGGTATAGGGACGATAGGGTGGCCCGGAACAATTTTTGATGCGCACGCAACGGCCCGAAAACAAAATGAATGCCAACAGTTCTCCCTATTCCGGAACCAGAATTATCAGGCGTACTGTATGCGCAAAATGAGCCAGGTCATTATGTGGTCCTGGCCTGCACCCAATCAGTGGCACAGTCCAAATGCTGTCATAATCCACAGTTATTTATGGACATTGGGCATATGCTTACATTTGGGGTGACTATTTATAGCTGTTTATAGCTTTGTATTGCTGTGACACCTTGAATGGACCATGTATGCTGCTCAGACAAGGGTCTGAAAGGTCTCGGTATTCATCATTTGGTATTCAAACAAAGGTTTAAAGGGATTACGCACCAATTCTACAATTCGGTGAAATTGAAAGCTTAGCCACATATGAACATCATGACAAATTAAAATTATAATAGAGTAATAATATAAGTTACTATAAGACATAAGAGTTGTACTCCCAGCACAGGTCTGTCTGAGCCATAAGCTGCACGTGACGGGTAAATACGGGTAGCGTAAACTTTGTTTGACATCAATTGAGGCTCAAAGTAGGCTAGCACTGTTTGAAGTCATTCTGGCACTATTCAAAGGACAATAACTTTGATGACGTCATAAACATATTGCTATACTCTTATGACGTCATTTAACCTTTCAGTGCCTCTATGGTCACACTCCACATAAAAATGACGCCAAGAAAGAAGTGTGCTTTCATAAAGGGGCAATAGATTAGGGTCTTGTTAAAATAGAATTAACAGGCAAACATGGGGATGTATCAACAAAACAGAAAATAGACAACAAAATAGACATCATTTATCACCAATATGTGAATTTTTAACGTTTTTTTCAAAATCGGTGCTTAATCCCTTTAACTTTCACAACAAAGTTGTCAGATAAACCCAAACAGTTTATTATTTATCAAATTCCACTGAGTTCAGATGAATTGGTAAGTGTTGATATCTTGAGAATGACAAAAAAATAAAACAAGTAAAGCTTGACTGTTACCATCCTTATTAATATACATGAGGAGGGGTCTAGAAACTCAGTCAAGTAAAGCTTGTTGATCAGTAAATGTGTCAAATAAGTGAGGAATGTGCTGTTTACTTTCACAAAATGTGTGGGTAATGTCTCTGAAATAGTAAATAAGTCTGGCATGTAAATATGGCATGGAATATTATATAAAAACATCAATGGTAGCACATAGAGTGTTTTACGACAAAAATGTGGCTTTTGAATGTACATATTTTAAAAAGATCACCTTGTCATGAGTAAAAATCCATACATTTCCAATATTCATTTAGGTATAATTTTATCAATATCTGACTGATTTTCAAGATTTTTTTTATCTTGTGAGGATAAAATTACCTCTCAAATGGGGATCAGTGTGATACACGTGCCCATTATATCCACTATGTGCTGAACTGTGACATTTACAAAAAAACACCATGACTGAAACTATTGCATATGAACAATATTAAACCAGTTGATATTGCTGCTGGTCATTTATGTGCAAACTGCTTCAATATTTTTTCAGTGTAAAAATTATATAAAAATAACTCAATTCTTAAGAATAATTCATAGATATTTAAAAAAAAATGTTATTTCATTGTTCCCCTTCAAGTTTGAAAACCCTTTAACTGAATGCCAAAACTCTAGATTGCTCATTTACAGTGGCTTGAAAGTGGTAAGAGTACAGCTCAGACATTGTACTCAGTGATGCCATGTCGGTTGAAATTCTTCAATTACAATATGATTTTTGGGATGATAAGCTGATGGAAATGCAGGTCTAAGATTTTATAAACCCATGCTTTGCTGTTCATCGTGTTTTCAACAGAAATGCTTTGAAGAATGAATAACAGGTGTTAGGCATGTACATCCATAGGAGGAATATGTATGCAAGACATACATGCAGTACACAGCCTGTTGACCCTGTTCAAGGTCAAGGGAGTAGGCTACAACGTGGGGGTCAAAGATTTTGGATATTAGATGAGCTAACCCTCACTCTGCACAGATACCTGTCAGATCTCATTCAGAGGTAGAAATTCTCTAGATCTTACACTTTAACAAATTCTTGTCATGTGACTCTTTCCTATTTTGTGTGCAATGTATGAATTCCTGCTTTTAACACTTGTGCACAAGACAGCATTATTCAAAGATTTTCCTGCTATACTGTTTTAGGCCACTCATATACATGTATGATGATTAGACATTTCAATCACTTAAGTTATTAGCTACGGATGCCTGAGTGGCACTGGTATCAGGCTCCGTCTGTGCATGTGTTTTTGTTAACAAAGACATTTTGCAATATCTTATCAGCTGTTTGAGATACAGACTCCAAATATTTACCACAGATGCATCCCATGAAGGCCTAAATAGGATGACCTCATGAATTGATAAATTGCTCCTGGTTGAGGAAAGTTAGTTTTTTATTATTTCTCATCATTTTCATATGCACCTGGTGGGAGGGTCTGGTACCCATAAGTTGCCTTGTTTAAATTTGGCAGAAAACATCATACAATGTTTAGCAGCACCCCTGTGCACAGGCCAAACTAAGCTGTTTATTTTTTTTCTCATTTTTACCCTCAGCCCCTGATGTAATCAGGCTGAGGGTATTGCAGTACTCCTGGCGTGGGTATGTATGTATGTATGTCTGTATGTATGTCTGTAGCGAACATCCTTGTCATCGCGATAACTCAAGAATAAATGATGGCAGCTTCATGAAACTTGACACACATATGCATCTGGTGAAAACCTCGGACGAGTTCGATGGACAGCGACCTTGACCTATTTTTCAAGGTCACAGGAACAATTATGTGAAATCCGAGGAATCACAATAACTCAAGAACGAACAATAGTAGCTTTATGAGATTTGACACACATAAGTATCTGGTGAAGACCTCAGAATTTTTTCTATGAAACATGACCTTCACCTACTTTTCAAGGTCACAGGGACAATTATGTGAAATCATCTTGTCATTGCGATAACTCGAGAACAAATGATGGCAGCTTCATGAAACTTTACACACAAAAGCATCTGGTGAAAACCGCGGATGAGTTCGATGGATGGCGACCTTGACCTATTTTTCAAGGTCACGGACAACTATGTGAAATCCCAAGAATCGCAATAACTCAAGAACGAATGATGGCAGCTTTATGAGATTTAACACACACAAGCTTCTGGTGAAGACCTCAGAATTTTTTCTTTGAAACATGACCTTCACCTACTTTTCAAGGTCACAGGGACAATTATGTGAAATCAACCTTGTCATCGTGATAACTCAAGAACAAATGATGGCAGCTTCAGGAAACTTGACACACATATGCATCTGGTGAAAACCTCGGACGAGATCGATGGACGGCGACCTTGACCTATTTTTCAAGGTCACAGGAACAATTATGTGAAATCCCAAGAATCACAATAACTCAAGAACGAACAATAGTAGCTTTATGAGATTTGACACACATAAGTATCTGGTGAAGACCTCAGAATTTTTTCTATGAAACATGACCTTCACCTACTTTTCAAGGTCACAGGGACAATTATGTGAAATCATCTTGTCATTGTGATAACTCGAGAACAAATGATGGCAGCTTCATGAAACTTTACACACAAAAGCATCTGGTGAAAACCTCGGATGAGTTCGATGGATGGGGACCTTGACCTATTTTTCAAGGTCACGGACAATTATGTGAAATCCCAAGAATCGCAATAACTCAAGAACGAATGATGGCAGCTTTATGAGATTTGACACACACAAGCATCTGGTGAAGACCTCAGAATTTTTTCTTTGAAACATGACCTTCACCTACTTTTCAAGGTCACAGGGACAATTATGTGAAATCATCCTTGTCATCGCGATAACTTGAGAACAAATGATGGCAGCTTCATGAAACTTGACACATATAAGCATCTGGTGAAAACCTTGGATGAGTTCGATGGACGGCGACCTTGACCTATTTTTCAAGGTCACAGGGACAATTATGTGAAATCCCAAGAATCGCAATAACTCAAGAACGAATGATGGCATCTTTATGAGATTTGACACACACAAGCATCTGGTGAAGACCTCAGACTTGTCTTGATGGAACATGACCTTCACCTGATTTCAAGGTCACAGGGACAATTATGTGAAATCATCCTTGTCATTGTGATAACTTAAGAACAAATGATGGCAGCTTCATGAAAATTGACACACATAAGCATCTGGGAAGACTCCAGATGAGTTTGATGGACGGTGACCTTAACCTGCTTTTCAAGGTCATCGGCCCATATCAATAATTCTAGAGTAAATGATGACAGTTTCATGATACTTGACACACCTAAACTATCAAAGGAAGTAGATTTTATGGTTTTTTTTACCCCTGCATCAATTTGCCTTGGTGCAGTGACGTTTTGTTCACAAATATTGTGTGGAGCGAATGTTGTGCAATGAGTTACCAGGGCTGAGGGTTGATGCATCTCTGATGCCTATGTTTATACTTCAGTATGGAGTCAGAAGATAGCAACAATGATTCCTCAGAAGAATCAAGTTACAGACAATGTGAAGCATCATCAGATGAGGAAAAGGTTGATGTGCACTCTGATGAGGACTACGAGATAAGCGATTCAAGCTCCTGGCATGAACTTAATCGCGCGCTCCTTGTAGCAGCATCCAAGGCACCACTAGAAACCTTCAAGGAAATCATCGAGGCTGGTGCAGATCCATGTTGTGACAAGCTGGCAGAAACCTGTCTACGAAGGGCCATACAAAGGAAACGCTATGATATTGCCAAATGGTTAGTCTCAGGAGATCACATGAAGAAGATCATCACAAGTGGTGAGGGCACATTACAGCATGTTGCTGTGGACCTTGACGATGTGGAGATGCTGAGATATGCCCTTGAGAGAAATGAACCACAGGACCCAAACATGGAATCATTCCGGGAGCCCCTCTTTGACGCAGCAATGTTCGGGAAGTATGAATGTGCTAAGCTATTGCTTGAATATGGCTGTGATGTTAACGCTAAAGGAATAAATGATTATACAGTTTTGCCATCAACAGCTCTCCAACAAGCTGCAGAATCTGGTGATGAAAAAATGATTGATTTGTTGTTGGCGCATGGAGCAAATAGACTTCTTGTTTATGTGGATGGCAACAATAGGCCTCACATGCCATGGACAGAATTAGACAAGGACCATCTTCATATACTGCCTAAATTGATGAACAAAGAATTAATGAATGAAACGCTTAAGGATGAAATTGAAGGAGACTTTGAAGATAAATACGTGGTTCAGATTGCATGTGAACTTGGTGTTGAGGAACATGTGAAATATCTGCTTGAACTTGGAGCTGAATTTACAGTCAAAGATAAATATAACAGAGGCGTTCTGTATAGTGCAGCTGCATACGGGAACACTCAAATCATAGAACTTCTGACAAATATGGGAGTGAAAGGGTTGGATGCTAATGCTCGGAGTACTTATGATAATAGAACCCCTTTCACCATGGCGCTGGCTAACCTGAAACGGCTGGGATGGGACAAGCAAGAGCCTCTTCTTGCTGCATTATTTCGAGCTGGTGCTGTTTTTGATAATATTGCATGGCCAGATCAGCCCCATCTTCTTGACTGGCTTCTAAAACATGGAGCAAATCCAGACTTCTATACTGACAGATGGGATTCAGCTATTCATTATATAACTTCATGCACTTTACACAGCAAGCAAATAAATGATGATGACCAGAATCTCCTAAAAAAATTATTGGCAGCAAATGTAGATCTGGCTTTATCTGCGATTCCTGCAAGACACACAAGAACTCCACTCCAAGATGCATGTGTATCATGCGAGCCAGCCATAGTCAAATACATGGTTCATGCTGGCTTTAGCTTTAAACATCTCTTTCCTTGGCTGACAGATGATTTGGCAGAACCGAAGTATCCTTTAAAAACGATGAGAAAAGACCCAGAAATGAAGGTTATCATAAAATGGCTTCAACAGATAAATGATTGTGGCATAAGTCTGAAAGTTCTCTGCCGGAGACCAATTTTGATGACACTCGGCCACCAGGATGTTGACAACAAAATAGACCAACTGCCAATCCCACAGCTTCTTAAAGATTTCCTCAAACCACTGAAATATCTTGAACAGAATATTCAGAAGGACATTGAAAAAAACACATTTTGATGTATCTAAATGAATTACACTTGGCTCTTCTATCAGTGAAATGTACAAGACATCTCATGGGACATGTATGTGATTTTGTTTGTGATGCTACTCGTAAGAGAAACAAATCTATGATTTTGGAAAAGGATAGATCACACAGACTTTTCCAATAAGCAAGCAAGGTTGAAGAACAATCTCATTCCATTTTGACCTGATCTGAAAATCTTTAAAAAAAGTTCACAATAAATAAGAATTACATTTCCAAAATTAAACCATATATACCCCTTATCAGTGTCTTGAAAAATATGTTTGTTGGTTACCAGGATCTACAGTTTAAGGTCATTTGAACAGATCTCTAGAAATCTTGTGAGGGCTACATGTTGGCCAAAACAATTTGTATTATCTTTACTGTATCAATGTCTTGAAATGGTGTCCTTTCCATGCTTGAGAACTTGACCTCCACCCAAAAGTCTGATCATGTGATCTGATCTCTTCAAATCTTGTGAAACGCACAAGTTCACAAGTAAAATAGCTTTACCAAACTTAAATCACAGATGCACAATAACCCTAAATGTCTTTTCCTTTTGCTGTTGATATTAACAACAAGTACTTTTATTTTACTACAGGTGGTGGCATTGCTTGTAGCTGATATACTGATTTTTGTTTTACAGTGACCGGCAGCTAAATCCGGACACTTTCATGTTTTTCACTCCCGATTTTCACAAAACCTTTAAAAACTGTGTAAAAGCTGCTCACATCGAAAGAAGATCTTCGACTTTAATGGTCTGTGGAGTTTTAATGATACCTGTTCAATATTAACAGAAATAGCATTAATTTCACGCATTCAGCAAACCGGCAAACTGTCCGAGTTTTCATTGAGTAATATGGTGAAGTTGGTTACGTCACCACTTCTGACGTTATTTGACAGTGACTCAATCAGTAGTGCCGTGAAAACAAATAAACACTTTGAACGTTTTGAAATGAATAGGAATAACAAGATGACGTGTGAGGCACTATATTCAGCTCAATTGCAATTAGTACAGAACAGTTTTACTTGATATTTGACCGAGTTAAAAATGTCCGAGTTTAATCTGCCGGTTTCGGACAGTTGCCGGTCACTGTATATGTTTTGTTAGTTTCCTTATTGGAGAACTCATTTAATATTATGTCATCACTTGAATCTGGGTGCATAAACATGGCTCACAGATCCTGCTCTTGTCACTTATGGGTTCCTGCTTTTTGCCTAGCATATACATCCACATTCTTGTGGAACAGATGAATATTCACACAGATCCCTTTTGTACTGAGAGTTTTACTGATTAGTCAGCAGCGAGGTCAGACACCTGATTACAATTTATAAGCTGATGTTGGTCAATTCTGATTGGATGATATTTGTAGGCAAGACAAGTATTTATGACTCGGGAATACCAAATTTCTTATGATGTCAGATAAAGGGCAATGGTGATAGAGGTAGTAAGTGTTTAACATCTTCAGGATTAAAATTATTCAGTAATATTAGTCTTACAACATTCATCAATTCAGAGTGATAGATCTTGGACTCAAAAAAGTAACCTGAGTAATGTTGAACCTTGTCTTTACCTGATATTTCTGTTGAATCAATACCCAAGGAACAATACAGACATTATGGTTGATGTAGATCAGTGTTTAGGAATATCAACAAAACTCAATGAACTTTTTATTTTGAAAGAATCAAAAGTCAAATCAGTGGTAACTGCCCTCAATACCTCAGTAAATGATATCTTAAAGGAAATATGCACTGATTTGAAAAATAATCCATAAATCATAGATTGGTGGTAAATGTATTTGCCTTTCAGTTTCATGTCTAAAATTGTCAAATATCCGCAGAACACCCAGTAAAAGTGGTCTTTCTGTCCAGATCATTGGAATATTCAAAATGAAATGGGAATGGTTCTTGTAAATGTCAGACAGCATATTATCAGTTTTTGAATAACACTTTGCTTGAATCATGCTCCTGACATTTCATTTTTCTTACTTTCATATTTCTTTGTATAGAGCAGTGTTATTTCAAATATATTTGATAGATTGATAGATTTAATACCTTTATTTTATGTATATGCACTGCATAAATTGATAAATAATCATATACCCTTGTTACTTAAAGGGATTAAGCACCGATTTCGAAAAAAACGTTCAAAATTCACATATTGGTGAAAAATTATGTCTATTTTGTTGTCTATTTTCTATTTTATTGATGCATCCCCATGTTTGCCTGTTAATTCTATTTTAACAAGACCCTAATCTATTGTCCCTTTATGAAAGCACACTTCTTTCTTGGCGTCATTTTTATGTGGAGTGTGACCATAGAGGCACTGAAAGGTAAAATGACGTCATAAGAATATGGCAATATGCTTATGACGTCATCAAAGTTATTGTCCTTTGAATAGTGCCAGAATTATGTCAAACAGTGCTACCCTGCTTTGAGCCTCAATTGAGGTCAAACAAAGTTCACGCTACCCGTGTTTACCCGTCACGTGCAGCTTATGGCTCAGAAAGACCTGTGCTGGGAGTGCAACTCTTATGTCTTATAGTAGCTTATATTATTACTCTATCATGATTTTAATTTGTCATGATGTTCATATGTGGATAAGCTTTCAATTTTGCCGAATTGTAGAATTGGTGCTTAATCCCTTTAACATTGTATTGATACTTATAAAATTATAATATCAAAATGAGCATTTAACAATCATAACCTCTTTGTGTGTTAAATATTAAATGTAGCATGTCAGTTATTGAATGTGTTTGACATATTGTAGATTATTTGATGCTCAGATAGAATTAAAATATGCGAATTTATGAATACTTCATGCTGTAGAAATATTAATTTGTAAAAAAATAGGAATGATTAAAAGCTTTTTAGAATATTGGAACATGTTTTTTTCTGACATATTTTTGTTTCACAAGTACTATTTTTTTCTACATTTGTTTCTACCTTTTCCTTAATGAGAACAATTACTCATATATCTTGGGTAGCTGATAGGGTATTGGAATATAAACAAAGGAACAACTAAATGTAAACTAAGTTAGAAATGGACCAGACTTAATTGAGCGGGTGATTCTGTGATCCATAGCTGGTCACCTAACCTTATGTAGCATCAGGGGGCATGATTCTTTGATATATCGGTGGCTGCCAACTGTGAATAAGTAGGGCAGTGATGGTATCCCAACTTTATCACATGCACAGTACTCTATGGTCTCTCCATTGTCACTATCTGTACTCAATTCAGCTGCAGCTGCATGTATGCAAAGCTAGCATGTCCTACATTTGAACCATCAGTGCTATAAATAACCTTTGACTTAGCTGCATCTTTCACAGTGTATCCCCTTCCATTAAATCTTGATTCACAATGAAGCCAATAACAATCTGGGAAGAAATGACAATATGTGTGGCGTTTTGACTGCAGCACAGAGTAAAAGACCTGCATCATTAGTTCATATATCAACCAAACCAATGTATATAGTATCAAGGAATCTGGCTGTAGCCATGTATATTATTGTTATTGTTGACACCACTGATTATTACAGTACTGATTGTGACAGTGTGTCTGGTACCCGTAAGTTGCCTTGTTTAAATTTGGCAGAAAACATCATACAATGTTTAGCAGCACCCCTGTGTACAGGCCAAACTAAGCTGTTTATTTTTTTTTCATTTTTATATTTCAGTATGGAGTCAGAAGATAGCAACAATGATTCCTCAGAAGAATCAAGTTACAGACAATGTGAAGCGTCATCAGATGAGGAAAAGGTTGATGTGCACTCTGATGAGGACTACGAGATAAGCGATTCAAGCTCCTGGCATGAACTTAATCGTGCACTCCTTGTAGCAGCATCCAAGGCTCCGCTAGACACCTTCAAGGAAATCATCGAGGCTGGTGCAGATCCATGTTGTGACAAGCTGGCAGAAACCTGTCTACGAAGGGCCATACAAAGGAAACGCTATGATATTGCCAAATGGTTAGTCTCAGGAGATCACATGAAGAAGATCATCACAAGTGGTGAGGGCACATTACAGCATGTTGCTGTGGACCTTGACGATGTGGAGATGCTGAGATATGCCCTTGAGAGGAATGACCCACAGGACCCAAACATGGAATCATTCCGGGAGCCCCTCTTTGACGCAGCAATGTTCGGGAAGTATGAATGTGCTAAGCTATTGCTTGAATATGGCTGTGATGTTAACGCTAAAGGTATAAATGATTATACAGTTTTGCCATCAACAGCTCTCCAACAAGCTGCAGAATCTGGTGATGAAAAAATGATTGATTTGTTGTTGGCGCATGGAGCAAATAGACTTCTTGTATATGTGGATGGCAACAAAAGGCCTCACATGCCATGGACAGAATTAGACAAGGACCATCTTCATATACTGCCTAAATTGATGAACAAAGAATTAATGAATGAAACGCTGAAGGATGAAATTGAAGGAGACTTTGAAGATAAATACGTGGTTCAGATTGCATGTGAACTTGGTGTTGAGGAACATGTGAAATATCTGCTTGAACTAGGAGCTGACTTTACAGTCAAAGATAAATATAACAGAGGTGTTCTGTACAGTGCAGCTGCATATGGAAACACTCAAATCATAGAACTTTTGACAAATATGGGAGTGAAAGGGTTGGATGCTAATGCTCGGAGTACTTATGATAATAGAACCCCATTCAACATGGCGCTGGATAACCTGAGACGGTTGGGATGGGACAAGCAAGAACCTCTTCTTGCTGCATTATTTCGAGCTGGTGCTGTTTTTGATAATATTGCATGGCCAGATAAGCCCCATCTTCTTGACTGGCTTTTAAGACATGGAGCGAATCCTGACTTCTATACTGACAGATGGGACTCAGCTATTCATTATATAACTTCATGCACTTTACACAGCAAGCAAATAAATGATAATGACCAGAATCTCCTAAAAAAATTATTGGCAGCAAATGTTGATCTGGCTTTATCTGCGATTCCTGCAAGACACACAAGAACTCCACTCCAAGATGCATGTGTATCATGCGAGCCAGCCATAGTCAAATACATGGTTCATGCTGGTTTTAGCTTTAAACATCTCTTTCCTTGGCTGACAGATGATTTGGCAGAACCTAAATATTATTTAGAAGCGATGAGAAAAGACCCAGAAATGAAGGTTATCATAAAATGGCTTCAACAGATAAATGATCGTGGCCCAAGTCTGAAAGTTCTCTGCCGGAGACCAATTTTGATGACACTAGGCCACCAGGATGTTGACAAAAAAATAGACCAACTGCCTATCCCACAGCTTCTTAAAGATTTCCTCAAACCACTGAAATATCTTGAACAAAATATTCAGAAGGACATTGAAAAAAACACATTTTGATGTATCTAAATGAATTACACTTGGCTCTTCTATCAGTGAAATGTACAAGACATCTCATGGGACATGTATGTGATTTTGTTTGTGATGCTACTCGTAAGAGAAACAAATCTATGATTTTGGAAAAGGATAGATCACACAGACTTTTCCAATAAGCAAGCAAGGTTGAAGAACAATCTCATTCCATTTTGACCTGATCTGAAAATCTTTAAAAAAAGTTCACAATAAATAAGAATTACATTTCCAAAATTAAACCATATATACCCCTTATCAGCGTCTTAAAAAATATGTTTGTTGGTTACCAGGATCTACAGTTTAAGGTCATTTGAACAGATCTCTAGAAATCTTTTGAGGGCTACATGTTGGCCAAAACAATTTGTATTATCTTTACTGTATCAATGTCTTGAAATGGTGTCCTTTCCATGCTTGAGAACTTGACCTCCACCCAAAAGTCTGATCATGTGATCTGATCTCTTCAAATCTTGTGAAACGCACAATTTCACAAGTAAAATAGCTTTACCAAACTTAAATCACAGATGCACAATAACCCTAAATGTCTTTTCCTCTTGCTGTTGATATAAACAAGTACTTTTATTTTACTACAGGTGGTGGCATTGCTTGTAGCTGATATACTGATCATTGTTTTGTATATTTTGTTAGTTTCCTTACTGGAGAACTCATTTAATATTATGTCATCACTTGAATCTGGGTGCATAAACATGGCTCACAGATCCTGCTCTTGTCACTTATGGGTTCCTGCTTTTTGCCTAGCATATACATCCACATTCTTGTGGAATGGATGAATATTCACACAGATCCCTTTTGTACTGAGAGTTTTACTGATTAGTCAGCAGCGAGGTCAGACACCTGATTACAATTTATAAGCTGATGTTGGTCAATTCTGATTGGATGATATTTTGTAGGCAAGACAAGTATTTATGACACCAAATAATTCTATAATTCCAAATTTCTTATGATGTCAGATAAAGGGCAATGGTGATAGAGTTAGTAAGTGTTTAACATCTTCAGGATTAAAATTATTCAGTAATATTAGTCTTACAACATTCATCAATCCAGAGTGATAGATCTTGGACTCAAAAAAGTAACCTGAGTAATGTTGAACCTTGTCTTTACCTGATATTTCTGTTGAATCAATACCCAAGGAACAATACAGACATTATGGTTGATGTAGATAAGTGTTTAGGAATATCAACAAAACTTAATGAACGTTTTATTTTGAAAGAAACAAAAGTCAAATCAGTGGTAACTGCCCTCAATGCCTCAGTAAATGATATCTTAAAGGAATAATGCACTGATTTGAAAAAAAATCCATAAATCATAGACAGGTGGAAATGTATTTGCCTTTCAGTTTCATGTCTAAAATTGTCAAATATTCGCAAAACACCCAGTTAAAAGTGGTCTTTCTGTCTAGATCATTGGAATATTCAAAATGAAATGGGAATGGTTCTTGTAAATGTCAGACAGCATAATATCAGTTTTTGAATAACACTTTGCTTGAATCATGCTCCTGACATTTCATTGTGCAGTGTTATTTCAAATATATTTGATAGATTGATAGATTTAATACCTTTATTTTATGTATATGCACTGCATAAATTGATACATAATCATATACCCTTGTTACTTAACATTGTATTGATACTTATAAAATTATAATATCAAAATGAGCATTTAACAATCATAACCTCTTTGTGTGTTAAATATTAAATGTAGCATGTCAGTTATTGAATGTGTTTGACATATTGTAGATTATTTGATGCTCAGATAGAATTAAAATATGTGAATTTATGAATACTTCGTGCTGTTGAAATATTAATTTGTAAAAAAAATAGGAATGATTAAAAGCTTTGTAGAATATTGGAACAGATGTTTTTTTCTGACATATTTTTGTTTCACAAGTACTATTTTTCTCTACATTTGTTTCTACCTTTTCCTTAATGAGAACAATTACTCATATATCTTGGGTAGCTGATAGGGTATTGGAATATAAACAAAGGAACAACTAAATGTAAACTAAGTTAGAAATGGACCAGACTTAAATGAGCGGTTGATTCTGTGATCCTTGGTCGCTGGTCACCTAACCTTATGTAACATCAGGGGGCATGATTCTTTGATATATCGGTGGCTGCCAACTGTGAATAAGTAGGGCAGTGATGGTATCCCAACTTTATCACATGCACAGTACTCTATGGTCTCTCCATTGTTGCTATCTGTACTCAATTCAGCTGCAGCTGCATGTATGCAAAGCTAGCATGTCCTACATTTGAACCATCAGTGCTATAAATAACCTTTGACTTAGCTGCATCTTTCACAGTGTATCGCCTTCCATTAAATCTTGATACACAATGAAGCCAATAACAATCTGGGAAGAAATGACAATATGTGTGGCGTTTTGACTGCAACACAGAGTAAAAGACCTGCATCATTAGTTCATATATCAACCAAACCAATGTATATAGTATCAAGGAATCTGGCTGTAGCCATGTATATTATGGTTATTGTTGACACCACTGATTATTACAGTACTGATTGTGACATTTGTCACAAGGTATCTTTTTCATATATGAGGTATCATCTGAGCTTCCATGAGATAGTGAGTTATTGTTGGAAATTTATATTAAGTTATGTTATGCATATGCATTTCAGCAAAGCCAGGTTTTGAAAAATTTAAGTATTTTGACATTTTACAAAACCATTTTGTGACCAATTTGCATTATTTGATAATTTATTTTCACATAACATTAGAATGTTATAAATTATGTTTTACTTGATGTACACTCATGTGAATTTATCCCCAGGTGGTGTGATATTTTTATTTGCAGTGCTACTGCATGGTAAAATTTACATACCAGGGAATATGCTAGAAAACAAAAATGCAAAATATCGGGGCTGACAGGCACATCAGAACAAATCTCTATCTTTCTAATATTCATTTGAGTACTGCACTTGTAGAGCCATGTATACAAAATTAAATATGCAATCACATCCTATTTTCGTGTCCAATGTCAACTCTTCTAATTCAGTTAATCAAACTCAATCTAATGGAAATAAGGCATTTGATACAATATATCATCAGATACCCCTAAACAGATCATACCTGATGGACAGGAAACAAGTTTTAGGTTTTACTTAAATTAGGGACAATACTGTTTATGATGTATATGTCTCCTCTGGCTGATATTGCGAAGAATCCATTAGGCAGTTCAGATATTACCTGATTGCAAATAAGATGGAACTAAATTATGGCAAAAGTGAGATGCTGATCTGTGCTGATAGACACAGCACTGTCATCAGACATAACATCAGCAGTGTAAGAACACCCAGTGATTTAGTGGCTGACCTAGGAATCACCCTTGACATGATTAACATGGACATGAAGCACTAATTAGCCAAATGTGCAAAAAAGGTCATTGCCACATTAGAAATATTGCTGCAATCAGAAAGTGTCTGGACAAAATGGCAGAGACATTAACTCATGCCTTTGTGGGTCACCCTGCAGTAGACATTAAACAAATATTATATATCACATCTACATCTACAACTATAAGTTTACTCGGCAAAACCAGTTGTCATCCCAAAAGTGCAAGATTGCACAAGGGGTGCAGTTGGTCTATACCAGCTGCTTGACTCCCAAGCTTTACACTCCAAATTTCTGAAAGATATCAGCCGAGCTTCCTGTTTCCATTGTAGTTAAATGACGGGTAAGGTTATTCCAGTCAGTCAAAGTCCTTGGGGGGGAAAAAGCTGTATTTATAAGGGTCACAGCTTGTTGCCATTTCCATATAGCGATTTCCATGGTATATTCTAGAAGAAGCTGATTTCATTTTGACATGTTCTAGTCGTTGTTATTTCAACACGTATAGCCTTGTGCAATAAAACCAGCTCCGAGTCCTCCTCCTCCCTGCAACTGAATTCCACTTAAGGTCTTCCAGGATTTTTATGACAATGCCAATCAAATCTAGCAGCTGGTCTTTGCACTGACTCTATTCGGTCTATATCTTTCTTGGGCCACAGGCCATGGCACAGTTGGTTAGAGCGCCAGCTTACTAGCACCAGTTCCTCTGTGGTGATACAAAGGTCATGGGTTTGATCCCTGGCCATGCCGAGATTGAACTCGCAATACAATTTCCCATATGAGCTGAGGCCCGTGCCTTAAGGGTTAACCTGTTATCCTTGTAAATCTGTGACTGGGTGGGTTGTCATGTCAAGGAAATGGTGTTTTTACACCCCTTTCAGGGGGCCACGGGCCGTGGCGCAGTTGGTTAGAGTGCCAGCTTATTAGCACCAGTTCCTCTGTGGTGATCCAAAGGTCGTGGGTTCGAACCCCGGCCGTGCCGGGATTGAACTCATGATACAATTTCCCACATGAGCTGACGACCGTGCCTAAAGGGTTAACCCGTTGTCCTTGTAAATCTGTGACCGGGTGAGTTGTCATGTCAAGGACCTGCGACATGACAATTCAGTGAGGCAGCACTATATCTGCTACAAGTAGGTCCCATCACAAGTAGGTCCCATCACTATTACATATCTAAGAAACTGAATGAAATACACTAGTTTCCAGTAGGTTCTAGATTAGGATCTTTCTTACTGCTTGGAAGGCCCTAAATGCAGTGTTATATTGTCTTGCAAATTGACTATCAGCTACTATACCCGAGCTGGAAGTCCTTGAAACATGTGCTGTGTGCTCTGTGAAGGCATAATGTAAGCAGCAGGTAACAATGTCCCTACATGGAAACGTAGTAACCAATAATAACCCAAGAAGAAATGGCAATGTGTGGTACTATACAAGGCACAAAGTAGACTAAATTATCTGTATTCAGGATGGGACAGAGCCTTGTTATTTAAGTATCCATGAATTAAATCCAAGAGCAGAGTGCATTTGCACCACAATGTAGAGCTAGGCAATTAGGTCAAATATCGGTCAGTGCAGTTTATGTAGTAGTAAAAAACCTTCACGACATTTGTCACAAGGTATCTGAGGTAATTTAGATTAAAATGTTTAAAACCTTAATTTATTCATTCAATTAGATTCGCAAATAATAAAGCATTCATGAAATGAGGTTTTCATGCACTTTTTCTTTGCATAATATAAATATTTATTCCCTCATACTTTGCTATTAAATGTTATTACCCATCATATTTCCCCTCCATAAATCTCTAAGTCATTTGAAAGTAGATGAATCTTCTGCTAAAATACACATCTTTGTTTAGCTGACCAGTTATTCAGTACAAACTCCTGCTCAGTAAAGTTTTCATAACAATGGGGAGCCTTCAAATTGGGACAATGAACAGTGATGAAAGTCCTCAGGAAATAACCTGAATTCAGGTTTTTTTCTTCAAATGTGAAATTCAAAATGGTCTGAACTCAGTATGAAACATCCAAAAATGGCATTTCTGAAAGGGGTAGGGGTATCTTCAGGTTAATTTTAAAGGGTTTCAGGTTTTTTCTTGAATGCTGACTTTCATCACTGATGAAGTAATTTGACTCACAAAGGCTTGATTGTCCATTGGTACAGACTTGGCACTTTCAGAAAACACAATAACTATGGTCAGTGTATTTTGGTGTTGATTTTAGTGACATAGCTTGCTTGTATAACAGTTTTGTGGCCACATATCTTTTAATGATAAGCTAATGATAAGCATGAAATACAGATTATGTAAACCCCCATTGAGAAAATCAACTGATTTCAGTCACATGTCGAATAGCGGCCACCACGTCTGAACATAATTTATTCCTCATTTTATGTCAATGTTAATTTATCAAAGTTAAAACCTCTTTTATGTCCAAATATGACACATACATTGATAAATTAGATGTTCTATTAACATTTTATAATGATGGAATCATCAAAATAAGGATCACCCAAAATAATTGGCACATAATAAGAATGAGGTCTGAAAACATTGGCAAACATACGTAAATGCAAACCCGAGCTTGTTATGAGTGAACTACATTTTCTTACTGCGCAGCAATTCCAACTAAGCACTGGGCAGCATGATACATAGATTTTCCTTCTATACTCAATAATGGCTCTCATATACATGTATATTTAGACATTTCAGTAATTTAGTTGTATAAATTTGATGGAAAACAAAAAGAAGCACTGTGTACAAACTAAGTTTCTTTTTTCATTATATATGTCAGGATGGCGTCAGAAGATGAAGATGGCAACAATGATTCCTCAGAAGAATCAAGTTATAGACAAAGTGAAGCGTCATCAGATGAGGAAAAGGTTGATGAGGACTCTGATGAAGACTACGAGATAAGCGATTCAAGCTCCTGGGATGAACTTAATCGTGCACTCCTTGTAGCAGCATCCAAGGCACCACTAGAAACCTTCAAGAAAATCATCGAGGCTGGTGCAGATCCATGTTGTGACAGCCAGGAAGAAACCTGTCTACGCAGGGCCATACAAAGGAAACGCTATGATATTGCCAAATGGTTAGTCTCAGGTGATCACATGAAGGAGATTATCAGCAGCAGAGAAGACACACTACAGCATGTTGCTGTGGACCTTGACGATGTGGAGATGCTGAGATATGCCCTTGAGAGAAATGAACCACAGGACCCAAACATAGAAACTTTCCGGGAGCCCCTCTTTGATGCAGCAATGTTCGGGAAGTATAAATGTGCTAAATTTTTGCTTGAATATGGCTGTGACGTTAACGCTAAAGGTGAAAATAAATATACAATATTCCCATCAACTGCTCTGCAACAAGCTGCAGCATCTGGTGATGAAAAAATGATTGATTTGTTGTTGGCACATGGAGCAAATAGACTTGTTGTTCATGTGGATGGCAACAAAAGACCTCACATGCCATGGACAGAATTAGACAAGGACCATCTTCATATACTGCCTAAATTGATGAACAAAGAATTAATGAATGAAACGCTTAAGGATGAAATTGACAGTAACTTTAAAGATAAATATGTGGTTCAGATTGCTTGTGAACTTGGTATTGAGGAACATGTGAAATATTTGCTTGAACTTGGAGCTGACTTTACAGTCCAAGATAAATATAACAGAGGCGTTCTGTACAGTGCAGCTACATATGGAAACACTCAAATCATAGAACTTTTGACAAATATGGGAGTGAAAGGGTTGGATGCTAATGCTCGGAGTACTTATGATAATAGAACCCCCCTCACCATGGCGCTGGCTAACCTGAGACGGCTTGAATGGGACAAGCAAGAGGCTCTCCTTGCTGCATTATTTCGAGCTGGTGCTGTTTTTGATAATATTGCATGGCCAGATAAGCCCCATCTTCTAGACTGGCTTCTGAGACATGGAGCAAATCCAGATTTCTATACAGATTCATGTGACTCAGCCATTCATCTAATGTCTTCATATACTTTACTAAGCAACCAAATCAATGATGATGACCAGAATCTCCTAAAAAAATTATTGGCAGCAAATGTAGATCTGGCTTTATCTGCGATTCCTGCAAGACACACAAGAACTCCACTGCAAGATGCATGTATAGCATGTGAGCCAGCCATAGTCAAATACATGGTTTATGCTGGTTTTAGCTTTAAACATCTCTTTCCTTGGCTGACAGATGATTTAGCAGAACCGAAGTATCCTTTAGAAAGGATGAGAGAAGACCCAGAAATGAAGGTTATCATAAAGTGGCTTCAACAGATAAATAATCGTGGCCCAACTCTGAAAGTTCTCTGCCGGAGACCAATTTTGATGACACTAGGCCACCAGGATGTTGACAAAAAAATAGACCAACTTATTATCCCTGAAATGCTTAAAGATTTTCTCAAACCACTGAAATATCTTGAACAGAATATTCAGAAGTACATAGATAAAATGACATTTTGATGTCTCTAAATGAAAACATTTGGCTCTGCTGTAGAGTGCAAAATCAAATATAGGCAACGCCAGCACCTGGGCCCGATTTTTTCATCGTACTTCAATTTGAAGTACATGCTCAGATCCTAATTTCATGCTCAGATTTTAAGTTTTGCTCAGATTCTGAGTATATACACAAATCCGATTTTTCCATCATGCTTGGAAAACACAGACTTGAAGTTTTTGCTCAGATTTGAAGTTCATGCTCACATTCTGAGTATTTACTCAGATCCAAGATTTTTGGATTTTTTCAATGTGCTCAAACATTTTTCATGCTCAGATTCTGAGTTTTCATGCTCAGATTCTGAGACAGCTCAGAGGCTGGCTTCAAGCTGAAGTCAATGCTCCAAAGTATGAATTTTTACGAAATATTGAGCAATTCATGTTAAATTAAAGGATTAGATATGGTTTAATTGAATAGAATCACATGCAGATGCATTCCCAGTCACTGGAAAAGTTGTTACGTTACATAGTGATCCCCATAGTGACCCCCCATTCCGAGCCCCTTTTATCCCCTATTTTGAGCCTCTGTATTTTCTCATTTGAATATGACGTCATGGGAGTATTTACTCAATTAAACAATGGAAATATGACGTCACATGGCTCAAGTACGTACTTCAAGTCTGAGCAAATACTTCGTGAAGTAAGCACAATTGAAATTGTGAGCATGATGAAAAAATCCAAAATACTTCACTTTTGGAAGCAAACTTCGGTAAGTATGGCTTCAAATCTGAGTACATGCTCAGATTTAAGATTTGAAGTACGATGGAAAAATCGGGCCCTGGTCATATATTGATTTCATATATTTTCTTGTTGGTTTCCTCATTAGAGAGAACATTTTGTTTGATGCCACCTTGTATGTTGGCATCATTAATGTGCCTCACAAATGCTGCACTTCTTACTGCACATAAGATCAACTTTCATGGGTTCCTATTACATCTATGCCCTGTCCTGTTAGTGAGTCCTCCTCTCAGATTTTGCGCCCTCATTATCCTTGCACTGCAGCATAGGATTTCTGGATTTTTCCACAAAAACCATTTTTAGATGTCAGCTCGACAAAGGCCTCAATTGTTTAAGTGAGCATTTGCTCATCATATACAGCCACATCCTTCTCTTGTCAGAGACTTTCTGAAAGTATGTTCGCTGTGTTATATCTGAGAATCTTGAAATTGGAGCTATTTGAAGAAAAGCCATCTTCCAGCAACAATCAATGAATCCCAATGAATCCCACCATGACAACAGACATGGGCGTGACACACTATTAAAGATTACAGAGGTATTAACATTATTTTGCTCGCCAATTGGGACCTCTGTCCTTTTTTAAAGATTTGAAAATTTTGCCAATTCCAAATACTTGCTTATAACAAGCTAACACAGATACCATGACAACAGGAAACACGTCCCAAGTAATATTTTGGCCAGTTTACAGGCAAATTTAACACCCCAAAATCAAATTGATTCTTAAAATATATGTTGGAATAGACCAGATGTATAAAAAAAGAAAAATGTTCAATTCTAATCGAAGTCATTCAACGGTCAACTGCCTTTTCAATTTTTCAATAATTTGCTATTAAAAGTTGGAATTTTGAATCCTTCATCAAATGGATTCATGAGGACTTTCCAGTTAAAATTGGGGATAAGTCAGATCTTCTTTCTTATTTCAAAGGTTGCATACCAGTTGACAGACAAAAGCAATATTGTCACCTGACTGCTTTCAACATTCAGTTGTAAAACAATCAGCTAAATCTTCATCCTTGGCCCAAATGTCTAAAACCGATGGAAACGGCCAAATTGCAAAATATAAGAACATCCACCTAAAAGTGGTTGTTCTATCCACAGTTGGCGAGCCATTGTTTGAGTCTAGCCCAAAGGACATTATTCAGAATGAAATTGGAAATGCTTGGTGTAGATCTCAGACAGCATTAAATATCATATTACCACAACATCACTTGAATCATGCTGCTGGCATATGATCATGTCTACTTTTGTATGTATGTATAGTGTTATATGAGAAATATGTGACAGTCATAATACCTTTATATGATGAATATGCACTAAATAGATTGATACCCAATTATATACCATTGTCATATAGCCATACTTGTTTATACTGTATATGAGTATTCAATCATAACCTATTTGTGTGTTAGGCTAGTTAATGTACTATGTCATAGTTCTTGATTGTGTTTGACATATTGGTGATCTTTTGATGGGCAGATAAAATTACTATATATACTATATATATATATGCTTTTTAAATGCAGGAACAGTTACTCATATAATTAGTTATTTAGATTTTACTCATATATTTTTTCATATTTTTTGCTACCTTTTTCCTGATTGTATACAAGTACTCGTATATCTTGGGTCCCTGATAGGTTTATTAAACATTGGAAAAACTAAATGTGAATTCATTTTGTGTGTTTACAGTGAGTAGTCAAATTGCTTTATACCATTAGGTAAATTAGATTCAAATGCTTTTAAAATGCAGGAACAGTTACTCATATAATTAGTTATTTAGATTTTACTCATATATTTTTATTTTTAAGATTCATATTTTTTGCTACCTTTTTCCTGATTGTATACAAGTACTCGTATATCTTGGGTCCCTGATAGGTTTATTAAACATTGGAAAAACTAAATGTGAATTCATTTTGTGTGTTGACAGTGAGTAGTAAAATTGCTTTATACCATTAGGTAAATTAGATTCAAATAAAATTTTATAGAAATGTAAAGATAAGTTTAATATCTTTTTTGTATTAACATACAATCTGTAAGAGGTCAAATGTATGTTATTAAAATATTCATTTAAATATAAATATTGGATTTAGAACTTGTCATGTTTGCAGGCCAGGGGCCATGGCACAGTTCTTTAGAGCGCAAAGGTTATTCGAGCCAGTTCCTCTGTGATGATCCATACATGGGTTCAATTCATGGCAATGCCAAGATTATATTCATTTTACTGTTCTGTGACCTGAACAATTAATCTGTTGTTCTTGTAAATCTGTGAGTTATTATGTCATGGACTTGTGCTATGGAAATGTAGTGAGGCAGCACTGTATACCCACTGAAAATAGGTCTTGTCATGAAATGACTGAAATAATGTTGAAAGTGATGTGAAACCCCCCACACACATACAAAAGTATTTTCAGCCTTCAGATGATTTTACATTTTTTTTTTAAATTAATAGTTTTAATTTAATTTCACCAAACAAAGTTTGTAAAATGGTGGATTATAAAATTTGTATATACTCAAAAGAATATATTATAAATAGTTATCATTGGGTATATATATCGATCGCCATAGATTATTAACTTGGAGTAAATCAGTGTTACATTACAATCCTATGAAAACAATATTTGATAAAAATGAAATAGCGAAAAAAAACCAATTCGCTTAAAACATATGAAAAATGACATTCGTTACTTTGACATGGCTTCAGATGATTTTACATTTTTTTTAAATTAATAGTTTTAATTTAATTTCACCAAACAAAGTTTGTAAAATGATGGATTATAAAATTTGTATATACTCAAAAGAATATATTATAAGTAGTTATCATTTGGTATATATATCGATCGCCATTGATTATAGATTATTAACTTGGAGTAAATCAGTGTTATATTACAATCCTATGAAAACAATATTTGATAAAAATGAAATAGCGAAAAAAAAAATTTCGCTTAAAACATATGAAAAATGACATTCGTTACTTTGACATGGCTTTTGCTCAAAAATAATATTTTCAATCCATTTTTTTTTTCGAGGTGGATAAATTGATGACTTTCATTGTAAGGTAAGTGACATAATAATATCAAATATAGCCGCCAAGTGAGGAGGATCGCGGTGTAGTTGGTCAAGGGCTCACGCTTATTAAGGTATAGGAAGTATCAAATATAGCCACTAAGTGAGGAGTATCGCGGTGCAGTTGGTCAAGGGCACATGCTTATTGAGGTATAAGAAGTATCAAATATAGCCGCTAAGTGAGGAGGATCGCGGCACAGTTGGTCAAGGGCACACGCTTATTGAGGTATAAGAAGTATCAAATCTAGCCGCTAAGTGAGGAGGATCTCGGTGCAGTTGGTTAAGGGCTCATGCTTATTGAGGTATAAGAAGTATCAAATATAGCCGCTAAGTGAGGAGGATCGCAGCGCAGTTGGTCAAGGGCACATGCTTATTGAGGTAGAGGAAGTATCAAATATAGCCACCAAGTGAGGAGGATCTCGGTGCAGTTGGTCAAGGGCACACGCTTATTGAGGTAGAGGAAGTATCAAATATAGCCACCAAGTGAGGAGGATCTCGGTGCAGTTGGTTAAGGGCACTCGCTTATTGAGGTATAGGAAGTATCAAATATAGCCGCTAAGTGAGGAGGATCGCGGTGCAGTTGGTCAAGGGCACATGCTTATTGAGGTAGAGGGAGTATCAAATATAGCCGCTAAGTGAGGAGGATCGCGGCGCAGTTGGTCAAGGGCACACGCTTATTGAGGTAGAGGAAGTATCAAATATAGCCGCTAAGTGAGGAGGATCGCGGTGCAGTTGGTCAAGGGCACACGCTTATTGAGGTAGAGGGAGTATCAAATATAGCCGCTAAGTGAGGAGAATCGCGGCGCAGTTTGTTAAGGGCTCACGCTTATTGAGGTATAGGAAGTATCAAATAAAAGTATGATGTTCTACCACTTTTCTGAACCAGTCTGGGTGATTCTCTTATAAACGAGGCCTTTACTTCTTTACTTAAATCTTAAACGTTTTTAGGGTAATATTTGTGCCTCCAACTCTGGATTACTCCTCGTAATGCAGTTTTAGTCTGTGGCAGAATGAAAAAAAAAATGTCCAGATTGGTTCAGATGTACTGCACATAACTGTTCAGAACTCTCCCACCCTGAATAAATACAAGTTGTCCACTTGCCTACGGAGACACTGATATCAAGTTGAACAGTTCATCAGTTTACAAACCACTGCAAGAAAGAAATAAAATCAAAACTAATTTGTTAGCAACCACCGGAGTACCGGTCTGTGCACTGAAGTTATCTTTTTTCTCATATAATGTAATTATTTCTTGTACAAACACAATTATTATCCTATACATTAGATTCAAATTGGTATTTGGAATTTACTCTCACCTGTTTGGCCTGGCTACTGTGCTCCCACTTATAACATTATTGCATTAAATTTTGTTGAAAAAACAGGGGCTTTAAGCACAGAAAGGTCTTAATACTCACCATGATGACTTTTCTATGCCTTTAATTTTATCAAATTAGAAATCATCAGAGTAGGATAGCCTCTTGAATTAAAAATTAACTGCTGGAATTGTGTGCAAAGGTTTATTTCTGTGAATTGATAACGAGAGTACAGTGGAAAAATGGACAACACTATGGCTGAAAATGTAAAAATTTCACATCAAACGTTCATAGGATAACTTGTAAAATCTATGTACATGAAATAGGCTTTAAATTGTAATAAAATACATAAAGCACATTACATAGTACAAAATAAATATATCATATTGGCACTCATCACGTTGAAATTTGTAAATATCAAATGATGCTTTTTAACTGTATTGAGTTAGCACCTGGACTTATCATTGGCCATTCATTGCATTTGGTACTTAAATATATTTTACTTGCTGTTTGAGAAGATTCTACCACCACCAGGTGGCATCTTCCGGAAACTTCCTCCAGATGGCGTTTATGGAAAAGGCGTTTTTTTCACATTTTAATTTTAACATGTTTTTAATTCTGAAAGTGTACAGCTGGCGACAACAGAGCTGCATTTAATTTCATTTCATTAATTGATTGCGGATGTTTATCACACTAGCTATACATTAGCACAATTTCTTAACTGACAACATGAAGAGAATATTTTTGAAAGTGCAGATGCACTTGAAAGGCTTTGAAAATGGAACCGCAGCTTTTTTGTCGTCCGCAGCTCTGTTGTCGGTTGTAACCCTTTCAGCCATCATTGAAAATAATAAAAATTGAGTAGCAGTTACGGTCATCACACATTGAGTATTAGCATAAACACATAAAATCTCTATTTACATACCATGCCCAAGAAAATTTCAATGGATTACATACAAAAATAATTGACATTCCAAAACGTCTGAACAATTTACAAAATATCTGCTTCAAATACTTATGGCAGATTCATTTTATTTCATTTTTGAACAAATTTTAAACAATTGAGACATTAAACAAAATTAATATTTTTGATAAACAAATATTTATGAATATTTCTTCTGATATTAAAACTTTGGACATACATGTTACTGTCATTTATAACATAATGTACAGTGAAATCCTGTTGCTAATGTATTACGTAATTGATTTTAAATACCAGCTTCACCTCCATGAAATTCTTAATGAAAATAAAAATATCAATATGAAAGTCAAGGACAGCAAACGAAATGGACTTTTCAAAAGGAAGGAGGACTTAATAAATAAATATGTGTCATAAAGTCAAGAACAGGTTTCAACATATCCTCTGTGTAGCGGTAAACAGAACAGGATATGTTATATTTAGTTATATGTTTCTAGTTTCAGAAAGTTTAGATGTAAAATAGATGCCACTATAAAAGGGGCCCAGGAATCACATCAGAACAGATACACAAGTGGAAATCTGAGGAGAGTAAGCAGTAACCATGAAATGAAACTCTATCGTATATTTATAACCATATCATTCTCTGGTTCGGTTATATGATACAGTCAAAACAAGAGTATAGCACATAGTAAGGGAAGAAGTTGATATCATGTGGAACAGAGTTATTCCATCCCAAAAGCAGAGAATTCAGAGATCAAATGTATATGGTTGTATAAGGGTGGAGGAAAGTTCCACGATTCATACTCTCCAATAACAAAACATTCTTTTGAAGGGCAAATATCAGGTTTTTATAAATATGGTGAATAGTAAACCAAATGAATAGCAATTTTTTAAAGGCAGATATGCGGATGAAAGACAGACACATCAGTATCAGGCATAATGCATAGGTTACAGACTGCAACACTTGTGACAGGCCAAACAGCAGGTTAGGATTTCTGTATGAGCAGACATAGGTGACAAACAGCCAGAGGTGACAAATAGATACCATAAACAATATTCTACAATGGTATCTACTGGTTAATATCAGGGATGGAATGTTTACAGTTAAAAATTATAATCAACTTTAGATTTGTGGATAACAGGAAATATGGATAGAGAGATATATCATGGATGGTAGAAAACCAAGCCAGACAGCATAGGGACATTGTGACATTCCACAAATATGTTTCCATTAAAAACAAATGACATGGAAGGCAAAATAAGTGTTGAAATATTTTCACAATGCCTTGTGTTGAGTTAAAAAAAAGTAATATATTATTACGATAAACACAATCTGATAAGCAAACTCTTTATTAACACTCCAATCGATTATGTTGAACGTGCAGGTAGAAAGAACCCTTCTGTCTGAAACCACAAAAGATAGCTCATTTTAAGAATAATCCTCTTTTCCTCATTTAAATAACCAACCCTTTTCACTGGCAACCAGTAATGGTCTTCCAGGACTCCTGAACTATGATCCAATTTTCTAACCCGACATTCCACGACGGAACCAGAGTTAGCATCAGTTAAAGATTACCGCCCGACTGGATTTTTCCAAGTTTAGAATTGCCATAGACCGTTTCAGAGGTCAGTAAAGTATATTCCAAAGTTCAAGCGGGTTTTCTGTCAAAAATCTCTCATCTATTCCAAGAAAGAACCTTTTTTAACATGTATATTATTTATTTCTGTTTTCGTGTAAAAATTCCTAATCTAGAATGATATATTTATTATGGATTCCCCAATTTTAACATTTGCCTTCTCATCGTGTTCAGGTTTGGACAAGTACCCAGATTCAGTAACTCAGTTTTGTCTTCGTTATGGTTTGTTTATATGCATGACATTTTCATTTCATCTGTTATCCCATTAACAATACTTTTTAATATTTTACTAGAATGAATTTCATAAAAAAGGATTTCCATATCTAACCGCTTTTAGATACAGAGTACATGATTAAAAGGTTGTCAATACATATAAATTGCAATGGTCTCACTGAGACTTCATGTTTCTACATTTGTCTGTGTTAATCTTATCCCCAGGATAGTCGGTCAATAAGCCAGAGAGGACGAGTAATTCAGGCATTCTCCTCTCCCATCTGAAAGGATTCTGACAGCTATCTTAGAATTACAACTGAATATATGTCCACATGTATATATATATATAACACGATGTGTCCACAAAGGAAACACTTATCTCACAACACATCTACAAATAAATAGTCAATTATCAAAACTTGTGGTTCACTATTGATGGCCATTTCCAGAATAACCTAAAATCTTCAGACCCATCTCCCAATGTAAACCTGAATAGATGCATGATACAATTATTTGATGCAATCATCACAATTACATATGATTTTTTATTAATCAAGTTGAAAAATAAAATTGCAAATTTGTGTGCATTTATTTCATTTTGAACAGTGCTAAATAATGTAGGTTTTGGCAAATAAACTTTCCCTTGTACCAGGTAAGCTCAAAATATAAGGCATCATTCCGCCTCACTGGATAGGCCACATCTTATAAACACAATCTGTAATGTTCTCAATACCATAATAATACACATTTTAGACCACACAAATAAATTTAATTTCACACAATGTTAAAAGTATCAAATTGAAAAATGTCAGGATATTATAAACTGTAGTTGAAAATGGTTTCAGGAAGTGAAATACCTGCTCCACTGTCTGCTTTAATACAAATGAAAAAAATGTAACTGCACTGAATTCAATTGAATAAACTCAACCGACGCTCACTTACTATCCATTTAAGACCATGTAATCGCTTTGATTCCTGGCATATTTTTATTTGCCATGTTATCTGGAACTGGCGGCTTTTCAACACTATAACCCATCTTCACGTTTTACCAACTTTTAATTTAATAGTTGAATAAAATCTATCGTGTTTGAAAGTCACTGGTATCAACATATATGAAAGCATTCTTGAGATTCTCCCCATGGCCAGGCAATATCTCACCTATGTGAGGATGGTCAAATGAGTGGGCATCAAAAAGTATGTTGTCCACTGCCCTTTCCTCAACGCCCTGGTAATAATACTTGCCTCTGTCCACAAGAACGGGGTGGTATAGATCAAATAGACCTCCAAATATCTCATCTTCTAACATCTTTGATCAGTACTATTCCTCTAATTGTTATCTTCAAAGAACAAAGAGATTATCGCAGGACTTGGAGATGCCTTGTCTCTTGAGGAAGCGTCCTATGAAGGCGATGGGGGACTTGCGTCCCGCCCCCAGAGAGCGCCCCCGTCTTAGCCTCTCTTTGGCGTGCAGCCGGATCTGGGACAAGATCCCCACCAACAGATCGTCCACCTGTAGATTCATCGACGCCGACACTTCTATGTATTTGCACTTGAACGATTCTGCTGCATCTTTGCCCTCTGAAAATATACAAAGCAGAAGACTCAATGACAGAGATATATTTTTGTGCACTTTTTCACATTTTGTTTATTTCTACTCCCCCTTTTCAGTCTTAGAATTATATTTATCTCTCTCCAGACATTTACTGTAAACACAATACATCGCATTCTTCTGACCCATGATGCACCAGGCCTGTCTAAGCGATGGCCTTTTATCTTATAAATCTAAATTCTTTCATATTTACATGATCCATCATGACTCAACTTTACCCCTCACCTATATATCAACCAGCTTGACCTCCCTGCCTAAGTATATCTATATCCTATAACCTTACTCAACCTTGCCACTCAACTTTACCAACGACATTTTCTCAATCTATTAACAAAAACTATCAACCAAAACCTTTAAAAATAACGCTGCTATTTTATTGTAATCTTGCTCTTTACTGGACAGGTCTTCATGCCATTTGTATTATTATTATTATTCCTCCTTGCAGACCATGCTTTCTTTCACATAGACACAAAGGCCATATCAACGTGGGTGAAGCCTGCTAACCTAACTCAGGTGCACCAGCTTGTCACATCACATCAACTCCCGTCTCCAATCAAATGGGACTCGCAACAGACAGGCAACAGTACAGTGCTTCCATTGAAAGAAGGGCACAAAGCAAATCAGTACTAACACAAAATCCCACACGTCATATGACTTCCTTTTGGCCCAATACCTAGACCTGGTGAGACTTACATTAATTTCAAATTACCAGTTATTTGCCAACTAAATGATTTGACCCATGTGCCTCTTAATAATAATATCGATATATAAGAGGAAAAGGCTGACAATTTGTTTTAGTCAGGTTCATCACAAATTTAAAACGATTTAAACTGTAGAAAGTTAAAATGGCAAAGTAAGCTTTTGTTGTCAATTTTAACCTACACCCTATAACTAAGATAATACCCAAGAACTCATTCAAAACTAATGCCATCTACTACATATTTGATTTGATCACAACATTTGCTTGAGTATTTAAGGATTAAAATCTGGATCCGAAGACTAATATTGTTGATTTTCCATAATTCCATTTATCTCATATTTCTTTTATTCGTGATACTCTAATGTACCCAGCACAGTATCTAGAAGGTCTATATCCCTAGTCAAATATCGACTTCCTTTCACGCTGACCTAATCCTATGCTAGAAGCATATATTGACTTTCCATCTCCCTTCCTAAATGCACCTGTTTTACCTTCAAAATAATCTGCCCCACCTTAATCATTGTGAAAAATCAAATGTGGTTTTATATCAATAATGTCTTGCTACGAATTCGGATATAATATTATCTTATGTTTAGTCATCCGAGATCATCAAAGGCGAGACAGATATATAGACAGTAAACACAGTAACTTCACCTTACTCGCTCTCATCGAATAGCATCTTATTTCTCATGAACTAATGGAATACCAGTCTTTAATCTTTTCCCGCATTATCATCTCAAATAGTGTCCCTTGTCTGGGCTACCAAAGACGTACCAAAGAAAAATACATACTACTTTACAAATCTTGAACAATATCTACACTGTCACACTTTTTAACGCTTTTTATTGTTATAAATGTACGATTCCATTATATATATATATATATATATATATATATATATATTTATTTATATCACATATATATATATCACATATATATATATCACATATATATATATCACATATATATATATATATATATATATATATATATATATATATCACATATATATATATATATATATATATATATATATATATATATATATATATATATATATATATATATATATATATATATATATATATATATATATATATATATATATATATATATATATATATATATATATATATATATATATATATATATATATGTGATATATATATAAAGATAGGTGAATTGCCCTGGAGCTGCTCTGCCGGTCGGCACAAATACAGAGAGTTCACACCAGACTAAGACCTTATAGGGTTTACTATTTGAGATGCATCTACAAATGACATATGACTGATTGTGGACCTATATTTTTTTTATAAAATATTGGCAATAGGCTTCTTTTATAAAATATTGCCGGTGACCTTGAAGTGACATTAAATGACTTGGTAATGAAACTCCTATTTCCACGGATTTTGGAGTACATTTTCATCTCCAATCATCTGCATTTTTTTTAATACGAGTGCTTAGAGTCCTTGGAGTAATTATGTCATAATTACTCCGAGTAATTATGACAATATCAGAACAATTCATAGATTCTAGATCAATTTTCAATGCAAAATAAAAATGAAGAAAAACATGAAAAAGTTCGAGGCTTCAAATTTCATCGACCAAACTTACAAAACGTATGTAATACTCAAAGTGGTTAACAAGAGCTCTGACACCTACGATATCATTATACTATACTCTAACATTTGTGATATCATAATACTATACTCTAACATTTGTGATATCATAATACTATACTCTAACATTTGTGATATCATAATACTATACTCTAACATTTGTGATATCATAATACTATACTCTAACATTTGTGATATCATAATACTATACTCTAACATTTGTGATATCATAATACTATACTCTAACATTTGTGATATCATAATACTATACTCTAACATTTGTGATATCATAATACTATACTCTAACATTTGTGATATCATAATACCATACTCTAACATTTGTGATATCATAATACTATACTCTAACCTTTGTGATATCATAATACTATACTCTAACATTTGTGATATCATAATACTATACTCTAACATTTGTGATATCATAATACTATACTCTAACATTTGTGATATCATAATACTATACTCTAACATTTGTGATATCATAATACTATACTCTAACATTTGTGATATCATAATACTATACTCTAACATTTGTGATATCATAATACTATACTCTAACATTTGTGATATCATAATACTATACTCTAACATTTGTGATATCATAATACTATACTCTAACATTTGTGATATCATAATACGATACTCTAACATTTGTGATATCATAATACTATACTCTAACATTTGTGATATCATAATACTATACTCTAACATTTGTGATATCATAATACTATACTCTAACATTTGTGATATCATAATACTATACTCTAACATTTGTGATATCATACTTCTATACTCTAACATTTGTGATATCATAATACTATACTCTAACATTTGTGATATCATAATACTATACTCTAACATTTGTGATTTCATAATACTATACTCTAACATTTGTGATTTCATAATACTATAATCTAACATTTGTGATTTCATAATACTATACTCTAACCTTTGTGATATCATAATACTATACTCTAACATTTGTGATTTCATAATACTATACTCTAACATTTGTGATTTCATAATACTATACTCTAACATTTGTGATATCATAATACTATGCTCTGACATATACGATATCATAATGCTATGTTTTGAAACCTACAATATCATAATACTATGCTCTGACATCTGCGGTTTCATAATACTATGCGTTGACACATACGATATGATAATAATGCATTTTTACCTCATGTGTTACACTATATGTTTCAGATGGAGTTGATTCGCACCATGATATCGGCGGGATGCGCTTTCTGATGAGTGAAGGGGGATAATTGAGAGAAGTTGGTGGATGAAGAGCCATGTTGACATTTATATCAACGAAGTGGCCGTACCGTAATTGGTTACTTTTACGCCGGTACTCAACAGCCTTACATTTGTGCTATGATTTTCCAATCATACAAAACATTATTATAATAAGAAATGTTTTCTTTAAAAGGAAATTATGATTTATTTCGCAGAACTGTAAGAATTTTGATATTTGAGGGGGTATTTTTTCTCATGCGAGTGTAATTTTGTTACATGTGCTTATAATATAACATTGATGACAACATTTGATCATTTTGAGATAAAGATTGGTCGAGATTTTGCATGATTGATATATTTGCAGGACTATTACCACTACACAAGTTGATAACTATGATATCAAAGCTCTGACATTCTAAGCTTCACATTCTAAGGTTCACAAGATGTGTCACGTTTACTTACATTATGCAAGGCCAATGATAGAATTCATAAACGTCCTATGTCAATTAATGTGAAGCATGCAAAAGATATCGATATTATATTAAATAATGTGCACTTATTAACGTCATCTTGTCCATATTGCTCAATGTCATAACCGTGGATCTTACCTAGAAGATTGTATTGGTTTTAAATCTGCATTTATTCACATCACCAGGGCTGTGTTCTTCCTACCGTTCCCAACTATTTTCAGACCCCCCTTTATATTTGGAAGGACGTCAATCAGTGCCTTTCTCAGGGCTCATGCTCTTTATCCTGATTAGTTCTGTTATATGTCAGGAGAGCCTTGTGGTCACTTGTGACCAGGGGAACCAAGTGCAATTTCATTATTGAGCAGCCAAATGTCAGTGTTTATTTATCTGACGCCTACACTTAAATATTAAAACGTAGTCAAATACACAAGAGTTGTTACTTAGGCACAATCCTTAATAAACAAAGACATCATGGGTTATAGTATTAATTTTGTAAAAATAGTATTTGATATGCAGGGTTAATCTCAGTAAATGCACTTTTAATGTTTTAACTGAATTGCATAGGAAATGGGCAATCAACGTAAAACGGCATGTTGAATATCATACGACAACGCCAAGCTCAATATCAGTGTAAAAGGGCGGGTTTCAACATTGACGAGCAGTGGATTTTGTAAGACTGATGACTATCCCAGAATGGCCGGTGTCCTTTATTCTGAAAGAGCAATGTCTAAATACAATGGCGTCAATTTTCAAGTATCATTGTTAGGATTGAGTTATATCCAACCAATATAAATGTCATATATATTCTAATATCATGGCCCGCACGGGAGTTAATAGCATTATCCGTTCCGTTGTTTCCTGGGTTCAGAATCACTATTATAACACCTTAGATATATCAATGTGAACTTTTGACCACTTCACATGCGTCATACCATATTGATGATGTACTTCTTATTCAATACAAATCAATAATAAGAACAATAAGACTCAATAACATATGTTAAGTGCTTAGAAGACCGGACAGGTTATACGAGAGAGCAGAGAAGGACAAAGATCAGTCCACATTCAGGACATATTAGAATATTATTTCATTTGAATCAGGTTAAGATATACAACACCGTCTCCTTTTGTTCTCAAGATGCAAATGCATATCATGACATGTTAGGCCCTGACAAGATTTCCAAGCATTTCTCCAACTTACAGCCACCCTGTTTCAGTGCATTCATTATTGTCTCACTCTACCTAAGATAGCACTATATTTGCTACAAGTAGGGCCTGTCATGATATGACTCAAATAAGTGATAAATCCCCCAAATCATGGGAACAGTATACCATGAGTGTTTTGCAATAATATTTCATATGCGTTATTGAAAGACAGGAATTCGAATTCCTTTTTACACTTCTTCTAAAGTAAGCAGTAATTAGAAGCGAGATGAACCCGATATCAAGAACCTGAAAATAATCACTACATTAGACATTCTGAAAAGGTTCAGACTTCCTATCGCAGCGTTAACACGTTTCTTCATCCACTCGACATGCTTTATTTTCCATTCCATGCAAGTGTAACACAAAGAATATTTCATTGAGCCCTTTATATCCTAGATAGGGCATATCTTTACAACACATTCTGAGGCTGAGCCATACAGCGAGCAACATGGGTTCTGCGATTCAGCGTATCAATTAGTTGGTAATGTAGATCGCACTGTATGACCTTCCAAGCATGTGAAAGTGTCAACTTGAAAACTGCTGCTTTTTTGTACACATCCCTCACACATGCGTGCGCTTTTACACAGGCACGCACACATATGCACAGACATGCACACAATACACAGGCACGCACGCATGTGCACAGACATGAAAACAATACACAGGCACGCACGCATGTGCACAGACATGCAAACAATACACAGGCACGCACGCATGTGCACAGACATGCAAACAATACACAGGCACGCACGCACGCATGCAAGCAACGCGCATGGGACAACGCCTTGCCTGGTGGCGGAGTAGTTTCTCAATGCAAACAATCCGCTTTTTGGAAAATGTTTGACAGGAAGAGGGGTTCTGAGTATGCATACAGGAAGTACCAAACTGTATACACACGAGACAGTACATGGTGAGCATCCATCCTTGCATTAGAGACTAGTGATCACAGGTGTACGCCTCAACCTTATCCACACCAAACATCCTATTCATGAGCATGTTGAGTAATATATACCCAAGAAATAATCATTCAAGTGGCATGGGTTGTATCCCACATTCACATATCGTAAATGTTGTCACTGTCATGTGTATGTTTGAATGATTACCACATATTTACATTATGGAAATACCCGAGCTCGACTGTGATGGGTGGCATGCGATAGTCTCGCGCAGCCTCACGGAGATGATCTTGGGGTTTAGTCACCATACTGAGGAGTTCAAAAGAGGTGTGAGGTGTGTCTGTCTGTTTTGTTTATTGGGAGTTTTACATCGCTTTCCATATTATATCAGTTATTTCTTAAATGAGTATAACTTGTAGCAGATATAGTGCTACCTCACTGAATTGTCATACAGGTCCTCAACATGACAATCCACCCAGTTACAGATTTAAAAGGACAATGGGTTAACCCTTGATGCACTGGTCTCGGAAATTGTGTCGTGAAATCAATGCTAACACAGCCGGGAATGGAGCCCACAACCCTTGGATAATCAAAATAGTAACTGGTGATAATAAGCGGTGCAACGGCCCTTGCTTATCCTGAAGTGTGTCTGTTCTCAATGCATAAATATATTGGAAAGGAAGAGGGGTACAAAATCTACTACTTTTTTACTTCCTATATTATCAAACACCAAGTACTGAGGTTCACATGTCTACTGTTTTACACCTAACCACATTACACAATATTACACAAAACAATAAAGGTTATTCTACTGTGAAAATCCACGTCTAGACTTTGTGATTGGAATTTTAATGACATGTCTTGTCTAATATATTTTGCTTAATATGACTGATGAGAGAGTTGTAGAATTTCCTTGGGAAAATGACACACCTGCTGAGTGCATTATTTTCAAGATTACAAGTGACGTCTCATAGCGGATGTATTCCTTTCCCTGTTATGTGAAATTGCACAACTTTCTCTTGCTAATGATTGTGCTTTTTTCTCGGAGTTATTTGTGTTAAGACACCATTGTACCAAAGCCGTTCTTGGGTCTAATTTAAAGTTTGAGGTTTCCTCAGACAAATCAAACAACATGGCGGTTTGAATAGAGAAATACACAAACGTTTCAATGATGTAAATACAGGAATACCTGTAAAGGGTGGAGAATTTACTGTTTAAAGGGCGGGAACTGTTCGAGAGGATAGCAATACTGCAATTATTGTAATTAATGTGATTTAATATGAGATTTCCTCTGTAATTTATCTTATTAATGATATTTATCCTATAATCATGTACAGTATGTGAGGACACTCACATAATAGTTCTCTTATAAATCGTGTGCAATTGGTTAGAGCGCAAGCTTAACATTAAAAATGTTTTTCATGTTGTATGAGATCGAGATGGTGTGTGGCTGCTATCGTATTGAGGAGATTGCAATGAGACCTCTACTCACTCAATATAACCAAGCACATAAACCCCGAGAAAACCCAATCAAAGGAATTCTGCACACCGCTACATTTAACTTGGGAAATGTAGCTTAAAAAGTCATTGGGACTAATCACCTTCTGAGACAAAGTCAATGCGCTGCTGCCTTTCTAAACATTGCCTCATATCTCTTCACCTTGTTCTCACATCCCAAACCTTGCCTCATATTTCTTTACCTTATTCTTACAACCCAAACTTTGCCTCATATCTCTTCACCTTATTCTCACATCCCAAACCTTGCCTCATATCTCTTCACCTTGTTCTCACATCCCAAACCTTGCCTCATATCTCCTCACCTCATTCTCACATACCAAACCTTGCCTCATATCTCCTCACCTTATTCTCACATCCCAAACCTTGCCTCATATCTCCTCACCTTATTCTCACATACCAAACTTTGCCTCATATCTCTTCACCTTGTTCTCACATCCCAAACCTTGCCTCATATTTCTTTACCTTATTCTAACAACCCAAACTTTGCCTCATATCTCCTCACCTTATTCTCACATCCCAAACCTTGCCTCATATCTCTTCACCTTATTCTCACATCCCAAACCTTGCCTCATATCTCCTCACCTCATTCTCACATACCAAACTTTGCCTCATATCTCCTCACCTTACTCTCACATCCCAAAACCTTGCCCCAAATATCCCCACCTTATTCTTACATCCCAAACCTTGCCTGATATCATCTCTTCACCTTAGGAGATAGGAGTATTATGTGGAACTGGAATATAGATACAATAAAGCAGTATTTGTAAAATTGTAGGGCACCTAACCCTGTAGGATTTAAAGGACATTTCATCCTGCAGGCGTTTACATCCGCTGTTAACCTTCCCTCTTCAGAAGTGAAATAAATATTGTCTTTGTGATAGATCTTGTTAAGATGTAATGAACAAAAATCACTTTTGTTATGATAAGACCGAAAACTAATTGTAAATCTGAAGTTATTCTCTTTTTGATGGGAATTGTTTAAAAGTAAGACGGTCTATCACTCAGCGATGGCTAATTATAGGATGTGTTTATTCCATAAGTGAATATACCTCACTTCCGAGGTGAAACACAAGAGAAAGGAACAGTCGTGGGTGATTAAAATGTTGAATATGGGAGATCCGTTGAAAATAATCAGCCAACTATGAAAGTACAAAAACCACTGAAAGTTGGTTGAAGATTGCATCACCATCTCCTAAGGGTCTAACAGTAATGGGGATTGTTAAAACTGCAGCTTATCTAATATGGTTTACATTATGAGAAGAAGTAAACCGATCTGGAGATGTCTTCACTTACATAAAACATTAATATTAAGCACTGGTAACTGAGCATGGACCCATCATAGGCTTAGCAACAGGATCTGATTTAAAAGCCTACATAATAACATGGATCTATCACAGTAACTGGGATTTGTAATTTTATAAAATCCATGATGCATTTATTTATTTATTTATTTATTTATTTATTTATTTATTTATTTATTTATTTATTTATTTATTTATTTATTTATTTATTTATTTATTCATTCATTCATTCATTCATTCATTCATTCATTCATTCATTCATTCATTCATTCATTCATTCATTCATTTATTTATTTATTTATTTATTTATACTTAATGTGTACCATAACTTATTTATATGTTATATGCTTCAACCACAAAGACATTGGTGGTTTGTGCACATGCGCAGTCTCAGGCCTGCAAATGTTATATTCAGGCATATGTTAGAACTCATTTGCAAGTAGTGAAAGACCGTCCTTCTCAAAAGCTGAAATCACATTGGATTTTGCATTGATAGAGAAATGACTCTCTTTTGTGTCTTGCAGTGCATTAAAGAATTGAATTCCGAAATCATGATTTGAATGTGAATATTATATATATATATATATATATATATATATATATATATATATATATATATATATATATATATATATATATATATATATATATATATATATATATATAGGGGGTGAATGTATAAGGGGTGAATGTATTGTTATACATAGGGGGAGAATGCGATGAATATGACTAGACTGCTGTATAGTTCAGGTTTTAACTGTATGGTATTTGTCTCGCTACAGCTGGAGTAACATTTTGCTATTTCTAAGGCTCTCTGGCTACTTACAGCCGTGCTGCACTTTTAACCCTTCGAATTTGTAATCTGATTTATCTTAAGACTTTATTTTCTTCCGAAGCACAGAAAAAAAATTGGAAGCTATATAGTTCAGGGACATTTTGATTATGTCCTATGTTTCTATAGGTTTATATTTGAAAGGTTCCGTTATCTGCAGTATGTTTGCTTTGATAATCATTTCAGGGTAAGTGGGGTACTGCTGTTAGTTACCGATGATTCTGCGCTTTCCAACACAGGCTTGGTGCGAATGTTAATGTTTGCCAGCGATGGGTTTATTTCCATTAGTGGCGAAACATGTTTTTATACTTTTCATGTTTTGATATTAAAATGGGCACAGCACCTCCTTCATTATCTGGTGAATGTATTGTTATCATGACCTTTTTATGACTAGATAATTAGTGACTTTGAGAGTAGTCTATATTTTACCGGGATAGGAAAAGAACACAGGAGATCAGTGCGAGCTTAAAAGGAAAATATCTTGTGTAGTTCAATAATTTAAGTATGCTAAAATGTTTGTGATCACCTCTCATAAGCATATCAAGTTTACTGATCAGAGACCTGACATACATAAACAATATACCTTTTCTTGTTCAATCACAGCAACCCAGGTCTCATGGGTATTTGTGTGTAATAGAGCCCCTGGCCTACTTAAGCATGCAGCGTCTGATAACCTTCCGCCATCACCAGGTTGTGACAGTATAATCCCATGTGGTGACTTCAAATACCTATCACCTCAAATTATGCAGTGGTCCTCCGTCAGGTTTAAGGGTCAGCAAAACATAGTACCACTGGTCACACATGCGCACTTGACCTCACAACTAATAAGACTTAGAACGCAGGTAATATGTCACGTGTCTAGCATTAATCTGTCAGAGTTCTACACAGCCATCAATCAATAAATACATTGGGAATGGTATATTTTTTATTTGTCATCACAATAAAAATATTAAACCGTGATAATCTACAGAGGAATCTGAAAGGAGGATTTTATGGGAAAATATATGAAATCTCCCAGAGAAATCGATAAGATAGGTATGCAGATAGGTATAATCCATATACATTTGTTAATATTGCTATGCTTCCAATTATGAGTAAACGGTTCCTCTGTGGTAATCAAAATCATGGTCATGGTTTCCATTCCCAGACGCGTCAGTATTGAATTTATTGAAATATTAGCTGAGGTCCGTGCCTGAAGGGAACCCTTCCGGCACGAGCCTCAGGTAATATAAAAGCCCGTTGTCCATGTTAATCTACGTCTGGGTGGGTTGTCGTGTCAAGGACCTACGACATGACAATTCATTGAAGCAGTACTATATGTGCTTCAATTATGTTGACAGTGATGCCAAACCACAAAAAAACAATAAAAACCAATCAGATGTTCTGATTAATGTTGGTTTTAAAATGGCTGTATCACGTCAAGGGCGTGTTGCGTGGGCCCGAAGGTGGCTTATTAAATACAGAATTGACCTTATGATTTAATTATTCCGAAGTAACATTAGCAATAGTCCTAAATGTTTTAATAAATCTACATTTACCTTGGTGACAGAGATGTATGAATAGAATCCACCGGATAAGAATGATATTAAATGTAAGTATCAAAAAAGGAAAAGTTTCTTGCCAACGAATGACACACGTCCTTTTTGTTATAGACGTTCTCATAAAGAGAAGATGGATAAATCTGCACAAAGACAACATACGGGAGTATCGCTACAGTCCTTGCTTTGATATCTCAGATACTACGTTTGCTATGAAAAAAGAACTTTCTTTTATCTTCCCATCAAAAGGATCTTCATGTGACACCATTCCATTAAACTGTTTGCTACAAATTAACCGTGATGCGCAAAAGTAGAAGGTTAGAAAAAACGACTCCTTGATTTAGCTTTAAATTGGGCTACACTCCATTGTGCGCGTATGGAGAAATATGCTCCGCCTTAGCAACCTACAGAACAATACCTTAAACAGCTGCCAAACATAATATTCCTTTTAAATAACTTCCTGCTTTTTTAAAATATGAGAAAAGTTGTTGACATCTAAGCAGGAAGGCTCTCATAACCGTGGGCCATGACACAGTGGCTTCGATGAAATATGAGTGGCGTTTATCTCCAACATTGCTTCTACATGCATGTTAAATGTATGCTATCTTTCGGAAATAGAAATATTTGGTTCTGAAAATATTCGTTATTTTCTATTGCACTCCAAAACAGGACTTCCTGTTAAGTGTTCAGGAGTAAGCCATTGTTAAAGTTGGCGCCCTTTCCCCATAGTCTCTCTCTCTCTGTCTCTTTCTTCTTGGCACTGTTAGACTTTAGCAATTTGGAAATAAAGCATATCATTCAAAATTCAATCATGCTTTGAAATGAAGCCAGTGAAGAATTTCTTTGTTTATTGTCGGATTTTCTCAGCTGGATGACGCTATCAACTTTAGATGCAGTCGTCTATTCTACTCAGATTGGAGATTTTGGATTTATTTCCTTGACAAGTATTACTTCCTGGTCCACAGCATTTGTCTGCGTCTTGAATTACTGAGCACATCATGTTTCCAACTTCTGCATTGAGTATCTCAGTAAATGGCTTCCCACAAATGTGATCAGTCCCTGTTTTTTCATTATATATTTCTTGTTCTTCAACATTAATCATTTTATCTCATCTGACTGATATATACTATATATATATAGGCAATGCACTCGCTAACTAATCTAATAGGACATATAAATTGTGTCATCTGCATCACCATGGTGGATTATGTTGTGTGTGGCGATAATATCCGCTGGATGAGATATATATATATAGGTTGAAAAGTGTAGGGCTGTCTTTATTGACCCCTCCCAGAAAACCTTTTATTTTTTAACAGATTTAGGCCACGGAACGTGGCGCAGTTCGATAGAACGCAAGTATATTAGCAAGTTTCTCTGTGGTGATTAAAAGGTTGTGGGTTCGATCCCCTTACATGCAGAGGTTGAATTCATGATACAATTTATTATATGCGCTCAGGCCCGTGTCACGCCTATGACCGGGTGGGTTGTCATGTCAAGGACATGCGACGTGACAATTAAGTGCGGCAGCACTATATCTGCAAGTAGGTCTAGTCACAAATGACTGAAATAATGGTGAAATTGATGTAAAACCCCATACAAACAAACAAAACCAAATCAACAGATGTGTGAACAAATGTGCATTGCGTAAAAGGAAATTGAGTTATATCGCATCTAAGTATAATTTGCCGTAAATATTTATCCCATAATAATTAATGTGGTCTGGTTTGATGTCACAATCGGGAACTCCAAAGTACGATCAGCTTCATGTAGATCAGCATTTAAAATTGATGTAACAATCTGGAATTTGAAACGTGCTCCAGCTTTATAACGAAGGACTGATCTGGTTACACATTAAGGCATCAAATAATTCCTGGGTTTATTTCTATATCACATTTACAACACCCAACTATCTAATTCATCAAGGTTTGTTATGATGGGTAAATGTTGTGTTTCTAACAAAACAATTTAAAACAAATAAAAGCTGGTTTACTTTGCTTATGTGAATAGATGACTGTGATATAGGTGATATTATTGGGTGTTTGCTAGCACATAGGGCGGCATGATAATATTTGCTTGCTGTAAATAGGATCCTTTATTCATCTTGAGGCTACAGAGAGGACATGTTCCCTGACAACCAAGTCAGATCTGTATTGACTTCCAACTTCCGGTTGTCTTGCTAAAAGGGTCAGATGTGTTAAGTCCACTGTTCAACGTGTGGCATCCTGTCGGCGTTTGTCACTTGGGCACCCTGCTGGGAGGTCAGTTATACTGGGATGAAATGCTTCTCATAACTGATTCTATTAAATAATTTCCATTAATCTAATTATTCAGGTATATTGAATTTGCAACCAACTTGGTTTCATTTGATAAGTTAAATTAGATTTAATCTCAGTTATTAAGCCAAAAATTATGTGTTCTCCACTGTGTCACCCCCGTTTTGTATGTAAGTATTGTATAGAATGTCAACTTCTCTGTATTGTCTGAACTTCTCTCCGCATGCTTTAAGCCACATTGTGTATTCTCGTATTTTGTACCTGTCACACATTTTATCACAAAGCATTTGCCATAAAATACGCACCCTTTAACATAAGATGTTTCTCTCTGTATTTTAATATGTTAGACCTGATATTTATGTAATTAGACTTTACTTCGCATTAAAACATTTCCAAGACATGTACATATGTGAGTTAATTTCAAGTTTGTTTCTCAGCCCTTTGAATATTTATCACGGACTATAAGATATTAGTTGGACTGTTAGGCTGAGTCTGGTGTCTATTTGCACAGAACGATTCATCGTACAATTGTTTCCGACGCTTATTTAAACTCTTATCGCCATTGCACATTTATTTTTAAACTATGTGAAACGCCAATTTTCTCAGTAGAGTTAAGTGATCGTCTGCTTGGTCTGATCGCCATTTGGATTTTGCAAATTTCTTGAATTCTGATTGGTTAATATTCAAACAAGGCACGAAATTTAAATGGCGGCAAAATACATTTACATGTTTTTAGCCTTTGACAACGCAATTATCACAGTGCAAAGTATGCAATTGTTATCTTTGTCATCGATTTTCAACACATAATTTTGTGCAATATCTTTGGGTCAGAGAGACAAAACCTCAGTCAGCCAGAGCGTGTACTTTTGCAGGATCAGCAGTCAGAAAGAGCTAAAAACTATTTCTTAATGTACGTTATCTGCTTTGTGGCAGGACTATATCAACTACAAGATCTCGTCATGAAATAAATATTACTATCAGTACTGACCAATATGCAAGCATTTCCGTTTCTATCCCTTCTGCCTTTGGGCGAAGAATTTCATGGAGGCTCATTTTAACCCAGTTTTGCAGATTTAAAGAATTAAATGCTTAAGGGTTCAGGTAACACATGGGAGACCGGTCTATGATATCACTCAGAAAATATAAGTTGCACAAACATAATGGAACAGGTGAGCGATAATCAAGTTCTCTGCAGGGCCTTCCCACCCTTGATTTGTAGAAAGTGCGTGAAACAATGACAATCAGTGTCTGCATTTCTCGCTGATTTGAAATCTCCAGGCCACTAAATCCTTGTGACTGAACTCTACATAAATCTACACAAAAATAGATCTTGATAAAAGAGTTTGGTAATTATCTGTTGGAAATTTGGGGTGGAAATTTCCAGACCAAGCACATCACCACTGTATAATATTTGACCCGGCTGAAACAGTTCAATTGGAAGAGTGTTTGCCTTGAGATCCAGGAATTCCCAGTTCAAATCCTGACCAATTATCATCAAGCCCTTTGAACTGAGATGAGATTGGATATCTAGAAATTCTATTCTATTATTTTCTCAAAAGATCTATCTTTTCTTATTAAAAGATGAATGTAAACTGATTGAACATTTTTACAAGAAATATGCATCAAGTCATTTGCCATGTATTATAAAGTAATTCTCAGCCGGAAAGAATGTACACTGATAATATGGTCACTATAAAGAGTGACCGAAAGGCCAATAGACCTGTGGATTATACCCTGGTCATGAAAGGACCTTCAACTCAATATGTCATTTCACTTAGCAAGGATTGGTCAGTGTCAATGGAAGATTAGTGCCTGGCCAATATTATATATCAGATCAATATTATATATTTCTAAAAATCAAATTATCCTGCTTTACACAATTAAAAAGATATGCACAGCAGGACCTTTCTATCATATCAGTCCCTGCCACCAGAGGTATAAAGGTGCAGAATCTGGCTGCGAACTGATTGGTGGGGAATAAATGCTTACTGAAATAGATTCTGACAGCTGTACTGATTGGTCTGTTTACAGGTCAGACATCTGATCCCAAGTTATAACCTGATGTAGGTCAATTCGGATTGGATGGTTTTTTTTCTGGTGAGCAAGACGAGTATTTATGACTAGGGGAATTCCAAACTTTGAATGAGATCAAAACCAGGGTAGTGACTACAGAGGTAGTAATACTACTAATGTAATGCAGGGTAAGCATTAATGACAAGGTTACCAACTGGCAATAGGCAGTCTCCCTGACTAGAAGTATAGGAGGAGACTTGTGAAAATGTCCGGACGAAATGGACATGCATCAGAAGAGCTTTGTAGATAAATCCATATGTCAAATATTACACATGCTTATAAATCATTGAATAACACATTCATAGTGTGTACAATAACATATAATACATTGTCATCTCACTAACTCTCTTAATTTGGCTGGCATTGCATATACCCTATCTTATGCAAGAAAGACCATGATTTCACTACTGCACAAAATACTCTTAAACCATTTTCTGTGCAAAGGGACCTCAACCGTGCTTATACCGACCGCTTACTGTTATATGTTCTACTGTTATATATTTCCATGATTTGACCGTAAATAGATTTGTCGATGTAATTATGTTGACATGAATGCGTAGTGCTTTGCGCGCTATCTTAAGACAAGGACGTGACCACATCAACCTCTAATCTCTGCAAATGCGAGTTCTCAGCATGATTTGAGCTCAATTTATTTTACATTTCCCATGCTGGTATCCTATCAAGGACTTTTCACACCAAGTTGGGTGTTCTCTCTTAAGGGAAAACACCTCATGAATTGATGAATGCCACGTATCTACTATAAGGTGTGAATAATATCAAAATATATATACACATATATATTGTGAAGTTATTCGCTACATCTGCAATGTTGTGATGTTATTCAGATCCTATATTTACAATATTGCCATGTAATTAGCTCAATAATATGACATTGTCTTGAACATAATTATATGCAATACCGGTGTGGATTGAAGAGGAGAAAATACCTGTTTGCCCTTTCTATCTGTGGACCTAAATGACTTTGTACATATAAAAGAACTATTAAAGTGTGGTTAAAGGAGGCTGACCTTTGGGGGATACTTGTCTTGTGCGTACAAGGTCTGTCTTGTTGGCAACGATAATGATGGCTTTCTGCTTTCTCTCCTCTTTGGTAAGATTGTGTAGGATGGCGAGGACGTGCCTGAATGTCTCCCGATCTGATGTGGAATAGAGTAAAACATAGGCGTCACAGTCTGCCACCTTGCGGTGATCCTGAAAAGATAAATGAGTATATATACAGTTTTCAAGTTCAAGTCAGAAGATAATCTGAAAAATATGCTTGCAGATGTACACCATTAACATATTATTCATATTTGTCTTCGTTTAATTGCTTATATTTTCAAAACGTCCTTCGTGAGTTTGTTGTGATATATAACACAAATGTGGACTTGATAATAAGGGTGATGGTGATGGTGACACTGATAAAGAGGGTGAATGATGATGACACTGATAATGAGGGTGAGGGATGGTGATGGTGATGGTGATGGTGATAATGAGGGTGAGTGATGGTGATGGTGATGGTGATAATGAGGGTGAGTGATGGTGACACTGTTAATGAGGGTGAGTGATGGTGATGGTGATAATGAGGTGAGTGATGGTGACACTGTTAATGAGGGTGAGTGATGGTGATGGTGATAATGAGGGTGAGTGATGGTGACACTGATAATGAGGGTGAGTGATGGTGACACTGATAATGAGGGTGAGTGATGGTGACACTGATAATGAGGGTGAGTGATGGGGACACTGATAATGAGGCTGAGGGATGGTGACACTGATAATGAGGCTGAGGGATGGTGACACTGATAATGAGGGTCAGTGATGGTGACACTGATAATGAGGGTGAGTGATGGCGACACTGTTAATGAGGGTGAGTGATGGTGACATTGTTAATGAGGGTGAGTGATGGTGACACTGATAATGAGGGTGAGTGATGGTGACACTGTTAATGAGGGTGAGTGATGGTGACACTGATAATGAGGGTGAGTGATGGGGACACTGATAATGAGAGTGAGTGATGGTGACACTGATAGTGAGGGTCAGTGATGGTGACACTGTTAATGAGGGTGAGTGATGGGGACACTGATAATGAGGGTGAGTGATGGTGACACTGTTAATGAGGGTGAGTGATGGTGACACTGATAATGAGGGTGAGTGATGGTGACACTGATAATGAGGGTGAGTGATGGTGACATTGTTAATGAGGGTGAGTGATGGTGACACTGATAATGAGGGTGAGTGATGGTGACACTGTTAATGAGGGTGAGTGATGGTGACACTGATAATGAGGGTGAGTGATGGGGACACTGATAATGAGAGTGAGTGATGGTGACACTGATAGTGAGGGTCAGTGATGGTGACACTGTTAATGAGGGTGAGTGATGGGGACACTGATAATGAGGGTGAGTGATGGTGACACTGTTAATGAGGGTGAGTGATGGTGACACTGATAATGAGGGTGAGTGATGGTGACACTGTTAATGAGGGTGAGTGATGGTGACACTGATAATGAGGCTGAGTGATGGGGACACTGATAATGAGGCTGAGGGATGGTGACACTGATAATGAGGGTGAGTGATGGTGATAATGAGGGTGAGTGATGGTGATGGTGACACTGTTAATGAGGCTGAGGGATGGTGACACTGATAATGAGGGTCAGTGATGGTGACACTGTGTGAATAGCATTATGTTGGTTTCCTTTTCATGTGATGCAGATATAATATCAAAGTAACATTCCATATAACTGGTATTTATGTTAATAAATTACTGGTGGTTCATAGTGACACGCACTATTGGTTTAATTTTTGTGTGTGTGATTTTCAGCTGCCGTTTTAGTGTGACAAGACATGCCGTGTTTTGTATTATATGAGAATCATTGTAATTGTCTAATCTTTTGTGTTTTTGTGTGGTTCTCCTGTGTTGTGGCACATCATGCTGTATCATAATATTACAAACCGTGGGAATAATTCTCTTAGATGAAATATGAACTATATTGGTTAATATTGAATACATGACTGTTTCTACAAACAATACACTCAGTTAAGTATATATTATTCCACATAAATCACACGTAGATTGCAATTATTTTAATATAGTCCTTTTAAAACTTTTCTGACCTCACAGAGGTCACTGGCCATTTCACAAAATATGAGGTATGTTTAAATGACATGTGGTTGTTACACTTTGATGCAAGCAAGCTATCAACCTGAATCAACCAAAATACACCTGTCAAGAATATTGTGTTTTACTGAAAGTGAAAATACTTGGCAGTGATCTTGTGACTACCTATGCGGTTAGTAAGGGTGTTAGGCATGTAGCAGTAGACAAACACTAATGGACAAACAGGCCTCTTAACCTAAATCACTCAAGTGTCCTAATCTGAAGGTGCCCCATTGTTTACTAAGCAGATGTTTGCACTAAATTACTGGTCAGCTAAGCAAAACATGTTGACAAAATGTTCAATGGATGATTTTGATTTTCGCAGAAGACTCCTCTAATTTCAAATGGCGAATACATTTATGTAGACGTAATGTAATATGTTGGGTATAAATATTTATATCATGTTAGGAACAAGTGCTTGAAAATCTGATTTCATGAATGCTTTAAGATTTTGGGCCATTTTTCGAATGTTTTACTGCACTGCCAGAAATGATTTTGACCGTGCCAATGCTTTCGTCGCCATGTCGTATTCAACTTTGTAATCTCCTATGTGGGTTCCATACTAAAGGTTTTCCTCTCATAGTCTGCTATTTTCTCTTTAGGGAACAACACGTCAGTGGTCACATAATCATTTGGTGTCAATAACTTGTTTATTGATGTTACACTTGGAAAGCCTTTGTTCTCTATCCATCTTGGGATCGGTTATATAAATCTTTTAGTGGCATGACCTGTGTACAACGACGCATTGTTTTGTTTCCCTGGAAACCCTTGGGCGTCAAGCATCTAAAGGACGCACATTGGAAATTAGTCAATTATTTTAAGTAATTAGTAATTGTCATCTACATCGCCATTTAAAACGAAAAAAACAGAATGAGATTATCAGCATTGTATATTATCTATATTAAGATCGTGCAATACGTTGACCCATTTTGGCATTTGGCCCTGTGATCTTGAGATTAGCCTTAGGAGACCCATTATCAACCTCATCCGAGCCTTAAATGGTTGATCATATATGTCATGTACATGTAACATTGATATTGCAGTGGTTTGGTAGTCAGGAGAGCATTTACAAGCATTACACTTAATGAAAACAAAAGGGTATATTATAACAGCCAGACGAGCATAAACAAAGTAATTTGATACAGGTAATGACCTTGACCTCAAGACAAAGTCAACAGATATCAAAATATATATTTGCACTTAAAATATACATCATCAGAAATGATCAGCATCACAAAATATCGGAAGTTGTGACCTTTCTAGATTGAAAGACATTATGAGAGCAGTGTGTAACCAAATCAATTAAATGCAGTCTCTGGGTGATGGATACATTACTCTAGAAAGTGTCTGTTATGCAATATGATTGGATCATATCATGGAATAAACATCATTCGAAGATTGGAGCAGACAAAGTCAATGAGCATATTTTGTGTAAGACTCGCAATAATCAAGCAAATTATCTGCTTTCTTTTCAAATCATATTGAAGCAAATCCCCAGAGTCAAGCAGATAAAAATTACCCAACTGTATGTACAAAGCACAGGTTTCAGGCAAGGCAGGAATTGATGAAATGTCAGCGGCCTAAAAAACAAGCAGTCAATGAAAAGACACGTGCCATATTGAGAGGGGCTTGTCACTCTACCTACCAAAAAGCAACCCATTTAAACAAATTTATGATAATCGATCAGATTTCAACAAACATGTCTAGAGATCTAACAATAGGGTCAGCACTATGTCATATAAACAATATTTTCTAGTAGTATGGAATCATTACTTAATCAAAGTCATATCAAATTTCTCAAAATTTATTTTTTCCTACAACGTTTTTCTTCCCTTGACACGCTAGTCGTCATAGAAACCATCAATAAGAGCTTGGTTGCTTAGTATTTTGTGTTAATGTAAAGTTGGCAGTGTGTATGGACAACTTAGGGATGTCGCCTCATAGAAACCTGCTATATTATCGTCTGTTTATATGGCAGCAATACATACACTGTCAAAAGTAATGTGTGTCAAATGAACCACAATATTTATCTCGCTTTGGGAATACTATATGCTTCTAAAGTGATTTGTGAAACACATTCTGTAAAACACCATTATGTGTTTTATAAATAGGATATTGTGTTTATCGGCTGTCCAGAAACCAAATGATAAGAATAGGTTTTATCTGAATCATATGTCTAAAATATTACTGTATAGGATTACAACAGTGTTCTTTGGGACACCATTCATTTCCTTAACAGGATCATACACATATTCATTAGATTTGAGATTTGGGCAGAACTATTAATCAATGTAAGGCTAATGTAAGTTTTGAAATACTGCATTTAAGGAATGGATGGTACAGAACAAAGATATCAATGAAAAATAGCAACTTTATACATGGATTAACAATATTTCATCTCTTTAGTTGTATTTGGCAGTAGAGAAGATTGCCACTGCATTGATCAACCAATTTCGGAACTATCTTAGCATTTCAGATTCCCTATATTTATTGTTTATTGTTCTGTCTGAGAGATTAAACATGATAATGTGTTTTAGTGTATTTTCATACGCTGAATTATATAAAATAGCTGATGGACATGATATATTATAAACTTGATACCCATTGCACTCTTCTTCGCAAATTAATATTGATGAGTTGATATTTTATCATATACACATGCTTACAATTCAGAATAAAGATCGTCAAATCCTTAGCAGACTGTTTTTGAGAAAGATGGATATTGGCAAATGTTTTCAAAAACATTTGTGTAATTCTTCAGATTTCCACTAGAATGGTTACAAACGTAATGCAATTTGACCTCAAATGTGCAGTTTGTGCAGTTTGTGTTGTACCAGGAATGTACCTCAGTTTTATATTTGATTTTATTTCATGAACTCAAATTTACCGAATTTAAATGACCTTATATAAGTCATAAGGCGAAAATACTAAAAATCTAGATACTTCAATAGAAAAATAATTTGGAATATACTTTATTTGTTGAATATTGTCATGAATAAAATATATATTTACTCCATAATAATGTCATCCGAGTGCAGTGCTTACCAGAAGCGAACTGTCAACATCTGTATGTATAATCATATGACTATTTCTTGTGAAAATACTCAAACTTATTGCTTTCAAAGAGAGACACATAACTAAATAATCCTAAAGAGGCTTTTTCAATGTCAATTACCAAACACACTTTGTTTTGTTCCAGTTATTATGCTTTTATCTCGATAATAGCACAATTAGTACATGAAAACTTAAATCAAATAATATTATATTCTAGAACGTTTATTTAATATTACATATGAGTTCATTAATAAATTCAGTCAGTATTGGTCTCACCAATATTGTGTTTCAAAAAATAGATCAAATGTTATGTGTTCGTTTAGCAGTGTTGTGTGTCATTATATGGTTACTCCAACGTGTCATCAACACACAATATCCATGCTAAAATGCAGTGTAAAGTGTTCATGAGATAGTTACTTCTCACAGTGTCATCAACACACAATATCCATGCTAAAACGCAGTGTAATGTGTTCATGAGATAGTTACTTCTCACAGTGTCTTGAATCTAAATCATTACGCCTTAAGGCCCTAAAGAGATTTCGATGTAATTCTAGACCAACTTTCGCCCATCTTGGCTTTGGTGCTTTAACAGTTTGGCAACAGGTATCATAAAAGATTTTACCTGAGAATAACAAAAACCATATCCTACGATATTGTTGAGTTCCAGATTTGAAAAAATACATGATTGCTTATACTTATTTCCTGAGCTCATCATAATTCTGTACATCGCGAGATCTACAAGGAGGCGCTGGCAAAGTTGCCTAATTATCTGTTATATAGAAAAGCCAAGGACAACTCGTAAAAATAATCAAACAAAAAGAAGTCATCATTTGTGAGATGGGAATTAATTCCTCCGGGTTCTGTCAAAATCTACGATGAATGTCAATACATAAAAATCTAATTTCCATAAAACGGTTGTAATGGAAGCAATGTCTGGTATGTATTATCAAATAGTGTCAGAGAAAGAAGCTGATAGCTCAGTGATGTCGGAGCCTTTGCTAATGTCTATCTGTAATGTTGAATTAGATGACTTGCTGGCTTTTTCACATCTGAGATTTGGATTTAAAATATTTATCACTAAAATAAAATGTGTTTATGGATGCAATTATAATTATTAGAAGAGTTATGCCAATTAAGTTATTTACCGTACATGAATACCTTTTATTAATACATGAAGTTCCTGTCTTGGAAGAAACCCTAATTCAATTGTGGCTATAAGTTTATTGAAAGATGGTTCAAAATCTTTTGAAGGTTTGTGGGAGTCAAGCCATGAACTCAGCAGAACCAAGATGATTGAGAGAAGATTGAAAGTTGTCAAACACGTAACGAAACTTAGTAAACATCATTACCTCATTGTGTGGAAAGTCTATTATGTCTAATGTTGCTTCCTGGTCATCTAGAAGAATGGACATGGTCGTTGACGCGTATTCCTCTGCAAGTACAAAATTGAAATAAGTAATTGCAATCTTATGATTTATTATTTTTGTGTCTGCAAATAATTGATGATGCAGAAGAATCTTTTTTAATGAGAAATACATCAATCTTTGTTAACATTCCATTATCTTTGTTCGGATAAAATGGGAATTCCTTTCTGTATATATATATATATATATATATTTCATCACATTTGAGCTGTATGAGTTTACATGCACGTCAATGTGACTCAATGCCCTACTTTTCCTAATCAAGTGACCAAGAAAACACAAATCGCGGCTTTGATAACCATTAGTGGAGCATGCCCGGAATGGCTGAAACAAAGTAGATCCTGCGACCACCTGTCTCAACCATGCAGCAGGGGTGGCAGACCTAATATCTCTCTAGAAATTCCAGCTGTTCATCCCATCCATCGGGATGTTTTATGAAGGGATCCCATCTGTCTGTCTATTGAAATAGCTATTTGTTCTTTTGTTGGGATTTCATCTATCAGTGTTCGAGATTTTAAGTCGTATGTTGGAGGTGCAATTTTCTAAGATCGTATGTCTAATACGAGAGAGGATAACGCGAAGAGATGTATGTACACTTTGGATAGACAGTCAGGTATGTCACTAACCCGATTAGGTTCAAGCTGATTTGACCAGAAACTCATTTTGTCACCATAGGAAGCAGTGGCAGCAAAACGGTTATGCGTACTTCCGGATTGCTCACTTCCTGCCAACATCCTGCTTTTTGATTGGTCAAAACGACTCATGATTGCTGTGATTAGAAATTCCAAGCTGGAAATCGTACAGGGTGAATTGAAAAGGGAAATGAAGCTTTCAACAATACTGCACATCTAATTAATCTATGGAACTTACTCTGGTATGTAAATATATGCTTTGGACGAAGGATTACAAAAACGTTTTTCTGCAATCGTTTTTACGTAAGGGCATTGAGAACACTGACTGAGCTTCACTTGTCTCTGAGTTTTTCTACCCTCCCCCATGGCTGTTTGGACCCTTCTGTTTTGAAAAAGGTTTACAGGGGACAGTAACAGAATATTAGAATATTGCCATCTCAAAAAAATTGTAGTGTGCTCCAACCACCAATCGGCAGAGCCCAGATAGGTGATCTGGAGAGGTTTGAGTTTTTTTCTTTTTATGTATAATCCCGTTCGCATGAGATTTTATAAATACCCAATTCTTTTAGTGATAATTCATATTTTATGTCTGATTATATCTAAAATCTCCCCCAAAAAGCTTGATTATTCTTTGGATGACATTAAATAAAGCAAATATAAATACTAGATATGCATATCAGTCGCCAGCTGCAAAACCCGTTTAAACGACAGCTGAAATGGGTTCAATTTGGTCATTTAAACGGGTTTGACTCAGTTTTTGCAGCTGGTGACTATTAACTCCAGAAAAGCTCTATCAACTCCACCAAACCTTTCGTTCGTTGAAATAGAAGAGACCCTGCATGTTCAACAAACCCCTCCAGTTACTCAAAAATCATTGCTTTCAAATACTTGTCTTGAAAGAAATAATTATTTCAAGCTGAAAAGAACTGTTTCCATGTGAATATGTGTGCATGGTTGAAAGAAGGAGATTTGATTTAATCTTCAGTTTGGGAATCTGGCAAACATATTGATACTCTCTTGGGACATTATGAGATAGTGCACGTCATTGCTTCGTGTTTGTTTGTCTGCAAGCTGACTCAGTTCTCATAGATATATCTTAGAACTGCTTTTCCCTGGCAGCCCACTTACGTTATGTTATTGATTAAATTGGCAAAACCAATTAAGTGTTTGCAACATCACCTTATGTTGTTTTTTTAATTATCAAGAAATTAGGGAACCTGACATATACATCTGGGTTCAACATATCTGATTACTAAACTCTAGCTGTGAGTACCCTGTGAATAGTAGTTACTGTATATTTAATGTTAATTTACAGCAAAAGTTGTTGGCAGCACAGTCGACAGCACCATTTGCTGTACAGTAAAATCAACTTTTTTTGTCGCGCCTATTGTAATTTCTGTTGTTACATTTTATAGATATTTATTTGTTTTAATTATCACTGTTTAACAATGCAATGGGACAATCTATCTGATACATTCATTTTCACGGCAGATCTCTAGAAATATCATGAGATATCACATAAATATCTTGCATGACCCTTGCAAAAGTGGAAGTTCAAAATCCGTTAATGACAGAGTGCAATTTTATTTTATTGCAATGAGTTGAATTCATCTGAATTATTCTTTCTTTGAATATGAATTTGCAGTTAAACAATTAATAAATGAAATGAAGAAATATTCTTAGGTAAAATGAACTACCTATTCAGGACGATTATGTAATAATGAATTTGTATAACAGCAACTATTACTGTATATTTCGTAGTGTTGGAAGGTTTTCATGATTGACAGTAAAGTAATACATGCTGCTGTTTTAATTCAATAGAAAGAATTTTAAAGAATTGAAAGAATTTGATATTAACTTGAAAGAATTTAAGGCTTAAATTGATCATGTGATCATGCCACTCAATTGCATGGCTAAAATAGTCGAGAAGGAAATGTTATGTACCGAGGCTGGATAAAAGACTTGAAATCGTAAGTGGACTTATGTGATGACGTTTCAGCATTCGGTAAAACCTATAAAAGCCAAGTGGAATATACATTTTGAGAATTTAGTTATTCTGGTTACCAAACATTACTCTGTTTTACCCCAGAGTAATTCAACAAAAAATAGAGAGTGCCCTAAAAGAAAGAATTGAAGCGAACTTCATTCAAATGATTACTCTTTTCGCAGATAGATGTTTTGTTTGCTGAATGCGTTTCCCATTTGATGCAAAATTTTCTGAAACCATTTTGACAGGTCTAACACATATTCATGCACTGAAATTTAACGTTTATCACTGACAGGGTGACACTGATTCAACCAAACAAGATAGCAGTCTTCCATTGTCATAATAGGAATTATATGACAGTCGTCTATCGATCAAGACGCGAAGAGACGCCGGTGGTGTACGTGCGCAGAGCAGACGACATGAAGCATTCATAGCTCGTGTGATAAACACTGAATATGGATTAGCATGATGATATGAGACGATTAGATGGTGTTCAAATTATATGGTCTGTTTACCTATTGTGCTTTTCGTAATTTCAAATCCTGTCACGTGACGGTTTCCCTTTTAACAGGCCTCTTTATATAGTGGCTGTGGTTTAATATCTACCATTTTTCTTATTTCTTAATATAACCATGACATTTAAAACTCTATAATCTATTGCATATTCTGAATGGCAGTAATAGCTTTCATCTTTTAATATTCAAAAGTATTCAGATTACCGATAGTGCTTTAAATCTCTTGAGCTTGATTAGATATCACAGATCTAGCATTAATGGATTCTATGGCAATGAGTAATGCTAACAGTTCCTGACTAAAATGTTACGACTATACTCCACTACTATTCCCAACTGTCTTTGCAATGGCAAATATTAGTCGCTATAAGCATGATCAGATACTGCAATTTATATTATCAGTTTGGATCTACTTAATAAGTAGGGGGGTATTGAGTTTACCCCAGGGTCTGATGGTTCATAAGATATCTGTAAAGTTGAATAGGGCATTCCGGCGAAATCATTTGCACCTATTTAACATGGAAATTAATTGTGATATTTTAGTTACACAGTGGGTCAAGGTGACATCTCAGGAACACGAGTCTGAGCCTGTCAATGTAGCACACGCGTCTCACTTTACAGGTAACCAATTAAAAGCAGTCTTGGAGTCTGGGTTTCATGTTTGAATGAAATATGTGTTGCTGTGTAAAGTTCATCTTGAGAGAGAGTAAACATTACATTGCAGATGTTTTGATGCAATATTCGATCAACTTTCGGCCATCTTGGATTGGTGCTTTCATGGTTTGGCTTGGTACTACCATAAATTATATTGAACATAACACAAAACGTGCTGATACATTCGCCACTCTACTCAACTTTGTAATCTCCATCGCTGGTTCCATACCAAAGACTTTCCTCTCAGTGTTTGGTATTTAGTTTTCTCTTATAGGGAATTACACGTTGTACATGTCATTTTCAAAATGAATAAGATATGTATTTTCCATTCATCATAATGAGAGTATTATTTTCTATTGATGCCACATTAATACTTTAATGAGTTCATGAAAATGTATAAATTAGCATGATAGCAGTGTTTAAAAATTATTAACCTGTTTAGAATTATTTAACACAAAATTGTGACATCAATTAAAATGACGCAGCCAATTATCAACAATACACTTGATGTTGGAGCAAGGTATTACATTTCATTGTGATGTCATAATCGGAAATTGTCCAAATGCTAACACAATATATGGGGGTGACTGCAGGGTTTGTTTCCCCTGAGATATAAGATTGTGTCAACTTCGCCGGGGCAGGTAGTTTTCCTGTGTGTCATAATGCAAATGTATCGATCCACGTCTCAAATGAAACTCCTAGTGCAACAATGGATTATTTGCAGGTTGTGTGAAAACCACATATGTCGAACGTTGGAGGTCTGAAACACATCAAAAACCCCACATAATTCTGACGAGGAAGAATGCCGGCGAAGTTTACAATGGAGTCTTTATGCTTGTAGACATATGGCGCACTTACCGACGAGCAAACAATAAAACTACACCTCTACTACAGCATCGTATCATTAGAAGTTATTTCTTCTTTTGAATATATGCACTTATGTTGTAGTTCTACACAGATCCTTTTGGTCTGAATTCTTAACATGTCATTATGAGATTTCTGTGTTTTGAAATGAAAACTTATTAAGGGCCCTCGGCGTTCATTTAACTAATTACGATGCTGATTAATAACTCCCGAATGCCTGGAAAAGTACTTTATATTCACCTGCAGATTGTGCTCATGCAAAATGGAAATTGCCCTGACCTTTTGCACTGACTGGGGGTGTGAATATACTTGTGAAGAATACTTTGTACCATATTATCTTCGAGTGATGGAGTAAAGGCCCTAATGGTCTAATCAGAGGGTGAAAAGGGTCAATCCATTAAACTTTATTCCTAAAATTGGAAATATTCTATTCCGAAAATTGGAAATATTTTATCACACGTTATTCATGCAAGATAAAACCAAAATCTCTTTATTTCTTCTAAAATATAAAGCTCTAGCCTTTCATAATAATCTCCTTAAGAGACTATGGTAATCTGACAAGGTACTGTTCATTTATATTCACAGGCTTTTCCTAATTTGAATCGTACATATTTTAAATACACGTTGATTGTGTAGAGACCTGAAATCTGAAAATGTTCAAATTGATTAACCAAAAGATTTTGATGATAACATTTTTTTTCAAAACTGAGTAATATATACAACGTTAGTAGACAGCTACCAAGAGACAGTTCCACAAGTTGAGAGAAATCTACACAAGTTACAGGCATTTGTAAAAGATAGACAGCTTCATAAATTAGAGATAGTTACATAAGCTACATTTGAGAGGCAATTTCTGTTGAAAAAAGGTTCTTCCACAGTGCAGTATGTCATGATAGCAGTTTGTATATATGAATATATACATCTTGGGGCATATATCTGTATACATTACCAGTTTGTGGTCACTGTTCTACTCATCACTGTTACTCATCACCCCAAAAGGATGTGTCACTATTTTTAAAATACCTTTTGTTTCCTTATCGTGTGTATGTGATTGTTAATTGCTGAGCGAAGATAACGGATTCTCTTTACTCAGACCATGTGTTGTTCCCTTAGCGTGTTTGAAAAGTGTCATTGGCAAATACCGGGATGCAAAAGTGATATTAATTTCATAGCGAACCATTTGAGCACGTGTCACGTGTAAGGTTGGCAGCACCAGAATCTGGGTCCCGAGGCATCAGGAAATCACACGAGATCTGGAAGATTTCCATATAGATGCTAACCCATTCATAATATGCGATATATACCAATCTGGCTGATTTGAATAACAAAGCAGCTGGTGCTTCATAATCTCGAACAATTTACTGTAAATTATATATTGTATTACAAATTATATTTATGGGAAAGGATAAGTAATATTTATTGACTTTAATCAAATCTCTCATTTTTGTCACCCTATTAATCCATAAAATACAGGTGGTGACTACTCACAGTATTGTGATGTCACTCTAATGATCCATAAACCCCAGGTGGTGACCACTCACAGTATTGTGATGTCACTCTACTGATCCATAAAGCACAGGTGGTGACTACTCACAGTATTGTGATGTCACTCTCATGATCCATAAAGCCCAGGTGGTGACCACTCACAGTATTGTGATGTCACTCTAATGATCCATAAACCCCAGGTGGTGACTACTCACAGTATTGTGATGTCACTCTAATGATCCATAAAACCTAGGTGGTGACCACTCACAGTATTGTGATGTCACCATAAAGCCAAGGTGGTGACCACTCACAGTATTGTGATGTCACTCTAATGATCCATAAAACCTAGGTGGTGACCACTCACAGTATTGTGATGTCACCATAAACCCCAGGTGGTGACCACTCACAGTATTGTGATGTCACTCTAATGATCCTTAAAGCACATGTGATGACCACTCACAGTATTGTGATGTCACTCTACTGATCCATAAAACCCAGGTGGTGACCACTCACAGTATTGTGATGTCACTCTACTGATCCTTAAACCCCAAGTGGTGACCACTCTCAGTATTGTGATGTCACCATAAAGCCCAGGTGGTGACCACTCACAGTATTGTGATGTCACTCTAATGATCTATAAAACCTAGGTGGTGACCACTCACAGTATTGTGATGTCACCATAAAGCCCAAGTGGTGACCACTCTCAGTATTGTGATGTCACTCTAATGATCCTTAAAGCACAGGTGGTGACCACTCACAGTATTGTGATGTCACTCTAAGGATCCTTAAAGCCCAGGTGGTGACCACTCACAGTATTGTGATGTCACTCTAAGGATCCTTAAAGCCCAGGTGGTGACCACTCACAGTATTGTGATGTCACTCTAATGATCCTTAAAGCCCAGGTGGTGACCACTCACAGTATTGTGATGTCACTCTAATGATCCTTAAAGCCCAGGTGGTGACCACTCACAGTATTGTGATGTCACCACACTGATCCTCATGACCCTTGATCCGAGGCCGTAAACGAAGTCTACATGCGAGTATTGTACAAGAATATTCGAGATCAGAACCAAAGGCTGCTCTGATGAGACCAAGATGTTTATCTGCCCACAGAGTTTTGTGTTACTAATGTTCGTACATATCAATATGTCAAAGAGGGTGTATCATGTTAAATGATTACCTCTCATAGTACTACACGATGGACTCACCGAAGAAATGACCAAATACCACCTCCTGTTTATTCTGAGAAATGACCACATACCACCTGTTTATTCTGAGAAATGACCATATACCATCTCCTGTTTATTCTGAGAAATGACCACATACCACCTGTTTATTCTGAGAAATGACCATATACCATCTCCTGTTTATTCTGAGAAATAACCACATACCACCTCCTGTTTATTCTGAGAAATGGCCACATACCACCTCCTGTTTATTCTGAGAAATGACCACATACCATCTCCTGTTTATTCTGAGAAATGACCACATACCACCTCCTATTTATTCTGAGAAATGACCATATACCACCTCCTGTTTATTCTGAGAAATGACCACATACCATCTCCTGTTTATTCTGAGAAATGACCACATACCATCTCCTGTTTATTCTGAGAAATGACCATATACCACCTCCTGTTTATTCTGAGAAATGACCACATACCACCTCCTATTTATTCTGAGAAATGACCATATACCACCTCCTGTTTATTCTGAGAAATGACCATATACCATCTCCTGTTTATTCTGAGAAATGACCATATACCACCTCCTGTTTATTCTGAGAAATGACCATATACCATATCCTGTTTATTCTGAGAAATGACCATATACCATCTCCTGTTTATTCTGAGAAATGACCACATACCATCTCCTGTTTATTCTGAGAAATGACCACATACCACCTTCTGTTTATTCTGAGAAATGACCATATACCACCTCCTGTTTATTCTGAGAAATGACCATATACCACCTCCTGTTTATTCTGAGAAATGACCATATACCACCTCCTGTTTATTCTGAGAAATGACCATATACCACCTCCTGTTTATTCTGAGAAATGACCACATACCATCTCCTGTTTATTCTGAGAAATGACCATATACCACCTCCTGTTTATTCTGAGAAATGACCACATACCATCTCCTGTTTATTCTGAGAAATGACCATATACCACCTCCTGTTTATTCTGAGAAATGACCATATACCACCTGCTGTTTATTCTGAGAAATGACCATATACCACCTCCTGTTTATTCTGACCGTATATTATTACTTGCCTTTGGTCATTATGAATGACGTACCCATAATGATAATTATATGCAGTGTTACTCAGAAACACCAGTTGAACCTGAAAATCGGGAGTGAACTCGCACTACTGAGTCCATTTCAACTATAATCAGAAATGTTGATGAATTATCCTCCAAATCTAAGGCAGATTATATTTCAGATTGAAACAAACGCAGATTAATAAAGAGAAACGGAAGTCTGAAGCCTCACTGCAAAACGCGGGCTTGTGTTACAAATGCAATATTATTATTTCTCTTCTGTACTTTTGGTTTACGGTTTTCCACAAATTTGTTTCTTTCATTTCGCAGACGCCCATTTCAACCAGATAAACCGGGTCCTGTCAGTCTTAATGAAACGAGGTGTCAAATAACGCTGCCAGAGGGCGCATCCGGACAAACACCATCCCAGAAAGACATCTCGCAGCAGGTCTCCTGCGTACGAATGAGCCTACCTGGCAGGTACGGCCCGATTTGTTGCAACCCAGCCCTCCTTTGATCTATATGCAGGCATTCCCAATGTTGAAATGTAGTCTATACGCTTTTCTCTGCAGAGCCTTTGATGTCAAGGTATTTGTTCCATATATCTTACACATCGGCAGATTTCTTGAGACGTGACACATATCAATTCTTTATCACTGCTTTATCCACATCTCTAAGTTTACACGGCAAACCAATTGGCATCCCGCCGAGAGTTGGGAAAGGTGTCCGATAAACCAACCACTGTATTATTATTACCAGCATCTGTGGACTTTATATGCATGATTAGGCGCGCGAAATGATAGAATAACAAGAGTGTTAGATTAGAAATGAATAACTGTAATTTACATCTTATGGCAGCCATATTCCGTGAGGAGGGCGCGCGGAAGCTGTCTGTGGCGAGTTGACATCACTGCAATGCCCCCCAATGACATTGTTATGCCACCTTATCATATGGTTATGCTTTCTTATAATATTGTGATATCTCCTAATTATATAGTGATATCTCCTTATGATATTGTGATATCTCCTAATGATATTGTGAGATCTCCTAATGATATTGTGATATCTCCTAATGATATTGTGATATCTCATTATGATATTGTAATATCTCCTAATGATATTGTGATATCTCATAATGATATTGTAATATCTCCTAATGATATTGTGATATCTCCTAATGATATTGTGATATCTCCTAATGATATTGTGATATCTCCTTATGATATTGTGATATCTCCTTATGATGTTGTGATATCTCCTAATGATATTGTGATATAATTATATAGTGATATCTCCTAATGATATTGTGATATCTCCTAATGATATTGCGATATCTCCTTATGATATTGCGATATCTCCTAATGATATTGTGATATCTCCTAATGATATTGCGATATCTCCTAATGCTATTGCTATATCTCCTAATGATATTGTGATATCTCTAATGATATTGTGATATCTCCTTATGATATTGTTATATGATATAATGATACATTATTCCTTGTGATATGATATTTTGATGACAGTGATGCCTCCTAATGATATAGGTATGCCTCCTAATCATATTGTTATGCCTCCTTATCATATGCAAACTATGTAGTTATGTTTTATTATGATGGAGTTATGTCCCCTAATGATTCAGTTATGCTTCCTAATGATAAATTATGGCCCCTAATGATATAGTTGTCTCCTTAAGATTACGTTATGCCTCCTAGTGATAGAGTTATGGCCCCTAATGATATAGTTGTCTCCTTAAGATTACGTTATACCTCCTAATGATAGAGTTATGGCCCCTAATGATATAGTTGTCTCCTTAAGATTACTTTATGCCTCCTAATGATAAGTTATGGCCCCTAATGATATAGTTGTCTCCTTAAGATTACTTTATGCCTCCTAATGATAGAGTTATGATAGAGTAATCATATTTAATAGAAAACAAAGGAATTGAGTACATAGCACGTATATAGCATGTTCTCTGTGAATAAAAACAAATGTAACTGGTATAGAATGAAACATATGTGACTGGTATGACCTATGAGTTATAACCAGAATGCAGTGAACTGAACTGTGTACCCACTTGATACTCTCCAGCGACTGAATCATGGACTAAACACTCATGTCCACCAGAGATATAGAGTTACACATGAATCATGCACGCCAATGTCAATATTCTATGCTGAGTATATGAAAGGTTTATTACATTTCTTAATTGTGATGTTGCTGGACCAGTATCCGCCGATTAAGAAGACCATGATTGGCAGTGGCGACAAAGGGCCACTCCCAAAAGCCGCTACAATCTCTGGTAAGTGTAATTATTGTCAGCGACGAAGATCGGGCCCGCCGCCTGTTAAATGGTGCATATTTGTGCCGTCTTCTGTAATGTTTGATTGGTCTGACATTGTAAGGGACTTATTCCCGGGGAATCAATGCTCAGGAAATGGACTTACACGTAATGTCAACACTACCTTGTTCCAAGTCAGGTGCGTTGGGTGTCTCTGACTCCATATGTTAATTTATTCATATGCAAAGTCGCCTTTCAACTCCTGAATCAATCGGCCCGGTAGTCTAGAAAATCGTATTTTTCTCAGTGTAAATTTAAATAAATACATGTGCATCTAAACATTAGGTATATTACTCTTAGATCTAAACCATGCTAATTTGAATACACTCCACCTCTGGCACACTCACTCCACCTCTGGCGCACTCACTCCACCTCTGGCGCACTCACTCGACCTCTGGCGCACTCACTCCACCTCTGGCACACTCACCCCACCTCTGGTGCTCACTCCACATCTGGCGCACTCCACCTTTGGCACACTCACTCCACCTCTGGCACACTCACTCCACCTCTGGCACACTCACTCCACCTCTGGCGATTAACTATTGCAGCAATTATGTATGTCAACATCTTACATAATCCTAATATCTCGACCCTGTGTTATTTGTAGCACCCTTTATTAGCCAGATTTATTCCCCACCTGTGTAAGTTTTAGGCGGTTCATCCCATGTGCCTAATCATTATGACTACTTACTCATCAGTAGAAATGACAGACATTGACTTATAACACTTTTGCGGTGTGGGACACAACTACAAATGATACATGACAGAATGTGGACCTTTGTCAGCTATGTTTATAAAACATTGCCAGTGACCTTGAAGTGACCTTTCAATAACTTTGAAAATAAGACTCCTATTTCCGTGGATTTTACTTTAGGTCCCAATATTACATCATTTGCATCTTTCAAAAACTAGCTCATAGAGTCCTAAATTCATCAAAATCCGTTCAAAATTAATAATATCAGAGCAATTTTTAAATTTGGATCAATCTGCAAGGGATATTAGAGAACATTTTGATATGCTGAGCTCTTTTGAAATAATATCTGTAAAAACAACTTACTGGTGGTTAATTTATGAAAGTACACATTATACTGCATAGAAAAAACATTAATACTCAAAACAAACTGAAATTAAAGTCTGTCAATTCAGAGATTTATCAACAAGCTAAATTTGGTTAAACTTAGCTTGAATGTGGTAGGTGGACAAAATATGAAAATTGACGGACTTTAAATTGATCCAATGCAATGTTTAAAAGTGTCATCTATATAAGAAATAAGTGTAATTTAAGAAAATAGTCCCCAATAAGTTGCTCTAATCATAATAGTACATAAAATATTATAACAAACTCTCATATTATAAGAAAACGTGCCAAATTTGCAATAGAAAAACATCAGGTGACAAGATTTATTAAATTTTGACAAATGGATTATCTCATTGGATAGCTGATATTTTTCTGCAAATTTTCGTATATTTATTTTCCTTCTACAATAAGAGGAGAATGCTGAAATAATTTCTTGAATGTGTATATAAATTGGAGAATGTGTTCTAAATTTGGCACTAGTGTTCTCCAATCACCCATGGGCAAAGCCCAGATATATGATCTGGAGGGGTTCGTGGAACGTCCAAGGTCTCTTTTATTTTAACCAAAGAAAAGTTTGGTGGAGTTGACGTCGGTTTTAACGTCCAAATTGAACCCATATCAGCTGCCGTTGAAACGGGCTTGACTCAGTTTTTGCAGCTGGCAACTGATATCAAGTATTTATATTTCCTTTGGTTAATGTTAGTAGTAATCACATTTATATAGCTGTTTGTCACTGATATGGCTGTTTCTAACTTGTGCAGAAGTTAGTATGTTACCAATGCATATCTTGCTTTCGCAACTGTCACTTGTGCAGTATTCTTCTTAGTCAGTTCTTTCAGCATGCCACTTGTATAGTTGTCTCTCACTTGAATAGTTGTCTGTAACTTGTGTAGATTTCAACCGTGTGTCTGTCTCTTATGTATTCGTGTAGTTCAGTGTCTCTCACTTGCATACCGTTTACATTTGTTAAGGCGTCTCTCAATGGTATAGTTGTTTCCCTTATGTTGCACTTGTTCAGTCGTCTCACACGTACAGTTAGTTGCCTATTACCCGTCTTGCAGTATTTCACTCATAGAGTTGACTCTCACTCAGGGATTAGTCACTCATTTCTCTCGCATTTGTGTAACTATCTCTCACTTGTGTAGTTATATTTGTGTTAGCCGTCTTTCACTGATGTAGCTGTCTTTTATCTGTGAAAGGGTATATTCTTTATGTTAAATCACTTCTGCAACCTTCTTTTAATTGCATCACCTATATTTTGTGTGGGGTCAATTCAGGGACAATTAAGGGACAATTCTTTCCGCGGTCGAACACGCCACTGTCCAACAGGGCAATCGAAAATATCAGCAACCGTTTCAAAGAAGCTATATTCCCTTCAGTTCAATATTGTCTGCAAGGATTGCTAGACAATTCTTTGTTTCATCTTGACCTCAGCATTGTTTCGCCATTGGTTACCAGTTAATGCAATGAAAGGTGAAAAGTGTGTGTCTGTCCCATCATAGGAATGATCTGAAGCTTCACAACTCAGTGGTGCTTCTGACATGATGTTTCTAAATGTTTTGTCGCTATAACTTCATCACTTGGACTCATCTAAATGTCATCTCACGTTGTCAAGCTTAACATCGACAGAAAACTGAAGAAAAGGTACTACTGAATACACAGGCGTGTATTTGGAGACATTATGACTGGGAAAGACGGTGACATGGATCAAAGCTGCAAAAGGCAATAGCCGGAGGTCGAGTTCTCTGAGTCGGGAAACTTAAATATGATAGACAATGCATCATGCACTGTGTTACTGGGTATATGGTTTGAAAACAGACCCCAGGCCTGATAGAATGTCAGGCACAGGGACAGAATATGTCTTTGACAACCATCTCCGTATATAGATGACCAGGATATCCAATCCTTTGAAACGTAAATCTAGGTAAATGGATTTACAAGCATGTAACTCTACAAATATTACACCTGGCGCTGTTTAACCAAATTTGTCTAATTATCTTTTTGTTTAAGTACCCAATTATGAAGCAATCTCAGTATTGTTCTGATAAAGTTGTCTGGTATAATATTAGTATAGAGGTATCTTTGAAGACATATCCTGTCTTCCAATAGTTCTATATACCTTGTGGTTGTCCGTGTATTGTCTGAAGGCGTGGTGATCTTGGGAACTGCATTTTGCCAAAGTGTTTGGGATTAATCACAGCATGATGAAATCACACCACATAAAACATATTGATTAATTAAGCTCTCAAACTAAATTTATTCAACTCCGTCAAATATTAATGGTTGCATGGTTGGCATGGAAACGGGCTCTCTGGATGTACAGATCAGGTCCACAAACAGTGCACTTTGTTTCATCAGAACTGTGTTTGAGATAACATCGATTTTACTTTACTTCTATAAACCAGGTAAGGGAGAGTTAAAATAAGTCAAAATGAAAATGGAGATGATCAAAATGACTTGGTTCAAATGGGTTTGTTTAGTCAGATTATTTGCTTGTACTCTGTTCTTTCTAAGTTATGATAATGATGAAATTCATATGGCACTGAATCTCAGACAAGACTAAATCACATCTGACAAAATGTAATTTTGATATCTACCGATTTGGGAACATTTGCAAATTTATTTGATAAATCTTAATGACGGTTTTACTGCAAATATTGTTCTATTTTTGAATAGAGGAAAAAAACATCTTTTTATTTTTTTAATTTCTAAAATTAATAAAAATTTATAAATTAGAACTGGCAACATGAGGAAAATCAAACAACCAAATAACAAAAAAATCCTTATCTTAGCATTTGACACATTAAAAGATGAAGTCTGTAGTCTTTTTGATATACATCAAATGGTTTATGTAAACATAGTTACCTAAACTGCTCTTTAATCTCTTGGACTTGGAATGTTAATCGATTGTAACATATATTTTGATCCATGCACCATGACATTTTATTTCCATGGCAACCACAGACACACCAGTATTTGCTGGAATCTAATTAAACTCAGTAATATAGGTCAGTGGTGCATGATCCATTCCTTCTGTAGTAATTTCAACAAAAAATAGAAAGATCTGTTTGAAAATGTTAGATGAACTTTTGAATTTTCTCAAACGTTACATCTGACACATCTGCACCCCTATTATAGATAGAACTTAGCAAATAATCACCCCTGACATGTCTACAAGCCTATATACATAGAATATTACAATACATCACATCCAACACTTTCTAAAAACTAAATCATATCTGACACGTCTGTAATAAAATGTCAAAGGAATTTCGGTTTTTATATATACTAAAATATACTATATAATTGCTTCAGCTTAATAGCTTTGAGGTTCACATTCTCTGAGCAGAGCCCGAGTACCTATTGATCTGACATGTTTCTAAAAGCAGCGTTTTGAGATATAAATGTCGTCTGCACAAGCATTTGTAGAATTTGTAGAACAAATTAATCCGCTGTCAGGTGCTCAGTTTCCAATTCCACTAAATTAATCAAGATCATCGCACATTCAATATTTCTGATTAATCTGTTCATCTAAAAAAAATTCAATCACAATGTGCAATTTCAAAAACCATAACATTCAGAAAACATTCACCATTGTAACGAAGTTCTCTGTTGCGGTGATATAACTCTACGTTTAACAATGACCCACATATTGATTTTCACACCTGGCAAAGTGTACTTCAACATAAATAGGAAAAAGAATTCCAGTTCCATAAACTAAAGTTATTGGGAACAACAGGGAAATTCCTGGAAAGACAACCTTTTGTGGAGGCGTAGATCCGAATCACAACACATCATAAAAAAGATATTACTTGCGAGCACTCTATTTTATTGTTTGAAGCTTGTGAGGCTTTGAGTCTTCTGCCTGTTTTGATGATTTCATAACATCCATGTCTCCCATTATAGGCATTAATCGAGAATATCCAATCTCCTGATCTTAAAGGATATCTGCTGATTTGGGCAATCTCAAAATACAAAATGAAAGTTTAGTGTGCAGTTTATTTTTGTAGGAAGGAAGTAATTGAGGCTGAATGTACTCCTGAGGGAAGGCGGGCATTACTTAGAATGTCATAAACCTGAGGGAAGACGGGCATTACTTAGAATGTCATAAACCTGAGGGAAGACGGGCATTACTTAGAATGTCATAAACCTGAGGGAATGCGGGCATTGCTTAGAATGGCGTAAACCCGAGAGAAGGCAGGCATTATTACTTCGAATGGCATAAACCTGAGGGAAGACGGGCATTACTTAGAATGGCATAAACCCGAGGGAAGACGGGCATTACTTAGAATGGCATAAACCTGAAGGAAGGCGGGCATTAAAGTATCGGAGAATGAGGGGAGAACATGATGCTCAGATAGATGAGCGATGCTTTACAGTATTAAGCATTCTCTACACCAGATCCAAAACCATCTCCCGGGCATATGCACCTGATATATAACTCTCCATAGTATGTATACTCTAATATCACTCACCACAGCACATAAATTTAGACATCATTCGCCCCAAAGTGTAGAGCTTCGTATCATTTTGCCTAGCATGTAAACCTTAATGGCAATCTGTCTCACATCTTCATATCACTCTCCCCAGCATTTATATATGAGCATTATTCCCTCAGCGTTTATTCCTGAGTGTGATTCCTGAGTGTGATTCACCCTGGCATTCACACTCTTCTACTATTCTCTATAGCACGTAAACGTTAATAGTATTTGTCCGAGCATGGACACTCTAATATCATTCTCCTTGGCACAGCATTTTACATCCCAATTAGGTGCGACCCAGGGACCTGTTGGCTAGCATATTTCAATGTATACCTCTTCGCTAGTTCGTTCAATACTCTTGGCATTTTTGGAAATGCGGTTTTTGGCCATATGCTTGTTTATGTATGTGTGCGTCACTCTTAACATTATATCTGGCCGAAATAGCTCAATTGGTAGAGTATTCGCCTTGAGATCCAAGGGTTCTAGGTTCGAATCCTGGCCAGTTACTATCAACCGCTATGAGCAGACATTGTCTGGTATCAGCGGTATATAAATGTCAGCTTTACTTTACTTTCACTTTACTATTCTGGTTATTTCATGACTAGACCTAGCTGAGTTGTCAAGCTGCCTTACTGAATTGTCACGTTGCCGTACTGAAATGTCATGCTGCCTCAGTGAATTGTCATAGGTTGATGACGAGATCATTTTGGAGGATTCTTTATATTGTGTCCACTCAGAAACATACCGAGTTTGGCTGTTGGGTGCTTGTTCTTCTGTATTCTGACAAGCTTATATCAAATATGTCTTTACCCTCTGCTCAGCTTGTGAACTATACCTGTGCCAAGTGAACCATGTCGCTTCGTATGGTCTCCTCCCAATCAAGCAACCCCCATATGGCTCTTATATAGGGTGAATTCTAGAATCTGCCTCCTGGTCAAACCATGTTTGGCCAAAGGGCTACAATTTAGTTTTTTTAGCTTCATTCCCAGTGCCTTTTTGCCTCTCTTTCCTCATTACCTTTGCAAGCAAGCTACTCTTTGTCGATCTGACCTGTGTCAAGGTCAATGTATATATATATATATATATATATATATATATATATATATATATATATATATATATATATATATATATATATATATAGATATATATATAGATATATATATATATAGATATATATATATATATATATATATATATATATATATATATATATATATATTGGAATGACTCTAATTAGGCTCTATAAAATACAATTATATAGTGAATTGGGCCCAAATTATATAAAATACCTGGCATAAATTATGTAAAATCCCTGGCCGTGATTATATAAAATACCTGGGCTGGATTATATAAAATATACCCACCTTCATAAAGGTCATCAGCTACAATACTCTCGGAGGTTCTGAACTGCTGAGCCAGAGTAGTTTTTCCCGCCCCGGACGCCCCCATGAGGAGGACCTTGTGGTGGGGCACAGACTGGTGGCCATGGGAGAGCATACTGGTGTTATCATCACACATACCGCTGCCACAGCTCCCCCACGAGTTCATGCTGGCAGGACTCCGGGACCTCACCGAGTCCCCACGGTTCACCACAGCGCCCTTCGTTGTCACTGCAAAGTTCCTCACCACCTCTGGGTCTAGCACACCCATGCTGCCGTACTTGTCCACACTTAAAGTATTCTCTATGCTGGGTGTAGCTGGTCTCTTAAAACTTCTAGATCGTCTGTTTGGCATGCTGGATGTACGCGGTCTGATTCCAGAGACTTCCTGGTTGCGCTTTCTTCTCCTGGTACTCCGTGACCTGCGTATAGAGGAGGATCTACTGTGTGGGGCACTTCTCGGGTAGTCCTGGCGGGGAGAATCCGGGGAATCCTGGCCATCCCGGCATGGACTGTGTCCCCGCTGATCACAACTCTCTAGTATATTCCTCAAGCTGGACAAAAGCCTGGAGGTCTTCTTATGGAGACTTGGACTCAAAGGACTACGTGGACTTCTTGGACTTCTCGGACTTCGTGGACTTCTTGGACTTCTGCAGGGACTTGTGTCCATATCAGTTACTTCGCCTCTTACTAAAGGAGACACGGGTAGAGTAAGATTACATTTTAGAGATAGGTGATTGTTCCTGGTAAACACATGTTGAGTTTTGGGCTTCTCCTTGACGCTCTGGGACCTTGCCAGGCAGGGTAGACTTCCGCCATACTCAGAAGCCTTGCTCAGTTTGCGTCTACCCGCCTTTGTAGACAGTGAGTCGTAATCATCTGCCTGAGGCCGCTTATTCTGACCTGCCTGAGCGCAGAATAATTCAAAGTAGTCAATTTCTCCATTCTCCAGCTGGAACTCACTCGTACTCCTTGTCACCGACACCCTTCTGTCCGAGCCCTCTGACCCACTATAATCCGAATACACGAACCCTAGAAACAGAGAGAAAGAGGCAGTATGATGAATGTCATATCCGGGTATATTCCTGGTATGAATAAGCAATCTTATAAAACAACAGTGTTATCACTTTTAATATGTAATACGTATAGAGTGAAATGTGAATGATATAATTCCATATCACATGGTGTAAGACATTATATGGTGGGAATTATCAAAGATGATGAGAGAGCTAATGCAATTATATATGATGTAGAAATAAGCATTATTGTGATCCTTGGTCATATTACAACATTATTAAGTAAATTATGCCCTGTGGGACAGGTGAATGGTCAGCATTACAATGGCTCATGGTTGCAAGCCCTGACTCGTTTGGTCATAGCTACCTAATTAGATTCAGGTGGGTGGTATTCTTGGCGATAAGAAGTTATTTTTAATGAAGCACAGACTTGACCTTCTTACCAAAATGAAAGGACATACCTATGGATGCAGAATAAATGGAAGCTGTTTACAGATAGAAAGTCGGCAAGCGATTGCATGCAGAAGCTGAGGGAAGTTTAGCCTCAGGCTTCAGGCAGCCGGTTAATACTTGCGAGAAAGCATGATGTAGGCCGCCTCATTATTGTACCACTGGATTGTTAGTTGTAATACAAAGAAAGGGAACAATATTCAAAGGTAAAATGCCTTTCTCACATTGGTATCCATTGTTCGTTTTGGCGATGGCTTTAACCAGACATCAGTGATAGCCATTGTAATCCACTGATTGCTTTGCCATTTGTTCAATATCAAAACCATTTTTCATATAGCTCAAAACCACAAACCTTTGTCACACTTAATATCATAATCCAATATAATCTATAAATTCCCCACAGATTTCTGCTGTTCACAAAACCTTTGTTGACATTGAAAATGAAACTCCTATTTCTGCTGTTCAAAAAACCTTTGATACATAGCTATTTGCTATTTGACATATTTGCTATTTGACATATATATATATATATATATATATATATATATATATATATATATATATATATATATATATATATATATATATATATATATATATATATATATATATATATATATATATATATATACCCTTTATAGTTTATGTCAGGTAAATATATATATATATATATATATATATATATATATATATATATATATATATATATATATATGTGTATATATATATATATTTACCTGACATAAACTATAAAGGGTCAAACACTGCCCTTGGTTATCAGAGCTTGCCTACTGCATGTTTGGTGGACACTCATATACAGTTATGTTTCTGATTTAGGAACCGCCACGTTTGAAATTACATCGCAGAGCACAGGTTTTAAGAGCTCACAGACCACACCATAGATTTTAACAGCTTACAAACCCTTGCAAGGAAAACTTCAACAACGACCATCCAACAACCAAAGACAATCTGTAATGGTTTTATGATGATATCAAACACATTATTGATTAAATCATCTAAGCTTTTAATGGCTGCAAGTATGCTAAAAAAATGTAAAGCTCAGAAATGCTCCTTTAGAAAGCATGTATTGATGCCAAACTAGGAGCAAAAAGAAAGCTGGGCTTAGGAGTGTATGTAAACAGCATGTCCAGTCCATAAAATAACTCAATGTGACCTGTTCAAAAGCACAAGAGGGCACTATTGCTATCATAGATACAAATTAAACTCACCAGGACCCTTATATTACGGAGGCAAGTTTACCTGAGATTGTAGGGCTTATTTGAATTTCAATTGATACCAACCTGCTTGTACGGAACCACGGCCATTTGTTACTCAAACAGGTTTTAAAACATTTTTGTCCCACAGATAAACATCACAGCACTTTGTTTCACAGAAAGTGCCATGGCCCATAAATGTATAGAGAAGTACAACATCACTAATACCACACATACTACAATAGGTGCTGTTACCCGTTAACAAAGCATGTATTTATGACAAACGTATCGTCTGGGAGTGAGTGGGACCAGATGATGGTTTCATGATGACTAGAAATAAAGGCCGCTCCTATTTCACTCTTTTCCTCGCTATAGTCTTCGATTTGAAACGCATCAGTGACTCTTAAATGACATTGAAAATGAAACTCCTATTTGAAATAGCAAAGAAAATCAGGTGCCAAGAAATGTGTTGAATGTAGACGCAAATGGATTAAGTTACTGAATAGCTGATATCTGTCTTCAAACTTTATATATCTAATGTCATTCTACGATAAGAGAACTATTCTAAAATTACATCTTGAATATGTATATAAACTGGAAAATGTGTTCTATATTTGGCGCCATTTATGCTGAGTAAGAGTGACGCCATGTACCCACTGCAATACATTTTACACAACCCATTCAAGTTCAATGTCTCTCAAGTTCAATGTCTCTCATTTCTCGTGATGGAGTTTTTAGCACTTGATCAAATCAAGTTTATAAAGTAGTGATGTAAATCCTCAAAGCTAATGATGGCGAAGACAAGTACTATGACATTCCCACATTGGATATATCATTTATACGATAATGACCTTTTATCAAGTCTGACGCTCCAATTTAAACAAGAATACAACCAAGATGGTACTTGCTCAACCGACATGGACAATATTTGGGTAGTCATTGGTGGGTTTGATTTGTTTGTATTAATGCTTTCTCATGAGAGTGTGTTCAATATGAAAGGTGCTAGATGGCGCATTGACTCACAAGGATTCAATGCCCTACTCTTTTCAAAGAATTACTGAGGATATTTCTCCTCCATTATCACATGGACATGATAGCACATACCACAGCCTTTGATGATAGCCAGTCATGGAGCACCGCGATTAACAACCCAAAAGCAAATATCCTGCTTTCTCGACAATGCATGCTGCATGACCTGAGTACTTGTCCAAACTGAGATTCAAATACCGCATAATGACCCTCGCTTTATTCATCTCTCTTCTCAACCCCTCCTAAGTACCATTATCCATTCCATATATCATTTTCCTCAATTCATTCATACTGTTTGTACACTTCATCTTCGCTCTTGGACATTCTCGGCAATCAATTTTGGTTTCATCGTAATGTCTAGGTTTTGTCATGGAGATCTAAAATGACTGAATTTTATATATATAATTCCTTTCGCTAGAATTTAAATAAAATAAATCTCCATAACCAGTTCCTTATGTATACATGAAAAACGATGTTATGAAGCAGGTACACAAGACAGAGAGAGTGACCTAACACAATTATAGCTTTGGATTGTGAGAATCTGGCACACATTGTCTGAGTAGCAGAGGGTATTATGTCGAAACAATGAGCCCAATATTAGCTGTGGTGCTGCCGATATGTGCACAATGACCAGGGGATTACTGAGGAAGCGATAATGATGCCGTGAAGAAATCATGTAACACTACACTGGAATTAAACAGGTTAAACAGGGATAGGGCTTTTGGGGCTTATGCCCTGAATTGTGGAATTTGATTGACAGTTTCAAGAAACATATGAAAGCATATCTATTTAGGAAGCATTACCTACAAAAGCGCTATTAATATGATTCTGCTTATAATTAATCCGGTTATTTCAATTAATTAATTAAAAATATGGACATGATTAAATTGTGATAAACATCAATCATATTTTAAAATGACATAAATAATTACGAGAAATGTGCTATACGAGTTATATATTTACTGTCAACTTGAAATAGAAATCTGAACTTGTATAAGTTGCACAGATAACAGTATTATTGGTAAAACAAATATGTTTTATTTCTTTTTATGTTGTATTTAATTTGTTACATTATATGCCATGTTTGTATATGTTTAAAAGTAATCAAAACAAGGCAAACATTGAGGTCCAAAACATATGACAAAATATAAAAAATTAGGTTTGTCATTATAGACAGAAAATTTCATATGATACGCAATGTATATGTTGTATATTAATTAGACTTTAGATTTATGATATTGAGTGCAGTTGAATTTTCCCTTTAATTCCGCCTGCAAGTTTGAAATAACTACCCAAAGATGATTAGTATTCAAAAAAGGGTTCAAGGATAAACCAAATAATCATGATTTAAAAAGTTATCTCAGAATTATAATGATAATATAATTGAAAAAGATACAGAATAATTTTGGAAAAACTTCTCAGCAAAAATTACCAGATGATATTTATTACTCTGCCTAAATATTCAATGAAACATTTAGAATAATTTTGAATTTCACGTTTAAAAAATGAGATATTATGTATCTTAACTATTTGAAATTCTTAAATATATGGGTGAATACCATTCTCACTTGAGATACGTCTGGATTATCAAATGTGTTCTTGACGTCCTACTCATTAATTAACCAACTAAAATGTGACACATGGATTGCAGTGTTCTCGCGTGTATAATAACATATTTGATACCCATGTATATCTATTATATGTAAAAAAAATGTACAAAATCCATCTGATTGTAGCATTAATGTATAAAATACAACTGATTATGAATTAAATGAACTGGGCACACTGCTCTGATCTCTTGACATGTGAGAGTTGGACACTGTGATCATTGGCAAGCTGGTCGTACCCTTTTATCCTGAACATGATGCAGTATATCTCAATAGAATAATGACCTCCATTTATACCTCAGTCACATTTGCGCCGATTTCAGTAAAGATGCCCGGCCGATGGGTATTTTTTACAAAATCGGCAGGCATTTCAGATTGCCATGCGGGCACCGGGAGATCATCGGCCACAATTGGGCATCTTTAAGACGTCGGCCGGGTCATCGGGAACTTTTAGCTGCCACATAAAAGTTGCCGGCGTTTCCCCGATGTCTTATCAGCAAATATCATCTTAAAGTGCACGGCAGGGTCCCGGCAGTGTCCCGCAGGGACATCGGCAGATTATCTTAGGGCTGCCGGTGGCATCGTGCGGTGAAAATAGGATTATATTTATTTCATGTGTTCATAGACCATCGTCAGATGATCGCACGGGCTCCCTGCGATATATCATAGACGTCTTTAAGATGTCTTTCAGACGTCTGTCAAATGAGACAGACGTCTTTAGGATGTCTTTCAGACGTCTGTCAATGATAAAGACGTCTTTAGGATATCCTACAGACGTCTGTCAATGATCCAGACGTCTTTAAGATATCCTGCAGACGTCTGTGCCATTCAGTCTTGCACGTGCCGTGCGGTGGCCTTTCATAATGTGACCACAGCTACGGCATATCTCAGATTGTTGCTTATAATCTCCCCGGTGCCCGGCAGACTGTGAAGTCGGCCGATTGTTACTGCCCGGCCGGCGCCCGGTGCAAATGTGACTGAGGCATTACATGGCTAACACCTCCCAACACTCCCCCAGTCATGCGCAGATATTTATATGTTAACAAACATTTTCTGTGGAGTCATTAGGAAACATCGCCCTAATATTGCTCATAAATAATATGCAATACAACATATGTTTTTGTAACCAAAGTAACAGCACGATATGTGCAAATAACATAATAATCAATCCACTGAACACTTTAAACTGGGTATCCAATGTTATCACATAGGTGGAGGCCTCGTCAGGTAATGCCTCAGTCACATTTGCACCGGGCGCCGGCCGGGAAGTAACAATCGGCCGACTTCACAATCTGCCGGGCGCCGGGGAGTTTATCAGCAACAATCTCAGATATGCCGTAGCTGTGGTCACATTATACACGGGTGCCGCACGGCACGTGCAAGACTGAATGGCACAGACGTCTGCAGGATATCTCAAAGACGTCTGTCTCATTGACAGACGTCTGAAAGACATCCTAAAGACGTCTGTCTCATTTGACAGACGTCTGAAAGACATCCTAAAGACGTCTATGATATATCGCAGGGAGCCCGTGCGATCACCTGACGATGGTCTATGAACACATGAAATAAATATAATCCTATTTTCACCGCACGATGCCACCGGCAGCCCTAAGATAATCTGCCGATGTCCCTGCGGGACACTGCCGGGACACTGCTGTGTACTTTAAGATGATATTTGCTGATAAGACATCGGGGAAACGCCGGCAACTTTTATGTTCAAGATAAAAGTTCCCGATGACCCGCCCGACGTCTTAAAGATGCCCAATTGTGGCCGATGATCTCCCGGTGCCCGCACGGCAATCTGAACTGCCTGCCGATTTTGTAAAAAATACCCATCGGCCGGGCATCTTTACTGCAATCGGCGCAAATGTGACTGAGGCATTAACTGTTGAGCTAAGTTGAAGGATCAATCTATTGATTGGCCCAATTGGTAATTTAATTTGGCCTCACATTTATGTGTTTAATGATATGGTCTGATGTATGTTTGTTTGGGGTTACTTTCAACATTATTTCAGTCTTTTCGTGATGAGACCTACTTGCAGCAGAAATAGTGCTGCCTCACTAAATTGTCATGTCGCAGGTTCTTGACGTGAAATCCCACCCGGTCACAGATTTACAAAGACAACACGTTAACCCTTTAGGCACGGACCTCAGCTAATTTTGGGAAATTGTATCATGAATTCAATCTCGGCACTGCTGGGGATCAAACTCACAACCTTTGGATCACAACAGAGGAACTGGTGCTAATAAGCTGGCGCTCTAACCAACTGCGCCACGGCCCGTTGCATGGTCTGATGTATATGAATAGAAAGTAATCAGGAGTCAGTTCAGCAATGGAAGTAATGGGAGAACCTGTTACCAATCTTAGATTCAGTTGTATTTAATCTTGCATCATAAATGCAAGCTAAAATGATAAACCAGATACCCAAGATCTACATCTCTGTGAATTTTATTGATAACAATGTAATATGTGATTGTATGACAATATCCAGGTCAAGAGCACATAAAAGCAATGAATAAACCTTTGAGGACATCACAGACCACAGTGCAGATAGATGCAATACTAACCTTTGAGGATGTCACAGACCACAGTGCATATAGATGCAATGCATAAACCTTTAAGGACGTCACAGACCACAGTGCATATAGATGCAATGCATAAACCTTTGAGGACATCACAGACCACAGTGCATATAGATGCAATGCATAAACCTTTGAGGATGTCACAGACTACAGTGCATATAGATGCAATGCATAAACGAGAATGTCACAGACCACAGTGCATATAGATGCAATGCATAAACCTTTAAGGACGTCACAGATCACGGTGCATATCAATGCAATGCATAAACCTTTAAGGACATCACAGACTACAGTGCATATAGATGCAATGCATAAACCTTTGAGGACGTCACAGACCAGAGTACATATAGAAGTACTGCATAGACCTTGAGAGGCATTACAGACCAGAATACATGTAGATGCAATGCATAAACCTTTGCAGGCATCACACATGTATGATAGGACAGTGTGATTGTTGTAGTGTCATGTGTCATGTGTCATCTACATATCACGTGTGTCTAGGGCTGATAATTAGCACAGGTGATATACTTCTGTCCCCATTTCCTGATAATATCGTTCTATATTTACATATGAAGCTATTTCAGAATAATATCCGCTGAGGTGTATAAAGAATATGATCCACCAAACCATGCCTCCCATCGATACAGGATAATCAACACTGTGAGAGCAGCAGTGAGAGCAGCAAAAACTGCCATCATTCTTTTGTAGAATATTTTCTCATTTATATAGCATACAACATATAGCTGTTTAACTAATAAATGTATCTAATAACAGGCCAAAGCCACATCTTTGTAGTAAACACAACAATTGCTAGACGCAACAATCGTCAGACATCTTTACTTTGGTAACGTCAAAATGAGATGTTATGTATCTTAACACTGGTGTGTGGTCACATATAAATATTGAGGGTTACCCGGAGAGCCCTTGAATTCTGCAATTGTATCCAAAAATGGATTCTCAAGCAGGGCATAGGAATTTCCAATAAATAAGATTATTTCAGCTATTGTGTTTCAGGTATTTTATTGTTTGATAATGGACAATGAAGTATTCCATTCTCGTGGGTGAATTTCTATGCTTAATATACAATGAGTGTCTGTCAGGTATAATAGTAGGGGAGTTGTCTCCTTTGTATCTGTTAAGTGCAAATCATTAAGCCATTATCACATCATACTTGCATATCGTATGAAAAAGACATATCATTTTGACAATATATTTCTTTTATATAATCATATACATGCATAGCTAGAGGGACACATCACGCAACCTTATATTTATACAATTGACATTGTCTACATGTTGACTAGTTAGCATTTTCTGCATTGCGTATATCATATACCTGACTAACTTATACACCTTGAGATTACTTGCTCTTCTATATTGAATAGATCATCGTTGTTAACCTGCTCTTAGGTCATCGTTGTTAATCTGCTCTTAGGTCATCGTTGTTAACCTGCTCTTAGGTCATCGTTGTTAATCTGCTCTTAGGTCATCGTTGTTAACCTGCTCTTAGGTCATTGTTGTTAACCTGCTCTTAGGTCATCGTTGTTAATCTGCTCTTAGGTCATCGTTGTTAACCTGCTCTTAGGTCATCGTTCTTAATCTGCTCTTAGGTCATCGTTGTTAACCTGCTCTTAGGTCATCGTTGTTAATCTGCTCTTAGGTCATCGTTGTTAACCTGATCTTAGGTCATCGTTGTTAACCTGATCTTAGGTCATCGTTGTTAACCTACTCTTCTACATTGAGTAGGTCATCGTTGTTAACCTGCTCTTCTACATTGAGTAGGTCATCGTTGTTAACCTGCTCTTCTACATTGAGTAGGTCATCATTGTTATCCTGCTCTTCTACATTGAGTAGGTCATCATTGTTATCCTGCTCTTCTACATTGAGTAGGTCATCATTGTTATCCTGCTCTTCTACATTGAGTAGGTCATCGTTGTTATCCTGCTCTTCTACATTGAGTAGGTCATCGTTGTTAACCTGCTCTTCTGCATTGAGTAGGTCATCGTTGTTAACCTGCTCTTCTACATTGAGTAGGTCATCATTGTTATCCTGCTCTTCTACATTGAGTAGGTCATCATTGTTAACCTGCTCTTCTACATTGAGTAGGTCATCATTGTTAACCTGCTCTTCTACATTGAGTAGGTCACCGTTGTTAACCTGCTCTTAGGTCACCGTTGTTATCCTGCTCTTCTACATTGAGTAGTACGTGTTAGTGATGTGGGGATGATGCATGACATATATAATCTACTGTATAACCGGTTCTATAGAATTTTTTTGTAATTCATTAATGAACCATTTGTGGAATACAGACTATATTTGATGTGTAGTGTTTATATGGTTGGGATGTAAACGTAAGTCAGGTCCTCTATTCAATGTCATGGACTCAGCTGTGCAACGAAGTCTTGTAAATGCCCTAACAGGAAATTATCGTGACAAAGAAAACAAAGAGGTATCTGCTCTTCATGCTCGTGTCAAAACAACGTGTAGTGTGTGATTTAACGTGTAGTGTGTGGTTCCACCATGGGAATGATGCTTCAGTCTCAGATCAATTCCAATGCAGTGTAAACTCGCACACTTGATACTACTTGAATATTCATGTGCTATTATGTGCGTTTAACAATGATAGAGGAGCAGCAGGGATTTTAATTCATGCATCATTCCTTGGCAATCCAGTAAACCTCAAATTATGAAAGATTTTTCAAACTTATGGAAATTTTGATACAGCTTTGCGTGTATTACACCTGACCTTTCAAGTATTTTTTAACTCCACCACGGTCCATAGAGAAACCGTGCCATGTATGAAGTGATGATATAACTGCATAACGTAATATAGGTTGGGTGATGCAGTACCCATATTAAGTCTGTTTATGTGCAACATTAATGACACATGTCAATAAGGATTTGAAGGGCATAACTGTGAGGAGCAGTCCTAAATTTTTTTATCAACGTTGTATCTTATCTTTAAAAGACCTCCAGACCCCATTTTTGTCATGTCGTAGGTCCTTGCCAAAATAAGCATTCCGGTTACAGATTAACATGAACAACAGGTTACAGATTAACATGAACAACAGGTTAACCCTTTTAGGTATAGGCTTCAGCTCCTATAATCGAAATATAGATACAATTTCGACATGGCCAGAAATCGAACTGTTGTTTCAAAATGCAAGGATTTTTAATATTTTCATGATTCTGGCACACACTATCAAGCATTAGAAATCTCCGTTTCATTATTATAGCGACCCAACATTTTGATGTCTTCGGGTGTACGAAAGTAGCACCAATGTATGAGGATTGTTCACAGATGTTATTTCCCCACTGAGGCTGGTTATACTGATCTGAATGAGTAGAGTACTATGGGTAATGAAAATTGACAGAGAAATGGTTTCACAAATTATTCCATAGTGCTATCAATAGTGCCTAATTAAATTGTGAACCCCCAGTGTACTGTAGAGAAAGGGGGAATCCAATGCTGACCGACAGAGGGCCTTCCCCAGTGATACACCTAGGCACACCCCAGCCAGTTTAATCTGTGCTACAGGGTGTTTCAACCCCCATATGTAGTGACTACTGTGCCAAATCAGAAATCCGGGCCATGCTTCAATGTCAGTCATCAAGTTATTAAGTTAAGGGTGAAATAATAGGCCAAGGTTTGCTCACTATTGGGTTGCTAGGGGAATAGGTAATGGTATGGCAAATCACACAGGGTGAAAAGTTTTTCAGTTCCTGTATCCTGCATTAACAAAATTTGGCTTTAAAATGTGTGTCAGGAAACAAATAAGAAACCCGGCTTTGGTGAACAATTTCCTCTTAATTCATATAAATGTATTTGTTTTTCTGTCCACATCAAATATTCATGGGCCAATGATCGCGTGATTATGTTATGTAAGATCACGTGGTACCCTATTATTGACATGACAATTGCCACATTTAATAAATAGCTATTCAAACAGCTCTGTTATACAGAACATTACCTAATGAGCCTGTGTTCCATTTGAAGGCATAAAGAATTGGGTCAACTTTGAAAGTATAGGGAATCTGAAAAGCTAAGATAGTGCTGAAATTGTTTGATCAATTCTCCGTTCTGTCATATACACCTAAAGGGATGAAGGTGAAATCGCAATCTTGTATGACAAGATTGTTTATCCATGTATAAAGTTGATAGGTTTACTTTCATGACCTTACTGTATGGATATTTCTCTTCTGTGCCATAAAATTCATAAAATGTAGTGTTTCAAAACTGAACTTAGCTTTAGCTTTAGATCGATTCATAACTCAAATGAACCCAAATGAACCCAAATCCAAGAACACTTGTATGAAGATAAGAAAAGCTCGTGATCCTGGTGAGGGAATTATTGAAATGAATAGTGGCCCTCAGAATACTATTTAATCCTGTGGTCAATTGGGTGTGATAACGCCTTGTAGATTTTTTGCAAATATTACAAGCAATTGAGCAACAGGGGGCACACAATTTGTAAACATTTTAGGGCATAATCTTATTTGTAGGGTGTTTTACCACTCAATCTCAGGTTTTTCATTTCTCTTGAACATATATTTCAGCTCCATGAATGAAATATTTCAAGGAAGTAAAAGGTAAGGTTTATAGTTTCTAAAAATGCTTCGTTATCTTAGCAACGCATGCAATATATCTTTTAAAATTTAGGATATATCCAACTATTCTTAATTTAATGTGAAAAAGTAGATTGGCAGAGATATGGTGCAATAGTTTGCATGCTTAATTTATATACAGTAATACTATATTTAGATACATGACTGGGATCAAACCTCTTCATTTGGTTTCCAGATAGCTCATGTTTGAAGGTAAAGAGTGTAATTGAGTGTGTCGTATGACATAGCAATGGCTCACTTAATGTACATACACCCTATGAGGAAATAAAAATCATATTTCCTTCGCCACTGAACAATTAATGTTCTGTCCTTTGTTTAGGGGTGGTCAATGTGATTGAATGTTTAGCTAACCACCTTGTTATGCATTCTCATGAGTTTGTGCTGACTCTCTAACCATAACAATGACACCAAATGGTCAAGTTGCTACATATAAAGAAGTATTTAGCTCAGTGTCTATTGGTACTAGGTGTGGTCCCTGTGAACCATCTCACAGTCAGTTCTGGCCTATACTTACAGAGCCTGGTATAAACCCAGGATCTGCTTAGGAGAGAAGACACACGTGTTTGGATTACATCCTATAAAGAAATAGAGTGGCAGGTATACTTCTTTCTAGGGTTGCTACTATACAATAACGATAATACTCAGACTATACCTCAGATTAAACCTCATCATATCATACATTTCCATCCTAATAATTTCCATACGCTTTAATTGCAGAATAATCATGAGATCCCAACATATTATACAAGTCAGCATTTTATACCTACTTGCCTTATAATACTACATCTCATGTGTATCTACCCCATAATACTACAACAGTATCTCATGTGTATCTACCCCATAATACTACAACAGTATCTCATGTGTATCTACCCCATAATACTACAACAGTATCTCATGTGTATCTACCCTATAATACTATAACAGTATTTCATGTGTATTCATCCTTTAACGCTGCATGAGCTATGTCCTATAATACAAATCTTAGTATTATAGTTACTCTCAACCTTACAAAGACTCTCTTGGTGAGATATATGGTTGACGATCTATTTTGCTGGAAGCTTATTACACTCTTGATCAATACATCTGAGAATGCGTCCAATGTTTTGTCATGCTAGTTCTGTCTCTCTATCCAAATACTGCGCTATTTAGATTCTATCTAAATACTGGGCTATTTGACCATCGTGCAAACATGTGTCAACGAGTTAGGAATACGTGAATACCATGAGATTAATATCAAGAATGGTTGGTACATATTAGAATAAGATCCATCTCCAATCGGAGGACGCGGAGTAATATTACATGCAGGAGGCGGACTATTTCCAACAGTTATTTCATAAATGGGAGGGTTTTTTTCCAGTTACAATAATTGAGGTTACAAATAGGAGGTTTGGTCAGATGAGTACATTGCTAGATACAAATGGAGGCCTGTTTTGATGACGTATGTTCCACGTGACCTCAATGGTGGAATAATAGTTATTTTCACCGGCTAAGATGGTGCCGTGATCTGTAAACAAATACAAATGAGACAAACGAGGGGATCATTGCTAATTATTTATAAACAGGTATCATTTCCTTTAATTTAGTTCTCTGGGAAAGAATACTTGCAAAAATGGTTGTTCGTGATTCCTACGAGGTAGAAATTATCTTGTCATTACGTTTAGGCGCTTCAGAGAATTTTCAACCAACCTTCAGCCGCCATGTTTTTCGTGCTTTCTTTGCTAGAGTGCAGCAATCACAAATGAGTTTGACCATAACACAATAAGCGAGAATGCTTTCGCCGTTATGCAGTATTCAACTTTATAATTTCCCCCACTGTTCCTTTTCCCAAGTATTTCACCTCCAAAGTTAAGTATATTCTCTGATGAAAAAACACGTTATGCATTTCTTCAAATTTGTTACCTCAAAATATAGTTTATGATAAATGTACATCGAACCCGTGTCCCTTTCAAATAGGTTCTTCTCGCCAAGAGCCTTAAATCAAGATTATATTTATAATTTTACGGGTTTTTTGCACATTCAAAACAACATGACTCGATCTGACAATATATCAATAAAAAAAAGACTAAAAAAACATTTTATTACAAGAAACTATCCGTTGTAACATCACAGGAAATGCTCTAGCGCTATATCACACTAAAAGGTCTGGGGCAATGTCATAGGAAAAAGTCTAGCGCTCTTACATTTTATCACTGGAAGCGCTCAGGACAAAAAGCATTGGGTCTTATATTGTAACAATCAGGTGTTCTGTATTTTAATTCGCATGAAATGATCAATTGCTTCACATGTAGCGCATATGGTCACAGCAGATGCTGTATTTCAATATCAAACAAAACAAAGCCGTTCGTGTAAAGAAACTATCGAAATCTGCATTAAAGAAGAATATACCTTGCAGGAAATTACAGAGTAGATGGCCCAAATTAGACTATATTGTTTTATATTAGAGGCTAATGAGATGATTTAATTTCCCTATGCGAGGATCACATGCAGACTTACTTTCAGGAGAAATCCCAAAACTAAGATTGTCTAATTAGTTCGTAAGTCACAAATCAATTCAGTCTCTTTGTTTTGATTATGTAATTTTTTAGATTGCGTGGCTTGTGACATATGACGTACACGATAGTACACATTTGGGATTATGTCACCATGATATTATTATTTGACAAATTTGAATTAAATTGGATATAATTTAATCATTTCCACTAATATAGAATTAATACATGTAATACTGTGAGTTTACCACATTGCGTTCTTGCTATCCATTGCACAAAGGTCTGTCTGCAACGTGTTGGAGTTAGTCAAAGCATATGATATTACATATATGTAAAACATCTGTAAATCGCGCGATGTATCCGACCAGAATTATTGTTATTCTCAACCAAGCACATTCCTCTGTTCTAGGTGTTATAGCCCTGCTCATATTTGTGTTGCAATTAAATCGGCTACAAGTCATTAAGGGAGGGATTGCATTATCTACGTGACAATGTGGGTGATCATAGAATAAAATCGTATGTTAGTTTTCCGGTTTAGTCAAAAAACAGGATCCAAAAATAAGTTATCGTTAAGATGCATGTGTACATTTCAATATTTTAGGACCCAAAGCGACGATAGACAAATAAGGAATTGCCAAGCTGAGTAAGTCATTAGTTTGTGCAATATGTGATAGGCACGTCTGCTGCAGTACACTTGTTGTGACACTTTGAACCCACGTGTGCAAAGATATCTACTTTCTAAATTATGAGAGGCAAAGCATTGTCACAAAATTCAGCACACGTTTCGTAATTACTTTCCAAAAATCGAGCCTTTCATGATTATTTCCCTTGTGTATTTTCATTGTTGGAACCAATGGTTCTTGTTAAATTATAGACCATTAAAGGTTTTATATGTATATAAAAGACATATCTTTTTATATATACAAAGTAAATATATATACACACACACATATATATATATATATATATATATATATATATATATATATATATATATATATATATATATATATATATATATATATATATATATATATATATATATATATACTTTGAATATATAAAAAGATATGAATCGTCATTCTTTTGAATTTGTAGGAAGTAACAAAATAGATTGACATATACATGGTATAAACTGGCACTGGAAGTCTTTTAATATCTAATTAGAGGTTCACATATCCAACGGCCATTGATAGAGTGATTGGTGTTGACTAACATATTAAACTTGCGGCATCTCGGCAGACCCCTAAGGCCAAAGTGGGCTGACGTCCATACGACGCTCACCGCTGTACTCGGTACTCACGTGATGCATCACGGAGCCATTTGATAAGTTCGTGTAGTAAACATCACTGAGCCTTTGTTGTATGTAGTAAACATCACGGAGCCATTTGTTATATTAGTAAACATCACGGAGCCATTTGTTATATTAGTAAACATCACCGAGCCTTTGATGTATACAGTAAACATCACTGAGTCATTTGATGTATACAGTAAACAGCACTGAGTCATTTATTGAATGTAGTAAACATCACGGAGACATTTGATGTAGACAGTAAACATCACTGAGCCATTTGATGTATGCAGTAAACATCACCGAACCATTTGATATTTGCAGTAAAAATCACTAAGCCATTTCCTGTGAAAATAATATATCTCAGCAGAGCCATTTATTATGCATAGTAAGAAGCACTGCGCCATTTGTTGCACGCGGTAAACAGCACTGAGCCATTTGTTGCACGTGGCAAACAGCACTGCGCCATTTGTTGCACGCGGTAAACAGCACTGAGCCATTTGTTGCACGTAGAGAATCATTGCTACGCAAATTAAACATCACAGAGCTGTTCACTACAAGTAGTAAGTCATTTGTACGAGGAGTATACATCACGGGATCTTGTAGAAAGCACAACAGAACCAAACATCCCAGAGCCATTTGCTACAAATCGCAAAAGCACTTACTACAAATCACAGAACCACTTCCGACATCAAAGATATTATTTGGTACCTGGCAGAATACATGTTTGAAAAATATTGTTTTTATATAATCATGTGAGGAGATAAGGCAAATGTTCTCCCAACGATTAATAGATGATCTATTGATTAGTGATTAGATGGCAGATTGAATAGATGGCACCACGATAAGATGTCAGATGGGTTCATGATTAGATGGCAAACTGAATAGATGACACCACGATAAGATGTCAGATGGGTTCATGATTAGATGGCAAACTGAATAGATGACACCACGATAAGATGTCAGATGGGTTCATGATTAGATGGCAAACTGAATAGATGGCACCACGATAAGATGTCAGATGGGTTCATGATTAGATGGCAGATTGAATAGATGGCACCACGATAAGATGTCAGATGGGTTCATGATTAGATGGCAAACTGAATAGATGACACCACGATAAGATGTCAGATGGGTTCATGATTAGATGGCAAACTGAATAGATGACACCACGATAAGATGTCAGATGGGTTCATGATTAGATGGCAAACTGAATAGACGGCACCACGATAAGATGTCAGATGGGTTCATGATTAGATGGCAAACTGAATAGATGGCACCACGATAAGATGTCAGAAACAAACAAAAATTTGACTTTCTTGAAATATTGCAATAAATGTAAACCAAATTATACACCAAACTTATTCAAATATGCTCATCTCCTTGTTTTTTTTAGCATTAATAAAATGGACTTTTTCTAAAACTCCATGCGCAACTATCTCACCGGTCAGATATCAAATATACAAAGATAATCAAGTTTCATGCATTGCATTTTGATACATGTTGTTAAGAATATTGATGAATCAACATAATGAGATAAAGTTTATTGTTTCTTTACTCCAAAAGTTGCAAACAAGCTTACCTTCCATAGCGAATAGCGTTTGGTTCTATTCCAAGACTTGGAGTGGGATGCAGATAAACAATTGTTCTCCAGACTTGATAGTGTAGGAGTCTCTGCCTACTCAAAGAAATACCCTGCCTACCAGAAAGGTGAGTCCACACTACATAATGTAATTATGATGTTTAATGTGAAGTATCAGCTGGCACAGGCTTTTGTGCGTATGTTGCTGATGTTGCTGATAATTATGTTAACTTCCTGCTGAGCGGCCTGCAAATGATGAACATGTTCATGACACGCCAATCCACAAGAAAGTGGCTGATTATAGTGTCACTGAGACTTGAGTATTTACCGCCAAGCCGCAGAAACTGGTATATGTAAGACCTGGCATGACGCCACGGGTATGGCAGGGGACTGGGCGTAATTTACCGAGGCAGCGAGGGAAATGTGTACAGGTTGTCAACCCGCCGAGGCCAATATCTGCTCCTGGCGAAACCGCATACACTGCCATACACTTATATAACTGCCCCCTAGCGTCGGCGTCAAACATGACGTCATAAGAGATCCATATTCCATGGGCCACAGTCACTCTGTTATAATGATGGCGAAGTCCATGGGCCACAATCACTCTGGTACACTGATGGTGAAATCCATGGGCCACAAGCACTCTGTTATACTGATGGTGAAGTCCATGGGCCACAAGCACTCTGTTATACTGATGGTGAAGTCCATGGGCCACAATCACTCTGTTACACTGATGGCGAAGTCCATGGGCCACAAGCACTCTGGTATACTGATGGCAAAGTCAATGGGCCACAATCACTCTGTTATACTGATGGGTAAGTCCATGGGCCACAATCTCTCTGTTATACTGATGTTGAAGTCCATGGGCTACAAGCACTCTGTTATGCTGATGGCTAAGTCCATGGGCCACAATCTCTCTGTTATACTGATGGGTAAGTCCATGGGCTACATTCACTCTGTTATACTGATGACGAAGTCCATGGGTCACAAGAACTCTGTTATAGTGATGGCTAAGTCCATGGGCCACAATCACTCTGTTATACTGATGGGTAAGTCCATGGGCCACATTCACTCTGTTATACTGATGACGAAGTCCATGGGTCCCAAGAACTCTGTTATAGTGATGGCGAAGTCCATGGGCCACAATCACTCTGTTATACTAATGGGTAAGTCCATGGGCCACAATCACTCTGTTATACTGATGGGTAAGTCCATGGGCCACAAGCACTCTGTTATACTGATAGCGAAGTCCATGGGCCACAATCACTCTGATATACTGATGGGTAAGTCCATGGGCCACAATGATTCTGTTATACTGATGGCGAAGTCCATGGGCCACAGTAACCGTGCAAATATGACATTAATTCCACACTCTATTATATGTGTTATTTATATTCTATTTTAGTCTGATATTAGTTTAGTAGTAACCTTCAGAGGCCAAATCACTTAAAAAGAGACACAATACGTTTTTGTAAAACAAATACTTGAAGATTATTTCAGAGTGAAGATATCCCGGTGTTTAAATAGTCCCATTGTTTGGTAACTAAGCTATCTTTAAATCCTTGAGGTCGGTTTACACAGCTTCTACAATCCCTTTGTCTGCTCGGTCCTATCTGTTGCATGGTAAGTGTCAGCGTGTATCTATGCACGTGGATGTTACTTGAATGATGAGATAGAAAAGGTGGGCAGGTATAAGCTTCTGTGTCTGATCACTAAGTGGCCAGCAAGTCATGGGCCACATCAACACGTAGACAGCTTCATCAGGCAGTTGTCTGATGGATGATAGCAACGTTTGCTAGACGGACACGCCATGACAGCGAGCTGCACATTTACGCTGAGTCCATCAAGCGGCGTGGTGGCGGTGAATGTGACTAGGCTTGGCAGGCGGCCGGTGCCAGTCCCCTTGGTGACGGCATGCGCAGAGCTGAGGACAGGCGTGTGGGAACGACGCGGAGCCCGGCCAGGTGTGGTCCGCCGAGGATATCTGCTATCTCAACCAATAAACTACCCCACATCTTCACACACTGTCACACTAAAACTTGTGTCGCTTCCACAAATTGTGAATCTCACTTGCACTTTTCATCATGCGATTTTTTTTCTCTGAAATCCTTTTGCCAGAGTTTATCAACAGCCACGGGGTAGTGCACAGTGCTTACTTACAAAGTTCTCAGGCAAAATAGCATTCATTTCACCAGAACAGCAGAAACGTGACCGTTAATGTACCCTTATATGATAGAGCTTAATAAAAAAGAAAAAGTTGTGTATCCGGTCAGAAACGGATATTTTCTTCCATTTTCATGTAATAAACCAGATTTTACAGGATTTATAGCTTATTTCACAAATGTTTCATGGGTCTGTGTGCCTATTGATATCTTATTTTAAGTAGTATATAGTCTTATTGATATTTCTGCACCTTAATATACCAAATATATAACTGAAATAATGTTGAAAGTGATGAGAGATCAAATAAGTAATGATTGGGAATTTAAACATGAGACATTTTTCCTTATCCCTCGTGGAGGATGGGAGGTGATTGGTTCGACTCTCGCTGCTGCCAGTGTTATTTTCAAAATGGTTAAAAGATTTGATGGTCAACCTGATATATGGCCATTGTTGCAGAAAAGATCATAAAAACACAATTTCATTTTACACAATTTCATTAAGAACACAAAATAATACACTCGTATATTGTAGCATTCTTTCAAATATTCAAATTTAATTTTAAAATATCACGTTGTTCATTTTAGATAAAAAAAAATAAAGGATCTCTGATGGAGGAGAATATAACATGGTATAATTTGTTCTAGAATGTCATGTTTTCATTAACCTAACTTACGCTGTCTGGTGAATGAGAAATGTCTTCTAACTGGTATGCAAGAAGCCATCGCGAAATTGCGATATCAACATAAAATGATTTGCCGAGAAATTCTCATGCCAAAGAATTCATAACAGCTTCCTGCATATTTTTCGGTGGGTGATACTAATATAATATTTAATTTATCATATGATTTATGATTTTTCCACGTCGTTCTTTTCAATGTTAATGGGAAATTAATATTTATATGAGGACAAAACATGTAGAAGGAATTGTCTAGGGAAATATTTGTGGAGTGAATTGTGTCGAAGCAATAATGTGGAGGAATTTTTTCCATGCAATAATGTAAAAGAGCTGCAAGAAATGAGAACTATACCCAGGCAAATAACACACCTGTATCCAGGCAATACATACACCTGTATCCAGGCAATACATACACCTGTATCCAGGCAAAACACTCACCTGTATCCAGGCAATACATACACCTGTATCCAGGCAATACACAAAATACACATACCCGTATCCAGGCAATACACACACCTGTATCCAGGCAATACACACACCTGTATCCAGGCAATACACACACCTGTATCCAGGCAATACACACACCTGTATCCAGGCAATACACACACCTGTATCCAGGCAATACACACACCTGTATCCAGGCAATACATACTCCTGTATCCAGGCAATACACACACCTGTATCAAGGCAATACACACACCTGTATCCAGGCAATACATATTCCTGTATCCAGGCAATACACTCACCTGTATCCAGGAAATACATACACCTGTATCCAGGCAATACACACAATACACACACCTGTATCCAGGCAATACACACACCTGTATCCAGGCAATACACACACCTGTATCCAGCCAATACACACCTGTATCCAGCCAATACACACCTGTATCCAGGCAATACATATAAACGATCTGTATCCAGGCAATAATAGCAGGAATTGAATCGAGGTACCATTTGTAGGCAATATTTGTACGATAAGTTATGTTGCTCCTTAATTTCCATCGCACTTGGTAAAATACTCGCTGATCAATGATTTAAAATGAAAACTAAATTATCAATTAGAAAAAAAGTATTACATGTTTTGAGGTTTACTCATGCAAGTTTGTTTGATTGCTATTGATATTCACGTATCTGCTTAGTGACGTTAAGTTGCTCAATTATCATAATATGGAATGTTAGATATTAGTGTCGCCTTGCATCAGATAGGCGGCGTGAAATACTGCCTTATACATACAGTCTACTGTTTGCCTGACAAATAGTCTGCCAGTATGCTGCCAGTATGTTGAGATTAATTCCTGAGGTAGAAGAAATGAACACGGACCCCCCCCGCCTGATATTAACAGGTCAGTCAAATATGGCGGTGACATATTAATACACCAAATGGTTAGATCTGACAAGACCATTTTTCCTACTCCATAAAGCATCCCACATTTTGTTCATACCAGATAACACCATAAAATACCACCCACACTCGGTGTAACTGCATGCAAGCCAGTTCCTGCACCGATGATTCATTATTATTTAATAACACAATATTATTATTTAATAACACAATATCCCTACTTATAATTACATTTCAACAATTCGCTTTGTTAATAAACCACAAGAAGCCCCTTGAAAAGCCGAACAGAAAAATTTACACTGACTATCAAGTGTTGCAAGTGTGGTTATTTCTTTAGGGTGTTTGATACCATGGGCGAGTTAGTACCATGGGCGAGTTAGTACTATGGGCGAGTTAGTACCATAGGTGAGTTGGTACCATGTGTGAGTTAGTACCATAGATGAGTTAGTACCATAGATGAGTTAATACCATGGGCGAGTTAGTACCATGGGCGAGTTAGTACCATAGGTCAGTTAGTACCATGGGCGAGTTAGTACCATGGGCGAGTTAGTATCATAGGTGAGTTGGTACCATGTGTGAGTTGGTACCATGTGTGAGTTAGTACCACCGATGAAGTCACGGGTGGTTGCCTTAATGAGAAAGGTGGACATAGAGAGAGTGGTGATTAATAAGAAATGGATGATGAATAAAAAGGAAGGAATATTGCATTTAGGAATTGATGGGTCAGGAGCAGCAGGGATGAGGATCACATTATAGGACCAAGCTATAATTCCATTTACAAATTCATTTGCAGCACAATAATATTATGTGATAAAACACCCCGCAATGGCACAAAGCAATCAGGCCAATGGCTGGTGTATGTTTTTACCCCGTGAGGAAGGCACCGGGCGACAATGGTAAACGTTGGCATATTGTCAGCGGTATCTGTCATCAAAAATGATTTGTGGTAGATGTAGAATTGGCCACAGAATGCCTGAAATGTCATGACTTTCCATTCTGGAGTTGTCATAGCAAAACATTTTAATGTTTTAAGTGAATATCTAACAGAGAAATTTAATCATATTGTGTGTTCCACCAGGCAGTTCTGGTAATTAAGTAACTCTGACAGTGGTAGCAGGGTGATCTGTAAGAACGCTAATATGGATAAAATCAGCTACAGCATAGCAGAAAGCATTCTATAATTCTCTAAAAATCATTTCTTAATATGTGGATTGGACATAGATCTGTATATATATTTTCATTATCTTCATGTTTGATTTTTAATGTGAGGGAAGGTTCGCATAGAAATACATTTGAACGGGAAATAAAGTTGGATGGGAAATTACAACACCTGCTATTAAAATCCATCAAAGTTTGAACTTGTGGTTATACTCTTTTCTACATATTAAAATGTACTTACGATTTCACTTAAGATTTATGTAATAATTTCTGTTTATCAATATATAAAAATAGAATATAGCATAATCTGTTCTCTATTTTTTTATTCACTCTAACCAAGTCTAACCCTTTGCTATGGATTGTTGATATTTTGTAGCTAGTTAGATGCATCTGAATGCTGCTGTGGAGCCATTGATTCACTCTAACCAAGTCTAACCCTTTGCTATGGATTGTTGATATTTTGTAGCTAGTTAGATGCATCTGAATGCTGCTGTGGAGCCATTGATTCACTCTAACCAAGTCTAACCCTTTGCTATGGATTGTTGATATTTTGTAGCTAGTTAGATGCATCTGAATGCTGCTATGGAGCCATTGATTCACTCTAACCAAGTCTAATCCTTTGCTATGGATTGTTGATATTTTGTAGCTAGTTAGATGCATCTGTATGCTGCTATGGAGCCATTGATTCACTCTAACCAAGTCTAATCCTTTGCTATGGATTGTTGATATTTTGTAGCTAGTTAGATGCATCTGAATGCTGCTATGGAGCCATTGATTCACTCTAACCAAGTCTAATCCTTTGCTATGGATTGTTGATATTTTGTAGCTAGTTAGATGCATCTGTATGCTGCTATGGAGCCATTGATTCACTCTAACCAAGTCTAATCCTTTGCTATGGATTGTTGATATTTTTAGCTAGTTAGATGCATCTGAATGCTGATATGGAGCCATTGATTCACTCTAACCAAGTCTAATCCTTTGCTACGGATTGTTGATATTTTGTAGCTAGTTAGATGCATCTGTATGCTGCTATGGAGCCATTGATTCACTCTAACCAAGTCTAATCCTTTGCTATGGATTGTTGATATTTTGTAGCTAGTTAGATGCATCTGTATGCTGCTGTGGAGCCATTGATTCACTCTAACCAAGTCTAACCCTTTGCTACGGATTGTTGATATTTTGTAGCTAGTTAAATGCATCTGTATGCTGCTGTGGAGCCATTGATTCACTCTAACCAAGTCTAATCCTTTGCTATGGATTGTTGATATTTTGTAGCTAGTTAGATGCATCTGTATGCTGCTATGGAGCCATTGATTCACTCTAACCAAGTCTAATCCTTTGCTATGGATTGTTGATATTTTGTAGCTAGTTAGATGCATCTGTATGCTGCTGTGGAGCCATTGATTCACTCTAACCAAGTCTAACCCTTTGCTACGGATTGTTGATATTTTGTAGCTAGTTAGATGCATCTGTATGCCGCTGTGGAGCCATTGATTCACTCTAACCAAGTCTAACCCTTTGCTATGGATTGTTGATATTTTGTAGCTAGTTAGATGCATCTGTATGCTGCTGTGGAGCCATTGATTCACTCTAACCAAGTCTAACCCTTTGCTACGGATTGTTGATATTTTGTAGCTAGTTAGATGCATCTGTATGCCGCTGTGGAGCCATTGATTCACTCTAACCAAGTCTAACCCTTTGCTATGGATTGTTGATATTTTGTAGCTAGTCAGATGCATCTGAATGCTGCTATGGAGCCATTGATTCACTCTAACCAAGTCTAATCCTTTGCTATGGATTGTTGATATTTTGTAGCTAGTTAGATGCATCTGTATGCTGCTATGACGCTATTGATTCACTCTAACCAAGTCTAACCCTTTGCTATGGATTGTTGATATTTTGTAGCTAGTTAGATGCATCTGAATGCTGCTATGGAGCCATTGATTCACTCTAACCAAGTCTAACCCTTTGCTATGGATTGTTGATATTTTGTTTTAACTTCAGAAAATAGTTGTTTGTTATTCAAATTTTTACTAGCTACATATTGAACTATTTTTGCCATAAAAAGAGGTAAAATTTTCCTTGATTATTATTCAAATACATTCCACACAGTATACATTTTATCCCTTCAAATGATTTATATATTAAAACACTCCATTGAGTTGACCTCTATGGTTTTGAATCATAAAACCAATCTAATGATGCAAGAGTGATGTTTAGAACAGGTTTCAATCTATATGTGAAATGTTTTCTGTATGTCTGAAACGGTAAGTAAGATGTTATTTTGCAAACCTGTATGTCCCTTATTAACCTGGAAACCAGACAAAACAAAATTACCTTGACATTACGACAAACTAAATTTTTGACGAGATAAGGTAATGTTGAGTTTTGTCATTCTTTATTTTAGTCAACTTAAATTCGCAATATGCAGCATTACCATCTCTTCAATCAATCAACCTTTTTCGAATCTATCCTTATACAGACACAGCTGTTTTGACCTGGAATTGACAAACATAGAATTTGGAATAGATAAAGAACGAATCATCATTTTGCAGCTGATTGTAAGTTATCCTTTTCTGTATGTACCATTCTTGTATAGTATATGCTGCCATTCTTGTGTGGTATCTGCTGCCATTCTTGTATGGTATCTGCTGCCATTCTTGTATGGTATCTGCTGCCATTCTTGTATGGTATCTGCTGCCATTCTTGTATGGTATCTGCTGCCATTCTTGTATGGTATCTGCTGCCATTCTGCTGCCATTCTGCTGCCATTCTGCTGCCATTCTGCTGCCATTCTGCTGCCATTCTGCTGCCATTCTGCTGCCATTCTGCTGCCATTCTGCTGTCATTCTGCTGCCATTCTTGTATAGTATCTGCTGCCATTCTTGTATGGTATCTGCTGCAATTCTTGTATGGTATCTGCTGCCATTCTGCTGCCATTCTTGTATGGTATCTGCTGCCATTCTTGTATGGTATCTGCTGCCATTCTTGTATAGTATATGCTGCCATTCTTGTATAGTATCTGCTGCCATTCTTGTATGGTATCTGCTGCCATTCTTGTATAGTATCTGCCACCATTCTTGTATGGTATCTGCTGCCATTCTGCTGCCATTCTGCTGCCATTCTGCTGCCATTCTTGTATAGTATCTGCTGCCATTCTCGTATAGTATCTGCTGCCATTCTTGTATGGTATTTGATGGCATTCTTGTATGGTATCTGATGCCATTCTTGTATGGTATCTGCTGCCATTCTGCTGCCATTCTTGTAAGGTATCTGCTGTCATTCTTGTATGGTACCTGCTGCCATTCTTGTATGGTATCTGCTGCCATTCTGCTGCCATTCTTGTATAGTATCTGCTGCCATTCTTGTATGGTATCTGCTGCCATTCTTGTTTGTAATCTGCTGCCATTCTTGTATGGTATCTGCTGCCATTCTTGTATCGTATCTGCTGCCATTCTGCTGCCATTCTTGTATAGTATATGCTGCCATTCTTGTATGGTATCTGCTGCCATTCGTGTATGGTATCTGCTGCCATTCTTGTATAGTATCTGCTGCCATTCTTGTATAGTATCTGCTGCCATTCTTGTATAGTATCTGCTGCCATTCTTGTATGGTATCTGATGCCATTCTTGTATGGTATCTGCTGCCATTCTTGAATGGTATCTGCTGCCATTCTGCTGCCATTCTTGTATGGTATCTGATGCCATTCTTGTATGGTATCTGATGCCATTCTTGTATGGTATCTGCTGCCATTCTTGTATGGTATCTGCTGCCATTCTGCTGCCATTCTTGTAGAGTATATGCTGCCATTCTTGTATGGTATCTGCTGCCATTCTTGTTTGGTATCTGCTGCCATTCTTGTATGGTATCTGATGCCATTCTGCTGCCATTCTGCTGCCATTCTGCTGCCATTCTTGTATAGTATCTGTGCCATTCTTGTTTAGTATCTGCTGCCATTCTTGTATAGTATCTGCTGCCATTCTTGTATGGTATCTGATGCCATTCTTGTATGATATCTGCTGCCATTCTGCTGCCATTCTTGTATGGTATCTGCTGCCATTCTTGTATGGTATCTGCTGCCATTCTTGTTTGGTATCTGCTGCCATTCTTGTATGGTATCTGATGCCATTTTTGTATGGTGTCTGCTGCCATTTTTGTATGGTATCTGCTGCCATTCTTGTATAGTATCTGCTACCATTCTTGTATGGTATCTGATGCCATTCTTGTATGGTATCTGCTGCCATTCTGCTGCCATACTTGTATGGTATCTGCTGCCATTCTTGTATGGTATCTGCTGCCGTTCTTGTATGGTATCTGCTGCCGTTCCTGTATGGTATGTGCTGCCATTCTTGTATGGTATCTGCTGCCATTCTGCTGCCATTCTTGTATAGTATCTGCTGCCATTCTTGTATGGTATCTGCTGCCATTTTGCTGCCATTCTTGTATGGTATCTGCTGCCATTCTTGTATGGTATCTGCTGCCATTCTTGTATGGTATCTGCTGCCATTCTTATATAGTATCTGCTGCCATTCGTGTATGGTATCCGATGCCATTCTTGTAATGATCTGCTGCCTTTCTTGTATGGTATCTGCTGCCATTCTGCTGCCATTATTGTATGGTATCTGCTGCCATTATTGTATGGTATCTGCTGCCATTCTTGTATGGTATCTGCTGCCATTCTGCTGCCATTCTTGTATAGTATATGCTGCCATTCTTGTATGGTATCTGCTGCCATTCTTGTACGGTATCTGCTGCCATTCTTGTATAGTATCTGCTGCCATTCTTGTATGGTATCTGCTGCCATTCTTGTATGGTATCTGCTGCCATTCTTGTATGGTATCTGCTGCCATTCTTGTATGGTATTTGCTGCCATTCTTGTATGGTATCTGCTGCCATTCTTGTATGGTATCTGCTGCCATTCTTGTATGGTATCTGCTGCCATTCTTGTATGGTATCTGCTGCCGTTATTGTATGGTATGTGCTGCCATTCTTGTATGGTATCTGCTGCCATTCTGCTGTCATTCTGCTGCCATTCTGCTGCCATTCTTGTATAGTATCTGCTGCCATTCTTGTATGGTATCTGCTGCCATTCTTGTATGGTATCTGCTGCCATTCTTGTGTGGTATCTACTGCCATTCTTGTATGGTATCTGCTGCCATTCTTGTATGGTATCTGCTGCCATTCTGCTGCCATTCTTGTATGGTATCTGCTGCCATTCTTGTATGGTATCTGCTGCCATTCTTGTATGGTATCTGCTGCCATTCTTGTATGGTATCTGCTGCCATTCTTGTATGGTATCTACTGCCATTCTTGTATAGTATCTGCGGCCGTTCTTGTATGGTATCTGCTGACATTCTTGTATGGTATCTGCTGCCGTTCTTGTATGGTATCTGCTGCCGTTATTGTATGGTATGTGCTGCCATTCTTGTATGGTATCTGCTGCCATTCTGCTGCCATTCTGCTGCCATTCTGCTGCCATTCTTGTATAGTATCTGCTGCCATTCTTGTATGGTATCTACTGCCATTCTTGTATGGTATCTGCTGCCATTCTTGTATGGTATCTGCTGCCATTCTTGTATGGTATCTGCTGCCATTCTTGTATGGTATCTGCTGCCATTCTTGTATGGTATCTGCTGCCATTCTTGTATGGTATCTGCTGCCATTCTTGTATGGTATCTGCTGCCATTCTTGTATGGTATGTGCTGCCTTTCTTGTATGGTATCTGCTGCCATTCTTGTATGATATCTGCTGCCATTCTTGTATGGTATCTGCTGCCATTCTTGTATGGTATGTGCTGCCTTTCTTGTATGGTATCTGCTGCCATTCTTGTATGGTATGTGCTGCCTTTCTTGTATGGTATCTGCTGCCATTCTTGTATGGTATGTGCTGCCATTCTTGTATGGTATCTGCTGCCATTCTTGTACGGTATCTGCTGCCATTCTTGTATGGTATGTGCTGCCTTTCTTGTATGGTATCTGCTGCCATTCTTGTATGGTATCTGCTGCCATTCTTGTATGGTATCTGCTGCCATTCTTGTATGGTATCTGCTGCCATTCTTGTTTGGTATCTGCTGCCATTCTTGTATGGTATGTGCTGCCTTTCTTGTATGGTATCTGCTACCATTCTTGTATGGTATCTGCTGCCATTCTTGTATGGTATATGCTGCCATTCTTGTATGGTATCTGCTGCCATTCTGCTGCCATTCTTGTATGGTATCTACTGCCATTCCTTTATGGTATCTGCTACCATTCTTGTATGGTATCTTCTGTGATAAATGGCAACTGAAATAGTTATATTAACCTCAAAATAATCGACAAAAGAAAATATTTTGATGTTAAAATCGATGCTATTGAAACACTTATATTGTCGACTTTTTATAAATTATTTTTCACAACGAAATGATCATTTCCTAATTATACATCAGCATGTGCACAAAGAGCTATACTTGAATTGGTATACCAAACATAGAATGTCATAATAGTATCCTATATATCTACGTTTACGTGATTTATAATAATGTAATGTATACTGAACGAATGAATTTTAGCTGTAGATATTATCATCCATCTAACTATATTCCATTAGAGTTATGCAAAGGTGTCTGTCCTGTCGTCGATGTCGAAAGTCGAAATGTTCAAAAATGTCAGGTGATTTGGTATAAAACAGGAAGCGCGTACAGCTCAATAGAACTTCGAGCCATTGAAAAAAACACGAGGAAATAATTGTCACTAGATATACAGGTATCTCAGGTGATGAAGCCGTGTCCACCCTGATTGTACTCTTTTATATGCTACTTTTTCCTTGAGTTATATGCACTCGATTCATTCGCTTATGCAACTGGCTGTCTATTCTTGTAAACTTAATCTGCATAGACTTTGTATGGGAGAAAATATTGGTGTTTAATTACAAACCACATTTCCTGTTTCTACACTTTCAATTTTGCCAACTGGTATATCAAACAAAATTACCTTCATTATAATCGTTGAAAAGGTATTACATTTTAATGATGTGATTGGATTGGAATTTTGGTGTCCTGGGGCTGAACACATATTGAAGAATAAAAAACATAACCTCCATCTTATGCTGCCAATAAGGTGGTGCCCAAATGACGAATGGCTTCTGGTTTCTAATATCAGTCACCATGCCGGAAGCCTAAAACACATATGTGATAAACGAAATGCATCTAAAATGCTGCGTAGAAAATGTTTGGTTAACACAATTTGAATTCTGCTATGTGGCACTTACAAGTGAGAGGATATATAGCATTGATAGACATGCTCAAGATGTCATGGCCTCGTGGCCAACCTCCTGGAACTTGAAATCGTTAACATTGTATCCTCCAAGTTGTAGATCATTTGCAAACGTATTTGAGCTCCGAAGATCCTTCAAATAAAAACCCAAGATGACGATTTCATCCTCAGCATGAAACAAGTACTCGACCATGGGAGCGAGTACTCAACTGAACAATGTCTCACAATGCAGGCACTGCACAAACTTATATTAAAAGGACAATAATGTCTTGGCGCTTTCAAAGGAAGTCACACATACGCCATGGAGGTGAGAAAAAGAAACCAAAATAAATGCACTACAATAGCTACAATCTAGCTAAAGCCAGTTCTGAAGCATCAGCAACAAATACAATTTACAAAATATAGCAAAATCAATGGAAAAAAATACACCAAGTTTAAACATACGGAAAAAAAACAAAAAAATAGTTTCACAGCCAACACAGATAGTAATTGGATCATGCAATGCACAATCAATCAAATTTTGACTATAAAAGACTATTTCACAGCAAATGATCTCAATTCTCTTATTATTACAGAGTCATGATTGCATGAACATGGGGACAACATGGTAACTGACAAACTCAAAGATGGTAACCTTGACCTGATATCCAGCTCCAGGGTGGGGGCGCACAGGGGCGGAATTGCTCTGCTATACAAGAAGGAATTGTAATTCAAGGAAAACACCACTACAAGACCAGATGTAAAAACAATGGAATTAATGGAGGTTTCACTACTGTGCAAAAATAAAAAGGTTACTTCTGTGGTTATCTATCGCCCAGAACCCTCGGGTAAAAATGGATATACCTATACCAAGTTCTATGATGAGTTCACACAAATATCAGCACATTATTGCACTATGACACATGAGGTCATCTTCCTCGGAGATTATAACTTTCACATGAACAAGCCATATAAAGATGACGTTAAAAAGTTTAACGACATCCTATCAACATTTGAAATGACACAATGGGTAAATGAACCAACACATAGGTTGGGAAACATGCTAGACCTGATCATGATCTACAGGGGAAACAAATTACTGAGTAATCATCTGGTAGATGATTATATATCGGATCACAAAATGATAAAATTATGGTTGGACATAATCCCACCTAAGCCACCCAAGAAAACAATTAAATACAGAAACTATAGAAACATGGACCTTAATGCACTACGACTAGATCTAAATATGATAATTGATCAATCATCAGAATGGGAGCAATTATCACTAGAAAAAATGGTTCAATGCTACAATAATAAGATCACAGAGTTGATGGATAAACATGCTCCATGGAAATGAGCGGCAATATCACAACGGAAACCAGTTCCATGGATGAGTGACAAAATAAAAGATCCCTGAAAAGGTGCCTCGAAAGGAAAATGAAAAAAACTGATCCTCAAATTGATAAAGACAACTACAAAGCTCAGAGAAATAAATATAATGTATTATTGAAAAAATCAGAATCAGACTACTTCAGGAACTTAGTAGAAGAAAATAAGCGTGACCCCAAGAAATTATTCAGAGCTGTGGATAAAGTTATGCATAAAAGGAAGGTGACCCCTATGCCCCAGACAGAGTCAGAGATAAACCAGGCAAATAAATTCAATGAATTTTTCCTGGGGAAAATCGAGAAAATAAGAATAGACATGGACCAGAATACACAAGGTGGAAATCCGCCGCCAGATGACGCCACTACACAACAATTCACATTTCACCCATTGACAAACTTTAAACCCCTAAGTAGAGATGATGTCCGTAAACGAGTGAAAAAATCAGCAGAAAAATCATGTGAGCTGGATCCTATTCCTACATGGCTGCTACATGACATCATGGAGGACATACTTCCAATAATTATTACGATTATAAATAAATCACTGTGCGACTCAATGGTTTCTTATAATATGTAAATTGCAATTATAACACCTCTACTGAAGAAACTTGGTCTGGAACTAATTGAGAGTAACTACAGACCAGTGTCTAACTTGACATACATTTCGAAACTAACTGAAAGAGCAGTGGTAGACCAATTAGTACCACACCTAGTGAGGAATCACCTTACTGACAAATTTCAATCTGCATATAGAGAATATCACAGCACAGAAACAGCACTCCTTAGGGTGCAAAATGACATCCTTAGGGAGCTTGACAATAGGAAATCGGTTATCCTATTGTTGCTTGACCCCTCTGCAGCCTTTGACACAATAGATCATCACAAACTCCTAAATAGATTAGAAAAGAGGTGTAATGTGAAGGATAAGGCTCTGTCATGGATAAAGTCCTATCTTCAAACCAGAACACAATGTGTTAAAGTAGGTAACCATAGATCAGAATTGAAAAATATAAAGTATGGAGTCCCTCAAGGATCGGTCCTTGAACTGATTCTTTTCACAATATACATGTCGCCGTTAGCAGATATTTTGGCTAAATATGACCTCAAATACCATATTTACGCAGACGACACCCAAATCTACATCGTAATAGACAACACCTCAAAACAGAATACACACATCAATAAGGAAAAATTAGAAAAATGTGTGCAGGATGTTAGAGGCTTTTTAATTGCAAATAAGATGGAAAAACTGAAATGTTAGTCTGTTCAGACGGACGGAATAACACCCACGGAGTAACTAGTGTCATGGTGGGAAACACAAACATCACACCTACAGACACTATAGTTGATCTAGGGGTAACACTAGATGCGAAGATGGATATGAAAGCACAAATTAAAAAGATATGCAAAAAAGGATATTAGAAATATTGCATCAATAAGGCACTGTCTGGATGAAAAAGCAGCCATAACACTGACACATGCATTTGTTACCTCTACACATGACTATGGAAATGGGCTTCTTGCGGGCCTTCCTCACACTTCAATCAAGAAGCTACAGTACCTTCAAATGCGCAGCACGTCTGGTAGGAAGAAAACGGAAATTTGATCACATTTCTGAAAAATTAAAAGAACTTCATTAGTTGCCGGTACACACAAGAATTGAATTTAAAATTCTACTTACCACATGGAAGGCACTCAATGGCAAGGCACCCTCTTACTTAAGCCACTTACTACTGGTAAAACAAGGAACTAGAGACCTTAGATCGAATGATGGAACTTACTTGTGCATCCCGGACACCTGTCTTAAAACAGTAGGAGATAGGGCCTTCCCGTCCATAGGTCCTAAACTATGGAATGCCATCCCTAAAGATGTGAAGATCAGCTCTTCCCTTGCTTTGTTTAAAAGTAAGCTGAAGACACACCTATTCAGAAAGCATGTACTGAACGAAGCGGTATGAACAGATCCATCTGATATAAGCGCTATAAAAGTTTTATTATTATTATTATTATTATTATTATTATTATTATTATTATTATTATTATTATTATTATTATTATTATTATTATTATTATTATTATTATTATTATTATTATTATTATTATTATTATTATTATTATTATTATTATTATTATTATTATTATTATTATTATTATTATTATTAGCTCAGCTCATATAACAAATTGCATCACGAATTCAATCTCGGCATGGCTGGAGTAGAACCTACAACCTTTGAATCATCACAGAGAAACTGGTGCTAATCAGCCTGTGCTCTAACCAAATGTGCCACGGCCCGTGGCCACATATAATATGAGAGGAATAATTAATGTTGTATCGCTCTCAGATACAATTGCAAATATCTTTTATCTTAGGTCATTATATTTACAAGATATTCAGCTTGATTACTTAACATTTATTATTGGGCAATACAAAGACTTTCATTGTCTGGGGTCTGTTAACTTAACATCGATTATAATACCTAAATCATGATATTTGCTATATAACACATATTCAACAATTTGGGGGATTTTAAGTTGGGCAATTTTAAAGCCAAGCCTTTATGGTAAACAGGCAGAGAAAATAATTTATAGTCCATTCATTTCATAATCACAACTATTTATTTATATTTTTAAGCTCCGAATGCCTGAATGTGTACGATATTGTATCTGTCTATATTATTGTTTTGTACCAATGTTATACAGAGCTTGTAAGTGTAGTGGCATGGTTGTGCATTAAACACAACATGGCTGTGATGAGATGATTCATATGCCAAGCATCAGGCTGCTGACCATTTGCATACATAAATGAGTGTAGCGTCCCTATGTCCCGACGTCCCGACTGAGGGCCGGAGGATCCAAGATCAACCCTAGACTGACTGAGGGCCGGAGGATCAGAGATCAACCCTAGACTGACTGAGGGCCAGAGGATCAGAGATCAACCCTAGACTGACTGAGGGCCGGAGGATCCGAGATCAACCCTAGACTGACTGAGGGCCGGAGGATCCGAGATCAACCCTAGACTGACTGAGGGCCGGAGGATCCGAGATCAACCCTAGACTGACTGAGGGCCGGAGGATCAGAGATCAACCCTAGACTGACTGAGGGCCGGGGGATCCCCGGGGGGGATCAGAGATCAACCCTAGACCGACTGAGGGCCGGAGGATCAGAGATCAACCCTAGACGGACTGAGGGCTGGAGGATCAGAGATCAACACTAGACGGACTGAGGGCCGGAGGATCAGAGATCAACCCTAGACTGACTGAGGGCCGGAGGATCAGAGATCAACCCTAGACTGACTGAGGGCCGGAAGATCAGAGATCAACCCTAGACGGACTGAGGGCCGGAGGATCAGAGATCAACCCTAGACGGACTGAGGGCCGGAGGATCAGAGATCAACCCTAGACTGACTGAGGGCCGGAGGATCAGAGATCAACCCTAGACGGACTGAGGGCCGGAGGATCAGAGATCAACCCTAGACTGACTGAGGGCCGGAGGATCAGAGATCAACCCTAGACGGACTGAGGGCCGGAGGATCAGAGATCAACCCAAGACTGACTGAGAGCCGGATGTTCCATGTTAGACATGACCACCCAGTTGTTGCACTCCTGCCGTGCCATATGCTGACCCAGACTCTGAATCTATATTGTACTGTACACGACAGCAATAAAAACATCCTATGCACACCTTATATGTAGACTCTGCAGTCATCTGTTATGGGTATAGTCAGGTATATTAGCCCCTAGAATCACAGCAAGCGAGTTTCACCAAAGTTACTATAGGAGAGCCGATACCTGGAATCCCTAGTTAACAGTATAACTATAAAAATTAAAATGTGAGAAACGAGCGAAGGAGTAAAAAATATGGAGATGTGTTTTGGTTCTGGGAAAAATTATTGAGAATGGCCGAGCCCCCACCCCCCCCCCCCCCCCCCCCCCCCAAAAAAACCCAGCAAAATCATTTTCTTTTTTTAAAGGGATTAAGCAGTGATTTTGTAAAATACGTCCAAATATCATAGATTAAAGATAAAGATATTTGCCCTTCATATCTACATATTGTTTTGGTTGATAGACTCCAGTATGTGTCTGTAAAACCTAATTGAATAGGGCCCCAATTCATGGCCCCCTTTTGAAAGCACACTTTTTTCTTGGCGTCATTTTTATGTGGAGTGTGATACAAGATCCCAATTCAGATTTGATGTGCTATTTATTGATATCTTGTTTATTATAACTGTGCAAAACTCAAAATTGATATCAACAAAATCATTCAATATTTTTACAGTTGCGCTATGGGTAGTGTTAATTATTTGACTCATTTTGACACATCCTCTGCTTGTCCTTTACCAATGCTATATTTCTATGATATCATTATTTAGTCTATGGGAATACTAGTGCCAAAGAAAATTACATGGACATAACAAAGATACTTACAGTTGTTATCATGTTATCCAGCAGGATCCTGTGCCAAACCAACCATAATAAATTTATAATTTCGGCATACCAAGTTTGAAGTTCCTCCTGTAAGTGATTGGAATATGCTCCACACAAATTTTGTGAGCTTTAGGTCGCTGCATTAAGGCCAATAGGTTCAGTGCTTAATTCAAGGTCACTCTGTTAAAGTCAAAGGTCACTAAGTATTAAGTTCCTCCTTTTAGTGGTTTGTGACCTCTGGTTGATCTTTGGAGCTCAAACACGTTCACAACTAAACTATAATATTGAGGCTATGTTTCAGAAGTTCCAAACTTGAAATAAACCTTCATTTGTTAAAGCTTTCGGGAAATCACAGAGGTCACAGACAATTTTGGGTATGTTTAATAATAAGCTCCCTGAAATCAATCAAAATGCACTTGCCATGATTATTGGGTTTTGTTGGAAAAGCCATCAGCAGAAATGACAAACATAGGCATATTATGTGTTTACTGTTTGGGACACATCCACAAATGATACATGAGTGAATGTGGACCTTTGTAGGCTATTTTGTATTGCCAGTGACCTTGAAATGACTTTTGTATGATTATGAAAATGAAACTCCTATTTCTGTGGATTTTATTATAACAAGTGCCTTTGCCGCTGGGAAAGGATGCTGTTTCTCTCTGTTGTGGCTATCTCTCACTTATGCAGCTGTCTCTCACTGCTATAACTGTCTCTCACTGTTGTAATTATCTCTCACTTATGCAGCTGTCTCTCCCTTGTACAGCTATCTCACTGATGGAGCTGTCTCTTACATGTGCAGCTATCTCACACTTGTGCAGCTGTTTCTCACTTGTGCAGCTATCTATCTATGCTGTAACTACCCCTCACTTGTGCAGCTATTTCTCACTGTTGTAACTATCTCTCACTTTGCAGTTATCTCACTTATGCAGCTGTCTCTCACTTGTTCAGTTATCTATCTGTGTTATAACTGTCTCACTTTTGTAACTATCTCTCACCTATGCAGCTGTCTCTCCCTTGTACAACTATCTCTCACTGATACAGCTGTCTCTCACTTATGCAGCTGTCTATCTCTGCTGTAATTGTCTCTCGCTGTAGTAATCATCTCTCACTTATGCAGCTGTCTCTCCCTTGTACAGCTGTCTCACCGATGCAGCTGTCTCTTACATGTACAGCTATCTCTCACTTATGCAGCTGTTTCTCATTTGTGCAGCTATCTATCGCTGCTGTAACTACCCCACACTGTAACTATCTCTCACTTTGCAGTTATCTCACTTATACAACTGTCTCTCACTTGTTCAGTTATCTATCTGTGTTATAACTGTCTCACTTTTGTAGCTATCTCTCACCTATGCAGCTGTCTCTCCCTTGTACAACCATCTCTCACTGATGCAGCTGTCTCACATATATGCAGCTATATCTCACTTATGTAGCTGTCCCTCACTTGTGCAGCTATCTATCTCTGCTGTAACTGTCTCTCGCTGTTGTTATTATATCTCACTTATGCAGCTGTCTCTCCCTTGCACAGCTATCTCACTGATGCAGCTGTCTCTTACAGGTGCAGGTATCTCACTTATGTAACTCTCTCATTTGTGCAGCTATCTCTCACTGCTGTAACTATCTCTCACTGCTGTAACTATCTCTCACTTTGCAACTATTGTAACTATTTCTCACTTTTTCATGTCTCAATGCAGCTATCTCTCAATTATGCAGTTATCTCTTATTCATGCAGCTATCTCTTATTTATACAGCTATATCTTATTTATGCAGCTATCTCTTATCTATACAGTTATCTCTTATTTGTACAGCTATTTTTCATGTCTCATTGCAGCTATCTCTCAGTTATGTAGCTATCTCTTATTTATGCAGTTATCTCTTGTTTATGCAGTTATCTCTTATTTATGCAGCTATCTCTTAATTATGCAGTTATCTTTTATTTATGCAGTTATATTTTATTTATGCACCTATCTCTTATTTATGCAGCTATCTCTTATTTATGCAGCTATCTCTTATTTATGCAGCTATCTCTTATTTATGCAGCTATCTCTTGCTGTTGTAGCAGTCTATCACTTGCTATCTCTCACTTGTGCAGCTATCTCTCAATCGTGGTGGCTAAAAATATCTGCATTTCACCCATATAGACCCCTTTGTACAAAACCTAGCAGGGCCTCAATAAGTAGGTCAATAATTAGGTCAATTTACCAATGGTTGAAAACAAAGCTCTAATACAGAAATATAGGCATATTGGAGGTAATATTCTAATGTAATTATGACAACAAATAAGTGATAACTGTGCCATTCATAATATGCTAAAAGCGCAACCCTTCACATAAACTTGCAAAACAAAAGTGAAGTGGAGATTAGTTTAGCGTCACTTCCACCAGATGGCAGGCAAAGTGGTGACGGAACAGCGAGATCACACACTCTTATCAGTGGCGACTTTTATCGCGGCCAATACCTCATATAGCAACTTTTTTTTCAAATCTCGTCACCCTTCCTCTCTGATCACGTTCATGCTTTTTTTATATATGTATGTAAATATCAATTTTCTAGTCATCTGCATCTTTCCAAAACAAGCTCATAGAGTCTTTATTCATCACATTCTGTTCAGGATTAACAATATTACAGCAAATTTTAAATTTTTGGTTCGAGATTTGGCTAGAAATAGCTTGAATGTGGTAGGTGTACAAAAGATGAAAATTGACAGACTTTAAATTGATCCAATGCAATCTTTTAAAGTTTCATACAAATAAGATATATGTGTATTTTTAGAAAATAAGTTGCTCTAATCATAATGGTACATAAACAAATGATAATAAACTCTCAAAATATGTGAAAATGTGCTAGATTTGCAAAAGAAGTGGTGGCTAGAAATGTATCAAATGTAGACACAAATGGATTAACTCATTAAAAAGCTGACTTCATTTTGCAAATTTTCATATATTTCATTTTTTTCTTCAATAAGAGAAAGGTACTAAAATTATTTCTGAATATTTACATAAATTGTAGCATGTGTTCTATTTTTGGTGCCATTTATGCTGGGTGAAAGTGAATCCATGTACCAGCTACAATAGGAAATTTTGTACAACCCATTTCATATTCGATGTCTCCCATTTCTAGTGATGCATGTACTGTGCAATACTCTTGTGACCACTGTAGGGTATATACAAATACCAATGGAAAGCAGGCCTATATAAGTCAGATTACTCCAATGTCGCAATCTGGGTATGGTATGAATATTTATATTAAGTAAAGAAAAAGAGCTTGGAAATCTCATTTCATGAAAGCTTTAACATTTAAAAGATTGAAAGGTATTAATAATTGGGTACTGATGATCAGCTGCTGTCATCTAGTGTTAGAATGTATTTTCATACCTGATGACCACCAGAGGTCCCCCTCGGACCACTAACACAATGCCCCATTGAAAACCATTGTAAATGTCTCACCTGCAAACAATCATAAACACATATAGCCCTGAAAATTTACATTAATTATCAATTAGCAAAACTGATCATTTATCCAAAATCAAAGTATTAAGTGATGCTGACACAAGTGACTGCTAAATTTTGAATGAAAAACATTCATCATGGAAATGAGCCAGAGACCAAAATATTGACCCTTCAATTATCCTCATTATTCTGATGACTGACCAACCAACATGTCCGTTTCCGGAGATGGCGTACATGTGTGGGGCTATATGGACACCAAGATATATAGAAGAGGTTAATTAAATTGATTAGAACTAAAGACTACTGAAAAATATGAATGCCTAATGCATCAACTATATTTGATATCTGTTTCAAATTATTTCATGCTTATACAAGGGACAAAGCACGTGTTATGAATAGATTATATTTTAGATGTTGCTAACAAAGTAAAGATTGTAAAAACCGCCTCAGTTTAGATGCCCTACTCGTTTTGAAGAGTGGAGATGGATCTTTCTTTTGCATTATCACATATACATTGCACAATAGTCAAACACAAAAGGGCTTATTTTATGTTTATATTTTTTAAGAGACAAATTATCATGTTATACTAATTAAATCATGCTTACACATTTTAGAATGGTTCACTTGTAACACATTTCAAATTTGGAATGAAAATTATTTATATCATGATAAAAAAACAATAAAATATGCAGAAAGAGCAGGTTGACCAGTTATCTGTCAGGATACACATAATGAATGTCATGCCTTGGAGTAATAATGGTCATACTAAGTTTCAATACTGTACATGGAATAGTTTATTTGTTTTTTCATATCGAGTAAATTTGGCTCCAAAATCGAGTCAAACCTTGAATATGTCTCAACATTTGTTAGTGATTACTAGGTGCAATATTGCTGCTTTGGTTTCAACATTTGTGATCCGCCAGGGTTCTCTTGTGGTAAGTGCGATGCATTCTTGGAGATAGGTTTGTAGACAGGACAGGAGATATGAGAATAAAGTAATATTTTGGCAACATATGTATGTAGAGAAAATAAGTAATTTTAGAATCTTGAAAAGAATAGAAAGAACGTTATTGATGCAATTAACCAATTGAAACTAAATGATATGTTACATAAATTTGTTATTGCTGTGAGCCATGTTTGCATGTCTAAAAGTTCCCCCATGCGTGACATTTTTAAGATTTCGATGGACATGGATGATGATCAAATTATGTTGAGATACATCGATAAATGATCTGGTTGATGTCATACATTTATACAAATATAGCATATTTTATTGTTTGAACCAATCAGAACTTGTTTTTATAGGTCAGCCAAAGTGCTGACACCAGCGCCTCAGCATCCCTCTGTGCTGGCGAAACGATATGATGATTCTAAAAGCCCAAAACTCAGGAAGTCTGCAACCTGCTTGAGACCAATATGGTTGAGCTAAATCCTGAAAGTGGCAGTGCTCCGCCACTGGCTCAGGACGATTCCAGCATCCTTGATCTGGCCTTCTGTATGGACACCACATCCAGTATGGGGCCCTTTATTCACCAAGCACAGCAGGTAAAGCTGTCATATGAACAATAGATATATAGGTTAGATGGAGAGTAGGAACTGGTACTGATGCTGGATGGTTTGTTCTACATAATGGATGTGATCACCAGAATATATATCAATCTTGCTTATCCATCTACATTACTAAGGCAACACAGTGGTAGATTCAGCCTATATCGACATACACAATAACCATTAGTTCTTTGAGTAATGATGAAATGTGAGTCTTAACTATTTACATGCGTGAAAAGCTTGTCTCTTGTGAAATCAGAACAAGTATTATGAATGCAATATTTATATTTACTTCATCAATCTTCCAATAAAATGAATGTTTTGATAATCAATTAACTTCTTTATTTTTTTCTTTGCAGAATATCAGAACAATAGTTGAGGAAATTGTCACCAATGAGAGGTCAGATGTACGATTAGCTCTTGTAGAGTACAGGGACCATCCACCACAAGATAGCACCTTCGTCACCAGAACTAATGACTTCACTTCCTCTGTGAAAACAATGAAAGGCTGTGTAGACAATCTACACGCAAAAGGAGGTGAGATAAGAATCTCATTCAACATGTAGATCTCAGGCAGTCAAGTTTTGTTTTTTGCTCATTTCTAAAAAAATAAAGAATCATCATACAAACAAAAAGATTGATCGGGAATGTGTGATAAAGTTTACATTAATGTTATATAGCTGATTTGATAGTAATGTTATATTGCTGATTTAATAATAAGGTAAAATAGCTGATTTAATAATAAGATAATACAGCTGATTTAATAATAATGTTATATATCTGATTTAATGATAATGTTATAAATTATTTATGTAACGTATTGAAAAAAACATTTGTGTCATAAAGCTCATTGTCACTCACTAATTATGAACTATTACATATGTTTTATAGGCTTTATTTTTGTGTATTGTTTATTCATATGTTTTATTATGTTTTATGTGATGATACAGTACATTACATTTGTATTATTATGGCCATAATCAATTAAAATAGAATTAGTATGAGTGTTTTAATGGCAGTTATACTCAAAGCTATTTGTCTGATATGACTTTGATAGTTAACCATACAGGATATTTCTCTAATAATGATGAAAAGACACTGTCTGCTGTGTTTGTGAAGGTGGAGATTCGCCTAAGGTTGTGGCCGATGGTCTTCATCAGGTTTTGAAAGTAAGTTGGCGCGAGGAAGCCGCCAAAATATGTGTCTTTATCACGGATGCCCCACCACATGGTCTGCTCAAAGATGGAGATTCATTTCCTGAAGGTTATACTCAATATATATAAAGCCATAATAATTGTATTTGCATTTACAATGAAAAATAAATAAATCTTAAGAAATGGCAAGTTTCCAAGTGACTCACTAGTGCTGAAGTTCTTAAATAGTATGTCTGTATACTCAGGATGCCCGGATGGACTGGACCCAGTGGAGATCACCAATCAGCTGGCAGCAAAGGTACATTCACCTTAATTTCACTTCAAAACAAAACCTGGTATTATTCTTATGTTTAACTTAATAAATACCCTTACACAGGCAATTACAGCCCTGCATAATAACAGCTATAAATGGTGATCTTTGATCATTTAGCACCGAACACGTGAATGGTTAAGCAAATAGGAGTAATGTGCTGCATTTTAAGGTGATAATCGGAGGAGCCTGGGAAGAGATATCACTGCAGAGGCTGATGGGGACAGTTCACCAAGTCGTCATGGATGAGATGGAGCTGCAGAATGGACAGGTAGATGAGGAGGCAATTAATGCAAGAATACATGAAGAACTGCAGAGTAGAGGTGTGAACACCTTAAATTCAATAACATATCTACATTTAGAAACTGGTTATTTCGCCCTTGTTTGAAGTTTCTTTCTCTATTTGCATTAATATTTAGGGGTGAAGACAAATCAGCTGAGGATGAACAATGCCTGAAGATATTTGATAATGCCTACAAAATATTCCAACTATATTTGAGGACTTAAATATTTGAGGACAGAAATAATGTTTACAATCTTTATTTTTTCAGAAATGGCGGAAACATTTTTTCCAGACTATTTTGCCCTGAAGACTTGTATGATGATTTAGGGACAGAGTCAACTGTAATGGGCGTTTCCTATTCCTAAGACTCAATAGCCCTTGACATGGTCCAATCAAGGAGAATGGTTTCTAGGGCTGTCAAAATGAACTCATCGAAATTTAGTAAATAGAGAAATGTGATGTTTTCAGCCCTGTGTATAAGACAGATGTCAGACCAACCATCATCCTCAATCTGGAAAATGATCCTTGTTATTATTATCTAAGGGATCTTCGATATGTTTTTTTCTTTATTTTTGTTTTTATTCCTTAAAAACATTAATTTTGGACCGAGAAGGACATGTTTTAGTTTTGTTTTTAACTAGGGTTGATACCATTGTTACAGTTGACGATATATTTTGTTGTTATATGGCAACTGCTGTTATATGGCAACTGCTGTTATATGGAAACTGCTGTTATATGGAAACTGCTGTTATATGGCAACTGCTGTTATATGGCAACTGCTGTTATATGGCAACTGCTGTTATATGGAAACTGCTGTTATATGGAACCTGCTGTTATATGGCAACTGCTGTTATAAGGCAACTGCTGTTATATGGCAACTGCTGTTATAAGGCAACTGCTGTTATATGGCAACTGCTGTTATATGGCAACTGCTGTTATATGGCAACTGCTGTTATATGGAAATTGCTGTTGTACTGTGAAGTCTACTTCATTGTGACATATCGATTAAAAAAGTGATAATTAGGAATGTGATATAATGGTATGTTTTGGTATGTTATTAAGTCTGTATCAAAACATTCTATGCTTTTAACCGTTGAAATATATTTTTGTATTTAAATATATATTGCCCGATGGAAGGTTATTAAAGAAATATATATTTATTTATTGCATTTTTGTTCTGTTATTATTGACAATCATAATTCAGAGCTAAAATATTCCCGACATGTAGTTGTTCAAACATAAACTGATTATTGTTAATGATTTGTATCATACAATGTAAAATAATTCGACTTTTATGAATAAAACGAAAATATCAGTTTGCATCCTTTCGGTATTATGATTGTAAATGAAAAAGAATATTGCAAGACACGGTCCCAAGTTTCAAAAACATCTAAATAGCAGACATAGTAAACAACACCGTATGTAGCAACAAATGAGGTATTTATACATGTTATAATTATTTTGGAAAGCTTATTATTATGATTTGAATAAGAATAAAGCAGAATAAATTCCCAAATATATCTGGTTTAGCCACTAGTAATTTTAACTTACCTTATTTCCTCAACCACTCAACAAATGTGTATATACCGGAATAAATGTTATCACCGTGAATTGACAATTGTGATAGGTTTTGGTGGTTTGTTCATTCTGGAGGATTTGGGTGGCCCTGAGAAGGGCCTGGGTTTGAGATTTTATGAGAGTCTCCTTTGTACAGATTTACTTCTTGGCGGCTTTCTTGGCTGCTGGCTTCTTGGCTGCTGGCTTCTTGGCTGCTGGTTTCTTGGCAGCCTTCTTGGGGCTCTTCTTTACCTTGGGCTTCTTTGGTGTTGCTTTTGGTTTCTTTGATTTCTCTTTCTTGGCTTTGGGTGTCTTTGCCTTGGGTTTCTTTGCCTTGGCCTTCTTGGGTGTTTTTGGCTTCTTGGCTTTGGGTTTCTTGGCCTTGGCTGGCTTCTTGGCCTTGGCTGGCTTATCCTCCTTGGCAATGCGGAAAGATCCAGATGCTCCGGTTCCCTTGACCTGGGTCAGTTTTCCATCAGCAACTGCTTTCTTCAGATAGCGGCGGATGAAAGCTGCAAGCTTGGAAACATCAACCTTGTAGTTGGCAGCAATATATTTCTTGATGGCAGCAAGAGAAGATCCCTTCCTTTCCTTCAAGTTCTTGATGGCAGCATTGACCATAGTGGCCACTGGTGGGTGGGCAGCTGGTGCCTTTGGCTTCTTGGAGGCAGCCTTCTTGGGCGCAGCCTTCTTTGGTGATGCGGGTGCTGGTGCGTCAGACATGATGATTTATTCCTTGTTGTAGCAATACTAAACTGTAGAATGCCATTTCGCGAGAAAAGTCTGTGCTAAGAGAGCAAAGTCGCGCTTCATGCGGACGTGACAGAGAACACCCCAAATAAACAGCATGGACTCTGTACTGATGAGTACTACTCGTCACAAATGTGCTTCATCATCTAACTTAAAATGTAATAACTCTTACACATCTTCGAATTTCTTTTTTTTTTAAATGGAATTAGGAAAAGAACAAAATTTCCTTTAATATTATGTTTTTGTTTTTATTCTACTAAGGTATCCGTATTGAAAAAAAACTCGTTAAGCTCCAAAATATATTATTAAAACATATCATTTTTGAAATTGATCTTCGAAAAATGTCTTATTTTCAATACACATCTGCATTTTTAAGTTTTAAATAGCAAATATAACTTCTTGGCATCAATAGACTCTGATTATTTTGTGAATTGGTTAAGTTTAAGACCTATATTATGGGGTTTGGATTTTTGTTGATTAGCACATGTGCGCCAATACACATCAGACGCCATGATGTATATTGAAACGCACAACCAAAATTGAACTCGATATTATGATAATAAACCGAACGTTCTCAATTTTAACTTTAAAACGTCATGCACAGTATGTATAATGTTGTCAATAGTTTGTGATAACGAAATAAATCTGGTCATAATTGTAGAAGGGACTCGCTGAAACCAATTTCTAAACATACTTTGTACAGGTTAAAATTCAGAGAACTGCACGCCAACAACACGAAGGTTTCCTTCAAACAAATCAAATCATATGAAGGCTCTGAAGTTCTTCAAATAAAAAGCGAAATTGTGTTTGTCATATCAGAATTTTGCGAACTTTGTCTTATTACACAATTAACAGTTGATTTCAAGGTGATATATGTATAGTATTTGCAATAGACAGGTGTGGACGAATTGTGAAAGAAGAGTTCTGTAGACAGACCGACACAAAGCTTCTACACGCAGAGGTAGATTGGTTCATAATCAATGAGATAAGAAATCTATCGTTATACTCCCAGATATTCCAGAAATATTTTACTGATGTTGCAACGTGCTGATAATATCATATCTATTAATTGATGATAAATGCATTCATATGTGTAAGTCATAATCTGGGCCATTAAAATATCGTTTCTGATAACAAAATTTATGATAGAAAAATACATCAGGGTGGGGTTGGATGGGTAAATCTCATGTGAGCCAACTCAAATCACATGCAAACTATTCTAAGAAGACATGTTTCTAATGGAATATACTCAAACAGAAGATAAGACGAAAAAGAATGTTGTTTAATTATCTGCAGTGATATTCTAACATTCCAGAGAACATCAAAGTTAGGTATGGTTGAAGAAATAAATGTTTATTTTGGAGAGATTAAATTCAGCTTGTCAGTGTTAATAATATCAGTCATGTATGTTATACACCATACCGGAATAATTTTGGATTGGCTTTGCCTTTCCCCTCTTCAGAAAGATGAAAGTTTTGTTGATTTTTGGATGCGATTGTAGGGGGGGACGCTAACAGGGACGCTACCAGGGACGCCAGGCCCCAGAAAGTGACATCTCCTGTCATGCTTGATAGCTCCTGGGGTCATTTCGGGGTACACATACGAATATTGAGTGCATGAATTACTTGGAATAAAATAGAAAAATATTTCGATATCAATCGGAAATAGATAGTTCGTGCATTTATATTTAAAATTCACCAAAACACTAAATGATTTTTCGAAATGACAAGTATTTTAAAAGAGGTTTGATTGTATATATGCATATAAAGACTTTGCTGAATTTTGTTTCACAAAAATAATTTCTGTCTTATATTCATTGTTGTTTCAATGCTTGCTGGAATGCAAATTGAAATTTTCATTTTAAATAAAAATATACTATAATTTACTTCCTGGGAAATCTAAGTGTATTGTGATTAACAATATAATATAATCCCGCAAAATTTATGTTCAGTTTTATTAAAAACAGTACCCCTTTGGATGTATATATATGAATTTTAAATGTTTAAGTTGCATATATAAACAATAATATCTGGGGATTGGTTCTTGACAACCCAAATATTGTGTGAATTTCAGTGAACATCAAAACTGGCGTGAGTATATTAGCTATTTGTATTATCATTGGCCCAATATATCGAATGCAATCTAATTTGGAAATAATATTTTACAATCATAACTTTCTCTATATCGATATTCAGAGGACAAACTCACAACACACAACTACTATTTTGAATGATATATTATCATAACTTTTATATAATATTATCTAATTATAGTTAGTAATGAAAAGGAAGTTGACAATTGTGAAAGGTTTTGGTGGTTTGTTCATTCTGGAGGATTTGGGTGGCCCTGAGAAGGGCCTGGGTTTGAGATTTTATGAGAGTCTCCTTGGTACAGATTTACTTCTTGGCGGTTTTCTTGGCTGCTGGCTTCTTGGCTGCCTTCTTGGCTACTGGCTTCTTGGCAGCCTTCTTGGGGCTCTTCTTTACCTTGGGCTTCTTTGGTGTTGCTTTTGGTTTCTTTGATTTCTCTTTCTTGGCTTTGGGTGTCTTTGCCTTGGGTTTCTTTGCCTTGGCCTTCTTGGGTGTTTTTGGCTTCTTGGCTTTGGGTTTCTTGGCCTTGGCTGGCTTCTTGGCCTTGGCTGGCTTATCCTCCTTGGCAATGCGGAAAGATCCAGATGCTCCGGTTCCCTTGACCTGGGTCAGTTTTCCATCAGCAACTGCTTTCTTCAGATAGCGGCGGATGAAAGCTGCAAGCTTGGAAACATCAACCTTGTAGTTGGCAGCAATATATTTCTTGATGGCAGCAAGAGAAGATCCCTTCCTTTCCTTCAAGTTCTTGATGGCAGCATTGACCATAGTGGCCACTGGTGGGTGGGCAGCTGGTGCCTTTGGCTTCTTGGAGGCAGCCTTCTTGGGCGCAGCCTTCTTTGGTGATGCGGGTGCTGGTGCGTCAGACATGATGATAATCTTGCAGTTCTGTAGCTTACAGTTACTGAATGCCACCGTGATGCCATATCTATATTACTCAAAATGTCGACGACACGGACCTCGCAGAGAGCATCCCCTGTCTGGCAATATCTCAGACAAATGCTGCCACTTGTTTTTCCAATCTGTGTTTTATATGTTTTTTTCAAAATGCTAGAAGTTCTACACCAAACTACAAATTGTTTTCAAATTAAACTTATTAGATTTAAAATATTTCAGTGTTTATATTCATGTATAACACAATATCTGTTAAACCAATTCTATATCCAAAATTGTTCACCGAACAGAGAAAAGCAAAAACTGAAAAAACATTTGTCTCGATATTCTGTAAAATATATGTTTAGAAATAATATGTCGACATTAAATTGTTATTCCACATGATACACAAAATTGTTATCTATGATTTTGGAAAGTTAGTACATTGGCTGGAGTTTACAGTAAAGAGTCCGTTAGATTTTTGTTTTAAGAGACAAGCACAGAGATTCTAAGCTCCATCCATTGTTGATGCCATCATGATGAAACTTTTTATCTTGTTCTTTAAGACTTAAATTATCAAATCAGTTTATACCTTTAATCTGAACATATCAGTAATATCAAGATAAGAATCCTGTTGGAAAATATGTAAAATAAGAATTCATTTTGGAGGTGTACAAATTAAAAAGTGTTCACATGTAGCTTATTGAATACACATGCATATCTGACAGCTGCCATTTTCTTGGCTCGGATTGAGAATTGCGGCCAACAAAATCACTGAATCATTCTAAACTAGTTTGATAAATAATGAAGTGATTGCAAATTTATGTTAGGTTATATATCTCTATTATTGGTATCTTGACAGGGATGAGAAGAAATTGGCTGAGATCTGGGTAGGCTTTAATATTTCTGTGCAGAACATCGGGGAAAAAGCCAGCAATCGTCACTCACAACGGTCCGAACAAAAGACCAAAATCATTTTTGTATGAAACCTGATAAAATTCGCTTGATTTACTGATTTACGCATCATTCTGTTTAATTTTTCTGTCATATGGTGAATGTTAGCATTGTCATTTTATGCAGGTTGGAATAGAGATGCATACAAACGATATATCTTCATTTTTGCGCCAAAAGTTTAAATGTGTATTGTAGGTCACAATGCATGCATCAACAGCGCGGGCTTCGTGAATACACATGACCAAGGTTTTGTTATTATCCCTTAGTTTAACATATTTTCACTAAAATATCTTGTATCGTTTCTTGAATGTATCATATGCTGTTCAATAGATCAGGTCTCTTTGATTTTTCTAGTGATATTTCATCAAAGTTTGGTCTTATCAAGTTTTCTAGCATCAATAGAATTTATGGGTCAATGCTAAACGCATGTAACTGTCAGCATAGATAAATCTTTCTCTATGCTATCAGTCAAAATAAAATATAATATTTTCGTTGGCAATTCTTGTCGACAACATTCTGTTCGGAGTTCTTGCATTTATGTTAATTACAAATAACATATATCATAATACCAAACATTAGGCACCTGAAAATTTCATGAGATTAAAAGAGAGTATACAAAGTTGCGAAGCTTAAGATAGAATCACGGAGGGGAAGCCGGTATTAACTCCATGTCAGAGATTGTGGGTTTGCAGACAGAATGAAAAGTTTGAAATAAAATATAATGATTGAAAAATAAAATTAATCCAGTATAAACTATTAAGAATGACATATGATTTCTGAGATGTTAGTGAGTGTGCAGACTGTGGTCTTTACTGTGATGTTCTCAGACAGCTGGATGCTGAGCAATATGGCGGGCCCCAGAGCCTGGGTAAATCTGTGTTACTCATCAAAAATATACATCCATCCAGCAGCCAGTTCTCATTGCCATGGTCACATAGAAATTTCCCGAAAAATAGTAAACAATATTAAGAATATAATTAGAAGGAAAGAAAAGTTAAATCTTTTTGTTAACTTTGATTCTCAAGGAGTTAAAATTGTAAGTATTATTGAGGGTTTGTACTTTTTTGGTTTCAAATTGAATTTTAACATTGTTTCATAATTCTTCTCGAAATTGAATTTATGTCATTTAATAAAAGAATTACTTTGAAATCTTACTGTGAAATGTTGACACAATTTGATTAAGTATTAAAAAAGTTAGAGCAATTTTGCGAAAAGAAGTAAAACACATGGTGATGAATACAACTCATTAAGTTGTCCTGGTGCCTCAATGGTAAGCTGCTTTCTGTTAGGTCCGCGTCCAGGCGATGATGACCCTACTTAGGCAAATTTCCACAAATTTTTAGCATACTTCAGTTAGCAACCTCAAGCTACAGAACTGCAAGATTATCATCATGTCTGACGCACCAGCACCCGCATCACCAAAGAAGGCTGCGCCCAAGAAGGCTGCCTCCAAGAAGCCAAAGGCACCAGCTGCCCACCCACCAGTGGCCACTATGGTCAATGCTGCCATCAAGAACTTGAAGGAAAGGAAGGGATCTTCTCTTGCTGCCATCAAGAAATATATTGCTGCCAACTACAAGGTTGATGTTTCCAAGCTTGCAGCTTTCATCCGCCGCTATCTGAAGAAAGCAGTTGCTGATGGAAAACTGACCCAGGTCAAGGGAACCGGAGCATCTGGATCTTTCCGCATTGCCAAGGAGGATAAGCCAGCCAAGGCCAAGAAGCCAGCCAAGGCCAAGAAACCCAAAGCCAAGAAGCCAAAAACACCCAAGAAGGCCAAGGCAAAGAAACCCAAGGCAAAGAAGCCCAAGACCCCAAAGAAGAGTCCCAAGAAGCCAAAAGCTGCCAAGAAACCAAAAGCTGCAAAGAAGAGCCCCAAGAAGGCTGCCAAGAAGCCAGCAGCCAAGAAGCCAGCAGCCAAGAAGCCAGCAGCCAAGAAAGCCGCCAAGAAGTAAAGAGCTACCTGAGGAGAAGAGGACTCTTACTTGACCCACCCACAGGCCCTTCTCAGGGCCACCCAATCCTCCAGAATGAGCAAACCATCAAACCTAATTGCAATTGTCTATTTAAAACTAATTTTCTCCTTTTTTTAAATTGTATTTTCTCTACATCACACATATCTTGGAAGAATGTCAGTCACAAAATGCACATTAGTATCCATACTTTTGCAGAATGGTTGAACTCAGACCATTTCATTTTTGAGTGACAGACATGTTTGATATCTCATGGGAATATTACAAGAGTTGAGGATTTGTATTGTCTGATAATCTATCTCTAAATCACCCAAATGGCAACATAATAGTAATTGACCTAGCCACATAACATTGAGGATCTAATCTTAAAAAGAATAATTCTTTATTCACACCATTATAGATATATCGTTATATTAGATATTTTATTTCACTTTCACCTGATATTGGAATTTATATCTTGGTGTTTTTTCGCTGTACCTATTCACCATACTTATTCACTGTATCTATTCACGGAATATATCTCATTTTGTTTCACAGTTGTGATTGAGCATTTACCTTTTGTGAAGATTGATAAAAACAGATTTATTATTACGGTAACAATGAGAATGAGAATAACTTCTATTGAATCTTGAAACCTTAACTTTATATGGCCCAGTTAACTTTCACCTTGAATATTCTTGGATTGCAATAATTAAATAGCTTATTAATAGCAGTGCCATCTGCACACAATCCCACAGTCACCAGATGACACCACCGTACGGCTGAACCCAAGCATTGTCCCAGTGAACGAATATTATAATTGAAGTTATCTCCAAGTACTGACATTTATATGTAGCTATTTTGTGTTAATTATCCTGGTGATTATCATTTGGTATCTGGTTAGAGGATTTTAGTCATTTAGTTTCCAATTTATGAATAGAATGACAGAAAAAAATGACTTTGCAGCATTTTTATGAACACATCCTTGTGACAGACGTCAAATTAAAATGCTAGCTTTTTTATTTAGGAATGGACCTAGAGTTAGCAATAATGGACCTAGTGACTGTAGGAATGGACCTAGTGACTGCAGGAATGGACCTAGAGTTAGCAACAATGGACCTAGTGACTGCAGGAATGGACCTAGAGTTAGCAATAATGGACCTAGTGACTGTAGGAATGGACCTAGTGACTGTAGGAATGGACCTAGTGACTGTAGGAATGGACCTAGTGACTGCAGGAATGGACCTAGAGTTAGCAATAATGGACCTAGTGACTGTATAAATGGACCTAGTGACTGTATAAATGGACCTAGTGACTGTAGGAATGGACCTAGAGTTAGCAACAATGGACCTAGTGACTGCAGGAATGGACCTAGAGTTAGCAATAATGGACCTAGAGTTAGCAATAATGGACCTAGTGACTGCAGGAATGGACCTAGTGACTGTATGAATGGACCTAGTGACTGTATGAATGGACCTAGTGACTGTAGGAATGGACCTAGTGACTGTATGAATGGACTTATTGACTGTAGGAATGGACCTAGTGACTGCAGGAATGGACCTAGTGACTGCAATAATGGACCAAGTGACTGTAGGAATGGACCTAGTGACTGTAGGAATGGACCTAGTGACTGCAATAATGGACCAAGTGACTGCAGGAATGGACCTAGTGACTGTAGGAATGGACTTATTGACTGTAGGAATGGACCTAGTGACTGCAGGAATGGACCTAGTGACTGTAGGAATGGACCTAGTGACTGTAGGAATGGGCCTGGTGACTGTAGGAATGGACCTAGTGACTGCAGGAATGGATCCAGAGTTAGCAAGAATGGACCTAGTGACTGTATGAATGGACCTAGTGACTGTAGGAATGGACCTAGTGACTGTAAGAATGGACCTAGTGACTGTAAGAATGGACCTAGTGACTTGTGCATCTTTAAGACGTCGAGCCGGTCATCAGGAACTTTTAGCTGCAACATAAAAGTTGCTGGCATTTCCCCGATTACTTATCAGCAAATATCATCTTAAAGTACATGGCAGGGTCCCGGTAGTGTCCCGCAGGCACATCGGCAGATTATCTTAAGGCTGCCGGTGGCATCGTGCGGACCTAGTGACTGCAGGAATGGATCCAGAGTTAGCAAGAATGGACCTAGTGACTGTAGGAATAGACCTAGTGATTTTTTGCATTCTGTGATCTATTAATCTATTTCTTAAAGACTAACTCGGTTTTTACCTGATTATTTCAAAATGAAGCAATTGGAGCAAAACCACCTTTTTCAAAATTCTTCAAATTGGTAATCTTACAGATGTCTCATATACCATTGCTCTGAGTTGATACAATATTGCAATGTCAATTAAGCGTCTTGAATAATGTTATCTAAGTCATAAGCGTCATGGGTATGGTGTTAAAGCAATTTATTTGGTGTGCATCGGAGGTGTTAAGCAAGATAACGCTTTAATTCTAAAAAGACTGCATTGTGGTGCCACCTGTTTAAGCATAAATCCGCTAGGAGTCGCCATTTTCATACATCCATAAAATGGCCCAAACTTGGAGAAGATTGGCTGAGTGAATCATGTGGGTATTAAGTTATGCCAGGCAATCAGCGGGCCGTGCTTGTTGCGTCAGGGTGTGCGTTGTCTATGATAACATGACGTATTCTCCAGACTCCTCCCACGCTCAAGAGAGACCGCTGACGGAACGCGACATCCTCATCAACAACACCACAAAAATTACCAACAAACTAAACTTACTTTCATCACATATGGATGTTCTTAGGGCCGTGCCTTATTATTTATGCAATGTGATCTCTTTTCATTAATTAAATTTTAAAATTCCCGTAACAATAAGATAAAGGTGTTGGTCGTTCTAAAAGGGACCGGACACCACCAAAGAGATATTAGTGACTCTGACAATAATGATCCGGAGGAAAATCACATCAATGCGAAGAGTGTTTCAAATAATCACATGTTATTTTGATTTAAGGAAGTATGTGGTCTTTGTCACTTAGTTCCCTAATTGTCATAACATACCCCGAAATAATGGCAAAACTGATCTTGAAATATGTTTCTTCAGCATAAGATCTGCTTTTTTTCGATGTGACTTACTTATATTGTCAAATTGGTTAAAACATCAAAGATGTAGCCACTCGATTAATCTATTGGCATGCGAGAACTCTTTTAGAATAATTTTAAGATGCCTCCTTTTTTGCTCGTTGATTCAATGTTGATGTCACTCTGGGATTCTAGCAAATATAATTGCTCGATACCAGGATCTGTTATACCGGTAGTTATTGTATTGTATGTGACAAGGGTACAGTGCCAGTATGTAAGACAACCAGGGACAAGAGTACAGTGTCAGTGTGTAAGATAACCAAGGACAAGAGTACAGTGCTAGTGTGTAAGACAAACAGGGACAAGAGTACAGTGCCAGTGTGTAAGACAAACAGGGACAAGAGTACAATGCCAGTGTGTAAGACAAACACGGACAAGAGTACAGTGCCAGTGTGTAAGACAACCAAGGACAAGAGTACAGTGCCAGTGTGTAAGACAACCAGGGACAAGAGTACAGTGCCAGTGTGTTGGACAACCAGGGACAAGACCACAGTGCAGTGTGTAAGACACTTCTCTCTTGTCAAGAGCCACTGCCTTCCCCAGTGTGACTAACCACAGCCTTCCCCAGTGTCACCAACCCCTGCCTTCCCCAATGTCACCAGCCCCTGCCTTCCCCAGTGTCACCAGCCCCTGCCTTCCCCAGTGTGACTAACCACAGCCTTCCCCAGTGTCACCAACCCCTGCCTTCCCCAATGTCACCATCCCCTGCCTTACCCAGTGTTACCAGCCACAGCCTTCCCCAGTGTCACCAGCCCCTGCCTTACCCAATGTCACCATCCCCTGCCTTACCCAGTGTCACCAACCCCTGCCTTCCCCAATGTCACCATCCCCTGCCTTCCCCAGTGTCACCAACCCCTGCCTTCCCCAATGTCACCATCCCCTGCCTTACCCAGTGTTACCAGCCACTGCCTTCCCCAGTGTCTCCAGCCCCTGCCTTCCCCAGTGTGACTAACCACTGCCTTCCCCAGTGTAACCGGCCCCTGCCTTCACCACTGAGACCAGCCCCTACCGTAATACCTGGTATGATTACCCAACCCAAAGTATTTAATTGCTTTATTTCCAATTTAGGAAGCCCCTGTTCACACAGGATAAAGTTAGTATTGCGATGCAGTTTAACCCATTGACCTGGTTTGTGGCCAGGTCAGGACTCAGTATGGGGTAACAGATAGCAATCACTGGCCATTGAATCGTATGCAGGCGATTACAGATAGATCAATCAACTCCACCATTTATCAGAAATTACAATATTGAACTGTTATTTTATGACTTTCATTGCTGGATTGTGTATTGTAGAATAGAGTCAGTGTAGGTCATGACAGGTAAACGTTCACAAATTCAATTAAACATTCAAAAGTGGTTAAGGTGAATTTATTAAGAGTATGTGCCAGAAGTGGGCAGCAGAATTATACAGCGTACACCAAACTGCTCATTAAAATGACAAGTGGTAAATCATAAATAATACATTACCCTTATTAATTCCACTGGAGGAGTAAATCTGAGATCATCTCTAGATTCCCATATGTGGATTACGATAATCTTATAATTCAGGGGTTTCTTTGTATTCTTTGTGGCTTGAGCGGTGCTGTGGTCAGTGCAATCTCAGCTCCCCGGGGTCCCGGCTTTCCATTCTTGTCCTATAATAGCTCTATGAATAATAATTATTTATGATTGGGAGAGAAATATGATGATTTGCGCTCATTATGGGTTGGATATTAATGCTGCGCTATGCCCATTGACCTTTGCTTGTGACACATGCAGGCAAAGCAATTGACCACACATTCACCCCAGAGCCTCTGATTGGTTTTGTTTCATTTCACACTTCTATACAAACAATTTCTGCAGTCACTGATCATTGAATGTTTCGAAAAACACTTCGCTTTCATATTTCCTTATGCCTGAGAGCAATAATATTGCTCCCAGCTTATACACATGAAGTATAAGCTTGAACAAATATATTAAATACAAAAAAATATGGATGAAAAATGAATGCCTTTTGGTTTTGCCGAGTAAATGTAGATGTAGATATTCGACATTTGAACATCCAGCGCACGTATGAAGGTTAACGGAACATAAAATGATCAGCCTGTGAATTGCCAACTCACATGTGAAGTTTGAGGCAACGTGAAATGAGATCATGTGAAATGTTCCCTTTGCGACCTTTAGGACCCATATGAAGGTGAGGCAACCTGAAGTAATTTAAAATACACAAGGATATGAGGGTCACATGAGACATTCCCTTTGAACCTTCCTTTATACTTTATAACATATATGAAGGTGACACATTATTTGAGACATTCCCGCTGTGACTTCATTTAACACGCATATGAAGGTGAGTTACGATGAGACGTTCCCTTTGTGACTCTCTGTAGAACATATATTAAAGTGAGACATGATGAGACGTTCCCTTCGTGACTCCCTTTAGTACATATATTAAAGTGAGACGGGATGAGACGTTCCCATTGTGACTCCCTATAGTACTTATATTAAAGTGAGACATGATGAGACGTTCCATTTGTGACTCCCTGTAGTACTTATATTAAAGTGAGACATGATGAGACGTTCCCTTTGTGACTCCCTGTAGTACATATATTAAAGTGAGACGGGGTGAGACGTTCCCTTTGTGACTCCCTTTAGTACTTATATTAAAGTGAGACATGATGAGACGTTCCCTTTGTGACTCCCTTTATTACATGTATTAAAGTGAGACATGATGAGACGTTCCCTTTGTGACTTCCTGTAGTACATATATTAAAGTGAGACATGATGAGATGTCCCCTTTGTGACTCCCTTTAGTACTTATATTAAAGTGAGACATGATGAGACGTTCCCTTTGTGACTCCCTTTATTACATGTATTAAAGTGAGACATGATGAGACGTTCCCTTTGTGACTTCCTGTAGTACATATATTAAAGTGAGACATGATGAGATGTCCCCTTTATGTCTCCCTTTAGTACTTATATTAAAGTGAGACATGATGAGACCTTCCCTTTGTGACTCCCTGTAGTACATATATTAAAGTGAGACATGATGAGACGTTCCCTTTGTGACTTCCTGTAGTACATATATTAAAGTGAGACATGATGAGATGTCCCCTTTATGTCTCCCTTTAGTACTTATATTAAAGTGAGACATGATGAGACCTTCCCTTTGTGACTCCCTGTAGTACATATATTAAAGTGAGACGGGGTGAGACGTTCCCTTTGTGACTCCCTTTAGTATGTATATTAAAGTGAGACATGATGAAACGTTCCCCTTGTGACTTCGCTTGGCACGTATATGAAGGTGAGACATTCCCTTTGTGACTTCACTTAGAACACATATAAAGGTGAGGCATGATGAGAAATTCCCCTTGTGACCTCCTTTAGCACGTATATAAAGGTGAGCAACATGAGACATCTCAGTACTCGCATAAAGATTCCCTTTGGTACATGTTTGAAGCAAAAACAAGTGTTCCCTTTGTGATTTATTTGTGCTTTTAAGAATTCCTTTGGTACTTGTTAACTTGCAAATGAAGGTTGGGGAAATATAACATATTCTCTCTTTGACATCTTAGGTACTCTTTGTAAATTCCCTTTGGTACTTTTTAGCTGGCATATCTCAGCTGAGGCAACATGAAAGCCATGTGTATTACCATTCAGATTGATCAATTTCAAACATTTTTAGTAAAGAGAGGCAATTTCTTGCCTGATTAATTAGTGAAGAATAAAAAAATAAGGTACATTTGCGACTGGAATAATTTGTTGTTTCTTGAAAATCTTGAAAATAAAACGCAAATAATGATAATAGGGGTTTTATAAAGCGTTTTATAACTGGTTCTGTGAATGACGCTTCACAACAAGAACAGGTTTTGAATGACTCATTCAGAAACAAGGGATTGGATTCAAAAGAGATTACACTGATTTCCAACTGATTTCTTTAAGCTTTATTTCAAGCAAGATTCTCGTCTATTTGGTGTTGATTTTATACTCATCTCCATCTTTCAGAATAATTCGTATATGAAAGATCGAGATGTGAAAGGCGCATTGATATGGTCCACTTGTTCAAATCTTGGTACACTTGATGTGTCAAACGTCATCAGTTTATGTACACATGGCAGTCTAATTGAAGTATGTGCTTTCAGGGTTAGCCATGTGCAGCTATTGCCTGGGAGTACTTTCAGGGTTAGCTTTTGTGCAGCTATTGCCTGGGAGTACTTTCAGGACTGGCATATGTGCAGCAATTGCCTGGGAGTACTTTCAGGACTGGCATATGTGCAGCAATTGCTTGGGAGTACTTTCAGGATTAGCCTATGTGCAGCTATTGCCTGGGAGTACTTTCAAGGTTAGCCTATGTGCAGCAATTGCCTGGGAGTACTTTCAGGGTTAGCCTATGTGCAGCAATTGCCTGGGAGTACTTTCAAGGTTAGCCTATGTGCAGCAATTGCCTGGGAGTACTTTCAGGGTTAGCCTATGTGCAGCAATTGCCTGGGAGTACTTTCAAGGTTAGCCTATGTGCAGCTATTGCCTGGGAGTACTTTCAGGGTTAGCTTTTGTGCAGCAATTGCCTGGGAGTACTTTCAGGGTTAGCCTATGTGCAGCTATTGCCTGGGAGTACTTTCAGGATTAGCATATGTGCAGCTCTTGCCTGGGGGTACTTTCAGGGTTAGCTTTTGTGCAGCTATTGCCTGGGAGTACTTTCAGGGTTAGCTTTTGTGCAGCTCTTGCCTGGGAGTACTTTCAGGGTTAGCCTATGTGCAGCTATTGCCTGGGAGTACTTTCAGGGTTAGCCTATGTTCAGCTATTGCCTGGGAGTACTTTCAGGGTTAGCTTTTGTGCAGCTATTGCCTGGGAGAACTTTCAGGGTTAGCCTATGTGCAGCTATTAACTGGGAGTACTTTCAGGGTTAGCTTTTGTGCAGCTATTGCCTGGGAGAACTTTCAGGGTTAGCCTATGTGCAGCTATTGCCTGGGAGTACTTTCAGGGTTAGCTTTTGTGCAGCAATTGCCTGGGAGTACTTTCAGGGTTAGCCTATGTGCAGCTATTGCCTGGGAGTACTTTCAGGATTAGCATATGTGCAGCTCTTGCCTGGGGGTACTTTCAGGGTTAGCTTTTGTGCAGCTATTGCCTGGGAGTACTTTCAGGGTTAGCTTTTGTGCAGCTCTTGCCTGGGAGTACTTTCAGGGTTAGCCTATGTGCAGCTATTGCCTGGGAGTACTTTCAGGGTTAGCCTATGTTCAGCTATTGCCTGGGAGTACTTTCAGGGTTAGCTTTTGTGCAGCTATTGCCTGGGAGTACTTTCAGGACTGGCATATGTGCAGCAATTGCCTGGGAGTACTTTCAGGACTGGCATATGTGCAGCAATTGCTTGGGAGTACTTTCAGGATTAGCCTATGTGCAGCTATTGCCTGGGAGTACTTTCAAGGTTAGCCTATGTGCAGCAATTGCCTGGGAGTACTTTCAGGGTTAGCCTATGTGCAGCAATTGCCTGGGAGTACTTTCAAGGTTAGCCTATGTGCAGCAATTGCCTGGGAGTACTTTCAGGGTTAGCCTATGTGCAGCAATTGCCTGGGAGTACTTTCAAGGTTAGCCTATGTGCAGCTATTGCCTGGGAGTACTTTCAGGGTTAGCTTTTGTGCAGCAATTGCCTGGGAGTACTTTCAGGGTTAGCCTATGTGCAGCTATTGCCTGGGAGTACTTTCAGGATTAGCATATGTGCAGCTCTTGCCTGGGGGTACTTTCAGGGTTAGCTTTTGTGCAGCTATTGCCTGGGAGTACTTTCAGGGTTAGCTTTTGTGCAGCTCTTGCCTGGGAGTACTTTCAGGGTTAGCCTATGTGCAGCTATTGCCTGGGAGTACTTTCAGGGTTAGCCTATGTTCAGCTATTGCCTGGGAGTACTTTCAGGGTTAGCTTTTGTGCAGCTATTGCCTGGGAGAACTTTCAGGGTTAGTCTATGTGCAGTAATTGCCTGGGAGTACTTCCAGGACAGGCATATGTGCAGCTCTTGCCTGGGAGTACTTTCAGGGTTAGCCTATGTGCAGCTATTGCCTGGGAGTACTTTCAGGATTAGCCTATGTGCAGCAATTGCCTGGGATTAGCATATGTGCAGCAATTGCCTGGGAGTACTTTCAGGGTTAGCCTATGTGCAGCAATTGCCTGGGAGTACTTTCAGGACTGGCATATGTGCAGCTCTTGCCTGGGAGTACTTTCAGGGTTAGTCTATGTGCAGCTATTGCCTGGGAATACTTTCAGGGTTAGCCTATGTGCAGCTATTGCCTGGGAGTACTTTCAGGGTTAGTCTATGTGCAGCTATTGCCTGGGAGTACTTTCAGGGTTAGCTTTTGTGCAGCTATTGCCTGGGAGTACTTTCAGGGTTAGCCTATGTGCAGCTATTAACTGGGAGAACTTTCAGGGTTAGCCTATGTGCAGCTATTGCCTGGGAGTACTTTCAGGGTTAGCCTATGTGCAGCTCTTGCCTGGGAGTACTTTTAGGGTTAGCCTATGTGCAGCTATTGCCTGGGAGTACTTTCAGGGTTAGCTTTTGTGCAGCTATTGCCTGGGAGTACTTTCAGGGTTAGCCTATGTGCAGCTATTAACTGGGAGTACTTTCAGGGTTAGCTTTTGTGCAGCTATTGCCTGGGAGAACTTTCAGGGTTAGCCTATGTGCAGCTATTGCCTGGGAGTACTTTCAGGGTTAGCCTATGTGCAGCTATTGCCTGGGAGTACTTTCAGGATTAGCCCGGGAGTTCACTTAGGATTAGCACATGTGCAGCTAACCAAGGCATGGATCTATGGACTGGGCGCAAGTCATTTTTACAGATATTAATAAATAAATTGAGAATGAATACAGGACAGGTGAATAGCATTATTTGGAAGTACCAATTTGAGCATTGCTTGATGGAAGTGCTTCTGGAATAAGCTGGAATAAGCGTTGTTGTGATTCAGAAATGTGGCTTGGGATTGAGCGCTTCTGGAAATTATGTGATGCTCCTGTTTGGAGATTTGCATTAAGTTTCTGGGCTATTTGGAAGTGGACATTTTTAGACTGAATGTATATGACATGTTTTTCTCTGTTCATATATGTGGAGTTGTAGATTGAACCTATTTTTGGAATATATTGTTTTGGAGGTAGTTATTATTTGGAAGTTTTAATTCAAAGATTGAAAGGTTATCAATATTTGGACTTTTCAGAATGCATCTGGATATGCAGATAATATTACCTTGATGGGTGTGGATTTTTTATTTGAGAAATCTTCCTGAGTAAGTAGATGTGTACTTTTAATTTTTGTAAGGTGTAAACTTATTGATTATAAGTGTATTCAGAATATGTTGACAGACTCTATTTGTGGGCGTGGTTGATGGTGTGTATAGGCATAATGGGAGAACTTATTGGAAATGTAAGTAATAAATAATGGTGGGTTTGTCTATTATGAATAGTTTGGTTTGGAGTAGTATAGCAGACACTAATAATTACAAAAGCATGAAGTTACTTTCTAAAGCCACGATGTTTCAGATATTGCAACTTGTGCAGTATTCATCCATTGTGACACCTAACTAGTTTGTGAGAGGTTTAAATACACCAGGGAAAACAAATCTTCTTTATTATTAATGGTATTTTATTAGGACCTTCAAGCCAACTACAATGTACTTTTGTATGAAAAGGAACCTGGTATTGGAAAGTAAACAATATCAAAATAGGACAAAATATAGCAAAATATGGCATCATTTCATGGTCATGTGTAATAAAATGGCACATTTTCTGCTCTCGCCGGCATTGGCCTGTACTGAGAATTGCTGTAGATACAGGCTAAGTGGGGAGTGGTCTACTGTCTTATATTGACATGCTGAGATGGTGTGGGGTGACTGAGTCGCAGCCAGGCTGTCACTGGAGTCCCCAGGGCAGAGGTCAGGATCCTAGACGGCCATCCTCCCTGCACCTGATTTAATGACATTAAATTGTTAAGGCAAGCTTGCCTGCCAAATTGCTGAAATAAGTTATGGAAATGAAGCTCGCCATAACTGGATACCCAGATAATTTAGATCAATACGGGGCTGGCCGATGGTGGGGAACTCAGCATTGAGATCCTTCAATCGTCGCCAAATCATATCACTTGAGGCGCGCTGAGCCCAGTTTTTGTCTACATTGATGGCCAAAATGTCGTCTTCTTTCACATCACTTGAAGCATAAATGCTGTCGGCCGCATTTCTTTATGCTCGACATGATCATACAATGTCAAATTACAATAGAAACTTTTGTCATGCCAAAAGGGGCTTATATTGTCTGGAAATCTTCAGCCACTATTATGAGAAATCATGAAATCAGTTTCCAAATGGGAGGAATGCATTGGACCCAGATAACAGCCTTGCTCTACACCAGTTTTGGCTGGCACTAACATTTGCACTATTGTCATTACCATAGTGGCTTAAAACACCATAAAAATAGTTCTACATGTTCTCAGGAATTTATTTTTGAAGAATATTAGTAAAACAATATACTTGTATATGTTGCATTACAGACTAAGTATAAATTAATATAATTCTCTCTTACTCATAAAAAGATATATGGGATTTGTATAAACATTTTCTTCAGAATAAACATTATTAGAATACAACCTTATGAGGCATCATTGACAAAATGCTTTGGTATAATCTGATGATGGTCACCACAAGACAAGAATGAGGGATATGGGGAGTCATGCATGATAATACAACGTCACAATGGATGAAGTGTACAATATGTGTACATCACGCCATGCTCCACAAGCAAACACACACAACGCAGTACACTGGAAAAACTCACAAATATTTTAATTCTTTTTTACCAATATTTTATTATTCAAAAAGTTACCCATTATGGTTATGTTTTAAGAGTTGAAAAAATGAGCATTGCCTTATGATAAAGCTGGTTTTTTATACTCTTTCTGTCTACAATGTTTAATGAAAAACCTTCTTTTTAAGGTATTGGTAGAAAACAGCCGTAACAGAACAAGCTTTTTAAAGCCTGGTAATAGCAAACAAAAGCGCATGCAACCATTGCAGCCATCTACACTGTACAAAAATCAACAGAATTAAACACTTGCTCTCAAGCATAAAATGCACCTTTTGGGGAGAAATATAATATAATAACAGTATACTAGAAGAATTATACACAAAATAAACAAAAGTGTAAGCATTGAAGAGTAAAATATTGCTTGGCAACAGGTTACACTGTACAGAGAAATGTGATTTCTTAACTGATGAGATTGGAAGCAACAGTAATAAAACCTAGTCCCAGGATTTCAGCACAATTTTTTACAGTGTAAGTTACATAAAATCATTTACCAAATCTAAAACATTCTCTTTGAATACAAATATAAACCAACTTCCCTTTTTCATTCTCTAACAATAAGTAGTTTTATGTTGTCAGCAAAATCAATATACAACACTGTAAAAAGTGGACTACACTGTAAAAATAGGATGTTGTTTCACTACAAGCACTTTTGGCAACATATCTTAGAGTAATGATACGGAAAATAGTGAGATAAAAGATGTACATAAAGTCCCTTTCTTTACAGAAAACAAATGATAATGATATTAAACATTTAAATTTGAGCTTTTGTGCACAAAGGTGAAAATAGAGTTTCTATCAAAATGAAATGAGTCTACCTTCACCTGATGTGTACACACAAATGTACTATTTATAGATGTATATATTATATACGCATTAAAAAGTCACATTTTCAACAATTAATCAACAAACTAAAATGAATGATATCTAGTCAAGCGTGTAACAAACATGAAGTCATTAAGCGACATGATATATGATGATAAAAATCTTAACAAACCCTGTGCAGGATTTTACGAGGTCCGACCCTGTGTTTAAAGCTTAAGTGTAAGATTCAGCTGTCATAGCGACAAACAGCGCACCTCTAATCTTTCACCACAAAACCATTCGGTTTTCCTCTCTCCAAAAAATGAGGTATTCCAAGAGATTGATCGTTAGCAATCATTATGTTATATATACTGTAAGTATGAATATTTAAGTATACACAGTCAAAAATGTCCATAACTTTATAGTCACCATACTGGACAGACCTACTATACCAAGAACAGTACACTATATAATATAACACACTTCTGTACCTGAATTTTTCATATATTACCTTATAATCAATTACTCAAGTCAAATTACTATCATTACTTTTTTGTTAATAAAATTTATATAATTATCATTCATTAAACCTGGGAATTATGCCCTTCTCTCTGATTTGTCTACTTCAACCCATCTAAGAGTATGTACTGCTAGTGTAGAAAAATGCCGCTAGGTGGCGCTACAGATCTCCCTACTTGAGCCCTGTGTAAATTGCCTAGAAAGCGTTCACTAACTCGGGCATTCTCAGCCACACTACAGAAATAAGCACGCACCAATTTTTGTACAAGTACAGCTTTTTTTCCTCTTATTAATATGCAGTCAAAAAACACTGAATATTTCACAAATGTATGACACAGTTCACTATCATGTTGAATACAATGATCTGCAGAGGGACGATGGCGACATACAAAACCCTTGGGACTGTCTCTCCTATTCTGGTGGACCCTAATAAAGTGCTCATGGTCCGACACCCTAAGTATCACGATAGCTCTTGCGAAACATCATATTAAGTACATCTCACACAGATCAACTCTGTGCTAACAAGGATTAATTAATGGTCAGTCAAATTTATTTCCACTACCACAATAATGGTTTTGTAATCAAATAGTCATTTATTTATGCTTATGATCAATATTAAAAGACCCTTTTTTTGTGTATATAAGTCAGTGTGGTTTTTATTTTTCCTGCTAGGGTTGGGTCCGACTGTACAATTTCCTAAGAGTTCAGTTCATATCACATAAGTTACCCTTCTGGTCTCCTCATTGTGCTTCTCAACCTAATTAACTTGTAGTACATAGCGCACACATTTCATAGCGTTAAAGTCACCCTCACAATCATGTATTTCATTGTAATCTCTTCTACGTTATTGTTAAAACTCTGTACACATTGAATACATAACCATGACAATTATTACAAATGACACTTTGTATAAAAACTCAGGAACTAAAAAAGTCACATACCTCAGTGGTGGCTGAGGTTGTAAGTATGAATTGTGGATATATATATTTATATATTTATATTACACATTTCTCTAAGGAAATAATGATTCAGAACCAACTCCATGCAGAAATCTACAATTATATTTCCTCCTTGGGAGGTCAAAACTCATCTGGATAGGTAGGTCAGTAGGACTAATACTGAGAAATCACCACACTAATTAAATTCATATTACCAAATATGGTCACTTTGTCCAAATATGGTCATTACTACCAAATATGGTATAATCACCTCACTATATCTGACTACATCATCATGCATAATCATAATTGGAATTCATTTTTTTATATATAATATACAATGAATATGCAAGTTTCATTTTACACAGTGTAAGTCATTTGGACATGTATATACCCCAAGAAAATGTGAGGCATACAAGTCTCCAGTCCATTCTACATACAGATAAAAGACTCACTTTTTACATCTACGCAACTATATCAAGTCTCATATCAGTACAGGATAAAAAGTTGACAAAACAAGTCTATACAATTATATTAATGTTCATCTACATTATTCCTTAGTCTGGGCGCTACTTGTGTCACAGTCTGTTTGGTTGGTGCTACTCGCGACAGTAGCAGAAGCATCAGCAGTGCTGTCTTTGGAATCTGAGGTTTGTGGCGGTTGATCGCTAGAGGGAGCTTTGGTACTAGACGACATTCTTGAAGCCACATATTTGGCCGCTTTCTCCTGGTGAGCGTCTGTGCGGCAATGGGCTTGGTATTCGGTCGTGGTGGACCATTTCTCCTTGCACGCCCCACACTGAAACTGGATTTGCTCCAGTTTGAGAATGGTCTTGGTTAGTTCGGCGGCTGCTTTACCCTGATAACACATGGTCAGCTGGTGGCTAACACAGGCCTCCCTGCCCGGGTACACCATCTGGCACTTCTTACATATGTAGCCCACGTCCACCATCGCCTGCCGTGCACACGCAAAACTGGTGGAGGACACCTGGTTTTTGAGATCAGCAAATGTCTTAGAATCCTGGGTGTAATGTGCCAGCATGATGTCCGTCTTCTGACACTTGGCCTGCACATCCTGTATGGCTTGCGGTGGGATCTGTAGCAGTGTCAGCGGCGTGCCGAATGTGCTCGGATCATACATGGTAAACATATCTGCACCTAAAATAACAACAAACCCTTTATTAAAAACTTGCCCAAATTTTCTACTTTTGTTAGTAATATTATGTTAGTAGTTTATTGCTATACATATATAAATATATACATATATACAATATATATATATGTACATTTTTCTTACATACATATGTATATATTTATATATGTATTATTATATAATGGGATTAAATTTCAGTAAGAATAGATGGTTTACATTGGCAGTGTCTGTATATATAGAGTAGGCGTGTTCAATGGGTTGAGGTGTTGATGCCGAGGCTGATCATAGTGTCCAGAAAGGAGGAAGCAGACTCACCCGGCACCATGCCCGGGACCATGCCGGGTACCATTCCCATGCCGGGCAGGAAGCCGCCCAGGCCCGGCATCATGTATGGCAGAAAGCCGCCCCCAAGCTCCCCGGGGTTGGGCACCATGCCGCCAAAGGGGTTGGTCATCGTCATAGTCGGGTTAGAACTTGCTGTCGAGGTGGAGGAGCTGGTAGCTATCGATGACGAGGATGAAGACTCTTTTCTTTTAGAATCTGGAAAACAAACGTCAGATATATTCTTATTCCAAACTTTTATATTTTCTTTAATTCCCACAAGAAAATCTTTTCCAGTGCTGAACAAAAATTGACCTGTATAAATAAATTCAATAAAAAAAGTAAGGATTTTGGCTTACCTTTGGTGCGTCTACTCGACGAGTGTGTATGGGTAGATACTTTTTCCCTTGGTTCGTCTTTGACCTTGACCCTGCTATCATCTTTGACATCAATCCCAGGGAACACTGGACCACCAGTTCCTGTTCCTGGCAGTACACCTAGAAGCACAGAAACAAAGCAGACAAGCTGTAAGTCCAAGGTCACACTCCATATTGATTCACATCTTTCTGTGTCATCCATACGCCACAACACTCTCTATAAGCTCATGCACTATCATATTACATTAAGGTTACCAGGGTCTCATTATATTTCTTATATTATCCTTTAAAAATATGTATTTTGAAATGATTATCTGGAGTATAATTTATGACCCCAATATCCTTCACACATTCAATTGCATCATAACGAACAATAAAAGGAAAAACCACAAAGATAACTTTTTACCATCAATGACTGAAAGGGAATAAGGGGAAGAAGCGCTAAATGCAAACAAATATACATACAAAAGCAGGAGCAATTAAATAGTTAATTCCATTCATTACCATGCAACCGTTCTGATACACCAATCATATTGCCTTAATGTTAAATTTAGAATATCATGCGATTTCTTTTTATATCATATTTGATTTAATCTTAATAAGATAAGAATCGCTACACATATTCTAAATCTAAATCAGCAATAACTTATTACAATTAATTTCTTAATGTATACAATATATGATTTAGTATTGGTACAAAATCAATTTGAAAGGTCCTCTGAAAACGTCCCTGGTGAATCCAGATTTTATATTTAAAATAATTTTTTTTAAATGTTCTTTTATATTTATTTCTTGAACAGATTCAAAATGGAGTTTTCAGGTGACTTTCCTCACAAATCATCACATAATAATGTGAACCATTCATTACTGATCAGATATATATATGTATATGTATATATAAATAAATACATGCAAAGCAAACAAAAGGGAAGCACATACAAAAGCAAATTAAACCCTATGACAATCTACAAGCTCTTAATCACAAAAAGTGACAAAACTAGAGACCTTAAAACACTAGGTGACCCAAACATGCAGGGAGGGATGGGGAACATGCGCAATGCTTTGCAACTTGACTACCAACTAAAAGGTTTTTTCCTTATTTTTGGAAGAATTTGGAACTGCTTTACTTGTGTATTTCTTGACAAATTTTAAATGTCACTTTGGTCGCTTTTGTATGTGTAATTTTGGTTAAGATACTAATCACTGTTAACATTTTGTCCAGGTTTTATCTTTCCAAGGCTAATATTTCTACAATATGATACCACATAGCTGGTTTACTGTAGAGAAGGTGGATCAGTGGAAAGAAGAAATACGTGGTGAACGGTTTCAGAAATATGATGTGTTAATTAGTGAAGTCAAAGTGAAATCAAGCAATTCAAAAAGTGAAAATTAAAAGGGAATTCAATTAATATGTAACAACATGTGATTGTTGGAATGCAAAATAAGGTCAGCAATTATTGCAAGTGTTAACCAGCTATATGGTCATATTTCTAAACAATTTCATTTTATTTCACTCTCATTCAAGTGTCATTCTTTCCTGGCATCAGTATTTCTGCCGTCGCAAAAAATCAAAGCAAAGTAAAGCCGTGCAGCCAGCCATTTTTTTTGGTATATATATAAATATATATTTTTTTGGGTGGGAGAGGGGGGCGGGTTGGTTGTTGGTAGTCATAGTTACCCAGATTTGTGAGATCATACAAGGATGCAAGCAGGGTGTGTGAGTCATCCTGTGGTCTTGTCTCACCTGCCATGGGTCCCGGCGGCATGGCCATAGCTTGAAGTCCCATGGCGTGTAGTTGCGCCAGGTGCGGGTGTCCGCTCAGGTTAGAAGGCTCACTCCCAGCACCACCTGGCATTCCAGTCTTGTGCGCTCGCTCTATCTCTCGCTGTCTCATCAGCTGATTCATCGTTGTCGGATCTATGTACTCTTGTTGGTTGTCTTGCTGGCTGTTCAGATACTTCTTACAAGCATCTATGTGTTTTTTAGTGAATATATGATCCTGAATAGTATATTTATGGGTATATTTAAATTTACACAATTTACATTCTTCTGGGGGACGTGTGAAGTCAACATCGGCACCAAAAGTTTTCTGGTAGGCTAATTTAGATTTCTTTTCCTTGGCTCGAGCATTCTGGAACCAGACCTGAATGACCCGCTTGGGCAGCCCGATCTCCTTGCCCAGCATCTCACACTCAGCCATCGTCGGGGTCTTGTAGTCCGCAAACAAGCTCTTCATCACCTTTACCTGCAGGTTGGTCATCTGGGTGCGGAAGCGCTTGTTGCAGGCCTGGTTATATTTGGCTGGGGTGCTGGGATTGCTGCTGGTGGTTGATGCCAGTGATGTGTTGGGGGAGGGAGGGTTACTACAGTCCATGTCCATGTAACTCACTTCCATGTAGTGGTCGTTCTCTGTGGACTCTGAGTGCGTCTCAGAGTGAGAATCATCCAGGCTATAACGCCTTATACCCTCCTCTACACTGGGGTCACTATTAGCACTGACATCAGTACCTGGACCATTGGGGATCTTACCTAATTCTGTGTTCACCCGCATGGGTTTGCTGAGGTCCAGTGGTGCATCGTCCTCTTCCTTCACAAGAGGTTTCGGTAATGACCCCTGGTGATGAGACTTTGGAGTGCTGACAGGTGGTGGGGGTACTGGGCTGGGCTCTATCTTGTGGCTTGCTCCACTCAGGTCATCCAGGTACTTCTTGAGAGAGTCCTCATAGAGACGCTTCATGTTCATGTGGACTGGATCATTTGGCATGCCCGGCATTGTGGTGGGAGGTGGTGAGAATGGCATAAATGGACTGGGCATGTTGTATGGGTTAGACATGAGCTTGTTCATGTCTAGGCTGGCTGCAGGGGATGAGGTGGGAGTAGAGCCACCTGGTGGTGTGTTCATACCTTCCAGGGCATCGGGTATGGCATCAACATTGATCTCTCCCTTGGCCATTTCCTCTGGATGCTTAGTTGCCAGATGGGACTCGAGTGCGGATCTTGCTCGGAATAATGCCCGACAGAAAGGGCACCTTTTATGAATGAGCTGCTGATGAGCCCGATACTGTCCCTTGCGCTCACGAGCTCTAGTGTTCTGGAACCAAACCTGAACTACCCGTTTCTTAAGTCCAACCTCAGCCGCAATAGTTTCAAGCTGCTTGCGACTGGGATTACAGTCCACCTGATATTTCTGATACAGGTAGTCCAGTTGTTCCGGCAGTATAGTGGTCCGTAATCGTTTATCTCTCGGTTGATCGTCCCGACCACTATATTCTATTTCCTCTTCTTCTGCCCTGCGTTTTTGTGATTGAGCCTGTGGTTCCTCTTTCACTTGCAATGCTGCTGATGGCGGTGTTGGTTGTCGGGGTGGCACAGGAGGAAGCTGCTGCTGTTGTTGCTGTTGCTGTTGCTGCTGCTGTTGTGCCACGCTCTGGAGCATCGCAAAAGCACTATCTGATGGGAAGTTAGCAAACAAATTAGGATTCATCATGTGTACATTCTGGTGCTCGCGCCACAGGTCGAAGCGGGCAAACACCAGGTTACACTTCTCACATTTGTATTCTATACCAGATTTGTTGGAGCTTTCACTGCTAGACTCACCCGTTGATGCTTTTCTACTGGCTGAGCTGGTCTTGACGGGTGATGATGGCACCTCCCTGGGTGTCTCGCGGGCTGGTGCCTTGGGGGCTGGGTTAGGTGTAGAAGTCGGGGTGGGTGGTGGCTTGTATTCCGCAGGGGTAGGTGGCATAAACTTGGAGCCATCCTCACTGTTTTGTGGAGATACAACTGAGCTACTATTAGAATTACTCGAGGCAGGAGGGCCGTCTTTATAGCAATGAGTCTTCTGATGTCGGATCAGCTCATAATACCTCTGAAAAACTGTCAGGCATTTCTTACATTGATAGTTGAGTCCGGGAGTTCTCTGGTAGCGATTGCCATCCTCCGTCATGTCGAGTGGGGGCTGGTTCTCATAATTCTTCCTTGCTTTTTGTCTAGCGTTCTGGAACCACACCACAATCACTCTTGGGCTGAGGTTCAGAAGCTTGGACAAATGATCCAGGTCATCATCTTTGGGATAAGCATTCTGTTCAAAGAACTCTTGAAGCACCTTAATCTGATAATCTGTGAAGCGAGTGCGGTTGGCACGTTTGGACCCACACGAGGAGGAGGAGGTGGTGGGGGTGGTTTGAGGAGATGTCTTGGGTGTGCTACTCGGGGTTGATGGTGTGACTGGGGTTGGAGGCCCTTGTTGCATACTAGACTGTGTGGGAGTCGAGACGTTGACAGACATGGGCTGCTTGTAGTCCATGGTGGGGAAGGTGCCAGCATTGAGAGCGGACACCAGCTCAGTATGAGTGGCTGAGGGAGCCACCACTATAGGCTGCGGAGCTGGTGTTGATGGAGCCGAGGCACTAGGTGTCGCGCTAGGGGTTACGCTCTCACTGGCTGACGTTCCCGATGTCACAGACTCTTTATCCATGGCATCATCGTCTCTGTTCTCAGCCATGGCTTTCTCCATAGCAGCCATGCCATAGCGATGCTTCTCTTCTTGTGTTTTTAGCATTTTATGTTTTACATCAACCTTCTCCTCATTATTATTGTTAAGAGTTATCTTACCAGTCTTTTCATATTCCTCCAGATTCAGACTAGTTGTAGGTGCATTGTTAAAGTTATATGGAGAGTCTTTGTTTCTTTGACGTTCTTTGAACAGTGTATTTCTGAACCAATGTTTAATGACCTTTTGTGGCAGGCCAGATTTTTCAGACATTTCTATGATCTGCTCTTCAGTTGGGGAGTTATTAATGTCAAAGTAGGCTCTGAGAATCTTGAGTTGTTCGTCACTGATGCGTGTCCTTGCTCGCTTCTGCTGGGCTGCTGCGGCTGCTGCTGCAGCTGCTTGCTGTTGTTGTTGCTGCTGTTGCTGCTTTTGCTGAGATACCATGAAATTTGGATCCATCATTGACATGTTGGGCATCCCTGGGATGCCGAGGTCTGGGCCCATGGGCAGCATCATTGGCATCAACGGCGGGTGAAGATTCATAGCCATTGGCATGTTCATTGGCATATGCATTGGCATCATGTTGAACATTGGCATCTGCATCATCTGTGCTGCCTGGAGTGTGGCCAGGTCCATAGCCAGCCCTGGAGGCATGCCTTCCATCTGTTGCTGGAGGAGCTCCATCTGAGCCTTGGCCTCCGCATTAATCTTCTCCGTCATGGAGGTAGGAGGCTGTGGCTGTGGTGTTGACTTCTCCGGCTGCGGTACTGGTGTCTGAGGCTGGCTGGGAAGCTCACCACTAGAGGGCACTGGTGGCACAGGCTGCTTTTTCTCATAACTCTCTCTAAACTCTGCTGAGAACTCTTCAACCTTATTTATGGGCACAAACTCTTTATGGATTTCTTCTTGGTGAGACTTTAACACCCAGATGCTGGAGAACTCCTTTTTACAAGTGATACAGACACACTTGTTTATCTCTGGCATATCTATTGTCATTTTATTCTCCCTGTCATCATCCTCTTCATCTCCCTTCTCAGTATTCTGTTTGTCAGCACCATTATTACTATGGCCGGGGTTATTATCTCCTGTGTCCATCTTTTCTTCCTGTCTGTCCTCTCCTGGATTATTACTACCAGGATTATCACTGCCCGGATTGCCATTGCCATTATTACTACCTGGATTGTCTCCAGACTCTTTGTTGTCTTCTACCTTGTCCCTATTCTTGGTGGACCGCTGGTTAAATTCATTGAACTGCATCACACATTCGAAGCCAATGTTCTCCAGAAGGTTGCGGTGAACATGAGGCTTGTACTTGGGAAGGTAGCGAGGCTGTGAGAAGCAGTACATCTGCTGGTGCTGGACCAGCATTTCCTGAGAGACGAAGATAGAGTTACACCTGGAGCAGCTGAAGGGATGCTGGCTGTTGCTCATGATGGGCTTGGGGCTGTCAGAGTGCCCTGGCTCCAGGGACTTGGTGGTGGTAGGAGTGGGTGTCTGACACTTGGGAGAGGGTTGAGGTGCAGGGGTAGGAGGATTTGATGGAGGCTGCATACTGCTGAGGCCCGCCATGGATGGTGGCGGTGTCGGAGGGGGGATGGACCCAAACAATACTGGAGGCTGAGCGATGGGTGACAGCAACGGTGATGCTTGCTGGGCCTTCTGCAACATATCCGACAGTACTTTCTGCTGCTGCTGTTGTGCTTTGTTCATGTCCGGCTGCTCTATGAGAGGCTGGCTGGGGTCTACCTGGCCTGTCAGTACCAACTCTTGTAGTTTGGATGCTCTGGTTTGATGCAGTACAGATCTCATATGGATATCCAGTGTGGAGCCCTGGCTGTACGCCACCTTACAGATGTTACACCTGAAAGGTTTGTTCTCAGTGTCTGCACCGGCTTTGGCTGGTGTTGGTGTGGTACTGCCACTAGAGGGCGTAGTAGATGCTGCAGGTGATTGCCGATCTTCTTTGCGATCCTCGACGGGCGATTCTCCATGCTGCTGTGCTACCTGCTTGAGCTTGTGCAAGTGAGACACGGAGTTGAAGTGCACCAGTAGGATATTTTTCTGAGTGAAAGACTCTTTGCAAGTCTCACACTTGTATGGCCTGTTGGGATCTAGGTACTTCTCCATTGGGTAATTGAGTTTATCTCCTCGCCTATGCATCAGAGTCTTATTGTGAGCTGTCAGGTAGGTTTGTTTTGTGAAGGCTACCTTACAGCGATGGCACTTATACTTGCGGTTAGGGTCATTGTAACTGTCTTCAGCAATAGCTTGGCTATTTATATAGTCTTCAAAAGTCTGCTGGTCCCTGGAACCATCCAGACTTTCTGAGCCATCTAGGTCACCGTCGACCTCCATGTCCTCATGTCTGTCATATCTGTCTGAGCGAGGCGTGTCAGATCTGTTGGAGTTAGGTGTAGCAGTGAGGTCACGACCTTCACACTCAGATTTGGGAGTGTTGCCCTCACGGGCTTCAAGGCCATCTGCGGCATCCATGTTGCCGAGGAAACCCTCCATCCCTGGCACTCCCAGCATGCCTAGCGGTGCGGCTGCAGCCAGGCTTTGCTGGTACTGTTCCATCTCGGCATCAGTCATGGTTTCCAGGTGAGTGCCCTCGACATGCTTGCGCAGCGCCCCCACTGAGCGGAAGCTGCGGCCACACATATTACACTTGGTGGCAGCACGGATCATGTGGTAGTGCAAGTGCAACTGTAGCTTATCCAGAGTCTTAAAAGCCAGGCTACACTGGGTGCACCGGTACTTGTACACATGACGCTCGGACACAGACAGCTGCTGCTTCTTGGCATGGATCTCTCGGAAGTGAACCTGCAAGCCCTGGGCTGTCTTGAAGTACTGGTTGCAGCCCTTCTTCCAGCAGAGGTAGCCGGGACCTCGTGGTGTGTTCTTCAGCTCTAGATGACCGAGCTCATTTTGGTGGCTGTAGAGGCCATCTATGTTGGTGAATGTCTTGGTGCACATCTGACAACGATACTGGTCCTCGGGCTCTCCCCGCTCGGAAATGGTCACCGCATCTATGGTTCCTGTAACACAGAGAACAAACACTGGATCAAAACTCTGAAGGTTCTTCAAATCACACCAACAATACTCAACTCATATCATCTGCAATTTAAATTCTGTGATTCACATTACATGTATATGGTTGTCCAAATTGACAGTATTATGTTTCATGAGTAGAAATAGAAATATGATGCTCTGGACACAAAAATAGTTACTATTATTTCAACAAAAAATAAATGCATTATATCTTGTGGTGGAAATATGCACAACATGTGTAGTACAAACACACATATGCATGCTAGCCCTTGCATCAATATAATTATCATCCCTAAGGTTATATTTCCAAGCTTCTGCTCCTGTAATGGACAATAAGTTCTTTTTATTTGTTTGCCAATATGGTTTATGATGTTTGGCTGCACATTTGCATATGCTATGCCACTAGTATTTGCTGAGGAATCCCAAAGGTTGATTGGCCTCCAAGATGTGGGTGGAATCAAATGTTTAAGTCAAGATTTTTTTTTCAACTTTAAAATGAGGATGTTACTTGGAAACTTATTAAGTATGTAAATGGCCAGCGGAGTGTAGGGGATGTGTTGGAAGAGGTTGTGATGGCATATGTTAGAGTGAAGACCGGCCATGACCTACAAGGCTTGAGGAGCCATTTGGCCTGTCTGCCTGCCCATTCCAGCACATATTATGGCTGCTATTATTCATCTACGAGAGATATGTGGCTTGTTTTCATACATCTATGGCCTCTGGTGTGTAATGAATAAATTACGGGAGGAAGAGTCAGTCGGCACAAATGAGATTAACAACAGTAAGATTAGCGGGGCTGGCGGAATGTCAGCGTCAAATTAGGGGGGTACCAGTCTGAGACAGGTACTGGTGGATAATGAACCCCACACATTGGCAAGCACAAACATCAGACGCAACCAAACGCTAATCTAATACATTTCTAGGATTGGTTGGAATCACACCCCATTATGAAGGGTGAGCTCGGATCAAGGTGGAGCTTTATGGGGAGGTGTTTTTATTGGCAAACACAGGGCCCAGCTTGCATCATATACTTGATACAGCTTAATTACGTTGGCCAATACATCAGATGGTCCAGGGGGGGCTGAGCAGTTTGCAGCTTGTGCATTAACCTTTGCCCCTGAGTTGCATCAACTTGCCAGGGCTGACCTCTGCTAGAGTGGCACAGGACACCAGAGACACCTGGTGGTGTAAAGGACACTTACCATCTTCACCGATGCGAATGGCGTCACTGTCCACCACTTCCTGTTTGGGTGTGACTGCCGAGGTGTTGTTGTCTTCTGAGGGGGTGGGTGTGGATGATGGCGTGGACTTGCCACCAGAGGGCGGCGAGTTCCAATCAGGTTGCTCCACGATCATGAGGAGACGCTGCATGCCCTCGCGGGTGACATTGTGTACAGAGATGAGGTGTTTCTCCAGTCGTGGCTTCTCCACGAAGGTATCCTGGCATAGAGGGCACCTCAGTCTGGGTGTCTGTGCATGCTGGGTGGCGATGTGGGCCTGAATGCGAGCCTCACTCACGCTACTGAAGTTGCAGTAATGGCACATTCGGATCTGGTCCGTACCCATCTTGCCCAAATCCCCTGATCCTGCAAAGACAAAACAATTCCAAACATTAGAAACAAAAACAACTCTTGCCCATTGTTGATTTTTGTTACCATGACATTCTCTTTCATCTTTTAAGCATTATCGTAATAAAAAAATAATTCCCTTTTCTAAGTGTTATCCATATTCTTCATTTTTACCTATCTTTATCCAATTTACAAGTGTCAACTTCGACCTGCAAATTCTGACCTAGTTTAAGCTTTAAAACATTGACCTTCTAACTGTACAGAGTGTATGACCTAGTTTGGGGTGGAGGAGACAAATGGAAGGAGTAGCATCTGTCTAGTGTGAGCAGAGTATCCCTTCTTAGTGTCTCATTGTAATTGTCACAAACTGTAAGCCCTCTTTGTGACAGAATCACAGAGAAAACATTGGTCTTTGAAGCCAAGTAAGTCACTCGGCAGACACAGATTCGGGCTATATTTACTGAACACAATGGCGGAATCTTACAGAAAGCCGGCAATGTGCGGCCACAAAGGAGGGCCACAAGGACCTGCGCTGAGATGCTTTCTGCCTTACTTTACTTGTACAATGTGACTTTTCTGAAAACAAATATCAATATACAGTCATTTTCATCCCTCTGTGCTTTTCTGTCTGGTTAAGCTGATACGTCTAATATGAGTGTGGTTTTGATTGTGACAGTCGATTGTGGATGCATGGCTGGAGTTAACAATGTTAATACACGTCTGGCTACCACTGATAAACTTGACATGGAAGAAATATCATACATATATTCCTCAATGTGCACAATATATTCATACATACAGGTATGGCAAATCTTGCGAATATTTTTCGCAAATCTCTGCCTGCAATACAACACTATCAGACATCTTGTATTTCTCGGTTTCCTGCTTTTTTTCCTCTCCCTCAAAGCCATTGGTGCAAGCTATTTTCCTATGTAAGTTTAGCCCCCTGATCTCTTCATTACAGACATCTCTTTCTATCTCACCTCAGGATTGATCACAACATGACTTTCCATTCAGGGGGCCACAATGGAAAACATATGTAAGCAGCAAATGTAATTAGAAGTGTGTCGGCCTGGAATGACCTCTGGAGGCGTCTGTCTTTGTCTCTCATATGGCCATGGGTAATACTGCATGCATATCATAATTTTGCCTTAATTAAGAGGGGGGTACATTATAGTAACTGTGACTGGCAGTTGATTACGGTGTTAATTTTCTCTGATCTAGGCTGTCTGTGAACCTTCCCAAGGGCCAGGGCACCTCTAATCAACTAAAGAGCTGGTTGCTACATAGAGCAGACCCGGGGAGGAGGCTTGCTTGGATCCTGGCAGGGAGCAATGATGGGGGCTGACCTGCTATGGAATATGTTACTCAACTCAGGGAGCAATTATGGAGCACATCTCCTCTGTGATATCGCCACAGTTTGGTCATAATGAACACAATCTGCTCTTGCCCGATAAAAAACCTCCTGCCCACGTCCTGTCAAAAGCATAACGCTATTGCCCCACATATCTGGCCGCATGAAAAAAGGGCAATCAAAGTAGTGTATGAGGCAAAGTCTTGCAAGAACTCTTCAATGTGGTGAGTCAGGAAACACTCACATAACAGCATTAGTGTTCATGAGATCTGACATTGGGGTCTGCTCAAGGTCATCTCTCATGCCCAGACCCTGCTGTAATTATTTCAAAATGCAGCTGAATCCACCAGATATGATCTCCTGTGGTGGAGGCAAAAAACATATCTGTTAATGATTTGGCATGGGGGATTACTCTTGTATGTGCCCCTGCTGGGTCACATGACTCAGTCACATGACTTGACAGATTTGGCTGCCACAAGAACAATTAACATAACTTTGCACAAAAAGTGGCTGTGGTAATTTGCTCGATTGAGGAAGTATCAATTATATCTGCTATATTCCATCAACCGAGTTGGAAATTCGTAGGTCCATAATGAGGCTATGGAGGTTGAGTTGGGGAGTGCTCATTATTTGCCAGCCAATTCCTCAACCTAACATAAAGTACCTCTAATGAAGACCGCAACTATAATTTCTTTAGGCCGTAATACAATTTCTTTAAAATGGCAAGCGGACAGCTCGACATGCAACATCCAGATCTGTAAATCTGCAAAAATGGACAGGAGCATTGAGGATAAGTGCACAGGGTTCTAATTGACAGTAACGAAGATATGGGAACGATGGCAGAGAAGCCAGACCCCGATCAACAAACCCCCGTCATATTGGGTTTAATGCAAATTCGCTGTAATATGCAATATATCAAGTTGAATATGGCCGTATCTCGGGCCTGACCCCTGCCCTCAGCACACAAACTATCCAAGACAGCAAATTAAAGGAATAAAAATGGTGCGCTGCAGTGTATGAGAGGGAGTGATCGACAGCAGGGATTAGGGCAACAGCCAGGGAAACCACTGATGAAAAAAACAGCCCACCTCTGTGCTAACCTTGAAGAAGGGCATTATAAAGTAGCCTAACACTTGGCCAGAAAGGGCCTCCCATCAAGGCCCCAAACATGATACTTGGGTGCTTGGTGACATCTGCACTTTCTGAAGGTGCATTGAGCACTGCCCTGCACATTAATATCCTTCACTCACCACTCACAACCTAATGACAAAACAGCACAACCCTCACACCATCACTCATGTAGCAATGCCAGATATTTATCATAAAGCCATCTTGTCAGCCACACCACACAAACCTGTGTCTGAATGGCTGTGTCCTTTCTCTGCAATGTCCTTCATTTAAACTGATAGAGATGTATTCATGATGGGATCTGCTAGACCAAGTAGACCTCTGGCATCTCATGACTCATGTCTAATAGATAGACCAGCTCCTCCATGACTCAAGTCTACCAGGTAGCTTTCTCATATGACTCATGTCTAATAGATAGACCAGCTCCCCCATGACTCATCTTATCTACCAGGTAGATAGATGGACCAACACTTTGCCCTTATAACAGTTATCAAGTATCAGACCATATTACTAGGATTCCTGATGAACGTACACAGATCAAAGATTACAAGATTTAATATCTTTAAATGATAATAATTGTATGATTTCCTGTTTAACAAGCTGGTTGACTGGCAAATGAGGTCAGGTATTCAGACATTTTGTTTATGTATTAATTTCCACCAAGTGATTTGCCATATGAGCGAGACCAAGTCATGACCTTGACATCTCTCAAGCATGAGAGACACGCCATCTCCCTTGCCTGCCTGCTATATAAAACGTACCAAGCAGAAACACTACACACATGTAATTGTCATACTCTAGCCATGGAAAAAAAACAACTCAGTTTGCACCAAATTATTAACCTTTGGGTCAGGGCACTGGGGCCACGCCCGCCAGGGGGCACTCTCATTTGCATTTTGGATCCAAAAGGAACAAAAGGCTCGGCTGATGATTTGACATTGAATATTGGACATTATCTGGCAGCGAACGGTAGGGGTCACAGTTCTATTGATATAAAATCAAATCAGAATGGTGGACGCAATCAGGCTTACTGGCCCCCAGTAATTGTCCCCACATCATAATAATTTATTCAGTGGCCATAATGATCACAGAGGTGTGAATGCCACTGCCGGTAATACCAAGGTGTGTGTCACAGGATTCAATAATTTATTGAGACAAAATAATACCACAATGAAGCCACGTATTCTGTGGTCATTTATACTCATCGTATCGCCAGGTGACGTGCTCTTATTTCAAAGCATTTGATCAACATATGCATTCATCAAGTCGCTGTCACAAGGACGTGACCCACAGTGTAAACACAAGGCTGAAAAGCCTGCAATTTTAGAATCTATATATTTGCAATTATCACATGGAGGTTTGCCCCGGTATGAGGCATACTTGTATGAGGCATACTTCTATGGGAGTTGAATGCAAGCCTCGTCTTCTCACACAAAGATCTCGCACCATTACTGTTTTATGATTAATAAGATTGCTAATGGATCCAAGCATGACCCTCTGCCATTAACTCTTAAGTCTAATCAACTATATGGGCCAGTCCTATATTTTACCTGTGAGTGTTCTGAAATTTAAACCCTATTCACCTCTTTCACTCCATTCTTTCAACCATGGATTGAATTGAAATTGATTCAACTGAAAAACATGAAATTGTCATTACACTTTACACATTATAAAACAAGTCAGTTTGGTGTAAAAAATTTACCTGTGTGATCACCTGCGTTTTCATGTTAGCGAGTACAAACCGAGCCCCATTTAGACGGGATGTGGCCTCTAATTGTTAAAGCCGCGTGAGAAACTAAACCCAGTGCTGTAGCTAACACAATAGCGCCTGCACATTTGATACATATGTTTTTGCTAATTACACGGCTAACTTGGTGCTGGGCCAGATCCTGCTGTCATATGCTCTTCGTCTGCCATGAAATCATTAGCCCCTCCACTTTTTTGACACTGATGAGAATGAGCCTGGATGGATCACGCTTGCCAAATACCTGTATTAAACTGGAAACAATACAGGTTTAGCAAAACTGTGGTACACTACAATATCCTTTTCACAGTTACACAGGAACCTATGGAATGGCAGTGACGGAGGTATCCAGAAATCCCATTGCCTCTATTGGATCAGGAAAACCAAGAGCAATTCTCCATGTACATTTCAACATATGTTTGATTTCTTATCCAAAAAAAATCTCATAATCATTGTTCCAAAGATCTCCTTGCAATCTATTGCATGATTCAATGTTCCCCATTTTGCAGATCATTCTTGCTTTGGAGCGTCAGTATTGTTTGTTGGTGAACAAGGTGTACTATTTATGTTATTTTGGGAGTGCGCATTGTTGGCAGGCAAGGAATGGCTATGCTTCCTTTGTTTCCACCATCACACTTGGCTGGACCTCACAATTAACTATACCGTGTGAATGAATAACGCCCAAAAAAAGCTATACTTGAAATATTCCCCAAGTTATAACCATCCACCTATCTCTCATGTAATGCCCTTCCGACCTTTTATAAGGTCAATCAGTTTCATAATTTATCAAACAGTCACGTTCATACTGTGTATTAATTTACCGGAACTTAATGAACAATTTATATCTATTTTAATTACAATGAATCTTGTTTTCCTTGGAATACACATGCCCTGGGTTTTACACAACTGTCATGTATGACAATAAATATAGTGAAACAAAACGCAGAATGAAATATGGCGTGGAATGATAAATGGCAGAGTAATCCGTCATGTTTGCACTAAGTAGCATCCGCAAGTCACCTCCGACCATCACCTCCTCAGACAACGCCAAGCTTCCACAAGGAGGCAATGACGAGCCGCGCTGCATCAAATATTCAATATTATTTGCCTACAGGTTCAAAGACATTTCCGAACAAAATGTCATAATCGGATGTTGAAAGAAGCTGAGAATCTTGCCTTATAAATGCTTAATTTTCACACATAGATACAAAGCAAACATATTATGTGCACATACCTGTTTATTGGCAGACATTTTAGGATATCAGCATAACTCAGCCTCTGTCTCCATGTGTATACTGTATACAAGATGTGTTTGCAATTTAAAAGTCGTCCAAGTCAAGTTTAAACCCCTGCAGGGTGAATTCAGCTGATACGAGATATGTTCCAAACTGGCAACCCACAAACAATGAATAGAAAGAAGTTATTTTTAATCCAAATATCAAGTTCTGTCAAGACGCTAATTTGATATTGTTCTTTACATCTCCTATGACTATTCCCTGAAGCGACAATGGGGTTGACCCCCCTTGTGTTACCCTTTTATTCTATCCCGGTCCTCACTCATCAAACAAGTTCAACTGAAGTGCCCCCTGGTGAAAATTATAATGGCAAGCTCTAACCTGTTGAAGGTCCAAAATACCTGAGAGATGCTATCTGTGATAGTTAAAGTGAGGTTATAATAAAAGTAATCTTACATCAAACCAAAACTGATACTAATCTCCTGCCTAAACACACTGACTTTTCAATGATTACCAACAAGTCCAGAATTAATGTATAGTCTTAGGCAGCAATTAATGGTGGATAAAAGTACAAAATGGCAGCTAAGAAACGCACCGGTTATGACATGGACTAATGTAATAGAGTGATAACAGGATAAAGAGCAGTACTGCAGACGTTACCTGTGGCATGGTGGAGATGTTTGTTTGCCTGCACTGACTGCTGTGACTGTGCCCCCCTCATATATCATCACAGAGACTCTATGAGTACACGCAGGAGGCACCAGATCATAACCATCTCCTCCTGATGAGCTCAGACCCTCTCTCTCTCTGTGCAGGATCAGCTGATGAGGGCACAACAATTAGGTGGCCATCTTTTGTGTCCTAAATGGTGTCATCCCCATGCAATACTATTTTAGCTGCCCTTAATTATTCCCTGTGGCCCTGGTGGGCTGGATGGGCACAGCAATTAGTGCATTCTTTGATGGATTCAGCAGCACAATACAGCCAAGTCCCTTGCATAATGATTGGTAGTGCAAGAGATCACAGAACAATGGGAGTAGGTCAAGGCGCAACATTGCATGGATGCCTAACCTACCCCAACAGCTTTTGTCTTTGCTCTCGGAGTGGCCTCCCGGCTTCCGCATAAACCTGTCCTAATTAAGCCAGCCACCGGATGCAAATATCTCTGCTGCTTTGTACTCCACACAAAAACTAAGTGCTATGGCTTGAGTTGAATTGAGTTGTCGTCACCCTTCAAAAGCCATGTTTAGATTTAGTATGGCCAGCTAATGCTTGGTGTGTGATCACTCGGTGCAGGTAATACAATAACTACTACACCATCATTGTCACCGTGCTGTGGACTGTCTCGTTAACTAACAACCTGAGCCTGGGTGTGTCGCTCAGTCTCTTGTCTTTGATGAATATTATTTTTACAATCACTTTGAAAACCTAGCTGCCATAATGAGTAATCATCGCTTGATTTGTCTCGTCACCATATCTGGCCGTGCAGGTACTTACCCCACCTGTGCTGAGGATAGGCTGCAGCTTACTGCTTCCATGCTGCCCGCTTTGTTGCCAATAATTTTGAGGTCGGTTGCCGGGTTGCCGTTCCTGCTCTGTGTGGGTATGACAGCCACTCGACTGTGACTGCGAGTCCACCTCGTACACCACACAGTCTTATTCTGCCAATGCAACACCTACCGTATAACACCTAATATATTCGTCCTTCTTTGGGGTCAAACTAAACCACTACCATAATGCACCTAATATAACACTACACAAAAAGGGACCATCCTGGACAATACCTTTAAGTGCTCACCTGGCATACCCATAATATAACCATATAGCACCCAATAATAACATTGCTCATCAGGGACAACCCATAACACTATAATAATAACATAACAAAGCCTGTGTTGCTGATACTGTGACCTCCACACTCTCCAATCTGATGACATCTCATATCATCTGGATGTTACCTAAACACATGCTATTAATGCTGCATGGAGCAAGCATATATCTCTATCTTGTCCCAACTCAATCACATCAATACACACAGATAATGCCACCACTGTCAACCACCCATGTGAGGAATACTGCTCAACTATTGAAGGAGGTACGGTAAAGCTGTGTTTGTCTCCATTCATTATTGATATATAGTACAGGCATATTAGCATGCATGCAACACTTCTAAACACGAAATCAAACAAAACACAACTCTAATAACATATTGATGAGTGCTATCCATCTTAAATGTTTAAAATCTAAACTCAGTGAAAACTGTTTAATCAATGTGTACTTATTGCCCCTGTGAGGAGCGCCCCTCACATTAAATTTTAATATTTCTAACAACACAGACAACTCCACCATTACACAATGACAAGATCTTTTCATTAGCATCAGCTTATAAATATGCAAATTACAATTTATATGTCACACAAGGAATATAACTTAAGTTTATAGGTAATATTACTGTTAGCTAATATTAACTGTTAGAATTCTTTCACTATTTCTTTCACCTCAAGCACAAAAAAGTAATCATTCCTATTTAATTTGACAAAGTTAAGTTTTTAGGTCTTCATCAGATTAATTTCAATTGTTTTTTTTTCTGAAAAAATATTGTGACAAATGAACAATTCATCTTTGGCAATTCAAACAATCAGATATTTTTAACAAATCTATCTGTGATTATAGGATGCGATATTAGATTTTTTTATTTTGGTAATTACTAGATAATTGTTTGCACTTGATTAGTTTATGTGGGATCTTTTCTGTTGTATGCAAGGAGTTAAGGTGATCACAGGAAGGCTACAGGTGGTGCCCTCTTCTTTCATGTAAAGTTGTCTCACCTGACACATAAAGTTTCATTTACCTTAATAAAGACCAAGTATTTTTTATGCTCATTCAAACATCATGCCAAACAATGCTTGGTGTCAAATGTCGTAATATTAAACCATTCACATGACTTCAAACGTGATCAGAAAGTGGTGACGACAAGTTAATTTGTGCTCTGATCAGCCAACTAGGCCTATCTGAAGTCTTGCCAAATGATGCAAATTTTCTCCTCTTGGAAACGAAAGGTTGTCAGGTTACAAGGAATTTGGCAAAATCTGACAAATAATAAAATCAATTGTTTAATATGCACTGATGAAATACACGCACAGTTTCTGAGAAATTAATAAAAGTTTGGCATAAATATGCGCATGATCTTTTGAAGTTTAGAATAATCATTACCATTGAGTTATGTGATCTAGTTGGGCTGTGTGCATCTCTTTCTGCACCCCCCAACACCATTATCCAAAAGTCGATTGAAAAATTCACAATTGTCTCGACGTGTAAAATGGCTGATCAGTGAAGCAAATGAGAAAACAGACAAAAAATCAATAACACATACATTATGGAATGATCATTACGGTCGGGGCCGTCAACACAATTGTACATTGCGTGAACTCCAGAGCTGCGAGAATATTGATTAATCCATCCAAGATGTCACCCGAGAAACAAATATATGCAAATCAACCTTGACTACTTCTCTTTTTTCCAATGAATTTTCCCTCCAAGACCTCTGGAGTAAATTCTATTCCCGCACAGAGTTCTCATTCTGTGAATCAATTATTATGACTGTAAATCTATATTTATCAGCGACCATCATGTTTTTCATTACTGATGTTTTCTGTATTTCCATGCAGGAAATGTCCACAATTATATACATCCTACCCTCTGTGTACTATAGACTGGTTAATTATGTTTCCCTCTTAATTGCAGCTAGGTCTAACAGGAGGATAAAACGGATGACCTTAGTGGCATGAATACATATGAATGTATGTTCGGTGAGCTACATCCGGCCAGATTTCAGGCAAGTTATATGGCAGATTTCTCTATCTTTATGATATATATTTAATGTACAAGTTGCTGATTAGTATCCTGTATGCAGCCCATATTGAGCTTGAAGATCGGCATTTCAAACATACCTAGCATATTTCCCCTTCCACTTTGGCCCTGCATCACTGTTGTGCTTTTACAGCGGTTTTATTACTTTCATATAAATCTTTGATAACCTGACTTAATTTGTACCTTATTGCCTAAATGCATGGTGAGTATGTTTGCCTAATTTTTTAATGGCATGACATGGGGGTCAAGCGAGATATGGCTACTTAAGAGCCATCTGGTGGGCCCTCCCCAATATACGCTTATCACTTATGCCCCCATAATGTCTAATTACTTACACCAAGTCTTCCCCCAGAATCCTCCAGTTCTCAATTCCCATAGTGCACTGCACAAGAGGGCCAGCCTTTTCTGTGCTAAAGCCTGGCAAAAGCATGTGTGCAGTAATTAAAAGTTACTTTTTATGGACTCTTACTTTTGAAGATAATGACATTACAAAGAAATGGAGCATCCACTATACTGTTTCTGAATGATAGGACACAGTCCATATTTTTAACGCCCCTTGTCCATCCAAAAGTTGGTGTTTCATTTAAGAAAACTATCTAACATAAATGACATCTGCCAGGAGTATAAAATATTTTTTTAATTACACATATCTGATGGATGTAACAGACCTTGTTTGTCTTAGTGATCTTAATTATGATGGATAGCATTAAGATATTTGAGAAATGGCCACCATCTTGTGCACATATTGTGGGCAGAGTGAGCTGGCCGATGACATGATCCGAGAGGTTAGACAACATGCTAGGCTTTGACCTGAGCAAGTTAATCTGCACATGTGCCTCAACATGTAAACTCTCTGTCACACTGTCAATATTGACTCCCACAAAATCCATTTCATCTTCATATGCTCAAATCTGGGAGATGTTCATTTCTGAGGCACACTGTTCACTCAAAATGGAACGGATGATATGATCTATATATTCTGATACGCTATGCCCAGATTCTAAATTTATAAGACTTTGGTAAGGAGAACGAAGCTAAGATGTATATAAATTGGTAAGAACAGATGTGATGTGAGGTGATAGTGAGCAGCTTGTCAGAGTTCCCCCCTCTCCCCATTAAAACCTGCACAATGCACATAACACATGTTACATTGTGGCCTTAATAAGGACCTCTCTGGTATGCCATGCTGGACCAGCATCAGTGCTATGCTCCAAAACTATGCAACAATCTCATCAACTAATCTCGCCTTATCATGATATAAAATACCTCTCATGTCTCCAGTGGAAACATGCTCATGTATTGGACATCTCCATTTATCTGTGAAATGTACGCCAACACATAATTATTTACAGAAAACATTACTCAATGGTATTATTGTCAGGTATTTCAGAATCAAGAACAAATTAAAAATACTGAATTTCTCCGTCAAAGAAATTTTGAAATTTAATCCATTTTCGGAAGATCCAAATTTTAATAAGGAAGAAATGAGTCTTTGAATTTTTATAAAACAAAGGCGTTTCTATCTGATTGATAATAGCGTAATTATCATTTTTCCTGACTATCATTTCATTTCAGAAGATGGATCTGAAAAAGGCCCTGCTGTCATCAGATGTCAAAGAGTAATGACATGTAATTTGATATAGCATATACTTCTATCACAATGTCTGATACATGTCTTATTCGGTGGGTTCAGATTGCACTTTGAGTAATACCCTATCTTCATCTTCAGACCTCATTTCTCTCCTATCAGTTTTCTCCAGCAGGTCATCAGAATCCCCTTAATATTTCAAAAGGCTCAGATTTTGAAACAATAGCCCTTTACTTAATTCTTTGATGAGCAGAATGTGTGAATATTTGTCTTTGTTTCCTAAAAATAAAATACAAGAAATTTGATGCATGTTATAATGCCTCCCACATGGAAACATCATTATTTTAACTGAAACAAATCGCAATGATATGACATGCTTAGTCCACTCCTGACACGATCAAGCCAAACATGGCGCCTACACAGTGGACAAGAGTTCCCAACCAACTTGATGGCTGTTCTGTGAACTTTCATTCATTGCATTTTTTCTACCTGATCAAATTACAGTTAATTATTCTTGATTGCATTAATCCATGATAAAAACGAGCCTTCATTATTTTTACATGGCCATTGTGTTGACTTCAATCTAACCCCGGTTCCTGAAACCACATTCAAAACCAAGACGACAATAAACTGCAAAAAAACGTCTACAAATACACAAAAAATACATAATGCAAAAATGCTGGAGTGTTATTTTCCAAAGCATGTTCATCTACTGCCATTCATTCTACAAAAAGCGCTTGGCGACTATCTCTATCGGCAGGAGGGGGTATTTTGTTACATATATATAAAGCACTCATCTGAAATTCTATATTTTTCATTATATTTATTTCAGAGTATGCCATAAAGTGATCTTCATTTGGTTTTAATTGTGTGTACAGAAAACTTGTCAAATTAATTTAATTAGCAAACATAGAAAGATTCTCTCATGGCATATTTTTATGCCTAAAAGATTGATTTTTTTTCCATTCTTTTTTTGTATTCAGCAATTTGTGAAAATGTATTAAAACCTACTAGATTAAAACACTTTTTGAATATAGTTAATTAAATTTAGTAATTAATCCAGCAAAAAATCTTAAAGATGTGCTTTATCAAATCTTTGTATCTGAGAATGGGTTGGAGTCTTTCATATTTTTCTGCTGTTGGGAAATGTGTTCGCAAACAAGACATAGCTATACACTGCGACATGAGGATGAAGTAATATTTATGTGTGTTTTTTGGTTGTATTTTGTTGATAATTTCCCCCTGACAACACGCACACACATAATAGTGGTTTGCCAGACACCTTACCTTGAGCGCTGGCCATAAGAGACTCTTGAAAGGCCAGATCTGGCAGGAATTCTCGAACACCTCCGTTAGTGTCGCCATCTGGTGTCATAGCGTCCTCTTCCTCATCATCAAGGTCCTCTTCTGCCTCCTCAGCATCCTCCTCTCCATCTGTAAGCGTACAAACTCCACACCATCAGGGCCTCATCTCACTCACCTATCTATTAGTATAGCCTACATACAAACAGCTTCCTATTCCAATCCATCTCACACTCAGCAGACAAACCAGCAGCTTAGGCAAATATTACTTATAAGTTGTTAGAAATAAATCAAATTACTTTCATTTCATAATAAGCTGGAGAAAATTTAAATTATACGATAAAAATTGAGAAAAAATGATCAGATTTTTTTTCATGAGAAATAAGTAGATGCAAACAATGGATGAAGTATATCTTCACAAAAATAACAATTACGTTGTCCTGTACACTAAGTAACAATTAAAACACTGATGTTAAATCTGTCAAGGGCCATACAGCAAATGCGAGAAAAAAGAACAAGATAGCAAGAGGGGTTGAAGACATAGTATTTCCTACTTAAGTGAGAGGACTGTCCTGTGAGTGATCATTGACAGTGTGTGATTGCTAGGTGTCACTCAGCAAGGCAGAGGGAGGGTGGAGCTTGCAGAGAAGAGACAGAACGAGCAGAGAGAACACAGAGAAACACAGGTGCAGTCAGTGTCAGCTGGCTTAGTGTTCCTCCGGTGGGTGCTGCAGAAGTCACTCTGGTTCTTTCCAGACTGTGTGTGTGTGTGTGTGTGTGTGTGTGTGTGTGTGTGTGTGTGTGAGTGTGAGTGAGTAGTTATAGTGATAGTAGGAGTAGTGATTCCCAGTCACAACTCTGGGTCAGTTGTGACTTCATTAAGACATCATTTAAGTAAGGGTGCAGTCTTTGAGGGAAGCTACTACACACCCTATTATGTTAGAGGCAAGGGCAAAGCAGATCATATAGGATTATTCTACACTACAGCTGCACTACAGCTACTGCACTATTTATCATATATAAGAAAAATCTGTTAAGCCAATACATATTACTTTCTTCATTGAAACTGTTTTTTTTTTTTTTTTTTTAAATCAGATACCTCACAGTGAGTCTAAGTAGAGAAATAAATCAGGGAGTGAGCAGTCACTAGCAACAAGGACTTAAGGGTCTGACAGTGGAGTAAAATCAATGGCAAACTCTTCCTCTGGACACTGATAGACATGCAGCAAGATGGATCACATATTAACTCTAACTCGCTGCCCCTGTGCCCCTTTAAAAATGCCATCTATTATTGCGCAATTCTCTTCACATATTTGCTTAATTTTAGCGCCAGTGAGGTAATTGTGGAAAACAAATGGGGAAGTGACACAGATTAATCCAGCATAATGAAGCGATGCACATGGTGGCAGCCATCTTCTGTACACATCTGTGCCCTCCATGCGCCATCCACAATTCGAGGGCAAAATTGATAATTTTGTGACACTTAATTAAGCATCGGAGGACTCTATATTGATCACTTGTTATTTCAGACTGCACCAGACGTGAGATTCCTGCCTCAGTCCCGCGCCAAAAATCCTGCCCCCCTCCCTCACAAGATGGAAGCGGTCCCACACTGCATGATCACCCCTCACAATCCTTTGACTGATAACAAAATAATTATTACAATGTCAAATATTGAATGAAACTAATTAAATTTCAGGCTGGTACCATATCAAGCTTGTGTGCCTTTTTTTAACCAGAGGCAAACTGTTAAATTTATGCCTCTCCTTTGTGTCACGATTCCATTGCCGACTGCATATTGTCAAATGTGCCCTGGTGTGTCACTCAATCAACCACCATTCTCAATTCACCCCCCAACATCGCTACCATTTCAAACCTCTTGATAAATGTCTTCCAGAGTCTAATTTTATACCTGAGCTTTGTAAATAAGAATCCTTTTTAAAAAACATGTATCAAACTGGTTTATCATAAAACCTTCAAGAGACCTTAAAGAAAAAAAAACATGATTCCTAAGAAAATTCCAAAGAACTAAGCAACATTTGCAGTCTTTGCATGATGGCTGAGGCGCAGCAGATCTGTGAATATAGCTGTAATTATCCTATTCTTCTGATGCTGATCAATACCACAATGAGCTTGGAAGACAAGCACTAAACCTCAGGCAATATAACATCTTTTGAACATCTTCCTCTGTTTCTGTGCTCACTAATGACGTTTTTGGGTCACAGGTTTTAATATCATTTGTCTGCCGCACAAGGACCGAGATGCAGAGTCTAATTATTTTCAAGTCAATAACAAACCACTTAATTAAATTTCAGGCATTTAAAGTATTGCTTTATCAGACGCCATCACCCAATATAAAAGAATCCAGAAATCATAAGAAATATGTAAATAGCGTCTGTTAGATCTCATAACACTCCATTGTGGCCTGTCTTCTGATGAGATGTTTACAGAAATGGAAGTGACCCTGAAACTGATCCGTTCCCCACTCACAGCACCTGTTTCTGTTGGGAATAAACATGGGGGAGATTGTGTGCCATGAAAGGAGCGTGTTTGAGACATGTCACTGCCCAAAAGAACAAACACAGCGATAGTGACGTCCATTGCATGATCTGACACTTCATCTTGGCACATTTTAACCATGGTGCTATTCACAGGGTCGCTTGTTCTGCTGAAGCGTATCTGCCTTCATTACTGCCAACAATTCAGATCACAGCCAATGTGAAACGAGAGCATGAGAACGTACCTGCCGTGTAGAATCTATGCACGTAGTAACTATCCACAGACTCCCCCTTCTACGTGTGGAGTTTTCACCTCTCTGATACCTGCCTGTGTTCATCTGTAGCTCACAATTGATAATTTGCGACTTTCAAATGCTACCTTGACCGTAGGCTTACTCATTCTGTCGGGTGGTCAACCAAGCATGGTTTAGAGTGAGAAAAGTTTTGTCTCCTCTGTGTTGTCAAGTCACAGTATGATTGGGGGGTGAGGCTAGATTAAATAGGTCACCGCCCATGTCAGGGGGTCACTCTCTTAGAAATACCCATACATTTGATCCTTATCTGCATTCTTTTTGTCATGAGGCCTTGTTTGATTCAATGCGCAGTGATAACAACCGTGCAATATACTGCACTATAACTTCACCACTTTATTACACCCGCCATAAATCAATGGCCAATTTCTGTGCGTGGTGTTTGGATACTGACTGAGCGTATTGGATCTCCCTTCAGTGCCTCTGTGATGTCTGGTGACCTGATAGTGGAAGGCCAGACTGTGTGAGAGGTGGGGGTCAGGGTGGGGGAGTCTAACCATCAGGCTGTTCCCAGTGTCTGTGAGGGATGCAGGCTAATGTTGCAGGCAGTGTATGCAGGCAGGCAGGCTATGTTGGCAGACAGTCTGGGGGCAGAGTCCATCAGATAGTGTGACCCCTCACAAACTGACCAGCTTTGTCCTCCCTACCATAACCATGACCTACTTGTCTGCTTGCTCAACATGCAACCTCACTCTGACCTCAATATCACCACCAAACACTGGAGGATCCACAGATCCGATGCCAGGGGCTGGCTGATTGAGTCGCTGACCACAACATACACACGCAGCTGTGGTGTGCCAACTGAGCGGTAAATACTGCAAGAAGAGTGCTGGAGGAGCAAGGAGCATCTGTCTGGGTACACTATGAGAATATGGCCAGGCCCCATCTACAGGAATGTTTGGCTACCGTATCACGTTACCCCACCCTACTCTACAACCCCCATGTCATCATGGGCTAACTGCGAGTCTGTAACCCATAAATACTAACCCTATCAAGTTATTACATTCACCTGTCTCCCCCCTCTTTGTCTCAGGCCCCCTTCCCCGTTTCCTGTTCGTCTTGATGCCTCCCTCTCCACATTGCCTCAGTTTCACTAAAGTCTCTTCATCCAAACTGCACTTTACCATGCGGGACTCGGACCTTGCTCCCCCACTCACTCTGGGATAAACACTCGCACCTAATGCACGCAACTTATCTGTGTTTACTTCATTTTCATAAACAGAAGGATAAATTTCCTGGCATGGCTTGCACATTGGTGGGATACAGGGTGACCAATTTGTGGCATTTCCTGATCCAGATGCCCCAGCATGCCCCTGGCTCTGCCCCTACATCTGCATTATGCAAGTAATTCCACAAGGCTGTATGTTAGACAAACACAGCACCCACAAAACACAGCCTAATCAATTTAAGTCTGGCCAAGGCACACTGGCAGACAATCGATTTCTTCACCACATGACTCAATATCATATGTTGAGGGGATGAGGGGGGTCAAATTCATAATTGAGATATGACATTTTGGCACATTGAGGGGCACCTTCAGCATCTTGAGATCCTAGGGAAAGCTAATTAGTTTTCTGCACCAGTGGTTTGCATCAGGACGGCACAAATGACACAGGGACACATAATACTCTAATGGTCCCACAGGGTCCCAATATGCCCTGCTGCATCTTCCCTGCCCTAAACCCCACGCAACCATGACCTTGCCCTCCCATTTTGATCCATGTCCTAAGGTCCTTCAGGCCTGCATGGTTACAGCTAGGTCAACCTTGGCATTGCAGTGCCAGCAGGAAGATACCTCACAATATGGTCTTGTTTTATTGAATTCATATTTTGGCTGAAAAATAGTGGCCTTTCTGCATCCTTGAGATTAATATGGGAGCATATAGGTTGACCCTAGTAGTAGGCTTGATCAGCCTCCTCAATCAGCACCTGAGGCTATAGGGAGGTGATGGCAGTTATCTGGAGCAAGCCAGAGGTATGCACAGTGTCTACGTGCCTTCACTGCCCGGTCACAATGGACCACCTACACCCCCGTCGTCTTGGACCTCACATAACCCGCAAGCACAACACTTAATTAATAAAATCGCCACACAATCTCCTTCCAGTCCACATCCTATCTGCTCAAACACAAAAAAAGTCGCCAGCACTGAGCCCAACTATCGATCCAACTTCGAGTAATTAACCAAATTTTTCCACTGGAGTACAGACCTAAGCCCAAGTCTCTCATGAGTTGGGGCTGCAAAGAGGCCACAGTTTGGGGCAAACCCGAGTATTAATTGGGGTGCCCCACTTGCTGGGTCTTGGGAGAAAAGGGTCAAGATGGTGACCTCTTCCAACAGAGCTTTAGACAGGCACTTTTTATTCATCAAAGACCATTGTTTGTCACCCAGACATGTACTCTATACAAATTTGCTTTGCTATCTTTTAATACTAATGCTTCGCAATTGTTAAATCTTCAAAAACTTTTTTTCACAATAGGCATTGGGCGCCCTGCTTCTAACCCCTGAGGCGACATCCTGAATTAATATGCGGCAAAACAAAAAACGATTCCCAATAAAAAAAGGTCCTTCTCCGAAAGAGCATCATTGTTCATGGAGTGGTGCATCTAATGACCTGCCTCAGTTTGGCGGGAGGGAAATGGTGAATAATTAAAGATTTGTGAGGGACAATTAGAGCCATCTCACAATGCTGAACTAATCCTGGCTTAGGCTATGTGCTGATCAGAAAGCATAACAGACCGACCCCTTCACTCGGGCCCTCCAAGGGATTACCCCAGCCCTCTCCATGTCATTGCACAAATCACACAAACTCTTCATTTGGACTTTATGTCTTTGCTGGGGATTGATGCGAGGTTTGCATTTCTTAATTGGGCCACAGTGACCTGTCAGTGCTCCCTCTGGTGTTGGCTTCCGTCCTGCTGCCGTCTTGTCGACCAATCAGAGGAGCCTCGCATGGGACCCATCCTGACTGATGCCCTGCACCCGCATCTTCTGTGCATCATATCATGACCTAGCCTCAACATCCAAGTGATCAATTCTAACTAATGTGCCCTTTTATTCTTCTCCTAAATGACCTCCAAAACAACCTTCATCTACTAATGAATCATACACAAACTACTTTTTTAATCTTGGCCAAGCCTGCTGACCTTATACTTTCACTCGCCACCTACATAATACTGAGCTCGTGTATCCCAGAATTCCTACATCCTTCATTAATATCGGCCACAACTTCCTTCCACATAAACCCCCTCTGACCTTTCATTCCTCCTTCCTTCTCTCACTCTGATCTTTGGTTAGCCCGGGTTCCTCCGGGAGAGCAATATGAACATGAAAGTGGCATTCAGGTTCTATGAGCTGTCCAATTATTTCTAATTTGGCCTGTCAATTTGTGTGGGTATGAGGCGGGTATGTATGATGTATATTGTGGCAGAGTGGGGCACCTGTACTAATCAAGACGTACATGACACAACCTTTGGGTCACAACCCGACTTGCACTCCCCAGGCAAAAACAAAGTTCTGACGCCACCCTCATTACGCATACGTCCTTCATTTGCTGTTTCATAATTCCCATAATTCCCCCTGTCGTCTTGACGTGGCGTGGCCGCCTTTGGCAACGTGGCACAAATTACGAGAACAGGCCCGTGCGGAACTGCTGTGAGTCTGGGTGTGAACTCAAGTCTTCAGATTTATCTCCACCAAATGAGTAGGGTGTGAACATCGCTGCATTGCGGCCAATATTTCTCTGTTTTACATCAGCATTTGGCCAGAGTTTGTAGCATGTTGTGGATCAAACTCGGCACCTAGTGAATCTAATTAAGCCAGACCAGGGCCAGTGCCTTTGCCTCCCCTCTCAGCCTCTCATCGATGCAGAAATGTCTCGAGTTATTTATGCATCTGTGAGATCATGAGGGGTCATGGTAATGAGCGAAGGACACCGACACATAGAAACAGGCCTGGCCCTCACATGGCCCTAAAACAAATCTAATTACAACATTATGCATAAACTCTTGCTCTGCTCATACACCACATAGACATTTTTAATCCATTTCTGGTGAAATCTAATTTTGCCCAAAGAAGCTGGGGGCTGTCCATGTTCATTGTGGGAGCTGAGGCAGGATTTGGGCCGGCCAATCATGGGCCCTTTTGCGGTGCTCCTGGGGTCTCCAAGATCACTACGACCAGCCATTACAAGCGCCAAAGTCTAGCACACTTGGATACCAGTAATTAAGCCAAGACCAATGAAATTGCAGCAGTGTCGATGGCTTTCATCTAGATATTGGCCAGAATCTGTCCCATAACGGTGGGGCTTAAGTCGGTGGGTACCATTAGGCAAGCTTGGATGTTTGTGGTGGCCTGCACTGGCTGTTCTCTTGGCCTTCCAGCTCAGCTGGTTATGCTCTGTGATGCATTTTGATACCACCAAGCACTGCCAATGAGGCACCCCCCCAAATAACCCCCAGTTGTACGTTTTGTGCTGACCCTGGACGGTGCTGCCATCTCTGTGGCGGCTAGTCTGAGTCCATTGCCAAATCACTGGGTATTGTGACTGGAAGATGCTCACTTGGCCATCAGACCTGGCACTTACTCCATTGAATTCCTATAGTAATGCCATCACCGCATCTAACTGCCTGATTACCAACCAACCAATGCACTAATTCAAATTACCTGTTTAAAGACAGCAGCCTTGGACAATGCCTTCAGAGGTCATTTAACCATTGTCTTGATCTTGCTCAGAATACTAAACTACTGGTGGGGACTGCCTAGTTAAATTTGTCACTTTTACCACCACTGGGATCAAAGGATGTGTACTAAAGTTTTTCCCATATGGTGGGCCTGAGCCATATAAATCTGAGCTAATATGAGTGCCGCAGGATAACAACTTGGAGGAGCTAATTGTACCCGTATTCCCTCGACATATACCAACCTCTGCAGGTCCTTGCAAACTTTCCCTTGACCTTTCCTCTATTGTTCTGGAATTGCATACTGCTTTTGTTTGCTTCTCTTGACCAATTGTGAGCAGTGCCCTCTATTGTGTACTAATGAGCCAATTAAAGGTATGCAAAACAAAAGTCCCATTTGAGCATCTACCTAGGGGGTCCTCCAGTTTTGAATGAGTGTTGACCCTGTAAATAACTAAGTGCCGATAATTCCATCACGTCTTCAATCGCCACTTCCCATTATGTCTCATAAATCATATACCCTCAAAAGTTGTGAGATAAATGATATCCCTTCTAAGGTTTGACTCATCCGGCATGCATCAGTTATATCAGGTGTGCACACACAACGCAAACCTCTTTACTATACATCCAACCAGGCATAAAAACCTTTAGTCTTCTCTTCAGAAATGACAATTATTTTTAATACTTGTAAAAACACTCAGCTAAAAAACCCTTCTTGGAGTGTATGATTGAAATGCACTGTGTGAGTGGTTTGTTTATCTAGCGGGTGAAATTTTCCCTGTTTTAATCCCCCAGTTCGTTTCCGAAGGGCCCTCTGATTGACTGCGGGGGCATAATCATTAAACACATATTTTGTCTGACAAAAGCGTCCCTTGCAGGTCAGATAATGCCTGTATTGGAGCGAGGTTTTACATTGTGTATGGTTACGCCTACTCAGGTTGCAATGCTGTCCCCCTCAGCCATGGGAAAGTTGACTCTTCCCCATTCAAGTGACAGTTCTCAATGTTTACTCTGCCTGCCCTCAGTAAAGAAAAGTGATCTCGGCAGAGAATACACAAGTTAAACAGTTTAATGAGAAAGAGGCCCTCCTGACAATCTCCCTGTGTCGCGTCATGTCAGCCCACTAAAAAGTCAAAATCATGTTCCATCATGTTGGGCCCTTCTGGACAGCACGCCACATGACCTACATATTGGAGATGACTTTCCTTTATAATCACTTCCATTCATTTGCATGCAAAATCAACAAGTCTTTGGCCAAGATTAAAATCCCTAAATTAGAAAATCGCTTGAATAAAAGACTGGCTAAAACCATTGTGCAAGTGATTGAGTAAGATTATGAAACTTGTTTCTATTGTCCTCAGCTGTTTCCATATTAGCTAACAAGCAGTTTTAATCCATCAGTTTACACTAATGACAAAGTCCTCATTTGGTTTAAGGAGTGAATCCAGCAGCCCAGACAAAACCCTCTTGTGGTGTAGGAACCAGTGCATTATCAGTGCTCTGCTCCTCCGAGCCTCTTTAAAGCTGTGTTATTGTGCCCTGCCACTCATTATGTTTCATTTAGCGCTCACTGTTTTGTCGACAGATGCCTGGGTCTTTGTCTTAGACCTATTGTGGCATTCACATCTTATCAGGTAATTGCCTCATATTAGACAACGCACTGATGACTGTCTGAGCTCGTCTGGGGTGAGTGATGAGGGCATTCCTATTACCCCGCCAGGACCTTTACACACCCCCTTCATCAACTCCTATGAGGGACACACACCTTTTCAGCAGTACAAATCAAGTGGTAAGGTATTAGCAGTGTTTCTGTGAAATATTCAACGTTATATAAGCTTGGCTTGGGTTACAATATGCACCCCACTGGGGTGACTGAATACCCCACCTGGAGGCAGAACAATGTCTCAGGAGGCTCAGGTGTGATTACACCTCTGCAGAAACAGTAAGTGCTGCCCCCTATTGTCTGAGCTCCATCCATGGTCACAGGGTCAATCGTTCAAGTGACTGATGCTGCAAGCATTGCATAACTTTTGGAAATCACGGCAAGGTAAAGACAAGGCGGTGGTGTCCTCCCACTGAGCTTGCTTCCCCAGGGACCACAGGTGTGAGGGGTAAGAGGGCGCTATGTGCCGCCCCATGGGGCGGGGTAAATACGTAACAAGTCTAAGTCAACATAAAACCCCCACGGCAGACTAGGCCTGGTACAATGACAACGCAGTGAAGGCTGCTCTACCATTCAGGTGTACCATTTTTTGTCATCACCCCACCTCCTGTACGACACAGTGTACTGACATTGTACTAAGTGGCTACTGCTAACATCTCTATTACCCTCGACCTAATAACCCTGTGTCTAGCCGCACCCCTTTATTCTAACAATAATACCCAAGCCCCTCCCGATTACCACCGTATCCATAGTTACTTTTGTGCTGGCAAATTTTAGGCGCAAAGTAAACTTTGTATTACCAGGAACTGCATAAGATTTTATGTGTCTCAACAGATTGTTGCTTGGAAAATGTCCTGACTGATCACACTTATTCTGATAGAACAAACAGCTGTGAATCAAGGAAAACAAATCTGGCTGGTTAATATGACAGAACTTGCTAGTTTAAGATACATATATCCCAGATATAAGAATTAATGGCTTACCTTAACCTTTTTACAGGTGTGTACCATTAATGGCTACCATCACTGCATTTTAATGACTCCTATAAACTACCTGCTTGTCAAACTAAAAAAGATCCCTTGATTGCTGTCAGCTAGCCTTGTGACTTAGCAAATTAAACGTCCCTTAACTTGTTGATTCTAACGCTCTGATGCTTCCAATGGATTAAAATTTGAGAGCACGTAGATACTTGCGGATTCGAGGCATAACTAACGTTTCTCCACTATTCAACTTTCATTAAAAGTGTGAAATTCAAATGTTGTTTGGCTATTGAGCCACCGCCCCTAACAATCCAAATGGTTCCATTTACGTATTGACTCAGAGAGCATTAAGACTTGAATCCAAATGACCCTTTTTGCCTTTTGTGTTGCTGTGCCCTGCTGCCTCAGATGAATAGAAAGCTTCTCCTCGTCTGTGCTGCACTTCAGGAGGCCTTGACTAACTCAACTGCTAACTAGGACACTGTTTTTGTCCATGCCTAACAAATGCTTACATTGTGTTCAATTCTGCATATTTTATAATGCCATCATTGCTCATATTTATATGTTGGTAATAAAAGCCTCACCACTTATTTTCATACATGTTCTATATATTTCCTCTTCATGATTATGATGTGTGATCTAACTATCACTAGACTATGGAGAAATAGAGAAAGATTTTGAATCTATAGAATACAGAAGAATCTACACAAGAACAAAGAGAAATGTTTTCACTGATTCTAGAACATCAAACTCTCTACATACCTTGCTCTTCAAATCGGATGTTTTCACCATCGGTATATTCCTTAACTGAGAAGACATTTTCATAGTCATATTCATTCCCTTTGCCATGTTCCCGAAGCTGCATATGACGAACGCTCTCATTGCGCATGTGCTTCATGGAGCGTACATGCTGGATCAGATTAAGCTTGGCCTTCGTCGAGTAGTTGCACAATGCGCAGTGGTAGTACTTTTTATCTGAGCTCAGTTGGGTTTCTGAGTTTTGGAGGTGTTGAAACAGCTTAGCGTTGGCCTCATGGCGAGTGTTGGTGGTGTGAAGCTGTAGCTTGTGGATACTGTTCGTGTAATAATCACAAGCATTACATTTCAACTGAACAGGATTGCTCATGTTCATGTACTTGAGACGCCACTCGTTCTGCGGCCCGCCCTCTCGGATGTGATTGACCAGCTGCAGCCTCTGGAGATGCTTGTCCGTCTTGCAGTGCAGCTGGAAGTTGGCTTTGAGGTTGGTCTTGTAGGTGCAGAGGTTGCAGATGTAGGTGCCGCTGATCACTGTGATGCTGTCCTGGTTGCTCGCCTTGGTGCGGTCTATCTGCATGTGATTGTGCAGGATCTCCACGCCATCAGCAGAAAACACATTACACACTGAACACTGGAATATCTTTGAGGCTTCATGATTATTGTTTTTCAGATCAAGAGGTAATGCTGCTGGGTTGGGTATGTTGTTCTGAATGTTCTCCTTGGTGAGGTCCATGGGCAGATCACCCATGGCACCAGGGAAGGGGGCCATGAACATGGCTGGGTCGAAGAACTGTGGTATGGCAGCTGGGTTGATGCCTGGCGGCAGACCTGCGGCCATCAGGTTGGGGTCCTGCCCCAGCACGGCCATCTGATTGAGCTGGAACTGCATGTCTCGCTGCATGTGCTTGACGTTCTGCTGCAGTACCATCATGTTGTGCGTGTGCTTCTCACTGGTCATGTGAATGCGCAGATTGCGCGCCACGTTGGTCTCGTAGTTGCACACGTCGCAGCGCCAGGTCGGCTTGGGTTTGTTCTGTTTCTGCTGCTGCTTCAACATGTTGGGGTCGGGTTGTGTGGTTGGCACCGGAGGAGGTGGTGCTGGGGGCATCTTGATCTCGGTGGTGCCATTCTGAAGCTCTTGCATATTGTTGATGTGTTTGTCTGACTGCATATGAATGCTTAGGTTACCCTTGGTAGTTGTGGAGTAGTTACACACGTCGCATCGGTAAGGCTTGTAGCCACAAGTGTAAACCTCTCCGCGAGCAAGTCGTGGGTGAGGCTGATTGGCTAGGCAGTATATGCATTGCGTGTCACTCTCAGGGTGTTTCTCCTTCATATGAATCTCCAATGTCTCCTGGTATTTGTAATGCCAGTTGCACTTGGGACATTTCAAAGTCTTACATGAGTTTCGAGAGTGCATCATCGTCATGTGACCTCCGAGTGACCTTGAAGACCCAAGAATCATGTCACATTTAGGACACTCCACTCCCTGGTGGTTGCCATTGGGATGTTCATCGCATCCTCTCAACATAAGACCAGCCGCTGAGGTCATAGGAGGCGACATCATGGTCTGGGCCGAGAGACTGCTGAAGGCGGGTTGCATGGCGACCGAGGAGGGCGCGGGCATCCCAGGCTGTGGGCTGGTCAGTATACCACTGCTGTGAGACAGAGCGTTACCCATCACGCTGTTACTGGCACTGACCCTGGACTCTGGTGAGGTGGGAGAAGACATGTGCCTGCTCCGTTCAGTCTTATCACTATCACTAGTATTAGCACTGCTGGTACGCGGAGACGCTCCCCAGGAAGCCGCGGGGGAGGAAGCTTGTGGTTGAGCATGCGCGGTGGCGCCATGAGCACTGTCTTTACAAGTGGAAGCCTTTTTGTCCACATACTCCCCTCCTGCAGTAGCACCCTGATCGGCCATGGGATCACATCCCAGTTCTCTCCTCTGACAACTCCCTGCACCCTCAGGTGATAAGTCATTTGATGACTCCCTGTCCACAGATGGCACTCGTTTTGACCTCTTTGGCAGCTGCTCAGATGGCGTCGCCTTGGAGGTTGGATAGACATAACTGACGTTAGTATTTCCACTGGATATACTAGAACTGTACATTGAAGTGGGGAAGAAAGGTTGTGGCATGCTGGATGTTTCTTCGGGAGCATTCCGTGTCGAGTTATTTGGTTCCAAGAATGACATTAAAGGTTCTTTATCCTTTCCCAACCCCTGGATTATGGCAGATGCGTTTTTGGTGCCGATGATTTCGCGTTCATCGTCATTCAGGCTCATCCCATGTTCCCCTATGGCATGCGCTACGAAAGACTTGGCATATCCGAATGACAGTTTGCAGATGAAGCACATGAGAATGGGCTTGGTGGGGACTGTAGCCACGCTGGTGCCACCTAGCTTTGGCATCTTGGCTGGCTTTGGCCCATCCTCGTCATCTTCACTATCACTCTTTATATCGCTTTGGTTTTCACTGATACCACTGATGGATTTCTTTCCTGAGCGTACATCATATACACGATAACTATGCATGATCGGAGCCTCCGGCCGAGGTCGGGACTCCGGAGGAAACATGTAAAAAGTGTTCAAGAAGGCAGCAGGATTTCTTTGGATATAGAATGCATTGGCAATTTGAGGATATGAGGGAATCTGTGTGGTGTTCACCTTGCCACGTGAATCCACAATGATAGTGCCTTCTTGTTGCGGCACATCTAGTAATGAGTCCGAGTCACTGATGTCTGACTCCCCCTCAATGATATATGCAGAACCATCTGGGTTGTACACAATTTTCCCCTCAAAACTTTCAGCGTCACTGAGAACTTCGCAAGCCTCTACCGAATCTTTGGATTTCCTAAGTTCTATTTGTGTGCATGCATGATCCATATAATCCTCCATATTGGTAAACTCTTTTGAACATTCGCCACATTGTACATTGTCACTCGAGCGACTGCCACTTTCCTGAGGTGTTTGCGGGGTCAAGGGCCGAGAACTATTACTTCCTGGGGTCAGCGGTCTAGAACCGCTTCCTGGTGTCACAGGTCTAGAACCACTTCCTGGGGTCATAGGTCTTGAACTATTTCCAGGGGTGTTGGGTTGTGAACTATTTCCTGGGGTCACAGAAGTGCTTCCTGAGGTCACAGGCATAGGACTGGAGCTCTGAAGCTCCTCACTGTTCGTCTTTTGAGATTGTTTTTGTGGTGACCCCGAAGATTTCTCCTCTGGGTCTTTTGTTTGTGGTGAGGGCAGCTCTGGGCTACCATTTTGTTGAGTATTCACTTTTTGTGGAGGTATGCTTTCCTCTTCTTGAGCACCATTGATATGATTTTCCTGGGGTTGTGTCGCCCCACATTCTGTGTCATTTTGTTCTATTTCCCTTCGATCCTCCACCTTTCTGCTGATTTTATCAGAAGCAAAGATGTCATTATTGTTTTGTCCGTTGGTCCCGCCACAGCCAATGAGAGAGGCCTGTTGGGCTGCGGCCTCATTGGCAGCGGACTCGGCCATCTTTTTCAGATTCTCTAACAAGAGAGCATCTGATGACTCCACTTCCATCTTTTCTGTGGTAGGTGGCGCTATCGTCTCATCTTATATGGCACAACATTGTTATCTGAAAATACAGGAAACCACGATTAATATCAACTTGCTCAAAGACAGAAAAAAACTGGATCATTAAAGTTACACTTATTTACCATGTAATATGAACACAATTATCAAGGCAAAAACAAATTAAGCACAATTAAAACCATATGGTACACATTTAAAAGGAATTCTATATAATCAATGTCATATGATTCATTTAAATTAAATAATGAACAATGGCAGCAATTATCATTTATGTCATCAAATTAACATAGAAACACAACAGCTGTGCTTGGCGACAGCTCCGAAATCATATATGGGTAAGTAACGTACACACTATACTCTGTACCCTGGCCACTAATTAGCAGATCAAATTAAACCAACTCTATGACTCATTGTTTTATAGAACTGAACTGAAAAAAGTCGAGGTCTGTATATCCTGATGCATTCTTGACACTTAACTGGAAATAGCTAGGAGATGAGGGACGTCAAAATCAAATTCTACACCCAGAAATAAAACTATGGAATGTCACAGGGGCCATGTTATCATTACTCTAATAGAAGTCTATCCGCTGATTAAATAATTGTAAATGTTTCTGTAATGTATGAGTTCATTAAATATTCTGATACAACAATATCTGTATTAATATCTCTCAACATACTCACTATTCATGTAAAAATACAATAATAAAGGTAGGTTTCCAAAAATCAATGTAAACTTTGTAAACTTTGTAAACTTTGAAGTAGCCCCAAACCAGCAACAACTGAAAGCCAGGGATATCAAAGTGAAAGTGATTCAAGTGAGGTGGAATGTTACAAGGTGAGGGTGGTGTGTGTGTGTTCAGATCATGGTCACCTTGGAGGTGAGGTTAGCTGCTACCCACACCGAGGTGACCACTGGCCTACTTTACAAGACCAGTAAAGCTGTGTTGGCAAGTCAGGTAGTATTTATTGTAATCGGTGCTAGTCTATTCACCATTCACCTGATGGGTCTCTCACCTTGTCTGGCGGGGACTCTCATACACCCAGCTCACAGCCTGCTACCCACTCCTATACAACTTCTCTGTGTTATTGACAATCTGCCAAACCTAATAAAAATGGCCAACCGCTGCCAACAAGCAGCTCTGTCGTGATATACTATTCACTTCGCACTTGTCCACCATCAATCTTACGCATTCACATGGTTAGCATGAAGAAAAAAAACTTAACACTTCTCGTGAAAAATGGTTACACAAACCGGACACAGGTATTCTTGTGTGCACCGAGCCCGGATCCAAGTGTGAAATCTTCAGTTGTAGACAGCATTGTGTAACGGAATGGTGACTTTTTTCTCTCTACGGTGGTACTCTCATCTATACGGTAGTGTTTATATTGAACGTCCCTGTTTCTCTGCCTGGTACTTCATCTGCCAGCTGACTACTGTGTTGGCGGTCAGTCTCTCTCTCTCCAAAACACTCCCTCTGCCCGCTTGTGCTAATTTAACTAGGTCAGCGATTGTGTCAGATCTTGCCGCTCATTTCTAATTATGGCCACTGCTCTTTTGTCTCTGGCATGAATAGCACCACTCACTTCACTAGGCAAGCCTTTACAAGTCTTAACAAGGCCTTAATCCTTACTAAACATAAAGAATTTCATAAGCGGGGATGTTTAGGTGCTCCGTTAAGAGAACAATACTCTGGCTAATCCCCTATATTACTTGTTGATCCGAGCTGTGTAAATTGTGATGCCATCTGTTTCCTTTGATTTCATAAATCTCCTTGCTGGCCCGATGCAAGTTTGACAAAAACGGCTCAGGGCCGTTGACTCATTGTTTGTCTTCTTCAACAAGCCTCTTATGCTTTGAAAAAAGTCCTTAACTAAAGACATGATAAAAATCTCCTATAATTTTTTACTCACGTTGAACAATCAAGCGAGCTTTGACAGTTCCTGAACAAGTATCATTTGCGTCATGTGTAATATCTGCGAGCGGCGACCTTCATTTTTAACACGTCACTTTTTACACTAAATGGGGCGAAATTAGTTGTGGGCATAAACTAGTTTTTAGGTATAATTACAGCAATCAGGAATGGGGGACATATTACCATGGCTGTGAATGATTTAAATACCTCAGGTGCAGAGACTATGCCCCCTATACACTGTCAACCATTCTTGTCTCTTTTATTCGGCTTCACACACCTTGTAGTAATCGGTGGAAATGCTCTATAATTCGGTTTATTGTTTGGCAAAATTAAGCCCAGCTACCTGTTTGTTAGGCTGGGCAACATTCCACCAGTTGAGACAACCCAGCGAGATGTGTTAAACTTTGCCTGGCAGATCTGACCCCAACTTTTGTGATGAGAAGTTGGGGTCAAACTCAATCATGGTTGACATTTGCATATGAATAGCCATTATGGTGGCTATGTCCATGCTCCCACTACCTCCACCTAGACATTACATATCCTATTCTTTTCCACCAACCAGCATGCATCAAGTTCTATAGCACCCCGATATTGGTTTCAAATGCTCCGGGTGATTCTTTCAGTCCATAGTGCTGGTATTTTGTTCAACGAGGTCGGCGTTTCATTTTGTAATTATCAAAGCTTGAATCTTAATGAAGGTCTCTATAGGTGCAGTCTTATATGACGACTTTGGGCTTTGTTCAAGCGTACTGAATCATAACGCGATAGCTATATCTATGCAAGCTATGTGTTGTCCTTAGCCACCTTATAGAATACCAACAAATACAGAAGAAGTGCTGCAAACAGAAAAGAAAGACAAGGACACAAAAGACAGGCCCAGATCTCCATACATATTACAATGTGAAATTTCTTGACCTGATTCTGTTATTTTATATCAGAGACCGAAACACAGGGATAAAAGCCACCTATAAGTAAAACCTCTCGATTTGTAATTTGGATGAGTGCCAGGGATTTCACTGGAGGTGAGGGCATACCGGGTGGACTTACATTTCTAAATTGCAGCTACTTTACATGAGCACTTTTAATCGTCTTGGATCCTTGTCAAAAATGGCCCACAGGCTAGGTGGCTTACACCTGGTCCATTATTATACATGACATATCATCTGTAGAGAGATCCTGTCATTTGCTTACAATTGCATATACCGCTAATCAGGGCCAACATATTTACATATTATGCCTTGAAGATAAGCACGGCCCAAAGCCGAATAAACTGTTCATGTTCTGGTATGCATAATGTATTCAAATGATCTGTGGATTTCTAATGTTTTCCTTGTTAACTGCATCAATCAGAAGCGGTGCTGGTCTATGTTGGTACAGAAACATTGTGTTATCCATCAAGGGCTGTCAGGCCGTGATAAGAGGGCCTCCCAGGCTACACTGCAGCGCCCTCTATCTCACACTCTATCTATCCTCAAATATTGTTTGTCCTGCCATAAAACTTATAACAACTTTTTGGACTCATTCACTTATAGTGTGTGAACATTGAGTGCTGTGATATGGGTGATACAAGTTTATTTGGGATCAACAACCTCGCTGGGCTATTAAGCAAAATCTTCTGAGAAGTTGAAAATAACCAGTTTCATGATTGTTGTGGCATGATTTGGATTGGGTTTGATAGCCGTTAGAGTTTGTGAGGTCAGTGTAAGTGGATTGGAGGGCATGTGGCGGGAGGTCGGCATCTTGCCTCTGTGCAGACCTCACATCTCACTATCAGCACCATCGCTTGCCTCTATGACAAAGCCCTTTCATGTGGTAAAACTGGGCGAGTGAGCCTGTGTTGCTGTCCATGTGGTCATGTGACCCGTCTACAGCGTCTCGGCCCATAGAGCACCTCAGGGCCCCAGCACAGTCTCACAAGAACTGATACGGCCTTCTGTAGCCTGCCATGATAATCCCCCTGCTCCAGGCCATCATAACGCTTCATATCAGCACAGGCACCAACGTCAAAAACCACGCAGAAAGGGAGAATCAGTAATTAGGCCAGGCCGCAAAGTGGAGGGGTGAAGGGAGGTCAGACTGGCTCCAAACTGTCAAGAGGAATGAAAGATAAAAGAATTGGGTTGCAGGCTTTATGGTGCTCTCATCGTCACTACCTCTCAACGCTCTACAATAAACAGCCAGTGTAATTAAACAGTTGTAAACCCTGCCCTTTGTATTTCTCTGCTGGGCCAGTAATGAAGAATATCATAAATTCTGTGTCATTCCTGACAGTTATAAGTAGGGTTGAGCTTTGGGAGGTCAGCGGGATGTTCTGGGCATGCTCAGTGGCCGCCTATGTCTTATCTCTGACCTCTCCAGGCTGACCCTTTCCTCCGATGTCAGCCGCCAATATTTCTAATACTCCACCAAGCGTTCAGCTGTAATTCCATAACTTTGCTTGGCTTGCAAATGAGATTGTGAGATTGATAAGGGATGATGATTGCCAGAGCCATATTGCACCGTGGCTAGGACCTGCTGCAGCCGCCCCTGCCCCCAGCATCAGGGCCTGGGTAAACATGAAGCAGGCCTGGGGGGTGTCTGTCAGTACCCCCTCCCTGTCTCCTACCCTTGTATCATCATCTACACTGATACTGACCTATCAACCCTTCATCTGTGTCTGTGTATATATGTCCTACCTATCCTACCCCATGATGGCTGACCTGTCCAGCGATCAGGGCTCATCACTCAGGGGCTATCACCCCCTCCCCCTCCACACCATCCTACTCCCACAACACACCAGAAATCATACTCTGGATATCGCACCATCATAACCCATATCTCTCATCTCCCCCCACTGGGCTGCAACCAGGAATCCACCCAAATATCTGCCATAAGCGCCATTTATATGATTCCTTCTCAGAGGTTCATAAGATCTGCTCCTGAGCCATCTTGCCTGTCAGAGTTTGACCCTATCAGACATAGTAATCTACCACAACATGATTAAACCACCCACAGCCTCATGATGCAGTATAGAATATATACGCACACATATATACAAGGAGATGTCCGCTTGTGACAAGTGGTGGAAAGAGATGAAAACTTAGAAATGACCTTCATCTTATAAAATAACTATCTGCCATACTCCTCCATTTGTGTATGTATCTTGTTGAGGATCACATACAACCTCTCTTGTCTAATCAGATTCTCCTGAATTATTAAGCCCACCTTTACAAAGTCATACCATACCTCATGAAATATAGATACTGCTGTTACTAAATACATATTTGCAGGTCATGTTTTTATGCAAAAATTGTGCCTGTCTGGTGGTAACATTAAACTAATAGTGATCAGACCTGACTAGGCACAGATCCCTGTCTAACACCTCCTTTGTTCTACTTTCCCTTGTTGATTCAACACAAGGACAGCTCACGTCGATCTTTCCCATCTTTTGTTGCCGCTTTGTCTTTCTCTGTGGCTTTGTTTTTCTGGGGGTTTTTTTCACAGAAAATCATGAACAGGTAGGATGCCAGGTAGGGCTGTAATGTGCCATAAAAAGGCGGCACGACACACAATGGGAGGGGTGGCTGGCAGCTGATGGCTTGGTGGCATGACTGGTTTGATGTGCCTGCGTGGCTAGCTCTCAGCTTGCCTGCGAGTAGGCCACACATACACATCATCTGCAAGTATGTGCAACCCAAGACACTTGCGCATTACACCACAAATAATACTGGCCGGAAATAGTACATCTCCTCAATAAATGGCTCAATCTCGGCCAATAACTCCCTATATTGAACCAGGAGGCAACACTAGTGAAGATATATTCCACTGTGTTTCATGACTGATAACTGCAACATTCGTTTTATCATTCTGTTTGAGGTTGATCATTTTGCTTACAGAATAATTATATATTAATTAATCATTATTTTGAATGACATTTATTTTGACCTTTTCTGATGACGACTTCCCTGACCTTTTTCAGTGACAATCAGTTTGTCCATTTCCAATGATGCCAAACCTGATCAAGTTCCCTGAGAGCTTAAAGCAAGCACCCGGCCTTATATTAGGACATTTTTATATGGCAGCGTGGCATAGACAATAGTGAAGTGTCATCTTGCCTTTGACAAAACAAAGCTGGTAGTCTGAGCATCTCTACCTGTGTGCAGCATGTGGCATGTAGTCGGCCTGGCACCGCGGCCCCATCTCGTACCACGTAATATAACAACTCAAATCATAACAATGCCTCAATCATGATATCGGCAGGGCCATCATAAAAAAGCTGGCAAGACCCTGATAGTGTCAATACCATATCATGATGCCAGCCGTATTGAAAATTGTTGATTACGGCAGCTCTGCATTAATCATAGCAGAGCGCCTCTGTTAATTAGCTAAATGGCGAAGACTGGGGGAGCCTGTGTTAATGAAAGGAGGTCACTGGGTTCGCTTAATTCTCTGTGTTGCCCTGCTACCTGTGTTGTCTGCATTGAGGTGCAAGATGACATGATGACAGCCATGCCTTGACATCAACCCATGTGAAGGTGGACTAATACTCCCAATATCACTCGCACACAACAACCGGCTCTTATTTCTATAATCATATGAATTTACACAAGAGCTTTCTAATATGCCAGTTGCTCTTCTCAAATATATAAAGCTTGATTCTGGAAAATGGGACAGAGTCTGAGCGAGGACATTAGACAAGTATGAGATGGATATTCATTGTTCACTATAAGGCCACAGAGTACTTGTGGCTTATTGGATCAAGCTAAGTCTAAGCTGTGACCTTCTCCGATGTTCCACTCATTCTACATCAATAACCAAGTAATAAATATACAGAGAAAAACAATATAGATTCTGGCCAATTCTAAAGTAATGAGCCAAATCAAGAAAGTGGAAATTTGAGAATCTATAAATTTTCATTTAAAATTTCTCGAGATTGTTAAAAATTAATATGGAGACAAAGAAAGATTCCAGCCACAATGGAAATTGTTAACAGCTTCTTTTTGCGAGGTAGTGTCAGTTTAAGTATTTTTCATATAAGAAGAAAAATTCAAACTCATATTACACCACTCAACATTAAGCGCTTACCTCTTGATTTCTCGCATTTCATTAGTAAGTCCAGGTTTTTAAAAGTTGTCATTAAACAGAGAGAAAAATGAAGAAGGTGAAAATGTAGAGATATATTTTTAATAAAAGTGATGTCATTACAAATCATAAGTTCAAGAGTAGAATGTATCTTGCAGGTGTCAACATCCTAGATATAGGAAGTCTCCGATATTCTCTCATTTATGGATGATGCTATGTGTGGGTTGTGGAAGCTTTAATAACAAGCACATCGATCCAGTCTGAGGCAGGATGTGAACTTGGGACTGGTTACTGATGTCATTTCTGTCTCTCCTAAATTTGCATTACACTATATTGACAATACTTGCTTCAAAAGCGATGTGACTAAGTACTTATAAGCACAGTTCACACACAGGTCTTATATTGGAATCTAGCCCATATCATTGTTGCATATATCATGTTGAGCACATACCATACATCTGCATTTCTTCAGATCACCTGCACATGTTAGAATTATCACTGTGATGTTATGATAAGGATGTGCAATTTTCCCCCCATGGACATCTTACCATTACAATGTATAGCCTGCAGTGTGACTGGTTCAAAGGCAGCTAACCTTCATTTAAGTCATTTTGTGGAGGTCTAATCAGTCGCTTGGTCGTGAGTCTCGATCTGACGTGTGATCATATTAGCCGATTGCTGCACTGATAAGCGCAAATGAACGCTACATTTTCTTTGTCACTGCCTGCTTTCTATGGCATATAATTAAGGTGCAGCCTCATTTTTTTGCTGGTCTGCTGGATGCCCTGCAGTCATGAGAGGCAGGACAAGACTGGCTCCTCTCTAACTAGCCTTTTTACTCCTCCTGAGATGGCTACCTCCCCGTATAATACAGGATATTAGATGCAATTCTCTGGTGCCACCTCCACCACTCATGGAGTGTGCCATTGTCACACACACCACCTCTATCTCAGTGTAAGCACTGTGCACACTCCAGTGTGGTGCCACGGCCTTGCTCCAGCCTCCTTATCTGTGTCTCTCACTATTATATACCTTCATAATGACACCTGCCCACCAGCTCCCCCCTCTCAAAAACAGTCTCCAACTGTTTCATCTTCTGCTGCAAAACCTACTGCAGAATCGAATTATACAAACTTACAATACATCGGCATGGATATGCCTTGTACTGAAATCAAATCTGGTTATACTTTGTATTCTTGTGTTGAGCCTGTGCATTCTTTCATTGTCACTGGCTTTTTTCCTGATGTCCACAGATATACATCCATAACTATGATATTCTCTCAGGCTATAGTATTCAGCATCATAAATACCATCAAATTCCTAGTAACATTTCCCCAAAACACTTCTAATCCATCAGATTACAACTCTAGTCAACAGAAAACGATTTCTATCAATTAACTTCCTGAAATAATAAGTAAACGAAAATAGAACAATGTGGGGGAAATGCTATTTTTTTTTTCTCTGTAGTTTACTCAGCTTCTCTGTGTATAGGTTCATGTGGGAGCAATGAAATGAGGAGAGTTGTCGTCAGACACAGGTATACTGTGCAGGTGGATGTCTCGTGATGAGGCGAGGGGCAGTAACTGCGTGCAGGATGGTACGTATATGGCAGCCAGTATTTAGCAAGTCATTTGCCTGCCACGTCTCTGAGTCATATCGGCAGAATGTGAAACCCTATGAATGGCGTATTGTTTGGCTTTGTTTTAGTATCTTATATGTCATGGGAGATGTTCAGTTTTGCACGTTACATCTTGCCGTGCTGATCTGTTAGGCGATCCTCTTCCAAAGAAACATGGCTCCCGCAAAAGAATGGCTTTTTGTTGCTTTAATGGCTTGGTTTTAGAGAAGAAGACAAAGGACGAAGATTACATACGCATATGTGCACAAAATAATGTGCAAATACACATGATTGCGTCTGCGCCTGGATCCTTACAAAACAAAACTTGTATAGAAAATGACTTGTGCAATTTTGAAACATTATAATGCCACTAACAGAACATGTGGATTTCATTAGTCATGAAACATTTTTGTAATTTATGATCTAAGCTGTAACATTGGACACGTTGGCATACTTTACAAATTCATTGGAATGTTTTCTTCAAAGAATTTAATTGCTTTTAGCTTATGAAGTTACAAATGACACTGTTCCATGATGGACTTTAATATGTGCATGTAAGGAGATCCAGGAGTGAATTTATATCCACTGAGGCATCTTCAAATGATCTATAGAATGAACCGAATTAGTCCTAAGCTTGCATGGTTTTATGATTATGTTGAAGAGGATACATAGCATGTGTAGCAGAAAAATTCCAAAACTTATGGATTTGACACAGGATACACTTCACATTACAGTAAAAAAAATGTCAAGGACAATGTCATGATATCTTTATTATCAGTGATCGTCCCTGAGAAAACTCTGTGAATACTATTTAAGAGAAATGTCAATTTTGATTTCATGTCGAAAATTAAACATCGATAAGGACACATTTCTCTTTTCTCAAATATCAGAATGTCACACTGATCCATGAAATTTTGAGGTTCACAAAAAGGTGGTGAGCATGAAAGTTTTCTGTAGTGAAAAGAGACGTGTTGTAAATCACAAGCAAAGGAGTCTATATATAGCACGGCGGAGAGTGTAAGCGATCCATGAACACCACAGAATGCCCAGTCACACCTCATGAACATCTCCCACCAACGCTGACGACAACGCACAGTTTGCCATCGCTTACCTCTGCTTCTGTCACCTCTCACCTTACTTTGCCGTATAGATACTCTCCGACATGGATATATCAAACACCATTGAACAATACATCTATAACATTAAGGCAAATAGATACACCCTGTAATCCAGACTATCAAACTTGTTATCAACAGCTCCTGCCTTCTTTTGAAATAACCTTAGGCTTAGTACCATAAACTCTATTTCTGATGAATAATAGACTTAGACACAAAGATGATTAATTATGTGAGCTTCAAATTTTCCTCGTGTAAAACATTAACTAAAGGGCCAGTGATATAATTGTCGTCAAAATCGTATTAAGGTTTTGCCTGGCTTTGTATGATGTAATCCTGTTTAATTAAGTATGATGTAACATCCTAAAAGTGACTTTGTGTGATATAACCAAACAAGAGTTATAAACCATTCTCTTATTCACTTGTTTTTAAAACAGACTAAAAATTAACAGCTAAATGGCATTTACTCTGCTAAATCAAGTTAAAAAATATCAAGTTGGGAATTCTAATGACAATGAACACTTTAAGGCCTGCAGGCGCAGAGACACACTTGACATCGGCCAAATCATCTCTATGCAGTTTATGAAATTAAAGCCAAAGTGTAATGTGATAAGAATCTGTTTATGAGGGGAGAATATTCTCAGGTGGATTGCGCCCTCTTCACATCCACATCTGCCTGTAACAAGATTAATTTCCCTCAAAAAGTTTTGCTTTTACTCATCTTACGTTTTTCTGTTATTAGTCATCATTATTAGGATGCCGCAGCCTTCTGTATCAAAACATTGCCGGGCTTTTCTTGTATCATCCAAAAACTCAAAGACAACACTCGCATCCGGCATGAAATTACACATACGAGGGGCATTCCAAAGGTTTACGAGACAACTTCAACACACTTGACTAAAAGCTGGGTACAATCTGATAGTGCACACACGGCTCTAATGGGCATTGTTCTCTGATCAATAAACATACTTCAATCACGAATAAAAGAAACCATCTCATTTTCCTCCCAAATATCACATCCATGCCAAATACATATATCTCTGTGTTCTATAAGGACAAAATGGAAGATTAGCAGAATGGTGTTTACATTTGAGGCTTATAGGAGATGGATGTTCATATTGTGTATAGGAATTGTGTTCATGTCGGTGATTATCAGCTACGATATACTCCATGCAATTAATGCAGCAAGAAATTACAAGTAGCCAATTTTTGGTTTGTGATTTACTGAGCGCTTGTTAACAAGACAAGATATTAGCTGACATAAGCACATTTATGAGATGACCCCTGCTTGTAATAAACGCTATCCTCTGCTAATATTCATGAGTTTGGTGGGATTAATATTTGTGAGGGGTGTAATGAGTCAGAAGCCAACTTGTTATGCTGTGTATGAATAAGTGTACAAAATGGGAATTTGTTTGTTAATTAGGCAGTGTGGGCCTTAATGAATGCAATCAGGAGAGGCCAGACCAGGCGAGCTAACAGTATTATGAAGGCAAGCCGTATGCTGATTGCCGACCATAATTATATATAGGAGCAAGTTGCACAGGCTACAGACACTGTTACCATGGGGCTTTGTGATCAAAGTCGTTAAATGACCATCGCAAATTATCCAAATATAGCGCACAAACTCGGCAAATGAGGCCATTCTATGATTGAGTTGGGGCCCCAATGATGGCAGATAGCGGTCAAGAAAATCAGAAAGAGTCCAGGGCACGGTCAGGGATTCCAATCAAATCCCTCAGGCATATTTGTGTCGGCATTGGATCTCCTGTTAGGAACCCCCAAGACCTAAACTGCTAGTTGGTCGGGTGCAGGATCATTGGTCAAGCGCACAATGTCATTACAGCCTTTGTGACCCATTTGGCTGGCTTCATGGGATACCTGAATGTGCTAGAGGAGAGCACCTCACTCTCCCACCCATCATCCACTGCCACCAAATCACCACCAAATCATTTCACTCTCTCAAATTCTCTGACTAATGTGACAATTAAAAAAAAAAGTAAGAGTGACTAACTGACATTATGGAAAAATTCCTCTGCAAAAGCCCAAGCAGGACAGTTACTCACACCAGAAATATTTAAAATCTAAAAAAACCCAGGTCCTGATCAAATGCTTGCTGTTCACCCATGTCATGGTCACAGTTCTGTTCCTATATTCATATTCAACACACTGATGTCTCTATCACAGAAGAGCTAAGCCACAAACCTGTCAAAGTGCTGAATGGTACAACTCCGCTTAGAAAAACGCAAGCCATCCTCATGCCAGTAATCCTTGCCAAACTTTGCCGCCACGACTGTGCAGCCATTGGCAGAAGACCGGAGTATTAATAGCGATCCTTCATGGGCAGTAATCATAACCTGCGCGATTGGGTCAGTGCCGCTCTAGACGCTCACCCCCTCTAACCTTAAATCTCTGTACTAACCGGAGTATGGACAATGCGCACTATGAAATATTACAAATGTGGCGCAGTTTGGTTTGAGTTTGCTGCTGTGAGGGTGTGATTGGTTTTGTGGTGAATGGGAACATGTCAATGGTGGATATATATATGGGACCGTCTGCTCAGAATATTCTGATCTGGCAAGCAATGTCTAGTTGCAGCCATGTGCTTATGTTGTGCTTCCATTGACCCAGTCGGGTTACTGTACCTGTCTATAGTTCCAGTCAATACAATCCTTGTTGTGTCGGCAGTGGCCGGAGCCATGGCCTCGGTCCAGCCGTCTAGCCAGCCAGCCACACAGCCATGCGCTGGTCACTCACGGAAGTGTCCAGTGGCATCGCCCGGTTAGATAGATCCGGTAAGTGTGATGCTCCGTGATGTGATCTCCTCAACGCGGGCGGCGGCGGGCGGGCGGGCGTTACGGGGAGCATCACCCGGGTGTGCGCACCACCCAGCCAAGCCAAGCCAGCAGCCCCCGTCAGCCACTGTCCCTGCCTCCGCCAGACCTGGTCACAACAATCGATCCTAACCCTCAACAAATCGCCTGTGTCAAGCTACCGCTAGACATACACCAACACAATATAGACGGAGAAAGAGGTGGACACTTACTAGGTGTATGGTTGGTATGTATCCAGGCTACATGGTAGCTCCTTCCTTGGTCATCTGAGTGGGTACTATCCGTGACTGTGTTATGATACTACTGTGTGATATGGCCACGAGTCAACTGGTCGGCAGCCTCATCATAACTGACTGTGCTCAACGTATCAATCTGGGGAGACTGCCTCTCCTCAAATGAGGCAGCGTGGGAGCGCCAGGCCTTATGATTATTGTCTTACTGAGCTCAGCGCTACACACATCCTGCTGATGGACCAATTATGCCAATTGCGGCCTTTCTTCTCTCTGCCATCGAGCGGGTAAGCATGTGCTCCACGCCCCAGCGAGCGCGGCCTCAGTATTGTCCGCGGCGAGCAGGTCGGTCATTTGTATCGCTGTGCAGGATTGTGTGAAATGCCACTGGTATAATGTGAGCAAACAGGTGATATCACGTTCATTAGGCGCTCGCAAGTTCCTCCGCTGCCCCAAAGTCAAACCAAACAAACTGGGAGCTTCTCTGCTTACATTTCAACAAAGACGAAGCGATGTGGACTCAGGGTTGCATTCCTTACCTTCAATGCAAACACTTCTGTCCATTACAGGAACAATGCAACAAGTTGTTTTTCTGCTTCACTGATTTCATGACAACCTTCACAATGTGTCCATGGCGTGGTTCATTAATGTGTGGTAAAAAAAAAACCAGGATAAAGTAAGCTCAGCCAATGTGAGATATTTACCTGCTTCTTTGTTCTGCTTCACTTCATAGTTAATATATATATATCTCTGCACTTATTATCTTCATCACGTATAGGTGGTTTTATGCAGAAAATCTCAACATGTGGAAATAGTGGGGGATTTGTCATCAGGTGCGGAATATTATAATGTGGTAGGTAATGTGTTGCAAAAGTCCACACACAAACCTAGACTTGAGGTCAACTTTATTATCCGGCACAGCTTTCCCCAATATATATTTGTTCATGAACGCTCAAGTTTACCCAAGGTCAGCGCCAGTGACCCAATGCTAATCATACCCTCAAAGCCTAAAACTTAAGAAAACAATTCCCATTCAAATGCCATAGAGTGGATCAGAATGGTGGGGTGTCAGGAGGAACTGGACGAGACAAGACATAATTATTGAAATTGGGACGTGGCCATGGCGGCCCATACACTTGTCAAGGCTGGGTGCTGCGGCCAGATCTCTTGATCACATTTTATTCAGTTTGGGCCGAGCGTTGTTAACATGAGGTCACAAGAGATCAGAATAACCGCATTATACATTCCTCGCCAGCGTCATTCCCACCTTTCATTGCTAAGTACACATTTGAAAAGATTGGACGCATTGTCTGTTTTTCAATTAGCCTTCCAAGACACGACCTGTTTCACATTTAAATGAGAGGGGAGCAGACCAGTTCCTTTGGACAGCCCCAAATTAAATCATTTTCTCCCCCATCTTCTTGGCTAGCCGACTGAAACTTGACGGAACCTAATTCTAATGAACAAATATCCTCCACATCTGAGTATTAATGCATGTCAACGGCCATGGCTTTCTCGCTGACATGTCCAGTAGCTGCTGCCTGTGAATTTCGATTAATAATTAATATCTAGATGGCGTTATGTGTCTGCGAGTCAGCGGTGGTCCCCCATCCCTCACTTATACTTTTGACGTCACCTATTCCCTGTGTGAGTCAATAGAAACTTGCCTGTGGATTTGGATCAATTTTGAGCTAATTGTTCATAAGTTCCATCCGGGCAGCACCAGCGAGCAAAAAGGCCCCCTAGAACTTCACAAAACGAATTAATTGCCCCGAACACCCTGCTTTCGCAATTAGATTTGGTGCTAATGAATGCGGCTCTCCCATTGGCCAGTTGCTGTGCTGGGGAGAACAAGACGGCAAATCAAATATGAAGCTCAGCAAGTGTTGTGCTCCTTGTTCAAACACATTCAAAGTGTGCTAATGACCTCTCTGCCCCTTGCTCTCCTTAATACAGCCATATTATGCATCTCTGGCCAGCCTCTCTGGATATAGCACTGGTCCCCTCTCATCACTTCACACGGTTTGCTATCTGGTGAAAGTGAGGTACCCAGTTGCTATATGTATAGATGTGTATACATTCATCAGGTGTAAGATGGTGATAGACTTATATCTCATACACATCCATGTCTCACCTCGGGTCCAACAAACCTCCACATTAAACAACACCACAGATGCTCAGTACACATGGCCCAGTGTATAACCTAGCTAATTACAAGCAACCAGCTCAATATATAGCAAGTCATTTGTACGTACAGGGGTGCTGTCAAATATTAGTTGTATGCTCAGCCAACTAATGAGCTGGTGCAAGGATATCTGACGGAGCCAAATGAAATGAGGTGGAGCACTGTAGCAATGTGACCTGTCAGAACTACTTGGTGGAGATGACAAGGTCCCCAGTCAAGACAAGGGGAGTGAGGTCAGCGCGGGGAGAGGCGAGAGGTCCTCCCACCACATGCCCTCTAGCCCCCTGACATGCAGACCTATGCTGACCTGCCACCAACTGGTCTCCTCTCATTACGTCTGTATCCGTGCAATATGGCCACCCGTCAATTTCTATAAGGCCACATAATCACTGCGATCCCGTCACTCTGCTTTGCAGACCCTGCCGGGCCCTGATTAAAATTCTCTAATTACACAGCATTAATTCCCTGCCGACCAGGTCGCTGGCCAGGCCAAGCAATCAATGCTCCGCAGTCTTGTTGTGGAAATATTTCTAAATATGTGGGTGATGGCATATTGGGCAGTGCTGATAGCCGGGGCAGACATGTGATTGCTGACACTTATAATCTCACTATTTCACCCATCATATATTGATGCCGATCAGAATGGCTTTGGTGGTCTAAAAACAGCTTAATCTAAGCCCAGTGTGAGCGCTTCAGCTATCCTGAGGTCAAAGGTCATCAGGCCACTCTGGGTTACTAGGGTTACTCTCGGTTACCATGGGTTACATGCTTCTAACAGCGAGGTCATAAACACAAGGCTCTACTATCCAGTCCCCCGGGACCTGACTCTGTCCTGACGTCAATGCTGTAAAGTGAGACAATGAGAGTCCCACACTCCTCTGGTACTAACTGGCCTTCCCCGCCAGTTGTGTGTTTAATAACTGGAGTGGATCAAGCTTTGCCCCGTCCCCTCAGACTGTTCCCAGCCCTCTTAGTAGGTTGTGATTTAACCAGACTCTCCGCCCTCGAGTGCCCCTGCCCTGTTTGTCTGCACTGCTCATTTTTTCATCTCTCCCCCTGGATCTGTTTAATTACTGCTGCATACCTTCTCCAGTCCACTGCAACTCATTCCAATTTCTATATAAATATAGCACAAAGGTAAACACTGGGGTGATTCGAGAAAGTAGTTTCCATGGCAACGGAAGCCAAAATCTGGCTGGTAGTGCAGGAGATAATGACTATGGTTGAATGTAGTATCATGTGGCCTGGTCGGGGTCAAGGATTATAGGTGGCGCTGGCGAGGCCTAGTGCCAGTCCACCACGCTGTGACGTTGCAGGAAAAAGTCAAACTTGCTGTGACCCGTCTTCCCAAGTGGATGTGACCCTCCCTATGTGGACAACAAGTGCCTTCCTGAAACCAAAGCCAAACTCCGACAGAGCTGCTTCCTTGGGGCTCGGCATCCTCTGATCCCCCGACATGTCAGAAAACAAAAGATGCATCAAATTAACACTGTTACCTAGCACTCCCCACATGATGGAGACGTTCACAGCGTAGGAGAGGCGCCATCTTGTAACCCAGTCATCACCACCTTATCCTGAGCTTGGTGCAATTATCAACATGGCCTTTGCTGTATTTCCTTTTTCTACAATAGTCAATATGAGGTCTATTTCCTGCAGATATGCGAATGTCACGAGGAGACAATCATCATTATTGGTGACACCCCTCAGCATACCCTGACTAAAATGTCTGCCCAGAGTCACACCCGGCCAAACCGCTCCAAAACGGCAACAAGGACAATCTCATTGTGCCCATTATCAGATAATAACTTGCAATCACAAATGTGATGACTTTTCATTGCTGGGCAGGCAAAAGTACTGTGTGTGCGTGTAATATGGGCAGAAATGAGATGCGGGGACATAATGACCTGTGAATACTACGGTGTTATTAGGTGGCGACAGCCTCCTCCTCCGCTCACCTACCAATTTCTCTGCCCATGTACTAAATTAAGAAAGCTAAGGTGGTTCGCTTTATAATCATACTTGGCCGATTCTGTGCATTGATAGAAAGTAGCAATGCGATTGCGCTGCCTCCTGGGGGCTAAGTTTTAGCCGCCATCATTATGGGCCAGTATTTCTCTAACACTTGAGCTAACACCATCTTAACAAGGTCGCTTCATCTGGAGGCTCCGAGCATGTGTGCTCTATATCCTTCATCTTAGAGAACAAACAAAATCCCACATTGGTGCCAGACCCGTGAAAAGGCGCCATTAACATAAACTCACTCCACACATATCGGAATGTCAAACTTTATTTATGACCTGGCTGACCTTGGTGTTGACCTACTTTGTGTTCTCGACAAGAAGTCGTCACCAATCACTGCGTAGATCAAACACTCACGTCTGAATTTACGACCAGGAAATCTCGCTGATTACCAATCAATACATAGAAACGCCACACCAATAAAAATCCTCCTATCATATTTCACCAGCAAATCTGTTAAAAACCGCTACGAATGAGCACGACCTGGGTGATCCTGCATAGCCAATGCTCTTGACCACGACAAATGGAAAGCCTAAACAAATACTATGTCAAGTTCTGGCTGACTGACTTAAATGACTTTTATATTGAAAAGCCTTGCACCATTAATCTGTCCGCAAAAAGATATATGTGTGTTGAGTAAAGCAGGAGTTCATGAAGGCGAGATTTGTCTTGGTGGGTGGAGAAATCGTCCATGTGCACGTCATGACCTGTGGCTGGCTGACTATGACCCACTCTACATCTCTATCATCATGTCCCCAATGCTTCTCCACACATCAAACACTACTGCCTCCAATCACTTCCCAACTCTCAAACAATATCCATATACCCCATGCCATACACCAGGCTAAATTCCATTCTATCCTCATATTTGTGCCCATCAAACTTCTATATTAAATTCCATTCTATTCTCATTTTGTACCCATCTAACTTCTATTCTTCAGTGTATCACAATGAAAACTTTAGCCCCATGATATAAATGAAAAACATGTACCATGCAATATGACTCGGTATCTTTATGATTGATTTCAGAAATCATCACTTGACCGTTGACTATAAAAGCTTTATAAAGTATATATATTGTCAATTTACTAGCTTATATAAATATTGTGAACATAATCTGTCTGTTAAGAAAGATGTTACCTCAATATACTGATTTTTACCACATGTGTTTCTCTCAGCCTCTGTATTCAGATAATTCCCAGATATACAGGTGTATATATTTGCATCGTTAGTATTCCTTACATTTCATTTCCCCAGAGCACAATAGTTGATGTGCATGTGTCTAATTGTTAAAATAGTAACCTTCAAAGTTGCCTCCTTTCTAATTACACCCAGTTAATTGTTCTGAGGATGACAGTGGCATTTTGCATGGCAATTTGTTTGATATTTATGCTTGGAGAGTGGTGAGCACTTGCACAGGTTGACAATGTCGCTGTAGAGATGGCAGTCTCAGACGTAATAGGCAGATCATGATCTTGTTGGCTTTCTTTATGAGTGTAATGTGAACACTTATTAGCTGGAATTAATTACAGAAATGTGGAGATTAATGAGCAGAGGAGTGTCTCATTCCTATCAAAAACAAGCAGTCACTTCTCATTTTAATCTGCAAATACACAAACAATACTTTTTTAAGTATTGCAACAGACAAGCCACATTTTTTTCCCTGTGAAATGATAATGTGTCAATGGGTGATTAAAAGCAAATCAGATCAGATGATGTGGCTCTGGTTATGAGCAGATCGTGTCGTTCTGATATCCACCATGAGCTGTGTATCCTCGTGATTATTGAAGAATTCTTCCATTTATAATGTGATTTAATCACTTTCCAGGGTGGTTTTTAATACAATATACTTGGCCAATCTGTAATGAATACAATGCACATTTGTCTCTCAGAATTCTTTTTATTTCTACTTCTGCAGATTAAAAGTTTGAAAAGAATAGTCCTGAACTATTTAAAGTTATGTTTGAATGAAAGAAAAGTTTAAATGTTGCAATGGAACAATGCCACTTAAAAAAATATCATTTCAAAATCACCATGATTATAAAACCTGGTGGAAATAATTTTTTTACAAAATATACCAGTGTCTGTGACAAAGATGGGGAAATCAGTATAATGTGCCTGCAGGAGAAATATTTATATTAAATATGAGTATAATTTATGAGGCAGTAATTGAATGCTTGCACTGGCCTAATCTGTGGCATAAGAGCACTATTCTAATGCAAAGTAATTATCAGCAAAATTATCAATATTATCTGTTTTATATTTATAGAACAAGTCTACATCAGTATTGACAAAATTGTTTGGCTTTTTTTTCATAGAAATGTGCAAAAAATTGAAAAGTAAATCTTGAGCATCAGCAATATAAAAATGACTTAAACAATGCTAATAATAGTTATCCATTAGAATTTAAGTTTATATTTTTATCCAGATTTTCGCATTTCTAAAAGTTAGTTCTGGTACATAGCTATATATCTATTTTGTTTAAGTGATGTGTTAAAACACTGTTAAAACACCTCTTTTAAATGTATCTGCCAGATTATTTAATATGTCATAGTTCTTCTGTCTATTAAACTTTACTTTAAAAATGTCCTGTAAATCAAGCCTAAGTCGTACATCAAAACTCTTTGAACCAAATAAGCAAATGCTAAGCAGGCATTTAAAAAAGTTACTCTCATTGTTCCTGACAATTAAGCATACCATAATGGCTGATCTTAGGCTTTCCCCTTCTTCTAAAGCCCATACTGAAGTGACCAGCCGGCCTCCAGGTAGGCCTGGGATGAATATCAAAGCCTGACTTATCAGGTGGGGTATAGTTAGAGATAAGGTCTGGCAATACACTCTCATTCATTCCCTGATACCCTTTCACTACTCTATGCCAGCTCTGTTTTTGTTTTCAAATATTTTTCACACATGACTTGTTCTTAAACAGGACGGAGGGTGTTTAACTTTACTTGTCAGGCGTGCTGCTGTCATTTGCTGGACATTTTTGTTAGTAATTATGTGGGTAGCATTTTTAATGAAAGTAACCCTGTTCGCAGTGCACATTTGCTAAAACACCCCCTAATTTGAAGAGACCCTTTCAGTCTTGCATCGTTGCTGGTCCTCATGATAAATACAAGGTGGAAATTTGCCAGAGATACTTCCCCATAAAGGATCAAACTTTGACCGCAGTAAAAATACCCACTTTTGTCGAGTCAGTCCCACATTCTTTTATTTTTGGGGGTTAATTCTTCTGATTACACCTACCTTCATATTTTGACACTTCTGAGTGGCACAAAAAACATAGCCCTCTCCGCAGCCGCTGCTGTTTTGGTCTTAATAGCACCCTTCTCAATGAATCGAGTTAAGTTTTCTTCATGGGAACAATGTAGAGGCCCGACGGCATTACAAGTTTTTTGTGCACCTGACTGCTTCATTCTGAAGGCTAATTGCAGTGTAATTAGGAGCCCGACCGAGACCCCCTTCTTCCACCATGACCCACTAAGAGGACATTTGTGTAGGCAAGGACAATAAGAACGCTGTTATTACTTTACTTCTCACTTCCCCGTGTTCAAACATATCCAAGTCTTGCCTTCCTATGTGCACACTTTTCATTAATGCAATTTTAATTACAGATTAATTTGCCGACGAAGCCTAAGAGCCGGTAACCAAAGCAAAGCTGTTTGAGCTTTTGACCGGTGTATTCACAAGTGATTTAACACCCAAAATGGCCCCTATTGTTTCTCACACTCGCAATAACCTACTTCCTACGAACATACCTGAATCAATCTGCCTTGAATACATCAACTCTTCAATCCTAAAAAACAAACCTTTACTCTCATTTTATTTCAGAAATATAACCCAACCAGAGTGGTTTAGTCATCAAATAAACATCTTGCCAATCAGAAATATAAAAAAATCTTTTGTCTGCATTATTTACCTAGTTTTATTTGAAATTTGAGAGACACCTGTGATTAAAATCGCCTTTTGTGTCTTTGATTTTCTGCCGAGGTTGAAAGGTCACAATACCTGGGAAATGACCTGGGTGCTAATTAAACTCTCTCTGTGTTTGCTCTGCTTTAAGTCCGAGCTAAATTAAATTTTGGTTGCCAGAAACACAAATGTTCTGATTCCTTTCCACTACGAAAACACAATTAAGAGCTTAAAGTAAGATGGAATTATGATAAGTTGTTCTTGTATGCATAGTGTTTAATCCTTATTGCAAACTTGGACCACTAAGTCCAAGCCTGAAACAGAGCGACTTCACACTTGGATACCACCCCTAATAAAGCTGAGCACCACTATTCAAGTCCCAACTATAAATCAAACCCAAATTGGTCTCTTGTGTTTCAAAATGAAACACTCCAATGACGTTGGTCTTATCAAATGATCTTGGCCATTTGCGTAATTCTTAAATGACCTCTGCCTTGATTAAGCTTCAAGCTTCAAGCCAAAAAATACTTGTCAGTCATTTTGTTCTTAGAAAATGTGTGAAAGTGGAACATATTAATATATACAGCACATATAACTGTCGCATGGAGGGGGATATTTTATTATATATGTGGTGAATAATAGAGCTGACCTACTTAACACAGGGTGACATGACTTCTTTTTGGTTAGGAGAATGAATCATTGATTTTTACTGAACTGTGGAGCCCGGGGCAAATGGCCCAGTGTTGATTTGATGTTTTGCTTCAGTAAAGTTATACGTCAAGCTACGGCATGTGCCCATTCTACACGTGCTTTCATGCCACGGCAAATTCCCTTACAGCCCTGCACGCATGCATGTTCACTTGTTCGGTGGTTCTTTCTGCTCGGTTACGGTTGCGAGCAAATCACTTACCCCACCCTCTGCATGTGACTGCGCTCACTTCTAATGCCCATGAAATGCTAAAAGGTGCCTTTGTCGCATTGCAATTACACAGAAACATTTTCTGAGCGACATGGAACACTTTCGCTGCCACCCCAGTCCCCGATGTACATCAAACCTCGGAGCCATTTTTAATCTCTCAATCATCTGATTAAACCTGGCCTTTTGAAAGCGATGAATCAATAAGCTTCTGAAAGGAAACAGCCTTTTACCATCAAGAACACCAAGAATAGGACCTTTATCTAGTCTTTGGTGACAGAATTTTTTTTTAAAAGAAGAAAAAAAAATGAATTTGAGCATTTGTCCATCATTTTCATCAGATTCATCACGGTAATGTTTCAATATGTGACAGGACTTGTCAACGACTGCTTTTGGCATCTTCCACACACTACAAGCAAATATAGCTTTTTATCTTGTTTACAAAGGCTTAAATAATGCTGCAAGAGATAATGATGTGAAGGCAGAGCTGGGTTAGAATCTTGCCACATATATCTCTCTTCTTCACTATGGCATGAAAGTAACACTATATAGACACTTTTCACCTGATTATGAGCGCATCACTTTGATACAGCTCTCAACAAACTTCTCAAGAATAACGTGTGCATAACAACTAACTACTGAAGATGCCTCCAGCCAGAGTCATCTCGCCAAATGGTGTCAATCTCAGCTTCACTTAGTATCCATTTCTAAATGAAATGCAATCAATCTGAATGTCAGTGAGTTTAATGTCTGCCACTATAATATGATTGTCTGTTACATAACTACAGGTATCTGCTATCTGTATCATCTTCAACTGTTAGCATCTCCTTTCAGCATCAAAACTTGCAAGAGATCTCATTTGTGATTAGCCATTCTTATAGGATTTAACTGCATTTTGACAGGGACATTTTTGACTATTTAAAATCACTTTTCATGCACACTCTGACATGGTGGGTATGAATACCGAGTGCCGAGATGGGGCTTGCCCTGAGAGAGCAGGCACCGGGGCTGGTGAGGTTGCTGTGTGCAAGCCGCGGTCAGTCGTGTCAGTGTCAATGTGTACATAGAGTGGTCAGCAGTGATATCCCTACCTGTCCATATCGAAGTGTCATCTTCTCACCCCTTTCAGTCCCACGATAGGCTAGCCACTTAAGCCATATTGTTAAGTGTTCACGTTGTGTCCGGCTGATGTAAGCAGTGATGTAACGTGACATGGACAACAGCCCCAGACAAACCTTACCTGTACCCTCAATGGAGGCACAATGCTGGAAAATTTGACCTTTTTTCTAATTGGCACTGCGGCTGTGCAGTGGGGTGGTGAGTCGAGTCATTCAGGTGTGCCTTTTGTTGGGCAGCCTGTCCTGATTAAACCGAGTGTCCCCCCTTCATGCGTCCCCCCTCGCAAGCCTTGCCTCCTCTGGCAAGCCACTTTCATTACCCAAATACAGGTGTATGAGGCTTTGATATCAGCTGGGGGGCCGATACCTCCCAGGCACGCCCCTCCTACAGACTTGTCAAAGTTACTGACGGACAACTGACCTCACTGTCAAAAACACACAATGCAACTCTTTGTAACTGATGGAAGTTCTTCAAATGTACAATGTTTTTTTTTCTCGCTGGCCAGGTCAGGTGTATGGTGCAAGCTTGCTTCGTCCCTGACCTGCCTCACAGAGGTAGTAGCAACCAGCTTTAGGCTGGGCAATTCACTGTGGCATTTTTTTCCTTCTCCAGATGGCTGTTGGTGGCATGTTTGAGGCAGTGAGTGGGGTGGATGGGTACTACGATCACGTCGTCGTAGTAGAGCAAGTAGTGGTGTTGTCTACAAGGCCTATGAATCTCTGCCAGGGCTGAGGGGCCTACACCGCCGATCTAGCCAATGGCTGCCTGCCCGACTTGGCTTCCTAGCCAATCCACAAAACTGCGCCCCAACCACAACCACAAACGGCCCTTCTCCCATTCACAACCCCAGTCAACCCTGAGTGATCGGAGTGATCTAGGCAAGTCCCAGACACAGAAACTAACAGCTGAGCCGGGCCAAATAGCGGCACTCTAAGCATACAGGACAGTGTGTGGTGTGATCGATACGTGCACACCTTACCTTGTTACAGAGTATGTGTAGGTCTGTGCTGATCCCCTGTCTACCTGCCCCGCTTTCACTGCCTTCACACTCGTCTTCACACCTGTATAATTGGGAGCTCACAGTCACAATGAAGAGAAAGACTCCGGCCCAATCGCCGAGACCCTTATTGCCCAGGCTTATTTGTCCTCACTTTTTGCAGCTTTTAATTGGCCACTGTACTGGGTGCATTAGTTATACAGAGAGCGGCCATAAAGGAATAAATCACCTATAATTATACCTCCCAAAGCGAGGAGAAATACCTACCTGGGCAAGAACAATAGCTGAGCTCCACTCCACTCTCCATATGACCTCTCTCCTATGTAGAACGCTAAAATTAGCCCTTATCAAATCGTCATTAGATTTAATGAAACATGTTCAACCTGGGTACCATTAGGTGTTGATAAACATGCGATATTTGACTAGAAACCAGTTTCAGAAGAGTGCTCCATATAAGCTTGCATAGATTTTTTAGTGGCGTGGATTTGTGGTCTAATCAACAGAGGTCTAATATAGGGCGACCTTTGTCTAATCAGATCACATCAGACTGGAGGTGTGCACTTGTGATTTAATTGGTTGTACAGAGAGCAAAGGTAAATGAGTTGATTAATTATTGAACAGGAAAAGAAGTAACCCAGCGATAACGGCCCTCTAATGCCTTGACTGAGATAAAAGTGTGGAGGATCCTCAAACAACATGGAGTGATAATGGTCCAGGCCTACTGGCCACTCATAATCACTCCACCTGACATTCATTATCTGACAGTTTTTACATTTACTTTGAGAATTAATGCCAATTTTAGTAACAATTTCAGTGAATTATGCCTAATGCACCCATTTTAAGAAATCCTCTTCATTTTAATCGTAGCTGTTTAAGTAATTTCTCTGATTTTCATCAGGTTGATCACAGTTTGACATTTTTGGGAGAGAGAAATATTGGCTATGACACTGGTAGGGTCAGCGTGGCAGCACATTTTGTCTGATCTCTCCACGCAAATGAGCTCCTGCGTTTCATTATTTTGGTTCTAGGTCTCACTTTATTAATGAGTAATTTATCGCATTACTCTGTCTCACCAAATCAAGTTTTCACTGAAATCTGATGTATAGATTAAGGATTCGTGAATAAAACATAACAAGGGGTGGATACAGGGTGATATTGTTTATATCAATCCAAACCTTCCTCTGAATTGCTTGGAATCCACCATGATGTGATTTTGCAATATAATATTAGATGGGGCCCCGGCATTTTGTATGGCGGACTATGAGCACCCAATCAGGGCTGGCCACTGAGCTGGTCATTATGCCGAGCCTGACTGCTAATGAACCATCGGGATGGACAAACCATCACATTTCATATTTTATCTCGACCTTCATTCTTTATCAAGATAATCCTTAACTTATCTATAATCCTATTGTATTGATATACAAATAACAGCTTTCTCTAACGGGCTTTTCAATACTGACATCTTACTGACTGACTCAATGGTGGTGCGGATCAGATGGACTGAGAGTGGTGGAATTTGTGTTTGCCATATCTCCCTTCCTTAATGGCGGGTGTCTGTTGATGAATTCCTGTGCCCAGTGGGCAGAAATCTGTGGCTCTGTCAAGTGATGTGCATGGCTCCGACCAGCAGCCAGCTCTTATGATACAAGATGATTCATAGCCCAACATCCCCGCACAAAAAACTACAGCCATGACTTGATGCCAGATCCTGACCCACCCTGACCCCACGGTGAATGCAGCACGACCCCGGTAGCAACAAAACCACAACTATTCTATGCACTGAATTAAAACATTAAACACCGTGCTGGGTTATATTGTGACTCATATAAGTATCATAAAGTGATCGTTAGAATGTCATTCTTCTGAAACATGAATTGGTCTAGTGCCGTAGAAAAGTGGAGGGTGACCGCCAAGATTTCTTCAAGGCTTGCTGTTTGAAGTTTTGGTGTGGTTTTGTGTGAGCATGGTATATGGTATCTATTGTGAGGGTTGACCGCCCCTGTGATGGCGGTGATCATTGGGTTAGACCTGTGGCTGCTGCAGAGGCTGGTGGTGGTGGTGTTTGGAACATACCCTGTTACCACGGCAACCCCAGCATGTGCACCCCCATCATCTCCACCCCTCTCACATCTAGACAGGCAGAAATTAGAAAGCAGCCCAGCAAAAATATCTGCCAGTTGTGCGAGTTCTCATTAACACATAGAAGCTGCATGATGGATGGGCTGAGAGCATAAAGCACAGGGCTGCAGCCATGTAATGGCTAACAGAGCTCTCCAATTAGACCCGGCCAATGTGGAGCTCTACTGCAGCCCAAACAACACCACCCAACCAACACATGGACATGGACTCAGCCTTGCTCTCTCTCTCTCTTTCTCTCTCCACACATTCCGGTACTCCAGTATCCGTGTTCAATCTGGCTGACCCAGGATCGGAGGGGTTTAAGTGTGGACTGTGTATGGGAGAGGTAGAGGTGAGCCCATTGTGGTGGTGTGGCCTCAGTTGTCCAGGCTTTGGCCTGCTCTAACCTCTGCTGGCATACATAGCACAGGCTATCCTCAACTAGTAACCATGGCCTCCCACCCTCAAACTCGACCTTTTCATATTCCCGCCATAAAGCTAACCCCTCAACATGCTCCTTGACCTCTGTAGCCACTTCCCTTCGCTTTCATATGCCCCTCTCTGTACTAACACTGGGTGCCATTTCTTTACAACGGTTGTGCAAACACCCTGACTAGATGGTGCTGCCACCACTTTACAAAACACCACATCCCCCACAATAGGAACACAAACAATCACTTTGCCTACCTTGAGCTATGTCGCTAGTCCAGAGCTGTCCCAGATCCCCGGGGTGTGGGGTAATAATCCACTGTCACCTATATACAGTGAGAGTGCAGTAGTACTCCATGGAGTGCGGGTGAGAGCCGTTGGTTAGATGTGTTTACTCTGCGACACCTTGCAGCACGGCTGGCTCTCTCCTTGGCGTAAGTGCTGTGCCCGTCATATTCATATCGCACAGTGTGGTGGCTGCCGTGTGGGTTGTTGTGAGCGGGTGTGAGGCGGGAGAGAGAGAGGGAGGGAGGGGGGAGGCCCACAGACAGCCCACAAAGTAACACCAGTAGCTGGTCACCACCGGTCACTCTTCCCACAGTGGACACTGGTCAGTTATACCCATCATTCATCATCTGTGATTTATTAACATGAGGTGATATATGTAAAATAGTCTTCACAGCAGGGAAGCTGGACTGGCGCTATATAACAGGATATCACAAACTTCTTTCTGCCTTCCCCATCACATACCAATAGATAACAGGGGAGGTAATACAAAATATATTCTCCCCAAACTAAAGAATACCTATCTCTTTTGATTATCAAAAAATCATCATTACTTAACAAAAATAGATGATAACAATGATCATATATAAATATCTAATCAAATATTTTGAATATATAATAAATAGATGTGTGGGATTATGGTTTGCAATAACCCTCAATCCCCACCAGGTCTGAGAAAGTCCCCTGACACTTCCATGACGTGTACTCCCCTTAAGAGAAATCAAGCACTTTCCCAACCAACATTCGGCCATCTTGATTTCTGTTATGAGTGAACTCATTGAGTACATATCAACACATTAACTCCCTATGAAACTAACATCCCACCGGACTACTTTCCATATGACTTCTCCAGAAAAATGTGCACCACTCCAGTAACTGATTTTCTTTGGCTAATTACAAATCTCTGTTTTATGAGTTCGAGTTAAATATATAAAATGTGTATGGACATTATATGACACACCTCATATTCAATATAAATAACTACATGCTAACCTTATATACCTTACTACAGAGAATCAACTAGAAAATGGTTAGATTTAAATGAGAGATGAGTTATGAATATCTGTTTCTTTTTATCTATTTGCATTACTATTGAGATCATCTTACACAAACATATTATTGGAAAATTTTACTCTATAAATTTAACTTTGCCTGTTGTGTGAAATAGCTGAATATCCCTTTATAAAATAACTTGACAAAGTGATAAAGATGTTGACTATTTGTGTGATGTATCAGTGAGAAAGTCAAATCATACTATTCAAAATGGCTCAGTGGGTAAGACATATGTCTCCCATCCTAAAGGTCTGGTGTTCAATTCCCGCCAGGAACAAGAATCTTTTTTTTCTTTTTTTTAATTCATGCTGAGAATGAAATCTTCATTTTGAAGTTTTATTTTTGCAACATGCATATCAGAACATATAGAATTGAAACATTTTTTGTTTTGATAGAAATTATAAAAAAATAATGACTTTATACAATAAACAAAGGTGAAATCTTTTTAGAGCAAAATGAAAGTCAGAACACTAAAAATGTCTTTTTTTTTCTTTTTTCTTTTTTTTTTTGCAAATGGAGAAAATACAAAACAAATGTCTTTATTAGCAAAGAAATGGAACAATTTCAATTTTCATACAATGCTTTCACTCCAAGTTTTCTACAGTACTGACACAGGGTGATACATGGCTCAGTGGTTAAGATGTCTGTCTTCTATGCTAAAGGTCCAGGGTTCGAATCCTGGTTGGGAAAAGTATTATTTTGATGCTGAAGGTGAAATCTTAATATTGGGATTCTGTTTGAGTGATATGTACTTCAGAAAACATAAATTGATTTGTATATTGCAAATGCAAAAAAAAAAGATGTAATCTTGAGTTCTTATTGAGTAATTTGCATATCAGAAGAATATAGTTTTAATTTTTTTTTTTTCAAACATAGACAATATGAATAATACTGACCTTATATAGTAAACAAATATAAAATCTTCATACTGGGGTAATATTTGAGCAATATGCATGTCAGAACATATGGAATTGAATATGTTTTTTGCCAACATAGAAATATGATAAATAGTAACTTTATGCAGAAAACAAACATGAAATCTTCATATTCCAATTTTATTTTAGTTTAGACAAAAAAAGAATTATAACATGGATCCAATTTCAAAATTTGATCATGGACTTTAATCTTCGAGTAAGTTGACCATGAGGACAACCTTGAGCATCTATGAATATATCCAGTGCAATAGTTCCAAGTGTTTCAGCACTATCATGTGTCTCACACGTCTGGTGATATGCTTTAACCTTTTCTCATGGCAAGATTGCTCACTCAACATTTAGCCTGGATCTACATTTAAAAATAAACATGGACTGTACCTATCCAAGGTGTTGTTACAATTCATCAACCCTTTAAATATACCTGCAAACAATGCTCATTCTTAAATACATTCCATCAGATTGGTATATCATATATTCAAAAACAATATTCAAGATCTTTAAAATGTGGAGTTGTCAATATTTGACCATATCAGTCACTGACAGGATGGAAATCAACAGGTCACATGCCACCTGCATGTGCATTTTGCTGTTGTCCAGTGAGATCAGCCAACAATGCATGTACTCATATGTGCGAAGATCACCTCTTGGAAATGGTGTCAATGCCTCAAAATAGTTCTCTAGTTTCACAGTTGTTTAAACACGATTAACAATAAAGAATTAGAATTTCTATATTTGAAATAAGTTCATATATTGCAGTCATTATTTTAATTGTCAAATAAAACCACAACTTGATTAAAATAACATGTGTAGTAATAATGCCAGATATGTGTTCAGTGCTTTACCCACTATTTTTGATATGTGAAAGTGACCACACACCCCACTAATCTGAGTACTAATCTCAGAAAGCAAGTGTTCCCAGCAGGATGCCAGCTCATATTTTTAATCTCTACCTACGGTACCCTTACCTGAGACTTTCCTCTTTTTGTCAGGTATGTTGGCTTAAGGGAAAAACACGTAATGACTGCGTTACTCCTATCTAACACATAAACAAGAAAATCTCAAATCATGACATGATACCATATCACTTTCTAATTCACCATTAAGCCTTGACCTATGGGCCTGGCGGCAGAGGCTCACAGATGGCGCTGTGTGTGCCACTAGGTGGAGCTATTTTGTGCTGATTGGCAGGGCAATAAGGCTGAGAGATGGATATCTCATTAGGCACAGTGAGTGTAGTGGGAGTCTGGAATGGGACCTGTCTGTGGTGCCGTCAGTCTCCTGTCTTGTAATGTCATCACATACAACCCTCTTGTCTTCTGTCCATGTTCCTGTCATAATATATACCCACAACATTTGCCCTCCTAAATAAAGCCCACATCAGCCCTAAAGATTCGTCTGCATCATTTTCTTAGCCTCAAAAGTCATATAACCAAAACTGAGCATCATTTTCTTGAAAGATTGTTTAAAGACATACCGGGTTGATTATTATATACCAAGTGACTTTTCATGGCAAGTGACTTCTCATTGTAACCCTGCATCAAAACTTTTATTATGAAGCAATAGCCCATAATATCCTCAAGTCTCTGTGTTCCTATTGTACATGATATTAGAAACCTGCCAAGATGCCAGAGAAATAGGTGAAATGGGGGTCTTTCTGGGTACGACATGTCAGCACTCATAACCTGTGGCAGTGCAGAGATGTCGACCCGCGACTGCTGGCGTCATTATCTTAGTGGTCCATTTCAACATGGCTGACATGCGATTTAATGTCTCTTCATGTTCACATGTGCATTCTGTGCAGAGGCAGCAGTTCATACACTCTCTCTTATGTGACTCATTATCTAAACCTTGTCAAAAACCTTCTTATGCCCACTCGTCATGATCCCTGAAACTGATTAATGACCACATTACCATGGCAACGGTTCACACATGTCACACTGTAAATCCACCCTAAAAAAACAAATGTAGTATTTGTCAATTCCTCTCAAGACTGAGGTCAGTTGTTGTGCAGCTTACGATAATTAAAAAAGAATATAATCATCTAATTTGCACTACATGAAAATTTCAAACAATAAGTCTGTATCATATGTAACATATCTCCACATGCCCATTTAAAAAAAACCTTGTGGAGATCAATACATAGTTAATTATGTCAACTGAACACATGTTGGTTGCGATCAATGTCCTTGTTTTTTTTCATTATCCCACATTAGCCATTGAGTCTGTCTCCAGGATTAACATGCCTTATTACTAACAACCTCATTTTTGGGCGATAATATCTAATCCTCAAATTGAAAAGCAAATTGTGAAGGCATTACACATTATTAACTCTCATGGGGATGCATGTGTATACAATTATATCATATTTACATTCATATTTTTCACAATTACTTCATTAAGACTGGTGCTCGCCCTGAAACAAAAGACACAATTCTTGCATGTCTCTTCCATTTATTTACAGCCCTCATGCAAGAACTGATATTACCTAATTGTATCATTTTTCTAAATTACGTGCTCTAAAAACGAACATCTCCTACTAGCGACAATTATAACAGGCTAAAGACTAACCAGACACAGCACTCGTGTGGCCCGGCTTTTGATAAATATCATGTCACATTGCACAAAATGTATTACCACTTGAAGAATGGACGCAGGAAATGTTGCTTCGGCTATATCGCTCTTTGTTTTCTCAGACCTACAATGATGGATATGACTCCTACGTAAGAAATCAACATTGCAGACATGACAAGCCAAGAGATGGTCATCTCTTAAAGAAAATCACAATTATTTATAGCATCATAACGAGACATTGTAGAAACATGAAAATATCGTTATTTTGTGATTTCTCTCATGGGAATTTTAGACATTAACAGGTTTTCGTGATTTGCAATCATAGAAAAACCTGCGATTTGAGAAGTGCAAAATTAGGATGTGTATGAAATTTAATGTTTGACCTGTGGTGACTTTGAAATGTGATTGATCTGGCTTTGAAATGAGCACAAGCTGTTCTGTGTCAGATGGTCCCTTTAACCTTTTCATATCAGGTAGAAAATCCATATATATTACTGTACACTAATTATAGATCTCTCATTTACCTACTGACAGATGCTTGGTGTGCAAGACATGAACCAACCTACATTGCCTCTCACACAGATATGATATGTTAAACAAATAGACACCTCTCTCCCAACCTCATTAACATCAATTACTATGCCTGCCAATCAAACATTATCTTTAAAATATTGAACAAATAGCAGAGATATAACTTACCTAATTTGTTTGACATTCACAGATACCAATATAGTGTATACATATACAGCTGATGGGAGTAATGCTGCTGGTCAGGAACAGACAATAGTGACGATGCTAGATTTTTCATCTGTCCCAATATTTAGGATCACAAATTGTAAAATAGATGACTATAGATCTGAATGGGTATGCAGTGATATCTGGAGTGAGGTAACAGAATGGAACTGTCAAACTAAATAACTTTATTATCATTTTTATTTCGAAATATGTAACAAAATGTCCATGAGATAGAAGACATTGCTATCAATGTGAATGTATCATCTTCTGGTTGGGTTAAAGTCATGGATTTGGGATGGGTTTAGCGTGGCCAATCCTTTGCACCCTGCCCAGCCTTGACTGGTCGTAATCTGGTAGGTCTGCTACAGGAAGCCCATGGTGTTTAATACTGATCATGAATTCAGACAGGACAATTAAGCACTCCATAGATTGTTGAGTAATTTGCCTATTTCTCATTATTATGTATTACATAGCTGGCTCAGCTCACGGTTATATACAACATACGAACCCAGTGTTATTATATCTTTGTTATTATTTAAGGTCTAATCATGTGCAGCTTGATTGAGGGATTGAATGGTGGGAAAATGCTACATATCTCCACACTAATAGCATTATGCTCATTTCACATAACCTCTCCATTTCAGTTGCCTAATGACCTTAATTTTTGCACATACAGATGTCATGGTGCCAGCTTCCTTGCCCCCTTACCAGCTCAAAACACATGATCTGATTTCACTTTTGTATACAAGCTGCAAGCATTGCTTTCCATTTAAAATAAACAAGACAGTGCCAGTGCCCCTGATGGCGGTGTGTCACCCCTTTTTGCCCTTATGTCACCCCAGCAGACCCTGGGTGAGGCATGAGAGAGTTCCATTGATAACACATTGACCTCCTTGACAGACGCTGAGTCTCTCTCACATATCCCAGTAATTAGATCATCTTACATGTTCATGACAACAGGACCATGGGAAACAACAACTAATTATCTTGTGATATCAAATTATAAAAACTCTACTTAATTAGTCCTCATTTCACTGCATACTTAAAATTTCTAGTACCTCCTGCTTCCTGGTTTGTGAAATCCTAGAGATTTGGTTACACATTTTGAGACTTGATGTGAGTTAGTAAGAGTTCTGATGGTCTCAAATATGCAATGGTAAGAGAAAGGTAGTTACAGAGGAGAACCTCGCTGACCCTTACACCCACCTCTATAGCTGCTAGCCAGCACTTGTTGAGAAGGTTTCATAAAACCAGAATGCAATTATGATGAACGGTGATGAGAGACAGGCCCCTCCTTGTGCTAACTAGACCTCTGTCTAATTACAGACTGTATATCACTTATAGGATATAAACTCTCATTATATTAGATTCTTATCTTATCTCTAACTCATAAAGTGTTTTCATTTCATGTGCCAGTTATTGAGAAACTGTCTTTCTCATTTCTTCTGGTCAAACATGACCTCCAATAATAAAGACCATCACACACATTCCTGTGCACACACAATGTCTTGCACTGTTTTGTCTGTCCCATCTTGACTAAATAAACATCAATGCCAAAAATATTAGCCCAGCTAAGTAGCTTACTAGAAAACATGATCCAAATCAACGGTCTCCAACAATTATTCACATTCTTATTTTCATACGGCATTCAAAAACATTAATCCCAACAATTCTCAGAAAAAAGAAACCACAACTTGAACCATAAACTATCTATGAAGTCGATTATGTCTTGCAAAAGAAAGGCAAAGGAAAATAAAAACAACCTGAAAATATGCACTGATTAATGTGTCAGTGTAACGGGCAAAGTTTTAATATGGCTGCTCATACATCTGTTTACCAACATGTGTGCTTATGATATTTACACAGGGCCCATATACAACTTATCTCTCTTTTATTGCGTCCTTAATGAGAGTCTTAAATGAGGTCAGCAGGTTTATGTACAATACAAACAAAAAATAAATCGCCATTTTCTTTTTTTTGGGTGTTGATTAATTAGCTATCGGATGAAATTTGAACTGGCTATGAAAATATTTCTCATTCGTTCTCGGCTATCTTTTAATCTCCATTTAATCTTTAAATACATACCTGCCTGAAATGCCATGCATTGTGATAGAAATAATAATCATTAAATGATCAAATGTTGAAGTGCTTTGCCTGACCTTTACTTAAACTTGGTGTTATGACCCTCTAATATCTATCAATGTCATACCAAACCTCTCTGTTGCAGGAAGAGCACAACCTGAAATTTCTTAGGTATTTTCTTTAAACTGTTCAAGATTCCATCATTTTTATTCCATTTTAATTCAAAAGTTTCATTCTCTGAACCATTTAAAAATTGAGTATGTGATTTTCCCAACTCTGTGACAAATATTTAGTACTGTGTGTGAAAGAGTATTCACTCTACAGGTTACATTTTAATCTTTTCATCTCGAAAACTTAAGATGCAGTTAGAATAGCCTTAGATGCAGTTAGAATATCCATTTCCTTGTAGAATATTGATAGTGTATATTTGCCTACTTTTATTACAATTTGTCGGGGATAAATCAGCCTTTATATCATGAGGAGTGGTTGGAGTGGTTTACATCCCTGTGATTTGAGATATACCCCCCTTTACATCCCTGTGAGGTGTGGCTGGAGATATTCCCCCCTTTATATCCCTGTGAGGTGTGGCTCGAGATATTTCCCCCTTTCCATCCCTGTGAGGTGTGGCTAGAGCTATTCCCCCCTTTCCATCCATGTAAGGTGTGGCTGGAGATATTTCCCCCTTTACATCCCTGTGAGGTGTGGCTGGAGATATTTTCCCCTTTCCATCCCTGTGAGGTGTGGCTAGAGCTGTTCCCCCCTTTACATTCCCTGAGGCAATGTAGCAATTATAAAGAGCAGAATTAGTCAGGTCTGCACACAGCACCTGTTGCAATCTGTTATTGACAAAACTGTCAGCAGTTGTATATACATTATGCAATCTTTGTGAGGGGGTCAAAATAAGCTTCTGAAATGTAATCTTGTGCGATATGAGAACTACAGACCAAGGGCTTGATGAGTTTATCTAATGTGAACTATGAGTGTATCACATGTGTTATCTCACAAACTCACTATATATCACATATGTTATATCACACTTGACTGCCGAAATTATACTCATATCAATTACACTACTGCCTGTGAAATACATTGGGACAAACTTCCGTTATTATCTGCATGATGATAGCACTTTCGGGGACTCCATTTAATGATAAGCCGGCCAGACGTGTCATCTCTCATTCTGGCTGTACATTCACCATTGCTTGTATACATTCCTCATCCCCACCCTGAGAATTTAAAATGACCCTGACCAATCATTTAATCTTCCTGAAACTCATTTAGGCTGAGGCTGTGTCTTTGTTTGGCTGGGGCGTGCTATGGATGTGGGGTACGAACTAGGAGCAGGTCATTATGAAGCTATGTAATGCTCATACCATCCAGCATATGGCAAATCTGACAGCTTCACATGTTTTCACTTGAAATCTAATAGTTCTGCTTGGCCAGCATCTCTCGTGATAGATGGCCTTCATAATTTTTCTCACACGATTTCCTCTGCCAGCCGTGTATCTGTCCTGACCTCTTGCTTAATGAAACATTCCCGCAGAGTCGAACAAACTATGTACAACTGTGATTTCATTTAAATTCATGACGATAAAAATCTTATATATGTGTTCAATTAATATACTGCTTCTTTATTCCCCTGAATATAGATATTTTATATCTAATGTTGTTATTTTTTCAGATACAGACTGGAACATTTATTCAAATTCAGGAAAAAAAAGTGCCCAACATAAACATCTGCTTAGCTAATAAATATTGTCTGTCTTTGACATTATAAAGTTAAGTAATTGAGCAATTGTGTTTCCTATACTTAACCTCAAATTGTCAACTTCCAGACTAAAGTCCCCAGATTCTTAATAGCCCGATATAAATGTAAAAACTCACAAATTACACCCATATTACAATATGTCTCCACTCAAATAATGTTCCTTTCTTTCCATCTGATTCAACTTAATTTTACACCTCTTTACAGCCCTCCCCCAGGTGTTTTTTCAACTTCAAAGTCCACATCTGATTGCTCTTTTTGGCGACACCTTTTTTTAAAAAAAGTTGTGGATACCAGTTGTATCTAATTACCAACTACTTCCTGTGTCAACGGACCTTAATCTAGTTAATAACATTCATAAATGTCGACAAAATATCTAAAACAATTTATGAAGTTTGATCCAGATTTATTCACACTAGATGAAGTTATCATGTTAAGGAGAGTGATTGTAAAACTCCCCTGGGGTATATGCTTGAGGGTGGTCAATGCCCCCACACAGAGGGGTAAGGTGGGTGGGGCAAAAAAGCACCCATTTAAGCAAATGGCAAACGCTTTATACAAATGTGGTATTTTGCCTGCAAACAGATATTTAGATGAGGAACATTAAGGTTGTGTGTAGTCAGCAGGTAACTCAGGTGTTCACACTTTTTGCCTGCCATGGTTGTCCCATTTTCTACCTTACAAATTCACCATTATTTCAGCTAATATTCACATTTTTTATAACCAATTGTAAAGAACTTTCTCTCTGCACATATATAATCACATTTTGTTCAAATCGTTTCCTTTGTATAACAATAATTACCAAGAAAACGAAGTTTAAAATATTTTCAAGAGGTACATTTCACAAGAAAGGGCTAATGCGTGGACAAATTGGACAGATCAATGTAAATAGAGGAACCACAAAGTGAATGCTAGTAAAACGTGATAGAAAACATTTAGAATGTCAATAGACTACAGATATATACCACACAGGATCTGGATCCTAAACAAATCACAATCTTATGTGGAAAAATGTTTATTCCATAATTTCAAGGTTAAAATTGAACTTCCCTTCTCCATGAATATACAGTAACATTTTGAAGTCTGAACAAAGTTGTGTGCCCTAAATTACAAAAGGCCTACAGTCTAATGCTACTTTCAAGTTCTAAGCACATCTAGGTGTGTCATCTTTGCATCACTAACGTTTACTATGCAAATATCTGTGCCCATTAATATAATTCTATTGACAAAACAGTGGCACAAAATATGCAGTTTTGACATTTGTATTTTCTAAGTGTGTTCATAAATATGGATAGTCTATAAAAAGGTGGGGGTGTTTGGAAGACCAGAAAAAAATCTGACTTCAGATGAAAGAGAAATTTGTGCATGGTAACTATAGATGATTACACTGAAGTCTTACTCCTTTGAAAGGTGACAGTCTGTCATGTACATTCAAAATTATGACCCAAATGTCTGAAGGAACAACCAAACGACCTAGCTTGGCCAAACCGAAACTCTTGGTCAATATTTGTACATTATTCATGAAATTTGAAAACTTCTTATCTTGTCAAATAAGCGGGATGAAAGAAATGTTTGTTTACTGCCTTTCTATTATACCACTCAGCTTAAATACTCTATTTTATTAATAGGGCTCTGATGGGGTTTTTGCTCTCAAAAATCCGCATATTTTCAAATGGCGACATAATTGTCTTGTTCTGTCCACTAGCCACCTGTGCTTTTTCCCCCCTCATATGTACCTCTTTCCCAGTCTACCTGAGCTTTTTATCCCACTGAGATTGTACCGTTGTTCATCGTGGCATAAAACAAGACCTGGCCGTCCGTGATTGCTTCAATTGACGTGTCACACTCTGACAACTTTTTATTCTTGGCTCTTTTTTCTTCCAACCGTTTTGTGCCCCATCAATGAGCTCTCTGCTAATTTCCCTCCATTTCATACCCACCCATTATTTTGCCCTTTTTTTATTGACGCCAAAAATTGGTGGTGTTTTTCAAGAGGCCCTCTCTTGATGTGGACCTTTATACAGGAAGTCTTTTGTCCCACCATGTTAAAGTGAAATATACTTCAAGTCCCAGCTAAACATTTCTGTCTTCGAGATTTGACACCAGTAAACTTTCTTTGTGATCATTCACCTAAGATACATTAACCTTAACAAATCATATTCTGTCATTTTGGTCAAGTTAAATTAATCTTCATAACCTTTTACTGACCACCTCCATTGATGTATCTCCCTTTTAGATCTTGTTTCTTTTTTAAATATCAATTTCAATTAAATGATTTATATCATAATTATGTATTTAAAAAGTTTAATCACGCTTCACGGGTTAACATAAAGAACTTAATTTAAGGGGAGAAGGTATACGGCATCCTGTTTATGATTCATAAATGAAAAGGAGTGCAAAGCTAGTAACAAAGGAGGTAGTGGGTTGTGTTATGATAGATCTCAAAGTGTTGGGGATGTTTTTGTGGCGGAATGTGTAATTAAACCTATCTCCTTCCCTGGGCCGTTGAATACAAGAGACCCACATCGACACTTTCAGGTCAACCACTCAACAAAGTCGGTTTACAATTGATTGGTCAGCCATTTTGTGACCTCTGACCTCATAGACTCAAGGTCAGCAATGTGATTTGACCCGTGTATACAAGTTTGGTGCTGTTGGCGGGCCAGTAACACTCTTGTAAAAGCTGGGAACTTACTCAAGTGTACATGAAATTAAAATTGTTCTCATCTAGGTCGAGGGATGTCACAGCTTGGCCCCATGTCACTTCTCATTAAATGAAACCCCAGCCACAAACTCACAGCTTCCCTTCTCCAAATTGTCACAAACAACCTACCTTGCCTCGGATCCGAAGGGTGCAGACTGCCTGGTATATGTTGGGATCTAATGACGCAGTGTTTCTGGTCGACAATTAGCAGTTGTGTGAAGGAATGGATTCGAGTCTATGAAAGGAAGCATTGTTGAACTGTGAGGGTAGCGCTGGCTGTGTACACAACGTGTAGGTCAGGTCAACCCCATACCAGCTCCCTGGTCTAATCTCACTCGTTGCTCCCCAAATGAACAAGAAATTAAAGAAAGGTGTTGGTAGGCGTCAATTAGATGGGGCAGGGAAGTTATCGGGGGCTGCTATCTCTCATGAGTAGTATTTCTGCACAGACAGAGGGCTGTTTCATGTGTGTGTGGGTAAGAGTTTGGGTTTCGGAGGCAGAGACCCAGCATCCCTGGAGAGGGCCTTGTGTGCCATACCGGCTAGGACATTCCACCTCACTTGTATCTCTACCTTATCCTCTGACCATGGCTTTATCTCTGCATGGACAGGCCAGATTTAATGAAATTATCTCATTGGCAGTAAGCTGTGAAAGGAATCTGCTGCCCAGATAGGCAGATGCCTGGAAAACTTAGCATGTTAGAAAAGCAAGGCCATTTGATATGGGCGCTCTGGAGTGTATATTTTCTTTCAACATGACCTTCTGGGTGTAACCTCTTCGGCAGTAAGTCAGGGGCTGCCTTAATTACTGAGTCAGATGAGATGGGCCCAGTCTGGCCTCCTATCCTCCCATAATATAACACAGTATTGGGGCATGGATAATTTTTCATAATGATTAGAACCAGATCTGTACGTTTCATTTCATCTTTCACATATCACTAATAAATGACGCCCCGTGTCTGCACTCCTTAATTAGATCGGCCAAAAAAACTGTGAGGTCGGGAGATGTGTGTTTTGCCTGTGGCAATGTACATGATGGATATTGGAATCAAATGAGAGTTGGTGTTTTGTCGGCCACATTTGTTCTCACTCCCTAAATTTTGGATCTGACATTTTGTGAAGCACAACGCTCCCATATGGTGGCGCACTCACCCCATGCGGCCCCAAGAAGCCAGTGATGCGCTCTCCCTGGCCCCGCTACAAATAAAACAGTCCCTTCTTGATTGGAATTCCATAATTGTGGCGGATGTTGCCAGAAGTAAACCCCAAGTGATCCTCTTCTCTCACAAATCCCAACCCCGGCTTTATCGCCTGTTATCGGTGCAGGCATCCCGATCTGACTCATGGAGAACCCCACCACTACTTTTTGTTCTGCATCTTCGGCTGAATGCAATAACCTTCATAATTCTGACGAGTGTCATCAGAAACTTTCTATTCTGATTGTTTACGGTGTGTGCTATCTGTGCAGGGGGGGGGCAGGCATTTTCATATGGCACCACTCCTCTAATACAGACTCATTTTGCAGGTCACCTTCGGGAGCTGTGCCTTTGCTTCCTACGACTGCCAAGATAAAAACTTTTGTCAAAGTATTGTGTCTGTGATAATACAGAGTTATCATGCATTTCTAGGCTTCTGTGGGCTCATAAAGCCGCCCCCAATTTCTATGGCAGCCGCCGAGCCACAGAAGTGTCTCAAGCCCATCTCCCCGTCCAATATTGCTACAGAACCAATCACATCCAGACCTGATTAGTAGAATCTAGTCCGTTCTTATATCAAACCACCAGAAATTATTCAATTTCTTCTTTATTACTGAAAATTTGTCCCTGAGAACCAGTCAAAGACATCTGATGGAGACTCCAAACTCTGACGTGGGCCCATACCATGATTTCACATTTAATAACCTCAAAATTACCACTGACCTCAAAAATTAAAATGACCTTCATGCAAGAAATTTGTATTGTGTAGAAGGGTAGCATAAATAATTTTGTGTTATTTGGCACCATGAAACTATTTACAGTGTCTAAGGAAATCAGTCACTGTGACATTTATGACATATATTCATATCAGCAGTAGTTATCTATTGAAAGAAAGGAAAACACTGTCCTTGTTGAACTCGGAGTGTGGTGGCAATGACATGTTAACACCTTCTGCCTGACATGCCATCTCCATTGCATACCTGTACATGCCGTAGAATAGACAGCCCCCAAAACAACAGCCAGGGTCGGCAAAATGTCTTGTGGAGATAGGGTGCTTCTTATTACCCAACCTTTTACAGCACGAACTTTAACATAAAAAGCTTTAGAAATAGTAATGTATTATTAACATCATGTGGATGGGGTGTTGGGGGAGTAAGTACTGGTCGGCCATTGTTTCTGTGTGCCAACTTGGCAGTGAAACTGTCAGTGATGATCCTCTATTTTGTGGTGCCATGGACTACTTGCTTAGCCCTCTCAATGCCTCATACCTTTGTTAAATGACCTTAAAATCAAACATTTCCTGTTCAAATTCGATCATTTGGGTCAGTTCGAAATTTGCTGACATTTGACTAAATCATTGATCAAGATATAAATAAGTCAGATTACAAATAAGGTTACAATTGATTGGGGATAAAACTTTACTGCTCCTTAATGGAGGATGGTCATTGTTTGGGCTGAGATTGATAGGGGATAAAACCTTACTGCTCCTTAATGGAGGATGGTCATTGTTTGGGCTGAGATTGATAGGGGATAAAACCTTACTGCTCCTTAATGCAGGATGGTCATTTTTTGGACTGAGATTGATTGAGGATAAAACCTTACTGTTCCTTGATGCAGGATGGTCATTGTTTGGGCTGATATTGATTGAGGATAAAACCTTACTTCTCCTAAATGGAGGATGGTCATTGTTTGGGCTGATATTGATTGAGGATAAAACCTTACTTCTCCTAAATGGAGGATGGTCATTGTTTGGGCTGAGATTGATTGAGGATAAAACCTTACTGCTCCTTAATGGAGGATGGTCATTTTTTGGACTGAGATTGATTGAGGATAAAAACTTACTGTTCCTTGATGCAGGATGGTCATTGTTTGGGCTGATATTGATTGAGGATAAAACCTTACTGCTCCTTAATGGAGGATGGTCATTGTTTGGGCTGAGATTGATTGAGGATAAAACCTTACTGCTCCTAAATGGAGGATGGTCATAATTTTGGTATCAAGAGGTCTCCACCAATGTGACCATAAATATCACACCCCCCATATTTGTATAAAAATATATATATACATTTATATATTTACCTATCAAAATAAGGTTGTGCAAGCAGACAGCACTCAAAGAATGTTGGCATGGTCATTAAAAACTTTGCCAAAAATTTTACCACCTCACAATGACTAAGCTCTAATTATATCATATTACATACATTTTGATATCTTATTCATCTGGCAACCTATCCAACAAGTACTGAGGTGTTGTGGCATAAAACATAGGCAGTAAAAATGTGAAAGTTGTCATGTCATCATGAGTGACCTTTTAGCTTCATAGATGCTGACCCATGAAAGTGCCTGCATTCACATCAACATTTCCATTCTGGTAGCTAATATGAAGGAATGAATGTCTGATTTTTTCCCATACATTCCAGTTTATAGACTATAAGTTACCTATCACACATATGGAACCTTATTAAATGATATGTGCACTGTAATCATACCCTTGCATTCTCTGGCAACAATACTTACATGTCCACTGTTATTTTCTATATAATTACATGTTACTTTTATATCATATCGGCAAAATATAAAATCAAGTGAAATTGAAGATTCTATAACATATTAATCCAAATCATCCAGAAAGTTACAATATTATGAGTTATCAACCTCAAATAAAAAAAATCCAGCCATATTTACAAATCTTGATTTGACTTCCCAGATACCCAATACTTTGTATATTTCATTTCTAATTGCCATAAGTATTAAAACTATTTTGACATAAATTGTTCTTGTTTTGCAATTCATTTTAATAATTTTGAGTCATTCAATATATCCCATAAAATGTATACAGTAATGAGCTGTTAAAAATCTTATAGATGTGTAATGCAATAAGGGAAAATTTGATCTCTGCTATGGCCTACATAGCTCCATAAATGACCAGTGGTCAAGCTGGATTGTGTCAGTAGCCCCCTAAGTGCCTGGCGGTCAAGGTGGCCTGCATGGCCCCACAAGGTGGTCAATGGTCAAACCAGGTGAGCAGCGATTTGTATGGTGTCCTCACTGCACCGGTCAGTGGGTGACCGGTCAAGGCCTGGCGTAGTACTACAGCTAGCTACGCAGGCTACTACAAGCTTGGCAGGCTCTACTACAGGCAGGCTTGGCAGCCACGTAGGCTTGTAGCTGGTTGTCTGCACGCTCTCAGTCAAGTGTTGTATTGACCCAGGCCTGTCTGCCTGTGTTGCACAGGAGCAGCTGCCCTCCCACTCTCCCGCACACTGTGTGTGATGTGGTCAGCCACAGAGCTGGTTATGTAGGCTGTTATGTAAACTGACCGCTGTCCAGTCTCACCTCCTGTGACCCTAGGAGATGCATGTGTACATTATGGCTGAGGCGGTATGCAGTGGTATGCAGCAGTAAAGCATCATACTGGTGCAGAGATGTCAGAGACTAGGTCAGTAGAGTGAGCTACCCTGAGGTACCCAATCCAGGTCAGAGGTGTTGGGTGTGCCATCTAGTGGCTGCCTGGGCCCCAGATGAGGGCCATGTGTGTTGAGATTAGGCTCCATCAGGCTCCCAAGACACTTGACCAGCCTTGGATTAATCCACTGTGTCAATCAGAGGGGTGTTGAGGTGTTAACCCTTAAACCTACCCATCTACCCTATCATATGTGAATAATTTGACCCAATGTTTGGAACTTAGAAACACACCTCCATCCATGTAAAGATTAGCTGCTTATAACATAAACAGAGACAAAGATAAGATGTTACAGCATATCACATTTACAACTCATAAACAATGAAATAACAGACTCTTGGGGGATATATGATCTGCAAAACCATGATCACATACTATGAAAGAAAAAACAGACCCTCATACAATATGAGATATATTGACTCCCATACGATGTGGGAAATATAGATCCCGATTCAATATTAGAAACATGGACCTTATTAATATGAGAAGTTCAGACCTAAATTCAAATATAGAACAGACAGGCAAAGATTAACGGAACTGGTAAATATTTTAGTTGTTTGTTATTTGTGAGGCACAACTGGTTATAGAATCTACTTTGATATGTCGGCAACTGCTGAATATCAGTCCAAATGTTATGACAATGTGTCAAAATGCTAATTTTCAATGATCCCACAGCCATTTGATAGATACAATTTCCTTATTATTTCTAATAAATTATATTATTAAAACAAATCAGTAGCTCCACTGCACTTCAATACCCTCATCTGTTTTATGGCCTGGCTTTAATTCCCAAACTTATAATATTCCTGTCATCAAATATATGACCCTGCATTTCTCTGTTAATGCTTCAGACATCAAACAATTAATATTTATCCCCTAGGGGGAGCCAGGAGAACTTACTTCTTGACAGAAAAAAGTCATAAATTTTCAATTGAGTGCCTACATGAATATGACAAAAATGCTAAGAAGTTGGATCCCACTCCAATTTCACCTATAAAATCTCCCAGGTATCCTAAAGAACTCTTTGAACTTTCTTCATGTAATTTCTAATTATCTTTTGCTTTGGGATTTGTGTGTTTCTCCCCTGTGGGTGACAGATCTGGCTTGCCATATTGGTGGAGCCACAACCCGTGGACATCCAGCAAAAGAAAGAAGTCCTACTGCTAAATTGCAATAAATGTTTTGGGTGGTAAAGATACCCCCCTTCATGCTCATCGCCAGCTTGCATGCTCTACCATCATTCCCTATGCTTCTCATGTACATTTAAATCAATGAGCGATTCATTTCACCAAAAATATCTGCTCCCAAATTTTCATCGCTCCGAGTTTAAAAAAAGTAGTAACAAATTTCCTGTCCTCCATCCGATTGCGCAATGATAAACATGATAAACAGTCATCTCATAAGTTTTATAAATTGTTTCGTCTGACCCACAATTTCACACGTTTTAAACTTTGACGCAATTCCAATGATTCAGTTCAAAGAGAGCTGGCAATTAAGCGAGCGATAATGGGCCCATTTAAGAGGCATTGTCACCCAATGTTTTATAACTGGTAAGGAATGGATATGCCGGGTTGCTCCCAATTAAAATGCATTAAATCAAGTCCCAGATCCTGCAATGCCATTGTTTATCTGGCACAAATTGCTTTAAGAGACATGTAACTACACCTGTTTCTAAACACAAGTCACGATAACACACAAACGTTGTAAACTAAATCCTGCCAGCTTTCATTATATTTATTTCCTTTGTTCTCAATGACAGAATGATATCTCAACCCCAGCATATTTCAAATGGTAAATTGAAGACAACCAATAGGCAATAATACAAATGTACAAATGAGCCTAAAGCACACATTCACAAGCTAACTACTGAATACAAAGACACTTCTTCTACATAAGTATCAATAAAAGTTCAGAAAAATCCCATCATTTTTTTCTTCTTATTTAGCATAGGTATCATGTTAAGCGAGAAAAAGATTCATTAAATGAGTAGGAACGAGTAGGTCCTGCATTATTAGTAACCTAATCAGTAATTAGATTAGATATCAAACAAACTGAAATAAATATATTCAATTTCTCAAGCCATGATTATCTGTATTTTTTCATTCTATAAAGATCTTAATATCTGTCTTTGTTTGGCTTCATATTCTCTCTACACACAGCCATATATTCAAGAAAAAAAAGAAGAGATTTTTGGTTTGCCCTTGCAAAAAAGCATAAAGTGTACAAATAGGATTAGTGAATGTTGCAGATACTGACCCTTGGTGGTGGTGCGATGTGTCTGCTCTCCTCTCCAATGATCATTTCTCTTTCATTATGATATGAAGGCTGCAATGGCACTGCTGCAAAACACAACACAGAAAAAAAACACTCTTTAAACCTCACAAAGCAATTATTTCCTTGATGCAATACAAAACCATTAAGGAGTCATTACATATACTTTGTGTAGGATTCAAAACTGCCATGAAATAATAAGACAGTAATGTGATCCAGCTGGAAAAAAAATGCAACTATTTTCATATGAGACAGGGAAATAAAATCACCTCTTCTTGTGAAATAAGATTTTACAGTTTAAAGTGATGTTTTTCATTCACATTTTTTAAGATTAAATGTGGCAGGAAGCTGGGTACATAAGCCTGTGTTAGACTGCCACAGTACTGGTGGCGTTGAGATTCAGAGTCAGGCGAGTAGCGGCGGTGGCTTTAAGGAAGGGTTTCCTGCAGGAGTTAGGATGCAGTGATTCCTGTGATTGCTCAGTCCTGCCACCGACCACGGGTAGGTAAGCGGTGTAGGGTAGCAAGGACGCTTGAATGGGGCGTTCCCGAGTGGGCCATCAACGTAACAAGATTTGCCATGACATGACCTCCATGGTAATTTGTACCTGGGCCTGGTGCTACCGAAGCAAGCAGTGGTCACTATCCACCCCTACTGGACACACTATAACAGGGCCATTCTTCTACCAGAGGAAGCAGTGGTCACTATCCACCCCTACTGGACACACTATAACAGGGCCACTCTTCTGCCAGAGCAAGCAGTGGTCACTATTCACCCCTACTGGACACACTATAACAGGGCCACTCTTCTACCAGAGCAAGCAGTGGTCACTATTCACCCCTACTGGACACACTATAACAGGGCCACTCTTCTACCAGAGGAAGCAGTGGTCACTATCCACCCCTACTGGACACACTATAACAGGGCCACTCTTCTACCAGAGCAAGCAGTGGTCACTATCCACCCCTACTGGACACACTATAACAGGGCCACGCTTCTACCAGAGGAAGACGTGGTCACTATCCACCCCTACTGGACACACTATAACAGGGCCACTCTTCTACCAGAGCAAGCAGTGGTCACTATCCACCCCTACTGGACACACTATAACAGGGCCACTCTTCTAACAGAGGAAGCAGTGGTCACTATTCACCCCTACTGGACACACTATAACAGGGCCACTCTTCTACCAGAGCAAGCAGTGGTCACTATCCACCCCTACTGGACACACTATAACAGGGCCACTCTCCTAACAGAGGAAGCAGTGGTCACTATCCACCCCTACTGTACACACTATAACAGGGCCACTTGTCTGCCTACTGGTTTCTATCTACTTGGACTAGACATTTTGAGACAGGCCTCTGTTGACAAACATGTGATCAAGAACCACCCTTACTGGACACATTATAACAGGCAACCTTGCCAATGCCGCATTCATACAGGGCACAACAACCCACATGAGACAACCAACTGCCTCCACTATATACACTGGATGTATATTTTTCACCAGGCATCCAGTTCCCAGTGCTGTGTGTGTGGGTAATGTGAACATTCTGGTGCACGTTCATTGCTTACAAATTGACCCTCTGTCATGCTCAACTTGCCCAACAAACTACCCGCTGCTTTGCCAGCGATTTTTGTTCGACTACTTTTACACCCCCATGCACCCATTCTTTGCAACTGGACTTTGAAGACCTGCTTTAGCCATTTGAAAATCTTGGCTTTGATTTGATAGCCTTACGACCTTTTATCTTTTTATCTGCTCTCCTCAACAGTCATCCACTCTCCTTAAACATGTGATGTGTCAATCAGGAGGACAGCATCTCTTAGAACACAATTCAAATTTTCTGCAGTGCTCAAGATCATTAACGGATTCAAATCGAAAATTGTTCTGAAATCACACATTATTCTCCATCAGCATAAGCTGTAAAGAGCATGTCATAACAATTTCACATCACAATAACAGCCAGTAATGATAATTAATAAATCAACAACATAATGCCCTTAGTTTAATTACTCTAAAATGCTAAAACAATAGGGAATACATTTACAGCATGTGACAATTTGTTTAAATTCATCAAGATTTAAAACTGTGCCTCGGCAGTCTCAGCTCGTGTTTAAGCCGGGGCTTGCAAACATGTCCTACTTAATCATACTTCATCCCCGCTATCCATTATTTACAGATTAAGAAATTGTGTAAATTGCGTTCAATGGGAGATGGCAAATTACCTAATCATCATTAAAAGCTATCTGTAACCTTGTTTTTATCCTACACTTGTCTTGGGTGCTTCATTGTCAGTTTCTCCTAGGATCCATCATCAGCTACAGACCTTGTTGCCTTTGGTGCTTATCGCTTGACAACCACTTGCATACCATTTGGTGTCAAACGTGTCTCACATTTTTAGACCGATTTGAAAAAACAAACCTAACTATGATTCAGATTTCCACATCAGTTAATCTACATGTCCTATGAAATCACCTACTGTATTTATTTCCTTCATAAAACAATTAAGGATTATTTTCATGACACTTTCTTATCCTAAAAAAATGAAGACATTTCAAATGATGGCAGCCATCTTGCTAAGTAAGTGCCATCAGCAGTGTGATTTATAACCTGTTGTAAACATGCATACAGACAATTGAATTTTCCTCCGAACTTTATTGTGTTATTAGTGTGTTGTTTCTTGTGGTCATTTTTGCCTTCTTACATATTGATTTTTTTGTCTTTGTGGGAAGGAACATGCATTCACATCTGGTGTTAAGAAACAAAGAGAGAGATGGAGGGACTGGCACAGGTACGAGAGGGGAAGCCGCAAGTCACGGAGGCCATCATGCCGGCCAGCACGGTCCATGCATTATCCAATGATTCATAATCATAAACACGCTGCTTCATGGCCGTGATGAGGCGACATCTTAGATGGGGGGAGCAGGCGGAGAGAGAGAGGACAAAGCTAATGGTGCTGTGTCCATATTGGCCGGGTCAGGCTCGGGTTCTGCGCACACAGCCTCAGGAAACCCTCTGCTGCGTTCTAATGCATGTTATGTCCATAAATATGATTCATCAGCAGTGCAGAAATGTGCAAATTTGGCCGCCCAGCGATGAGAAGCCTCCGCACAATGCTTTGACCACTTGACCTCCTTTTCAGATGCCATCACTTTCTCACTTTGCAGAGGATGTGCCCGCTTTCTCTCCACTGAGAGCAGTACATTAATCCATTTTACAATCATTTATCCACCACACAATTCAAATATTCAGGGTGGGCAGATTGAGTTTGTATTTCATCTCGAGTTTCATGCATAATAACCAGGTTTTTGGAGGTGAAACGCCAGGGGTCAAGACGAGAGTTGGCAGGCTGACCCCTCCAAGGGACAGCTCTTGTTCCCTCTCCTCTTCATTCTCAGACCTTCAAACCCCTATGGTTGACAAGAATTTACAATTAAAATATTCCAACCACAATCATATGGCCGATTTGATAAATGCAACATTAGATTAGGCTTGGAGGGTTGGACAGAAGCAGGGACAAATGCACTGGGTTAAACACACTTGATTAGCAGCCGGTTTTGGCTACAGAACCAAGCAATTCCCTTTGACACTTTTGCTCGGAAAATCGATACCGCTGTGTCCAAAGACCTGTAAACACAAATAAAACTTGACAAAAACAAAGAACAGCAATCGCATCTTGGTAGTAGAGGCAAGTGGGGAACTCACAGGAGTCCATTCTGTGCAGCGATCAAAGCATAGTGTCCACACTGCAGTGTCAAAGATTGCAGCACCCCCACACCTCCCGCAAACCCCATTTCTCTGGGTTTTGCGCCATAATTTTGCATAACTCACGATCAGCAGCCATCAATAATGGAGTAATGAAATCTGCGCGGTGCTGGCTGGGCGGAGTGGTGACCTCTAATCAAGTAGGTCAGCGCCGAGGCTCAGGTAGGGCTGCATTATAATACATTACCGCCATATTGTGTAAGATAAAGAGACACGGCATAACAGCGGCAAACTGTATCTGTATTGTGCTGCCCCCTAGGAGTGCAGGACCTATTCTCTCAGGTCCACTATCTGGTCAGGCAGTGGTCCAACCTCTGGACAAGAGATTGTTTCAGCTGACGTCACACCAATAAAAACGCCACCAGACAAACACTTGGTTGGCTCTTATTTCTTTCTTTTCACGCTGCATCTCATTACTTATATTCTGTGGCGCTGAAAAGTGCCCCATAACACTGCCAGGCCACGAACATGACTCGCATCAGTAATTAGCATGGCTTTTCTTTACTTAGGGTCGCCATTAAGTTAATTCCAACTAAATGGGTGTCTGAGAAGAGGAGTTGGAAAATTCAAACCTGCTGGGGATAAGGAAGTTGCCTTCTGCCAAGTTTCCTAACAAAAACATGACGCCTTTTGTACTTTTTGTATTCTTTTGAAGTTGGCGGTTGATAAAAAAGGACAAATATTATCTGACCGTTAGAGGGGGATATTTTCATGTCGGCTGTAATTAATTCTTTGCATCGCAGTGCGGCAAATCGTGTTTCACATTTGAATAAACAGGGGCCCTGCTCTTCGGCAAGATGTAATTATCTTCATGTGCACACAGTCTCTTGTTTAAATTATCAATGAAATTGCATTCATTATTTACATTTGCTAATGCCCAAGCTGGGAACTATGGCACATCATTAATGACAATGGCCGGCCCTGTCACCACTGCAAATTTTCATAAAATTTCAGGTTTAGGCAATGAAATTATCCTTCTGCTAAATTAATTACTTGTTAAGTGAGGCATGGAGTTGGCTGAGTGGTAGGTTTTCAATAGACTGGAGGTGTTAGTATGTATGATTACATGAGTGTCAGCCACGTTCTTGACGGGGCCATAGTTGGTGCCGCAATTATGGTTCGCCAAGACAAAATGGCCGGCAATCGGCAAGTCAAGAAAGGCTGACAATATCAGCAAATTTGCTACCTTGTCATCTGTATGAGCCCTGCCACTCTGACAGGCCCTGTCTAATCCCCCTGTATGGATGGGTCCACCCCGCCAGACAGGGGGGAACGGGTGGGCCTCCGCGGGTCAGACGATGGCAAATATGGCCCCGCCATATCACATGGCACAACACCCACAGCCAATACGCCACATAACATGTAATTACTGTTTATCACAAAATTGGGTAACATAAGAGCAGCGTCTTTAAGTCAGTGTGGTATCTGATGGGGAGCTACCTTGCCTCCCCATGTTTGACTGCCATGTGCCCCGATCCCACTCGACCATGAGGTCAGATCTGACAATAAGCACTTCGCATTCTTCCACGGCCCTCATTTGCATATCGACAGTGTTGGATCTTTAATTACCAGGCGCTATGGCATGAGGCATGGCCCGGCCTCATTGATTCTCGCAGCCCTGCGCCTGCCAACGCAGCCAACAGCCCTCCTTTAATGGGAAAAATAAGACGTTCCTATTATCCCACTCAGCACAATATACTCCTCACACCTCCTTTGTTTGTCATTCCACCAAAAAAATCTCCATAACCCCAAGCCTTTATTCTGCCATACCTGCCACTTTTAAATCTCCATTATCAAATTTGAAGTCAGGTCAGCCAGAACATGTTTAAAGCAAGCTTGAAATCAATTAAAAACTTAAACGCTTTAATGTCAGTTATATTGGGACTGGCAAATCTTATGGGAAGGATCCTGCTAATTCCATTTAAGCCTACTTGGAGAGGTGCGGACAGAAAATTAATGAACCACCCAGACTGCACGCAGTGAAGACAAAAACTTCTCATGTTTAATTACCATTAATTTGATTAAATTAAAAAATTGTGCAGAATATAACTAGATTCTTTTCCCCTCTGAGCAACTGAGGAGAGAATGCTGGAGTTTGACTGGCACAACACAGTGATATCTAGAAAAGCAAAAGCAGCCATTTGGAGAAATCCAGGGGGTGCTATTGTATACACTGATTAGACCCTTCGTGAAGGAGCTCATTAGAAGCAGTCTGGAGCAAAGAGAGCCTCTCACATCAATTCCTTTTTTCTCAAATAAAATCAATAGGAGAAATATTATTGAACATGCACATAATAGCATTGTGCAAGGATATTAGACCTGGGGTTTGTCTGATGGATTAAAAGACGTGAGAAAAACACAGATTCTACCACCATAGGACTTTATCCTTTATATTATAAGTTGTACCCCAAGGGATCAAAAGAAGTGAAAACCACAGTAACCTCCATGGTTTCAGCTTTTCTCAAATAGAGTAAAATAAATGACAACAACATCTGGACCTTTCCATGTCTATCATTCTCTCTAATGGTTTATAATATACTCAAATGGATCAAAAGTGACATCCTCAGGACCCTTCAAGGTTTAAGCTGTACTCCAATAGATCAAAAGTGACACCCTTGGGACCCTTCAACTACAATGGATCAAAAGAAGTGACATCATTGGGACCCTTCATGGTTTATGCTGTATTCCAATGGATCAAAAGTGACACCCTTGGGACCATTCATGGTTTATGCTCAACTGCACTGGATCAAAAGAAGTGACATCCTCGGGACCCTTCATGGTTTATGCTGTATTCCAATGGATCAAAAATGACACCCTTGGGACCATTCATGGTTTATGCTCAACTGCACTGGATCAAAATAAGTGACATCATTGGGACCCTTCATGGTTTATGATGTATTCCAATGGAATATAAGATAGAAAAGTTGCCCAAATAACTGATATTGCAGAGATAAAATACCAATATAGATCATCAAACGTTGGAATACGACTCTAATTACATTTGTTTATTTCTTCCCAATTTCGGAGACTAATTACTTTGACCTCCTTCTTTGGCAATCCTTTTGTGTAGCTGATATGTCAATAAAAACTGTGACAAAGCGATCAATAAATTTAATTATGAATTTGATGATTTTCCTTGAAACAAAGTGTGATGATCAAATAAAACTATTTCTTCAGGGAGAAGTCATTATCTCACATCTTTGACAGAGAGATTTTTCTCAATTCTGGTGAAGATTTACTGAGACCAAATCAGTGCAAGGAATACTCCCTAAACCCCACCAGCTGAGTCAATATGAATACAGACACGTCCCTTTACTGCCAGAAACAAAAGCAAAATGCTAATATCTTGTTCCACATCACAAATTGCTAAGTTCAACCTGAAATGTGTTTGTTAGCTTTGCCTGGTACATCTTGAGAAATGTTGTCTTCCAAATATATAATTCAAAATATTCCATTTTATGCACCGCATTTCCTTTTAATTCAAAATAAAGATTTTTTACTCTATACCTGTATATTTTCATTGTAGAAGTTATCCTTTCTTCAGTATTAAGAACAATTAAAACTTCAGCAAACAGTCCTGTTTGAATTGAGAAGACAACAGAAATGCTGGGGTGGACTTTATTTCCAGATTTGAAAGCATCAAGCCATAAAAAATATTTAATTAAAAGATAAGATTTCCGAGTTTGCATTGAGACGTGTTGATGCAGGGTATTAAGCAAGTTTGTCAACCTGTTACTCACACCCCATGGGCACAATACACACCCAAAATGTGCAGATTTACTCTTGTTATTCCTTGTGACAGTGCCTACCTCTCATCAACGCCAGTTCACGGATGAGATTACCAATATGAATTGGCGACAAACAAGCCATGTTTTCTAAACAAATGCGATCATGTCCCAGGTATTGACTTCCTTAATTAGTAACTCTATATTATTGCTCATCTTCTCATTTGGACAAGTTCATTTCTTAATCAGCATGAATTATTTCTTCTATTTCATTTAAACTCATTCACACAATGGCTTATCATCAAGAAATTAAAAGTCACGAAACCTCTTACACAAAACACTGAATAATGTAACTGTATTTTTTTAATATCTGTTGATTTTCTCCATCTTTTTGTAAACATAAAACATTCATTTGTAATGAGTCCCAGGAATCGATACAAATTACAATTTCTGGTCTTTACAGAGCTCTCAAGTCACAAAATAATAAGTGATAGAGTTACATAGATATGGAAGAGTGTCAGGTGAAAAACACAAGGTAATTATCACAAACTAATTAGTGAGACTTTCATTAAGGCAACCTTTCTTATTAACTCTGCCAGGATGTGAACAAACACGGTCTCCTAAAAACTGGCTGCAAATGAGAACATGACTGTCTGAATATGTGCAAAAATGTGAACGATCAGGTGTGTTTGGTGATGCTTTGAATTATGTCTAAAATATCATTTCTAATACAGGTTAAAATAAAATGAAACAGCATATGCTTAGATTCGTCATTTTACACATCAGAGATATAATTTTCGCCTTTATTCTATCTATCTCTTTTAAAATTTGCTTCTATCTTCTGTACATAGAAAACAACAAGTTCAAAATTCTTTAATAAATTCCATTCTACTGACACCTGGAATTGTACATAATTTGCATATTCCAGATCACTTCACACATGTCCTTCAATGAACTCAAGAATAATATAAACTATAAACCATCTGCCTCCAGTTGTAGGCATTAAACTGTTGTATGTTTGAAGGAGGCTCATATTAAGTTGACATTGACTGGATTGTTGACATTCCACGATGACATGTACCGAGTGTACAGATCACAAATTTGATGACTTTCTCTTGTCATCCAGGTGACCCAATTACTCTGCACACCTGCGATCCTGCCACCTGGTGGTCACAGCAACATATTGGCGGCCATCAGAGCACCTCGTGACACCTTGGTGGTGACAACACTTTGCCATGAATTATTTCACACCTTTGCCACGGCAAATTATAAGCTACAAATGAGCAAAATAAATAGGAACAATAGCTGATCCGTACACCTATTTATTATTCATCTCTTTTCTGACAGGAACATTCATTCTGAAACAATGACACCTCCGACATATCGATTAAAATTTGTGGTTCCACATATGATCGAAATATCATTTTCACAGGGTGAGTGACAAAAGCAAACAATGGAGTGCTCTTTCCACTTTCCTGATGCTCAACCAGGATTGTCATTTGCTGAGCCGCAGCTTGTCTCAACTCAAGGTGTGCTAGTCATGGCAATAATGAACAAATATATATGTGTTTCACATAAATGTCACGGGGCAATGATGCCATAATAATAAGCAGCTTTGCAGATTTCCATATTAATTTTTCAGATCATACTATAATGGGTGTGACGTCAATTCTATAAAGCTTACCGTTAATGGCTTGCCGACCAAAATTATTATACAAATCACTTTAATTCTCCCATGTCAAACAATGCTCATGCAATTTTAATTGTGTATATAGGTGGTCTCTATACCATCATCTGGTTTTAAAATGGGTCAAAATTACGTCGGGCCAGGAGCTGAGGTGCTCTTCCCTTTTCACTTTCTTTCCCGTGGACGGCTTTATTTCATGTTTACCTGAGTTATGAAGGCTTGTTGTAACCAAACAATCAATAATTAATATCATCCATAATTAAAGCTGGCATTCAAACTGTTCATAGCTTTATCTAACACCTTCTGTGTTCCATAAGCACACTTGCTATATATATTTATTCCCAAAGAAGCCATTCTACCTTAAACAACCCTGTAAATGCCTACCTACCATAAATGCCCTATCAAAGGCCTACTTACAATAACCAACACATAAAAACCCCCATAATATATTGCACTGCTCAAGTCATGCTGCCCACCATCCAATCTGGAATTATGACCAATCACAACTCGATCCACTGATTATTTCTGATATCATCTCACAATACAAATCTTTTTATTATCTCACAAGTATCATTATATTGGCAAACGTGACTTAGGATATTTTAATATTTCAGCCTTTTTTTCAGCACTCCAGCATGATCTGGTGTAGAAGGAGACGACCACAGCAGAAAAGCAGTTAAATGCTCTTACAGTTTCCCTGTACAAGCAATAAATGTCATTATTCACAGTGCTGGCGAAATAAAGGCACCGAGACTGTGATGTCATAAAGGACGCCATGTAGGTGACCATGTTGGTAGTGTCCCATAAAGGAGGTGCAATTCTATATCATAACAGGTAAACAGATGCCTCAGACGTGAGTGAATGCACAAGAAACTCGACCTCGGATCTGATAAGTAATGAGAAGAGAATGAGTAATATTAGGAAAAGTCTCTGGCATAATTGCATCTATCTCCCTCACATCCTGTATGGCCAAATGGTCAACCCATCATCCACACCATATATTCATCACGATTTCAATTTCATGTTGCCTTCTAAGATTGAATATATGCTTCATATTAAGATCAATATGGGGGGAAACAAATCAATTCAGTTTTCAAGCCAAAGCTTTCTTAATTGAACATAATGTGAATCTACATGACAGGAAGCACTACAAGCAAAAACTCAAATGTGGCTACCTTTATGTTTATATCTGTATGTATGTGTATGTGTGTGTGTGTGTGTGTGTATATCAGTTATGTCATTCTGATTAGAGAAAGACTAATTATCTACATGTTGAGTTAATGATGTTTAATAAGACACAAATAAAGTTAATCTTTCAAATAAATAAAAATGTATTTCCAAACATCTTTGTAGAAAGCTGCAATAAAAGTCTAAATTTGTTAAGTTGGTGAGTGTTTCAATTTGATATGCATGAGGCAATAGATGCTGAACTTCCAAGTTTAAAATCCTTTAGCCTTCCCTTAGAAATACTCTCCCAACTTTGACAAATATATTTCTGGCATCTTCTAAAATGAAAAGAATGAGTGCTTTATGACAGACTAAAATGAAACATGATAAATATGAGATGATACAACCACTGATCTCATTATGTTTCCTGTTGTTGCTCACGACGATGGTACTTTTAATGGGTGAATATTTGGTTTAGTGGGTGAATATTTGGTAAGCATGTGCACATATTAGTCTAAGGGGGAAGAGTAAATCCTGGAGACCCAATTAGTCCAATTAGTATAATATAATCCTAGTGACCTTTTGCAGAGCAGGAAAGCAATATGACATGCTAATTTGAAACGCAACAACACCAAATCATCAGTGTTATAATGAAACACCAGATATACAGACAGGCATAAAACATCAGCGTTCTTTCTTCCGGCAGAGTTTGTAAAAACTTTATAGCAGTATAATTATCATCATCAAGAAATAACATATACTTTACAACTGAGTCACATTTCAGGTATACACAATCCTTGCAGAGCTGTTAATTACTCTTGTATTTCCATAATTATTCTTGAGATATTGACAAATATAACTGCAGAAAACCAGAATTTAGATGTTCTTATTAGTTCTCCTGAAGTTATTACCAAGATTGTATGCATTCATCAACACTCTTGAAACAAATGGCTTGAAATCTTCGAGGCAATCTTTGTATCTTATGGAAGCTTGTAATAGAAATGTGAAAATAGTTCCATTGGGTCATATTCTATAATTCTTTTGATGTATTTTCTGGAAGTGTCTAACAGATAGCTAACTATATTATCAAAAGCTATCATATTATTTTTTAATGTTGAGCATACTGCAAAGACATAATAAAATTATCTATTAAATCTAGAGTGAAAACATACTCCAAATATTCCTGAATTGTCATCATAAATTTCCCCATTGGTAGAAAACAAGTTATTCTTTAATATGTCATATTATCATACATCATGATGCACTCTATAATTCTTTAAAATAATAACTCACTTAAAATATGGGGCACTGATGGCGCAAGAAGCTCCTCCCATTAGCTATTCTCAAATGGAGAGAGCCTTTAACTGAAATACGTAAAAATATATAGTAAATGTCAGTTTTTTTTTATGGGTGAACAGATAGACAGTCAAAAACCATAGTTCCTGCTCGCCTTAGACAGCAGAGCTAATAAATCATTTTTTCACCATCTTGTGCAATCTGATTGTGAACATTCTCTGTTGCAGCTTCATATTACTGCCCATCTTAACTTTTTGCAAGTTTTAGACTAAACAGGGTAATCACGGTGACAACATAGAGCAGATCTATTGTCCAACCCTGACAAGGTAGACGGATGAAGCAGTCAGGGCAAAGTGGTTGACAAACATGGACATTGAGATCGAGATTTATGGAGTCTCACCATGCCTGCTCCAGCCCTTATGTCTGGCCAGCTTTATGGTCAGTCTGGCCCACATTATATTTGCGGTTGTACATTCCATGATAACCACACGGATGACCAGAGCCAACGTCCCATTTGATGTGTTGTACCAGCTAAAAGGTTTGATAGCACTACACTGACCATACAGATGACCACTGTGGTGGTCCTGTCTGAGGTGCTGTACTGGACACGACAGGGTTTGATAGCACCTCAATGACCACACAGATGACCACTGTGGCAGCCCTAGATGATAACTGTATAGTGTATGTGTGTGTATATATATATATATAAATATATAAATCAACTGTCCTCCCATGAACTCTCCCCACCGGCACCTCAAGTACTGCTCTTGTATTATTATGATAAAATGGTCAGAGTTTCTTAACAAAAAGCAGAACTCTGAGTCCACTTCAAGTGAGGCAAGATATTCAATACATATTGGATTTTCACTTATATTATTGCATATGATGGATGGTTATGTTGCCAGCTTCTGGCCAGTGTTTCATGTGGCTGACCTGTGGTCAGTCCGTGCTCCCAGGGGATAGTATGTCCCTACCACCAGGACACTAATCTGTGTGATTGCTTCACATCACAACAAAGGATCCTGAACCGACATGCCCCTGGTCAGCCAATCACAGCCTGTGACACACAGCAAGCCGGCCATTCAGCTGCCTCGCCCAGGGTCGCGTCAGGTCGTGGCGGGAAGGATCAACCAAACAAGCTGACTCTACCACCATATGATGACCTCTCATGGCCTATCAGAGTGACCAGGAGAGTGTGGGTGTTTGAGAGTGGTTTTGGCCCAGCTGGGCACAGGGCATGGCTGGGGCAGGCCAGGCAACCTGTGGTGTAGTACTACAGACCACAGTAGAGTGTGGGTGTGAGAGTAGATCAATACGACACAATTGAGCCCATTGATCACAGTGACCTGGCACCAGGTGAGCTCCACACAATACTCCTGGGCAGACCTGACTGACACTCACACACTCTCCCCACCTCCACGCCCCATCATCCCGGGCAGACCTGACTGACACTCACACTCTCTCCCCACCTCCACGCCCCATCATCCTGGGCAAACCTGACTGACACTCACACTCTCTCCCCACCTCCACGCCTCATCATCCCGGGTAGACCTGACTGACACTCACGCTCTCTCCCCACCTCCACGCCCCATCATCCCGGACAGACCTGACTGACACTCACGCTCTCTCCCCACCTCCACGCCCCATCATCCTGGGCAAACCTGACTGACACTCACACTCTCTCCCCACCTCCACGCCTCATCATCCCGGGTAGACCTGACTGACACTTACGCTCTCTCCCCACCTCCACGCCCCATCATCCTGGGCAGACCTGATTGACACTCACGCTCTCTCCCCATCTCCACGCCCCATCATCCCGGGCAGACCTGACTGACACTCACGCTCTCTCCCCACCTCCACGCCCCATCATCATGGGTAGACCTGACTGACACTCACGCTCTCTCCCCACCTCCATGCCCCATCATCCTGGGCAGACCTGACTGACACCCATGCTCTCTCCCCACCTCCACGCCCCATCATCATGAATATCAAGCCTTTCAACAACAACAACAAAAAGTGGAAAGATTTGTTTATGACAAAATGGTACAAATTGTTTATAAACATAACTGGTTACATATCTCCATTTGACAATATATTTCCATATTGCACAATTTGTCCATCTTAGAATCCCACAAAAGGTTGAGCAGGTCACTTGGCTCAGCTCAGATTGCATGTGCTCAGGTATGCTCAATGTTCACTTCATTAACAATTAATATTGGCATTTACCAGTGTTAACCCATGTCCACTGACTGGTCAATAGCCACGAATGCAGCAATCACAGAAATCACTGCTTATCTCCAGTGCAGGTCTGTAACTACCCTCAGCTACATCATATTTGCATGCATTATTCGCACATCTCAATATCAACCAGGAACATAAAATATCAAGCACTATTTCAGTAATCATTGGTTATGTTATATTCTTACTTGACTAATTTGCTACATTTATATTTATACTTCATGTATGTAGTCAACTTTTTCAGCAAGTCCTTCATAGAATTAACCTTCATAGAATCTTATATAGATGGTCAGTGGTCAATGGATACACCCTTGTCCACTAAATCTCTACCTTACTAAAATAACAAGAAAAGAGGTCTAATATTTATCATAAAACTCACCTCCATATTCTCAACCCAGAACCGAGAAAAAACACATTTTTTTAAAGAAAATTGCTAGAATGTAGGTAGACCTCATACAGGCAGTGGCAAAAACTCGGCTACTGGTTTCCTATGGCAGAAGACAGTGAAATTCCATATGGCTCAGTAGATGAGTAAGCAAAACTCACCTAATGAAGCAGCTACTACTTTTAGAAGTCATGATTATTTTGGTTCATTTAAACTCATGTCTTTTAGGAAGTATTGAGTAATATTGTGAGAAAGGTGTTAATGTGGACTGGCCATACACCCCAGGCTTCAAGTCGCATGTCAATACATCATTACTGCATACACTTATACAAATACTTACATAGAATATGTGCATAGAAATGCATATGTTGATACAGGCCAGATTAGACATTACACTATCCTCTAAAACATAAGTATACAAAAAGATATATTCATCTGCTATAGTATTTCATGGTAATAATTGCTTGTTTTATTACCCATTGCGAGAAAGAAACAACTTTTATATGAAGCAAAATACATGTATAAGCCACATAATAAAGAAAATGTGTCTAATTATCAAATGTAAAAAACCCTCTACAGTTTCATTTATGCCATTGTACTAGTTCTTTTTTTCTTGATTCAGTGTTTTTGAGCAGGATGGAGGATTCATTAAGGTAATTAGGCTGCAACTTTTGTAGGCAACCTTTCTGTGGATATGCAATGCTTGACAGCCCCTCAAAGCTGTCCTGTACAGGAGTCTAACATATCAAAGTAGATGTGTATATGTATACAATGTATTTTATTCTGGCTACAAGCAACCACGGGGCTAATCAGCTTTGGTATAGAGTCCTGCACGTTTTCCATCACGTCCACTGTCCCTGGGTCTATTACCGTTGCGTCAGTTGCGAGAATCCTCCAGCCTCGCAGACGTCTTTCTCTGTCTTCTCTATCACCAAATGCTGACATAATATTTTCTCCCTCCTCTCTGCTCGTCTGGCATGAGTCGCTGATTTCTTCATCAAAAGAACAATGAGCGTAATGCCAGACAACTTCTACTTACTGCAGCCAACAAAAAAGGGACTGGCAACATTCCTCTCCCAGTGACAAGAAACAAAAACCTCCCCCAAGCACTCTAATTTATAGGCGAGGATTAATCCCGCAGACGTAAGTACAAACACTGCCACACATTACCTAACGAGGATGATCGCGTTGCACAATGACTTCATAAATCTCGCAAGCCAACATGTGTTTTGTGCAAATTACAGCCAGATTTGCTGACGACTTGTCGCTTCTTAAAGGTGTTGGCTGCTCATTTTTGTCATGGCTGATGGCATAATCACCAGCTACTTTCCTCTGTTTTTTCCCCGCTTTTACATAACGCTGAAGATATATCGTATTATCACTCTGTGATAAATGGATGGGCTTTTTATCCATGCACATTTCTATTATGCTTTAGAAATGATTCACGTAATTAACAAGTTTTTAATATTCCCACTCTCTGAGACATCAAATCCACCACATGGTAAAGAAACTGGCACCACATCTAATTTGGTTTGTACCACTGTATTTTATCATGAAGAAATAGAGTATGGTAAAATATACATACACGGCAATATATAAACAAGAGGGATGTGTGTCCTGGCTATCTAGAATCACCAATTTTATATGTTTAAATTCAGGTTCATTAGAGTAGGTTTGAAAATTAGGCTAATTCTGTCAATGTGAGCTCCTTTCACCACATATTTAAGGTTGCATGGTTTAAAAGGAGAAGTTTTGGCCTTCACAAGGACAAGTAAGCTGTACCAACAGTGGGCCTCATTTCATTTAGTAATATATAAAAGTTGTGTATAAAGACATAAAATGTAAAAAATTCAAAATATGCTGAATTTTCCATTAGCTATTTGTAGTCTTAACATATTGTCCTTAGATATGAAGGCTTAAAGTTAATAACCCCCCCAGAGGGCACCTCCAAATAGACAGGTCCTTTGTCTTTAATACAGACACTTGTTTGGGGCTTCTTTATAACCTTGTGTTATTTTCGTGGGACATCCAGTACATCTATGACTGTATTCCCCAGTCCATGTCCAATAGTCAACTCTGACTGACCTCCACCCAATCAATATTATCTCAAGATGGGTCTTATGCTGTTTCAGGAAGATAATGAACGCCACTAATGAAAGAGCACTAATCTCTGAGAGAGGAGGCACTAGAATAGACTTTCTCTGACCTTTTCAAAGAAGACAAAAACCACAAACTTCTAATCTAAGGCTTTTCTTCCATTGTGACATGCGTCATGAAATATACCAATATCTTGGTTAGAATAACTCATTTAGAAACTTGAAAAGAAGATGAAAGGAAATGGACAGAAGACAAAATTAATGGAATGGGCTTCCATGTCTATTATGATTTCTTTATACTGATTTCAAAGCCCTCCACTGATCATGAGAAAGCAGAGAACGACACTGCGTGGAGTTGTAATAGTGACATTTGATACCACTCCACATATAAATAAAAGGTATTCAATATGAGAGATACATATTCCACTGTTCACTGTGTATGGCCTGTCTTTCCTCCCATTTCAATAAATCATCTGATTACAAATCTCTGCCACCAAACAATTGCTTTTGCCATTATACACAATCCTATTTTTCCTTTATAATTTTTCACAAACTTAGAAGCGTTTTTGAGTTCTCTGCAATCTCTGAATGCAAGACTGTGATGGCAATTTCCATTTGATTTTTTTTCTAATGTAATCTTAACATTGAACAGTCTGTAGAAATCAGCTAAATGTTTAATAATCATGATAAACTCCAGTCGTATAATCATATTCGTACCTGAGCAACTAAGCCCATCTTGCTAATAATTAGTATCAGACATTTATAGTTTTTACATGAATTGTTCAGACATCTTCATTTTTTTAAATATCTTTTTTTTACAGCCCAGTCTAATGATAAATGTACAGATTGTAAAGTGCCATTTACTTAATTCTTGTCCTCTCAAGTTACCTCATTCCAGGCTGATTTATGGCCATAAAATACATTCTTTTCTTTAACATTTGGATGTCTTTAACTCTAGAATTAATTAATTATTTTCGAGTTACCAAACTTGAGATCTAAATCTTTACTTAATAAAAAAAGTAATAATCAGCATTTTTTTGTCTTCCTCAAATTTTAAGTATCACAAAAAAAATCTTAAATCATCTCAATTATTGACTGAGATCAGATCCCCTTCCTTCTGGACTGGGTGGATCCTTCATTCCCTGAATGGGAAAAAGGATCGGGAAGAGTTTCTGTGAATATTCATCAAACAATGAATATATCAGTTGATTATCTTTTCTATAATCCAATGCATGCAAAATGGAGAATTCATCTAAAAGAGCACAAATTAAATACAATGTATCTAACCTGTGATAACTGCCACCTAGCCTCCTCACAATGCTTGTAACATGGAGATATCTAACCTGTGATAACTGCCACCTAGCCTCCTCGCAATGCTTGTAACATGGAGGTATCTAACCTGTGATAACTGCCACCTAGCCTCCTCACAATGCTTGTAACATGGAGGTATCTAACCTGTGATAACTGCCACCTAGCCTCCTCACAATGCTTGCAACATGGAGATATCTAACCTGTGATAACTGCCACCTAGCCTCCTCACAATGCTTGTAACATGGAGATATCTAACCTGTGATAACTGCCACCTAGCCTCCTCACAATGCTTGTAACATGGAGATATCTATCCTGTGATAACTGCCACCTAGCCTCCTCGCAATGCTTGTAACATGGAGATATCTAACCTGTGATAACTGCCACCTAGCCTCCTCACAATGCTTGTAACATAGAGGTATCTAACCTGTGATAACTGCCACCTAGCCTCCTCACAATGCTTGTAACATGGAGATATCTAACCTGTGATAACTGCCACCTAGCCTCCTCACAATGCTTGTAACATAGAGGTATCTAACCTGTGATAACTGCCACCTAGCCTCCTCACAATGCTTGTAACATGGAGATATCTAACCTGTGATAACTGCCACCTAGCCTCCTCACAATGCTTGTAACATGGAGATATCTATCCTGTGATAACTGCCACCTAGCCTCCTCACAATGCTTGTAACGTGGAGGTATCTAACCTGTGATAACTGCCACCTAGCCTCCTCCTCACAATGCTTGTAACGTGGAGGTATCTAACCTGTGATAACTGCCACCTAGCCTCCTCATAATGCTTGTAACATGGAGGTATCTAACCTGTGATAACTGCCACCTAGCCTCCTCATAATGCTTGTAACATGGTGGTATCTAACCTGTGATAACTGCCACCTAGCCTCCTCGCAATGCTTGTAATGTGGAGGTATCTAACCTGCGATAACTGCCACCTAGCCTCCTCATAATGCTTGTAACATGGTGGTATCTAACCTGTGATAACTGCCACCTAGCCTCCTCACAATGCTTGTAACATGGAGGTATCTAACCTGCGATAACTGCCACCTAGCCTCCTCACAATGCTTGTAACATGGAGGTATCTAACCTGCGATAACTGCCACCTAGCCTCCTCACAATGCTTGTAACATGGAGGTATCTAACCTGCGATAACTGCCACCTAGCCTCCTCACAATGCTTGTAACGTGGAGGTATCTAACCTGTGATAACTGCCACCTAGCCTCCTCGCAATGCTTGTAATGTGGAGGTATCTAACCTGCGATAACTGCCACCTAGCCTCCTCATAATGCTTGTAACATGGTGGTATCTAACCTGTGATAACTGCCACCTAGCCTCCTCGCAATGCTTGTAATGTGGAGGTATCTAACCTGCGATAACTGCCACCTAGCCTCCTCACAATGCTTGTAACATGGAGATATCTATCCTGTGATAACTGCCACCTAGCCTCCTCACAATGCTTGTAACGTGGAGGTATCTAACCTGTGATAACTGCCACCTAGCCTCCTCCTCACAATGCTTGTAACGTGGAGGTATCTAACCTGTGATAACTGCCACCTAGCCTCCTCATAATGCTTGTAACATGGAGGTATCTAACCTGTGATAACTGCCACCTAGCCTCCTCATAATGCTTGTAACATGGTGGTATCTAACCTGTGATAACTGCCACCTAGCCTCCTCGCAATGCTTGTAATGTGGAGGTATCTAACCTGCGATAACTGCCACCTAGCCTCCTCATAATGCTTGTAACATGGTGGTATCTAACCTGTGATAACTGCCACCTAGCCTCCTCACAATGCTTGTAACATGGAGGTATCTAACCTGCGATAACTGCCACCTAGCCTCCTCACAATGCTTGTAACATGGAGGTATCTAACCTGCGATAACTGCCACCTAGCCTCCTCACAATGCTTGTAACATGGAGGTATCTAACCTGCGATAACTGCCACCTAGCCTCCTCACAATGCTTGTAACGTGGAGGTATCTAACCTGTGATAACTGCCACCTAGCCTCCTCACAATGCTTGTAACATAGAGGTATCTAACCTGTGATAACTGCCACCTAGCCTCCTCACAATGCTTGTAACATGGAGATATCTAACCTGTGATAACTGCCACCTAGCCTCCTCACAATGCTTGTAACATGGAGATATCTATCCTGTGATAACTGCCACCTAGCCTCCTCACAATGCTTGTAACGTGGAGGTATCTAACCTGTGATAACTGCCACCTAGCCTCCTCCTCACAATGCTTGTAACGTGGAGGTATCTAACCTGTGATAACTGCCACCTAGCCTCCTCATAATGCTTGTAACATGGAGGTATCTAACCTGTGATAACTGCCACCTAGCCTCCTCATAATGCTTGTAACATGGTGGTATCTAACCTGTGATAACTGCCACCTAGCCTCCTCGCAATGCTTGTAATGTGGAGGTATCTAACCTGCGATAACTGCCACCTAGCCTCCTCATAATGCTTGTAACATGGTGGTATCTAACCTGTGATAACTGCCACCTAGCCTCCTCACAATGCTTGTAACATGGAGGTATCTAACCTGCGATAACTGCCACCTAGCCTCCTCACAATGCTTGTAACATGGAGGTATCTAACCTGCGATAACTGCCACCTAGCCTCCTCACAATGCTTGTAACATGGAGGTATCTAACCTGCGATAACTGCCACCTAGCCTCCTCACAATGCTTGTAACGTGGAGGTATCTAACCTGTGATAACTGCCACCTAGCCTCCTCGCAATGCTTGTAATGTGGAGGTATCTAACCTGCGATAACTGCCACCTAGCCTCCTCATAATGCTTGTAACATGGTGGTATCTAACCTGTGATAACTGCCACCTAGCCTCCTCGCAATGCTTGTAATGTGGAGGTATCTAACCTGCGATAACTGCCACCTAGCCTCCTCACAATGCTTGTAACATGGAGATATCTATCCTGTGATAACTGCCACCTAGCCTCCTCACAATGCTTGTAACGTGGAGGTATCTAACCTGTGATAACTGCCACCTAGCCTCCTCCTCACAATGCTTGTAACGTGGAGGTATCTAACCTGTGATAACTGCCACCTAGCCTCCTCATAATGCTTGTAACATGGAGGTATCTAACCTGTGATAACTGCCACCTAGCCTCCTCATAATGCTTGTAACATGGTGGTATCTAACCTGTGATAACTGCCACCTAGCCTCCTCGCAATGCTTGTAATGTGGAGGTATCTAACCTGCGATAACTGCCACCTAGCCTCCTCATAATGCTTGTAACATGGTGGTATCTAACCTGTGATAACTGCCACCTAGCCTCCTCACAATGCTTGTAACATGGAGGTATCTAACCTGCGATAACTGCCACCTAGCCTCCTCACAATGCTTGTAACATGGAGGTATCTAACCTGCGATAACTGCCACCTAGCCTCCTCACAATGCTTGTAACATGGAGGTATCTAACCTGCGATAACTGCCACCTAGCCTCCTCACAATGCTTGTAACGTGGAGGTATCTAACCTGTGATAACTGCCACCTAGCCTCCTCGCAATGCTTGTAATGTGGAGGTATCTAACCTGCGATAACTGCCACCTAGCCTCCTCATAATGCTTGTAACATGGTGGTATCTAACCTGTGATAACTGCCACCTAGCCTCCTCGCAATGCTTGTAATGTGGAGGTATCTAACCTGCGATAACTGCCACCTAGCCTCCTCATAATGCTTGTAACATGGTGGTATCTAACCTGTGATAACTGCCACCTAGCCTCCTCACAATGCTTGTAACATGGAGGTATCTAACCTGTGATAACTGCCACCTAGCCTCCTCACAATGCTTGTAACATGGAGGTATCTAACCTGCGATAACTGCCACCTAGCCTCCTCACAATGCTTGTAACATGGATATCTAACCTGTGATAACTGCCACCTAGCCTCCTCACAATGCTTGTAACATGGAGGTATCTAACCTGCGATAACTGCCACCTAGCCTCCACACAATGCTTGTAACATGGATATCTAACCTGTGATAACTGCCACCTAGCCTCCTCATAATGCTTGTAACATGGAGATATCTAACCTGTGATAACTGCCACCTAGCCTCCTCGCAATGCTTGTAACATGGAGATATCTAACCTGTGATAACTGCCACCTCGCCTCCTCACAATGCTTGTAACATGGAGGTATCTAACCAGTGATAACTGCCACCTTGCCTATTCAGATTACATCACATCTTACATATCCTACAGCCAAACAATCAATACTAATTCCTCTGTGGTCAGCATAATTGACCAATCAGCCTGGACACCATCACTGTAAGCACTGTTATGGCATCGTTATCAATACAATGTAACAGTAATTAGTCAGTTATTGTCTACATTAAGTGAGATGAAGTAATTATATCATTACATGGTAAATGCTCATTAACACATTGTCTGTGAGACTAGTGTGAGTGTTACTGGTCAGTCACAATACCCATATGACATTTAATACCATATATCTGCTGTGTAGTTTCTAAAGAGGAATAAATGTGTCATTCTGTGCTTCTGATAACATTGAAGAGAACCCATTGTTATAGATCTATATATCTGATAAATGCTGTGCTTGGCAGACTGTCTGTGTGCTGAGGTTACACTGGGTAGTAAAAGATGAACTTCTAAGAAACAATTAGTTCCAGGTATGTAAGCTACATGGTCACAAAAGTTCTACTTGGAAACAAAACCTATAAAATCCTGAAATATATTTAAGTATTGAAGCATTGCTCTTCAACCATTGAAGGACAAAAAGAACAAATAAAACCATGCATGAATTCTCTGTCTAAATGAGTGGGTCAGATGTCACATTTGGCAGGTCATAACATGAAGATGCAGATGTAAAATATTATATTTGTGAGAAATGCAGAGCTGGTGGAGGTATGAGTCATTGTAGAATGTGGATGATTGCATTAATGTTGCGGAGGCAGAGAGGTCAGCCGGGGTCCCATATACATATGGATTACAGCTGAATATTACAAGTGTGGAGGGAGACTCTTACAATCTCCATCCCATCAGCTACCACATACCTCAGGATATATGTGCTAATTCTGGCTAAATCTGGAGCACCACAACAGCCTCACACTCTGCACATTCTAAAATCACACATCGACTTCTCGCATAGAAAACTTTCCCTTCTCTCTAATTTTCTGATGATTGAAAGAATATCATTTAAGAAGACTCTTTTGTTCATTCCTCAGGATACATGTGACCTCATCTCTTTTTTTCAACTCAAAAACTGAGACAAACAGGATCTTATTCTTGAGAATAAAATTGCACCGGGTTTCCGCTCAGGACATTGGAGGCTGCAGAGAAATTAGAAGGGGCCAGCAAAGGCTGGGGGGCTAGCAAGGCACGGCTAGGATTTCTCACACCAAAGGCAGGGGGGTGAAACTAACCTGATTATGATTACAATATCTCCCATCTTTTATAAACAACTCAACTTGTCATATTGGTGGCTTGTAAAAATAAACAGTTTGCCTGGTCTCAAAGGTCATATTGCACATGTCCATTAGACTGGCTTGGGTATCTCAGATTCCGACTTTACAACGCTTCCCGGATAATCCATCATCAGCTTATCCACAGGGTGGACGCTTCTTTAATTATACTGGGCATATTTGGGGAAGGTCATTTCAGAATACTGACCAATGGCATGTCAGATCACTGGACCATCACTGTCCTATATCCCAGTGGACAGCCTCGTTTTCTACTCTTCATGATGAACTATTTTTGCCACCCTTAATTGGTGCGAGGACCCCACCCATCCCTCCCCCCTCTCTCACCAGTAATCAGCCACCAATCACCTTGGTGTGTAATTTTTGGTGTGGGAAGGATTCTTGACATTTGCATGGAGGTTGGCGATATCTGCTTGATCTGTGTGTGAGGGACATGTTATCTCGACCAGGCAGATACATAAACCTAGGTCCTAATAGTACAAGTGTTGAGAGATGCCGCTGATGATTCCTATAGCCTCTATAGCCCTGCCCCTTGTTGGTGCAATATGGCCCCATACCTTCTATTTATAGCTAACCTTAGATCACCCATCCTGGCATCTTCATCTATTTGCCTAATATTCGGCAGCAGAAAAGCGGTGTTTAGATTGCAGATAACCATTCTGCAGAGCAATGATATCCACTGCTCACTTCTGTGTAAACACACCAATGAAAACAAGCAGCCCCCAAATTGTGGATGGATAGTGCAGTTTAGGCTGCGAGCAGGATCACTTGATGAGGGATGACCCCCATGCATGCAAGATATGAGGGGCCCACAATCCCTGATAACCAGATTAATTACCTAAACTCCCCATATGTACCTCACCTAATCTCTGACTATCACCACCTCCTGTTTGACTCAGTCAATCTCAGTCAATCATATGTATGTCCTTTCAGTTCCTCGCCTAATCAGTATTGTTTCACTTAAAAAATCTAATAAGCTTCATATACTACCACCCAACAGGACCCCAAAATATGTGATAATCAATCTAATTGCCACAGCTCCCCCACATGTACCTCCCCATCTTTGGAGTTTCAAGGTCAAGGTCAAAAGGTCAGCTCTGATCTTGTCACTTGGGAGTTATACATAAGGAGTCCCTATCTGCTTCAGTCTGTTTTAATTAAGAAAATGTAACCAAATGTTTGCAAATATCTCCCACTCCTCCCAGCAGCATCTAAGCAAAACACTCAAACTTATTATATTACTAGACTCTTATATTCCAATTCAAGATGGCAGATTAATTAAAAGACTTTGATGTGTGAATTGTTTGAAGAAGTGATGTCATGTATCTGAGTAATAACATTTGCCTGGCGATGATCTTGTTTGCTATGAAAATTTTTTTTTCTCAAGAAAAGTGAGCAATCATAAGTTGGCTGTCCTGGATATATTGTTATATATGAGTTAATTATCATCTCTAATCCTCTATAGTGGATACAAAGAGCAAAAAACGTGAGATGTGCTGATTGTGAGGGCTGTGTATATCAAGCTGCTCTTATTAGTGACAGGTTGAGGGTGCTATATATAGGCCACGGCATTAAACATACACACTGCTGCATCAGTGAGGACTGATTTAATTTTACAGCTGAACATCATCATTGCCATCCTCAAACAATAATCACTACATATTCTTGCTGGGTGACTCTACTAGCCAGTCCAGCTCCAAGAGAAGTTGATGTGGAGAGTGTGAGAGGGAGTGTGGAGCAGCCAGTGTTGTGCCCCAGGAGGGGAGTATGGTTACTGGGTAGGCATGGCAGACTCATCATTTCCCATATAGCACCCAGGCCTGGAGGGCACTGGGGCTGTTTCTCAGCTGACCATCAAAGCAGGGTCCCTAGGGGCACCAGACCCCTCTGCACCATGTCCTGGCATACCTCAATGGTGGGGTCTCCCCGCCCCTGGGGATATCACCCTCCTGCCCCTGGGGGCCACAATCAGGATGACCAGTCTATGCTGCTAGGAGTGATAAGCTGCATATCTCACCCATCAGACTCATCTCAATATGGCCGCTCCCCACTATAATAAACCCCACCATCACACCCTGTGCACAAAACATGGCTGTCCTCATTAGATCCATACTAACTCTATTAGATTCTATTAACACCACATGTTTGGCTAGAACAAAAAAACACACCCAGCCTGTGTGAAATCACTACAACAATATTGAGAATATGATGCAGTTCTGCTGCCGTCTTGGCAACTCGCTCATTAGCTAATGCCGTGGAGACAAAGAAGACGCCATGTAATATCTTAATGAGCAATTAATAAGTGCTAGCCAGCTTCGACATGGAGGCAAAGGGCAGGCAAGGCACAATCCACAAGCTGCTACCCTACAACACACATTAAAACATCTACTAAATCACAGGTACCAAGCCTACGCTTCACAGCCATAACTTCAAACATTAACTAATTAGCAACCTGTTAAGTTTATAGCTGGAAGGCCATGCTTAGTATTGATCTCATGTCGATAAGTAAGAACATATGACACTGCACGTATCCAAATGAACAGCTGAATACGAGCCAACTCGGTTTGGTTTGATTCTGCGGTGAGTACTGAGTAACAAGGTTTAATTCATACCACATGGACTGCTGATGAATATGGGAATTGGGGGTAAAACAGGAATCAAGTGGAGAAGAGATGTGAAGATATGAAAGGTTACAAGACACACTGGCACAGATACGCATAGATTTGATGGATTGCAATTCAATACTTGAGGTTTCTAGGGTGCATACCAGGTGCACGCTAGCTAATCTGTCAAATAGAAAAGTGTAAAACATCTTCAATTATAACCCTTTAAGCCTGATTTGTCTTTGTTGCCTCCCATTAAACTCTGCCCTTGACTGGAAGGGTTGTCTGAGCTGCACACCCCTGCAAGATTCGGGTTGACTGAGTTGCCCTACCCTATCTTGCCCCAGCCTCTCAGCAATTAATAGGCGGCCCCTTCAGTCATGCACTCTGGTCATCAGGACCTGCGTTATCCCCAAACACATAATAACTACTCACGCAGAATAGCAATGCAAATTAAAAATGAAAAACATTCATCGCATAATCCAAGCATACTTGCAGATCAATATTAATCTCTCAAGACAATGTACTCATTAGCAGCTTCAGAAAGGCAAACCAAGTGTGAGAGAAATAACATGTTAAAACAGCTTACCCTGAATCTTTGGTTGATGCTGGGTACTCCAAAGTGTAGAAAGGCCTGCTGCAGGACAGTCACACTGAGCGCAGAAGCATTGAACACCTTAAAAAAAAAACAAACAGCAGAAGGCATAAGTTGTTTTGTAATATTAATCCATGAATAAAATCATACGGCAAGAGAAGACGCAGAGTTGCTGGTAGTTTTGTGGCCTGATGTGGTCGTGCTGAGAGTGACAGGTTTGTGATGGTTGCCTCTTGACAACTGATAGCCTCCCCAGCAGAGAGTGGGGCCAGGTATTATCCATTTCTCTGATCAATGCGACACCATGGCTTTGTGTCCTTATTTACCCATCAAACCTCTCACAAATCATCCCCAGAATCATCATTTTAATTGCAAATAACCCATTTTATTCACTGAGTCTCCTCTTTCTCAAGAAGTCCCCAATTTTAATTATTAACTCACTGGGAATGTCTTTCTACTGTCAATTACTCCACCTTTTGATGTCTTTGTATCATAACATTTTAGGTCAGATGCGAGCTGGTTGTCACAAGTCAATACAGCTCTATAATGAAACCTTCTCATGTTTGCTGTGCATAATGAGCAAAGGACAGGGCTTATCAACATTTTAATAAAGAAAACAAAAACCAAGAAATCAGGATATCAAATAAATAAAATAAAACAGATTGCAAATACTTGTAAGTATGACATTAATGAACATTATGACAAAAAGCTAGAACATAATAATCTCATTAGGCAGGAAAGGCAGATATTCCCCATTATGATGATAATGGCCCCTGCAGATTATGAGTGAGAGAAACATTCTCTGTATCATTGCAGCAGTTTATGGCCAGTGACACTGGTCATGCATACAGAAACATGGGTATGTGCCACCCTCAGCAGCCCATCACCTCCCGTGTCCAGCCCCACACACAGCCACCAGTAACAACGTTTTAATACCTGCGTCACAATATTAGCATTTCCACCATTCCATCTCTTTTATTTTCTCATATTGTGTCTCACCTCAAAATTATTAGCTGCGAAGAATCTCAAGCCCTCAACATGATTTCATACTTGATTCATCATGCCAAAACATTCTTTCTTCTAATTTAAATGAATAACAATTGCTGTGGTCCCCAAAATAATAATGCTACTGACGATAAGATGAGAGATAAAAAAAATTCCTGATCGTTGGCTTGCCATATGTCTCTTGGTCAGCCCGAGATGACACTGAGAGATGACTTGTCAACTCAAAGACAGATTCATATTTCATATTCAAATGAAGGATGAATCTCAAGAAGTTGTGATCTGCAGAGGAAATTCCTAGAAAATCCCCCACTCTCAATCTTAATTAGGTGAGGGCCGATATTGAAGCTGGGCGCAGGCCTCTGACCAGCAGTGGCCATGGGTGGCAATTAAATATTCATGTAATTTTGGCATTATATCATAAGATATGATGGGTATGAAGTGGTGGCTGCTGATGGGTACAGGGGATAGGGGTCTGATCATGGTCGGCCATCAGTGTGTTTAGAACAGCTGGCCAGAGCACACCCCTTGCATTCCAATACACTTCATGCCCCCACACACCAGTGTGGCACAGCCCCACCCTGCAGGCCTTCTATTCCAAGTCCCTAAGTTGCCTCAATGTTACACCCATGTAGTGGGCAGAACACTGATCGATTCACCTGGCCATATCACCACACAAGGCCAAGCTAGCGACTGTGAGGTTGAAATATTCATGGCTTTGTGTGTTTAAGGCGGCCAGCAAACAGAACGGTCTGGGGCGGCAGATCTAGGCTACTCCGGGAGCCAGACAGAGCAGTCGCATGGGGGAACTGCCTGCTTTCCTCGGGCTGATACTGCACTGAATCCCCACCACCAGCCAGCCTCCCACAATCACATGGCTGGCCCAGCTTGGGGATACCCCACATCTAACTAAACAATACAACCACAATACTTACACCCCTGACATACAACATAAAAGTCAAAATGGCTGAGTGTTCGGGTGAGATATTGGGGATGATAGACCCAGCCTCAGCAGCCAAGTCCATATGTTTGTGAGGTGTCTGGCGGTGTTGCTGTCACAACCCTGTGTTGACATGGTGCCACTGTCAGCTGGTTCTGTACGCACCTATCTGAGGGAATTCCCTCTCATTGAGGCACACTGGTGGCTGGGGATCCCCCAGCTTGATCCCCCTGTCAGAGGTCAGTGATGAACCGTGATCCTCTCCCGGACAGGCCCGTCTCGTGGCCGTATTCTCAACCAGAGAGAGGGGTCTGCGGTCAATGTGCACGGGTTGTGTTACGACATGGACAAGGTCAGAAAACATCACCATTTACCACCACGAGAACAAGAAATAGTTTCCTACCGTAGCCGTGCTCGCGATCCCGCCTGAATAGCTGTGCTCCCGTACAGTGTCAGCGGACTAGCAGCCAGTCCACTGCCCCTCACAGCCTAACACAACACAAATGGCGACTAATTGTACGCCAGTAATTAACACACACATGCCCAGGCGAAAATGGCTCTCGCCTCCTCAAAACTTGCTGACAAAACCCTGGCAGGCAACTTACTGTGTTGGTGGATCCTCCCGCCACGAGTGTGGATGATCCGCGGTCCGCTATTCTCGCTCCTCCGGCCTGCCTTCTGCCGCAACCCCGGTACACATCGTGTCTGAGCACGGGCGAATATCGTCCGCTAAAATAACAAAATGAAAAGTGGATATTTTTATTGTGCTAATTAATTATTCAAAAATTAATTAGAATGAGGTGCGCATGCTTCAATTAAGTGACTCGTATTGGCGGGAATTCTGGGATTCCAATATGGCGGACTCCTCAGCTGTTCTGAGCTCTCGATTCAATCTGGAAATTGAATATTTCGGTAAGTTATTGTGGTAAGAGATAATCTAAATTGTGGCAGTCACATCGGGCGTAACTTGATGAACATTTTGGCACCTTAATTGTGAAGTTACGTTATTAATCGCGTCTTCGTGCAGTGAAAACGTCTGCGCATATGACGAATACAGACGTGTATTTGTGTCTGTTTTTGTGAAGAGTTTGAGTAATTTCGGTTGAAATCTACTCTTATGGGGAATATTTTGAGTACTTAAGAAGATACAAAGGTGGTGACTTTTATATTAAGGAATATAAACAAGCCAAAGAAAGCTGTTGCTTGCGGGAACACGCCGCGTCGTGATTGACAGCTCATGTCAAATGTGACAGCTGTCAAAAACCCAGCGAGACACATTGTTTACATTTTTTGTAACATTGTCATCTTACTGAAATTAACACATGAAAACAGTTCATCACAACATTCAACAGCTTATGTCATTAATGCCTTGTGTTTTTTTAATATTATTTCAAGAAGTTATTTCATTTGTGAACTTGACAGAATGTAGTGACTGATGAGAAACATTAATGATCAAACCAGAGTAGAAAAACTAATTTTTATTTTTTTTACAGGCACTGTCTCAATATCTGAATAAGTAGATTGATTTGTGAGTGTTTTCTGGGCTATATCTCGGTAATTTAAATGAAGGAGCAGGTGTCAAAGACAGATGCACTCAATCCACATGATATAATAAAATAACTCTGTAATGGCTCTAAAACTCAGAAAAAAACTCTGAGAAGGCCATTTGACCCTAAAGACCTTCACTAACTCCACACACTAAACAGTCAGTCAAAGTTCTTTCAGATTGTTGAATGATTAAATACAATCAGTAACATTGGATGGAGTAGATAAGTGGCGGTAAGCTCCCCCCACAGATATAATAGGGATGGAGAGTGTCCCTTCTATATTTATTATGTAATAACAAGGTGAGAGAGGATATGATACAACAGTAAAACAAGTTGACACCATAGTCATTTTGGTACAAGAATATTTTAATTTAATTGAAATATTGCAAATATGCTGAAGAATATTATTTTCTTATCCTTTTGTTTTGTAATCTCTTTTGTTTTATTTTAAGCTGTTACCAACTGTTGTAAAACATGAGAATCTTTGGCTAGATTATAATCAGTATAGTTTTCACTTTCCTCTGTATAGCCATCTGCTTTTTAATATATCTGGATTATCTTTTGTATTTATAGTTTTAATTCATTTGTTGTTATTTTTTTGCTAATTTTAATGTTGATCTTGAAAGGTGCAGAAAGCAATAATGAACAATTTTTAGTTCATCATGACTTTCTTGTGTATTTTTTTGTCAAGCAAAAAAGAAAGTATTGTGTTTGATCTTTATCATTGTGCAGAGAAAACAAATGTAATAACAGATCTGTAAATCATTTCACAAATTGATGAAATATCAAAAAGCAGGAATTGTAATGTCTCTAGAGCTAGATGTTGTAGAAAAGTGAAAATGTATAAAAATATTGTCACAATGATTGAGACTAGAAATAAAAAGGAAAATGCATATTAGATTCTTACTTGAAAAGTATGAAGTTAAAGGATTAATTTTAAAATCTGTATCAAATATGATCATTTTGAGATCAATATTGAGCATGATGATTATTGTAAGATCAATATTGAGCATGATGATTATTGTGAGATCAATATTAAGTATGATGGTTGTTGTGAGATCAATATGGAGCATGATGATTATTTTGAGATTAATAAGAAGCATGATGGTAATTGTGAGATCAATATGGAGCATGATGATTATTGTGAGATCAATATGGAGCATGATGATTATTGTGAGATCAACATGAAGCACGATGGTTGTTGTGAGATCAATATGAAGCATGATGATTATTTTGAGATTAATAAGAAGCATGATGGTAATTGTGAGATCAATATGGAGCAAGATGATTATTGTGAGATCAATATGGAGCATGATGATTATTGTAAGATCAAAATGAAGCATGATGATCATTGTAAGTTCAATATGAAGCATGATGCATGATGATCATTGTGAGATCAATATGAAGTATGATGATTATTCTTAGATCAATATGAATCATGATGATTATTGAGTTCATTATCAATTATGATGATTATATTGAGATCTTTATGAAGTAAGATGGATTTGTATTTATACAACTACAAAGAGAGATCAGGCCAAAAAAATATTATGGAGAGATAAATAGGAAGTGCGATGATTACAAAGAGATGAATAGGAAGTGCGATGATTACAAAGAAATGAATAGGAAGTGCGATGATTACAAAGAGATGAATAGGAAGTGCGATGATTACAAAGAGATGAATAGGAAGTATGATGATTATGGAGAAATTAATAGGAAGTGTGATGATTACAAAGAGATCAATAGGAAGTATGATGATTATGAAGAGATAGTAGGAAGTATGAGGATTATGGAGAAATTAATAGGAAGTGTGATGATTACAAAGAGATCAATAGGAAGTGTGATGATTACAAAGAGATGAATAGGAAGTATGATGATTATGGAGAAATTAATAGGAAGTGTGATGATTACAAAGATATCAATAGGAAGTATGATGATTATGGAGAGATAGTAGGAAGTATGAGGATTATGGAGAGATTGGTAGGAAGTGTGATGATTATGGAGATATCAATATGAAGTGTGATGATTATGGAGAGATTGATGGGAAGTGTGATGATTACAAAGAGATCAATAGGAAGTAGGATGATTATGGAGAGATTAGTAGGAAGTGTGATGATTATGGAGATATCAATAGGAAGTGTGATGATCATGATGATTATTTCTGAAAGGAAATCAGCTTCATCAGTCACATTTTCTTTATTTATTTCTTGCTGGATTTGTATTTAATATGTGTAGACAAGCAGATTATTGATAACATATACCTGACACATGTCTGCCACCTATTTTGATATACCCTCTAGCAGTTAACCTTCTCAAGCAGATGAGAGATAATAAACAATCTTGTAGCACCCTGCCAGTGTTTAGCATCTGCAATTTTAACACATGCTTTCCATATTCTGTTCTTAATGACCAGTTTAGAATGATAATACTGAATACCAGACAGACAGTTCAATTTTTGATAAATTGATTTTATCCATGCAGGCCTTGACATTAAAATTTTTTGTTTGAAAAATGTTTGAAATACCCACTAAATTTGGACCAGTAGAATTTAACCAGTGGCCCATACTGGCCAAGAGACATTAAAAACCCAATCAGAGCCACCAGACCAATGCTGGTGGATTTGTTTCTCTCGCAACAAATAGAAGAAATCATTTCTACACAATTTCATTTATGAGAAATAAAAAATCATAAATGAAAAATGTTTGTTTTTAAAGACTTGTTTGAATTACTTAGTATTTTGTCTGGGAAGATACATTCTGTATGAATATGTGTTGTTGTAAAGTGGTCATCAACAGATATACATATAGTCTGATGACAATAATCAATTGACTATTGTTTTCTTTTACAAATATAAATATTCAAAGTCAGAGTTTAAAAATATATTTTATTTTATTCTTATTTTAGCTCAGTATGCCCAATTTATGTTGCCAATATAGGTGCTCTTGGTTGGAGTCCAGTTAATTTATATAAAGATTTACCACAAAGTTGTTTGATATAAGAGTTATTCTTCAGAAGAATTATTATTGAAGTGGAATAATGGAGATAAATAGATTTGTGTACACAAATGCCCTTCCAATTTGTGATCCAAAACAATAAGTAAATGCACAAATGAATTTTCAACCAAGAATTATTATAATAATTATTTCAGATTGTGAAGTTAAATAGAAATAGCATGACACTTGAAATAATAAGCCTGGCATGCTAGAATAGTTATTTCCAGAAATAACTAGGAGAGGTGTAATTAGATCAGGCAGACAAGGCGCCAAACATGTATATTAACGCTTAAGAAGTTTCAAGAATAATGAGGCCTGGAAAGGGTCAAATAAAACTTGTATATTGGCCATAAAGAATTTGTATAATAGATCTGTGCTATATATTATAGACATGTGATGTATGTTGATCATGATATAATGCAATGTTTCGTGAAGTATACTTTTATTCCATGCAAATTTTCCGGTAAAAGAACGGAATTAAAGACATTGTAAAAGTGGCATGTATTGAAGTGTATGCCCTAATTGCATGAGGTAGGCCACACTGTACATGCCCGGTTCCCACAGACTGAAAAACCCTCTTCTAACCTTAAAGCTATTATGGAAAGAAATATTTCCCCTAATTTATTTTTAGTAGTACCAAAGATTATACTTAATTAATGATGTTAGTGCATTTAAAAAAAAAATGACCACTGATGTAATGTTTTCTTGCATGGATTGGAGGGGCTGTGGTCTTCTGGTTGATACCTGTGTGGATGAACATTTGTTGACAGATTATCAACCCAGCTCTTCTGTTTCTTATATATAAATAACCATACACCTGACCATACATAATGTTGACTGTCTGCTGAGAACCCAAAGTAATTTGAAAACCTTTTAATAAGTGAAATCTGCACATGATAGGAAGGCTTTCAACAAATGTGAAAAACACTGGAGTGAGATTGTGTCAATTAAGGTCCCTCTTCACAGACCTCCTTGCTAATGCCCCATGTGTACCATGATATTATATAAGACCCCCTGCTGAATGTAATTTTTCATGTCAGGTACTTTTTTAAATACCAAGTAGAGAATTATGTTATCTTATATCAATCATGTATGCCCGAGAAGGCTAAAGGGCACGGGCCGTGGCGCAGTTGGTTAGAGCGCCAGCTTATTAGCACCAGTCCCTCTGTGGTGATCAAAAGGTTGTGGTTTCGAACCCCGGCCGTGCCGGGATTGAACTCATGATACAATTTCCCACATGAGCTGAGGCCCGTGCCTAAAGGGTTAACCCGTTGTCCTTGTAAATCTGTGACCAGGTGACATGACAATTCAGTGCGGCAGCACTATATCTGCTACAAGTAGGTCTCATCACGAAATGACTGAAATAATGTTGAAAGTGATGTAAAACCCCAAACAAACAAACAAACAAACAAACAAACAAACAAACAAACAAGAAGGCTAAAAAAGCTAAGGTCATCCAATGTTCCCATATTAGCTTTAATTAAGTCTGTACATTTTGTTTTTGTTAGTGAAGAGATACATGATATAAGAAATCTTGCAATATAAAGGTTTTTCCGGCACCACAAATTGTTTGTTATCAAGTAATTTTGTTGGTTCTTGACCCGTTTCTTAACGATAATTATTTATATCATTCAAGTTGTCTTGAGGGTGATCTTTAGTCATCTTGGATTCAAGTTATTTTGGTAACAAGAAATATTACACTTTGACCTCATTGACTGCTAAAATTGGTAAAAGTTGATGCATTATTGAATTTGTTTGTCTTCCAAACACTACATAGGAGGTGTGTTATGATGGTGGGAATTAGGTATTGCAAGAGCATTGTACTGTTGATATCAGTCACCTTTAAGAATGGGCCAAGGTCAATCATTGTTTATCCTCACTCTTCAAAAACACCAGAAGATTTGGTAGTTGGCCATTCTGTATATGTTTTGGGACGTGTCAATTTTTTTTGGTGTTATATCTTGCCATTGCTAAATTGGAGAATCACCAAATTTGCTATTTTGATAGTTTTAATGAATATCTCGGATGATATTGTTCATGGATGAGTTTACTCAGTGTCAAGGTCACAAGATGGTGTCCTGATGAGATGTCCTGAGGCCCAAATCTGAGGATTCCAGCATTTTTGATGAATTTTTTTTACATTTATAAGAAGAATTTATGATAATCTGAGAACCAAAAACATATTTTCGTTTGGCCTTATGATTAGATTTTTGGAGGGCTAATATTGCATTGGACTGTGTCAAGTCCAGAGAGCATTGTAATGTGGTGCTATTTTCTCCACTTTGCACTCGCATTGTGGTAGGGCACTAATTGTGGCTGGTCATGCAAGGCTGGTACCCTCTCCTACCCAACCCTCCGCCCTATCACTGTCACATTTAGCATGCAAGCACTCTCATACAATCACTAAGGACATACATTAAACATGCCACATGGCCTCGACATGTTCACCTCACATGCTACTCACATGCTCTTCAACTGTCATCACCGTTCATCAAAGATGAATCCTCATAAATCCAACCGATCTCAAGAGAATGATATAAAACATGATTCATCAAAAGATTGACATTCCAACACTGACCAGCCCAAAATGTTGAAATTAACCCCAACTCTACTCATATCACTTCCTCCTAATTTGCATTTGGGAGGAGAATGGGTCAGCGGCCATTAGCTAAATGTGGTCATTTGTCGTGGACATGTAAACGTCCCATAATAATACTCCAGAATAGTCCCACAGGAAGTCAACTCTTTTAACTTGCACCAGAAATTATCAGAATCTGGAGAAGTCATTTATCAATGACAGTTTTGCTTCCTTCATTATGTTTGCATGAAAATAGATCTACAAATGTGTTCACATGGAACATGTGGATATTTAATATGAGCTATCACATAACCCAGTATAAGGAAAGGTGTTGAGAACTTTATATACTATGGACACACCTTCTCTCACAGGTGACACACTTCCCCATATTGTATCTGCATTATTACTAGTCAACACCTGAGACCTATTGTTGTGAGATAGACACTTGGTGATATCACGTTGAGTAGCTTTCTGATGGCTATTTCATGGCATCATCTTTAATGAATTATGACCTAGTAAACCTCAGCTCACCATATGTTCTATTTTTTCTATGAAACAAAGGGGCATGTAACAGTGACCTATCACAAAGGTATTCTGAAAATATATTGTTATAAACAATTCTTTAACAATTTTCCCATCAGAATGAGATGATTGATTTCTCAATGACCATTGATATGGTGGCATTAAAATAATATTATGAGCATCAATATATTGTGATATGTCAGCTTGATAAGAGGATAATTTACAATCAATATACTATAATATGTCAGCATAATAGGAGGATAAGTGACCATCAATATACTGTGATGTCAGCATGATAGGAAGATAAGTGACCATCAATATACTGTGATGTCAGCATAATAGGAAGATAAGTGACCATCAATATACTGTGATGTCAGCATAATAGAAGGATAAGTGACCATCAATATACTATAATATGTCAGCATAATAGGAGGATAAGTGACCATCAATATACTGTGATGTCAGCATAATAGAAGGATAAGTGACCATCAATATACTATAATATGTCAGCATAATAGGAGGATAAGTGACCATCAATATACTGTGATGTCAGCATTATAGGAAGATAAGTGACCATCAATATACTGTGATGTGTCAGCATGATAGGAAGATAAGTGACCATCAATATATTATGATATGTCAGCATAATAGAAGGATAAGTGACCATCAATATACTATAATATGTCAGCATAATAGGAGGATATGTGACCATCAATATACTGTGATGTCAGCATGATAGGAAGATAAGTGACCATCAATATACTGTGATGTCAGCATGATAGGAAGATAAGTGACCATCAATATACTGTGATGTCAGCATGATAGGAAGATAAGTGACCATCAATATATTATGATATGTCAGCATGATAGGAAGATAAGTGACCATCAATATACTGTGATGTCAGCATGATAGGAAGATAAGTGACCATCAATATACTGTGATGTCAGCATAATAGAAGGATAAGTGACCATCAATGTATTATGATATGTCAGCATAATAGAAGGATAAGTGACCATCAATATATTATGATATGTCAGCATAATAGAAGGATAAGTGACCATCAATGTATTATGATATGTCAGCATAATAGAAGGATAAGTGACCATAAATGTATTATGATATGTCAGCAGAATAGAAGGATAAGTGACCATCAATATACTGTGATGTCAGCATTATAGGAAGATTAGTGACCATCAATATACTGTGATGGGTCAGCATAATAGGAAGATAAGTGACCATCAATATACTGTGATGTGTCAGCATAATAGGAAGATAAGTGACCAACAATATACTGTGATGTGTCAGCATAATAGAAGGATAAGTGACCATCAATATATTATATGTCAGCATAATAGAAGGATAAGTGACCATCAATATATTATATGTCAGCATAATAGAAGGATAAGTGACCATCAATATACTGTGATGTCAGCATTATAGGAAGATACGTGACCATCAATATATTATATGTCAGTATAATAGAAGGATAAGTGACCATCAATGTACTGTGATGTCAGCATAATAGGATAAGTGACCATCAATGTATTATTATATGTCAGCATAATAGAAGGATAAGTGACCATGTATTATGATATGTCAGGATAACAGCAGGATAAGTGACCATCAATGTATTATTATATGTCAGCATAATAGAAGGATAAGTGACCATCAATGTATTATGATATGTCAGGATAACAGCAGGATAAGTGACCATCAATGTATTATGATATGTCAGCAGAATAGAAGGATAAGTGACCATCAATGTATTATGATATGTCGGCAAAATAGAAGGAGAAGTGACCATCAAACCTCTCATTGTGAGAATAATAAATGTATTTATATTGATTAAAAATGTTGTCTTTTGGGATTTGGTTTTATATTCAAAGAGTATTAAAATATTGGATTGAAGAGCAAATAAAGTACCAATAACTCAACGAATCACCTTATTAGTTAAGTCAAAACAAGTCACAAATATGCTGCACTGTTTTATCTCCACTGAAATATCAGTTATATTCGCCAATAACATTTTATGAGCTCATTTCTTCATATGTAATTTGGTACTTTATAAGGCATTGGTACAACACTCAACACTCAAATTCTCTGGGATCTTTGACATCTGACCCAGTTAAAGTTTAAAAAGGGATCATCAGATTTGTAGAAATGATTGATGATGGATTTGGAATTAATCTGATCCTGGGATATTTTTCTCATTCATTTGCCATTAATATTTCATATGGTGCCGTATCTGGCTTCAGTAATGGGTGGTCAGTTTGATCGCTGATCCAAGGTAATGAACCTTTGCTTAAGTTGCTCTCTGATGGGGACAATGTGTGGCAGAGAAAGTCTGTATCAGGGCTGTACAAATTTACATATTTCTGAATGCTCCAATAAAAAGGTCAAGTTTTCTTATAAGTGACGATATCTGCTGACCAAGTGCAGTCCTTAAAACTAACATTTCAAATCAGCAAACAATATCTTATTCTTTTGCTCATATTCCAAAACCAATAGTGGAAAGTGGTAGGTCATGTTGTTACTTTGAAGCCCATTAAAATCATTCCAGAATTAAAAGGAGAAAAGCAAAACACTTTATGGGTGAAGGGAATAACAGATTCATATCCCAAAAATCTAATCGCAGATTAAGGGAACCATAGTTTTTTGACCTCTTGGAGCGTGTATATGGAGTTTATTTATGGCTCAAGATTGTTACATCTCTTACTTGCCATGGAGTGCGCAGACTGTGATGCTGTTTCAAGTGTGGCCCATGCAGCATGTAAGGGGACCACTTTGGACCATACTTGGGACTGTGGTTGTGGCGGCTGGTCTCTACCATGGCCCCAGCGCCCCCTGGTGCCATCTCTTGGATAATGCCACTCCCCATGTTGCCGCCCATCCATCATCCATGTGCTAATTAACTACGCAAAGTGCAGGGCCAGCTAAGAGAGGGCCCGGCCAACACTCAGACTGGGACCGGCCATTTTCACCACAGGCTCGTAATTAATTAGCTACAACACCATTAATTATATTTTGGAAATGCATTGTTTCAGGCTATATCAAATTAAGAGGAATTTATGGGGGTCTGATGGGCCATTGCAGCCATCTCTGGGTATATACCTGGAAAGTTTGTTATGAAATAATAATGTGCGGGTTGAAGGATGAGAGCAGCATGAGAGCTCCCACACCCTGCTATGGCGGCTAATTTAACCCAGCTCTCATTAGTACTGTCAGAACACTGCTCGGCCAAGTCACGCCAGGTCTGCCCACTGTTGCATAATTAGTTATTGGTGGCCGGAGCTAGCAGACAGACTTTCCCATAAGCCACCATGCACAGGCCACCATGCAGATAATGAACAGACAGGCATAAAAATCACCAGTTGTATGATGGCCTTGTCCGGTAAGCTAAAATAGGCGGCCCTCTGGTGGCCATTATCATTCTGACATGGCCGAACATAGTTTTTCAATGGCAAATGCAAAAAAAAAAAAAATTGCATATTCATTTTATTGGTGTCTTTGGAGTGGGTGGATGGGGATGATGGCAACTCTTGTGGGTTCTCGGTAAGCCAGGGGCAGATTATTGCTAGTTAGTCTTTGCCTTGTGAGGTCGTGCGAGTCAATATGGACAAGATAAGGAGATGCAGGCATTGTGGGATATGGAAATAACCCACAGGAGGGCACACTGACCTTGTAATTACATGTATAAACTAATGATATGCTGTGACAGTCTGTGAGCTTCACCTATGCCAACCTGTCCTTTATGTAGACCTCATGGAAATTAAAACCTTGGCTGACAGCAAGAACCTGGCTTGTCAATGTTGGTAGTGTGGGCCCTCGGTGGTGCTGTGAGTGTACAGAACCTGAGGCAACTCCTCCAAACAGGCCAGGGCCAACTTGTTAATAGAATCAAGAAACAGAAGGGTGCAGCAAGCAGAGGCAACATTAGCACATTCATACATGTACACAATGAAGGCAAAGTTACCCATCTCTATGCATATAATGCCAAATGTCATGATAGTAGCCAAAAACAAACATAAACAAAGAATAAACATGCTGGTGCTAGCTCTCATCCTGTGCATCACATCATCAAACATCATGCTTGACATTATTCTAATAAGAAAATAAATCATGCATAATGCACACCACGATGAGGTTTGACATCAATGTAAGCAAAAAGGAACATATCCCCAAATATTGAGAAAGACACTAGCTTAGTCAGATGTAACATGCACGACAAATCTAAGTACAGTCAATGTGAACCTTGACATCATGTGTTACAAAAGTGCAGTAAAAACAACCATATTACTAAAATTCAGGTATAACTAAAGTGCAATCATAACACACATATAGCCATACATTTATAACAAAAGTGCAGTCAAACCAACCATATCCCAAAATATTATGTGAAACAGAAGATCAGTCAAAATGACCATCTTTCCAAATATCATGTGCAAAACAAGTGCATATCCCAAAATATTATGTGAAACAGAAGATCAGTCAAAATGACCATATCTCCAAATATGTAGAGGAGGTGCAGTCTCAAACAACAGAGCCCAAACATCCTGTGGAATAGAAATGCAGCTAAAACAAGCATATGCCCAAATAATGTGCAAAATAAGTGCAATCAAAAATAAAGTTATTCCCAAACATCATGTGCAACATTAGTACAACAACAAAACATCTACTGGTACTTAATTTTTTTCTTTGCACCTTAAACATATTCAAAATAAAACATTTGAAATACCTTTTTTGGAGGAAGGCAGCAGTAATATGTTTTTGAGGAATGATGTTATTTCTTTGAATATAGATTACCAAATCTATTGTTGAACCTAAAGAAAATATAAAAGATGCTCAAAATACTTGCTAATGAACATGGAGTCATACATACCCATATTACATACATTCACTCTGAACAATCAAATGCAAACAGTAGAATTAATTTGTTTATGTTGGTTAGAGCTCTTTTCACACAGTTATATTCATTCAGGTTGTTTTGATACATTCATTAAATAGGTCAGTTAATTTAGTATTCGAATCATGTAATTTTCCTATAATTACATTTGATTATTATTACATCATGATGAAATATACATACAAAATTAACAGTAATTAAACTATTATGAATTAATTTGTAATCACAAGGATTTAATTACGTCCTGGTTATAAATGCTTTCACTTTATCACAAATATTGTTATGTCCACCAGAAATTATTTGAAATCAATAAGTTGATTACAGCATTTACTAAAATCCATATAGCCTGTGTCAAATATGAAAAATGGCTTTCTTTTCACACTTGACAAACCTGTGTGATTTGCTCAAGAAAGAAGAAGGTTTCAACCTTCGGACATCAATATGAACATATCTGTTGTTTTCGCTTGACTGGCAGAAGGTATTAACGCAAAGCCTTCCCATAATCAGCCCGTCTTTATTAGGACAGAACATTATTATGGAATAGGCAAAAATGTGGACAAATATCTTGATGTGTTTTTGTGGAAAGGTCATTTATTGACAAGTGATGTTTGGCACTGCCGGACTACTATAATGAGAATCCAATAATTCAATTATATGCAGTCCAGCCTGGCTGCAAGTCATCAGCTTCTTCTAATAAACTGCCCAAGAATGAATTATGCCTGGCTAAGATGCCCATTACAAGTTTTGATGGGATGAATAAATAGTTTCTTTGGGATTATAATGAATTATATGTAGGAAATTTGCCGAGTGTCATCAAAGTGCAAAAGTCTAAAAAGGTCGTGTGTGCATTTATCAAACTAAGCAATAAAATTTTACCATTGTCTGTAGTTAGACAGCTCAAAATATCTATCAGATAAAATAGACATAAACTTATATGAAAATATCTAATAAATGTAAAGGGACATGCTTAAGGGAAAACATGAAGTTGTGGAATTAATGCCACCCACAAATTAGCTTATTTTTTTCTCAGAAAATGTGTGGATATCAAAATACAATATTAAGAAAGTGTTTGGCAGAATCTGTGCAAAACCAGCTCAACAGCATACCCCAAGCCATTCAGATCTGGCTTTTACATTTAAAATTCAATCCAGCAATCTATAGCTTAGGACTAATAAGAATTAAGGTACAAACCAGTGACATATAGCTTAGGACTCACTTATATTCAAGATTCAAACCAGTGACCTTTGGCATAGGCCTCACTTACATCCAAGATTTAAACCAGTGACCCATGACAAAGAACTCACTTATATTCAAGATTCTGGCTTGAAATTTTCAAATTCAAATCTTTGATCTCAAGCTGACACTCAAAGATACACAAGATTCAAAACTGGGACCTCTGGCTGAAACAATATTTCAGTGTAATTCAACTTGCAGCTCCTTGTTGAAATTTATTTGCAAAACATTTATGACCTCCAAGTAAAGTGATCCAAATAAGAGAATCAAACTTTGGACTTGTGGCACATTAACTTAGTGATGAAAGTTTTACCTGAGCCTGATTGGGAGAAGAAGTCATACGGAGTGTGAGGGCAAAGAAATGCTTGATAAAACAGACAGCATGCAGGAAGTTGGGAAGAAGGCCTAATGGTGTCAGAGTGAGGAACAAGGCCTGGGCACAGGCACACTCCATTATCTAACACTGCCACAACACAATACTAAATATGGGGCCATGTATGATTGTCATTATGCTTCATACAATGCTTAATGTCTATATGAAGAGTCCATTACATTATCCCCTGAATTCTGCATTATGTTCCTGTGTTCGTGATTTACTACATGACCATTGTACATACTGTAATGACCAGATGGGAGCAGGCATGATATGATATAATGATGAAGATAACAAGCTGAGCACCTATGGGCGAATGAGGACGACCTTGGTGTAACCTTCATCTTAGGTTTTTAATCTGGGCGAGTGCAGTGTGCAGTAAACTAGTTATGCCCCGTAGATGTGGTGAAAATGAAGTAAGAGGGACCGGGTGGTAGAGCAAGTAAGGGCCTCGGACGTCCACGCATGACTTGCGCGACCCCTACCATCTCCATAATTTCTATGGATTGCTGAGAGATGCAGTTATGCGAGAGGGAGACAGAGGATTATCGAATCTTGGTCTGGAGATGTCTGTCTTCTGCGCCTCTTAGCGCACTCACTGCAGGGACCAATGCCCCCAAATTTGGCCCAGAACACCCCACAAAACTCAACCGAAATGAAAAATTCTTGCAGCGTAAAATTCGAATGTTGGTTATGTGGTGGTTTTGGAAGGTCGTTGGGAGTGTCCACAAGAGGCCAGAATGACAGGCCTGCATATTGTTTGCATACTAATAAGGCCACATGAGTGTTAGGCTTATTAGCCCAGCTTGATATAATCTATATTTTATATGCATAATGGATTTGTGGCTGAGAGTGGACTTGGGCGGGCAGGAGCAGTACCGATGGTGTTAGGGCATACAATAACCTAATGTATGTGGCCAGCTTAGCTGCAAATCTGAAAGGGTCTATAGTTTTAAGCAGGCCGAGAGATTGGATTCACAGGAGCATAAAAGTCTTGTCATAGTGCGGGATGGAATTATTTCATTTTGCCAATGAAGCACTAATCCCCCAAAGCTGTAGTATGGAACACAATAAAAGCTCCAGTCATGTCAAAGTCTCGTTCCACCAAACTGCTCCTTCATGATGTTTTACTCGATACAGTCTCATATAAGTCCTCCACTCAGGAGAAACATTTAAGACAAATTGCACTGCCCATACTGCTAATGGAAGAGAAATGTATGATTGCTTTTTGTTATGAATACATTATGAAAGGCTCTTGCATTAATATGCTGGCCGGTCAGAATGAGTTGCTGTTCCCCATGGTCCTTTCTTAATTAAAGGGCTGCACACTCCATCAGCCAAGACAATGGTGGGTGAGGTCTGTAGACGGGCCCTGGGCAGGTTCCTTGGGTCATGGAATCTAGGCGGGATTAAGAAGTGTCAATGTGCCCGACAGACCTGTGTGCCCGGACGGGCTCGGGCAACACCTTCGACAGATTCTTCTCTACCCAGGGTGAGCAGGATGAATTGGTGGGATTTACCGCGACATTACATCTTGACAAAATTCATAAGATACCAAATTCATATATCTAGAGGGCGCCCTGATTAAAGTGGGATCTTGGGGACACCAGGTTGGCTGGCCGACACAATATTCAGGGGACTTGTAATTTACACAGGGTATTTGCATGGTGCCACCACCACCAAACAAGCCTAAAAGATAACCCAAGAAAAAAAAAACTAACCAATAGTCTGTGATGACACTTCCGCAAAATGCCAATTGTTCTGTGCTTGATTGGCTAGAAATCTAGCGAGTTTCTTATTCTTTACAGACGGATATGTAGTTGGGTTAAACGGAGGTGTCTCAAGAGGAATAGCCCCCTGAAAGTTGTAAAACACCCTGTATCATTGCCACAAGTAAATTGAATACTCCTTGTTACTCCTATCTGTAATTCATATTGTGTTTTATGAGTGCACAAAGAATTGACTTCTTCATTGGAGGAGTATAAGATCCATCCCTTTCCCAACTTGGACCAAAGGTCAAGGTGAAATTTTGCACAGTTTTAATTTCTGAGCAAACAAGGTGGAATCTCAAAACACCTGGAGATAGTTGTATAAAACTGCAGATGCTGAAATAGGTAATCAATAATAAATGTCAAGTCAAAACTAATTCTTATTTTATACAGTTCCAGTGTCAATTCATTTTTATATCAGTTGCCATGGAAAATATTAACAATGGTTAGCCAAGAATCTTTCATTATTCTGTAATACAGCTGCCCCTGAAAGATAGAAAACCACAGGAAGTTCCTTAGCAACCAGACAGACCCCAGAGACTTAGCAACCAAGCAACAATGCCAGCTAACACTTCCCAACAGGATGACTGTAGCATCAAGGACATATTTCATTTCTCATAATAATTTGTCCTTTTCGTCTGACAAGATTTGCTCTTATCACTCATCCGAGTGTGTCTTGAGTGTCCTCAAAGCCTGTTTCAGAAGTTCCATTTGAGTTTCTGCGAGCATACAAAGCTTGGGTTTAATCAAGGCATACAAAGTGTTGGTGGTGGCGATTATCACGTGGTCCTGTTTCACATTGGTGCCGTTTATTTGGTGCATATGTTTGTGTGGGGCAATCAGAGACAAAGCAGTTCTTCCATTTGTCCATATGCTGATTGGGAACTGTTAGACCTGGCCCTATTAGGGTGCAAGGGGAAAGGTCCTCAGACACAGCCAGTTTTGCTTCAGAAGTAGAAATTAGTCAGCCAAATATGCTGCAGTGTCGACATTTCTGCTATTCTGCTTATGGTAATCTTTCATTTCCATACATGTGAAAAAATAAGCGGGCTAAGTAGAGTGCACACGTTTCCGAGGCAGAACATGGCCGAGGACACCCGCTCACAACCCAGGCTCCCTGATAGAAATTTGTAGGGTGAAAACACTTGAATGTTGGACTGCGAGCAATAATGGGGGATAAATGAGGGGGTATGTAAGGTGTGGATGTGTGTAGAATGGGGGAAGACTTGTCAGTGCTGGGATGCCCTCAATTGTCTCAACAATACTTGTCCACTTACACTAATATTCACGTGCTGCCCCCTAGCAGGCCCTCGCTGGACTCTTGTATAAATCAATTTACTGAGCTGGCCAGGTTTTTGCCTGTGTTTGTTCACTGTCTTGCCTGCCTGGCTTTCCTGGCAGACTGTGAAGATCTACCTTGGCACTGAGTAGCCTCATGGCCATAATTTGACACAATAAATTACAGCAGGTCTTCATTTGGCAGAGTTTATGTCTTAGCCACCAAGATGAAGCAAGCCGATAATTATTACTGAGGTGGACAATGTTTGTTTCTGCATCACCTACCAGCGATGTCATGACAAGATGTGCTAATTGCCTCCAAAAAAATTCCATTGTCTCCTGAATGTTGTCACTCATATACAATATCCTCAGCTTGGGGACCAGAATAATTGCTGTCAAAAGGGGCTTCGTGCTGCTATACACTTATCAAGGTCAATAAGTTGTCAGGCACAAGGCAATCTTCATGTAATTTTAAACAGTGATTCAGAACAGAATATAATCAATATAGCTTTTGTTGTAGAGAAACAAGAAGGTGGTCAAATGGAAGTAACATGGTGGAATACCAGCATATGTCCTGATAAGATGCGGTTCCACATGGTAATATCGCATAGGATGTGTTAAGACATTCTTTGTCAAAACCACCCAAGTGTCAAAAAATAGACACAATTACAACAATATACGTAAACACCGCTGTGTCTACATCTATCAGTACCAGGCATCTATTTGATGCAATTAAAATATTCAACTGTGTCTATAAAATTGGCCAGTGGAAAAATTGGAATGGATTTTTGCAATCACCAGGAAATGAATGAATGGTGGGAGGGGGAGTTGGCTGCGAGAACTGAAGTGCCGAGAAAAGGGTTTTACTTTTTAATGAGGCCATCTACAGAAAGGTGCAGGCAAAACATGCAAAGTTTTTCAGATTATGAAATTTTGATGATCCCATTGTGGCGGCTCTATTGTTTTTCCCTGCAATGAATACAAGTCCATTTCAATTACAGTTTGATGCGGGATCTATTTACTCTTTTACATGCATTTGTAATGCCTAGAATTCTGCACTGAGTTTGGTGGTGTGGTGTTGTGGAATGACTCCAGGATTTGCAACCAGGCACATTGTAACCATGGTCATCAGTTATGTGTGAATGCGACACTAATGCATGCAATACTTTGTTAAAACTAACAAATATTGCCATATTCACTAATATTGACACATAGGTCTTCTATTTGGTATCATTTAAAACATAATTTTAATATTTTTCAGTTTGAGTGGATTTCTTGCTTTTTAAGTCCAGATAATTCTGAATCTAATAGATTGCACAAGATAGTGGTGCATGTTCAGGACAATATGAAGTTGATCACAAATTATATAAAAAATGTTCAGAACATGGTTACATCATTAAATAAAGCAGTGAGGACACTAAATTCAGCTGTCAGCACAAAGTGTGATGTCAGCAATGAATGTGATATTGTCAGCATTGAGTATGATATCCCTGATCATGATCTGGTCAGCACAAGCTGTGATGTAAGCACTGATTGGGATATTGTCAGCACTGAACTAGACAATACTTATGCTGTAACTTTTACACATATAGTGAGATCATCATGGATCGTGGCCAGAATCAGCACTGATCATGACAAAATCATAACTGATCATGACAAAATCAGCACTGATCATAATCGTTAGTACTGAAAGATCCACAATATATATTTCTTTTCTGAATTCTATGTAAATAACATTCTGATACAGGCATGGTGACTTGTCATTTGCCACCAGGGGGGGTTGAAGTAAAAATAAAGCACTTGACCATTGGATAATCACCCAGATTTATGGCATGGCATATGATATGAAAAATCCATACAAGTTAACCATTTATCTTACCTAACTGTTCAAGGGTTGATCTCCATTTATATTGGATCTCGCAGATAATTACCCAGCCCCCATCTTTCAACCTGCACTGATTTATTCTTCACATATTTCTGGAACATGGGTGTTTGTGTGACTTTTATGCTTGCTAAACTCTTCATGTAAACATAAAGATGTAGTTCATCACTTGGCAGGCATTTGTCTTAGTTTGCTTGCTCATTTGGGTGGAATTCCAGCAGGGATTGGTTCCAGAGCCGTTCCACAGAGGCAGATCAGTGCTGCCTCAGATGCCTCCAAGGCACCACAGATGTCCACACCCCTTGCTGGGGCCAGGGTGCAGGAAAAAGGCCACATGATGGCAGGGTTAGGGCAGGTTGGATCATCCCGCTGAGTAGGGGTGCAGATAAAACCAAACTGTTCACCAGGAGCTTGATACCTTGATTAATGAACTGTCGGAGAAGTAACAGAGTTCCGCTGTTCATTTCATCATCTATCACCTGCCACAATACCTCCCCTGCTAACTATGCCAATGATTTGTTGTACATTTGTGGCCATTAACATCATATATTATAAATAATGATAAAAATTAGCAAGAAATGTCATCTTTACTTGGATACAGAAATAGTACTTTGCAAAGATGATCAAAATGATTATGTTAAACATATCTTGACGACTTAGAATGAGACAAATTTCCTCTATGGTAAGATAAGCATGTAGCAGTAAATGTAGATGAGATTATCTGTTAATCCTCAGATGATCCAGGGTCTGCCTGGTTGAGGTATGTACAGTGCATAGTGAGCAGGCATCATCGCCCAGGTAGAGGGGTAAAGATAGGGGATGGTGGGGGGGTTTTGTGATTCTGGACTGGGGCCAGTATAATTTGCCCCTACATGTGGCTGGCGGGTGACCTCTCCATATGATGACCATGCACAGGTACTGCACCAGCCCAGGTCAATATCCACACAACACCCACCATTTATTTTTTCTCATCATCGGCATAATAGACATGCGATCCAACTGGTGATCCTGCTTGACTCCTACACAAATATTGGGCTTGGCTGTTATAGGTGGGGGGCCCACAACTTGGGGGATCACAAATAATTTATTAGATACAATTATCAAATTATTGTCAGGTGTGAACGTTATATTTCTGAAACAAAGTTTTATATCACGATGTTTGATTGGAGTCACAGAATCACACCTTGTGCCAATGACATCCATTGGCACATCAACTCAATTATCTGTTTTACAGGGAAAAAAATGGAATGTATTTTGGTCAGATTGCATTTTGGATAAATTTTCGAGGCTATGATGTCATCAAACCTGACCAAAGTAAATGGGAAAGTAAGGAAATGTTGCAAGTATTGTGTATGAAGATCACAAACAAAATTAATTTCAAAATAATGAGAAAAAAAAATGGCCAGCAATAAGTGGATATAAACACTTTTTTAATCTTCACCAGAAGTTAGGAAACATGTGTCCAAGTGCATTATATGAGTTTCTTGAAATGGAAAGCTCCAGGAGGTTAGAACTGTAGCTCTATGAACAAGCTTCACATCCCCCTATGTAGAGTATATTAATGATGTCTGCTATAGGAGGAGGGTATTATAGAAACAGACACCCCGATAGAGCCGACATCAAGTATTGCTTATCTGGCAGACAGGACCATACAGTAGGCCACTGCCTCACCTGGGCAATGAAGAGGAAAGCTGGCAGCCGACTAATGAGAGGCAGGGTGGTGTAGTTATTACCGGCTACACCTGCAGGAGATGCCTGCTATATTTATGAGCTCTCCCATGCCCATCGCATAACTCAATATTACTCATCCCATTATACCTGCATATCCACATAATTAGGTCAAGGTATTTTCATCTGTTTTCAGCTGGCTATCTCCTCAAGGCTTCTTTTCTTCATTTGAAAAAAAAGTTACAAGTTCCTCCTTTCAAATGTTGTGCAAGAATCATAACTCGAAAAAAAAAACGCGAAAAAAAAATGTTTGAAACAGAAATGTGAAGCTTTAATTTTGAAAAGATGGATTATGTTATGATGGATTAGAGTCATTTTGTTTATGTTGACAATTCATCAACATTCTGCAAAAAATGGCATGTAAAAGTGGAACCAGATTTTGACTGGCATGTCATTGCAAGTACAGTGTAATAATAGAAAAATGGCTGTTTTTTCTTTTAAAAGTAATGTGTTTGAATCAATGGAGACTCTGGCCTTTCCTTAAACTGACCCAACTGCCTTACATTTATAATAACAAATTTTATTATTATTACATATGAAATGCCAGCTATCAGTGCAATTCAAATTTACATAGAAAAAAAGAAGAAAAAAAAGCATGTTGTCAGTGCTCCCTGGTGGCAGGTCGTGGTGACCTGTGGGTGTCAAGGTAGCGGACAGTGATAGAGCAAACTGTAGGTGTGATGAGAGCATTGCTTGTACAGTAGTAAATTGATTCCTGCCGATTGAGGACCCTAGGGGCCACTTGCAAACCCTCTCAGCAAATGCCTAAAATAATGCTGCCCATGGTTGGGTCTCTTGGGAGGTGAGCAGATTGCAGAGGGGACTGGCGGGAGTGCGCACAGCACACCTGATGGGCATAAAGAACACAAAGGTCACTATGTCGCATCATATATGGCTGTCCACTGTCCCAAGTGTGCAATCATTTCGTGTGTATCAAGATATTTGATTTTTGTAAAAATGATTTCCGATGTAAGTAGAAAATAAAAGTTGAAAAACATATCCATGTTTATTAATATTTGATATTATTATTAATTTAAGTATATTGAGATTATTAAATCTGTTAGTAATAAACATAATGTAATATACAATTTATAGTGGAGAAAATTCTGAAAGTATCATGTCCAAGTTTGTCAAAAAATTAATAAGTAATCTGATACCCATATACACTATTAAGATCATCAGAAATTAATTCTGACACCTAGCTTCTACACAAAATGGTCATTTTGAATGAAGTGCATTTAGCAAATTATATAAAGCTCATATGTTGGGCCAATCCAAATGTAGTATTTTAATGAAATTGGTTTATCACTTGTAATTAGCTTAATATGACACTTGATTTGAAATATACAGAAGAATACAGACTTCTGTAAACTTCTTCATTTGATCAAATTTGACAACTTCTTCAAGTCACGACTCGAATGTTCATACAAAGAGAGAAATAGAACATACCAAACATTTACTTTCAAAGTCTGCATTGAGAAGGCATCTAAAAAAACTAAATATATATATATATATATATATATATATATATATATATATATATATATATATATATATTAATGAGAGAGATTTTGGAGGTGGCACCTGGAACTTTACTTTAAAATAATGACAATCAATACTTATCTCAACTCAGATGGTGATATCTGATTCCTATTTCTATAGAATATGTCTATTTGTATTCAGTATTAATTGCTAACATACTAAGTAATATGATGTCCATGATGTCAGTATAATTGCTATAATATAGAATCATTTCCTATCCCATCACATTAATTGAAGAACCATATTGACAAATTAACTCTTTTCCAATATATAAATTTTGATTTAAGTAACTTTAAATGAATGATATATTTTTCAATAAAACAGTAAACAAATTTGATATTTCATAAGCCACATATAATGTTAAAATGACCACCTTTTGTCACAGGTGTGAAGGCATAAACACCTTTCTTGACTACAGATTGAAATAGACAGGTGACCTTGATAAAGATATGTACTGTGAGATGAAATGATACTATTACAGATGTTCTGGGATTTTTTAAGCACATTTTTGCTGTAATTTGCAATAACTTTAGAAAATATTTCTGATTGGCTTATATGACTATAATCCCCTTGATGGCTGCCACCAACAAAAAATATGAACAATTTGGAAAAGATATGAGTAGTAAAATATTGAAATTAATCTCAAATACTTCCATTATTGTTTTATATTTGTTCAGATTTATGATATCTTAATTGCTTATTCTTAATTTGTAAATGTTTTTTTCCCCTTTAAATAAATGTTTAAAAAATCAACTTTCTAATTATTGAGAAATATATCTAACAATGCAGATATACAGTTTACACCTTAAACATTTGCAAATATAAACCTTGATAAGTTCACACCATCAGTAAATTGTATTTTAAGCAATGAAATGTGTGAGAAAAATACTATGGGTTTAATTGGCCTTGAACGATGTGTGAATCATACTGCAATGAGAAATAAAGGATGAGGATGGGGGTTTGGGGTTTGGGAGATGATATTAATGTAGATGCTGGCAATGACAGGGTTGGGGAGGAGTGGGAGGGGAGCTGGGTTAATGAGAGAATTGTTCCCAGAAATCTGTGCTGTGTTATAGTGCCTGAAGAAAGCTGTGCAAGGCTCGTGAGGCCAACCTGTCATTATATCATGGTGCCATGGCTCACTCAAACAGGATGTCTCATATTATGGCTGCTCATTTGTGCCGGAAATATCTCTAATTGTTTAATTTAGGCCACCTATATACTCCATTGCACCAAGCTAAACTCTAGCAGGTGGAGGCAGATATATACTTATAAATAACAATATGGTAGCCAGGCAAACTTCTATCTGTACTTGAAAATTACATCATGTTTTTTCATTTCCATTGAGTAAATTTGGAGAATGAAATAATCTTTATGATTATTTTGTTGTGTTTAAAGACATTACATAAGACATAGAAATGTGTACAGCATCATTGTCTATTGAGGTTTGTGAGTATTTAGTCAAATCAGAGGCTGGCGACTCTACAAGTGGTGTATACACATGGGCAACATAGAGTCGACAAAATCCACACGAATCATATTCAAATGGAAAGTTGTCCATAAAAAGCAAAATCAATAGTTAATTTAAAATTTTGGGATCAGTACTAATACCATACAGGTAGTACTATACAAGTAAAACTAGTATTTTACAGGATGGGAGTGTGATTATAAGAGAGTACTATACAGGGAGTAAATACAGTACATTACAGGCAGTATAGCACAGTGTACCATATAGGCAGTATTGCACATTGTATTACACAGGCAGTAAAGCACATTGTATTATACAGGCAGCACAGTACAGCATATTATACAGGCAGCACAGTAAAGTGTATTATACAGGCAGCAAGGTAAAGTGTATTATACAGCACAATGCATTATACAGGCAGCATAGTACGATTTATTATACAGGCAGCATAGTACGATTTATTATACAGGCAGCACAGTACGGTGTATGATACAGGCAGCACAATACGGTTTATTATACAGGCAGCACAGTATGGTGTATCATACAGGCAGTACTGCACAGTGTATTATACTGGCAGCGCAGTACAGTGTATTATACTGGCAGTGCAGTACAGTGTATTATACTAGCAGTACAGTATGGTGTATCATACAGGCAGTACTGCACAGTGTATTATACTGGCAGCGCAGTACAGTGTATTATACTAGCAGTACAGTATGGTGTATTATACAGGCAGTACTGCACCGTGTATTATACTGGCAGCGCAGTACAGTGTATTATACTAGCAGTACAGTATGGTGTATTATACAGGCAGCGCAGTACAGTGTATTATACTAGCAGCGCAGTACAGTGTATTATACTAGCAGTACAGTATGGTGTATTATACAGGCAGTACTGCACCGTGTATTATACTGGCAGCGCAGTACAGTGTATTATACTGGCAGTGCAGTACAGTGTATTATACTAGCAGTACAGTATGGTGTATCATACAGGCAGTACTGCACAGTGTATTATACCGGCAGCGCAGTACAGTGTATTATACTAGCAGTACAGTATGGTGTATCATACAGGCAGTACTGCACAGTGTATTATACTGGCAGCGCAGTACAGTGTATTATACTAGCAGTACAGTACGGTGTATTATACAGGCAGCACAGTACGGTGTATTATACAGGCAGCACAGTACGGTGTATTATACAGGCAGTACAGCACAGTGTATTATACCGGCAGCGCAGTACAGTTTATTATACTAGCAGTACAGTATGGTGTATCATACAGGCAGTACTGCACAGTGTATTATACTGGCAGCGCAGTACAGTGTATTATACTAGCAGTACAGTACGGTGTATTATACAGGCAGCGCAGTACAGTGTATTATACTAGCAGTACAGTATGGTGTATCATACAGGCAGTACTGCACAGTGTATTATACTGGCAGCGCAGTACAGTGTATTATACTAGCAGTACAGTACGGTGTATTATACAGGCAGCACAGTACGGTGTATTATACAGGCAGTACAGTATGGTGTATTATACTGGCAGCGCAGTACAGTGTATTATACTAGCAGTACAGTAAGGTGTATTATACAGGCAGCGCAGTACAGTGTATTATACAGGCAGCACAGTACGGTGTATTATACAGGCAGCGCAGTACAGTGTATTATACAGGCAGTACAGCACAGTGTATTATACCGGCAGCGCAGTACAGTGTATTATACTAGCAGTACAGTAAGGTGTATTATACTGGCAGTGCAGTACAGTGTATTATACTAGCAGTACAGTAAGGTGTATTATACAGGCAGCACAGTACGGTGTATTATACAGGCAGCACAGTAAGGTGTATTATACAGGCAGCACAGTATGGTGTATTATACAGGCAGTATATTCCCAAAGGGCCAAATGTTTAGTGACATGATAATGCATCACAGCAGAAATTAATATGTGAAGATGGGCAATATGCCAGAATTACAGATAGCAATTAGTGATACATAGAGATTTGCACAGTAGAAGTGGTTTTGTGGCTTCTTCTGATGCTTGTATGCATTGCAAACAGACATAATGGCCTCCAAACTAAGACATAAAGCATACATGTAATTTTGAGAACTTTCTGCCTGTGATTGCAGTTACTTGACACTAAACTCTTGCCCTGATAGAGAACAAGCAGTATTTAAACAGTGTAAATTTGCTAAGATAAAACCATTTGAATTAAAACATGATCCACCAACTTTTCCTTAATTACTTTCCATGGTAGACTCACCTATACTGTGGAAGATGAGACGTTTTGGCTTAATGACATAGTCATGCTTATCTTACCAGTGCGCACGACTTTGCCGAGAGAAAGACTACCAGAAGCGTGAATCTGTTTGGCGGACAGGCGAAAGACAGGCACTTTTTGTGAGTGGTCTTTTCTCGCAGAGTGTTTAACTGTTGGCAGTGTTGTCACTGGGTTGGAACTTCTCCAGTGCTGTAGTGTGAAACACGGGGTGTGTAGGATACAGCAGCTTCTCAGTGACTTCTGTGGTATCTGATGGTGCAGCAAGTGCTGAGACCGCAAGGGTTACTGACAATGTGCTCCTATCAACACTTAACCTTCATGTATTATCATAATGATGTAGATTATTACATAAAGTTTCTAGATGCTGTATTTAAAGTTATAAGTAATAGACAAGTTGCCATTTTGAGGATGACCTTGGAATTCATTATAATACATTTTTAACAACATTGGCATATGCTAAGTAGGGAAAGTATAGAGTAAGGTGAAAAGAGTATGACGAAAAAGTCATAATTATCTGTTTTTATTTCAGATCACAGATATCTGTTTCTGTATTGAGATATAAATGACATTAATGATGTACACATAGACCTTATTTCCAGATTATGTGAAGGACTCGGTGTGTGTAGAGCAATGCAGCGGCTATCTGCTCTGAATAATCTCTGCCCCAGCAATGTGTTTTGTGTTGCTTTGTGAGATGTGTTGATTATGATGACTTGGGCCACTTATCCGGTTGTAGCCGGTGGCCAGAGCTCAGCAAGACTTTCATCTCAGGACTTGGCTGGCCACTGCTATGTCCTTGTGCTGTTGTCAAAGTTTAAATAATTAATTCCAACAAAGTGCTTTTTGCTGATACAATATTACCCAAAGCAATGCACATAATATTGCTTATGAAATATTTGATAACGGGCTGGTTGGCGGCATCCTCATTTGGCGTGAGACACCCCGGGTGAAGGGCCCGGCCGGTAAGGTCAGGCGGGGGTAAGACTAGGCATAGACGTAATGAGAAAAATGTCAATATACCGACCAAAGATGCAGATTAAGGATTATGCTTGAGTTGTGCTCGACCAGTAAACATGCCATCTTCGATGAATATTTTGTACAATATTGCAGTGGGTTCATCGTCATTGAACCGCTGGTCCAGCTTGGGAGAGGGGCGAAGCATTGGGCTTGACCTTTGGGGTCACCAATGGAGACATGCCGCCAATAAGCCAAAATGGAAAAATATCTCCTGACAAGGCAACTGGAATTCGCACACATCTTAACTGTAATGGCTGTGTTATCAAAATCGCCACCATCTCTTAATGTCCCCCTTTGTTGTCTGTCTAAGTCGGCCCCAGTCCCCAGCGGATTCCCACAAGCACAAATGGCAAAATTGCATATGAAATGGCATCTATTGAATAGTATTGAACATTGGGCATCTTTGTATGACAGCGTTTAGCCCAAGAATTTTGTCTTTTTGATCTAAGGGGCCAGGGTTTAATAAGCACTGAAGCTAAACGAATCAGTTCTTAAGGCCTGATGGATTTTTGCATGGCTTTTGTTTTGGGAGAGGATGACATTTACGTTCAGTGATTGCCAAATGTCTTTCTGATGAGGGATGCCTCATCTCTTCCAAAGCAATTTCATATTGTAGCAAGAATGGGTGGATAACATTGTGACCTGCCGCTTTGGGTCATTTGCATTTATTGGTCCATGCTGGTAGAACTCATTGTCTTCTGACTGTTGTTGTGCTGCAGTTTACCCTAGTGGCCTAAATGAGGGTAGCGATGGGCTTGATGTCATTGCTACACTCATATATACACAGATACCTCGTGCTTCTGCCGGGCTCACCCAGCCGCTCCTCTCTGCACTCCTATGCTCCCTCAGTTACCCAGCTCCCTCCTCCGCAGCACAGACAAAAAGATGCCTCAGATAAGACTGACATACTCCCCTGTGTGATGCTCTCATAGAGAAAACTTATCATCCCCTCCTGACCCAGCTTCCCCATCTTTCCTGTGATGTCATACACAAAGCAGATTTTCTCTGGCGATGTTAATCTGCCACTTATATTAACCCATGCCATCAGGCAGCTTGGTAGGTGCTGATTGGCTGAGTGGTCAATACTTGGAATAATAGGTTAATGTGATACTCGCTCACTTCACCTAATAGGTTACGTAAGTGACTAATAGGTTTAGGAACTGCCTCAATCTACGGCTTACATACCAGTATCATATTGTGAGTAATTGTATTGTGTTTTATTGTAACTATCCGGCTGATTGTGATAATTACGGTCAACATTGTATAACAGGATATCATAACACTGTATAGATAACTTGATTAGTTAATAGTAACAATCATAAGGACATTTACAGAAGCTAATTTCTGATACTTAATCAACATATTAGTACTAATGTAACAAATTATTATGAATCATATACCATCCAGTGTAGCCCTTGACTGGCTATAGGAATGGAAATATATGGAAAATATGCTGCATCTCCTTTAATGTGACCAGAGTCAAAATAGAACATAGAGAGGAATATTGTATATGATGAGATAACAACTTTAATAACATACACATAAGCAAATTTGACCAGATTTGTCTATCCCACTCACATGGTTGACCTTGACCACTCCTGACTGTCTCACATGATTGACCTTGGCTGTGAACTGATCTTGAGAATATTGAGGAAAACCTGGACCTCCAGTTGGACTTTGTCAAGGGCAATGGACATCTAATCATCACAATATTGAAGACAGCCTTGTCTGCCAGTTAGATTTTGTTAAGCCTTGTTTTCCCCCTTTATTCAAAATGTTGTTGTCATGTGACTTTTTGACCGGCTTTGTCATGTTATTGTTCTTTTGACCCCTTTTACTGGTTGTTTCAGTGTCTCACCTGTGTAGACATGCACCTTTGTGGCCCTTCTTGTTTGTGTGAGCCATGGGGTTACATTACACAATTATATGGCAGTGCCGCCCCCTTAGGGTTGTTCTACTAGCGCCCTCTACATGACCTTGAGACCAGCCAGAACTCCCAAAGGTCACTGCATGGTTCCCCAAGGTCAGTCCATTTCGCTCCAGTAGGTCAGTCCTCCGACTTTGTAATAATTACAGGCCCAAGGTGTCCGCTTCATTTATCATATGCATCATACTCCACAGAAACCATCCGTCATGTCTCTGATTGGCTGATTGGAAGTCTAATTGATGAATGGGCATGTTAGCTGGGACCAACTTTTCTGACAGCTCAGTGTCCTATGGTTAATGATGGGCAGAGACCCAGGCATAATGGCCACCTGAGAGGCTTACCACTATAGACAATACACAGCAAATATGCAACATTGTCCCCCCTTATCAGGTTATGCTTGTCAGAGAAAACCCAGCTCCATAGACACCCCTGGTCCTCTAACAAACACTACACTCCCCATCACAGACAGCCTAGTGCTTATAACAGACTCCCAACCCTCTAATAAACACTACACTCCCCATCACTGACAGCCTATTGCTTATTACACTCCCAACCCTTTTTATCCACTTCCTTGACCAATCAGAACACAGAGTTGTTGCCATGCAACTTACCATATTGGGATCTGATTGGATATATTGGATGAGAATAATTTGATGATAAAAACCAGTGTTCCATTATAAGAAGATGACAGTCATTGTTTGCAATGATGTCAGATTTATGCAGGAAGCTGTAAGTTCATTTTTTAGGCATTTCATATCATATTAGCATCATCTACATCAGGCTGACATTCCCTGGACAGTGGTCAAGACTTCTCTCTATCTCACACCCTCAGAAGACATTTCCACAGACAGAACTAAAGTGTTCAGTGTGAGTGGCTACCCTTTTTTTCCCTGGACAATAATCAAGGCTGTGTTAGTTAGGTAAGCTTGCCAATAACCAGACAAGATTTACTGAACAGACCCAATTATGTTCTGACATTGTTGGTCAGATGCAGTGGTCATCAATTCAACTGCCCATTACCATTTTGCCAAACCCAAATTACAAATAAATCAGAGTTGAGCAAAATAACATTCATCTTTGCACAAATCAGATCATCTGATTGCGGATTATGATTTTGTTGTGAGACACATTATGGAGACAGAGTAATGACCACCGGCCCTCTGGTGGTGATTCTTATGCCCTCTGGTGGTGACATTTCTTCTTATTTGACCTAATTTGCCCTCTGTTTAATACCAGCATTGGCTCTGAAACATTAATTTCATATTGCAGATTTCGACCTAAACATTCAATGGAGTACCATAAAAATTATTTTTGTACATCTCTCTTCTAGTGCAGATCATATTACTTGAAATATCCAGAATTAAATTACTTATTTAACTACGGTTGGTTTATGTCTCAAACTGATAATTCTATCGTAGATTTGTGAGACAATATCATGTGAAATGTAATACCATGAAATGAAAAATAAATTCAAAACAATTACCATTTGACACCATCCACGTGATAATGTTAGAATTGTCAATAATCTCCCGATATATATATATATATATATATATATATATATATATATATATATATATATATATATATATATATATATATATATATATATATATATATATATATATATATATATATATATATATATATATATATATATATATATATATATATATATATATATATATATATATATATGGTATATATATATGGTATTATATATATGCTAATATATATATATATATATATATATATATATATATATATATATATATATATATATATATATATATATATATATATATATATATATATATATATATATATATATATATGTCTGTGTGTGTGTACATATATAAATTTATATTGATGGGTCTTGCACCACGAGAACCACATGAAATTTTTGCAAGAGAAGAATTAAATGTAATTGTTTCTTCCAGCCTATGATCACCAGAAGAAAGTAGTGTTACTATTTACAGCTATGTTCGACACATATTTTGTGTAGTGTCCTATGGGTATTTCCATATATATGTTTGCTTGTCATTTTCTCATCACATTATCACAGACTGTGTAAATAGTCCTGTGAACCTTACCGACACACCACTCAACCAATTAAACAAAGGTTATTGTCTCTTGTGGAATAATAGTGTGGAAAAATTGGGGTAATCTTTAGAATATGCGTAACCAGGGTGATGACCATCTTTGGTTGCTGCAGCGCTTCGGGATGAGCGTTTCTAAGACACTTCAGCAAGTCGTGGGCCACTTCTAATTGATAGTGCAATAAAAAAAGTTCTAGACACCTACGTTCATCAGCAACTGTCAAAATGATGAAGCGTTTGCCACGCAGGAGATTAGCCACACTCAGACTTGAGGTCTATGAATGTTATTTTTCCTTTGGCAAATGTCAGACAATGATTCGACTTTGTTAATGTCTCACTGTCTCATGTTGCTGAATCGAGCCCAGCCATAGTTACAAGAATCCATTAATTACCAAGTTTAGTTCCTTCAGGTAGAAAATTATTCATTGAGTAACCGTACATTTGAAAAGGTGTGCCAAGTGCATGTCTGTGAGCTAAATGTGAGAGTGTTTGTAATTGCAGCCTGCCCCCTGGTGGTGAAGCTTCTCTCTGGTGGTATACAACCTCCATTCTCATTAGAATAATGACAAATATAAAACATCATGGCAAAGCCGCACAATAAAACAGCTTATTTTTGTTCTCATTTCTTGTAGTTTGCTGCTAATTTCCATGTATGAGCAGTTGTCATTCTCTGGCTAATGAAATGAACCGTTTTTATATAACTAGCAACATTAAAAACCTGCTGCTTGTAATATGCTATAGTAATCAAGAAAATGAGATAGTTTTTTTTTACCTTGTGTGCCTATTAGGTTGCAAGGAAGCATCATTAATGTCAATAAACACCAGCATTAGTTAATTAATCTCAAAAGAGAGTACGCTGCAAACTGTGACATTTTATTGCAGTTACTTTAGTTTTTTTATAATTGAAGTTACTTATTGGTCTTGGAAAAAGCAATATACTTATATATGTATGTTGAGGTTTATTAACACATGTCTCGCTGCATAAATGCTTAAAGCAAACACCCACACGACACAAGTGCTCTTGCTGAGAAAGTTCACTTCTTCTTAATCCAAGCTATTAATTAGCAAAAGTGTTGAGTTTATTAATTCTGTGCATCCAGATCCCTTTCAAAGAAGTGAGATATGATTAGTGGCACTGCACAAAGTAGCACCCGAGATAAGCGTATAATTTGAGTAATCGGCAAATGCATATAATACAAAGTATTCCTCTGGCCAGAAGGTGAAGCAAGTCGGAAAGCATTGAATATCACATATATTGTGCCTCCATAAAGAACATATCAAGAATCAGATATCGCAAGAACATAACGTGACAAAACATGCAAATGACCTGATCAGGCATTTGTTGGATCATACTCCAGATAATCAGGGAGAGCACAAAGCATATTTAGCCTATGAACAATGAAAATATCTTCAGGCTTTGTTGGTCTGCATACAATTCATGTATGTGTTGAATTATAGAATTTGGCGGCTAAGGACCAATTTTTTGGCAGAATAACAAATTCTTATGATAAACACGACAATATCTGTGATCAGGTACCTGGTGCTAAGTAATGCTGTCTCATTTGCATCATCTCAGAATTCATTGTCACACAAAACTAACATTGTGAAAGCACTTGTGCCGGAGGTCAACTGACCTTCATCAGGCCAGTGGATTAGCAGTTATCTTTGATTCTGACCTCTCCACTAGAGGGCAGTATCGCTCCCAGTGACATAAATGCCATATTTGGCTGTTTTAATGGCTAGAGAGAAAATGAACAAGTACAATCATCTTCTAGCCGAAGGACATGCATGTGGCATCATTAGAACATTTCATTTTTAGGTAAGGACATCATACACTGCGCTTTGCTGCAATTCTTCCCATCTCAGCAGATTTGATTCACTGGTCATTATTAGTATGTTCATTCCTGCCACCTGCTATGTGTCTCAGGGAAGACTTCCAGTAATAATACTTACCTCCTTCACCTTTCAGTGAAAAGGAAAGATCCACGGCTAGTTATAAGTTTGAGCAGGGCATTGTGCCCCGGTGACATACTTCTCACTCTGATATTCTATGTGCCTATGATGTTATGACAGTTGGTGCATTTTTATACTGTATAAAACAAATGCCTGTCAGGCTCAATTCTTTCATTATCCCTTGCATATATTTTGCCTTTTGGGTTGGATGCTTGAGGTTTTAACTGATTAGGCTGAAAGTGTATGCTTTTTGTTTGTAAGTTTTTACCATGAGATGGCACTTTCTCAATATGACCTGAATTAGTGAATTTTGTTGTGTGACCATATTATCAGATCCTAGTTTTGAAAAAATTCATGGTTGGCTGTAGTGTTAAGATAAATAATTTAATCAAAGCTTTTGATTTTCAATCATATTTAATACTTTGGAAGGCTTGTGCAACTTTGATTATTTTTTTTCAAATCACCACATATCTCAGTCCATTTTATACATTCAGCTTAATCTGGAAAAATGTATGTATCTTAGTGTTAACATGCTGCAGCTGCCCGAAAATAACAAATATATGTATTGAAAGAGTGGATTCAAATAAAAATATAAGAAAGAAATGTTTATAACTTTTAGCTATTTACCTGTGCTTCCAAGGTTATTTCCAGTCAAGCGAAATAGAATATTTAAAAGTTTAATGCCAAAATGCATAACATCAAAAATCTCAACCCAACAAAAACCTTCAACCCTAAAATGTTTTAAAATTTTGGGTAGAAACAAGAGTATATTTCTATTTGGCCTATTACTAGCACCTGAAGAAGAAGGGCGAAAGTTGGCCATGTGCCTATCATGAGGCTTAATTACCTGTAGCCCAGTATATGACATGTGGGGCTAAATTGTTATTGTGACTGGACAGAGATTAATGTGTAAGTATTGTATATAATGCGAATGATGTATAATGTCTCGGTGTCAGTCAACGCTCTACATATGTTTTCATTAATTTGGTGCGTTTGCCAGAAGGGCACATGTCGGCATAATACGCAAGTGTTATAAGATGATGTATAAGGGGAGACATAGAACAAAGGCTGTAGGAGATATGTCGTTGATGGGTGACAGGTAATGCTGACTAAATGAGCGCCATGAGACGTGAGACAGACAGACGCATACATCTAATGTATGTAAGAATAGAAGACCTTCCATGCTGGCAGTCCGACGTGCAAATGAGGCTAATTCCGCGGGCAGGTTATGGATAGTTCTGGCGTTACATCTACAGATATTTATTAATGTTGCAGCGACCATGCACAATGTGGCAAAACTCGCCCATATTTAGCAAATCACGAAAAATGTAAAGTAACACCCTGGCTATGACCAGTTCTCGTATTTTCACAAATTGGGAAATATCTGATATGAATCCATAGCTGATTGGAATTCTCCAAACTATAATATCTCAATATCATGGTCAAAATTGATGTCAGGTCACATTTTGTGCACCATAATTCACCGATGATCTGATTTTCACAGCATAAAGGATTTAAACTGGGACCGATGAACAATGGAATTCATATTCTAAGGAATGCCCTTACCCAATGCATTGTCCTAGTAATACATTTCTCGCATTCTAAATGGACGAGTTTTCAGCAAGAGGTGTTACAAACATAGTGAAAACAAGTTTTTGTCATTTTGGAAGTTTGCCCATGTTCATTGTGTAGCATTTGCCACTGTCCTCCCGGATTTGTTCCCGGAGTTAAATGAAAACACAGCAATCTATCTCATCAAGCATTATGGGATGTTGATGTACGGGACACCACTGCCAGTAACTACTGACAACATCTGTAGAGGGAGCTGCAAGCGGTCATGTGATCCCCAGACATGTGTCACCCCAAACTTTTTCATATTGAGGTTTCCTTGTGATAGAACACCCGCCGCTATGCCGAGAATTAAAAACACAAGTTGCCCAGATTTAGCTTTGATTGAGTGAAAGCTCATTTAATTACACCATGCAAGTGGCACAGGACACGGGACATAGACAAATTCTCATTTCGCTCAGGCAGGGTATTGCATATCTTTCTGCAATAAGTTGCCTCTGTGTGGGAACATAAGTAAGGTCAGTGGAGCAGTGTCACAGCCAAACGCATTCTAATTCTAACTCACTGATATTCTACACTAAGTTGATTTCCCAAACAAACTTGAGGATGAAATTCATTATGTATTTTTTTTAATGAAATCAGTTATATTTTTGTTGGTTGTAGAATTGATTATTCTTAATAGGAAAGAAAAATAGACAGCCTGAGAAATTATTAAGATAATACACATTTATAAAAATGCTGAGCCTGACCAATTATTGGAATTCTTGTGGTGTGTCACTGCATGAACTATGTTTATATAGGACAGAAAAAATCCATAAAATAAGTCAACTTTTATAATTAAATGTTTAGGTTACTATTGACCAAAGAATATAATTTGAGATTTAATTTATATTCATTGTTGAAACATACAAATTATGTGGTTTTATACAGAAGCACACCTGTCATGATAATAAAATATCCTTTGTCATTTTCAATTTCTGTTGTTACTGATAACTAGAAAAACATAAAAAGTCGAATATCATGATATGTATTTTAAACGAAGACTCAAGTTGCTCATTCTAACTGTAATTTTGTAATGTGCTCAATTGCTAAAAACTACATGCAACTTGTGGGATACAATTTCATGTAAATCTGCAATAATTATCCACATATGAAAGAAAACAAAATCTTCATGTGGTGACAGTACAATATCACACATTGATTAAAATCATGATAGGGTGTTAAACACGCTCGTAATTCCTTAAGCTTTATATTAAGGCCAAAACGTTATGTTTTTCTCACAATTATTACTTACAGGTTCTTAGTTTCAAGAAAAAACTGAATTTTCTAAAGTTGAAATTTTTTACATTGTCATAGAACATGTTTGTCATTATAGTCATGTAAATTAACAATTAAAAAAAAATCAAAATGGTAATCAGAGAAAGCTTTGCAATTTAGATATGAATCTGAGAGGAAGGCAGATTTTTGTCTCACTTATAAGTGGGAAATAATGAAAGAGAAGACTCATAATAAGAAAGTTGGCTTCAAAAACATCAGACAACAATAGTCTCTACAGAAACATAGCACTTCACTATTTAGCTGTTTAATTTTTGTCTTTTTAATTCATGATTTCAGAATATTTATTCATCACTTATTAATGCAGTGTCACTGACTTGGTACTGTTTCTTCTATTTTACTTCATTGTACATTAAACGCCAGGACTACTTGTTTAGTTGTGCTGTATGTTTTCCTTATTTTGCGGCAGTTTTACTCCCAATACTGTGTCTCCGATAACATTTGTTTTGCAACGTTCCTGAATCCTATTACATTATGCGTAAATCCCTGAAGAGATTTGGACATAATATTTGACCAACTTTCAGTCACCATGTTTTAAGTGCTTTCACAGATTGGCTACAGCTATTACAAATGATTTTTTTGGTAACAAAGAAGGTGTGACTGCATTCACCACTCTCCCTTATTCAATGTTTTAATCCCTCCCAACTATTCCTTACTCAAGTGTTTCCCCATCTTAAATCAGGTATATCTGCTTATTAACAAAAATGTCATGACATGGCAAGTAATATTGCCAAAGTGCCCGATAAATATGTTTAAGAAACATATTTGAAAGCAAATTGAGGGGGAATTTATGGGGAGATAAAGGTAATAGTAATATTTGAAGAAGTTTCCAAATTACAATGGAGTATATATTACTGAAAGAAATAAAACACATCAAATTTACGCCAAAGATATGATAAACTTTGTTAGTGGTGCTATTAAATTACTTAAGTTTTGTGAGAATGAACTAAGGAATTAAGAGACAAGATCCAAAGGTTGAAACATTGTAGGAACAAAGAGGACAATAGACATTGGCTGAGAGTGAGAAACAGGCATGTCTACACACACACACACACACACACACACACACACACACACACACACACAGAGCATATTATAACGCATCATAAAACAAAGGCTGTGATTACATATTTCCATGTTAATGATTGATACTGTGTGCATCCTTCATGCACCTGTTGTGGTGCTACCAGCTCAAGGGGTCTTTGCACTGAAAATGTAATGCTATTCCTGGAAATCCGAAAGAATATATACAAAATAAGCTTTTAGATATAACATTTATCTATAGCTTCAGCATTCTCATGAGATTCATATATCTTTATAATAAGTTGATTCGGCGATTCAGTCAGTGATTTACTAAAATGATTAATGTTGCAGACATAATGCAAAAATGTACACCAGTGTACCTGAGCCAAACAGTGTATTAGTCATACTCAAATATTAAAGGTTTAACTGAAGACAATTTTATTTATCTCTTCTCATTAACAATTAAAGAAAAATTGGCCTAGATGATATATATCTTGTGAATATTTTTTGTAGTTTTGCAAAATAAATTCTCGAGAACAAAAACTCTGCCACCAGGTGAAATATTTCCACTATCTCCTGCTCTGCCCCTCCTCTGTCCCTGCTCTGTCCCTGCTCTGCCCCACTTCTATCCCACCTCTGGCCCTGCTCTGCCCATCCTCTGTCCCTGCTCTGTCCCTGCTCTGTCCCTCCTCTGACCCTGCTCCGTCCCATCTGTGGCCCTGCTCCGTCCCATCTGTGGCCCTCCTCTGACCCTGCTCCGTCCCTCCTCTGACCCTGCTCCGTCCCTCCTCTGACCCTGCTCCGTCCCTCCTCTGACCTTCCTCTGACCCTGTTCCATCCCTCCTCTGACCCTGCTCTGTCCCTGCTCTGTCCCTGCTCTGACCCTCCTCTGACCCTGCTCTGTCCCTCCTCTGGCCCTGTTCTATCATCCTCTGTCCCTGCTCTGCCCCTGCTCTGTCCCTTCTCTATCCCTCCTCTGGCCCTGCTCAGTCCCTCCTCTGTCCCTCCTCTGGCCCTGTTCTATCCTCTCCTGTCCCTCCTCTGTCCCACCTCTGTCCCTCCTCTGCCCTGCTCTGTCTCTCTTCTGGCCCTCTGTCACACCTCTGTCCCTCCTCTGGCCCTGCTCGGTCCCTCCTCTGTCCCTCCTCTGGCCCTGTTCTATCCTCTCCTGTCCCTCCTCTGTCCCTGCTCTGTCCCACCTCTGTCCCTCCTCTGCCCTGCTCTGTCTCTCTTCTGGCCCTCTGTCACACCTCTGTCCCTCCTCTGGCCCTGCTCGGTCCCTCCTCTGTCCCTCCTCTGGCCCTGTTCTATCCTCTCCTGTCCCTGCTCTGTCCCTCTGTCCCACCTCTGTCCCTCCTCTGGCCCTGCTCTGTCCCTCTTCTGGCCCTCTGTCACACCTCTGTCCCTCCTTTGACCCTGCTCCGTCCCTCCTCTGTCCCTCTGACCCTGCTCTGTCCCTCCTCTGACCCTGTTCTGTCCATATCTGTCCCTCCTCTGTCTCTTCTTTGGACCTCTGGCCCTCCTCTGTCCCTCCGAGATCTACTGTATTTACCACTCCCTGCAGGATATACTTTTTGGTCACAATCAAGTCTACAAACTTCAGAAAATTTACTTATTCTCCATCAGAAATTATGAAAATGGTCACCTAATTTCAACCCGAAGACTAATTTACAGATGACAGACTAGTTTAGAGATGACAGCTGAGAGAAACATGATGACTTTTGGCAGAAGTAGATAGAGGATGATAGAAAATCTGATTTTTGGGTACTTGAGAGGATAGAAAATAGTATAGAGTATGGTAGAAAATCTGGCTGTTGGCTTTTGTTGGTGGGAGAGTATTAAATCTGACAGTAGTGAAAGTATGGTAGAAAATCTGACAGTTGGCACTAGTAGGGAGAGTATGGTATTAAAATATAAATCTGACAGTTGGCACTAGTAGGGAGAGTATGGTATTAAATCTGTCAGTTGGCACTAGTAGGGAGAGTATGGTAGAAAATCTGACAGTTGGCACTAGTAGGGAGAGTATGGTATTAAAATATAAATCTGACAGTTGGCACTAGTAGGGAGAGTATGGTATTAAAATATAAATCTGACAGTTGGCACTAGTAGGGAGAGTATGTTATTAAAATATACATCTAACAGTTGGCACTAGTAGGGAGAGTATGGTATTAAAATATAAATCTGACAGTTGGCACTAGTAGGGAGAGTATGGTGTTAAAATATAAATCTGACAGTTGGCACTAGTAGGGAGAGTATGGTGTTAAAATATAAATCTGACAGTTGGCACTAGTAGGGAGAGTATGGTGTTAAAATATAAATCTGACAGTTGGCACTAGTAGGGAGAGTATGGTGTTAAAATATAAATTTGACAATTGCCACTAGTAGGGATAGTATGGTAGAAAATCTAAATGGTTGCATTATGCAGTAAAAAGGCAGAACTGAATCACAGTTTGTTACCAAACATGAGAGAAATGGAGCTTTTTTAAATATCACCTGAAAGTTGCCATCAACAGGAATATCACACATGCAAAAGGCAGGTCTGAGAACACAATTGGCAGACACCCACATTGGTCACATACTCACAATGTATCCCTTCACCTTAATCAATATGATGTCTGGGAGTCGGTAAATATATTTGAGTATCTATACCTATAAATATACTTTATGTCCATCAAGTAGAATTATTAGATCCAAACACTATCTCTAAAATGTCTGAGGTCATCCAGTTATGTTTTAGGAATAAATAGATTCCTTTGATGTGTTTTGTAGACAAGCCGTCAAGGTTAATTCTTTTAGGCATTTGGGTATGAATTAAAAGTATATTTAAGTTCAACATTACAAAGGTAAGGATTGAGTTAATGACAGATATACTTTTTGTGAAGATGAGCCTGACTAAAGCATATGCTCTAACTATGAATACAGACCAGATAGTTATCTTCTCTGTGAAATCTGTTTATTCTGTAGCAGATCATTTCTAAAAACTCAAATATATCCACATTCAGAATTCTATCTAATTGATATGGATAATGAGATATAAAAATCCACTCTGTCGCTGAAATAAATGTCTTTTGTGAGTTTGTTGCACATAAATACAATATTTGATACAACAATGTTGAAAGTTTATAGAATACTAGCGGTCATTGTGTCTAGAGATAGAGAGAGAAAGATAGGAATTTGTACATCCTCCTATTCTCTTATTAATATTTCTTCCCTCTTGTCCATCTTTGCCAAATCTCTATTATGTTTGACGCATCAGGGTTTTTTTAGGAAGCATACAAATAATTGTATCCGGGAATGATACCAGGTTGTGCATCCTGTACAATAGCTAGTATTATTGCTAACATTTCACCCAAGCTGGAATAAGTGTAGTTTTCATTGCAACCCGAGCTGTAACACTGTACTTTGGTGTGCATTGCCATGCAACATAACAGCCTTCATTATTGCCTATGTTTTAACCTGCTCCTAATTTATTGTAAAAATTAAACTTGTCACCTCTATGGTATGGTCCACTCTCATTAAATTGGCAGCCTTGTTGTTATCATGTCAAACACTTCGCTTCTCACACATGCCAATCACTTGTAATTTTCCTGCCCAATCAACCATGATTGTAATTACCAAAAACATTGGATGCAACCTTTATCTGTGTGTTAAACATTAAGATTTTCTACATGACTGGTGACACTGTCATGTTAGGCCAACATGGGAGTACCTATGCCCCATATGGTCATGTTCTAATCTTACGAATTAATTGATACCTATCGTGAATAAGCCCATGAAATATGAAACAATGCTTCAAAGTGGTTCTCAATGGCTGAGGAGAGTAGAGTGATCAGTTCATTGATAGCTATAAGACATGGGATATGAGACGAAACAGCAGAAGGGTTAACTTGAAAGGCCACATAATGTAGGTCACCTTTATGGGCATACAGCACCTTATTTGAGTGTTTAAAAGTAGATCAGATTGCACAGAACGAATGAGTGGAGATAATATTAAGGTGATCTGTAGAAACCAATATGTACAGTACTGTCCTCGCCTGGCACCGGAATGACCAGGACAGCCTGCCAGTTATGATCATTAACAAAGCAATTAATGTGAAACATGATACCTACTTACTGATAATGCTGTATTCTTTATATGCGTTTGCTCTGTAGTCTTTGCTGTATACAAATTACACCAAAACACTGATATAAAGACTAAATTCTGGGTCATTGATCATTTGATTCCTTCAATCTATTCATAATGTATCTACTCTAATGGATATATATTTGATATCATGTTAAAATATACACACATAAGAAGTTAAGCCTCTATTTAATATGTTACATACATGGCTTAAATAATAATCAAAAGTAAGCTATATATCTCACAGTGGCCATGCTACATACAATGAGTGTGGGATCATCAACAGTTAGTTGTGTATCTCATAGTGGCCATGTTACATATAGAGAGTGGGGGATAATCAACAGTTAGTTGCATATCTCACAGTGGCCATGTTACATACAATGAGTGTGGGATCATCAACAGTTAGTTGTGTATCTCATAGTGGCCATGTTACATATAGAGAGTGGGGGATAATCAACAGTTAGTTGTGTATCTCACAGTGGCCATGTTACATACAATGAGTGCGGGATCATCAACAGTTAGTTGTGTATCTCATAGTGGCCATGTTACATATAGAGAGTGGGCGATAATCAACAGTTAGTTGCATATCTCACAGTGGCCATGTTACATATAGAGAGTGGGGGATCATCAACAGTTAGTTGTGTATCTCACAGTGGCCATGTTACTTGCAGAGAGTGGGGAATAATCAACAGTTAGTTGCGTATCTCACAGTGGCCATGTTACTTGCAGAGAGTGGGGCATAATCAACAGTTAGTTGCGTATCTCACAGTGGCCATGTTACTTGCAGAGAGTGGGGCATAATCAACAGTTAGTTGCGTATCTCACAGTGGCCATGTTACTTGCAGAGAGTGCGGGATCATCAACAGTTAGTTGTGTATCTCATAGTGGCCATGTTGCATACAGAGAGTGGTGGATAATCAACAGTTAGTTGCGTATCTCACAGTGGCCATGTTACTTGCAGAGAGTGGGGAATAATCAACAGTTAGTTGCGTATCTCACAGTGGCCATGTTACTTGCAGAGAGTGGGGCATAATCAACAGTTAGTTGCGTATCTCACAGTGGCCATGTTACTTGCAGAGAGTGGGGCATAATCAACAGTTAGTTGCGTATCTCACAGTGGCCATGTTACTTGCAGAGAGTGGGGCATAATCAACAGTTAGTTGCGTATCTCACAGTGGCCATGTTACTTGCAGAGAGTGGGGAATAATCAACAGTTAGTTGCGTATCTCACAGTGGCCATGTTACTTGCAGAGAGTGCGGGATCATCAACAGTTAGTTGTGTATCTCATAGTGGCCATGTTGCATACAGAGAGTGGTGGATAATCAACAGTTAGTTGCGTATCTCACAGTGGCCATGTTACATACAGAGAGTGGTGGATAATCAACAGTTAGTTGCGTATCTCAAAGTGGCCATGTTACATACAGAGAGTGGTGGATAATCAACAGTTAGTTGCGTATCTCACAGTGGCCATGTTGCATACAGAGAGTGGTGGATAATCAACAGTTAGTTGCGTATCTCACAGTGGCCATGTTGCATACAGAGAGTGGTGGATAATCAACAGTTAGTTGCGTATCTCACAGTGGCCATGTTACATACAGAGAGTGGTGGATAATCAACAGTTAGTTGCGTATCTCACAGTGGCCATGTTGCATACAGAGAGTGGTGGATAATCAACAGTTAGTTGCGTATCTCACAGTGGCCATGTTGCTTGCCGGGCTGTGAGGGCCATGATCCATGCCACACCAGCCCGGCCCTCAACTTGACATTCTGGGCGGTGCTAATCAGAATTTCTGCAGAGGAAAGCCAGGTTTGGGCCTGCTAAATATAATATTGCCTAAGGAGGGGTGATTAGAGCAGGCAGGCCACGCTATAATTGATGAGGACTGTGGAATGTAAGATCTGAGAGAATTGATTATAGACGAGCAAGGCAATATGATTAATGAGTTGAATAAGAAGCATTAATTTTGATGGCTAGGTCAACAGCTCCAGGCCATGGCATCGACTCCCAGAATTCCAGGTGACTCTTACAAAAGGGCAGGTAGCTTGGGGCGTGACCAGTTCCACAATGGTGTGCCCTGCGTGGCCACATCCACCTTTGAGGGTGTGGGATGACCTTACAGAGGACATCCCTGGTGGCTAAGTCACACTCAAGTCACCTTAGACACATATCCATCCTGCCTCCTCTTGATGAAGCCAGCTCCTTACAACATATCTACCTTCTACGCTACCTCAAAGATGCAGGATTTTATTTCATGTCATTGGAAACGGATCACATCCTTCCTGGTTGCTGTTTGAGGAGAGACAAATGTTGGTCGACCCGTCCAATGTTACCTCCTGTGGCACATGTCCTTGGCGCTTGCCTCGCTGTGCAGACCCCATCCATTGCTCACAGCTTAACAGACCTACACCTTGTTCTTTGTCACTGTTATGACAAGACAAACACTTGCAACAATACCCACACACCCCATTCATCCTCTAAAACACCCAAATTTGTCTTTTTAAACCTTACAGGCTGGCATTTTAACACTGAGAACTGTTAGGGTCTTGTGTGTCTGGTTTTCAAATGACTTTCTCTAATTCTTCTGCATGTCCTGTGCCAGCATCCTATGTTTCATGAGCCTAACAGCATGGGGTTGAGCTGCCACTAACCTTACAATATTCTCTTGTATGAAATATGGATTAAATAACCTATTTTTAGTTGCATTCAAGCATAAAAGGTTCAGTATGAAAACTGAACTCAAACAGTTTTCAATTCCCTTGTTAAAATTTATCATTGTTAGTTATTATTGACTTTAATTATTGAATTTGTTTTGAAATTTCACATTGCTGTAACTTTTCCAAGTTAATTTCCAAACCTGTCAAACATGAACATTTGAAAATTGAAATCTTGTATTTTGTTCATGATTCTTTTGTCTGAGAAAGGTAAAAATATGTTTGTCTTACAATGTCATGCAAAGTTATGTCTTGTTTCATTTGAGTTGTTAATTGTTTTCAGCGGTTTAACACATAAAGGCAGGAATATTCCTGCACTGTTTCTATGATGCCTGCAGAATATTGTGATCTTGCTGCCAAATATCTATTCATTACATGAATTTGGAATATGTGAAACACAAGTACAGAAAATATGAAGAAAATGATTTTGGCACCTGCTCCAATCATTTGAGAAAGAGTGTGCCAAATTAATCACGTTAATAGGCAACTTGAGTGTTTCAACTATTGATCTCAGCTAAAATCATATGAAAGAAAGGGCGAAAATGTTTCAAGTTCCACTGACTGCACAAGTGAATGCTTTAGAATACTTGACAAATGTGAAGAATTTGTGAAATAATCCCCGGGTTGGTGTTAGGACTGGTCAGCCTTTTATTTTCATTGGTCCGTTTGTGACCCTTGACCTGACCTTGATGACCACCTGACCCCAAGTGTAACCTTGGCTGGAAGATGGGACCCTTGAACACTTGTGTTTAAGACTTAGTGTCTGTTTGAAGTAGGGTCATCCTAACTTTGCCATCACAATGTCCCAGCACATGGCATGTTTATTAATGCAGCACACAATTATGGAAGATTTCTCTCTCTTTCTGTGAATCAATTCCCTCAATCACTGCGACTTCACAGCCACCAAGGTTAGATATGCCCAGCAATTGGCAGAATTATTGTATGTGAGTGGTAGGCAAGTGCCCTAAATCTGAACCAATTCACTCAGATTGAGAAACATTAGGAGAAATGGTTCCATAGCCAGCTATATTTGTGTGAAGATTTAGGTTCTGTGCAGGTTAACAAATGCAAAACATGATAACCTAATCAGAAGCTCTTAATAGTCCAACTCCATTATTTCCCTTCATGTGCAAAATACTAATGAATAAATGGCAAACTTACTTATGCTGATGTCACTCTCTTCAAAGAACGTTCCTGACCTCTCGCCAAATCAACTCTTGTCCTGGAGGAGAAAAGAAATTCAAATCAGTTTTTGGAAATAACTCCACATAATGACCCACATCTGGCTGTACATTTTGAACAAAATTTAAGCACTTTTTACCGAAATACCACCAAGCAACAGAAAAATGGCCCTCTTTGTTGTACTTCCTTAGTTATCCTTTAATTGCTTTACAAAAAAAAATGTTTGTTTGAAAAGACTGTTTAACATCTAAGAGTCGGAATGTGGCCTACTTTTTGTACATTATATTTACAATGATAAATGTGAGAAAACTTTTGATTGCATTATGAGTGAAGTAGGACAGTGCGCTTTTGTTGCTTAATAAAACTAAGAAAACCCCTTTCTACTTTATGGTGTCTGCTCTCTGTGTATTCTGTCCGTCAAAGGTGACTAATTCCAAATATTTTCATCGCCAAATACTATAGAGTGTGGCACAGTGTGACGGTGGCAAGCTCATTCAATACAAAGTCAATAGTAGCATTATGTAGATATTTCCTGCAAACACCAAACCTGTCATGCTTTATACACTTGAAATGACAATCCACCACGTTTTTCAACACATTAGAACTTTTAACCAACATGTTGCATTTCATCTTTTTCAGATTTGACTGAGAACTTGTGATAGAGAGGTACCCCCAAAAAACAAACCAACAACTTTGAAACTCGAAGAGGGGGATCCAACTTTAGAGGGATGAGTTTTTCATAGGCATCCTTGCCTCAGATCGCGTGACAATTTCTCAAGTAGCAACCAGAGCTTTGTGTTGTCATGGAAACCAAAATGGCGGAAGAGGACGTAGAGAGACCTAAGGTGATAGAGGTGGAGCGAAAGTTTGTCTTTGACAGTGACTGTGAAGAGAGGTTGAAGGCATGTGGTGCTGAACTGGTAACTCACAAAAGCTTCCACGATGTATACTTTGATACAGCAGACTACAAGTTGACATTGTCAGATTTCTGGCTTCGATGCCGGGATGAAGCATGGCAACTCAAGTGCCCACTACAAAATAAGGCATCGGAGGAGGTGGTGAAAACAACTCAATATCTTGAATATGAAGACGAAGATGACATAGTAAAGGTCCTGTTCCCCCTGCTGGACCCTGAGGGTACTGGTGGCACATCTGTGCAAGCTTTGCTCTCAGCCACCAAGTGTGAAGGCTTTGCTAGTTACAGTACTGACAGAAAATCTTACACTCTTGATGGGCTGACGATTGACTTAGATACGACCGACTTTGGCTTCCAAGTGGGGGAAATTGAGGCAATGGTAGTAGAGGAAAGCAGAATAAACGAGGCCCTCAGCCGCATCACTGAATTAGCAGAAAAATTGGGTATGTATGACCAGAGGAATAAATGAGACCTCCCGAGCCACCAGGAGTAAATGAGACCCCCCTCAGCCACCAAGCACCCTGTCTCTGTATCAACATCCTGTCCTGTAAAGTCACGTGAAACTGAGCAGCCACCAAAATGGAGGCCAATTTGCTTGTGTTGGCTCCATAATCATTGTTACATTGCCCTTGTGTGATCATTTTAAGGGCATCCTTCGTATCTGAAAAATTGGCAAAAGTGATTAGTTGCAAACAGAAGCTGCAACTTGGTTTGTGGGGAGCATATGGCCTCATAAATGGAGTTGCCATGCAGGTGCAGGCCACTTTTAATTGAGTAATATCTGTACAGAAAGGCTAAATGACAACCTAGAGTGAAACATTATGAAAGGCCATCGCAGTCATCCCCTTGCGCAAAAAACATCCAACTCAATCTGCGACTTCCACTCTCATAGTGCTTTGGTCATTACACATCATTATCACTTTCTTTTGGCTAAAGCCTTTGATGATTCTGTAAAAAATATTCAAATTATTGCAAATATAAATCGCATGAAACATAAAATCTGCTCATTATGAGTGTTGTTGATTACTTTCAGTCTTTGAGAGGTTGGAGGATGAAACATTAATATGTGCTGAAAGCTCTAATTACAGGTAGAATTAATGTTGCATTTGCAGAGGATGTGCTCTCCTCTTACAAAGAAGACCCCTATATTACATTACTCAGACAGTCTTAAGTAAATGCATGATGTCAGTGGAAATAATTGTTTTAATCAGGCAGAATTAGGAATGTGCATGCGAAGTTGTCATTAGGTGCCAACTGTGAAAGACATGGCGCGGTAAGTGGTCGTAAATACTGATATCTCACCCCGCAACAAGTACATTTGTACACCACGGTCCTCTACCTGTCCTCGCAGCATGCGCCCACAAACTCAAACTAGCTTACTCTCATCTCATTTTCCTGTGAAGTACCCCATCTCCTGTACAAGCCAATGAATGGGATAGGCTTATACAGGGGAGAAGGCATGGGGTGACACAGCAAAGATGGCTGAGTGAAGGACAGTGTATGCACTATGACGCTACCATCACTGTGTCACCCTGCTCAGCTTCCCGAGAGTGAAGCTTCTTAAATGTGTGTTGTTTACAGACACAGGATGTCAATCCATCGGAAGCATCCTAACATCACATGTATCATTCTGGTGCTGCAAAGGCACATGAGTGATGAAGCATATGTCAGAATGGTCATTATAGGGACAACAGCGTGGGCAGAGTAGGTGTCAGAATGGTCATCATAGGGACAACAGCGTGGGCAGAGTAGGTGTCAGAATGGTCATAGGGACAACAGCGTGGACATAGTAGGTGTCAGAATGGTCATTATAGGGACAACAGCGTGGGCAGAGTATGTGTCAGAATGGTCATCATAGGGACAACAGCGTGGGCAGAGTAGGTGTCAGAATGGTCATCATAGGGACAACAGCGTGGACAGAGTAGGTGTCAGAATGGTCATCATAGGGACAACAGCGTGGACAGAGTAGGTGTCAGAATGGTCATCATAGGGACAACAGCGTAGACAGAGTAGGTGTCAGAATGGTCATCATAGGGACAACAGCGTGGACAGAGTAGGTGTCAGAATGGTCATAGGGACAACAGCGTGGGCAGAGTAGGTGTCAGAATGGTCATTATAGGGACAAGAGCGTGGGCAGAGTAGGTGTCAGAATGGTCATCATAGGGACAAGAGCGTGGGCAGAGTAGGTGTCAGAATGGTCATCATAGGGACAACAGCGTGGACAGAGTAGGTGTCAGAATGGTCATCATAGGGACAACAGCGTGGGCAGAGTAGGTGTCAGAATGGTCATCATAGGGACAACAGCGTGGACAGAGTAGGTGTCAGAATGGTCATAGGGACAACAGCGTGGGCAGAGTAGGTGTCAGAATGGTCATTATAGGGACAAGAGCGTGGGCAGAGTAGGTGTCAGAATGGTCATCATAGGGACAAGAGCGTGGGCAGAGTAGGTGTCAGAATGGTCATCATAGGGACAACAGCGTGGACAGAGTAGGTGTCAGAATGGTCATCATAGGGACAACAGCGTGGGCAGAGTAGGTGTCAGAATGGTCATCATAGGGACAACAGTGTGGACAGAGTAGGTGTCAGAATGGTCATCATAGGGACAACAGTGTGGGTAGAGTAGGTGTCAGAATGGTCATTATAGGGACAACAGCGTGGACAGAGTAGGTGTCAGAATGGTCATCATAGGGACAACAGCGTGGGCAGAGTAGGTGTCAGAATGGTCATCATAGGGACAACAGCGTGGACAGAGTAGGTGTCAGAATGGTCATCATAGGGACAACAGCGTGGGCAGAGTAGGTGTCAGAATGGTCGTCATAGGGATAATAGTGTGGGCAGAGAAGGTGTCAGAATGGTCATCATAGGGATAATAGTGTGGGCAGAGTAGGTGTCAGAATGGCTATCAAGGGACAATCAGATATCTATGGTATGTGTCAGAATGATGATTGAGATCATCACATCTAGTGTAGGTGTTTGAGATTATTATCTGGACAAATACAGGTTGGCAGTACATTTTAGAGATGTTCATTGTTGAGAAAACAGCATGTCTTAAATAGATGTTGAAGGGTCATTATAAGAACGGCATGAGATATTTATGACTGTCTTTTTTATAATGGAAATTTAAGAACAGGGTGCAAAGCTGTTTTCTCTGAAACCAAAATTAATGAGTGAATTTAATCACGAAACAGAAAAGTCAGATACAAAAGAAAATAATGTTTTCCACTCTTCAACTGCTATGAACACAGGGGCAAGCCAAGCCTGATTAAAGGCATAATGCAAGCTATTGCACAATGTGAAGTTGTGTGAACCAAAGCAGCAGATTATTTTATAGCTCCACAACAGGTGAACAACTACCTCAGAATACATGTAGTGCACCAGTCTCAACACTTTATGATCAATTTTCCATAATAATAAAAGATGTAATTCAGCAGCAAGATGGATGAGTTTGCACTCATTTCACTAATTTTTATGAAGGGAAGGGTTGAAACAATCAGGTAGGTAGAACCTTGGTGTCGCTATCGTTTCCATCCCCATGGGACCTTTCACCATAAGCCTATTGTTTGTACAAGAGATCGGTTCTGCAGAATGGTCTTAGGTTGAAGTCTGGATCAGCCAGACATCCATCAGTAGTGCAATGACTTTATGTGTGTGAGGAATGGGGTAGCAGAGTCTCACTGAAAAAAGTGAGTGGCATGCAGTGCTAGAGAGCAGATTCAAGGCTCAAGATGCAGGAATACCCAAAAGGTAGCAAGCCATTGTTTTTGCTCAGTCCGGTCAGGTTACATCTGTTCTACTTTCTAAGGCCACTGCAGTGACAATGGCTGGTTCTAACTATTCTAGGTTCCTGATCAGATTCAGGTTCTGCATTATTGCTAAGACCCTACACACTATCTGCAACATAAACCCAGGTATTGTACTGTGATAAATTGGTCACTTGCAATGGACCGTCTTGCAGAGTCACTGGATTATTGTGTCTGGCTGGACTTAAGAGTTAGCTGTTGAGCCTGGGGCATTTATCCTCTCACTCAGGTGATAGAAGCAAGCAGGTTATTTTATTGGTAAGTTTAAACTTGGTAGAATGGCTAAGCTTTCAGTCGACACCTGCCAGTTCCCATAAGGTCTTTTGGAACATCTTGCGCAATCATACTTCACAAGACTACACATGTGCCACCTGTCAGTCATTTTTTGTCTGAAGTCAATGGTTTACCTCCCTTGATATTTTCATATTTTAAAAATATTTTTTAATTCAAAAAAGCGAAAAAAAGTGTGCAGAATTCTGCAAACTTAAGTAATAGTGAATAAGGGTAAGATGCACAGTTCAGAAGATTACAAAAGGTTTCAGGTGTGTTATTGTGAAAAAGCATCTTATGATATTGATTTAAAAGATGTCACTGGGGGCTTGCATGTTTTCATTGTGCTTTCTTGTGTATCCATGGCATCCTTTACATGTGTCTGCACAAAACATGGTCAAACGTGGCTCACAATTCTCCACAACCCTTTCCCCAAAACTGGATAAAAGATATTTGGCATTTCAATGAGGTAAGAGTTATATTATTGCCAGTGGTGGTGGGTCTTAATGCATGACTTGGTCACAGCTGGTCACAGCTGGTCACAGCATCCTCATCATCCTAACCCTCATCAGGATTTTTAATCATAAAATAGATGTAAAAGATTCCTTTAAACAATATATCTGACCTCATAATTCAGTTTCATTTGATATTGAGCTCATTTTCTTGATATTTGCTAAAAGAAAAAAGAAACATCTCTGGAAACAGCTTCACTCCTCAAAGACATTGAATCTAAATTTATGGCATCAACACTTTAATCATTTTCTGAACAGAAATGTGTATAATAAAATTGTTTGGATCAAGGAGTGGAGCATAACAAATCACATGACAAAGTTTTAAAATCAATATACCTCAAACCAGGGAGTCTAATTAGTTGCTTTTTATGGCTTGGGTGTCAAAGAAAAGTTGCTGCCTCCAAGTGCAAGATGTAAAGGTTAATTATGGGGAAATATCAACTGCTTACATGCAAACATTGCCAGTCCTTTAAATGAGCATAAGTCTTTTCATACCTGTGTCTGCTGCAATGGCTTAGAAGATAATGGAAAAGTAGTTTTAAAAAAACAAAAAAGATGATTGTTTATAAAAAGCAAAGCATTTTTCACATGAATTGAATGTCTATTGTTAAAATAGTAGGATGTAAACTGGTAAATCCCATAGATGGTTCCATTGTTTTGATCAGTATGTCCTCATATCTGGCCTATTGGGAGAGCATTTGCCTAACATCAGATTTTAAATCCCTATTTTTTAAATAATGGTAGTTCTAGATTTATCTTAATGGATATTCTTGTCACACATGCTTCATACTTTCAAAATTACATTGTAAAAATAGTAGATTTGGGAATTTTGGTTAGGGTAAGGAGGATTTTTTGAAAAGTAACATTTTTTTTAGCCCAGACTCTCTCATAAATTTGAATAACAACACTGACAATATGGCTGATGATTATGTATGTGAACACACCTCAAAATGGTGACACCTAATTGTTTGTTTAATGTTTAATTTTGTATAAATATATTCAATGAATACACTTTATTCCTGGATCAATACTGAAACGTGCAAATGAAAGGGTTCAGTCATCTTGTTGCAGACATGTTGTTGAATGTTTTAGAATAATGTGTGATGCAGACTGACATATTCATTTTATGCCCAGGTAAGACACAGTGTGATGATGGCGTAACATCAAATTATCAGCCAAACCCCTAGAAATATCTACCTGCATAAATTTCACAATATAAATGATAACCAAAAATTAAAAAAACTTAAGGTCATAATTGGGATGATAATGCTACCATGATAAAGTAATTATATGTGCACATAAAACACCCACCAGGATTTACTAAAGCAAGTGACACACACGTAGAGGTAGTTTTTCATATAATCTGTCATAGCTAAAGTTTATTTGGCAAAACCAACAGGCATCCTACATAGAATGAATATATAGCTATATACTAATTGATTTTTTGTACAAATTCATGAATAATGTCTTTATATAAATGTACTGTGACTCAACAAGACATGATCACTGACCTCGAGGAGCCCCCCAAAGTATTTGAGACAAAGGAAGGCAATGGTTCATGCCAGACTATATACTTGACAACAAGGATGTTTAGTATTTTTCCTGGAACTTGTAGACTGGATGGACAGTGTCACATGTAGCTGTGCCTTGTTTTGTTCTTAGTAGGCCTGACATAGTATCCATATGGGCTGTCTTTATTAGTGATAACTGCCAATTCAATGCTAATTTGAAATCCAACACACTTCACTAAATGGTCTATGGTGTTAGATAGCACCCTATATGAGCTAATTACTGCACAGAATAAGTCCTCAAGCCATGTATATGCTGATGTATGATTCTACAGTATTTGTCTAACAACATGGAGCATCATCAGGGAAAATTCACCAAATTGCCTATATAATTGACATATATTGTTATTACAGTAGATCTCCACACAACAGAATTAATATGTATATATCTCAGGTGATCAGTTGACATATAATAGTGACATAAATGGTATTAGTGCCAGATGTATTTAAGAGGCAACATTCTGGTGAGGTCAGCTCTGTATATTGCAGGAAGCATTGCTATTTGTTGCATCTGTTTTGTCTCTGGGCTCAGATCTGGGGAGTGACAATGATGGGCAAAGCTCAAGCTGATCTCTGTGGCTAAAAAGACTCTTTTGTTGCTTTGGCATAGCTTAGATAGGGTTAGAAAGGTGTAACATTCAAGACAGTCACCTGACACACACATGCCTCAGGTCCTCAAACCCTTGCTCACATCGATCAGACAAAATCTGAAAGGTCCTTACTGATCATTGTGATTTCAGCAGGTCTGGATGATCACAGCCTCACCACCAGAGGGCTCTTTGTCAAGGTCCATGTCAGTTTGAGTTCGTGTGACCACAATGACAGAGACCATATCTTGAGTTTGTCTGAGAGCCTCACTGCTTCCAGAGGTCAGCACTGGCACAGATGGCAAGAGACACATGATCCAAAATGGGTCATAGAGGTCATGGTGCTTGTGAACATTCACTCCATGCAAAATCTCACAATTTGTTAAACAAATAGCTGCCATTGACTTCTATGACAGGAAACTAAAGGTATAATCTGTGTAAAGCTGTCATATGGGTTTGTTTCAAAACAAAATTTTGATGATTTTTGAGAGAAGGTACATGCTGCATCTGGTCAGTGATCATAATAGACAAAAGTATATATTAGATAAGCCAATGGATGAAAGCATGCGTTAGTTTGTGGGATATTGATAACAATAGAGAATGGTCAGAGAGGTGAGGCATATCCGATGCCATCCAGCCAGATAAGCCGCCCTCTAAACCAGACAAACCACACAAAGCAGTCAAAAAACCAATTGTCAGCAGCTCGCCCTCTACTCACAGTGCCAAGAAATGGAAAGGGACTGCAGTGTGAACTTTAACTACTCCATTTTATTTAGCCTCTGTATATTATATATAAATTGGTAAATACAGTATGTATTGTGTGTATGTCTTGAAATTTGTGATGGAGGAATTTATATATATATAACTTTTAACTATGCAGAGAGTTATAATTGTGTATTATTTTACAAATAAGTTATAAGAAATACACATATTCTGAGAAAAATAACTTAATGTCAATGATAAAATTGTGTACAAGTAATATAAGCAATATGAAAAGTAAAAAAAAAAATACCATTTCTTAAATTCAGACAAAATTTTCTGTGATTTTCAATTTTTCTCCATATCCTACCATAATATGACATCAGGCAGGTCAGTAGGCTGTGTATATAACAATGGACTAAATTTATAAAACAATACCTCATCAGTTGGCTATGTAAGTAACAATAACCCATCAATGGGCTGTGTATATAACAATACCCTATCAATGAACCATATATATATATAACTCTAACCCATCACAATGTGGCTCAACTGTAGGATTATGTAGATCAGTGTACTCCATAGTGAGGGCTTTCAGATCATTTACAATTTCTGGCTGTCAGATCACTTAGATGGAAGACAGTGGAACATGTGGACACAGAGGCAAGGCCCTGTCAAATGGTTGACAATCTACAGAGCTGTCAGATCATATAGATGGTAGACACTAGACTATGGCAAGAAGCCATGGACTAATTAAGCTGTGCTGTGTGTTGCTAATCAATAGAGCCCATTGCAGCAGGTTGATGGTGGCTGTCTGGGCTGACACAGGGCTCAGGCAACATTGTGCAATGCCTAATAAGATCAATTACGTGATGGTGAGGCTGTGGCATGGCGGTCTGGCTGCTAATCCTGGCCCTGTCCCCGGGGACACCGTGTGCCATACAGGACATGCACTGTGATATATGAGCCAGGCTCAGCTGCTAATGTACATGCAGTAATGAACACACCCAGAAGCATTAATGAGCAGAAATGTGCCTGCTTACTTAGCCATGTCTCATCTACATGACCATAAGCCACCCAGCCCGCAGGGGACATACCACTTCTACTCTGAGGGCCGGGACCTCCACCGATGAGGACACACCATCGCGGACCCATACACCCACTAGCTACACATTAAAAATTCAATAAGCAAATCTCCTCCTCATCTTTGTGGAAATCTCACAAGATCTTGTGTTATTTTATATCACTCACTCTCATTTGTAATTAAAAATATAATTGAGTAAACAAAGGAAGAAAGGAGGTGTCCTTGATATTAAAGCTATTACACAGAGAATGAACAGGAAGAAATTAATACAGGATATACAGGCGGTGATTGACGTGATACTTTGTGTATTACCATACATGTACATAATGAATGAGATACTATTGATCACTGTTTGTAATTAAAGATGTCTTATATTGTCCTACATAATGTTTACATAATGAGGTCGTGGCTATGGCGTAAGTCAATCAAGGAGAGTGAGCAGTGATGTACTATACAGTGTCTGGCACCAGCTTACTCTCGTTATAAGCTTACAGCATGACTCAATAGGTCTTACTTCATCTCCAGCCTTGACCTGACTAGGTGTTGATAAAACCACTCCCATCCTTTCCCAACTTTCATCTCCACCATTCATCACTATAAGCTCTAATTGTATCCACCAAATATATTTCTAATTATATCCAGCCAAATAAGCATTTTTCAATCAAAGTTCAGTTCATTTATTACAGATCAAAGTTAGGTGAAAATTAAACCACAACATATGGTATGATTGAGAAACATGATATGGTGCAAGTCTCCTATCATCAAAGATTAAAATAAAACTTACCCGTGAACGCTGTCGACACTTAAACCATGGTTGCTTAGTGAAGTTATTAATATGTGTGAATATTGATAAAATTTAATGATAATACGTATTTGTAGATTTAATGTAGCGTTGTGTGCAGATGTTACCAGGTTGAATGCTAATCTACATAGAGACAGGTCAATAATGACGGCTCTGACACCAATAATGACAAATGTTTAATATGCAAATGTCTCATAACTGTGTAGATAGAATATGTCATTTCAGCTTCATGCTTTGTCAGATCTAATCTCATTTATGCCGCTGACCTGATTACTGTTGTATTGATTACTACAGTCAGCAGCGGCCATTATCTTAGCTTCTATGACCTGTCCACAATAATGGCGAGATAGCAGGCTTATATAATTACCTTTAACGCAGTACTGATAAAATGTTGCCATTTGTGATAGGCTAGTGTTTGCATTTCTAATATTAATTCAGTGTCTGGGTAAGAGTTCAACACTCCCAGATGGCTAATTAACAAACTCATATCGCAAACAACACAGTACAACTACAGGGTCTTCCAAAAATCCGCACCTTGATTTTCAATGATCTGGTTATAAAGTATTATGATTTTGATGGTATTTATTCTGGTATCAAGCTCACCTTTTCCAAGTAACATATTTTGTACCTCTCAGTAATAAATGACAAGATTAGTCGGAGAGTGTTAAGCCTGGGCTGGGCAACAGGTCAGCGTGGTAAGATGTGCACATAGAGTGCCAAACTTTCTCCTTTTAAATTTGAAGGAAGTAGATAAGTAGTCTCTTGGGCAGGATTCACATAGCCAACAATAAAGTAACACTTTGTTTATTATGGCAGACAATGCTTGATGAACTTTTGAAGCCATGAAGACATTCCCAAAACGAAGGCCATAAGATGCCATAGAGCATGATGGCCTGACTGAGGCGAGGGGGCACGGTGCATGGGACCAAATGCTAGATCACTGATGCAAGCTGGGATAGTTATGAACAATGAGTGATGACAAAGCTGATGTGGACCTGCAGATGGTATTGTTTGTGGCTGTTGCGAGGCTTTGTTGGCCTCGGGATGGTGTCGGAAACGTTTGGACGACGCATCACTTATGGCAGTATGCCGTTTGCTCCCCGATGCCCTTTCCTCTGTGTAGCTCATTGTCACAAAGCTCAAACAATGAGCGGCTGTCCCAGGCCATCCACAAGGTTGCATAAACTTGCTCAAACATTGTGATCAGAAATGCAAGCGGGATGAAGGAATGTCACCCTCCCTGACAGCACCCTTCCTCCTACATGAAAGCAACGCCCCAAGAAATGCAACCCTTGGTGAAAATTTGTGCATTTCTGCTCATTGTAGTGACTGGGAGTTCCTGCTAAGATGGCAGGTTATGTCAGAGTTTGCGGACCTCGGCATGCCAGGACGGCTCTTCCATTGTCTGTTACCATAGCAATGGCAAGACAAATGACCTGCCAATAGGCAACTGCTCTCAACCACTTGTTTTCCCGTCCTTTGGTGTCAGGAATTAAAATCAGAGGGCCACAGAATGCTAAAGATGCCCGACCACAAGCAGGCATGAAGAGCATACCTGGAACCACCATCTATCTCACAGGGACCTCCTCTCTGCCAACAAGTCCTCACTTTCTACCTACTTCTCTCTGCCAAAGACAAGTTTGGTGCAATTACAACTTGTCTGGAAAGTGCATACCTGTATACTGGGAGGAGAGGCAGAGAGATATTGGCTGACTTCAGTGTCATTTCTCACCTCCCAGTATGGAGAGTATCATGATGGCTCATTCACATGTTTGCATTTGTCTTATTTCCTGTCACATTTCTATCCTGATGACCAGCTGCAAATCTTTCTCAACTCTGGTTGTTATCTGCTAGTCTTTGCTTCTTTCAAATTAATTTTGTATTTCTTTTTCATTTTAACTGTAATAATTTTATACAGGATTTTACATAATTTAACAAAGTCTTGATTCAATATGTCGAGAATTGAAAATAATCAAAGAATTAGAAGAGAAATCAAGAGAAATGGAGACGGAAATAGGGACAAAAACAGTAATGATTTTTTAAAGTTGTAATCCCATGACATCTGTATGACCTCTAATTCCTGAAAGTCATATCTGGGGAAGCAGGACCGTCAAGCCAAAACACATAAAGAAACACTATTTCTCCCGAGGTTGCAAGACTTTTGAAGTAATTTGTTGGCCTCATCTGGAGGAATTAACAGAATTTATTGCTGATTGGTACACGTATGTGATGAGAAATTGGTAGTTTCCCACCCATGCCTCCATATTTTATCATGTTAGACCCTTGTGATGGCAGGCGATCGTGGGCTGATTTAGGGCTGGGTAATTCATCTACAGATTCTCCTTCTTTGCGGCTTGTGCCTCTTTGCCTGACTATCCACTGTATGGAGCGTTGTCCTTAGGTCTTGTGGGCTTTCTTTTCACCATGCTAGGCGGACATTAAGTATGGATACTGGCCCATCATTATGAAGGTCCTTGAAAGGCCAGCAAATATTCATAATCCTGCAGAGTATGTATGGCCTATGGCGGTGCCAATATTACAGTGCTAGCCCTGCCCGATGTAATTAGGTCTGATTTGTCTGTCTGCTGGTTTTCTCCCCTCATTACTGGTCAGTGTCTGTCCGAAAATCAATGCTGGAGTTCTTCTTTCTTTGCAGGAGTTGGGCCCCGGTGTTTGTGATGGTTTGAAAGCAGGTTAGGGAGCAGTGGTGAGGAAGTAGTTTTCTGTGGAAGGGCCTGCATGATCAAGTAATTGTTCCCCTTCTCTGGGCTGCCACAAGAAGGCAAGAAGTTGATTCCCTCAGTGAAGTGTAGAAGAAAGGGGTTTTAATTGGTGTGGCTACCCCACATAAGGAAGAAGGGCCCAAGATGACAGCCCTTGATTCTTCCTGACACAAGTCCTTGTGGTCATCGACACAGGGCCTCGTCCAAAGCCCTCATCTTGGCCCGGTCCTACATAAATAGATTGTCTCACACTATTAAAATCCCCTGGATGTACACTTCAGCTGCAAATATGCTGGCTAATGGCCAAATCAAATCAGAAATATTAGGGCTGTTCAGGCTGTGTAGGTTGGCCTATGCAAATGTTGGACGACCTGGTCGCTCACAATGGTACCACAAGACATGTATAAAACCAAATACATATTTTCCTGTCTGGGTCGGCAGTATAAAATCATCTGAAACAAATAATAAGTGGGTCTGCCCATACAAAAATATGGCAGATTCCAGCACATCAGTCATTTGTGGCTGTGAATATTGTGGTAGGGTGGTGGCGGGCAGTGGTGGTCCCTATTGTGTCCTCAGGGAGACCATCCTGGCCATTTCCTGGAGTCGGCAGCACATGGCCTCATACTGCCGAAGCCATATTTGGACTGATAATTACGTTCTTATGTCAGATTCAAGGAAAGGTAAATAATTAGTCCAGGGGAGGGCCACATGAAAAGATGTCACAGAAGGTCTGGGGTGAGACCTCTCTGACCTACCGACCCAAACAACTGGGACTCAACCAGACGGCACTTCTCAGACCGATCCACAAAACATGATAATTAGACACCAGGGTAAATATACGACTGGAGTGTGTTGATTCCATACAGCATGGGGATCAGACAGATCCATTTTGCTGGGCGGTTGTTGGACATTCAGCCCTGCCACAGCCGACCTTACTTGGCCTGTGCTAGCAATTAGTGCACCAAGCCTCTATAGTGTTGCTCTGCGTAGGGACCAAAGTCAATTTTCTCCCATACATAATTAAACACGAGAAAGACGCAGCAATGGTGGAAATAAGAGCGTGCAGTTTTATATGTTATGTGTGTAGCTTGTCATGCTCGGAGGGCATCTTGTTGCTGAGCCGAGCCTCGACCATGTCACGGCACCAGTGTGCTGTATTGCCATCAAACATAATGGATGCATACTGCCACATCACACCAACACTCAGCAAAACTACACAACATATAAGGTTTCACCACATAACGGCATCCCCAAACCTAACCATACACAACTCACAATCAGCCATATTACTTGTTCTTACTCGGTGGCTATGATATGTAATATGGTCATGATGAAACATTGATTCGGCTGAAGTGTCATCTATACCCTGCTCTATGTCAATGTCTGCTGTATCAAGGTCCTCTCTGGGCTCAATGTCCTCCCACCCGCATGCTTCACAACCAACACCAATCACACATAACTCACAATTTAGGTTCAATACTTCGCAAATGTAAATCTCGTACCACAGATACAAATGTAGTGCAGTTTGCAAGACAAAAGTTTTCCTTAATGTTGTGACTGAGTCAAAAAAATGAGGGTGGCAGTATAAGGTCATGAACATCCACCTTGTGTGGATAGGTATTTCTACATAAGTCATCTGCAACTGTCTTGATGCTGTTTTCCTGCCGATGTATTATAGATCTTACCACAACGACATGGAAGTGTGCCAGGAAGACACCAGTGTTTTGTCTGCCGCGTTTGCTCATCAAGAGCGGCTGCAAATAGGCGTTTACGAGATCATTCAATAAAGCGTCAGAGTCTGGTTATGAAGTTGAGGAATCTGCCGAGTGTGCCAGCTGCGTTTATACAATTTAGTGCTTTATTATACATGTGCATTCCAGCACCGGCCACCAAACGTGGAGAATCTCATAATGAAGTAGTTGGATGACGGCAGAATGGGCTCAATATTCCTTTCCAACACTTCACACTAAAAAGCTGCCACCATACCACAAGGCAACGGCCTTCATCTCTCATGGAAATGAGCAAACTTTGCGCTTTAATTTAGCCCCAGTGTCTTAATATCACAGGGAACACATCTACAATTTTCCATGGATTTGATCAAGTAATTAAAACAGGCCTAGTGTAGGAGGTTTAATTGAGAAAAACAAAGGCGCATGATCACTTTATCAATGCCCTGCGCTGGTCTTCATGCCTGCGTCGTCACTGTGGACACATTTCAGTCAGGTCTACCCTATTCAAAGTGATTGCACAATGCTCACAGAGGTATAAAATCTAATACTCTGTAATTGTTTTAACTCAACTTCAAACAAGAAGAGACATTTGGTCTTAGAGTCAGCATCCAATTTGAATATTAATTCCTTCCCCGAAATTCATGAGGCATCGCCAGGAACATGGGCCCAAGAAATCGGGAGGAATTAGTTCAGAATTAATTGATTTTGATCATGGGTGTCTAGTGATTACGCACAATTTTGTGTTTGCGCAGAAGGAAGGTTTCTTTGAAGGCTGTGATGGGGAGATGACTGTGTGAAGTGTGTGCCATGTGATATGTTCCTCTCCCTCTGCTAATTAGTCAGCGTCTTTTGTGCCGACTTCACAGACTGGCTGACCCGGGGTCGCCTGTCATAGGGATTAATTGGTCTGCTAATGAATTCTGCAAAACTTCTCACCTGCACCACCAATTAATACACTTCTTGATTAATTCCTGACACAGAATCGTACAAACAACCCCTGAGGTGGATTATTCTGTTAGCTGTGGCCACTGCACTCCGCTCAACTGAAATGACAAACCTGCAAATTAATGCTGAGACTCAGAAAAGGCACAATCACACTTGCCCCTTCCTGCAGACCTTGTGCATAAGTTGCTACGTATGTAATTAAAATGGAGAGACGTGGACAACACACTGAGAATCTGTAATTGGGTGGACGTCTCAGGCAAGGTCACAATACAAACAGGCTGGAATCACAAATTAGCCGGCAAGTCGGCAAAGAAGTGGGATAAGTTTTCTGCCGATGTAGAAACACAAGGCGGTAGAAAGTGGCCAAATAAGGGACGTGGCAGACCACGACAACATGTGATATGTCACCAACACAAGCTCACTCTTCTACCTCAAAGAGTCTGCTACCCACTCCTACTGAGGCTCACCCTGGCCGTACCAGACCCTCAATTCACAGGTCAACAAAACCCACTAATTACTATTCTTGAGCCATCCTTGCTGCCGCGACTTCTTGTTATGAAGAAAACAGCAAGAAAATTAAGCAGGACCTTACAGTTAGAATTACAGTGACTGAGGCTGTTGCTGTCCGAGCAATGAGTAATGCGCATACCGCACACTCTCCAGAAACACGGCATCATTATGTCAGCTCCTGCATTCTCATCAACACTTATACTGGTAATCTCACTGATACGCCTACCCTCCATAAACCAGGACCCAAGCCACAATCAATTAGAAAATAAACTATTAAATAATGGGTATTTTTTTTTAAATGATAAAACTTTAAACTTATTTTATGTCATCAAACACATTTTAGAAGGTATTTTCATGTTTCAAGCTTTTTACCCGGTTAAAATATCTCACAATGATGTGTACCTCTAATATGTCGAAAAATATTGACCTTTAGATTTGAAATGATCCATAAAACCCAGGATGACACAAGTTAAGTCTGATGATAAAATTGTGATAAATTTGTGGCAAAGTACGTAATAGACAGTTGTACGCATGTAGTGTAAATTTTATATCTGATTACTTGAAATTGAGAACTATACTATTACCTAAGATACCTATTATTAAAATTTAAAATACAAAACACATCACGATTCCTTGAAATAGTGAATTAAATATGTGTAATTTTACGGACTTCATTCTAAGAAAGTTAAACTTAATGAATGAAATAAATGTACTGAATCATGAAGACTGCACATGGAATAAGTCTTAATGTACAAGTGTTAATGAAATTAAATTACATTAAAAAAGAGAGAGAATAACTTTTAATGATGTTTTATGTAGTAAATCAAGGGATCAGAGTTGACTCTCTTCAAGTCTGAAGAATACATGACTGAGTTTAAAATCAAAATGTTGAAATGCGGTAAATGGGTTTCCTATTCTCCAGGCATGGGCCTGAAATGGGGAATGGTGAGGTTGTTTGTTTATTCTGAGATTATTAGACTGAAGTAGTCAGATCATTCCTGATGTCAAGGTCCTGAAAGGTCCTCAAATCATGCAACTGAGATTGAGGGCATCATGCAACTGAGATTGAGGGCATCAAGCATTCTGAGATTTAGGGCATCATACATTCTGAGATTGAGGGCATCATGCATTCTGAGATTGAGGGCATCAATCATTCTGAGATTGAGGGCATCATGCATTCTGAGATTGAGGGCATCAAACATTCTGAGATTGAGGGCATCATGCATTCTGAGATTGAGGGCATCATGCATTCTGAGATTGAGGGCATCAAGCATTCTGAGATTGAGGGCATCATGCATATATATATATATATATATATATATATATATATATATATATATATATATATATATATATATATATATATATATATATATATATATACTTGATTTATGAATGTCCTCATTCATAGATTGTTGAAATGTGATCATACAGTTAGATGTAGGTCAGGAGACACAAGTCAACGAGCCTTAATGAAGATGGCATTCTTTGAAGTGTCCATACAAAGGAGGGCTCAACCCATACAGTAACATCAAATATATAAAGGTAATGCATACAAATAACACACAGGATCATTGCCAACTTTGTCCAGCTTTTTTAAGAGGACTGCCCAAGTGATATTGATAATGAAATGTTACCTGTACATGTGTATATATCTTTCTTATTGAGTGAAGTAATATGGTACATGGAGTGTTTGAATACTGTAGATGTAATCCCACAACATGAGAACATACACAACACACTGCCTTTATACTATTCCCCTGTCATAGTGATACTGAGATGTATGGTGTGATACCATGTGGTCATTGTGGGGGGGGGGGGTAGTCTTAAACCATGTGGTCATTGTGGGGGGTAGTCTGATACCATGTGGCCATTGTGGGTAGTGGTAATCTGACACCATGTGTTCATTGGGGGGGGGGGGGGTAGTCTGATACCATGTGGCCATTGTGGGAGGTAGTCTGATACCATGTGGTCATTGTGGGTAGTAGTAATCTGATACCATGTAGTCATTGTGTGGGTAGTCTGATACCATGTGGTCATTGTCGGGGGTGTAGTCTGATATCATGTGGTCACTGTGGGGGTAGTCTTATACCATGTCTTCATTGTATGGGGTAGTCTGATAGTCTGATACCATGTGGTCATTGTGGGTAGTAGTAATCTGACACCATGTGTTCATTGAGGGGGGGGGGGTAGTCTGATACCATGTGGTCATTGTGGGAGGTAGTCTGATATCATGTGGTCATTGTGGGGGGCAGTCTGATACCATGTGGTCATTGTGGGTAGTAGTAATCTGATACCATGTGGTCACTGTGGTGGTAGTCTGATACCATGTGGTCACTGTGGGGGTAGTCTTATACCATGTGGTCATTGTATGGGGTAGTCTGATAGTCTGATACCATGTGGTCATTGTGGGAGGTAGTCTGATACCATGTGGTCATTGTGGGTAGTAGTAATCTGACACCATGTGGTCATTGTGGGGGGTAGTCTTATACTATGTGGTCATTGTGGGAGGTAGTATGATACCATGTGGTCATTGTGGGAGGTAGTCTGATACCATGTGGACATTGTGGTGGGGTAGTCTGATACCATGTGGTCATTGTGGTGGTAGTCTGATACCATGTGGTCATTGTGAGGGATAGTAATCCATGTGGTCATTGTGGGGAGGAGGGGTAGCCTTATCCCAATGTGGTCATTGTGGGGATAGTAATCTTATACCATGTGGTCATTGTGGGGGGTAGTCTTATACCATGTGGTCATTGTATGGGATAGTCTGATAGTCTGATACCATATGGTCATTGTGGGGGTGTAGTCTGATATCATGTGGTCATTATGGGAGGTAGTCTGATACCATGTGGTCATTGCCGGGGTCTGATACCATGTGGTCATTGTGGGGGTCTGATACCATGTGGTCATTGTGTTTGTCGTCTGATACCATGTGGTCATTGCTTTTGTTATCTGATATCATGTGGTCATTGTGGGTGTAGTCTGATACCATGTGGTCATTGTGGGGATTAAGGATACCATGTGGCCACTGTCTGGGATTGTCTAATCAAACCAATGGAGAGTAATCGTTGCAGCCATGCAGTCCCAATATTGCATTTTGAAGGAACTGAATATGTCCCAATTTCTATTGGTAACTCTGTGTGTGCTTGAATTGGGCTGTCTTGTGTAAAATTATGCAGGAAACCATGTCGTCACATAATCAGGTATGTCTAGACATGTCTAAAGAGGCGTGGGCATTGATTCACATTATGAAACAGTAGCCGTTGATATACATATATATCTTTATATATCTATGAAATAATGGCCATTTGGTTGGTTACAAGACCTCGCACGAACAAGTTTAATGTATAGAATGTCCTATGTAAGGCAGCCCCGAATGACCTTAATTAAGGTATTAATTTTCCATCAAATAGGCTTCAACTTACACTCAAGATATCAAAGACATACACATGTACACATATATCTGTCATTAATACTGAGTGATATTTGTAACTGAGATGTCTTGTTTGCATTAAAATATATCTCACAAATGGGATTACAAATTTATGTTCTTCCTGCACTGAGCAGTGACAGTCAGTTTTCTTGGAACACACACACACAAATAACAATATATATATATATATATATATATATATATATATATATTACTCATGAAACTGTTCATCAGTTTCAAGAAGCTTAAAGTAGGTTTCTATTTTCAGAACATTGAAAATCATATAAAAATTGAAGTTTGCTTTTGATAATATGCTTTAGATATTTGCAGTTAATGTGTTCAGAAAAAAGTTGATTAATGTTATTTGTTTTTATTGATTAATGTTATTTGTTTTTATTTTAAAATATTCTGGGATGTAAAAAAATTTATTGTAAAAATTATCCAAGATTAGCAGAAATCCATGAGGATTTATTCAGTAATATTTTTTGTAAAATATTTAAAATCAAAAATCATTTTTAAAGCTTTTTCTCATTTTAATAAATTGATCTTGGTAGTGAAGAAGTGGTAGTTGAGAGCTGAACAACTTGGTCTGTATTTGAAGAGGCAGCAAATTGAGTCTGAACAATTTAAGGCTTTTTCTGGTAGATAGTGATGCAGTGCGTTGCATGCCAATAGAGGCTGTGACTGGTCTCTCCTGCTGGCCATCGGCCAACCAGGCCACACACTCTCTACTACCAGTACTCATCCAATAGTAAACATTCTACTACTATCAGTGTGGTTAACAAAACCACCACCTCTTGATGTGGCCACTCATCACTTAATACAACTGGACTATTGGATAATTTTTATTTATGTCATTGACTAATTGCACTGATTTTATCTATGCACAATGATTATTAATTAATGCAACTTTTTTTTACCATTTATTTTTAAAATAAGAGATGAAAATGTCTTATCATATTTAATTTTTTTAGAGCAGAACAGATTTTTAATAACAATATAAGTTCCTTCACTAAATACAAAAAAAGAATACAATATTAAAAAATGGGCACTGTATTCGGTTTAGTTAATAAACGATTGGGTGGTGTGCACTTTGGTGGGTTTTTTTTAGATTGCTTGTTGGTCTCTGTTTAGAGATGTGCATTTTTTGTGTGTGTTTAGAAGTGTGTATGTTGTTGCTCTGTGTTTAGAGGTCTGCATGTTGCTCTGTGTTTCGAGGTGTATGTTTAGAGGTGTGCATTTTGGTTTGTGTTTTGAAGTGTGTATGTTGTTGCTCTGTGTTTAGAGGTCTGCATGTTGCTCTGTGTTTCGAGGTGTATGTTTAGAGGTGTGCATTTTGGTTTCTGTTTAGAGGCGTGTATGTTGGTCTGTGTTTAGAGGTTTGCATGTTGGTCTGTGTTTAGAGGTTTGCATGTTGGTCTTTGTTTAGAGGTGTGCATGTTGGTCTGTGTTAAGAGGTGTATGTTTAGAGATGTGCATTTTGGTTTCTGTTTAGAGGCGTGTATGTTGGTCTGTGTTTAGAGGTTTGCATGTTGGTCTGTGTTTAGAGGTTTGCATGTTGGTCTGTGTTCAGAGGTTTGCATGTTGCCCTGTGTTTAGAGGAGTGCATGTTGGTCTGTGTGTAGAGGTGTGCATGTTGCTTTGTGTTTAGAGGTTTGCATGTTGGTCTGTGTTTAGAGGTGTGCGTGTTGGTGTGTGTTTAGAGGTGTAGGTTTAGAGGTTTGCATGTTGCTCTGTGTTTAGAGGTTTGCATGTTGGTCTGTGTTTAGAGGTGTGCATGTTGGTCTGTGTTTAGAGGTGTGCATGTAGGTCTGTGTTTAGAGGTTTGCATGTTGGTGTGTGTTTAGAGGTGTAGGTTTTGATGTTTGCATGTTGGTCTGTGTTTAGAGGTGTGCATGTTGGTCTGTGTTCAGAGGTTTGCATGTTGGTCTGTGTTTAGAGGTGTGCATGTTGCTCTGTGTTTAGAGGTTTCCATGTTGCTCTGTGTTTAGAGGTGTGCATGTTGCTCTGTGTTTAGAGGTGGGTTGATATTGTTTGTATGTTTGATGATGTGTGGTGGTACATTGAGTGACAGACTTGGCCTTAGTCAGGCCATACTATTGTACTGACACGGTTTGCCTTGGCTTTGGTCCATGCTTCACACTCGGCCTCCGAGTCTCACACAAGCCATGCCAACACTGCCATACACCAGCAGAGCACCAGCCACATCAATGCCTCCTGCTCTCTCAGCCTTTTCTCAGAGTTTCAGTTGAAACATTAAATATAGTATCAAAAAGAAACTAAATTTGAAATCGGAATATATTTTTCATTATTGAAAATATGAAAATGGAAAGGTGATAACAATGACTCATGAAAAATGTAATTTGCAAAAGCCTTACAGGACATACTGGTTTCCAAGAGACATATATATGAGACCAAAAAAATGAAAGATAAAACAGATTTTAAAAAAGCTTGTGTGATAAGAGGCTTTCTGTATCCATAGCAGACATGTTATTTTATCACATGTAATCTCTGTGAACCACACGACTAATATGACCACATGAGATTCATCAGATATTTGAGATTCTAAAGACAGATTATAATGACCTAAAATTACACTCCTAAACTAGTGGCTTTGCTTATTTGATCTCTATGGACCTAATAAGTTGATGTGAGTTTGCAAGTTTAGCTAAACAAGCGTAATTGATCATTTGTGGAGGATCTCCAGTATCTGGGTGAGTCACATATTGTGGAGTGTCTGATTAGTCCCAGGCTTACTAATTATATGTCCAAACTCCATAAGAGATCCTATATGCATTACCACAATACAAACTACACGCACAGCCTGATTAGCCCCTTAAATATGAGGTGACCGCTCATTGAAATCACCATTTCTGGAGGTAATGATGAAGTGCCGTCAGACCAGCAGGGTAATATTTGTTAAGCTATTCAGTGAAATTATAAACATCTCAACGGGTTTAACTTGTTGCTCGCCTAATAAGACTAAATATATGACCATGTCTGACCAAGCTGCTTCAAGAAAAAGTGCTCACATACAAATTGTGTTTTACACCTACCTTATGGCTGTGCTGATCTGAAATGGGACTTCTATATATGAGAACTTGGCACTTCTGGATGAATATGGGCAATTTTGTGGAATTAAAATCATATTGTCTGGCTTATCCATGGAGAAAATTCTGTTCTATATATATATACTGTATAAGACATTTACATGTTGTTGACAATGGCTCTTTGAGTAATTATACGTTTCTATAGTTCCCCGAGTTGTGATTTGGCCAGAAAGCTTGCAGAATTTGCCTGTAGAGAGCACAGCGAAAAAACCTATTAACATGCATGGTGAGATGATAAAGGACTAAATCCTATGTTATCAGGTCATATTGAGAATGAAGATTCCTGAAATGGGAAGAGATCCATTACTCCATGGACACAAAACTCTGACCTAATGGGTGACACACATCTCTGTCACCAGAATGAAACATGATGTAACAGAAAGACTATTAAAAAGCCCATCCATTGATAGTGTGATAGATAGCTTCTGTGAAGAGTGATTTTTCATTATTCAACTTGAGATTTTGTGACAGATCAAAATGAATGGACAGTTTCTGTTAATGATTTTTGGTCCTCCCCATTAGAACTGCTCCAACACCTTCTGGTAGCCAAACACGGCAGAACAAAAAACACGCTCAGTGGGTGACAAAAGCCATTTTCTAGGAGTTGTAGGAGCTCTGCTTTAGGTCAGTAGTGTATCTAGATGTCACCGAAGCCTCTATAACCTTAGTTTTCACAGAGATGAAGGTAGCATGTTCATCAAGCACACGAGAATGTTGCAAACTGCGGAGGCGACAATGTGTGCACAGAGTGGTCAGTGAACAAAGCACCAGCCAGCAATGATGGCAATTTGTTGCCGTTGTCTGCATAATAGAATATATCACCTTTATGGTGAACCGACCTGTAGCAGACCCCAGCAAGTGAATGGCATTGTACACGCTGATAAGATTTCCAGTTTTGAATGTCTGATGTGCGAAGTGTGAAATATGAACACGGACAACAATCACAGTCCCTTGTGTAATTTGTGCCATACACAAGCATACAGCATTAGTAGCAACTTCACTGTAAGCCACCCCCATGAATCATTGCAACTGAGCAATATATTGCAATGTATCCCACATATCCAGTGTCACCTTGTCAGATTATATGTCCAGATGCCAGAACAAAGAACTCAACCTTAATTGTGGTCAGCGCATCCCAATCATAATACAAAGCAGAAGTTTACTATTATTATTACAAACAATAACAATTACTCCTTGTCAAGAAATACAAATGTATATAAGTGTCAAAAATGCACATTTCATGAATCGGTCCTGAATTTATCACAAGGTGGCAGGACAATTCTAGTTTGAGAGATAAGATGGCACAATAGATGTTTGAAGTTCCATCAGTAAAACTCTTCAGAATACCCAGTATAATGATATTTGACTAGAATACACATGTCAATGTAACTAAACATATATGTTATTGTCATATTGCAGTAGATTATTAATATGAAATGAAATCACCATATCCATGGTGAAATAAACTCACAAATATTGTTATCCATAAAAAGGACAAAGTATGGAACAAAAAGCATAATTCCGAGTGCATTTACACCATATTGTATGCCCTGCCTATTTTGCAAGTCCCGGCAAAGAATTAAATGAACTTTGTTGTGTTTGGAAGTATTGGTGGTAGCATGCTAGAATGCTGAGGTGGTGTGCTTAGAGACTGAGATGAGTAAATCACATGGGACCAGTTTATACTGTAGGCATACAGGCACAGAACTCACCTATTGTTACTCACTCTCTTAGCAGATTCTCTTATTGTGTCATTATCAAGGAAAAACTTCTCTGACTGCTCGATCAAATATTATGACATCACGCAAAAAGTACAAATAAACAAATGCACAAACAAAAAGTTGTATGTCCTTGTAATGTATTGAATCAAATATCATTGAATAAAATACTCTTAATAGAATATATTTCATATGATTGTCATGTTTAATCACTTTCATGTCTTCATTTGTCGCCATAAAACATGACAAGGTAATTTTAATCAAGTCGACAGCTTGTGCTTGGAAATACAATATAAACATTGAATTCCTAACTAAACACCTCGCGCTATTATCTTCGTGTGAAACCCTAAGCTGCGTTCTTTTTATCCGCTTCTTCAGATGAGCAATTTATACTATGGCTGTAACATAACTATGTTCTTATGTAAAAACCACAATTGTGTAAGGTATCAAATGCATGAGAAAGAAAAAAAACGATGCCAGTATCATGACTTAAATTGGAATTTGTTAAATAAGGAGAGTTTTTTTTTTTACATTCAAGATGTGTAAATGAGAAATTGACAGTAAAAATGCCTTTATTTTGTGACAAAGGAAAGACGCACAAAGCTGGGCTATTATCACCTGTTAAGTGTCGCACAAGTGTTCAGAAGGTATTTGACTAAGATTACAATTCCTCAGATGCCATTTTCTTTATCATCATAAAACATGGTTAAACAAATTGTGTCAGATGATGATAAAATGACAAATATCTTAGACTATGCCAGCAGAACTGAAATCATTTAATCCATCTGACAGATGTTTGCTTTTTTAAGAAACATATGATGTTAAGATGGATAAATGGTCAATATGGATATTTTCATTAATTTGATTCATGTTTTGTGAATTATACACAAGTGAAATGTATATATTATTGTATATATGGTTTAGGCTTTGGTGAGGGAGCCACCGACAAGGTGGTGGCAGCAGGCACTGGGTGGTAGAGAGCTTGGTCGGCAGGCTCAGGCAGCATTAGCATTCTGCGAGTATGGGACCCAGTACACTAGCTGGCCTCCAGTCAATGATCTCACACCAATGTTCTCACCCCCTGCCTCACTATAGCTGTGACCAGACAAATCTGTGTCCAAGGACTGACCAATCTCCAGCCCACTGCACCTCACTGAGACTGTGACCAGACAAATCTGTGGTAAAGGACTGACCAATCCCCATCCCACTGCACCTTGCTGAGACTGTGACCAGACAAATCTGTGTCCAAGGACTGACCAATCCCCAGTCCACTGCACCTCACTGAGACTGTGACCAGACAAATCTTTGGTAAAGGACTGGCCAATCCCCAGCCCACTGCACCTTGCTGAGACTGTGACCAGACAAATCTGTGTCCAAGGACTGACCAATCTCCAGCCCACTGCACCTCACTGAGACTGTGACCAGACAAATCTTTGGTAAAGGACTGACCAATCCCCAGTCCACTGCACCTCACTGAGACTGTGACCAGACAAATCTGTGGTAAAGGACTGACCAATCCCCATCCCACTGCACCTTGCTGAGACTGTGACCAGACAAATCTGTGGTAAAGGACTGGCCAATCCCCAGCCCACTGCACCTTGCTGAGACTGTGACCAGACAAATCTGTGTCCAAGGACTGACCAATCCCCATCACACTGCACCTCACTGAGACTGTGACCAGACAAATCTGTGGTAAAGGACTGGCCAATCCCCATCCCACTGCACCTTGCTGAGACTGACCAGACAAATCTGTGGTAAAGTACTGCCTGATCCCCATCCCACTACACCTCGCTGAGACTGTGACCAGACAAATCTGTGTACACACAATATATTTCCATTAACCCACCTTTTTGAGGCAACCCATCTTTTTGGGAACTGACCAAACTCTATTCCACCTGTACAATTATTATGATATTCAGATTTTGATTATTTTAAGAAAGGAAGAAGAGAATGTTATTGATATCATTAATATCATTATTTATGTAGTCATGATTTGACTTTGCCTTCCGGGCCACCCACCAGCCTCAAGTTCTGAGAAGCCATGCACTTGATGAGTTGTATCAAACATCACTCACCTAGCAATGCTGCCTCTCGCACCTCCAGCGCCATCTATCTTCTCTCTCTTGTCATGAGGGGCGGAGCAGGAGCGGGCAGCAGGGGTGGGGTACGCTTGGGGGTAGCTCTAGGGGGTTGGATCTCAGTCTACCTCACACCTGAACATGATAACACAACATGGTTTACTGTAATGTTAGAGAATCATTGGAATGTGCCGGTGTGGCTGTGACCTTTCATTTACACACCTTCCCACATTATGGGTCATAATCATAACTGCACTCTACCAAATTCTTCTCATGCATACCAAGGAGATCACAATCACCTGCACCACAAATGTATTCATCTACAAACCTTTCCTTTACTGATATATCAAATAAAATATACATCATTTTGATATCGGTGATTGTTTATAATTGCGCAGTATTACAATGCAATGGCTGCAGATTTAACCTTTATGGTATAAAACATTTTTATTTTTCGCAAACAACATCAGTCTTTTTGGTGATCATGGAGATAAAAACAAGTGGACAGTGTAAAGCTTTACGGGCACAATACATGGCTTTGCAAACACTATTTGTCTCAATGACTTTGTGAGGGCATTTAGAGCTTATCCCCCTAACTGCAGTTCTTAGTCTCTACTACTCATCTCTGCCATGGCTGGTCAGTGTGGGGATTTGGGGGGAGCAGTCGGTGGCGGAGGGCAGTGGCCCTGTGGTCGTATCCTTGGTGTGGCCTCCCCCGGCACTGTAGTACCGCGGGTCTGGCCATAAGTCTTCCCACAAGCCCCCACCAAGCTCTGACAGACCTCCACTTCTCTTTTCTCTCCATTGTGGCCAGCTTTTTGCTCTGCTCACGACTACTAATGGGGCGACAAAAAGTGATTTACTTGACGGCCAAGGCTTGAACGTGGAGGGCCATGATCGTAGTACTACGTGTAGTACTCCTACATACTATGACTGAAAAACTTGCCCTGTGATCCTGGGTGGGAGATTTGCCAGTCAAAAGACCAACCAACAGGGCCTCCAGTCTGGCGAAAAGCTGCCAGATTTGTGGTGAAAAAACACCTCAGGTGCAAGTGGCTCTTTGTAAAACCAAAATGTTTTACATGCATTTCCATTGTGAAGGAAACATGGTTCATCTTCTATATTAAAGCACTCAATTCCCACATGTAACTGATATAATCTTGTTTAATTGATCAAAACTGTATAAAACAAAAAATCTAACAATTCAAACTTTGAGTTCACGCTTGTTGATGAGTTTTAATACCATCTCAAGATGTTGTTTGCAAGACTAACTGGAAAGGTCAGGGGTGAGGCGGTGATCTCCTCCAATCCTTTGTCACTAGCAGACACAAGAATATGATTGTTAATGAGCAGAGAGGAACCCTGGGTGTGGCTGCTAAGGTGAAACCGGCCTGCGTGGTCATCGTCTCCGCTGAGGCTGGTCAGAGGAACGCCAGCTGAAACGAATCTTAATCAAGTCCTCTCACACCAATGCCAGGTGTCCATGCACTGCTTTCTGTAATATCACATGATCTGCTCTTGTACAGTGTCATGTGACCTCAGATTTTTGCCTCATTATTTCTGCAGCTACATTAGAACCACACAAAAGCCATACACTTGGAATGCAGTGGGAGAGATAGGAGGCATTTTATGTTTGTAACTGTAAACTATTGATAGTGTATTAGCTCATTTACCATGGAAAAAAGAGAAAAAACTTTCTCAACTCAATGTTCAATAACAAGCAAGTATAATGATAATAGTGTTTGTTGATATCTTATGTCATGTTTTTTTTATTCATAAAGGACATGTTTGTGTATTTTTTAAAATAGCCAAACTGGTAATTCTTATGTTTTGTGATATCTATAAGTGTTTTGTGATAGTGATATTATGAGGAGAAAAAGATGCAATGACTTAATCTGCCTATTAATGCACACATTTGTAATCAAATCAAACAGAGAGATGGATGAAGAAATACATGGTGAGACCTCTGATATTCTCCCGGTGAGCATGACCAGGCTGACGATGATGAATCGAAGCCCCTCTTGAATAAATAACACTTAATTTTTCATCAATTTAGGGACTGTTTTCTCATTGACTGTAAATAGATGGTGGACCTCTGTCTTACGTGTTTGATACTTTTGTTTAATTAGTCAGCGGGAAAAGATGATTTATGTTATTTTCATAAAGCAGCTTGGATTGAATGCATGCCACGTGGAATGCTGCTATCAATTAAAATCTTACATTCTGATCATTATGAGTTTTTTATGTGTGCTTACTTTGCAAGAATGCTAGCACCACAATTAACTTGTCAACACTACATCACTAGCAAATCCTGCGGGAGTCATACCGCCAGAATGCGAATGCAGATAAAAACACGAGAACTTGTAAATGTTTGCAAATGACTTAGCAGTTATGATGAGGCCACAAGTTTAAATTATGGTCAGGAAGATGTGGAATCAACTTGCACAGTTAAAAAAAAATGTCTTCTATTTTCAAAATGAAATCAAAATGTTCTTTCTTTCATTTTTATTTATAAAAATTACTTATTTACAAAGTGATTTTATGTAATAATTTGTTCTTCTCACCAAGAAAAAATAGCATAAAAAGTATTTTTAAGAGGCACCCCCTCTATCTGTACAAGTCATTAAGAATAACATCACTATATAAGTGATTGGAGGTGATATCACAGCATACACTATAAAGGGTAACATCACCCTATATAAGTGATGGGAGGTGATATCACATGAAGGGTAACATCACCCAATATACAAGTGATGGGAGGGGATACCACATGAAGGGTAACATCACCCTATATAAGTGATGGGAGGTGATATCACATGAAGGATAACATCACCCTATATAAGTGATGGGAGGGGATACCACATGAAGGGTAACATCACCCAATATATAAGTGATGGGAGGGGATACCACATGAAGGGTAACATCACCCTATATAAGTGATGGGAGGTGATACCACATGAAGGGTAACATCATCCTATATTAGTGATGGGAGGGGATACCACATGAAGGGTAACATCACCCTATATAAGTGATGGGAGGGGATACCACATGAAGGGTAACATCACCCTATATAAGTGATGGGAGGTGATATCACATGAAGGATAACATCACCCTATATAAGTGATGGGAGGGGATACCACATGAAGGGTAACATCAACCTTTATTAGTGATAAGAGGTGAAATCACATGAAGGGTAACATCACCCTATATAAGTGATGGGAGGTGATATCACATGAAGGGTAACATCACCCTATATAAGTGATGGGAGGGGATACCACATGAAGGGTAACATCACCCTATATAAGTGATGGGAGGTGATATCACATGAAGGATAACATCACCCTATATAAGTGATGGGAGGGGATACCACATGAAGGGTAACATCAACCTTTATTAGTGATAAGAGGTGAAATCACATGAAGGGTAACATCACCCTATATAAGTGATGGGAGGTGATATCACATGAAGGGTAACATCACCCTATATAAGGGATGGGAGGTGATACCACATGAAGGGTAACATCATCCTATATTAGTGATAAGAGGTGAAATCACATGAAGGGTAACATCACCCTATATAAGTGATGGGAGGTAACATCACCCAATATAAGTGATGGGAGGTGATATCACACGAAGGTAACACCATCCTCTATAAGGGATGGAATGTGATATCATATGAAGGGTAACATCACCCAATATAAGTGATGGGAGGGGATACCACATGAAGGGTAACATCACCCTATATATAAGTGATGGGAGGGGATACCACATGAAGGGTAACATCACCCAATATAAGTGATGGGAGGTGATATTGATATCACATGAAGGGTAACATCACCCAATATAAGTGATGGGAGGTGATACCACATGAAGGGTAACATCACCCTATATATAAGTGATGGGAGGTGATACCACATGAAGGGTAACATCACCCAATATAAGTGATGGGAGTGGATACCACATGAAGGGTAACATCACCCTATATAAGTGATGGGAGTGGATACCACATGAAGGGTAACATCACCCTATATAAGTGATGGGAGGTGATACCACATGAAGGGTAACATCACCCAATATAAGTGATGGGAGGTGATACCACATGAAGGGTAACATCAGCCTTTATAAGTGATGGGAGGTGATACCACATGAAGGGTAACATCACCCTATATAAGTGATGGGAGGTGATATCACATGAAGGGTAACATCAACCTTTATAAGTGATGGGAGGTGATACCACATGAAGGGTAACATCAACCTATATAAGTGATGGGAGGGGATACCACATGAAGGGTAACATCAGCCTATATAAGTGATGGGAGGTGATACCACGTGAAGGGTAACATCACCCTATATAAGTGATGGGAGGTGATACCACATGAAGGGTAACATCACCCTATATATAAGTGATGGGAGGGGATGCCACATGAAGGGTAACATCACCCTATATAAGTGATTGGAGGTGATACCACATGAAGGGTAACATCATCCTATATTAGTGATAAGAGGTGATATCACATGAAGGGTAACATCACCCAATATATAAGTGATGGGAGGTGATACCACATGAAGGGTAACATCAGCCTATATAAGTGATGGGAGGTGATATCTCAGCTTATACTATGAAGGGTAACATCACCCTATATAAGTGATGGGAGGTAACATCACCCAATATAAGTGATGGGAGGTGATATCACATGAAGGGTAACATCAAACTATATAAGGGATGGGAGGTGATAACACAGCATACACTATAAAGGGTAACATCACCCTATATAAGTGATGGGAGGTAACATCACCCAATATAAGTGATGGGAGGTGATATCTCAGCTTATACTATGAAGGGTAGCTTCACTCTTATGAGTGGCTACACTGCTGTGCATGTTCATCATCAGAATCATGCGAGCATTCCCAGAGTTCAAAGTAGCCTCAACTCACCATCACACGAATCTTTGTTTTCCTTTTCCAGGCATATATGCATATAAATATATATATACAAAGTACATTGGCACAGTACCCTGTGCGTTATGACTTCTTTTTACTTCTATTCTTGTCTTTGCATGTTTCTGCTGCTTATCCTCGACATCATGATATGAAAAGTTCATAAAGTGTATGATCAAACAAATCAATAGTTCATGATTTCTCTGAGAGTTGAACATTATAATTGCAAAGTTTTTTCATGAGGATAATTAAGTGAAAGTTTGAAAACTTAATTACTTCTCAAATAATACTCCTCGGAGAGCTACACAAGCATTCTATATTTTTAATTAAATCTTGATGTAGTTTTGAGCACAACAGGCGAGCACTTTGGAGGTCGGCAATTAATCTTGAATTTCATGACAAAAAAAGTTTAAAAGTCGGCTGGACGTTTTGGGGTATAATCTATATCTTTATTTCAAGATACATTTTAGAATGCCTAAAGTTTTTCAGCAATCTAAGTCATGTGAAATCTGTGTAAGCTGTAATTTTCACTGCATGGGCACACATAATAACGCTGATATCAAGTTCACAATTATTGAATTTCTGGCAACAAACAGACTGTAAACCAGACCATACTTAGCATGTTTATATCAAGTAACACTATATTTGAGAGACACAGGCTCCAAAACTGACATCTATGTGTTTTGTCTCAGGTATGTTGATGGTCAATGGAAGAGCCTTAGTAAAAAGGTCAATAGAATTTTAATGGATATTTGGGCCTATCATATTGCAAGCGTTCAGGTGACTTTGATTCAGAGAGAGGTCAATATATAGTTTATGAGAAATGCATAGATTTAATATGAAAACTCCTGCATTGTCTGGCAGTGGGGAGACAGATCAGCTGGACTGAAACTTTACCTGGATTCATATAAAGTGATTCTTGTAATGTTTAATTTGAAATGCTTTCACAAGTGAAACCCATTTTTGAGGTAATTAGGGCAAAAGCTTGAGGAAACGGTATACTTATATTAAATGTCAGACTAAACATGTGATGAGTGGAGTAGATATCTGAAAACTTTGATTAGAAGTATGATTGAAGTACTGCCAAATTTGGATATAGAGATAGCATAAAGAGTGGTCAGGGAGGTATAAACATGTCGCCTAGAAATGATAGCCAGTAGCTGTATTAGAGGGTAAAATATCTGTGATAACGCTGATATGTGTAGAGAAGTAAAGATGGAGAACATGGCGCCTGAGGAGTCACAACTTATGACCGAGTCTACCATAGATGACAATGGGATTTAGAAGCAAGATGGAAGCACTGACAAATTTGTGAGTGCTCATCAGGCCGAGAGAGGAGACCCAAACTAAGGAGCGTGGCCAAGCGTCCTGACAGCGGGACTTCTCTGGGATGTGATGTCTAATTTGGGGGAACACCAAAAGCTTTTAACAGTTGTGGTTCTCATTAATTTTGTGGGTGGCGGGTGTGGTGGTGGTGTTAGCAGTCGATGGGGTGAGGGCGAAGGATACGAGTCAGGGACACGGCCATCGCAATCTGTGCTCCAAGAAAATGGAGCTTTATTTGGTTAGTTATCCACCGATCATATCATTTGGCACCATCTTGGAGCAGATTCAGCATTCAGAGTCACCTCTGACCTCCATCGCCAGTCTGCTCGTCCTCTGGAGAAAGATTGCCCACGACAAATTCATTAATCCTGGTCTCGGCCGCGTGCAAATTTGGCGCTATCTTCCATTAGCCAAGTGTGTGCACATATCGGTGTGCTTCTGATCATACATTTATATCATTCATGTTTGTATTGGTTTTGTGTCTTGATGGTGACCTTGTGTGTGTCTTTGCAGGTCTGCAGAGCCTAGGGTGTGCCAAGCTGCCCTGCGTGACGCCCCCCTCCCTCGTGGTCCCCCCAGACGAGCTGTGACCCCAGGGTTAGGACCTCTTAGACCTGAAGGTTGGCCTGCCACCAGTGTGCCCTCATTATGCATGGCCGGTTATGGGCATGGTGGCGGGTCCTGCTCTCCAAATTAGCAGAACGTGGCAGAAACTGACTCCATTATCTTGGAATGAAGTGTGATCAATAAGACGAAATACTCATAGATCTCCGCCAATACGCATGTATAACAAGGTTAAACCGCGCTTAAATCATTCCCTTTTTGTCACAGCTTTATGCTCCAGCAACTTTGTAAGAGCCACTCCTCTTTCTAAGCCACCAGTTTCCTTTAGCAACGAAGATAGACTATGTCCATCATGTGAGAAATGAAAAATCACTGCAGGACTTGCACTGATCTTGTTATTTTGCTGGGTCGCAATTTGCATATGAACTTGTGACTGCACTGTGGCTTGACAAATACCATTTTCCATACATTTGACATAACCTGATTAAGGAATGTGCAGTGAAGCCTGCAGTATAATATGTGGTGTACATCATAAGACAGGGCGAGTGGCATCTCTCACAGGGGCCCTCCATTTGCCTGTCTAAAGTTCTAATTACGCTGGCCATCTCAGGCAGAAAGAATGATTACGAGAAATGCCGGCACTCGCATCAGATATGGCTCAGCTAGAGGACAAATGCCACAACATGTCCGGCCAGCAGGCAAGCCCTTAGACCCCCAAATGACGGCACAGCATTTTAATTAATTTTTGCTGTTTGGCTGACAGAAGCAATATTTGATCACAGTACCATCAAAACTAACATTGCTAGCCAGAAAGAAAGGCTCTGTGGGCAAAACCAACCTGAAAACAAATGACAGGCATTGGTGTAATATTGGAGGCAAAATAAACCAGACCCTTCACATTTTTCCATATGATATAATGGCCGCACCAGACCCCCATCACTAATTATGTTATACAAGTCTTGCATTGATCTCATGTTTTGTGAAAATTGCCCGCTGTGGATGCATTAGCGGAGCTGAGTCGTGCCATTAGAAATACCAACGTCAGATGTGGACGGGAGGAAAGGAGCGGGGGTCATGTGACCTAGGGGGCCCTCATCATGGCGAGTCTGATATAAGCATGTCCACCGTGGCGGGCAGTTTGAAATAGGCAGGTCAGGCCTGGCGCATAATTACAAGGTTCCTTGACTCTTATTATGGCGGCCATGATGAATGCACAGGCTCACTTGAGAAACAAATCCAAAAGCTCTTGAGTTTTGTGTCAACTCTGAAGTGAGCTGCATATTTTAAGCCTTTATCTGTGTGTTTTTAGTAATATGTGACGCCCAAGTATTGCTGCTACACAGATGTCTATCAGAAAGTGAAATATTCCAAATGATAGAATAAGCCCACACAAGTTGTACATGCATTTCTAAAAGCACACACTTGTTAAAAAGTGTCAAAATGACCTTTTCTAAAACTCTCAACCATATATCACATATATTTGAGTAACATGAAAATTCAATGGAGTCAGTTTCTGCACGCATAGATTGATAGCAATGTAAAAGAGGTGAATTATTCTGAAAAGTAGGACATTCACTGATATCAGTAGTTAAAATCTTCTATTACTAGAAATCCCCCACAAATTTCATATTTAGATTAATGTATAAGCTGTAATCACAGAGAGTTTTTGCTGATTGCTGTTCTTTTTGGATGCAGTGGTTGCATATTACTTACATATGGTTGTTTGGATCTTACATAAGATAGTTTCATTTTAGTTACTCAGATGACTCTGTCGACCTAGACGATATCAAAAACACCTTATCTTTGCCTGCTTCCGTGACGTCTTGCTCAGACTTAGATCACTATCTCTCAGTCCAGATCAGCATGCTATTTTTTTTTTATTTCTGCGTTTAATAGTTGAGGTTTTTCTCTAACATATAACAAAGCAGAGTTAGTCTGACTCCCCGGCGGAGGATCAAATAGATCTCCATAAATGATGCAATGCCATGCTACATGTTGAAAAGCAATTATAGTATTTCTATAGTTTTACCTAGATGTACTAATGTAGACAATCCCACTGATAGATGCTGATCTATGGGGTTCTCTCAGAGAGTCAGATTGTGTAATGTATCAGAGGCCGTGTTTGATGAATCTCAAAGCGTTCATTTTAGCCTTCTTAATGCATGCTGCATGAGGTGGCAATAACAAACTTGTTTTGTTTTAACTTCCTTTCCACGGCTTTATTTTACTTAATTATTCTGATTGCATGCCGGTATTATATCAAGTTTATATATAAATTGACAGTACAAGTGCAGATGGATCAATAATTCACAACAAATTTGGGCGTAATGTTATCAACGTTTGTGTGCAATGTAACCATTTTGTGTGCAGCGTAATCAAGGGGGGATGGCTTTCAAAAGGTGAGACACGACATTGTCTCTGAGGCGAAACACTAGACCCTGGCCGGACTAGAAAAAACACATCACACAAACATAAATGAGGCCTCATTTTTACATAACATTAGAGGGTTTCATTTCACCTAGGGAGACACATCAAAGATAATTATAGCCTGACCCCATGTGATAATTAGTACGGATGGAAATGCGAGGGCTGATCACCGATTTGCATGTGAGCTGGAGGAATCGCAAAATACAAGAAAGCTAACAGATATTAATTTAGATGTTCACTCATTACAGCCTGGGAAGACCATAGCAACATGTAGCTCAGGCTCCAACTCGGGCAAAATAATTAATCACCGCATTGGTGCCTTTATTTTTGTAAACTGGAAGGTTGCCTAAATGTGTGCAGGAAAATCCATACCTGCATGTTTCAAAGTGTCCTCTTTCAAATTAAAGTATAGATTCACAATAGATCATCATAAGCTGCACACCCGGCTATTAATTGAAAATAACATGTGATTCTCGCTTTGCACCCGAATCATCATGAAATACTTGTATGCGCTCCAAGTATGGAGATTTTCTTGGCTTATGTTTTCTCATTGAAATAGCACTTTGTGCCAGAACTTATATCATTAACCTGACATATTAGACATCTGGGTGCAAGAATATTAAATCTGGAGCAGCAATTAAAATATTTTCCCTGACAATTTCTATTCAATGCTGGCATACAAAAGCAGAGCTTGGCTGCACATAACAACATGGATAAATACATAAGCTATAATGCTCAGAATGAGGATTATCAATTTATTGTTCGACAAAGAACAGAGATGATCATGCAATAAAAAGATTGAGTTTATTAGACCTATATTTAGTGATCAGGGTCATTAATGGAGAAACCAAGTAGTTCGCAAAGACATTTAATGAGCACATATCATTTTAGACAGATAGTTTAAGTATGGAGATCTATATTATGTGATCCAAGTAATTCAAATAAATTTGGATTAAATTGTTGGAATGCTAATAATTGGCTGTGAAACTAGGTATGTGATTTATAATTAATCAGATATCAAATATGGAATGAGTGCAGCTCACCACGCATGTACTAAGACCTGCTTTTAATCTTTGAGAATGAAAGCCACAAACAACACTATTATCAGCTAATCCTATACTACCTGGGGAATCACATAATTTGTAAATAAAGTTACTCAAAAAAAAGTGAATCTTGGTTATGAAGGCAACAACGGCAGCATTATTGTGATTGGACGGATTTGAGCGTGTATTTGTGAGCGGCTTATGATAGAGGAATTAGCTTAATGAGAAGGACTTGTCAACATTTTCATCAGTTCATCAGCACAATAGCAAACTTGGGGCCTCACTGTATGAGTTCCATTAAGATTATCAGTGGTGATATCTGGGTGACATGTTTGGCTGGCAGAGATCAGGGGAAGATAACAGCAATGCAAATCATACCCTGTCCTAATGTTCCCCGGCCTTCACCGCTTGCCACCGTTTTATCTAAGACAGCCTTTTTGTGATCCGAGGGGCCCCAAAATGGGGTGTCAAATTTTAAAGCAACAATCTACCCCATTTCCAAAAAATTCAAAATCCACATTTCAAAGAAACATGTTTTAAGTTAATTGTCCAAGCATGTTACTCGGACATTTGAAAGAATTATTCAATAAATATGTAGGAACTCTGTGAGCTGAGTTGGGAATAAATCCTTTCAGGTCCCCTGTCACTTGTACGGGTTGATGGATAAGAGAACCTGTCACCCTGTCAGAGTGCCCCTCTCTTAGCCCCAGACCTGCAAAGCTTTTTAATAGTGTTATATCACTGATGAGTCGATGATTTTATTTTCCTCCTTCCGTTTTATTTCATTAGGCTTCAAATTACAATACTTTATTAATTTACAATTCAATTACTACAAATGTACTCTTGACTATATTTTTATTCATCGCACCTAGGAACTGTTTCAGTAATGGGAGCCCAAGAGGCGGGATGCTTTCCACACCTCGCAGAGAGATTATTGCAAAAACTCATCCGTCACAAAAGCCGGAGTTCTCAGGGGAGTCACATGAGGGATAAGATGCTAGGGTAAAAGCGACACAGGGACAAAGTAACATGTGACCAAACATATGTTTTGTGGGTGCTTTTGGAGGCCATGTCTGCAAGCAGGGGAAGATATATGGAGAGCCATTCATCCGCGATGTTGACACAATACCAACGTGGGAGGGTGATACCGTTACACGTATCCGCCAGCGTGTAAAATGTTAACAGTCACAACAAGATAAAACTTAACCCTGCTACCTTGCGCAAGGCAGTGTCACCACGAGCCATTTGTCTCTTGTAACTACCAGCCCCGTGATGAATGTCTCTGGGTATTTTATGAGCAGTCGCTTTTAAAATGACTTTAAATGGATTCCCTTTTAAAATAAAAAAGCAGCATAGGTTTTGCGCCATAAAAAACTAACGCGATTGGCTTTATCAGGAAAGAGGTGGCTTTCAAAAACTATTGTTTCCATTATGGTGTGAATTCTCTGACTTTGGGGCTTTGTTAATTTAATTGTTAAGACACAGACTCCGTAAATGGGTGTATTTAATGCTTGAGTAAAGTCAACACCAAGTGAAGATTCGCTTTCAGAGTGGATGTCATGAAGCATGCTTTAGTGCTGAGCTGCCAATAAAAGCCTTACATAACTGCACACAGCAAAGTAGCGTGATTATTTCACGTTTTGCACACCTAGTCTGCCTGTTTTCAACAATTTGCCTTGCATTTAGCAACTTAATGGAACACAATATTAATCCCTCCGTGATAAATTGTAATTCAAAGAGAAGAAATTAGTTATGTATTTGACACTTACGCTTTGCCAATTTTCACTTTACAGAAGTATATTGGCTATAATGTTTCATTTTGCGACCCTTGCAGGTAATCACATAAAGTGAATTGCATAAACCCGATGATTTATTCGATGTGTGCAAAATAAAAGAAAAAACTAACATCTGTATCACCATATTTCTTGCTTTAAGATCAAATCATAAATTTCTTGCTATCCAAGATTACATTTTAACATCAGATTCTAATTGCTATTATGAAAGCCATTTTCATTTGCCTGTGAAAGCAATTGTCGTGCTTTGAGTTTCATTAAATGGAATTTTGTGAGAGGGAAGTATTCAATGAATTGTATGCTTTTCAGAAGTGAAACATTGACAGGAATTAGATGATATTAAAAAGGTGGATGGTTTGAATAATGAACGAGTCACAGTTGTATGATGTCAGTCAAAATGATGTTTGCTGTAATGAATATAACTTAAAAGTGTTTAATGTGCACATGCAACCACTCAAGACCCTTAATGAGAAGAGCAAAAATGGGTATCTGCCCTGGTGATTTGCTTGGTCCACGTGCCTTGATGTTACATTCTATAATTGCTTATATGAAAACATTTTAACATGGTGCTGAGAACCCACACAATCATGAACTCATCAATCATGAAATTTATCTTATACTCTCTGATCAGTTGCTTTGTCTTTGGTGCCTGATCAAGTGACTCCACCTTTGGTGTCTGATGGAGTGACTCCACATTTGGTGTCTGATCAAGTGACTCCACCTTTGGTGTCTAATCAAGTGACTCCATCTTTGGTGTCTGATCAAGTGACTCCACATTTGGTATCTGATTAAAAAGACTCCACCTCTGGTTTCTGATCAAAGTTAGTGAACCTCTGGCATCTGAGCAAAATTATTGCACCTCTGGTGTCTGAGCAAAGTTACTGAACCTTTGGTGTCTGATTGCACCTTTATATGTCAGTGATAACATTACATTTGATTAATCAAAGGTTTCGGATAATCTGACCAGTGATATATATGATATGTCAACTAGGGAGTCCTCCTGCTTACTCGGGAGTGGAGCATATAGGGCATACAGTTATGGCCATTCTATGCCCACTACCCATGGGACAGTCAGGCCTGGTGGGTAACTTCTCCCCAGGGTCTGAGGGGAAACATAGTAGATTGCCTAACCTTAATTGCGAGCCTTGCGAGCCCAGGGTGACTAGAGAGCAGTGATATTTAGGTGGCACCACGTGGCTCTGTCCGATGTGCTACTGCTCAGCCCAGCCTCAATAACTAATATCATTCCACATGGGCTAAGATATGAAAGATATTCAATTTGTGAGGGTTCGGCAAGAAGGACTGTGCAGTTTTTACGCTAATGGCCTGACGAGGTGGACGTAGTGTTCTGCGATCTATCATAGACTAGATGGGCATTCATTTTGTGTGGGATTAGACAGCGCCCTCTTGTGAGGACATCCTGCGGGGTGGACTCGTGATGACCAGTGCCACTAATGACCGTGATCAGTTTTCATGAGCATGTGCATTATGGCTGTGTGCAGGCTCAGTGCGGATCACCACTTTGCAACTGGAATTCTCAGGATTTATAGGACGTTATGAAGTTTGCAGTGGCAGACTGGTGTATGCAGCTGCTTGTCTTAATGGCGTGGCTTATGTCCCATCCTGAGTGTCATCACCTCTGCTCACATCTCTGTACACCTAAATACCAGTACCGCACCTATGCCCCACCATCCAGCTTACGCCCCATCACCCCGCTCTATCTGCGCCACAATTTTGACACATCTGGCTACCCATAGCAGACCTCACCCTGGGCTTCTCGGCCCAACATCCTACTTTAATGCTGCACCAAGTTTTAAGTAATGAGAAATGTTAAGTGCTGACCCCGGTACTTTTAATGGAAAAGTGTCATTCGACAAACTAGTTTTTTGCCTAATTTCTTCATCAGTCTGCGTCTGCAGGTCCCAGAAGCCACACATTCTGATACAGAGCCATTTATTTTACAACATCTATGTGATTAATGGGGTAAAACATAGCAAATATCATAACTGTATATATTTTACCTCTGTGCTTCTCTGCATCACCTCTAATAAACGCTCCAGCTTCCGGGCCTCCCAACTTAATGCTCTTACTAACATACTCATTCATCCATATTTATACATACACAAATCTCATCATCATCAGCGATGCACTATTTCTGTCATATATAAGGATATCATATGAGAAAGGTCATAAATTGATTAATCATTCATAATGTATGATATTGACTATGTCATGAGAAAGGTCTTGGATTGACCAGAAATCCTTTATCTGTGACATCATACATGAGAGGTCATGGATTTATTAAGTTTTCACCAATACATAACTGTAATGCAAGTGGTCATGGATTGGTTCGTCATTCCTCACATTAGACGTTACAGGCATGACTGTAAACATAAAAAGATGATGAGTGGACTGACTTCATATTCCTCAATTCTGAGATTAAGAGAGTGAAAATTGCACCGATTTAATACAAAGGAAATGTGCGTCAGTGCAATTGTTTCAGTTTGCTAAGATTTGTTTTCTTAGTTTATTTTTTTTTATGGTGAGCTCAATGCATTATAATTAGAAACTGAATCCTACACATATTGTGTTTGATTAATTTGGAGAAATTTGAGCAGGATATTTGTTGCTTTAAAAATTAATGACATATATTGTCAGAGAGTTAGCTTGTCCTAATTAGCTACCTTTAAACATAGCAATCTTTATGATAATAAATTTAGAAAAACAGAAACTTTTGCAGATTTCTGATAAGCTTGTCATAAGTTGGGAAGCTTGGAGTGCCCCCTGTGATGAGTTATCATTGGTTCAGTATGGCGAGCAGACGGTTGTCATGGGTGCACCTGGGGTAGGTGTTTGTTTGAACACAGGTCTGTTTTATAAGGAACATCTTTCCTGTGCATTAGACATCACATGGTGATGTATCACAGTACCACAGTGACACTTGACAGACATTGAGAGAACCTCCATCTCAAATATTACCCAAAACAGTTCAGAAATGTGCTTTAGATTTGAATCACTTGATATATATTTATACATACTTATCTTCAGTTATTTTATGGGTGAGATTAATAGATATGTGAAAATAAATTCAAGATTTTTATATTAAATATCGCATTGAGGAGTGTCATCTTCAATTTATGTTCATTTGTTGGTGACTAGGTGTCTCTTCGTGAGATACAGCATGTCATCAACTGTCAACTCTCAGTCACTGAGACTCACTCTGTCCACCGGCCGTTCTTCAAGCCACCCCAGGTCTCAAAGGTTGAAAGGGCATCGGACATGTCCTGACTGTCACTGTGGCCCTTCCACCCAACTATGCACTAATGCCAACTGTTAGAAGTGACACATGGCTAAATTGTCTTAGGTTTTCAAAAGATTTCTGTCTTTGGCGCCTGCCAATGGGCTTGGGTTATAGATGGATGGAAAATGAACTTTTTGGAACAATCAAACTATTTGAGAACAAAAAAGTGATCCTGTCTGAAGGAGGCTTTGGAGTGTACATTATGATAAAGAGATTCAAATCAACTTATGACATCAAAGGGAATTACAGATGGAATAAACATCAAATCTCCACACAAAAAATCTCTTCTCTTTGAACTATTTATTGATATTCTTTAAACAATGCTACCAAGCCCAGATTATAATTATTTTGCAATATGCTGTTGAAATTATTTTGACTTTCACGTTTGTTCTAGAAAGGTTATTTTTCCAGTTTTCTGAGACATGAAAAAACTTCTAATTTCCATTAGGCTCCACAAAAACAGACGCTGCTGGGTGTAACCACACAACTTTTCCCAAAGAAAATTACTAAATTGAAAAGGTGTGAAACATCTCGTAGCTAAATAACACGAAGGTGTGAAATTAATGCGAGGTAATGTTTACAACATGTAGATCTGGCAGGTAAAACACCAGACTTGTGTTTTATTAAAGCAGGTCTTGATCAGAGGCAAGATTCGGGGCTCCAGGTTGATTTCAGCTTTCATATCCAATCAAGTCTCGGTGATCAGTTTGGTGCCCACCAGATACTCACTGTGCCGGGCAGCTGGGATTGGGAGAGGGGGGCTCAACCAACTTTCTGGGAATGTCTCAAGTTTGGCAGAAAGTAATGAAGAGAATGTGTCTGTTTGTGAATATTGGCAGATAGTGTAGCTCCTAAATTATGCCGTTTTGCTAGTTTTGATATTCATCAGTATGGGCCCATAGCTCATCAGGAGGAGAAGAAGGCAAATCAGATTTCTCCTACTCCCAAGTGCCAGCATGGGGCAACCAGTTTTTACACTATGCGGTAATTCAAAAGTCAGGCATGACGGCTGCGCCAAGTGTATTTCGTTAAGGTTTGCATTTTTTGTGTGGGTCTATCAGCGGGCTGAGGCTGGCCATCATTACAGCGTCTATCATACTTGTAGGACAGGCTAGTGTCAGCCAAGATACCTCAGCTACATGCCATACGGGCCAGACAACAACATTTTGACATTTTCGTTTGTGTGGATGTAATTAGAGCGCAAGTTTGACGAAGTTGCGCAGGCAGGCAAATGAAAGGGCTGGGAAGGCTAATGGGGTTGTTTGGGGCTTGGCCCCGGAGGACCGGACCACGCTGGAATTCACCCCACAATCTCCTCATTATCTTTCTCCATATAGGATGCCCAGCCAAAATGACAAATCCAAGCCTATATCTGATTTATACTCAGACAAATTGAAAATATTATACAAGTTATAGGCGGAATCCTGCATCTATCCCACAATGCTCATAAACAGCGCCCAGTTTCATCAGAATTAATACCTCGGCATAATTTCATTGTTGATGGTTTTGTTTTTGGTAATAACACTCAGAAATGGGCATGCAGAAAATGGATGTTGCGTCTGGGAGATGGACTCGGGGTGAAAAATTAAGCCATTTTCTGATCAGTGGCGTTATAAGACAGACCATGATACTGGCCAAAACTCGTGGGTGCTCTGTCATCCCTCCAGGTCCCCACACCAGCCCGGCCTGAGTGCATCACAAATGAATAAAAATCGGCATATAAGAATGCAGAGAATCTGCAGGGATCTGAGAGCTGAGGAATGCTGGGAAGGAGCATTGTGGCTAAATGAATGGAGGGATAGAATCCGCTATGCCCCCAGGCTCCTCATAATCAAACGTAATGATGGCAAACTATACTACATCCCCGGACAGACTGGCCCCAGACCCCCACCCCACCCTCATATCAAAAATGTATGTATCACCACCACTAAATGACACAACGTGGAAATGGATCTGCCGAATGCTTCATTTTGCCCAATTTGTTGAAGATTGGAACAAGTGAAGAAGTGGCGGTGATGACAAAGTTGGCTGAAGCCGGCAGTGCTAAGCTACACGGCAAGAGTTTGAACAGGCCGCCCAAATGACCCGCATTTTCATGAATCATTTGTGGCCAAACAAAAGAGGAGAGATGTGTGTATGTATGGTGGTTTATTTCCTACTCAGCTTATTCATCAGAACACAGAGACTAACAAATCACAGCAAAGCTCTTGTCAAGTGTCAGGGCCAGCTCTGCTAACAAACTTCTACTATCTCCCAAATCTAAGTCACAAAATTGTTTATTTATAAGATTCTGTTTGACAAGAAATCAACAAGTGACACAATGCCTCAAATGGAAGAGGAATTAGACATAGCAGAAAACTTAACACAGATGATCTCAATTTTTTTTCCTATTCAGTACATTCATAATGAAAAAAACTGTTTCCTGATGGCACATATCTATACAATGATTCTACAAATCACTTGCAAACTAAAAGTTTTTCTGATGTCAAATGGTTTGTTTGATACCATGAAACAAATCATTTCTTTTTTGATAAGATTCTTTACTTGAAGAATGTGTTGAACCAATATCATTTTAAGTATTTTATTAATCACTAAATATACAAGCTCAGTGCTGACCTTTTCATTCTCGTTTTCACTGCAACCTGGCTTTCCATACTTGTGTACAGTGCTACCTGGCTTTCCATACTTGTGTACACCGCTACCGAGCTCTCCACACTTGTGTACACTGCTACCTGGCTTTCCATACTTGTGTACACTGCTATCTGGCTTTCCATATTTGTGTACACTGCTACCTGGCTTTCCATGCTTATGTACACTGCTACTTGGCTATCCATACTTGTGTACACTGCTACCTAGCTCTCCACACTTGTGTACACTGCTACCTGGCTTTCCATACTTGTGTACACTGCTACCTGGCTTTCCATACTTGTGTACACTGCAACCTGGCTTTCCATACTTGTGTACACTGCTACCTGGCTTTCCATACTTGTGTACACTGCTACCTGGCTTTCCATACTTATGTACACTGCTACCTGGCTTTCCATACTTATGTACACTGCTACCTGGCTTTCCACACTGAGCCTCAGTGTTTAATGAATCATGATTCAGCAGGAACCTACATTAAGCCGGTCGTCTTATTAGTCCACAAGCAAACTTACTTTCATGATCATTAGAATTATGAGATGAAACCTCTACATGTCGACTACTGACCTTAGGTATTGTTTGCCAAGAAGTATATTACCCGGAGTCATCAAAGATCGCCCACTTTCAGCAACTTTCCTCAAGTTTCCTAGGGAGTCTATTGTCAAGTTTTTACAGGGATAATTAGTGGAGAATAAGCTTTCAGGCAAATGGCATATACATCATATTTCTGAAAGCCTGCCTACCATGTATCCCTGATAACCAATATCTACCATAAAATGCTGCATTTCCCCTCAGAGATGTCATTATCAATAGAAAATTTGCACAACTTTTATGCTGAATTAAATATGTTTCAAAGTGAAATAAAAACTTGTTTTAAAAATTGCAGTTATGACCTGACAAAAATGGGGCCAAAAGCTACCCACCATTTTCATAGGCATTTTGTCACTGTTGTCACATCCTGAAATGATCATGTCATATTTACACAGAGGATTTGATTATGGTTTTTATTTAGAGGTCACCATGTCAACTGTGTGTGAATTTTTACTGGCAATTTGTTTATTTACTGGCAGTTTGTTTATTTACTTTTCAAATATCTACAAAACAATGATACTCAGTTCAGCGCTCTGATCATGCTGCAGACTGTTTAAGGTGTTGATATTTCTTCCAGAAATCTTGATATATTTGTTCCAAATAAGGTTTCAGAAAAGTACTGAAACATGCAAAACACTGCTTATTTTGAGAAAAAAAATTAGTTATTTTCCATATACTTACCATGGTCCACTTGGTTTCTCTTTATTATAACTCTCTGATCTTATTTATATCTTACAAATATCTTAGACACATTAAAAAATATGCAATATCCAGAAATACATGTGCAACTACAATGCTGTGACTACATAACTCAAACATGCAAGAAATTGTCATTTTCATCAGTTTATAAATGTGAATACTTAGCTTTTCAAACATGGTAGTTGTACAATAAAAAGACAATTAAGAATTGAAGTAAAGTTTGTTCATTGTGTAAAATGATCCCTATACAGTTTACATACTAACAACTCATCAACTAAGTTCCCATTTTTCTGTTAAAACAATGGCTAGCAATTACTCATATTTCAATGCACAAGATTCCTTTTTTAATTTATTTCTGTTTATTGTTTTATCTGAATACTTGCCTTAAGTAATTTAAAAAAACACACCATTGGAATTAAATTATTAAAAAAACCTGGTTGAATATTCTGTAATAATTAGGGATACTTAAAATGGATACAGGGTCTAGAATTGACATGTAACCTGAGAAAGGAAGTTTTGCTCAATTCTATTATTTTGTCTTAAATTTTATCATTGTTTTTTATATAAAAATGTATGGTCATTGAATTTTATACATGACCTCAAAGCAAAAAGTTGAAGTCTGGAATGATAAATGTGATTTGTAGAGATAATGAATTTATAGCCAGTCACTCACAGGAATCTCATAGATTTGCTCCTGTGACCAAGGAAATAGATGTCCTGTGAAAAAGGTCAAAGTCACATGACATATACAATGTTCATGGTGATCATTCATGAAAATTAGGACAGGATTTGATGAATTTTCTTCAGATAATATATTCTTGAATATTTTAAGAAATCTTTTGTGACCTTCTGCATGAGGTCAAGGTCACCCAGTATTACCGCATCCAGCTTTTGATATGATTGATCAGCTGATTTTGCAGCACCATCCGCTTGCATGGATGTAGATTTTAATCCATAAAGCCCTGATATCAGACAAGTTTACATTCAGCTTCACCCAAGTTATGAATGAAAATGATAAGTAATTATTAAATTATGTGAACTTTTCAAGGATAGAATATATACAAGAGTGGAAGGAGTTGTTTTTGATCATTTAAGGCAAAGGATTTCTATGTACCCGAGGCACTAATAAACACATGCTTTGACCTTTCAATAATATATGAACTTTAAAAATGGTGGCTTTTGAGACTAGATGCAATACATGAGCTTGTTGAGTACAGAGACTGGTGTATGTAGGTGAGTGAGGCAAGGGTGCTATATAAGGTCATCTGCTTTGCGGCATGATGAGGCAGCACCAATTATGATATGACCAGAGCAGGTGAGAGACAGTTATATGATATCAGTGCTACCTTCATTAGTAGGTATGGTAATGTGACAGACACTGGCTTCCGCGGGTGTCTGTGACGACTCTCGCTAACTTGACAGGCTTTACTTGCCATGTCTATGTCATCCAAATAGCTAATGAGGCCATGGAGGTCGGCTCAAGGTCGTTGTCACCTTGCTATTGTTCTGGCTAGGTTAATAACGGACCTAATATATCTGCCTCTCCACACCCTTAACATCACTACCACCTTCCAAACCCAACCTATAATGTTTGATCTTTGCCTGAAATGAGGTCCATAACAAATTTTACATTCTTGGAAAAAGTGACCAGTGATTTGTTTGTACTTTTTTACCATAGATAGTGATGTTAACAGAGAGGCTATGTTCAGGAAATATCATGTTTCATATCAAATGAAGGAGACATGTTCTTCATCACTGGTAATATATGCTCATCATCGCCAGTAATATCTGTGCTCATCATCATCAGTAATATTTATGCTCATCATTGCCAGTAATATATATGCTCATCATGACCAGTAATATCTGCTCATCATCGCCAGTAATATCTATGCTCATCATCATCAGTAATATTTATGCTCATCATTGCCAGTAATATATATGCTCATCATCACCAGTAATATCTGTGCTTATAATCATCAGTAATATCTATGCCCATCATTGCCAGTAATATCTATGCTCATCATCACCAGTGATATCTGTGCCCATAATCATCAGTAATATCTATGCTCATCATTGCCAGTAATATCTATGCTCATCATTGCCAGTAATATCTATGCTCATCATCACTAGTAATATCTATGCTCATCATCATCAGTAATATCAGTGCTCATAATCATCAGTAATAGCTATGCTCATAAGGAATGATGCTCATCATTGCCAGTAATATCTATGCTCACCATCACCAGTAATATCTGTGTTCATCATCATCAGTAATATCTATGCCCATCATTGCCAGTAATATCTATGCTCATCATCACCAGTGATATCTGTGCCCATAATCATCAGTAATATCTATGCTCATCATTGCCAGTAATATCTATGCTCATCATTGCCAGTAATATCTATGCTCATCATCACCAGTAATATCTATGCTCATCATCATCAGTAATATCAGTGCTCATAATCATCAGTAATAGCTATGCTCATAAGGAATGATGCTCATCATTGCCAGTAATATCTATGCCCATCATTGCCAGTAATATCTGTTCATCATCACCAGTAATATCTGTGTTCATCATCATCAGTAATATCTATGCTCATCACCACCAGTAATATCTGTGCTTATCATTGCCAGTAATATCTATGCTCATCATCATCAGTGATATCTATGCTCATCATCATCAGTAATATCTGTGCTCATAATCAGTAATATCTATGCTCATCATCACCAGTAATATCTGTGTTCATCATCATCAGTAATATCTATGCTCATCATCATCAGTAATATCTATGCTCATCACCACCAGTAATATCTATGCTCATCATCATCAGTAATATCTATTCTCATCATCACCAGTAATATCTATGCTCATCATCACCAGTAATATCTGTGTTCATCATCATCAGTAATATCTATGCTCATCACCACCAGTAATATCTGTGCTCATCATTGCCAGTAATATCTATGCTCATCATCATCAGTAATATCTATGCTCATCACCACCAGTAATATCTGTGCTCATCATTGCCAGTAATATCTATGCTCATCATCATCAGTAATATCTATGCTCATCACCACCAGTAATATCTATGCTCATCATCATCAGTAATATCTATGCTCATCATCACCAGTAATATCTATGCTCATCACCACCAGTAATATCTATGCTCATCACCACCAGTAATATCTGTGCTCATCATCACCAGTAATATCTGTGCTCATCATTGCCAGTAATATCTATGCTCATCATCATCAGTAATATCTGTGCTCATCATCACCAGTAATATCTATGCTCATCACCGCTAGTAATCTGTGTTCATCATTGCCAGGGATATCTGTGCTAGTCATAGCCAGTAATATCTAATATCCACTCTGTTATGGTCAGATCATCACCAAATTAACACCAAATCATAATAAAATAATTGACCATTAAGTTTATTTCTCCAGTTTCACCAAGTCTGCCAGTATCACCAAGTTTGCCAGCATCACCAAGTTTACCAGAATCCCCAAATTTGTATTGCTAATCATCATACCATGCACTAGGTGATGTGTCAAGGATGTCAACATGATAATTAGGGATGAGATATTTTTCCCATGAAAAATGACACCCCATACATATGGCAAAAGAAGACAATAGAGCAGGAGTGAGGGCCAACTGGCAATGTGACGCTGGATGATGGAAGGTTGGGTCATGTGATCCTGCGGGTAATAGAGGTAATACCTGTAAGATGACCTGCTCTGCCTCCCGAGACCCACCTCTCACTCCCTTGCCCCCCCCCATATGCTCTCTATTCTAATGAATGGGGCACAGTGTGCAATACCATGTTCTCTAACTTTGTCCTGTTTTTGTTGATCGTGGACAGGATTTTGTAATATTAAGATTAGAGTTGATAATCTTGGCATTGAGATTGAGTTAGATGCCAAGAGAATATAATATTGCTATTTTACATGTGTAATACAGAAATGTAAATGATCTAAAATGCTTTATTTTGTCATCAGAATTAACAAGCCCAAAGTCATTGGGAAAGTTTAATGTTGCATATATATTTTGCCAAAATCAAATAAAAAAACTTTACTTTTGCAATGAACATAGTCTGTCTAATTTTCTTCCTCTGATTATTGATACAAATCAAACGATGAAGAAATTATAATTATAGATGAGAATATGTCTTCAAAATGCATTGATCATGATCTGAAAGCATTCCACTTATGAGCAGAAAAACACATCCATTTTAGAGACACATGACCTGACTACATTTGAGAGACATATGACCTGATTACATTTGGAATATTAGTGGAAAGACACATACTTTTGAGAGACACATGACTTGATTACATTTGGAATATTAGTGGAAAGACACATACTTTTGAGAGACACATGACTTGATTACATTTGGAATATTAGTAGTAAGACACATGGATATGAACGACATGTGACCTATATGTATTGTGTAAATGAGTGGCAAGACACATGGCCTAGGAGTGGCACATTGACTTGAACGCATTCACTGTATGCATGACAGGATACATAAATTTGAGTGACATATACACATTAATGCACTGGGCACATGAAAGTCATTAGTAAGTTCTGGGTGTTCCATGATAATGCATAAAAAGGTCTATGGTGATGTTTTGTGCTGTCCCTGTGGACATTAGGCTAATTGGCCTGTGCCAAACACTGCATTCACTTGCACTTGGATAAGCAAATTGTTGGCCAAGAAACAAGTCTGTATCAAGATATACAGGTAATTATGCTGTCCTTGTGCAGTGAGTAATGGCCCTGTCTTGTATAATGTGGTGTACTGTCAGCAACTTTGTAAAGAAAGTTGCCTTCATAATGACCTACATATGTGGCTTACTTCAAATCTTAATCACAGTTTTGTACCACCTAATACTGAAGCACAAGTTAACATAAGACGTTTGTAAATGAAGATGGTGATGACAAAAGTTGTTTCCTTAGTTATCTGGTCAAGGCTGTTTGTTCCATACATTACAGGCAGATCCCAAGGAATCAGCCTTTGTGGCAGCCAGACTTAAATAGCTCAAAGTACAAAGTGAAGTCAGGTGATGACAGTATCTCTATGTGTAAATTAATTAGCCTTGTGCCTGAATGAAGCAAAGAAATATATGCCCTCATCCCCTGCAGATCTCATCTCCGCCATTTTCCTAATGAGGACATCTCAAGTTAGCCACATCCCTTATCTAGGTCATGACCTTCATTGAACTATTTCACATTCTCAATATCCTTTTGTTTCTTCTCTGAGTTCTATATCACTATCAAATATTGATGAACTCATTTCTATGATGTTTTAATTGAAAAACTGCAGTTGGCACCTGTGATCTCATGTATATTCAATATGGTATTGTTTCCGAGGACAATGATTGGTTAATGATCTGTAGAATATTGGATGAAGCCTGCCATGTTGGGCAGGTGAGACTAGATCATGATATAGGTGAGCTGTTGTCACTATTGATGACCGGGCTCATGTACCTGATTCACAACAAAAAAAAACCTGCAGCAGCCACCAAACAAACAGTTGTGTGAATATCAATGAAGATCAGAGGAAAGACAATAGGTGGTAGATCAACACAATGGGGCGGTCGCCATGGTGACCGAGGCAGCAATTAGGTGGGGAGAATGGAACACATTGTAGATGTAATGATTGACACCAATGTTGGTGGCTGCTGAATTATAAATGGACATTAAAGCAAGAGGTGTGCGGCTCCGGCAACTTAAAACAACTAATGAAATAGGAATCAATACAAATCCACATAACACAGCACAGAATCTGGGGTTACATTGCACAGGTGTGACAAGATGTGACAAGGTTAGGGGCCCTCTGTTGACAGAACATGTGGGTCACAGATGGGATAAGGTCACCAATGTGACAAGGTAGTGAGGTCATCAGCGTGATAAGCTGAGAGATATATGATTTCTTCCCTCTAAGTTTATTATAAAGGTGAATCAATGTAGGTTATAGGATTGATAATTTAAAAGATATTTTTGGCGGTGACATTTGATCTGGATTTTTTGACAGATGATAGATGATCAGTAATTGTTTGCATCTATGGCCACATAGAGCTTACGAGGCTCCTTTGGGTTATATCATGTTATAAGATTTGATGACAGTTTATAGTACTGTCAGCAACTTTGTAAAGAGTGAATACACTCATGCTGTTAAAGTATATTTGAATGAAGGCTCAGTGTTCTTAATGAATGTCTTGTCTAAGGACACCATCTGCTGTTCTTAATATTAATTACTAAAATGATATCAAATCTAACTATTAATTAAATCACATGTTCTGCCGTGAGAAAATAAGTATTAATTGAAACTAAATGTGATATTTCCATGTTCTTGCAGGTGTCAGTAGTGACCGGAAAATCTCAGGTAAAATGACGGCCTTTCTGACAACCCACGATCCAACACATCTGAAGAGACTTCACCAAGCAGGTGTAGTGTAGCCAACATGATATGCACGTTAATATTTACAAACAAAATGAACATTCAAACATCATCGGAAAAGGGCCCCTGTTCTCATATAACTCTTCCCTGTGACAGGTTCTCATGTAGCTCATCCTGGAGACAGGTTCTCATGTAGCTCATCCTGGAGACAGGTTCTCATGTAGCTCATCCTGGGGACAGGTTCTCATGTAGCTCATCCTGGAGACAGGTTCTCATGTAGCTCATCCTGGGGACAGGTTCTCATGTAGTTCATCCTGGGGACAGGTTGTCGTGTAGCTCATCCTGGGGACAGGTTGTCGTGTAGTTCATCCTGGGGACAGGTTCTCATGTAGCTCATCCTGGGGACAGGTTCTCGTGTAGTTCATCCTGGGGACAGGTTCTCGTGTAGCTCATCCTGGGGACAGGTTCTCATGTAGCTCATCCTGGGGACAGGTTCTCATGTAGCTCATCCTGGGGACAGGTTCTCATGTAGCTCATCCTGGGGACAGGTTCTCATGTAGTTCATCCTGGGGACAGGTTCTCATGTAGCTCATCCTGGAGACAGGTTCTCATGTAGCTCATCCTGGGGACAGGTTGTCGTGTAGTTCATCCTGGGGACAGGTTCTCATGTAGCTCATCCTGGGGACAGGTTCTCATGTAGCTCAACCTGGGGACAGGTTCTCATGTAGCTCATCCTGGGGACAGGTTCTCATGTAGCTCATCCTGGAGACAGGTTCTCATGTAGTTCATCCTGGGGACAGGTTGTCGTGTAGCTCAACCTGGGGACAGGTTCTCATGTAGCTCATCCTGGAGACAGGTTCTCATGTAGCTCATCCTGGGGACAGGTTCGCATGTAGCTCATCCTGGGGACAGGTTCTCATGTAGTTCATCCTGGGGACAGGTTCTCATGTAGCTCATCCTGGGGACAGGTTCTCATGTAGCTCATCCTGGGGACAGGTTCTCATGTAGCTCATCCTGGGGACAGGTTCTCATGTAGCTCATCCTGGGGACAGGTTCTCGTGTAGCCCATTATGACATAATAATATCAGATAAAGGCAACATTTCATATACAAGATGTCATTTATAAATCTACAAATGTAGCATAGACACTAGTGATATGTATAACATAAATATATCAATATGCAATGTATCTCCTGGGTAGGATTAATAATCATAATAATAGCTAAGACAGGAAATAGGGGATCACTGTCTGAAATGCTGATAGTATACCTTCTGAAAGCTGAAAGGTAGTTGAACCAGAGAGTGAACCTTCTGAAAGGTAGTTGAACCAGAGAGTGAACCTTCTGAAAGTTAGTAAAACCAGAGACTAAACCTCTAATCTAAGACAAATCTTCCAAAAGGATGGAAAAGCAGATATTAATCTGGGTTTTAACTGATGATATCCATTAACATACTCTGGGGTGGTGATACAAATAACATTTTATGAATTATAATAATACAAAGAAAATAATAACATTAGGGAAAACTTTTTTAAATAATAACATTTGAGAAAACTTTTGACTTCTACTTGACGTCCAGACTTATCAGATGTTGGTTGATGATACTTTTCACCAAGGTGTCGCTTTCAATGTGTATTACAATGTCCATTTCTAACCTTACCTAATGCGCATCTATTCAAATTACCATAAGTCATTAACTGCAACTTTTATATTTGACATTCTACCTGCTATATCTATTTCATAATTTTACACCACGTATGTGACACACACCTGGTCAATATATTAAAAAAGGAAGATGAGGTATAATTTGACTGATGTAAAGTAAATGTGATCTGAAGTCACAGCCAGAACTTATACAAAAGAAAAATGTCAAAATTGCCCGATGAGTTAGGTGTGTGAGATTTATTTGGATGTTTAGTTTAATTCACAGCTGACCGGACCAATTACACGATAATACTTCACAAATTGATTCCTTATAAAAAATAAGATAATTAAATAAAAATAATGAGTTTCCTTAATATGTGTTTAGCTTGAATACAAACCTTCTGGCTGTCATCTAATAAAGACGAAGAGGAAATTATATCTTTATGAAACAGAAAAGCGTGCTCTTCCAAGATGGTAATTTGCTAATATGTACGCCTTTTGTTCAGAAATATGAATATGTCTACAAGACTATAAGCCCAACACAATAGGCCATTAATACCTTATAGAATCTAGACAACCACAAATACCAGAAATTGTCTATTGGTGCGATCCATCCTGGTCACTTTACCATTGTGTTACCGACAGGTCTTTTATGCATAAAGTTGAGTATTTCATCAGATAATTGTACCAACAATCTGGTGATTTAATTGGTAGCCATTTTACCTGATGATCCTCCTTTGTATGCCGAGGTGATCCAGTTTCCTGTTGCTTTATAGACCTGAGATTGTTTTGATGAAAACCGTCTCTGAAATGGCATAGAAAAAGTACAAGTAGTTAAGAGAAAAAATGCTCTATTTCCAGTTACATAATAATCAGCAATGTGTAAAAAGTTTTGAACAAGACAATATGATATTTGAGGACAAGAAATTTGTTTGAATTTCAAAGTTAATACAAGATAAGATATGCATTTAAAAGGCTGTGGTAAGAGCCATAGATTCAGAGGCTCCTAGTATTAATACTATGACAAACTAGAGTAAATATTATTCTTTGTTAATGCACAGCACATACAAAGTATTTTGTATAATCTTATATCTTTATATTAATAAAACTTTTAAGAAATTCTCAGAATTGTAGGTTTATTATAGTGTCCTTTTAATTTTATTTAGCTACTCATTTTTATAAGCTTTAATTATTTAGAGTTTCTCAGAATCCCAATTTCTTATATAAGCTCATCCGAAGCTAAATTCATTAATATCAGTGAAAGGTATGTAAGCATTACAGAGGGCAGCACCTCTCAGCTCTTACGGCTGGGAAGTGATAGATGTCAACAAGCCAATTATACCCACGATTCTTAGTCACTGGAATAAATACAATAAAACATTGGACTTGACTTCATGAATTATCATCATTGTAGAACTCTGACAGTAATTTCCCACTTGTATGGGTTTTTTTTAATATATAAAATAACACAAACTCAATTTGGTCCACTGAAAATTTTAATTCAAACTTAATCAAGAAATGTGCTCATTGATATATTGTCATGTTGAAAAAAAATTGTCATTTCGAGCTAATACTTATGGTTTTAATTTTCAAATAAATTGTTAGAATGTCGTGACCACTTATGATAATTTATTGAGAATTTTCATTTTCTGTTTTGATAATTATTAATCTCCAGCTTGAATCCATCTAAGTTCCACAGTTTTGCAATTTTCAACACAAAAAAAGGATTTGAGTGATTCATAATTCTCAGAGAAGTATACAGATATTTTTCTCAAATGACCATAAGATATGTATTAGGCAGTCTCAGCTGAGTAGATATGATGATATATAATGAAAACATGTTCCATCCTCATCCTATCTGTTGAGAGTTACAGTTCTTGCACCAAATCTTGAAATATATCATAACCCTGGGAAATGAAATGATTATTATAATAGGTCGTGAGAAATTTAATCTAATATCCCTGATTTTTTTGTCTTCTCTTTCTGGGTGGGCTGTAAAATTGAAATGGATATGTATGCAGTTTTGAATGTAATTGGGAAATATTAAATTGAGTAAAGTGGCCATGCAGGAATAATAAGATTACACTAGATTTCCCCTTGTTCATTGTTAACTGTCTAACGTTCTAGTAACATTAGTATCAGTAACTTTTAAGTGACAGTAGAATATATACTCCATGAAAAACAATAATTATGTTTAATGTGAACAATAGGATTTCTGAAGTGGTGCCCCACCCTTACTGCAGGGTATGATCATATGACTAATTACCTTTATTTATTGTGAGTTTTAGGCCCTGCCTATTTTCACATATGCTTGTACTGATTTTGATCATTCTTTGTTGAAAGAATATTCCTTAATTAAGCAGAGTAGGGTAGATCAGGTTGATGTTTGGGTGGATATGTGCACTGGATATTAACCAACCCTTCACCAACTCACTTCCAAAGTAATAAGAAGACAATAATAAATATGTAGAAGTTACTGTTGAGTCATCACAGCCAAGGATAACACTCAGAAAGTTAGGTGCTGTCATGTGACAATTAGGGAATTTGGAAGTCGCAGCCAGAGAAATTAGCCAATAAGTCGTAGTATTTCATTTTACAAATACTTTTGTGGGATATGTGAGCTCCATGTCAAAAGTAATCAACTCCTGTGATCTATCATAAAGCAGACAAAAAACGGGAAAACAGCAGACATAAATGTATTTAAACCATCTGACAAATATGCTGGTTTGATAACTGTGTAACCTTTCTGCAACCTTCTGGTTGCCATGGTGACCTACATGGTTGCTACAGCAACACTAACATGTTTTTATGATCATTTTGTGATCACAATTGACAATGTTGTAAAAAACCTCAAAGAAATAAGGCCACATATAGTATGGTGTGATGAAAAACTCAATCATTGAAATCAGAAAACAGCATTTGTTTCGCCATTAAGATAACTACATATTGACCATCTATCACTGGTCTGACCCAGTTTCTTGAGTGAAAATGACCATCATTTAACCTTTAAAATTGAACTTCAAATAACAATACTTCTGATATTCTGACACATATTAATTGTCATCTATTTTGTAATCTTTGAACACTTAGTGAAATGTAAGTAACATATGAAATAGTTGTATCTGATTAATGAATAACACTAATTTGGCCTATCAATCAAATATCAATGCACGTCCTCCGAGGCAGCCTCGAAGCACACCACTAACAATAAGTTCAGCTCCATACAAGAGATTTAATATCAAATTTGTGTATTCTTTACAAATGGGTTGGACTGTTTTCAATAATTCAGTAATGAGATGGGATAACAAAAGATATAAACATGAAGGACACTTGGAGGAGGATGTAATTTAATTTTTCTGCAGTGCCCCATGTGGGAATATAGAAATTGACATCAAAGGATTGGACAGAAATGGACATAAGAAATCAGTGGAGTGTGCACAAGGGAAATGTGCACAGTGGGCCGGGGCTTCTCATAGAACAATGGCATATTAGATTTTATACAGCAACTGTCATATAGTGAAATATGAGCACAGAGGATGACTGCGAGCTAACGACTCGAAAGAAATGTTCACTGAGTAAACAAGTTGTATGTGTAAGCCTGTTGCCCCCAGCACACACCTGTATAGGTGCTAAATACTTCATTGTCCTTTAGAAATTATGATGGAACAAAAGAGATGGCCGAAATGTGTTCTGACCCAGAAAGATGTAACATGTTCTGCAAGAACCTGCCAAACCACACGACTAGATTTACATGGATACAGATGTGTAGAAAATATCGCGTTCAGACAAATCTGTCATTGCTGTATGAATGAGTATGGTGAATGTTGCAAGTTGTATGTGATGATAACATATTGGGTGATGTTTGGGACTGTGAGGTCAGTGACTGTGCTGCCCTCTGTGGCACACCTCAGCAAAGTGCCTTCCTGGCATGCACACAATATATCACCACTTTTATCATACACTTTCCACTCACCATAAGCCTCCAAAATAAGTGCACCTGCATAAAAAAGTGCACCCTCCCACTTTCATAGTGTCCTTGTGTTTTCCCCTCAGCTGACAGATGATTATTCCCAAAGTCCAATGACAAACTTGTGTTACCCTCATACAAGAAGGTACAAGTTTACAGGAGGTAAAATTGCAATTTATATTTAAAAAATAAAAATAATGAATCTGCCTTTCTCCTCTGTCTACCCGACCCAAAATATTCTATTCTATTTGTCTGCCTTGCCCCACCTTTTTACTCTGTTTGTCTACCCCACTCCACTGAGTGTGTCTACCCCACCCCACATCTTACTTCTCTGTCCACCCTACCCTACCTATTCTATACTGTTGTCTGCCTTGCCCCATCTTACTTCTCTGTCCACCCTACCCTACCTATTCTATACTGTTGTCTGCCTTGCCTCACCTTTCTACTTTGTTTGTCTACCCCACCCCACATCTTACTTCTCTGTCCACCCTACCCTACCTATTCCATACTGTTGTCTGCCTTGCCTCACCTTTCTACTCTGTTTGTCTACCCCACTCCACTGAGTGTGTCTACCCCACCCCACATCTTACTTCTCTGTCCACCCTACCCTACCTATTCTATACTGTTGTCTGCCTTGCCCCATCTTACTTCTCTGTCCACCCTACCCTACCTATTCTATACTGTTGTCTGCCTTGCCTCACCTTTCTACTTTGTTTGTCTACCCCACCCCACATCTTACTTCTCTGTCCACCCTACCCTACCTATTCCATACTGTTGTCTGCCTTGCCTCACCTTTCTACTTTGTTTGTCTACCCCACCCCACATCTTACTTCTCTGTCCACCCTACCCTACCTATTCTATACTGTTGTCTGCCTTGCCTTACCTTTCTACTCTGTTTGTCTACCCCACCCCACATCTTACTTCTCTGTCCACCCTACCCTACCTATTCTATACTGTTGTCTGCCTTGCCTCACCTTTCTACTTTGTTTGTCTACCCCACCCCACATCTTACTTCTCTGTCCACCCTACCCTACCTATTCCATACTGTTGTCTGCCTTGCCTCACCTTTCTACTTTGTTTGTCTACCCCACCCCACATCTTACTTCTCTGTCCACCCTACCCTACCTATTCTATACTGTTGTCTGCCTTGCCTTACCTTTCTACTCTGTTTGTCTACCCCACCCCACATCTTACTTCTCTGTCCACCCTACCCTACCTATTCCATATTGTTGTCTGCCTTGCCTCACCTTTCTACTCTGTTTGTCTACCCCACCCCACATCTTACTTCTCTGTCCACCCATCCCTACCTATTCCATATTGTTGTCTGCCTTGCCTCACCTTTCTACTCTGTTTGTCTACCCCACCCCACATCTTACTTCTCTGTCCACCCTACCCTACCTATTCCATACTGTTGTCTGCCTTGCCTCACCTTTCTACTTTGTTTGTCTACCCCACCCCACATCTTACTTCTCTGTCCACCCTACCCTACCTATTCTATACTGTTGTCTGCCTTGCCTTACCTTTCTACTCTGTTTGTCTACCCCACCCCACATCTTACTTCTCTGTCCACCCTACCCTACCTATTCTATACTGTTGTCTGCCTTGCCTTACCTTTCTACTCTGTTTGTCTACCCCACCCCACATCTTACTTCTCTGTCCACCCTACCCTACCTATTCCATATTGTTGTCTGCCTTGCCTCACCTTTCTACTCTGTTTGTCTACCCCACCCCACATCTTACTTCTCTGTCCACCCTACCCTACCTATTCCATACTGTTGTCTGCCTTGCCTCACCTTTCTATTGTGTCCTCTACCCCACCTCACTACACTGTTCATGCACTTTTCCCTATTTGGTCTACACTATTATGTCTGCCTCGTCTTGTCCAAATTGTCCGTGGTGTGTCTTCTCTTCCCTAATCCACCTTATTTGCAGTCTGTCTACCAAACCCTACCTATCTTTTCTGTCTACATGCCCTTATCCTTCTTGCTGGCTGTCTGTCTACTCTATCCTGGATGTCTGTCTACTCTATCCTGGCTGTCTGTCTACTCTATCCTGATCCACCTTGTCTACCTTACCCTAACTTTCTATTCTCTCTGTCTACTCTAACCCACCTTGTTAGCTGTCTGTCTTCATTTATCCTACCATAACTTTCTACTCTGTCTGCCTAATCTATCATAACTTTCTACTCTGTCTGCCTACTCTACCATAACTTTCTACTCTGTCTGCCTTCTCTACCACAAATTTCTACTCTGTCTGCCTACTCTACCATAACTTTCTACTCTGTCTGCCTACTCTACCACAAATTTCTACTCTGCCTAATCTACCATAACTTTCTGCCTAATCTACCATAACTTTCTACTCTGCCTACTCTACCATACTTTTTACATTTTGCCTATTTCCAGTAACCTACTTTTCTGCTGTCTTTCTAAAAAAACTTCATGTGTTGCCAAATGGTCATGATTCATCAAATATATGAACAGATATTAATTGTTGCAAATAAGTTGGGATAGAATCGCATTTTCCAATATAATGCTCCTAGTATTTAATAATATCGACTAATTGTTGAACTCCCATTGATACTTGATATGAAGAGAAACAAAATTGTTATTGCACTTGATGATATTAATGTGGAAGTGAGAGTGGGACTTTGTATGTCGTTATACATTGACTGTTAGATTGGGTGTCACATATTACATGAGGCTATATCACAAAGGTCAGCCTACTCTAAGCCTATTCCAACTTTTTGTCATGCGCTTCCTCTGAAAATATGAACATAATTGGCAAAATTATTGCAAATTATACAGCGTTATCCACCGGCAACACCTGAAATTTGATCAAAATTACAACCATCAGGAAGGCCAGGCAAAAGCAAACGGAGGATCCCTGATTGCAATGATAATATGAAATACTGTATAACATTGCAACAGATTGTGTTCACGTATGACGGCCATTAGACGCCACTCATGATAAAAGTATAGGCCCGATGATTAGAAAGAGTGGAGGAATGGTGTGCGATGACACAGACTGCCACACGAGAATATCATCACCTCACAAGCCAGCAATGTCCACCATATGTAACACTTAATTGAACCACAGTCTTTCTTCCCCATTGTCTTTTTTCTCATCTCTCATATCACTATTGTAGTATCAGATAAACACTGTCAGGTATACAGTCTCCAAGTCCACCTTTTCTGATACCTCGTCAAATCAAAATAATGCAAGTATTTGATACTTTTTCGTAGAGAAGCTATTTTGGTGCCATCTTATTAAAGTCATCAGAGACCTGCCTCAGGTAAGACTTAGATATTAAATTGCTAAATATCTGATGAACTAATTTCTTGAAAAATAACTTCTCTGTACATTTTCAAGATATGAAGATATGAAGCCTATATATATATATATATATATATATATATATATATATATATATATATATATATATATATATATATATATATATATATATATATATATATATATATATATATATATATATGCATAATATGCATAATATACATATACTCTTTGAATAGAAAAATATGTTTATTTTAATGAAGAAGCCTCAAGTTGAAAAATGTTTACATTTTGAAATTGATGATATGGCAACAGGTGTGATAATTATTACCTCATTTTATCTCGGGTGCTTATAATTTCTTTCTAATGCTGAGTGCATTTTTTTCAATAACTGAAACACAATATCCTGGGTACAGGCAAAGTTTTGTAAAAATCTTTTTAATAGATAAAGCCGGTGAGCATTAAAACGTCCTGCTTAAGGCTAACTTGTGAATAATAATAAGACTGAGATTCTGATGTGCTCTGTGCATTCACTGCAAAGAAGTGTTAAAGAAAGCATGAAATCCACACATGAAAGGAGCAGACAATGGGGGGATAATTTGAAAAAGAAACGAGGCCCGCTCTATGCTTTACTACCGCATAAGAAGACTTAACATTTTCATTAGATTAGTTTGTGTATGGGGATGGCTTGAGTACATATTATAGCCGAATTCATTCAAATATCATGGCCCAGATTGTCAGTTAGAACAGGTTGTCAACCACACAAACAAAGTACTTATTTGACGACTGGTCTTCAAAGGTGGTGTGTATGGATAAGTGAAGGGTGTTTGTCCGACTCACAGCTTTTAATAATGAAAGGACCAAGGCATGGACTTATTATACAGACGGACACCAGGTTATTAGACGTCTTCCAAAGGGCAAATACCTTTCTGGGTGAAATGTCCACATTATTTATATATATTACTGATTTATTAATCTCCAACCGAACGCATGTGGGTATAATAAAAATGAAAAACACATCAGATTTCTGTTCACAATATGTGTGACAGTTCCTCAATTATCTTTCATTAAAGAATAAAAACGAATCCAGGCCATTTATTTTTTTCTCACTTTTTTGAAGTGTTAGTTTTTTTCTAGTTCTAACACTAGGTAAAATTAAATCTAGCTATGACTAAAGCCTATCTCCATCATGAGTGGGGGGACTTTAATTGAAGCCTGGGCCCTATACCTGTCTAAGTAACGCCCCTCCTTTATAAATGGACCGCATATTAAATTGTAATTATATGAAACTTAGTCCTTGTCCATGTCACAGTGTTTTTCACCTGTCAGAGTAAAAGACAAGGCTTGTCACACCTGTTATAACTGGCTAGATGCCCCATAGAGAAGACGCTCGCTCAGTTCCACTCTCACTTCCTTATTATTTGTTTTTTTTTCCTTTCTTATCACATCCTATCGGATCAATGTTCTAATTTTCTCCCCTTGCAGGTTAACAAAAAATACACTTAAACCTGTTTTTTTATTCTGGAGTCAGAACTCACAAAATGTTAGTATTGTAAGTACCATAATGAAATCTCACAGAAAAGTGCAGTGTGGTTTTACACCACATTGTTAATATTTATGTTTTAACTATATTTACAGAACATCACGAACCTTACATATCTTTTAAGATGTAAATAACTCTTACACTTCGAGGGTGTAGAATGTTGTCGAAACAAAAGAGAATGACATCATCCCTTTACCACGGACATTGATATCCTGTTTAAGTTATACTCAGGAATATATTTCTTTCAGGAATATATATCAATAGATTATTTCTATTATCACCAGGTGTGAATTTAATTGATACATGATAAGCAAATATAAGAATTTTGAATCAGAAAATCTAAATTGAGTCAGAAACAAACTAATATGTGAGAGATGCAGCAGATTAGGATTGTGCCAGCAAGAGTCAGTATCCATCACTTTTCCTTTTATTTTCCTGGCCCCTCCTCTTGCAATATAAAATGACAGATTCCGTAAAGACAGAAAAAGGCCCTCACTTCCCAGCACCTGTAATTGACCTTTTCTTTCATGCCGAGGTCGCTGATGCCAATCAAAGACGTGGTCACAGCTCTATAATTCCGTAAAAAACAATGGTTGACCCTTGAAGACAGTTGAGTGAATTCTAATTGTCGGCAAGACGTACACGTCCCATGGCCTGACACCTTGGCCATTGAGAAGCTGGGAAAATGAGTACAAGTTAGGCATCCCTCAAGTTGCTCTTTTGTTTGTCAGTGCTGAGTGTTAATCATCTATTGAGGGCTTTTCTCAACCCACCCCCAGGGGGCACTGATCTATGGCATACACTGGACACCGGTTAATTTTTGAATTTTTAAAGAAGCTATCTGATATATGTGACAATTGTGTCTCATAAAAAAACCAAGAGGTAAAACTTGTAGATCTCCTGATAACACAAATGCATGCAAACAAGTAGTGGGTTTCCTTTGATCTTGTTTTCAGTCTGAAGAAATGCTGTTACTTAGTAATTAGTGGCATCCTTAAATAGCTCAAAATGTATCAAATGGATTTGAAATATTGCATTGTTGAGTCACCAATCTGACTTCTGTTCTAGTTCAATCTAAGCGCTAGATAGCCTAATTACTTGAATTTAAAAAAATATGTCATTGATTTATTTGTGTTAGCGCCTTTTTGAAATTTAAGCAATTTAAATTCAAGTGAGGTCAACCTTTCAATTCAACAAATAAACATTAAAAAATATGAAAAATTACTATGGCGCTTTCAAATAAATATGTTTGAAAAAAATTAAATACATCCAGGAGAGATATCATAAATGAAATAACATATGATGCTTTTGCGTAGAACATGCTGATGGGATGGGATGGGATGGGATGGAATGTCCCATTCCAGTCTCCCTGCTTCAAGTATGACCAACCCTTCTCCTGGAACATCTGGACATTTGATCGTGTCTCCTTCTCCTATCCAGAATAAAATGATTCTCTACCTGGTTATACACCCAGGACATGAGAACCTGGTTATACATCCAGGACATGAGAACACACCGCCTGCTGGTACACTTTTGGTATGGGCACTGATCCACCATCTCATTTCCATCCAGGACATTATAAGATACCCCACATTATTACATCTGGGGCTGACATGCTATCTCCTTCCCTCTACTCAGTCCAGGACACGAGAATATGCCACCCATTGTAATACTTTGGGATTGACATGACATCTCCTTCCCTCTACTCAGTCCAGGACATGAGAATATGCCACTCATTGTAATACCTTGGGATTGACATGACATCTCATTCCCTCTACCCAGTCCAGCCATTGTTACACCTGGGGTTTGACTTTTTGTCTCTTTCCCTCGACCCAGTCCAGGCCTTGAGAACACACCACCCGTTGTTACACCTGGGAGTTGACCTGTCACCCCTCACAGGTGGACATTCCAGCAGGGCTGGGTTGTCCTGTATCCATCCTTATTGTAAGAAAACATGCAATCCTCGACGTCATTTGTATGCTAATATAAGTTTCAAATGAATATCTAATATCAAAGGTTCATACCATTTTTTGTATAAAATGTCATATGCATATTACCCAGCATTCTTAGTCCTCCCCTCTCTGATCAGACATGTTAGTGATATGATAGTGAGTCTAAAGTAAATAAGAGTACATGCACCTATATTATGGCAATAAATCAAGTCTTTAATGAGTGACTTATATGTTATATGAAGAGTGTAACACATTAACTACTGTAGCTCAGCTCTAATTAGTTCCCTCTCAAGTATCATGTCTGCATGCTACACTCTGAGCAGCTTAATTACATGGCAAAGTTTTTAAGAGCTTTAATGACTTACTTAATCTTCATATATACAGACTCTCAACCCACGGTTCAACTTTTCCAAGCTTGCTAATTGTGCTATTTTAACAATTTTACTGCTCTAGCTCAGATGACATAAAAATAACATCCAACAGTAATTAACATGCCTAAGAGATTGAACCACTATCATACACTCACATATTAGACTGCCTTTTTAGACTAATGGGAACGAAACAATTACTGTGTACATATACATTAATTACTTGAAAAAATGGCAACATCATATATTGCTGCTGTTTTTTTACTGTATAAGACTTGAGGACAGAATGTCAGAGATCTTGTGATAAATTCTAGAGACACCGTATAAATATATAGCATAAAATCCCATTAATGCTGCACAATAATTGATGATTAATGATGTACATTTGAGATTAATGATATTGGTTGTATTTTGTGGAAATAAAGGGTAACTTTGCTTTACATTCAGTATTCCTTATATGTAGTTCTATTAATCTTAATTAGTTGCCAGTCTTAATCTCCACAAATCTTGTCTTCTTAACACAACAATAAAACTGTTTTTTCACCCACTTACGCAGTAATAAACAGGCTCTCATGAACTAATTTAATCAAGCTAAATCACTTATTCTATGTAACAAGCTCCTGAGACATTTTTGTTCCATAAATGAGCATCGCAATGATTGTTTTAAACTCACTTATATCCCTCATCATCAATTTTACACAAGTTGTGTCGCCTGGCCGCAGGGAAATAAATTAACAATGTCATCTTATCTGCTCAACTCTCACTAATCCTAAAATGCTTTCTGAAATTTAATTAATCAAAGTGCAATTTCAAACTGCATTATTGATGACAATTAAAACAAATATTTCTAAAGGTGGTAAATTGGGCTTTCAATCATTTCCTAATTCCCCCATTTTCTTCTCGACTTTCAGATTATCTCAAGTGCAGGCTAAAGTTTTTAATCATCTCTCAAAGACAAGTGAAAGAAAGTAATGGCTAGTTTCTCACACAAGATGGTCAGTCCCCTGCTGACCCAGCGACCCCTGACCTGACCTCTGACCTGACCCTTGACCCAGGAAGACTGACCTTTTGTAGGTCATAATATGATGGTCAGAGACATCTTCAAACAGTGACATCCCCTCTAAACGTGGGAAGAAATGTCTATAATTTCACAATTAATCATAACCTGTGAAAAATTATATCTTGTCTGTGTATATTTATGACATTTCCCAAAGTGCCATGCCTAACATATCTTCATGATGATTTATCTGACCAAATCATAACTTACATTTATACGTGAAGAAAACCTGAAGTAAACGCTTGCTAACTTCAAAATTAGAAGTTATATTATTCTCATAAGACAACCCTGGAGGCTGATATACTGCTAGGTTCACCTCCCTGAGTACGCCGCTAATTATAAGCTATTAATATTTGCTTGCTATATAATTTCTCTCATTATTGCGCAATTACAAGTCAGAAAAGAAGCGCAGATGTGATGGATCGATGCTCTTTCATCTCACACACAATTAAACCTCATCGAATCAATGATTACAAGGATCCATTAATTAATAACTTTGTTTAATTACATGTAATAACCCCATATCTACACTTTCAAGATTTCTTTCAAACTATTTGTTTTATGTTAAGAGGTGCACACATTTTAATTATAGACGTAGAAGTAATATCAAAGATTGAACTTGGAGCTATTACTTACAATCTATATCTGTGTTAACAAAAAATCTTGTAAATTATCTGAAGCATTTCTCAAGCAACTCTGGTCAATTTAACCTATTATGACTTAATTACCTTTACTGCATAATTATGGCCCTCAAAAGATGGAAAATTACATTAATCAATAAAGAAACTTAATATACTTGTCTTACCAAATTTTCTGCATATCTAGTCTAAAGTGTTAAACATATATGCTACAAAAAATGTATAAACTTTATCATTTATCCTCACACTGCATATTAATATGCAATCATATGGGATTTTGTCAGTGACCCTGTGGTCTTTATCATCATGAATTTAAATGCATAATCATTTTTTCAAGGTTTTGATTTGTCTTAATATCATATTTCTTATAAGATTTTAATGATCATACAGTTTTGTACTTATAATTTGAGCCAATTTAATTTAAGAGGTTTTGCTGCTAAATACAACCATTATAATTGTATGTGTCACATTACAGCCCACTGGCATCAGAATTGTCATTTAGATTCCAGGCCACTGGCATCAGGGTTGTCACTTATATTCCAGGCCACTGGCTTCCACTTATGTGTTAGATTATTGCCCACTGGCAGAGGATTTGTGGGCCACATTATAAACTACTGGCTCAGGGGTTGTGGGTTATACTCTTAACTATCTGTCCTAGAATACAAATTTCTTATCACAGACATCTGTATAATGTTCCAAGTTCTGCTCTTAGTAATTTTCACAGATTTACTCTTTCGTGATGCATATAAGGATGATAAATAAAAGAGAGATAGAAAATCTGTCATGTCCATGAACATTAATGAATGCATAACTAAGACAGATCTCACCCAGATCTGACCAGATTGCTAGAAAAAAAGCATCTCTGACCCCCCTCTGCCTGGCAGTGTATTCTCCTCCCCCCAGTGCTGCCCTCTACAGTGCCCTCATCTTTCTGGTCAATCTGCAACATTTCTAATTAACAAAACTGCAGGAAAAATAACACAGAGATATTGAAAGGAGCTGGGCTTTGTTAGGCCTTTATCTATATTTTCTGTTTGTCATGTGATTCTGTAAAGTAAGTGCTCTCTCTTATTCTACTTCTACCCTATCTTTAAATTCTACTAATGATTCTGTAGGGAGGGCTTTCATTTATTCCACCACTGATTCTTTGAGATTAGTACTTATGTTTATCACATCATTGTTTCTACTATGTACGAGCTGTCTGTCATGTTCCAGCTAAATCTGCTGGGTAAGAGCTATCTCTCATGTTCCAATGGATTCTACTGGGTAAGTGCTGTCTGTCATTTTCAAGCAAGCTGATTCTGATGGATAAGTGCTGTCTGTCATTCTCTGACTGATTCTGCTCGGTTAGTGCTGTCTATCATTCTTCAGCTGACTCTTCTAGGCAAGTGCTGCCTGTCATTCTCTAGCTGATTCTACTGGGTAAAAGCTGTGTCATTTTCCAACTAGTTCTGCTGAGTAAAAGCTGTCTGTCATTCTCCAGCTGATTCTGTTGGATTGGTGCTGTCTGTCATTCTCCAGCCGATCCTGTTGGATTGGTGTTGTCTGTCATTCTCAGGCTGATTCTGTTGTGTTAGTGCTGTCTGTCATTCTCCAACTGATTCTTTTAGGTATGGGCTGTCCATCATTATCCAGCTAATTGTACTGGGTTAGTGCTGTCTGTCATTCTCCAACTGATTCTGCTGTGCTTAATATTCACTCTCCCATTTATGTTAGATAATTGCTCTGCATGATCCTTGGACAAGAAAACTCAGCTAACTTATCCTACCTTTATCCTACCACTATATTTTTCATTTTGATTAACTATTTAGCAGATATTTTAACATGTTTTTTTGTTTCCATCATTTATCATATGTACTGTGTCTAAAAAATTGAAATGCTCCACATACGAATGTAATATCTTAGTTAATGAAATAACATCTTAAAAAAGTGCTTGTTTTCATGTCATGTTGACTTGGTCTGGCAGATATACAGCACAGAGCTACAGATGAGCACTGCCAAAGTAACTATTTCACACTTTTCTATATCATCCTGCTGTTCCTATTGTTTTCAGTGCATGCTGCTAAGTCTATAACATCAAAAATTCATGGAGAAAATCTCGCCTGAATCTGCCGATGAATGGAGCTATAGAATGTGGCATGATTTTGCAGTGTCCCCCGGCAGAGAGCCCACACGATGTAATGATCCACAATGATGCACTATTCATATCCTGCATTCATCAAAGTTTCATTTTGTTCTGTGGAACATATCAAACTCATTCCATGCTATAAAATTATCTTTGTTTCCAAGTTCCTAGTTTTCCATTTAAATATCCCTTTGAAGTATATTGTTTATGAAACAAATTAAGATTTCTTATTTTCTCTGTAAACTTAAAGCCAACGACATAAAAAAGCATTTTGCATGCAATCAACATTGAACTGTTGGTTCAGGTAAAATTGCATAAAATTTCAGCAGGCTTTGAAGATACCACAAAATATGAATTAAACACATTATGATGACTTACAACTTGACAAAGAATCGTGGAAACAATTTATTTTCTCAGTAAATTGCTATTTTGGAAGCATAATTTCTAATATACTATCTTATACATTCCTAAGTATAATTTCCTACAATGGCCCTCATTGTTCCATGGATCTTTTTCATTCCCTTGTAGGCATTCAGCAGAAAATTCTTATCCCTTGATATAATCACACATTGGTAATAAATGGGACTTAAATTATGCTGGATTCTGATATATATCGCAGTTAGCCAATTAGGTCCTCCCACTTCTTTGAATCAAATAACTTACACAATGTTTTTTGGGCTAATTATCTCAAAGTTTTCTCAAAACAATTTTTCAAACAATGTCATTTCATTTCATACATATTTCTGATGTTCTTAAGTGCTTTAATAACAGTGGGATTGACTCTGAACCTCAATCAGTTAAACACAAGGGGGTAATTTACTCTGGGATCTTTCATCTCTCTCTTGGGTAGTTGATTACAGCATGTCACAGCAGAGCGGGTACGAGCAGACATTGATGTGAAAATTGTGAGGAAATTAAAATGCTTACTGGTTTCAGTTCCATTTCAGTGATTCTCATACTTGTATGAGCAAAGACCAAATTATGTGCTGGATAATTTACCTCAATTTTGTCATTAATTTAAATAGATGACATGTTGGTTTCTTCCCTGGTGACATCGCCCTGACCTCACGGCTTGAGACCCGCTTCTCTGTGTTTTCATTCCTTCCCGCCATTTTAATTGGGCTCTCTGTTTTCTCAAGGTCAAATCTGGTCAAGCCCTCTCCGGAATCTGCGAGGGGTCCGAGGGCTACGCCTGAACTTTTGTACAAATCATTATAACATTGTGTCCTCTCCTTCAATTGCAACAAAGACAGAATCATGTGCAGATGGCCGATTTCAAGCTATTCAAACACACTGAATATAAATAGCAATAAAAGTTTTAAACATGAACATGATTTTTAAATGATTCTTTACCGACTGACCTCAAAGTTATTAAAGAGGAGCATTATTCTCCATAGGAATTTTTACAAAAGGGAAAAGCGGCAGGGTGTTGTGGAGACATATTAGTGATTCTAGCCCCTGCAGGTGCCCATGCAAATATAATACTTGGGTGTCTCAAACAATACTGGGTCGATTATCAGACCTTGCATGAAACCACACTGCTTGATACAGCAACACAGCGAGTCATTTAAGCAATTATGGCGGCACCAACACTTTGATCCAAGTTGAGTTAAATGCTATCCCTGCCTGGGATAACACTTCCTCTTTGCCTTGTGGGGCCCTCAAAACATTGAACTGCACAAGACAAAACTGCTCCACAAGCAAAACAGACTCTCTGGCGAGACAGGTTTCGAAATTGGTGGAAATATTTAAAATGTCCTATTACAAGCATTTACCGGTATATCTCAGGATAGGAGTGGCAATAGGTTTTAGCTGAGGGGGTCTTGGGACACTTTCTATCGGTCATTACAGTTTTTTCACTGATTCTGCACTTTGGTGAAGTCAAATCTGGGTCTAGCATGCTAAGTAACTGAGTATAATTATGTGTCGAGGGCTTGCATGTGTGTGGGGAGTTATCCAAGAAAAGTCGGCTCTTTCAAAGCAAAACATTAAACCAGTTTATGGCTGCTGTATTGCTAATCACGGATTGTGTCACTTAAGTACAACAAGGCTTTATAAAGGTCCTGGTTTGCCTGCTGAAAACCAGCATATAATGACAGCCTTCAGAGAAAACAGCTTTTAAAAGGGCACAAAACGTGGACATTAGTTTGCAGTACATGAACAGTCAACGGTCCATTCATTTATGAAATGGCTGAGGTCATGGAGACTCTCACCAAGTATGTACGGGGATATTTAAGATGTACCATGTTTGGCCAACATATACACTGTCATACTCTTGTAGTATTTACAAACAGAAATCTGCAAAACAGGTTTGAAATGACTTATGTTTGATGACTGGCCACATGGCATAATTATGAATAAATTTGTGTTAACTAGAGCATAACTTCCTCTTCACTCTGCCAGAATTTGAGGAGGGCTTTGTTCATGATATTTACTTATCCCAGATCATGTCACCCGGCCCTTCTTCACAAAGCTATGGAAACAAAGATATCTATAGGTGTGGCTTTATATTAATGAATCCTGACCATTTTTCAGGTCAATGCTCCTGAGAGAACCAGTTGTCCTCATCCTGAAAAAGCTACTTGAACACGTGTGCAATATCTTTTGAATATAAAATCATGGCAAACTGAGATGTCATGTGATCAAATTGTGATATTTCAAAGGAAGGGCAATTTTCTGCATCCTGCGGAAGATAATTGTAGAAAATCACAAAAGGCAGGTACCAGATAATAGTTCTAAGTGTATAGCCGCATCAAAAACGTGAGTTGGAGAGAAAACTTAATTGTCGTGCCCCGGGTGTAGTGGCTGGCAAGCCGCTGTAGATATTGTCAACAAATGTGGAAAATTACTCACAGATCGCACCCAGTAAAATATGCAATTATAGAGGCAGAAAAGTATGTAACTTAGTGATAATGTTGCCCCTGAAAACAACCCCACCACCTGAGTATTATTATCCTCTCAAATGTTTTACCTGGATGATTTTAATAAGTAATCTGTCACAGGTTGTCTCAGCTGAAGTGTCCCATCTAAAAGTTCTTTATGTTCTGTGAATTAATACTTATGGCGACACCCTATGAGTTAATAACTTTCATAGAGAGAAATGTTTGCTTTTCTCATGGGCCGGCAAATAAACCGTCAGTGCACATGCACTTGATGAACTATCTTAATATACAATTATAGACTGGCTTCAATCTGTGCACATTACATTTCATTACAGACCTATAAATAAGACACCATGCTTGTTAGACAAAAAAACAAATGAAAGACTTGGGAAACAAGCTTGTCATGAACGATCAGATGTCTGGTGAGATCATTTCTAAAAAAAATATGCATTAACGTGTTAAACAACAAGTCTGAATATTTCAAAAGTAGAAATATGATCTGAGAACATAATGGACATTGAAGATATGATTTCTGTAGCTTAATAAACTTGAAGTAATCACAAGCCTCTACATCTGTCATAACTTTCATAAAAGTAGAGGTGTTTCTGCAGTCAACTTCTCTCAAATTCCTCTTTTGAAAAAATGGGATCAAGTTTCAAATCATAAGGGAACTTACAGGTCTTCATTTAAAGAACAAATGATCATCATATACCGACATATATAAGCATTTGTTTTTGAAATTAAGGTTAAATTCAAACAATGGGCAATAATTCACACCAAAAATATTCTTGTAGAAATAAAGAAAGAAATTATCACATTTCTAACACATCAAACTTGTAATGATTTTTTAATCAGCATACACCAAAAAGTCATGTTAATTAAGAATGAATCATAAAATGCCTTGTATTTATATAAAAGTATTTACATAGTGTAACCTGTGTTTCCCCATCTCCCTATTGTCTGCCCTATTGTCTGCCTGCTTCTATCTCCCCATCCCTCTCCCTATTGTCTGCCTGCTTCTATCTCCCCATCCCTCTCCCTATTGTCTGCCTACTTCTATCTCCCCATCCCTCTCCCTATTGTCTGCCTGCTTCTATCTCCCCATCCCTCTCCCTATTGTCTGCCTGCTTCTATCTCCCCATCCTTCTTCCTGTTGTCTGCCTGCTTCTATCTCCCCGTCCCTCTCCCTATTGTCTGCCTGCTTCTATCTCCCCATCCCTCTCCCTATTGTCTGCCTGCTTCTATCTCCCCATCCCTCTCCCTGTTGTCTGCCTGCTTCTAACTCCCCATCCCTCTCCCTATTGTCTGCCTGCTTCTATCTCCCCATCCCTCTCCCTGTTGTCTGCCTGCTTCTAACTCCCCATCCCTCTCCCTATTGTCTGCCTGCTTCTATCTCCCCATCCCTCTCCCTATTGTCTGCTTACTTCTATCTCCCCATCCCTCTCCCTATTGTCTGCCTGCTTCCATCCCCCCATCCCTCTCCCTATTGTCTGCCTGTCTCCTCATTTTTGACCTCTACTTTCTTTATTTCTCCCCAATCTCTGACCTTTACTTTCTTTATCTCTCCCCATTTTTTTACCTTCACTTTCTGCCTCTTTCCCCATTCTTTTACTTTCACTTTCTCCTCATTCTTTGATCTTCTCGTTGTCTCCCCATTTCTGGTGTCACTGTCCTATCACTGTGTTGTCCCTAACAATCTCTCTATCTCCCTATTTCTGTCTTTATGAGATACTGACAGAAGCTATCCCACTCTCTGCCTCCGTCACACTCTCCCCATCCCTGATGAGGCAATTTTTCATCCCCTAATGAATCAATAGCTCATACTTATCGCCACTAACCTCTGCTCTAGCCTTAATTACCACAACAACTATATGAATTGCACGCTCTTTCTATCTGCTTTGCTGAATGCATTATTTATGTGCACAGATTAAAAGGCAATCAAAACATTTAACCTCATATGGCGTTTTATGTAAATCAAACTTTAATGCTCTGCCTCAATTTTTATGACTATCTGCTCCATCTTTAAAACAGATAACGCTCCTCCACAGCGTGATCAAATAATTATGTAATTAATGACTTAATCCCCCCATTTTCAGCGAGCGTTTCTGGGCTCAATGATTTGTGAGGACATAATCCAGTGGTTACAAAACAAAATGGTTTTCAATTTCACAGAATTCTGCCAGAATCCATCAAACTAGTCTGTTGAATCGCAAGCCCCTTGAGGACTTTTATCTTGCCTATGTGCAAGCAGCATTTTTCCGTTGGCATCTTAATTTTCTGAAATTTACTACCAATTGAGATAAAATCGGAGAAGTGCAAATTTGTGATAGAACTGGGACAGTGAATAAGGAATGATCCCTGGATTCTAATGCAGGAACTCCATGTTTCTTTATTGTAGCACAATGAGTCATAATTCCCCTTATTATCACTCACTTTTGTTTACACCTATTGTTATGCATCCAAATGAATTTCACACAGCTAAGAATTAACTCCAGAAAAAATGCTGTCTTTGACACCATGTGTTTCATTTAAAATCACTTTTCACCTCCTCTGAAAAAAATCTCAAGGCGCAGAGGAGTAATTGATTATTTTTAATAATCCTAAGTACTGTCATTGTCAGAATTTAGGGGCGGCAAAACCATATCCATCTTGCTTAATTACCCAAATGGCATGGATGATTAAAGTTAATGACAATTAAAATGAAATTATTGTTCTCCCTTGCGAGGAATAAGGAATCTTTTAAGCTTGTCCCCTGAGTTTGATAACACTACCCACTCTTCATTATCAAGAGTGAGTGCTGGAAAATGGAAAGAGTCGAACAATTCATAATTGTTATGAATTTCTTCACCTAATACAAGGACTTGTATGAATATTTATATTCATTCAAGAACTGTCAGCTCTCTTTTTTCTCAAAAGTTATGCAATTGTAGCCATTTATGGCCTGACAATCAACAACAAAGCGGTTCATCTCCCGGATTCAGGGCATGAATATTCATGAAGATTTTCTCTATTACTTTTTAATTACTTGTCAAAATCAAGCCCCAATTCAAGATTTTCTTAGCTGATATCCATATTAATGTATTTAAAATCAAAATTAAAGCTTAAAGCAAGAAGTTGATAGAATTTCCAATGATGCAATCAAAGACTAACCAAAAGATTTGCCATGCATATTACTGAAATGGAAACAATAAAGGCAAAAAAACCTGCTTGAATAAAGAGAGAAGTGGACACTGCTCTACTGCATCACATCAAGTTGACAATGTGAGTTTAAAGAAGACTATAATGAGCTTATAATATGCTTAAGAAATAAAATGACTCTAGCTGTCAGAGTTGTCAAAAACACAAGGTGGCAGCACAACACCAAACTAGTGCCATCTAGTGCATAACTTCATGTCAATCCTTGTTTTCAATAATTTTTAATATATGGAAAAATTGTTTGCATTGTGGTATTTACAATAATCTGTTGATATGTACAAATGTTTAAATAAAATTCAATTCTAAAAAAAGGTCTGCCAATAAGGCTATTATTTTACAAAATATTTCAACCTTGATAACATCAACTTTGTTATGAATGACACATCCAGAAATGATAAAAATTCCTTACATTTGAGCATCAACTGTTTGCATTGGCACTGGTTTGAGAATTTTGTGATTCAGGAATAATTAAAACATTTCCCACATCTGTAGGGGACCACAATGCTGGCTGAATTGTTTTATTTAACATTATCTATAAGGGACAGCTGAGGTGATAAACACAACCACAATGCTCCGTGTCCATAACAGATGTTGGTACTACATTTCAAATTATATTTTGTGATGCTAATGTCACAATAAAGCTCACACCGAACATACATGTCATTGACCTTAAACCTGACCTTTCTCCGGATTTTGACCCATGTAGAGGTTATTTCAATAGGGTCATAACGTTTATATGATCTATACTTGCCTAAGCTAAATACAAATATTTTGTGGCAGGCATTAATATAGATGTAGAATATTGAAATTTGTCAAAGAAGTAAAATAATGTTGAAATCATGAGTGTACATATTATTTTAATGAAATGTTAAATACTCTGGTCGATATTTATCTGTCTTTTTCTCAATTTTGTCAATTTAGCTTCATCTTGAATCCACCTGGTGTTCAAATTTAAATTAAGACTCTTTCCAGTTCTTTTTTGGCTGTGTAAATATGCCAACATGGGCCAGACAGAAATTGTTGGTTTGTGTTCACCACTTCTCAATTTCTCAAGCATTTCCAACATATCCTGTGAAAACAATCATAACATCTTTGTAAGAAACTTGCAATTTCTTCTCATGAAATAACCTGTGTACTTTTGTATATACAGGTGACAGGTGACATTCATCAATAGTCTGGAGTGTGGGGTGCTTACCGGCCGGTCCCACCTCAAAACAGTGGACTGGGCTATCGCAGTGACACCTGGTGGACACTATACACACAACAATGAGCTGATATTATATTGTGACAGATACATAGATTATGCAAGTATGGTCAGCACAATGGCATCTTATCCCTTCTGTAGATTCTCCAGAAAATACAATGTCGAAGAGACAAAGAGATAAGGAAACAATATATTCCTTAATATCCCACCAATCTCAAGCACACTGCTCAATATGACTTCATTTTAATCTTAATCAGTTTATGTAGAAATGAGCAAATGAGAAGATGTTTATCCTCCACCATCCAGAAACATCAAGTTTGTTTGCACATAAAGTATTCCGGTTGCTCTGAATGTCTTTTAACTGGTGCTTTACATGAGAGGGAAGTGGGGGGAGTGGATAATCCTTTAATTTGGCTGAGTTTTGATCATTTCAGCAGCATTAGTATTGTCGTGTGGCTGCGGGTGTTGAGAGAGAGCAGTCGGCTTGCAAGTCAGTATCGAGGTGGAAATCTCGGTTCTCCAATGGGCCATTGATGACACTGAGAAAATTGCTGTTTGTTGAGCGTTATCCGTGTGGAATGGTGCGGAGCCTGCGCTGCATACCAAGTGATGTTAGCAGCCGCGGGAGAGAGGCACTGCTGAGGAGGCAAACGTCTGCCTCACCGTTTACCACTTGTACAAGAGGCACAGATGCCATGGCAACATGCAGGATTTGTACATTGGCCATTGGAGGAGATTTTTTACTCATCATGGTATATGTTTGCCTCAATCCTACAGTAATCTGCCAATTACAGAAATGTGCGTCCGAAACTGATGACACTCGTTCAGCCAAATCTGCACTCTCAATCCGGAGCAAGGATAGGGGCGGATTGGGCCTGTCATATCAGACCAAGGCACAACAGCCCCCATGCCGGACATCCAAAACACTCCTATAATACTCCACAAAATGGCCATATCTCACAAATCTGTTCATGAAACATTCACACTGCAAAGGTCACATGACCAGCTGAGTGCAAAACAAATATCACATGATACCATAAAAATTAAAATATATTCATGTATATATATATATATATATATATATATATATTTGTAAATATATATATATCTATATAAAACTATATTTATATATACATGTCTATATTGTCATCTACTGTAAAAAATTTAAAAAAAACAAAGCTTCAGCATGATGTTCAATATAGTGTCTAGTCCATTGCAGATATCATGATATATTCTCATTCTGATATAATATATATATCTCTGATATACAGACAGCATGTGGGAAATGATCTGTTCACTGACTCACAACAAACAAAACAAAATATATAAAAATAAAACATCACATTTTTCCAATTACACATCTTATTTTATGTGAGTTTAGTTAAGATGTTCTCAAAGTGTAAAGTATGACTCTTAACTCCAGGTCAAATCATATCAATGTGTATTAAGATGTTCTGGTTCAGTTAATTCTACCACATGCTCTCAATATTTCTACCATGTGCTTACCCTGACTTTCTATTCAGGAACACATGATCCACAGATGGCAGCACCAGTCAAATTTCTAAGAACAAATGAACAACAAAGGAACATATCAACATGAATTAAACAACTTGAATACGTCAGTGTCCGGACAGGCCAATCAACACCGACCTGTCTCCATCTTTTCCAATTTCATAGATCAAAATTATCTTTCCTTCACTTCGACCAAGATAGTGCGATGTATATCCTTGGACATCTTAAACATAGTGATGAATAATTTGGTGTTAAATGAAGCCTTTTTTCATCAAGATATGGCCCATACATTTTGCCGGCACTTTAGTCCCCATCATGACGATGCAAATACTGTCATCTGGTGGATTTTCATATCTCAGACATGATCATAAAATGTCCGATTTTACAGGTTTTTCAAACATTAAAACTTCATCAAATGCACCAGAAAGCAAAAGTTATTCTGATATCTATATTTTTCGACAACAAGGTCATTTGCTTGAATGAGACGCATATCGATAATATCTCCACAACAAATAGACTTTGAGAAAAAAAAAGAATTCAAGCAAGTTCAGCTACAACCCTGAGTCAAACCTTGAGCACTTAACAAATAGTCCAATTAAACCTTTGGATTCAAACATGGTGGTTGACTTTAATGTTGAAACTAGTTAAAGCATTGCTGTCATCTAGTGGATGTAGAAGTTAGGTAAAGCATTACTGCCATCTAGTGGATTTAAAGCCAACATGTAAAAGAAACAACCAAGAGAAACATTTCTTTCATAATCCTTTCCTTTCTGATTTTGTTCTTCAGAACTGCTGTCGCTCCTGGCCCTCACATATTCGGGGATATATCATGATACAGGTACACCTATTAGACATAATACGGTATTGTCTATGTGATGGATGGGATATGGTTCAGGCTCTACTACAATGAATTATACAGTATTATGTAAGAAAGGGATATTCCAGCCTTCAGGTTCAATTATTAGATATAGTAAGGTCTTGTGAATCTGGTTTTGTGAATCTGGATATATGATGGTCCATCTTGTCTTTAAGCAAGATAAAATATGGTTTTAGTTAACTCTTAGATAAAACAATGGCTTTGGCTATGTGAGAAATGCATTGGGGATTCAATTAGATTATATGTAAGTCTTGCATATGAAGGGACAATCCCTGGCAGGAGATGGTCAAAGCTCGACTCTTAGATATAATACGGTGTGGAGTATCTGAGGAACGTGACATGGACCTGCACACCATGCCTCCTGCAGCTGAGAGAGCAGGTGCCACTACAAGGTCCTACCTGCCCCAGTGTGGAGCGTCCAGTGTCACATAGGGCCACTATTCTATCTTACCTGCTGTCAGGTAGGGTGGTGCGGGTAGCACCTGCAGGGGATCATGGGTATTGGGTTGGTGTTGGGCATTTGTTGGCCGGTGCGTTGGTGATTGTTTTGTCGCTGTGGGTGTGGGAGACTATCACCGTCAATAAGCATTGGAATTGAACAGTTCTCTGCCAATGAAGACGTATGTGACTGCAGGGATTGTGCTACCCGGCCCAATGGCTGAATGGCCCAGGGGCTACCACCTTTCTGTGGCTGGCAGTTAGACCTAATAGCACCCAGATAGACCTTATAGACCTCTCCCTGGTGGCCACATTACAGGCACACAATAGAGCTTTATGCTACAAAGCGTTACATGCTGATCACAGTGATATTTCCCAACATGCACTCCAATCGTATCCCATCTTCTATCAATCTTTTACAGACTTTTTCATATTTTTGTAATCAGACTGTCAGTGGTCTGTGCAATGGGTTTTATGGAGAAAAGATAACAGCACTTCCATACATTTCATTTATTGCGATGCAAGAAAATTGCCCTTGACATGCTCATTTTGATAAATAACAAAGCCCTAAACCAAAGGAATTTGTGCTCATGAGTCATGGTGATTTGAGATGAGTCTATGGTCAGCCTGGACAGTGGCCACCACAGCTGGCTCAGAGGGCATTAAGAATATCCTTCCCCGTAACAAGCTCAAACACAATAGATACAAACAAATAGCAAGATTAATGGCACAAAAGATATCAACTCAAAATGGCACAAAGAAAGCACAAAATGGGAACTCATATCACTCGTCTCGGATGGTTTTTTTGTGTTTAAGATATCTTGAAAAGGCTTATTCAAACTGTTTTTAAAAAACATATTTTGTTGAAAGTAACATAAAAATTAATATTAATATGTCATCCAGTTTCTTGATTTTCCTTTCAAATGCTCCCAAAACATCCATAAATATGTTAGTAATAAAGTGACATATATCTTTTCTTCGATTTTCTTCAACCAACTTTCAGCCATCTTGATTTTGTTGCTTTCACAAACACAAAAGGTGCAAATGCTTTCACCACTCTCCCCTATTCAACTTTTTAATCCCCCATGACTGTTTTTTAATCTAGTGTTTCGCCTCCAAAGTCAGGTATATTCACTTATGGAAAAAATACTTTATGCCATAAAGGGAGACAGGAAAAGATGAAGTGAAAATGACATTAAAGCCAATCAATGGAACAAGTATTCATTCTTCCTCAAGCTTTAAAGATATAAGACATATACAGCAGTAACTTTTTAACACTAACTGCAGACAATAAATATCTCCTTTTGTTTTTGATGATAACTCACAAATCAGGTCTTATTTAAAGCAACTCATATAAAATTACAAAATAAGACGACACCAGGAAGAAGGAGAAGAATGAAACGCAAAAAAAGGTGATCATTTCATCTCTTATCCGGGAGATAAGTCATTATTTAAGAGATTGCAGAGATTCTTGCAAGATGTTGCTGAGCTGCCTTAGTGTATGGGAGTGATTGTTGCTGTGACAACCGAGGCTGATTGAGGAGAGGGGACCAGGGGGAAGACGGGGGACAAGACAATGCTTAATTACCACCTGCTTGCTGATGACAAGAATCAGACCCCTTGTAAAACAAGCCTCCTCCACTCCACTATCATTGCCTGTAATCACTTCATCTCGGGGGACATTATTTCTGACATTTCTCAGCCACTCAGAGCCTTCTGAAAACAATTGCGAATTATGAGAACTTAATTACTGAGCATGTGGCCCATCAGAGTGAGGGGAAACTGTGTATGAAATTAGCAATAATGAAGCGTAATGAGGTCAGAGGTCGCTGATGCTCCACATACACCACGTATTTGTAAGCAGAATTATACTGTCAAATCTTTCTATCCTCTCCATCAGTCTCACAGGAAGGAAATCATGCACCAAAATAATTCTATTGAATAATGAAATACAAAGAAATCATGCAGCAGAATTATTTGATTGAATAACAAAAAGAAATATATCATGCACCAAAACAAAATAATTCTACTGAATCATAAAATAGAATGAAATCATGCACCAAAATAATTTATTTCATTGAATAATAAAATAGAATAAAATCACGTACCAAAATAATTTATTTCATTGAATAATAAAAGAGAAAGAAATCATGCACCAAAATAATTTATTTCATTGATTAATAAAATAGAAAGAAATCATGCACCAAAATAATTTCAATGAATGATAAAATAGAATTAATAGAATCAATGGTCAAGTAAAACAAGGTGAAGATGAGATTAATCTCCTCTAAGTGACAGAAGAAGAGAGTACAAGTCCGGAAATATTCACCTGGAACAACAGGGGAAAAGGTCATTCTGAACACCACACAAAAAGGCCATCCCGAACATCACCCAAAAAGGTTTACAGTCTGCATCAATCATGATACATTAGTCAATTAAAAGAAAGTATATAAAAGTGTATGAGTTGCAAAGAGCTTGTTTCTCTTTCATCATCTGCTTTAGTTATGTATGATACATTATGAGAAGAAATCACAACATACATCAGTCATGATATAAATGTGCAGATATTCAGCGTGCATCATTTATGATACGAAAGTAGATTGAGAAAATTAAGTGAGCAGTCCACATTTCTTATGAGAAATGTAGATTGTACCCCAATACACAGTGTATATACAGATATGATACATGAGTCAATCAATATTCAATAGAACATATATACAGTGTGCATCAGATATGATACATGAGTCAATCAAGAGACAATATATACAGTGGGTATTGGATATGAAACATGAGTCAATCAAGAGAACGTACATACAGTGTATATCAGATATGATACATGAGTCAATCAAGAGACAATATATACTTGGGGATCAGATATGATACACGAGTCAATCAAGAGACAATATATACAGTGGCTATTGGATATGAAACATGAGTCAATCAAGAGAACGTACATACAGTGTATATCAGATATGATACATGAGTCAATCAAGAGACAATATATACTTGGGGATCAGATATGATACACGAGTCAATCAAGAGACAATATATACAGTGGCTATTGGATATAAAACATGAGTCAATCAAGAGAACACATATACAGTGTGTATCAGATATGATACATGAGTCAATCAAGAGAACATATATACAGTGGGTACTGGAGATGAAACATGAGTCAATCAAGAGAATGTATATACAGTGGTTATGATAGAGACAACGACACTCTCCTCCTTGTTCAGATCATTAACACACAGATACAGACTTCTGTCCCAAATCAATTGACACCAGGGTCCGACACTTAGGAGCTCGGCAGGGTATTGGCTCCAATTTGCCCCTTGAGAAAAGTCACAAATGAGCTCTTGTGCCTCGGCAATGAAAGTCGTCAAACCACTCTAACACAATATGTGCAGCAGATAAATTTATAATTGCGCATTTTAGTGCGGCCATTATTCTAATTTGGTTACCGCTCATCACTGAACTGAGTGGGTGATTCTGTTACTGGGCGAGAATTGTGAAATTAACATGAAGATTCACGTTTGGCCACAAGAGGTAATTCTTGGGTAGAAAAATGGCCAGCTGATTGAAACATTGTTCTTCAAACTGCATTTTCTAATGAAGAAGCGAGGGACGGAGGAAGACGGGCAGAAGGCAGGGAGAAGGCAGTAATCAGGTCTATAAGAGAATACCAGCAAATTGTCCTTATGGTGGAGGGCATCAGCGGACGTAATTATGGCCCATTTTACAAGGCAGTTTCTTTCATTAATTCTTCAGGGTCACTGCCTCACGGTGGGAAGAATTTCAAAGACTTCTGCTGCTACTGTTGCTGGATGGTAAATTGTAAATAATTCACATGTGCCATAATTGCGGCCCATTTTTGACGGCTGCTTCTTACCACATTCCCTTCAATTTTGCCTCGTTCTGGCTGGCGACATGGAGAGCAACTGGGAGGGGTATAGTTACACGATGCTAATGAAAAACTGGGGTAATTAGGAGAAAAGTAAGAGTGCTGTTATATGGCTAATTAGTGGAGTCTTCTTGCGGCAACCAGGAAGCATGTCACCCAGTCAAGAGCCTATCACAACTTAATGAAGAAACACTCTCTTCATACTTTTTCTATGGCCACCAATTAAGGACCTCATATCACTCAATTGCTGTCTGTCTAATATTTCAAACAGGCATCTGGGTTTTGTTTGTAACAGAAAGACATGTTAATTGTGCCCAATGTTATTGATTTGAGGCAAAAATCGGGCTATTATGATCCAATCCATGGCAAATCTAACACCTAAACTCCACAGAAAGGCTTTTAAGATGCCAAATCTGAAAGATTAGGGAGCTGTTGTGAAGTACATACAGTGAGACGACCTTTATGCTGAGTAAAAGGGATTAAATATTGTATTATACACACTCATGTAAGAGTAGCAAATGGAAGGCATTCATTTACACAATGTGCCAGCGGTGCCAGCATTTCTTACTTGACACTCGCTAGATATTCATGATTGACTGCTTCGTGGTACAAAGAAAGTCAGAAATGTCCATTACAAGCAGTGCAACAATTATAACAAAGGCAATGTTTGCCTTGTGCTTGTATGATCTCATCTCACGACGTACATCCAACGTATCATGCCCTATATAGGCATAGCTCTCTCACGGCCTTCATACAAAAGATAACTCCATACCCCAAATGTACTGTTTAGTCATTAATACCCCATATACAGTGGTTAATGTTTCACACCCGACATGTCTTTCTCATGGCTTTCATTCCCAAGTTAGATAGTTTGGGCTAAATACCCCAAATATATAGTTTAGACTTAAATACCCTAAATATAATATTTATTCCTTAATACCCAGCATACAATAGTTCATTTTCAACACCCTTAACATATATATACAATCAAAAAATGCAAATACTTTGCTAGCCTCTATTTTGTATCCTTGACCTTGATCAATTTCTGATACTATAGTTTTGGATTATCTTCAAAAACTGTGTACAACAGGATGTGAACAACAGGAAGTGTACAACAGGATGTGTTCCACAGGACATGTTTAACAGGAAGTGTACAAGATGGCATCTGGCATTCATCCTTAGGCTGGCTCTGCCTAACATCAAATTTTATTTGATAACAAAAGTGTAGTCAGCTTGTCTTTATCATATAATTGTGCAAGCTGTTGCATGTAGGAGAATCTTGCCCTCTGATATACTGTAGACACAAGGCCTCACTATATTCACTCAATCTCAACCTCCACAATCATCTTAGTCCTCATCTTTACTTATTTTCAATATGTGCATCACTTATTTTCTCACATTATGAAAAATATTTGAAACTTTACAACCCCAACATGAACATTGTAATGGTACACAATCACACTGAAACTCACAGGATAATTCTATGTTTTCATGTTATTGAAAAAAATATAGGGTTTGACATATCCCACAGATGGAGAGACTTCACTGTAAAGCAAGAGGCATCCCAGGAAACCCCTATTGCCAAGTTATGATGCTTGGCAGTGATAATGAAATGATACTCTTCATTTGTATGACTTATTTTGAATCAGAGAAAAAATTTCAACTCAACAACTTTTTTGTTTAACTCATTAAACAGTAACTTGAGTGGAAAAATCAGTGCGAACTAAAACCTTGATTGAAATGTATATTTGTGATACATTTTATTTGAATATATGTGAATCTTCGATAAGACTCTATTTGACATGTCCAGGGTACATTTGTAACATGGTATGGGATATGTAACATGGTGGGATATGTAACATGGTGGGATATGTAACATGGTGGGATATGTAACATGGTGGGATATGTAGCATGGTGGGATATGTGACATGGTGGGATATGTGACATGGTGGGATATGTGACATGGCGGGATATGTGACATGGTGGGATATGTGACATGGTGGGATATGTGACATGGTGGGATATGTAACATGGTGTGATATGTAACATGGTGGGATATGTGACATGGTGGGATATGTAATATGGTGTGATATGTGACAAGGTGGGATATGTGACATGGTGGGATATGTAACATGGTGGGATATGTAGCATGGTGGGATATGTGACATATGGTGGGATATGTGACATGGTGGGATATGTGACATGGTGGGATATGTGACATGGTGGGATATGTAACATGGTGGGATATGTGACATGGTGGGATAGGATATGTGACATGGTGGGATATGTAGCATGGTGGGATATGTGACATGGTGGGATATGTGACATGGTGGGATATGTGACATGGTGGGATATGTGACATGGTGGGATATGTAACATGGTGGGATATGTGACATGGTGGGATATGTAACATGGTGGGATATGTGACAAGGTGGGATATGTAGCATGGTGGGATATGTGACATGGTGGGATATGTAACATGGTGGGATATGTAATATGGTGTGATATGTGACATGGTGAGATATGTAGCATGGTGGGATATGTGACATGGTGGGATATGTAACATGGTGGGATATGTAATATGGTGTGATATGTGACATGGTGAGATATGTAGCATGGTGGGATATGTGACATGGTGGGATATGTGACATGGTGGGATATGTAACATGGTGGGATATGTAACATGGTGGGATATGTAATATGGTGTGATATGTTACAAGGTGGGATATGTGACATGGTGGGATATGTAATATGGTGTGATATGTGACATGGTGGGATATGTGATATGGTGGGATATGTGATATGGTGGGATATGTGACATGGTGGGATATGTGACATGGTGGGATATGTAATATGGTGTGATATGTGACATGGTGGGATATGTGATATGGTGGGATATGTGATATGGTGGGATATGTGACATGGTGGGATATGTGACATGGTGGGATATGTAATATGGTGTGATATGTGACATGGTGGGATATGTGACATGGTGGGATATGTAATATGGTGTGATATGTGACATGGTGGGATATGTGATATGGTGGGATATGTGATATGGTGAGATATGTGACATGGTGTGATATGTGATAAGGTGGGATATGTAGCATGGTGGGATATGTGACATGGTGGGATATGTAACATGGTGGGATATGTAACATGGTGGGATATGTAACATGGTGGGATATGTAACATGGTGGGATATGTAGCATGGTGGGATATGTAACATGGTGAGATATGTGACATGGTGAGATACCTAGCCCAGGGTGAGGCACATATTACACACAGTGAAGGTTACCACATGCACACAGAGAGGGCTCTGCCTTACAGACTAATGACTTGAAATGAGGCAGCAGATAATCACCTGAATTAGCCATGATCAAGGCCTGTCCATGTGAAAATCACAGACTTACCCAGTAACCATGGAGATCAGCTGTGTCAGGACCACACAGAAGGGCATCTGGCTTCATATGTCTTGGTCATGTGACCGCTATTGTCTCTCAGGGGAGGTGCCGCCTCATAAAACAGATATTACCTTAATTTCAGTCTGGTATGTGTTGCAGTCACCATAATCATGACTGGGTTCATTACAAGTACCTGTATAATGCTGAAATGGGAACATCACAACGATTCCTTGGATATATATATATATATATATATATATATATATATATATATATATATATATATTTCATATTTATGGTTTTTTTTACATATTGTTTAGAGAGAATATGGCAAAAAGGTCCCTGATTGTGACATATTACAGCATGGATGGATGGCTTTTGACTTTTGTGACCAACTTTGCCTTATGAGGAAGTGGGGCGACAGGCAGGCAATATGTGTATATTAGAGCAGATAGCAAGTCTCTGTGGGCAGAATCACCAAATTATATTACGTCTCACATATCCAAATTGCATGTTCTGACTCCTCTCCAAGCTTCTTTCATATATGACCTATCATGTGAAAATTTTCAATTATATTCTCAGCCAATGATCACTGACCACTGAGTCTAATCATTTCATTTTTTACTTCAATATCTATATATACATATATATATCTCTTATGTTCACACCAAGACACAGGCCAGAGAAAACCCGAATCAGGGAGGAGTATTTTGCATGCATCTTTATGAAAGCAATACCCCCCTAGGTATGAGTGTGGGCTGCCCAAGTTGGATTAGCACAGTGGCTAACGAAGGCTGCATGACACCATCGCCATTGCGGCCTCTCTCTGTCTGACCCCGCCCGACCCTGCGTTACTTAGCGTCAATCGAAGCCGTGTGGATTATGTGGTGTCAATACAGCTCTTTGTAAAGGCTAAGTTTAGAAACGCCCAGACTGCGTCTGTTATTATAATTCTCTATAGGAATGTAAGAAAATGTTGCAGAAGGCACAAAATATGTCACCCCCTTCTTGTCATTTTCTTCAATATTTCCTTTTTGTCTGTGATCTTGATTCAGTGGGAAAATATTACATTTAGAGTATATATGTGTATATGGAGGATATAAAGTGGGTCAGGCAGAAAAGAAGAATACAATACTGGTGGAGCAAGACAGAGGATAATCAGAGGGGACATCAGTCACTGGGAATGAAAGATGAGCAAAGAAATGTATCTAATGTCATAATATGAAAAGCCAATGTCAGCAAAGCCGTACACAGATAGAGGTTGATAATAGACAGGGTGGATAGGATGACTCTATGTACTTCATTAGTAAAAAGACAATTTGGAGGATTTTTGCTTTTTTGGCTCTTCAGGAAGTCACATGGGCCCTTAGGTCAAGGTCTTGTTCAACTAAATACATATGACAGGAAGCCCTTTATTAGACGGTTGCTGAGGATTTAAAAAAAAGGTCAATTACTGATTGTGTAAATATCTTACCCGATTCTTCCTGAACAGTGATAAGTTGGTAGGCTGTCACCACATTTCATAGATAATCTGTAAATGAGAAAGTACATAAATAAAACTATTTTAAATTGCACTTGCTCACAAGAGAAAAAGTGCAATAAGAGTGCCATAGTGACTTGTGAAGAGACACACAGACCATCACTGATGTGATAATAACCACATAAAAATTTATTATATTTAAATAATAACATGAAAATTTATTATATTTAAAGAAAGCTTTATAGTTTGTTAGAATTATATTCAAATTATATTTTGTTAAAACCATATTCAAACAAATGAATAATGAATATCTGAAGATGGTTGATTTGAACTTAACACCGAGCTATAATATCTCAGGAAAAAAAAAAACAGATTTTGTTATAAAGTTTACTGGGGACCCTGAAGAATTAGGATGAGCAAGTGATGATGTATTTTGTGTGTCACGTGTTGTCTCATCCACAAGGCAAAGGAAGCAATTGTCAGTGATCAAAGCACACCTAATCGCTTTGCATCCTTTATGACGCCACAAAAGACGTTATGATTAGGAATCTCCACGCTGACTTGGACTTCTGCTTTTACAAAATGTGCTTGCTTGATACATAAATTAGCTATTTGTCTCTACAAGCCATTGTATAACTATAAAGATGAGGTAATTATACACACAATAAACCTGTTCAGCATCGCTTTCCTCTTCCATGTTCTTAAAGAATGGAACAATAGATACCAAAGCATCATAATTATATCTAGTCAATTTAACCCATTTTGCTGCTATTAAATCCCGCTACTTTTAGCTTCGCTTCTTCATAAGCATGGCAAACTTTAAAATCAATGGTATTTATGGAAGATTTCACTAGGCAATGATTTGTTTGGAAACGCCCTCTAAACTGGGCCGCTATCTTTGCTGATGCACAGTAGGGTACCAGTTTAGCTGTCTCCATAGAATCGCCATGACTACTGTAATTCTGACCTGCATGCTTTAATGTCTTTCCTACCTTAATTGCAGGAGAGTTCCTGTATCGAAACCAAACTTGATATATGAGTGTTTCCCAGTTTGTGCAAACAACACGAAAACAATGACAAAACGGTAATGCTATAGAGTCTAACAATAGCCAAGTCTATTATGTCAATGATCCTCAGATTATTTTAATGTGGCCGACATGGAAACCACTTATTTCTGTTCTAATGATACTTTCCAACTCTTTTTTTTTTGTCTTTGTTCTTCCTGATCATTTTTCTCTTTCCAACCATTGATATACAAGATACTTTACCTAATATATCACAATAACTTAATTACTGAAAAAAGCTAAACCTTACATAAAGGTCACCCATCTCAGAGATAAAAGTCTCAGCTGCTTAAAAAAATAAAACTTAATGAATTATTGTCATACCAAAGATTTCACTTTTCAGTTATATCAAAATCAATGTTAGAGTGACGTTCACATCAAAGGTTATGTTCAGTATAAATTAACACCCTGAAGCAGTGACAAAGGCGCCGTCAATGCTCAGATATAGATCCAGGGAGCAGCGTGTAATTAATGACACTTAAACATTGCGAGCAATTGAGGTGATATTACAGCATGCCATGTTACGCCAAATATATCTGCACTCTATGACCTCACCCATTCTAATATCGACTAAACATCCACATTTTCGAAAACATGCCAACACAAAAACAGACTTATGGAATTATCACGTTGTGAATTGCCATTCGATCTCTGATAGTGAAAACTAGAATGCTGCAATCTATCAACTCTAACCATCTGTCAGAACAATACAATTCCCCTAAGGTGCCTCTGATTCTCCGGTGCAAAGGTAACTTTCTGAATTACCAAAGTATTATGCAAAACTATACCCACATCAAACCCAAATATCCAGCCATTTTTTTATTAATCGTCCGAATTATTTTTTTCATCTGCCGGTGAGTGTATTACTCAAGTTAATGTAAGACTGACTGACATGGCCTTTCGGGCAAATCTTCTAGTTGACACCGCCTCATCAATCAATGTTTTAATGTTAACCCCCTCTGTCTTAAAGGTCATTGAGTTAACTCTGTCAGTGCCATTATGCACATCATAGTCACATTTTAAATATCATTCCAGTATTCTTATGTATTAACACATTCCAAAACAAAATGGATTTTTTTAAGTGAAAAGAACAAACCTTAATGTCTGTAGGCTGTATTACATTTATTCAGAATCACTTAAAATGCACTTAGAATGCACTTAGAATGCACTTAGTTATGCATATAGTCTGAGAAAAATGTCAGGCATTGCCATGATTTACATGAATTATGGCATTCAAAAGGTTTTCTATCGTGAACTCAGTTACCTAGAAATTTTAAACAAAGATCAAGTTCTGTGAAACTCGTGATGTTTTCATATAATTCATCCTGTTTGATGAATCAAGGTTTACTTATCCTTAATGATCTCTGGAGCTTTATAAAGGGGCAGTTGCAATAAACTGGCAAATGCCATATACTATTGAAAAAAATTCTTATGTTTATTTGTCTTTTACTTTTTTGGGTCTATGTACACATTTGAGCACAATTCACACAACTCTTACAATCAAACTACATATCAAAATAGATTTACACATTAAACAAGGAATTTTACACAGTAGAAGAAATAAAATTGATAATGAAGTGGTGTAAAATGTTGACTTCAGAAATACAATAAAATTTAAAATAATTGCACATGAAATTGGTTTGATTATAATAAAAAGCATGTTTAGAATAAAGGGAGGCATATAATTTTAATACAGTGTATTTTAAATCTTTGTTGTTATTTAAACTGGTGCTCAGGTATAGATAAGCAATCAAAAACTGAAATATACAAACTTAACCTTTAATGAAATATTTATATCATGTCAGATAGGTGGTAGAATAAACAGCAGCAAAAACAAAAGACAAATTTGGTTGATGGTGTAAATGGCTAATCCAAATCCAGAAAATATTTTGTATTATCATTATTGTCTTTAATGTTGAATGATGGGGATTGTTAGGTCAAATTGAAATGATTTAAAGAATTAATTTATTTCTAAATTATATAACCACTGATCTAAAAATCTGTTACTTGAAAATAAATGTGAGTGTCATTTTTAAATCACTTTATATTTTGATATATTTAACAAGTTATTGTATCAATCAGGTTGATTTCCTGTGACCTTTTTTTCAGAATTTTCACACAGGTCTAAACACTAGCTCTCAATCTTGATAGTAATTGGTTTAATTATGTTTGACTGAAATTCAACTTCTATATGAAATTGTAGAAAAGATTAAATATCTGATTTCATCCAAACAGAAGGGAAGTAGTGTAAAATATTCCACAGATTTGGTCTCCTCCTAGTCTCCATCTTCTCTACCTTAACATCCTCCTCTACCTCCTACCTTCCCTTCACCACCCGGCCATTTCCCTGATGTCCTCCTCTTCTTTCAACCTTCACTTCACCACCTGGCCATTTCTCTGACATCCTCCTGTTCTTCCAACCTTGCCTTCACCACCCGGCCATTTCCCTGATGTCCTCCTCTTCTTTCAACCTTCACTTCACCACCTGGCCATTTCTCTAACATCCTCCTGTTCTTCCAACCTTGCCTTCACCACCCGGCCATTTCCCTGATGTCCTCCTCTTCTTTCAACCTTCACTTCACCACCCGGCCATTCTTCTAACATCCTCCTCTACCTCCAACCTTGCCTTCACCACCCGGCCATTTCTCTAACATCCTCCTGTTCTTCCAACCTTGCCTTCACCACCCGGCCATTTCTCTAACATCCTCCTCTATTTCCAACCTTGCCTTCACCACCCAGCCATTTCCGTAACATCCTCCTCTATTTCCAACCTTCCTTTCACCACCCAGCCATTTCCCTGATATCCTCCTCTTCTTCCAACCTTCCTTTCACCATCCAGCCATTTCCCTGATGTCCTCCTCTTCTTTCAACCTTCACTTCACCACCTGGCCATTTCTCTGATATCCTCCTCTTCTTCCAACCTTCCTTTCACCACCCAGCCATTTCCCTGATGTCCTCCTCTTCTTTCAACCTTCACTTCACCACCCGGCCATTTCTCTGATATCCTCCTCTTCTTCCAACCTTCACTTCACCATCCAGCCATTTCCCTGATGTCCTCCTCTTCTTCCAACCTTCCCTTCACCACCTGGCCATTTCTCTGACATCCTCTTCTTCTTCCTACCTTCCCTTCACCACCTGGCCATTTCCCTGATGTCCTCTTCTTCTTCCTACCTTCCCTTCACCACCCGGCCATTTCTCTGACATCCTCTTCTTCTTCCTACCTTCTCTTCACCACCTGGCCATTTCCCTGATGTCCTCTTCTTCTTCCTACCTTCCCTTCACCACCTGGCCATTTCCCTGATGTCCTCTTCTTCTTCCTACCTTCCCTTCACCACCCGGCCATTTCTCTGACATCCTCTTCTTCTTCCAACCTTCCCTTCACCACCTGGCCATTTCCCTGATGTCCTCCTCTTCCTCCAACCTTCCTTTCACCACCCAGCCATTTCCCTGATGTCCTCTTCTTCTTCCTACCTTCCCTTCACCACCTGGCCATTTCCCTGATGTCCTCCTCTTCCTCCAACCTTCCTTTCACCACCCAGCCATTTCCCTGATGTCCTCTTCTTCTTCCTACCTTCCCTTCACCACCTGGCCATTTCCCTGATGTCCTCCTCTTCTTCCAAACTTCACTTCACGACCCGGCCATTTCCCTGATGTCCTCTTCTTCTTCCTACCTTCTCTTCACCACCTGGCCATTTCCCTGATGTCCTCCCCTTCTTCCAAACTTCCCTTCACCTCTGTTGCTATCTAGTGTATTAGACCACCTTATTTTATTATTTTCTATCTGTATTATCTTAGTTCATTCACATTTTATTGGGGGATCTCCTTCAATTCTCACATTCATGTTAGTGTTTTGTTCATACTTCTACCTCACCATGTGTCTGAATAGCAACATGATCTGACTTCCACTTTGTAGTGTATAAAGAGCGATATGATCTGACTTCCACTTTGTAGTGTATAAAGAGCGATATGATCTGACTTCCACTTTGTAGTGTATAAAGAGCGATATGATCTGACTTCCACTTTGTAGTGTCTATAAGAGCACAACATGATCTGACTTCCACCTCACAGTGTCTATAAGAGCACAACATGATCTGACTTCCACCTCACAGTGTCTATAAGAGCACAACATGATCTGACTCTCACCTCACAGTGTCTATAAGAGCACAATATGATCTGACTTCCACCTCGCAGTGTCTAAAGAGCAATATGATCTGACTTCCACCTCACAGTGTCTATAAGAGCGATATGATCTGACTTTCACCTCACAGTGTCTATAAGAGCGATATGATCTGACTTCCACCTCACAGTGTCTATAAGAGCGATATGATCTGACTTCCACCTCACAGTGTCTATAAGAGCAATATGATCTGACTTCCACCTCGTAGTGTGCCTAAAGAGCAATATGATCTGACTTCCACCTCGCAGTGTGCCTAAAGAGCGATATGATCTGACTTCCACCTCGCAGTGTCTATAAGAGCGATATGATCTGACTTCCACCTCACAGTGTCTATAAGAGCGATATGATCTGACTTCCACCTCGCAGAGTGTTTAAAGAGCGATACGATCAGACTTCCACCTCACAGCGTCTATAAAAGCACGATATGATCTGAGTTCCACCTCACAGTGTCTATAAGAGCACAATATGATCTGAGTTCCACCTCACAGTGTCTATAAGAGCACAATATGATCTGAGTTCACAGTGTCTATAAGAGCGATATGATCTGAGTTCCACCTCGCAGTGTCTATAAGAGCACAATATGATCTGACTTCCACCTCACAGTGTCTATAAGAGCACAATATGATCTGACTTCCACCTCACAGTGTCTATAAGAGCGATATGATCTGAGTTCCACCTCACAGTGTCTATAAGAGCACAATATGATCTGATTTCCACCTCACAGTGTCTATAAGAGCACAATATGATGACTTCCACCTCGTAGTGTCTATAAGAGCAATATGATCTGACTTCCACCTCGCAGTGTCTATAAGATCTGACTTCCAACTCGCAGTGTCTAAAGAGCAATATGATCTGACTTCCACCTCGCAGTGTCTAGAGAGCGATATGATCTGACTTCCACCTCACAGTGTCTATAAGAGCACAATATGATCTGACTTCCACCTCGTAGTGTGCCTAAAGAGCAATATGATCTGACTTCCACCTCACAGTGTCTAGAGAGCGATATGATCTGACTTCCACCTCGCAGTGTGCCTAAAGAGCAATATGATCTGACTTCCACCTCGCAGTGTCTATAAGAGCGATATGATCTGACTTCCACCTCACAGTGTCTAGAGAGCGATATGATCTGACTTCCACCTCACAGTGTCTAAAGAGCAATATGATCTGACTTCCACCTCACAGTGTCTAGAGAGCGATATGATCTGACTTCCACCTCGCAGTGTGCCTAAAGAGCAATATGATCTGACTTCCACCTCGCAGTGTCTATAAGAGCGATATGATCTGACTTCCACCTCGTAGTGTGCCTAAAGAGCAATATGATCTGACTTCCACCTCACGGTGTCTATAAAACAATATGATCTGACTTCCACTTGACAATGTCTGTGAGTACAACAACCAGACTTCCAGAGTATTGTGTCTCTATAAATTCCAGTAATAGCACTAAAAATCACTCCTTATTGTGTCACCAGGCAAGGGGTTAAGAAAAAGCTGATTAACAGCCTTTATTCTTTTTTCAAAACTCAACATGATGATGAATTTTCAGGTTTGTTTGGAATTTACAAGTGTGTGAAATGAGATTAATCTAAAATTATGGGCTGTCTCACTTTTCCAGTACACAATTATCTTGCGCAAATTTCATCGTCAAAGTAAATGTGACAATTTTAATGTAATTTTGTCAGATCCCACTGAGAATTGAGCTTCTAATTTCTTCGGAAAACCAGATATTTGTATTTTAGTGAAAACTGTTAGTGCATCGTGAACAGTTTTGCATAACTTATCCAGGCGTGTTCTTTTGGTTTTTTACACATTCTGCACAGTAAACCCAATCATATAAATGGTGAATATCAGGAAAATTATTGCTGAAGTGAAAGGTGGATATTTCTGGTGAAATGTTCATCCAAACCCGAGAGATAGCATGCTTGAGTAAAAGGCACCAGATTGAGCTCTCTGACTGAGCTCCCTGACTGAGCTCCCTGACTGAGCTCCCTGACTGAGCTCCCTGACTGAGCTCTCTGACTGAGCTTTCTGACTGAGCTCTCTGACTGAGCTGCCTGACTGAGCTCCCTGACTGAGCTCCCTGACTTAGCTCCCTGACTGAGCTCCCTGACTGAGCTCCCTGACTGAGCTCCCTGACTGAGCTCCCTGACTGGTCCACAGACAACCTTCACTGATACCAGTAATAGACACACATGAGATAACAGAGATAATAGATACACATGAGGTAACAGAGATAATAAATACACATGACATAACAGAGATAATAGATACACATGAGAAAACAGAGATAATAGATACACATGAGATAACAGAGATAATAGATACACATGAGATAACCGAGATTATAGATACACATGACATAACAGAGATAATAGATACACATGACATAACAGAGATAATAGATACACATGAGATAACAGAGATAATAGATACACATGAGATAACAGAGATAATAGATACACATGAGAAAACAGAGATAATAGATACACATGAGATAACAGATATAATAGATACACATGAGATAACAGAGATAATAGATACACATGAGATAACAGAGATAATAGATACACATGACATAACAGAGATTATAGATACACATGAGATAACAGAAATAATAGATACACATGAGATAACAGAGATAATAGATACACATGAGATAACAGAGATAATAGATACACATGAGATAACAGAAATAATAGATACACATGAGATAACAGAGATAATAGATACACATGAGATAACAGAGATAATAGATACACATGAGATAACAGAGATAATAGATACACATGAGATAACAGAGATAATAGATACACATGACATAACAGAGATTATAGATACACATGAGATAATAGAGATAATAGATACACATGAGATAACAGAAATAATAGATACACATGAGATAACAGAGATAATAGATACACATGAGATAACAGAGATAATAGATACACATGAGATAACAGAGATAATAGATACACATGAGATAACAGAGATAATAGATACACATGAGATAACAGTGATAATTGATACAGATCAGATAGCAGAGATAATAGATACACATGAGATAACAGAGATAATAGATACACATGACATAACAGAGATAATAGATACACATGGAATAACAGAGATAATTTATGCACATGAGATAACAGAGATATTTTGTACAGGTGAGATAACAGATATAATTGATGCAAATGAGGGACCAAAGTGAAATGATACAGAACATAGTCAGAGAGAATAACTTAATTATAGTTTTTTCATCAACAAATCACTATATTAGAATATCAATGATGGGCAAGATATTTTAAAATAGTCATCAGAGATGCAAGCATCCTCAGTCTTGACAGTCGGTATATAACATCACTCTGTGACCTTGAATGTTAGTCATTGTCATCAATAAGCATCATGGGATATTCATTAGAAGTATCAACAAACCAAGTTTGGCGATTCTCTCATATAGTAATGGCATGATATAGTGTCTAAAAGGATTTGACAGTCATCACCGCATCCATAGAGAATGGCCAACTACAATATCCTCAACCTGATGATAATCACGACTGAAGATAAAAAACTATAAAATAATGAAAATGATATAATTCTTTAAGATTAAGATAGGATATAGAATGGTTGCATGGTCATACATAGCAGATATTGTTTATTGGCAGTATGCTGGGGAAGAACTGCAGACCATAAACAGTGAGAAGAGACAGTGTTTGCTGCAACTTGTCGTGATGAAGGGCGTCAAAAGGCTGGTGATGGAGCACAAGGTGCCAAGACACCGCCATGTTGTCATGCTAATGTGTCCCCTATAAACTTGACACAACACACTTTTTGTGCTCCAAACATTCCTGTGGACATCACTCATGTATGCAAATGAGGAAGCAGTTCTGCAGCAAATCACTTCTGATTAGAGAAAAATGTTCTTTCGGTTGGCTGCGGACATTAGCGGCAGCTTTTCTATAGGTGAAGCAGATTTTGTCGATCTTAAGACTTGTGGGTATCAGCAATGCTAAGATAGCTTAATACAATGGTGAGGCATAATGTAATGACTTATATCGCTGGGTCAGAAGCTAACTGTCTGTCTATGAATAATTATCTACCATCACCGCCTATCAAGCAGGCTGTGGTAACTGTCTGACCTATACAGCTTTTAAAATGGCAATAACCTAATTAATTTACATCAGAAGAAATATGAATCTTTCAATATTTATTCTCTCAATTTATCAATGCATTGCTTAGGGTTTAAACCCAGACAATAGATAATTCTAGTCTTCTCTCTGCTAATAAAATTTAACATCTTGAATATGTACATACAAATCTTTTTTCTAAATGTTTAACCTTACAATTTAGATCTTCTCTTCATAATAAATTTGCTGTTTGTGCCTTTTTATCAGTCATTTTCACATTGAATCACTCATCGGGACCCTGTCAGCTTTGACCTTATTCTTTTTATTTTACAAACAGACCCTGATAAGAAACATGTTTTTCATCATCAATAAATTCAATGCGTGCTCTTGTCTTGTATGTGATATCATTACACAAAATATGCTGAAAATATCTCAAATAAAAGGCTGAATGTTTCACTGGAGGAGATAAACTCATCATTACAATGTTAAACAACAAACTAAATTTGTGTAATAATGAGCTTGAAACTTTCTGCTCACTTCACATTTGGCGTGTCCTTGTAGACCTGCTGAGCGTCGTCAGCAAGTAGGATTTTCCATGCCTGTGGGGGCCCTCCACGACATCGCCTGCCGGCAGAAACAGACCAGACTCAGGCGTGAAAATGACTGCTTAAATTCATTTGCGATAATCAGATTGCAATTAATAAAAATAAATTCGGCAAAGCGTTGTCTCAAGAGACTTGTGGATTTCTGGGGAATCTCGGTGTTGGGTTCCTCCAAGACGTCTACTTTGGTGTTATAAATGAAGCGATTGTGATCATTAGTCTTAGAGTCCCATCACTCTTGTTTCTAACAACTGCCTCAAACTGCTGCCACAATTGCACTCGTCCCCTCTATCACTTCTCAGACTTCTTAAAGAAAAGAAAAAAAAATATAAAAAAATAATCAAAAAGTACACAACCTATTTTTATTGATAGAGAGGATTTGTGGGAAAGTGGTGGTTATATCAAACACTAATAACCGGAGCCATTGTTGAAGTGTAATATTGACAGGGCTGCAACAACTCAGTGTCTTATCGACGATATAAAGTAAATATGGACAATTGTATCCAGGGTTACCATAACTAATAGTCAATAATATTTAGATATTTTGGTCTGTTATAACTTTCTCATTGTTTCAACATTTCTGAAATCATCTGTCATCTCCTCAAATGAATTGGAAAAAAAGAGCATACACAAAATAGCAAAATGTGTCACAGACTAGACAATGCTTGTAACACAGAAACTCCTGAATGAAGTTTGTCTGATTTTATAGTTAGGTTGTATTCTTGTAGTTCTAAAAGGTTTTATCATTATATCCCAATATGAGTAACTATATCAGCAATTTCACCAATCTTGTCCATAATTGGGGTGTTTTATTTAACATATAAAATTTGATAATTTAAAAAGTATCTTGTAACACTTTCCTTTTGAATATCTTGAATATTTAGTGATTTCCAACTCGTTTAAGTGTTACTGATTTGCAATATTCTTATAAATATAAAAATGACCTTGAATACAATCTGGATGTTTTCTGGATATTCCTTAATCATCACATAAGGAATGAATATATTATTTCATCAATAATTCAGTATCAACAGGAAGTATATCATGCAAATGATTACAATATACGGACTTATAAATAATTTAATATAAGGACTTCTTTATCAGGATATACAATCATTATGTCAAATCTATACATGTGTTAATGCACACAAAACCACCTATTGAAGGACAAAATGACCTTGTGATAACCGGATATGACCTCAATAAGAAGGCCAACGTTTCCCTCGGGCCAAGCCAAGCTTTGTTTAATTCTCTGCAACCTGAGCTAATAACTAAGTTGCTTTCACCAACACTCAGCTAAGTACATTAATTTTTCAAGCTGTTGTTATGAACCTCTGCCTGCTCATTAAGCCTGAGGTCATTACATATTCTGCACATGACCCGATCCAGCACTCATCCCTAAGGTACAAATTAGCTCAGCACATATAGATAGCTGGTATTTTCATATCTCCCACTGACACCTGCCTGGAATACTCAATGCTGCACTGCCCATGTTCCATGCTTCTATAGATATTGATTTATTGCATATTACCCACACTTATATCTATATATAAATACATAATAGAGGAACATTTAAGCAGGGTTATTTTTGTTAAATGCCATATAAAATGAGTTGTAGGGATCTTGTGTTAATTATCATCAACAATACCAGTGCACTTTGTACTCTCTAGGTGTTAGAGCAAAACAATAGAGGCTCCCTGAATAATTCACCAGATTGCCACACTGCACTAATTGTTGAATGACAGTTTTATAAATCAATTATACCAACAACAGATACGCTCCTCTCTACTGTAGGAGATACAAAATGATACCATGCCATTTATGCGTATGATAAATATCAGCAATAGTTTAATTCTGCCTCCATTTTTTCAGCAATGTATCAAAAAATGTTGAGATTTGCAGAAATGAGTCACTATCAGCATGTGAATATTTCATTTGTTTTACACATCAAGTGATGTATCGTTCATGTCCATCCGCGAAAGTTGTCACCCCACACCCGATCTACCATGCATGAGTGCTTTATGCCATTATAACTTTAATACGTCCCATACCTCGGCACTCCCGCGTATGCATATCAACAGCAGTGAGAAGCTAATGATTCAGTAATTATCTCCCCATCCATAATTGCCGGCTGATCTTGACTCAAGCGGTGGCTGTCACATTTGCATTCACATTCAGGGAGTGTAAAACACTTTTATCACAGCCAAACAAGTTGCTGAATTTATATTGGCAACTTCATCCCATCTCTTGTGGGTGCTCTCATTTTCAGACTGATTATACCTGTTCTTTCAAAGGGCTCAACTTGTCTCTGATTGGAAAGTGGATTTGCTTACCGCATCATCATTCTCATGCAAATGTGAAAAAAATCACCACAGATTGTCTCTAATAGGGAGCTACAAGGGAGACCGGATCTGCAAAATCCTGGGTAAATCTTTTGCACAGATTGAAACAGTGACTGAGTATGCTATTGTTATTCATAATGGGACCTCAGTTAACATGGTAACGAAGTAGTTACCATATCATCTCCAATGGAAAAAAACATCTGCCACTTTTAGCCGATACAGCTATATTAGGCTTGATAATAAAACGGGTGATTCACAATACTATCTCAGCCATTGTTTTACTAGGGATTAACCTAATCCCCCATAAAAGTCAGGGAAACATCAGAAAATAGTCACATTTGTTTTCATATATGTCCCTTTAGCTGTGAAATCTTTTTATATTTCATGAAGAGTTACTGTGGAGACTATTGATCAATCATAAGGTCTTCACTTGGATGAGGTCCTACAAATCTGCTCATGATGTTTTCACATCCTAGGTTCAATCAATCTACTCATGATGTTTTCACATCCTAGGTCCTATCAATCTACTCATGATGTTTTCACATCCTAGGTTCTATCAATCTACTCATGATGTTTTCACATCCTAGGTCCTATCAATCTGCTCATGATGTTTTCACATCCTAGGTTCTATCAATCTACTCATGATGTTTTCACATCCTAGGTTCTATCAATCTGGTCATGATGTTTTCACATCCTAGGTCCTATCAATCTGCTCATGATGTTTTCACATCCTAGGTTCTATCAATCTACTCATGATGTTTTCACATCCTAGGTTCTATCAATCTGGTCATGATGTTTTCACATCCTAGGTCCTATCGATCTACTCATGATGTTTTCACATCCTAGGTCCTATCAATCTGCTCATGATGTTTTCACATCCTAGGTTCTATCAATCTACTCATGATGTTTTCACATCCTAGGTCTTATCAATCTGCTCATGATGTTTTCACATCCTAGGTTCAATCAATCTGGTCATGATGTTTTCACATCCTAGGTCCTATCAATCTACTCATGATGTTTTCACATCCTAGGTCCTATCAATCTACTCATGATGTTTTCACATTCAAGGTTCTATCAATCTGCTCATGATGTTTTCACATCCAAGGTCCTATCAATCTACTCATGATGTTTTCACATCCTAGGTCCTATCAATCTACTCATGATGTTTTCACATCCTAGGTCCTATCAATCTACTCATGATGTTTTCACATTCAAGGTTCTATCAATCTACTCATGATGTTTTCACATCCTAGGTCCTATCAATCTGCTCATGATGTTTTCACATCCTAGGTCCTATCAATCTACTCATGATGTTTTCACATCCTAGGTTCAATCAATCTACTCATGATGTTTTCACATCCTAGGTTCAATCAATCTACTCATGATGTTTTCACATCCTAGGTCCTATCAATCTACTCATGATGTTTTCACATCCTAGGTTCAATCAATCTACTCATGATGTTTTCACATCCTAGGTCCTATCAATCTGCTCATGATGTTTTCACATCCTAGGTCCTATCAATCTGCTCATGATGTTTTCACATCCTAGGTTCTATCAATCTGCTCATGATGTTTTCACATCCTAGGTTCTATCAATCTACTCATGATGTTTTCACATCCTAGGTTCAATCAATCTACTCATGATGTTTTCACATCCTAGGTCCTATCAATCTGCTCATGATGTTTTCACATCCTAGGTCCTATCAATCTGCTCATGATGTTTTCACATCCTAGGTCCTATCAATCTACTCATGATGTTTTCACATCCTAGGTTCAATCAATCTACTCATGATGTTTTCACATCCTAGGTCCTATCAATCTGCTCATGATGTTTTCACATCCTAGGTCCTACTGATCTGCATATAATATATATATATATATATATATATATATATATATATATATATATATATATATATATATATATATATATATATATATATATATATATATATATATATATATATATATATATATATATATATATTCATGGTATCACTCACGATATATCCATATATATATGTATATATCATGAGACATACCATCACAAAAGAGGACAGAAGGCGTTGGGTTCGACTCCCACTACCGGCAGGGTTACTTTCACACTGGTTAAAAGGCTTGGAAGTCAACCTGATGTGGCTGCTATTGATAAAAGGGCCATAAAACACCATTTCACAATCACAACATTATACAACTTGGAGAATAGTTTGAACATTCTATTACATGTTTCTTTACAAACATGTTCCAACATGAAAGCTCTTGTGAACATTTACACAGTCAATTATGTATGTAAAAGCTGCAGGCACTTAAAATATCTTGATTTTCTCTCTTACAAAATATGTATCTTAAAAAGGCTCCCTATAACATACAAATTTGTCAGTTCCGTTTCTTGATGAGCCATCCCCAAATCTTTCATGATTTGCATTTTGTAACATCAACCATTACGTGCCGATGAATGTGTTATTCGGGAGGAAACCAGACCAATCTATCTGACCACTCATTGTCATCAATACATCCAGTCTGGCACCCATGTCTTGGCATTTAGTACCTCCATCCTATGAGAGCATGGACAACAAGTCAAAGATTTTATCTTCCCAAATCAGACAAATGGTCGATGGTGCCGATGGCTTGTATGTCATGGTCGCTTGTTGTCACGGACAAACACAGATGCTCAAAGTTCATAGTCCTGTGCCCACAAGTCGATCAAAACCTCCTGCTAGCATGCTTTTCCTTTTTAGTGGAATTGCATATTTATATCTTCACAGATCAATAATGCAGTCTGTATTTGCCCTTTTGTCTTACTTTGCTTTTGTTTGTGAAACTAGCAGATCTCGGCCATTATATTGCCTGCAATGTGACCATCGGCCTCCATCTTACTTGTAACATTCCAAGTGAAAGAAAGCACCTTTATAACAATAGTTAATATTCAATGTTCAGGAAACCATTTTGCCTTAAATTAATGGCTAGGGAAATTAAGAAATTAAATAATGTCTGAGTAGCAATAACCAATTGGTCTATCCATTCTAAATTTATCATTTCTGATGATATCGCCTGACATAAATATAGCATCGGTTCTGACTGACAGAGACCACTTGAGACCCCCAAAATGCTCTATATTTCTTCTTCAAAATTATTTTGTGACAATATTTTTTTTTATAATTCTCAAAATTATTAGAGTATAATGATTTGTTCTTTGTTAATGCAATGTATCTACATCAAAATTCTTTTGTGTGACTTATAAATTCTGGTGCCAGTGGAGGGTACCAAGCTTTATTCTGGTGCCAGCATAAGGTATCAAGCTCCATTCTGGTGCCAGTGTAGGGTATCAAGCTTTATTCAGAATAAAGAATGATACCCTAAACTGACACCAGAATGGAGCTTGATACCCTACACTGACACCAGAATGGAGCTTGATACCCTACACTGGCACCAGAATGGAGCTTGATACCCTACACTGGCACCACAATAAAGAATGAAGCTTGATGCCCTACACTGGCACCAGAATAAAGTATGAAGTTTGATACTTTACGCTGGCACCAGAATGAAGCTTGATATCCTACACTGGCACCAGAATGAAGCTTGATGTCCTACACTGGTACCAGAATGGAGCTTGATACCCTACACTGACACCAGAATGGAGCTTGATACCCTACACTGACACCAGAATGGAGCTTGATACCCTACACTGGCACCAGAATGGAGCTTGATACCCTACACTGGCACCAGAATGGAGCTTGATACCCTACACTGGCACCACAATAAAGAATGAAGCTTGATGCCCTACACTGGCACCAGAATAAAGTATGAAGTTTGATACTTTACGCTGGCACCAGAATGAAGCTTGATATCCTACACTGGCACCAGAATGAAGCTTGATGTCCTACACTGGTACCAGAATGGAGCTTGATACCCTACACTGGCACCAGAATGGAGCTTGATACCCTACACTGGCACCAGAATGGAGCTTGATACCCTACACTGGCACCAGAATGGAGCTTGATACCCTACACGGGCACCAGAATAAAGCTTGATACCCTACACTGGCACCAGAATAAAGAATGATACCCAGTTTAACACTGGTACCAGAACGAAGCTTGATATCCTACACTGGCACCAGAATGAAGCTTGATACTTTACGCTGGTACCAGAATGAAGCTTTATATCCTACAAAGCATGAGACTTTAACCAGCAGCACCAGAATGGAGCTTGTGGCTATAACCAGCAGCACTAGAATTGAGCTTGTGGCTATAACCAGCAGCACCAGAATGGAGCTTGTGGCTATAACCAGCAGCACCAGAATGGAGCTTGTGGCTATAAATAGCAGCACCAGAATGGAGCTTGTGGCTATAACCAGCAGCACTAGAATGGAGCTTGTGGCTATAAATAGCAGCACCAGAATGGAGCTTGTGGCTACAACCAGCAGCACTAGAATGGAGCTTGTGGCTATAAATAGCAGCACCAGAATGGAGCTTGTGGCTATAACCAGCAGCACCAGGATACAGCAACTGAATATCCAATGTATAAATCAGAATACAAAGTCCAGAATGTTTCCATTGATCCAGAATTAAGGGCAGATGCAGTTCTTTGATCACAACAATAGAAGGTTTCCTTGTCATGCTTATATCAAGCAGGAAAACAGAAATGTTCTGTAGCCTTTGGAACTTGATTTGCTTCTTAATTTTTTCCGAGCTTTATGACCAGAATATGAATGAGGCGCCAGGCTATCCATTAAATACTGCTTTACATGAGAGCAGAGAGCCAGACTGGTTATATGACAGACATGCTAATTACACCGCATAATCAGGCAATTTCAAAGTTTTCATTTCACATTCACCCAGGTTAAATTCTTGATTTCTGCTGGCAGATTTCAAAGTCATCGTAATTAACATTGAGGCTTGATGGGTCTAAATTGTGACAAGTCTTTAACGAGATGGGACATTAACGGCCAGAATATTCACCGTCTACAGCCAACAAGTTGCATTGTTGATGTGATAGTAATTACAGACGGGGATATCGTACACACTCTGCTTTGAGTATCTCTGCTCAACGTCATAAATATTCTGCTTAACGAAAGCCATTCATGTTAAAATTAATGGGTAAATTTACTGCCTAAAGAATGATTGAACATGGTGGTGGCCATGTTTAATAGAAGATAATGACAAGCTACATTTAAAATCTTTATAGCATGTCATATCTGATTTGAAAATCACGACGGCTTTTGGTGCGAAAAAATTCCACACAAAACAAACAAAGCAGACAGTGGATTAATTTGCATGTTATGAATTAAGCTTAGAAATTTGGACAGGAATGTTTGTAAACCCGAATGGCTTGTCATAACGGCAGTAAACAATGCAGCAATTGCGGAGCTCGTAAACAGTGGCAAGGGGAAAATAGGGGAAGGTAGTTAAGTGGTTAATTAGTCTATGGCTTTGAATGTTAAATCTATTGTTGAAACCACACATCCAGTGATCTTTGACAGCACTTAATCTCGGCAGAGTTAAACGTTACATCAGGGTGGTAAAACTTATATCAATCAGCGTGATTGATATCACAAAAAAGTGGGCCCTGCAATGGAGCTACAGACGTTAATTGCAGGTCGCGGATCCATCATTTTTGCGCCCAATGTTCCCAAGATGTAAAAAATTAAGCAGAGCGCCACAGATCCATGTGTATGCATACAAATTGAGCCTGGTGAGATATGCCTGATAAAAGGGCCTTTGTGAAAGGAGGAGGGAAATAGTGCCACAATTATGATTCCATAATCACCACTGATGGTTATTGTGACGACAAAATTACGCCACCAACTTGGGAAAGATAGCTAACATGTCTACGAGTCCAAACTGTGACCTACATTTGATCTCAACTTGTCACTCTGATAAAAACATTTATGATGTCTTTTATTTCGGCAAAATATGGAAATAAATGTTTTATGGGTCTCGGCACTATTCTATTGTCCTGAGGAGTCATTAGGATCGTAGCCGTCAAGCGAGAAATGTGACGTATAAATGAAATTTTGTTACATGGCAGACGTTCAAAACGTGTCAAATTTGGGCCACGCTTATTTGATTGGTGTGCAAAAGTTTGATTGAAAATCAAATTTGTTAGGAGCACTTCTGAGAGAGAACCATCAAACTGAGACAACTTAAGCTTTACCATTAAGTAGGTAATGGTGTAACAGCACTCTTTTAGGGGTGTTTTCCTACAGGGCACTGGTGCGCAAGTCTAGAGGCCATCCCAAACAGACATAATAGGGCATACAAACTTATACCGTGGTCTAACACATGAATATTTATGAGACTTATAATCAAGTTCACTGCTCCATCATGTCATAACATTCACTTCTGGGCACTTTTCTTTGGCAGACTAAATCAATCAAGAAAAGGTCCTCACTAAAATGTGTATTAAAATCCATGTTAGGGCCCATAAAAAGCATGGCACATGTTGTGAGGGCATCGACAGGCAGATATACCCGGCACCATGGTTAAAAACGGAGGGGACAGGTGAGAAATGATTGCTGAAACTTGTATGTCACATGACCACATCACTTATATGTCACATGACCATATCACTTATATGTCACATGACCATATCTGTGCTTGCTCACAATGGTAATTAGGAGGGAATGAAATATATGTATCCATTTTAGTATTTATTTCATCAGAGAGATTGATTGATAGATGTTATTTTTAAACAGGATAATTATTGATGAAAATTTCACATCCAAGGTTCTATTAATCTGGTCATAATGTTTTCACATCCTAAGTCCTACTGATCTGCATATTATATATATATATATAATACTGATTCTTTGGAGATATAAAATATATGTTTCATTATAAATATAATCAAGAAAAATTATGTAATTACTCACCAAAGTGAGATGGTTTGTTTGATGGTGATGTTTTGTGAACCTGAAAATATAATTAGATGCACATACAGTGTCATAAACAATGGGATAAAACATAATACATTTGAGGGATTTCATTTCATTAGTATAATGTCTTATAAATGTATGATAAAGATATATGCAAAACATAAAGGTTTCCAGCCATGAAAATCCACATTTATGTTCTACCACACTATTGGTTAAATCCACAAAAAAACTTTTGATTAAAAATAACGTTCTGTCATTCATTCAGAAATAGAAATGACTTTTAATCACATCCATTTCCATCAGCAGATCAAACATAATCCAGCCAGCTTAATTTCTACTTTTGTCATCTGTGTTTTTCCCCCCAGTGTACCTAATCTGAGAGCAGAAAATTTGCATATTTCACAAGTTTCTCAGATAACCGTTCTGTGTGGAATTAATCTGTTGCTTTTTTATTCATCTGAGATAAGATGACACTTTTCTTTCATTAATATCCTTTGACTGTCAGAAACCCAATATTTTATCTTCACATTTTCGGTCCAAGTCTGACAAGTTTTTCTCCAATAAAAAGAGTCATATGATACAAAGCTGAATATGAGATACTCTATCATAGGATAGTGCTGCTATTTATTTAGCACATGTGAAAGGACATACCATTTTCTTTCTATTGAGGGAGAAAAGGAAAGAAAAAGAAAAGTATAATATGATATCCTCTTTGTTGATCTTAATATATAGGGCTGACTTCTCAACAAAGAATCTCAAATGTCAGTTGTAATTAGTTTATATCAATCTAACAGTTAATCTTTATAATGAAAAATGATCTGCACAAATGACTTATTGGGGATGAATAAATAAATAATGGCTCTTTTATTCTATCAAAAGAACAAAGTCCATTTTTCCTGGAAATCCTTTGCAATATTAGAGAACTGTTGATAACAAGAAGAGAAAATGTAACCAGATGATGATAGGATGCATTGTGGGACTTAACTTATATAATTAGTACCTGATCAAAACAAAGCACTTTTTGGCACTAATGTTTCTAGTGTGCCCAGGCATGTCAGCAGAGAGTAGATTAGACCACCAACCATGTGCCCAGTTTTTATATGGACTTTATTTTTTTTCAAATGGTGATTATAACCTATTACATAGTAGTGTAGCAGCACTCTCATATTGTTGTGGTTTAGATTATTTCGTTCAATTAAATATTTAGATTAGGTTCTTTCAAATATTTCAATCTCTCAATAATTTAATCAATCAATCTTAGCAATTTCAATGACAAGATGTGGGTTTCATAATTAAGGAAAGGATATTTCTCACTGGTGATGTAATTAAGTCTGAGTCTTATATACTATTCAAAGAAAGCCTTCATGCTTAAATGTTTAAATAGTTCACGATGTATCACTGCATTTATTTGACCAAATACTGTGACACGTATGAAGTTTAATCATATTTGCATTGTAAAATATCTGATCTATTTGATATGGTGGAAGTTTCAATTTTCTTCTTTCATTTCATTACATAGCTGTGAAGAAATAATTTGCTTTGAAATCTAAAAAAGACGTGATCAATGCTGATATTGGGAAGGCAGAGAATGTTGCTCTTTCCTGGACATACTTTTTCACTAGGAAGTCAAATTCGATCCTCCATTTCTTCCCTAAGCCATTGTCAGGTTTCTCAATATCTCAATAAGAGTGCTTCTTTTTTCCAATATTGGGCCTAAAGTTTACTGATGATAACTTATTTCAGGATAAAATGGGAGAGAATAATGCAGCTCAGTTTGTTTAATTTTTTTGGTAACGTGATCAAAAGATGGCATTATCAGAATTCCACTTTTCAGCACTTTCTGATTGTTGTCGCGATCATATCAGCAGTGTCTTTAAGATGGAAAATTCACTCATCATTATTTTTTTAGGACACTCCTCTCATGCATTAAAATTTAAAACATTTCAATTCTTGGATTAATAACAAAACAAGTTTCTTGCCTTTAATGAAAGCAAAAACGGGTTGGTGTGTGTGAAATCAAATCTTACGTGTAAAACGGGTGTAAAATTCCTTCATTAGTTTGTAAATCACATTACAATGATGAGCCGAGAGTCACACTCGGAAAATTGACAGGCGGGAATGAGCACACAGAGCTGAGGTTGGCCAGTCACAATAATCAAAGGCAAATCACTGGGGAATATAATGAAGAAATGTATTGAAGGCAGGTCTTGTGCATATCTTAACTCCCTCACAAAACGCTAAGTTACTAGCTGAGGTAAAAACTGAACTGCGGCGAAAGATAACAGTGACGATCTTCCCAAGAGCGTTGTGCAATTAACAGGCAGTCAGATAAGAGGTCTCCCAATCCTGTGAGACTAGCCTGGCAGATACCTTAGAATTCCTGCATCAGTTTCTCTGGCCCAAGTCGCAGATTTCCCCGGGCTTTATACCAGGGGTGCACGGGCGCTTGACTCGGGCCAACATTATCACAACACTCGGGCTTGAAAGGGAGCGGCAAATCAGTTGTGCAAATTTAATTTCATTTGTAATGACGGTGAATAGCATTTGATAAAGTGTGGTATAGAACGGGCAAAAACTGGTCGCGGCTTCATTTCCTGTGATAATCTGGGACGTGGCAGTGAGGATTAGCAAGTCCTCTGCGAGAAAAATATTTATGCATGTGTTCCTTATCAGTAATTTCCAGAGAAGCAGCAGCCACTGCAGGTTCAATGTTTTTAACATAGGCATATGGCTTTTATCTTTGGGATCTGGGCAGTGATGTTGCCTCCGAGAGATGAGAATTAGGTCTGGCGGCCGCGGCAGATACCTGTATCTGAGGGCCCCATCTTACACGTCTCATATCACCCTCCCATCTCACCGCAAGACGTATGGTTATGAGAATCACACAAAATTATCTCCACTTGAGATGTATGCGTTAAGAACAAGTAAAAATCTCTGCTCCTCGGCAGACATTTGCTATGTATGAAGTATGATCACTGCTGATTGATACATGCGCAATAAGAAACATAAAATACAACCTGTTGTATATCTGTCAATAATTACATTCATTTCCATTGGGATGACATCATGCCAATGACACAACATACATCTTCATCGTTTTTTCCTCTCTCTCCCTCACCACATATGATCTCTGAACTATCATATCCACATTGCTAGACTGACCTTTCTCTCTTCCAACTTTTTGCCTGTAGACAATATCACATCAGTCACAATGGACAGAAAATTTGTCAACATTAACTCCATTTATAATAATACACCACTGTATGGTCCAATGTTATGCACAGTTTTGCTTAGTATATCTTGTAAATATTTTTGCCAGGTATGTGTCATGTGAAATTTGCACCTCATGATAATTTTTGCTGGATATTTCTTCAGACTGTTTTGCCAGGTTTATCTCATGACAGTTTTATTAAGTATATCTCATGAGTTTTTCCAGTTCTATTGCGTTTTGCTAGGTGTATCTCATGAGAGGTTTGCTAGGTATATTTAATGAGAGTTTTTCATATTATATCTCATGGTTATTTCTAGTTATATCTTATGAGATTAAATACACCACTGTAGTATTCTCCATTTCTGATCACTTCCTCAACCTGCTTCACAAGTTGACATTTCAGCTTTCATATCATTAGTAGAAATATATATCTTAATAATTACCTACAAACACATAAGCTGTGCCTGGGAAGGGTAAACTGTATACCAACATGGAGGAAACCTGAGAGTGTCTATCCCACTAATTAAGACCGGCTATCCCTGTCTAATGACCAGCAAGTCTATTGTAAAAAAATAATGACATATCATTCCCTACAGAATGCCTTTTTTCTATAACAAAGATGTGTAATTTTATCAAAGTTTGTATAATGGATAATTGCTGTTTGAGATTAAGTTTCTTCATGAACCCTCTCATTAGGGAGATTTGAGAGGATCCCAACACGGCCTAATTACTGAAGTGTGACTGGTTAATCTATATTCCTGGCTGGCATTGGTCATTATTTCATCATTGGAGCGTGACAGGATTTGCATGTGTCACTATGTGATCTGCTGGGTCCCTATCCTCAGTTAATACATATCATTAAGAGATAGACAGCCAGTGGAAATGTTGGGTGATCGCCAAGCAGACATTTGACACATAACACATATCAACTTTTATATTTAGAAGGCCACATGAGAAATAATTGGAGCATGCTTTCACACTCAGTATAATTATCACAGATCGACGTTTTACTTCTCAAGTTAGCTTTTGTAGAATTCGTTTTAAATATCACAAATTGCTAACTATCAATGACAAACTTACAGACCAATCATATGTCATTATTTTGTTGGGAATAAATGTTTCAAAACACATTCACACCATATCTCTCTGTGGAAAATCATTAGGAAAATTAAGTTTTATAATGTTGAGTAATTTGAGGGAAGAGTTACCTTTGGTAACTGGTGTTTCTGAGAATTTTTCTCTGCAATCATTACGGGGCATGTATATCAATATCGGAATGAGTGAGTGAGTGAGCAAGGGTATGGATGGGCCCATCTTCTTCATTGGTAATTTTCTATGTTACTTCACTGTGCCATTTTTGCCTGGCAACCTTGTCAATGATTTTGCCATACTTTGACTTTAATTACTAATTTGGAGTCTAATATCCCTTTGTTGCAAGTTTCTTGTAACTAGGGTACCCAATTGCTTTCTTGCATTGCTGGGTCTTGAACAATCAAGTAGGATTGTACATTGCTTGTGTAAAAAATGAAGTTCTGCTTCCATCACGTTTGAACCTTCAAGCAGATGGCAAAAAATGTCCCACCTTAGTGAAAAGGCTTTGGTGAAGTAAAGACATTGACACCTTATGGACAGAGACCAAATTGTACCAACCTTGGATCCTCTTTTACTCTCTTTTGGAAAGCTTTGAAATTACACATCTAATTCTCCTTTTTACAAATATGTGAACATTGATATTAATGTTTATTTTCATTAAATACTGCCTGAACAAAAACGATTTATGCTATGATATGCTGCTGTTCACTTTGTTATTGTATCTATTACACTGTGAATGTAAATCAAATAGTTCATTTTTAAATTTGATTCTTCGTATTTAAACTCCTTCAAAGTTAAAACTTATTTCAATACAAGCTGACAAAAGAGAACATCTACAAAATAGCTTCAGTTGATGAAAAAGTAATACACAAATCAGGTTATGAGGTTTATGAGGTTATTAAATTTGTTCTATGTTGCTCTCTATTTAACTTGATAGTACAAAAATGATTTAAAAATTGAGAACAAGAACACTATATGAAGTTTTTATGATGGCTGTCTTGTATTACCAGATGTTTTTATGAACACCTTGCACCAAAAAGATGACTGAAAGTTTAAAAAGAACAGATAAATCAGCCATTTAAACGCCATCTGGTGGGCAAGAAACAGCCACCTAGATCTCATTTGATCTTTTTGGAGATATATGAAATAATCTCTGAGAAAGGATTAGACTTGATATATGATATATCAAGTGTAACTGAGAGTTGATATCATCAATTATTGAATGTAAAGACTTATTGGACTCACAGTAAGTATGTAATGGTTATATGAATTAACTTCTGATTAACCCTGGTATGTTTGAGTTATATCAAAACAAAACAATTCAAATATTTGTATTGTTTTCTCATAGACAATTAGAATATAATTAAAGAGTTTTATTACTTATATAACTATGCATATATGGTCAAACAATTGAACTATTATGACGAATTAATCCATTTTGATGATTATACTCTGTTTATATTAATTTTGTATTGAATGACCCTACAACATTTCTATATTTTCCCATATGGGTGAAGCAATTAGACTATTTTTACAGTCATTAACAATTTACAAACTGAGTCAATGGCGGGCCAGAACCCATTTTTTTCAAAGTCAATGCAGGAATGATTTTTACTTGCAAATTACAAGTCAACTTTGCCAAATCAAGGTTAATAAGGATACTAACGTATCATCAGAAAATTAATGCATAATAAAGATGGTATCATGTGAAAAATATCCAGCCGAAACAGACGCTGTGATTCCCACAGTGACAGACAAAATGACCAGAAATGAATGAGACCATTGCATCACAGATGAGATAATGCCTTGTCAATTACTGCAACGAAATTGATGGGCACTTGAAATTGTCCCAGTGGAGCAATTTCAATTATAGTTTACATGTATATTTGCTAATTTTGATTTTGGTTCCCATAGAAAGTGATCACTCGTTGTTGATAATGTTGGCTAGGCTAGGAGTGTAATTCTCTGTTAAACATTGGAAAAATTAACTTGGACAGACAGTCTCCTGCCCTGATTAATGTGTTGGTTCTCTTCATTGCTTTGTACCAGTCAAACTCGCTTTGTATACCAATTCCACAATAAAACCTCCAAAAAGCCATGTAGAGCTTATAATATATATACTATAATTCAAAATATATAATTTCTAAACATGGTATTAAGCCAGCCATAATATTTCCATTTGGTTTAGCAATCTAATGCTTCTTCATTGAATTAATATATAAATTACACCGCACTGAGGCCAAATTCAAACTAAAGTCTCAATAGAATAGAAGTTTTTTTACAAGGAAAATAAAAGATTTGGGATATGAGGGAATAACTAACCTTATTGTATCATAATGAACTAACATGTTCTGGTCATACCAGACAGACCTTTCCCGGTAACAAACCTTATGGTGTAAAACTAATGCACTGTATCATATCAAATTAAATCATGAATTTTATCATGTTGAACTGACCTACCCTATTGTGCTGAACTAACCAATCTTATTGTATTGAACTAATACACTGTATAATGCTGAACTGAAAGATTTTAATGTATCATGCCGAGCTGAATTTTACTATATTCCTAACAAGTCTATCGTACAGACAATTTAACATAGTGTAATGTGCTAAATTGAAAGACATTGATTAGTTCTGAATGTAGTCCTTTTGGTGCTGAACTAACAAAATTCATTGTATAGAATTAGATTATAGTGTAACATACTGTACTGGCAGATTCTATTGTGCAACATAAATCATTTTATACATATCAGGATTTTTTGTTTTGTTTAAACTTGAAGTGTTCAGCATTATACAGTCAGGTTTATGTCAGTTCTATTCCGCTGGAGAGAGGAAGTCAATCCTCCACCTATGTCGAGAATTGACTACCTCTGTTTAGCAGCACAGAACTGACATTAATCTGACTGTATAATGCTGAACAGACCTTCCTAGTTATGATATATAATTGAACAGGCCTAACATATCTCTCATTGTGTAATGCTCAATCAAAACATCTTATTGTGTTAAACTGACACACACCATTGTATCATATAAATTATATTCAACTAAAAATCAAAAGATTTACACAATAAAGAAATCTAAAATGGTTCAACAAATGATGATTTTTTATTAAAAATAATTCACTCTTCATTTTTGACTTCACAATTTTCAAAGTTTTTTCTGTAAGGCTTTTATCCAGCCAAAGGTCCATCAAAATTTGCTCAAATTGTGCTTTGCCATTGTATGAAAGTTAAGAATAATGGCAAATAACTTGTAAGACATGGCGAGAAATCATCAAACATTGTACTAGAGAGAACCTAACTGATACCATAAGTCACAGATGATTTGAACCATGCTGTAAACTTAAGTGGCAAAAGTAACAGATCTGAGATGGACTAGATGTTAGCGTACTTGATCTGGGTGCAGTTTCTCGTGTGATATTCTTCATCTCTGCATAAGCACATATCCTGTAAGTGCTGCATGTTTAATGTCTGCAGGCAATCATGCAAAATATCGAGAGGGCCTCAAATATGAAGTTTATCTTACCCAACAAAGACGCTCAAGAATTGAACATTTTAATGCTGAGTGGAACAAAGAGAACAACTTTCCTCAATATGGACACAATGTCGAGAACAAAAGCTGGGCAAAAGTTTTGCCATCAATGCTTTCATTTTGGCCACGGCAAGTGAGACCCCACTTAGGTTTCAAACTCCCATTAAAAGTTGCTTTCCTCCACCGAGTGCACCTGACCCTTGTCACACAACATCTTAGACTCTCATAATGTTAGTGATTACCATTATGGCGCAATATCATTTCATACTTTCACAGACGGCATCACCCAATCCGACTGACCTGCGCGGTATGATGGCAAAACCAAAGTGATCTAGTGCAAATACCTTTATACTGTCAAATTGGCGAGAATGGTTTAATCTCGAAGTGAAGGCGCTTGCCTGTATCATTTTGCAAACGACCATGTAAAAACAGGGCAAAAATCAATAAAGTTTAAATGCCACCACTGTTGAGTTTGCCACGCTATAGCCCTACTAATTTGGATGTTAATTTCACCGACACATTAATTTCTCAGTTTGTGCAAGACGAGTGAGGCACAGCCGAAGCATATCAGTTTCGGTGCCTGTGAAGTGTCCATCTCGCTCGCTAATTGCGTCTCTTCAGCTTGGAGATCTCGGCATCAAGTAGCAAAGTTACACCAGGAACAAAACTCTGTGAAGTTGTGTGGCTCATTACAAACCTGGCCAGGTCATCTGCAAGTGGTATGAACATCTCTCTGTGGGGCAAGAGGCCGTACAGCTCAATACAATGCCTCACATTCCACGGCGAGCAGCGGCTACTTGATGCCCTCTGCCTGCCTATACTTATACTTCAAACATTCATACACAGGCTTCTAGAAAGAGCATGATCCAAATGTACGGGGTGAGAAAATATGCAAACTTTGATATATTGATAGATATATAAGGCATATTTCCCTCGGTGGTTTATTCAAGTGGCAACAAGGGCTTCATCGGGCTTTGTTCACTGTATTTGCATGTACCCAAAGGGATAAAGATCCCTATATTCTGGATTAGATTCAACCACTCAAAGACATATGAGTGTATGAGATAAAATATACAGACAGTAGGATAAACTTTGAAATATTGGGAGTAAAAATCGGACAAAATCATAATTGCCATTATTTAAAATCATTTTAGAGAAGAAAATTATTTCATAACCTCTTTTAATCAAATACAAACATGGTGACTTTACTAAAACAATATTTAAGACATCAAAATATCAAGTAGAGAGAGAGAGCTATGTATGTGAATGCTGTTAGGTTATGTAGAGAGGGAACTATGTATGTGAATGCAGTTAGGCGATGTAGAGAGGGAACTATGTATGTGAATGCAGTTAAGCGATGTAGAGAGGGAACTATGTATGTGAATGCTGTTAGGTTATGTAGAGAGGGAACTATGTTTGTGAATGCAGTTAGGCTATGTAGAGAGGGAACTATGTATGTGAATGCTGTTAGGCAATGTAGAGAGGGAACTATGTATGTGAATGCAGTTAGGCGATGTAGAGAGGGAACTATGTATGTGAATGCAGTTAGGCGATGTAGAGAGGGAACTATGTATGTGAATGCAGTTAGGCGATGTAGAGAGGGAACTATGTATGTGAATGCTGTTAGGCTATGTAGAGAGGGAACTATGTATGTGAATGCTGTTAGGCTATGAAGAAAGGGAACTATGTATGTGAATGCTGTTAGGTTATGTAGAGAGGGAACTATGTATGTGAATGCTGTTAGGTTATGTAGAGAGGGAACTATGTATGTGAATGCTGTTAGGCTATGTAGAGAGGGAACTATGAATGTGAATGTGGTCAGGTTATGCTGAGAGAGAGGTATGTATGTGAATGTTGCTGGAAGCTTATCTTTCATCCTGGCCCATGGTGTCATCACTGTGAGAGGGGAGTTTAAATATTTGTGTGGCATTGATACACTACGTGTCTACGAAGGTTGTCTCATCAGCTCAATAGTTGCCCTAATATAATTTTGATTCTTGCCTCAGCCTGTATAACTTGTGGCCTCGGCCCCGGCTCTTCTGCCCATAAGCTGTGCTCTCCGATTCGCAGATGACAGTGTGAGATGGGCATAAAACTGGGAGATTAATCAGGCATAGGCAGGAATTTGATAAGTGTGCATGTGCCCAGCTTCATGTATGAGACATGCCACGACATAATGACACTCATCTCCAACCTCACAGTCACAATGCTAATTCCTCGCCATGCTAGTCTTCTTGTCATTTTAGGAAAGCCAAATATCATCTTAAAAAAGGTCATCTAAGCTTTTAAACAAGACAAGAACGAGGCTATTTTGAATGTGAAATGTGTAAGTGGAGGTGCCCTCATATAGGGAAGATTGCCACTGGGGGGCGCTGCAGAGATACATTGTGACGGGCAGGAGTCTCTGTACAGTGTCCTGGCATGGTTATGACTGATTAGGCATTCCTTGCCATTAACAGATCAAGCCACAAGCAGGCAGAATTCCCCCAGAATCGATGAAATTTGACCCACTAAGCCATGACACCACCGACTTTTTGTTTGCCAGCCGACAAGTAAAAAAATCAATGCACATTGTTTTATTTTGCCTGATCTTGGTGTCTAAATACAGGCCGTGAAACTGACAACAAGGAATGAGCAATACAATATTCATCCCACAAAGGAGGCGACACTTGCATTGAAATGAGACACCTAGGAATAGAACACTTTTAATAGTATTTTTTTTCCTGTTTACTGAGCTTTCAAATTAAAAAAAAGAAATATTCAGGCTTTTAAATTGGACATATGACCATCTTTTTTTTACATATACGGACATGGTGGTCTGTTTGTTTTTCTTTTCATAATGACCATCTTGATTTCCTAACAGAATGAGATTAATTAGATTTGAGAACAAAAAAACGCTGCCAATCATTTTGTTTTCAATTTTCAATATGTTGCAGCAGATGGACAAGGCATGTGCCTCTAATCTTACAGTAGGTCTCATTATGATATGTTCTTTATTTCAAGCCATTATACAGCAGTATTCAGATCAAAGAATTTCATTTTTGTTTGTGACCATAATGCGTAGTTATTATATTGATCTAAACAAATCTGTCTTTGTAATGCATAACATTCAAGTTTTGTGTAATATGAAGGACAAAAAACACTCTGGTTTGGTAGATGTGACTATATTGTGGAAGGGTTGTGGTATCTAAGTGCTGCAGACAAGCCACCTCAAGCAAGATGGACACATCCACCATTTAAGACGGGACAGGGAAGAAAATGCAGACGGCACCTTGGTAATGAGGTAAAATTGATGAGAGCAGATGAGTGATGCCCACCAATATCATAGTGGTCAATTTTGCCCGAGCTGCCAGATCGATACACGACAATTTGCCAACGGCACTCTGATGCCGTTTGTGCGACTAATTCTCATTTGCATACGGCGTGACCCGGCCAATCAGAGCAAGGGGCAGACAATTTGTTTTGTGGAAGGGCACGACAAAAACTGTACAGGCTTCTCAAGTGCTGACCTGTATTCATTAGGTAGAAAGGAATGCCGCCTAAGTGAAAAACCTTTTTGGCCCTGCTATTATGCAAAGAGAGCCAAACCCAATGAAGACCTAATGGCAACCGAGGCCATTAGTGCAAATTACGTAGGGAGGGACGTGCGATTCGGACCTTGGAAGAAGAAATATTCCAAATAAGTGAACCAGTGTGACTATCATACATGGTAATAATGACAGAATATAGACGGCTAGAGATAGGGCTGTGCGGGTGTAACACCCCAGGAAGCCCTACGAGAGGTCCTTCTCTGGTCCGTGCAAGGGCCCTGCTGCCTCTTGTCATCTTTGTACTCATTTCGGTTAGGGTATGCCAAGCCCTGATGGTGATTTTTGTCCTGGCGCCATATTGTCATTGATCATATTAGTTCATGAAGGCAAGGTGAGGGGGCGCCCCAGTCAGCATGTCCTCAAGGTCATTGGGCCGCCCTGTGTGATTAAACCAAGACAATGCCGATCTGTGCCGGGGATCTGCTGGGTGGACAAACAAGATGGCCAGAGCCACGTAACAGTCCCGCAGACAATGACAGCAGCTCCGCACACAATGGGAACAATCAGCAGCATTGGTCAGAATCACAAGCTACATCCATTGCAACTCACATAGATCATCTCCACACTCATTACCCACACACTGCCAACTTGGCATTTCTGTGATATTTCATCATACAAAGACAAAAATAGCTGACCTTGGAGGTCATAGGAATCTCTCCCGGCCACTCGCCTGTCCTCTCACTGAATTTCTTGTTTTCTGATCCGAATAAATCACTTGTACATAATAAGAACTCGCCATGTTTTTCTCGTTATATTTCCATACATTTTGGCACTTTGGGCACTTGATGGATTTCTTAGTTTCCTTTATAATGCTTTTTGGCATTCTTGTTTCTCACTCCCATCAGGCGATATATGGAATTTGGAGCACAAAGCATTATTCTCCACAATGATTAGAACCACAAGAGTCTACCACATACAAACTACATGAATTAAAAAAAATTCTCTGATGAATATTTTCACTTCCCTTTGCAAGTTTAGAAAAAAACCGACCAGACTATTTTGTCTTTGACTAATCACAAAGTTAAGTTAACTTTTGTTCTTTATCTTTGATGATTGCACTCCCTGAGGAGCTTCCACAATGAGATCTATATCATCATCTTTGCAATCTGTATCAGGTTTCTACTTTTAAGTTCTTGATTTCTGAGGTCTGATATCGACATCATGATGGACATTTTTCTTACATGTACTTTACATGTTGTTTTTTCTGCATAATCTTCACAACTCTTCAGTCCAAGATAATCTATGTATCAGATTTCATTCCATTTCTTCTGTGTCAAACTCTCTTATGTCCAGAAACTTTTTTCTGTTAATTTCACTTATTTAATTGTCAAAAAGCCTTACTACTATATATTCAAATATATCTATATCCTTTTTATCCTAACAGTGCTTTTTTTTCTCTCGTCTTATTCAAGTCACGATCAAGGCATAAGATATTTCTCAACAAATGCAAGGACGTCACAGCAGGAGACAAAAGTTTGGTATGAGCATGTTGCTCCACTTTGATCTGCTCAGTTTAGCTGTGCTCAAAGTTGGTAAGTATTGTCCTGTGTGCGGCCATGTCGCTGTCATGTGTGCGGCCCTTGATCTGTGATAGGGGGAGAGTGGGGGCTGATTGTGTATGCCCGTCAGTGCCGTAACAAGCTAATCAACTTGCCTCTGCCATGTGGTAGGTCCCCGCAAACCCTGATAGGCCCCACCACTCTTCCTTATCCCTAGCCACACCTTTCCCTCTCTCCCAGCCCCCTGAGATCTGCCGACCGTATCACAATTAAACGCGAAAGCACATGAAATATTGTCTGATACAAATGGGATTAAAGCCCTGAGATTAGTGGTTTATCTGTCATTAAGGCCCTGGGTCGAGATGATTACATAATCATGGGTGATTCTTCACATGGGGGACCATGCCTATGTCACACTGATCACAACAACTGCTGACCTCCAGCCGGGGTCGTCTCAAGGTCGCACCAAGGTCAACATGCCATGGGACAAAGTTTACCACTGCTAAATTACCAGCGTGATGGACCGACTACAATTGAGTTATGCATAATTAAAAGCATTTACATTTTGATCATAGGGTTCTCAAGTTGTGGCAGGTCTGTGGAGTGAGTGACAGACCATAGTCCCTTGTCAGTGCGATCTCTGATCCGACCAAATCCCAGGTGGGATATGGTCACATGACCAACTGACAAGATGCTGACAAACTCTCGTGGGACTTTGCTTTAATGGGTTTTCTTTGAAGGCAGGGGCTATGAGATAAACATGGCCAAAATATGCACAAAAAGTAGATAATTCATAATTGTGGCCTATTACAGGTCTTTAATTGAGTGAGTATGGACAGCTCCTGATACAGGGTCTGAGATGGGTTAGCCAAAACCCCGCTCTCAGACAGCGCTTGCCACCAGAGGGCACTGAAAGGTTACCCCATACCCGATAACGCCAACTGCCTCAAAATGTTCACGGCTCCATAAATTATTTTAACATAGAGATAATGCCATATGTGGTGCTCCCTGAAGATCCTCTCTTCCCCATTAATTTCACACCAGACTGATTTCTCAACTTGACGTAAAAACAGCCCGCCTCTCATATTGATGAGGCTAGCGGCTCACCAATTTCCCGACCCAAAATGAATGAATCAAAAACATTGTTTTATGTTGCTAACTCAAGAGCATTCACACTAATGGTACTTTTTATGTTGTTTTAAATCATACCATAAACATTTTGGGTGCACATTAACGTGGGTATAGATCGACAAGCGGTGGCCATTTGTACAGCTTGCCTGTGCTTGTTGACAGTCTGACAGTCTCCAATATAACCGCTTTGTTTTTACTGTCAGCTCATCGTCCTAAGAAGGCCAAGACACTTTACGCCACCTTAAGTATCTAACTCTATCTTAATGATTGCCATGTTTTCTAAATATGCCCTCTTATGCCACTCCAAATAGGGCCTTAAAATGGGGATGATGCAGTTAAGATGGAGGAGCCCATTGCTGACAGATTAAACCAGCCATTACACTAAGTGTGCACCCATCGTAGTAACTCGTAATTTAGTGTCGAATCATATGTAATTAATTGCACTTAAAATACATTGGCCATTAGAAATTTGGTAAGCACTAAAATAAACATGGGTGGTGATGAGCACTAGTATAAACATGGGTGGTGATGAGCACTAGTATAAACATGGGTGGTGATGAGCACTGGTATAAGTATGGGCAGTTTGGGATTCAGCACAAGTACAGGTGTTCACAAATAGGAAGTGGGTACTTCTCTGAGCATGTGCAGACTTTGAGTGGGAACCAGAGAGTTTTGTCAGTTAGTGCTCAAGTATATAGCCAGGTGTACCACTGTGGGCAGATTGATTCAAACTTGAGTGAGTGTGGACAGTTAGTTTGGGGGTAAGTACCAGAATAAGTGTGGGCAGTTTGGTTGCAAGTACCAGAATAAGTGTGGGCAGTTTGGGAGTAAATACCAGAATAAGTGTGGGCAGTTTGGGAGTAAATACCAGAATAAGTGTGGAAAGTTTAGTTGTAAATACCAGAATAAGTGTGGAAAGTTTAGTTGTAAGTACCAGAATAAGTGTGGGCATTTTGGTTGTCAGTACCAGAATAAGTGTGGGCAGTTTAGTTGTAAGTACCAGAATAAGTGTGGAAAGTTTAGTTGTAAATACCAGAATAAGTGTGGGGAGTTTGGTTGTAAGTACCAGAATAAGTGTGGGCAGTTTAGTTGTAAGTACCAGAATAAGTGTGGGCAGTTTAGTTGTAAGTATCAGAATAAGTGTGGCAGTTTAGTTGTAAGTACCAGAATAAGTGTGGAAAGTTTAGTTGTAAGTACCAGAATAAGTGTGGGCAGTTTGGTTGTAAGTACCGGAATAAGTGTGGTCAGTTTAGTTGTAAGTACCAGAATAAGTGTGGGCAGTTTAGTTGTAAATACCAGAATAAGTATGGGCAGTTTGAGAGTAAGTACCAGAGTGAATGTGGGCAGTCTTGGATTGAGCATGTTTTTTATAGTGGGCATTATTACAAAAATTGCAAATTAAACTAGTGTAAGGGTAGGCTTAATTTATATACATGTATGTTCTCTTCCATCTATGTATCTCTTATCTGACTAATGTTTCCTGACTTCTGGTATTTGTTGCTTCCTCAGCTGAAAGAGCCAAAACACTGTCAAAGAGAATGATGGGGACACATAATCCTCAAGTAATATATGACAGATATGCTTTAAAGTCGCCATCTCTTCAGTCATGAACAATAGGCCACTTTCATCACTCTCAAAACCTGGTACATTTCATATTTTCACCTGTGAGGGTGACATTTCCTGCATATTTCACAAAGGAACCATGTTTGTGTACAATTAACAAAAGAAATTCCTCCACTTGGAGCCTGCCTCAGGTAATTATAAGTCGGCCGAACATCAAGAGAGCTGAGAGCGGAGAACTCGCAATGATCTGCCGACCAGAATTGCATCTCTCCACTTCACATAGATATAGATGCCCACAGATGAGATGTTAATATAAATAACATTTAGATTACCCGACAGACTCTTCATATAGGCATTGTCTGAAAGTGTTAGCCCCTCCCTTGCCATGGAGTGCTTTATTCCGCCACTTTGTCTCTGGTGTTGTGTTGTCCATATTGTACATTAGCGATTTCTTCTTATAAAACAAGCCAGACATTACAAGAATCTTAGAAGCCTAATCCACAAGAAACATATCTTAATGTGTGATGCTCATGAGACCTGATGGGAAAAAACACAGTCAGATGACAGTGAAGTTGTTTTTATGAAGTTGTCCATTTATCGGCACAGTAGAAGTTGCGCATCTTTGTACAAGACTATGGCTATTGATTTGGATACAAGCCCTGACCATTGCCGAGCAGTGTTCCATTAACGCCAAGCCAATGAGGAGGACTTTTGTTCTTGTGAGACAAAGGTATCTGTTACGGTGCCATGTTGCTCGTCATCAGAGCCATCAAGCGTTGCTCATACGCTCCTTTCTCCCAACAAACGCAACACAACCTAAAATGCACCTGATCACCTAACCAACATCTTATGATGTAAAAACCTGGTCATTTATTTCTCACATCTGATGTTTACCTGTTTCTCGTTTCAGGTGTTTCAAGAAAGATGACACAGTTGCCTTTGAGGACAGCATCTGTACCTTGTGCCGATCATGACGACCGCGTTCCGTGCAGTGGTGATCACTCCTCCCCACACTCTCCCTGCCCACACTGAACTTGTCGAGCGTTTGTTAATCTAACACAGGATCACTTGCCTGTTGCAGGTCCCTTTAATCTTGATACGTGTGGATCTTCCATTTTGTCGTGCTTCAATCACAGTTTTTTAATAACCCCAGGGAATAAGATTGTGATTTTCACAGGGTTTGATGGCTGCTAGGTGTCAATGTTGGCAAAGAAAGTGCGTCTTACATGGCCCACAATGCCCAAGTCACTGATCACCGAAGGACAGCATTTATAATTTCTGAATAGAACTGATGGTGTACAGACTCTCAGATGCAGGTCAAGAGACCCCTACATCATAAATAAAAAACTATAGCTACATTCCAACTGTTATTCTGAGAATGAATCAGTGATATAAATATAAATGGTTGATGTCAAATATATTTAAGCAGTCTTAGGTAAAATGGCTCAAATTGCTTCACAATATGTTTTGGTGGGGATAAAATGAGCAATGCTTGAGAGGTAGGCAAGTCCATCACACAACTAACAAAGCAGTGATGTAATACTGCGCTTTATCACCAAATGCGGGGTCATATTCAAGTGGCACGTAAATCAGGGCAACTCGTGCAGCATGGACAGCCAAATGGACAGCACAGACCTGCCACACAAACAATGGCTCAATGTCATGCGATGCAAGAGGAGGGCCATGTGACAAGTCATGTGACAAGTTGCCATGGCACCCAGTGACAATTGACAGGACATGTTTTGGGTCTGTTATGTCACATTGCTGTATTAAGTTCCAAGCATTTGTGACCTCTCAAACCCTGTCACAAAATTTGAAACTTCCCAAAAGCAAAGTAATTGTTCACAAAAATCAATTAAAGCATTCTGCAATTGTTAAAGATAAGATTTGTTCCCAGATAAATCAGACAAAACAGACCACATACCAAACATAAACTGTATGCAGGAATCCAACACCAATACTCTAAATAGACAGTGACAAATGGAAAATGACTTGCTAAAATCTATTTAGAAGTGTTTGCACAGGTATAGTATGGTTACAATACACTGGGCTAATGTAACATGTGACCACGGCAACAAGTCACAGCTGGGTCCCATTGTTCTAGCTCATCGTCCTCCGTACCCTCATACTTCAAAGTTGAAGCCGAGCTCCATTACGTGGCCAGCAATTAGACCAGAAGAAAAATGGCTTTCTCTTAATGTGCTAGGAACAGAGGGAATGCAGGACATGATCTAAACAGATCACCTTCTTGTTAATAACAGCGTCTTTGATTGTGATGCTCATGTCGACACGACCGGCCGTGTATTATACAGGGCTTGAGTAAAGATGAGAAAAGTGCATGCAGAGAATCTGCCTCTCAGACAACAAACTTACTGCATGTTAGTAAACTTTCATTTACATCAGTCAAGCAGCATCTCATTGTCACTGACCCTTTTAATGGCTGATTAATAGATCTCTGAGCACTCACACGAAACTAACACATGTAAGAGTGCTGTAAGCTTTCTGTTGTTACTCTGTGATATCTGTAATACATCCCTGCATTGTCTTCTGCTTGTTGTGTCGGCAAGCTTTCAGTCCTGTGTAATGCACCTGGTCTTACACAAAGACGTGAAACAGGAGAGTTGAGCAAGAAGATCAGTGCATCTCTGATTAGTACTCGACATTGTTTTGCTTCAAATGTGAAGTATTGTTTTAACAAAAAATGATCTTTACAGGGAAATATTATGAAATGTTATATTCTATATTTTATATTACATGATATGTAGCAGTGATTTTGTTTAGGACTGATATCAGTTTGAGCCAGGATTGCAGAGTATCATCCTAAATACATCTCGACGAGAGCAAGTGAATCAATGTTACCATCCAACCCAGGTGTATCAATGATACCATCCTACAACAGTGTATCAATGATACCATCCTACAACAGTGTATCAATGATACCATCCAACCAAAGTGTATCAATGATACCATCCTACAACAGTGTATCAATGATACCATCCAACCCAAGTGTATCAATGATACCATCCTACAACAGTGTATCAATGATACCATCCAACCCAAGTGTATCAATGATACCATCCAACCAAAATGTATCAATGATACCATCCAACCCAAGTGTATCAATGATACCATCCTACAACAGTGTATCAATGATACCATCCTACAACAGTGTATCAATGATACCATCCTACAACAGTGTATCAATGATACCATCCAACCCAAGTGTATCAATGATACCATCCTACAACAGTGTATCAATGATACCATCCAACCCAAGTGTATCAATGATACCATCCAACCAAAATGTATCAATGATACCATCCAACCCAAGTGTATCAATGATACCATCCTACAACAGTGTATCAATGATACCATCCTACAACAGTGTATCAATGATACCATCCAACCCAAGTGTATCAATGATACCATCCTACAACAGTGTATCAATGATACCATCCAACCCAAGTGTATCAATGATACCATCCAACCCAAGTGTATCAATGATACCATCCAACCCAAGTGTATCAATGATACCATCCAACCAAAGTGTATCAATGATACCATCCAACCCAAGTATATCAATGATACCATCCTACAACAGTGTATCAATGATACCATTCCACCCAAGTGTATCAATGATACCATCTGACCCAAGTATATCAATGATACCATCCAACCCAAGTGTATCAATGATACCATCCAACCCAAGTGTATCAATGATACCATCCAACCAAAGTGTATCAATGATACCATCCAACCCAAGTATATCAATGATACCATCCTACAACAGTGTATCAATGATACCATTCCACCCAATAGTATCAATGATAACATCTGACCCAAGTACATCAATGTTACCATCCAACCCAAGTATATCAATGATACCATCCTACAACAGTGTATCAATGATACAATCCAACCAAAGTGTATCAATGATACCATCCAACCAAAGTATATCAATGATACCATCCTACAACAGTGTATCAATGATACCATCCAACCAAAGTATATCAATGATACCATCCTACAACAGTGTATCAATGATACCATCCAACCCAAGTGTATCAATGATACCATCCAACCCAAGTGTATCAATGATACAATCCAACCAAAGTGTATCAATGATACAATCCAACCAAAGTGTATCAATGATACCATCCAACCCAAGTGTATCAATGATACAATCCAACCAAAGTGTATCAAGTGTATATATATATATATATATATATATATATATATATATATATATATATATATATATATATATATATATATATATATATATATATATATATATATATATATATATATATAAACTTGTGTGCATATAATTTATCTATATACATGGGATATGTTTTTGACAAGTCCTGTGGCCATTTGTTCGTGTTGACATCTCCGTGACAGCCCCTTGTCTCTTGTTATAATATCAGCTATTTTGGTATAATACCAGCTATCTTGTTATAATACCCAGCTATCTTGTTATAATACCAATCTATCTTGTTATAATACCAATCTATCTTGTTATAATACGAAGCTATCTTGTTATAATACGAAGCTATCTTGTTATAATACGAAGCTATCTTGTTATAATACCCAGCTATCTTGTTATAATACCCAGCTATTTTGCTATAATACCCAGCTATTTTGCTATAATACCCAGCAATCTTGTTATAATACCTAGCTATCTTGTTATAATACCCAGCTATTTTGATATAATACCCAGCTATTTTGCTATAATACCCAGCTATCTTGTTATAACACCCAGCTATCTTGTTATAATACCCAGCTATCTTGTTATAATACCCAGCTATCTTGTTATAGTACCCAGCTATCTTGTTATAATACCCAGCTATTTTGCTATAATACCCAGCTATCTCATTAGTCATATTCTTTCGTACAACACATATCAGAAATTATGAAACCGTAGTCCCCAAAAGCCTTGGTCAAATGCTTAAATTTTGATGCATTTTAATATTGCATGTGTGAATCTGCTGGTATGCTTCCATTAAGCCAGGCGCAAGTTTGCACCACATCACATCTGTTTAGAGCAGTGGGTGGGTATTTTTCACTTTATTTTTGTTTCAACTCAGTTCAAAGTGATATATCTGAAATCATCTAATTAAAGGATTTAATATCTTATCACGCTTTCATGTGTATTCATCAAATAGTATTTCCATGAAACAACATATACATATGTAAAGGGGTGTAAAATAAACATGTTTATAATATATGGCATTGTTGTATTGAATAAGCCCCATCGCGAGTCTGGAGATGCTTTCAGTGTCAGCGATTTCTCCCCTAGACAACGGGGTAGAAGCGGGGCTGTGCGTCTGGCCGCCACTTCACAATCAATAACTTCTTGACATGACAGCATACACTGGCAAAGAATAAACATCCTCCACACAGACTTGCCTGCAATTAAGCCCAAAAGGTGCCAGGTATTTTGTCTCAACAACAACTACCTGCATGGAATTATATTAGTAATATGTGCCTTTTTCTCATCTCCTGCCAAAGTGGAATTATGTTGCAGCCATCTTTTCGGATAAATATGTATGTACGGCTTCTGAAGAGAAACACTTTTTTTTACCCCCACAAGTAATAAATGTATGGATGAAATAATTCCTTTGTCCTGTATTCTGTCGAACAGTCAAATTATCATTTCAGATTTCGATCAAGTTTCTATGGCCATCTTTTTTTATTCCTCAGAATTTTGGAATATGATTTCACCTTTATGAGTATGATTCATCAAAGTTTGTTACATGAGCCTCAGTGTTTCTCATGACAAGCAAAGTGTGAGTGGTCGAATGCCACATAGAATTCTTATGATCACAGAAATCAGAAAAAAAAGCACATGAGAAAATATGGAATCCTGTAAAATAATGACCATTTTCACAAGATGGCAGCACAATATGTTGCATAAAAATTCATGGATTAAAATCATGTCACTAACTTTTGTGAAATAAATTATTTTATACCACTTATGTTTTGAAAAAAAATACACATTAACATTTGGTTATGTTGAATTGCATTAACATCAAACACAACAGAAGCAAGAATTAATTCAATGCTCCAATAAAATAGACTGCACTTTTAGCATCACGGAGTAATATTTTGAAAACGTCATATATAAAAAAAATCGATTGATTGTCTATGAAACCTTGCACATATGCACTTGATATTGTCCTATCTGTGTCAGATGCTGAAATGGAATAATAATAAACAATAGACACAGTTGCCCATTCATCGGTAATGACATAAACTGTCGTATATTTCATTACACATCAATATCACATTAATACGGTCTGTCACTGCGTCCCACAAAACACCATAATTATTTGCAATATAAATAATTTCTCTAACACCGTGATTATGATCGCCATAAATAATTCCAAGGAGAGTCGTGCCTATTGTTTCTTGAGGGGTTCAGCAGGGATTTTCTGCTTGGCTTGTTCTATGGGATTTACAGTAGCATCCGGCACTAATATTGCAATCTAGGGCCAGAGAAAGCCAACTCAACAGTTATTGCAAAATAAGCATCAGCATTTATTAATGTCACATGACATACACATTGGCTTCCTTTAGAATCACAAATACTGAAATCTTATCTTGATCAATGTTTTTATTTATTTATACTTCTTATCTGATTAGCTATAAAGTGGGAACTGTAAGGCTCATTGATAAAGCGGGACGTTTGTGAAGTAAATATCTTTGCTCTGATGGAAAGATATTATGCCCTTGAAGTATTAGTAACATCATTTGTACAACCCTGATATTCATATTTCACATCTATGATAATAAAACTGTACCCCGATCCCACTAAGTGATATCAATGTAGACCCTAATATATATATATATATATATATATATATATATATATACCACAGTCTTCACAACTGTTTACCCCAAATACTCTTCCTATACTCTTTCATGATATTATTACTTTACATTGATATTATTTTTTTTATAAACCTATATTATCACTGTTCACTCTGACAGCAATTTTGTACATCCCAATACTATTTTTGAACAGCCTGATTTTCCTGCAGGACACTTTTATATCATTACTCCCCTACCTTCCTGAGATTATTAATAAATACCCCTTATTGTTGAGATTGGAAATAACATTTTACTATATTTCATCTAATTGTTCAACTAATATATTGTCAAGTACAATTTACTTATTATGTTTCAGCTCATTATTTCTATTTTTCATGTTCACACTACTATATTTTAGATATCATGACATATGTTTTATCTGAGTCTATGGTAGATATATGATTTCCTGAATCCATATCATTCCAGGTGACCTATTTTTCATCCCTCACTTAGCCCTGAAAGCATGATACCACTTAAACCTTGGTGGATGAGATTGACCAATCAGCACACACTTTTATCCCTCCTTTGATCATGTTGTTTGGTTTGATGTCACCTCCTTTCTCTCATCCCCAGCCTCATTATCAAACTCAGCCTCATTCTGACACTTTTGCCGCCATGGCGACCTTAATTTGCACCTTGGCTATATTAGTGCATTGTTTGTACTGTCATGAAAGTATTGTCGAAACTCCATTTACCAATCAATAACTTGCAAACTGTGATGCACAACAGCAGCATAATTATGTGTGTTTAAGGGACAATTAGAGTGACGAAATTGTGATCAAATACAACAGCCGATCTACGAAACAAAAAGTCGATGGTGCTGTTAAGTGTTGGGCGCAGGGTTAACGAGGACATAATTGTCAATGCAAAATGGAGGCATTGACTTTCAGGTGGCAGTCTAGCAAAGCAATTATGCCATAATATTGGGTTTGAAAAATCAAAATACATGTATAAAGCAGTGGCTTGCGAATATATTGCATGCAGGTCCAAAAAAACCATGTGAAAGTTGGTTAAACTATGTGAATTCAACTAAGCTAGTTCAACGAGGTCCTGAACTCATTTAACACCAATATGTCTTCCTATGTCAACTAGGGCCCTATGACAGGTTACTACTGGAAGTGGGCTAAGGTCCTTGGTTTCTGTATATAGGGTTTCTTAACATTGACTGATTATCAGATTATCACAGCCTTAATGACAATGTTGTGGTTTTGTTCCCTTTTTAATCCACTATGTCCGTGAACCATCACATTTTTGAAAGATTACCAATATATTAAACTTATAAGATATGACGCATTCGCAGATTGAAAATTAAGCTATATTGCTTTATTCTTATATGGACTGCTATTTTTCTCTTCATGCATCCGTCCCACACAGCTAGTAAGTTTGAGATTCTCGGCGATGCCTGGCAACGCTCAAACGCCTATACATCTAAGTATTGACAGTTGTGCCATTCATATCACATTAAAAGCCTTCCCATCATGCATTGTTTTCTCTAATGCCACTGATTAACGATGGTTTAAATTACACTTTAAGCAGCTTTGTGTTAATTGCGTGGCCACCCTTTGGCAGCAGGAATGCACCTCGATCCCTAAAAATCCATTTTTCAACACCTCTGTTGCTGTAATTTCACCCAACTTGAGCGGGTTTGTTCACAGGCACCTTCCTCTATTTCTGCTCACATAAACAGTGTTTAAAGACTTAATGGCTTACACATTTCCAGATCAATCTTACAGTTTCAGAAAATTATTTGTCGCAGGATTAAGACATCTCCATTGCACTGTGGAAAATAGAGGATGATTTTCCAATTTCGCTAACTCGTGAGTTTTTTCACAAAAGCCAAGAAACTTTTCAGCACGTTCCACACAGTAAATAAATGAAGTGTGCGGATTGTCTTTGGTTTAAGTAACTTGAACCTTCAGTTTTGAAAGAGGTGTGAATTAAATGAGCACTGATCTTGCTATCATAGAAAACACCTAAAGTGCCATAAACCAAAGTTATTGGAATCTGTGCTGATTGAAAATTGGATTCCATAACAGAATTTTCTCCGTTTCTTTAATCTAGACCACTCAGGCATTTTAATGGTGAAACAGGATCATCTCCATATCAGACAAAAGGGTTTTAATTTTAAAACTTAATCATTTTTTTAAAACTTTATAACACGGCATGGGATTTAGAGAAATGAAATGAAATAAGCAGTTTGTGAATGCTACTATGGCACACAAACCTATTATGATATGGTGAATCATGATCTGCTTGTGCTTCTAGAGCCTAATTAAAGATTATGTCTATGATTAATGAAAATGCATGAGATTAACAAAAGTGTTAATCTGACTGTTGTTTTCCATATTCCAACATCAGTCGAAATTCCATTTAATTTTCTTAATAGCAGCATGAGTCACGTAGCAACCCACACCTTTGAAAAACTAACAGAAATTAATGCAATGGACTTAAGGTGCTTTTAAATCTCCTACCAATAAGAGTAATCTCATCTCGCAATGCCGAATCAGTGAAGGCAAATGAAAACTCATGATAGCAGGCGAACAATTAAAAACAAGGCTTTTGTCTTTAGACACACAGTTCCGAGCTGTGAGCTGGTGATAAAACCAGCTAAACAAAGAGACAATCACAAAAAGTTAAGACTGTAGGAAGACTGCGGTGCTCATGCCATTGTGGTGGTCATGTCCTCCATAATCCCTCTCATAATGAATATTTGCTGTGCAACAAAAGTGTTTTGTAGCGTTAACCAGGTTTGAATTTCTTTGTTTTCTAATGCTGATTGCAAGACGTCTCATTCTGTCATCAGATATAAGAGGACAGTTTTTTTGCATTTTTTACTTTGCCGAAGCACTCTTCCTGTACATCTCTTACAGGGAACTAACCTGTCATAAGATAACATTCTATTGAATATATCATTGCTTTAATAATTTTTCTATTTTTGTTTTCCACTTAGTGATTACAGTTACTTCAAGTCATCCATTTAAATGTTAAATGTTTCTTTAAATAATGTTATATCTCTACTTTTTGTTGAATGAATACATGTTAAAGGGATTAAGCAGTGATTTAAAAAAAATATGAATAAGTATCATAAATGAACGATAAAGATATTTGCCTTTCATATCTAAATATTTTTTTGGTTGATGCACTCCAGTAAATGTCTGTAAAACCTATTTAAACAAGAACCTAATTTATAGCCCCCTTTTGAAAGCACACTTCTTTCTTGGTGTCATTTTTATGTGGAATGTTATCATAGAGGCACTGAAAGGTAAAATGGGAGTGCAACTGGGAGTGCAACTTTTATGGCTTATAGCAACTTATCTTTTTAATCTATCATAATTTCAAATGGTCATGATGTTCATATGTGGCCAAGCTTTCAAAACACCAAATTGTAGAATTGATGCCTAATACCTTTAATAAGATATTGAATAATCACCTTACCTTATGATACTGAACTTATGCTACCAATGATACTATACTATATCATAGTGTGCTAATGAACTGATAGCTTTCAGTAAAATAATACCTTTTTGAGTGATACTTAAGTGGTACCTTTTTGTGTGATACATTACTGGGGGAGTCATTGTAGATATCATTGTCATTGAAGATATCATTACTAACAGAAGCTACAGTATTCTTATGAAAATAAAATTAATTGAATATTTGTTATATTTCATAATGTATCATAAGAGACAATTCAAATGTCTCTAATCATTTGAGTATATTTGAAGTTCATGCATTCTTTCAGGATACACAAATGAAATTTTATTTGAAATTGTCTGAAACCACAGACTATGCTTTACAGAGATATATAAAAGAATAATAGACTCATTTACAAGAGATATCTCATCTAGTTGTCATGGTAACCATTCTCTGTGTTGCCATGGTTACAATGATACATAACCTTCACCAAAAGACATGAGATAGCCCTACCTCATGCACTGTTGACCTTCGGTTTCTTTCTGCCTGGGGGAGGATGGGTGTTTGCCTCACAAGTTCCTTTTTCGCCAGGGAGAATAAGGTGGGCTGTCAGGCGGTCACTTCCTGCTGGTGAGAGGTAGGCGGACCTGTGATGGGTCTTAGGTTGTCAGGGTATTGTTTCAGAGGTTGTCATCGACAACGGCAGCCATCAGTCAGCGTCATCCTGACGACCATCTCAAGGCATCTGAAGACAGAGTCAGAACAAAAGATTGGTGAAGAGACGGGGAGAGTGGATATGGAAAAAGTAGCAGGGACCCGGCCGGCCGTTAGCGGTGACATGCACACCTCACTGTAATGAGCCACTGGCCACGCAATAGCTCAGCAATATTTCTACACAATTAATGGCCGCCAGTCAGATCAGCATAATTGCAATAATCCCCGGTTGCTTCTGTGAGTGGGCAAATGAAGGTGGAAGGATGGTGGCCTGGTCGGAGGCTGACCATGAACATAGCATATTCTTATTATGATGCCACTCAAGCCAGCCCTGCAGCACAACAAATATCTGCCTGTATAATAATGCCGCCTGCCACCGGAGTCGACATCATCGTCCTCCTCCCTCACAACAGGTGCCACCCTCAACATACCCACATTCTTATCCCCAAATCTGATGTGAAATCTCATGCAAGGGGGTCAGAGGGGTCCCCAGACCTGGAGTGACCCCCCAACCACATCACACTGCCCACCCCACCCAGCTCTGACCAACAGTCAACAGTCATTACCCAACCGTCTTCTCTCCATTTACTTTGGGGCAGTTTACAAGGCTTTGGGAGCGTACACACATTTGGGTCATTAGTGGCAAATTGTTAGGTGTTATGGGCAAATGCATTAGTCTACCCCTTGAGGAACATAACTTGTCCCCCACCATCCGATACTTGCCAGCTCACAACTACCATGCCAAATGTACTTTCATATCCCTCCCTGTCTCTCAACAGATTTCCCTCCCTGTCTCTCAACAGATTTCCCTCCCTGTCTCTCAACAGATTTCCCTCCCTGTCTCTCAACAGATTTCCCTCCCTGTCTCTCAACAGATTTCCCTCCCTGTCTCTCAACAGATTTCCCTCCCTGTCTCTTAAGAGATTTCCCTCCTTGCCTCTCTATTCTTACCCCTCCTTGCCTTTCTACTCTTACCCCTCTCTGTCTCTCTACTCTTACCCTTCCATGTCTTTCTACTCTTACCCCTCCCCGTCTCTCTACTCTTATCCTGTCCTGTATCTCTACTCTTAACCCTGCATGTCTTTCTACTCTCACCCCTTCCTATCTCTCTACTCTTACACTTCCCTGCCTCTCTACTCTTACACCTCCCTGTCTCTCTACTCTTGCCCCTCCCTGTCTCTCTACTCTTACCCCTCCCCATCTCTCTATTCTGACATCTCCCTGCCTCTCTACTCTTACCCCTCCCTGCCTCTCTACTCTTATCCCCCCATGTCTTTCTACTCTTACCCCCCCTGCCTCTCTACTCTTACCCCCCTGCCTCTCTACTCTTACCCCCCCTGCCTCTCTACTCTTGCCCCTCCCTGCCTCTCTACTGGCTCTCTAATCTGTTTCCTCTAAAAAAAACCTAGCAAAGATTAGATCTGCCCAGTGACCCTCCCCTACATCTTAACAGTAGCTTTCTCCCAAACACTGTAATAGTGACTCTAACCATCTCTCAACAGTAATTTTCAATGACCAGTGACTCTATCTTTCAATAGCAGCTTTCTCCCTAAACCATGAATAATTACCCAAAACAGTGACCTTTCCACCTGTCCAGTAACATGGCCAGATCTAATCTTTCCTGTTTTTTTTCAGTTATTTTTCACTAATTGACAAAGATGTAATTTCTTCAGAACTTAGTTCTAATCAAAAATTTAAATCAGCAAGATCAGCTTTCATATACTGGACTTGTAGGAAAAAACGTCTGATTAAATGTGATTAAAAAAATTAGATATCAATCAAAATATCACCTGTCGTAGAATTTGTTGTGGTAAGGATGTCTGATGTCATCATATTTTATATCACAACACACAATAATAAGTTTCACTTGACATTGTAATATTTTATTTTTTTCATAAAATATTACAATAAGGTTTTATTCAAATGTACAAGGCAAAAATGCTTAAATTCTATAGAGTATGCATAAATATGAATATCATTAAAAAATGTAAACAGCACTGTGGATTTGATGTCAGACTATTAAGGCATAAGTATAACAATTAGTACTGAAACTTATGTTTTCTTACCAAAAAGGTTTAGATTAATAAAAAAGCAACAGTAAAGTTTCTTGATCATGTTGAAGTCATGACATTGTTTCTTTACAAACAATATTTTATCATGTTCTATATATGGAAATTACTATTTTATAAGGCAATAACTGGCCAATGGCTATTATTTTGTAAATGAACTTAAGGAACCCTGGTTCTTACCCTCCATAGCAGGACTCTATCATATCAGTCCCTGCCACCAAAGCTATAATGGTGTGAACAGAATCAACCGCAAGTCATCAGCATTCATAAAAATCTGGCTATGAACTGATTGGCGGGGAATAAATGCTAACTGAAATAGATTCGTTTTGTTCTGACAGCTGTACTGATTGGTCAGTTTATGTGTCAGACACCTGATTTTAATTAATGACCTGATGTTGGTCAATTGAGATTTGATGATATTTTTGTGAGCAAGGCAAGTATTTATAACTTTGGGAATTCCAAATTTAGAATGGTATCAAATGCAGGGCAATGACTGCAGAGGTAGTAATTGAATACTTCGTCTGTAATGCAGAGTACCTGGTTTTATATGATATATCTGAATTACAGGACTACATAATCTCACGAAAAACATATAGTAAAAAATGAAATATATGATATCAATTCATTCAGGAGAATTAAAAACCTTTGGGATAGTTTTGAATGTATTTTTGCACTAATCATTAATATAAATGACTTGAAATCTACCTCCTGAGGATCAATGAGATATGAAAGGCTCTGGTTAATATTTTAGTGGATTTCTTGTATAGATTTTCCACAGAAAATAATTATTCTCATTCTGCATCACTCTCATCTTTTTGCAAGGAAATGTCAAACACTTTTATGTTTAGAAAGTAATATATATTATTTAATTTTACAGTATTTGTGAATAGGCATTCCTATGTGATATATAATTTGACTTCTCTCAAATGTGCATATTTGACATTTAAAAGGTGCAGATCTTTTATCATCAATTTGTTCAGGTGGAATAACTTTCGTTTGTATGTCCGCTGCATATTCAGACATAAATGGAAAACTTTTCCTGAACTTTTTTTGATAAAAACAATCATTATATGATGATGGTATAAAGATGGGTGTGTTTATGAAAGTAATTAAACTATTTTTCTTCGCTATCCTGTGGGTCTCTAGCCTTTGGCTGTTTTTCATGACATAAACCATCGCCCACATTGCTATTTCCTGATTGGCTGATCATCTGATTGATTAAGATGAATACGAGACTCTCGCCGATGTATTGATCTCGGTGGTCGTATCTGTATAAATGCTTAACTTGTCAGTATCGCTACTGACATATACACAGTGAAATGTACACATCCAAACAACCATCTACCCCTCCGTACCTTGGGGTGGCGGGGCAAATTAACTTGTCAAGATCTTGCCTTATCTCAGATATATGCATACACAACATTGGCTCAATCCCAGAAAAGTGAATAACAATAAATAAAACTTGTGTTCAACAGTTTATGATCAATACAGTTCGTAAGGCCATCTATCACCGCCAGACAGCTGAGAACTTATTATTAAAGCGGAAACAAATCACTAGAGAATACAGGCCAAACTATACCAATATTTCTACATTAACAAATCTGATAAGGTGTTGGTCTGCTTAGGCTCTTATTGGTGGCAATGCCATCACTTTGAATAAGCATCGCTCATTACTTGCACAAAGTTTTGAAGGATGGCAAATTTAAATATCTCTGTTATCCGTTCTGATGAATCATCATTTCAACTAAACAAAACACTTTCCTGGGACATTCTCCTATATTGTTACACATGGTATTGTTTTCTATAAGTGCCTGTCTTTTCCGGATCACACTGACTAGTTTGATAGATGCACAACGTTAAAAAAACTCATGTTAAAAGACCACAATGTATTAATTTAGAAAATAAACATGATGCATCTTTGTAATTTAAGCGTTATAAAAGAGAGACTTGTTTGAAATATGATGTTTGTTAAACATATTATTGCATTATGACCAAAGGTCTTAGGTTACGTTTATGCCAATACTTGTGAAATAAGACCTAGAAATGAGTGATTTTTCACATATAATAATGATCCGACAATAGTAATGTTATCCATGAAGATTTTGCCAATGTTTCTTAATGGAGAGAACTAATTAGGATACACCCTGCATATTAGTTGTCATTTAATGCGTTCCATGTCCACTATGAGGTGTGACTGATATCAAGATAGCTTGACAAGTCCTTTCTACATTACCATAAATGAGTTTTTTCTTTACTTTTGATACCCTTGAATATATCTCTACCATCTTTATTAGTTGTAACTTATCTCACAAAGTAAGTCCAAATTCTAACTCGGGATATGGGGACATGAGCATTTAGAATACTGATTTATTTTGCCTCAAGTGAATTTGATCTGACTTTGGGAATATATGATATGCAGCATATTGCAGCAGCATATCATTTGATTGGTACTGTACATTACTTCATTCTATTACCATATTTCACCCTTGATTATGTCATGATCATATCAAAGTCTTGAAAATTCTACGCTGTGCAGCCAAAACAAGTTCACAAGCACCAAGTGCTAACTATCTCACTCATTGGGTTTCTAGATTGGTTTGTACCTGTACTGATTAATGAGCTAGACATGTAATTGGTTAAAACATAAGGCAATGGGTGAAATAAATAAAAATCCCAACATCTGCATAACAGAATACTTATAACAGAAAGATGTGTGATCATGGTATTTATATTATCATTTTTTTTATTACAGCAATAAAAATATAAAAATAATCTTCCATCATTTTTCCATAAACATATTTCTAAATGTGCCAAAACATAGACTGGAAATGAGAGGACATACCAATAAAAAGCAACAATCATATATGTTGCTTCAGTACCCACATGTCTCTCTATCTCATCATATAAATGATGGTAGATACCATTAACTTTCCCCTTGAAAATAACACACAATTCTTGCCAATATCTGACTCCGGGAAAACTCACATGACCCATCGGACACTCAGTCAAGTAAAAATATGTCAGTTCTAGCCCACTACCACATGCCCAACCTATAGAAGTTCGATGGAATTAATTTTCTTAATGTGTCTTATTGGTAAGTGGATGTCTCCAAGTTGGGAAGAATAAAAAGTTATATTTGAAGGACAAATCTGCAAGGCCTTGGGTTACATGTGATTAATTTCAGTATCAAAGGAGCATGGCTATGACATGTCAATATGTTGATCTCCCAAGATAAATCCTCAACAATCATATAGACAGACATCTTTATTGCCACAGAAGACCACCGCTGCAGTACATTCCGAGGTCATGCCATTGTTATCAGCTAATGAACTTCCGGTTAGTTTTTACATGATGATTTTTTTAGGACGATATATTTATAACACTTTGCAGATGAAAGCTTCAAAATGAGATGCTCTATTGATACCATTGTGGCAACTGCCGATGACCGCTCTCTATAACAGCACGCTGACAGCTTGATGATGGTGGTGATCCTGCTGCATGGAGCATGTCCGGGTCAGCAACATGGTGGTCACCACAAGAGGGCAGCACAGTCTAGACCCTACAGGGGGTCGTAAGGGCAGGCATCTCAATGACTTGTATTGATCATGCCTGCTGTAACAGCAGCACTGATACTTGTTGTCAACTTGACGAAACTTGACAGAAATCCATTTTAAAAACCTGGCTTACCTCAAATAAATTCATATTTGCACAACTTTTTCTTCTTTTTTTAATATGGCATGGGCAACTTTTAGTTTATTTTATTCTGATGTCTTATCCTACTATATAGTACCAGAATCTTACTTTTGGACAAAGATCTCGGAGCTTCATATTAAAGATTCATTAAAGGAGAAACTTTTTGATTCGGAAGAAACTTTTAATTTCTCTCTCACAAGGCAGTAAGCTGATTATCAATTGTTGATAAACAATATGAAGTGAATCAGACAAATTGTTGAAATTTAATTTATTTTGTATTTGTGTTATGAGAATGGAACAGACAATAGACATTTCTGTGGTAAATAACATACATGCATGTCATTATATTCTATTCAATAACAATTTCTAAATTTACAGATACCCGACAATGGACATCCTGGGTCCTAATCCAAAGTGACATTCTCTGTCATTATTCCAATCAATTAAGAACACAATACAATTATTCAACATGTATTATTAAACTTTTTATGAAAAAAAAATAGTTGATAAAATTTAATCATTTTCTCAAGTAAAATAAATTGGACAAAAGTATTCCTCCCAGAAAATGTCCTGTTTCTGGGGAAAAAAAGTGACCCAATCATGACTTTGAATAAATCTTGCAATATCTACGCCAGTGTTTTATAAATAGCAGATAATTTCCATGCATCATAAACAAAACATATCCAACTTTATGTATTATAATCAACTAACTTTCTCTGTAAATATAAAGATGACATCTTCAGTTTGTATGATATATTCATCAATTACATACCGGTATATAACATCTGTGTTCAGTTAAGGACATTTATATATTACAGCAAATATCATAATCAATCAATGAGTATATGGATGCTTAAATTCACAGCAACACATTATGGTCATTTAGTGAATATCATGTATCAATATCATATCAATATATTGATATATTCATATTATATATATATATATATATATATATATATATATATATATATATATATATATATATATATATATATATATATACACATCATGGTCATCCCTGAATGAATAGATTAATATATACATCAAAGTCATCTGCAAATAACTGGATTAAAACATATTTCTGTCTTATTAAAACCCCACACTTGAAGGAATATCTTAAAAGAATATCATTATAATTGTCAGAGAGAATGGAGAGAAGGTTGTCATATACAGACATTGTCATGTCTCATGGGCTTAATAGACTTTGATCACAGTTGACCATCACAGAGAAAGTTATCAGAGCTGCATCCATATAAAGTCATCTAAAATAAAATACAACCAGACACAATACATGTAAATATCTGTTTATGAGTTTTTTCCTTAAATGTGAGGCTATTATTCTGTGTTCAACCTCTGAGGCAATTCTATTGTCTTCAGAGGTTGCCACATTCATATCACACTCTCCTATAGGAATGTTCACAATGCCATATACAAACAACAGCTCTGATTGCAAAAAAGCACTGTTCCAATATGGCGGCATTTGCTTGATTGTTCTTGCCATTAAGGTTTATGTTTGGGCTGAGGGGGAGGGCAGGGGGGTAGTTATCAGCAGGGAGAGGGTGATAGCATATTGCGAGGCGCACTAATAGCCTCGGCTGCCACACTATCTGCCGCTCCAGTCTGAAGTGACATGCCAAAATGACCCACTCTGATCAACCATGCGAGAAACCCGATTTGTGGTCATGTAATTTGACATTGCAGGAACGCAGGGCACAATGGTGGTGATGTTTTTAATCAAGCTGGTACAAGGAGGGTGGGTGGGGGAGATGAAGGGTGGAGCGGGTGGCAGAGTCTGGGTGATGGCACGCTGGATGTGCCAGAGGATGCCGAGTCTGGAGGGGATGAACTATGATGGGGCTAGGAGTCTTGACCTCGTGCCTGTGTCAGCATGGCCGTGATGCAATGCTATGCATCGTAGTTTAATCAGAGCAACATTTCATATGAGCACTGCCAATTCCCATCCCTTCAGGCCAAGTGCCTCCTCTATGGGCCTGCCACCCAAATATGAATTTTGATTAAAACCAGTCCCAGCCACGTTAATTGGTGGTGGACGAAGCGAGCAAATGTTAATCAAACTTTGACACTGGAACCAATAATAACCAGCCCTTGGGGCTGCCACGATTGAGGCATCCCATCGAAAAAAGCTGCTATACTATGTGGCTGACGTTGCTGATTAATGAAGGAATTCTTAGTGGTGATAAAGTTAGATGGCGGGAGTTATCAGTGTGGCAGCAGCCAAGGCAGGGTTGTAACATCTCCCGCAGGTCTTGACTGGTCGAAGATATGGTCAGGGAACCAGTCAACAACTCAGCTACCAACACCACATTGTGAGCCTAGCTCCGCATCCAATCCCTCTATGGCGTTCCCCATAATCCAACCCTGTGCCCTGGCATGGTCGTCAAGTCTCGTCAGCGCTGTCGTCCGTCAAGGCGCTTGGCAGTCTGTCACTCACCCTGCACTTGTCCTCCTGCCTGGGCCCTGACAGATGCCATTGTGAGCTCCAGGCCAAAGCAAAAATGACATCACTAAATGACATATCACACAAAGCATAGCACTCAATATTTCATGAGCTTTCACATGTTTATCTCCAATTCTCTTTTAGTTTTTGATGAATGTTATTTTTGTTACTATTAATCTTCCATCAAGGTATATATCTGAAAATATATTTTCAACAGAACTACAATTCTTCCAGAGGCTTGAAGTAAACATGTCTGTACTATGAAAACATCCATTGATAAGGCTCCCAAATCAAAAAAAAATATGACACAGACCTAGCTATAAGAATCAGAGAAGAATGACACAGACCTAGCTATAATAATCAACGAAGAATGACACAGACCTGGCTATAATAATCAGACAAGGGTGAAACAGACCTGGCTATTAGAATCAGACAAGAATGACACAGACCTAGCTATAATAATCAGACAAGGATGAAACAGACCTAGCTATAATAATCAGACAAGAATGACACAGACCTAGCTATAATAATCAGACAAGGGTGAAACAGACCTAGCTATAATAATCAGACAAGAATGACACAGACCTAGCTATAATAATCAGACAAGAATGACACAGACCTAGCTATAATAATCAGACAAGGGTGAAACAGACCTAGCTATAATAATCAGACAAGAATGACACAGACCTGGCTATTAGAATCAGACAAGGATGGAACAGATCTGGCTGAAAGAAGAAACATTAGATATATGTACAAATATTTAAGAGTGTTTCTGTGCATTGCTTCACATCAGTTTATTCAATAAGTCATAGTTTTATAGAAATAAGACAACTGAGTGTTTTCCCCAAGCTCACCAATTTGTCAGCATGTGTTTTGCCTGATTACAATTGTGAAAAGATTTTTATATCTCTGACAACTTGGTAATCCAACATTTGTGTTGTGTTCTCCCTACTTCTAGTGGTAAAATAAAAGATCATATAGCATACTTAACTTAAACAAAATACTATAGAAACTGATAATAAAGCAAACTTAAATGCGTGTTGCTCAATCAGAGGTGTGAAGCAAAAGTATTGTTTTTGTGGCCTATAGAGATCCCCTGTCACAAAGTTCACTTCTATCATGGTCTGGCAGAATCAGTCAGACTCATCTGAAAAGATAAAGCAAGCTTGATGGGCACTGCCATCAAAAGTCGACAAATGTCTGTCCTCCCGACCTCAACATTCGTCCTTTTGCCCTCCGCCTGATGAACTGATGAAAAAATCATCACAGAAAAAATGCAGGCTGGCTACTGTTAGTATCTCTCACACACAATATTTCTTATTTTGTCTGATTGCATTGGTGGTGTTATATCACGAACATTCACGTTATATGTCGTAAGTCTACACCATGACACATGACAAGCAGTAACATACCTTTGTACCTGTAAGATTATTCAGCTAACATGGAATGTGTCTGTTCCATGTCTTAGTTTTTACAATTTTGTCTATGTTTATATCACGGCATGCTTTTTTCGTAAGTGAATATATCTGATTTTGGAGGTGAAATACTGGAGTGAGGAACAGTTGTGGGGAATTAAAAAGTTCAATAGGGGAGAACGGGTAAAGCAATCACACCTAATGTATTACCATAAAATTCATTTATAATAATTGAAGCCAAGCCGTAAAAGTACCAAAGCCAAGATGGCTAAAAAATGGTTGATAATTGCATGAAAATATTTCAAGGGCCTAATATGTAATGTGGTCATTCAGAGTTATACTGGGCACTGATTGGGATGAATATGGTAAAAAAGAAGGTCACTTTACATGAATTGGGCTAAGATAGAGGTTAACTTTAGTATATAATCCCTCATTATTTAATATTAGATGAAGTTTGAAGGACTGAATTTCAAGCAATGGATTAAAAATAGAATACTTTTCTTTAAAGTAGTTGTGAAATTATTTCTTGGGAGGATAATAGTTATTAGTCACAACCTCATAATGTGATTTCGACCAAGCTTTGTGTCAAGATTTGCTTAAATGATAATCAACAATTTGTGCCATATATCACTTTATAACAGTCATATTCACATGGTCATTTTGCACTGCACATTGCCATTAGCAGTGATTTAACATCATGCTGCGGACAACTGTGATGGGTCCGACCTGGGAGTAGCAAGCCCTCACCACACAGGATGATCAAACCCAGCAAGTTTTCACAATCGGTTTTATCCTGAATCCTTCAGCCATGCTTCAAAGCGTTTATGAACACAACAATGAGCCTGACTTGATGCTTGCCTGCCCATTTCTTATTCTGTGTGATTTAATGTCAGTTTTGTTCAATTGAGCATAGTTGGTTTGTACATTTGCTGTCTGTGTGCATGCCGCTTGTCAGTCCATCTCTCGCACTACTTCCATGCCACCCTCCTTGTGGTCCGTACCTCACAATGGCCAGCCTTCCTCCTGATTACACTGATGTAAGTACGACACATAGTCACCCTCCCCTTGAGGCTGTGGGGAGGGGGACTGTCCTCACCTTACGGAGGACACCCTACCACCCTCCCCTTGAGGCTGTGGGGAGAGGGACTGTCCTCACCTTACGGAGGACACCCTACCACCCTCCCCTTGAGGCTGTGGGGAGGGGGACTGTCCTCACCTTACGGAGGACACCCTACCACCCTCCCCTTGAGGCTGTGGGGAGAGGGACTGTCCTCACCTTACGGAGGACACCCTACCACCCTCCCCTTGAGGCTGTGGGGAGAGGGACTGTCCTCACCTTACGGAGGACACCCTACCACCCTCCACCAGAGTCTATGGGAGGGGGATTGTCCTCACCTCATGGGGGACACCCTACCACCCTCCCCCAGAGTCTATGGGAGGGGGACTGTCCTCACCTCATCGGGGATACCCTACAACCCTCCCCCAGAGTCTATGAGAGGGGGACTGTCCTCACCTCATCGGGGATACCCTACCACCCTCCCCCAGAGTCTATGAGAGGGGGATTGTCCTCACCTCATCGGGGATACCCTACCACCCTCCCCCAGAGTCTATGAGAGGGGGACTGTCCTCACCTCATGGGGGACACCCTACCACCCTCCCCCAGAGTCTATGAGAGGGGGATTGTCCTCACCTCATCGGGGATACCCTACCACCCTCCCCCAGAGTCTATGAGAGGGGGACTGTCCTCACCTCATGGGGGACACCCTACCACCCTTTCCCAGAGTCTATGGGAGGGGGATTGTCCTCACCTCATGGGGACACCCTACCACCCTCCACCAGAGTCTATGGGAGGGGGACTGTCCTCACCTCATGGGGGACACCATACCACCCTCCACCAGAGTCTATGAGGAAGGGTACTCATCACCCAGGGGAAACCCTTCCATCCTCCTCCTAACATATCTGTATCAATGTGCCCATTGCTTTAACTGAACCCATTACAAATAATGCTAAATTCCTCTACATAAAGACGCCACAATCATTGCATATGTGTTGATCTGAGAGTGATATCATGGCATCATCTCTCACTTCATCCACCCACAGTAATACTATTATGCTGACAATAAGAAAAAAGTTATTTCTGTCCTGAAATTTTAAATGTAGGATGTCAAGCTATATGTTTGATCTCATCTTACTGGCTTTATCTTATTAGATGGGAACAGTGAACGAGGATCAGCTCTCTATTAGACAATGTAAGAAACCTATTTTTCAACAACATATTGAAACTGAGATTGAGACAATAGGGTTGGCCCAGGTATCTGTCAATAAAGTAAATGTCATACCAGACAATAAAGTGAAACTCACCATCAGGAATTATGGTTGACCTGTAAATCAGATAATAAAGTTGACCCGTATATTAGACAATATGGTTGACCTATATATAATATGGATGACCTATATAATATGGAGTACCAAATAAATGGAAATTGAGCATCAGCCAATATGGTTAACATTTGTGTCAAGCAATATGGTCAACCTTTGTATCAAGCAATTTGATCAATCTGGGTATCAAGCAATATGGTCAACCTTGGTAACAAGCAATATGGTCAACCTTGGTAACAAGCAATATGGTCAACCTGGGTATCAAGCAATATGGTCAACCTGGGTATCAAGCAATATGGTCATTGACTTGCAAATTTTGATGGCTCACAGAAGAGTAATGGATAGAGCTGATATTTAGGATAAAACAGATTAAAACAGAGGATGCTGATCTCCTTCATATAAGTTAATACCCATATAACATAACAATTATTATAAAATTGAAAAAAATATTCCTGATAAAATTAAATTCTACATAGCCTGATCAGAGTATCGTTGAGATGTAGGGCTTCATAGCAAACATTAAGAAGATTGATCCCTAGAATAACTTGTAAACATGTTGGCTCTATTGGCAGTGCTAGGTGTTAGACTTTCTAGTGTTAATCTAGGCAGTGTTTGATAGCTTTGCTCTATGTCAGGTCTAATAAGCCAAGACATCCATACTCCACGACAAGCTTTGCCCATTACCTATGCTGGGAACTTGTCATAACCTCCACACCAGGGGGCGACCATATGTCGCAGGTCACTGTTTTGGGGAGAGGCTCCACCAAATGAGGATTTATCATCTTCCAAGAAGGAATCTTTCGCAATACCCAATAAACAAATCACTCGATGGAACCCAGCCATTTTAGTCTATTGGGACAGATATCAACGCATTTCTGACAAGTTGTCTGCTAAGTCGAAGTCTCAAGGTACTCTACCACCAGGAGGCGCTTGTGAATAATTAAGCATCTACGGGACTAGCGCTGTGCCTAACTTCAATGGGACTGTCAAAAATTAATGAAAATGAATGTGCCAGGCAAGGTGTTATCATTAAAGTGCTGAGCGGACTTTATGAAGGTGATAAGTGGAGGGCTTCAAAGTTTGCCATGGTCTACAATGACATATGAACAAGGAATGGCCACCAGGGATCTGAGCATGTTATCATATTGTAATCAAGTTCGCATTAATTTTGGCAAGAAGATAGCCAACCAGGATGAGACATGCTAGGGTCGCATTAAGACCACTGGGTGTCACACCGGCCAAATTAACTAGGTTCCCTTTGCTGCGCAACATTAATCTGACTTTCATTGGAAAACAATGGGATATTCTCCAGCTCCTTGTTCTTGCAAATTGTCTGTATCAAGAAATTAGGCCCGGCTCTAAAGTTGGGGAAATTGCTGGCCCTCGGATCAGTTATGTGAGAGCCTATTGAAATTAAGCGGACACGGATTTTCATCACCTTGGCGGGTCTTTTGGGAACCTGTCCGGCCACCTGAGATTTTACCAAAGCTGATGTCTCGAAGACGGAATGGAAACCAGTTAACAGCAAAAGCATAGTAAATGAACATAAATCAGGCAGAGCCATTGAATATAATAAACCACTCGTCCTCTTATGAATGAATCTGTCATTCAAAACAAGTGCAAGGCATCTAAAGGGCATCCAGTCTGATTCAGTTACAAACATTGTTATCTTTTTCTTCCTGGTCAAACAGTGAAAAAAATCTAATCACCACAGTGCTATATGTTAATTTAACAACTTTAACCCCAAATATTTTTAAAATGTGATACTTGTAAATAAATAGTTTATTAGATTGGAAATTAAATTACAATATCTTACACTTGACATTCACTTTGATAAGCATCAACAATTATCATGGCTTTAAAAGAAAGGGTTATTTTATGGCAGAATCATGGACAGACAGACATCATTACAGATGGCCAAACTTGCAGTTGTTCTCTATGTTGAGACGTGCACTTTGTTGCTATCTTAGCTCAGCAGCTGCCCACATGTTCTGTTACAGTAACCTATTAGTTCTTTTGATGCTGGCATATGCTTGTAATGGGTAACTCATAACAACAAATAATTTCTTTATTGTCATCTTACAAGAAGTGGGACATTGTCATGAAGATATTTCATATATAATTAATTTAATGTTCTATTAAATGAGCAATATTAATGTAAGAAACTATATATATTTTGGCCAAATATTTCTGGATCAAAGGTTTAGTGTTTAGCCCTCTGGTCTGGTCCCAGAAGTATTGTCTGTTATGCATTGTCCTTGGATCGCCACAGCAACCATTAAGGTGACAAACGGCTGAGCGATCAAGTTACCCAATCACCGAGGCATAATAATCCATTGTTACTGGTCGCCATAGATCAAAGCAGAGAGCTGGGCCACCGAATGGCTTTTTGTAATGAGTTCAACATGCAAAAAACAATGAGCACAAAGTGTCTCGCAGCCTCTACCTGATAGGTGCAAGGCGCTCTCGTTACCGGATTCGTTTGCTGCAGCAATTATCTAGGTCATAACGAGGGCATGAAGCCAGCATTGCGGTGTCCTGTGTTGTGTGTGAGACCCCCAGCAAGCCTTTGATCGGCCATGATTGTGTGGCAAGACCACGTTTGATACAAGATCTGCCATGCATGCCGGGATAGATGCCGAGCCAAGGTCTAATGTGACACATTCTCCTAAAACAAAATGTTTGACACCCAGGCGTCAATGGCACCGGCAAGTTAATTACTCACCCACACCTGAGTTCCGATGTGATACTGGTCCTTATTGAACCCTGAGCTTGATAACACATTTAAGTTATACCATTCCCACATGTCAAACTGCAATACCCAAGATCTGCTTGAGGCATGTTGCCTGCAGACAAATTTAAATCGTAAAAATAAAATAAATGTGCAACTTATCATAATTAGCCAGAGAGATTTTTTTTCAGACTTGAGCACTATAATTTCTTGATGTATTATCTGATCATTGCTTGCTTATTACCTGGTTATATGTTAACCAGAATATTGAAGATCATATATTCACTAAACTTACCTATCTCATGTAATTTGTTCATGATTTATTTACTAACAAACCTAAAGCCATTGGCACATAACATGTAGAGTGAGCTTTTAAATTGTTTGGTCATATTCGCTTGAACCCATGAGACCATTTGCTCAAAACCACCATCACGGCAAACATGATGACAATAGATCACAATCACTGCCATAAACATGATGACAATAGATCACAATCACTCTCACAAACATGAGGACATTTGTTGACAACTACTATAGCAAACATGATAATATGTATTGACAACTTCTATAGCAAACATGAGGACATTTGTTGACAACTTCTATAGCAAACATGAGGACATTTGTTGATAACAACTATAACAAGCATGATGCTCAAACATTTGTTAAGAACCATTCTGGCAAGTATGACGGCATGACACCACTACAGCAAATATGACATTTCTTCACAACTACTATAGCAAAGACAAGGACATGAGTCAGCATTGACTATACCAAACATAAGGACAATAGATTGAAAACATTCAGACAGTAAAAATGTGTAGATTTGTTCACAGCCATTATAAGAAACACAAGGACATTTACCTAGAAAGTCTCCAGTAAATGAACTCCACGTAAGCTTTATATCAGCAAACATATTATCTATTTAAACATTCCACGCTTGTATTATGGGATACAGTTCATTATTCTAACCTTGTTACAACTATTTGTTTTATTCATTTCCTTATCTGTATGATAACTAAAAAAACTTTATATATCTATAATATGCACATATGCTCATTTGATTGTAGATTCTACATTTAAAATACCATTCATACATATGTGTCCAAAGAGAAGCAATTGGGTATTCCGATGCCCTTCTCAATGAAAATAAGAATTCACCAAGACAAGTGAATCATAGAACAAATAAATTCATGCCCTCCAGACAGCACAAAGAAAGGGTGTTTGCAAATAAGTTAAATACAATAATGGAGAATGCGTTTTTGTCACCCATGGCATATTTCAGGGAACCTATGATGAAGGGGCCGAGGATGAAGGAACACATGAATGGGCACGGGGAATGAGGCAAATAGAAGAAAACTGAGATTAACATAATCAGCCTGGCTGGCTCATCCCCTTGGCCGTGCTTACCATATTAAAGAAGACTCAGAGTACCTTTTTGTCTGATCCGATGGAACTTTTCCCCTGTGATGGACATTTCATTTGCAAGCAGATCCCACTACAAAACATGTAATGGAATATAGATGTACCTAGTTGCATCCTGGCCAGTGTTTAATCAGTTTTGCCTTGTTTTGTATTTCAATTAACTGCCACCAGGGTTGTCAGTTTGCTAATCAGGTCTCACGCACATTTTGTCGATATTACGTCCGTCTCTTTCTGAGCTGACATTTACTCTACTTCTTTCTTTCAGCTTCATCTTTTAAAGCTAGCTCCCATCGTCAATTAAGTCTCATTTTGGACCAATTACACCATACATGATCTCTTTCTGCGGTCCTTGGATCATAGGCACGTGTTATGGCAATGTTGCAATTATCTAGGGCAAATTTTTCATTATTAGTGTCTTTTTATCCTGAGTCATGGACAGAAAGATTTGTTTTCATGGATCTGGCAGCATCACAATATAACGCTAAACACATGCCTAAAAAAAGGTGTGAAAAGCATGATTATTACCGTTGTTGATAATTTGATCTAATTTGTTGAAAAATGAAAAAGTCACTCAAAATGCTGGTGGCAAGTCAAATTGATTTTATTTCACTAGACTAGGAATAACGAGACAATTGCATTCACAGGAACCAGGAGAGCAATTACAGGCTGCGGGAAAACATTCTAGCAAAGTGTGCCATAATGTAATATTTTTGTAGTATCTCAGTAAAAAAGTAGATTGAAGAGATCATTTACTTTCATTTCAAACAGGTTACAATACTCATTCAGGAATTAGTAAAACCCACTACAGATTATATACATACATAAGCCTTAATGTTCTTAATGCGTTAAAATTTGAACTCAAGCCCGTCTTGCCCAATATGTCAAAATTAACCACACAATTTCCTTGGCATGGAAAACAACAGTTTTTAGTTTAATACAACAAGGTTTCATACATTCTTTAATTGAAATATAAAAAAAGCTATGTTTGCATTTTTTTATTTTCCAGTAAAAAATATTTATACCTTATGTTTAAATATTTTTTAAATGAAACCAAACTTCAAATTTGTGTTGGAACATTAAAAAGTGTGGTGTTTTTGAGCCTTTGAAATCAGGGCTTATGATAAATGGCTTGGACCTCCTAAGCGATTACGTTAGGCATTGTTTTTACAACGAGGCATAATTTATATCGACTGCAACTGAAGTGCTTCACCCATTGGTCAATTGTCAACTGATGATGTCATGCCCATATTACAGCTGCGTAATTATTGGCGTAAATCATTCCTGATACACCGTCTGGGTCCAACGATCGGGCCTGGTGGAATCGGTGGTTCATCAGTATACGTCTGATAATTACAGACGAAGCTTCATCATTTTCATGAGGTTTTAAGCGGCCGGGATCACAAACTGGTCTCCAGGTCTGTGGATTAAACACAAGATTTGTTGACTGGTCCCCGATCAGTGACACTTAGGGATACGAGAGACAATGCACAATGATTTACGTAAAGCGGCTGCTCATTTTTTAAGCCTTCATTGTTATGAGGAGAAGCAACTTCAATTAGGATCACTTTATGCAGTGTAATGTCCCGCCACCTCCTAATTCCTATGAATAGACCAACATTTTGGTCAATATTTCCCTCATTTTATCACTTCCATTTTACCCTAACAAACCCCATGTCCATGTACATAGATTGGAATATATTTTTATATCATTATTTTCGAATAAACAAAAGGTATCAAAATCGACATTTTATAACATTTTGCATTTTCTTATCAATATAAAATAAAAATACACCTGTATTTCAATGATGACTAAATTTCTGAAAATCTGTGAAAACTTTTAGAAAATATATAGATATAGCACAAATACAAATGACACACAATACGTATGTAAGTAGTGAGGAGATGGAGACTAATCAGACGGAGGACCGCGAGAGAGGGACCGCGGAGAACCTCAGATGGACGATCTCATACGGGAAGCGATATGGCACTTTAACACCATTGTCATATTCTGTGTCCATGTGTATGCTCTTAATGGAGATTATGCTATTCTGGTAACCTCTTGAAGGTCATGGTACACCCCATCCAAATCATTTGAAGTTCAATTTAGCTATATTTTATTAAAGGTATTTCAAAACTTATATCAATCAAAATTGATTATATTAAAGGAAATTATTTAAATGCCAGATCAAATCCATTGAATGCAATGGAGTATCTAAAATAGCAAGTAATGGGACAAGTGGCAGTGAGAGGATTAGCCTGGATTATGCAGTTCCTTAATGACAGCTGTGAATGCCTACGCATCTCTGCCGAGTAGCACATTTTGGAGGAAGGTGTCCATTTTGGCTCCTCGGGTGACCTATCTCTCTTATTGTTTACCTAAAACACACTTTGCAAATTACGGAAGTAGGATTCGTCGTTGTCTTGACTGGTCCCGCAGCATGTGTTGACATATGAATGCAGGGCAAGTGCAGGAAGTGGGAGACCCGTCCAATTGTCTGAGCATCAGAAAAATGGCAAGAACACACGGGTGAAGCTGCATGATAATTTTTGTCATTTTCATTTACAGCTTAAGCAGTCAATAGTTATAAGCTGGGGGACTTACTCAGGTCCAAGGGCCTTAATGTAAAATGGAAAGGGCATCCAAGAGGCCACGCTAGGACACCATTATGAGGCAGAGGTGGGGGTGATCAGGCACATTTTTACTTTACACCATCACTAATGGACTAGCTTTGTAAAAAGTTTGTTTAAACCACATCATAAAACTTGGCCATATTTTTGCGTTATGAATAGTGAGAACATACTCCTACTTAAAAGCCAACACCATTAGAATCTCCTGGAGACACACCATTTTCCTAAAGAAATCTATTTTCATGATTATATGGACTTTTTTATTTTGTCATGCTACCTATTAACATAAAGTTGCTCTGTTGGCCTCAATGTGATATATTATCACACACGATTTTTCTGTTTGCCTATGAGAAAGCTAGAAATAATTTTTTTCATCAAAGTGAGATCTTCTGGTGACCTTTGGTGACCCCAATTAATGATTCCTCATCAAATCTATCTTTGAGCAGCTAACATCAAATGTCATTTTTGACACCCAAATGTTTCAATTTAAGAGAGAAATTGATGAAAAGATTACTCATGGGTCAATGAAGATGGTTGACGGTGTGTCTTCAAAGATCGAGGTCAACAAGCAGTTCTCATTGAAAACAATTTTCTTGTTGATCATCTACTGTGGAGTGGGTTGACTGAGTAGTTGACAGGGCCCCAATCCTTAAGGTGTATTGCCAAAGGTGTCAAAAAAGTATGGAGCACGTTGCTGTGCATTGACCTCTGCTCTAAGAATGACCTTGACTTGACGATCTTCATATTTTGCTGCAGAGTGATGGGCTCAAATGAAATAAGGTGGGAGAAATACGGGCCAATTTTCATTGTGATTGGTCTAAACGAGGCTCTTCACGCACCAATCAGAGTTGGATAATTGTCGGGAAATGAACTAATTAGGCCAGCAAGTGAAAAATATTGCGATTATAATGAGTTTGGCCATATTGATCAGCACAGGGCCAAGGATTTGTTGGAGATGACTCCTCATGAATTCTGCCATAGCCCGTGTTGGCAGATCGGTTTCCGGTGGTTGGGGTATGTCACAAATGAGACCGTTTGGGGGTCCGTCAAGAGTAATTGTACATGACATGGGCCAAATTGGTGCTGGCTTTGATGTGAGAATACAAACAATTAACAAGCATGGCCAAGAGGTCTAGAATAACAAGAGCTAAGTATTTGTGAGATCAGAACTAATTCACATCAGGTCATCAGGCAAATCCACACAAACCATAGCATCAGCATGCTCACAAACCTAGTTTACCCATCTTTAGAACTGTCCAAGATTAGCTTTTAGTTTTGACAGTGGACGGCTAAATTAGCCTATATTTTGTAGAAAATTTGAGAGTCTGATCTGTGACACGAGCCAAATAGGTGGGTTGACAAGGTTATACAATAAACCAGGATGGGACCTTAACACAACTGTCAGTCGTCACAAGAAAGTTAGTTAGGAGTGGGTGACAGACTGAGATGATCAGGACACAAACTATTACAGAATGGACATGCAAATAATAAATGACCTTGAAAACTGTGGCTGACACACACCACAGCCCGAGTAAAGACTTCAGTAATTCTTAACCTGTCTTTACCAATTGCTAGATCTAAGGTAACAAAGTTGCAAGGATCTAAGGCAAGAAACTTCACCAGACTATGACCTCATATTGGTCTTAAGGATCTTAGTCAAAGACCTTCACCACAGTCTATGACCTCAGGATAGGTCCTTCATCACCACATATGACCTCTGTCCTACATTCATGATAATGATCTAAAGTTAAGGCCCTGCACCATGACACAATGGTTGCAAGATCTCAACAAGGAGTGACAACACTTTTCATAGTCTCCTTGCCACACTTTGAGTTCTGTTAACATTCTATCATCCTTTGTGCTATGTTTATTAGTCAGCCTCTAAATTAGCCAATATTGAATACCTGATGTTTTTATTTGGCAACCACATTGCAGGATTTAGACACACACTAATTGCATTTTATGAAATCAATGCTTTTCAATTCTAAAATTTGGATTTCTGATATCATTCCAAAGGCAATATACAACTGTTTTTAACAGTTTTAATTATCAAGCCTCAAAACATAGTATTTAGCAATGTTATAATCAGATTTAATATTTTAAGAATATCTGCATTATTTCTTGGGAAAACATGACACTGATTGAAGATGTTCATCGGGATGAGTAATACCATTTTCTCTGCACCTTACCTTTTCATACTGTGTCTCATCATTTGCTAATTTTATCAGAGACAATTTTGATTAAAATTAATATCCTGCCAAGCATTTTTACTTTCTATAGATTTTGTAGTAGGATTGTGCAAAAAAACAATGAGTAGGAAAATACTTAACAAGACTCCTAATGGCAGACTGGCTGTAACATAAAGGCCATGTATGTTTTTAATATCACTGTAAAGATACCAATTTACATAAGCAGAGATTAACTTGCAAACAATCCAGCATATTAATTTGTAATAAATTACATGGTAAAAACCAGATAAAGCCTGTCAGGAAAATGCAATATTTAAGGACCCCTGTTGCACCGAGATTACAACTCCTGCCGTTTCTTATTAATAAAGATTGAGCTAATATCCTGTCTTTTTCTTTGGTACCATACAACAACAAAGTTGGTAGTAATGAATTTCATAATTAAAGGATAGGCAGCATTTGGATTAAATGTCGGCAACCTTCCCTTGCACTTATTCAATTCACACGTCCAGTGCTCTAAACACCATTATCTCACAAAGATCGTGTTTCACCAAACTTGTTCTTTGTATGACATCTAATCTTTGAACAAAGTGTCGCTTTGGAAAATGTATCTTATTGACTTTATTTCATGCAATGCACTTTCAGATTTATCCATCTGAGTATAAGTGTCTTTGATATCACGGTCTGTTAATCATCTGGCATCTTCATCTCTTGTCAAATGATTGTTGAAAATAAACTGAAACAAACAACTCGACACTTATATGCATTCCCTTTCACTAAAACATCAACCCATGATTTGGGGAAGCACCCTCTTTATCTAGTAACACTTGTGGCAAGCTCTCCTTTTTTATTTAACATGAATTGTCAAATACAAAAACAACAATATTATTTACTTTCTAAAGTTTCTATCTCACAGTGGCACTTATCATTAAGATTTTTATATGGCATACATTTATGTAATCTTGTACATCATTTCATGGTGGTGTCAAACAGCATTTTGGAAGCAAGAAAATGCCTATTTTGTGTTCAATTTATGAAGATTAACATAGACAGAGAGGTTTTATCATATCTAAATAGATACACTGGAATATCAAACAAAACACCTTTACTGTGGGGCTGTGTGCCGATGATATCACTCCTGTTTGTCAGGCAGGCGGCGCCACTATAGCTCATCATATATCACCATAGCGATCACAACAACTAGGGTGTTCTATTACTGCATATCAGTAGAAGCATGTTCCTCTGTCACTTTGGCAGTTTTACAATTATCATACATTTCCAATATCATTTGTATCAGCACACCGAAGAACGCAAGTTCGTATTGTGTACGTGGTATCTAGATATCTTGTGCTTTTATTACTTTTACAATATAGCTAGAACATGACATGTTACAAATGCTGACCAAATTACAATCATTATATTACCACATGATGTGGAACACCCATGTGGGCAGGCTTGTCCTCGTGACCTACTGACCTACTTTGTTCACCATCTTCACCTTCCTGTTGCTAATTAGCACAGCAAGCAGGGCCTGTATGCCGATTCCATTATAATATCCATTCACTGCTGAATAATATTGTGTTATCATAATAGGGCTACCTGGGTCATTAATGCAATTCCGTCCAAGAGAATTAATCCATACATAAACTTGTAATGGTCAGAACTGTGTTTATATAGATGCTGGTGATTTGCCATATCTCGTACTCGGCATATCTGTGTCTGTGGACTGATAACATGCACAGAAATCATGGCATTTGCTGTACTGTATGAGCAAGATATATATCATGTAAAATGCTGAAACTATGTGCTCTTGAAAAGGTCCATTTCTTTAATCAAATGGATGGATTTAAAATTATCCCTGAATCTTCAACAATCTGGCAGTATCTCTGCCAGAATGTTATCTGTCTGTTGGCCATCAAAAATGGTAGAGTAATGTTTATCATTTCAATCAGAGTCATTTAAATTGGTCAAGTTGTTTTGTCACTCAGAATGGTCAAGCAGTTTGTCACTGGAAAATGTACAGACATTTGTCATGCAAACCCGTCATTAGTTCTGCAGCCTGTTGTGGGTGTTTGTTCCTCTTAAAGATGTGTCCTACATGTACTGCACATTCCACTTTTCTTTTACAAATTTCCTTATCTATAATAATGTTTAATTCAGCTTGTTTAGCTCTCTTGTTTATCATTATTCTAAATCTACTTCTCTCACATATCAAAGTGTTTTTTCGTTGCTTGTTCTCTGTAATATGTCTTATTATGAGAGACATTACTGATGGCTAGGAGCAACGTGCACATTTACATAAAATGTATGGGAACTTTGTCAAGCTGTGCCAAAATCAAGTTGGTGTCACTGACAATCATTGATAACTATCTAAATGTTAAAAAGACACACAAAACTAATCTCAGCCAGGTTTATCTGCCTTCATGAAAAAACAGATGGGCTATAGTTTACATGGGACGTTTATCCTCAATCACAATGACCTCATGGGGCCTTTATCCTGCTATTTATGTGTTCCTGCCAGGGCTGATTTACATAATCTCACACAAATCTCTCATTTATTTCTACTGAATATAATCTGAGGATGACCCAGTGTATCTTTGTTATCTCTGTTTTTGTGAACACATGTAGTACAAATGACACTCTTGTGTTGTTTACTCTGGATCTTCTTTTTCCTCATGTTGAATCACACTCAAATTGCTCTTTGCATTTAAAAAGAAAAACCTTCACTTTTCTTTTATTAGATTGATTCTTCTTCTGAAAGTTTGCCCATCAATGACCTTGGGCGACTTCAGGAGGCTGTCCAACCTTTGTCTTTACAAACATGCAAACACAGATGCCCTCCTCAGATAATTAGGGCTTCATGCTAAAAACCTGTGACTTGCATGAGGGTTAAACACGGAAAAGATATCTCTGATTTGGAATTCCATTAGATTGGTTTCTCTGACAAAGAATATGCAAATGAGGTCATGATCTTGAGGTCAGGGGTTATGCATGTTGGGGATGACCTTGGTTGCATGATGGTGTAACCTTCGTGTTAGTTAGACCTGGCTGTGTGGATAGAGATATTCTTTCACTGCTGCCCTCTAGGGGATTATGACAAATTACTTCTGCTGCCTGCCCTTGTCTGCTCTTCTCCTCCACATACACATTAATTAAAACCAAATTTAACAAGTGTCAAACACGTTTATTCTGCCCTTATCGTTGCAAAACAAAGACACCACTTTACCTTGTGACAACTCGGGAGGGTTTGGCTTGCATGCAAGGTCTGGGTCTAATTTTTGTCTCCTGTCTGTCACCTTTGGATCTTTCCATTTCATTAATTGTGGGGACAGGCTGATAAGTTTGTACTCAGGCAAGTTGCAGATCCATATGAAAATGACATCAGTGATTGTGCTGATCAGAGAGATCATGCCATCGAAGGAAACATTGCACCCGAGTCCTGCGCTGTCCTTTATTTACAGGCGCAAGTCAACAGAGAGGATTAAAGACCTCCGTTGAACATCAGCCTTTAACAGCCTCACAAAATTACTGCTGATTACAATTAAAAATGTGCATGATTCTGCCTGAAAGTGCATAAAATTGGCTTAAGCACTGAGTCAACTTGAAAACGGAAATGAAAAAAGCAGTCGGCATTAACACTCTTGGTAGGGCATGAGTAGAAAACATGACATCAAAGACAGGACACCTTTGTATAATATTGCTCAACTAATTACTGTGTTCTGCCTAGGTGTGCAGCAAAACACTGGCAAATGTCAGGTAATTACCTGGCTCTGTCATCTCAGTCCAACATGGCGCTCAGCTGATCACGTTTATTCAACTTGTCATGTTTTGTGACATTTGTCAGTGATCTCAGCGCCAGGTCAAGATGGCCGCTGCAGTCGGATGTCGAAGACAATGGTTGTCATGACAACTGTTCTGGTCACTATGGCAACTGACTACTACATTGCAGGGCTAATTGATAATTAGAATGTGAGGAATTATTGTGTTGATTATTTAATGGCTGGTTGTTATGACCTGATAGTGGTGGTAGCAGGGAGTGAGCTTGCGAGGTCATACCTCATGTTGTTCTCAGACTGCTGAGATGTACCACAGCATCCATGCCATATTGTTGCTGTCAGCGTATGCCACATTATAAACTCTATTTCTGCCCTGTGTCTTGTGTTTGAATAGAAGACTTACTTTTATTGAAGGATTTAAAAGCCAGTTTCTCTACAGTGGTATGGGAAGGAAACATTCTCGCTTGTAACATCTACTGCAAAGTAACATCAACTCCAAAATAAACAATATTTGTGTTTTTGTAAAGAAATCAATTTTTTCTTTTGACCAATGATTGAAATAGTTAAGGCACTGAACTGAACATTTTAAATGAGTATAACTCAAGGTGGAAAATGTTTATGACAAAATAAATTGAATAAACAAAACGTTTTATTTGAAATGAAAGAATAAACATTTTTTTTAAATATACAAAAGATACAATTTTTTGCTTGTTGGTAAGTTACTGTTAAATGCTGAATGATAATAGGATAAGCACATCACAAGAATTAACTTTTGAAGAAGAACTAAGACACGTTTTGCTTGGAAAATGCATGGTTTAGGGCTGCACTGCAGTGTTCTATTAATGATCCACTCCATGCTTCCCTACATGACACAACGCTTGCTTTCCTTATTTGAGATTTTAATAATGCTCTGCATAAGAGAACTAATTATTTGTAATTAGTTGATTTTGATCACAGCCAACATTTCTGGCTGAAAAACCTTATTTTCCTCTCAAACAGAGAATTTTTCAAGTTTAATTGAAGGTGAAAATTCTAAAACGTCAAGTTGATCAGCTTTAATTAGTAATGTAAATTATACTTTTAATAATGAGAGTTGATTCCGCAGGCAAAACTTGACAGTTTATTAGCAAGATCTTCAAACACTGACAGTAAATGGAATTTAAATGTCATCACAAAGGAAAATCTTTCAATACAGAGGCAAAATGAAAATATTTGATGTTGTTTTCAGACAACTGTGGTGACCAATTTCTGTCAACATTTTGATGATCATTGTCCTCCATGTCAGATACCCATTAAAACAGCTTTGCTTTTTGTTGCTTATTTGGTACAATTTAAGCTGCCTACTTTTCACATATTTCCTTCCTTCCTTCAACAAAACTGGACATTGTGAAGCTGCAGGTCTTTTGTCCCGATAGGACAGTCCCATTCCTTATTATTTCCACATATTTCCACTGCGGACAAACACACAAAGCCCACATTATTTATTGGCCAAACTACAAGCCTTGTAATATTGCAGAAGGCCTTAATTTTGACCAAAGCCAGATGGCAGTGTACAAAACATGATAATATAGGTGCTCATTACTGGGCTGGACAGAGCCTCCATGTTGGATGAATCAATGCAGTGAATGCGGAGGCATCCTTAGCGTCTGAGAGCCTGTCACCTCTGTGCACAAATACAAAAGTGCAGATGTTGGATTGCGTGCCCTTACGCAACCTGAAGAGGGGAGGACGGGCATAAAATACTGCCTTGTGGTCACCCCTCTGTGGCCTCGCAGGGCCAAAACTTGATCAAGATCGTTAGGGATTCGTCAGTCGCTAACGAAGCCAAACTCAATTGGTGCAAGTGACGCACTGCCACTGCCTGGCCACCGTAATTAATCCAATGAAAAATATGAAATTAGCAACGATAGAGCACAGGAAGGGTGTGCATGCTAGCCAGGGGTGATGCAACCGGGCATGTGCCACTCTGTTACCACGGCAACGACCTGTGAGGTCAAATCAATGAGAAGAGAATGTAAACTTACACAGGGAGTAGTGTGGCAGAGAGACTGTCCTCATGTCCAAGGTCGGGCCAGGCCGCACAACATGGCTGCACATCAGGGTCCTTGTTACCGCTGGCAACGACCTCCTATCCAGGAAACCTGTCACAACCCACCATTAGTATAATGACCAAGTATAAAATTCTTCATTAAATATAAAAAACATGACTGATCAGGCTATATTATATTTATTTTTGTCTGAAAGTGACATTCAAAAGTTTGTCAGAGAGAAAGTGGTCATTAGCTAAGTACATTTTATATGTGAATGCTTTTCAGAAAAGATAATGATACAGACAAATGTGCTGCTAAAAACATGGCAATATATCATTTGCGAGTCTTCCTTTCAGAAAACATTCTTTATTTTCTCAAATATATCCAAAATTAAAAATTCATTGGATATTGATAAAAAAATCGATTTAATAAAAATACTAAAGATGCCATTCTTATAGCTGACCCCAGATGAGATGGCATCAAGGAGACATAAGTAAAACACCAACATTAATTGAGACTAACTATAAAATGATCCAAGTGTTGATGAATGCTAAATAAATGACTGAATTAGAAAAGAAACCACCATTATACTTTAATCAAATATATTCATCTTTATTTTAGTTCCTTTAATCAGTTGTGTGCTGATATATCATGTTACTCAGAAAAAGCTTAAATTAATATAAGTAGGGTTAACACAGCCATAAAGAGATATGAAAAAGGGCCTGATAAATCTCATTACCAAGAAATAAAGCTAAAACAAAAAGGGCCGAGTAAATCACATTACATAAGAATAAACCCTGAAATGTATCATATTACACAGACATCAAGTTGAAGAAAGGGCCTGGTTATTCAGATGAAAGACCTTTTTTTTGTGACTGTAATGTGTTTCACTTCTTTGTATCATGTTGACATCATCGATGGCCTCAAGATACATGTTTATTCTTCTTAATATATATATATATATATATATATATATATATATTGGGTTGTGGATAAAAAAGTTAAATCAACAGTTAACTGGCATAGATTTGATAGCCTAACATTCAATAGAGCATGAAATATATGACAATAAGTAATGATATAATCGAAGACTCACATGGATGAGTAGAAGATGCCTCCTCATCATCATCAGCAAGGTAACATGAAGACACGACAAGATAAGACAAATAGAATGCCACTTGGGACATGCTTTATTAGCGGACAGGGAAGAAACAATGCTAGTCTGTCAGCCATTAAGATGGATACTGGTGTTTAAAAACAGTTTCATACATTGCTTAGTGATGCCAATTAACACGTTAAGTTAATCGTATCCTCCTGGGCTGTCATGTGTTTTCAACATGATTTACGCCATACAAGCCAAGATTACTTCAAGAAAACAAGTCTTCTTGCACTCTCTCCTCATACTCTTCATCCCTAAACTTGCCAAGAGCTTAATTGATATTTATTCACAAGGAGATAATTGGCCTGGAAGTTCACATTAATCATAACGTTTGTTAATTTTGTAATGAGAAGTGACGCAGAAGAACAATGGATTTGTGAAGTGATTGTGCTGATGAAACAATGCAGGAGATAAAAAGGATCCTGGCAATAAAATTATCAAACTATATATACATAGATATATAATATATATATATAGATAATTAAAATACAAACTAGGTAATGTGTCTTGATGTGGTATCAAGAGGTTTCTCTCTTTGATGTAATGATACTATGAACACTTGGTGAAGTTGAACTCTGCCATGCATCAATTAATCCACTTTAGATTCAGGGCTTAATAAAAATATAAGAGCTGTCTTTTCTTGTGTCTGAAGCACACAATAAGAATCAAGACAACATTTCTTTACTACCCAATTCCCACAACTGATCAATGGAAGTACAAATGTCCCTCACAAAGTTAAGCTCGGTTTTCAGCCAACCTTGATGAATGTTTTTTGTGCCAACATGATCAATACAAGTGCAGGCATTCTACGATAATTCTTATGATTCCTGTACATTGCAAATGGTCAGCTTTCTCCTTTAATTCCAGCACTTCTCCGATCCCATTGCCTTCAATAACAAAAGCTATTATTATTCTTTATTATTACTTTTTATGGTCTTCACCCTTTTATGGTCAGTGTGCATTTTGGATGAATAAAAAATGCAAGTGGAATGACTTGTGTACGCCTTAACCATGATGCATGTACTATTGGCAATTTTCACAGCGAATTCACCCACCAATTTCTTAATGAGGGCGAAGAAAAATGTGCAGGTCAGTGCGATCGGCGTTAAACATATTAACATGTCTAAGCTGGTTATTAGGTTATGAAGATTGGAAGGAACAAATGAAACACAAGCGTGATAGCGATGTTATGAGTCAGGCTTGCCAATATTGTGTGCCTTGGATAAAACACATTTGTGCAAACTGGGATGAGGTCTCCCGAGATTTTGCAAAAACCACAGTATAAATTCTTTAGCATTTGTTTGTGCCATGATCAGATCTAAGCCAAGTAGCATAATTCCATATAAAACATGTAGGACAATTTTTCAAAGTAATTACGATCAAAAGCTGTGTTCTGTCCGAAGCTAAGCCAGTACCTATGGGGCATGTGGCCCCAGCTCTGTCCAGTGATGGGCCACTATTTTTTTCTTCTATGTTGGGAGGAAGTATAAATTATGTGTCCATTCTTTGAGAAATTTAGTGAGGTGCATTGTAGCCCTGGGTGTCACTGTGTCGCTGCCATACATCACCGTAATGATACCGGATCTTCACATATCGCTGATTTTTAATCCACCAAAGAACTAATTGTGCCTACAGACTCCCAATAATAAATGCTCCCGGGCTCACGAGGTCCACAGAGGTCTCCCAAGTTCGGTGGGGATAGCCGCTTCTAGCCGACATTCCATTTAGCTGTTTATCAGTGATACAATAGCCTTTTTGAGGCTCCTGTCAGACTGGGACCTTTTCCTACCATAGAGCCTTCTATAAATTCATCGCTACCCACAAAGATGTCTCTAATGGCCGCAGTCCACGAATAATTTCTCTGACCCCATAAAATTTGAACTGCAACATATTTCAGAAGTTTTAATGACAAGTGAATTCAGGTGCAATCTGAGCATAAAGAACGCCCAAATTCTTAAATGACAACCCCAAATGATCAGTGGCTAAAAATTAATCCTGGGCCATAAAGGGGTATGTGAGCGGCACCATACACACTGTCATACTCCACTTATTAATTATGGAGCAAAAGTTCAAAGATTAGGTCATAAATAACAATCCTAACTGACCAATATGGCCAAAACAGAAAGGCTTGCCTGTGAATAGACATCTTAAACTGGAAATGGCTGCTCCCAAGAGAAAGGCAAGTCTTTGCTTTTTCATTAGGGGTCCAGAGGTGATTCGTAACAGTTTTTATGGCCCTCAAACAGGACAATGCAAATCCTTGATTCATAACTGACAACTTGAGCTATGAAGACCAGCATCTCACATGTTAACACTCATCAAATCTGTAATGAAATATTTGCAGGAAATTCAGAAAGTTTGTCCTGTTTAAATTAAAAACTGTGAGCAAGAATTGAAGACAGCAAAACATAATCAAAGACTGAAAACCACACAAGAAAACAAGATTGGCTTGTGTTTACATTATAATTTACATAAACTCATCACGTGCAAGTAATTAAGAAATCCTAATTTTCGAAAACAAATTTGTTTGCAACAAAGGGTGAACTTGAGCATCAAATCACTTGTTAAATTGTGTGTATTGTCTGGCTACAGTTGCTAAGGAGCATTGTTTAGGTATCCAATCAGATCTCATTCCATGGATACATTGTTTCATTGTCACAATTCTCTAACCAAATTAAGCTGCTTGAAATGCAAATTATCATCGAGAAGATTTGAAATTTTGGAAATCATAACCTCAATAATGAAACTGGCAAACTGTTAAGAGACAATGCAGGGGTAATTTGAATGACAAAGATCCCTGCTAAGTGATTATGAAAGCTGCATAAAATCAATTAATATTCTACAAACTGCGCCCAACCACCCAACCCACATTCCTCAATATCCTGCAATGTCTTTTGTTTAAATCATCTGCCTATAAAATTTGTTAATCATTTCCCTGTCACAAACAGCTATGTATAAAGAATCTGAGAAAAGAAACAAGCAAGTGTGCTTCTGATGTGTTTCTTTTACATATCTAAATGTGTGCTTGAGAGCAGATGACTGTTTGTCAGGGATAATCTTGAGGGCACATTTACCACTAACACTCTATCTTATTGCCACAACAAAAACATACTCAACTCTGCCTTCCATCCCAAATTACATGTGGCATACCAGTATGCAGCACGATTAATTCTCTTAGTAAGTCCTACATGGCAATGATTTAATTGTTGAGCTGCAGGCATTTCTGTCAAAGCCTTCTTCTGCACCATACTTTCTCTCACCAAATGCAAGCCATTTGATACACGCTTTGTATCGTACAATATGTCTCAATTATTTCACAAACTTTAAACAAATTCCCTTGTGAGAAATTTTAATAACAATAAATTAGCGAAATATAATCTTTCTCTTTGATGTGGAATATGAAGGCCCGGTTATCTGATCTCGCAGAAATCATGTCTGGCCGGGTATTTGTGACAATGTCGCCGAGTGTTCAAATGGCCCCTCGTGACATTTGCTGCAATTAACATCCAGGGCGAGGCCCACAGACAATCCAATATGTCCTCATATGTCTATGGCTCTGTGGATGCAGTGCACTAATAACGCGCCTATCTCTGACTCATTTCTTCTTCCCTTATTGTCTTAATAACATATTTAAGAGATAATCTAATCTACCATGAAAGACATAGAATTAATTATTGAAACAATTAAGCCATTTATCCTGATTTTTCTTAAAACAACTTAAATAATAGGACGATCAAGGAGAAATTTAGAAGAGGAATCTTTTTAACAAGCATGTAATGATGATGGCTCAGAGGCACGTATGATGCTATTATCATTGGGAGGGACAAATTGAATAAATGACACAGGCTTTAGTAAGTAAATTGGGCCTTATGTTATCACAAGTATCTGGGGTAGAGAAAAAAGATGGTAATTTGGAGTTTATTATAAGCACAATTGAGAAGATAATATAGATTACAAGCTGGCAAATGTCTGCCCTGCTTTCTACTCGAAAAGAAATTGCCACATTACAGTACATGTTATCACAAAAACAAGTTGTAATATAAAAACAAAGGGGTCATGTATCCAGGGAAAGTACACCAACTTTGTCCCAATCAGACACACTATATATCAAGACATTGCTGTCAGAGTACACACAGATACCTATACACTAAGGTACAACTTTTACATCCTTAACATATAGGTGGCTATATACACATATTTTTGTATTTGCCATGTGTTTTAATCTTCATCTTATGCGAATAAAAGTTACGATTTATCGAATAAGTACAGGATTTATTTGAAATGTAATTTCCTTTTGATTCATGTATAATATATATTTCTAGCCTTTTTTGTCCATTATATCACATCTGAAGCAATTACTTTTCTACGGTGTTGATCTTTTTCATGTTGAATAATTCTTTCTATTCTCTGGTCAGAGAATGCATCCATTCATTATATTAATCAGATGAAAGAAACTTTGATACAAAAGTACATTACTGGAGAACAAATTTCTGATCTCTCACTGAGGTGACCTCCTCTATGTGTCACAATGCAGTGACATTGAGAGCCCCCTGGTGGCAATCCGGACACAATTGCGGCCGCTCATTTCTGATGAAGACGAATCATGCATGGGCAACATTTAGGGTAGGCTTGCCCCTGGCATTGCCCGCTGCCTAATTCCAATTCCTTGGGCCACCACTGAGGTTCAACACTTAATATGGCCGCCGAATCTTCATCTGCAGAATTTCTCATACCTAATTAAATATTCGCGGGTGGGGAGGTGTGAATGTGAAGTGGTGGCTACCAAATCAGCCTAGGCCAGAGAGTGGGTAAGAGGCATTACTCCTATCATTTATTTGGTTATAGACCTGTTGTGGTCAGAGGTCACCCCAAAAGTTCAATCTATTTTGTGAGTGAAAATTGCAAATGAACATCATTACAACAAGTATTAGGCCTCGGAGACCGGCTGACGACTTATGGAAAAATGAGAAAGAAAGTGATGACCAGTTGTGAGATTATATGCAATGCATATCAAGGAGTGTGAAAAAAATCCACACCAAACCTTGAGTAGTATTCCATCATATCTATATTCAGTATATTCTCCACATTAATTAATTGCATCAAATAAATCCTGATCCAGATCTGAGAATCAGAGTTGATTAGTTACTAATGTTGATAAAAAGCTGGTCCAGGAATGATAGATTTTAAAATGTCATGACATCATTTGCTTTATGATTATAGTGAAAATATGTGGAAACTTGTTGCAGACTGCCATATGGGAATTGGATGTGAACATTGCAATGCAAGCTCAAGCCATGCTCACCCATATCATATCTCAATGCACTCAGCCCAGACAGCTTATAACACCACTTTTTTCACATTCTAATTATTATAAGCCCAAAAACAGCATTAATGACATATTTCCTCCTGTTTGAAGTTTCAAAGTATGAAATCATATGTCTTTAACAAAATGATGTATTTCCACATCGACTTGGTTCATCGAGTACTACTGTAAGATTACTATTTATAGAGAAATAAGAATATACAAAGTGTCTACTCCTTCTCCATCATGATTCTAATATGTCTCAACAAAATATTCCACTATCACTATATCAAGTGATTCTATCCAATTTACCTTTTAGAATACTCATTAAGATCTTGAAAATAGAACAATTGTTTATCTTCCTCGTGTGGACAGTATGAAGGACAAACACTTGCGAGAGTGAGCAAATCTGGCAGTGACACCTGGTGGTGAATGTCTGAATCACAGTGATCACTCAAGTAATCAATCTAATCAATATTCATGATATTTTGGGTCAGTACCTCACCCTGTGTCCCTCTAGTACCACGTAACTAGCCATTGTTCACAGTAAAGTTGTTCTAATTATCACAGATGAAAGCTGTAACCTTGTGTACAGACTGGGCCCCTATGCTGCTGCCTCTTCATACTACGTGGGGCCATCATTTACAGATATATCTTAATATGCGGTGTGAACAGAATAACTCTCTTAATGATTCATAGGAAAACATCCATGGCTAATCTAACTGATACATATGTTCTATTGGTCTCTTTAAAACACTCCAATATTAATTGTGTTTTCAGATCGCTATAAATAATTACATTCAAATTAATTTGTATTCAATTTGCAGTCATTCATAATTGTCTTTGCTGATATTCAATTGGCTGCTTTACAATGAGCACATATCTGCTCTGAACCTTTACTGCTATATTATATGTATTTCTTTTGGTAGAACACAATTAACTTGACTATTTCTTGTGAAATTCAACTTGACTATTTTATGTGACACTCAACTTGACCATTTCCTGTGACATTCTACTTGACTATTTCCTGTGATATTCTACCTGACTTTTCTGTGATTTTTAACTTGACCATTTCATGTAATATTCAAGATGACACTTTCATGTAATCTCTCTGTTCAGTATAAACCTGTCTGGTTATCTGATCTATTCTGGTAAAAAGATATATTCGTGTCCATTTAGTATTACATCTTGGAGCATAAAATTAATCCAATGCTTAAACCCAAATTCCTGTTTTGAACAAACACAAAATAAACATTGTATTTCTTTTGAAAATATACTTTGAATTATTGAATGAAATGTTCAATCTTGGTAAATATATCTTGACTTTCTTTCACCATGGTATACATTTTGACTATCCCATTAAATTCCATGTCTTTGTTATTTTTCCTATGAAATTCACTCTCAGCCATATTCACCTTTTCAGCTTTCTTGGCCTCAACATCTTTTTGCCATATTTATCTCAGCTTTTTGATATTACAACTGATAATTTCTTTTCAAATGATGGAATTTTTTTTATCTTTAGTTCCTACTATTTTCTTTGCCTTGCAGATATTCAATTTGGATTAATTTAACTTATTACATGAAAAAAATTTACAAACATTTAAAAAATGAACATGGATTGACACATATCTAGATAAATATTGGACAAAATACAATATATAATAAATATTCAGTTCTATCTGGTGAAAATGACCTATTGACATTCACAGGCATTTTCTCCCTATTTCATATTTATTAGTATATTTTCATGTAGAAAATGCACCATATTTTCATGTAGAAAATGCACCAAAAATCCTTATTCAATTCAAAAAAAATATCAAACCTTGATTGATAATTCATAGTTTCATTTACATTAACTTAAGTCCAATACTAATTTCCAGAGAGTTGCTTTGTACCTCCTATTGAGTGAACAAAACTGAAAAAAAAAACCAATCATTTACAGTACAGGATTTCCATCACAATTTCCATCACATTTTTACACAACCAAACTACGTGCAGTGCAGGGATACATTTTGGAACAGACTGTGCCTGAGGAAATCTGCCACAAGGTGGTGCCAGTGACTGTCAAAAAAATCTTTCAGTTCAGCAGAGAATGTTTATATGAGCAAAGCTCAGGTCCTACTGCTCGAGTTACACTGCTCACTGGCATTTAGTCAGACACAAACATATTCCAGTGTATGTAGTAAGCTGTAATGACATGACAGGCATTCTTCACATTCCTCACCAAAAAAGCTAATAGAATGCATACCATGATAATGTTGATCTAAGGTTATTTATCTGTACAATTTTGTATATATATATATATTTATACCCTTGTGAGATTAATTTTTTTATTATTGCTCATAACTGCTCATGTGTGTCATCCCATGGGAAATATGAGCCCTGAAATGGGTCACATAAGAGAGATATAGTCAGATATGGGTCATGTTTATTCCAAAAAAGGAAATCTATGCTTCAGCAAACATTTCACGAAATCAGTTTCAATGTCATCATATCAAGGTCAAATATCAAATCTGAAAAAGCCAGAAAACTTCATAAGGATCTATCTGTATTCCAAATATGGAAAGCTTTATGCAGATACAGCCCTGATAAGATTCTCACGGCGATGATCATTCCACTCAGATCAAATCACTTTCTATTTGTATGAATATACACCAAAAAATATAAACCTGGCTGTAAAACAAGTATCAACAATTATGCACTGTGTTTGAATATTACATTGTCCACTCTCATCCATCCATGGTACAAATGATAAAAAGAACATCAATTACAGAATTATATAGAACCTGATAAATGTTACATACTTATTGAAATAAATTAGACCATGAACGTAACATGGAAATGCTGGTTAATAAAATGCAGAATCTTAGAATATGTGACACTAATCAAGTGATATTTCACCATTTTAAACAGCTTAATCCTAATTATTCTAAGATCATTTCTCTTATCTATTCTTATGAATAAAAGGGGTTCTCAGTGTAAATGTTCTGAAGAGAATGAGTGAATTTAGGGAAAAATGATAACAAGGAAATTAGGCTGTGTGCGTGTGAGGTGGGGGCTGAGGCACTGGTAATGGGTCACCATATTAGCCCTGAGGGAAAGCTGGCTACGACTTCATGCAGAAATAATACAAAACAAAAGATTTCTAATTGAGCCACACCTAAACGCATTACAATAATGAAATCACACTGTAAGAGCACTTTACACTTAAGCTGCCATTGACTACATTTGAGTTTGAAAAGGGCCTTGTTATGTTTAACTTGAATGGTTATAAGATTTTAACAAAACTTGACTAGTTTGTTCCTGTGCCATGTATCTTTCCCTTTTTTCTGTGACACTAAGCCTGGGTTTGTTTGTGGCATTAAGCTTCATGGTGTGAGAATAACACCCTGTGGCACTCAGAGGGTTATAGAACTCAGTATAAGGGAGTGCTGATTGCAAGATGCACACAATTATAAAGGTTGATACAAGAACAAAGGGATGATCCCTACTTCTGGGTCATATTGTCTTGCACACATAAGGTGCATCCAAGTGAAAACTGCACGATTTGGACATTCTCACAGAGAAACAATAAGGTGGCTTATGGCAAACAACAGACAATACCCGGGATGAAGGGGGACAATAGAGGGACACTGGCAGGCGGTGGATATCATATAAAAACTAGGGCCATATCAAATTCACTTTATTTATGTGATATTGTGAAAAGTCCAAACTCTTTTCCTCCTCCCCCTACCTGACTGCAATATACTTAAAGGACATCCCTGGAGAGAGGATAAGTGCTGAAAAAGGTCATATTTAATGTGACGTGAAAAGATGATTTCATTTTTCATAACTAGGTGCAAGCAATATCATATAGGATTATACTTGATGATATTTTTCAGATAGATTGCCAGACTTAAATTGGTTAAAGTTTTGAGTCTAGATAAATCATACGACATAACTTTATAACATGGGATAAGATGAAAAACAATCAAAGATTTAAAATTTGAGAGAGTGCAAAACCTAAAATGACGAGTTGTAAGTCGACATTTCCCATCTCCAAGAAGTAATCATGAATTGAATGTAGTCTAAAAGACATTGGTGATATAATAGTCCTTGAGGCTGGTGATGCAAGTAAAACTGGCTCCTTGTTGCTGCTGCTGGTGCTGATGAGCAGAATGAGATGCTTTAAGATGAGGGTAACAGGATTAAGAGGAACATTTGACTTGGGGCTTGTAATTGGTCCTATTGTGAAGTGCTGACAATTTTCGCTCACTTCCTTCAAATCAAATCCTATTAGACTTGTTGAAATGGCATTTAATTGTTAAAATGGCAAACTTGAGAAGTGAGGCAGGGAGGTAATGATACAGAAAGTCAAGCACGGGTATGGATCTGCAGACTGCAATAAGTGCACAGATGGTAATAAGCGATAGCGAAATGCTACGTGGCTAAATTGAGACACTAAATGTAACAGGATTGAACTTTTTTCTGAATATGTGTCACAGTAATTAGAAATTCTTGGCTGTCCCATTTTTTGCCAAAAAAACATTTTGTGAAATATGGACAGGAAACAAGTGCAAAGATTCGCCTTAAAGACAAAGGACAATGAAAGCAGCCTTATTTCATAGCCAAATATTGTGAATGTGACCAAACACTCTCATATGCTTACTGTCATTTATTTTACATTGATTTTTTTTATCAAGAAACTTTCCATACTTAATGGACAGAATCCTTTGATGATGAAAAAGTAAATATAAGATTAAGTCGTGTCTTTTGGTGACTTTTGCAGATGATTGCCAAGCTATAATTTCATCTGGGTCTTATTGAAGGACCCCCAGCAGTCCCAGCGGAGAGGCACCCCAAGGAACAGGGCAGCGTAAAGTGCCACTTAGGGACTTCATGCTCTGTCATTACCCCACCACCAGAAACTTGCCATTTTTCAATCATTGACCTTTGACCCTGTCACATGATCACTGACCTTCCCATAATGCCCTACTGCTCCCATCATGCCCCTGTGCAGGGCCCCCTAGCCAATTATTCATGATGGAAATAAAAACATGATAATTTTATGATTTTTGTAGTAATGCCATATAGATCTGAACGGAGATTTTGCTAGAATTTAAAGCTTAAGTCGCCATGATGGATGTTGCATCATGGGATTGATTGGCACGGTCTCTTATTACGTTGACTTCTTAACAGAAAAGTGATTCCATGGTAGCAATAGATAACCCAGTGATCACCTTCATGCATTATCAGGTCTCAGGATTCAAAGATGCCTCCACAGTCAAGCACAGATTGCCACACAAACTAAACAGGCAGAAAACTCGCTCAACTACGCTCCATAGCAATCCACCACAATTAAGCTGCGGGCATATGATTAATTATTACCATTTTCAGTTAGGTCCAGGGTTTTTGTGAATAATGTTTGAATGATAGAAATAAATATGCTTTGTTTTCCTTGTTATTATTTGCTTGGAGACACTAGTTCATTTATATCACTCACATATATAGCTAGGTTCTATATCTGTGAGTGTTTTATAATAGATAAATGAGAATTGATTTACTTTTAAATATTTATGTCCATATAAAAGCAAAAGCGTCAATATGCCAATCAAACACTGCATCCCAAAGTTTGCTTAACTACTATTCAGCATACTTACCCTGCTGTGACATTCACTCAGCTTTTATTACTAATATCAAACTTTTTGGTCTATGTTCAGGAACCTCATTATGAGCAATAGCATTCATGTAATTTTAGCTTTTACCCTCAGAACTATTATCCTGAGTCTGTTTTAACCCTGATTCAGATTATGAAAATAATCAACTTTGTCTCTCTCATTCTATATAGTTTTAACCCTCATTCAGAATTATAATTCAAAGTCTGTCTTATCCCATAATCAGAATGACTCTGACTTTACCCCTCATTCAATAACATACCCTCTGACTTTACCCCTCATTCAATAACATACCCTCTGACTTTACCCCTCATTCAATAACATACCCTCTGACTTTACCCCTCATTCAATAACACGCCCTCTGACTTTACCCCTCATTCAATAACACACCCTCTGACTTTACCCCTCATTCAATATCACACCCTCTGACTTTACCCCTCATTCAATAATATACCCTCTGACTTTATTCCTTATTCAATAACATACCCTCTGACTTTACCCCTCATTCAATAACATACCCTCTGACTTTACCCCTCATTCAATAACACACCCTCTGACTTTACCTCTCATTCAATAACATACCCCCTGACTTTACCCCTCATTCAATAACATACCCTCTGACTTTACCCCTCATTCAATAACATACCCTCTGACTTTACCTCTCATTCAATAACATACCCCCTGACTTTACCCCTCATTCAATAACATACCCTCTGACTTTACCCCTCATTCAATAACATACCCTCTGACTTTACCCCTCATTCAATAACACACCCTCTGACTTTACCCCTCATTCAATAACATACCCTCTGACTTTACCCCTCATTCAATAACATACCCTCTGACTTTACCCCTCATTCAATAACACGCCCTCTGACTTTACCCCTCATTCAATAACACACCCTCTGACTTTACCCCTCATTAAATAACACACCCTCTGGCTTTACCCCTCATTCAATAACACACCCTCTGACTTTACCTCTCATTCAATAACATACCCTCTGACTTTACCCCTCATTCAATAACATACCCTCTGACTTTACCCTCATTCAATAACATACCCTCTGACTTTACCCCTCATTCAATAACATACCCTCTGACTTTATTCCTTATTCAATAACATACCCTCTGACTTTACCCCTCATTCAATAACGTACCCTCTGACTTTACCCCTCATTCAATAACATACCCTCTGACTTTACCCCTCATTCAATAACATACCCTCTGACTTTATTCCTTATTCAATAACATACCCTCTGACTTTATTCCTTATTCAATAACATACCCTCTGACTTTATTCCTCATTCAGAACCATCACCCTCCAGCTGTTTTCTCTCATTCAGAACCATCACTCTCCAGCTGTTTCCTCTCATTCAGAACCATTACCATCTAGCTGTTTCCTCTCATTCAGAACCATCACTCTCCAGCTGTTTCCTCTCATTCAGAACCATCACTCTCCAGCTGTTTCCTCTCATTCCTGCTCTACCCTCTCATTTGGAATTACCATTGAATCTTAATCTTTCCCAGTTCCAACTAAATCTGCTGGATGATAGATAAATCTATGTCAACATTATAATTAATGCCAAAAAAGAAATGTTTCTTTTCCCTTAAATTTTAAAGTTTTCTTCCTCGTTTTTCACAAATGAAGAATAGTTAAGAATTGCATTCTTTATTGAGTAATTCTCTTTTCATTTACCAAAAGACTGAGTTCCAAAAAAGGGAAAACTTTAAGATAAATGATGTGTTTCACCACATGAAGACAACTTTGGGTCCGTTCATCATTCAGTGTTAAATTCCATTAAGACCAACAGGTTTCACAAGTTTATCTCTTCATTAAATCTGTGTATTGGCCTGTTTATCTGCTCATCTGATCAGTGTTTTTGCCTCCCCTATTTTCCTAGCCGTTTGATTTGCATGCTTACATCATTCATTGTGTAATCTACAGCTCCTCAATGGGAGCTCCCATCCTGCTCACTAAACCCACCACCATCAAATTCTCCTTTGAAAAATGATCTCCAGAATCCATGACAACATATTAATCAAATCTTTTTTTAAAGTTAATCCCCACCAATTAACCCATAACACTGCTTTTTTACACAGCTTTTTTTTCAAACCGTGGTAGTTATGAGTTGGGTTGTGGGAGAGATGACGATCTTAATTCAAACATGTTGGAGCGGATCGTCGGCTATTTTACTTGGTGTATTATGTATGAGTTGGGCACCATTAGGTTTCTAATTAAGTTGGTCGGGAGCGGCGCTAACGAGCTCATCTCATCTCCACACTCGTTTGTCATTCCCGCCACTTCCTCGCGACTAATTCTCAGCGATGTTGCGTTGTGATGGGAGCACTTAATCTCGCCCCATTGTCTTGCCGGGACCAATAGATAATCATATAATCCATCAACACATACGCAACACCCTGCGACATTAATTAGCCCAACGTTGCTTGACTTTGGTCCCCAGCAATTTTCGTCTTCGTCGCCCCAATTGCCAGGCATCTGTTCAGATCACCCCAGATAATGATGAGCTCGTGAGAAAAATCACAAGATACTTCCTGCGGGTTATCTTTCTCCATTTATACATCTTCTCTGCCGGCAAAAATCTTTCGTCATTATGTTTTTTAAAGCCTTCCCTGTAATTTATATGTTAATTGCCGATTAAAAGGAAGCGTTAAGGTTTATTGTTGGCCAATTAACAGAGCAGAAAAAAGTACCACATGGTGAGGGAAGCAATCCATAATTCTGCTGCTCGCTACTTTACGGCAGCTCGCTCTAATAAAAGACAACTTGAGCTCGGTGTAAGGTGATATGAAAGAAAGCTTTGTTGCTGATGGGGGTGAACAAAAAAATGATGTAACAGACATAAAGTTTCTGCCAATGGTTTTGTGTCGGTTCTGTTTACTGCGACGTGGTGTAAATGAGAAGATTTCATATAAGACACATCTTAAAGGTTTCATGTAATTCTTCAGGAGCTTTGCATTGTTTCGGTTATTTTTGCATTTGCTGACAGGAGAGGTCTGTATTCAGAATAAAAGCCAAAATCAAACACAGTTGAAAATGCTCTCTATTATGGTTTGAAAATTACTAATTTTTTTTTTTTTAATAATCTGTTTTTGTTTACCAGATAAATTGACTTTAATATCTAAAGCAGTGCAGTGCAAAGAAATAGACCTGCTTTATTTAACCAGGAAAAACTCCATATTTCTATGACTATGGATTATGATTATGACGGATTAAGTCTCATAATCTGTGTCACTTAATGCAGAAGTCTTAGATGACATGGCCTACATTTACCTTGCCTCAAATAAAACCCAAAAAAGCAGTGACCACCATAACTTGTGGCCTTAATGGTGCTGTGTCAGCCGGTGCACGGCCATAACAATTAATCAAGCCCCCCATATACATATCTGTAGCTCTCACATTGGCATTACTTGTAATATCTATAATCCCCACCGGCCCTGTCCACCACGTCATCCACTAATTGGTCAATGGTCATTATGCTAATCATGATTTGTGTCCCAGGCTTTGAATATTTGAAACGCTGCATGTTACATCCAAGGTATAAATCAGTTTGCAAAGACCTTTCTATGACACGGCGGACACGACTTCCACTCATCACAAGACATTTCATGGACAATAGAATATTTGTCATTACCATAAATCACCTTATTCTCTGCTTTCATTTAATCCAACTCTCAGCACATATAAAGCAATTAGTTTGAACTGTCTAAGCTAGTTACAGGATGTGCAGCTTAACATGTGATATACTGTGTAGGTAGCTGCTATCACATGTGATATACTGTGTAGGTAGCTACTATCACATGTGATACACTGTGTAGGTAGCTGCTATCACATGTGATATACTGTGTAGGGAGCTGCTATCACATGTGATATACTGTGTAGGTAACTGCTGTCACATGTGATAAACTGTGTAGGGAGCTGCTATCACATGTGATATACTGTGTAGGGAGTTGCTATCACATGTGATATACTGTGTAGGGAGCTGCTATCACATGTGATGTACTGTGTAGAATATAACATGATAGGTAGCAGAATATCACATGTGACAGACCATGCAGATAGCAGAATATCACATATGACAGATCATGTAGGAAGCAGATTAGCACCTACATACAAATTATTTATAAATACATATATGTATAAATATTAAATATTTGTATATGTTTCTGATGGGAAAGAAATGTTTTTATATTATTCTATACATAAAATATATTGGTTTGCACAAATTAAATACAGGATAAACATGGCCTCAACAAGAACGAACACAACATTTGATCATATACAGTATAAAACTGTTGTGTTAGCAGGAATGAACATGAAGGGGTAGATAAAGGATTTGCATCTGGCTGTCCCCGGCTGTCCCTGTGTGTCCTGACCCGATCTATTCATCATCAAGCCACGATAAAGCATCACAACACATAAATGTGTGTGGTCAGAGAGATCAGACAGTACATCTTCTTACGACATTGATTATAATAATTCCTCATTAATGTGCATCCGTGATGGCCTGAGTCATCCAGTGTCCACCACTCTGCATCTCACCCCTTGATTATCATTAATTCATAATCAAACATTTATCTTGCAGAACGATGATATCATTCTCATAATCTTTTTGGGGTTCATTTCATATTCTGGGCTGCATAGATCTATGTTTGGTGAATCTTTAATATCTTCCCATTAAAAATATCATCAACTGTCTCTCACATCATCAACTGTTGAAATATCTTTGGTGCGAAATATGATCTAGATTTTTCACAGATTCCCACAATCCTTTAATGTCCAATACCATATTCAATTTGGATCTTTACTCATAATTTGTTGAATGTCTTAACAGAATAACACTTGGCAAAGCTTCGTCCATTCAGACTCATTGCTTCTCTGAACGTCTTCTTGTCTGCGGTATTAACAAGCTTCATTGCAATCTCACCACTATTTTACAGCAATCAATTTTGTCTTGCGAATCACACATCCACATTTTCAATTGCACAGAATATGCCAAAATTAATAAAGCTCTGTGAGCAATTCTCTGAAAGTTGAAAAGTTATATTTGAGCTTGGTGAGAAATTTACAGATCTATAAAGACCAAATTAAGACAAAATAGAGAATGTGACAATGATAAAATCCCAGGTCTTACAGTTGCAAACAGAATCAAGTGCCAATATAAAGAGTTGCTGATATTTGATGTTCTTTATCTTGAAAACTCAAATAATTTCCACAATTGGTCCAGTCAAAATCACTTGGTATTGACACAACGAACAGATTTTTTTTTTCAGGTAAGAAAAAGCATATCCTTAAGATATTTAGAAAAAAATAAAAAATAAATTAATATCCCTTTTTCTAACAATTGTGATAACAGTGAAAGCAAGGTTTCTTGGAGATAAAGACAAGTGGATTTGAGATGATAAGAAAGCTGAATGTTGCTGCCAGCCACCTTGTCCTGCAAGACGACAAGTCAATGTCAAGATGGTGCCTGCCCATTGTTTAATCTTCAGGTCGGGGGTAATGATAACTTTTAATTTCGAGCCACTGGGTGTTTGGTGAAGAGGAACATGCGGAAATGACAAGCAGTCAAAGGTTGCGTGTGATTGCTGTCTGCTTTCATGTAGGTGACACGCTTTCCAACATCCAACATTTTCAAGGGCTCACACTGAATTGTGGTAGAAAAAGCTTTTCTCAATTAACTCTTTCATCTATGTTGTCATTTTTTTTATAATTGATTGTTAAGGATTGTTGTAGACTGAATGTGTAAAGAGGAACAGATAATGTGGTAAATGTGGGGGAAATGGAGAGAATAATTAGGGAAGGTATGAGGGAGAGGGAAATAAGGGAAAATATGTGGAGAAGGGGAAATATGAGGGGGTGGGGAAATAAGGGAAGATATGAGAGGAAGAAAAATAATGGAAGGTATGAGGCGGAGAAGAAACAAGGGAAGGTATAAGAGGAAGGGAAATAAGGGAAGGTATTAGGGGAAGGGAAATAAGGGAAAGTATGAGGGAAAGGGTAAATAAGGGAAGATATGAGGGGAAGGGGAAATAAGAGAAGATGTAAGGGGAAGGTATGAGGGGAAGGGAAATAAGGGAAGGTATTAGGGGAAGGTATGAGGGGAAGGTATGGGGGGAAGGTGTAAGGAGAAGGTATGAGGGGAAGGTATGGGGGAAGGTGTAAGGGGAAGGTATGAGGGGAAGGTATGGGGGGAAGGTGTAAGGAGAAGGTATGAGGGGAAGGTATGGGGGAAGGTATGGGGGAAGGTGTAAGGGGAAGGTATGAGGGGAAGGTATGAGGGGAAGGTATGGGGGGAAGGTGTAAGGGGAAGGTATGAGGGGAAGGTATGAGGGGAAGGGGAAATAAGGGAAGGTATAGGGGGAAAGGGAAATAAGGGAAGATGTGAGGGGAAGGGAAATAAGTGAGGGGAAGGTATGAGGAGATGGTGTGAGGGGAAGGTATGAGGGGAAGGTATGAGTGGAAGGTATGAGGGGAAGGTATGAGGGGAAGGTATGAGGGGAAGGTATGAGGGGAAGATATGGGGGGAAGGGGAAATAAGGGAAGGTGTGAGGGGAAGGGAAATAAGTGAGGGGAAGGTATGAGGAGATGGTGTGAGGGGAAGGTATGAGGGGAAGGTATGAGGGGAAGGTATGGGGGGAAGGGGAAAAAAGGGAAGGTATGGGGGGAAGGGGAAAAAAGGGAAGGTATGGGGGGAAGGGGAAATAAGGGAAGGTGTGAGGGGAAGGGAAATAAGGGAAGGTATGAGGGGAAGGGAAATAAGGGAAGGTATGAGGAGATGGTGTGAGGGGAAGGTATGAGGGGAAGAGAATAAGGGAAGGTATGAGGGGAGGGGAAGGTATGAGGGGAAGGGAAATAGCATAGTATTGAAGTATAAGCAAATATGTGAAAGTGTGAGGTGGAACAACATGCAGGGAAATATGAGTAAATGAAAAATAACAGAAAATATAAAGGAGAGTCATAAGGGAAGTGAATGAGTGGAAAGGAAATGAGTGAGGCAAGTGGAAAAAGGGAATATATGAGGGGAAGAGAATTTCTGAGAGAAAGTGCAGAGCAATGAGAGGAGGGAATTAGGGGAACAGAAATAAGGAAAGTCTGAGGCGAGGAAACTAAAGAAAACATGAGATAAAGGGAAATCCCAGATAGACCACCAATTGTCAGTTGTTACTGGCAGCAATAGGTGGTAAATTCATATTTTAAATTTAAAAAAAACTTGGGTGATAAGAGATGTGAGAAGGCAGAAAGTATGTGGATGACTGTAATGAGGAATCCATGTTTGCGTGTGAGGGTGATTGCTACATGGCCGTGTGACCGGTGACCCGCAGCACCATGCTACAGGCATGCACCAGACCATGAACCACAAATGAGAACACCTACAGCGCCCTCTAGCATCAGTCAAGAAACACGCTGCTCAGCATATTCCACAGGACATTATAGTCCAATTCTGCTCTATTCTATGAAAATGTCTCATCCGTATTCATCCATCATCCCTTGCAGACAGGCATAGAGCCGTGCCATTTTTCTATTATTGTTTTTCCCTTTTCATTGACACTTGTTTATCACCTGTGCTTTCACAGAGGATTAAAACTTAAGTCCTTGCACTAATTCATAGAATGTTTGGTTGGATGTTTTTAGCAAACAAATCACATTCAAACAACCATATCTGCTCAACCTCAAAACTGGTGAGTAAAATATTGGGCACATTTACACATTTAAAACTGAATGAAAGTTTCTTCAAAGTCATTATGATATATCATTATAACCTACAATTATAGGAAATATGGCTGGTTGAAACAAAGTCATGAATGTAAAATTTATACTGACAGCAGTATTCTGATACAAAAAATAAAAAGATAATATTGGTAAAAATCATGACTTTCTTTTTTAATTTCATGGAACTTAATATTTCTGTGACACATTTTGTTGGCAATTGAGCCAGCCATATATTTTACATTTTATTTGACATTTTAAAACCCTTATAATTTTTTTTGCACTTTTAAAGAAAAATCAACAATTATTTGTCAGTTCAAGGCATTTAATATAAATTCTATGCAATTTCACAGGAATAACACCAATTAATCAAATACTTAATTTAAAACAGAATGAAAGATAGATCATAGGTTACAGTACCCCTGTAATGATGTCAAGGTCACATTACTGAGGCTAGGGTTTCTGCACTAAGAAATAATTTGAATTAGAGTAAATGGAGGTCGTGGCAACCAAGATATAAAAATAAAAACCAATTTTACTTGACATATGTCAAATGAAAGTTGTCTTCCATACAGAAATGTATTCAGAATTCCAGATTTACAATCAATGAAGGAACGTAGTCCAAAAATTGTGGTACTGGAGTGTACTTTGTTAATCAAATTTGGATTATTTTATTGATATGAGACACAATTGCATTATCATGGAAGAACAACCTATCTTAACATTGTATATTGAAATATAGAGAATATAAGAAATCTATGTAGAAAAAGGATGTAAATGTCATTTATAAATAAACATCAAACAAGAGGCTCATGCCTAAATACTTGTTCAAGTACTCAGATCTGATAATACTTTTAAAAATCTGTGTGCATGTATGGGCATACAAACAGATCACAAGCTGACAACAGTAAGTCTGTGAGGTAAGGCTAGGGTAGACAAAACCAACCCTGCTAATATGCTGGGTCTTTCATTTCCTACATATCAAACAACATAAAGTTATATTCATAAACTGTAATATGTCCTGATTGAGGCAATAAGTAAATTCAAACAAATAAGCTGACATTTTATATTTATCTGATACAAATTTACTTATATCTACCACATTTTCAAATTTATAATTTCCCTTCTAATAGCCTATACAAAATTTAATTTGGCATAAAGCAAGTATTATATTTCATGGCTAATATAAAAAAAATGACAAAATACATTCTGTAATGGTATAATTGGCTGCCAATTTATATTAAAATTAATCATTTTAATTTCATTTATTGGAAAAAAAACCGATGTAATAATAAAAGTTTAATGTAAACAATAGAATCGTTAAAATCTATATGCACACATATCAAAATTCGGCTCCGTTTTCATATATGCCAAGAGATTATTATTTCAATTGAATTTGATATTTCCAACTAAAAACCAACATTAATTTTAATAACACACAAGAGTAAAATATAGAATAATGCAATTGAAAATGATATTCTTCAAATTTCATAAATTGATAAAGTTTTTCTATTCATCTATTGTTGATTCGTTTTATACAATACAAAGTATAATAATGCTTTATGTAAATGTCAGCACAGTTTTGGCTGATATAGAGTTAGATGTATTATCTACATGGTCATATGCTACACACATCCAAACAAATTACCTGTAATCTAATATTTTATTTAATATAAACTCACTTACATTTACCAAATTCATGACTTTATGTGTCTCTGCTTCTCACCACCAGGGGATCTCAAATCGGCTTCATATTCTATACAATTTAAAGTTATCTAATAGTATATGGTCTAAATAACTATTATATTGCAAACAATTGTCCCCCTAACACAAGTATCTTTGTATTAATTATATTGAAATTATAATGCATATTGTAAACTAGATAAATGTTCAAAATGTTTTGCAACCAAGAATCAAATTGTAATTTGAACATATTTAGACTATATCTGGAATTTTGCAGGGCTGAAATGCAGACAGATCTATTTAGCCATCTTCTACCATTGTTACTGTGGACACCTTTTATAAATCTTTCTGAGGGGAATGTCATGGGTCCTTAACCCATGGGTACCCTGTCTGTAGGGAACATCATGGGTCCTTAACCCATGGGTACCCTGTCTGTAGGGAACATCATGGGTCCTTAACCCATGGGTACCTTGTCTGAAGGGAACATCATGGGTCCTTAACCCATGGGTACCCTGTCTGTAGGGAACATCATGGGTCCTTAACCCATGGGTACCCTGTCTGAAGGGAACATCATGGGTCCTTAACCCATGGGTACCCTGTCTGAAGGGAACATCATGGGTCTTTAACCCATGGGTACCCTGTCTGAAGGGAACATCATGGGTCTTTAACCTGCGGGTACCCCATCTGAAGGGAACGTCATGGGTTATATGAAACCGACAAGAACGTCATGGGTTCTTAGCCCACGGGCACCCTGTCTGAGGGGAACGTCATGGGTCCTTAACCCACGGGCACCCTGTCTGTAGGGAACGCTATGGATCCTTAACCCACAGGCATTCTGTCTGAAGGGAATGTCATGGGTCCTTAACCCACAGGCACCCTGTCTGAAGGGAATGTCATGGGTCCTTAAGCCATGGGCACCCTGTCTGAAGGGAACATCATGGGTTCTTAGCCCACAGGCACCCTGTCTGAAGGGAATGTCATGGGTCCTTAACCCACAGGCACCCTGTCTGAAGGGAATGTCATGGGTCCTTAACCCACGGGCATTCTGTCTGAAGGGAATGTCATGGGTCCTTAACCCACAGGCACCCTGTCTGAAGGGAATGTCATGGGTCCTTAACCCACGGCACCCTGTCTGAAGGGAATGTCATGGGTCCTTAACCCACGGCCATTCTGTCTGAAGGGAATGTCATGGGTCCTTAACCCACGGGCACCCTATTTGAATCTTATATGGTGTCCTAGTCATGGATGTGTCCTTTCTAGTCATGTCCCATTTGTCCTAAACACATGCCAGCTAACAAGGTGTTTAACAGACAAACAAAGTCTATGTTCCCTACCAATATTTGAGGTTTTACACACATATATTTCAAGGCTCATATAATTATTAGATATGAAACTCAACAAAAAGATCGATGCATGTATCTTTGAAAGGGATTGTTGATGCCTGTCCTGTAGAGAATGATTCATGGCTAAAATTAAGTGCACTCAGGGGCAATGACGTACACAGTCAGATATATTCTTCCTATATAGCAATTAAGTAAAACCGGTAGGGCCTTGTTCATTATTTGTGTTCCACTAATTGTGTAGGTTTCTTTGTTGGCAAACTCAAAGTCTGATAATCAAGGGGAATTATTATCTACATTGTACAAAGAGGCACACCCTCTTCTCAGAACTAGTTCTCATTCTATGCACCATAAAATACCAATCAAATGTAAATAATAACAGATATGATGGCATCATGTGTGTTTGTGGAGACGCTGCCCAGCTTCAATCAACTCTCTTTATTCTCCCATATGGGGTAATCATATTATTTCAAATGTCTGCTGTTTTCTATCAAACGCAAATTATTTTCAAGTGATTATCATGTGTGAATGCAACAGGACCCCGCAACAATTGTGTAAATTCTGGCTATAAGGTTAAGGTGAATTTACATAATGAACAACACAAGGCTTTTTTTCTTCTGATTGCATTTGCTTTATTTTATACATTTTTCCCTTTGTGACTGACTACAGAGTGGCTCTTTTGTATCATATGATAGTATTCAGAACAGATTAAAGAGATGCTCCATAATCTAATCAGAACATCACAGGCTGCCTTCACTCACCACACCTTAAGCTCAAATATCATCCATTTGGCCAATAATAAATATATCACAGATGCCTTCATTATCAGCACAGCAAATTGATCAAATGTGATATGCAATTCATGATGTGGAATTAAATCACTTTGTTTTCTCAGAATATACACGCCAGCTAAAGTTGAGAATGGGAGTGGGGAACTGGAGGATCTGACCCATCCTTTCATCACTTAAATGAAAGATTTAGTCACATTTTTCTTTTACATATATCAGATTGGTCTAAAAAGCAGATTAGTGGTAGACTTTAAATCATAATATCTGCATCTTGTATTCATTAATATATTAAATATCTTTATGGTGACAATGTTCAATGTATTTTATATTAAAACTACCTCATTGCTATGGTTTTAAAAGCAGATTGGTGATTTAAAACCATGCTTTTCGCATCTGGTATTCATTTATCTATTATTTGCCTTCATGGTGACAATGTTCCATAATTTATATAATACAACAAAGTGCATATGAACAAGTGGTAAATGGGTAAATGTGCAGCACATGTATTGTGCAGTAGTGGACAGATGAGGCCAGGGCAAAGTGACAATTGTTAGTGTTATGTGCTGCTTTTCTAAATGTTTAGGTTGCGGCATGTTTGTGTTGCATTTTGTTGTAAAATAAGATGCACAATTTCAACAACTCTAAAATTACACGGGGAAAGATTATAAGCAAGGGATGGGTTGATCTACCGTCTCAGTATCCCATCCTCAACTTTATAATATACCTCAACAAATGAAATCCTTATAAATAATCTGACCTTCCGATTGAGAGGTATCACGTTACTCAATCAGTTCGGACATTGCCAACCAACCATAGTGACGTGTGAACATGCTAATAGTGAGTTTATAACAGGTGGTATTGCTCTTTTCAATTTCAAATAATAAAATACACATTTGATGTAACTCTGCATTCTTTTTTTAATCTCAAAGTGTCACATTCATGATCACATTATTTCATGAGAATATCACATATACAGAAGTGCTATCACAACTAAATCAACATCTGCCACAAATAGATAATAACAAGCAAATGATAATGCTACATGAATATTTTCTCGAAACACCTCACTCATTAAAAACATTTTGCAATATACAAGCAAATTTGCCAACATTTGCACTTAGCTCAAGGTGTAACTATAAGAGGATAGCTGTACTCTTGGTGTCAACTAACAATTATCACTGAACTTAACATGAACATAATACACATAGACAAACACAGTATCAAACTCAGGAAGGTCAGCAAGAAATACTATTAGTTGACTCAACATTTACAGCAGCAATGTGCATGTAAGAGAGCAGAGGGGGAAGATGTGTTTGCTTTAGAGACGACCCGCTTCAGGCCGCATCATGTCATGTCCAGTCTCTCACTTACTCTTCATACTTTCTCCCTTTTCATTATAAATTGATGAAAATTACCAAATGTACTTTTATATACACCGATAATCAATCAAAATCTCATTTGGCTGGGGCCACATTTTGCCTGCTGGGTAAGCACTGAGATGGCAGGCAGAATCGGACCTGTCTGAGGACCTTACTGCTTCGCACCTCCAAACCAGCCCAAACAATGAGCCCTGTCGCCGTGGCAATGGCTCCATTGCTGTGGATTGGACGCTGTGGAGTTTTTACACGTTAAGGTCACAGCTCACAAAATGAATTGCAATAATCATAAGAGGGCGTGCACGTGGTCAGTAATGAACGTCACATTTGCCTATCATCCAAGCCGCGCTAATGAATCACTTGTGCCCCAATCTACCACCTCTGGACCTCGCTTTCTGTCCACATATCCATTCTCAGAGTTATTGCAATTTTGCCATGCACATTAACAATTACACGAGAGTGCCACCAAAATTGGGGCATAATATGATTTGGTGGTGTAGCACTCTCATTTGGGGAACAAAACAGAGCCTGGTTGGAGGAAAGTGGCAGCGGTCGAGACACTATTGAGAAAAGCAAGAAAAAAATCAATCACTTTAAAAACCCTGGTCATATCTGTCCCCTCCATGCCATAGAGGAATGCATTTTCATTAGCTGGACCACAATTAAAATGTCATTTCTACACAGAGGAAGGTGCTCTCTGAGTGATAATGGGAGGACTTGGGGCGCACAAATTATGAGAAATGTCCAAGTTAGTGGACAGCAATTATAGACTGGGGATTGCACTTTGTGGAGACATTCCGCTGTCCTGCTTAAAACAGTCTGCTCATCATGGTGCCATCTCTATTCATCTGCACATGACAGGCAGAATTAAGGTGCAATAAGCGTCTCCGATATGTAACATGTCCGCTCCCATCTTGAATCACTGTTGCTTATGTCCGACACTTGGTGCCATCAATAAAAATGCCCCGTCTCTAAGTCTCGCTGACTTGGGTTAGTTACTCAATCTCAGCTTGCAGCATGCCAAAATGACCAAATTCTCATGATGAGAGATTCCATCAGATCACTTTTGATGCAAGAACCATAAACAATTCAGCCGATGTAAATCTGTCGGAAACGCCGATGGCCGCTTCCATCATGAGTCTGGGTGTGAGCCATCCATCGTCGCTTATCAGGCAAGGATCTATCACTAATCAACGCCTTTAAAAAATAAACCTCGCCAGATTGAAGAGTGGACTACTTCATTTAAAGGGTAGACTACTACATTTAGGGGGTAAATGGGACGGGAGACCCCATTATGAATTGCCGAGGTGATTTCACCCAAATTCATCATGGCACAAACTGTCTCTTTATGGTACACACTCTTTTAGCAGTTGATAATAAATCGATGCTCAAGTGTGAATGATTTTTTTTGGGGGGGAATTCTAGCATTTATAATCAAACATGGGAAAACAATACATATAATTTTATCTTACAAATAATAACTTTCTCACGATCTACTATTTTAATATTGATAATGTCATTCCTAATAACTCATCCAAAAGTTTGTCACACCTATTAAGAAGCTGAAATATGCATATGTAAGTTGCAAAATTATAAAAAATATTATACAAATGTATTAAAATTATTATTTTTCTGTCATATGACACTTAAATCATTAAAAAATGCATTAAAAACAATGTTGTGTAATAACACTGTTCTATGGAAGTAAATTGTTCATCTACAAGTCAATAATTATTTGACAATAACTATTACAGTCCAATGACCTTCACAGGTAATGTATCCCAAGTTCAGCAGACAGTGAGACATAAAGTTTTGTTAACAATAACTATCAGATCTAAACCATTGCATTGGTGCCTTTAAAAAGGATGAGATTTCATTATGAATTAAATTCACATCAGCTTTGACTGTCTTTGCAAGTATTTTGTTGCAGCAGAAAACACATACATATCATCAGCTGCAATAACAGCATACAATTTGGAAAATCTAATTCCAAAGTTTTATATCCTTGATGCAGTTTTGCTTTTGTTGCACATGATTATATAGTATTCATTATTCTGAAATCTTTGTTATTTCGCGATATTTGTTGAATCCTAACCATCAATAGGAAGAATGCTGCACAGCTCACATACAACCAGCAAGCCTACTCTCCCTCTGTGGTGTTTCCTTACATCTCAAACATAACACACAATTTACACACATTACAATCTATTTTTATGGCAAAACTGATATGGCAAAAAAGGAATTCTTAATACTGAATTTTTGCAACATTTTAAAATGTCGCACAATAAAATAATTTGTGGTGCATTTTTAATCTATTTGTTTCTCTTGATACCCAATCTCCTGGATTACAGAAACATATCAGGTATTTGGGTTGACATGACTTTTAAGAAAATAAGACGTATAAATCTCATGGTAATTTAATAATTGCATCTCTAAACCTACATTCTGTTCTGCCTTAATATCCAATATTTTGCTATCAGGTTTATTGTGGAAATAGAGCATTGTAACTTGCTTGACCCTGCAGTTAATCCTTTGTGCAACGGTATTGGATTCAAACAAAAATGTCTTCCAACCCATTTATTCCCTTTTTTTACACAGATCAATGCAGTACTGACTCAGTAGGTTTTATGGTGACCTGGTACCAGAAAGTGAAACTCACTTCTTGTAGTGACTCTAGTGCATAAAGATAACTGGCACTCACAGGAGTCAGATCTCAAAGTGATCTACAGGATAACATCAGGATAATACCAGGATAACATCAGGGTAATACCAGGATAACACCAGGATAACATCAGGATAATACCAGGATAACATCAGGGTAATAACAGGATAACATCAGGATAATACCAGGATAACATCAGGGTAATAACAGGATAACATCAGGATAATACCAGGATAACATCAGGGTAATAACAGGATAACATCAGGATAATACCAGGATAACATCAGGATAATACCAGGATAACATCAGGATAATATCAGGATAACATCAGGGTAATAACAGGATAATATCAGGGTAAAATCAGGTTACACCAGAATAATATCAGGGTAACACCAGGATAACATCACAATAACATGTGAGAGATTCAAAGGATAACATCATAAACATTTCACAACATTCTGTGAAACTTATGCTGTACTTACATCGATCAAATACTAAAGATCACATCTTAATTTTATCTTCAGAAATGAGGACACAGTTATGCACTCTTTTACTCTCAATGCTCAATTTCTTTGAATGTCACAAATAAATTGTGTTAATGTGAAATCTACTGCATAAAGCTTTGTAGTGTTTCTTAGTATTATGTCATGTAATGTTTGATTTACTATTTTTATTGCTTAGTTTATCAGAACGTTATTTATTTTCTCCCTGTAATTGTCGATAAGGGCAGTCTTAGTCTGTTAATGAAGTTATATTTTCATGTCATACTATTAATAAACATTAAATATTGCTTTATCTACAATTGTGCTTTTAGTAATTATCACAGTGCATTGATCACAGAATTATTGGAAATTTCACAAATCGCAATATCTCAAATTATGTCAATTCATTTATAAATAAGGACGATGGGCTTCATCAATTCCTGGGGATTCTATTGGGCCCTGAGAACGTTTTCTCTGAATGATTCCTTAAATAAAAGATATATGGTCAGAATCCTCTGGTATATTCCATTTAATCTTTATATATTTTGAGGTCAAGTTTGAGTTTTCACTTGAAAGTTTACATTAAGCAGTGATCTGCTACCTGAGTATTGTAGACAACAAGTGATTTATAACAGTTTGTAAAAGAATAGACTTTCAAGGTAAAACAATATTAAGAGTTTTATACATTATACTTCAAACAAAACCTTTCTTTTTACAATTCCTTAAAGAATATACTTTAAACAATACCTTTCTATTTGTACAATTCATTTTAGAATATACTTCAGACAATACCTTTCTATTTGTACAATTCTTTTAAGAATATACTTCAGACAATAACTCTCTATTTGTACAATTCATTTTAGAATATACTTCAGACAATACCTTTCTATTTGTACAATTCTTTTAAGAATATACTTCAGACAATACCTTTCTATTTGTACAATTCATTTAAGAATATACTTCAGACAATACCTCTCTATTTGTACAAGTCTTTTAAGAATATACTTCAAACAATAACTTTCTATTTGTATAATTCATTTTAAGAATATACTTCTTAATACCCCCAAACCTGTACCTTTTAGTATAATAATATACTGGTACTCATTTCAAAATGTCCTTTCAACAATAGCTGTTGAATTGGTTAAATTCATTCAAGAATATCCTCCAACATTTTTCATCTAATTCACTAAATTCAATCAAGAATTTCCTTCAGACAATATTTATACTATCCTGAGCAATGATACATAGCAAATCCTAACCAAGATATATCTATATGAGTGAAATCTTTTTGAGAACATATTTTGAACGATTTCAAGAATTCCACTTTTATGCTCTATTTTTTGGATATCTTATTGTTTCCAGTAATGTTAGAGTATTTGATAAAGTTATGGCACACTTGCCATTCTACACACCTCCCTTCCACTGCATGGCACCATGCCCCTCAGATTTCCCCTTCCGCTCCCGGCCACCGTTCCCCTGGTTTCCACTGGGTTTCAGACTGGGTAGATTCCCTGATTTCCCATTTCCTGTTGCCAGCTTTAGTCTAGTTCTGAGTTCATCATTCTCTGCTCGGAGAACCCCCACATCTCGTTTAAGCTGCACAAAGTCTTTGAAGTGTTGCTTGTCACGCCCACTATGTATTCCCTGCCTCCTCAACATGTTCAACTCTGAAACCAACGACTCCATCTTCTCGTGCATCTCAGCCCTCATCCGCTCAGAATCATTTAAAGCTCTTCTCAACTTGACATTCTCATCTTTAAACTCGTTCACTTGTTTTTCATACTCACTCTCTTTCTCTTCAAAGTGTGATTTTTCCTTATGGAGTTTTGCTAACTTATTTCTCAGCGTGGTCATCACATCTTCATGTTCCTGTCGGGCTGGCTCCTCCAGCTCCTTCTGTAACCGATCTATCTTAAAGAGCAGCTCTTTGTTTTTCTGTGTGACCTCCTTGACCTCTTCAATGAGGTCAAGGTTACGCTGTGAGACGTGTGAGAGTCTGGTGATCTCTTCTGTCTGGTTGTCTCTGATGTGTTCCAGATGAACCTTCTCATCCCTCAGCTCGACGGCTTCCTTCTCGAGGGCAACTAGCCTCTCCTGCAGAGCCTAAAATACCACCAAAATCAAACTTAATTTGAATACATTTATGAATATCAAGATCAATCCTTAATTGTCTCTCAATTGAGAGGGGGGTAGTTGGAAAATAGGAATGTTATGACTGATGCAGTGGGGGAAGAACAGTGCATGGGAATGTTAAAACCAGTGCTTTGGGGTGAAGACAGTACATGGAATATTATGACTATTGCAGTGGTGCGGGAGTCTGGTGAGGCAGAGCATGGGAATGTTGTGATCAGTTTAGTAGGGAGGACATAACATGGGAATGTTGTAATAAGTGCAGTGGGGGGAGGGCAGAGCATGGGAATGTTGTGATCAGTTTAGTGAGGAGGACAGAGCATGGGAATGTTGTGATCAGTATAGTGGGGAGGACAGAGCATGGGAATGTTGTGATCAGTGTAGTGTGGAGGCAGAGCATGGGAATGTTGTGATCAGTGCAGTGAGGAGGGCAGAGCATGGGAATGTTGTGATCAGTGCAGTGAGGAGGGCAGAGCATGGGAATGTTGTGATCAGTGTAGTGGGGAGGCAGAGCATGGGAATGTTGCAATCAGTAGAGTGGGGAGGGCAGAGCATGGGAATGTTGTGATCAGTACAGTGGGGAGGGGCAGAGCATGGGAATGTTGTGATCAGTGCAGTGAGGAGGGCAGAGCATGGGAATGCTGTGATCAGTGCATTGAGGAGGGCAGAGCATGGGAATGTTGTGATCAGTGCAGTGAGGAGGGCAAAGCATGGGAATGTTGTGATCAGTGCAGTGGGGAGGCAGAGCATGGGAATATTGTGATCAGTGCAGTGGGAGAAGGGCAAAGCATGGGAATGTTGTGATCAGTGTAGTGTGGAGGCAGAGCATGGGAATGTTGTGATCAGTGTAGTGTGGAGGCAGAGCATGGGAATGTTGTGATCAGTGCAGTGAGGAGGGCAGAGCATGGGAATGTTGTGATCAGTGTAGTGGGGAGGCAGAGCATGGGAATGTTGTGATCAGTGTAGTGTGGAGGCAGAGCATGGGAATGTTGTGATCAGTGCAGTGGGAGAAGGGCAAAGCATCAGAATGTTGTGATCTAATCAGTCAGAGATCACATGTTGACAAGGCATAGTGTTGTGTCGGGAGGAATGTCATGGGAATGTTAAGGTCTTTTCTGTTGGGAGGAGGCAGGGTAGTGATCATTCATACACCTATGAAATTGCAAACACAGACACATTTCCTACATCTCACTATGATCTGATTTACTATCTTATAATGTTTTAGAATATAATTTTTAAGTTTGTTTCTGTCATGCCTTTTTAGAAAAGGAGAGAGAGATCAAGACAATATGTGGATAAACTAATGTGTTCCAAACTAAACATACATATCAGGTGATAATAATGTGAAAACAAGGAGATGGTTATTTCATTGTTAGCTAGTATCGTCATTCTACATGCACATGAAAGATTACAAAGATTACTCACAGCTGGTTAGTGAACAATTGCATTAAACATTTCAAATATGAAAAACGGTTAATCTTTTAACTTGTTGTGAGTCAATTTGAATTATATCAATTCAACAATTTCATTTACATACCAAACTATTCAAGAACTTGATCTTCTGTTTTTCACTGTATTTTTCTTCATTGCTTCAGTATTATAATTTTGATTAGTTTTGTTTTAATTTAGGAACTTTTCCAGATGCAAAATGTCCACTTCATGTTTTGATTTATATCTACTGTGAATCATCCACTTGAAACAAAATCCTTCTGCATCCTTAAGACTCCAACATAATCACTTTTTTTGGAAATTAAAATGTCAACTTGAATGTAAAATATAACATTTATTTCACTTTATTAAATTAAGCATCCACTAACAATGCACTCTCTCGGGTCATGTTCTGTATGACCAAGTCTGACATGGCACAGGCTTAGACCAAAGAGTTGATACTAGTTAGCAACGTCAAGTTATACTTTTCGTCCATTATGAACATAGCTAGTTACAGATACTAAAATCAGGTCAACCCCTGAGACCTGGTCAAAAGCCAAACCTGAAAAACCATATATGCTTGATCTGGCAAAGATTTCGGCAAGCTTTTTCAATATATAGGGGATGATGCAAAAGACAGGCACATGGAATAAGTCACATATATGTTACACTCAGAACACAATGTGTGATAGGCACATAGCATAAGTCACATATATGTTACACCCACAGGCACACAGCATAAGTCACGTATATGTTGCACTCAGAACACAATGTGTGATAGGCACATAGCATAAGTCACATATATGTTACACCCACAGGCACACAGCATAAGTCACGTATATGTTGCACTCAGAACACAATGTGTGACAGGCACACAACATAAGTCACATATATGTTACACTCAGAACAAAATGTGTGACAGGCACACAGCATAAGTCACGTATATGTTGCACTCAGAACACAATGTGTGACAGGCACACAACATAAGTCACATACCTTAAATGACCGTGTATAAGACCAGGTTTTTTAACAAAAAAACTTAGTTAAGGTCTGTAATCCACAATGAAACACTGGGACAGACTTATGTTTTTTTGGCTTAAATGTGTTCAAAGTCATGTTATTTGTTAATTTAGCACAGAAAAAGTAAACTTAACCAGCTAGTCTTAAACTTTTATTATTTAAATTGAACCCGTTTTAACGGTAGTTAAAACGGGTTCGACTCAGTTATTGCAGCTGGACACCATGTGTGCTGTATGAGAAATACCCCCCACTGACGTCATAGCCTCACTCTCATCCTGGAATCCCCCAGAGCATGCAGAGCCGAAGGCAGTTTCGTAAATATACGAGACCACACGAAGTTCTCTCCCGATGCTTCAAACTGATTGTGGATTATAGACCTTAATGTTTAGGGGATCGTCTTATACACAAGAGCAACCTGTGGACGAGGATTTATGCAAAAAAATTACGGCACTATAAGTTTTAATTACGAACATTCATATTTTCGAAATAACAAATATCGGATGTAGTGGAACAATTTTAACTGCGTTTTAAATGATAAATAAAGGTATTTACTTAATATTATCACAATTACGCTTCTCAGGTCGAGAATAACAAAGCGTTTTCATTATTTATCATTTAAAACGCAATTAAAATCGATCCACGTGTGAAAGCATTTCTGTCAGCAGGGAAGACACGACTCAAAGCAGTGGAAATAATGATGAAACGCAAAACTGTGAATGCTGATAATTGGAATCAGTGAGAACAAAGTCAAAACAAAGCGATAATATTGTGTATACCTATATTTATATATATCATTTAACGCGCAATTAAAATCGATCCACTACGTGCGATATACGTTATTTTATCGTTTCAAAATAAAACGTAAATTCGATGTGTGGAACACGGTAAATTCGATGTGCGGCAACACGAAGAGAAGCCAGGGATCCATCATAGTGCAATATATTAATATTTCAATGCGAGTTGATACACTCCATTTGTTTTCGCGCCAAAATTAAGAGCTTGTCCCCGTCACTCCCGCTTTTTAAAATGACGACCTCGTATTGTGTAATGCATGTTAAATGGATGGATTAATTTGTGATAATATTTGGGTAAATACCTTTATTTATCATTTAAAACGCAATTAAAATCAATCCGCAACGATATACGTTATGTTTTCTTTTGATGCTTTTCAAAATTACGACCAAGTGTTGCATAATGCATGGTATAAATGAATGGATGGTTTTGTTCTGTTCTCGATCTGCAAAGCGTATTTTGTATAATTTCACTGATTCCAATTATCAGCGTTCACAGTTTTCATTTCGTGTCTTCCCGTTTGGACAGAAATGCTTTCACGCTAGTATTGCGTAATGCATGTTAAATTAATGGATGTTTTTTTTCTGTTCTCGATCTGCAAAGCATATTTTGTATTAATATTGGGTAAATACCTTCATTTATCATTTAAAACGCAATTAAAATCAATACGCTGCGTCCGATATTCGTTATTTCGAAAATATGAACATTGTATTTACGTTTTACCATAAATATTCGTGTATAAGACCATTAAGATCTTGTATTGTAAGCATATTTATGCTTCACTTTTAAAATGGCCGCCAAGCTTCAGCTGAAGCTTGAATGGTAGCAGAGCCGATATCTTGAGAAAAACCAACTCTTTTCAAGCAAAATAACCTCAATTTTGGGGGTTCGTCTTATACACGAGTCGTCCTATATACGAGTAAATACGGTATATGTTACACCCACAGCACAATGTGTGACAGGCACACAGCATAAGTCACGTATATGTTACACTCAGAACACCATGTGTGACAGGCACATAGCATAAGTCACATATATGTTACACTCAGAACACAATGTGTGACAGGCACATAGCATAAGTCACATATATGTTACACTCAGAACACAATGTGTGACAGGCACATAGCATAAGTCACATATATGTTACACTCAGAACACAATGTGTGACAGGCACATAGCATAAGTCACATATATGTTACACTCAGAACACAATGTGTGACAGGCACATAGCATAAGTCACATATATGTTACACTCAGAACACAATGTGTGACAGGCACATAGCATAAGTCACAAATATGACAATGCTGGCATACTTAGACATCATTCCTTGGTAATTTTAAAACTTTTCAAAATGCCAATAACAATTATATATAGATTTACCTGTGATAAATTTTTCCCTTGTTGCACATTCTGAAGTTCTGCTCTCAGCATATAAATTTCTTTCTTCAGCCTTTCAATTTCTTCTAACAACTGCAAATACGACACAAACAACACCCATATATTATATGATATAAACATGCATGCATATATATATATATATATATATATATATATATATATATATATATATATATATATATATATATGTATAGATAAGGTATATGCAAGAAATCATTCGGTTCTAACCGTCCCCAGAACTAATAAGAAAATTACATCCCTCCTGTCGAATGCTGGTCTTAAACTTTAGTGAAGTACTGCAGTTGATGAACACTGTACAAAAAAGTCCAATTTTTCATCCGAAAGGAATCAAATTAGAATTCTTGTAAGATCATGTCCTCAGTTTGCCAGAATCACACTGCAGTTTCTGCACTTGGTCACACCAAAGTGATTCTCTCAACATTGTTCACTTTTCTTTGAAGAATTAATGGATTTCAACCAGCATCTTGTACATTTAACCGTGGGAGACTTTCTTAATCAATTTCTATTAGGAATTTTAATGAAACTTTAGGTATTTATCATAAAGCCATTTAAATACTTCTTTGTGAAGTAATAATGTTTTGCACCAAATGATAATTGAAGGGCTGTACACAAAATGATGGTTCTAAATATTTCCAATCAAGACTTTCTTCATGTATGACAAACAAGAGCTGTTATCAGCTAAAAGTTAAAATCATAACTATGATTAAATGCTCCTTTTGAAATATATAGATGTAGTTTAGCTTTGGGTGTTGTTTCGAGGGGACCTACCGCTTTCTTTTCCTGTGCCCATGCTTCTTCTGCATTTAATTTCTCGTCTTCTTTTTGAAGTAACTGAAAAAAGACATATTTGTAATAAATAAAAATGAATTATTCAAAATAGAAGCTTCCTAAAGTGAAACTCAATATTTTCTATTTCTTACATAAGATTTATCAAATTATGAGTTTAAGACACTTTTGGTCTGGTTAGAAATGAAGGAGTGGCTGAAGAATGCAAAATTTTAATGTAATTGTGAAAATAAATATATCTGCAATCATGCACCAGGTGGCAGCAGAGTCTTTGAGACTGTGAGCCCAATGCCCCAAGTTAGGGAAGGCAATAATACAACCCAGGAAAAGAAAGAGTTGTGCTTTTCATAATTTTGGAAAAATGGTACAGGGGGAATCATTTATAAAAACAAATTCAAATGCATTATTACTTTCATGCTTGTATTACATGGACTGAATGAGACTTTTTTGGGTAAAAATTACATAATGTTAGGGGTCACAGCTGAGCCTCAAACCTTTGATTCTTAAAAGTGATAATTAAAACTGTTTTCCTCTTCCACCACAAAATAAGGGAGACTGGCAATGAGAAACAATACTCTAATTTTTTTGGCCTAACAATTCAATCGTTCATCCCAAATGAAACCTGTTAAACTAAAAAAATAATGGCAGGACAATATCTTTAACAATCATATATGAACAAGGCTTTAAGTGCCATATATAAATATATCAAATCTTTAATGTGGATGATGTGGAAAATTACAATGAGTCTATGAAAAGTGTATTTTCATCTTACTATGATGAAAAAGACAGTGGTAAGATAATTCTGATGTGTAAATCATGTGTGAATCTTCTCAGGGAGAGAGGTTGTGAGGAAGAAAGAAATATATGCGAAAAGTGTTTAGGAGACAGGAAAACATGCAAATATATGTCATATGTAGATAAGAGGTACTTGCTTCTAATCTATCTGTGGCTTGCTTCACCAGATGATTCATTTTGCACTTTATCAATATTTAAATATATCTACATAAGTATTAGTCTCTATGATAACATTTGTTTGTTAGTAGCAAGTCCCTGCCACAGAGAATCCCCTAACGAGGTCAACATACGATCTTCCCTCTGAGATATATCTTAGACCACCTGAAATAAATTGGAAAAAGGCAGCTTTTACTTAACAAAGTCAAGATTAAAACTGTATTTGTGAGCTACAGCATGTTTTTACTTCACTAAGCATTGATGACAAACCTGAAAATGAATGATATGAGGACATGAATAGACCCTGAAAAGAAATAAGTTTTATGGGTTATGTTTCAACATGAACATGAAAAACAACCGCAATATGTGTAGATAAAAACGTTTACAAAGCTAAGGTTTTTCTGTTCTTTTCAAAAAGTACTTTTTTTCTGCTACTTAACTAATGTTGTGTTTCTATAACAACATGAGTGCTGAAAGAGTAGCAGATAAAAAACTTTGAATCAATGACAGTGACGAGTTGTAGCAAAGTCTTCAAAAATCACAATCACTGTGGCTGATTTATTTCAAATATTTATCCCTTCAACTCGCAATCACAAGTCAAGACATGGCACATTTTATATTTCACTCGGAAGCAGTCGGAGTTGGCATCTTTTATTAACCTCCTTGCACAGAGGTCAAAATGAAGGCTTAGAGAGACGACAGGCCGTATACAGGAAACAGCAATTTCTATCTTTTATTTCATATTGGAGTTATGAGAGCGGATTATTGTCAAAGTCTTGTACATTAGGCCGCATACGGACCACTGCTGTTTCTGGGGCCACATCAAATGCAACTTGAATTACAGTGTCTGAAGTAACACATGAAAGAAAATATCATTTCCGGAATCTGTCATCATTTAAGCTGCATTCAAATGCAGAAATTACAATTGGTCCAGCTGTCTTTAATGTTTTCTGTCGAAGTTACCAGGTTAAAACATTTGGTTACTTGTAAAAATCGACAGGTTCTTTGGAAGCTGAGTTTTTCTGTGTAACACCTCGTTGTTAATCAAGCTCCCGCTATACCTTTCTGTACCTCCATCTGTACTTCAAAGTAGGTGTTTTCTTTACACATAAGTTGTGGTTATTGAGTGACGGCATGGCGTTTAATGTACACTGGCTACTGAAGATAATAATCAACGCCAAGAACTTCATATACTGGGGTCTGACCTTAATACGTAATGCACTACAGATATTCTTCAATTCTCTCTTGTAATCTGAGTGATGTATACTTTCTTCTATTTTCACCCATCTGTTATCGGGGCCCTTTGTGGGCTTTTTTCTCTGATCCTCCATATTGCATTTTGCCCATAATTACAAAAAGTCACTGCGAGTTTTGAGTTGATTGTCTCACTGAGGCATTAGCCCACCCTCTTGCCTAACACCCATGCTTTTTGCCAAGGTCGTCAATATGTCCGTCTATTGTCATGTGTAGATGTCTGTATCGATGTTTGCCTCCTGTCTATGTCTCCCGTCTTGCTGTCTATATTTGCGTCTGGTCAGGGGGCTATTTGCATATGTTACCTACCCACTCCTAACCCTTATCTTTTTTTAAAAAAAGATTTCCATTTTAGCCAGCTTAGCATCTTAAAACCTTGGCCAAACATTTCTCAATTAGATTTATCAATTTAGTTAGTGTAAGAACTGACAAAATACAATGTGAGTGAGATCCTTCATAAATGACCTCTGACTTTGGAGGCAATGATGGGGGCCACATTGTGGGATTATGATCATATGTCAGGATGGCTGTAGCATGGAATCAATCTGACCGTGCAAACAGCGCGGCTTCTGACAGGTTAGACCCTGCGGCTCTGCAATGTAGCACCTTCATACCACAGTATAATGACATCTCCCTTCATTAATACGCCTTTGTTTGTGGTCAGGTCAGCTCCCTGCGTGTTCTCCAGTCGTGTTTACACACGTGTAAAAGTACACTTTTGCTTTCTTGCTTTCCATTACCAGGGGCAGGACCACCATTTACTAATTTCCTTCAGGGCCCTTCTCAGGCTCTGGCAAACATGGACGCACTTTCTCTCATTAGTGCGTCCAAACAAAACCTGCACCTCAGTCAGGTACAAGACCTGCTAAACACCCCAACAGATAGAAGACCCATTGATTGTCACACCAAACACTTATGCAAATACATGAATGCCTCCCTGGCGTGTGCTGCCGAACCATGGGAGAGGTGTGTGCCACGGTCTCCTGCAGATGCCTCACTTATTTCCTCCCAAGAAACACTCCTTAATTTTGTGAGTGACCATAATGAAGAAGTTGAATACGAATCGGAGAGAATCCCTCGGCTGCCTGTGGATAACTTTGAGATCATCACAGCTTTTCATTTCCAGCAAACATGTCATATTAGTTTAACACTAATTAACGCCCAGCGCCAAACTTGCAAAGTTCTCTCTGTTTGGATTTGAAAAGGGTTTTGAATTATTTCTGTTTACTCTGCTGGAGAAATTTAATTGGCATGAGAAATGGAATGAAAACATGATTTATTTTGGAATGATGAAAATGCTATCTGTGCAATTTCCTACCATTGATTGAGACAATGCTATAACTTAGCTTTACGCTACCCTCAAATATTCACACTCCAATATTAAATATTTCCCACTTTTAAGCAAACACCTAATCCTTGTGATGCAGCCAACACAGCAGGTCTTTTAAATAATGCAATGTGAAGCTGATGACCTTTGACAGAATACAGTAGGACTATATATGTGCACAGTCAGTAATTGCTTGCCTAAAGCAGACTTGAACCACCTGTTTTCATAATCAAGGAATGTCCTGTTTTAAGCTTCTGCAATTGGTCATTTGGCCAATTATATTATAACTATGACTCAGTATGGCTTGAAAATGCCCTTTTACAGATTTGATGAATAAAGTTCAATATCAAACGGAACATCTTATTGATCAGTGGAGCAGGTTAAAAAAACATTGTCACCTATTTGAAATAAAAACCCATTTAACCCAGTTTCAAATCTTTTATTTGCTGTGATGATAAATCTCCTCTGATGATGATCAAAAGCCACATTTGCCTATATCTGGATTGCAAAATGTATAAAAGCTATGAGCAGATGGATAAGTATCCAGGCAGACAGGTCATCTGGAACAAACCCAGTCTGTCCCTTCTGGAGGAGGGTGAAAGTATCAACATCCATAGAGTACTTGCATTATATGATGCTCTAGTTCAGACTGAGAGGGAGATACTTTCATATCAGTAGAATGAACAAGACATTAACACAGAGTGGCTGCACTGTGCTACCCAGGATAGTGCAAGAAAGCATATATTTTTAATGTGATTTTTCTTTATTCTATGAAAGGCAATCAATGTGTAGCACATTAAAGAATACACCTTTATCCTCAATCCATCTCTATTATTTTTCTGCTCAAGCCTTGTACTTTGCAGTGAGCATAGTATTCTTTCACACCGGCTGCACTTGGGACTGGCATAGCTATCTTTCATAATCTAAGAAACAAGAAAAAGACAGTATAAAATACTGATATAACACGAGGCATCCCATTTGTATTTAGACAAATGTGAATTATTTATCAGCAATCAATGTACATCAGGTCTCAATCATTTAAATAAAGCAAACATTAATCTTTGACAGAAAGCTTTGCCATTTGTCCAGCAGTTCAACTAAATGTACAATATCTGACACATAAGGTCAAACAAAATCCTGAGAAAGACAATTAAACGCTGCCATATCTGTTTTTGCACGGCCCCTATCTGACCACCCAGTCAGCCATCATGCCATCTTTGACAAGCATACAGGTGCCATTTCATATTAGCTTCCACTTATGCACAGGAATGTATGAATATTTGGACCATAAAGCGAGTATCTTTAATCTGCGACAGGTTTATCGTGATCCTTGTTGGGTTGTAAAGATGCTCTCATGTCTGGTGGGGACAAGACAACTTTGTTTGCCGGAGATTTGTACAAGGGTGAGAAGTACATATATTCATCTCGAGTGAGTCTGCCCGTCCATTTGGACTGGGTGGGTGGATATTTTTTGTCAGCAGTCTATGCATATTGATGTAATATATACATGGGCTCGGTGGCACTTGGACAAGTATAGATGGCAGCCCTGTGTTAATGGCATGAGCCCACCTCCCATCTATTTTTTTGCTCCTTGCATTCTTTACTTGGACTGCTGGCCTCTGCCATCTCAGCAGGCCTAAATGAATGCATATCATACATGGAGGGTTATGAAAAATGAGTGAAAGGATGGCGGTGACAAAGGCTGTATTCACTGGGCACGGAGGCGCGTCTTGTCTGCCCGATCCCGACCATTGTCCAACAACCCTGCTCCGTCAGCGCATTGCTCTCCTCTCATTTTCACATCTCATTTTCTTTTGTCCATCTATGGTCTTGACGAGGGCTTTTTCACCATTGTAAGTCTGTCTGCTATTATCATCAAGTTTTGACTAAGGAATTTGTGAGTGTGGTCTTTCCCAATGAGCATGTCTCGCTTCACTTGTTCTGGATGTGCGTCATCTACAGGGGAAAAAAAACTGGAGTGTGCCCTCCTACTTATTGGTGTGTTTTTATTTGTTTTTCCACAAAAGGTCCATTTATGGTAGAACCATCAAGACATTTGTCACAAAACCATACACACTTGAATGCCTCCTGGTCCAAAATGCTGTCTCTTTTTTGGCTTTCTAGATAAAGACAGATGAAAAAATTGCCATAGAAACGACAAGTAAGACGGTCGGACTTAAACTTGCAAGACAAGTAGTTCACTTTGTAATCAGGCTATATTTGAGGGGTGACCTGTGGGGCTTTCATTGGGCACCACGGTCAGACGTCCACATTAGACTAACGAGGACCTTCACAATGGTCCGGGGGGATCCAGCTCACAGAGGAAGAATTGATTATGTCTCTACATTCATATTGGGGCACGGGATGATATATGAAGCTTGCACTCCAGAGAAGTCAGGCTTGAAACACAGACAGTCCAATTAATAGGCAGGGGGGATGCTGCCTCGGACACTGCAACTCGCATCAGCAACATCATGCCCAAATGCACACATTTACACCCAGATGAAAATACACAAATTTGGTGTCTGGGCTTTGGACAGGAGCTGATACATACATGTCTATACTGTGCATGCCGCATGTTATGAGGTCCACGCTGAGTGGGGGGAAAGGAGGATGATAATTATTTGTGTGGTGAGGGTTGGGTGGTGTGGGCTGGCGTGAGATTAACCTAATACAGGCCCAGTCATGCCTTGGTCCCCATCTCCTGATCCCGCTGCCCCCCGGCCTGGCCTCTCCCTATTCATTGTGTCTTCTTATGCACATAATCTGCGCCACTTGTCCTTATATAGCAATACCATAAAACTCCAGCCTGTATGTTTTAATCTGAAACAATTGCTCGGGAGTGCATTTGATAATGGTGAGTGCATTAGGCTGGATATTTGGGTGGCCTCTGAGAGGTTGGCAGGGTCCGGGCGCAGCCCCGCGCTCCTCCGGGAGACCTAGCTTCCACTGGGCTAATTGAGACGGCGCAACGCAAGATGCGGCAATGACCGTTCCACTATCGGCATCCCTCACGACCAAGAAGCCTGTTATCCACCTAGGCTGCCCCTCCCTGCCCTTTGTACCTCCGCATTCATCACTGCAGTACCTACGCCCCAATAAAAAGCCACCAGCCTCCCCAAATAAACATGATAAAGTCAAATGCATATGAATCATAATGCCGAGGGTGGCAGGGGTTTAATCCACCCTGGGACCTGGCTAAAATGCCACTCGCTCATTGTTATTATGTCTATCCTAGCTTTCCCCCACAAACTTTATAAGTTTATGACAAATTAACTGGACCCTGAGATTAGGAGGCAAAGTCTCAAGGAGACAGGAGATTCCCTTGTCTCCATCCACCGGTCTCATGTCTTGAACTTGTGAAGCACGATGCCAATCCGTGTCTGAAGGTCCATGCCCTAATCTGCTTCTATCAAACTTCTCACTCCAGAGATCATAGCTTCTCAACTGCTTCTTCGGTGTCCTCTCCTAACTGATCCAAATATTCTAAATTAATCACATGATCTCAATAAAGGTCATTCCAATTATCCAATTATTGGGTTCAACTCTAATAGGTACAATTCTGTCTTAGGGGAGGAGTGAGTACACAAAGTTTATTTTTAAATATCACATGCTTAAAAGACCTTTGCATATATATCTTTGACGCTTTGTCAGTTCTATGAAAAACCAGTATAAAACAAAGGTTGATTTGGTAAGAAATAACTGTAAAGTTGTTGTATTGCATGTTCTTAAATTCCGTGACAAAGTGAGTTTGTTTCTTTCACAAAAAGAATCTAAGTGACTTTTCTGGTCAGAATGGGTGACTAAATGAGTTCTCCTCTTGTCCAGATGGGGTGACATTTTCTGTACAGATTAGGTAACTAACTGAGCTCATAAAAGTAACAGGTGAGTTGGTCCTTACAAAATAAATCCAAAGGAATTTGTTTTTTAACACTGGGCTTTCTCTGAAAGTATTCTCTTTTTATTTTGATCAATAATGATCATTCTTGACAAGATTCAATTTTTAGATATGTTGACCTTCAAATTTTGCCACTTGCATGAAGAAAAGAGCAGAAATTAACACAAACATTCTCTTATTCTTTGCCTAATGATGTTGATAAATTAGCCAGCACAGGTGGGTAATTTTAAACATAAATGTTTAAGCTAAGAATAATCATGACATTAAAGATGACTCATTTATGTTGACTACATGTACATTATAAAATATATAAGATTAAAATTAATGTCAAAGTAAATGTGACCAGTACGTTTTTTATCCATAGGCTCCATATCAGTTATACTTAATTCTGATAATATGAGGACAGGTGAAATCTAGTTTGAAACTTTATTACAGATGTCACTGATGCCGATTGAAATGAGGATTACAGATTGATTTTATTTGATTGATCTTTAATTGATTCCATAGCTCATAATATTTCTGAAGATTCACCTTAAATCAATATTTGGCTCCCTTATTTGAACAAAAGCATGATATATTCGACAATCAATAATCAATTGTCATATCCATGCTGACTTCACACCCCGTATTGATGTATTAACCTTGAATCCATTTTGTCTTTGCAAAGAAAATTCAAGCAAAAATAGTAAATAATTGAACAAATCAAAATACATGGAAAAAATAAATTAACACTGACATATATATTAAGATGGATAATCTGTTATTAGATTCTGATAGATTTTATGATAACAGTAGAATCATCTCAAGGCAGATTATCTGTGGAGAATGTCAATTGTATCCGTGCAATTTTTATTAGATTAACATGTACGAGTCCAAAACGTCCACTGTAGGGTTTGTGACAAGGCCGAAAAAAAGCTTAAAGAATAGACTCAAGCTATTTGTAAATGTCAGCTTCTCTGAAAGTCTCATGGTCAGTGTGGAGAGAACACCTTTGGTGTAAACAAAGCATTAAGTGGGATATAAGAGAACATCAGACTTATCCATACTCAGTAGTGGCATCTTGTGCTGCTCACACAAACTATCTCATATCAAAACCCATCAAAATGGCATTTTTTTCTTGCCTTCATCAGACGAGACAGCTCTGAGGTAATGGGCAATCATGCCACCTGGTGAATAAATGGTACAAATCTGCCACTTTTTGACACTAGGTGGCAGGTTGTCAGCAAAATTTTATATTTACGGTAGAGGGCTTCACAGTTAAAAACCCTTCAGATGCCACTCAAGTCTGCCTTTAACTTTTGTCCTTTTGTCTCTCAGTAAGGAATATAAATTTATATCAATATACCTTATATCTAATATATTAATAAAATTGTAGAAGTAAAAAGCATTACACAGATTTTGAATTGGTACCTCCCATAATTAGATTTGCATAGTAACAGCAAGTTGTACAATTACAAAACCACATTGCAGCCTGATTTTAAACTGTCTTTCATGTGATTTTCGAAACTAAAAATCCTAATGCAATTAACAAAGACAAAAAACACATGTTATTATAAAATCAGAACATGAAAAATGCATATAAACATGAGTTTTTGAATATATTCTATTGCAGACCAGGTCATAGCTAACCAGTTTATTCCTTTTCATTTAGAAGTAAGGAAACTATCAGATTATTTTCGTCTGTGTCTAAGATTATTGAAAAATGTTAGTAGAAGGTGTTATAACCATTGATTGAGATGGTATCAAAAAAGCCTCTGCGAACACTTGCTTACTCTTTATTATCTAAAGAGGGCTGAAAAAAGTAAAGCTATTTATTCCACAATTATTAATAGGAAACAAATATTATCACACAAATATTGTCTAAAACATGAGAGCATAAAACCCTTTAATCAAATTGTCATGACTGCTTTTATCCACAAATAAGTCTTTATAAAAATTTTGGTGCGAAATATTAATATCTTGGATTTTACCTCTATTCTCTGCTTTTGAACGAGTATCTGTTGAGTTTCATCGGAGCGAGCCAGCCATTCTGCCTGTAGTTGCTTGATGCGGTCTTGGGATGATTCAGCCAAAGTGTGGAGCTCGGCACATTGTCCCAACTGGTTCTAAAAAACAAACGTCTAAAGGTCAAGCATTGATAAATTGCATGAAATCAAACAAATGATATCTATCCAAATTTGGACAAAATATATAAAATCACAATGCAATGGCCATTGTATTATAATTGTGGGTATAACTTTGTATGCCTGAAGCCGAAGCTGAAATCAAACCAGGGGGCACTGCTAAACTAATAGTGATGTCACCTGGTGGGTAATGGAATTTGTGCAAAACCCATTCCCAAGGGTGCACATGATTGAAGCCAGTGGATTCCACCAAAATCTACCATGACACCTGCTGACATACCACTAACACAACATTGGCTGGTGGATTGCCCGCCAATGAAAGCAACAGTTCACCAAATCTAGCAGCCAACTCGCTGCCAACACATGACTGTTCCCATTGACCATACAACATCACCTCTTACATGCAAGCTCTGGAAATATTTGTGAATGAAGAATCAATCACTTCATTAAAGTTCAATTTCTTTGAGTCATGCATTCTTCATGTTTAGGTTTTAGATGTATAAAATTTAGTATTCTTGCCAAGGGAGGGACACATTTTTTAAAAATCCATTTATCCAGGTTTTGAGTAGTTTTAACTGCCAAAGTCTCAAGAAAACCTATACAAGCCTGACATCCAGTTCTTCTGGGTTGTTAAATTGGTATACTGGTAATTCTTGATGGTCTTATTATGTGGTTGTCATGTCAGGCCTTAACATACACACTGGCCCTGTGGCCCAGTTGGGCTACCATATTTTTGGTCTTTTAGTAGCCCAAACTATCTTGATTTTATTCTCATCCTTGATAGACATTTGTCTCATATCATGATCAAAGGACATGTAAATTTTGATTGGGACAAGTAGCCCCCACTAAAACACTAGTCACTATACATCTTTATATACAATGCTCTTTATTGTATCACGCATCATATTATCCTTAGAAAATTTTGGCCACTACTTCTCATGCTCTGGTGGCCCAACTGGGCAACCAACATTTTTCTCTTTATGTCAAGGCCTGCCATGTATCCCAGAATATCAAACCTTTTAATTATATAAACATGATAAACACAAAAACCCAGCAAAACAGTTTTATTTAAAATTATATCTTCAAAGCTGGCAATGTCATAAAAAAATCTTTTATGGCAAAAGTTTAATAATTCACCACTATTTGAGATGGACAACAGGCATGAAGAGCATTTTCTGGGTTTTGGGCAATTAAAGACTCCAAATCCAGAAAAAAACAGTGTTTCCCATCTTTTGCTGGAAAAACAGATTTTTGACATCCAAATCCAAATCCTGATCAGAGTGGTACTATAATCACGGGTGTTTGATATTAATTAGCTTATTTATTCTTTGAATAGTGCTAGAATAATATCAAACAGTGCTAACCTTTTATGAGCCTCAATTTTGGTCACAAGAAGTAAAAGCTACGCATTACATGCAGTGTTTGCCTAACATTAAATGTGAAATGTATTAGAAATTGGTGTTTGTTTTTTCATCCTATATTTACTGTTCAAGTGACTAAGATGAAAAAAACATTTTAGAATGTGAGACTCAGTCAAGTTATTATTATCATTAAATAAAAATATCAAACTGAATATGAAACAGGTTCCAACTTTTTCTTGAGATTTACAGTGTAGGAAAGCAGACAAATGATGTTCACCATCTCCTCCCATTGTTACTTTGGACACTTCTTGTAACCCTTTGTAAGCTGGTCTCTCATTGGTTGAAAATAATGCCCAACAACCCTGCACCTCGACAGCTGTGATTGGTAGGCAAGCCAGATGTGTGTAAGACAGTCACAGTATTATGATTAAGATTGCCTCGATAAACTGTTCTTCTCCCAATCAATAACATAATCAAATAATTATCTCAGAAATCCATTCCTCTAAGATTTACTTTATAATACGATATGAAGATTCCAAATCAATAAGAATTAATGACTGCTATATTGCAAAGCTTACATAACCAAGATAATTCAATTACAGTCAGTATTGATGTTAACTGCTTCTTGTTATTGCATAATTTCCACTTGAGTCACCTATAAGAAGCAAACATGATATTTAGCGAGGGTCACAGAATCACCAACCACTTGAATCTATATATTCCTTACTTCAATATATCTCAGAAGAGGCAAATCCTTATGATAACTCTGAATTAAGTACAGCAAGTTTGAAGGTACTCAGCCATGTTACAGGATCATAAGCACCTAATGGTTTGGCTACCTCAAATCCAAAGTTAATCAAATCGGATATATTATTTCACTTTCATCTTTCATACAAAGTTCTCAAGGAAAATCTTTCTGCACAGACATTAGGTTCTAGTCCATGAAGTCAACAGTCAGTTTAAACTTCATATCGGCTCATTATTTCTTTTTAGTAAATAATCAGGATCACTCCCTCCTAATTGTGAATATAATTTTTCAAATATGACAAACCAGAAATTTCTCTATATTTTATAGTTCATCACCTTTTATATGGGCAGTGGTCTGCCCTTTAAATATGTAAAATGGGGATAGCTGCTGCATTTTCTTACCATTTAAAAGATTTTTTTATAAAAATATTCTGAAGCACTCCACACAAATGGATAAATCATAATTACTTTATTTACTATTAAATTATAGAGGATAACTGATTGCATCAAAAGCCAATAAAATAGTTAGTACCTTGCTAAACTAATATGCGACATAAATATATAAATGAAGTTTTTCATCTTGTTATAAATCAAGTACATTAGAATTCTTTCCTGAATCAGTCTCCATAACCAATTAAATTCTAGATTTGGGACTTACTCACTTTAACATTGAAGGGACTATAGAAATAATTTCCATCAAATTATAAAATGAAAGTAACTCAATGATACTAAAGCAGTTTATGAATGATATCAGAAAGTTTGTTGAACTTTTGAACAAAGGTTTTATTGCAATTATATTGTTGTTCTGTAGTAAATATTTACCATTTGCTAATCATATTTAATTAATCTTCATGATTATTAGGTAATAGGGCAGCTTGTTTGCATTTTACTTGATTTTTGGACTGAATTATTTTTTGAACATTCCAAACAATATTAAATATTATACAACAATAGCAAACAGTGGCACTGAGAAACTGAGTTTTGTTGTGATAATTATTAAAGATGTCAAATTCTGATGACACATGACATAACACTATTTGTTGCAAACAGTTGGTTTTGCTGATTAACTATGCACACGTTTCTGGACATGTGCAAGACAAGAAAGTAATATTCTGACTTTTTCTGCAACACTCTATAGTGGTATTGCAAATTGTTCAATCTTTTCACAACCTCTGCTGTCATTGCCCATTTCGATATCATTTGAAACTTGGAATTCCCTGAGTCATGAATACTTGTCTTACCCCATAAAATATCATCCATTCAGAATTGACTAACATCAGGTCATAAACTGTGATCAGGTATCTGAATAATCAGTTTAGCTGTCAGTACAAAACAGTGCAGACTGATTTTATAAATACCGGTAGTTATGATATGTGTCCAATCTTGACATACTTTTTGTAACACGGGTGGTCTGTGTTATTTGTGATCAGAACGATCAAGGGGAAAGTGTATTCATTTCCTGAGGTTTGTGATTCAGCTTTTTCTGTGGGCACTATGGTACAAGCAATTGATGCCACTGTGGAGTGTTCATCCGTGTGCATGTAATAAATTCCAATATGCGCATGTGCATTCGTATGAATTGATATAATTGATTTTTCACATTTGAGTCTACATACATACAATTTTGTAGGCCTCTGTACCAAAAAATTTGCTTATATACCAAACTGAATATTTTTGAAAGATGGAAAAACATAATTTCAACGACCCCATCAGCTTGCAATTATTATTTCATTTTTGTTTTGTTATTTGAATTTTTGTTTTGTTTATTTGAATTTTTGTTTTGTTTGTTTAATTTTTTGTCTTGCTTACAACTTGAAATTTTCGTTTTGTTTGTTTTTTATCCCCATCCATGTTATATGTGAAGCACCACTTTTTCTTGTTTTACCAATGATGGAAGGGACAGATATGAGAGTGAAGTCCTTAATTGGAGGGTTGTAACCCTGTGAGGGTTGTAACCCTGATGAGACGGATGAATATTCAGAAAACAACACACAGTGACATGAATCAGTTAGATTTCACACTTCTCATTTTGCTAAAATGTATCCACAGAGAAAAAAGACAAAGGCTATCTTATGCTATGGGGATTGCCTCTGTCCAAGAGATTTTTAAGTGAAAGAAACCTACAGCCAAGTATTGTCTCCATCTGACTAATTCAATTTATATTATGAAATGACAGGTAAAGAATGTTCTCCCTTTGAAGCATGCTTTGCAATTTTACGCAAGTCAGATTGGGCCATGTTTATCATCACATTTCCTTCAAACTCCCCAGAATTGTACAACACCTCAATATTTAATCATTGGTAATAGAGACTGGCAGAGGCCCTATAGATGCAGAAGAACCATGAATTGCCCATCATTTCTTGACCATGACACAGGTATAACTCCACTTCCTGCAACAGGTTTTAAAGAAACTAGGATTCCTTCAAAACCGAAAGAAATGATAACAAATGGTTAGGGTATGGTCTGTCTCGGGTGCTGTTTGTCTCAGGTGCAGTTTGACTAGAGTGTGATGTTGTGAAGGGTGTGGAACGTCCAGAAATCAATTATCAACTCGGAAAGATAATTACTCCAAAAGCTTCTTGTCAGAGGTTGAATTTTACCAGTATTAAATTGAACTGGCTGCATTCACATCTCTATATACTGAGAAAACAATTTTCAAGTCCATTCGGCTGATGGATTTAGGAGTAGAGTCTCAGAGAGGCGCAAAGCTCGAGCCTCAAGTCAAGACAGAAAGCCGTTTGGCGGAGTGACCAGCTACCCAATGAAATTTTAGTCTGTTGGGAGAAATTGGAGAAGAAGGTGAGAAATACTCTATATATGTATTAACATAATCCACATACCTCTAGGTCTTCAACTTTAGCTTTTAGCTGTTTGTTTTCCTTGCCAATGTCTTGCAGAAATGAGAGGGTCTGGATGTGTTTGGTTGTCAACCTTTCACTTTGATCATGCACCAACTCGCGAGGAATCTTCCCTGTGTTGTAACAATTTTGCATCCTGGTAGATTCTATTACTCACATATCAGTCTGACGAACTGCGGAAAAGCTTGCAATTCCGAGACATGTTTGACTGTTAATTTTAACTGATAATATTAAACACCTGTCCAAGAAAGTGATAGTGTACATAAATACCATGGCTGCCTAGTCCGTGTTACTCATATCCGGTCTAATTTCCGGTTTTGTTTTAAAAATAGTTCTTGCCTTTATTATCAATAATTTTCCATAAAATATGGCCAAACATTCATAAATTTGTACCATTTCAACGATGTCTAGAAATATTAAAAGGAACATAGTTGTAATAAATTACAAGGCTTGTTTCAAATAATGTAAATATTACTCCGCCTTATCCGGTTCCGCTGAAGCTACCATTTTCGCCCAGTCATTTTTGCCGGTAGGATTTTGTGAATATTTTGGACAACAAAACAAATAATTATGGCCACGACAGGCCCTCAGAAAATTGACAAAGTAGTCGTCCATCCACTCGTGCTATTGAGTGTAGTGGATCACTTTAATCGCATGGGGAAAGTTGGAAATGTGAAGCGAGTGGTTGGTGTTTTGTTGGGTTCCAACAGACAAGGAGTTCTCGACATCTCAAACAGTTTTGCAGGTAATTAGATTTTTAAAGACAAAGTCTAAAATATACGCTGTCCTTAGCTCTTGTCGTTGATTCTAATGATACATTATAACACCCTCGGCATGACTGATTGGGCCCGAAATGTACTATTTGGAGTGAACTCCCCTAAAAATCCATTGTCATGGTGAGCGATAAATTGGTAGTTTGGATGTTTTTTTCCAATTGAATGACACTTGGTTTACTGGCACCTGTCACTGATCTGAAAATAATTGTGTCAGTTTGACTGATTTGAAAACAACTTTAATCTGCAAATATTATAATATTTATTGGTTATATCATTTTCATCAGGTCTAGCCCTTTTTCGCTCGCGTTTGTTTTGCCTTTAGGGCTAGATGTTTGAGGTTTCAAGGTGATTAAGCCGTAAGTCAATGGAGCCTACCCCGATTATCGGTCCATGGCGGCCATGTTTTGCCTGATTAATTCTGATTACACCGTCAGATGTCGCTTTTGTTTGAGAAGTGATTTGTGAGTGCATAGTAGAGTAAGAAGATTGGGATTTTGCAAACTTACGCGAGCTTGATTTTTTAAAATCAACACTTGTTTGAACATATTCTGAGCACTGGTCTTAAACGAACCATGGCATATTGACAGTTCGACAGAAACAGGCATTTACCAGACGATGTTTCAATCCATAAACATAACCCTGGGTGACCAGTTTCCGGCTGTCAAGTCGACTGAGACTGATAGTGGCCTCTAAAGGTCTCGCTTGATTAATGGCTGTAATGAGCTTGTTAATTATTGGTATTTGATAGCAACAGAAAAAGTGTTATGACTCGTACCTAAAATAATTGTTCTGATAATCTGTAGACAGTTTCTTTTCTGACAATTTTCATATGAACCTGAAGTCTATCAAAAGTATCAGAGATGCTTATGCATTTGGACAATGACATCAATGTCAACTTTGTGAAATCAGTAATTAATGAAAGACAAATGATTTATTCATCCTCACAAAATAGAAATCAGTTGTGAATTCCAGTATCAGAGACTAGAATGTTAGGTTTTCTGCTGTAATTTTCTGCTGAAATTAAAGTTGATTGGGTTATTTAAATAATATGAAATAAAAAATATTCCATACCATCTACCATCCATAATCTGACATTTTGCGGCATATGATCAGGAATAATGAACTTTTTCTTTGCATCTTGTAATCTAATTGTATGCTTATAAATGTTATAGTCTGACTATAATTGATTACCGTGATTTTTTAGTGCCCTTTGATGAAGATGACAAGGACAAAACTGTGTGGTTTCTGGATCATGACTATCTGGAAAATATGTATGCTATGTTCAAGAAAGTCAATGGTAAGCTTATATTCTTTATACTACAAATTATATAAGAAAGCTATTTCTAGTTGAAAATCTATTACCATAAGTAAATATATGACTTCCTTTTGATAGAATCAATAAAGTGTAATAATCATTAAAGCATTGGTGAAACCTGACTTTCAGACACATTTTCTTTACATAACATGAATGTTTATACCCTAAACAGTGCTTTTATGTAGTAGTACCCAAAATATTCTCTGTTAACAAATTTCTGTGGCACTTGAAAGTTGATCAGTTGTCTGCTAAAACCTACACCAGCAATTGAACACTTTGTCAACAAGCTTTGTTTAGCTGGTATGTGATCTTGTGTAAACACCTAATGAGTTACCAGTTGTGCACCTGTCCAGCTTGGGAAACAGGGTGAAGATGTTTTGTACAATTTATCAATTTATTGCCAGGAGTATACTTCAGAACAACATAAGATTATTTTAATATTATTTGAATCAATGAAATAACTCATGGCCTTGAAAAATATTTTATGGTTGTGACAAATATCTTATGGTTGTGAAAGATATATCATTTATGGGAAAAGTATACTATTTATTTGAAAAGTATCTTATGCATATGAAAACCTTTCTGTCAAAAAGAGAAGACATGACTCAAAGGTTGCATGGAATCCCCCTTAACTTGAAGGCCGTGATATTGAAAAAGTGACATTAAATCCTTTGATCACTGGTTTGGCCTTAAATCACAATGACTTTGAATGGCAAAACTGTGAATGCTGATAATTGGTATCAGTAAAATTTATGATATGACCCTCTTTGATGAAATTTGGGGTTTTTCACACCATTGAATGGGAAGACATCAAAGGCTGCATGGATTCCACCTTAAAAGCTGGGCTGTATAGAATTTTTTTAAACATTTTTTTGCAAACATATATAATATAAAAAATAATGATTTCTTCATTTATAACTTAATAAATATTCATCCGTTTTTAATAAATTTACCACCAAAAGAAAGCCAAGAAAAGGCACTATCATCATGATAAGTATTATCTTCCAATTCATTCTCTAAATAGTGGAAAAAAATGGTCAAAAATGTGTTGCTCCAATTTTGACAATTGGTAAACAACACCTCCTTACGGAGCCCCCTGACAGTTCAAAGGTCAAGGTCACACAACACACTTCCTGTTTAGTCCTGGCAGTACTTGGTGGTCGCAAAAAATCATAATTCTCAGGGCAGATGTTCTTTAGTGGATTTCAGATAGATAGCCTGTATGTATGTCAATTTTAAGATCATATATTGTTTTCAGATACCTTAAACCACTGTAAAATTGCCTGGAACCTTCCAGGTTTCATGAATGCTTTAATGATTATTTCATGCAATTCTATCTCCATTGCAAGTCTGTATTCTGCTCTCATGAATGTATTTTGTTTTTGAACTGGTCAAGTACAACTACAAATGTGTCTTTTTTTTTTAGCAAGAGAAAAGGTTGTAGGATGGTACCACACAGGCCCAAAACTTCATCCCAATGATATTGCTATGAATGAACTCATCAGACGATACTGCCCAAACTCTGTAGGTATTAGTAACACAAAATTTAAATATCTCTTTACTCTTTTAGCATAAGTAACAAGCAAACAAATTTCTTCCCACATAAATTTCTTCTCAAAAATTGCAAGCAATAATTAAATAGAGTTTTCAAAGACATAAAGACTGGGTTTAATGTAAAAACAGAAATAGAAATTTAAAAAGGAAATGTTTTTTGCAGTTTGATTCAATTGAGTGACTTTACTGCTTTTTCAGGTTTTGACAATCATTGATGCAAAACCTAAAGAGATTGGTCTACCCACAGAGGCTTACATTGCTGTTGAGGAGGTCCATGATGTAAGTATATCAGTAATGAGAAACGGTCCATTGTGACTATAAAATTCTATGACTAGTGGTCTCCATATACCTGTCTATTTTCCCTATGCTAAAATTTTCCCAAAGGGATTTTTGTTTTCATCTTAGCATCTCTCTATCCATCCATTTGTCATTACAGTGACATACCGTATTTACTTGTGTATAAGTCGAGGTTTTTGTCCACAAATCCTTAGTTAATGTTTGGAACCTGTGGACGAGGATTTACGCCCAAAAATTACGGCACTATGAGTTTTCATTACGAACATTCTTATTTTCGAAATAACGAATATCGGATATAGCGGATCGATTTAACAGTCTTATACTCGAGTATTTACGGTAAAATGTAAATACGATGTTCATATTTTCGAAATAACGAATATCAAACGTAGCAGATTGATTTTAATTGCGTTTTAAATGAAAAATAAAGGTATTTACCCAATATTATTTGTCTATTATTTCAAAACGCTTTGTTTTGACTTTGTTCGCACTGATTCCAATTATCAGCGTTCACAGTTTTGCGTTTCGTCAATGTCTCCACTGCTTTGAGTCATGTCTTCCCTGTTGACAGAAATGCTTTCACACGTGGATCGATTTTAATTGCGTTTTAAGTGATAAATAAAGGTATATACATAATGTTATCACAAATTACGCTTTGCAGGTCGAGAACAGAACAAAACCATCCATTATTGCGCAATATATTAATATTAACATCGTTTTCGCGCTAAAAACAAGAGCCTCTTCCCGTCACTTCCGCCTTTCAAAATTACCCAATATTATTATCACAAAATATGCTTTGCAGGTCGTGAACAGAACATGACCATCCACCCATTTATAACATGCATTACGCAACACGGGTCGCAATTTTGAAAGGCGGAAGTGACGGGAAGAGGCTCTTGTTTTTAGCGCGAAAACGATGTTACTATTAATATATTGCGCCAATAAAAACGTTTTACTTCGTGGAGAAATTCTCGACCTGTGAAACATAATTTGTGATAATATTGGGTAAATACCTTTATTTATCATTTAAAACGCAATTAAAATCGATCCGCTACCTTCGATATTCGCTATTTCGAAAATATGAACATCGCATTTACCGTATATACTCGTGTATAAGACCGTTAAGATCTTGTTTCGTAAGCATATTTACATTTCACTTTTAATATGGCCGCCAAGCTTCAGCTGAAGCTTGAATGGTAGTAGGGCCGATATCTTGAGAAAAACCAACTCGTCTTATATTCGGAAATTGGTTTTTTTCAAGCAAAATAACCTCAATTTTGGGGGTTCGTCTTATATAAGTCGTCTTATACACGAGTAATTATGGTAAATGTGTTATATATGTTTATGTTTACTAAATTATACCAGAGATGTATTTTATGAAGAAAAAGAACCCTTTTATTAAAAGTGAGGACTTAAGCATAATGTTACATGAAAAACTTTAAGGTCTCCACAGCTTGATTGAATTTAGCTTGTGAGGTGGGACATGCATTTGATTTATTGTTATTATTAAAGGATGGCACACCAACCACAAAGACATTTGAGCATGTACCCAGTGAGATTGGGGCTGAGGAAGCAGAAGAAGTTGGTGTAGAACATTTGCTCAGGTAATTATCTTTTTAGTCATCTTTCTTAACTTTAAAGAACATTTAATTACTGGCCAGTGCCAATATATATTTATTAGCATTATATGACTGTTTTTAAGGAAGATAAGATTTCTATTTAGTTTTTATTGTGCAGAGAATTGATACAAAATAATATTATGAATCTGATGTTGTGAATACAGGGATATTAAAGACACAACAGTAGGGACATTGTCACAAAGAGTGACCAACCAACTGCTTGGAATCAAAGGTCTCAATTCAGAGCTACAAGATGTCCACAACTACCTGGAGAAAATAGTGGAGGGGAAACTGCCCATCAACCACCAGATCATATACCAGCTGCAGGTAATACTCAATAGAAAAATTCTGAGTTTCAAAAATCTGAACTGTTGTTTATCTTGTCATGTGTGTGTCTAATGACAGTATTAAGTCCTATGGCAAGGCAATTTCGGAATTCCTACCAAATGAAAAGATAACACAATATTCATAATGTTTTCAGCAAATAAGAATGGAACATAGCATTATAGAGATTTGTTTGAATATGGAATTAAGTTATATTTACTGTTATATTTAGTTTATAAGCATATTGAAAAGTGTTAATCATTTATCTTTAGGTTTAGGCTATATATTATATTATGTGTTTCAGGACATATTCAACCTGTTGCCAGATATAAACCTGCAGGAGTTTGTGAAGGCGGTGTATGTGAAGACAAATGATCAAATGTTAGTGGTGTACCTGGCCTCTCTCATCCGCTCCATTATTGCTCTCCACAATCTCATAAACAACAAAATATCAAACAGAGATGCTGAGAAAAATGAGGGAAAAGACAAAAAAGATGACAAGAAAAAGAAAGAAAGCGAGAAGGATAAGGATGGGAAAGAGAAGGGGGGTGGAGATAAGAAAGAAAATGGTGATAGCAAAGAAAAGGACAAAAGTAAATCTGAATCTACAAAGAAAAAGTAACATGCATGGACACAATAGGATTTGCATAACGTTAATATGGACCATTGAAATATTGTTTTTGAAGATTGGCATAGTTATTCTGTATGCTTGAGTGGGAGGAAGTTTTAATGTAGTATGGATGATATTGAGTGGATGTGGATAAATGAAGAATTTGCCAATTGAATCAGCTGTATAATAATTGTGATGCTTGTGTAATATGTCATTCATTCAAAGGAAATAACTACATCTCAGTGACATGGTGTCAAATTTATCTACTTTTCTCTTTGTACCCAATTTTGGTGAGATATTGTAGAATGGATAACAAAAATGATCCTGATATTTTATTTAAAACTTCAATATTAATTTCAAATTGCCATGGTCATTTCTAATGTATATATTTTTCACTTAACATCTAGTATGTTGAAAACTTGTATCTGATATAAATAAAATCCATCTTTATGGATGGTTTTCTAAAAAAAAAAAAAAATTCTAATTTCTGTAGTATACATGCCCAAACCACAGTAGTTCTACCCCATGCACCATCCCACATCTTCATTCAATATAAATATCAAGTCTCCAATTAAACAATTGAATATTAAATGTGTAACTGACTGACAAATATAAGGCCCTGGATCATACGGCATGATAATAGAATCATCATAGATAACAGTGTACTGATTTGGCCTATCGCATTGAATCTCAAATAAAAAAAACTACCGGTAAGCCAATTTTATTCAGATTTTGCGTTGTGAGGTAGTCACATACTACTTCTGCAAGTCCACAGACATCTGCATTAACACGCAAGGTCCACCTATCTCACACCAAAAAAACCTGCCCCAACCACACAAACTTGCAAATGCATTTGTTTTACTTGCTTTCCAACCAGAACAGTGACGCCTATTAGCAATGTTATTGCATGCAACAAAATATTTGACTCCATGCCTAAAATGAAGCCGGTACTGTGGGTGGTCTCGTGTGACTCACTTTCTCTGTCAGTTCTGGTCTAAACTAACAATCCTTAAATAAGAATAAGGCTCGCAGATAAAAAACACCTTTTCTTGTTCAGAAAGAAAGGTCAGCTTTGGACCCATTTTAGATATTAATGTGGAGAAATCAATCAGAATATTGGCCAGGTTTCAGCTTGCAAACAAGCCAATTTGATGTTAATATTATTTGAGAGGTCAACAAGGTCATGAAAAAGTCAGCATTGAACTTGTCGGAGATATGGATTTGGAGAATATCCCTGGTCAAATTTCAAAGCAAACATATTAATCGTCTAGGTTTTATTGGGCTGACACTATTTCACAGTGTGCCTCCAACTTTGATGGGGAAGGGGAACATCTAATAAAAAAGGGAAATGGAGTCACTGAAAAATAAGTCAACCCATGTTTTCATGGTAATGGAAATGTCAGCATCAAAATCACCCACCATATTGATGTGGAGGATTGCCCAGTCAAATTACAAATTAATTGGATTGGTTTAATCATGCTAACAATGAATTTAATGTTAAACAAGGTTATAGAAACTGCAATCTTTAATTGTATTTTGGAAGGTTTCCAGGGCAAATATGAAAGAATATGATTCCCCAATATAAAACTAGCATATCTGATCATGAGATGAGTATTTTTTTTCCAATTGGAATGTGTATGGTTTTCCAATATATTGTTCAGTGTGGTTGCCTATTAGGGTGTTGTTGGGAGTTGACACTGAAACTGCTTGTTTGGGTCGAGTATGGAGTAGAATCAACAATTTTTTTTTGTGGAAAGGCCAAACCATAGTTTTCTTATAAATTGGTGAGACTTGACAGAAATAATCTAAAAAGATGCAGAGTTCACCGCAATAATCTTACCCTATTTTAGTCTAAAATACACACAAGGTCCACCTATTTCAGACCAAAAAAACATGCCCCAACCACACAAACCTTGATTGCATGTCTTAGAAACTAGCACTTTAAGACTATTTACTCTAAAGTAATATATTACATGATACACAGGTAGATGTTAGTCTGAGCTTTAGTGGAGGATGAAATAAATAGGTTAATATAGAAAGAATATTTAAATTGAGACGGAATGTTTATTCCAAGAATAGAAATAAATGCGCAGAGCAATAAATACCGTACCCTGCGTCATTACTCAAATTCTGTTCTGACCAGGTTTTATTCCTATTTTTGTCCAAGTTTGCTCCAGTTTAAATCTTTTTTGTCCAGTCAAGTGCTGGCTTAAACACTATATTTATTATTACAAGGAAAAATGCATCATTTATCCCTCACAATAATAGAGGAAAATGATTTATAAATTTTAATTCTTTTTTAGATACAGATGGCAGCCAGGGTGAAAAAATCTTTTGGTTATTTTTGGTTTTAATTTTAATCTCCCAAACTGGCATAAAAGATATTAACTACTAAAAAAATAAAAACATTGGTTATGTATTTTTTATTTGGCATGACAAAGCACACAAAGCAGGAAGCATAAGGCGTCTATCATAGTCACTAACTAATGCTAAGTGATCATCAACCAAACATTTCATAAAGTCCAAAATTTAATTTTAATTCAACATAAATCCAAAAATATTTGGACTGAACACAAAATTACAATGATACTATTACCATATTTTTTAAAAGCTTGACAAATGCATTTTAATCTCCTTTTTGTGAAAATCTCGACTCGTTTTTGACGAGATTTTAACAATTGCCTCAATTACTATACTGCATATTTGAAATAAAAGTGCTAGGATTACATTTTTTCATCCTATTAACACAATCAGGCCTGATTATTCCCTCCAGGTTATACACACCGCAATGTTAGTAGTGTAATGTTTCTATTGCACAAAACATGCTCAGCAACAGCTAATAGACCACAAATAGATAACAAGAATAAGATTTATTAAAAAATATATCCTGATATAGTTCCTGAATGTCAATGGTTTTCTTTTGGTATTTATTCCATTATAACAACTTAGCTTTGCAAGTTAGTTACACCCTGTTCCACAAATAAAGTTATGTTTCTTCAATCAAGTACAACATTGTACTAGCAGACATGAATATATATATATATATATATATATATATATATATATAACAGAGAGGACAGCTAAAATGATTCAGTAGAATAGTCCTCCTGGCAAGTTTGAGCAATACCTTTAAGATTCCTTTATAATTTGTGACAGATCTCATCCACATTAAGCTATGATCAATAAATATTCAAAATATGTAGAACTACTGCAGGACTGGGTAATTAATATGTCATGATATCCTTCAACAGGACAATTGCACTTAAACAATTACTGTTCTTATCATATCTAAAGTTTCCTCAATAAACATAACTGAGATTCTATTTATCCTGTGGGACAAACATTTTCCTCTTCTCTTTCAAATATATTGTGCCCCTGTCAACAGTCACTGTCAAACCTACCTGTTTCTATTTTTTCATATTGATATCTAGAAGTGATTTTATTAAAAAAAACTGGTATTCATTCCTGTCATCAATGTGTGCAGGAACAAACCAATATTTTCTTACTCACTTGACCAGAACTTCTTTTTTGACAGAACATTGATAAGAAACATCTGCCCACCATATTTAAATTTCTAATATTTCTTATATCTAAGACACAAACTACACAGTATATTGTAAAATATTTTTACATTTACAGATCTTTTGGGTGTAGATTTACTCCAAAAAAAAACTTTTCCAGTATAAGTTTGGGCCATTAAAGAAATGTTCCAGATTTCATCCTCATTTCAGCTATCTTATTCCAAGTTAGCTACTGATTAATATCTTGCAAACCATTTGTCTTAATCCAATTAGGAATCAAACATAAACATAGTACCAGTACAATATTTGGTTAATTGTCGTCAATGGTGGTAAGCTAGTTTCAAATTCTCAAAATAAAAATTGTGTTTAAACCCATTGCCTTATACACATATATATTAATTTGAAAAGTAGATATATTTAAAGAAAGAACAATATCATATCAGATTTTTCCCAGACAATTAAAAACAAAAGTTTTGATACCTGTCACAATGACTTAATTCTGAGAAATGAGTACAAAATGATAACAATCACTTTTGATCTTTTTTAAAATGTTACTGAAAACAGTACCTGAGATTTATGCCCAAATAAACACAAACATATATGATATTCAATCTTTCCAATACATGATAAACACTAAAAGAAGAGAAAATTTCGATGAAAAGTCCTCTTCAAGTCCAATTTTCACTGCTTGTATGAGCCATGCTACCACCAAGTGTGTTAAAATCTGTCATGCATGAGAGAACTTTGTACACACCCATGGTTGGCTCATTGTTGTGAAAAATATTGATTTAAATGTCATTTAATTGCAATCAGTCTTTCTATTCTTCTCGAGATTCCCAAACTAATTCATTTTTTTGTACATGCATTTCTTGCCAAAATATTAATGAATTCCCTTCACAGACTGCAGGATGGTAATCATCATATCTGCTGTCTTGTCTATAAATTTATCCCAGATTGCATTGTACATGACACAAGGAGACACCTGGTGGATCACGAATGTTAAAACTCAAGCAGTCAAAATTAAACATCTTTTAAGAATTAAATTTATCTCTTTCCTTCAAAAATAATATTTAACATAAACAACAAGGCATATACATACAATCTTGTACATTTAACAAAAATACTGTAAGTTAGAGACATACAAATCAAATGGAGTTCATTATACTAAAACAAAAATGACAAGTGATTATTCTACATATTTTCTTCTTATGTGGTGCATAAATTTGTTGCTGCCTTTACCAGTAAAGCACTCTTTGTTTTATTGCTGCCGTGAGCTAAGCACTGTAAGACTTAGGAATGTTGATATCCAACCAAATGTGGTTTTTGAATCGTTATACAATCTCATCTTACCATGTGAACACAATAAATGGTGCTGTAAGTTGTCTGAATGCTGCCTTTAGAAGTTATACTTGACCTTTACCTCTGTTGAACCATGCAGTCCTGTCAGCTGATCCGCAGAGAAAGTAACAACAATCTCTTTAGTGCCGGATCTTTTAGCTTTCAAACTGACAATGTTCTCAACATCGCCTCCTGCTGGGACAGCTTTCCTGAAAACATCACACAAAAATACTCACATCTTTGAAATTCTCTGTCATATTGAAATAAAACTTTTCGAGGATGAAAATTGAGTTTCATATGGGCAGGCATTAAACAAATACCTGTATATTCTAGATGTTATATGACAAATTGTATTTTTTTGCAAAATATACTACTGACATCTGATCTATGCAAAAATGGACAAATTATCTTTTTAAAACTGGAAAAAATGGTACAACAGAATTTAAAAATTATATTTACCTTAGCATTGTACATTAATAGAATTAATTTTAAAGCGAAATTGCACACAAGATGTTTGCCTGCCTTGTTTTGCCACACTTATTTCTCACCTGTGTTTGATGAAACGTGACTTGACTATTCCAGGAGCTTCAATGTGGAACTCGCCATTTGTCAATTTCTCATTTAGAGGATTGGTGAACTTGATCTTAAGATCAAAGGATTCTCCAATTTCTACATCCTCAGGTGCCTGCAAGGTAACAGGATTTGAACATTATGAGCAATGTGGTTATCACAATATGAATCATCAAAGCATCACACAAATTCTAAAACAGCATGTTGAGATAGTCAAGAGAAGCATGGGGAGTAATATGTACATATATGGGATCTGATCAGCATGCACAGGGGAAACATTATGCATGCCAAGTTTTAGAAATGATCAAATAAAATATGTTCATCCTGCCATAAAGTAATAAAGAAGAGAAAGATTTTTCATGAGAAAACTTACCCTGACCTTCACCTCTCTATGTCCTCACGTGCCGTCTGTGAAGGTTTATTTTGTGTAAGTGTACAAAATTACTATTAAACATGTGGACACTGGTTCACATAAAAATATTTTGGAAAAAGGTTGACAGAAAAGGGCCAGCCCTGTGTAGTATTTATTGGTATAATGGAGGTCAATTGATGGCCATCCTATACTTTCATTTGATCACAAAGGGCCATCCCATATTTTGAGTGAGAGTGGGCTGTTATACAAATCTTTCTGATAAAAAGCCTCATGCTATACTAAGAGAGAATGTTTCCACATAATCCTACTGATCTTTGGTACCAATGCTGGACAGATAATAAAATGCCCACTTTTGATAATTGTTAAGATATCTTATCTTCATAATTATTCATTGGGTCACTTTCTGAGGTAAAAAATCAGAATGATATGCATTTTTGCTCTAGATTTGGAGAGGATACACCCATTAGCATCCATTAATAACCCACAGATATTAAGCAGATTCTTACCTCCAGATGCAGAGAGGGTTTGACAAGATTGAAGCGTTCAACATGAGCGTAGGAATGCTTGGTCTCGTTGACAGTGCCCTTAAGGTACACCTGGATGGAGGCGTCAGGTTTAATGATGCGCTCATATTCGCTGGCCTCTACATGCATCACCTGCTCCACCTCTGAAAGGCCAACCCAAATATCCCTTGTGTTTAATGACCATGCAATATTGTTTGAAGCAACTGGAACTTAAGTGGTAATCTAAACTATTCCGTTATTTTTGTTCCTTATATATCATTAATGAAAATCTACATTTTATGATACTTATTTTCTGAAGTTTAAATTAACAGTGTATCTATGCATCATCCTCACAGCATACAAGTTGATTCTTTTATTTTTTCAGATAAACTCTACCTAGCTTAAAGGTATTAAGCATTAATCCTACAATTTGGTGTATTGAAAACTTATCCGCATTTGAACAATATGACCAATTGAAGTTTTACATAGAGTAATAAGATAGGTTGCTATGAGACATAGAAGTTGCATTCCCAGCAGAGGTCTGTCCGAGCCATAAGCTGCACATGATGGGTAAACATGGGTAGTGTGAACTTTGTTTGACCTCAAATGAGGCTCAACGTAGGGTAACACTGTCAGACGTCATTCTGGCATTATTCAAAGGACAATACATTTCATGATGTCATAAGTATATTGCCATACTCTTATGACATCATTTTATCTTTCAGTGCCTCTATGATAACACACCACATAAAAATGATGCCAAGTAAAAAGTGTGCTTTCATTAGGGGGCTATAAATTAGGGTCTTGTTTTAATAGATTTCACAGACACTGATGGGGATGCATCATTAAAAAAGTTAATAGACATGAAAGACAAATACACTCATCATCAATATGTGAATTTTAAACATTTAATACTTCTAAATCCTGTGATTTGATGACTGTTAAGCTCTGTAATGATAAGGTTTTATTTTAATTGTTTGAATCTTGGGTGACTTACCGGCATTTGCCTCAATTTCTTGGTCAATGATTTTGACAGCGACCTGTTCGCTGGGAATGCCAGTGTAGTAAGATATGACAGCTGATATTCTGGCGTGGACGCTCCGCTTCTCACCTGTCTTGTTCTTCATGTGAACCTAGCATGGACAGTACATTCATATTGATTATTTAAATTCTGTTTTATTTTTCTGAGGGAACCAAAGGAGACAATTACATGCGTTTTGATCTTAGGACTTTAGTATTTATAAAAAATTTGTTTCAGATTTTATTTTGTAAGGTTTGGAATAAATAATGCAAAATTGATAAAGGAGCCTGAAAGAGTTGTCTATTCCTTATAAATCTGTAAAAATAAAGGTAACACTGATCTGAAGCTTTTTTTAATGTAATTTCTGTTTGTTCCATATTTTATCACTAACTATTACCTTGATATCAAAATCTTTCCCAATTTCTGCTTTTTCTGGTGTTTTGAGTTCAAATGTGACCTCAGGCTCTGGGACGTCATAAACCTCAAACTCGCGTCGTGAGCTGTAGCGGAATGCTCTCCTCACAGCCCGCCGTTCCTCTTCCTGTCCTGTAACATACAACATCATGGCTTCACTAATATGCAGAAAAGCATTCAATTCTCCTTACATTTTCCAGCATGCTTGTTCTTAATAATACTATCTCAGGTATAAATACAAATAGTCAAACTGCGCCAAAAAAATATATATATATATATATATACATCAGAAGCTCCAGTTCATCTTCCATATTCCATCTATAAAATTGGTACTGATTACAAAAGGTTATTTGTTTTAACATTTTTTTCTTTATTTACATTAAAACAGAGTAATGCATTTTTAGTACTTCAATGGTGCTGTTTGGTGTAAGTCATGTTTGATGTGAGACATTTTGCAGCAAGAGATGTTGAAGTTTTAGATCTGACACACAGGATTAACAATCTACCTTCTTTGTACTTGTATTCTTTGGTGATGTCCTGGCGACGGTTGGAGCCCACAGACTTGGTACTGATGTTCATTCCAACCACATTCTTCTCCTTGGCCAAAACTTCATAGGAGCCATCCTCATGAACCTGATAAAACATACACCCGGTGTCAGGCAAATGACAGAACACAAGAAATGTAGAGATCAGGTATCAGTCCTTGTTTCAGAAAGATATTTTCTCTTGAAGGATAAAGGCACGGTCTCACTCTAGCGAACAGGCTTAGCAGATGTGTTGCTGCATGGAAAATGTCCAAAGTTTTGCATGTCCGCTTTGGTTTGTTTTTGTGCACTTTGAGGGAACGAATGAACAAATCTTTTCCTTGTTTGTGTCTTCTCCGTATCTTTTTTCGCATAAATGCAGTACTCAGCGAATATCACCGACCACAGTCAGAACACATTCAGGATGAGATAGGAACAAAGCGTTCTCATTACTGACCCACTCAGCATGTGCAACAAAGACAGTGTAAACTGGCAGTTCCGATCTCCTCCGCACAAAATTCTCAACATGGTGAAAATATTTTGCATACCAAAGCAGACCAAGTCTTACCCGTACTGATCCATACAAAAACAAAGGAATTAGAAGGAGAAATAAATAAGGCATTCATCTTGCATAGACTTCTGAACTCATTCAGAATGCCCAGATTTTGCCATCAGCTTTCACCTGCTTTCTCCATCCGCTACAGTGAGACTGCCACTTAACAAACTTGCCCGAAGCCGAGAAAATTTTTTCCATTTCTATATACAAGTGAAAATGTTAAAATAGCATTTTATGTGACAATACATTTGTTGAAGCATGTTATGTAATAATTGAAACATTTAATGGATACAGGTAGCATAATTTTGACTTACCAGCCAGTGGACCTTGTCTCCATTGACCTCAGCAAAGATGAATGGTGCATCATGGGGGAGATAAACCAGACCTTCCTTCAGGGCCTTGAGAGGGCAAGGGCCACATTGCATCACACCTGCACAGAAATATATCACTGTATTTACTATATTCACTGTATATATCACTGTATTTACATGGAAACCAGATATAGTACCTCACCTGCACAGAAATATATATATCATAGTATAACACCCAGAACACTACACCCTCTACCTACACGGAAACTGAATGTGCTATCTCCTCAACAGAGAAAGGTAACAATGCATAATACCTATATAGAAACATATCACTGCATCTTATCTTCTGAGAATTATGATGCCAGGTTAAACCTGCAGAGCAGATGGCTAGATGGAGGATGCTACTGACCTTCACTCTCCTCCTGGGGCGTGGCATCGTGAGCCTGCCATCCATCGTAGCCTTCTGGGAGATCCGGACGACGGAACCAAGATTCGTTCCAAACATGAAAGTTCCTGAAAATTGTTTGGATCTCATTTTTATATTAGATGTTTACAAACATAAACAATCTTACTGGTACATTATATGTGGCTAGCTTTAAGTAATACCAAATCACTCACCAGATGGAGTCGTTGAGGTCTTCCATTGGTTCATCATCCGTGTTCCAGTGTATATCTATGGTCATACTGGCATCTGTGTCATGAGCTGACTCAAAATTGGTCACACTACGGGTTGGGATTCCAAGGGCACGCAACACTTTAAAAAAGTCAGGCAAACATTTATAGAATGTTAAATTTTGAATGAAAGGCAGACTACTCAGTGAGGATGGAGTTCTCATTTTCCCGTCAGATTGAACATTTACTTTTAAATGCGACCATCATGTCATCTGTAGTATGCCCAGTGTTGGTTCAAGAGTTTTCTTTTCATTCAATTAATTTAAAAAAAGGCAAACGTTTGTGAAATCTGTGAAGACCAACTGATTTATTATCTAATTATTTCCCCCTGTTTGACTTTTCACAATTAAACAGGAGCACTTGACATATTGGACCTTGCCTTGCTGGAGGCTGGCAATCAACACTGCTCCACTTTTGAGGCACACAAATTGTGACAATTGGTGGTAAGGTGGTAATATAGACTATTACTTCAGTACACTATGAATTTTAAGTGGTGGTATGCATAATTAAAAAGTGTAGCAGTGTTAACTGGCATCCTTCAGCAAGGCAAGGTTTTGATGAATGTCTGCCATTGGTTTCATGGACCCAGACAAAGCTGTGCTCTACAGCATCTGCACATATATACACAAAGCAGTCAAATATATAAAGGGTTTCCAAGTAGTTTAAAACGAGGCAAATTGCAAAGGATATTAGCTATTGGAAGGCGGCTTGATCCAGACTGTAATAGGGGCAAAGAGATAAATGGAAACTAGTTCAGATATTTATAAATACTCACATGTAGTGACTAGCCCAGAGAAGACCCAGCATTGTCCAAACTCTACTGCCTTTTTGTTTTTCATGAATTTTTCCAGGATGGCTACACTACCGGTCCACACCCAGGGGGCCGTGGAGTTCTTGGGATAAGTGTCGGTCCATCTCCCAGTCAGTACACCGCCATCCTCATCATTGCTGTTTGACTACAAAACCAAGTGCACAATCCCTCTGATGAAAATTATCTTTCTGATCCATTTTATATATTTTGTTCATTATCCGAGTATTGGTTTCAATGCCAAATGAAATTTTATTCAAGTATATATTAACCTAGCTGTGAAAAAGTTGATTTGATACGTTGCAGCACTTTAGAGGTCTTAAAGTGAGTAAAAAGATTATTTTCCAAACTAAATTGGCAAATTAGTAACAAATTGTTCTTGACTTATAAAATGAAACCCTGAGAAAATCTGAAGGGATAGCAAAAACATACCATTGCAGACATGGTTCTGCAAATGAGCACTGGGTTAGCTCTGGCCCCATCCGCCAGCTCAGCTTTATCAAGCAAGTACAATGCTGCATCCAGACAAACATCCTCAAACTGAAACATCAACATTTACAAATTACTGACTCCATCTAACCAGATTTGTAATCTATGGAATATATTGATCTCATACTTCCTAGTTGTTTACCTGGCCAAAGTTCCATGGCACTCCTTCCTTGTCATTAGTAGTTCCCTGCCAGATGCGACCGCTCTCATTAAGAACATACTCAAATTTCTCATCCTCATCCTCCAGGTACACATCATCATCTGCAAATACGAAAAAAAGATAAAGTCAATACTTCAAGAAGGGGGTGAAGGACAGTTAGGCCATCACAGAGCATTTCATACATGTACAGTAGGCAAACAAGTGAGGTTGTTCTGAGGTTACCAGGCTGCCATACTGAGGTCACTGGGAGGTAAACTTTCTCTACCTCATCATGGGCATTGAATATTTATTTTTTTTTTTTTTTTTTCATCACAAATAAAACACATGTTTAACTCATTCAAATCCCTTTAAAACATATTTGGATAAATAGTGTATTTAATGAAGGTTGTGAAGCTGTACCTGGACACCATGGATTGAATATGATAAGGATATCATTTCCAAATTCTCGGCGATAGTGGAAGCTGTTTCCTTCAGAATCTGTACTGGTAGCCTCGACAAACATATGATATTTGCCGACAATTGCCTCACAGGAGGGAGTAACTGTCACTGTCACAACAGCATCTTCATGGCTCTTCTCTTTAGCATGCCAAATATCGCTACGCTTTCTGTCCTCGTGGGATACCTTAAGGCGACGCAGTGTACCCTTGCTCTCTTGAGGTCTGCTCCCTGTTTACAACAAACTCTCTATATTTCATCAACAACCTTTATACGAGTCTGGGAAAATCTCTGACTTGGCTTGAGAGAGTTGTTTTACAAATTGAGGAAAATTGAAATTAATATTGTAATCTTTTTTACCATTTCATAAAAAAATGATCAATTCTCACCTGTTATAAACTGTAAAATGATGCTGTCTGTTTTAGGGTCGTACTCCTTGTCAAAGGTAATTGCAAGGTCAAAGGGTTGACCTCTGCGTATGATGAGGCAGTCATGTTCGTAGTCCTCCGTCTTGTGAGCTTTACGGTTCTCCTGAATATGCAGATCTAATCCTCGTACACGCAATTCTCCCCCTAATGAACAATAAATAAATAATCTTCATATCTGGGCAAATTAGTGCATATATTTCTTTTCTGATATGTTTTTTGTTCTTAAATGACAGAGTGATATTTTTCAAAAATGTTTGGTGAGTGGGGTACGTCAGTGTTTGATGTGTAAGCCAAAAACCTCAGAGCTATGTGGACCCTTTGGTTGTGTTTGTTAAAAATAATATAAAATGCCTGTGAATTGCTTGGACTAATTTAAAATTTACCCAGTTTTGCAGATCGAGAACAGCTACCAGTAATTTGGCAACTATTGTATCTAATATTCCAGCCAATTCCATCACATCAAATGTCTCCGGAAGTGTCCCAACTTACTGCATAAGCTATGCTACTATAAAGGTAGCACAGCTGAAAAGAGAACTTTACCTTCATTATTATCTATATCTTTCAAAGCTTTATTGTTTTCTATGAAGTCTGCGCGATCTATGATCTTTTTGCGAGCATCATTCTTCTCACTTCCCAATGCCTGGTCTCGGAGAGTGCGGTCTCTAAAAAGAATTTAAATATTTCACTTTACACACCAAAATTCCGCCTATAATAAACATGTATATTTGTCTCAATTCAATGATGTAAACAATGTAATTTTCCCCAATGATATTGTCCCAATATTCCTAAATTCAATGTAGATTATCCCATTTAGCTGTTTTTTTATTTTTTTTTATTTTTTATTTTTTTTAATATTCTAAAAATGAATATTATGAACACAGTAGTAAATAAATGTTGACAGGTCTTCAAATATTCAACCCTACATATTACCTTCCAGGCAAAATAAATAGGAAAACTTTATTTCAAATACGTTATGGTTCAACCCCATCAGTGCCCCTCAAACTACAAAAGCCGGTCAAAACAACGCTTGGGTCTGAACTCATAAACAACCTGTTTGGGGTCAAGTTTAGCAGTGCTAGTGAATCATTAATCCTTTAATCACAACAAAATCATTGCACTTATGACGTACGGTTCTAAAGCTCTTCGGGAGCGTTTCGGTGATGTGGCTGAAACACTGTTTTCGCCAGAATTCCCTGCTCTTCGACGAGGCATTGTGATACGCGCTAACTCAGTCTTGACGGCGCCAATTCTGTAGATTGATCATTCAGCTAAATGAATACCCCATCCATACTGCAGTGACATCTATTGACACTAGTACACTAGCATTAAATCCAGCTCGAATAGGTGGCGCTGCAAATAATAAAAAATATTGAAACAATTCAAACCACCACACAGATTTACAAGTGAAAACAAATATATATTTATATCAGAGAAAATGCTAATTTGACCATTGTATATTGCTCTTATATACTAATTTGATCATTGTATATTGCTCTTGTATACTAATTGATCATTGTATATTGTTCTTATATACTAATTTGATCATTGTATATTGTTCTTATATACTAATTTGATCATTGTATATTGCTCTTGTATACTAATTTGATCATTGTATATTGCTCTTGTATACTAATTTGATCATTGTATATTGTTCTTATATACTAATTTGATCATTGTATATTGTTCTTATATACTAATTTGATCATTGTATATTGCTCTTGTATACTAATTTGATCATTGTATCATTGATATATTATTGATATATTTGATCATTGTATATTACTCTTGTATGCTATTTGATCATTGCATATTGTTCTTGTGAATGCTAGACGATCCGCCTCACGCTACCAGCGACTCATTACCTGTCCGCCTCACGACCTGTCCGCCTCACTACTCGTGCTCCTCGATCACTGGCCCATAGATTCATGTTAAGTTCATGTTAAGTTTACCTTTTAAACAACCTCTTGTTGAGATTATTTACAGCCTTGTCAAATGTAGATGTGTTTTAAAAAAAAGTAAGTTCAAATACGTCAATTCTATATTTTGTTCCGCCGAGTTCGCCCGCCGCCTTCCGCCACCGAAACCCGCTGGCTCCGTGGAGAGAAACGGGATAACCCGGGCTAACTTGCCGGACCCAATCGTGCGTCTTTGACAGATCACTTGCGATATACGAATGATGATGTTTTACTAACCTCTTCTTGAGAATACAGCTTTATATGACAAGGATTCGTATTCTTTGTGAAATGTAGATGTGTTTTTAAAAAAAGAGAGTCAAATTCGGTCTATTACAAGCAATGTGAGGCGGACAGGTAGTGAGGCGGACAGGTCGTGAGGCGGAACGTCTGAGGCGGAACGCCGTGAGTCGGAACGTCCAGCACCCGTTCTTGTATCTATTAAATGATGCACACAAAAAGAAGAAAAACTGACTTTTATTTGAAGGGAATGTTAATTTTTTTAGTTTGCCATGTTGCCACCTGGTGTGTTAAACTCTATCAAGGATAGGGTACTTTATATAGACTTGCTCGGTTGGCTAAGAACTGTTTAATTTCAATCAGTTTATTACACAAATAAAAAGCCTTCTGTCTTTTCCAAGATTCCAAAACTGGTTTCTTTCTGGACATTTTTATAATGAATTGGGACTGGGTGCCTGAGGGTTGATACCAGCACTGGGTGCCTGAGGGTTGATACCCGGGACTGGGTGCCTGAGGGTTGATGCCCAGCACTGGGTGCCTGAGGGTTGATACCCGGGACTGGGTGCCTGAGGGTTGATGCCCAGCACTGGGTGCCTAATGGTTGGTACCCGGGACTGGGTGCCTGAGGGTTGGTACCCGGAACTGGGTGCCTGAGGGTTGATACCCGGGACTGGGTGCCTGAGGGTTGATACCCGGGACTGGGTGCCTAATGGTTGGTACCCGGGACTGGGTGCCTGAGGATTGGTACCCGGAACTGGGTGCCTGAGGGTTGAAACCCGGAACTGGGTGCATGAGGGTTGATGCCCAGCACTGGGTGCCTGAGGGTTGATGCCCAGCACTGGGTGCCTGAGGGTTGGTGCCCAGCACTGGGTGCCTAATGGTTGGTACCCGGGATTGGGTGCCTGAGGGTTGGTACCCGGAACTGGGTGCCTGAGGGTTGATGCCCAGCACTGGGTGCCTGAGGGTTGGTGCCCAGCACTGGGTGCCTAATGGTTGGTACCCGGGATTGGGTGCCTGAGGGTTGGTACCCGGAACTGGGTGCCTGAGGGTTGATGCCCAGCACTGGGTGCCTGAGGGTTGATGCCCAGCACTGGGTGCCTGAGGGTTGATCAGTCCCCCTGGGTGCCTGAGGGTTGATACCCAGCACTGGGTGCCTGAGGGTTGATACCCGGGACTGGGTGCCTGAGGGTTGATGCCCAGCACTGGGTGCCTGAGGGTTGATACCCAGCACTGGGTGCCTGAGGGTTGGTACCTGGGACTCGGTGCCTGAGGATTGATACTTGGGACTGGTCTGAGAGTTGGTGCCTGACATTGGTCTGAGAGTTGGCACCTGACACTGGTACCGGAGAGTTGGTACCTGGGACTGGGTGCCTGAGGGTTGATATCTGGGACCCTGAGGGTTGATACCAAACACTAGTCTGAGAGTTGTCACGTGGGACTGGTCTGAGAGTTGGTACCTGGCACTGGAACCTGAGGGTTGGTACCTGGGAAGCAGATCAAAGCATTATAAAACAATAATCAAGAGGTTTACAAGCTGGTTTTACAAACTGGTTTTGGCGAATGTTTTACAACACTTTTCCGAATCGAATGCATCAGTAAAGTTGGTGACAATCTAGGTATTTTGGGAAATTAAAGAACCAATAAAACATTTCAACCTTGGCCTTTGCAGAAGGTCAGAGGATGGTCAATAAATACTTGGTTCAAAATTTAGCCAAGACGAATATAACCTGTGACTTTTAAGTTTAGTGCCAATTCAGACATTTTGGGTTAAGTTAAACCCTTGCTAAATATTTTGACCTCAACCTTGTTGGAAACCAACTGCCTAGGTCATGAAATGGTCAATGTCAATCTTGTCAATGATTTTGTCAAGAAAAATAATTCTGTAAAAATTGGTGGCAATCCAGACATAAATGGGCAGGTCTGACTGACCTTTGACCTTGACCTAATTGTAAAGGTCAAAGTCTATGTAAAGATCGACATAGAACTTGTCCAAGATTTTCTTATAAAGCATGCATGTGTACGGTTTGGTGCCAATCTCTGCATTTTTGGCAAGTTAGAGTCTGTGAGGTATTCTAACCCTGATCTTATAGCAAAGTTCAATAAGGTCATGTAAAGCTCAACTTCAAACTAGTCTGAGATTTTATAATGGAGCATGCCTGGTGCCAATCTATGCATTCTTTGGCAAGTGAAAAAAAAGAGTCTGCAAAGATTTTGAATGGCAAGATGCACAAACTGACAGACAATATTTGTTTTATTGTCTCCTGCAAAACTTAGCTTTTTCAGGGGACACATTGTTAAGTGACCCAAGACATAATTGATAATTGATCCAAATCAACTTGATGGCTAATGTCAGAAGATCACTACTGCCTGAAAGAGTATTGATGTTTGCTACTTGCAAAATAAACATCATCAAGGAGTGGCAGCAACAATAGGATTTGCACATGCTCCTTCCACAAACATTGTGTAGTCTATTGCATAACCTTGCCCCTGGGGTAAAATTATGGAACAAAATGACATATGATTATTTAGTTTAAATCATTTTATTTACAATTATATTTACTATTTACATTATGCCTAATATATATATATATATATATATATATATATATATATATATATATATATATATATATATATATATATATGATGATATATATATATATATATATATATATATATATATATATATATATATATATATATGATGATATATATATATATATATATATATATATATATATATATATATATATATATATATATATATATATATATATATATATATATATATATATATATATATATATATATATATAATGCAATAATATATTCTCACTCAGAAAAAGTTATATCAGTCATACTGTTTTTCAAATAAAATGTCAAAGACTTAAGCAAAAATACAATGTCATAATTTGAAATATCTTTCTTCTTTCTTCAAGCTGTATAATATATCAGAAACAAAATCATTACACAAAAAATTGTTTTGCTTGATGGGTACATGTTATCATTTCAATATAATTTTGCTTGTCCTGATATGACTCATGGCGAGGAAACTTTTTCAATAACAAATAAAAATTTTTGCTACCAATTTTCTGTTGGTAGAAAAAAAATATTTGCTCTTAATCTGATGGTTTATGTCTAAAGCACATAGGCCACTAGACCTTTAAAAAATATTTTGATGGAATTTAATATAATTGAACCATTTATGACCCCTTCTACCTTGACCTGTTATACCCCTATATGCATAAGAATAGCAATCATATAGGGTGGATGATGTGATTTGATATCTACCATTATTATCACACCATCGTTGGTATCTTCCTTATCAACTAGCATATGTTATTTTTTGACAAACCTCACTCATAGAGAATACATTTGGAAGCAGGCAGGGCTCTACATTAAAGGAATTAAGCACCAATTTGGCAAAAAACATTTAAAATCCACATATTAGTGATAAATGTATTTGTCTTTCATGTTTATTAACCTTTTTTTAAAATGCATCCCTATTAGTGTCTGTGAAATGTATTTGAACACGACCCTGTTGCATAGCCTACTTTTAAAAGCACACTTCTTTCTTGGCATCATTTTTATGTGGTGTTTAATCATAGAGTAAAATGACAATATACTGATGACGTCATGAAATGTATTGTCCTCTAAATAGTGTCAGAATGACGTCAAACAGTGCTGCCCTACTTTGAGCCTCATTTGGTCAAACAAAGTTCATGCTACCTGTGTTTACCCGTCACATGCAGCTTATGGCTCAGACAGACCTCTGCTGAGAGTGCAACTCTTATGTCTTATAGCAACTTAAATTATTACTCTATTATAATTTCAATTTGTCATGATGTTCATATGAAGCTAAGCTTTAAATACACTAAATTGTAGAATTGATGCTTAATACCTTTAATCAATAACCCAGTTGCAAAGCAGTTTTTTACCCATCGGGACAAGTAAGTGCAACCAATTTTTAAAATTTATTTGCAGTTTAAATATAGGATGTTTCTAATTTTCTTGCAATAAGCATTGTCATCAATATTTTCATAATGGCAATAATTAATACTTGCAAAAGGTCAAATGAAATACAGGGAAGAGAAAGTCATTTTTTGACAAGAGTGATGTAATTTCAGAATTCATCCATTCTTTTTTTTTACATATATTATCACACAACAAAGTACACGCATATATCTTTTTTCATTCTCAATTTCAAAAAACCATTTATGCTCCCTGAGCAATAATTTCTTTATTTTCAAACGTAAAGCAAACAAAAAACTATTTCAAAATTTACATTCTATTACTGATATTGCCTTGTTGACAAAAATACTTTGACTTTAATGGATGTGCAGTTTTCAAAAGAAATTTGTCAATTAATATTTATTATGCTACATAATGTTGGTAAAACTCAAGTCCATAATTAAATTAAAAGCAAGCCATCTATCTCCTATTACAGACAGATTATTTGGCATGCAAGCCACAACTCAAGATTACAGAAGTCGTGCAATTAACATTCATATTACAATTCTTGTTAAACAAATATAAAAATTCATAAATATTTAATTCAGAAGCCACAAAGCTTATAATGTTTAATGTGCACACTTGGTAAGCACCTATTAAGCCCAGATAGTCTAAAAGGAAATTTGTTTGTAAAAAACAAAAAGGAGATGACAATGGCATAACCTGTGATATTTTCCCATCCTCCACATTTCTACTACAATAAGGGAGGAGAGAGTGAGAAAAGATGGAGGAATGACAGAAAGAAAAGAGGCAATAGAATAAAATGTGGGGTTTGAGGTAAGGAGAAAGAATGTGTTGCAAATGGACATCATGTTAAATATCTGAGGTCTGATGGAAAAAATTAGGAAAATCTGGCTATGCCCCTAAAAGAATACTTCAAAAATATTTTTTTCATAACATTACATGAAATTTTGAATTGTAAAGGCACTATTAGCATATCAAATCGCTAATTGTGAAAACTCTAAATTCATGAGAGGACATTGCTCATACTTGAAGTTCAATAATTGCTTCTTTTTACAGCAGTACAAGAAAAGAAGAAAAGACTAGCAGAAAAATTGTTTGGCATAAATATCCAAACAAGAATGTTGATGTGGACGTTTAAGATTTTACTTAAAATTCTCAATACTGTGTGAGTTTTTTCAAATTTCACAGCAAAGATTGAAAGGCAGTGAACAACAAAGACAAAGATTTAACTTTATCAAGTTTGTTTGAGTTTGATCCATTTGAGAAAGATCTGTGTTAACACATCTGAATAATGACTCATACAAATACATAAATTTTTCAATGAATTTTCGTTGTCACGTACATTTTGCACTTCATGTTTAAATGCAAAAAATATGCAAATAAATTCCTGTTATCTTAAAAAATGGTTAGTCCATAAAATGCCAAAGCAAATCTTTTGTTTTCCCTTGGTCACCGTTTCCATTGAGTGTTCTCTTGTTAAGGAATGAAACTAATTTACAGAAAATCCATCCTTCAAGGCCAATCACTTCCAGATTATCAGTTATTTCTGGCTCCAATGTTGTTTTTATCATTTTTTTAGATTTCATACAACATCAATACCCACAAGATTTGCTTGGTAAATTCTCTTGACTAGACTTAGGATTGTTTCTTATTCTCCAATCAGCCAAGGTTTATTTTGGTTATTTTTGCCATCATCAACAATATTCTTGGGGAAAAAATCCCCAAATTTATTTCAAATACAGTTAGAAGTTTTAAATCCTGGCCTTGATCATAAAATCTGTTGTAGGACAAAGGGGGAGCCATTATATTAGACTAAATCATTCCAGTCTAACTTTCTTCACTCTGCTGCTGCCTGTGCGTGCTGCAGTCGGTTTGTTGGAAGGTTGGCCAGGTTCCTGGGCATCATTGCTTTTACCTAGGAGCTCTCTCACAAATTTGAATCGACTCAAGAATACTTTCCATACTATGTACCAACCTGGAACATAAAAGAATTATATTTTTGCAATGTATCATGATGAAAAATGATTGCATTCAATATTAGCATAATGTAGGCTCATTATGGTAATAATCTACTTTTGATGGTTAAAACTACATATTTGCCTTGGAAATAGGGGGAAAATTTTACAATTTTTAACAAATTGGAAAGATAGTCAGATTTTGATCTCAATTTTCAATGTTAAGAATGGCAACATTAATATGTTTAATTATATCTATTACATTACATATTCCTTATGTAAATATTGTCTTTGTTCTCACCAAGGTCTATCAGGCATTTCGTCTGCACATTAAAACCATCTAGCTTAAAAAATTATATTCTGTGTACTTTTCCTGATATTAAAGAGCAACTTTCACTTCTCTGACAGACTTTTGTAGTTTGGAAGAAAATTATAACGCAAACTGATCTGTGGGCTCTTTTAGCATGATTGCATAATGGAAACATGATTTTTGGGGAGGAATGTGACATTTTGAATGCATGTGCAGGTTAAAACAGTATGACGTCATCGTGGGGCAATTACCTACTTACATAACTAATTAGTAAACAAAGAAGAATGTAACTGAAAGAGTGATGTTATGATCTTCGGTATTAGGATAGATGCACTATAGAATGGTTATGGGAAAGATCATGAAAAATGTGACATTTTGGTGTAAAGATCATGACAATTGGACCAATGTTAGCAAAGTTATGACAAGTTATGTTCAAATTTTAATGATTGCAGCTCAGATTGCACGTGCAATAAATCCGCCACAATGACATCATAGGCACAGATTGCAATAAATGATCATAATTGATGGGGGTTGCAAGATTATTTTAAATGTTTATTTGTGTTTCCATGGTTACTGATATACTTATTTTGTCTATGCATTTCAATGTATTTACACATATATGATCATTTAATAATGTAATTTCTATAATTTATTTTACCAGAAAGTATCTCTTTAATCTCTAATTTACATTTTATATATTATATTTTCTTATAGAAGGAGTGTAGTCAACATTCAAATTAGAGTTCTTGCTTTTATAACAAACATAAAAAATGTTTTAAATATTTAATTCAGAATCAACACAGCTGAAAAATAAATTGCAGTTTGTCATGGCACAAATTTGTATTTTGGCTGTATTTTAATTCCTTTTAAGTGCATACCTTACTACAGATTTCTAAATAAAGGATGTTGTGGGGCTGAATCTTTTTGTTGGCATAAAATGGGTGAAAACAACAATGTTATGTCATATACGATCTATCCATCTTAAAATTTCCCAACATGAAAACCTCTTTAATCCCTAATGGACTAGCCTATAAATTTTGTTGACTGGCAGGACTTAATATTTCTTTTCCGACAAGTGTATCGGCATAATAAATTAATAAAACTATGATTAAATATTCAATAAGACTGGTCAACTAGCTGTGATGTAACACTGAGAAATTGCTACTGCCTTTTTCCCATAGGAGCAGAGGTCCATTGTCAGTTTCCAGATGTAGCCATTAAACCTGGTATAAGTAGACAGAATTAACGGCACTGATGAATCAGATCACACCTGTTACTGTAAGAATTGATTTTTTGGTCCTGATTCAGTGACAGGAATGACACACTATGACTCATATGAAAAAACTAAATATAAAAATAGAAGAACTTTGGATTGCTGAAACATTCTTTTGATAACAGAGATAGACAAACCCAAAAAATATATTGTGAGGTGACCTCAGTTCATCAGACAGCCCTCAATGGCAATGGCAATGGCAATGCCAATGGCTATTGTTAGAATTGAAGTATTCACGAATCATGTGTTTGTCCTCAGGACTGAGACATAATCGTCTTTCAGTATACTATATTACAATATTTTCTTAAAACACTTACCGATGAGTATAAAAAGAAATACAAATAGTAGAGATGCCACAAGGGAGAAGAGAGATAATACGATTTCTTTCATCCTGACAATAACAAAAGTTTCAAGCAGACAGCCATTTTCTGTACAACATATTGCCTCTTTTTCACATGCCATAAATATACGCATATTTCCCCCATAATTATAATTTTCTTGATCATTCCATATAACGTTTTTAACAAAATATATATTTATAGTTGATTATATTTAAATATATATTATTATAACAAAAAAAATGTCAACAATGATCTCGGTTTATTGCTGATTTATAGCTGTGTTAAGAGGTAAATCGAAATTTGATGTTTTGGAAATTCAAGGAAAGAATTCAAGAGGAATTGTATTATATTGCAACGCAATTCAGAAGCCTTTTCCCAGATTTACTAGGATGTCATCAACATCAAGTGGCATTCAAAGACGAAAAGATGACAAGGGAGAGATACATATGTTAGATCAGTCGAAAATAGAGTAAGAGAGACCAGTGAACGATAATATGTGTATTGAAACACTTGATGACTGTCACTGTGGCCAGGCTGTTTTGTGGAGCCTGGCTGTTAAATTCGAGTCCCATCAGAGGTGTAGACATGCCACTTTTGTAGCATTGTATAAGTGGAAAGTCTTGTCAGCAATGATATTACTCTCAGTAACATATATCGTTAAACAAAGAAAAGCGCCAAAAAAAACAACACCACAACACATCATCATTTTAAAATTCACACACATTTATTCTACCCACTTCTGGTCACCATTACTGGTTTCTGTAATGGCAGTGTCTACATCGATAAGATTACTCAGCAAAACCTATTGGCATCCCAACATCTGACGGACAGTTTGGTTATCATATATTTCCACTCAAATGTAAATATTCTATTCAGCCCATACTTTTGTTTAGTATTACTTTGAACCACTAGTGTAGATTATCAAATGACAAAGATATTCCAACCACAAAAATAACGTAAATATGAAAATTTCATGATTCCTATTCATTTATTCTCTACATATTTGGCAGAATTAAGATCTCTTCACAACAAAAATATATAGAGTTTGATTAATTTGATTTATATTACAATATTTTTGCAAACAAACTGACAGTCACTGCCCCTTGATTGCCCTTTTCAATTCAAATTAGAGCTAAATAAAAAAAAGAGTAGCTATCACTGATGCGGTCATTATAGATGAACTGTGTAACAAAAACTTGTGTGTAACAAATATATAAAAAGTGATGCCTCTCTGACAGTTCTGTGGTGATTTATGATATTGACAACTGAACATATTGCTCATTGGGCCCAAGTGCAAGTCTTGTGTTCAATATATCAGATTTCATAGCAGAAGAAAGAAATCTGTGCAGAAAACTCAAATGGGCAGAAAGAATGTGACCCATATACGTTTACTCAGCCAAACTTATATACATTCTGCAGTCTTTGGTTCCACAATTTTGTTCATTAATGTAGATTGATTGTATTATGAAGAAAGAGAATCTACTTTTATCTTCCCTCAAAGGAAATTGGTGAATGTGTGAATGTTCTTTTAAAAATTTTGCCCTTATTGTCAATTCATTAGTGAGTAAAAAAAAGGCAATTAGTAATTGATGGATATTGAATTTTTTCAGTGTACAGAAAGGCTCACCAACCAATCAAGAGACAAATGATGCTGCAATTGGCAGAAGAATGCTTTCTTTCACATGGGCACTACTTCCAAAAGAGTTTGATCAGTTTTCCAGAGCTAATGCTCGTGCTCATGCTGGTTAGTGGAATATACTTTTTATCAGGAAAATCATAACAACTGCCTTTTTTTGAGGATATATTATGAATATGAGATGTTATGATATGAATTCGTCATATTTTTCAAGTCACAGGGAATGATATGAATTTGTCATATTTTTTAAGTCATCGGGATTGAACACACAAAAGAGAAATCTATTTTCTAAATTTGTATAAATTTCTTAGTTTTGTACATGCCATTTTGTTACTTAAGAGTCAGAATTTCAGACCTCATTATCAGTTCATTTTAAGAAGCATTTTGGATGGCACAGAAAGAGGGGTAAATTTGGTTAATGTGAAAATGATAGTAACATTGATAGGAAATACATGAAAACAAATGTGAAGCTCAACAAAAAAACACTCATTTTTGTAAAGAAGAAAGTAAATCAAAGTCAGGTAACATTTGCTAAGTGAGTGACTTTAACTCCTCAAGCATTTCAATGAATTATCTGTGTCGCATGATTTTCATTAGATTTATTACCAGCTTCATTTGTTTGTATGTTTTTTTTCTGTAGATTCTCCTGTATTTTATAAGGGTATAAAGAGCAGACTTTTGCCGTCGTCCTCATATGAGGAGATATGTCTCCATTTGATTGGATTGTATCCTCTCCTGATAGAGGTGCCCTTTGCATTGGCCAAAATGGATTCAAACTCAAAGTTCCACCACATGTGGCCTCTTCCAAAAACTGCCAGGGAACTAAGAAACTGGGTTATTCCAAACTCAGCCAATCTTAGAAGCCGGTGTAGTCACTCAAAAATATGGATTTTACCACTTGTAAGTTTAATATATAAGCCAGACATATTGAAAGTTACTTATTTTATTTTTAAATGAGTAGATACATAAGGAAACCGAAAGAAATGTGCATTTATTTATTTTTTTTAACATATATTTTATGACACTATTTTTCATTATTTGCCAGTATTCATTGTTCCTTATTAAATAGCTTGTATTTTTTCAGCATGAAATACACTTAAAGTTAAGGACAACACAACCTGTCTCAGATGAGCACAGTAGCTCCTCCATATCTCACCTAGATTCCCCCGGAGCTGACCGAGATTCCCCCATACCTGACCCAGGTTCTCCATACAGCGACACACCCCTTGATGACCCTATGGAGACCATCATTGATGACACACCAACAATCCCTATAAAAGAAGAAAGAGCTTCTATCAGTGGACAAAAAAAAGATTCCCATAGAAAAACAAATAAAGTCAAGAAAAAAACCAAAGAATCTAAAAGAAAAAGGATAAGGTGCAGGAAGAAGGTGGCTGCCAGTAAACAGAGGGCACCAGGCAGATTAATACCCATCTTGCCAAGCCCATTTTCCACCCCTTGTGTCCCCATACAAGGTTAGACCTTTTCCAATTTATCAAATCATTTTCTTAAAGATATATATGAATTGTTATGAATATTATTTGTCAAAATGGAGATTGATTCCAATATTTTCTTTTTCAAAACAGGAATAGGAAGGTAAGCTTTATAAAGATTACTTTGTCACTTTATATAATGACTTATCTTGATATTTTCTTTTTGCCCTCCTCTCTATCAAATATAAACAAATCCTGGTTGTTTGTGATGGTTTGTTTGGCGCAATTCTAGAATTTTGTTTTTAATTAAGTATAAAAGCTGATGAAGTCAGTATAATCATAAATCTTTTCCTGCATGGCTGGTACAAAACGTCCTCTTAGCAAGAATATCCTCTTGATTTTCACGATATACATGTTTAAGAACATTACACTTACCGTATTTACTCGTGTATAGGACGACTCGTGTATAAGACGACCCCCCAAAATTGAGGTTATTTTGCTTGAAAAAAAAAACAATTTCTGAATATAAGATGAGTCAGTTACTCTCGAGACATCTACACTGCTACCATTCAACTGTTTGGCGGCCATTTTTAAAGTGAAATGTAAATATACTTGCATAACAAGATCTTAACAGTCTTATACTCGAGTATTTATGGTAAAACATAAATACGATGTTTGTAATTTCGAAATAACGAATATCGGACATAGCGTTTTAAATGATAAATAAAGGTATTTACCCAATATTATCACAAATTATGCTTCGCAGGTCAAGAATTTCTCCACAAATTAAAACGTAATACGATGTACGTGACGGCTTTGATCTTGGCGTCTGGGTGCCCACGAGACAAAAGTGGAGCGGCCAACATGTCAAATCGAATTTCATATCCGTAGTGGATCGATTTTAATTGCGTTTTAAATGATAAATAAAGGTATGTACTTAATATTATCACAATTATGTCGAGAATTTCGCCACGTCCTTTATCTTAGCGTCAAAACAAAGCATTTTCATTATTTATCATTTGAAACGCCATTAAGATCGATCAGTGTGTGAAAGCAGTTCTGTCAACAAGGGAAGACACGACTCAAAGCAGTGGAAACAAATGCTGCAAAACTGTGATAATTGGTATCAGTGAAATTTTATAATTTTCACACCACTGAAAGGGAAGACATCAAAGGCAGAATTGAATTGTGCGATATAATTAAATAATAAATTTAATTTTAATAGAAATAGAATTACGGCATGCATACATGATTTACGCAACACAAGATCACCATTTTGTAAGGCGGGAGAGACTCTTGTTTTTGGCGTGAAAATATGGAGAAATTCTCGACCTGCGAAGCATAATTTGTGATAATATTGGGTAAATACCTTTATTTATCATTTGAAATGCAATTAAAATCGATCTGCTATGTCTGATATTCGTTATTTCGAAAATAAGAATGTTTGTAATGAAAACTCATAGTGCCGTAATTGTTGGGCGTAAATTCTCATCCACAGGTTGTTCTCGTGTACAAGACGACCCCCCAAACATTAACTAAGGGTTTTTGTACAAAAACCTCGTCTTATACACAAGTAAATACGGTACACTGTCGAGACACATGATTCAACCTAAGGTGTTCCTCTTTTTTTAAAATAAAATATGTTTGAGATAGATATTATAGAAGCAGATTTTTTTGCATTTAGAGGGTGCCAATATCAGAGAATCACTCTCAACTGTTTCACATTAAGTCTCTAAATATGTCAGTGCTAAAGTGCAATGCTTACAATTTAAAGTAAAGTGGCCTTTGCAAAATAAATCGTGGATACGTTTTTACAAGATGAATTAATGCACAAACAAACCAGGCACTTACTGGCTGCATTAGATTTTTTTCATTTCTGTTCCAATTTTCTAATACAATTAGTGCTTTAAGTATTTGGTTTTATCTTGCATTGTTTTATTATTCTTTACATTTCTCATTTTTCCTTCAAAGTCTTGGATAGATGTCACTTCTCATTATTTAGAATTGTAATTTATGTACATTTTTAAGGATATAATCATTTCTTTTGACAAAAAGTCCAATAAGAATGGTGAAACTAACTTTTTGACAAGTAAAAGATAAGATTAAAGTTTAAAAGAATTATTAATTATTTATTACTTAGAGCCCATTGATAAATAAAATTTAATATTTTGTAGGCCAAAGAAGTTAAGACGGACGAGGGTTATTACTTGTCTAAATGACAAGAAAAGGGTGAGCTTCACCTGGATGCTGGCCCCCAAGCAGTCTGTCTACTTTGAGAAGGCTAGTGTCAAGGAACATGCTGGTTGGTTGTATTCTATTTTCCTAACCCAGCATGATACACATACTTATTTTGAATAATTAGTATGATATTATCAAAGAATTTTACACGAGGTGTCCCTTTTAAGCTGGGATTACTTTGTCAAAATATCCTATGCAGTAAGAGGGGGACATTTTCTGTCATTCTGATTCTCCATTAAACTCAAATTTCTCCTCTTACATACTTCTTAGCTTTTCAAAGGTAATATATATTGTTGTCAGCAAAGTAATCCTATCATTTTGCAATGAGGGTTATTTTTGTTTTATATTTGATGTCCCATGTTTGATACATTCTTATTTTTTTTGGTTAGGTTCTGATGTTTTCTACAAGGCTAAGAAAAGCTATGTATTTCCCACCACATCCTACAAGCAGATTTGTCTTCATTTGGAGAGATTGTTTCCAGTCCTGAAAAATGTTCCATATTCATTGGCAAAGATGGATAAACACCGGAAGTTCCATCACATATGGCCAATACCAGAGAATGCAAAACAGCTGAAAATGTGGCTCATTCCCTTCTCTGACGAATATGTCAGTCGGGGGAGAAGCTCCAAGATCTGGATTTTACCAAATGTAAGTCTCAAAGTCTTCTGAAGCCTCTTAAATTCATTTCATCAAAAGCCCTAAAATCAAAGATAATCTCTCCCATATTTGATAATAATGTTCCATCATTTATGATTATTAGCGCTATATAAATCGTTATTATTATTATTATTATTATTATTATTATTATTATTATTATTATTATTATTATTATTATTTACAGTATATAGAACGTTACATCATATATGATAAATACTGTATTCACTCGTGCATTAGACAAGGTTTTCGCACCCAAACCATTATACCCAAAGACATCGGCAAAATAGACTTGAAATCCACTGTTTCTCGAAACACCACGCACTTCCCATCCTATTGAAGTTTCCCCAGTAAATAAACTCGACCTCCGGCAAATGACTGTTGCAGTTTTGACCCATGTCACTATCGTTCCCAGTCATAATGTCATGACAATGTGAAATGGCATTTGGAAGAGTCCAAGTGATGACGTCATGGAAACACAAAGGGAGAAACATCACATGACGTCAGAAGCACCACAACGTTGTTGAGCTTCAGATCATTGCTGTCACTCCCGTGAATAAACTGACCCACTTTCACGTCTGCGCAAAATCGTAAACAATGGCGAAACGATGCTGAGATCAAGAAAAAACAAAGAAATATTTTCAAACAGGACGGACATCTTATGTTTACTTAAAGGGAACATAATTGTTTGATTGTTAGTTGCCGGAAGTCAAGTTCTACTGGAGTCATGAATTAAATTGGATGGGCAGTGCGTAATGTTCCTGGAAACAGTGGATTTCAAGTCTATTTTGACGATGTCTTTGGATATAGTTAATGTAATGTTTGGGGGGGGGGGGGGTTGTCTTATACACGAGGACTGTGGACAGTGATTTACGGCAAGAAGTATTGGCTTTATCGGCATGAAAAGTAAATAAACTTCGCTCATTCTGTCCAGATACAAAATCCCCCAATGGCGATATAATTCATATTTTTGGCTTATAATACACATAGAAATATTTTACCACGTCTCAACAGTAGTCTGCCTTCATTTAGTAAGTGTAAATTATGCAAAAGTCGGAGAAAATGTCAGTTTAACAATGCTTAAATATGCTTACACAGCACAAGGTCGCCATTCTGAAAAGCAGAAGTGACAGGGATCCATCATTGCGCAATATATTAATATTTCAATGCGAGTTAATACGTTCCGATCATTTTCACAACAAAAATAAGAGCTTCTCCCTGTGTTGTGCATTTTTACGTTAAGGTCAAGGACGTGGAGAAATTCTCAACCTGCAAAACATAATTTGTGATAATATTGGGTAAATACCTTTATTTCGAAAATGTGAAACGCTTTGTTTTTACGCTTAGGTCAAGGATGTCATGGACATTGTATTTACGTTTTGCCATAAATCATCGTCCACAGGTTGTCTTTGTGGATAAGAGCTCTTGTTGTGTAGGCATATTTACGTTTCACTTTTTAAATGGCCGCCAAACGGTTGAATGGTAGCAGTGTTGATGTCTCAAGATAAACCGACTCATCTAATATTCGGAAATTGGTCTTTTCAAGCAAAATAACATCAATTTTGGGGGGTCATCTTATACACGAGTTGTCTAATACACGAGTTAATACGGTGTTTACAGTATTTAATATGTCACACCGTATATGATAATTATTTAGAGTAATTAACATGCTACATATATGATAATTATTTGCAATATTTAACATGTCACATACATGATAATTATTTACAGTATTTAACATGTCACATCATATATGATAATTAATTACAGTATTTAAACGTGACATCAGGATTCTTATTCATATTATTATTATTATCTTTATTACGTACTCAAGGTACACATATAAATACAATTACAATGATAAAACAATACACACCATTAAAAAAACATTCAATTCATATAGTACAAAGATGTATATGTTCTTCTTTACAGCATAAAGGACCAAATAGAAATGATTTGATAGAAACTGATACAGCACCAACAGTCCCAACCAGTGTCTCAGAGACAGATAGTAGAAGTGTATTGGGAACACCCACCTCCATTGCATCATCAGCAAGCACTAGTATATCACAAGCAGATACCAGGATAGCATCAGCAGGCACTCGTTCATCATCAGCAGGCACTCGTTCATCATCAGCAGGCACTCGTTCATCATCAGCAGGCACTCGTTCATCATCAGCAGGCACTCGTTCATCATCAGCAGGCACTCGTTCATCATCAGCAGGCACTCGTTCATCATCAGCAGGCACTCGTTCATCATCAGCAGGCACTCATTCATCAACAGTTACTAGTTTATCGTCGTCATCCACCACGCTTACTCCATCATCAAGTACTTCCAGATTTGCTTCTATCCTGCCACATCCAGCCTCTGAACCAGCCATTCCAATCACAAGTAAGAATTTGGTTTGAAACTCAAAATCTTGAGACAAGAACTTCTGATAATCTCAGAGTACCGGTACATTAAAATTTAAAGAATGGAAAATTTTCATAATGTTAACAGTTCATAATGGTAATAATTCAATTATTTGTATCATTAAGAGGTCTTTTTTTCTTCTTTTTTCCTATCAGGCAAAGACAGGTAGGTTTTGTTACAGCACAAATAAGTTATTCAAGGCAGTGGTCTGACTGGTGCTGAGCCTGTGCGGTGAGGGAGGAAGATGATACTCAGAAAATATTCAGTTTACCAATTTTGTCAGTAATAAATAATATATATTGTCAGTAAAAAAAATACATATATATATGTGTGTATATATATATATTTATATATATATATATATATATAATCTATGGATAAGAAAGTATCATGAAATCATTATCAGTTTATGCATGTTATTTTTTTAGGTCAAGGCATTTTAAACATTGGTTTAAACCGCGTACAAAAAACGTCAAATTAAGAATATTGGCCTTTACATGGATGCTTCTTCCAAAACCTTTCCATCATCTAGACAGAACTGATGCCCGCGCTCATATTGGTGAGGAATCTGGCTTACAATATAGATTAAATTTGAAGAATATGATACAGGCTACTTTCAACCTCGGGGCCACTTAGACGATTTGGTTTTTCTTGTATTTTAATCACATCGCATATTCTAGGTAGGCTTTGTGATTGGTAGATGATTTGTACAAAATTATTATATAGAAGACTTTAAGGAAAACAGAGAAGCACTAAGTGTATGATACAAACAAAAGTTAAGTTCTGCGTAAATATGATGCATTATGTGATGCATAATGTCCTTGGATGTTTTCAGAATCTACTTTCTTCTACAAGGAGAAGAAGAGTTACATGGCTGCCTCCACACCTTTTGCTGAGATAAGTAAGAAACTGGTGGAGCTATTTCCCCCTCTGAAAAATATACCATACAAACTGGCAAAACTGGACACAAGATATAAGTTTCATCACATATGGCCAATTCCATTATCTGCAAGAGGCCTGAAAACTTGGACTATACCCAACCCAACAGAATCAAATACCAGTGGCATCCGCTCAAGAATTTGGATTATGCCAATGGTATGCAAAACTACATTTTCTATCGGAAATAAATTTCATTTTCAACATTTTTTGCTAGAACTGGTTTTATTATTGGAATTACCATTTCAATGTGATGACATATTTTTCCCTCCTCTCAACGAAAGGTTTATAGCAATTTCTTTTAAATAAATCTTCTAGCAAAATGTCAAGATAGAAATAATAAAGTGATTTCAAATCATAGAATAATCCTTTTAGAATAAGAAAAACTATAAATGATATGATTTGTTTCTCATAAACTTGATTCTCACAAACCCTTATGTTAAGGAGGATATATTTAGAGCTGCAATACACTGTAACTTAATCTGCTCTCATGGGATGACATGATTTACATAATGGGGTACTATTGGAGCATTTGTCACAGATTATTCCCTAGTGTTTTATGTGCTGCTCTGCTTCTGTCGACCTTATCATGGAACCATTATAGAAAGCAAACTGTGGTGAGGATAACCATCATGATCATCCATACAGGACTCTCCCCCCTCATGGCCATTCTTTTTCATGACCAAGCATACAATTGTACATGTTTATTTGTCCTTTCTGTCTACCCATAAATCATTGCCAGAGACTATTAGGTTGAGCCTTAATTTTCAGACAGGATATTCATCATAGCAAGGGTTAAAACAGTATGTGTTGGTTTTATGGTGTGTCCGTTTTTCAGGAATACAACACTTTATTTAATCTTTGCCATATTTATAGCTCAAGTCCATTTACAATCTTTGTTTACTGGTATGAATCTAATCTGAGTTTATCCATCAGTTTTTATCAAGCAACCTTGAAAGACAAGCTCTTCATATTAAAGCATCCCTTTGATAGGTGTTTGGTATGAAAGGATTTTTTATTTGAACTTGTCATGGGGTCTTTATGCTGTATATTCAGTATCATGGAATTGACTTTATATTGATTTTATGCAAAGGTACAGAATGAATGTTTTTGTCCCCCACATTCTTTGCAAGTGCGTCCGTGCGTGCTTCTGTGGTAAATTACTTGTGTGCATGATACAGCCACAACGGCTTGACATTTGCCTTAAATATTGCACACATGGACTCCTGAGGACCATCCTCTTATCTGATTAGATAATCGTTGTGATTGGTCAATTTCTGTTGCCATGATAACCTAATCTAATTAGGTTATGTCTGTGATTGGTTGATTTTTGTTGCCATGGCGACCATCAAGGTAAATGACTTGTTTGCATGATACAGCCACAACCATTTTATGTTTGCACACATGCAATCCTGGGGATCTTCCCCTTATCTGATTAGATAATGCCTGTGATTAGCCAAGTTATGTTGCAGACTTGGAGTCATTGCTCTTGTTTTTTGTTTTTTGCAGCAAGAGTTTCAAGAAAGAATATATGCATCACCAACCTACTCAGTTATCACAACTGTCACTACCAATTCTGTGCCAAAATTGATCATTAGTTCCCTGCCAAATGCCAACACCACGACTGTGCAGACAGCCACCACTGGTTCTCTGACGACAGCCACCACTGGTTCTCTGACGACAGCCACCACTGGTTCTCTGGCTACAGCCACCACTGGTTCTCTGACGACAGCTACCACTGGTTCTCTGACGACAGCCACCACTGGTTCTCTGACGACAGCCACCACTGGTTCTCTGGCTACAGCCACCACTGGTTCTCTGACGACAGCTACCACTGGTTCTCTGACGACAGCCACCACTGGTTCTCTGACGACAGCCACCACTGGTTCTCTGGCTACAGCCACCACAGGTTCTGTGATGACAGCCACCACTGGTTCTGTGACGACAGCCACCACTGGTTCTGTGACGACAGCCACCACTGGTTCTCTGACGACAGCCACCACTGGTTCTGTGACGACAGCCACCACAGGTTCTGTGACGACAGCCACCACTGGTTCTGTGACGACAGCCACCACAGGTTCTGTGACAACAGCCACCACTGGTTCTGTGATGACAGCCACCACAGGTTCTGTGACAACAGCCACCACTGGTTCTGTGACGACAGCCACCACAGGTTCTGTGACGACAACCACCACAGGTTCTGTGACAACAGCCACCACTGGTTCTGTGATGACAGCCACCACCGGTTCTCTGGCGACAGTGATGATAGCCACCACTGGTTCCCTGTCGACAGCCATCAATCATTCTCTGAAGACAGCCACCACTGGTTCTCTGAAAGTGACCACCACTGGTTCTCTGACAACAACCATGACCAGTTGTCTGCAAACAGCCACTTCTAAAGAACTACAAATTGCTCCAGTCACAAAACCACAACCACCAGAGAATAAAGAGCTCAAAACTTTCAGAAGAATAGCTAAAAGATCACCTTTATCTGACGCTGGTAAGTTTGTGTCTTTCTTGAATTTGTACAAAAAGAAATAAAATTAGAAATTCTGTTATTCCTTTATGGCTGATTATTATTAAAGCTTTCATGAAATCACAGAAAATGGCACAGAAATTTATGTATGGGTAATACAATTACAAATAACATTTGATCACAAAGTTTGGGCTATAAACATCTTTATTTTGTAAGGAAATAGTGCTTGAAAATCATATTTCGTGGTCCAAGCTCTAAGGCACAGTCTGCATAGCTGATGATCTCCTATATGACAGGAAGCTCTGGGAAATTAGATTACATTGCTGAATCACCATTATTTCTTGACATGTGTGTGTCTGTAACATCAACATGATATTGAGAAGATAAGTCTCTCCTGTCTGTTAGGGTTAACAGATGATATTGAGAAGATAAGTCTCTCCTGTCTGTTAGGGTTAATAGATGATTTTGAGCCGATCAGTCTCTCCTGTCTGTTAGGGTTAACAGATGATATTGAGCCGATCAGTCTCTCCTGTCTGTTCGGATTAACAGATGATATTGAGCAGATCAGTCTCTCCTGTCTGTTAGGGTTAACAGATGATATTGAGCAGATCAGTCTCTCCTGTCTGTTAGGGTTAACAGATGATATTGAGCTGATCAGTCTCTCCTGTCTGTTCGGATTAACAGATGATATTGAGCAGATCAGTCTCTCCTGTCTGTCAGGGTTAACAGATGATATTGAGCCGATCAGTCTCTCCTGTCTGTTAGGGTTAACAGATGATATTGAGCCGATCTGTCTCTCCTGTCTGTTAGGGTTAACAGATGATATTGAGCCGATCAGTCTCTCCTGTCTGTCAGGGTTAACAGATGATATTGAGCCGATCTGTCTCTCCTGTCTGTTAGGGTTAACAGATGATATTGAGAAGATCAGTCTCTCCTGTCTGTTCGGATTAACAGATGATGGAACAGGTATACTATCCTCCTACACTTTTCTGGTCGTATCAGAAAAGAGACAAGTATTAAAACATTCTAAAATTGACATATTAACATATGATGAGAGACAAGTATTAAAACATTCCAAAATTGTAGTATTAACATATTTGAAGACAAAATTACATAAACTCGCTTCGCGCATAAGATTGTAAGGAAAGTGTAGGAGTATAGTAAACTCATGCCCAGATGATATTGAGCCGATCAGTCTCTCCTGTCTGTTAGAGTTAATAGATGATATTGAGCCGATCAGTCTCTCCCGTCTGTTAGAGTTAACAGATGATATTGAGCAGATCAGTCTCTCCTGTCTGTTAGGGTTAACAGATGATATTGAGCAGATCAGTCTCTCCTGTCTGTTAGGGTTAACAGATGATATTGAGAAGATCAGTCTCTCATATACGCTGGCTATCTATTTAATTCTACATTCTTGAGATGGCTTTTAGTTCTTCAATTAATACCCTAGCTTTTCTGTCTTGGAGTCTTGATTGAAATGACCAGAACCATACAGATCTGAAGAATGTGATTGCGGTGGGTTAATAAATGGTTTAAAAACGTTTCTTTTCTTTCTTTTTTTGTGAACAGATGGAGAAAGGTAAGTTTTGACAGATTATCTTCTATTAGATATCTGGGATAGCTAACACTTTCTCCTCTCCTATCTTTGCTTTTGTGAGGTATATATTTATCCTGTTTTACTTTCTGAAGTATTGTATACTAAAGATCTGCATACTTGTTGTTCTTTGTGAAAACTCACTTTATACTTTTCCCTATCAAATCACAAAATCTGAGAAGTAATTCATAGTGGACTTTGCCACATGTACAAAATTACTTCAATTTAAAATTTGATGAAATTATTAAAATGATTTATATGTACATTAGAAAAACGTAGATATTTTATTTGCCAATTATTTGGATGTGTTATATCACAGGTAAAAATGTAGAGAAAAGGCCAAGTTTAATGGATATTCCTTAAAATTAACATAATGCCATAATTAACATTATGTATGGCAATATTTAAAAGAATGTTTAAATTAAGATTGAATATTGTTGGCCTGGTAATAAGCAACTTTAACTTCCCTTACATTTGTGTGAAATACTTTGAAATATATTGCATTTGAAATATCTTTTTGAAATATTATGTTTAAATTGAAATATTAGTTGAAAATAATAATGGATATTGTTTAATTTTCATTTTTTTAGATGCAGTAAGAGATTTATAACCCTTAGATGGAAGCTTCTCCCAAAACCATTCAAACAATTTGACCGAAGACATGCACGCTTTTATGCTGGTTAGTATTAGCCTTGATATCTTTAGGGTAGGATATTTTTTTCATCAGATGGCTATGACATGGGTTGCATTGTAAATTTAAAGCTATGATGCACAATGAACAGTTGGTAAAAAGAATTGCTGATTGAGTGAATAATGTTAAAATATTACATCGTCAATGTAATTGTACTTGGTGCAATTGTGTCAAATATTAATCAGAATAATTGATCTCAAGATCTAACTAAGATTGTTCAGTGCAAAACATCGTCCATATTAATTTTAAATTGGAAAATTGTGACATTGGAAAATTGAAAAAAAAATTTTTTTTAATTTTACCAATTTAAAAAAAAATCCTTTTGTAAACAGTTTGTAAACTGCAATTTGATTTACTTGCAGGATCTTCTATTTATTACAAGGAGAAGGTCCTGAAGTGTGACGGCAGCACACCATATAATGAGCTCTGTCTACAGATGATTACATTGTTCCCCACATTGAGAAATCGACCATTCATATTGGCAAAGATGGATCTCAATAATACCTTCCACCACATTTTCCCGATTCCACCAACTGCAAGGGAATTGAGAAACTGGAAAATGCCATCCACAACAAAATCCATCAGCCAAGGCAAACGTTCTAGAATTTGGATTTTGCAAAAGGTTAGTGTTGGTTCAAGGTAAAGTATATTTATTGTAGAGAAAATGAAAGCAGTTTAAAGAAACAAGTCACAGGAAATATTGTTAATCAATACCCAGACTATGTCCTGTCATGATGCACTAATACCCAGACTATGCCCTGTCATAATGCACTAACACCTAGACTATGTGTTCTCATGGTACACTAATACCTAGACTATGTCTTCCCATGGTACACTAATACCCAGACTATGTCCTGTCATGGTACACTAATACCTGCCTGTCATGATGCACTAATACCCAGACTATGTCCTGTCATGGTGCACTATTACCCAGACTATTCCTGTCATGATGCATTAATACCCAGACTATGTCCTGTCATGGTGCACTATTACCCAGACTATGTCCTGTCATGGTACACTAATACCCAGACTATGTCCTGTCATGATGCACTAATACCCAGACTATGTCCTGTCATGATGCACTATTACCCAGACTATGTCCTGTCATGATGCATTAATACCCAGTCTATGTCCTGTCATGGTGCACTAATACCCAGACTATGTCCTGTCATGATGCACTAATACCCAGACTATGTCCTGTCATGGTGCACTAATACCCAGACTATGTCCTGTCATGATGCACTAATACCCAGACTATGTCCTGTCATGATGCACTAATACCCAGACTATGTCATGTCATGGTGCACTAATACCCAGACTATGTCCTGTCATGATGCACTAATACCCAGACTATGTCCTGTCATGATGCACTAATACCCAGACTATGTCCTGTCATGGTGCACTAATACCCAGACTATGTCCTGTCATGATGCATTAATACCCAGACTATGTCCTGTCATGGTGCACTATTACCCAGACTATGTCCTGTCATGGTACACTAATACCCAGACTATGTCCTGTCATGATGCACTAATACCCAGACTATGTCCTGTCATGGTGCACTAATACCCAGACTATGTCCTGTCATGATGCACTAATACCCAGACTATGTCCTGTCATGGTGCACTAATACCCAGACTATGTCCTGTCATGATGCACTAATACCCAGACTATGTCCTGTCATGATGCACTAATACCCAGACTATGTCCTGTCATGGTGCACTAATACCCAGACTATGTCCTGTCATGATGCACTAATACCCAGACTATGTCCTGTCATGGTGCACTAATACCCAGACTATGTCCTGTCATGATGCACTAATACCCAGACTATGTCCTGTCATGGTGCACTAATACCCAGACTATGTCCTGTCATGGTGCACTAATACCCAGACTATGTCCTGTCATGGTGCACTAATACCCAGACTATGTCCTGTCATGATGCACTAATACCCAGACTATGTCCTGTCATGGTGCACTAATACCCAGACTATGTCCTGTCATGATGCATTAATACCCAGACTATGTCCTGTCATGATGCACTAATACCCAGACTATGTCCTGTCATGATGCATTAATACCCAGTCTATGTCCTGTCATGGTGCACTAATACCCAGACTATGTCCTGTCATGATGCACTAATACCCAGACTATGTCCTGTCATGATGCACTAATACCCAGACTATGTCCTGTCATGGTGCACTAATACCCAGACTATATCCTGTCATGATGCACTAATACCCAGACTATGTCCTGTCATGATGCACTAATACCCAGACTATGTCCTGTCATGGTGCACTAATACCCAGACTATGTCCTGTCATGGTGCACTAATACCCAGACTATGTCCTGTCATGATGCATTAATACCCAGTCTATGTCCTGTCATGGTACACCAATACCCAGACTATGTCCTGTCATAGTACACTAATACCTAGAGTATGTTTATATTATGAGTATATTATAATGATGATGATGATAAATATATAATCTATTGCATATTTTGACAATTTGAATCAAACTTCTTAACAGGAAGATGATAGACTTTATACTCCAAGGCCCCTTGCAGCGATTCAATGTAAGCCTATACCTGATCCAAAAGTAAACAGCAGTCAACTGTCAACAGCTACCACCAGTGCACAGCAAGCGACTTCCACCAGTCACCTGCATCATGCCACCCAAATAAATCATCTTACTGGTCAACTGCCAGCACCAAAAACAGCCGCCTCAAGTGTGCTAACAAATACTACAAGTGATCTACAAACAGCTACCAGTCACCAACAAACAGCAGTTACCAGTCACCATCAAAGAGCCACTACCAGTCATCAACAAACAGGCACTACCAGTCACCAACAAACAGCCAAAACAAGTCTCCAGCAAACAGCCAAATCCAGTAAAATACAAATAGCCACTACCAGTAGACTATCAGCAGCCATTCAAGTACAAAAAGCCACCGCCAGTCAACCATCAAAAGCAATCCCCTTTCAAGTACAGAAAGCCACTACCAGTCAACCATCAAAAACAATCCCCAGTCAATTACAAAAAGCCACTGCCAGTCAACCATCAAAACCAATCCCCATTCAAGTACAGAAAGCCACTACCAGTCAACCATCAAAAACAATCCCCATTCAAGTACAGAAAGCCACTACCAGTCAACCATCAAAAACAATCCCCATTCAAGTACAGAAAGCCACTACCAGTCAACCATCAAAAACAATCCCCATTCAAGTACAGAAAGCCACTACCAGTCAACCATCAAAAACAATCCCCTGTCAAGTTCAATTAGCCACCACCATTCTACCACCTAAAGCAATCCCCATTCAAGTACAAAAAGCCATCACCAGTCAGCCACAAAAAACAATCCTAAATCAAGTACAATTAGCCACCTCCATTCTACTACCAAAAGCAAACCCCACTCAAGTACAAAAAGCCATCACCAGTCAGCCACAAAAAACAATCCCAAATCAAGGACAATTAGCCACCTCCATTCTACTACCAAAAGCAAACCCCATTCAAGTACAAAAAGCCATCACCAGTCAGCCACCAAAAATAAACCCCAATCAAGAACAAAAAGCCACTTCCAGCCAAATATCCAAACCAATCTCTAGTCAAGTACAAAAAGCCAGCACTCGTCAATTATCCAAACGATCCACAACAACCAATCAACTATTACCAGCCACTGCAACGCAACAGGTCATTCTTCTCAGCAAACCAGACACAAAACAGCTTGCTAGCATCAGTTCATTGGGAGTCCTTGATAAACCAAAGAACACAGTCCTTAAAAGACATTTGCAAACAGCTCCCATCAGTAAAAAGTTGCAAACAACTGCTTCGAAAATTGGAGTAACTGTGGAGTGTGCATCTAAAGAAACATTAAATGTTCTCCTTGAGTCAGGTAAGAATTTCTTTTCTACTTTTTTCTTTATCCATCATGGCCACCATCAATTTATTGTATCCTTTTCTACACAGGACATTACCTAATTTTCAATTTGATTCGTTATTAGTATTCAAAATTTCCATTTGAATTATAGAGAAATGTCTGTCTCTGATTTATGATACCCTACTTACAATTATTTTAGAAATAATTATAAGAATACCTGATAACCTCATAAAACATTGTAAATCTTAAGGATAAGAGATCCAAGTAAATGAAATCTGCCATTGTTTATGTGTTGTTATTCAAAAATGATTTTTATAAAATTTCTGGGCTTTTTTTTCATTTCTTAACAGGAAAAGAAAGGTAAGCATTATGTAAAATTTCATGTAACACCAGATTACTAACTCTTGTTTGTGCCTTTTGCTATATTTAGTTTGTCAATGGCCAAACATTTGTGATTTCATTCTGTATCAGAAAGTCATAATGACAAACAGAAATAATTAACTATTTTATAAGGATTTAGACGTAATGAGTCTCATTTCTCTATGTGAGTACCGCATTAACTCTGAATAATTATTTTGGTGTTAACACACTGTCACAGGTTTCTCACTTCCTTTTATAAAGAGGTTGTTGACGAGATTGCCACAGTAAAACATGCACATGTCCACCATTTTCTACTAAATCATTCATAAAATGAGGGTTTTCAAGGACATTTTCCTTGTATGATATAAATATATACACCCCAAACTGTGTGATCAAATGTTATTACCCATCATATTTCCCTGACATATATCTGTGCCATTTGAAAGTAGATGAATCTTTTGCTAAAATCCAAATCATCCATTGGTCGCTTTTTCAACAAACTTTGTTTAGCTGACAGTCTTCTAGTGCAAACACCTGCTTATTATACGTTTGCTAACAATGAGGCACCTTCAGATTGGGACAATGGAGTGATTTGGCTTACAGAGGCATGTTTGTCTCTTAATGTTTGTCTATTGGCACTGGCCTAATACCCTGACAAACCACAATAGAGGCCACATGTTTGTATACATGTGACCACCTGGTGGTGAAAAGAGTACAGCCAGTACTTGGCACTTTCAGCGAAACACAATAACCATGGTTGATGTATTTTGGTTGATTTCAGTGAGATAACTTGCATGTATCATAATTTTGTGGCTACATATCATTTAAACATACCCCAAACCTCTGTAAAATTGCCCATGACCTCTGGGTTTTCATGAATGCTTTTATCATTCATTCAAAGAAAAACTGGGCTAAACTTTCTTCTTGTATTAAATAGAATTAAAACCAGGCCAGTTTTAATGGAAAATGTCCAAAAATTTTGCATAAAAAAGTAACTTGAAGGTGAATTGAAATTGAAGTGGTATTTCTTTTCTATATTGTGTAAGTCATTATTTCCTTGCAGTTCTTCACCAAAAAAAAGCAGTTCGCCCTCACAAAAATGCAGTTCACCACCAGAAAAATGCAGTCCACCACCAAAAAGACGCAAGTTAAGTGATTCAGCCCAAGACAGGAGAATTCTGTGTTTTACATGGACACTTCTCCCCAAGCCTTTTGAACGCTTTTCCAGATCGGATGCTCGAGCCCATGCTGGTCAGTACTTTGTCTATATAAGAGCCTGACCCTCATAGAGAGCTCTATATCTTTATGATTGGTTTATATTCTCTCATTAAACTCAAAGGTATTGCTCATTGAGAAAATATTTGATTAAGATATCTCTAACTCATGCATGACTATTCATCATATTATATCATATTTATTATACACCAGAGAGCTCAAAGCAAAACACAAACAGTTGAATTGAATTCATAACGGTAACAATGGTTGATTCGTTATTATTATGTCACATTTTTCATTTCTTATTTTACCAAATACTCCTAAATTCTTCTTGCAGGATCTGTTGTTTACTACACAGAAAAGAAAAGCATCTGTAAAGCCGGTACGCCTTATAACCAGGTCTGTCTGCAGCTGGTGGGCTTGTATCCATCTCTGAGAAATCAACCGTTCATATTGGCAAAGATGGACTCGAAGTATAAATTCCATCATATTTTCCCAATCCCAGCCACTGCAAAGGGATTGAAAGACTGGGTAATACCATCTTCTGCAAAATCTGACAGCACAGGCAAACGATCTAAAATTTGGATTTTGCCAAAGGTTGGTTGTTAAATTGGTGCATTTAAATCTAGATTTTATAAGAAATTTACAGAGATAAACTCTACAGAGGTAAATTGCAACCTCAGATCAAGTCTAGGCTATATATAAGCACTCCCAGTGAGACTGTATAATCCTCCAGGTGAGAATAGCGACCAATATTGACCAATTGACTATCATACAACTGTTCATGATTTTGACAAGTGGTTCCTATTTGGTCAGTCCCATGCACACCTTTATATCTTAGATGGATTGGTCAAATGTTCGACTCATACTGTCCATATATGTGCAATAGTAAGATTGAGCGGCCAGAACTTGACCAATAAGAAGAAAGGTTTGTCAGAATCACTCTGTAGATTCTGACAAATCACAGCCATGCTTTCAGTGGCCCCTACCAGACCCTCATTTTCACTCATGTTTGTTTTGCCTTTAGTGCTAGATGTTCGAGGTTTCAACATGATTAAACTGTAATTCGATGGAGCATACACATATTATCGGTCCATGGCGGGCATTCTTTTGGCACATAGTTTCTCTTTACACCAGCAGATGGTGCTTTTTTATGAGAAATGATTTGTGAGTGTGTGGTAGAGTACGAAGATTTCCATATTCTGCACAAACTTATGCGAGCTTGATTTTTCTAAATCAGCACTTGTTGATTTGGGTCAGGGACACGACTAAGGCTACAGCCAGTCCAAGATAAGGACATCTGCAGCAAGCACAGTGCCAATGAGACAAATTACTCATATGCTCTGGAGTTTGACCTCTCATTTGTCTGGACTGTAATCCTTCGATATTCCAGATTTCAAAACATGAATAATTATAAGTAAATTGGGCAATGATTAATTCAGACCAACATCAGCAAAAGTGATATGATTGACATCCACAAAATGACAGCAATACAATACTCAGGGTCAAACAATTCCATGGTTAATCAGTAACTCTCAAAATTAATAAAGTTATTAATGAATATGCATTGTACAGCAAGGTAGAAACATATCTGTGATACTCACAGTAACGATATCCCAGAAATATAAATATCACTTCAATAATTAATTTCTGCAATTCCATTTATATGACTAACGTTTCATTCAGGAAGGGAGGGTAGTTGGAATCCATTCATCTGGAACAACTGTCAAACCTATTTACGGGTCCCCTCTTCCTGGCGCATCCCGCATAGATACAACACCAGATGTCAGCACTCCTAAACCAGGTAACCAGCAAGAGCCTGGCACCTCTACAGAGGCACCCTTGGCACGAACAATGAACAATCCTAAACCAGGTAACCAGCAGGAGCCTGGCACCTCTACAGAGTCACCCTCGACACGAACAATGAGCAATCCTAAACCAGGTAACCAGCAGGAGCCTGGCATCTCTACAGAGGCACCCTCGACACGAACAATGAGCAATCCTAAACCAGGTAACCAGCAGGAGCCTGGCATCTCTACAGAGTCGCCCTCGACACAAACAATGAGCAATCCTAAACCAGGTAACCAGCAGGAGCCTGGCACCTCTACAGAGTCGCCCTCGGCACGAACAATGAGCAATCCTAAACCAGGTAACCAGCAGGAGCCTGGCACCTCTACAGAGTCGCCCTCGGCACGAACAATGAGCAATCCTAAACCAGGTAACCAGCAGGAGCCTGGCACCTCTACAGAGTCACCCTCGACACGAACAATGAACAATCCTAAACCAGGTAACCAGCAGGAGCCTGGCACCTCTACAGAGTCACCCTCGGCACGAACAATGAGCAATCCTAAACCAGGTAACTAGCAAGTATTTGTCTCATTCATGATTCACCTCTCTGTATGCCATTCTGACAAACACAAATATATATACCTTAAAACTACCGAAAGTTACCATATAGATTAACATTTTTATTTTTTGACTTTAAGTTTCAAATTCTTTTTTTAGACATGCTTGAATATCTCGTATAATATCATATATGTCTAATTTCAATCAAATCTGTACAAAGGACAAGACAGCAGTTTTTTTTTAATTAACATGCAATGTGATATATTTAATTTCATCATTAACAGAGAATGAAGGGTAAGTCATGCAGTAGCTTGCATGCATGGTGTTGCTTGTAGTTCTCTTGCTGTCTATTCTTTGAAATATTCCACACTTCCTGTACCCTGTCCTGTGTTGGATAGCTTTTCGGGTCCTATCACATCACTTATATTAAAAATGTTACACATGAAATATTATTTTCTTATGATAAATCTATCCTATGTAGTTATATTCATTGGGGTATAAAGTACCATTAGAATATAATTTGCTTGCTGTACATTGTAAGCTGTTTTATGTCCAAACATTGAAAACTTTCATTATATTTTAACACCTCTTTAATTTAGAAATTTAAGATTTTCACCACATATGTACCTCATGAAAGCTAGTACCGTAGTTGTTATTTTCAAACACCATTTGTCCTATTTTTCAAGCTAGACAAGTTAGTCTTCAAATTGTCACCAAAAACGTTTCCTCACAATTTAACCTCTATCTGAGTTACAGGCTCAACATATTTAACATACAAGGACATCATGGAGGAAACAATTGATATTCTCCATCATAAACTTGAACTATTTTTCAAGGTCATGGGTAACATAGCTTAAAAACATTTAAAAAAAAACCTATTCATCCATTTCAGGCTGACTTTTTATACACAAGCACCTTCGCTTGGTTTTCAAGATCACAGACTTTTATTGCAATCAATTTAGCTTGAAATGAAAATGAATTTAAGCACTATTCAACTTTTAGTAGTAAAAAAATAAATAAGCTAAAAAATAATAATAATAATATCATCAATATTGTCTTAATTTTCACCATGTTTCATTCAATATGCTACATTCGAACTAGTCAAGCTAGTAAATTAATATGTTCCCCAGGTCTGACCCTTGACCTCAGAGCAAAATCTCTTGTCATGGATGTAAGGAGTAATTCTAATTTCTTTCTTTAGAGGAAATGCTTCTTTGTGTTGCAAGATAGATTCGATAGAATGCATACCAGGAAGGAAATGTCCGCTCTATTGAAAATACTCCATGAATTAGAATTGTTCACAAAGTGATTGCTGTCTCCATTTAAGACATGTGAAATGGTACCATACTATTGTTAAATAGAACAACTTCTAATGTAATAGATTATTAAAGCATAATTAGATAATTAAAGCATAAACATTGACGTTAAATACTATGTCTAATTGCCACAAGATTACAACACAAAATGTCTTGAATCAAAATATTTAAGAATTTCCTTCTTTTTGAACAGGTTCACTGAGACTGAAAAAACAACTGACCAGGCTAACCAGGCAGACTCAATTGTGACAGTCAAACAAGAAATTATATCTGAAGCATCCAATATTATCTCAGATTTAAAATGCAAACAAGAATTATCTAACACTTAAAAAATGATAAAAAGTTTCTTGTTTCTCTTCAATTTTGTTGTAAATGTATGTTCAATATTTTTGATCAAAAGTATGATAGAGATAAAGAAGAAACAAGATGATGTTTGGCCTTATATTATGCAGCCATTGAATGCCATCTAATAGAGGAATTGCCGGTATTATCAGTATTTATGTTTACAGGGATAGCCTGATGTGAAACCGTGCAAAGAGGACATGTAACAGATCTTGACTTAGAAGTAAACTATTGCAACTGGAATGTGATTTATTTTTGGTGAACTGTAGTTTAAATTTCAGATGTCCCTCATACATGTCATTTTTTTATGAGAGTAAATTTATAACCAAAATATTGAAATGTTTAAAGGTAACATGGACCATAATCTATTGTCTAGATTTTAATTGTGGAACATTCTAAACAATTTTACTGAAAATAAATTGCAGTTCACAATAATTGTTTGTTTTGTAAGTTCTGACATAAGGGAATACTGATAATTGAGATACTCAACTGTGAGACTGAACTTAACAGGCAACAGCTCACAGTTCAGAAACTAGGTCATTAGGTCAGATACCAACCAATGCTATCTCGAAGTCTCAGAATCTAGCAAATGCAGTGCAATTTATATATTAGAAAAGTATCTGAGTGTAACCATGCCTGCTGTTATTGTTGACACCATAAACCTAGCCACATTTTAACAGTGTCTCATATGATAAAACTTTCTTGTTGCCTTTGATAATATGTCTCTACAACAGTAATTACCATATATCTTTAAAAGTGATAATTATATATAATCACAAAGCAGTTCCCCTGGTGGAGATCTGAATAATCACACAAATTTTAATTTCAAAACCAATTTTATAAATGTATAAAATATTAACACATTTGGTCAATGAAGGTTCATTTAAAGAAAAAAATGTGATATGCTTAAATATATCACTGGTGATATTAATAGGATGTCTTGGTGACAGACAACTCTACTGCAGAAATTTGGTGGTTTATATTTTTGATATAATGAAAGTTCCTGTCTGAAATGGAGAACATTATTTGCATGATATTGTGTCCAGATTATGAGATATTTTGTTTTAAATTATAATTTATTGTTTTCCTAAGTTTTGTATTTTTATTTTAGATTTGAGAATAAAGTCATTAATTTAGGGGAAGGGTTCATTTCTAAAAAGATTTCGGGACCCATTTTTTATGTGATTATAAATTGGAAATTCTTGATTTTTTTGTGAGTTGATTTAATGTTTTCATATGATAGGTATTGATTTTCAATTACATATGTACTTGACTTTATTTGAGAAATCAATTTAAAACGGTAATAGGAAAGATGCTGTGGGTTAAAACAAATACAGATTTAATTAAAGCATTCATGAAACCTGGAAGGTTCCAGGCAATTTTACAGTGGTTTAAGGTATCTGAAAACAATATATGATCTTAAAATTGACATGCATACAGGCTATCTGTCTGAAATCCACTAAAGAACATCTGCTCTGAGAATTATGATTTTTTGTGACCACCAAGTACTGCCAGTACCAAACAGGAAGTGTGTTGTGTGACCTTGACCTTTGAACTGTCAGGGGGCTCCGTAAGTCACAGGAGGTGTTGTTTACCAATTGTCAAAATTGGAGCAACACATTTTTGGCCAATTTTTCCACTATTTAGAGAATGAATTGGAAGATAACACTTATCATGATGATAGTGCCTTTTCTTGGCTTTCTTTTGGTGGTAAAATTATTAAAAATGGATGAATATTTATGAAGTTATAAATGAATAAAAATAATTATTTTTTATATTATATATGTTTGCAAAAAAAAGTTTAAAAAAATTCTATACAGCCCAGCTTTTAAGGTGGAATCGATGCAGCCTTTGATGTCTTCCCATTCAGTGGTGTGAAAAACCCCAAATTTCACCAAAGAGGGTCAAATCATAAATATTACTGATACCAATTATCAGCATTCACAGTTTTGCCATTCAAAGTCCTTGTGATTTTAGGCCAAACCAGTGATCAAAGGGTTTAGTGTCACTTTTTCCATATCACAGCCTTTAAGTTAAGGGGGATTCCATGCAGCCTTTGAGTCATGTCTTCCCTTTTTGACAGAAAGGTTTTTCACATGCATAAGATACTTTTCAAATAAATAGTATACTTTTCCCATAAATGATATATCTTTCACAACCATAAGATATTTGTCACAACCATAAAATATTTTTCACAACCATGAGTTATTTCATTGATTCAAATGATATTAAAATAATCTTATGTTTTTCTGAAGTATACTCCTGGCAATTAATTGTACAAAACATCTCCACCCTGTTTCCCAATCTGGGCAGGTGCACAACTGGTAACTCATTAGATGTTTACACAAGATCACAGACCAGCTAAACAAAGCTTGTTGACAAAGTGTTCAATTGCTGGTGTAGGTTTCAGCAGACAACTGATCAACTTTCAAGTGCCACAGAAAGTTGTTAACAGGGAATATTTTGGGTACTAATACATAAAAGCACTGTTTAGGGTATAAACATTCATGTTATGTAAAGAAAATGTGTCTGAAAGTCAGGTTTCATGAATGCTTTAAGTGATAAAAAGTTTGAGTTGAATATTTTCATTAAACTTTTAACATCTCAATATGCATTCACAGTTGCTATTTTTGATTTGTATTTATTATTACATGTAAATAAAGATTTTATCAATTGTTTTTGCAAATGTCATTGGTTATATATACAATGTCTTTCAATGTCCATGTCTAAATGCACAGCACAGCACAGTAGCCATACACAGGGTGAAGAAATCCCCTGAATATCACTTAATCCATATGGGTATATTGGAGAGATCTAGTATATTTTTTACCTTTTACTTGACACAAGAGACACCTGGTAAATGACAAATTTTGAAACTCAAGCAGTGAGAATTGGACTGGTCAGTTTGCAAGACAATATTATTCAATGCAGAGAATTTTGACCTAGGATTTCAACTACTGCTTGAGAAAAGTTCTGGAATTTACTATTTTTTTGGTATACATTTTATAGAGACTTTATCTGGTGCAAACTTTGAGTGCTTAGTTTCAGCATAAATTATCAGTGACTGAACTTTCCAAATTCATTCAGGCTTCAACCAGAAATTAATGCAATATTAAGTTGACATAAGGCCATCCCTTGATGTAGTTATTTAATATGTTGTCATCCAATCATTTTTACGATCAAAGCCAAGTAATTGAGTATGGGTGTGGGCAAATATATGAGTTATGTTGAAGTCCAGACAAATGGGTTTGACCACTTTTGCCACAGGTACACAATATTTCCTGTTGGATCAGAATTATATAAGTTATGTTAGGATCAATTTTTTGTTTTTTATTTCAGACTTTCTTTTTCAAACTGCTATCTTGATCTTTAAAATTTTTTTTTTCCAAGAGATCAAGATATGCATAATTTGCCTTTATTTTATCAAATACAATTGACGACAACAGAGCTGTGGACGACAACAGAGCTGTGGTTCAGTTTATCAATTGATTACCAATGTTTATTGCACTATTTGACTTAAGTGTCAGAAAACAACTTGGTGTGAATATTTTCAAGAGTGCAGACGTACTTTAAAAAAGGCTTTGAAAATGAAACCGCAGCTCTGTCGTCATCCGCAGCTCTGTTGTCGTCGGCTGTAAAAGGATAAAGTTTTGGTATATGAATTAATTGAGAAAAAACAAATTGAATTCCCCACCATATTTTATTATTTAAAATATCATTACATATTTTATTAGTATAGAAGCCTGTTCACTGTAATCTTGATGTAATCAAATTTTCATTTCCCATGGGATTCACTTTTAGACAATATTTAGATTACCGAAATGTGCTACAACTGTAGTTTCTTAGTTTTATGAGAATGAACTTAAATAATCTGATTTTAATATGGGAATCATCTGAAATAATCTGATTCTATTATGCGAAGGACTAAAATCATCTGATTTGATTATGGGAATGAACTGAACTTATATCTGATTCCATTATGAACTGAAATAATCTGATTCTATAATGTTAATAAACTGAAATAATCTGACTATTATAATGAGCTTAAATAATCTGACTATTGTGGGAATGAACTGAAGTAATCTGATTCTATTAAGAGAATGAACTGAAATCTGATTATGTCATGAGAATAAATTTAAATAATCTGATTCTATTATTTAAATGACTAAAGTATTATGAAAACGAACTGAAATAATCTGATTCTGTTATGAGAATGAACTGAAATAATCTGATTCTATTTTGAGAATGAACTGAAATAATCTGATTCTGTCATGAAAATGAAGTCAATTTAAATGACCTTCACAAGTCAAAAGTAAAGGGCGACCACAATAACAGCTGCAGGATATATGCAATAGATTGTGCCTCACATAATGGGATACATTTACTTCTATTTGCAGTATTGACCTAATATTTCTATTTGTTTCATTTATTCATTATAAGGCATAAGCTTAAGACGCATGCATGCCCTGGTCACGTGGTAAAGTGTACAGTGTCAACGGAAGGTGACATAATATGCGATTCCCCCTTTTCCATAATCGATCATAAGTTTGTATATGGGGTTTCAAAAGGTGTGCACTCTTAGCTCATAAACCTCCAATCCACCATGAAGATCTCAAGCGTTGTATCTAGCAAAATGAAAAGTAAGTAGAAACAATAAATTTCTCTCACATTTTTGTTGTTCTACAGGACAAGAAAGTTTTTGCGTAAATGAGTTAATATTCATGTAATACTAATTAATTTATAATCTTGTGGATTTCTTTAGAGGGCTCTTGGTACAGATTGCTTCATATATTTTCTGGCATATAATTTTGATGCAGATCAGAGCAAGTGGCAGTCGCTGTGGCATGCCTACAGTCAGGAGAGCAGTCTTCACGGAGTGAGGTACATGACCTCTTCCCATACCAGCAGAAGGTCAGTCCACAATCCTCAACATCTATATATCCTCAATATCTCTCTCTCACTCAAAGACTGATATCAACAATGGAGTGACTGGAATTTAAAATGTGGGCTTTGGTGGTCTTTAAGGTACATTATCTTGGTGTAATGTACTGAACAGAGACAAATATATATTTATTGACTATCACTTAATAACTCTGAGGAAAATCCGGAAGCCATTTGTAACCAGGAAGTGAAAATAACAGTCACTTACGGTCTGGTTTCTACGTATGTATGGTACCATCTTTATTAATGGATGGTAGACACCACTTGTAACTAACAGTTCTTATAAGATTTACTCCAAGTTTGCAATGGAACAAGGCGACACCTCATGAAAGTTTTTTTATTTGCAATGCATTTGACTATATAGCAATGGCGTTTTCTATGTACATACCCAGCAAAATCATCTTGGATCTTAGTGGCATTTGGTATATGGAGCTTGGCCCCCTTTGTAATTTCAGGCAAAATCCCTAGAAACCATCGATTCTTTCACAAAAAATCAATTTTTATCACATTGAAATGCACCAAACTTTTTTTCCGCTTGGATTGATTGACTTCTTGACTTTTGACATCTGTTAAATTCTATGCTTTTCATAATTTACTTTCTGTATATTTATATATTTTTTTAAGAGACACTATTTTACACATATTTCAGACATTTTGAAATATCTCTGCATTTCATAAAAGATTTGTGACAGTAGAAATTCTGCCGACAACTTATCTGATAATAGTTCATTTATACACGAGATGAAATTGAGTGAATGTTCGCTGATAATGGTTTTTGTTTTACACTAGATGTCATTGGGTGAATGTTAACTGATAATGGTTCTTGTTTTACACTAGATGTCATTGGGTGAATGTTAACTGATAATGGTTCTTGTTTTACACTAGATGTCATTGGGTGAATGTTCACTGATAATGGTTCTTGTTTTACACTAGATGTCATTGGGTGAATGTTAACTGATAATGGTTCTTGTTTTATACTAGATGTCATTGGGTGAATGTTAACTGATAATGGTTCTTGTTTTACACTAGATGACATTGCATGAATATCAAGTGATAAATGTTATTTTAGATGGGCATGGTGTTTTATCGTGACCTCCTCCTCTGCCATCTTGGCCGCTATAATCACCCTGAGAGTGTTACTCATCATGCAGCGCCCCGTGGCGGTCAATATACAGGTCCTCACCAAGGAAATCCTGCCCTTTCCTACAGTCACTGTGTGCAACCAAAACCTCTACAGGTATGGCATTCATTATCACCTCATGCTTTAATATATTCCTAGTGTATGCTTGTGACAACCATGCACCACATAGTGGAATTACAACCATGCACCACATAGTGAAATCACAACCATACACCACATAGTGGAATCACAACCAAGGTCAAGGAGGATGTAGCTTTTGTTTTCTAGTCATGGAGGATGTAGTGTTTGTTTTCTGGTCAAGGAGGATGTAGTGTTTGTTTTCTGGTTAAGGAGGATGTAGTGTTTGTTTTCTGGTCAAGGAGGATGTAGTATTTGTTTTCTGGTCAAGGAGGATGTAGTGTTTGTTATCTAGTCAAGGGGGGTGTAGTGTTTGTTTGAAGATCATAGCTGTATGGAATCACAACCATGCGCACATAGTGGAATCACAACCAAACACCACATAGTGGAATCACAACCATGCGCACATAGTGGAATCACAACCATGCGCACATAGTGGAATCACAACCATACACCACATAGTGGAATCACAACCATGCACACATAGTGGAATCACAACCATGCATCACATAGTGGAATCACAACCATACACCACATAGTGGAATCACAACCATACACCACATAGTGGAATCACAACCATACACCACATAGTGGAATCACAACCATACATCACATGGTGGCTATTACAGATATATACCATTGTGGCCAGTTGTGTAGAGCACGGGCTTATGAGCACCAGTTGTAGGTTCGAGTGCTGGCCGTGTAGGCATCAAATTCATGATATCGTTTCTCATATGAGCTGTATCCGTGCATGAAGGGTTAACCTGTTGTCTTTGTAAATCCGTGACTGGGTGGTTGACTTTTTTTTGCCAGACAAGGAGGATGTAGCATTTGTTTTCTGGTCAAGGAGGATGTAGTGTTTGTTTTCTAGTCATGGATGACGTAGCTTTGTTTTCTGGTCATGGATGACATAGCGTTTGTTTTCTAGTCATGGAGGATGTAGTGTTTGTTTTCTGGTTAAGGAGGATGTAGTGTTTGTTTTCTGGTCAAGGAGGACTTAGCGTTTGTTTTCTAGTCATGGAGGATGTAGTGTTTGTTTTCTGGTTAAGGAGGATGTAGTGTTTGTTTTCTGGTCAAGGAGGATGTAGTGTTTGTTTTCTGGTCAAGGAGGATGTAGTGTTTGTTTTCTAGTCATGGATGACGTAGTGTTTGTTTTCTAGTCATGGATGACGTAGCGTTTGTTTTCTAGTCATGGATGACGCAGCGTTTGTTTTCTGGTCAAGGAGGATGTAGTGTTTGTTTGACGATCATAGCGAATAGCGAAGTGAATGCAAATAAGTGGTATGATGAAAGGCAAATCTACCACCAGCCTCAGCGGATGTCAATCAGGTGTGTCACAATGACTGCATCTAGAGGCTTATTCATCTCGCACTTTGGCCCACACCAATACTTCTGGGAGGAGAAGAAGTATAAGTAAATATATTATTCATCTTAACATTTATTCCACCTTAAATGATTCAATTCTAATTTCAAGAAAATTATCAAACTCAATTCGGAACCAAAAGATTTCTCTCTAATGCTATGTTCTCTAGTTTGTTATATAAAAGGGTTTATTCAGATTATACGACTCGAAATGACATAAGAATTTTCAAATTTGAGTTTCACAGAACAAATATGCTATTTATCTTTTCTATATCAAATCATAAAACACATTCCTGACCAACTTGTGTAAGATTATAGACATATGATGAAAGATGTAACACCTGTCCAGAGTGAGCAAGGCCAGCAAGATATAACACTGACCACTTCATAGACATTTCAGATACTAGCTTAAGTGTTCCTCTTGTCCTTGATTAGGCCTACAATATAACAGGGATATTTTGAATTATGAGTTTAATAGATATATTATTCACTTGTTCACGATAATGTGCATCGACTGAAGATGTTAAAAGATGTCCGCCTAGGATACTAGTTCATGTTTGATTCTTCTCTAACGATCCTTTCACAAAGAGAAGGTTGGTGACTATCTGGGTTATATTGTCCAGTCTAATCACTGTATCATCAATTCTCCATTTCAAATTCGTCATAATAACATTAACATCCATTCTATCATTCATTCTTATGAAATAATCATAACAAACAGAGGTAACAGTTATTTTCATGTTAAATGCCATATATATATATATATATATATATATATATATATATATATATGGTCATTCTCAAACTTCATCCAACCTCACAATAAATACTTCCTGTTTTGTTGAAATTCCATCTTAGTCCCTAAAATCTTCGACTGAGATTCGTTCCCTATTCTCATGTAAGGGCGCCTGTATTGACCCTCGCAGTATAAAAAAGGCTATTGAAATGAAATGGAAAATACCCATATTTTCTATTTTCACAAATATGTTATTTCTCTCTCCATAATCTTCAATGCAAAATTATTTGCATCAATAAAGAAAAAAAAAATTATGGTTCTATAGAATGCATCATATATGTATTAACTTCAATGCAAAACTTGTGTCAATAAAGAAAAAAACATTTTAAGGTTCAATAAAATGCATAATATATGTATTAACCTTCTGAAGACAGCTGGAAAGAATGGATTACAATGGACTCTAATAGTGGGTCCCTGTGTGGATTATGGCGATGTATGCTTTCTTATTACATAGCCTGCTGTGGTGTTATTGTAACATTGACCTTTTGGTGTTAATGTAATGTAGTCCTTGCTATAATAATAATTTAAAATTAAATAATGGAAAAAAAACTAATGCCTTCTGATTGACCGTCTACTGATTGGCAGTATCTGTTATGGGATATGCAAAGAGATGGTATTTTTATGTCAGCTTTCTTTACAGAATGACCGCGCTGCACGAGAATGGATTATTTGACACGTTGGATGAAGCCTTCAGCCAAACCAGTTATTCTAACACAAAAATGTCTGGTAAACATATTTCTCTTTAATAACTTATCACTTGAAAATCATATTGTGATAAATTTGTTTAACCCATATAAAAGATTGTATTTGAAATTGTACTACTAAATATATTAAAGCAGTCTTTTGATTTATTCAGAGGACTGTTCGGACGGTTTCAGAAGGAAAGGTGTGATAATGCTTATAAAGCCTGCTCTCTCCGTCAAAGAAGCCGGGGATCTGAAGCAATATGAGCAAATATCTCTGGTAGTGTGTAAAGAGTTGTGCGCAAATGAGTACCGCGACTTCTGCAGTGCCCTTGTCTACTTTCACGCTGGAGGGCGCTGTGTTCTCCTTCATCTCAAGGAAAATGGTATATATTGTACAATGATCATCTTTTGTCTCTATCTTGAATCCCTGAGTAATATTTGAAGTGCTTCACAAGACCACAGGCTCATAGGGCTCGTTCGTCCAGAAAAGACTGTCATGCTCAATACTCTATGTCGACAATAGCCTGTCATGCTCAATACTCTATGTCGACAATAGCCTGTCATGCTCAATACTCCATGTCGACAGTAACCTGTCATGTCCAATACTCCATGTCCACAATAGCCTGTCATGATCAATACTCTATGTCGACAATAACCTGCCATGTCCAATACTTTATGTCGACAATAGCCTGTCATGTCCAATACTTTATGTTGACAATAGCCTGTCATGCTCAATACTCTATGTCAACAATAGCCTGTCATGCTCAATACTCTATGTCGACAATAGCCTGTCATGTCCAATACTCCATGTCGACAATAGCTTGTCATGTCCAATACTCCATGTCGACAATAGCCTGTCATGTCCAATACTCCATGTCGACAATAGCCTGTCACGTCCAATACTTTATGTTGACAACAACCTAACATGTCTAATACTCCATGTCGACAATAGCCTGTCATGTCCAATACTCTTTGTCGACAATAGCCTGTCATGATCAATACTCTTGTCGACAATAGCCTGTCATGTCCAATACTCCATGTCGACAATAGCTTGTCATGTCCAATACTCCATGTCGACAATAGCCTGTCATGTCCAATACTCCATGTCGACAATAGCCTGTCACGTCCAATACTTTATGTTGACAACAACCTAACATGTCTAATACTCCATGTCGACAATAGCCTGTCATGTCCAATATTCTTTGTCGACAATAGCCTGTCATGATCAATACTCTTGTCGACAATAGCCTGTCATGTCCAATACTCCATGTCGACAATAGCTTGTCACGTCCAATACTCCATGTCGACAATAGCCTGTCATGTCCAATACTTTATGTTGACAACAACCTAACATGTCTAATACTCCATGTCGACAATAGCCTGTCATGTCCAATACTCTTTGTCGACAATAGCCTGTCATGATCAATACTCTTGTCGACAATAGCCTGTCACGTCCAATACTCTATGTTGACAATAGCCTGTCACGTCCAATACTTTATGTTGACAACAACCTAACATGTCTAATACTCCATGTCGACAATAGACTGTCATGTCCAATACTCTTGTCGACAATAGCCTGTCACGCCCAAGACTCTATGTCGACAATAGCCTGTCATGATCAATACTCTATGTCGACAATAGCCTGTCATGCTCAATACTCTATGTCGACAATAGCCTGTCATGTCCAATACTTTATGTTGACAATAGCCTGTCACGTCCAATACTCTATGTTGACAATAGCCTGTCATGTCCAATACTTTATGTTGACAACAACCTAACATGTCTAATACTCCATGTCGACAATAGCCTGTCATGTCCAATACTCTTGTCGACAATAGCCTGTCACGTCCAAGACTCTATGTCGACAATAGCCTGTCATGATCAATACTCTATGTCGACAATAGCCTGTCATGCTCAATACTCTATGTCGACAATAGCCTGTCATGTCCAATACTTTATGTTGACAACAACCTAACATGTCTAATACTCCATGTCGACAATAGCCTGTCATGTCCAATACTCTTTGTCGACAATAGCCTGTCATGATCAATACTCTTGTCGACAATAGCCTGTCACGTCCAATACTCTATGTTGACAATAGCCTGTCACGTCCAATACTTTATGTTGACAACAACCTAACATGTCTAATACTCCATGTCGACAATAGACTGTCATGTCCAATACTCTTGTCGACAATAGCCTGTCACGTCCAAGACTCTATGTCGACAATAGCCTGTCATGATCAATACTCTATGTCGACAATAGCCTGTCATGCTCAATACTCTATGTCGACAATAGCCTGTCATGTCCAATACTTTATGTTGACAATAGCCTGTCACGTCCAATACTCTATGTTGACAATAGCCTGTCACGTCCAATACTTTATGTTGACAACAACCTAACATGTCTAATACTCCATGTCGACAATAGACTGTCATGTCCAATACTTTTGTCGACAATAGCCTGTCACGTCCAAGACTCTATGTCGACAATAGCCTGTCATGATCAATACTCTATGTCGACAATAGCCTGTCATGCTCAATACTCTATGTCGACAATAGCCTGTCATGTCCAATACTTTATGTTGACAATAGCCTGTCATGTCCAATACTTTATGCTAACAATAGCCTGTCATGTCCAATACTTTATGTTGACAACAACCTAACATGTCTAATACTCCATGTCGACAATAGCCTGTCATGTCCAATACTCTTTGTCGACAATAGCCTGTCATGATCAATACTCTTGTCGACAATAGCCTGTCACGTCCAATACTCTATGTTGACAATAGCCTGTCACGTCCAATACTTTATGTTGACAACAACCTAACATGTCTAATACTCCATGTCGACAATAGCCTGTCATGTCCAATACTCTTTGTCGACAATAGCCTGTCATGATCAATACTCTTGTCGACAATAGCCTGTCACGTCCAATACTCTATGTTGACAATAGCCTGTCACGTCCAATACTTTATGTTGACAACAACCTAACATGTCTAATACTCCATGTCGACAATAGACTGTCATGTCCAATACTCTTGTCGACAATAGCCTGTCACGTCCAAGACTCTATGTCGACAATAGCCTGTCATGATCAATACTCTATGTCGACAATAGCCTGTCATGCTCAATACTCTATGTCGACAATAGCCTGTCATGTCCAATACTTTATGTTGACAATAGCCTGTCACGTCCAATACTCTATGTTGACAATAGCCTGTCACGTCCAATACTTTATGTTGACAACAACCTAACATGTCTAATACTCCATGTCGACAATAGACTGTCATGTCCAATACTTTTGTCGACAATAGCCTGTCACGTCCAAGACTCTATGTCGACAATAGCCTGTCATGATCAATACTCTATGTCGACAATAGCCTGTCATGCTCAATACTCTATGTCGACAATAGCCTGTCATGTCCAATACTTTATGTTGACAATAGCCTGTCATGTCCAATACTTTATGCTAACAATAGCCTGTCATGTCCAATACTTTATGTTGACAACAACCTAACATGTCTAATACTCCATGTCGACAATAGCCTGTCATGTCCAATACTCTTTGTCGACAATAGCCTGTCATGATCAATACTCTTGTCGACAATAGCCTGTCACGTCCAATACTCTATGTTGACAATAGCCTGTCACGTCCAATACTTTATGTTGACAACAACCTAACATGTCTAATACTCCATGTCGACAATAGCCTGTCATGTCCAATACTCCATGTCGACAATAGCCTGTCATGTCCAATACTCCATGTCGACAATAGCCTGTCATGTCCAACACTCCATGTTGACAATAGCCTGTCATGTCCAATACTCCATGTCGACAATAGCCTGTCATGTCCAATACTCCATGTCGACAATAGCCTGTCATGTCCAATACTCCATCTCGACAATAGCCTGTCATGTTACTGTTTTAGTGTTAAGTGATATGATACCAACCACAGAGCGTGAAGGACATCTAGCTGAGGTTTACCAGAAAAGACGATGCATTGGTATGTCTATATTAGAACAATTATTGACATTGCAAAAATGAAATGATTAAGTTATAGTTAACAAACACTTTCAACATCAACCATCCCATTCTGTGATGATTGTTATGAATAAATATTCTTATTTTGTTACTTTTATCAATGATTATATATATCTTTTTCGTTATAATGATAAACTATAGCATTTTTATATTGGTTACAGATACAGAGCCAGTCATGTGTGATTATGATGGGTCATCATGTGGTCTGGAGAGCAATAGCCTACATCAGAATGCAAAAGGTCTGCAGAGCGATGTACATGTAGTCTATCAGAGTGCAAAGTGGCAAGAGATTCCTATAACCTCAGACCCTATGGGATTCACTGCAGACATCACCTTAAGATCAGGTACAGCATCACTAGTTGTTGAAACACATCGATGTGCTGAAGTACAATCCATCCAGGTTACAATAGCATTGCTAAATATCTGTATTCTTGCATTTTCCTATTGATTTTTATTTCTCTTGGTATCAGATTTGGGGCATGCATTGATGTTTGGAGGATTGCCCAGTGATGAACACCTCACCTCCACTCTGATGACCAAATACCGCCAAACCACTGGCGAGTGTGTGGAACTATACCACTCTGTTATGGACTCGGCGCAACTCAAAATAGGTACAAACCGCAATCCTACATATATAGAACATTTCGACGTGAGGTGCTATTTTGTGTATTTGAATCGAGTGTTTGTCAGAATCAGATTTATAATGTATTTATACTAAATAGTGTTAAATTTTAGAGGATAGTAGTACTCCAAAGGAATTTGAATGTCAGTTGGATATTTTGAAATGTATTTGAATTCTTAGGTTTTATGATTTTAAATTTGACTGTTACCATCCCTTATGAACCTTTTTGATGCTATGAAGGATGAGCGAGGGGGTTGATGCAATTTTCTTTTTGACTTACCTTTTAAAAAATATTCCTTTGAATCAGGCACACGTAACGAGTCACGTGTTGAGTTGTGGAGTACTGTGATCGATGCCAGTGGAATAGGGGAGTGGAAAAGGGAATTTGTCATGCTGCCACCTGGTGTGAACCAAGTCATGATAAGCGGAGCAAGGACTGGAGGCAGAATATTGCTGGACAACATTATGATCTCCTCATGTGACAGTTTTTGTCAGTACATATTTTCTAATTCAAATGGGGGAAACGTCCTCCTAAAAGAGCCTAAAAGAATACTTCGAAAATAAAGTATTTCAGATGACAGTGAAAAAATGGTGTAGAATGTATTATTATTGTATTATAGTTTTTTGCATTTCATTCAAATTTATAGTGAATAAAAGGAATGTTTTAAAGTAAATATTTTCTTTTGCATTGATGAGCAGCCTATTTGACAGCCACGCGTTTTTGCTGGCCCAAATGGAGTGCTTTGTACCCTTTCAATATTTACTTATTAGATAAGTTAATATTTACATTTTACATTTTGAGTCTGGTCTGGAAAGGTTTTGTTAATTTGAAATTGTGAGAGAATTAATCTCCAGGTTTATTTCACAGATGTTGATTGCCAGCGCAGTGACGATGGGTTAGATTACATGGGCTATGCCAATGTCAGTCAAGAGGGAAATATTTGCAAATCTTGGAAAGATGTTAAAGTCAATGTAGACCTCGTGTTTCCTGATCTCTACCCCTCTACAGTTGAAAACCACTGCAGAAATCCCACCTTAAATTCTCATGTCAATGAAACATCATGGACTGGTCCCTGGTGTTATATCAGCGAAAATGGTGACCGGGAACTGTGTAGTCTACCAAAATGTGGTGGGCATTCCTTTCTTTTTTAAATATATAAATATCATAAAAGATTTACTGATAGGCTGTCCAAAATAAAACCATTTTAAACAATTCGGTTGTATAATTGTCTCAATTCTACAGTTATTTCGGCTTTTTACAGTTACATCCACAAATAAAGCTGCTTCATGTTATTAGTTGTTTTGTTTCTACGTTAGAAAATACAAATACCTGTTGTTTCGACATTTTGACTTGCAAATCCCATTGTTTTCACGGTTTAGAATACATTCTTGCTTTTTCCAGATTGCCCAGATCATATGTTTCTGTGTGACGGAAGGTGCGCCCCAAACTTCCTGCTATGCGATGGGAAGCAGGATTGTGGTTCCTCAATAGATGAAAGGGAATTATGTGGTGTGTAAAAAAAATGCTATTAGAATTATTTTTCTTTGTTTGGACACAAATATGTGAGGTTAACCTGTGTAGTATCACTTGATGGACACCGACACTACCGCAAATGGTTAACTGCTTTCCGGTAAATTCTCATATGTCCACACTATAACATGTCAAATGTAGATTGATTTAAAAAAGGATGCTATTTATGTGTACTCCACGTGGAATGATTAAAACATTCATGAAATGAGGGGTTCAAGCACTTTTTCTTTGCACAATATAAATGTTTATACCCCAAACTTTATGATCAAATGTTATTACCAATCATATTTCCCCTACGTATACTTCTGTGCCATTTGAAAGTAGAGGAGTCGTCTGGTAAAATCCAAATCAGCCATTGGACCCTTTGTCAGCAAACTTTCTTAGCTGGTCAGTGATCTTGTGCAAACACCTGCTTAGTAAGGTTTTGCCAACAATGAGGCACCTTCAGATTGGGACAATGGCTTACAGAGGCCTGTTTGTCAATTAATGTTTGTTTATTGGTACAGGCCTAACACCCTCACAGACCACAAAAGAGGTCACATGCTTGAATACATGTGACCATCTGGTGGTCTCAAGAGTACAGTCAGTACTTCGCGCACTTTCAGCAAAACACAATAATCATGGTCGGTGTATTTTGTGACCTCTGTGATTTCATGAATGCTATGATGGAGCGTGCACGTAGGGCACTAATGTATATTATTAGATGTAGTGGTATCTTCAAATGTTTCCACTTAGATGGCAGTATAAGCTGAGATAAATGAGCATAAGCTACACTCACACAAATACACAAACTGCTTAATAGGTCGCCATTTGATGAATCTCGTTTTATTGCAGGTACAGAGAAAGGAATAAGCTGTGCATTCAATTACAGATATATATGTGGGTATTTCCACTCGGAGTCTGCGAAATGGTCCTGGAATGAAAATGGATTCTTAACATATCCTGGTAAAATTTACTGTTATGCATTTTGGGATAATTATCAATATCAGTTCACTTCAAGACCGGAAGTATAGAATATTATTTATTCAGTAACCAGAGTTTTCCCAAGAAGAGACCTAATTGTAACTTTCATACAAGTCTCGGTCATTTTTCAAAACATTCAATACATTATGTTGCTAATGTTGCCCAGAACCGGCCGTGATTGCTGAGCTCTCAGTGGGAGAAGAAGAGAAGAGACATGTACTGTATTCAACAGGCATGAACATCACAAGTGGAACGCATTGCCTCAGACTGCAGTACTACAATAGCCAGTCGAATAAGGACGGTGGTCTTAGTGTCTACGTGTCCCAGCATCACCAGGTTATGGGTGGACGCTTCTTGGGCAAGACTCGGGTCACAGGTCACCTTGATGTCATTTATTTCAACATCATCCCTGATCCATCATGGAGAACTCTCTATGTTTCTTTGGAGGCTCATCTCAAAGACGTAGGAAGCAAGTTGGCCATCATGAACATCCAACTCAGCGATGAACCTTGTCTTCTCGATAAAGATCCCGTTGCATCCTGTTTGCCTGGGCATTTCCGGTGCTCCAATGGGACGTGTCTTGCCCCAGATGACGTGTGTAATGGCGTATTTGACTGTGCCAATGGCGAGGATGAGTATGATCCTTGCACACACTGTAAGTATGTCAAAACTATAAGAAGTCCATTGAGGAAAAATTCTTTCAAGTTCATATTAAACTTAACTCTCGTTATCTTTACAGTTTTTAAGGATGCCTGATACTCAACAGCCTAATGATTTAACTATAACTAAATTTATTTTTCTGCCAATTTGGTTAACTATTCAACATATATCCAATGCAAATCGCGATTGGTGGGTATAGTTGCTGGGGTTCAATAAATAGTGACAACAATTCTCTTCTTGTGTATCAAACTCCTTCAGATTTTGAGATATTGCTCATCAGTATTTTCTTGAATAAAAAAGTTATCGTGTTGATTTTTATATATAGTTTTGTAATTGTAGATATTATTGGCTCAAATATATGGCATATTGATATGCTTAGCAGATTTACTTGCTACATATTCGTATCTTGTTGCCCTACTGTAGAAATATAGTGCACAAAAGGCTGTTATATCAAGATAATATTCTGCAAATGTATTCAAAGCAACCCTCTAAAATGGTTAACGAAATACCCATCAGGGATAAGTGGAAGTAATAGTCACTTAAATTATAAGAATGATTTGTCACAGCGTTGCCATGGGAAAAGGTCCATATCTTCTTCTAAACATTTTTCCTCGCATTTTAATGCCACAGGCTATGTTCTAGACATGTCTAGCAAGCATGTCTTACCCTTCATTGGTATATTCACGGTTGCAAAGACAGTGCCAAAACACTCAGAATTTATGATATTCGATATCTTGCAATTTGCCATGGAAAAAGGTCCATATCTTCTTCTAAACATTTTTCCTCGCATTTTAATGCCACAGGCTATGTTCTAGACATGTCTAGCAAGCATGTCTTACCCTTCATTAGTATATTCACGGTTGCAAAGACAGTGCCAAAACACTCAGAATTTATGATATTCGATATCTTGCAATTTGCCATGGAAAAAGGTCCATATCTTCTTCTAAACATTTTTCCTCGCATTTTAATGCCACAGGCTATGTTCTAGACATGTCTAGCAAGCATGTCTTACCCTTCATTAGTATATTCACGGTTGCAAAGACAGTGCCAAAACACTCAGAATTTATGATATTCGATATCTTGCAATTTGCCATGGGAAAAGGTCCATATCTTCTTCTAAACATTTTTCCTCGCATTTTAATGCCACAGGCTATGTTCTAGACATGTCTAGCAAGCATGTCTTACCCTTCATTAGTATATTCATGGTTGCGAAGACAGTGCCAAAACACTCAGAAATTACGAATTTCGATATCTTGCAATTTGCCATGGGAAAAAGGATATATCCGGTTTTTGGCAGGGTGTATATCATTTGGCACAACTTTTTCACCATGCCCCATAAGGGTATACTGGTATATACTCATAATCACCTTTTGAAAAAAAGTCCAATATCAAATATCAAATATCAAATATCAAAAGAACTTCGCGCTCGTGCTTTTCCTGGTATGTTATGTAATATATGCAATCTGACCAAATTCATGTATCCTATGTGATATGTAAGTATACAAGAGGGTATACAAAGATTTAATTAATCTATATGTTTAACATTTCATATTTCATACCACGTGACCTGTTCAGTAAGATCAGTGAACTGCACGTTTGACACGGACTTCATGTGCGGCTATAACGTACGAAGTGGCGACACTTACTTCAACTGGATAAGCGAGTGGGGCTCCACTGTAGGCAATTCGGCAGAGAGGGTGTATGCTGAAGGTAAGATTCAAACCTAGGATTCCAGGCTTTAGTCTCAACAAACATCCACATCCGTGTTCTTTGAGGGTAGTGGTGATGGGTGACCAGTGCAGAAAGTTTTTTTTATATCAATTCATTTTGCATTTCGGAGATTCAAGAATAACTGCATCTTGTGATGATTCAAGTATCTAAGGCAGGTATTATATCAATTCATAATCCATAAACCTACAAAGGAGTTTTCAAAGAAATGTGCGTTAGCAATTCATGGCTTTAGTTTGGGAGCGGCATGCCGACTTAATGAAGCTGGGGCCTATTTACATTTGTCAAATGTGTGTTAGAAGCTATTTTACATAGTTTTTTAGTCAGTGGTATTAAAATTATTATTAAAATAACCATTTAATAAACTTAAAGTAATTGAAATAAGTATGACCCATCGCATTATTCAATCTAATATATTTTTTGACGCTTTGGTGCTAATAGCGTTGAATTCTTGTTTCATATTCATTTATGTAGGCGGTGAAGCTTTATGGTTGATATATAGGAACAAGGCTGCTCAAATGAGTTCTCCAAACTACCCACAGTATTATCCAAACAATGCCAACCTCAGATACATAATCAAGCTGCCAGTAAGGAGACAAGTGACATTGGTCCTGTCCTATATTGATATAGAGGATGAAGTCACGTGTACAGCTGATCATCTCACGGTATGTCTTACTGAGCGCATTTCCATATAATTTACTTCACTATTGCCACTTTCTATTCATTTCTCTATGGGTAGTAATCCAGTAGAATATAATCTCCTTTCATCTATTACGTAACTAGTCTAGTCTTATGAAAAACATTGTTTCAACATACATCAACTGCTTCAGTTTGATACTTTTATATGAAGGAAATTAAACTTATTAAATGTATTTAAACATGTGAGTAAGAGGTTACACAATATTATTTGTGTTTATATATGGTAATGTACATCACACCAATTAATATTATCGATGGAGATTAGGTAATATGGTATCTATGCATTTGGTATATTCCTGTATAAATTCTCGCAATTATTTGCTTTATGATATTATTTTATATATTGAATATCCCATGTGCTATTTAATGTAATAATCACTCACGATGTATCTGATATTTTTTATGTGTTTGTGAGCCTTATTGTTAGTTTGCAAGTTGATGAACACTTAAAATGTTTGAAAGGTGTCTGCATTGTGGAATTTCTTAAAGCAACGCTACATATCGACATAAAAGCTAATAATATTAATAACAATAGATCACACAATTTGATCTAACTTCCATTTATCTGAGTCAACTAAGATGAAACGGTGACAAACCTTACTTCTTTCTTTCTTTCAGATCCTTGATGATGGTGACAAGGTCATCCGACAAATATGTGGCCCAACAAAGGGATTCCGATTGCAACTAAATACAAACAAAATAACAATTGTATTCAAAAGCAACTGGCAGAGGACGGGGAGAGGGTTTTTTGCCACCTATTTCACCAAATCGATTCCTAGGGAACAGGATCCCAGTGGTATCTTTATTTCTTATTTCGCGATTTATCAGCTGACTACCTTGTATAAACACATAACATTTAATGATCAGTGATAAAAAAGATTTGTATTTGAACAAGGGCATTTTCAATATCACTCATCTTATCGAACATTGAATTTTATAGATATATCTATCAGAAATATTTTGCCCCTCACCCCCGAATATTCAAGTCATGGAAAGGATAATATGTGTTTATCAAACTCTCGTTTAAATCTTCGCCGTCCAAGTATGGAATGCTTTACTATTTCAGGTAGTTTGGCCACAGCTTCATGTTGCAGTTCCAGACCGGTTTTCTCTGAGGCTGTGATATATTCCCCTGAGGTTACTATGGAAACAGCTGGATGTTTGTCCTTCAGGTATTATTTATCTGATATTTGAGAATTTATACCACATTATTCACAGTATAGCATAACCTGTTTAACTGAATATTGACAAATTCAATCTTCAAGATTTATCAATTAGAACGTACGTTTCCTACATCTTACTGCGGACAATTGGTCACTTTTAAATGGCAATTCTTTCATTTATATCATGAGGATAAATTTCAAGATTTCTAAAGAACGATACCATGGAACTCATTACGTGTTATTGTCAGAGTACTATGTAGAATTCACGATTAAAAAGCAACTGTGATACCTTGGAGTAATTATTACTCCAAGGTGATACGAACCAATAAGGGCCAATATTGAGAGAGAGGAAATTTTGTTTTATTTTCTTGAACGTAGCTTCAAATATGCATCATAAGGGCATATTTCCTTCAAATCTTTTATATTCACCTTCAAAACCATATCTCTCAACGGATGTTGTGTGCTTGAACAGAAAAAATAGGAATTTAGAAATATAAATCTCCACAAATTTTATTTGAACTTTTTAAAAGACGTTTTATGATTTAACCCTTAAAGGTATTTCGCCGTAGACCAACTGACCGTGAGGGTATATGGAGAAGTCCACGCTGACGGGATTAAGCCAGAGTTGACCTTGTTGCAACTGCCCACCTCCGAGTTTAACCATTCCCTCGAGTCGGCCTCTGTTTCTCTACCAAAAGGAACCTTTCAAATATTTTGGATTTCTCAAACTGATTGTACTTCGTACCTCTCAGCTGGAATAGATGACGTAGTTGTGTCTTACTACCCATGTCCTGAAGGATCCGAAACAGGTAATCAGATAAGGGGCCACGAGGGATCAGGCATTATAACATGGTCAATCGCAATATTCACTTCTTTGAGAATGAAGTAAATTTGAAGCAGTGCAAGAATATTAATATGGATCAAAACGGAAATGTATCACTGATGAACATAAGATCTCATTTCACAATTTAATAAAATAATGAACAGATCACAGTTATATAAGAATATATTGCAAAGATTAAAAAAAAATTGTTATTGTTGATTATCAATCAATTAGAAATTGATAATTGTAGAAAGCGTTACGCCTGCGCAACATGAGGACACAGGCAACTTTACTGACAGGGAAAGTATGTTTATGGAGGAGTCGAACAGCACCGTCAGTCTGACTACTTCCTATCCGCAGGACTTTGACATTGGACATGGTAAGGCACACTTCAGTGGCTGACTTTACCATTTAACTTAGACTTAAATTAGGCAGATATCTCAGAAAAATGTTACTTATAATTTTTTATCTTCATCCATGCTATTGCATCTTTGTATGCTTCAGTCACATCGTTATTTAAAATATTACCATTGAACAAATAGAATTGAAATAAATGCCTTAACTGAAATATCCTGTCATTCAAACTTTAACTTTTAATTTGTATTCTCCTTGGTAACGTAAAGATTATAAAATCGGAAAATTGGTGTGGAAGGACATAGCGTTTGAGCAGAAATATCCCTTTGATGACCAACAAGGTAGAGTATCGTCCACAAGGTAGAGTATCGTCCACAAGGTAGAGTATCGTCCACAAGGTAGAGTATCGTCCACAAGGTAGAGTATTGATTGTCACGCCACCAAAAGCTACAGGTCAGGACCTGTGATCACGCCACCAAAGGTCTCAGGTCAGGACCTGTGATCACGCCACCAAAAGTCTCAGGTCAGGACCTGTGATCACGCCACCAAAAGTCTCAGGTCAGGACCTGTGATCACGCCACCAAAAGTCTCAGGTCAGGACCTGTGATCACGCCGCCAAAAGCCTCAGGTCAGGACCTGTGATCACGCCACCAAAAGTCTCAGGTCAGGACCTGTGATCACGCCACCAAAAGTCTCAGGTCAGGACCTGTGATCATGCCACCAAAAGTCTCAGGTCAGGACCTGTGATCACGCCACCAAAAGCCTCGGGTCAGGACCTGTGATGACGCCACCAAAAGCCTCGGGTCAGGACCTGTGATCACGCCACCAAAAGTCTCAGGTCGGGACCTGTGATCACGCCACCAGAAGCCTCAGGTCAGGACCTGTGATCACGCCACCAAAAGTCTCAGGTCAGGACCTGTGATCACGCCACCAAAAGCCTCAGGTCAGGACCTGTGATCAGGTGACTGACTGAGACACTAACCAATCCATACCAAGCAGAATCTGGGAGATCATTCTAGTTACCACAGCCATCTCTAGAGTCTTGTTTTTGATTCGGTTTTGCCCACACAATCTATTCCAGAACCTTAAGTAAGGAAATGTGATATAATTTCCTGATCAAATTATGTAACTTATGAAAATAAGTATTATCAATTATTGCCATCAAAGCTTTGTTATATTGACAGATTGCTATCTAAATTTGAGATATTAAGCTTTGGGTTTCCAGTGCTGATATTGTAGGGTTTGTTTTGACCTCCCTTTCTATTTACACAGGATTCTTATTCTGAGCATGCCCACTATAAGTTAAAAACTAATGTGAAGTAAATATAAAGTAAATGACTCAGTTTATGTTTCCCTTTACCTAATAAGTTGAGGAATTGGGGAAAATGTGTCCTTTATTGATCAACAATACTGGAGCAAAATGCTCAATCAATGGTATTTATTAATAGTCATTTATTCTTTCACCAATCAATGCACAACCTGATTATTATGAAAAACCATACCTTGCAGCCAATCCTGAAAGCACCTTTTTACTATTGGCGTCAGGGACTGATATGAGAGAAAGGTCCTGTTATGTAGGGTAGTTTAACCAACAACAGCTGATTTTATGTGGTGTGTCTTGTAAATCTACGCATGCGCATCTAGTTTAAAGGACGATTGGGACAAGTAGGCAGTCAGGCTGATTAAGTTTTGTGTGTTTGGATATATGCAATTATATATATTAACAAATTTAAATTTTCATGAATTTGAAATAAATGATACGAATCATGTGAATGAAATCAACATCCTTGTTAGAACACTTTGAAACTTTTAAACCCCAATCATAGAAATGCTCTTTATTTATTTGAACTGAATTATATCTTGTTTTGGTCTAAAATGAACCTTTTTAATAATATTTTGTTTTTCTCAGATTATGCAGACATTATGGAAAAGGTTGGGCCTCAAGCTGATCATTTTCTGTATCGGTAAGTATTGCTTTGTTTAAAAAGATGGAAAAACTGAACAAACAAAACAGAAAGTACAAGATTTGATATTCAAACAAAGAAACCATGAAACCAAAAAATGAAGAACCAACACAAAAAAAATAAAACAACAAAAAAACAACAAAAAACACCAGCAAAACAAAGAAATTAAGAAACAAAACAAAACAAAAATAAAAATAAAAACCAAACAAAAATGTATGCAAACAGAATAAGTATGTAACTCATCAATTGGCAATGACGGTTTTATATTAAATTTTCTGTTTTATCCCTGATGATGTTATCACCCCATGATGTCATCACCCCATGATATCATCACCCCATGCTATCATCACCCCATGATATCATCACCCCATGCTATCATCACTCCATGATATCATCACCCCATGATATCATCACTCCATGATATCATCACCCCATGCTATCATCACCCCATGATGTCATCACCCCATGATATCATCACCCCATGATGTCATCACCCCATGATGTCATCACCCCATGATATCACCCCATGATATCACCCCATGATATCATCACCCGATGCTATCATCACCCGATGCTATCATCACCCCATGATATCATCACCCCATGCTATCATCACTCCATGATGTCATCACCCCATGCTATCATCACCCCATGATGTCATCACCCCATGCTATCATCACTCCATGATATCATCACCCCATGCTATCATCACCCCATGCTATCATCACCCCATGATATCATCACCCCATGCTATCATCACCCCATGATGTCATCACCCCATGATGTCATCACCCCATGATATCACCCCATGATATCATCACCCCATGATATCATCACCCCATGCTATCATCACCCCATGCTATCATCACCCCATGATGTCATCACCCCATGATATCATCACCCCATGATGTCATCACCCCATGATATCATCACCCCATGATATCATCACCCCATGATGTCATCACCCCATGATGTCATCACCCCATGATGTCATCACCCCATGATGTCATCACCCCATGATATCATCACCCCATGATATCATCACCCCATGATGTCATCACCCCATGATGTCATCACCCCATGATATCACCCCATGATATCATCACCCCATGATATCATCACCCCATGCTATCATCACCCCATGATATCATCACCCCATGCTATCATCACCCCATGCTATCATCACCCCATGATGTCATCACCCCATGATATCATCACCCCATGATGTCATCACCCCCTGATGTCATCACCCCCTGATGTCATCACCCCATGATGTCATCACCCCATGATGTCATCACCCCATGATGTCATCACCCCCTGATGTCATCACCCCATGCTATCATCGCCCCATGATGTCATCACCCCATGATGTCATCACCCCATGATATCATCACCCCATGCTATCATCGCCCCATGATGTCATCACCCCATGATGTCATCACCCCATGATGTCATCACTCCATGATATCATCACTCCATGATATCATCACCCCATGATATCATCACCCCATGATATCATCACCCCATGATATCATCACCCCATGATGTCATCACCCCATGATGTCATCACCCCATGATGTCATCACTCCATGATATCATCACTCCATGATATCATCACCCCATGATATCATCACCCCATGATATCATCACCCCATGATGTCATCACCCCATGATGTCATCTCAGCTATTAAACACATATAAAATATATGTTAAAACACGTATCAAATATATGTTATAAACACATATCAAATATATGTTATAAACACATATCAAATATATTTTAAAACACATAAAAGCACACGCACAAAAAGGTACTCGTACTTCTTGTTGACAGATGTGAGTGGAATGGATCCCCTTGTCCGGACGATTTTTACCACTCCGAGCACACTGATGGAGGATATTGTCTCACCTTCAATTCCAAAAATAGACTAAATACAACATTGACAGGTAAATAGCATAGCAAATTAGAATACAATTTGCACAGTAGCCACTCTTAATGGTATATGATGCTAGGTACCCACTATGGTCAATGATGCTAGCTACCTTCCTTGATATGTGATGCTAGGTACTCTTATGGTACATGATGCTAGGTACTCTTATGGTACATGATGCTAGATACTCTTATGGTACATGATGCTAGGTACTCTTATGGTACATGATGCTAGGTACTCTTTATGGTATTTGATGCTCTATGGTACATGATGGTAGTTACCCTCTATGGTACATGATGGTAGTTACCCTCTATGGTACATGATGGTAGTTACCCTCTATGGTACATGATGGTAGTTACCCCCTATGGCATTTGATGCTAGGTACCCTATATGGTACATGATGCTAGGTACGCTTTATGGTACATGATGCTAGATACTCTATGGTATATGATGCTAGGTACTCTCTGTGGTATATGGGAGGTATCTTTTGATAATGTAACGTTCAGACTATATTCTGTTTAATTTTCCTTTTTCTATTTTCTTTTTCTAGGAGCAAATAGAGGTTTGTCCTTGGCTTTGAACCTGGAAATGTACGAATTTACAAAAGGTTATAATGTGGATTCTGGTGTAAAGGTAAAGCAATCTCCCTACCGTGCATTAAAAGCATAAATCTTAACATTATATACCTGTCATGCACAAACACACCTGTCATGCATAAAAAGCATAACTCTTAATATCATACACCTGTTATGCACAGCGAGTATTGTGTTTCTTAATTAATGATGGTCGTCGTTATCTGGTAATAAACATTATGAAGGAACAACTTTCTTGTTAAGTAGCAAAGCATACTTTTTTCATAATTTTCACAATTATGAAGAAAAAATTACTTAAGCTTTGCATAAAAACCTTTTAATTAGACTGTCTTCCTGTATCCAATTTCAAGCCCCTTATTTTCAAGAAATAAATGATATCAATTTGAGTTGGAGTGCAGGGGATGTTCTTGTGAAATGACGCCAAACAAATAGAAATACCATAAATTGCTCACTTTGGAGAAAATTTGTCATCATGAATCCAAAACCAAATATAACCAAAACCAAAACTAGAGAGGACCTCAAACTAGAGATAGTCCGAAACTAGAGATGGCTTGAAACTAGTCTAGAGATAATTCAAAACTAGAGATGATTGGGAAAATGCTGCTCCACCCAAATTGAACCTTCAAGAAACAACGAAGGAACATTTCATGTCACATCAAGAGTTAATCAGCAGTCAAAGTATAAAACCGTCTTAATAATTTCAGGTATATATGTACCCACCAGAGGAAACTCCTTCCGTCAACCAATTAGGCTTCACAATATCAACAGGTCTCCATGCTAAGGTTGCTACCAGATTGGTGAAGGTAGGCCATATCTAGCATTTTCTACCCATTAGTTTATTTTTTTATGCAACTCTTTTGCATATACAGCGATCAGAGACGACGAGGCCTCGTTCGTATACTTCAAATATTTCTGTGTCATCAGTAGAAATGACAGACATAGGCGTATAACGTTTTGACCAAATAACAGATTACTGGATGTGGACCTTTATAGGCTATTTTTATAAAATATTGCCAGTCACCTTGAAGTGACCTTTCGATGACTTTGAAAATGAAACTCCGATTTCCGTTGATTTTATTATAAATATAAATATTCAATCATCTGCATCTTTCATAAAACGAGCTCATAGAGTCTATATTCATCATAAATGAAGCCGCATTCGATTCGTACTTTCATGTAGCAAGTTTGGGATGGTGGCGCTCTGAACCGTGCACATTTCCTTCTTTTAGCAGTTCGCAAATCTACTCAGCAGACGACATTTGGCGAGATTTATGGCCATTTGATTTTTGTAGGATGGCGAAATATAAATATAAATATCATTTTCAAAAAGGAAATTGGAGACAAATTCCTTTTTTAAAAAGACATTCTCTTGTTAAATCAAGTTCCAGGTTATGTGATAACTTTCATGTTAATTATCCTGTTTGTTCAAGGTGATCAATGCGAAGTCTCCATACGGGGATTGCAAAGATGGTTTAGACGAAAATGGAGAAATCTACACGAAGTCGTCCTGTGAATTAAACCGAGACTCTAAATCAATCAAAGATGAATGCGGATGTAAATTGCCAAATTACAATGGTAAGTTTAAATATTTGCGGCCATGTCACACAACAATTACTCATATTAGCTAAGGTCCGTGCCTAAAGGGCTAATATGTTGTTCTTGTAAATCTGTGACTGGGTGGGTTGTCACGTCAACAACCTGACAATGCATTATAACGATAATGCAGCGATGCAGCACTATGTCTGCTGCAAGTAGGTCTCGTCGTGATATGTTGTCGTCATGATATGAATTATATTAAAAGCAACGTAAAACCACAAACAAACACAGCTTCAGACCTCCAAGAGGTGTAATTTTGACCAAAGATAGTACAGGAAGGGCTAAAGCGGGATTTTGTCATTGTCATTTTCCAATATGTTCATGCATCACCTGTGTTTAATGTTATTGAATAATCCATACACCACTTCCAGTATACGGAATGGGTTTGAAGCGATTTCAAATAAATATACGATATTGAAATGTCGATAAAACCAATGTGTAAAATTTGTATTTCAATTATTTCACACTTATTTGTAATTGTCGATCGATCTGTAGCAATAATGAGTTTTTCAAATAACTTTGTAATCATATTGGAAATGATAAATGCTATAATCATGCAAAGCATAATGAAGCAAATTCTTTTTGTTTGATTGTCATTTAGATAAATGCAAACCCATTTATATTTTGCAGGTAATGATCCAAATTGTACACTACATTCCTTTTTGACCTGTTTTGTCCCATGTAAGTATATAATAAAACATACCAGGGGTTCTCAATGAACCGTTCTTAAATGTATATTGAATTGTTGAATGGCACATCATGTGGGATATTAATTTTTTAATGGCCTCCTTTACTATAGATTACATTCGAAAAACTACTAGATTACTAATTGAAACCCATGTCGTTTAAGGCATTTTAATTATTTTAAATACATATAACTTTAAATAAATGTAGCACAAATTACATATAAGTATACGATGCACTCTATAAGTGTGATACACTATGTAAGTATATGATACACTATATAACTAAATGATATACTATAAGTTTATGATACAATTCATGAGTATATATGTTTTGCAGTGAGGCGCGGCCCGAGGACGCCAACCTCTACCAATGCAAACGGAAGTTCGACAGAGTGTGTGGAGGACTGTGTGTACTCTCGCTTTGATCACTCGCTGTCCTATGCCGCACTCTCCTCAGTCAATGCAAAGACCTTCCTTAAATCATCTGAAACGGGATACCAGCAGCTCATAGACAGTAGTCTCAAGGGTCACGAGCTCAAACACAGGACAAGAGATAACCTATTGAGAAATTTTCTAAGAAAGATGCAAAATGTTGAAGATGGACTTTTACATTTCAAGTTGTTGTCCACGTCGACTGCCTCAGATATCAATTATATCATAATTTGCGCTACCAAAAAACTCTTGGAAATCGCATACAAGGATAATGAAAAACTGACTGAATCCATGGCGAAGTACTGGCAATCATACAAGCCAACCCATGACTTAGTTGTCCGACCTTACACAGGTCTACTCAGAAGCATCGTGTCATCGGTATTGTTCCAGAAGGCATTAGCTATGGGCACGCTTCAGGCAGATGATGCAAAACAATTCATAGCACTTTTGAACAGCACATTGCCCACTCTCCTGTATTTGAAATCACGGGTTTCATACGGAGAATCAAGAACTGTGCTTGACAAATATTCTCCTCCAAACCTATTCAGTTCATTGGCTGAATCCAGCGAATACAGCTCCACTGCCGACAAACTTTTCGAAACTTATGCACTTTTAGAAATGCAAATCGACAGAGGAGAAAACCTCGTGGATACATTGAGTGCTATCAATAACTTAACAACAACATTGCAAGAGTTTAACACCAGATATGAGCTTAAGTTAGCAAATGTTGATAGTCAACTATCAATGCAGAAGAAAGACTTGGAATATATAAAATTTGCTATTTCGCCCACATTTTCAGCAAACACGATCGATCACCTGAGCCTACAAATTCATTTTCTCCGATTAAAACGGATGGAATACTCCCATGGACTGTTGAGAAAGCATAATTTATACCAATTTATCAATGTAGACATAATCGATGAATTCAATGGAAATTTGGACAACATACTATCCCGGACAGAATCTGACCTCCTATCACAGTCTAGGAAGCTCCTCTCGGCCAATATGGCGCGCTTACTACTATCTTATAAACAAATCCTCTCTGCAATGACCGAGGTCGAAGCATATTTTCCGGTTCCGGCCATGGAGGACACAGTAAGGCAGTCTCAAATCTTCCGGCGACCTAGGTTAGTTCAGGAGATGTCTTGTTTGGTCGTTAATGCCCTGGATGACGAGGGAACGTCCCCAGACTGGCCCGCACACGTCGGCTTGTCTCAGTTTACTTCCCAATATGCGGACAAATTACTTCAAGATATATTCCACACATATTCTTCTGGCCTCTTTTCACAACTGAACCTTCTCGAGGTTAAGCTCAGGAAGAAAAAGTTAGATCTTGTTGAGCAGCTGGACTCTTTTCACACAGACCTGACTAAATTTGAAGAGGAAAGTCATGTTGGAGAGGATTTCTTAGGGTAATGTTTTCCATTTATCACTACAAACAGCTGAATATTATCATTGTTCACAACATATTTCTTTCTTTATAAATGGAGACGCCAACACTGGTGTAAATTGGACATAAATGATTAATTTGAAATTTCTTACAACTGCCACCGATTAGCCAGTTCACACCCTCTACATTTAAACATTACAATACATCCATAACAACCATTAAAATCAGATACATTTAGAACAGAGATTGGAAACAAGCTGAAGTTCTGCACTGTCGATCGCTCAGGTGAACCGATCTTGTGGCGGCGCCACCGTCGCCACTTCCTGTTTCCCACATCTGGCCATTCCATTTGGCCAGCTTGTCAAGGGAATTTTCACTGTTTTTTGTACAAATGGAACATGTTATCGTCAATGGATCATCATGTTGACTTTAAATAGATGCAGTATGGAGAACTGTATTGTAATTTGTGCAAAAACGATTGCGCGAGACCATGTGAGAGTTGGATAATGCACCGCGCTGACACCTAGTGGCAGACCTACTCTTTCCAATCTCTGTTTAAATATCTCTGATTACAATGAAATATTGAACATATGAATTGTACATTATTATGAAGCATGACAATTGTGAATAATAATATATAAATAACACATATAATACATATTGGATACAGTACATTAAATACATAAATATGATATTATGACGTTAATGTAAGATAACACATCACACACACACACACACACATATATATATATATATATATATATATATATATATATATATATATATATATATATATATATATATATATATATATATATATATATATATATATATATATATATATATATATATATATATATATATATATGGCCGCCATGAAGCTTCTTGGCACGGCGTTTGGTTAGAATAATGCCTCAGTCACATTTGCACCGGGCGCCGGCCGGGATGTATACATCGGCCGACTTCCCCGTCTGCCGGGCGCTGGGGAGTTTATAAGCAACAACAATCTGAGAAATGCCGTAGCTGTGGTCACATTATTAAAGGGAACCGCACGGCACGTGCAAGACTGAATGGCACAGACGTCTGCAGGATATCTTTAAGACGTCTAGATCATTAACAGACGTCTGTCAGATATCCTAAAGACGTCTGTCTCATTTGACAGACGTCTGAAGGACATCATAAAGACGTCTATGTGATATCGCAGGGAGCCCGTGGGATCATCTGACGATGGTCTGTGAACAAATGAAATAAAAATAATCCTATTTTCACCGCACGATGCCACCGGCAGCCCTAAGATAATCTGCCGATGTGCCTGCGGGACACTGCCGGGACCCTGCCGTGCATTTTAAGATGATATTTGCTGATAAGACATCGGGGAAACGCCGGCAACTTTTATGTTCCAGATAAAAGTTCCCGAAGACCCGGGCGACGTCTTAAAGATGCCCAATTGTGGCCGATGATCTCCCGGTGCCCGCACGGCAATCTGAAATGCCTGCCGATTTTGTAAAAAATACCCATCGGCCGGGCATCTTTATTGAAATCTGCGCAAATGTGACTGAGGCATAAGGCTGCAATCCCGGGTGCCGTTTACATATTCCCCTGTTTAATTTTGGTGTTGCACTGCGCCCTGAAATCTATGTGGTCTTTCAAGCAACACCAATTTTAATGTTAACCTTGTTGATACATTACTTCCATTTCGAGGTCCAATCCCGATTTGGACCCCTTATTAGGACCCAAACCCTGTTGATACAATCCATTCCCGGTAACACGTGACACCAGTCTGGGACAATTGTCCCGTCTACCTGCCTGCGCTACCAATCTAACTCACTTTACATCATAATATTATCTCTCCTTAACAATGCCTTATGCCTCAGTCACATTTGCACCGGGCGCCGGCGGGGAAGTTAGAATCGGCCGACTTCACAATCTGCCGGGCGCCGGGGAGTTTATCAGCAACAATCTGAGAGATGCCGTAGCTGTGGTCACATTATTAAAGGGCACCGCACGGCACGTGCAAAACTGAATAGCACAGACGTCTGTAGGATATCTTTACGACGTCTGTTTCATGACACAGACGTCTGCAAGATGTCTTTAAGACGTCTGGGTAGGCTTAAAAAAAATATTTAATCCTATTTTCACCACACGATGCCACCGGCAGCCCTAGATAATCTGTCGATGTCTCTGCGGGACACTGCCGGGACCCTGCCGTGTACTTTAAGATGACATTTGCTGATAAAACATCGGGGAAACGCCGGCAACTTTTATGTTCAAGATAAAAGTTCCTGATGACCCGCCCGACGTCTTAAAGATGCCCAATTGTGGCTGATGATCTCCCGGTGCCCGCACGGCGATCTGAACTGCCTGCCGATTTTGTAAAAAATACCCATCGGCCGGGCATCTTTACTGAAATCGGCGCAAATGTGACTGAGGCATTACTCGTGCCGTCGAAGCTGATGTCCCGTTTGATGTGATATAAGACCCAAAAAATAACATAATTGTTCATGATTCAGAAGATTAATGTGGACTAAACTTCGCTACCCTCCATATGGACCCTAAGCACATAGAAAGAAGGTTCTTTGTGGATGGGAAAAGGCAAGGGTAAATAACGATTTCATCACAGAAGAGCCTTAAATAATTTTGAGCCAATTTTAGAGATTTTTGTAAAGGGTAATATATTCATCATTATGCTTGTTTAGATACATGACCCAGAATGTAACAAAATGGCTTTTAAGGACGTATGTGATTATATGTGAATTATATGGCAATCCGAGATTCCGCGAGAGTTCCACTGTGCGATACTGACTCATGGTTCACCACAGAGATATTCTGATAATACAAATCTCACTATTTCCAACAAATTCTAATTAATTTTAATTAGTTCTGATTAATTAAATCTACTATGGAAACGCTCGGATGACCTAAGCTTTTCTCTTTTCTGGAGCATAGATGGAAGACATATGATAAGATATTATATTCTACTTGTTATCTATGCGTAATAAACAATCACTAGCATCAGAGATACTAGTATTTAAATGTCTCTGCTAGCATTGAGAGTACTAGGCTTTAATTGTAGATGAAAACAGAAGAACTGCTGCTTCTGCCATGATATATGTTATCAAGCAGTGTTTTTTTCTCATGAGATCAAATAACCTCGATTATTGAAATTTATGGCATAAACATCTGTGGACTGTATAAGGCACTGTAAGGCTTTGTTTTCCAAAAGTTCAACTAAATATCTGCTTATGTTAAATATAGTTAAAAAAGAACAAAACATGTAGTTGAAATAGAAGGAAAATACAGGGAGTCCAAATATTGATTGAACAAAATAATCGCTGAATGATTGGGCCATGTATCGATATCAGCAACACAGACATCTCTTACTGCCTAAAACATTACAATTTCTTTTCAGGAAAAACTTTGTGTTAATGGATATATACTATCCTACAATGCAAATGGAAACAATAACCACGAAGCCTGCTTACGGAATACTTAATCTAGTCAGTAAGTTAACATTTGATCATTAAACACAGTAAGTACAATACATGAATCATCTTGTTTTGATCATGACTAAAAATCTTATATTATTATGTACATAATCAAAATTTGTATAAAATGTGGTCTGGGATGCTTAGTCCTTCAGCAGAGTTTTACATGCAATAGGAGGTCAATCACGCAATAGGAGGTCAATAATTCAATAGGAGGTCAATCACGCAATAGGAGGTCAATCTCATTACTGTATGACCATGACGTGCCATTTCCTTAAGAGAAACGTGGGCCCACCCATTAAAGAACAGGTGGCACTTAATTTGAAATATTATTCCTCCAAACTGGCTGTTAACCTGATCATCTTCAGCCCTTTACATCCATATGATTACAAATAGCGTGTGTTTTAAATGAAAGAAACCAGTGTCTTTTTATACTGATCACAACATTGATCTTTTTTTGCAATTATGTTAGTGATCCCATTTAGTTCTCATCGAATATTTCAGCAATCTATTTTACAAGATGTACTAGGAAATCCGTCCTTGTTGATTTTCAGCACATCATATTTATGTGATAGTATTTCACATTATTTCCAACTTATGCTTTTGATAAACATGCCAGCATATTTGGAATCTTTATGGATACCTCATAGTGGTGATGATTATTACTCATTGAACCCCAAGAAATCTACTGCGTCATGTATAATAATTTAAGAGCATTTCTGTTGTTACCAATTTGCTCCATGAGCCCATGAATGATAAATGGGTTCATTCCTTTGTGGATAAAGTGGCAGATGCAAATTGCACCACCCCAACCCCCCACAAAATAACAAACAAAAAAACAAAAATTAAACAAAAAAAACAAAAAAATAAATTTCTTTAGATTTGTAAAGTTTGACTTATCTATGTATTTCAGAAGATGAGATATATCACTTTTAATATTGAACTTGATTAATTTCTCTGGGAGTGATAAATAATTTAAATTTTGTCCTCTCAAAATTATGTAGTCAGAACCGCTTCTTCATGGTTTAACTCCAAAACGCCTCTAAAACAGATTTTCTATTTCGCCTCAATCTACTTCTATATCAAATAAAGCTTCGCAACATATTTGGAATAAGGCAAGATAGAGTAACTGGAAAATAACCAAGGAATTACCATCCGTTTGACTTCTATTCTTATCTGTAGGAAATATGTTTTCACACTTTTTCAGGGATACACTTTTACATAGATGATGACAGTCTACACCAATGACACTTTTGCTAATGTTGTGGTATCTGAAGAACTATAGCTTTGTGTGTTTCAGGTGATGTTGGGGGCTTTCTAGGGCTGCTGATTGGTGCAAGTGTTCTTACTTTTTTTGAGATCATTGATTTCATCATCTTCAATTTTCTGGATAAAATTCCAAAGAGAAACAAAACTGACGACGTTTCAAACCAAAAAACAAAAGATAAACAAAGAGGAACCAAGGTGACTCCATTTGAAGTTGCAGTTGAAACTATAGTAGAGGAGTTCAAAATTGACCAGTAATAACATGACAGAAATAAAAAAATGGTGAATTGTGAATTTCTATTAATGTGTGACAATGTGACAATGTGACAATTTCTATAATCGCAATATGAAACAAACTTGTATACTAAAATAATGAAGGAATGAGGAAGGAATATAATTTATAAGTATCTAGGTTCTCGAATGTATGATATGAGATATATCATTACCACATAGAATTAGGAGTTGGGACTTGGCTCAGTTGGTCAAACGTCCATTCCATGCTAAATCGTAGGGGTCCCACCAAATGGGACAACCACTTCGATCATGTCGCTTAACAAGTTATCCAATACAATGTTTAATGTTGTCATATCTATGTGAGAATGCAGATGAAGGCTCCCCAATCACTCTATAGAAAGTGTGGGACATTGGATCTCGATGACGGGCTTCTTACGGACCCGAAATAGCCAAATTAGTGCTGAAAGATCCGTTAATACAAATAAAACACACATCAAGTATATTTTTGAGCCCAAACCAGTTCCTAATATGTGACTGTTGGGATCGAATCTCTGACCAGACAAGCATCGTAGTCCCTCTCCCATCACGTCTCACCTGCCACTAGCAAATTGAGGCTGGTTACCCTCTTTGTTGTATTTCATAATTCACTCCACAACAACTGTAATAAACAATACAAATTTGAGATTATTGGTTTCAGTTCAATTTTGGTAACATAATCTTAGTATGCAGTAAGGTGCCAATAATCTCATTGACAGGGATGCGACACAGTCATTCTAGTGTGACGTTATAGTCTTAGTGTCTAGCCAATCAGATAAAAGTATATCATGCCAAACACATATCAATGTTGTGCTTACCAGAGTTCAATTGCCTCCCACTCCCTTTTCGATGCCAACATCGTCGTCCTCTTAAAGACCAAACCGAGGTCAAAGTCTACTCCGTAGAGTTTTCTTGATAACCAATTTTGGCTTCATCCGGTTCATTATGTTCTTTCATTATGTTGAATTAGTTGTGGTAATTAGATCTGTAGATGTCCTTCTCTATATATAGTAGTATATAGGATGTATACTATTGGGACATATAGTTTGAATATCCAAAACTAATCACTATCAATGTTACATGCACTTACGTTCACGTGCCATTGGATATGTTGACATACAAATGTTAGGAAAGAATTATCAAAAGTAATATTTGATACAATAGAAATAAAGGAAGGCATAAAAAGAATAAAGAAATGCACCATGTCCTGTACCCGTGACTAGAATCATGTTTTTAAATGATGTTAGTAAATTTAAAACAATAAAATGTAATAAAATAGATTCTCATAATTTAACAGTTTGTATGTTTTGTGTTATTTACTCATAAACTCCAAAAAGATTACAAAACGAATATAATTGATTACAATGGAACGTTCACATGGACGGTAAAATATTTTGAACGGCCCCATTCATTTTCAGAACTGCCTCACTTTGGGCATATTACATCCATTCTTTTCATTTTGATGATGACCAAATAAACACTTCCATACCCTCCAAAACAGTACAGTACTCTCATACCAGTCCCTGCTTTCACTGGTAAGAAAGTACGTGCAGATCAGCCATAAGTCATACATATTCATAAAAGCAAACTGTGCACAGATTGGTTAAAGAAGACTTAAATATTCATACGAATTCTGATACACATTGTCAGATCAGCATCTGGGTCAGTCACCTGATAACAGATCGTGAACTGAGGCAAGTCAACTCGACTTGGATGATCTTTTGGTGGGCTTTGCTAGTGTTTTTTGACATTCTACTGAAATCAAATCTTGGACAATGACGGCAGAGATTGTGAGAAGATTAAACTATAACTTAACTAGATAATGATAATTAATGGTTTGATATAAGGCCAAATGTATTACATATATTTATAGAAAAAGTAGGAGTTGCAATTGTAAAGACGACATATGTATCGCATACTAAAGGTAACATTCAGTATTTGTCATTTCTCATTTTCATCAAATAATAATGATTGTTAAAACCCAGGTCTCACTGTAGCGGACAGGCAAAGCAGATGAAAGCAAAGTGGAAAATTTTGCTCTTTGGAATGAGTTCGGACGTCTACGTTACTCAAACACTTTCTCCGTATCTCATTCTAAAGTCATGGGTTTAGAGTCCGGAGCAGTACCCACATGTACGCCTTGGTCCGTTACACATACTGATTGTGTCTGGAATGCGAATGCTTTCTTCGTATCTCTTCGTATCTCATCCTGAATATGTCTTGATATCCTAAATGTGTCCGCTGATATTCACTGAATCCTGCATTTATGCGAACAAGGTACGGAGAAAACACAGTTAGGGAGAATACATGCACAAGGAACAAAGTTGGTCCGAATAAGATGCGAACAGAAAACGAACGTCCATGTTGGTCGGCTTCTCATTCGTGTTCTGTCTGCAATACATCTGTCTTGTCCGTATATATCCGTATTTGTATGCTTTCTGTGCATGTTTTCTCCTGAATACTTTCATTCTGTATCAGTGTTCATCCGCGCTATTCACTTTGGTCTTATTTTCGACATGTGCATATCTCATTCGTTCATTCAAAGCGCACAAAAGTGCACAAAAGCGAACAAAAAGCGAACATGAAGTTTTCCACTCTGAAATTCTCTGCAACTCATCAGCTAAGCTTGTTTGCTACAGTGAGACCAAGCCTTAAACAATTACAGTAATGTTACAAAAAAGAAAACCAACAAAAAAACTTTGAGTTGACAAAGTATAACCTATTTTATTCTCCGAAAATTACTGCCAGATAATTAGTTCTTCTTTCCCAAGTTATTTTAACATTTTCAGCTATTCTTTCCCAAGTAACTTAAGAAATCGATTTCACGACCAATCGTTTCATCTGAAATATGATGATTAGCCCTTTTATGAGTCTTGTCAGCAAAGAAATCAATAATATTCCATCGACAAGCCTACCATCTCGGTCATTTTGTATTTTATTTGTATTGACCAGGGCTTTTTTAATGTTATTAATATATCAGCACAGAAGAATATCAGCACAGAAGAATATCATTTTGCAAAGTTACCCTTTGCAAAATGATCCCATCCAACCATAGAAGTTAGTACAATATGATATGTAAGTACAATATGAAATGTAAGTACAATATGAAATGTAAGTACAATTCCAAAGGTTAGTACAATTCCAAAGGTTAGTACAATTCCATAGGTTAGTACAATTCCAAAGGTTAGTACAATTCCATAGGTTAGTACAATTCCAAAGGTTAGTACAATTCCATAGGTTAGTACAATTCCATAGGTTAGTACAATTCCATAGGTTAGTACAATTCCAAAGGTTAGTACAATTCCATAGGTTTGTACAATTCCATAGGTTAGTACAATTCCATAGGTTAGTACAATTCCAAGTCAGAATTACAATGGTTAATACAATTTCAAATGTTAGTACAATTTCAAATGTTAGTACAATTCCAAAAGTTAGTACAATTCCATAGGTTAGTACAATTCCAAATGTTAGTACAATTCCAAATGTTAGTACAATTCCAACGGTTAGTACAATTCCATAGGTTAGTACAATTCCAAAGTTTGGTACAATTCAGAATTACAATCGTTAATACAATTTCAAATGTTAGTACAATTCCAAAGGTTAGTAAAATTTCATAGATTAGTCTAAGTCCACGGGTTAGTACAATTACAATAAGAAATTTCAAAATACGTCAAACATAAAGTCATATGACGGTCAAATTCCAATTAGACCTTATACCAGATCAACAAATCTTTGATATGAGAATGCTACAGTTCTGTTTTATCCGGGGATGACCATATTTGCTTTATTTGTGACCAAATCCACGACGAGGACTTTACTTTAATTGTTGTAGTCTGAGAGGATGCAACCACTCGACCATATTTAACTAAGATTAGATCTAAATCATATGGCAAATCTGGTATGAGCCCTTCGATCGTCGCTGCGGTGGATGATGTGGTATCTACACGTTGCCAAGATATCTTGTTTTTATTTAGATATCTTACAGATAATGTGCATTCACACTCAGTAGCCATAAAGCCTACCTCTGCTTCCCATGTGACCTTCACTGATTGCTCACCCAGTGATTTTACAGAAATGTTGTTGTAGTTTTCCATGAAAACTTGACACAATGACACATCTTTAGCTTCATAAAAGTCATTTGAGTCAGCAACATAATCGTCAAACACAAAGTATGCATGTCTGTAAACAGAGCTATTGAACCAGTTCTGCAGACGTATGTCAAGGCTTTGGTTATCAGCGTGATCATTCTCAGTCTGTTTGATGAAAAAGGCATACAGGTCCCCTTCCATCCGCATAAATCTAAAACTGGACCAAGTTGATCCATTTAGAAGTATGAAGTCATATGTCTCATTAAGATCACGGTTGCTTATAGACTTGTAGCCGGTGGTATTTATCAAGTAATAGACATCACTTCCAGGCCCACCTGAAAGTGTATCCATCCCAGATCCAGGAGAGATTATATCATCCCCTGAAAAACCTTTAAGCTCATTGTCATAGGCATCGCCAATTAAAACATCATCAAATTCTGTGCCCCATACATTTTCAATTTCGACATAGAGGTCATTTGTAGCTTCTCCCCCATCTCCTCTTGATAGCTCCAAGTTGACATAAACACCTTCCCCAGTTGTAAGATTACCCACGAGTATGACAGTATCCTGACCTTGACCTCCAATAACAAGGTCAGCCCCATCGCCTGGGTAGATAACATCATCATTTGGACCTGCATCAATGACGTCATCCCCATCACCGCCTGTTATAACATCTAGGCCCATACCCCCCATCAGCGTGTCAGAACCATCCATGCCATCTATCCAGTCATCAGAGTCGCCCCCAGTTATAATATCCCTACCGAAACCGCCAACCAAATTGTTTCCCATGTCATTACCCTGGATACTATTCCCGTAAGTTAATGCTCCATATACAGCTTTTGTGAACTTGGTTGTCTTATTAGCAAGGAGAGAAATGTTTCTGCTGTTGTCAGCATGCGACATGTCTATTTCTTCGATTTGAATATAGTTCCATTCCATTTCTGTAATTTTGAAGGTAAAGCCATCATTTGATCGAACAATTAAGTGCTGGGCATGTGTACTTCCGGTGTAATTATTTAAGACAACTGTAAACGAGTCCGGATGTGAATGAGATTGAATCTTGATAACTTCTTTATCAGATATATAATCCAGATATATATTAATATCTTTGTAGTGAATTCCTAGACTCAGATAATCAGTTTTGTTGTCCATTGCATAGTTATTGATATAGATGTGTCCATACCCATGCTTCACTATGTACGTATCTGATCCATTATTTCCAGACATATGCACGGTCATGTTGGATTGACCAGGATCAAGGTAATTACCATGTTCATTGCCATCAATAATGTATTTGCAAATCTGAGATGAAAGGCTCACATGGGACACATTTTTGTATGGGTCCTTGTTTAAGTCAAGATCATATAGCTGTTGTTTGCAATGCTTTTCAGGTGGGCATTGACACTCTTCAGGGTCTTTGTTGATTTCAGTTGCTATTGGTTTTTTATCATATGAATCCATCTCGTTCAGACTCTCAGGTAATGTTGCTGTTATTCCATCTGATGTGAGAAGCAATAAATGTCGGTGTTTAATGCTGGTAAACCAGTTCACCAGTTTTATAATCCTTCCATCGAGTCCATGAATAAGAAGATAGTTGTCTTCAACACTCAGTTTCAAGTCATTGTACTTCTGTTCAACGAAGAGCACATCCGTATGTTTATGTTCATCCTCATTATTTATTTGGACATTAAAACATGTTGCTTTGATGACATATTTATCATTCCCAGCATTTCCTTGTAAAATATCATATGAGGGCCGCTCAGGATTCTTCACCACTTCCGCTTCCGGAGCCTCGTTTCTGGCACTACTACAGCTAAGGAAGTTGTCCAGGTTATTGCCAATGATTATGTCAGCATATTTGGAATCCATAACAGTGACTACCCGGCCATATGCCCACGCTGGAAGGAGGACATCCTGTGTTGCAGAAGGGTTCTGAAGGTTGACAGTCACATGCTTGGAGTGCAATCCCATGTCTATTATGATAGGAACAGGGGTTACTTTATTATTCTCCATGTCTATGGCCAGTTCGAATATAATATTGTCAGAAGAAGTAAATGAGGCGTGCTGGTAGTCATTTCCTGAAAGCCAGTTGACGATGGTGACACATTTACCACCAGTTGACGTTTGGTTCTTATCTTTGTCATAGATAACTATGTCTTTATCAAGGATGTTAGCTTTTATTCTGGAAAATGGAAAGTCAAATGCAATGCTATCAGTTTTATTATCAAGAGCGAAATTATCAATTGTGTCAGACCCAGAAGTTTCGTTTTGAGTTCGAATCATGTATGTGTCACTTCCGTTTCCGCCACTGACGTGATCACTACCTTCTGCCCCATCAATGATATTATCATTCTCATTTCCTACAAGGATGTCATCAAAAGGAGATCCGGCAATTTGTATGACATGTTTCAGTGGGTATTCCCTGGTGTCTACCTTCTGCCCGGTCGTAGCAGAGTCCTTCACAACGAGGCTCACTCTGCATTCAACTACATAGCCATGATCATCAAACCCTACGTCATAAGGTGAGAATATATACCCATCACGTGATCGGAAAACCATGTGGCGATAAATATGACTGTTTCCTGGCAGAAACCAATTTTTGACCAGCACATAGTGGCTTTTGGCGTATGTGATGTGCAAATCTTCCTCAACTCGGGTACATTCCATTTCGTTGAAACTCTGATTGAGGAAAACAATGTCTCTTTGTCCATCGAGAGCAAAGTTGTTTATTATCGCCACTCCCCCATCTTGCTGTATTATGTACACATCTTTACCTTCTCCTCCCTTTACGAAGGAGGACTGAGGTCCAAGATAGAATATGTCATCTCCATCGTTGCCATTAATATCATAATGATAATGATGGATAGAGAACTCCACATCTAAATGTCCATACTTCGATTCACAACTATCATCAACTTTAGCTTTTTTCGAATTCTTAAGATCAGGGGAATCTTGGACTGTAAAAAAGTGATTGCTTTTAGAATTGCCGTGATATGTTCCATGTAGCGATGACTGAATATCGTTCTCACCACATATTACCTCGTAGGACGCAATTGGAATAAACCACCACAAGTGTGCAGTCTTTGTCGTGTAGGAAAAGGTTCTGGATTCACCAATGCCAAGAATTATGTCTAAGGTGTCATTTGAGACCGGAAAGGTCTTCTGGATGTCATGTGTAACTCCCTCAGCTGTGGGGACATGTTTAATCAGAAGGTATATCTGGTTACTTTCAAGGAGGTACAGGGTTATATCGCCTCCAAATATGGAGGTATCCCCATCAGTCAAATCAATCATTTTCCGGCCTTCATCTTCGTCATGGAGTTTATAGTAGTCACTGGTATTACTCAACTTTTTTAGCAGCATTTTGTTAGCCTTCACCTCATTTTTTAGATCTCTCATCTCACTGAGAAGACCACCTGTGAGAAAATCAGCGGCACCTTCTAAAACACCTTTGGCAAAAGCTCCGACAGCCTCTAGAGGCGCCCATGGGCTCTTCCAGTTTACCTTGTGCAATTCCTGTAAAATGTCTATGTAGAAACTGTCAACAGCCAGGCGTTCAATTGATATGAGTATAACAAAAGGTTCCATTTCGGGACCAAGGAACTGTAAAATTGTTGATGACACATCCATTTCGAGATGCATAATCTTGAGTGGTAACATTTCAAGGTCTTGTTCATTGTTAAAATCAGTGTGTGCTATGTCTGAAATGTCCTCGCCAATGAAAAACAAGTCAAACCCCACGCCGATCACCGGTATATCACCTAAAAATCTTTTTGTAGATGACGCCATGTACTTTTCCGTTGCTAGTTTTAAAGTTTTTTCCATTCCAATTTTCTCGGCCAGTGATGACATAGATCTCTTCATAAACTGTTTTCCGAGTTTAGATGCAATATGATTTAGAGATTTACCCTCCACATGGATCATACCGCCAAGAGAATGGAGTGATTGTGAGAGGAAAATGGAACCCCTGAAGTATTCTCCATCCTCAAAGTCATGACCAGCTGCAGCAAATCCAGCAACAAGACCATAGACTCCCATAATACGATTGACCTTTTCTAAGACAGTAGCATGCTGTGATTTGGGTGAGGAAAGGTCCTGCTCAAGGGAAGATTCAAATGCCTTACTGGTTTCAGGAATATCCACTTCCACTGGAATCTCAACACTTGGATCATTTTTATCATAAACTGTAAATGATATTTTGTTTCCTTCTACTTCTTCTGAGTCTGGTTTAAGTTCGGCATCTTCAGGTTCTTCTATGCAGACAGAATCTACACCGTCTTCTACTCCTTCTACTTCTACTGCTGCTAACATTAGAAACCTAAAATTCTTCTTCTTCCGTTTACACCCAAGCGCCATTATACCGCCTTTTATCCTATTTGTAACCTGTTTTATTTGCTTTTTTTTGAGACCTTTCCATTTGACTGCCAATGCCTTTTTAAATGTTTCAACTGGTTTCTCGCTGAACCTTATTGACAAATCCACATTTTCAAATGTTTTGCGGCTCTGGCTAATGGCTTCCATTCTTCCCTCTTTTGCACCAAAGGGTTGAGATATCTTGTAAGCATATGAATGAAAATTTCTAAAATCTTTATTGCCATGGCCCTCTGCTATATCTTGTAGATCCTTTTGGAAGACCTTGTGCATTCCCATGGTTCTCCCAGTTATTTTTTTAACATTTCTGATAATTTTTCTTCCTTTCTCGGGATCCTTCTCTGCTAATGCTCTATCCCAAGCATCAAGCAGTTCGTCGTTACTTTTGAAGGGATGAGCAGCCTCAGCCACCTGCGTTATGGCCATAAACTCTACCATAGCACGGACGGTTAAGGGATCAAACTCTCCTTCAAATCTGGGTTGTTTGGATGGTGAACCACCAAGAGACTCCAGCATCAATGCAGCAATTCTCTTATCGTTTCCCTGGTGATTTAATTCTATTATCAAATCGTCGTATGCTGCTGTACTTTCTGATCTATGAGCTTCTTTAGGCCAGTCTTCATTTCTGGTTCTCACAACAAGGCCCTTAGGCGTCATCTGCAGTGTGAAGGTTCTCTCTGAACCACCTATATTCATAGTTATGTATTTAGTTGTTTGTTCTCCAAATATGTTCCCAAAACTCTGCAAATTGTGAAGCACATCGCCCACCTTCATGGAACCATCTATTTTAACTGTGTCGCCATTCACCTTCAATGATCCTTCTTTTTTCCATTGGTTCCACTGATTAGTATATGCATTAGTTCTAATTCGATTAATCTCTGCACGAATATATTTATCCCATATTTTAAATCTTAATGGTTGCAAAGGTGTGAACGACTTTCTTGCGATCTTGCTGGCAGAGCTTTTGGATACAGACCCCGCATCTCTTCGCTTCACAGCAGTTACAATACAGCAAAGTAGAATAACATTCACAACCTTCAAATGTATCATATTGTCTGGAAAACCTGGACGAACCTGGAAAAGGTTGAAATAGTTTAAATAGGTAAGATCAAACTAACAATGTTATTGCTAATTTCAATGGCGTATGGATTAACAGTTTATCATGATTTTCTTCCGACAATGTGGGTCAGAATGCCTTTAGCATACCAATTAATTAATGTTCTAAAGAATACAAAAAATGTGAGGCATAAAAAGGAAAAATAAATAGACATTAATCAATTTTCAAGAATGGTTTTAATCATACGTTTCATTTATTATTTTATTTATTAACTGTGTTAAATGGTAACTAAAGTATGACATATGATTTATGACATTTTGACTTTCGTTTTTCTGATAGGAAATTATCCATTAAACATGATTTGATAAGGATATTTTTCCGACCGGTACAGAGCCATGGTGCAATTGGCTAGGGCACAAGCTTATTAGCACCAATTTTTCAGTGATATCCGGAGGTCGTGAGTTCGATTCCCACGACCGTTTGCCGAGAATGAATTCATGATAAAACTTCTCACGAGATAAGGCCCGTGCCCTCAGGTCTAACCCATTGTATTTGTAAATCTGTGACTGACCGAGTGGGTTGTCACATCAAGGACCTGTGACAAAACAATTCAGTGAGGCAGCACTATCTGGTACAAGGAGGTCTCGTCATGAAATGACTGTAATAATGTTGAAAGTGAAGTAAATCCCCAAAACACACAATGTCACAGATCTAGAGCTGTGATATTGATTTTAACTTTCAAGATATCTCCCACCTGTCCACAGTGTATATTTAATGATTCTGAAGCTTTTAACATGTTATGACAAAGATATTTGATCTCAGGTGATGACGTAATAAACCAATAAGTCAGTGCCCCTTAACTTCTATTATGGATGAACTGAGGATTCTCTGAATACATACCTTATTGTATTCCTGAGGGTTGTTTTCAAATAAAATGTGTCCTAATCATGACTGCTTCTCAGTATTGTGGTATAATCTGTGCAGAATACACAGTGAGCACGAAAATACATAGTATATTGATATAGGTGAGATAGAATGCTGACATAGCAGAGTGGAGCAGTGGAGAACTGGAACAAATTATTCATTCATGGTCTGTTGCTTGCGACATAAAGATAGAATGTTAACAAATATTTTGACAAATAAATGGGAGAAAGATATATCAATAGAAAAAAATATAATATCACAGATGAGGGAAAAGATGATATATTTGATGAATGTCCCACAAAATATTGACAATTTTACCAAAAAACGTTAGGTTTAGTTAGAGTTATGGAAGATTTGTGATTTCTTCCTTCATCAGCCATGCGAGTACTGGTCTTATATTTACCACACCATCTATGTCCATGTGGACATGCTATCATCAATCTTCACGGAGTATGAGATCTGCTTACTTGCAATAATGCAACTGATAATACATAAATATTGTTATGGCACAAACACAGTTTTGAATATAGATATTTTGATTTTGGAGAGAGGGGAAAATGTTATTGAAAATGACACTTAATCAGTACTCAAAATTACAAAACATCTACGAGAGAAGCAAATACACCGTTTTAATATGAACATGTAATTGATATCTGAAGAAATCTGAAAAAATATACTTAAACCGTCGAAACACAAAAGGTCTGATTTCACTTACATAACGGGGGATGGGACGTGGCTCGGTCGGTAATATGTCGGTCTCACAGGAAAAAGGTCCGAGGTTTGATTTCATGGTTGGGACAAACACTTCAGTCATGCTGCATGGTCGAGAAAAGTGGATATCTGCTACTTTTAAAATTGTTTCCCATTCGAGCCAATGTTCTGACATTATCACACAGTTCTCTGACACCCCGGCATAGTGGTCTCTTAGGGGAGACATAGTGAGAGGAGGCATGCTCCTGAGGGGAGGCATGGTGGTCTCATGAGGGGAAATATGATGGTCTCTTTAGGGGAGGCATGGTGGTCTCCTGAGAGGGGGCATGGTGGTCTCCTGAGGGGAGGTATGATGGTTTCCTGAGGGGAGGCATGGTGGTCTCCTTAGGGGAGGTATGATGGTCTCTTTAGGGAAGTGTGGTGGTCCTCTGAGAGTAGGCATGCTGATCTCCCGATGGGAGGCATGGTGGTCTCTTTAGGGAAGTGTGGTGGTCTCTTTAGGGAAGTGTGGTGGTCTTCTGAGGGGAGGTATGGTGGTCTCCTGAGGGGAGGTTTGGTGGTCTCCTGAGGGGAGGTTTGGTGGTCTCCCGAGGGGAGGTATGGTGGTCTCTTTTGGGAAGTGTGGTGGTCTTCTGAGGGGAGGTTTGGTGGTCTCCTGAGGGGAGGTTTGGTGGTCTCCCGAGGGGAGGTTTGGTGGTCTCCCGAGGGGAGGTATGGTGGTCTTTTGAGGGGAGGCATGCTGGTCTTCTGAGGGGAGGCATGGTTGTCTTCTGAGGGGAGGCATGCTGGTCTTCTGAGGGGAAGCATGGTGGTCTCCGGAGGGGAGGCATGCTGGTCTCCTGAGGGGAGGTATGGTGGTCTTCTGAGGGGAGGTATGGTGGTCTTCTGAAGAGAGGCATGCTGGTCTCCTCTAGCTTCCCGATAAATAGTGTTTAAACTGCTATTTAATGCACGGCCAGTCAGTGATAGAGAAAACTCATTTCTTTATATATCTTTTATTCTTGACATGAATACAAATTTAATGACAACAAAATGCTTTGCATCTAGTACCTTGCACTCACGGTATGCACCTTGACGTGAAGCCATCCCTTACTATATATATTTACACCCTCACACCTCCCATGCATTCTCCACTTCCCACCATTTATACTCTGGACATTCTTCTGTATCTCTACTCCCCAATCACATCTTAACATTTATGACAATTTTACTTCATATATATTTTATCATATATATAAACAACTGTGTTTATTTAGTTATTACTATCTTGATAATTCTTATTCAAAGTCTATCGATTCTTTTTAAATGTTCAGTTACAATAGTCTCAAACAACGCCTACTCTATAGGTCTCCCTTTCAATTAATTATTTATTGCCTGTGATATGAAAAAGGAGTAAAACAAAAAACAACTTTGATACGTTACAATATGATCACTAGTATACTTAACGTTGACAATTCTGCAGGATAATATAACATAGCAACACAAATCAAACAACCTAGTCAACTTGGTTGTAAGCACACACCTTGAAATATGAATATCATATTATCACTGGTTTTTATAATAAAGAAAAAAGCCTTCTTGTCATGGAAGATAACTGTCTGCTTCTCCCTCCCAAAACAAATAAACCTATATTGTCTGATGGGGAATCAATCCCACACTTCATTGCCTATGTGAGAATGACCCATTGATATGAAGGGAATATTCGGTGCACAATTCATTAGATCAGAGACGTTTAAATATCTCTGATTAGAGATACTGCTGATGTGCAAGTACAGTTATGTCAGCCTAACAGTGTCTCACTTCATATTGAGTAGAATAATTAAAAATAGAAAACAAATAAAACACGACCATGTCACCTACTGAGATATTAATGGGTCATTCTGCCATATCAATGGGCCATTCTACAATATCAATGACCAATAATATCTAGAAGGTTCAAACATCAGATAACTTTCTTAGCACCTTTGGTACGGGTTGTGATATTAGCAGTTATGGTGAGAGAGCATTGCTCGTCTTCATATTATGCACCCAATACCCATCACAAACTTAACACACGGGGGCGCCACCAGTATCATAGTCGCCACCTTGTCCGTTCACAATGTAACTTCCATCCTGAACTAAAAGGAACATGAAATGCTCAGGTTGTCTTGATTGATCCATAGCTAAACCTGTACTCGATATGGCATTCTAAAGCAGAGCATGGTGCGTTCATTTAGTCCCGTTCCATTACCATGCAAACAAACTGTGCTGTCTTGGAGATAACTTTCCACAAGTTATTTTGAAGTCTTTTCAAACATCACAGATTCTTGTATATAGTTCGTTGGCTAATGATTTCAATCGTCTATCACTCATTATGTTAATCCTTAATCCAGCAGATAACATACTGATCCGTGACATTCATGCGATCTGGGTCGGCCTTGTCTGTGTATGGCTTGGGATCCGTGCTCCTTGACTCAAAGAATGTCAGCACAGTCGGGCAAGCAGAAACCTGCAAACAATAAAAATCGTGTGTAATAATTATACATGTATGTTCTGATGGCATAACCAGGGTTTTATGAAATGCACAATGTATGCATAAATTATTTTGAACATAAGTATTCCTCGTTTATTTTTAGCAATATCCTCCGTAGACTGGTTCCCCCTCCGAGTGTCAAGAACATGCACAGAGGGCGGCACCAGTCTATATCCTCCGAACCCGAAATATGAATACTCGTCTATCAAATGTCCCGAATTTAATGACACTATGATTGAAAGCATATATTCACATGTGAATGTTAAAAATCAGTGTACGTTTCACAAAAAAAAAACAATACTGTATTTTTTTATTTTTTTATAAAGATTACAAATGACTCATTCCGAATCTTAAGAATATCATTCTTTGCAAAATGGGGTGAACACGGCCCATGAGGTCATACCTCCCACGTGACCACTCTTACGAATGTCAATAAACACTCTGTACAGCGGCGAAGAATTAAGAAAGGAACCTATCACATGTATGCCGGGTACGTACATTGCGGTAGGGTGGCTGGAACATCAAACATTGCCATAGTAACCACGGTTCTGTCTGCCCGTACTCCACTGGACAAAGACATGGTGGTCATACCATCCCTGGCTAGTGTATCACGTGTATGGGGGCAGTGATGCCTGCTAGCACTATAGTGGGCAGAGACATGGTGGTCATACCATCCCTGGCTAGTGTATCACGTGTATGGGGGCAGTGATGCCTGCTAGCACTATAGTGGGCAGAGACATGGTGGTCATACCATCCCTGGCTAGTGTATCACGTGTATGGGGGCAGTGATGCCTGCTAGCACTATAGTGGGCAGAGACATGGTGGTCATACCATCCCTGGCTAGTGTATCACGTGTATGGAGGCAGTGATGCCTGCTGGCACTATAGTGGGCAGAGACATGGTGGTCATACCATCCCTGGCTAGTGTATCACGTGTATGGGGGCAGTGATGCCTGCTGGCACTATAGTGGGCAGAGACATGGTGGTCATACCATCCCTGGCTAGTGTATCACGTGTATGGGGGCAGTGATGCCTGCTGGCACTATAGTGGGCAGAGACATGGTGGTCATACCATCCCTGGCTAGTGTATCACGTGTATGGGTGCAGTGATGCCTGCTAGCACTATAGTGGGCAGAGACATGGTGGTCATACCATCCCTGGCTAGTGTATCACGTGTATGGGTGCAGTGATGCCTGCTGGCACTATAGTGGGCAGAGACATGGTGGTCATACCATCCCTGGCTAGTGTATCACGTGTATGGGGGCAGTGGTGCCTGCTGGCACTATAGTGGGTAGAGACATGGTGGTCATACCATTCCTGGCTAGTGTATCACGTGTATGGGGGCAGTGGTGCCTGCTGGCACTATAGTGGGTAGAGACATGGTGGTCATACCATTCCTGGCTAGTGTATCACGTGTATGGGTGCAGTGATGCCTGCTAGCACTATAGTGGGTAGAGACATGGTGATCATACCATCCCTGGCTAGTGTATCACGTGTATGGGGGCAGTGATGCCTGCTGGCACTATAGTGGGCAGAGACATGGTGGTCATACCATCCCTGGCTAGTGTATCACGTGTATGGGGGCAGTGGTGCCTGCTGGCACTATAGTGGGTAGAGACATGGTGGTCATACCATTCCTGGCTAGTGTATCACGTGTATGGGGGCAGTGGTGCCTGCTGGCACTATAGTGGGTAGAGACATGGTGGTCATACCATTCCTGGCTAGTGTATCACGTGTATGGGTGCAGTGATGCCTGCTAGCACTATAGTGGGTAGAGACATGGTGATCATACCATCCCTGGCTAGTGTATCACGTGTATGGGGGCAGTGATGCCTGCTGGCACTATAGTGGGCAGAGACATGGTGGTCATACCATCCCTGGCTAGTGTATCACGTGTATGGGGGCAGTGATGCCTGCTGGCACTATAGTGGGCAGAGACATGGTGGTCATACCATCCCTGGCTAGTGTATCACGTGTATGGGTGCAGTGATGCCTGCTAGCACTATAGTGGGCAGAGACATGGTGGTCATACCATCCCTGGCTAGTGTATCACGTGTATGGGTGCAGTGATGCCTGCTAGCACTATAGTGGGCAGAGACATGGTGGTCATACCATCCCTGGCTAGTGTATCACGTGTATGGGGGCAGTGATGCCTGCTAGCACTATAGTGGGCAGAGACATGGTGGTCATACCATCCCTGGCTAGTGTATCACGTGTATGGGGGCAGTGATGCCTGCTGGCACTATAGTGGACAGAGACATGGTGGTCATACCATCCCTGGCTAGTGTATCACGTGTATGGGGGCAGTGATGCCTGCTGGCACTATAGTGGACAGAGACATGGTGGTCATGCCATCCCTGGCTAGTGTATCACGTGTATGGGGGTAGTGATGCCTGCTGGCACTATAGTGGGTAGAGACATGGTGATCATACCATCCCTGGCTAGTGTATCACGTGTATGGGGGCAGTGATGCCTGCTGGCACTATAGTGGGCAGAGACATGGTGGTCATACCATCCCTGGCTAGTGTATCACGTGTATGGGTGCAGTGATGCCTGCTAGCACTATAGTGGGCAGAGACATGGTGGTCATACCATCCCTGGCTAGTGTATCACGTGTATGGGTGCAGTGATGCCTGCTAGCACTATAGTGGGCAGAGACATGGTGGTCATACCATCCCTGGCTAGTGTATCACGTGTATGGGTGCAGTGATGCCTGCTGGCACTATAGTGGGTAGAGACATGGTGATCATACCATCCCTGGCTAGTGTATCACGTGTATGGGGGCAGTGATGCCTGCTGGCACTATAGTGGGCAGAGACATGGTGGTCATACCATCCCTGGCTAGTGTATCACGTGTATGGGTGCAGTGATGCCTGCTAGCACTATAGTGGGCAGAGACATGGTGGTCATACCATCCCTGGCTAGTGTATCACGTGTATGGGTGCAGTGATGCCTGCTAGCACTATAGTGGGCAGAGACATGGTGGTCATACCATCCCTGGCTAGTGTATCACGTGTATGGGTGCAGTGATGCCTGCTAGCACTATAGTGGGCAGAGACATGGTGGTCATACCATCCCTGGCTAGTGTATCACGTGTATGGAGGCAGTGATGCCTGCTGGCACTATAGTGGGTAGAGACATGGTGGTCCTACCATCCCTGGCTAGTGTATCACGTGTATGGGGGCAGTGATGCCTGCTGGCACTATAGTGGGTAGAGACATGGTGATCATACCATCCCTGGCTAGTGTATCACGTGTATGGGGGCAGTGATGCCTGCTAGCACTATAGTGGGCAGAGACATGGTGGTCATACCATCCCTGGCTAGTGTATCACGTGTATGGGGGCAGTGATGCCTGCTGGCACTATAGTGGACAGAGACATGGTGGTCATACCATCCCTGGCTAGTGTATCACGTGTATGGGGGCAGTGATGCCTGCTGGCACTATAGTGGACAGAGACATGGTGGTCATGCCATCCCTGGCTAGTGTATCACGTGTATGGGGGCAGTGATGCCTGCTGGCACTATAGTGGGTAGAGACATGGTGATCATACCATCCCTGGCTAGTGTATCACGTGTATGGGGGCAGTGATGCCTGCTGGCACTATAGTGGGTAGAGACATGGTGGTCATACCATCCCTGGCTAGTGTATCACGTGTATGGGTGCAGTGATGCCTGCTAGCACTATAGTGGGCAGAGACATGGTGGTCATACCATCCCTGGCTAGTGTATCACGTGTATGGGTGCAGTGATGCCTGCTAGCACTATAGTGGGCAGAGACATGGTGGTCATACCATCCCTGGCTAGTGTATCACGTGTATGGGTGCAGTGATGCCTGCTAGCACTATAGTGGGCAGAGACATGGTGGTCATACCATCCCTGGCTAGTGTATCACGTGTATGGGTGCAGTGATGCCTGCTAGCACTATAGTGGGCAGAGACATGGTGGTCATACCATCCCTGGCTAGTGTATCACGTGTATGGGTGCAGTGATGCCTGCTAGCACTATAGTGGGCAGAGACATGGTGGTCATACCATCCCTGGCTAGTGTATCACGTGTATGGAGGCAGTGATGCCTGCTGGCACTATAGTGGGTAGAGACATGGTGGTCCTACCATCCCTGGCTAGTGTATCACGTGTATGGGGGCAGTGATGCCTGCTGGCACTATAGTGGGTAGAGACATGGTGATCATACCATCCCTGGCTAGTGTATCACGTGTATGGGGGCAGTGATGCCTGCTAGCACTATAGTGGGCAGAGACATGGTGGTCATACCATCCCTGGCTAGTGTATCACGTGTATGGGGGCAGTGATGCCTGCTGGCACTATAGTGGACAGAGACATGGTGGTCATACCATCCCTGGCTAGTGTATCACGTGTATGGGGGCAGTGATGCCTGCTGGCACTATAGTGGACAGAGACATGGTGGTCATGCCATCCCTGGCTAGTGTATCACGTGTATGGGGGCAGTGATGCCTGCTGGCACTATAGTGGGTAGAGACATGGTGATCATACCATCCCTGGCTAGTGTATCACGTGTATGGGGGCAGTGATGCCTGCTGGCACTATAGTGGGCAGAGACATGGTGGTCATACCATCCCTGGCTAGTGTATCACGTGTATGGGTGCAGTGATGCCTGCTAGCACTATAGTGGGCAGAGACATGGTGGTCATACCATCCCTGGCTAGTGTATCACGTGTATGGGTGCAGTGATGCCTGCTAGCACTATAGTGGGCAGAGACATGGTGGTCATACCATCCCTGGCTAGTGTATCACGTGTATGGGTGCAGTGATGCCTGCTGGCACTATAGTGGGTAGAGACATGGTGATCATACCATCCCTGGCTAGTGTATCACGTGTATGGGGGCAGTGATGCCTGCTGGCACTATAGTGGGCAGAGACATGGTGGTCATACCATCCCTGGCTAGTGTATCACGTGTATGGGTGCAGTGATGCCTGCTAGCACTATAGTGGGCAGAGACATGGTGGTCATACCATCCCTGGCTAGTGTATCACGTGTATGGGTGCAGTGATGCCTGCTAGCACTATAGTGGGCAGAGACATGGTGGTCATACCATCCCTGGCTAGTGTATCACGTGTATGGGTGCAGTGATGCCTGCTAGCACTATAGTGGGCAGAGACATGGTGGTCATACCATCCCTGGCTAGTGTATCACGTGTATGGAGGCAGTGATGCCTGCTGGCACTATAGTGGGTAGAGACATGGTGGTCCTACCATCCCTGGCTAGTGTATCACGTGTATGGGGGCAGTGATGCCTGCTGGCACTATAGTGGGTAGAGACATGGTGATCATACCATCCCTGGCTAGTGTATCACGTGTATGGGGGCAGTGATGCCTGCTGGCACTATAGTGGGCAGAGACATGGTGGTCATACCATCCCTGGCTAGTGTATCACGTGTATGGGTGCAGTGATGCCTGCTAGCACTATAGTGGGCAGAGACATGGTGGTCATACCATCCCTGGCTAGTGTATCACGTGTATGGGTGCAGTGATGCCTGCTAGCACTATAGTGGGCAGAGACATGGTGGTCATACCATCCCTGGCTAGTGTATCACGTGTATGGGTGCAGTGATGCCTGCTAGCACTATAGTGGGCAGAGACATGGTGGTCATACCATCCCTGGCTAGTGTATCACGTGTATGGAGGCAGTGATGCCTGCTGGCACTATAGTGGGTAGAGACATGGTGGTCCTACCATCCCTGGCTAGTGTATCACGTGTATGGGGGCAGTGATGCCTGCTGGCACTATAGTGGACAGAGACATGGTGGTCATGCCATCCCTGGCTAGTGTATCACGTGTATGGGGGCAGTGATGCCTGCTGGCACTATAGTGGGTAGAGACATGGTGATCATACCATCCCTGGCTAGTGTATCACGTGTATGGGGGCAGTGATGCCTGCTGGCACTATAGTGGACAGAGACATGGTGGTCATGCCATCCCTGGCTAGTGTATCACGTGTATGGGTGCAGTGATGCCTGCTAGCACTATAGTGGGTAGAGACATGGTGATCATACCATCCCTGGCTAGTGTATCACGTGTATGGGGGCAGTGATGCCTGCTGGCACTATAGTGGACAGAGACATGGTGGTCATGCCATCCCTGGCTAGTGTATCACGTGTATGGGGGCAGTGATGCCTGCTGGCACTATAGTGGGTAGAGACATGGTGGTCATACCATCCCTGGCTAGTGTATCACGTGTATGGGGGCAGTGATGCCTGCTGGCACTATAGTGGACAGAGACATGGTGGTCATGCCATCCCTGGCTAGTGTATCACGTGTATGGGGGCAGTGATGCCTGCTGGCACTATAGTGGGTAGAGACATGGTGATCATACCATCCCTGGCTAGTGTATCACGTGTATGGGGGCAGTGATGCCTGCTGGCACTATAGTGGACAGAGACATGGTGGTCCTACCATCCCTGGCTAGTGTATCACGTGTATGGGGGCAGTGACGCCTGCTAGCACTATAGTGGGTAGAGACATGGTGGTCATACCATCCCTGGCTAGTGTATCACGTGTATGGTGGCAGTGATGCCTGCTAGCACTATAGTGGGTAGAGACATGGTGGTCATACCATCCCTGGCTAGTGTATCACGTGTATGGTGGCAGTGATGCCTGCTAGCACTATAGTGGGTAGAGACATGGTGGTCATACCATCCCTGGCTAGTGTATCACGTGTATGGTGGCAGTGATGCCTGCTAGCACTATAGTGGGTAGAGACATGGTGGTCATACCATCCCTGGCTAGTGTATCACGTGTATGGTGGCAGTGATGCCTGCTAGCACTATAGTGGGTAGAGACATGGTGGTCATACCATCCCTGGCTAGTGTATCACGTGTATGGGGGTAGTGATGCCTGCTGGCACTAAAGTGGACAGAGACATGGTGGTCATACCATCCCTGGCTAGTGTATCACGTGTATGGAGGCAGTGATGCCTGCTGGCACTAAAGTGGACAGAGACATGGTGGTCATACCATCCCTGGCTAGTGTATCACGTGTATGGGGGCAGTGATGCCTGCTGGCACTATAGTGGACAGAGACATGGTGGTCCTACCATCCCTGGCTAGTGTATCACGTGTATGGGGGCAGTGACGCCTGCTAGCACTATAGTGGGTAGAGACATGGTGGTCCTACCATCCCTGGCTAGTGTATCACGTGTATGGTGGCAGTGATGCCTGCTAGCACTATAGTGGGTAGAGACATGGTGGTCATACCATCCCTGGCTAGTGTATCACGTGTATGGGGGCAGTGATGCCTGCTAGCACTATAGTGGACAGAGACATGGTGGTCATGCCATCCCTGGCTAGTGTATCACGTGTATGGGGGCAGTGACGCCTGCTAGCACTATAGTGGACAGAGACATGGTGGTCATACCATCTCTGGCTAGTGTATCACGTGTATGGGGGCAGTGATGCCTGCTGGCACTAAAGTGGACAGAGACATGGTGGTCATACCATCCCTGGCTAGTGTATCACGTGTATGGGGGCAGTGATGCCTGCTGGCACTATAGTGGACAGAGACATGGTGGTCATACCATCCCTGGCTAGTGTATCACGTGTATGGGGGCAGTGATGCCTGCTAGCACTATAGTGGACAGAGACATGGTGGTCATACCATCCCTGGCTAGTGTATCACGTGTATGGGGGCAGTGACGCCTGCTAGCACTATAGTGGACAGAGACATGGTGGTCATACCATCCCTGGCTAGTGTATCACGTGTATGGGGGCAGTGACGCCTGCTAGCACTATAGTGTGTAGAGACATGGTGGTCATACCATCCCTGGCTAGTGTATCACGTGTATGGGGGCAGTGATGCCTGCTGGCACTATAGTGGACAGAGACATGGTGGTCATACCATCCCTGGCTAGTGTATCACGTGTATGGGGGCAGTGATGCCTGCTGGCACTATAGTGGACAGAGACATGGTGGTCATACCATCCCTGGCTAGTGTATCACGTGTATGGGGCAGTGATGCCTGCTAGCACTATAGTGGACAGAGACATGGTGGTCATGCCATCCCTGGCTAGTGTATCACGTGTATGGAGGCAGTGATGCCTGCTAGCAATAGTGGGTAGAGACATGGTGGTCATACCATCCCTGGCTAGTGTATCACGTGTATGGAGGCAGTGATGCCTGCTAGCAATAGTGGGTAGAGACATGGTGGTCCTACCATCCCTGGCTAGTGTATCACGTGTATGGAGGCAGTGATGCCTGCTAGCAATAGTGGGTAGAGACATGGTGGTCATGCCATCCCTGGCTAGTGTATCACGTGTATGGAGGCAGTGATGCCTGCTAGCAATAGTGGGTAGAGACATGGTGGTCATACCATCCCTGGCTAGTGTATCACGTGTATGGAGGCAGTGATGCCTGCTAGCAATAGTGGGTAGAGACATGGTGGTCATGCCATCCCTGGCTAGTGTATCACGTGTATGGAGGCAGTGATGCCTGCTAGCAATAGTGGGTAGAGACATGGTGGTCATACCATCCCTGGCTAGTGTATCACGTGTATGGAGGCAGTGATGCCTGCTAGCAATAGTGGGTAGAGACATGGTGGTCATGCCATCCCTGGCTAGTGTATCACGTGTATGGAGGCAGTGATGCCTGCTAGCAATAGTGGGTAGAGACATGGTGGTCATACCATCCCTGGCTAGTGTATCACGTGTATGGGGGCAGTGATGCCTGCTAGCACTATAGTGGACAGAGACATGGTGGTCATACCATCCCTGGCTAGTGTATCACGTGTATGGGGGCAGTGACGCCTGCTAGCACTATAGTGGACAGAGACATGGTGGTCATACCATCCTTGGCTAGTGTATCACGTGTATGGGGGCAGTGATGCCTGCTAGCACTATAGTGGACAGAGACATGGTGGTCATACCATCCCTGGCTAGTGTATCACGTGTATGGGGGCAGTGATGCCTGCTAGCACTATAGTGGACAGAGACATGGTGGTCATGCCATCTCTGGCTAGTGTATCACGTGTATGGGGGCAGTGATGCCTGCTAGCACTATAGTGGACAGAGACATGGTGGTCATACCATCCCTGGCTAGTGTATCACGTGTATGGGGGCAGTGATGCCTGCTAGCACTATAGTGGACAGAGACATGGTGGTCATACCATCCCTGGCTAGTGTATCACGTGTATGGGGGCAGTGACGCCTGCTAGCACTATAGTGGACAGAGACATGGTGGTCATACCATCCTTGGCTAGTGTATCACGTGTATGGGGGTAGTGATGCCTGCTAGCACTATAGTGGACAGAGACATGGTGGTCATACCATCCCTGGCTAGTGTATCACGTGTATGGGGGCAGTGACGCCTGCTAGCACTATAGTGGACAGAGACATGGTGGTCATACCATCCTTGGCTAGTGTATCACGTGTATGGGGGTAGTGATGCCTGCTAGCACTATAGTGGACAGAGACATGGTGGTCATACCATCCCTGGCTAGTGTATCACGTGTATGGAGGCAGTGATGCCTGCTAGCAATAGTGGGTAGAGACATGGTGGTCATACCATCCCTGGCTAGTGTATCACGTGTATGGGGGTAGTGATGCCTGCTAGCACTATAGTGGACAGAGACATGGTGGTCATACCATCCCTGGCTAGTGTATCATGTGTATGGGGGCAGTGATGCCTGCTAGCACTATAGTGGGTAGAGACATGGTGGTCATACCATCCCTGGCTAGTGTATCACGTGTATGGGGGCAGTGATGCCTGCTAGCACTATAGTGGACAGAGACATGGTGGCCATGCCATCCCTGGCTAGTGTATCACGTGTATGGAGGCAGTGATGCCTGCTAGCACTATAGTGGACAGAGACATGGTGGTCAGACCATCCCTGGCTAGTGTATCACGTGTATGGAGGCAGTGATGCCTGCTAGCAATAGTGGGTAGAGACATGGTGGTCATACCATCCCTGGCTAGTGTATCACGTGTATGGGGGTAGTGATGCCTGCTAGCACTATAGTGGACAGAGACATGGTGGTCATACCATCCCTGGCTAGTGTATCATGTGTATGGGGGCAGTGATGCCTGCTAGCACTATAGTGGGTAGAGACATGGTGGTCATACCATCCCTGGCTAGTGTATCACGTGTATGGGGGCAGTGATGCCTGCTAGCACTATAGTGGACAGAGACATGGTGGCCATGCCATCTCTGGCTAGTGTATCACGTGTATGGGGGCAGTGATGCCTGCTAGCACTATAGTGGACAGAGACATGGTGGTCAGACCATCCCTGGCTAGTGTATCACGTGTATGGGGGCAGTGATGCCTGCTAGCACTATAGTGGACAGAGACATGGTGGTCATACCATCCCTGGCTAGTGTATCACGTGTATGGGGGCAGTGATGCCTGCTGGCACTATAGTGGACAGAGACATGGTGGTCATACCATCCCTGGCTAGTGTATCACGTGTATGGAGGCAGTGACGCCTGCTAGCACTATAGTGGACAGAGACATGGTGGTCATACCATCCCTGGCTAGTGTATCACGTGTATGGGGGCAGTGATGCCTGCTGGCACTATAGTGGACAGAGACATGGTGGTCATACCATCCCTGGCTAGTGTATCACGTGTATGGGGGCAGTGATGCCTGCTGGCACTATAGTGGACAGAGACATGGTGGTCATACCATCCCTGGCTAGTGTATCACGTGTATGGGGGCAGTGACGCCCGCTAGCACTATAGTGGACAGAGACATGGTGGTCATGCCATCTCTGGCTAGTGTATCACGTGTATGGGGGCAGTGATGCCTGCTGGCACTATAGTGGACAGAGACATGGTGGTCATACCATCCCTGGCTAATGTATCACGTGTATGGGGGCAGTGATGCCTGCTAGCACTATAGTGGGCAGAGACATGGTGATCATGTGTATGGGGGCAGTGACGCCTGCTAGCACTATAGTGGGTAGAGACATGGCGGTCATACCATCCCTGGCTAGTGTATCACGTGTATGGGTGCAGTGATGCCTGCTGGCACTATAGTGGGTAGAGACATGGTGGTCATACCATCCCTGGCTAGTGTATCATGTGTATGGGGGCAGTGATGCCTGCTAGCACTATAGTGGACAGAGACATGGTGGTCATACCATCCCTGGCTAATGTATCACGTGTATGGGTGCAGTGATGCCTGCTGGCACTATAGTGGGTAGAGACATGGTGGTCATACCATCCCTGGCTAGTGTATCACGTGTATGGGGGCAGTGATGCCTGCTAGCACTATAGTGGACAGAGACATGGTGGTCATACCATCCCTGGCTAGTGTATCACGTGTATGGGGGCAGTGATGCCTGCTAGCACTATAGTGGACAGAGACATGGCGGTCATACCATCCCTGGCTAGTGTATCACGTGTATGGGGGCAGTGATGCCTGCTGGCACTATAGTGGGTAGAGACATGGTGGTCATACCATCCCTGGCTAATGTATCACGTGTATGGGTGCAGTGATGCCTGCTGGCACTATAGTGGGTAGAGACATTGTGGTCATGCCATCTCTGGCTAGTGTATCACGTGTATGGAGCACTAGCACTACATTAGACATTTGGTGTTATATTCTTATGCCGTTATGGTTCCTTGGTGTACTATTGGTTATGTGTACTGCATGTAAAGAAGACGAGACATATTATAAGTTATTTTTTCTCGATATTGCATAAAGGCATTTGACTTCACCACGTTATGTTTGAAAGTCATTTTTTTGTTGATTGATATGAGACGACAGTTATAAAGCATATCTATTGCAAATCTGTGGTCCTTATATCATAAGATTTATGCACTGGTGATTCTAGAATATAGTTTCCTTGTGATTTATTCTACACAGTTACATACAAACTGAAAAAAATACGACTGTGAACCAAAACGTCTTGATATTCTGAAGTCCCCTTTTGTGTTCTTATTACTTGTTATTTTGAATGAAAATTATAATGGAGTTAATGTATCTATAACTTATTTCCTTCATACGGTATACATTACTAGTATATACCGTTTATAATGCCTTACTTAATAGTTCAATTTGTTATCCTGTATAAATGATTGAACCAAAAAAGAATGATATTAGACTAACATTGTTACAGTTATATTTTCCTTATTATTATATTAGGCGCGGATATTGCTTTCTGATATCTGTAAAATCGCATGTTAGTGGCACGATCTTTAACTACTGTTCGCTACTTTGAGCACTACCAGACATTGAAGTGTTATAATTATTGGAGTGTGGTCAGGACACAATAGCTCTAACTATGTTTGAAACTTTGATCAGTCAGCTGTTAACTCCAGGGAGCTAGTTTTTATACTCATTCAATCTCACGGAATTTTATGGTGGGATTAGCGATATGAAATATATTAATGAAATATGTCCTTAAATACGTTGGTGTGTACAAAGCATTTCTTTGCCAATATAATAATTATATGTAGACAAAGATGGTTTGGGTTTCAACTATATAAATAATGTAGTCTTAAAGGATAATCCTTGATTATTCAGATAGATTTTGTTTTGAGAATGTGATATTTTCACATAATGGGAGTTTTATTATTGCTCCCAGTTAAGTTATATTTAGTAAAAGTTTAAAGACATAATAGGATGCTCTCCAAATGGATCAGTCATAGTATCTATATGATCGACTTTTAATCAGTGTGAAAAATAATAACAATTTATGCAATATATTTGTCCTAAATCCGGTCAGTTTGACTCATCCACGTGATACAGTAACTGGTCTATAAGATGCCCAGTCTATATATTTGCCTGATCTATGTGACAGGATGCCTGGTCTATATATTTGCCTGATCTATGAGACAAGATGCCTGATTTATTCATTTGCCTGATCTTTGAGACAGGATGCCTGGTCTATATATTTGCCTGATCTATGAGACAAGATGGCTGGTCTATATATTTGCCTGATCTATGAGACAAGATGGCTGGTCTATATATTTGCCTGATCTATGAGACAAGATGGCTGGTCTATATATTTGCCTGATCTATGAGACAAGATGCCCGATGTATTTATTTGACTGATCTATGAGACAGGGTGCCTGGTCTATATATTTGCCTGATCTATGAGACAAGATGGCTGGTCTATATATTTGCCTCATCTATGAGAAAATATGATCAATTTATTCATTTGTCTGATCTATGAGACAAGATGCCTGGTCTATATATTTGTCTGATCTATGAGAGAAGATGCCCAGTCTATATATTTGCCTGATCTATGAGACAAGATGCCTGATTTATTCATTTGCCTGATCTTTGAGGCAGGATGCCTGGTCTATATATTTGCCTGATCTATGAGACAAGATATCTATATATTTGGTCGATCTACGGGATATTGGCAGGTTACCCCCTCTGAGTACCTGCTATACGGGATATTGGCAAGTTATTTCCTCTCAGTACCTACTATACGTACCCTCGGTGGTAGTCTGATAAGTTCGTGTACATATTTGTTCAGCTGAAGTTCCCGGTACTCGGCCAATAGAATGTTGTCTTCTGTGCCATTCTGTCTCTCTGAAATATACAGAAAAGTACTAATGTATACAAACACAACAAATAAGTCAATCATAACACAAAAAAAGGAAAAGGGCAATGAGTTCCCTACTTCCAATACCATCTATAAAAATATGTTATGTATAATCATATTTTTCATAGAAGAAACATGTTATTAAAATCAAGCTATATTCTATGTAGGAGGGATACGAGACACCATCTGTTCGGTGAGTATTAAGAGGAAGCAGATCCTTTCTTCTGACATTCTACATGACGGTTTTGTGTGCCACATAATGTCAAATGGCAAGAAAAATGGCGTGTTGTCTGTGTTAAGCAACACCATTGTGCAATATAAAATAATTTGCAAAAGGATTAAACCATTAGTAATATGTCATCATTATCCTAGGTTACGTTTTCAAACCATAAAAATAGATAGTTATTTACAAATAAACACCTCCACATTTAAAATCCCGCTCTTAACATTGTGCAAATATTTGAAAGGAAATCCTATGCGATAAGCCAAAGAGAAGGGTCAGGGGTCCAGGGCCAATCTTCTGAACAAACATTGTACCATAATATAAGTATTCATATACAAATATCACGAAGAGATACTTATCATGAAACATACCACCTGTTATGGTAGATACAGTCATGAATAGGCCATAAATCAAATTTGAAAATGTTTCAATTGTATTGTATCATATTTCTCTTCTTGAAATTAAACAATGAACTATGAGTGCATGAATATGTTTATTATGAAACAAAATAAAACATAAAAATTGTAATTCATATGTTTTAATCTTTTCTGTGATGATAAAGATAGATATAACAAAATAGTGAATGATGGTAATGATAAGATTTATGACTCCGGTAAAAGCAACTGGACAAAAATGTGAGTGTTAGCAAAGAAACAATGCACCTGACTGTTTGTCCACATGTGACCAGCCCACAAGTACGCCAGCTTGCTATACATGCCTGGTCGGTCATCTATTATTGAACCACAGGAAACATTAAACAATACTTGCATCGCAAGATGTTCAACTTGTATGAACAGGTTTTCATTCTTCAAAGAAAGTATTCAATATGGGAAAGCTACCTCAAGGCACCAAAATCGGATTGAGCTTTTGTAATGTGTAAAGATAACAAAGAGTGAAGTAATTAGGTTTGTTTTGAACATGTTGCAGTCAGATGCAACCAGAGTCCGCAGTCTTTTTCATCCCTTCTCAATGATATAGGTTGCTTCTAGGCACGTTTTATGATTCTCATATTTCATTACATATCCCTACCATTCACAATAAAAATAATTAATAGAATAAAAACCCATTCACATTCACGCCTTTGGTGTGGGTTACATGTCCCATGCTGTCATATCAAACGGGAATGTCACATGAAATCATCCACTTCTGCCGCTATAACATGAAGACAATGACATGAAGATGTCATGCCTGCGCCGGGCTGTGTCCGTGTACAGCATGTCAAGGTTGACAGTGCAAGTGTGGCCACAACGTGCTGTAAACACACATTAACTAATAATGACGCATCCTCTCTAGCCAATATGCCAATTTATTCATTTTATGTAATTCTAAATAAATATATACATGACGTCTTACGTGTAATGTATTCGCTATAATGATGTAATGACTGTGTATTGCAAAAAAAAAATCAATATCAATTATAAATATCCAAATCAATAGGAATATATACTTTGTAACCAATATGGAAATTAAGAAAGGGAACGACTCAACATTGGTGATAAAAATCATTAATTATTTAAATGTTCTAAATGCATACTGTAGACCTGATCTGGGCATAGGAGAATGGTTTATAGTCTTTCCGGTTGCGAGTATTATAAACTGCATGCAAACGGACAAAGTACTGCTGAACCCCTGCCAAAATGTAGAGTGCAAACACTCCAGGACCATAACCGCGTGCATGAACATTGATATATTATTTGTACACCAGAGTCAAGAACAATACTTCAAATGAATATTTGAAAACAAATATATGCATATTAATACCAAATATAGTTGTTCCTGGACATGGCTGTGCCAGAATCTATTTTAGAAATACATATTTGATGGTTTAGATGTATCAGATGTTATGTTGCTCATCCCTGGTAAGCCAATGTTTTATCATCTGATCTTTTCATGGCATAGTATATCTGCTTCACTTACATTGTTAAAAATACACACTTCTGTTTTCCATTATATGGTATATATTGTATGCTAAAAATAATATGTTTATGGATTACAATGTAAATGAAAGATTTGTCTATATTATGAAGTGTGAATGGAAACTACTAAGTATATATGTTGAGAATGCATGGAACAAACGCAGTGACACAATGTATATTAACTTGAATGTTTTAGGGTGAATGTCTTAAACATGATGACCATAGAAGCCAGTGTGGGTATATATGTTGTGATATAAAGTCAAAAGTTTAAACTGACAGAAAAGTCCTCAGGGGCTGGGAAATTACATACAAAAGTTTTACCATCAATGTAAATGTATATATATGTTCCGGTCAGTATAATAAAATATATCAATCAATATGGCAAACCACACATATCATTACTACTGATATAAGTACGTTTATGTCGGATATCATCTAAAGTCATCAAAACTTGAGAATAAAGCCCCTTCAGGCTTTTTATGAATAGGATTGAGATAATCCTGTTTATTACAGACCCTGGTTCATGATGGTGTAAATATGAAGAGTCCTGGACATAGTTTTAACATGTGCCGAATTTATAAATGCCATAACAGTACAATAATATTGATTAATGGGCATGCGCATTCATTAATCAATCATTTACCCAGGAGGTTGTGCATGCTTAATCCACACACATGTCATATATATGAACATAATGCACATTTGAATATTTCCATGCTCAGCTTTTATTTCATGTTGTTTACCTGGATGATAAGTGGACCCAGCATTCCAATTAATACGCAGGTCATAAAATGTGTTCCATCTAGCATATCTGCGATATATCATTTAACCATATGTCATATACAACCATCACTTGTTATCTAAATATTTGTTAATTGGTACCTTATTCTTAAGAATAAAAAACATCTCTTTGTGCCATTTCCTATTTTTCAATCATACATGTTTATGAATAAACATACTGTGTCATTAACGAAAACTGTTGACTGCTGGGATAAGTGCAATCATGACGAATATTTAATCAACTATATATATAAATATATACAAATTTCAAGAAGTAACATGTTTGTAGTACAACAGGCCCTGTTTGTTTTGTACAAACACAGAGCAGCCAATAGTTTGCCAATGAGGGTGTCTCGCTTTATATCCCTTAATTACTATGTTTATAGTGCATATTGGCGTAGTCCATCAACCAAGCCATCAATGGACAATTGCCCTTTTCACTGTAAATATATTTGAGAATTAAATAGTATTATAAAGTTCGACCCACTTTTGGGACAACGTCAAATTTGCAATGGACAAACATGAAGTGGGTCTGAGTGAAGTATAAACTTTCTTAACTCCATTACCAATCTTCATACTTGTCCCTATATGTACATCCCTAGATGTTGTGCTTTTAAAATAGCCTTACAAACTGTCGCGGGCCATAAATAGTGTCCCTGAATAGGAATCAGTTCTCTGAGCTATGTTCACACTAGTTTAAAAAGTCCTAATTCTTACACAATCATATTGTCATTCATATCCTAGGTGTTCCCCTTTCTATAACATGGCAGAGCTCGGAGTTAAAATAGTCTGTGACATCGGTAGAGAGTGAAGGAAGCTACTTACGTGAAATCTGAACTCTTGCTTTTGGGGATAAATTGATCGTAGCTTCACTTTGGGTGAAAGGTCTTTAGAAACTGATGGGAATTGATGGACATATATGACGCTAGAGGGCCCTTTGAAATATTATATCCATTTAGAGTGAAATAAATATCTGTAGGAGGTCCTTATCAATGATAGAATGCCCCAATTCAATACAAATATAGAAATGTCCGTATGTCGTGGAAGGGCGCAGGTATTTCTGTTTTAAAATGAAAGACAGGACAGGTAATGCTGAACAATTTAAAGAAATGCTATCTGACTTAGACTTTGAACAGTGTTTTATTTGTCATATGTCATTTCACGTAATATTCAAAACCACATTTTATATTTTGTTGACCATTAACCTAGCTTGCCGACTAATGTTGGTGTTTAAATCCCCAATGCTAAGGAAACCTAACCTCCAATCAAACAGACATTCAATGCCAAGTCTCTGTCTATGTCCTCCTAGTATGTACCTTTTAGGTTTAAGGGTCACTTGACAATCTCCATTCAGGCTTTGATTTTGCTATTTTCCTCTCACCACAGCAAACACTGGTCATCTTGGGTACATAAAGGCTGGCCTCCACAGCAGAACAGTGAGCCGTGACCTCCTACATGCCTGCACTTCAACACTCTATATTCAGACCTCAATATCACTTGATCTATATATATATCTACAGCATACTGAACAGAACATATCTACAGTTTAGAAAACTGAGAGAGTACAATATCACATTAAAGTTTTCCTTTCTGAACTGTCATCATATGTAATCTACCTCATATTTTATCCCTAATTTTCTCTCTTCTCGCACGTAATAGGTTAATCACACATGCAAATGGTATTTGGAAACATAAACTCCTACTTAAATATTACAAGATTCTGCTAATGAACCTTTTAAACATAAACAATAACAGAACCGGCGATTTTCATTTCATAAACTAAATATGTCTGTGTGAAAGGTGGTAGGTATTTCGCTGTATTTCGCTGTATTGATCATGATATATATATATATATATATATATATATATATATATATATATATATATATATATATATATATATATATATATATATATATATATATATATATCGCTATATGTACTATACGCATTTTGAACTATTTAATCAATGACTATTGATTGAAGTGCTTAATGCCTGTCCCAAACACCTTCACATTATAATATACTTCTCATTCACAACAGTTGGACATGATTTCTTCTGGGATCGACTAAGGATCAGCACCTCGGTGCCAAGGTAGGGACTGTAGAGTCACATGAGTCTAATAGTATGGGTGTATATCGCCGTCCAGGACCGCACCAATACTTACTGCATTCCTCAACCATCTTCCTAGATCCTCACCTGTTTGTAAAGTCTTCTTCGGAGAATAAATGAACTTTTAAAAAATAATAACACAAATAACCCAATATGAGGCTTTATGTAAACATAATCTTAACGTAAGATAATTTTCTTCTCGTTATTCATTGCAAGGCCGATAAATAACATGATCATTCTTGTAAGTGTTTGTGTTGTCTGTAAATAAATTCTGTCGTATAATATATTGTGACCTCTACTTATTTTCAACACGTACTTCTATGAGAAAGCTTAAACATATTGCTAATTTACATACACATTCATAAGCTAGGGTAAAATTCGGTGTGATACTTAATGTAACTGACAGTTTTATTATGATGATGAAATAGTTAACTGTACAATCGCATATTACTGTCCATGAAACTGCCATAAATGTACCCCCAAGCGTGTGTGTATGTTTCGAGGCAGATGCTAAAATATGTAGAGTATCATCAGGTAGAAAATGTCCGCTCCTGACACACAATATATGTTATGCATCAAAAATGCAGTCCAAAGAATGTCATCCAATAAGCGATCGACATATGACACAATATTAAAATTTTAATGTTGTTTTAATGAGAAAATATATATTCAGTTGTGTTCAAGTGATAGATGTAAACAGTCGTGTTCATGTCACACATTCTCAAATGTAAGGCCCTGCTCTGACAAATAAAAAGAGGGACACATTTCTGTGAGAGAACCGAGGCAACTTCCGGTGGAAGGAGATAGCATATTTCGACAACATCGCGTCTTCCTCTGAGTTAATCCTGTCTCGGCTCTACATCCCTATCTATCCAAATCCACACAATAATCCGCTTCGATCTCCTAACACCTGGTAATGTGCTATAATCTGGATCCACTTAGGTGTTTATCAGCCCATTACGACAGTAGACAATTAAGCAAGATGTTTATTTTGCAAAGGATTCATAATGCCCCTGTGATCCCTGGTGATAGGAAATCAAAACGAGGCGGGGAAATAACACGTGAGAAGTGTGCGCAGTGGGCCTGTGGACATGACCTATGCACTTCCTTTTCACAACAAAAATTTCTATTTGTCAGAAGGAGATGAAAACAAGTGTGATGTATGTTTGAGTAAATGTTACATAGATAAACATAAGGTGGGAGGATACCCTGCCCCACAGCACTACGGAACCGAGGTTCACTCTCTCCCACTGTCAGAGTTGGCACATTTCTATCTTGATGACGCAGTTTAGATAGGTTAGTAGGGGTACAAGAGGGTTTTCATATTCTGCATTAATAAATGAAGCAAACCTATCTTTTTCAGGATTTAGTAGATAATTCAAGGCATGAATTTTCTCCCGATATGTTTCTTTTAAACTCTTCTCAAAATTGTGCTTATCCCATAAAGAATGTCTGGCTACAACTTAGTCATTCAAACGTATCACTGAGCTCACAGGGATGAGTTTGGCACCCCATCGTGCCCCTAATGTGAAGTAATAAGCAGAATATTTCCCTGCTTCATTCCAGGGTGTCATCTTTCTTGGTCTCAGTCTTGGCTTACACCTCTCTCCTTGGATCAACTCACTTCGCAGAACAGAAATTGCCCAAGAGTTCTCGCAGTGTTCACATTACTAGCAAGCCCACACCAGAGCAAAGGAATATGACTTGCTTAGTTATCAGTCATATAAACAACAAATGATATGCGATAGGATTTTTTTTATATAACAAGTTTTTTTCTGAAACCACCAAAAGATAAGTAATGTTACCAAGATATATATGAATACAACATTAAGACATTTAAGGATTACATCATCAAATAGTTTTTTATATGATGTTTCCAGATTTGCTGGAATGCATCAGTGATACAGAGGATATGTATGTGTGAGATCCAGAGAATGCTGCAGACCGAGATGAGGAATCAAACTCAGATTATATATAAGCACTTGCCTGGCATCCCCACAAGAAAAAGGACTCAACACCATGGAAACTCTCTTTTAAAGATCATGTTCACTAATATCAGAATTGTGAACCTCACCACTGCAGTTTTATATGCGTAAAAGGTTCACCCTGTTGTAAATATGTTGGGCAACTCATATACTCAATCTTGAATATAATTAGAAAAGAGAAGTGATTGTGATTCACTCAAGTTACCCAAATAGGACGGTTTTTGTGATCCTATAGCAGACTGTTGTGCACTATAATAAAGACCAATTCTAAAATTATAGCAGGTTTTATAAAATAATTGATATACTAAATGTTCTCACGCTAACAGCTCTAAAATAAGATTCATGCTGTTTTATTAATTCCAAATTTAACAAATTATCCAACATTATTAAACAAAAACATAATTTGGTCAATAGGACCTTTCACCACCTTGTGCTATCCCAGATTTTATTGTTATCTTTATGGCTAATCCCAATCCAGGGACCTATTTATATTACAGTCAGAGGTATTGACTTTACGCCATGGGAAATATGGCCAATTACATCATAATCTTCTTAATACCTATTCATAAAAATGATTGTTTATCATGTATCACTTTATTAACACATATGACCCATAGGCCATTGCCGTTGAAGTGTTTTAAAAGTAATACATATATTTACATAACTGAACAGTATTATTAGTGTTACACAAAATCTGAACTATATCTTATTTTACTGTACAAAAATGAGAACCAAAACACCTAAATCTTCTATATTCAGACTGGCTAAAACTGAGTTATAGAGGCGATATTATTATAACATTTTTCAATATCTCATTTTTGTGTTATCCAGTCAGGGGATTTCTTCCTGACTCATAATGTTCCTTGTCAATGAGAGAGTTAGAGATACTGTGCATCTTATCTGTAATAGTATCAGCAAACAGGCCCAGGACAGTAATCTGCGCTTCCAGATAATAAGAGACACAGAAGATGACTCCCTTGCTTACTCAGCACACCAAATAGTCTCGTCATGAAACGGAAATACCAATCAATCAATAACCATTGATTAATGATCCCGATATGATACAATGAACATGTCCTCAGCAAAATCAGAATGAACTATCTGATGGGATTTTTTCTGGCTATCCTTCCTTATTCGTCATCATCCACAAGTCTCAGAAAGTCCCCATATACCATCAGCGGTTGGGAGCAAGTCAATTGGCCTTGGCTGACCCTTGTATAGAGATATACAGCTCGCAATCAGTCCAGTTTTTATAGGTTGGTAATTAATGGCAGTTGGGCACGAGATGGTTGCCTTGCCTAACACCCAATCCCGTCCGGCCCTGCGAGATGTACCGGGCATTGTTTTACAGCTCTATAGACCGGGGTCTCCAGTGAGCAAGCAATATCATAACACATCATATATCCCCTTCATTACGATAATATTGGCCAAAAGCTAGCTCATGCCGGGGATTGTTAGACCATATATCTTATACAGATGAGATTCATCATCGCTCAAGCCTATTGTATGCTGTAAAGGTTTTTATTAACGTATTCATAGTCTCATGAACAACCATCCTCTTACTGACCCAAGTGAAGAAAAAACTATAAAAACAACAATATAATTCAAAACCTTGTAAATTATTGTACGCAATTTATCACCTTTTGAGATGAAACTATATTAATTAATATAAATACAACCAGCACAAAGTACAATCATTTTGTATCTTCGCTGTTGTATACAAGTTATACACACCCCTCAGAGAGTGATAGTATAGTTATGTTGTTTATGTGTCCAGTGAAGATGGCTTGGGGTATGTGGAGGCCAGTGGTCTGTGACACGGGTCGGTTATAACGGGACATCTCCCGGAGCGCCGGATGCCCTCACCGCCGCCGCCGCATACCTCACCGCCGGGAACAAGCAGCGAGGTACGGACCCGGGTCAAGGTCCTTACTACAAACCCCAGGACAATTGACGGGAGGCTGCCAACTTGAGAACTGCTAGGTATTTAACAAGGTAATTGGTCAAGAGATGAGAGAAGGTCGGAATGTGATCTCTTTGCTCAATGATCCATCCTGGACCCCACATGAACTGACCATAAGATAAATATATCTGCAAAACGAGACTTTATACATGATTTATCACTCCATTCGAAAATTGTTTGAAGTTTTCAGATTACGTTTGAGATACGACATAAAGACCCGTGTTACAATATTGCAGGTAGCTTGTACTTGCTAACACTTATATGAACACATGCACAAACGTGAATAACCATGGCAATATAATCTTGCCCCTAAGAATTTGCCTATGATATTAGACAGAATCAATACTTGATGAGCGGATGGAATTTGGTTTATTTAATTGTATGACTTATCAAGTACAAATCACTGTGATCCATTGAGACCATAAGAAGATTGGTCACCGGCTTCTAAAGGTTAGTATCAATTATCAGACTGACTGCATTATTGTATATCTGGAGACATTCAAATACGAAACAAAAACGAATTGAAGCCAACCAAAAACAACCAAATCATACCAATAGCATCAAAACACACACACACACACACACATACCCACGCACATTTGTTCACTTGTTTTAATGAATATTTTCCCTTTTTGAAAAGTCCAAAATATTATCATTGTCATATATTATGAATGTAATATATTTACATCTATGAAAGATTTCAAAATTTTATAACAATATTCATCGTCAGGCCTGTGGTACTAGATAAAGTTTATACTCAGTCTGTTTATATGATATGAAATGTACATAATTGGTTACATCTGATTAAATGTGTCCCTCTTATAATACTCAATACACAAATTTTACATAATGAAACATCGAGCTGTCAGATTAGCATCACCCAGGATTTGTGATATAGGAATTAGTTTGGTGACTCAGATCCTGCTTCTAACAAGCACCAAATATAGCTGCCATCGAGGATGGCCCTCATCCAAGATGAGATCAGAGTCAACCATCCTCATCATCAGAGATTGTCATTATGGCTGCTGGAATATTACATCATTAAGAGAGAGTTCCATAGTTCACATCCGGGATGAATAAATACATGCAGGAACATAACTCATTAGATATGTTCTATAGAGTTGATTGTCAACTATGGCTTAATTAAAAAATAAATAAATAAAAGGCTACTTATAAAAAAATAATTTTAACAAAATCGAACAAATGTGTTTATGCCCCCTTTTGACGGAATAGAATGGTTGTTCATTTATGACACATATATGTCAGAGATAGTATGTAGCTGGGATGATCAGAGTGACAATATAAATACTGAGATTTAAACACACCCGGCTGTCTGGGATGGATAACATATTGTGCTCTATTCTCATAATGCATTTTGATGAAATGTCTTTAATCATGGTAATGGCAATAACACTAGATAATCTCTTCATCAAATACCTTGAATTTAATACCATGAAAAATGTCGAACAAGCCGCAACATATGGTTATATCTCCACTATATATCTGCTTGCGAGGTCCAATATATAGATATTTCAAACTTATCAAAGCATCGCAGAGAGTTTTGACTGCAATCATACACACAAAACCTCACTGGCATCTGATGTCCCAAAATAAATACCAGCCTTGACAGCCCAGTCAATTAGACGTGGATGCTAGGTGGGTACATATGCATGCAGGATGAATCTTTTGGCAGGGAAATGAGAGTAATAACTCCCCATATATTGATAGCAAAAGCAATTGCTATATGCGTTTGATTGCACATGTTGCATCCCCGGGCGACCGGCCTCTAGTCATTCGTGCGGCCCATACATAATTGATGAAGACTCCATATTTTTTGTTCTCACTGGCAGCTTGGTAAAACATAGAGGAATCATATACGAGTTGCTTTTGATTGTATTATAATATCCATCTCCATTGGCACAATCTGTGTATAGTCAAGCGTTATATAATTAATGGGAGGATTAATGCGTGGTGATAAATCTTAATTCTGAAATATTGCAGACAGCAACAATATTTTTTCTCTGTGCGCCCAATTGTTTTCATCTCATTCATCGATTGTCACTCTTAATGAGTGTTGTTTTAGCATCCCCACAGGACATGATATGACAAACCCCATTGCTGCTAGGACGAATGCAATTTATACAATAATATAGAGTAAATAATACCTATATATTACTATAGGCTAAATGCCCATACGCATTTATATATACTGAAATATGCATCTGCTTCAAGACATGTATTTCTGTATATTTTTACACGTATCCATGGAATATTCAGTCTCCCTTAAATGCCTGGGGCATAGCCAATTTAAATCAGGGCAATTTGCTACAGTCAGGATATATGATTAATGCTATATTTATAGGTTTATAATGTATCAATCACAGCTGCTGGTGAATAATTCATACACACCATCACCTACACGGTAAAACACCACATCAAATATTCATTAGGAATTTTGTCTCATCGTGTTTCTCATTAATAAAGGTGGTGATGTGATGTAGTGTACCCATTATGCCCTTGCCTTCTTTTGAGCCTATCTCATTCATAGCCTATTTTCCTAATCATTAATTACTCCCCGTACTATTGCGGGGATCTCATAACACCTACCGATCCAGAACACCGACTGAAAATCACCAGTCAGTCTTTGCAAAAAAAGACATGCTTTAAACCTTACTGGGGTGTCTAACATATTGTCCTTGTCCATTAGCTCAAGCTTTGTGTCGATATCACTATGCTATGGGTCTCCATGTTCAGGGTAGAAGCACTATTGTATGGAAGGCTAAGATAAACAGCTGTGTGCATGCATAGCGTGGGACCTGACCTGACAATAAGACATCTCATCTGGGGACCAATATATACACAGCATTCTGTCTACTATGATCCACCATGGCATATAATGTACCAGAGAAGGCACTCTCCATTACATCACAAATGGCACTAAGGCCATTGCAATGTAAATCATACTACTTCTCATGCAACCAAGAATGTTTTTTGCATTGTCTATCACCTATTTCCTCAACAGAGGTCTTTTGATTCATGCACGGGTGAATGTCCCTCTGTATAAAACATAATCTTTATGCATTGGTAATGGTGAGACCATTCCAGACAGAAACAAAGAAATAATAGGATAAAATGAAAATACAAAGCATTGCTTGAAGCTCTGCTGCTGACTTTGCCAGAGGAAGTTTATAAATATGTGACACCAGGGAGGTTAACATTGTTGAGCATGCCATTCAAAGGACATGAAAGAGACAGCCTTATTTGGATTGCTATATTAGTTGGGCGTTATCCTGGGGGATAAACCTAGAGGTGGTTGTCAGAAAGTGTGAATTCTGGGTGCAGGGCTCTGTAAGACCATGTCTCGCTGTATAGAAGGACCAATATGGATTCCCATATTCACCAAGGGCAACAAGTGAACTACAAAAAATGACTGAGAAGTTCACACATTTGGGTTGTGCTTTCTGGGAACAGGCTTAGTATAGACACTACACAGATCATAGAGATTTGTATGATGAATCACTTTGATGACTGATTCCATTCAGAATGGTATAGTATTGATTATATCCCTAATATCATCTTGAGGCATTCACTGTAAACGATTCTCAGGAAAGGACAGCAGATGACAAACGAGACGGAAAATGGTTTTCAGCATTTTGGCATGTATAGACAGGGAAGTGGACATTTATCAAGATATACTGCAGTGTTGATCCATTACAGAATATTGGAGTCAGATTCCATATTAGGCCAAGTCTAGGGAAATGCCCTAAGATGGCAATTTCCATCAAAAAGCATTGTGGATGCAAGACAAATATTCCTGTTCTAGTGTTACCAAAAATCTGTACATTTGAAAGTATAAACGATAAGACGACAGAGGTTTGGCGGAAGGTGGGCACATTACGGTAAGATGGATGGACGGCTTGGCATGTCTCAGTCAGAAGTGTAAAACATTCACATCAGACAGTGAGACATGTCAGAATCATCTGCCGCAGCGTACACTTGGCTGAGAAACGATTTCCGATCGTCACGCCATCCTGCCTCATACCCGCTGCTTGGATCTGACATGGCATTCCACAGATGTGCATTCCCAGGCAGACCTTTTCTTGTCTGTAAAAACAATTCACACAGTGATATGTGCCTGAAAGTGACAAATTTACAATTTCCAGATTTAGTCTCACAGGCTTAGCTTAGTTTTATTTGTGTCACTCTGATTGAATACCAACAAGACGTCCATTAAAATGGAATGGTCGGCACTTTTTATCCGCTTTTAAAACTGCTGTACAAGTATAAGAAAACATTGTTGAATTATTAATTAAGTCAGCACAAGCCGCCGCCGCCCGCCACCGCATCCGCCGCCGCATCCGCCACCCGCTGCCGCGTCCGCCGCCGCATCCACCGCCACACTTTGTTTTCTTCATCATTCCTTTATGCTTGGACATGAGGACTAGATACTATATTATGATAATATGTAGGCCTGGGAAATTTTTGGGGTTGAACTTTTTGTGATTTTGGGTCAAGGTCAAGGTCATGGCCAGCACAGGAGCAATTCACTTATGAATGCTCTATTTTCTTACAAAATACAGCAATATTGATATAACATGAGGGGCTTGAATAAGTTTAATATTGGGTCACCTTAGGCAATTTTCAAGGTCACAGGAGCCGATTTTCAAAATCGACTATATGTGATATTTTGCAAAATAATATGTATTCTCCCTACATTTATCTTACACAATATCTTTGTTCATAATTTTTAGAAAAAATTGTAACTAGGTCACAATGACCTACTTAGATGCCCTATAGGTCACAATTTCCAAAATATTGTGATTCTAATCCTTTACGAATAAGAAAAGATTAGATCATGATATTGTGTAAATATATGTAATTATATGTATCCTGTACAATACGTTCATGATTTAGAGAATAAGTTATTCTGGTTTAAATAGGGTTCTCAAGACAATTGATTGAATTGTTGACATTTGAATTGTTTTGAATAAATCACTTCTGTGTGGTGAATGGAAATGAATCAGTTACCAGAATGACCAGCACACAATATACTTCCCCACTGAAATACAACAATGAGTGTAAAATGCCATCTTGAGGACTAAACATGTTTAGCTGCACTCCATAACTTTTTCTAGGTCAGAGTTTGGGAGGCAGGGGTAATCCGATCAAAGGTGGCAATCAAGCTTGGACACAAAGTTCTCTCAAATCATTCCTGTGATGTGGTCATCACCTCTCTCTGTTCTCTGTGGGGTACTTTTTACAACTTGTCACCTCTTGGTGTATTTTAAGATGTGATGCATGATGCCATTTAGTCCATGATGATACTGAAAGGTTCAAGAGAGCTTTAGTCCACTGCATGGACACTGTGGCATGGAGAGTGAGTGGATGGTATCAAGTGTCAGGGTGTCCCTCTCTGGGTCAGATGATCACGAGATTTCTATGCTACGTGTTAGAAGGAAGAATGTTCCACAAAAAGTATAACTTAAATTGTTTAAGAAAAATGGAGGTGTATTATTTCAAAGCTAATATCATACAATTAAGGTATCCTGATGATTATCATGGTGACAATCAAGCTAGTGAGCTCCTTACATCATAAGTTTGTGCAGGCTGTGTGGGGGGAGCATATTACATGATTCCAGACCAGAGAGTGTGGAGGTCCGAGACAATTCTTACACTGGGAAGTGAATGAGACTTAAGCAAATGAGACCGTCTGACAGAGCCAAGTTGAGAACCAATCTCACCCCAAGTGGCCGGCCTTCGCAAAGGCCGACCAAAAATCCTAGAATAATCCCAGAAAAATCCGTTTACCTCACCGTGCCGTATATCTAATAGTGGGTTGTTTGGAAATGACCATGACAAATGACAAGAATGCGTCAGTGATGTCTATGAGATGACAGACACAGTCGATGGAGGTTGTACCAAGCAATTTGGGATGTCCTGAGTGGGGCAGAAATAGAGTATTGAGGCAGCGGTGTTGGTCATGGAGAGTGACGGGGCCCAATCAGGGGTGTAAGCCCGGGGATTGACCTCCTCTACCCCCAAGGGCATACCACAGCCAAAGTCAACGTGACCTGCATCGCAGCCTCCTCCATCTGTACACGTTAAAGCTCAGAATAAAATGGCACCACTTTGAGGTTGATGTTTATGAACTCAGTCCGATGTAATCATCAACTGATATCTTGATTAACATGTTGTATAGAAACACATATCAAAAGCTTTTGAACAAAATCATTTTGATTCATTTTCTACAATGAAAGAGTAAAAGATATCGTGGCCTGACCTGATGGCAAAATTATGTCTTCAACATGAACTCTGGTTGGGGCGAGAATGTGGGCGAGACCAGCCAGAAGATTGCTTTAGTACGAGAGGCACGGTTGTCTGGCAGACGCTACTTAGCGGTGACTTTGCCAGATAGGAGTGTGTTAGTCAAGACATTGGGCACACTGATATGTTGCCTTTCTCTCATCTAACCACACTTTACAATTAACACTCCACGTGAATCAAAGCAGCAATAAACCAAAGCATTCACTCGTTTTGTGGTACTTTGTCTTTCAATTTATGGTCATGCAATACTAAGCTATGCCTTTTAGGTTTATTTCCTATTTTGCAACTGGAGAGAAATTGATCAAATTAGGCAACACAAGTCTATTGAACTGGAAAGCCGCTTTGGGAAACCAATTTGTGACATGGATTTCTGTTAAGGTCTCACAAATGTTCTCATGCAGTCCAAATTATTTTCTAAGTTTTAACTAAGTGTTTCATGCATAGTGACAAGAGAGCCTTGGTTAAGCATCACGTGGTTTCCTAATCAACCAATAAAGTGGTCCAAAACGCACCCAGCGATCCATGGTAAAGCTCTTATCTTGCGATGTGACTTTATATTGACACTGCACCTCTAGAGTCATGGTACTAGTAGCGGAGAGATGAAGCAGCTTTATATTGGCACTACACCTCCAGAGGCATGGTACTAGTAGCGGAGAGATGAAGCTGCTTTATATTGACACTGCACCTCCAGAGGCATGGTACCAGTAGCGGAGAGACCAAGCAGCTTTATATTGACACTGCACCTCCAGAGGCATGGTACCAGTAGCGGAGAGACCAAGCAGCTTTATATTGACACTGCACCTCTAGAGGCATGGTACCAGTAGCGGAGAGACCAAGCAGCTTTATATTGACACTGCACCTCTAGAGGCATGGTACCAGTAGCGGAGAGACCAAGCAGCTTTATATTGACACTGCACCTCTAGAGGAATGGTACTAGTAGCGGAGAGACCAAGCAGCTTTATATTGACACTGCACCTCTAGAGTCATGGTACCAGTAGCGGAGAGACCAAGCAGCTTTATATTGACACTGCACCTCTAGAGGCATGGTACCAGTAGCGGAGAGACCAAGCAGCTTTATATTGACACTGCACCTCTAGAGGCATGGTACCAGTAGCGGAGAGACCAAGCAGCTTTATATTGACACTGCACCTCTAGAGGAATGGTACTAGTAGCGGAGAGACCAAGCAGCTTTATATTGACACTGCACCTCTAGAGTCATGGTACCAGTAGCGGAGAGACCAAGCAGCTTTATATTGACACTGCACCTCTAGAGGCATGGTACCAGTAGCGGAGAGACCAAGCAGCTTTATATTGACACTGCACCTCTAGAGGCATGGTACCAGTAGCGGAGAGACCAAGCAGCTTTATATTGACACTGCACCTCTAGAGGCATGGTACTAGTAGCGGAGAGGCCAAGCAGCTTTATATTGACACTGCACCTCTAGAGGAATGGTACTAGTAGCGGAGAGACCAAGCAGCTTTATATTGACACTGCACCTCTAGAGGAATGGTACTAATGGCGGAGAGATCAAGCAGCTTCATGTTCAGAGGAGCTGCTGTTGGATTGCTTTCACTCAGGGGTTTCACGTGACTTTCAAGGTCTTCTGGACAACGTTCTTAACTCGTTCTAAAGTCACTTTGAATATATGTGAAAGGCTTCATACTTTGTACTGCATGGTGAGCATGGATTAGAAGTCTGTAAGTTGTTCCCATTTGACAGATTACTAACTGATCTTGTTGAAAGAGGAGGGTTATTTCAGAGGATATCTCTGAATGTTTGTCTATGTTTACTCATCAAATCTCATCACTGTCTGGTTTATAGAAAATGAAGGCCAGTTATCCTTCAAGGCCTGAATAGTATATTATCGTGCATCATCCCCTTCAAATATTGCTATCTCATAACAAACAACAATGCTATACAAGCTTTTGCATATGTATTGCAAACAAGTTTAAGTACCGTAGCTGTTTCTGATGCTAACTACAAAATAGAGTCGGAGCCAGACAGGTTTGACATACAGAAGGTCTGAAAATGATTATTCATGACTCAATTAATGTCTCCTCTCAAAAGTAATATATAGTGTATGCTTTCCATCAAGCTATCATGCTCCCATCTGTCACCTATATTAGGTTTTCTATTGACATCTACATATCATATTCATATATGAAAGTCGTCTATCAATGATGTGAAACAGTACTGGTAGCAATTGAGATATGAAGAGGGCTGACTGGAGGGCGTCTGGTAGTACATCAGGGCTGCCGCTAGGGGGATCTCAGTGGTCAGTGGGTGTGGTGGGAGGGTGGATCATCTCTCCATCGCATGTACACTTGTGATGATCAGCACAACATGGCTTGTGTACATCTATCTCATGTGGGCACACAGCCAGACATAAAGTTGGTGGCACTAATGGTTCCTGGATCCCACGGTAGAGGGCGCTAAGACATCTCCACTCACCTTCACATACTTTGTATTATGGCAATCTGCTAATTATTGTGATATGCTGGAATTTCTCTCTTAACATTCCACAGAAATATAATGAAAACAGGGTGAATAAACATAAAACAAAGTGTTTACGAAAAATGCCCTGCTCTCACTGAATATTCTTAATCTAAAACTCATTCCATGAAATATAATGAGAACAAAAGCCTGTCTTCGGAAAGAAATGAGTTGGTAGCCATAGAGATTAGCTAATGTGTACAAAGTGTATGATAATACATGTATGATTGCGTGGATGCAGCAGATGGGGGGTAAGTAGGTGGTTCAGTGTTGAGGGTAGGAGGTGGTTGGTGGGTAGGAGGTGTTTATGCTGGGCATGTAGGATGACGTGAGGTCTACCTCAGCACTCACTCTATAGACAAACCAAGCATCTGCACCTCATTTCTCCCCACCAAACCACACCGGCAACACCACTAAAACCGGAATTCCTGCCCTCCAATACTCCTGCCAGCTCCCCCTCCTGGCACAAATGTTATCTCTAATTGCCTTAAAACCGACTTCAATATATTGAAGTGTGTTGTGATTTCTCCTCTCCTTTAAAACTCTATATTGAATGAGTGTGAGACAAGAAACTGGACCCCCTTGCCAAGACTCTGCCTATGATAGTAATTTAGCCAATGATAAATGGTGCTAACACTGTGAGGTTACATTGCAGACGTGCGCTCTGCATGGACAGCAAATCTATTTGTTTACAGAAGCCAATCTACCTTGTCTGTACTCATCTGCCTTGTGTTTTTCACACATACTACTCACGCCTCATGTAGCGTGCCATTACTAGCGCGTTTCCTAATCCTTTCCGGACATATAATCTTGTTTGTTTTAAAACCTACTCAACATACCACTTCAATTGAACTGTAGTTGCTAATGCTTCGTGAGTCGAAACAAAATAACACTCAGTATTATTAATGCAAAACATCAAAATATAACATGAATCATTTCTGAAAACCTTGTTTCAAATTGGAATTCTGAACAGGTAAGGTTACAGAAACTATGTTCTCTTTGCATCAGATATGATGTACTTTTTCTGTTTGTGAGTAAAAAGTCACATTTAATTTATTCAAAGTGATTATGAATCTCAGATAAAGCTGACACGGTGTTGCCAAGCTTTGGCAAGTGGTAATACACAGTTCTCATGTTGAGGTAACATTTGTCATAACATTCAAGGACAGACACTACAAAGAGCATAAGCTTGTCCAGAGATCCGACTCAAGCTCCGGTAACCAATCTGAGAGAGAGAGAAAGAGCTAAGAGAAATAACCGGCAGAGCGTACGGAGTCTGTGGATAACGCTTTACCGTGCATGCCATTAATCTGGCGCTCATCACTCTGTCTCATGTCAAATTCTGAAATTGTTGACATGTTTTGGGCTCTCACTTTCTGTTGTTGAATAATACAAATAGTTACTTAATAAAAATGTTAGTCTTTTTCTGCATTCGGTAATGATGAGGTGGAGAATGTATATACTTCTATCAAGATTTTAACTTCCCGAGGCTATCTATTTTACATCTCCAATAGGTTAATGACATCAAGAGAGTTTTAAAACAAACAAGATACCTTTGGTGGTTTAACAGTCTGGAATATGAGGCTGTTCCACTCTGATACATGCAAGCTTAGCTTATAAATATATGCAACTCTTGACGGTGTCAAAACAATGTTGAAAGTGTCAAAACACAGCACTGTCACACTTGCATTCTGGGTACTTCCTATCCTCCTTTTCTTCCTCAGTAGGTTCAACTCAGTTATTTGTCATCCTGAGATAACTGCCCATAATATAGTGAGAGTAGATTAAGAAGGCCTGAACACAAAATGGTCATCGTTTTCTTTTCTCACAATAACGCATCGGTTATCTCCCCCTGGACACGCCTGGAGGATAAATAACACGGTGTCACCCCCCCAGGAAATATTGCCTGGACACGCCTGTGAGGGTATGCTGAGTGTGCCAGGTGTTGTGAGCTGGGAGGTGCTCTCATGAGCTATACACCATCGTAGCTTGTACTCTGTGTCCTCTCAGCCCCAAGATGCTCTCTCCAGCCACATGTGTGTACCGGGGAAGTGTCAGACCCACAAAGGACTTCTGTGTCAAACATAACAGCTCATCCCGGACATAGCAACACACACACATACAGACATATATCATACATGGACGTATCCTTCACAGATTGTCCTGTGGTAGTTTTATACTGCAAAATAAAATTTATAACAAATATGTTTGGGCCATTCAATCCTATCTCCTAACATATGTAACATATATATCATGACATAACCAACTTCATTGTTTTTACTTGATTGTTTTCTATAAATATATAAATAGAATGACAACCAAGTAAAAAAATGTTTGCAAAAAATAAAACACACTTTGAACGCTGTTATTGTATTCCATAAAGGGCAAAGCTTCCCCACAGCGAACAATGGATACATCAAAGGCACGATTGTGTCTGGGCCATTCAGTCCTCTCTCCTGATGTTTGGGGTCAGGCCCCTGGGGATATAAATCACTTCCAATTCTTATACAAGTAGCGTGAATTAGATGGTTCAATTTAAACCACATCACAGCAAAAGAGCATAGCAAGTGAAGCAACAATCCAAAGCCCATAAAAACTTGGCATGGTGTGTTTTCCACACACCTGTTTTAACTCGGCGATGTGAGGTCTCAGGAAACTCGCTTACAACTGCTTTCTCGGCCTTGCCAGCATGGCTGTTATTTTTTTGTAGGTTGTGTACAGGGCAGATATATTTGTTGCATAAGTAAGCACTTACCTGGTAAGTATGAGGAGAGGGTAAGCGGACTATTCTCCTCTGTAATGCTACTGCAGGACTTAGCGTAGTCCTCCACAAGGGAATAGTGAAAGTTACAGAACTCATTGAAGGTCCTTTTGACGGCGTGTGTCCTGCCATCTGACCACGTGACCTCAACCACAAAAACCATCTCTAACAATTCTGAATATGACTTGGTTAAGACGAGTTTTTCATCACAGCTCTTGGAAGATGAATCTGATTGTATCTGCGTGGTGGTAGCCTCATCAGAGTTGAGATCTCCTTGCTGTGACTTTTTTATGTTGTTTTTGGTGGTGAAGCCTGTGACTGAGGCCCGGGCAAGGTAGAGCTGGCCGTCGATGGCCTGGGGGACGGGGGTGAGACTGGTGTCCGGGAGGGACTCGGCATCCTCCGTGGTGGACGACGTGGTCATCTGACTGCCGCACTCCACTGCGTAGTCTTCCCCGTCTCCGTAATCCCAGTCATCTTCCTGAAATACAAACACAATGCCGTTATCAAGGTTCTCACCCTGCCCTTAATGCCATTGTCAAGGTTCTCGTCCTGCCCTTAATGTCGTTATCAAGGTTCTCACCCTGCACATAGTGCCATTGTCAAGGTTCTCACCTTGACCTTAGTGCCATTGTCAAGGTTCTCGCCCTGCCCTTAATGTCGTTATCAAGGTTCTCACCCTGCCCTTAATGCCATTGTCAAGGTTCTCACCCTGGCCTTAATGCCGTTATCAAGGTTCTCACCCTGCCCTTAATGCCGTTATCAAGGTTCTCACCCTGCACATAGTGCCATTGTCAAGGTTCTCACCTTGACCTTAGTGCCATTGTCAAGGTTCTCGCCCTGCCCTCAATGCCGTTATCAAGGTTCTCGCCCTGTCCTTAGAATAATGTGCCCGGTCATTCAAACTAACTCATACACCAACAAAAACAAGTCCGAGCTCCATCGCCTCCATCTGCATTTGTTTAATCTTAGAATCATATTACTCTGAGCTACACATGCATATACACAATACTTCTGGAAGCACATATTTAAGTTTGTTCCTTATTTGGCTAACCAACAAACTTAGCATCTGTCAAAATACTTATTTAGTTTCTCTATAGATAAATAAATCATCACGATATATGGAGTATTGATAATTCGTTATGGTGAAAAAACCCCAAAAATCCAAATCAAACATAACAATACTAAAGGTCTTGCCCGGGAGATTATACATAATCTAGAGATATGTGTGTTTAGTGAGGATTACGCTGAGAAAAAGGTTCAGTGTTATTACCTCCCATGGGAGATCATCCGTGGCTGTCATCTTTGGCATCGGGTCATCTGGAACGGGAGGCATCAGCCCCGCATCACTGGAGTTGACCCCTGACCTTACTGACTTCCGGAATAGAACCCAGCTGGTCCGAGATGCGCCCCACCCTCAGATCATCAAACACGCGAGACAATAAGGGTCACTCCCGGTATCAGATGAAGGTTAAACCCAGAAAAGTTTCCTGTGCAAGTGTTGGTATATTTTCCCGTATAATAATTATTAGATAATCGTCTCCCTTTCAAGACAGCATGCCAATCCTAAATGACACAGTGTTATTGATTATCTAATGGTATGCAGACTTGCCAATGGTAAAATTCCTGATGCAGTATGTATGTATGTTGCTTATCAAATCCTCTGGTCTGACTCTATGGCCAGAATAGGAATAACTGGTCCATACAACTCAACAACAACAGTGCTAGACCTCAATTACACCGAGGCGGCTCTCACATATATAGCTCCTACTGCCGAGCTTCAGGCCCACTGACAAACGAGATCAGACACATTTTTTCTCTCCCCTTGGAGGAGGAGTACAGCTACCCAGGTAAATCTCCGTACTTTGAGTGCCCCGTACTTGAACGAGGGACCCACTCTGTCTGTCCGCCGGGAGAGGAGGCTTGTTGTGCCGGCTCACTGGTATCTCTGCCCCCGCACTTGGTCCTCACTCTCCGCGATGCTAGCTTTCATTGTGCTCTCGATGCCCGGTCGCCTATGTGGATCTGGTTCTCTGATCAGTGTTCGATCTCCGCTAAAGACGATCTGAGCTTTGTATTTAACAGCCGGTGGCAGGAAGACGGGAAAGTGCTGTGCTCTCCCGGGCCGCCACACACTGCACACTTGACTGATCTGCTAGCCCTCCAGCACAACAAGCCAATGAGGGGCCCCGATGGGAGATACAGGCTCGTATGTCACAACACTAGCACACGTGACTATGTTTACAAGTGACAGCGTACATGGCCTACTGACACAGTACTGATCACCCGTTTCCGGCCACTCACAGCCCTTAAACAAAAACTGCTGCTTCTTTTGTGATAATCCCTTGTCACGTGATTGTCCTGATTCTGACTCACAGATGAGGACACTCATTAGCAGGACAGATTTCCCTCCAAGCACCAACAAAGGCATTAGCTACAAATGTAATTACCCGCGTCTCCTGCTCAATACTCCCGCGTGATTTATATCACCCTGACCAACTGTGATGACACATTTTATTAAACAAAACCAAATAATCTCTATGAAAAACGCAAAGGCAAACATTCTGTTTAGCGCCAATGAGAGAAGAATATATTAGTGCAACTCTTTGCAGCTCCCGTATGTATCTATAAAGACCCAGCCACCATATTAATCCATGTTATCAATTTTTCATGTAAAATGAAAATTTGATGTTATTCTTTCATCCAGATATAGATTCGCAGAAATCAACATCGTATTGGGCACAGTTTATCTTCGATAATGAAATGTATGGTATGATTTTATTTATTTAGAAATTGAATTTTCATCACTGCCGACAAATATATGCACACAAAATTATCACATTTTCACCGTAATTCTGACAAGAATTTACTAGGACACGGACAGTTGTACTCGATATGCCATCCCCAATCATTTAATCAACTTATCACAAGGAGAAGATATATAAACGACATAGATTTCCTCCAATTGTCTTATAAAATGTTACTTTGAGCTATTTTATTGATTCCTCTGTACACATTTGTGTGAGAAAACACCAGACTTAAATCAATGGCTTGACCTAGTCCTCGGGAGTTCAGGCCCAAATCGAATGGCTAGGAAAATGCAGGAGAAAATAAGAGAGACAAAGTGGTGATCTTGGATGGGGTGTGAAACTTTGTATTGATCCTTCATAGTCCCCACATCTGCTTTACATCTATTCTGCCACAAGAAAAATATTCCCCCAATATAATATGCCAGGGGAATTATTTTAACAAGGCTTGGCCACCGAAAAGTCCCCAGTAAAACTGCCACTCCCTACCCGTGAATTGGCCACTTAGATTTTATCCAAATTAAACATTTATTTATCAAATCTATTATAAAGTAATATTGACCAATTTAATCAGAACGCTGACGATGAGACATCTATAGCTAGACAGAATATTGTGTTAACAACATTATTTGGGAGTTTACATTCATGATATATGAGGAATCGAATTCCTGGGATAGCCAGGGCATTTGTAATTTCGTGTCAATATGAACCGTGGGACGAGAGAATATTACATGGGGACGTCCTGATGATCTTTTTTTATTGACGTTAGATGGCTCTGCGTGCACCAAGGCTGCAAATATTCTTCATGTGTCAACAACAGACCGTCACCATTTTGTAAATGTTAATTATTCATAAATCAGAGAAAATTAGCATTTCATAAAGTCAAACACGCAGATGCTGCCATTACGGAACCGAAAGTTTTAGAAACTGGACGTGGCGATATATGGATTTTTCTTTGGTGGAATATCTGGGCTTTTTTTTTAATATACATTATTGGAAGCAATATTAAACACATTTATAGACTGCATAAAATACAGAAGGCATGATATAGTGTGAACAAAAAGCATCCGCACTTTGTCTATTGGAGGTAGTTAAAAAATAACCTCTCGATATTCTGTTGAACTAAATCCGCTTTATTTCTCTCAGTGATCTGTTTATTTTTATAAATATATCCCATAAATATGTCCCATGCTTTTATTTGGCAAGATGTCATTATTCAAGATCCCATGCCCAAATACATAAAATGCAGTATTCCTCGGACAATGACTTGCAAACTTAATATATCAAACCAATGAAACATTCTCACTCACTGTAATATCGCTCGCACTTATACCTTTTCTGCCATATCAATATTCTATCTTAATTGCTTAGAGGAGTTGATAGTCAGTAGCCCTGGTCTTTCTCCTCAAATCAAGGAAACAACAGGTCAAGCATGCTTGCATAGTTCCACACAAATTACATTAATATTAGGACTACCAACTGCTAAAATGGTTGACCCTTTCACATTATGTATTTTCACTGGTGTTGCTGTTGCCATACCATTAGAATTGTTTGAGTATTTGAAGCGCATCTCTACTTCAGAACAACTTTCATGCATTCTTTGTATTTGACTTATAAGAAGTGTTATTACGTGGATTAATTATGTGCAATGATGTTGAATGTTGGAGGAGCATGGGTGATGCCCACTCTGCCGGTGGTGGGAGGAAGTGGTTGCCCAGCAGGACTCACCAAGGTGAACCTCTGCAGCAGACTTGTAAAAATTAGGAACAGTTCCATTCTCGCCAGTGATTCTCCCAAGCATTTCCTCTTTCCTACAACATTGAATTAATGTAAAATAGCACATCTATTTTACAAACATGTCACATATATTTATGATAGCCAGCATTCTATTGATTTATATTCTTCAAAACAAATTCAATCTGTGAATAAATAAAACAGAATCTTACCTATAGAAAATGGTAAGATGTCTTCCTTTGCTTTAAGATTTCCTTCGCCGTCCATAAAACGTTCCGGATTAAAGGTGTCTGGGTCTTTCCATACATGCGGGTCTCTGTGAACACTATATAAATTTGACAAAATCATGGTGCCTTTTGGAATGAAATACCCTCTGAAAACTGCATCTTGTGTCGCTGAATGCGGAACACCAAATGGAACAATATCAGCCATTCTCTGAGTTTCCAATATACAAGCCTCTGTGAACGGGAGACTGCATTTGTCTTTCATACTGGGCATGCGCTGTGAGCCAATCACGCTGCGGATCTCGTTCTGGACGCGATTTTGTATGTCTGGATAATGCAGCATATAGATGAGAGCCCAACACAATGTTGCTACTACAGTTTCCGTGCCAGCACTGAATAAGTCTGTTATTATGTGCAATAGCTGTGCCTCTGGAATAACAAATTCAATATAATTAAAACTGGTAAAAGACTACGTGTAGATGGGTTTTTATCGTCACTTTCAACATTATTTTAGTCATATCATGACGAGACCCACTTGAAAGATATAGTGATGCCTTACCGTCATGTCGCAGTTCCTTGACATGAAAACCCTCGCAGTCACAGATTTACAAGGACAACAGGTTAACCCTACAAGCACGGACCTCGACTCATGTAAGAAATTATAACGTGAATGCAACCACTAAAAGTAGGGATGCCCTTATATACATTGTCTGGGATGCACATGAATCGGGACCCTTTTGCATGAACGAAATTTGCCAATTCCCCAAAAAAAAAAAAAAAAAAAAATAGATAAATAAATAAATAAAAAATGTTACTTATAATCCAGAAACTCAGGGCTTAGGTTTTGCACAAGGGTAAATTTAGCGGGTTTAGGCTGTGTCTATCCATCTTTGATGTGACAAAGTGGTAATATGTCCAAATCTCATGCTGGGAGATGACGTGCTCCCTTTACTCATACTCAGTAGGGTGTGACAATGCTATGTAGTTCTTTGTAAATATTAGGAGCAATTAAACAACAGGGGGTGCAAAATTTGTAAATATCCTTGAGAATAATATTATTTAGATGGTGTTCCACCACCCAATCACCGTTTTTTTCTTATTTCTCTTGGAACACAATTTTCAACTCCATGAAAGAATATTTTTAAAAAGCATAAGGTAAAGTTTTCACTTAAATGCTTTGCTATCTTAGCATTGAATGGATAATCCTTGGATAATCTTGTAATGTTTAGGATATACATAAGTATTTTTAATCTATTTTGAAACGTCAGGTTGACAGAAATGTGATGCAAGAGGTTTCAGGCTCTTATATATATATATATATATATATATATATATATATATATATATATATATATATATATATATATATATATATATATATATATATATATATATATATATATATATATATATATATATATATATATATATATATATATATATATATATATATATATATATATATATATATATATATATATATATATATATATATATATATATATATATATATATATATATATATATATATATATATATGTTCTAATCACCGTTTATATATATATTTTTAGTCAATAATCAAAACCTAACTAAAGTAGAAAGGCTAACTAAATATAACAGTAAACAATTAGGGGAATAGCTAAGATAAAAACATGGTTAAATTAAAAAGGAATAAAACTTAGCCTTCAATGTAACCTTGAAAGTGGGACTCTTGGGGTTGTGTGGATTTGTCCATCTCAAGGAGATATGCATCAATTATGTCTCTGGTAGAACCTGGTGTCTTGCTCTCTCGATGCTCTTGGATTTTGTTCTTATTCTCCTGACGTATCGTGTCACTGATTTCCTTCAACCATTTGTATCTAAAGGTACAATCAAGGATTACAATACATTTTCTCACAATGGCAATCTCTAAAACACTTCAGAAATCATTTATATATTTTATTTTTTACCAAAAAATACACGAATGAATATTTACCTAAATATATCGCCTGGAAGATGCTTGAGAGCCGGAAAAATAGTTAGTACTCCATTACTGCCAATAATATCCGTGATCTTATCAAAAAGCTCCATCATTCTAATGAAAGAAGGATCTGTATAATGATTGCGAGATCCATAGACTATGGCACATATAATGTTTGCAACAGTCTGCTGTACAATGGGATGTGGATTAAATGGTTGCTCTTCTGTTTCTGATATTCTTTTCCACATATAACCAACCTCTGCCAAAATGTTTTCCTCCAGTATAGACCTACCCATGCCAAACTGTCTAAGAGTGGCATGGGTGAATTTACTTTGACTGTTCCATATTTCTCCTTCTGTCGAAACTATGCCTAGAACATTTAATACACAATGACATTGCAATTATTGCAAATAACAGCAAAACCTCTCAAGTTGAATGACTGACCCAATTTACATGTTGACAGACATTAAACATAAATGTGTAAAAATACAATAAACAATAACATTGCAAAAGCAAATAGAAATGTAAAAATGTAAATTAATTATAATGAACACTATTAAAGACATTGCAGGCTCTGACAACTCTGTAGGATCTTTGTATAACATTCGGAGGGGTAAAAACTGAGTTGCATTGGCTATCAGTCTGCCAGAAACAGTTTAAAGTTCAGAAATCAGAATTACTTGCAAAACCTCTTTAATGGGAAGAGCTCCAAATAATAATAATAATAATAATAATAATAATAATAATAATAATAATAATAATGATAATAATAATAATAATAATAATAATAATAATAATAATAATAATAATAATAATAATAATAAAATTTGTATAGCGCTGATACCAGACAAGTCTGTTCATAGCGCTGTGTTCAGGACGTGCATCCTGAAGAGAGTTGTCAGTCTATTCTTAAATGAGGTGACTGAGGTACTTGTCCTAATTTCAGTAGGCAGGGAATTCCAGAGTCTAGGGCCAACAGATGAAAAGGCCCTGTCCCCCACTGTCCTTAGCCTGGTCTTAGGAACTTCTAAGTGCGTGCCGTCGTTAGATCTTAAACAATGTTCCCCTTGTTTCACCAGGAATAGATCACACAAGTAAGGTGGCGCCTTACCATTTAGGGCCTTCCAGGTCAAGAGAAGGATCTTAAAATCTATTCTCGCATGAACAAGGAGCCAGTGCAGTTCCCGTAATTTTCCTGATATGTGATCAAATTTCCTGATTTTTCCTACAACCCGTACTGCAGAGTTTTGGAGGTATTGTAGCTTCCTGGTGTCTGATTTAGGAAGACCAGCTAGTAGGCCATTCCCATAGTCTAGAGTAGATGTAACAAAGGCATGGGTAAGTGTTACAGCTGTCTTCTCGTCTAGACAATGTCTGATGGCTGCCAGGTTCCTAATATGGTAATAGCCTTTCTGGCACATTTTTCTGATCTGGGCCTTCATGTCCATGTTGGAGTCAAAGGTGATGCCAAGGTCCATCACTGTCTCACTAGGAGCAATATCAGAGCTCCCAACCCTAATTGTGTCTAGGACACTACTGCTGATGGCAGTATTGTACCTGTCAGTACATATAAGCATTTCTGTTTTTCCATCATTTATCTTCATCTTGTTTGATATAAGGAAGTTTCTAACCTCACTGACACACTCCTCTAGTTTGTGTCTGCTTATATCAACTTGATGGGGGGAAGTGTGGTCCATAGGGATGTAGATCTGAGTATCATCTGCATAAATATGATAGCTCAGACCATATTTGGCTAAGATGTCGGAAAGGGGTGTCATATAAATGGTGAAAAGTATGGGACCCAGAACTGAGCCCTGTGGGACCCCATATTGTATGGGCCTGAGACAGGACCTATGAGTCCCTACTTTCACACATTGTTTCCTGTCACTTAGATATGACTGAATCCAGGAGAGGGTGTGACCCTTGACATTACATCTAGCCTTCAGTCTATCAAATATAATTTGGTGGTCAATGGTGTCAAAGGCAGCAGAGAGGTCCAGTAACAGCAAGATGACTGACTTTTTATTGTCTAGTGCACATAAGATATCATTTTGCACCTTTAACAAAGCAGTTTCAGTGCTGTGATATTCTTTGTAGGCTGATTGAAACTTGTCAGTAAGGCCATTCCTTACCAGATGAGGGACTAATTGGTCTGCAACTGCCCTCTCTGTCAGTTTAGAGATAAATTTCAGGTTGGAAACAGGTCTGTCATTCTTCTCAACCAGTTCTAGGCCAAGTTTCTTCAGCAGGGGTGTTATGATGGCTATCTTCATATTTTCAGATACTGCTGATTCCATCAATGATTTATTTATGATGGAAGTAATTATTGGTAAGAGGTCATCTAAGAGGTCTAGTAGGAGCCAGGTTGGAATAGGATCCAGCTCACATGACTTCTTTGCAGACCTTTTGACCAATTTTCGTACATCATCTATGGTTAAGGGTGAGAACATCTCAAGACTCGCAGTACTATTGTTCGTAGTGTCACCTGGTGGGAAAATTTGGCAGGGTGGAGCCTTATCAATTTCTAGGCGAATTCTTTCTATTTTTTCAAGAAAGAATGTATTGAACTTCTCAGCTTGAGTGACCTCACAGTCAGTCTGGGGCATTGGTATGTCCTTTTTCTTGTGCATGACTGTGTCAATGACTCTAAAAAGCTTTTTAGGGTCATGCTTGTTTTCCTCAACCAGGTTGGAGAAGTATGTTGATTGAGCTGATTTCAGCATGGAATTGTATTTATTTCTCTGAGAGTTATACAATTCCTTATCAATGTGAGAACCAGTCTTGTTCATTTTTCTCTCAAGCCTCCTCTTGAGAGATCTTTCCAGCTTTAATTGGTCACTCATCCAAGGTACAGGCTTGCGCTGAGTGACCTTGGCAAACTTGATAGGAGCATGTTTATCCATGAGTGATGTGAGTTCCTTGTCATAGTAATCCACCATGTCACTCAGGGATAAGTGTTCTAATGTTGAGTTTGTGTCAGTTAGGGATTTAATGTCGTTCCTTAAGGATTGAAGATCTAATCCCTTAAAATTCCTGTACTTGATCGATTTTTTGGGGGGTTTGGGGGGTGAGATACCTAGGTATAGCTTAATCATTTTATGATCAGATATGTACTCATCCACCAGGTGGCTCTTAAGAAACTTGTTCCCCTTGAAGGTGATGATTAGATCAAGGGTATGCCCTAGCCTATGGGTCAGTTCGTGTACCCATTGGTTCATGTCAAAGGTAGATAGGATGTCATTGAACTTTATGACATCAGGTTTATTTGGCTTATTGACAAGGAAATTGTAGTCACCTAGGAAGATGACCTCATGACTGAATGACCCATAGTGTGCCACCAATTGAGTGAACTCATCATAGAACTCGGAGTAGGTATACCTACCTACTTATCTAATTGTAAATACACCAAATACAAATCTCAGACAAAACCCTGTCTGTCCCTCAGGGAGTGGAACACTCTTAAATGTACCCAAACCTCTTGAATGACCTGCCTACTGATATTAGGAAAGTTGGCTCAGTATATAGGTTAATAGGGAACGTTTTTTGTATACAGGGTCTAAGACCGAGAAGGAAATCTATGTTATAAGAAAGGCTCTGTTCTTAGAGACCAGTATACTATAAGCGAATGGAGGCGACCAGGCGTCTGACGTCACAGCCCACATGTGTAGCCAGTGGCGGATCCAGGAGGGGTCTGTGGCTAGGGAGCTTTTGGGAACTGGAGCCCCTTACTTTATGGGACTTACTTTAGCACATTTGAGCCCCCCTCCCTCCCCCGGCTTAAAAAATCCTGGATTCGCCCCTGGTTGCAGTGTTGTGACAGTGTACATGTGACAAATTTATAGCAGTTTTGAATTTCAACACTGCAGGGGGCAGATACAGGGTTAAGGTTAATTTGAATATTTCTTTGCAAATGTAGAATATATGAAAATTAATAATTTTATGCACAAAAGAAAGGTATGCTATATGTTTGACTGTGTTAAAAATGTCTAAGTTTCAACTGCCAGTTTAAGACAGTTGCCAGTCACTGTACTCCACATTTGCGGCAACTTCAAAATGATGAGAAAATATCAATATCATTTTTAAAAAGGAAACTGTATACAAATTCTTTTTTTAAAAAAAGACTCTCTTGTTAAGTCATTGGTGCATACGGTCAAGTATCTGCTCTATACAAGTTTTTATGTTATTATACTTACCTAATCCCAAAGATAACTCTTTGATGAAGAAAAGGTCTTGTGGTCTACCAGAGAATGAATGCCCATACTTGACAAAAGCCTCCTTGATAGCCTCCTGGCTATTCAGTATGACAGTGGGTCGGGAGCCAAGATAAATTGTGTACACATCACCATAAATATGTCTCAATCTTTCAAGAGGTTTCCTTAAATCTGCCCCGAGGAATGGGAGTGTTCCTACGAATGGCAGGGAGAATGGTCCTGGGGGTAAATTTGGTTTCCTCTTAGAACGTCAAAAAATGTAGCAAATCGCTGAGACCACAATTAAGATCAAAATGGTTTGAACCCATGAGGGTGTCCCTGTGTCCACCATTTTAAACACTTGTCCTATATTCTGACTTGTGTAAATTATTATGTATGTATGATTACAAATCTAACCCAGTTTATGTACCTGGCCCCTTGTTCGTGGTTTATTAATTAGTACAAATTTGAGGAAGAGCATTAACGACATGAGCTGTCTCCAAACCAAATGATATGAATAGGTTCGATCTCAGCCATGTGTCTATATATAGTATTACAATATTACATAGTGCCTGAAAAATCATGCACCACATTTCTGTCAATCTGATGTATCATATTACAATAAAAAATAGTTAGGTGCATCCTAAAATTTAAGGGATTTGATAAATACAATGCTAAGATAGCAAAGCATCTTTAGAAAGTGAAAATTTTACCTTATGTTTTTTACAAATATTTCTTTCTTGACATTGCATTGATCACACATTTTCTACACTATTCTAGTTCCTTTAGATTCCGTACGGTCGGAGAAACCGAGATTCACAAGTTGCAAGGTGGGTGACACTGCTCCTTCCTAAACTGTCCAAAGCACAACTCCAAGTATTCATTCACATCCGATATTCCGAACCAACCTCAAATGCCTACAGCTTGAGTTTTGGATTAGATTTGAAGTTCATGCTCATTGCATTATCACATAGACATAGCAAAGCCTTTGATAACCAGGAGAACTGGCTGGAATGGAAAACGACCCAGTAGCAGGTATCCATCCACCTTTCTCGAACATGCAGCATGAGCCAAGTACTTGTTATACCCAGGATTCAAACCCCTGAACCTTTGCATGGGAGCCAGACGTCTTACCAATTAAATGTCCATCTTGTAAGTCTCTGTCACGTCTCTGTCTTAACTATAATCATCGTAAAATGACATCGAATTTTTACTCAATACAGCCTCGGATATGTAAAAAGATGAATGAAGCTATGGCGCCACAAGAGCAGATGCGCTTGGGAGCCAATCAGACTCCCAAAACATTGACCAATACTGGAATCTACTTTACCTAATTGGCGCATTGAATGTAAGCCAATGAAACATGTCAGTCATTTTTTGCATATTCTCCATTTACATAACATGCCCGGCAAGATATTATTTTACATTTAATTTATGTTTTTACCAAAAGAATATGATATTCTGACATGCTCGTGCCAGACCTACACAAAGTTAAAAACCCATGATAAAATCTTGAAATCATCAGCTTTGTATCATTGATAAAATCTAATTATCCTGCAGACACTGACTGAAAATAGTAAGGCCTTTTCTAATCTTTTCCCACTCGCCTCTCAAAATTATACTTTTCAGATTAGACATGCTCCTAAGGGTCAAATATATTTCCTTGAGTAGATAATAAGTTGATTATGAGAACTGATTGGTAAATTAGAATCCACTTTACACCTAACAAATAAGCAGTTCAGAAAACTCACCCAATGTTCTCAGAAAGTATCCTTGACACAAACATAGACACATGCCGGGCTTGTTCAAATCTTGCCCACTAACCTCTCACAGATATATGATTCAGAACTGGCACACTTCTCAGGGCCAACTATATTTCCTTGGGTTCTTCTGTTTGGTAGAACGAAATTAGACTCCACTTGATACATAAAAATGTCACATATGGCAGCAATATATGTTAGAAATGAACATTTTGGGATTATTCTGAACATCCAAACCTGCCATTTACTGTATGTTTTTGAAGTGGAAGAAGTCAAAGATGTTTTCATGTACATGTACCACCTGTTAGTCATATACCTGAAGACCTTGGTTAATGTTTGGATGTTGCACATGCATTGGGAAAATGGTGATTATTTTCTTCATTGGCTCTCGATAATTTGAAGTTGGGCTGGAAATACAACTATTACCTTCGTCCAACCTGAAAATATTCATTTCTAATCTTATCAAATTCAAGTCGAGCTTGATGTGTTTGACTGTCAGAGGGATTTGACAGGAAACACATTTAGGCTGATCTTCACCTTTTAAAAATAAACCATGTAACTTGCCAATCCAATCTGAATATGTATTTTGGACAATATATGCAAAGGATTCACTATATCTGACCAATGTTTCATTAGTCATACAGTGGTATCTTTGGGTTGATCGTTACTTTAATCAGTTGCATCTTTCACAGGCTTTGGTACAGGAATATTGTTGCTCACTCCATGAAGGAAAATCTACACCTTCCCAAATCGTTAAAAAAAATCTAGATATAATAATTGATGGTCAGGAAGGTGTCTCAATCTTATTAATGAATTTGATCAGGACATTGAGCAATGTCACTGGAATTATCTAAAGCAGTTTTGAGGTCTGGAAATGAAAGATTTATTATATTCTTCTAAATTATCCGTTTTTTTAAGACAAAATCAAGATTTTTTTCTATCTCTTCTAATCTTGTTTTATTAGAATTTTGGGCTGATATTGACTAACCTATTGTTCTGACTTTTCAGTAGAATGTTATTTGACCATTATCACGGTTTCATCCTTTCATCTTCATTCTCCTTTCTTTTATGTGTCCAGACATTTCTTAATGGGTGACCATGATATATATTTTTTTAAGAAAGACATTACACCTCTGAAAAAATTACATCTATTAGTACTGTGCCTTAAAACATTATAAGACAACCCTACAAAAAAGATACAAACATATATGAAATCAGAGAAAATTGTCAATAAAAGTTTTTTATCAAAAATTCAAAGTTGTCTCTCATGGTTTATACAGATTAAATATTTAAAATGTGGTGAAAAATATTCGAGCTCTACAAAAGAAAATATGAGCATCGGATTCCCCACAAAATTCTCAATAAAATACACCTTCATTTTTTTCAAAAATCATAGTTTAAACCCCTCAAATTGACTGGGATACCTTGTGACCAATGAAAAGGCCCGTATGGCTTGTCCACCCAAAGTGGACAACTTGTCCACCCACTTGTCCACCTGCCCTAATGGCAGTCGCATTGTGAGGTTTTTTGACAGAAAAAGAAGCTGGGCCAGAGGAAAAAGAAGCTGGGCCAGAAGCTGAGTCCATTCCTATTGCATGTTCTGGTGGTCTAGGACAGGGAACAGGAGGAGATCATTATGAAGAAGGAGGAATAGATCCCTCTGAGGAATTCTATAATCAAATTGAGAAATTGGATGAACCAGAAGGTAACTTGACACTTTCCTTTTTATGTTACTAATGTTTTAATTTCAACAATGTACAGTGCATACTTAGTATGAGTCTACCTTTTTTTCTTTGGCGAATTATTTCAAATGTTTCTGATCATTAGAATATTTAAGTATTGATAAACAAAAGTTCAGTAGTTGACTTGTGCACATGTATTATGGTACTTTATCACCTGGAGCAACTACAATCTGTAGAGTCAATTATGCAAGTCCACATATGACATTTGGATCAGTTTTTGGTTTCGCTGGCAATTAATTGCCAGCTAAATCTTAGAGATGGAGTGGGCATTGGTTATTGCCCCAATGCCCACTCAGTATAGTTTAGTTTCATTCCACTCAGGGTGTCCACTGGTCAGGGAAAAGTCAGGGAAATTCCAGACTGGCCAAACGTCAGGGAAAAGTCAGGGAATTTAGATACAAGTCAGGGAATTCTTAAAGATTACAGAAAAGTCAGGGAATTTTACTAATGTCATATGGCTATGGCAGTTTTCATGTACTTTCTTTTATAAATTATACAAATTTCAGTAACATTTGGGTTTGTATTTAGTTGATAAGAAACACTCACATTAATAAAATTTGGTGAATTTCTGTTGCGTTAAGTAGTGGACACCCTGCCACTTGAGTCTTGATTGATACAGTATTTACTGTTACTTAAATGTTTAGAAATATGTCATCAAATGAAGCATTTTTATTATTTATCATTTCCTGTAGATCAAGATGATATAGAGGAGCCAAAGAAGTATTTGAGAAGAAGAGGAGAGATCTCAAAATGGACTAGTGAAGACATCAAAGAGCTCAGGAGCCTCTTTGCGGACTTCATGGCAAAAGGGGTCTGCCCCCGTAATGTAGACTGTGAGAAGGCACAAGAAATATCTCGAAATAGGGGGGGTTCAATATGGAAAAAAAAGAGAGACAACATAAAGAAAAAAGTTAGTTATCTAAATCAAAAAGCTAAGAAAGCCAAGGCGGCTGGGAAATACAAGAAATCCAAGTAAACATTGAAAGTGTGTTTTCTAGCAACAGTCTGCACTGAATCAACCAACAGTCTGCACTGAATCAACCATATTTAGCCTTTTCACATGCTATGGCAACTCACGGACATCAACATTGTGTAACTTGTAGTGTACAATCACTTTTGTAATTTGTACAATGATGTTCAGTTGCTAGTAATTATGCTGGTTAATGCAAGTTTATATTGTTTAACAAAGTTAGATAGGCAGTGAAAACACTGTATTGTATTACCATGAAACTAGAGATTGTGGGAAAGAAGGTAAAAGTAATGGTAAACACATAATTTGAGTTTCATTTTTTCATGTTGCTGTTCACTCAACATTGGGTGACTTGTAGTGTACAATCACTTTTGTAATTTGTACAATGATGTTCAGTTGATATTAATTATGCTGGTTAATGCAGAGATAAAACATGTTTTAAATGTCTCTGGTTAATGCAAGTTTATATTGTTTAACAAAGTTAGATAGGCAGTGAAAACATTGTATTGTATTACCATGAAACTAGAGATTGTAGGTAAAAGTAATGGTAAACACATAATTTGGGTTTCATTTTTTCATGTTGCTGTTCACTCCCCCTTGGCTGAGCCCTAAAGTCAATGTGGTATAATCAGGGATGTGTGGCAGAAATCAACACATCGGTCATAGCCATTTTGATTTTAAATGCTACAAGATGACTTGGTTCGCACACCGTGCACTTTTGTCATTAACATTTGAACAACGCATAACTGTTAGACAATTTGAGAGTCTCGATGTACTAGAGATTGACTCGGTTACCTACAAAATGCTTTTCTGTTAGATATATAACTACAGAGAGTTTAAAGTGGGTTTCGATGTCCCAGACTCAAAGTGAACCCTGAACAAAGCGGGAAAGCTTGCCTTAAGAAAGTTACGTTTTTCATAGTTTCTTGTATTGTCGACCATTTTTAATCGAGTACATTAATTCTTGAGTGTGTATAGCTTTCTCCGGTTCCATTTGAGATGCACATACGTCTTTCTTGAGACCGGACAGAGCAACTGAAAAAAATTGCATTACTAGGAAGCAGCCATGTGCGTTTATCAAAGCGAGGCTGGGCGGAAGCAATATGGCGGTGGCCGCTGTTTTGTTTTGGTTGTTTTTCAGATTGAAAATTACTGTTTGCTTCTAAATTCTCACTTGTCAGCTCATATTTGATGGACGCACTTTTGCTTCTTGGTCTCCTGAGCTACCCACACAGTTTTAGAGATTGTCTCCTAGAAATATTTAGCTGTGGGAGGGCTTGAAGGCATTTATACAACAAATATATATTTCACTTAGTGTGTATTTTCCTGTTGATTTTAGTAGCAAGATTGGGGGACCTGGGAAATACTAGTGTATCCAGTATCAATATTATCATAATGATTGTGTTACAGAGATTGGTGACCTTGGTCAATGTCATTATTAATGTTCTAAGTTTGTCACTCTTTCTGTATAGTAATTACACTCTGATGTCCTTGTTCACAGTCTAAGGTAACACAATGTACTATGTGACCTGCACAAGTTTTTGGTTAACATAATATTACATTCAATGCTTCTTTGTGCTTCCAGTATTTGACATTGAAGTTGGACAAGAGTTTGCACTGATCACAATAAATATACACAAGCCACTAGAAATGACCCCCTCACTCACTAAAATTAAGCCATGTTGTACAGTAGCCTACACCAGGCCAGTTTCTCATCACATGTACCAGTACCTTTAATTAACTATGTTAACTACAGAGAACCTTTAAGTGTAAATGATATGCAGTTGTGCAGATGATTAATGTACCAAGGTGTAGAGTTACACACACAATTTAATTGTGCCTGATAAGATGAGGCTCATCTAGAGTAAGTACTGCATACCAACAATATAAAGTAACAATCACCAAAGGGAGCTAGTGTTCATGACAGCAAGCATTAGTAGTAGTGTAAACAGGGCATACCACCATTATTAAGGTCTGTTCAGATATACAACTTATACACAGATCACTACTTAGTAGTAAACTAGGTTTGGGTTTGTCTTTTGACTGGCCAAATAGCAGTTCTTGATTATATCTGGAAGTAATATATATGACTGTGATCTGATTGGTCAATTGAATGCTGAGCCTCACTTCATCCAGTGTCTGGTTTTATTACATGTAAAGGTAATAACTGCACTGCATAATTGGTATGCTTGTAAATATACATCATTCTATTGTTGATTCTAGTTGAGACCTTAAAATGCAGGAATTAAGGATAATTGATCCATAGTCTCGAAATTACTGTCCCCTTGAAAATAGTGGCAATTTTACCTCAACCTTTGAGAATTATTTTGGATTTCAAAAACCATGAAAATTTATGAAGAGTGAGAAAGTATCTTGTATTTTATGGTAATATCTGTACATGTATGATCTAAGAATCCAACCACTATGGAATTGAATAGAAAATCTAGGATGATGTATCTACAGTAACAATTTGAAAAAAAGTAAAGAATAAATGCACTCAAACCTGGAATAAACCTTGAAAATACCTGGAAGGGAGAATCAAGTATCAGTTGTACGACTCTACAGTAATGAAGTGACCACATAAGGTTTTACAGTCAGATAACTGCACAAGGTTCTACAGTTAGATAACTGCATAAGGTTTTACAGACAGCCAGGAACCCCACAGTGTAGCTCTCGTCATTTTCTGAAGATGGTCCACACAAAGTACTTTTATTCTGATCTTAAGGACCCCACAAAGATATTGGACAGAAACTCGCACAATGTAGCTGTTGTTCGTACGTCTGGACAACCTCAAAAAGTTATATATATGAGAAAAAAAGATGTTACTGCTCATACCACTGATGAGACCAATCGTGTCGAAACTAGTCTTGTAGTTGTACATCTTATAGAACAAAGAAGGACCCGACAAGATCTGCTTCATTCCTAGCCATTGTACCTCTTGATTATTCAATCACAATGGAGCAGACAATGAGCAGCACATCTCAGACGAGCCTAACATCCAAAGTATCGTCTCTAAGCATAGAGACAACCCCGGAGACAGCCCCAACGCCAGGGCCATCCATTTCAACAATCTCAGTATTAAGTGAAGTATCTGCGGCAGGATCCAACACAAGTGTTGAGACAATGCGCACAATAGTCATCCCCAAGATCGTCGAGCCCGGTAAGAATCCGCGACGGCAGACACCCTTCCACTGTTTGTGATGAACCCCCCCCCCCAAAAAAAAAAAAAAAAAAAAAAACTTTTCTCTTGCATTTGCATGGAGTTATATTTCAAAAATATTGTTGAAATTGTTGTTTTGTAAAATTACAAATATGATTGACAAATAGATGGATAAAATGTATGCACTTCAAATCACAGGTTCTATTCAATGGTACCCATTGAACCATTTCCAGGCAGACTTATTTTTCAAAATTAGATTCCTAAATTGTGTTCTGAGGATCTTTTATATTCTAAATGAATATAAACTTATATTACATGTTCTTGACGATACCGCAAAATTCCCAAAAGAAATGAAGACTCAAAAATCTAAATATGCCATTTTAAGTGCAGAATGTAAGTATAATTAACTGTTATTATCTTTACCAATAACATTTTATTCACAAATGGTAATATCGCACTATATATTAATAATCATAATAAATTGCAGAAATAGCGACTTATACAATGGACATGAGTCATGCATTATCTTTTTCAAATCATTCAAATGACACTATTCAATAAATCATATTTTCTCCATACTTGATACTCTTAATAATTGCATAAACAGTTTTCATAACACCTTTCACGCCAGCACCAATCATACATCTATACTTGAGCTTACATATACCCCTATCATGTTGATATAATTCATATATATTTCCTATCACAAAAAATAGGAACAGATTTACCATGATGACAATATACATATAAATATAATTCTAAAGTAGCAGAATCAGAAGTTCATAATGTGTATGTACAAACATTTAAGAGGAGCCTTCACAGTAAAACACAGATAATGGCAAAGGCTTACAAGCTGTGCTGGCCATTCCTATTATGTAATTTTTGTGAACATTTTCTAGAAATGCCTTCAAATTGCTTCATAAATGATCATTGAAAGTTTCTACCCAGCTTTTGCATGTCAAGACCAGTTAATGTTGCAAATTTAATGTATCCAATATGAGGGATCAAACTGAGGCTATATCAAAATGAGGCTATATTTGATTTAGCAGAATGAGTTTGCTACAGGTGTATGCATGTAATAAACAACTAACTTTTGCCATTACATTTTTGAGAAACCAAATAAATCTGGAAAAATTCTTGCCTCATTGAAAATAGTCATCTCCCAATTAAACATCAAAACTATGAATAGGTTAGAAATCCATCCAGTAGTTTTAGAAAGAGATTAAGTTTGACAGAGTGACAGAATGACAGAAAAATCCCCTCTGGTACTGCATAAGCTATATTGACAAAATTCAACACAGCTAAAAAGTGACCAAAAAGTTTGCTTTTCAAACTTGAGTCAAAATCTATTCACATTTGCAAATAAAATTTTTACTTTTAGTTTTTCAACTTACACGAGCTTACAATTTCTCAAATCATATATTTTAAATATCACACTTCCAACTGCATAGCGTTTGCATAACATCACCCATTCTGTAATGCTGGTAACAACATCATTGTAGGGGACCGACATATATAAAATATACAATTACGGAATGTCTAACTTATTGCGTTCCAATACATAATTCAGTTCCAGGTTCTTACTGCAAATCACATCCTATATTCTACATTTCTGTCACACACTCATCAAATATTTCAATGAGACTGTCACCCTGATATGTTTCTTGATGTCATAATACTGACAATGTTATTTTATGTTCAAATTGTGAGTTATTTCCTCACACAGATCAAACATCTATTAGGTTACTGATAAGACTTACCATGTGTGTTTGAGCACATACATCGCTTGCCCGTAGCAAGACTGCATTAGTTTAATCTATTCCCCATTTCGCTAATTTGTCTATTTATATGTAACAATCCAATTAATAAAAGGACATGTGCATTGACCTCCAGGGTCTATGGGCTCCTGCCATAAAAATGATTTAAATCAGATCTGTAATCTATTATATGATTGTCTTTAATGTAAATTGTGGGATGATTCAAGTAAATAAAATACATTGTGCAAATCAGAGTTTTTAATTTATAAAGTTTTATGAATAATAACATTTTACAACAATTTGTAGATGAAGAGTTTTAATGAGACTTCCTTACTCAAATATTTGGATCAAATAAATGTAATGCATTACAGTACCCAAGCTATTGCATTTACAACTACATTAAAAGCTTGACCATGTTAACAGACAGACATGCATCAATTCCATAGCTCCCCCTTTACTTTGCTTCAGGGCAGGAGCCAAAAATGTTTATTTTTCATCGTGATGTGCCAAAAAGAGATCATTTATTTTTCTAGTCTCATCCTAGATGCAGCAATTGATATGGAATTTGGTTCAGCATCATCAAGCAAGCATTGACATTTACACTTTCAGTCTTTTGTCATATCAAGATATAAAATTCCCATCAATAATCATAATATATCATTTAAAATGAAAGAAATAACATTTTATATTTATAATCAGGGATATAAGTGACTATATTTAAACCAATCTTCTACAGCAACAAAATATTACAGAAATATTACGTCAAATAAGGTACTAACCTTTGACATGCAGAATCTTATTCAAGCACTATTATACTAAACAACTGCTAGTTACCAACTATCAAATGGAAAGTGTTGACTTTTTCTAATTGATAATTTATATTACAATGCTTTTATGTGATAAATTATAGCAGCCATTGAATAAGAAGTGATGTAATCTATATCTGGAAAACGTTAAATTCCTCATTCACCTTTTAATAATAAAGACATTGAAATCTAAATAAATACATGTGAGATACTACTATGCAATAATGTAGCTGACAAAATAAACCATACATTAAAATGTTGTTCTTGGTGACCTGGCACACAAGCAGACCTCTGACTACTATCTATACATATTGAGCTGTGTGTATATAGCACCATATCAAATATTACAAAGTGTTCATACATTGCATGTTTAATATTGCTTATGTATACAGTATATTTACATGTAGAAAAAATTTAAATTATTTAAAAATGCTTCGAAAGATGCAATTCCCATACAGCAAATCTGAAAAATCACCCTTCCCTCACAAAATTATATAGGAACCCCAAATGGTATGTACATGAGTTTGAAGCCCGGGTGTATTTGTTCTATATGTTTGGCCACTGTTGACTTTGAGGCATGTCTTGTCCTGCAGTAAGGACATATCCAATCTATGCTGGCACCATGTCCCAGGATGTGGTCGTGAAGCTCATCTGGAGCTATAGTTTTGTATACACAGTAAGGGCAGTTGTATGTTTTAGGCTGCTGTCCGAGTCGATGGCGCTGAGGAGCTGGATGTGAAGGGCGTAGCTGCCGGGTCTGGTTGAGAGCCATCCTTGGCATCATGTATTGTGGTGCCATCCCCCTTGTAGCAGCTGACATCATACCCCGCCCCATGTGGGGCACCATTCCTCTGCCACTAGGTGGCATTGCCTGTCTGATTCCTGGAGGTAATCCTCGAGCTCCACGTGGCAGACCCCCAATATTGCCTGGAGTCATCTGCTGCATAACCATTCCGGCCATCTGCCCAAGAGGGTTGCTGCCTCCAGGGAACATAGGCCCCTGCTGTCCCTGCTGGAACTGATGCCACCTCTCCATGCCAGGCCTCTGCTGTGGCATGCCCATACCTCGTATTTGGCCACCTAGGCTGGGCCCTCGCGGACGTGGAGTAAGATTAAATACTTTAAATGCTTCTTTATCCACTTCTTCCTCGTCTGGAGATATTGGTCTAGCTGGTCTGGAGGAGTTGGCTCTGGCAGCTGCAATGGCAGCAGTCACTAAGGCAGTAGTTGCTGCTGATGATGCAGCCTGAGTACTATGAGCTGGCTTGGGTTGAGTCTGACTTGGAGGCTGCGATATTCCTGAGGCAGGGATGAGAGGTGGAGGCATTCTGCCACCAGATGGCACAATCCGTGTGACTGGAGGAGGGACTCTTATCAAGGGTGGCATTGTTTTGGTCAGTCTTGGTCCAGGAGAATTTGATGGGGACGACGATGGAGAAGATCTTGGCAAAGCTCCTCTCATTCCCATCTGGCGTGCGGCTCTTGGAGCAAATCTACCCATGATAGACGTTGGTTTGTTGAAGATGGCTGTCTGCTGAGGGGGAGAATCAGAGGGAATGTGATCCCTTGAACTGGACTGCACTGTATTTGCTATACTGACAGGAGAGCTCGGACTTGGACTGACTCCTTGTCTGTTCCTCACTATATCTAAAGGTCCCTCGTTTACAGGTTGTCTGATAGAAGATCTCCTTGGCAAAAATGGAGCAAGAGGCCTTGGAGATGAAGTCATCCTTGGCCCGAGGTCAGATTCACCAGTGACCGGTCTGATTGGACTAGCCACTGCCCTCTGTGCCACTCTCAGATGGCGAGCATGGTCAGGCATGATCACGAGTGGTGACTGGGGCTTATACTGATGAGCTGGCAGGGGGGACATGGTTTTAGGGGGGTCTTGAGGTGACCTTAATGGTGGAGTGCCAGCATGGGCTGGGGGAGGCTGGGGCTCCTTATTCACAGACAGATCTTGTGGTGCATCCTCTATCTCCATGGCAGTGTCTCCGGAGTCAGATATACTGCTGGCTGTGCTGCTCCTTGGTTGTGTCTCGTTTACAGTATGTGCGGCAGGCCTTTCTTCATTAGACTGGCCCTGCTCGGTACTGCCCTTCTCAGTCTGCATATTAGTAGTCACTCCTGATGTAAGTTTTGGTTGTATGACTACGCTTTCCTCTTCAGTGACAGAATCGTCAAAGTGCTGATGCTCGTCCACCACATCTTCACACTCCATATTGAGATCATCCGGAGCGCCAGGGGTGGGGGGAGTATCATCGTCCAGGTCCACCACCTCCACAGGACCTGTCTGCTTCTTCTTTGGTCTTATGTGTACATGCTGTTGATGGTTACGGCCACACTTTGTGCAGGGTTTGGCCGGTCCATGTCTGATGGTCATGGCTCCCCTTGGGATTTCAGCTCCCGGAGGTAGGCAGCGTCTAATCAGCTGTCCTCCACGACCTCGTATCAATATATGTCTATGTGGAACACCCTTAGGCCGAGATCCTGGCTGCTGACTCACAAATATTATGTCATCTTCATCACTTTCTCCACCACTTTTTTCTGCCTCTGCCTCAACATTTTGTGTCTTTGTACTAGGAATAGTTTGATCATTAGTACTTCTTTCAATCTCCTCTGTTTTCCTAATTATGTATTTCTCTTCATCGTATAATGACAAATTCACATTGGATTCTTTGTCGGGATGTTTTACCTTTATATGGTGAAGCATATTGAATTTGTGACGAGCGCACCCGAAAGGACAGTATGGACATGAATAAATATAATCTATTTTGTGTTCATCACCCAAATGAGCCACCATAATATCAAAGAGAGGATTTTTCCAGTGACACTTGACACATTCATACATGACCTGCTTCATGACGTCTGGTCTTGTCCCTTCCTCTAAAGGAGTCACTGGTTCAGTTGGTGTACTGATCTGATCTACACCATCCATTGAATGACCCTCTGTACCTGCAAGACTCATTACACTAACTATTTTAAAGCCAAATTGGCCTTCATCGTCTTTCTCCTCTTCACTGAGAGGTATGGGTCCTGAGGTCTCAGAATTGTCCTGTGTTTTCCCCTCCTCGATATTATTTCCTGCCTCTTTGGCTTGGCTATCTTTGGGATCCTCAGAAGTACTCGACACTTTGTTACAACATATTTCTTCAGGATCAACACTGCTATTTTCTCCAGAGTGTGCAGCATCTGATTTGGTCATTTCCTTCTCCTCTGTCCTTGCATCGTTGGACTGTGGCTCTTTTGTGTTATCATCACCTGCAGGTATCTCAGCTGATGTGTCTGGCGATGCCCTTACTGGGGCAATTTGAGCACTGATCTCATCTTCCTCAGATTCCTATCAATAAAAAAGATCCATCACATTGTGTTAAACAATTTAAAACTCAGCTGAAAGCCATTCCATTCTATTTTCTTTTCAATTATATTTTATTTCTCATTAATGAAGACAATACCAAAATTCAGATGTGGTCTTACCTTTCTAGTTGATTTTTCATTTGATTGCTTCTCTTCTGTGTTTTCTTTGTCAGCACCAGACAAAGTATCTTCTTGAGGACCTTGTCTCTCTGACCCTGATGATTCTCTGTCCAGGTCTGCTAACTGCTTCTCATCTGCCTTGGCCTCTACCCTGCTTGTCATCATAGTATCACCATCTACTGTCTTTGACCCTTTGTGGTTATGACAAGTTTCTGCTCTCACACTTGCATCAGGTTCCTGAGGCTCCTTTGGTTTTACTTCTCCTGCTATGACTGTACCACCTGTTTCATTTTCCATTTCTGTGTTATCATCCACACATGCTGTCCTGTCTGTTTTCTTGTCAGCATCTTTTCCAGCATTTAAAAGTGACTGATCAGACTTGGCAGAAGCAATATCACCTTTCTCATTGATATTGCTTTCCGGTTCTTTTTCTGAGGATTTCCCAGATTTCTGTCCATCTATATTGCCTGTAACAGACTTTTCCGAAGTAGGATCTGATGATGTATCAGTAACTTTCATCTGATCTCTATCTACAATCCCACTTGCCTGGTGTTCGTCAGATACAGCCTTGGTTGCATTGTCTGTTTTGTTTTCACCGGGCTCTCCTAGCATGACTCTCTCCCCTGCCTCGTATACAGACTCCACTCTGTGATGTCTCACCACCTCCTCCACCTCACCTGCTGCATCATCTGACAAAAACTTCTGAATCTCGTTCCGGGCATAATCGTCAATATTTTCTGAAGCACCTTCATTCTGATATGAACTGAATGGTACTTTGGATTTCTTACTGAGATCTAAGCTTGCATTATTTTGGTACTCATCTGATCTTTTCTTGGTAAGTTCCAGCGGTTGTTCACCGTCTTGTTTGTGTGCAGGCACACTTCCTTTGTGAGCAGGTTGGTGGTTCTCTGCTGGCATAGGGGGGGAGCTGAGATGGGATGCCCCGGAGGAGTGGCTGTGAGCCGGAGACGGCAGCGAGGAGGACGACTGGCCCCCTGGGCTAGGTAAGGGAGACAGTGCTGGTTTGGGGATGCGCAGTATGATTGGTGGCACCTTCCTGGTGTCTGGTACCCCCGGAGGTGGTGGAGGCAGCGAAACTGTGCTAACGACACTGGAATTACTGGAGCGTGATAAAAACTTCTGCATGTCCATAGGATCACCATTAGGTCCGAGGGCCACTCCACCTACTCTGCTCCTCACCTGTATAAACACAATGAAATGTACTATAGAAATAGTTGCGTGCTCATAAAATTTATTAATTTTAAGCTGTCAGAATATTTCTCTAAGTTCACACTCAATTTCACAAGAATGCAGCATAAAAGATGGACAACACATAAAAAAATTACAATAAAAATACATGGAGATTTTTGTAACTTATTCAACTTAATTTAAAGTGATTGTCTACTGAATTCTCTATATAAATGTCAAAAATATAAATTTTCGTGGAATCTAATCTAAAAATAATTTTATGAGTATTTTATCAAAAGAAATTCCACTTCTCCACATAATTCATTATTTTTTAGAATGTTTACATGAATGCCGTTTTGCATTGCTAGTTATGAAAACATAATATTACAGCTTAAAGTACAAGAAATAAATTTGTGATGCCAGAGGAAAAGGAAAACAATGATTTCATTTTGTAATACTTTTACCTGATATTACATGGAATTCATTTTCAGACCAGAACATATTGCACATGAAATTTACCCCAAGCACATTCAACTGGTCTGAAAGTAACCACTAGCAGTGGGTCAAGCCCAATCCTTCTGTCCACCATTCATGTAAACCATTAAGACACACTCTGTGTGCAGAGAACAATGCCTGTGTGATAGACGGCGACTTACCTGAGCTTCATTATGCTGCAGTGACCTCTGGTGGAAGTGTTCTGGCTGCAGGCTTGGTGGCTGCTTGCTGTTCACATCATAGTAGCCTGACTGCAGCTGTAGTATCACTCTTTCACCTGGGTGCCACTTGAGGAAATGGCGCCGCATGGCGTCCTCGTGCTTGCAGTAGGCCAGATCACACAGAGGGCACACGTAATGCCGTTCCTCAAAGTGGTCATCATCCACATGACTCCTCATATACATCTGAAAATGAGACATAGAAATATAGTAATATTTAAACATTTTAGTACTCTAGGGGGTCTCCACTTTCCAAACAGTTCAAGATAAACTGATACTTGTTTTGATATTACCTCACAACTTTGTTTAAATAGTGGTGTAACTTGACAAAATACAATCTTCAAAACTTACAGGTAGGTACATATCAAATCAAGTCCTACCTCTTCATTTGATGCAAAAGTACAGTAGCGACACTGGTAATATGGTCGACTTGGGTCCACATTCTCCATCTGTGGAATGCGTGGCTTGGGCTTCCTGGCCTGCATTGATGTTACCAAAGTTGCTATGCTGTGTGCAGTCCCTTTGCTCACCTCAGCTGGAAGAGGGCTAGATGCTCTACTGCTCTCGGCACTGTTAGCTTTGGGTTCTGCCGCATCTCCACCCGGTAGTTCTGGTGACACCTGAGCTTGCTCATGTGTATGTGGAGGTGACTGCACACAGACTGCTTTGGAAGCTGCCGACATGGTTGATGGCAAATTGCTGGTCGGTGCATTCACCTGCTGTCTCCTTACTTTGAGTAGATGTTCCCTGACCGTCTTTGCTGTCGACCCTTGAGGCACAGGTGGCTGCTGAACTTGCATTTGAACCAGATGTTCTCTGATAGTTTTGGCGGATGCGTGTCCCATAGAGGTTCTCTTCATTCCTCTTCCTCGGACTGCTACGTTCCGAGATCCTCTGAATGTCTCTATCTCCCTATAATGCTGCTCTTCATTGAGAGTGCTCCTCTTTATGACCTCAGGCTCATCTCCAGGGTGCTCCCTACGACTGTGCACCATCACTCCACTTTTGGTGCCAAAAATGGATCCACAGTGCCCACAAGCATAAGGAACAATATCAGTGTGATTGTATATATGCTCTTGAATGACGCTGCGTACATTTGTGGTATAGGCACAATGCAGACAATGGTATCTGTTACTTTCATCTGCCCGAGATTTTGTGAAGTTATGAGTGGTAGGCCCAGCTAACTGAGGTGGTAGTTGATGAGTGGCCTGCGGTGGTCGAGACACGGCCCTTATTGCCATCTGGTTGGCAGGCCGTATTCCAGTCACCTGCGATGCCGGTCTTATACCATACGTAACAGTGTGCTGATTTGGAGAGGGAAAGTTCACTGGATTTATACCCGACAGTTTGGGGGCTATTGCACGAAACTTTTCTCCTGGCATAAGAGCCATAGATCTGCTTACTAACTGTGGTCTAGCACTTTTCAGAGTGAACTGTCCGGGATCAGCAGGCGGTGACTTGACTAGGGGTGGTGACTGGACTTTATCAGACGTAGACAACTGTACGGGAGTGGTCAGATTGGCTGCGTTTTCTATCAAATTCTTTACCTTTTTATCCTGGTGATCTATAAAGCTAATGAATGCATTTTCAAAGGCTGTTGGTTTTTCAAGCCTTTGTTTTTTCATTGCTGGTTCCTTTGGAGACCCTGATTTTGACATTTGATTTAAATATGCCTTTTGAGATTTAACCCCTTGTTGGGATTCATCATCATACTCATCATACTCTTCCTCAATAAGATCAGCCTCTGTGGCTTCAACTGTTTCCAGTTCTCCTTCATCGGGTTCATCCTCCTCTACCATTTTTTTCTGTTCTTCTATAAGCTTCTCCTCCAAAGCATCTAATGCTGCTTTGCTTTGCATTCTGTCTGGTGAAAACTGAGCTTCACTTTTCGATTCCTTGGCTGCCATTTCAAGACATTTTAAAAAATCTATCATAACAACACTGCAAGGTTTACATTTTGAAAGCATTTCCTCAATGCTCTTACCCTTGGGTTCTAAAACTTCCACGATTTTCTTAGGTTCTGGTGATTTCTTTGAGTCAGTCGATTTCTTCCTCCTGCCATCATTCTCTTTGAGTTCCTTAGGAATTCTAGTTTGTTTCTTAAATAAATGTATCAGCCTATTCTTCTTTCCTCTTGTTTTCATCTTAATTGGGGATGGAATATGTCTTTCTCTTGGTGCTTTTTGCTCCTGAATATCTGACTCTTTAATTTCGTCAATATTGTCAGTTTTGTCCACTTCCATTTTCTCTTCATCTTTAACCACTTTCTTTTCATTTAAACTTTCCGTCTTTTCCAATGTTCCAATCACTGACTTGTCATTATCCTGTTTTGTGTCAAATTGATCAGAAGATTTTTCAGGTGACTTTTCAAACCTATCCGTAAGATTTATGGACTTAGATTGATCTGATTGTGTTGATTTTAAACTCTTCTCTTCTCCAGAAACTTTATGTTGTTTATCACCTGGGATGTCTTTTAATGAAGCATTTTCTTGCTTACTTGGGGAAAACAGAGCATCTTTTTTCTTTTCTCTTTCCTCCCTCATTTCTCTGGTTCTTTTGTGGGATTCTTTTTCTGTGACACTTAACATCTCCAGCTCTCCTCTCCTGCGTTTTCTCCTCATCCTTGTTGCAGTCACACCTTGGGCGCCAGGATCTGGTGTATGTTCCCTTGAGGTATCTGTGTACATATCCGAGTACTGACTAAGCCCATCAATTTCAGATATCTGGCTCATCTTATCCGATTCTGAAACTAGACTAGCCCTGTCTATTTCAAAATTGTGGCCGTCAACTTTGGCATCTATAACTGTTGCTCTTGTTGCACTTGGAATGTCCAACTTCACATCTGTTCCTTCAGTTAAAACACTTTGCTGTATTAGTTTTACGGGAATGTCATTAGCCTTTTCAGGAATTTTTCTTATAGGAATGCTTTCAGTGTTTGACTCAATATTGGTTGTGGTAAGTTCTCTGGCATTTTTGCCACTGGCTTCTTTCTCAAGAGTTGCTGTTTTTTCTGTCCTTCCTTCCAGCACATCATCTACTTCTCCCTTCTCAGTCAGTTGGGGAACTGAACTATCCATACCTTCCATACATGTGTTTGAACTGTTAATATTTTCCACAATCTGTTTTCTCTCTTTGTTGCCATCCATGGCTTTTTCTTGACTTTGCTTATTGTAAACACGTTTTTCTTTATTATTCTCATCTGAGGTTGTTTTTATAGTAATTATCAATTTATTCACACTGTCACTTTTCATATTTGCTCCATTATTAGTCTTGTCTTGTATATGTTTACCTTCATGATCCTCAGCTTTATCATCCAGTACTGTATCTATTACCCCTGTATCAGCTGTGGTTTCACCTGTAGTATTGACATCGAATTCCTCAGATCCGAACATTTCTACTGCTGCAGTATCACAAATCTCTACTCCTTCTTCAACCTCTAATGAGGTATCTAATTCTGTTTCAGGGTCATCCTCTGTTGTCTGTGCAGAAAGACTTGAGGGTAGTTTAGAGTCAGGTGATACCTCTGCTAATAAGTTAGTTGTGTTTAATGGCTTGCTAGATATAAGAGTTGACATTGCTGACCTCACTGGTGATTTGTAATCTGCAATTCAAGAGAACATATTTTGATCCGAAAGGCTTTTCTCAATACTCTCTTCAGGTATTAGAGAGAAATTCTTTTTTAAAAACTAATTTTTCATCTTTTGCAAGCTTTAGCTATTTATAATTATTGTTGACCACTTTTTCAAGTATGTTGAGACAGATATCTCATTTGGGGTGGACAATAAATTATTGAATGTCTCATTCTTGGGGCAATGGGCCCATCTCAGTGTTTCTTCAAGCAATATCTAGTTTATAAGACTTGTAATGAACAACATGTAAATGTATACCATATAACCAAAAGATAGATTATGAATGCTTATTCTCAATCTCCATGACCAGTGGGGGTCAAGTTAACGAATATTAGCTTATTTTGTGAACATATAGAGTTCATCTTTTCCAAAGAATGGAAATATATCTATTTTGGGGTGATGATTTTACACATGAATCTTATCTCACCAAACCTATTATACAAACATATTTAAATCCTACATACCATCAATCGGGTCCTGTAATGGCTGCTTCAGGTGCTTGGAGTGGAGTGTCGGGTCTGAGGCACAGTACTCTTGCCACTTGAGGCTGAGAAGGATATCTGCCTTTGATGTAGGAATCATATCATTCTTCTTGATGACAAGTGGCCTCATTTGTTGGTTGAACTGCCTGTATGTTGTGATTCGGTGGCCCTCTGCTGTGGTGCTCACTACCTCTGTATTCACTAGATTGTTCGCATTGCAATATTCATCACTGGCCATCGATTCCTTAAATTCATGAAATATATGTGACTTTAATTGAATTAAAATCAATATAACTGCAACGAAAGCTATTAACAATTAATAATTTTAACAGCCTTTCAATACCATATACATATAAACAGGCTAATGGCCATGGAGCTATGCTGATCATTGCTATTTTGTAATGTTTGTTAACATTTTCTGGAAATGCCTAAAAATTGCTTCATAAAGAACTCTTATCCATAGCAGATTTAAGTAGATGCTAATTTTGACCAAATCAAATGCATGTTACATATTGTTGTCTCAATTTTCAATGGCTGATATTTGTCTTGTTAAATTCTGAGCTTAATATAAAACTGATAGAATTGGTCCCTTGGAAATACAACTTATTACTTACTACTATTTAAGAACTCTGAAAAGTAGTTTCATAGAAAACAGAAGTTGGCCAACAGACAGAAAACTTGTCCCCCTCAGTGCAGAAGCTATATTAGCTAAAAAGGTCAACCAACTTTCTCTGAAAGTTTCCTTCAATCACCTCACCTTTTTCTGTTCTCCTGGACATTCATCAGATTCTGAAGGCAACCTTCTGTCCTTAGTGCTTGGTGATGTGTGAAGCTCTGTTTGATTCTTCTTTGGCCTTCCACGCTTTCTTCTCAGGGAGATTTCAGCTGTGTCTGACACCCCTGGTTTAGCTCCTGACAGATCATCAGTTTGAGCACTGCCCTCGTGTGACACTTGCTCACTGACTATCTCGATTGAATCATTCATCCCCTCTTCTTTTTCATCTGCCCAAGACTTGTCGGATTCATTTTCTGGTTCATGTCTGCTTTGTGTGTTCTCTTCTTTGGTGGTATCTAATAGATTTTCAAACTCAATCTTTTCTGACATTTGTTTTGCGTTTCCTTTGTCTAAGGTTCTGTGAGGATCAACACTGTCTTTTTCTGCATCACCTTGATTAGCATCCACTTCTCCTTTGTCTGTAGTTTCCTCTTGCTTCTCATTCTCAGATATAACATCTGCCTTACTTTCAACTGCCTCTTTCACGTTTCTTTCATCACTTTTCTTGTTTTCCTTCATTATGTTTGAAGCCTTGGTGATAACATGCTGCCCTCTAAGCTCTTCAGGTAGAGTATCTAAATCTATCTCTTTTTCCTTTTCATTACTGTCCATAATTTCAGGTTGAACAATACTTTCAGACTGAGACATATCTGCTGACATATGATTCATATCTGCATCTTCATTTTTTTCCAGCTCAGAGTCCTTCTCATTATTTTTAGAAGATATAGAGTCATTCAATAAATTTGAGTGCTCATTTTTGGTTTTACTATCTTTGCTTTCATGCTCTGTTCGGATGCCTTCGGGTTGTTCATCTATCCAGTCCTTCATTCTTGAGTGATTGCCTCTGTCAATGACAATTGTCTGACTGTTCATCTCATGTGATCCTGAACTCTGCTTGCTAGATTCCCTACTGTTTTTATCTATGTTTAATGCTGCATGATCTTCTGATAAGGCACTGTCAGCATCATTTCCCTGATTTATTCTATTTGCTTCAATCAAGCGGCCACCTCTGCCACGGCCACGGCCCCTCCCTCTGCCTCTCCCTCGTCCTCGTCCCCGTCCTCGCCCTCTCCCTCGGCCACTGAACTCCTTCCTGGCTTCAATATCTAACCTCCTTTCCATAAAGTCTAATATGGTTTCTCTCATTTCAAAACTACTATCCTGTGACTCTGCTTTTTTCTGAGTTTTATCTTTTGACCCACTGTTTCCTTCCATATCTCCACTTTCATCCCCACTTTCATCAAGATAATCAGAATCCAAGTTGTCTCTTATCTCCACTATATCTTTAGCAGTTTTTCCTTTGGGCTGACTTTCTTGATTAACATCATCTGTTTTAAGGCCACTGTGGTCATCTTCAGACAGCACCCCTTCCACTTCACTCTCAGTGTCAGTTCCAATGTCACTTCTCGGTTTCTCACCTGTCACTTTTTTCCGCCGTCTTCCTTTAACAAACCTTGGTCTTGAATTTGGCCTCACAAAGTCAGATATGACATTAAATATCTCGCCTTCATCCATATCATCCTGTACATCCATGCTTGCCTTGACAGATGCTGCTTCTTTGCTAGGACTTGTCACCGTCTTTCTAATTATCTTTTTAGGCGCTGACCCTATATCAACCATAGTTGCCAAAGTGTCATTTTGTTCTATTTTTGCTGTTAATGAGGCTAAGTGGTCATCATCTGCCTCTTCTTCCTCTTCCTCCTCCGCATCTATTGCTGCCTGATTCTGAGCAGTGGGTGATTTAACATCAACCTCGTCTGTATGTGTGATGAAGGCGGCCATATTCTGGGTCATTCTGCGGGGTCTACCCCTCCCCCGCCGCCCAGAAAACCTCTTAGCTGCCTCTGCTTCTTTCACCTCCATTTGAGCTGGAAATATAGTCAAATCATTATTATTTCTTTGAAAACCAACAAATTTGAAGGGTGAGTTTTGATGAGACTTAATTTGCTTGTTACAAATATATGTTTATCTATTTGAAGTTATGTGAATTTAAGTTAAACATACAAATGTACTTTGTTACTTAAATTCATATTGGCTTTTATCCCCGTTTCAAATATATGCCACACACTTAACAGCAGAAAGTACAATAAGTTTATGCAATAAAGACTTTGCAATGAAGTATACTTTTGAAAGTGCAAAATTTCATATATGTTTATTGTAAAACTGAGAATATATAATTCATAGAAAAAATCATTCCTCTTGATTCTTATGGTAATTGAAATGCATTTCATTAAACAAAGCTTTTCATTTATGATCTATGGTAAGAGACTTGGCAGAAGTGCAAATGTTGGAGCAGAATTATAAATCCATCAAAAGTCACTGATTTAAAGTGAATATCAAATATGTCACCCGTTTTAAAAATTTTATGTAGAGCTGAACATAAAATATGGATCTACAATTCAATTTAAATATGAAAAAATGAATTTGAAATCACATGCTACATTCTATCATACTGCCAATAACAGATACCAAAGTGAAAATTCTAATACTTTAAACAATAATGCTATTATTTACCAGTTGAACCTAAACATTTATTTTGGCATGCCCATACTTTTTCTTTGGTTAGATTGCAAATATATCAAATTCAACTCATTAGTATAGATTTTTTTGTGGGTAAGGTTTTAGAAAATATGTAACCAAAATCTCTTAATTAATAGCTCGTTTAGATTGATAACCAACTGAATATTTGTTTTTAAAATTCAAACCAAACATGAACATTATGATGAGTTATTTAGAAAAACAATGCTTATAAAGTTCAAAGCCTATTGAAACAATAGATCATTAATCAAATATTGATTTGAAAATTTCATTTTAAAATATTAAAAGTAGTTCATGTAAAATTTAAAAGATTTACCAGGTAAACTGGCTCAAATATTGAAAATAGTGAATAGAACGTACAGCAAAGCTGCATAAATTCCAAAGGGATTAGCCAATCAGTCCGAAAGAATTCCAACCCTGGTTGACCTTTGATAATTTTTTTCAAGTCAAAGCCATTGCAACAAGGGTCAAGGTCAAGAATTTAAATGAACATGACATTGCATGACCCATTATATTTATTCTATTTATGAAAAGATAAACAACGTTCTATATTCATGGTTGCTGAGAAATATTCCTGATATTTATTTTAGAGTCAAGGTAATTGTGGCAAGGTTAAAAGCTCAAAATGTAAAATGAACGTGAAGTTACAAACCTACTCTCTTTGTAACACTTAACAAAAAGGAATTGCCATATTATTGACAGTTGCTGAAGATTGATTTAGAAATATATATTTGTTGAATTCTTTGGGTTAAATAAACATGATGTTGTACTGCTACCCCTTTTCTTCCTTTTATAATCTAAACGAGAACTGCCTCCTATGTGTGGTTGATAAAAAATAACCATAACAATCTATGTAACCACTGCCTGCCAGTACCACCAGCCTAACTTCACAGCCCATGACAATACCCCATTCAGCCTAAGGGCTGTGGGGTAAAAATTAAAAAAACCTACAACAATGTTGTATATTTTGTTTAGGTTGGTCATGGACTAACAGAAATTATCACTAAACAGATTAGTTCATGAGGATCTTTAGTGGTTAAATGTGTTCATTTAGAACCTTAGCATTTTGATTGTTAGCATCACCATAGATACCATGAGTATATGAACGGTGCAGCCAAGTGTTATCAAAGTCAGTAATATTACATCAGTTAAATACCATTTTCAAAAGGATTACCAGTAATCTTGTCAGAAGCATCAACTCCTTCACAACTCACCTATCACGTAACATATCTCATCTGCAAAACCACTCATATTTTGCTTCAGATACTACCAGTAAGTATCAAAATTTAAAAAAAAGAATACATCTAATAAAATAAAACATTAATCACTCTTTCCCCCCAAAAAACTAAAATTCTATATCTGTCTCAAAAACATTACTAACTATTAAATAAGCTACATTATATTTGGCATTTACTGCTCACGTGGCTCAATGCCAAAATTCAAAAGTAAAATAACCTCATTGAACTGGCCCCAACACCATATCTATGTTAATCACTATTGGAATGACATTAAAATTACTCCATATTAATATGTAAAAAAGTAAACTGGACACGAAATATTCTAGCTAATCATGACAAAGTGCGTGGTAAGACAAACTGACATTGCTCATACCAAAACAACAGTGCAAGCTAAAAAGTGGCACATGCAAGGCTGGTTACGAAAACACACCACAAGGGCCCAGACAACATTTCCTACAGTACCTCTTGTGGTCCTGGTGTGTGGCTTATCTGATAAAGCAGCATGGTGACCAGCATTCTGTGGACTGTCTCTAGTATTACTGGTTCTGGTTGCCCTTGCTTTATAGACTACATCAACCTCAGTGGTTGAGACTGCTGACTTTCCCTGCAAAGCCCCTTTCTTAGCCAAACTAGACTTCAGAGCTTCAGGATTGCTTATGGCTTGACTTTCATCTGTGATTAGCAACTCTTCCTCTATCAGAGAATCTTGCAACTGCTCAAAGACATTTTTCCTGTCTGGCACTTGCTTATCTTTACTGACTTGTGTTTCAGTTGTAGCGGCCATCTTGCTTCGTTTATCTTGTATAAGCTGCTTCCCTTCAGACTCCACAGCTATTTCAGAAATGGCTGCTGGTGTCTGGCTCTTCCTCGTTCTCCTCGTTACAATCACCTCTGATAAAAGTGGACTCTTAGTGGCTGAACCCTGAGATTGCTTTGTACGTATAGAAGGCACATTTTGGGTGGTGTCGTATGAAGAGACATCATCTAACTGCTGGTTTTTGACAGACCCTCTTGTCTTACCTTTAAGTGACGTACCTTTTAATATCTCAGCATTACTCATGTGATCCACCTTAACGTTGAGACATTTGTATCCCGCTCTACCCCTTCCCCTTCCTCTGCCCCTGCCACCTGGTGAGTAAGCAGCACCTCTTCCTGCGGGGGAATGGGGTGCACCCCGGCCAGAAGCTGGCGAGTTGGAGGCACTCCTGGCCACTATTCCTCTACCAACACCAGGAGAGGGCGATGCAGTTCTATCAGGTGAATGGGAGGCACCTCTACCTGAAAGTTTGCCGGGAATAGCTGGGGAGTTTGACCTTGAAATTCTACCAAATTGAGCACTAGTTCGTGAAATGTTCCTCTCTGTTCTGGAAACGGATTGTAAGTCTGAGACAGATGGAACTCTTTCCTCTGGAGACTCCGGTTTAATCTTGACGTTTTCGTGAGACTGACTGGCATTACCTGCACCTAAGAAAGAATCGTTTAAGGATTCATTTTCATCCTCACTGGCTGTTTCTGAGATGGTTTTCTTACTTGAACTTTCACCACAATCAGGAGAATCAGTCCTTTGACCAGTCAATCTTGCTGTTGATTTTCGTCCAGTTTTCTTTGTAGTAACTTCAGGAGTTCCATTAAGAACGGGTTCAGGTTCCATAGTTTGGCGCGGCTTCCTACCAGGCTTTCTTGCAGGTCTTGGACTTTTCAAATCTTTGTCATCTGCAGAAGGAAGACCAGCTGCAAGCCTGTTATCAATGGAGGGTTGAGCTGGTTTTCTGCCAGGTTTTCTGCCTGGCCTTGCCTTCACTACTGCCTGCATAGTACTTGCTCCAGACTCTGTCCCTTCATCCATTTCTTCTTCATCTACTACTGGGTCACTTGAAAACTGAAAGAAAGTAAATTTGTTTCAGTGATTTATAGAGTCCATTAAATATAGAACGGAACATTTCAACATTATTTGGAAAGTTTGAATATATTTATTTGTACCCATTGTACAGGTAGTATTCATCTGACTGGAAACCTTTGAACTTTTATTATATAATCTTATACTTTTTGCCAATAAAATAATGCTCCTTCTTCCAATATTATTTTTTTGGTGGAAAGTTTGAATATAAATATCTTAAGAGACCCATTATGCAGTGGAATTAAGTTAAAAAGTACCCATTAAGCAGTTGAATAGTTAATTAGGAATATCAATACAATCAAACATATCATTTATCTATCACTTGCTACTATCACATTTGACCCACAAGATGACACACCTCTCTCTGATCCTTCAGACTGCTCAACACCATCTTCTTCTTCTGAATTTCCTTTGCCTTTCTCGCACCTGTAAGACTTTTCAGTGTCACGCCACCCTTTGTTAGTCTCTGGGCCTGGACTGAACCTCTAATAATCTTCTTCACTTCTGCCTGTTTCTGAGGACCACCTGGCTTTGCTGCAGGTTTTTTACCAGGAGGTCTTCCTGCTTTTCGAGATCCACTCTTCAGAGTAGAGTCCTTGCTCCTCAATGAGTGAGCACTGGAATGACGAGTATCCATCTGCAAAAACAAAAGATGGTTCCCAATTAATCTTTAAGTTGATAATAATGGTTGCTCAATTTAAAACATTTTGTGAAGTATGAAACACATCTCCTAATCTGCAATAAAAGTTTGGCCATTTTTGTAACACGGATGGTTGCTGGACAGCAATGATTGCCAAAAAAAGGAACTATCTGTGTTATTCTGTGATCAATTTCCTGTGAGTTATGTGGCTTTTTCTGTCAATGATTCAAACAACTGACGTACCATGGAGTGTTCATCTGTGTGTATGCAATGGATTCTAATTTACACATATACACTCAAATCCATTCCTCTAACATGTAAACAACGAAAAGTTTGTGATGACAAAAAGCTAAAGATGACTACATCGTCTTTGCCCATCATTGTGTGAAATAATCAATTCATATTACTTGGAAATGCTTCCCAATCTACAGGGCATGAAATTCTGAGAAAGTTCGCTCAAATTTGGGGTAAATTGGACAATTAGAATATATATAACAATCTAAAGACTGATGACTGACATTAGAAGATGAACAAAGATAATTTTAACTACCCCATAAGTCTGCAATGATAATTTCGTTTTGGTGTTGTTTATTTAAATTTCTGTTTTGTTTATATGTTTTTTGTTTTGTTTGAGAATTTTGTTTTGTTTGAGAATGTTTCCCATCTGTGTTAGATACATGTGGGGCACCACTTTTTCTTGTTTATCGGGGTGTAATGTCATACATTGGAAAGATGTTTGTCTCCCAATTTAAGTAGCCTGTCACTAGGAGTCAATGCATACCCTCTTCAATAATAGAATAAAAACAAAGACCAATAATCTTAAAGCTGTGTATACCATTGCTTGTATTCTTGAAGTCTTAAATTGCTGCTACATTAATATTAGTAGAACGAGGCACTGAATATTTCAGCTGTACATGAATGTGCAAAACAAGTCACTGTTTTCCAAAGTATTTCTCAAACAAGAAAAGGTGGTGATCCACATTTCACACTGATGGAAAAATAAATAAACAATCGAAAAAGAAAGTTCCAAAACAAAACTAAATACTTAAACAAAGAAATGAAAAAAATATAGAAGCTGCCGGTCCTGCAGAACTACTGGATCTGCCTGACCGATGCTGGTTCTGTCTGACCCACATAAAGATTTTGCTGGACACAATGTCCTGCAGTGAGAACAGCCGGTCCACCAAAAGAAAAGTCCCAGTCACGGTCTGGCGGATATCTAAAAGTCTGCATAATAATAATAATAATAATAATAATAATAATAATAATAATAATAATAATAATAATAATAATAATAATAATAATAATAATAATAATAATAATAATAATAATAGATATCACTCTTCTTTTTTAAAGGAATAAATGCTTTATTTATTTATTTATTTATTTATTTATTTATTTATTTATTAATTAATTAATTAATTAATTAATTAATTAATTAATTAATTAATTAATTAATTAATTAATTTTATTTATTTATTTATTTATTTATTTATTTATTTATTTATTTATTTATTTATTTATTTATTTATTTATTTATTTATTTATTTATTTATTTATTTATTTATTTATTTATTTATTTATTTATTTATTTATTTATTTATTTATTTATTTATTTATTTATTTATTTATTTATTTATTTATTTATTTATTTATTTATTTATTTATTTATTTATTTATTTATTTATTTATTTATTTATTTATTTATTTATTTATTTATTTATTTATTTATTTATTTATTTATTTATTTATTTATTTATTTATTTATTTATTTATTTATTTATTTATTTATTTATTTATTTATTTATTTATTTATTTATTTATTTATTTATTTATTTATTTATTTATTTATTTATTTATTTATTTATTTATTTATTTATTTATTTATTTATTTATTTATTTATTTATTTATTTATTTATTATTATTATATCAATATACAGTGACCGGCAGCCAAATCCGGACACTTTCATGTTTTTCACTCCTGATTTTCACAAAATCTTTCAAAACTGAGTAAAAACTACTCACATCGATAGTAGATCGTTAAATACATATGCGTGTAGAATAAAATTGACACATGTTCAATATGAACAGAATTATCGGGAAATTCACGCATTCAGCAAACCTGCAGATTGTCCGAGTTTCCATTGAATTATACAGTGATCTTGGTCACGTCACCACTTCTGACGTCATTTGACAGTGACACAAACATTCGTGGCGTGAAAACAAATAAACACTTTTAACATTTTGAAAGGAATAGGAATAATAAGATGACGTGTGAGGCACTATATTCAGCTCAATTGCAATTAGTACAGAACAGTTTTACTCGATATTTGAACGAGTTAAAAATGTCCGAGTTTAATCTGCCGGTTTCGGACAGTTGCCGGTCACTGTATAATATGTTGGAAAAGAGGAAAAGATCAAACTTGACGAACAGACAGAATGACATAAAATTCAACCCCTCTCTGCCTAAGAGAGGGATAAGACAATAACATTGATATATCTTATAAAGCATTTAATCACAAAATTTGAGAAAATGACCTGTTTTTTTGTATCATAGTTTAAGGATACTAAATCTTTGAAGCAGTGAAGTTTATAGATAGTGCCATTAGTGGTTACTGTAATAAGTTTCTAAAAGAAAAATATATTTAAGTAAATTGATGTAGTTTTGCCTGAGCTGGATAAACCCTCCCACATGAAGCTTGAACCGACCCATAATAGTTTGTGCAATTACAGAATGTTTGCAAGCTGTTACCTCTGCTCAAGATAAAATGGGCATTATTAACAAACTAATAATATCCTGAAAAACATCAAATGGAGACTGACATTGAATATATTGGACAGTGAACACATGACCATCAGTTGATACGGTTTGTTTTGTTTATCGGCTGTTATTATAAATAAGTATAAAAACTTTAAAGTGAAATCTAACATGAGTTGTATAAGATGTGACAGGCGGATGCAAGGCACTCCACATGAGGAAGCCACATCGGCTGCTCTGTGGAAGCCCTGCTCGGCGGACATGTGTCTACTCATGCGGCACACCCCGTGCAAAGCTCCCTTCACAACAAATAACCACCATACGCTTTATGCCACTTCCTTGACAAACATTTATTTACATTAAACTCGCTCCGGTGTGACACCAATGTCTAGAATCTGGCGTCAACTTACTGACTGCGTGTTTTTCCATCTGTAAAATCTGATATACATGAACTAGACTCGCACAGGGAGTTGCCAGCTTGGCTTCCCGTCTATTGAAAACACTGCACACCTATCGATGTACTCCAGCTTATATTATAATCTATTCCAATCGTTTACCAAGTCGTCGAAACAGTACTCCCACACAGGATTCACTAAATAACTTCGCTTACCTTTGCCTTATGTGTTGCTAAGCTTATGTGGGTAAGACAGGTTGTATTACATGCATTCCGGGGGCGAATACAAACAAAGGTTTGGCACCAGTTGTGTGTCCCCCTGTGCTGCTGCCATCTTGTAATGTGGGCCAGCTCGTGACGTCATATGAAAGCTTGCTGCACGCGCTCTTTTTAGGTCAGCCATGACCTCCATCTCACACAAAGGGGTTCTGGAAGTGCTAAGCTGAATAGGCACACTCAAACTCAGAAGTTGGACACGGTGTTACAGTATAGGACACGTTTCACAATGCTTGATCTTCTTTTATTAAGTGTTGCCCATAAGAGTGAAAACTCCATGTTTTATTGATCTAAATCTGTTTCTATTGGTTATTATGGCCTTCAATGAAAATGATTTATTTTATAAAAATATATTTATTACCTGGCCGCAATATATATATATATATATATATATATATATATATATATATATATATATATATATATATATATATATATATATATATATATATATATATATATATATATATATATATATATATATATATATATGGATACACCAAGCTGTAACCTGTCCTATAATTGCATAGGGAAGAAAAGTTCACCCCCGGGGGGGGGGGGGGGGGGGGGGGGGGGTACTCTCATGATTTTAACCCGCGGAGGCTGGGATGGAACTGAAAACCCCAGAGCCTGAATTAGGGAAATATTCTATCATTATTGGTACCCTGATTTAGGACTAGCTGAAATTTGGTACCCTGATTTAGGACTAGCTGAATTTTTGATTCCCTCATTTAGGGATGATGCAGAAGGAGGAGATTTGGAAAAGGGGATTGTGATCCCTGTTTTAGGGAGAAATTTGAAAAACAGTACCCTGTTTTAGGGAAAATGATAAAATATCTTAACCCAGATGGAACTGAAAACCCCAGAGCCTGATTTAGGGAAATATTCTATCATTATTGGTACCCTGATTTAGGACTAGCTGAATTTTTTATACCCTCATTTAGGGATGATGCAGAAGGGGGAGATTTGGAAAGGGGGATTGTGGTCCCTGTTTTAGGGAGAAATTTGAAAAAATAGTACCTTGTTTTAGGGAAAATGATGAAATATCTTAACCTGTTTTAGGGAAAATATCAGCGAAAAGGACCCTATTTAGCCCAGCTTCCCCGGTAACGCTGACTATGAGAGTACCCCCCCCCCCCCCCCGGGAGTTCACCATTGTCTCTGATAATGATCAGCTGAACAATAGTGAGCATGCATTTTTCAACCAGTTTAAACAGAAACTAGCAGTAAGATGTAGACCTATACATTTTTCTCAGTGACTTCTTCAAGAGAAGATTTATTAAGGAAGCGAAATAAGTTATATAAGTTGCTATTCCAATTTTTCTGGGCCTTTGGTAATTTGTGTTTATTTGTGGGACTTGTGCTTATCGTGCACGTGTCTTAAGTTTGTGAACTCGCCACTCTTGCATCTGCTATATTGACCCGATGGTTTATTCCGTAGCGGGCAGATGGACTTCATAGCTTCAGCTAGCTTACAATTCATGTCAGCTGCTTTTTTTTCCTTTCCCTACTAGTTATACAATTTTCAAACTGAATAACATTTGATGGTTCTAGCTAAATAGTGGTTTTATAAAATCACTTCGATTTATTTTAGACGGCTTCGTTGTTGAGCAAACATTTCTTTAAATTTATTGATATAACTGTAACAATAATATAATGTCTGTATTCTAATGTAGTTTATTCTAACTTGCCGTAAAATACGTTTCCTTTCATCCAACTACGTCTGCAAATAAATAAATGATATCATGTGATGATTTCAACCAGTACATACTCGGGTCATCTGAATATGAAAATTAATCAATCTCATTAATAACTAATGAAATTGAAGGAATTATTGCTCGTGGTTTAATTAGATTAATTTCAGTGTTGTCCACAATAAAATTGAGGCAGTTGTTCCAGGCACTACTTTATATATATGCCGAGAGGCAGTCCATAAATCAGGATTCCTCTGATATGCAATCTGCAAGGTTATTTTCTCGATAATCCACATTGAAAATATATTGATATCAAAACAATTTTTCATAACAATATCAATGTTTAAAATTCCAAGGTTTCATTTTCTATTTTTAATATTTCTGTTTTGTCTCGCCCGTGACCTAAATCTATACCTACTAATGGAGTGAGCCTACTTTCTGGTGTACTTTGATCATTTAAAGAAGTACTAGACATGGTTATCATGATTTCTTTTTGTGATTCTGGTAATTCTTTCCACTAAATCATTCTGCTTAATCTTCCAATGAAATAAGGTATTCAATCAGAAAAAAAACTCACATTGATATCCCCAAAGATGCTATTTTGTCCATTATACCTCTTAACATGTTGTTTTGAACAATCTTTAGTGCATATCATTCCATGACAATTTCACAATAACTATGTAATAAATAAAAGCCTATTTAAAATACTATTAGAATGGAAATTGGATACCTGTACTGTAAGAAGTAACTGTAAAATATCAGCAAATTTTACTGTATTTTTACAGCAATTTATACTATTCCGAAAAAATAGTATATATTGCTGTATTATACTGTAAATGATAACATTCCAATCGTGTAAAATCTACAGCATAATAATGATAATAATAATAATGATAATAATAATAATAATAATAATAATAATAATAAAAATAATAATAATAATAATAATAATAATAATAATAATAATAATAATAATAATAATAATAATAATAATAATAATAATAATAATAAATTTTATATAGCGCTGATACCAGACAAGTCTGTTCATAGCGCTGCATTACCTGCTGTTATATTAATCTATTATTACACATCCAAATATTTAAAAAAAAAACAAAAAAAAAACAAAACAAAAAAAACAATAATACAAATGTTCAAACGCCAACAACAGAATTTTGAACAACCACCTTTCGCAAGAGTATTGAAAGAGATCGGGAGATCTGCTGCGACAATACTAAAGATATATCAAATGGATGGCTCATTACATAAATAATCAACGTTAATTAAAGCAAACTAACCAGACTAATTTTGCGGCAAAGTCACTGAAAACCTTTTTTACAACAAATGTTTTAATAGACGCAAACGATAAGATATATATATATATATAATTATATTGTTTTTATGGTTTTAACGAAAATGTACGATTATGAACAATTCTAAAGTTACACTAATTGCATACATAATTTACAAAGAAAATAAAATACAAAAATACACAAAGGAACCATTTACTGAAACAATGAGATGAACATTTATCATTTCTAATTTAGAATGAGTGGTATTTAAAACAAAGCTGATCAAAATGCAAAATACTTTTTTGAATTCGTACTGTAAAGGGAATTGGCCACATAGCCTCTAAGCCATAACATTTTCGCATACGATGAGTGGTTTGTATGTGATTCCCTCAGCTATACACACATTACTAAACACAACAATTAACACACAAGCCAATGACCTAACAGCTGTGCTGATCATTGCTTTTTGGTTTGTGAACATTCCTGGAAATGGCTTCATAAATAATCATCTAAATCCTTTTCAAGAGCAGACTTGAACAGATGATAATTTTGACCGATAAAAATGCACATTACACATCAAATTTAGGCCCAAATTCTTATCTCGATTTTCATTGGCTAATACTTATAATGTTATTCAAGATGGTGTCCTCTTTGACAACTTAGTAACAGGTATTAGATTTTGAAAATAAAATCATGACAAAATGGAAAAAGATCTGAACTCCATCCATTGGTTTCCGAGGAAAAGTTGAAAGACAGAATGACAGAAAATGGGTCATCACACCTACTTCTACGTTTTTCATTCCAAGATGAGTGAGTCATCTACTTCCTCTTCTAGCACCAACCTCACGGGCGAGATTGCTAAACTTACCACCAGTCAGACGAGCCTTGTTGAGTCTGCTTCTAGGCAATCCTTGGCCACGGTCTTTGCCAAAGATACAGGGTCTATTGAGGTCTCACCTAAAAATGAGCCACCTTCAAGGGCCGCATTACAAAAGAGGCTAAGAGACAGATCCTGAACAGCATGGGATCCACCACCAAACGAAATAACCAAAAGAAACCAACAATCGGGGGCCTCATTAACCTGTTCAGTTAGAAACAATCTGGGCAAGATTCAAACATTACAAATACAATGCCCTACAAAGACAATATTGTTAGCTATGTTTGGTGTACCTGGGGTAACCTCATAGATCTAGAGGGAAACTAGCTGGCTATGATTTGCTGGCCAATACCTAGCTGCCTACTATGCCTATCTCACATGGGGATCAAGGAGAACTGCAGACTCAGTTTGGACAGTGTACAATAGTCGTCTTTATTGGGTTGACACAACACATACATAGAGTCACACTAGGTAAGGCATGGCACGAGCGTGAGGATAGTTAGACGGATGGTGACTGCAACGAAACTCTCTGGCCTGGAGCACCACCTTGGAGCTGTGGGGTTTTAGCGTGGGCAAAGAGAACCTATTTCTGTAGATAAAGGACTGCAGGCTAGGAACTAGAACTGCCCAGGTTGCGGCTGCAACCGGAAGGTACGTGCTGGATCCATATCGAGATTGATCTCTTGTGCTCATCTTTGATTGGCAATTAGCCTGTGGCATGGCGGACATGCGTATCGTCCTGGCATGTGTCATCATCACCATGTAACCATGGTATGGTCTCTGACATCGTCTCATATATTGTCTTTCGTATGCACAATCATTCTGTGTCCCACAATATTTCATATGATATGAACAATCGCCATAACAGCGACAATGAAACGTCATCTGAACCAACACTGGTCCAGAACAATGAAGTTTCAATGAATGCCTGCCCACTATGAATCTGGATGAGATTAGAAATAAAGAAATTTCAAACCAAAAACCATAATTTCTTCCTTTGTCAAAAGTGTTACAATCAACCTTGAAAACAAGGGTGAATGATCAGTCATTAACCTTTCAAGCCATGACTTGTCCCTTAAGGTCTATAATCCACAATGAAAAGCTGGGACAGACTTATGTTTTTTTTGGCTTAAATGTGTTCAAAGTAATGTTATTTGTCAATTTAGCACAGAAGAAGTAAACTTAACCAGCTAGTCTTAAATTTTTATTATTTAAATTGAACCCGTTTTAACGGTAGTGCCGAGTATTCGTAACGTATTCATTAGGTGCGAACTATTTTCCGTCGGTCACGTGACGGGGTCAAATGAGGTGCGCTTTGTTTACAAAACGTTTTTAATGATAAATATCTTGTTTCATGTATCATTTTAAAAAAAATACAGTAGTTGTCTGAGGTATAAAAACAAAACATGCCTCGTCCGGTCAGCTGTGTGAGCGCATTCAGTTCATTGGTGATGGCGGAAGGATCCTTCCGCCATCACCAACTCACTGAATACGCTCACCCAGCTTCCCCGACTCGGTATGTTTTGTTATAATATTTTCTTTATTTAATGCCACCCAAAGAATAATCAAGCTTTTTTGGGACATTTTAGATATAATCATGGCATAAAATATGAATTATCACTAAAAGAGTTGGGTATTTAAAAATATCATGCAAACAAGTTTGTCCGCCATGTGTGCCGAAGGCAGTTACGTAAATATACGAGACCACACGAAGTTCTCTCCAGATGCTTCAAACTGATTTTGGATTATAGACCTTAATGAGAGAATCTTATCAAAGGGACTAAAGTTCTGCTCCAAACCAGGGAAACCTAAATGCCATGGATTTCAATCTGACTTGAGATCCTTTTTCAGGAGGATAAGACTCAAATCCTTTTGGCAGTAAAACTGAAAAGCAGAAGCGACAATGTCTCAAACAAGCCGTCGCCGCTGTTCCAGGTGTACCGTGTGCAAAGAATTACAGTGACGGGCAACTGTCCGAAACCGGCGCATTCGTTTTTCACTCCTGATTTTCACAAAATCTTTCAAAACTGAGTCACAAAATCTTTCAAAACTGAGTAAAAACTACTCACATCGATAGTAGATCGTTAACTTTATATGCGTGTATTATAGAATTGATACATGTTCAATACAGCACACTGGCCTTACTTATATTATCGCCCACCATTAGTTCCGCTGATGGCCACCAGGTGTCATAATGACCAGACATGGTGAAACCAATCTCTGTTCAAAATATTTATATTTTATAGCATATCTTCACCAAAAATTTATCTTTTTGCACACTGTTTTTTTTCTCTCAATAATATCTATATTTTACGATACATACATGTACAATGCCCTTGTCAGTTTTCTAATTTGCTGGTACATTTAGTTTTTTTTTATACTTGACATGTGTTTTGTATATTTGTTACATGTGTTTTGTATATTTGTTACATGTGTTTTGTATATTTGTTACATGTGTTTTGTATATTTTGTATATGCGTGTGAAAGCATTTCTCTCAAAAAGGGAAGACATGACTCAAAGCTATGGAAACAATGAGGGAATGCTCTTTGATCACAGGTTTAACCTTACATCACAAGGATTCTGAAGAGCAATACTGTGAATGCTGATAATTGGCATTTTGGCGTTTTTCACACCAATGTCAAAATACCCTTTGATCAGTCATGGAATCCACTCCCTAAATAACTAGCCCTTTCCAAGGATTTTTTTTCAAACATAGAAATTTTATGACTTTATATAGAAAACATAGATGAAATCTTCATATTGGTCTTCTATTTGAGCGATATGCACATCAGAACATGTAGAATGGAATTGTTTTTTTGCAAACATAGAAAATATAAAGAATAATGACTTTATACAGAAAACATAGGTAAAATCTTCATATTGGGCTTCTATTTGAGCGATATGCACATCAGAACATGTAGAATTGAATTGTTTTTTTTGCAAACATATAAAATATAAAGAATAATGACTTTATACAGAAAACATAGGTGAAATCTTCATATTGGGTTTCTATTTGAGCGATATGCACATCAGAACATGTAGAATTGAGTTGATTTTTGCAAACATAGAAAATATAAAGAACAATGACTTTATAGTACACAGAAAACATAGGTGAAATCTTCATATTGGGCTTCTATTTCAGCAATATGCACATAAATAAGTTAAAATCTGGTTGTAAATCACGCATATATCAATCACATTAAATTTGTAGACCTAGTTTTCATCATGTGCGATGTGACTTCAATATGGCGGGAGTGAAGGCTGGGCATGCGCAGTACACATGTGACGTAAGAGTTTCAAGCTGTATATGTACAGAGTTATCGGGGAATTCATGCATTCAGCAAATCTGCAGATTACTTGATATCTAATCGCCATAAATGAAGGACATTATAGGGGTGTTTGACAATTGAAAATGCGATTAAAAAAAAACCTTGAAATGACCTTGAAATATGGAAATGCTGTTTTTTTAAGTCATATTATGAAAGATGTCTCCCCTCGAAACAAACAAGCCCAAGAACAAGTCTGTAGCTATAATTGAATTTTCAGCCCAAGGTCACAGGGATTTTCCATCAATTTCAATGGAGAAAAATTGAAATTGGCTATCAATTTGAAAGGTGTCCCGTGTGGATATGTTAGGGGGATGTATACCCCACGTTTTAAGCCATTATTGGTACAAATGGCATTGTAAAATTTTCTGCCTTTTACAAAAATATGATTTTTATGGATTTCCATTGAAATCAATGTGAAAATTATATATATCTTTCAAATCATATTATATATATCTTTCAAATCCAAAAGGCAGAAAATCTACCAAACAAACGATTAAAATTATTTATCATAGTTATATTTCAAGCATAGTATGGGACACTTTTCATCGTTATAATATCATTATTTGAAAAATTACCATAGACTACAATGAATTTAAGCAAAAATACCCTCGTAAATCCAATTCAAATGTACATATGGCACCATTTTTATGGTAAATATAGTCAACTTGTACTATTATTTGATATAATTTTACTTCTTGTAGGTATCTTTAAATAAATAAATATTTCATTAACTAGTTATCAAACTTTTTTTGAGAAATTTAAATTCAAAGAAATTCTGGAAGTGTGTAAAATGGTGCAAAACGCCACACTGACACCCACTACATACGAATTTGGAGCCCTACCCGTTCTAACGCGTATGTCCTAGATATATAGCAATGAGTTGTCAGCTGTGGGTTTATCTCAGTTTTTGCAGCTGGCGACTTTTAGAGCTCTATCAACTCCACCAAACTTTTCTCTGGTTAAAATAGAAGAGACTTTAGACGTTCTACTCTCAAACCCCTCCAGATCACCTATCTAGGCTTTGCCGATGGGTGATTGAGGAACACTACGAACATTCAGACCTTAAGTCTAAAACAAACGCGAGCGAAAAAGGAAACTATATACAATTTAGAAAAAAGACTTTCTTGTCATGCAATTGGAGCAGGGAATATGTTTAAAATAATTAGTAATATAGTGCCTCCCGCTGTGCAGCCAGTACTAGCCTGTAAGTCCTGCATTGATCACAGGTACGGCCAGCTTTGTATCCTCTAAATAATACGCAAATAACAACTAGAAATCACTTTATATATAAAATGGCTTCAGGCCCAATCGGTTAAACTGGTAATTATGTGCACACTATATACCATGGTGTGACAACTTCAGCATTGGCAAATACCAGGTATATATTAGTTATACTAGCAAAGTGCAAAGATTGGAAGTATAACATATATATACCATTTATATATTCATTTTAAAATTTTGTACACCGATCAAAACCATGGTAAAAATGAAAATAGAACCTCATACAAAATTCAGGAATTCGAAATGAGCCTTTCAGCTTTTAATTAAAACTTTTAATTTTAATTATCCATTGGTATGGTTTCACAATACATATAAGTTAATTATTGATTTACATTGGTAGGTAACACTATATGTGAATAAGCTTATATCTTAGCAATATGCTGATTATTCCATATACAGAACAGGTGTACAGAATTCAATAAGAATATGTGACAGCATTATATTACCGTCTCGGTAAAATGTTCATCTTTAAATCAATTATAAATAATATATACGTTAAGCATTTTGTAGAATAATTTCCCATTTTAATTTCTATTAACCCATAAAAATATTACCTTGTGTTTTTGGTGCTCTTCTTGCTTATCTTAGAACCAACATTCCTTCGGTTTGGAAGTTTAGAAGATTTTAAACAATATACATCATTCATGAGATATAATCTGTGATACTAATGAAATTTACTGTTTTATTAGATGATTGATAATACATTCGAGTACCTCAAACAACCGGCTATTCCACTAATCCAGTATAGGGCCTGTAATATAGATGGTAATTTCTTCATAGTGATATTGCCCTGGACTCAATGGTATAGTTGCCAACCTTTGTCGATATAATTTTACTTCCTTGATCTCTATAATATATTGTTACAGGCACTGTAATTGCCTTGGTCAGTAATCATTTAACCTCGGTGCAAGGTAGTTGTAATAGTCCTTTTAATGAGGTTTTCATAATGTTGGGATGCCACAAAATTACATGGAAGATTTAAATTATCATAATGTTACTTAGTTCATTGAATATCCAATATATGTCTAAAAATATCTCTTCTATTAAATTGATATGAATGAATAAATAAATAAATATGTATATTGCTCAAGATTCAATGAATTGGTTTTTTTTAATCCTGGCAAGGTAACTTTGGGTTATGCACCATTAAGATAAGTGTTTTCGGAGTCAGTTGTGCGTTTGATGTTTGGAGAAAACGCAGTGGTATCGCATAATACGCCTCACTAATACGCCGCACTGACGCCGACGATGCTGCTGTGCGGTGGAGCGTCAACTATTATAAGTCATCCATGCGTGCTTGGAGACCGTGCACAATGTGCCTCTCGGCGCTTCTCTTTTTTCTTGACGTGATAGCCACGCACTGATTATTGGCGTTTAAATTACAATATGTTGCAATATTTACGAGTATACTCAAGATATATTCTTTTCCCCAGTTATCATTACGTTTCACATACCAATCCCCTAAAATTAATAGGTTTAGCCATAGAGTTGGTTGAGCAATAAAGTTGATTGAACAATAGAGTTGGTTTAGCAATAGAGTTGGTTTAGCAATAGAGTTTGGTTTAGCAATAGAGTTGGTTGCGCAATAGAGTTGGTTTAGCAATAGAATTGGTTGAACAATAGAGTTGGTTTAGCAATAGAGTTGCTTGAACTATACAGTTAGTTGAGCTGTAGAGTTGGTTGAGCAATAGAGTTGGTTAGGTTGAAGAGTATATTCCAAGTAATGTACGTTAGCCTATTTATCTCTGTATGAATGCAATTTTTATTGATTATATATGCAATTTTTTATTGATTATATATAAGCGTTTAAAAATTGTCGCATTTTGAATTTGTGATATCTTTGAAATGGGAACGTGTTGAGAAAGAAATTCCTCTACAATTGACACATTCTATTTTTATATCACCTTTTATTCCTTTCCAAACCTTGAATGAAGTTTTTAATACGTATAATACTACAATTTCATGATATCTATACAAATTGGGGCAATTGAAATGGATGATTCAAAAGTATAAAAATAGATATTCTTTCATGTTCATATAATGTTGAAAATATTTAGATTCCCTAAAATATATTAAATGTGTTTGAATAGGCGGAATTTTATGAAATATGTATTTTCATTGAGAGATTTGATAACATGTGATCCATTTATTTTCAACATATTCTTGAAGTATAATTGAAAGCAGTCGTTTAATCTGAACTGCATGTTTTCGTGTAGATATTCATACCTTAAATACACAGATAGGTTTATTTACACATTTAATATTCTGGTGTGGAACTCAATGCTATTTGTCAAAGGGTCACCAAATAAATATTTTCAATTCAAAGTCAAATAAACGTAAAGTTTATCCACGATGTAGAAAACATATACTGAGGTAAAAAATACAATGTGAAAAAATCGTTTTGGGTTTAATTCAAGAATATCTTGTTTTTATCTCTCTCCAAATAATGAGGTAATTAGGACTCTTTTTGTCTGGGCACCATGACGATGTTTTAGGAATATACTGGATATTCTGAAAACAATATCCTCAATATTGTAAGTGTATTTTTTGTACTGATAGTTACTTGTGGAGTTTGTCAGACTATCAAGATATTTCCTATTTCCTCAATATCTTATCTTTATTTCTATGACTGCATTATATATTGACAACAGTCTCATACAGAAAAGCCAATATATCTCCAAAATAACTGTTTGATACTGAGATTCAATATATACCTTATGACAATCTTACAATGGTCACGAAGATTGGGCACACAACATGTAAGACTTCGTTAACTTCCATATATCAAGACAAAACATATATTACTGACCTATTTGATTCACACATGATTGTGTCAGATATATCTAGTCAGTAATCTTTATCATATAACATCATATTTATATCAATATACCTTTGGACTGTAACACCAGCACCAATTATTGCAAAAATGGAAGTCGAATAACCGTCCTTCGCCAAATTACCTTAGCTTAGCATCTGTAGTGTGGACAAAATTGTAGTTTGTGCAGTTTAAGGGTTGTGTGAATATCTACCTGTTCTAATAACAGAATATGTGCAGATCTGAAACTTATGCCTTTAAGAGCTAGAAGGTTATATTATTCCGACGATGTGAACATTCCTCAATAAAAAAAACACCAAACATTCAGACATTAGGGCACAGTCATTCAATAATAGGTGCACAGTCATTCAATAATAGGTGCACAGTCATTCAATAATAGGTGCACAGTCATTCAATAATAGGTGCACAGTCATTAAATAATAAGGACACATTCATTCAATAATAGGGACACAGTCATGCCATAATAAGGACACAGCCATTCAATAATAGGGACACAGTCATGCAATAATAAGGACACATTCATTCAACAATAGGGACACAGTCATGCAATAAAATAAGGACACATTCATTCAACAATAAGGGCACAGTCTTTCAATAATAGGAGCACAGTTTAAATAGTTTTGAGTGTTAATTTAGTGACACAATGAAAGCTTGACAAACCTGTATAAGCAATATTTTTATCCAAGAAAGTATCAGGAAATATGTATTCTTGTCACCAATGAACATTTTCCAAAGCCATTAGATGAAGGCATATTGAACAATATTTTTTTTTTAATAAATGAAAGGTCATGGTACAAAATGAGAGGTCATGGTATAAAGAGTAAGGAATTCTTACTATTTCTATGTCAATGAAAATATTGAAACTGATCAAATAAAAATATTATTTATGATAAATGATAGCTATAAGAATAACAGAATCAATAATGGTAATAATATTTAGTGATAATAAACATGATAACATACCCATGATCAAATTATACAATTAAAATGAAATAACATAATTGGAAAAAATAACAAAATTTTATTTAAAACAATATAATACAAAAAAATAAATAAATCTAATTGTAAAACAAACATACTATAATTATTGAAACTGAACAAGATGTTATTTGGGGAGTCAGCAAGAATATTTCAGATATTAGATCGCAGGAAGAAGGTCATATTCATGAGATATGCAAGTGAACGGTAGTGTCAATAACCTCCATTCCAAATCTATAATAAATTATAACCTAATAAATTGTTATCTGCTCTATCTCACCTGTGTTATACATGCTCACATCTCTCTGCTAATGTATTATCACACAGGGCCTGGAATATAAGAAGCATGTATGTCAAACAACAGAAATGTGAGGTAAATCCTTTCAAGATCTTCTTTCCTCTTGCTAAAGCTCAAAGCAAATCAGATTAGGACAAAATGACATAATAATTGTAATGGTGTGTTTGAAAAATACTGAGGTGTAGCGGTTTATACATGTCACTTATCCCTAAACCAAAAAAGGGCGTTGGTTGGGAATGGTCGGTTTCTATTTGATATGATATTGCTTGTCTTAATGACTCAGATAAGGTTAGTACAAACACACACGATGAGTGCAGGCTTAGGAATGCAGTGTTCTCTATCACATTGGCGCTAGTGATGATAAATGTAGTAATACTTTAACTCGGGAAAATCAATATTAGAAATATATTGTCCCATAAAAAGCAATATATGACCATCCAATGACAATTTTAAAGTTTGCTATGTCAGTTTGATATGTTGAAAAAATATGATGCATTTTTATCAACATTTGATATATTATTTCAGCCATGAGCTTTGTAAAAAACGACATAATGTTCCTGAGATACATATCAGGCAGTGACTATAGTTAATGGGTATACGAACTCATTCAATAATGATAAAAATAATTATAAAAAATAATCGTTAACTATTCTTATATTTTTTCCAAAAAGATCTATCATCCTGGTGGATTATTTTGAATCTAATGTTCTCTAAAAAATATTTCCATCCTCAGTAAATTAACTACTGCATAATATTTATTTGAGGCAAATCAATATAAATATATATCTGCCAAGGAATTAACATCACATATATTTTGTGTTGCCCTGTTCACGATTCATGTTTTAACAAGACCAACGATAATGTTTGCATTAAGTAAAGTATATTGTAGTAATGCAATCTAGATCAATTGGTTTCCTCAACCCTGCTAAGCAGAGACAAACAAAGATCTGCTACGTCTGTTCAGCAGAGTAGATTTACTTTTATTTGAGATATAATTGAATTGCAAGTATCACCATTGTAATATCACCCCATATCGTCTTTACACATGGAATATAATGAAGAATTCTACGCCTTTTAAACGGTTTAATTCCTGGTAGATAAAGTTTTACAGTAATGCTTGGAATAAGAAATAAAGACAATGAATTCAATTATATTTTCCTATTTCATCTATGTTATTTGTTACTATGGAGGGTTTTGTAAGCTGCACGTCTTAGTAGGAAAGGCTTTTACACAAACGACAGCTATGTGATTATGTATTCAAATGTTTACATATTTCATTGCCTCATTCATTATACAGGGAAGAGCATTGAAGAGACTTTGATATGGAAGGGCGTTTACCGGCTACTCCTTAATGTAAGTGAGACCGAGACTCATCATCCTTGAGACTCATCATCCCAAAGACTCATCATCCGTGAGACTCATCCCTGAGACTCATCATCCTCGAGACTCGTCATCCCTGAGGCCCATCATCCCTGAGACTCATCATCCCTGAGACTCATCATCTCTGAGACTCATCATCCCTGAGACTCATCATCTCTGAGACTCATCATCCCTGAGACTCATCATCTCTGGAGACTCATCATCCCTGAGACTCATCATCCGTGAGACTCATCCCTGAGACTCATCATCCTCGAGACTCATCATCCCTGAGACTCGTCATCCCTGAGACTCATCATCTCTGAGACTCATCATCCCTGAGACTCATCATCTCTGGAGACTCATCATCTCTGAGACTCATCATCCCTGAGACTCATCATCTCTGGAGACTCATCATCCCCGAGACTCATCACCCCCGAGACTCATCATCCCTGAGACTCATCATCCCAAAGACTCATCATCCGTGAGACTCATCCCTGAGACTCATCATCCTCGAGACTCATCATCCCTGAGACTCGTCATCCCTGAGACTCATCATCTCTGAGACTCATCATCCCTGAGACTCATCATCTCTGGAGACTCATCATCTCTGAGACTCATCATCTCTGGAGACTCATCATCCCCGAGACTCATCATCTCTGAGACTCATCATCCCTGAGACTCATCATCTCTGGAGACTCATCATCCCTAAGACTCATCATCTCTGGAGACCCATCATCCCCGAGACTCATCATCTCTGAGACTCATCATCCCTGAGACTCATCATCTCTGAGACTCATCATCCCTGAGACTCATCATCTCTGGAGACTCATCATCCCTAAGACTCATCATCTCTGGAGGCCCATCATCCCCGAGACTCATCATCTCTGAGACTCATCATCCCTGAGACTCATCATCTCTGAGACTCATCATCTCTGGAGACTCATCATCCCTAAGACTCATCATCTCTGGAGACCCATCATCCCCGAGACTCATCATCTCTGAGACTCATCATCTCTGAGACTCATCATCTCTGAGACTCATCATCTCTGAGACTCATCATCCCTGAGACTCATCATCTCTGGAGACTCATCATCCCCGAGACTCATCATCCCCGAGACTAATCTTAACTTCATATGCTATATATTGTACATCTGGTTTCATCTTGTACTCGTGTTATGTATAACACCGCTTTTTCGTAAAGCAGTAAAGGTATGAATAACTTGAAGTGGTAAAATTAACAGGAAATTACTAGCATTTACTCGTAGTGTAACCTGTAACTAAGATTTATGTTTGACAAAACAGGAGAGTTCACTGTATTGCGTGATCAGGCAGCCACATTTTCCCCTATAAACTACCAGTACGCAGTATTGGTATCTGAGCAGCTTGTGGGATATCCCTGGTTCTTATACATTTCTTGTTTTTTGCATGGCCCTTAAAATGGTTTTAAATATTAGGATGTGCTTTGTCAAATATTATTTGACTGTTTCTGACTGTTCCTAATTCGTTCAGTCTGATCGAGTTTGATTCAGACTATTCCTAATTGATTCATTGCGATCGAGATTGATTCTGATTGTCCCTAATTAAATCATTTCAATTGAGTTTATTTGGACTGTTCCTGATTGATTCATTTTTACTGAGTTTGATTCAGACTGACCCTGATTTATTTCTGACTGAGTTTGATCATTATTGCTTCAATTAATTCATTCTAGTTGTTTAATAAAATTACTTAATTACCTCTTCAAATGTCCAACTCAACTAATTTAATGGAATCATTTCTCATTGAATTCACCATGAATTTATTAGTAATTACTTGTATGATAATAAAACCGAATATCTATATATAACCAATTCAAGCTCTAGGCCACATGACCCCAACATATATCAGAAGCCATGTCCCTATGTAAGTCTGACTGCTGCACTACATTTTAAATATATGAATTCTAGACAAGTGTAAATTAAATGTTTCAAATACATTAATTTTCATAGGTAAGATATTTGCAGTTTTCAAGATGACATCATCACTTTCATAAAACTGTAGTTAACGTGGCCATGATGTGTACTTCTCTTCTTAAGAGAAAAAACACTTTCTCAACCAGAATTCGATTTCTTTTATGAGTGATCTCATTGAGTACATATCAACATATTAGCTCAAAATGAAACCAACATCCCAACAAAGCACTTTCCATCTTGCTTCTCCATAAAAATATGCACCACTCCAGCGACTTTCTTTGTTTTACTACAATTTTCTATTTTATGAGTTTAAGTTTAATACATAAAATGTGTCTGGACATTATATGATACACCTCATAATCAATGTAAATAATTACATGCTAATCTTATATATCTACCTACAAAGAAACAACGAGGAAATGGTGTCCTAGATTTAAATGAGACATGAGACATCTACTTATTCTTTTGATCTATTTGCATCAATTTAGAAATCATCTTAGACAAACATATTTTTGGAAAATATTAGTCCATAAATTTAACTTTGACTGCTGTGCGAAATTACTTGTTTGAAACCTGGTTAGGAAAAGTACTATTTTCATGCTGAGGGTGAACATTTCATATTAAGGTTCTGTTTGAGTTATATGCACTTCAGAAAACATAAATTGAGTGTCTGTTGCAAATAAAGATGAATACAAAATAATAGAAATAACTTAAAAAACCGAACAAAGATATCTTTTTATTGGGGTACGAATTGAGCAATATGCAAGTCAGAAGAGCTTTTATTTGCAAACATATAAAATAATAATGACTTCATACTGAAAACAAATATGAAATCTTCATATTGGGATGATATTTGAGCAATATACATGTCAGAACATATAGAATTGAACATTTGTTTCTTTTTGCCATTAGAGATAATATAAAAAACTGTAACTTTATAAAGAAGACAAATATGAATTTTTTCACAACAAATATGTTTACAAAGAAACTATGACATGGATCAAATTTCAAGATTTTATCATAAATCTTAAACTTCAAGTAAGTTGGACATGAAAAAGCCAACCTTTAGCATCTATGAATATATCGAGTGTAATGCAATAGTTCCAAATGTTTCAGAATTAGCATGTGTATCACAGGTCTGATTATATGCTTTGACCTTTACTCATGACAAGATACTCTGCATTACACAGGTAGTATTCAATTACTACCTCTGCAGTCATTGCCCTGTTTTTTTTTATCTCATTCGAAGTTTGGAAATCCCCAAGTCATAAATCCTTGCCTTGCCCGTAAAAATATCATCAAATCTGAACTGATCAACATCAGGTCATAAACTGTAACCATGTGTCTGGCACACAAACTGACCAATCAGTACAACTGCCAGGACAAAACAGATCTTCAAAATGTGATCTTCAAAATGATAGAAATCAACAGGTCATATGTCACCTGTCTGTGTATTTCCCTGTTTTCCATTGAGATCAGGCAAGACTGCATGTTCTCACATGTGTTAAGATTATCTTTTGGAAATTCCTCCAAAATAGGTCTCCAGTTTCACAGTTGTTTTAAACACTGTTAATAATATAGAATTAGACTTTCTATATTCAAAAAGAATTATCAAATACTGCAATCATTATTTTAATTGTCAAATTAAATTTAACTTTACAATTTAGATACAGAAATATGTGTCGTAATAATGCTCAGATGTATGTGTGCAGTAATTTACCCACTATTTTAGACATGCGAAAGTGACATGTGAAACACATTCCACTAATCTGATTAATAATTGCAGCAAGCAAGCATTCTCAGCATGATGCCACCTCACATTTATAGTCTCTACCCCTGGTACATTTTAAGATTCAAGATTCAAGATTCAAGATCGATTTATTAGACCATAAATGAGGTACATAAATATATACAGATACTACTTATTGCAAATATACAGTTTGAGGTCAGGAGATACCCATTAAGGCCGCTATCATGAGAACCACCTCTGATGGTGTGCAAAAAAATGCAGCAACTTGTAAAACTAAACTAATATCTGTCAATAATGTAGTACAGTGGAGTATTATAACATAATATAACAAAACAAATGGTCAAAGCAGGCAAAAGGAGTGAGGGGAAAAAAATGATTAAAACAAGAGAAACAGTGAAAGGCACTCTACACAAATGTACATTGATTAACTGTTTTCTTCCTATTATTTGGCTCTAGACAAGATCTAGTTACATATACTACAGTGATTACTATCTTAGATGTATTATGGTGGTGACAGAGTGTACATATTCTAATGACGAGAACAAATATAGCAATCTGGAATTGTGCATGCATCTTGATAAGATACTATAAAGTACCGATATAATTAGCAAACCCTTGCAAACTGTGTGTATCTACTTTCTCCAAAATTACATTTGGCATCTGATTGAGGAGCTTAGGAAGGTCTTGTCTGACACATTTGGTTACATATTTGTAAATAGTGTTTCAATCTATTCAATACTCCGAGATTTCTTGATATTTTATTAGAAATTTTATTTATATGATCAGTCCATGTAAGATTCTTATTAATTGTGAGTCCTAAGAAACAAAATACTTTCACCCGCTCTATTGTTTGTTTACCTTTAACCAGTCATTAATCATTCCTATTTCAGCATTTATCATAGTCTCAATATGTTCACTTTCTGTTTTTTTACAATAAGTTTTAATGTGCTAGAAAGTGTCGTATCATCTGCATATATGATGAAATGGAATATTTTGCTCGAATTAACTATGTCATTTATATAAATAATAAAAAGTAAAGGGCCCAATATGGATCCCTGTGGGACTCCAGTTTTTATGTAAAGTGAGTCAGAATTGATACCATCTATCTCCACAAACTGTTTTCTATTGGTGAGGTAGCTTTCAATCAATAATGTTGAACAATCACATAATGTTGAACAAAATTCTCAACAGGTCAGGTTATTTACATTAAACTAAATTGTATAATAAAATTCTGGGTATTAATATTTTTAACTTATTAAACAGTCCTTTGTATCAAATTGCAATATCTGATTTAGAAAATGACAATCTATTCTGTTGACTTACCACCTTTCAATATGAAATCTCCAACGATGAATGCGTTCCTAAAATATAAAAAAGAGGTTTTAACTTCTAAACTGTCATTCAACCTAGGGGGTGGACGATGGCTCAGTGAACTAGGGAGTGGGAGATGGTTCAGTGAACTAGGGGGTGGGAGATGGCTCAGCGAACTAAGGGGTGGGAGATGGCTCAGTGAACCAGGGAGTGGGAGATGGCTCAGTGAACTAGGGGTTGGGAGATAACTCAGCAAACTAGGGAGTGGGAGATGGTTCAGTGAACTCGGGGGTGGGAGATGGCTCAGCGAACTAGGGAGTGGGAGATGGCTCAGTGAACTAGGGAGTGGGAGATGGCTCAGTGAACTAGGGAGTGGGAGATGGCTCAGTGAACTAGGGAGTGGGAGATGGCTCAGTGAACTAGGGAGTGGGAGATGGCTCAGTGAACTAGGGAGTGGGAGATGGCTCAGTGAACTAGGGAGTGGGAGATGGCTCAGTGAACTAGGGGGTGGGAGATGGCTCAGCGAACTAGGGAGCGGGAGATGGCTCAGTGAACTAGGGAGTGGGAGATCACTTACTTATCTAAATTGAATGAAAGGGGTGTGGCCAAACAGCTGGAAGCCCATCTGGAACTAAATGGCCATACTGATTAATATTGATCATCATAAAACTGGATTTGTGTTTTTATTAACATTTTATTCTAATCTTTAATAGGTTATTCAGAATTTTAATAGGTGTTCCAGTCTCTAAGTCGTTTGTACAAAGATTATATATACATTCAGTTAAAAACCCATTAAGCCGATTGAAACCATACATCTATGACCTTCAAATACAACATAAGACTGAATGTATCTATTTCCCGGAAAAGTTTGAAAAGAAAGAAAGGACGTCTTAAACCTTGATCAATGCTGACCGTTGCCTTGTAATGTTTGTGAACTTTTCCTGCAAATGCCTTCATATTACTATATAAATGATTATTGTATATATTCACCTTGCTTTGCAGATCGAGACCAGTCAATGTAGCAAAAGTAATGTTTAATTTTAATTAAAACGAGATGAAAAGAAAAGCAGACTCTTTCACCCTATTGCTACTTTACACAGAAGTCTCAAACTGAAGCCATATTTAGATCAGCAGAATGAACCACTAGTCTCAAGCTTGCCACTGTATTTTTTTTTTAATTTGAATAAAAGCTGAGCATCAAGGTATTAATCATTAGTTCAGAAGAGAAATATAGAGTGGCGGACGGACAGAATTCGAATGACAGAAAATGTCGACATCAGCACAGTTAAATAATGATATCATTTTCATCTCAAGATATATTAGATGGTGCCATTTTCATCTTTAGGCATGAATGATTACAGTTGACTGGTTTCTTCTATAATCATCTCCTTTATTATCCTATCCATTATTATCATCCAAACTAAAATACTTAATCATCCCTGTCATGATTATCATCATGATCACCATCATCCACATCATTCTTCTAAATTTAAATTCATCGTCATCAAGTCAAACTTCTCATCATCAACCATCCAATCATCACCTCCAGTTTTATCCCTTTTATCATGTTTCACATCATTTTCACCACAATTGATCATCACATTATTACCACTCATCTGCATAAGATTATTTCAGCATCATCTTAATAATCATCATTGCACCACACTCTCAACTTATTCTCTCATCATCCGATCATCATATTATAGCAACATTCTAATTGGACAAAACAAAATTCCTTGGAATTCTTTTTATTAATCTTACAGAAATATTTACTTTATATATTCATTGGAATCATTCAAACGATATGTAGAGATATATTTTACATATTTCTTTACCTTAAACGGGGTCTGACAGAGCCATAACTACATAGCAACATAACCCACTGATTTATGAAAAGTGTAGGCACATGTGATGTATTCCACAACCTTAAGTCAATATATTGAACAAATATCAGACCTATACATGTCTAGGGCATTTGTAAATTTGTTTTAGCAGCATATCTAATTACATCATAGTTATTTACTTTTTAAACATTGGCAAAGTATTTGCATGTATAGTGGAATGCCCTTTAATATGAATTGTGTGCTGCCGGTGACGTTGTTCCACCTATTACACTGCTCACACTCTCACAGCAATATATCCAAATGGTTTTAGTTATATTTCCAATGATGTCTGACATAATATGTTTAACAACCTTAAAACCTCAGTGAATAGCATTCATAACCCCTACATTGTGCTGCTACCACCGTGGATGTACGTGACTTGCACTTACCTAAAGTTATGGCCAGTAGCCATGTTGTTGTAACGTTGCTACAGGGAAACACTGCCGGCCCATCCCCCATACACCATGGAGTTTAATGGTCCTTGGTCCAAGCTACATGTTCTGACTTGCACTACATAGGCCCTGTAAACAGCTTCATATACATTTAGGAATCCATAATACTTACTCATTATATTTGCCTTTGCATGATGGTATGATGCTTTCTCGTATTTTACTTTAAGTTTTGCTGTCTGGCAAAGGTTGACATATCAGACAAGATGTTTATCAAAGATCCATTATTCTGGCGTCTCCTAAACCGAGTCGTGAAATATCGTCTGCCTGCCTAATGACGTCATCATATTGAAACCAAACGAACAACAGGCCATTTCACCTTAATATCTTCCCTTGATTTGATTTTTAAACCAATATTACATGGCACAGGGACACAACACAAGTATACACAATATATTTTAATTCAGTACCGACGTTATCAAATCTATTTTCTTTATGAACATGCTACACATCGTTTGTCTACAAAGAATTACTTTGTATTCACCAGAGACAGGTTTAAATCATGAAGTATGGCAATGCAAATGTGAAAAGGCAAATTTAGTAAATTGTTTGAGATGATGGCATAAGATTAAGCCCATTAGCTATTTCAATAAGAGGATATCTTGTTTCAGATAGCTACATGTAATCTAGTGAGGGGGCTCATATACTCCATCAGCACATGCCTCAATGCAGAATGCTACAGGATATCGATTTTATGTGAGATCCCATAAGAAAATAAGGCAGATTAATGTATCTTAGTTGTGAGCAGCCCGACAGACAGCACAGCTGTTTAATATTGATAATGCCTGCTTTACCTTTTCAGAATATAAATATATTTCTCTATAATTCTGTCTGATATTTTTGTACTGATGTACCTAAAGTGCACTTTGTTGGCAACATTAAAACATGATACGGTCTAACTTTGCGATACAATGTATATTATATGAACACTCACATAAAAAGTTAATATATGTATAATATATATATATATATATATATATATATATATATATATATATATATATATATATATATATATATATATATATATATATATATATATATATATATATATATATATATATATATATATATATATATATATATACTGACATACATTTATTGTATTTGCATGCCCTTTGTATAACACATTTATGCAAGTCTAACTAATTTAAGTCATCAATTATTCAAATAATTAGAATGGCGCGATCAATCCTGCAGTATAGCTGAACAACTGTGGAGGCAAACGTGAAAGCTTAAATTCTAAAACATTGGGAGCTCACATAGTTTAATAGTTTAATATTATATCTTCTAACATTAGCTATCCGCAATACCATTAATTTAAAGTATGATTAACGCTTTATTTTCATTATGGTTTTTATAGTGTTATTGGGGTTAGTTTAAATGTGCTTCAATTAATTAGGCATTTCAATAGCACTTACATGAGTTGTTCTCAATAACCAAAATGTGACGTTATTCTGACGCATGAAGTTTTCCCAACCTGCAACTTAAGATAATCAATAAGATGCCGTGGATTCTCAGCTACACTTTTTCCTTTTCTTTGAACGTTAAATAAGTATAATAATATGTGACACAATATAATAATATTAGTAATATTAATAATAATAAATAATAATAAATAATAAAAAAATTATATAGCGCTGAATCCAGACAAGTCTGTTCATAGCGCTTCTTCCAAAACATATGTTTTGAAAAGATGGGTTTTCAGCTTTCTCTTGAAAAGGTCAGCTGAAGTACAGGTCCTGAGGTCAGTTGGAAGGTCATTCCACAACTTCGGACCAATGGCATAAAATGCCCTATCACCTATATCGTTCTTAGGCGGGTATTGGGGACATCCAAATATGTACCATTGTTTGACCGTAAGCTTCTCTCCCCTTTTTTGACTTGTAGAAGGTCCTTTAAGTATGGTGGTGCCTTATCATTTAGGGCCTTCGAGGTCATCAGAATAATTTTAAATTCAATTCTAGCGTGTATTAAATTTTCAATAATTCGAACAATAATATTAATAAAGTTTTGAATCATAATCATGCTTTGATAAATTCTTAATATATTTAACAATCATTTATCAATTTTCTGTCAATCAATGTACCTTTTTACGTATTATTCCTTTGAGAGAAAATCACAAGCTTCGAAAGGAATAGTCTTTGGTATGGAACCGGCGTTCGAAAATCGAAAGTGATATTGAGGTTGAGGTGTGAATTCATTCGCATGTATTGTGGTACTGTCAAAATCTCTTAAAATGGAGGCTTTAAGTTAGTTTAACAAATGCCTCAAAAAGGGCCTAACACAAATTAAGTTCAATATCTTCAAATTTTGAAGTTAAGCTTTATAAAAAGACTGATAGGATACTATGTTCCCTTTATGAAATACATAACTAGTTAATCATTTTTCTTATCAGGGAATATAGTTTTTTGAATTCAGTCTTAATCTTAATGCTCGAAATAATATTTTATCGAGATTACCACTATAAGTCATGCGTTTATCGTTTTTATTTCACAGAACAAAGCCAATCTGCTTATGGGTTTTTTCTCAATCAGTGTTTTGTCTGTGTTTTCCTGTTTATTTGACAGTGGAAATGAAAGATTCCCAGTTACGTCATTACGTTTGTTTTTGTCCAGTGGGATCCCAGTGAGGCGGCACCAAGCAGTTTATTATCCATAGAAATACGAGCTGTGGCTATCATGCTGGTGACAACATTGTTTGCCTTTGTGGTTGTCCCCAAGCTCATTATGTTCAAAATATTTTTTCTTTTCTTTTCATAATACTGCCTGAATTGATATATCTGGAGCCAAATAAAGTTCTGAGAACTCAGGGTTCTGAATTATATATGATTTTTAACGTCGTGATGTGTAACACATAAACTATGATAATACAAATCTCTATCTCTGGTTTTACCAAAGATTTATATAAAAAGAATAGTTGTGAAAAGGTCGTGTTAAAATTGATCTTTTCACCTCACACGGCTGAGTCACCAAATAAATATTGGCGTCCATGTCCTCTTTGTTGTGAACGTCTGTGGCATATATATATATATATATAGTGAAAAGTGAAAAGTGAAAATATATCGAACTATGAAAATATATAGAACTATGAGACAACAATATGCATTTCTTGACAGCCATTTACTTGACTAATTCGATCTATCTAAGATATATTTCTCACTACTTAAAAACGTAATATCATATTCAAAAATTACTCCAATTTGAGAAGGGAGACAGTGATTAATATTTCATTCACAATTAAATTCCTTCCATGTTTCATTTGCAATTATAATCAAAGATACGAAAACATAAACTATAATCTCAGCTCTATATTACCGTCCATTTACTTTCACTAAATTTTCTCTGAACAGAAATAAAACTTCATAAAGACATCTTATTATTGATGCAGGATGTAATATATCAATCATTCTTTTAATTGTATGTAAAGAATATTTTTATTTCATAATGAGGCTATAGACCATAATTGGTTAAATAAGTGTTTAAAATTTTAAATTTGTTACAATAACTGTTTCTATTGGAAGGAGGGAAAAATTGTGTTAATAATTGGCCCATCCAACAATACAATAACTCAAGTTGTCTCCTGAATTGGGAAAGTCCTCTTTCCATTTAATGCCATTTTAGCATGTCTATCGCTTTGGATCACCAGAAAACAAAGCTAATATGACTAGACAGTTTAATTCAGAGTAGGGATCAATGAATAGTTAAAAGAAATAATAAATTAAAAATAACAAATCCAAGACACAAGCATATATCCTGCTGGGGCTTACAATTTACATCAATACCACTCCCAATACTACCAACAATGTTTTTGCATAAAATAAAAATCGTTACATGAAAAAGATCAGCAAATTGTGGAATTTTTATTTGAATTGCAGCATATTATATAGTTGCTGTCTTTCTTTAATCATGAATATTAATTAGTACATAATTATCTTATACTTCTTGCATACACAGCATTCTGTTTCAAATGTGTTACTTTTGAGGTAAAATTATTTTTCCTGATGCTGAGCGGAGATCGATGTCTTATTTTAAAGTTTATTTTCTCTATTTCTTTGTCAATGCATATGAGATATCAACTGCATGGCTTACCTCTGATAGGCATCCGCTTTTACATCTTATGTTAAAACTTAATTTCAGTTTACTCTGTTGTTAACTGGTATATCTATCATTGTATATTTTTGTAACATGGATGATTCCTTTTTGACAAACACTCTCTGTGTTATTCTGTGATTGGTACGATCATGGGGAACGTATAGTAATTTCCTGTGAGTTGTAATTTGTTTTTTTCTGTGGCCACTATTGTTCAAGACAGAACAGAAATCGAAACTAAAGAGACAGAACTTAACATAAGATGTAAAAGCGGATGCCTAACTTTGGCATGTTTTATTTTGCTAAGCATGTTTTGTTGAAAGTGATGTAAAACTCCAAACAAACAAACAAACAAACAAACAAACAAACAAACAAACAAACAAACAAACAAACCCTGCGAAACATATCTTCTTAATTTTATAAAAATGGACTCACCTATCTACTAACACTTTACTCTAGCAATAGACACAAATCTTAGCAATTATTAGAGAGCCAGGCAGATTTCAGCCTCCCACACTCTGTCGTAGCTATGACTTGTGGTTGACATGAGGCACTGTGAGGAGTGTGCACTGGGCATGAGCAGACCACAACACAAGACAGAAAGGCTGTTGACCTACTCAGTCCAAAAATCTGACACTAACAAAGCTTTGTCTATATTTGCAGGTCTGCTTCTAGAATAAAAAATAACCTCATAAATTATTTTAAACTATCAATTATGTAAATCTATCATTTATTCAAATTTAAGCTATCGATTATTTAGATTTGAGCAATCAATTATTTACTTTAAACTATCAATTATTCAGACTTTAGTTATCAATTATAATCAGCACAACTAAAAGGCGATAGGAATATGTTTTTACATTGATAGGGTGGAACTGATTCAATGATGCCATTTTCTGTTTTTGCATTATAGCTCACTAATTCGATATTATTATCAACATATTAAGAATAACATGATAAGACTAATATACTCCATTATAATTTGTACAACGTTGAATAGTTTCAAATTATTGCGGAGAAATTTACATATGCTCAGTATGTTGCTGGGTAATCGGTCAGCAATAACTATGGAAGTATGCTGATTATGTGTGTCGATACGGAATAACCCCTCAGGAACAGAATGGTGACACGTTGGTGATCCAACAAGAGGGATGATTGAAATTTATGTGATGTCATGGGCAAAATAAAAATAACAAACACTGTGTTGCATCATAAATAAGCCTTATTTTTGGTACCTTTAGTATCATTGCCATGTACATATTTATGATGACCTATACTTTTAGTAAAATAGGTAATAAAAGTATATGGAACATAGATCTTATCTTCCACCGTGTCCAATATAATACACTTTGATGTAAACATCATAATACAAACTCTCAGATCGATCTCACTGGAATTTGCATGATAATTGTTTGCTTTGTTACATACCTCTGGTTACAGGTATTTTGCAAGCTGTAACCCATATCTTTCTCACATCAAATCTTTTGATATCTGGCAAAAATGATAATCTTAGGTAAATCTGCCATTATGCTATTTTTTCATGATTGAATATTTACAAATGCTGTTTATGTTATTATTTATCTTCACGTTTTTCAAATAATGCGCCACAAAAACTCACTTAATCCCCAAAATAATAAATGCCCATAAATTTGTATGAAATATAAACATTTCTGCAGTATTCACGACAGATTAGAGTTTCTTTTTTAAGGAATCTTTTCTTGTTATTACATTCACAGGTTGGCTGCAGCTGTCATAAGTTATTTTGACGCTAACATAATATGTGCAAATGCGTTATGTGCCTTATTCAACTTTTAGATTGGCCAGGACTGTCCCTTACTCTAATGTTTCACCTCCCCCTAAAGTCAGATATATTCTGCAATGGGAAAGCACATCGCGTACTCAACCATCAGAAGACCTAGTAGTATGGAGTAGAAATGTACATGGTGGAAACAGCTTTTCAGCAGATATTATTGTTCTCCTCTGCAACCAGCTGGTCACTGTCAATTAAACAGATGTTTTAATACACACATACTTACATGACCTACTATATGTTTTTGGGGTATGTTCACATGATATAGACAATATAAGATTCCTTGTGTTGGATGGTGTCAATCAGGGTTGGAATTACTCTGCATTATAGAGGTAGCATTCAATTACTACCTCTGCAGCCATTGCCCTATATTTGATACCATTCTAAATTTGGAATTCCCCAAGTCATAGATATTTGCCTTGCTCACAAAAATGTTATAAAGTCTGAATTGACCAACATCAGGTCATAAACTGTAATCAGGTGTCTGACACACAATCAGTACAACCGATGGTACAAAACAAATATATATTATTTCACCAATCAGTGGACAGCCAGATTTTTAGAAATACTGATTACTTGCGGTCGATTCTTTGCCCTCCTTTATAGCTTTGGTGGCAGGGACTGATATGATAGAGAAGTCCTGCCATGGAGTGTAGGCAGGAATGAGAAGGCGCCAATAGTGTGTTGTGTAGATGAAAACACCAAGACATAATATAACCACAAAATGATAAGAAAATATTCTGTGGAAAATCTGACTAAACTAGCCCAGATGCAATAAATCTATATTTATTATTATTATTATTATTATACATATTATTAATTTAGCAAAAATGTAAACTAGAAGAATAATGACTTTCGAACATATCTGGATTTCTACTTGTGGCATGTACATAATAGAGACAGAAACTCTTAGTGTCACAGCTATTTTAGTAGGTCATGTACTGTGGGACTGTGTAATATACAAGTATTGTTTGTGTCCTGGTTCTAAGTGGGAAGCTATCTATTTTTACTGTGCCAGCTGCGCAATATATTGACATTGCTCGCTGACCTATATTCAGCACTGCACAATATTCAGGTATAAAATACCAATCAAATATCAGCTATTAAAATCACTACTAAAAGAAGATCTCCATGTTGAGATCTACTAACTTGAAAATTGGATTAGTAGGTTGATATGCCATTTGTTCTGCTCCATTTTTCCACATATTTTTTGCGTTGTTTATACACACAAGCTCAGTGCAGAGAAAGCTGTCTGGCCCATATAATGCAGGAAACTGACCATGTCTGAAACAAGACTTGGTTCCAGGATGGGACATCTCCATTTTCCTTATAAATGTTTTGCTATTATTAAGTATTGTTATAACATTAGATCGTTGCTTCTTCAGGGAAATTATTTATACATGAAGCAATATATTAACTTTGATCAAGTCAATGATAATTTTCTCTGCAAGCGCAATATAAATCACTCATAGGATCCACATGCTAAAGGCTTTATCTTCCTGGTGGTGCCTCAGTAATTCTCCTTGCTGCCATATTTCGAGATTTGCTTTGTCCAAATAATATTTTCAGAGAAATATTGATTATAAATTTCCTACCTGCTAGAGCAGATGACATTTAAAAACAAAATCTTTCAAATAATTGAAAAATTGGTGCAGTATAAAATTGAACAAAACTGAACAAAACAACAAAAAATCTTTCTAGTTACAATGTTCTGAAATGTGTCAGTCGATTTAAGGCTTTTAATAACCACTGATAATCAGTCATGGAGCAATGGCTGCATGTGTGTCTAAAAACATGCGTTATCCAAAATAAAATATTAATCATCAAAAGTATCAATTAAAATTATCATAAATCCATTTTGTTAAATAATTTATCATTTCAACTCCATTCAGCCATTCTGATTTCAGTCATTGGTTGATTATTCTGACATATGCTCATCGTACCCACAATATTTGTCAGCAATATCTTAATATCTCCTTTACTTATTATGAGTTGCAAATAGAGCAATGGTATTTGCCTTAAAAGAGTACTAAGTATATGGATAATTTCAAGCTATTTCCTGGTGGAATTCTTTTGACAATTTGTCACATTGGAACGGAAAAACATCTATCTTGTATCAAACAATATTTAAAAATATTCAAAAATGGTGAAGTTACCATTTACCCATTTACGGGTTTCCAAAACAATTGCAGAAAAATATTTGTGTATAAACAGTGAGTGAAATGACCTTGCCACAAACCTTGTTTTGTATTTGGCATTTAAGGTTAATAATGAGTTATAGTTATTTAGATACAGGATATTTTGAACATGTGATGACAGTGACAACAATTATGACTGGTGCCCATTTCACAACTATTTTATTTTTTAGTTCTTTTGACCCTTGTAGATGGTAGAACATCGAAGAATGATTATATATATAAATATATATATATAAATATATATATATATATATATATATATATATATATATATAATTATATATATATATATATATATATATATATATATATATATATAATTATATATATATATATATATATATATATATATTACATAATAATAAAGGTGACACAATGAAATTTCACAACTATTTTATTGTTTAGTTCTTTTGACCCTTGTAGATGGTAGATTGTTTGTTTGTTTGGGGTTTTACATCCCTTTCAACATTATTTCAGTTATTTTGTGATGGGACCTACTTGTAGCAGATATAGTGCTGCCTCACTGAATTGTCATGTCGCAGGTCCTTGACATAACAACCCACCCGGTCACAGATTTACAAGGACAACGGGTTAACCCTTTAGGCAGTAGATGGTAGAACTTCAAAGATATATATATATATATATATATATATATATATATGTATATATATATATATATATATATATATATATATATATATATATATATATATATATATATATATATATATATATATATATAAAGATATATATATATCTTTCTTACATAATAATAAAGGTGACACCATGAATTTGTCCTTGTAAATCTGGGACGGGGTGGGTTGTCATGTCAAGGACCTGCGACATGACAATTCAGTGAGGCAGCACTATATCTGCTACAAGTAGGTCTCATCACGAAATGACTGAAATAATGTTGAAAGTGATGTAAAAACCCAAAGCAAACTCATCATTTAATCAGTCATGTTCTTCAGATTAAAATACAATGATTTTGATAACAGAATTTTTATTTTAACAAGATAATCATTAAAAATCCATTCCAACATCATAACACTATCAGCTTTCCTTTAAAAGGCCCCGGAACTGTCAGACAGGCAGTCTCCAGAATCCATTTGCCTAGAATGAAATGAATGAATGGTTGCTTAGAGGCACATCAACCACTAAGGTTATTCAGTGCCTAAAAGTGGTAAAAACATAAACGTTTATAAAATCAATATATGTAAATAATCTTAACATAAAATATCAACAAAATCCTTTCAATATATCAGTTATAGACAACAACATTGTATAAATGAATTCAATTTAAAAGACTTTAAATACCATCTGATGTTTCGCGGTTCTTGATAAATAGGCCAATGACCTAAGTAAACAAGAGCTCCACACTTAAAATTGGTTATAAAGTCCTATTTGGTTTAAAAACGATACTATCACAGAAGTATCTACAGTATCAAATAACGAATGTAAATCTTGCACATTAAAATATTGAGTCCTAATTATATCAAAATCAATACATTCAATTAAAATATGTTTAATAGTCATAGCCCTTTGACATCCAACACACTGAGGCTGATCTTCACCTTTAAGAAGATAGCAATGTGTTAAATGAATATGTCCTATTCTTATTCGACTTAAAACAGACTCTTCTCTTCGGTTAATTCTACAAGCACCTTTAGTTTTACCCAGAACGGGTTTAATTTCGTGTAATTTATTAAAAACTGCTTCATTCCAGCGCAATTGCCATTTAGAACGTAAAAAAACAGTAATATATTTCTCAAACTCTGTATAAGGTATAAGCATATTTATTGGGCGCTTATCCAATGCTGCTTTGGCAGCTTGGTCAGCAGCCTCATTTCCAAGGATTCCAATATGACATGGTATCCAATAAAAACGAATTTCTTTATTTTCCTCAGTACAGAGTTTGTGATGCCGTTCAAGGATATTGAAAATAAAAAGATTTTTCCAATCCTTTGCTTTCATTGATTTTCGATGTGGAGAAGTCTCCACATGATCTAAAGCTAGGTATAAAGCATGAAGTTCTGCAGAATAAATAGAAGATTTATTTGGCAGACGTTCTGAATAATATAATTGCCCTTAACAGCAGCTGCAGCAGCCTTGTCATCATCAAATGATCCATCAGTGTAAATACACTGATATCCAGTGAAAAAAGATTTTATTTCATTATATCTATTTATATACAGGGATGGATCGGTTGAGTATTTCTTTAATTCTGACATGGCTACATTAATATTTAAAGATTCGTAGGTCCATGGAGGTGTTTCTGGATATTGAAATTTAGCTATTCGATTTGGATTTAAATTTAAAGATTGTAAAGATTCTTTGATGCGAATGGCAAAAGTTGGTATTAGATTTACTTTCAAAAAGGTCAACATAGTTTGGATTAAATATAGTATCATGTGTAGGATTGTCTGGACAAGCTGCAATTTTTGCAGCATACTGAAGGGCAAGCTTTTCTCTTCTTAAATCAAGAGGCAGCTCATCTGCCTCAACTGCCAAGCTATCTGCAGGCGATGTATGAAATGCACCAAGGCAAAGTCGTAAACCTTGATTTTGTATAGGATCAAGCATTTTAATATAAGATGGACATGCTGATCCATATATCATACATCCATAATCAAGCTTAGAATGTACAAGCGCTCTGTAAAATTGCAATAAAATATTACGGTCCCCTCCCCAATCGGTATAGGCAAGAACCCGTAATAAATCCAATGCCTTCTGGCATTTCTTTTTAACGTATTTAATGTGAGGAATAAAAGATAATTTCCTGTCAAAAATAAGTCCAAGAAACTTGGTTTCTTCGACAACAGGTATCCGAGTTTGGCCTAAATAAAGATCAGGATCTGGGTGAACCTTCCATTTTTTACAAAAGTGCATACACACAGTTTTCTTCAAAGAAAACTTAAATCCGTTATGATCAGCCCATTTTTGTAATCTATTTAAGTGTTGTTGGAGCTGTCGTTCTATTGTACGCATGCTTGTGGACCTGTAGCTTAAGTTGAAATCATCAATAAAAAGTGAGCAATCTCCTCCAGGCCTCATACAATCAACAATGCTGTTTATTTTAATAATAAAAAGGGTGACTGATAATATACTTCCCTGTGGAACACCCATTTCCTGATCAAAAGCATCAGCAAGTGATGAACCAACTCGGACCCTGAATTGTCTATTTGACAAAAAAATTTGAATAAAAAGGGGTAAACGACCCCTTAATCCCATATCATATATATCGGTCATTATTCCAAATTTACATGTAGTATCGTACGCTTTCTCTAAATCAAAGAAAATGCTAACCACATGCTCACCTTTTAAAAAACCCTCTCTTATAAATGTCTCTAAACGTATCAGGTGGTCAATGGTACTTCGAGTTTTTCTAAAGCCACTCTGTGCAACAGAAATATAAGCTGCAGTTTCTAAAAACCAAACTAAACGCTCATTAATCATTCGCTCCATTGTTTTACAGATACAACTGGTTAAAGCAATGGGGCGATAATTATTTGAATCTGAGGAGTCTTTGCCAGGCTTAGAAATGGGAATAATAGTGGCTTCACTCCAAGAAGGAGGAAAATCACCACTTTCCCAAATGTTATTAAAAATATTGGTGTCTAAGGATTTGGTAGTGAATTTGATCAGGCCCAGGAGTGGTATCATGAGATTTATCCAAAGCAAGTTTCAAATCTTCTATTGTAAATGATTTATTATATTGTTCCAAGTTATGAGATATAAAATTTAGTTGGTTTCTTTCTTTTCTATTTTTTATTTGTTGAAATTTTGCAGAATAATTATTGGATGAGGAATTCTTGGAAATTGTTTGACCTATTGTGTTACCTATTTCAGTGGGATTTGTAATTAATTGGCCATTATGAGTTAGATGTTTGATCCTTGCTCCACCTCCCTTCCCCGAAATTTTACGCACCATATCCCAGCATTTTTTAATCGGTGTACGCGTATTTAATTTGGAAACATAATCCTTCCAACTTTTTCTTTTGCTTATTTTAATAATATAACGGGCTTTAGCTCTTTTTACTCGAAATTGGTGCAAATTATATTGAGTTGGCTGTCGATTAAATTTTTTCAGAGCTTTTTTGTGCTCCTTGACAGCTTTTTTGCACTCATCATTAAACCAGGGTTTTTCTTTAATTTTAGAATTTGGCTTTGATTTGGGAATACACCCATCAGCAATATCATACAATGTATCTGTAAAAACTTGAAGAGGATCATCTACATTGTTAAAAAGTTCTGGAGTTATTCTATTGAAACAGGATGTTTGAAATTTTGCCCAATCGGCTTTATGAAATTTCCACTTGGGGATTCTTTCATCTGGTGGAGGAAAATGGTTATTTAAAATAATGGGGTAATGATCACTACCCCATTGATCTTCCTCTACTTCCCAGGAATAGTCTAAAAATAAATTTGGAGTGCACATGGAGAGATCTATTGATGTTAAAGAGCCTGTAGCAGGATGTAAATAGGTTGGAGAATCGTCATTCCAAAGGCACAAACTATTGTTATTTAAGAAATCTTCTATTATACGTCCTTTGGCATCAGTATTGTTTCTGCCACCCCAAAGATAGTTGTGAGCATTAAAGTCACCAACTAGCATATACGGTTGTGGCAGCTGAGTTATTAAGTTATTTAAATCTATAATATTTATTGGTTCACTTGGTGGCAAATATACTGAACATATTGTTAAATGTATTGTGCAGGGTAATCCTGACTGCAGAAGCTTGTAAATTAGTATTTAATGTTACTTTACTTTGGGGTATACAGGATTTAACAAAAATAGAAACTCCGCCATGTGCTCGGTCCATTGCATCTATTGAACCAACTTTATTATAAGGTACATATCCCTTAAATGTTGTTGAGTTATCTTTAAAATTAGTTTCCTGTAAACAAATAACAGATGCATTATATTTTTGGGCTAATAACTCCAGTTCTGGTCTGTTTGCCTCAAATCCTCTACAATTCCATTGTATGATATTGCCGATAGCCATATTAAGAATAATGAGAAAAAATATATGATTCAGCATAATCACTTATTAAGTTTACGATTATGCTTTGAGTGCACAGGAGTAAAATTCATATCCGGAGGATCACCTGTGTCCATCCTTTCTAAGGATTTAGTTCTATTAATTTTACTTTTAACTTGATCTTTGATTTCTTTTTTGTCTGATTTGTGTCTATTGCTATTGATACTTGTATTACTGGATGATGTGGAGGGAGTTTGTGAAGAGGGTTTAGTGGATGTTGCTGTTGGTGGAGTTATAACTGGGATAGTGGATGTTGTAGTCTGAGTTGACATTGCTGAAGATTTAGAGGTTTTTGTAAAAAAGGAATAATTTTTGTCATTGATTGGCCATATTATTTCAGTTTGAATCGCTATTGATTTGGTTTCTTTCGTTTTTACAGTGCTAGCATAGGATGTTTTTGTATTGTTCAAACTTTCTATATGTTTACGTGCCTCAGAAAAAGAAATGTTTTCAGTGTGGCATATTCGCTGAATTTCCTTCTCTTTTAAAAAAGAAGGACAATTCTGCGAATACGATGCGTGATTGGCTTGGCAATTCACACATTTCATGACTTCCGAAGAACACTCTTCTCCACTATGCTGGGCTGTACATTTTGGGCAAGTTACATTTCCTTTGCATCGATCAGATCCATGTCCATACCTCTGACACTTGAAGCAGCGCAGAGGGTTTGGAATAAAAACATCAACTCGGACGTTTAAATAGCCAACTTTAATAGATGTTGGAAGCTGCGCTGCTTCAAATGTCAGAATGAATGTATTGATTGGAACTTTGATTCCATCCTTCTTAATAAAAATTTGTTTGCATTGGACTACATCTTGATCTTTTAGTTCATCCACTATTTCCTCTTCAGAAACTCCCACCAGAACTGGGCATCTTATCACTCCTTTTTTATTATTGAGGGTCTTATGAGCCGTAATAAAAACTGGAACTGTGGCCAACATTCGGCATCTTAAAAGATTGTCCGCATGGCTTTTCCGCTCAACTTCAATTAATAAACGTGTTCCCATTTTTTTAACTGTTTTCGGCACCCCGGCAATGCCTTGAACCTTGGGACATTTTTGCCAGGGTATGTTCAGCATCAGAACTTTCCGCAATTAAAAATCTCATCCATTTTTCTGTTTTAATTGAATCGTCATCACTGTCTATGTCATTCCTAGGTCGTTTTTGTTTGTTTTGCGCCATGTGTGTTATTTTATATTTCATCAGTTAGGTCCCCTACCCACCACGGAGCCCAACAAGGGGACGCCTTTCTGGGCCGGTAACTCCAAGCCCTGACGCCATGAGGATACCCAACCTGACATACTCTTAGAATAAAAACTCCACCCTTTTGGATTTTATTTATATCCCTTGACCCAATTAGCAGTAATCTCCTTTCAAGAAATATTTATCAAAAATTTATCAATTGTTCCTAAATTTCAAACATTAAAATTGTCATAAATAAAAATCAAATAGCCAGAATATATTAAAGGAAATATACCACAAGCCGGTTAAATCAGATCCAGGCCTAATCTGATTTGCCTGTCTGGTGAACATTTGGATCCAAGACAGGCGTGTTGCAACTGGACCGGTATTACTGCCAAACCAGCCCAGTGCTCAGCCCGTCAGGATTCCATATCCTCCCCGACACAGGTCCCATCCCACGGCAAACAGGACGCCCCTTTAGTCGCCTTTTACGACATGCTGGGGGGCAGTGGGGCTATTCTTTAATCCCCGCACCCACAGGGGAGCCATTTGCCTAGAAGATCCATGACACTCAGTATTGTGACAGCCACACTTATGTAGACTTGGTTGTTTTATGCATCCTCAGGACTTTATCAGTATCATGCATTTGGGTATTTCATATGCCTCGCTCTTTGCCATGCCAACCTAGCCAGACTGGAGTATACAGCACCGAATAAAGGAGATCTTTGTGCATTGTATATTCTGTGTCTGCAGTCCTTATTACCTCCCAACTCATATAGGTAGATAGGGTAGCTAGGTTAAGAGCCCCGTTTACAGCCAGCGAGTATTATGTTGAGATTCCCGTCCGCAGAATCCCAAATGTAGGGACATTCCCCTTACACCAGTAGGGTTACAAACCGTATGTAACAATAACATTTGAGGCAATCTCGAGTTTATTATATAATTTGTTTGTTTATTAATTTTAATCCAAATATGTGTTTATTAACTTAAACCTTTCATAAAATTGTTTGAAAAATTAAACAAGACTATAATATTTCAGAATAATAATGAATGTAATGCTTTTAGGGAGAAAAAGTGACGATTCTATTCCCGTAAAAAATGATTTGATGTTAGACGCAGCATTGATTTTAACCCTCAAGCAAGACCCTTCTCTCAAAGACATTATTCACGTTCTATCAGTTGTTCAAAATAAAATGGTAGTGAATCCTATGATTGCATGGAGGACTCCTAAAATAAGTGACTTCTAAATGAGAGTTATTGATTATTTCTTGCAGATTGACAAATTTCCAATTTTATCATTAATAGGACATCCATTTCTGGTATTTCTATATAATTAGTCCAGTCAGTAGTCCAGGCACATAACCTAAAACAAATTGCAACAGAATTTATTTTGCTACCATATATCTCAGGATACTTTCCCAAATAACATATCAAAAGTCTATAAAAGTCTAAGCACAGGAACATTACCTAATTTGCATAAATCCAATATAGCCACCATATCAATCAAATGCATTGGACAAATCAGCATATATATCACAAAATTGTGAATTATTGATTGATTTATATAATTAAAAATGATATTCATAACAAAATTGTGACATTTCCAGTCAGAATGCCATAAAGTAATACAGATAAGCACAAGTATTAATTATTGATTGATTTATATATAATATTTTAGGGGCGTTAATTATTGATTGATTTATATAATATTTTTGGGGTATTTGACAGTTGATTATGTGGCGTTTTTGTGTATATTGCAGTGTTATCACTATATTAAATATTTATATCATAATTATAAGATTTTTTATAGATGTAGAAAATGCAAGGCATACATTCACATATTTTCTTTGTAGTTCTCATAGAATGTAATATGCACTTGCACCCGAGTACATTTCGTTATTAAAATAATGACAGCATAAGATGTATCATTGCATCCGAACCCCCTGATATTCATCTGCACTCAATACTCTTGCATTTGGGAGGTTTCAATTGGCCATCTTATAGCTGGCTTACAGGAGTTGTTGGAACTCATATATGTTCCAACAGTACAACAAATCATTTCTGTTGAAGCTGTTACTGGGGCAGTCAGGGCACATTGCATTGTTGATACTGTCCTCAATGCGATGCTTCTCTCACACAAGCTGAATATGCCAATCACCCATTCAAATGCTGATTCTTTTCCTATTGGTACTGAATAAAGTCGATTGATGCATTCCAGGAAAATCTGGATGGCTACGAGGGCAGTAAGGCGTAGTCATGACCTTACGAGCCTGCATCAATTTACACAATTCCTCTGCGATAACGCTAGCGTAACACCCACCACGATCGCTTACAATAGATTCAACATTTCCCCAGCGGCACCAAATATCTTCAAAGAGGCGTTCTGCCACCGAGACGGCTGACTGATCAGGGAGGGGAAAAGCTTCAGGGAAACGTGTGAGAGCGTCTTGAAAAACAAGAATATATTTGTTACCGCGGTCTGTTTTGGGTAGTGGGCCGATAAGATCAGTGTGAACCCGCTGAAAGGGGCGTGAAACAGGAATAGGGCGTAGGGAACCTTGTCTATTTTTCGGTAGTTTACTAGTTTTACTACAAACTGGACAGGACTGAACCCAGTTCATGATATCACTATGCATACCGGGCCAATAATATTTCTGGCGAATTGTAGAATACATTTTGTCAGTTCCCAAATGAGCACCCATTGAGCTATCATGAAAAGCCTCAAGTAAATCATGGCGGAGGGTGGGTGGGATAACCAGTTGAGTTTTGCAACGGTCCTTGGCTGGGCCCTTACCTGGGGTCACGTACAAATGAAACAAAACATCTTCTTGCAAGTAATAGTCGTCTATCTGTGCGAGGAGTTTACGGGCCTCGCGCTGGGTAGAAGGGAGGTGGGCTGATTTAAAATACTTGATGAAGGACTGAAGGGAGGGATCAGCAGATTGTTTCACACCAATGTCACTGAAGGTGTACAAAGTGCCGGATGACTGGTTAAGATCAGACAAACATTGGGCAGCCTCATCGGGGGGGACCGGTTGAGGGTCAATATCGTAGGGCAAGTCAGAGACAGTAGCTAATTTAAGCTCTAGCTCCGGGGTGGGGCCCGGTTCCAACGGATACGTACGGCGACTGAGGCTGTCAGCGTGCGGGATCGATTTCCCTTGTTTGTGGACAATCTCATAACGAAATTGTTGCAGGGTCAACATCCACCTTCCCAGGCGGCCTTTAGGTTCCGAACGAAATAGCCACTGTAGGGCAGAGTGGTCAGTCACTATAGTGAATTTCTCGTATTTAAGATATGGCTCATGTTGTTTACAAGCAGCAATGATGCTGAGGCATTCCCGCTCGGTGCATGTATAATTTTGTTCAGCGGCGTTTAGGGCTCGGCCACCATAAGCAATGACACGCTCGGAACCATCCTGTAATTGACTTAAAACGTTCCCGATCGCAAAAAGACTGGCATCTGTTGTAATAATGAATGGGTTATCGGGTTCAATGCGAGGGAAAGCTAGTATCAGAGCCGATACCAATTTCGCCTTGAGAGAGTCAAAGGCAGCCTGTTTTATTTTATCCCATTCAAATGTGCTCTTTTTACTGGTGAGAACATTAAGCGGCTGAGCAATTTTCGCATATCCCTCCACAAACCTACGATAATATCCTGACAGACCCAGAAAGGCTCGTACGTCTTTGCAAGAGGTGGGCACAGGGTATTCGTCAACAGCCGTAGTTTTCGAGGGATCTACTTCTATACCGTTTTTAGATATGATGTGGCCAAGGTATTTAACCTGTTTTTTCGCGAAAAAGCATTTGTCAGTGCGGAGCTTCAATTTAGCCTTGCGGAAACGCGTAAAAACTTGTGTAAGATCGGTCAAATGACGCTCGAAAGAGGGGCTGTGGACCAGGACATCGTCTAAATATATGAGGCAGAGGTCAGAGAGGCCCTGTAACACAGTTTCCATGAGACGTTGGAATGTTGGGGGTCCGTTGATGACACCAAACGGAAGACGTTTATATTCATAAAGACCACGATGGGTGATGAAAGCGGTCAGGGGTCGGGAGTCGGGGTGAACGCTCACTTGGTGGAACCCGCCCATGAGGTCAAGTGTGCTTATGTGTGTTAATCTACGAGCCCCCAAGCTGTCCAGGGTGTCCTGAATATGCGGCAACGGAAAAGAGTCAGGCACGGTGACTTCATTAAGCTTCCGAAAGTCTATGCACATACGGTACGAGACAGTGCCGTCTTGGGCTGGCTTTTCAACTAGAACGGCTGGGAAAGCCCACGGACTGTTGGAGGGTCGAATAATGTCTTTGTCTAGGAGGCGTTGTACCTCTTTGTCTATAATACCCCTTTGCTTATAACCGGCACGGTATGGCCGTAGCTTAATGGGACTAACCGACCCTTTGAGATAAATAGTATGTTGCACAACATTTGTGTCACCGAACTCGCCATCACGGGTTGTGAATATGTCACTAAAAGACGAAATGAGACGTTTCAGGGAGTCCTTCTGGGTAGATGACAGATCAGAATTTGTAAGGTCAATTTTGTGATGGGGGTCTGGGTCAGCAGGAGATGCCGAAATGGGAGCTAATTCTATATCATTTGCGGTGTCACCGGCAGGGGTTCCCCATGTGAGGTCCAAAGTGGGGAGCTCTTGTGGCTCAGAACCAAGGGGAATGGGGTCGAAATAGCCGACTGCAACGCCCTTTGGTAAGGTGACAGCATTATCGGCCATATTCATTAAACGTACGGGGACTCTCTGATCGTCATGGACAGTAGCAAAAACTCTCGCCATGGCAACCTCAGGGTAGGAGGGTAATTCACCATCCATAGTGCAAACACCCAAAAGGCCAGACAGATTACTAGGTTTGAGGCGAGCATGAGTTATAAATTCAGACTTGGCAGGGATTCTGATTGTTTCAGACAGACGCAATTTCGGGGACAATTTAAAGGCAACACCGCGTTGAGCGAAGTCAAGGACTACCCCATAAGCTGTAAAAAAATCGCGCCCCAGTATAACGGGATATTGTAAGTCAGGGACCACCTGGAAACAGACAAGACACTCTTGATCTCCGATGAGTAGGTTAAGATAGGGACTGAGCTGCCTTCTGCAACCACAACAATCTTACTGGCCGAGGCTTGTCGTGGGAATGAGTCGTCAGGACAGAATGCATGTACGGAGGCAAGTGTGATGATGCTACGTTGTGCTCCGGAGTCTAATAAGGCATCTATGGTGCTAAACTTGGTTTTTGTCGCGATGCGGCCATCAGAAGAGAGGGGAAAGAATTTTATATCATTGTTCAAAAGGGTAGGGGGATCTAGTGGTACAGAAGCAGGGCAGGCGGAGACCAAGGGATCGTCATGTGAGTCAAGGGAATGAGGGGACATCTTTGCAAAGTAACAGTGAACCTCGTTCAATATGTCTGATTTACTATGGTTTATTGCGATATTAAACGAATTACTACTCCTATCACGTGGCTCACAGGGCGGGACAGGAGTTAGTAGTTTTCCTGCCGATATTGAGGCCTATTGTCCTGTCTTGGCCCTGAACGGTGTTGGTCATTGAAAGGGGGGCGGCTTGAATTATATCTACCATCGTTTCCCTGCCTGTTGTTTGGATAAGGTCTATTTTGGGATGGGCGCAGACTGTTTCTACCGTTATTTTGTTCATAACGGTCCCGGCCATACCCTGTCTCGAAACGGCCAGTAGGTCGGTTAGAACGGTTGTCTGACCTCGGGGGGGTACGGGGGGCCTGGTCACGGGAAGCACGGAATTTATCGGGGCAGAAGATAGACAGGTGAGAGTCCCGTCCACAGAAACTGCAGTCATGGCGCGCCTTGCAATCTCTGATCCAATGACCGGAGTTTCTGCAAAAAAACCAGAAAGAGTCGCCCTCCTCCGGACGGTTGCCAAGCCTATGTAGCCCTTTCCCAACGTCTGCGACCTCTTCACGGAGGGCAGCCAAAGTGGAGGATTGCTGTGCCAAAAACTGAGACGTGGAGTCGGGTGGTGAATCTAACCCATTTAAAGTGATGGAGGAATCACCAGTCATTGTACAAACTGTTTCAGCTAATTTAATTTGCTCAATGGTGTCATCAAGTGTTTTAGGCGACTTTCCCACCACAAAAGCTTTGAGACTAGGAAGGAGACCCCTAACCAATATTTTCTTAGTCTCCATATCATCTTTCTGCAACCTCTGGCACTGACTGAGGACATCATTGATGTACGTTTCAGCAGATTCCTTCTTTTTCTGACTTCTAGCGTCCAAAGATTGCTCGAGCAGCCAAGCGTTAGTCTCACTGCCGAAAAACTTGACAAAAGCAGCATAGAAGGAGTCCCAAGAGCTAGTGACATCTGGGGGCAGGGAAAGGTACCAAACGTCTGCTGCGCCATGTAGCAACATGCGACAAGCGGGTACTTTCAAATCTGCGGGGGTATGGGAAAGTTGGGTGTAAGTAAGGAATTTGTTCATAAAACGGAGGGGATCATCCGTGGACCTACCATAAAATGGAGGGGGGAGAAGCGACTTAGAACCTTGTCTCTGTTGGTGGATCTCGTTATCTTTCGACTGTGCATTCAACATGTCTACAATGTCAGTTTGAGCGCCGGCAATATCAACGCTACGCAAATGGTCTATAATTTGATGTAGCATCTCTTGTACATTCTCACCTTCAGCCATCTCTACAGAGGGGGATCGGGAGCGATCAGGACCTGAATTGTCAGAGTTAGCAAACTTGATAGGAGCCTTTGGTATGGGGAAAGCCTCTCGGTCGTTCTCTGCGACGAGGAAGGGGCAGAATTGAACGTCTGAATCTGAGTCGGAGTCAGATGAGGTAGAAACGCGGGGGTGAAGCGGAGAAGTGCTGCCTGTACTGGCAGATGTATGAGACAAAGGGGCCTTGCTACCACTAAAAGACGGGGGGGTGTGCACACCAGAAGAAGAGTTGAGATCTGACAAGGAAGGGCTAGAGGGGGATTCCACGCGTACGGAACCACTCACGAGATCATTTTGCCTCTCGGAGGAATCTTGGAAAAGCAAATCAAACTCACCTGCAGATGTAGAATCGTCTTCAGCTAACGGAGGATCACGAGCCACTTGCAGCTTGGTGGAAAGCTTTTTAGAAGACCGGAGCAACATAGACTTATATTCAAGTAACAGGGCGGCAGTCAGGATCTCCATACAGTATCAGCAACGCTCAAAGCCATGGATCGATTCGGATATTCTCCACCATATTGTTACCCACTAATGGAGAGTATCCGTCGTTGGGGGACGTGGACGGGGGATCAATACTCTACCAATTAGATAGATACTCTTATCTGTCCTACTCTATCGTACTGTACTGTACTTGTTAACCATAGCTCGCTGACTCGCTGGCTGTGAGTTTGGGCACGGATCCTAGCTATAGTGTCAAACCCTCATATAAATGACGGGAAGTAAGGACTGCAGACACAGGATATACACAGTGTAATAGTTACCTTTATTCAGTGCTGTGATCCCTGCTTGTCTGGCTAGGCCGGCATGGCAATGAGCGAGGCATATGAATTACCAATTTTGCATGATACTTATGAAACCCTGACTATATGCTAAACACCCGAGTCTATGTGGTCATGATACTGAGAGTCATGGATCTTCCGTGGCAAGTGGTCGTTGATCTCCTTCTTGGCTCCTAGACTGGGGTCTGTCCTGAGAGAGCTTCTAGGAACTAAGAACCCGGATCCACGGTTGCGCGTCTCTTTTTAAGGGGCCACTCCGCGTCATCTGTGGGGCTTGCCTACGTGGCTTCCTCACGCGTCATCAGATGGACTCGTCCTGCCTGCGTATCTAACTTCGGCTCGTCCGTCTTACACGTGACTTTCACGGAGTGGTGGTTATGGTGACTCATCAACCATCAGTATCGCGCATTATTGTCTATGAATGTTTATGTATTTCTGAGAGTCTCTGGGTGTGTATTCTATATCCTACACTAGATGATAGAGCTTCAGCTCTATGGAATACTCAGTCTGATGACATTGATGATATGTAGCTCCGATAAGAGAGGTGATATGAGTCCTGAAGAAAGCCAGAGCACTTTGTGATGATTTGATGGGGAAAACCAAGTCAGTGGAAAAAATGTGGAGAACAGTGCTCTGATAAACATTATGAGCAAGTTAGAAGATGTGAAAAGGATTTGGAACAAAACAGAGCAGCAAAAGGTTTTGAGAGCTGAATGAACTGGGAACTGGGAGCTCCATATCCTGGCTCTGTCAGAATTGTTGTTATATCTGGCTGTATCTGGTCACCATCACTACACAAAATACATTTATCTCTATCTGCAGTCAATGTCCAATCTGGCTCAGAAACATCCAGATATTTACCATGGTTTCTATGTTGTTCGCAGGAGTAACTCACTCTGGGCAGATCTTATGATTGTACAAATCTTGACGAGGAGCTGAACACAAGTGGAGGGCTAACTTGAGGAAGGGGTATGGCAGCACTACTGCAGGTGACATGGCTGCCGTCAATGCCTGCAGATGAACCATGCCATGCAAAATGTGACTGGTATAAACAGCAGAACAAAGAGATGACCCAGGCCAGTCAAGCGTGTAATATGAATGAATGAATGAATGGTTGCTTAGAGGCACATCAACCACTAAGGTTATTCAGTGCCTAAAAGTGGTAAAAACATAAACGTTTATAAAATCAATATGATATGTAAATAATCTTAACTACACAAAAATTATCAACAAAATCCTTTCAATATATCAGTTATAGACATAACAAATTTGTTTAAATAAATTCAATATAAAAGACTTTAAATACCATATGATGTTTCGCGGTTCTTGATAAATAGGCCAATAACCTAAGTAAACAAGAGCTCCACACTTAAAATTGGTTATAAAGTCCTATTTGGTTTAAAAACGATACTATCAAAGAAGTATCTACAGTATCAAATAACGAATGTAAATCTTGCACATTAAAATATTGAGTCCTAATTATATCAAAATCGATACATTCAATTAAAACATGTTTGATAGTCAAAGCCCTTTGACATCCAATACACTGAGGCTGATCTTCGCCTTTAAGAAGATAGCAGTGAGTCAAATGACTATGTCCAATTCTTATACGTGATAAAACAGACTCTTCTCTTCGGTTAATTCTAATAGCACCTTTTGTTTTACCTAAAACAGGCTTAATTTCGTGTAGTTTATTAAAAATAGCTTCGTTCCAGCGCAATTGCCATTTAGAACGTAAAAAAACAGTAATATATTTCTTAAACTCTGTATAAGGTAAAAGCATATCTATTGGGCGCTTATCCAATGCTGCTTTGGCAGCTTGGTCAGCAGCCTCATTTCCAAGGATTCCAATATGACTGGGAATCCAGTAAAAACGAATCTCTTTATTTTCCTCAGTACAGAGTTTATGATACCGTTCAAGGATATTTAAAATAAAAGGATTTTTCCAATCCTTGGCTTTCAATGCTTGTAAACAAGACAAAGAATCAGAAAATATTAAAAATTTTCGATGTGGAGAAGTCTCCACATGATCTAAAGCAAGGTATAAAGCATGAAGTTCTGCAGAATAAATAGACGATTTATTTGGCAGACGTTCTGAATAAATATGATTGCCCTTAACAGCAGTTGCAGCAGCCTTGTCATCATCAAATGATCCATCAGTGTATATACACTGATATCCAGTGAAAATAGATTTTATTTCTTTGTATCTATTTATATAAAGGGATGGATCAGTTGAGTATTTCTTTAATTCTGACATGGCTACATTAATATTTAAAGTTTCGTAGGTCCATGGAGGTGTTTCTGGATATTGAAATTTAGCTATTTGATTTGGATTTAAATTTAAAGATTGTAAAGATTCTTTGATGCGAATACCAAAAGTTGGTATTGTATTAGGTTTACTTTCAAAAATGTCAACATAATTTGGATTAAAGATAGTATCATGGGCAGGATTGTCTGGACAAGCTGCAATTTTTGCAGCATACTGAAGGGTAAGCTTTTCTCTTCTTAAATCAAGAGGCAGCTCATCTGCCTCAACTGCCAAGCTATCTGCAGGCGATGTACGAAATGCATCTAGGCAAAGTCGTAAACCTTGATTTTGTATAGGATCAAGCATTTTAATATAAGATGGACGTGCTGATCCATATACCATACACCCATAATCAAGCTTAGAACGTACCAATGCTCTATACAATTGTAATAAAATATTACGGTCCCCTCCCCAATCGGTATGGGCAAGAACCCGTAATAAATCTAATGCCTTCTGGCATTTCTTCTTAACGTAATGTGGGGGATAAAAGATAATTTTCTGTCAAAAATAAGTCCAAGAAACTTGGTTTCTTCGACAACAGGTATCCGAGTTTGGCCTAAAAAAAGATCAGGATCTGGGTGAACCTTCCATTTTTTACAAAAGTGCATACACATAGTTTTCGTCAAAGAAAATTTAAATCTGTTTTGATCAGCCCATTCTTGTAATCTATTTAAGTGTTGTTGGAGCTGTCGTTCTATTGTATGCATGCTTGAGGACCTGTAGTTTAAGTTGAAATCATCAACAAAAAGTGAGCAATCTGCTCCAGGCCTCATACAATCAACAATGCTGTTAATTTTAATAATAAAAAGGGTGACTGATAATATACTTCCCTGTGGAACACCCATTTCCTGATCAAAAGCATCAGAAAGTGATGAACCAACTCGGACCCTGAATTGTCTATTTGACAAAAAATTTTGAATAAAAAGGGGTAAACGACCCCTTAATCCCATATCATATAAATTGCTCATTATTCCAAATTTCCATGTAGTATCGTACGCTTTCTCTAAATCAAAGAAAATGCTAACCACATGCTCACCTTTTAAAAAACCCTCTCTTATAAATGTCTCTAAACGTACCAGGTGGTCAATGGTACTTCGTGTTTTTCTAAAGCCACTCTGTGCAACAGAAATATAAGTTGCAGTTTCTAAATACCAAACTAAACGCTCATTAATCATTCGCTCCATTGTTTTACAGATACAACTGGTTAAAGCAATGGAGCGATAATTATTTGAATCTGAGGAGTCTTTGCCAGGCTTAGGAATGGGAATAATAGTGGCTTCACTCCATGAAGGAGGAAAATCACCACTTTCCCAAATGTTATTAAAAATATTTAAAAGATGCCCAAGTGATTGATCAGGGAGGTGTTTAAGGATTTGGTAGTGAATTTGATCAGGTCCAGGAGCGGTATCATGAGATTTATCCAAAGCAAGTTTCAAATCTTCTATTGTAAATGATTTGTTATATTGTTATATTTGTTACAAGTTATGAGATATAAAATTTAGTTGGTTTCTTTCTTTTCTATTTTTTATTTGTTGAAATTTTGCAGAATAATTATTGGATGAGGAATTCTTGGAAATTGTTTGACCTTTTGTGTTACCTATTTCAGTGGGATTTGTAATTAATTGGCCATTATGAGTTAGATGTTTGATCCTTGCTCCACCTCCCTTCCCCGAAATTTTACGCACCATATCCCAGCATTTTTTAATCGGTGTACGCGTATTTAATTTGGAAACATAATCCTTCCAACTTTTTCTTTTGCTTATTTTAATAATATAACGGGCTTTAGCTCTTTTTACTCGAAATTGGTGCAAATTATATTGAGTTGGCTGTCGATTAAATTTTTTCAGAGCTTTTTTCCGCTCCTTGACAGCTTTTTTGCACTCATCATTAAACCAGGGTTTTTCTTTAATTTTAGAATTTGGCTTTGATTTGGGAATACACCCATCAGCAATATCATACAATGTATCTGTAAAAACTTGAAGAGGATCATCTACATTGTTAAAAAGTTCTGGAGTTATTCTATTGAAACAGTATGTTTGAAATTTTGCCCAATCGGCTTTATGAAATTTCCACTTGGGGATTCTTTCATCTGGTGGAGGAAAATGGTTATTTAAAATAATGGGGTAATGATCACTACCCCATTGATCTTCCTCTACTTCCCAGGAATAGTCTAAAAATAAATTTGGAGTGCACATGGAGAGATCTATTGATGTTAAAGAGCCTGTAGCTGGATGTAAATAGGTTGGAGAATCGTCATTCCAAAGGCACAAACTATTGTTATTTAAGAAATCTTCTATTATACATCCTTTGGCATCAGTATTGTTTCTACCACCCCAAAGATAGTTGTGAGCATTAAAGTCACCAACTAACATATATGGCTGTGGCAGCTGGGTTACCAAATTATTTAAATCTGTAATATTAACTGGCTCACTAGGTGGTAGATATATTGAACATATAGTTAATGTATTGTGCAGGGTAACCCTGACTGCAGAAGCTTGTAAGTTAGTATTTAAAGTTATTTTACTCTGGGGTATACAGGATTTAACAAAAATAGAAACTCCGCCATGTGCTCGGTCCATTGCATCTATTGAACCAACTTTAATATAAGGTACATATCCCTTAAATGTAGTTGAGTTATCTTTAAAATTAGTTTCCTGTAAACAAATAACAGATGCATTATATTTTTGGGCTAATAACTCCAGTTCTGGCCTGTTTGCCTCAAATCCTCTACAATTCCATTGTATGATATTGCCGATAGCCATATTAAGAATAATGAGAAAAAATATATGATCTAACATAATCACTTGTTAATTTTACGATTATGTTTCGAGTGCACAGGTGTAAAATACATATCCGGAGGATCACCTGTGTCCATCCTTTCTTAGGATTTAGTTCTATTTATTTTACTTTTAACTTGTTCTTTGATTTCTTTTTTGTCTGATTTATGTATTGGTCTATTACTATTGATACCTTTATTATTGGATGATGTAGAGGGAGTTTGTGAAGAGGGTTTAGTAGATGTTGTTATTGGTTGAGTTACTACTGGGATAGTGGGTGTCTGAGTCTGAGTGGACGTTGCTGAAGATTTAGAAGATTTTGCAAAAAAGGAATAATTTTTGTCATTGATTGGCCATGTAATTTCGGTCTGAATTGCTATTGATTTTGTTTCTTTAGGTTTTACAGAGCTGGCATAAGATGTCTTTGTTGTGTTCAAACATTCTACTCGCTTCCGTGCCTCTGGAAAAGGTATATTTTCAGTGTGTCGTATTCGCTGAATTTCCTTCTCTTTTAAAAAGGAAGGACAATTCCGCGAATACGATGGATGATTGCCTTGGCAGTTGACACATTTTATCATATTTGAAGAACAATCATCTCCACTGTGCTGAGCGGTACATTTTGGACATGTTACATCACCTTTACATCGATCAGATCCATGTCCATACCTCTGACACTTGAAGCAGCGCAGAGGATTGGGAATAAATACATCAACTCTAACGTTCAAATATCCAACTTTAATAGATGTTGGGAGCTGCGCTGCTTCAAATGTCAGAATAAACGTATTTATAGGAATTTTGACACCATCCTTTTTTATAAATATCCGCTTACATTGCACAACATCCTGGTCTTTGAGCTCATCCACTATCTCCTCCTCAGAAACTCCCACTAAATCTGGGCATCTGATTACTCCTTTTTTATTGTTAAGAGTTTTGTGAGCCGTTATAATAACAGGAACTGTGGCCAACATTCGGCATCTTAGTAGATTGTCCGCATGGCTTTTCCGCTCAACCTCAATCAATAACTTACTTCCCATCTTTTTAACTGTTTTCGGCACCCCGGCAATGCCTTGAATCCCCTTTGCAATTGCAAAGGGGGACATTTTTGCCAGGGTATGTTCAGCATCGGAACTTTCCGCAATTAAAAATCTCGGCCATTTTTCTGTTTTATTTGAGTCATCATCACTATCTATGTCATTCCTAGGTCGTTTTGGTTTGTTTTGCGCCATGTGTGTTATTTTAAATTTCATCAGTTAGGTCCCCTACCCACCACGGAGCCCAACAAGGGGACGCCTTTCTGGGCCGGTAACTCCAAGCCCTGACGCCATGAGGATACCCAACCTGACATACTCTTAGAATAAAAACTCCACCCTTTTGGATTTTATTTATATACCTTGACCCAATTAGCAGTAATCTCATTTCAAGAAATATTTATCAAAAATTTATCAATTGTTCCTAAATTTCAAACATTAAAATTGTCATAAATAAAAATCAAATAGCCAGAATATATTAAAGGAAATATACCACAAGCCGGTTAAATCAGATCCAGGCCTAATCTGATCTGCCTGTCTGGTGAACATTTGGATCCAAGACAGGCGTGTTGCAACTGGACCGGTATTACTGCCAAACCAGCCCAGTGCTCAGCCCGTCAGGATTCCATATCCTCCCCGACACAGGTCGCATCCCACGGCAAACAGGACGCCCCTTTAGTCGCCTTTTACGACATGCTGGGGGTCAGTGGGGCTATTCTTTAATCCCCGCACCCACAGGGGAGCCATTTGCCTAGAAGATCCACGACACTCAGTATTGTGACAGCCACACTTATGTAGACTTGGTTGTTTTATGCATCCTCAGGACTTTATCAGTATCATGCATTTGGGTATTTCATATGCCTCGCTCTTTGCCATGCCAACCTAGCCAGACTGGAGTATACAGCACCGAATAAAGGAGATCTTTGTGCATTGTATATTCTGTGTCTGCAGTCCTTATTACCTCCCAACTCATATAGGTAGATAGGGTAGCTAGGTTAAGAGCCCTGTTTACAGCCAGCGAGGATTATGTCGCATCCCACGGCAAACAGGACGCCCCTTTAGTCGCCTTTTACGACATGCTGGGGGGCAGTGGGGCTATTCTTTAATCCCCGCACCCACAGGGGAGGTGTGATATGAAAGATACCAATACTGTGCTCTGTACCCTTGAGGACAGAAGCCCCTTCACACCAGACTAAGACATCTGCAATATCAAGACTGGTGTGACAGCTGTTGATGAGGCTTGAGTACAAGATATTGATGAGGCTTGAGTACAAGTAAAAATCTTGGCATCCATGCCTGGCAAATCGATTGCCACATTCACCTTTAAGAAAAGTGACCAGTACAACAATGGGTGCAAAGCCTGTAGTAAAAATCTCCTGGTTTCTGCAAAATCATCTGATGATATGCCAACTGAAGATACTTCCATTTCGAGCTTTTCACCTTTCCAACAGCACAACTTAACAGTCCAAATATGCTGAGAGCTGCAAAAAGACATCACAATGATTATTTCAGAATATATATTGCAGTGTACATTTTGTTCAGCTGTTTGTTAGTAAAACCTGCATTTAACATTACATCTAAGAAGAAATATATTTCACAAATTTCATCTAAAACACTGCGTATTTGTAAGACATGTACGTGATGTTGATTACAGATGATGTAATTAATTTAGAATTTAGGGAAGAAATTTAAAAGGATAGAACATCACATTATGAAATCGCAAGAAGGTATTTAAAAGGAATGGCAAAAAACTGCAGAAAACTGCAGTAAATTCCAGGAATCAAAGCCAAGATAAAGCATTATGCGGTTAGACAATACATTTCTTGATTTCCAAAGAGAAAAGATGTAGCATTCATGTAAAATATGTGTGTGAATTATTTCAATGATCAACCGAATCGTATAAAAGAAACTTTACAATATAAATAAATTGAAGTTCAGATGTATCTTTTGATATTCTGGAACCCACCAGTCCACAATGTTTCAACCTTTCCATATGTTACGGAACCCAGTATCTAATAAATGAATGGGTGCTGTATATACCATGTTATTGTTTATCGCTATGATCTGGACATTATCTTTGTGAGTTGGAAACTAATATTTTTAAAATAAACATCAAATGTTTACCTTTATTACATGTTTTACTCAGAGCAAACTTTACAATTATATGTTGGATCACCCTCACAATAAATACTATGTACTGTATAGAGTGATAAATAATCATCTGAACAATGTGGTTGCAAGAATGTTCTCACAATGATAGTATTAGTCCCGAATTCACCTTCTTAGTCCTGGGCAAACTAGGTCACAGCCAAGGTTTACAGCCTAATTCCCATCGACAGCATCTGGGTCTCGTTTGTGAGCTGTGGACTGAAATCAAAGAACTCACCTCTTGAGATTAATTAAATTACTGATCGGCCATAATACAGCAGTGTTCTCAATATCCACACACGCACACACACACAAAATATATTCTGAAAAATACTAATATATCAAGATTCAATGTTTACGTTTTGAACAAAAAAAATACAAAAATTTAAATAAATCCTAACTGACTATAGAATGATCATCTACAAGTGGTGTAACTAATGTACTGTATCAGTTGAACCTTAGCAGCAGACCATGTTAGGGTCTTATAAATGCAGATGATAAAATTCAATATATTATTTCCATCACAAGAGACAGCATGGCGCTGTCTTCTTTCTTTTGCACAAGGTAATCAATTATTATATATAACTCTGGGTCAATACTTTGTTTTGTCGAAGTGTGTATATTTCAATGGAGAAGATTTTGCAGGGTATATTTCTTCTTATTTTAAGATTCTTCTCTTCTTCAAACGATTCAAGTCATGTGAGCTTATGGAACGCCCTTTTATTTTTGATCAAAGCTTTAATGCAGTGCAGGGTCGTTGTCGGTGAGTCAAGGACAGGACCAGTTGCCATGGCAACTTAAAATCATTCAGACACACTGCTCACTATTATTTGAGCAACATGACAAGGCTTTCTACAATCATATAAAAACGCATAGGTTTCTTCAATCAGCCAGTTCAAAGAATGAATGGATTCTTAAAAGCGTATCAACACATTTAGGTACCATGATGGTATGTATTACAAATATTGTAAATGTGAATAAATAACAGTGTAAACATAAAATACACAATGACACTGCATTTGCGAAAAACAGAAATATTTGTGAAGCTGAAAAAATGGCAAGTCACATGTAAGCAAATAATAAATATCACACTTTAAAAGACCTTAAATCATATTGAATATGGTGTCTAAAGAAAATGTTAAGCTGGCCAATGACTACAACCCTCATTACTTCATATTTAAAAATGATTAAACAGGACAATTTCCTTCTAAAATTGACAAAACAAAAGAGGCACCAACTGTGTCAAATAATTCTTTCATAATTATTCATCTTTATATTATCAAATTCAACAAAGTTAAACATGTGTTTGACTGTCCAAGGGGTTTCGCGGGAAACACATTCAGGTTCTTCACCCTTAAACAAATGTGTAATGTGACTGTGTCCATTCCAAATATACGTTTCTTTGGGGTTATACATCACTTTCAACATTACTTCAGTCATTTTGTGATGAGACCTACTTGTAGAAGATAAAGTGACGCCTCACTGAATTGTGACAACAGGTTAATCATTTAGGCACGTGCCTCAGCTTATATGGGAAATTGTATCATGAGTTCAACCTCGGCACGGACAGGGTTCGAACCCACGACCTTTGGAACACCACAGATGAACTAATGCTAATAAGCTGGCGCTCTAACCAACTGCGCCACGGCCCGTGGCCTCCACATATGTTGTAGATCCTCTTCATTGTGCAATGAATGTTTACCTAATGTGGTGCTAATCCGATGATGGTTAAGATTGTACTGAGTTGACTGTATGCTGAATCTCCTGATAGCTTTCCTACGCTCTTTGACAGCTTTATTACATGCCTCATTAAACCATGGCTTTTCTATCTTTGGGCTTTAACTTGGGAATATCCGTCACTATCAATTTTGGGCATAGTTTGGTATAGTTTTGTTATAAAATTCATCAACTGCACCCCAATCACCATGGAGCCCAACCAAGCTGACCTGGAATCTGGTGCCCCGAATTCCAACATCAAGGATACCCACATGATAAATTCACAGAATATATTCCATAAACGAATTCGATGATGAAATAAAAGAGGAAGTACTGGGTCTATCTAATCCTCTAGTCTAAGTGAACTAAGGGCCATGTTGAGAGTCATGTTGCAGTGGACAGATGTCTCAAGTCATTCCACCATTCAACCGGATCCTGTCTTCTTGCTTTGCAATTGTATGTTATATCTCGATATTGAATGAAAAAAGCCATTCTTTTGGAGGTATCAATATTTTCATATATAAAGGATGTTATCTTTACATGACAGAAACAGCCACACATAATTCATTATTATGGTATCCCCATAATTAGATGAAGGTGTAAAATGTGGATTATCTCTCTGAAAAAAGTAACATATCATGAACATTGCAATTTTCGTCTACACTCATATGAAATGTTGTGGCGCTATATCTTATGATGATTCTTAAATTAATTCCACATTTTTACTAATATTAATTTTCTAGGGTTACCCGTGCCATAAATTCTCTTGTCACATTTTCCTGATATATTTTTTCTGAAATGGATTAAACCAAAATTGGGTGTGGACAAGATAGAAAATGACGTTTAGACATTATTTTCTGAGTAACTACTGAGTAGTTGTCTGAATAACTACTTTTTAGGAATTTGAATAATCTCCCTGTTCCCTTAAAGTTATTTCTAATTTGCAAAGACATGTAAAAACATATGAAGTAATATTTGTATCATTTTTATGCAACTGTAAACATATCAAATGATTTCACCCATTATAGATAAAGTGAATATATGTTTAAAACACCATATTCGTATATAATTAACAATTTAGAATAGGAAAAATTCTGGAAGTATTTAAAGGAACAATACAAAGGCAAACATCCATTTAATAAATCATTTCAATTTATTAAGAATGCAAGTATTAAACTTTTAGAAGAAGCAGTAAGTATCCTTATGTATTATTGTTTCCATTTTAGGTATTGCTATTATCATTAATGTATTACGTACAATAATAATGTTTTATAATGTATACGTAAAACCGATAACGTATTACTAATGTATTACCTTGGGGTAATTATGTATGGAAGCGTGACGGCTGTTATATGAGTTATGGTGTCATGGCAATGCACTGTTTTACACAATGGATTCAAAATCCTTTGATCCTGTCTTAGTTGCTGACTTCAGAACAGTGGAAAATTTATATTTTCAAAAATTAAATTCGCCAAATTTTTATTGACTTTTTATAACATACTTTGGTTTCTTTTTTTAAAGAAAAATTCAGAATAGCTACACTTTGAGGCTTACAATACCATCCACTCAAAGTTGCTTCAATTAAATCTGTTCATTTCAGTTATGATTGCTTCAATAATAAATATCCTGAAAAAAGAAAAATGCATATTCCTAACCATTTTATTTTCTATAAATATTTGTAAAGAGTATTTTACTGTCCATATTACTATTTACAAACTTCTAAAACCAAATATTGTTCACGATATAACATTTATAAATTCCTGTTGCAGTTTATTATTATTATTTTTCTATCAGTTTTAAATGTTGACATAACATTTCATAAGACAAGTTATCTATGATGGCGCTTATATTGGCAGGGATATAAATTACATTTTCAAATAGACTATTGTTGTCACTGAATAACATGGTATATTTTTCTAAGCTGCCAATATTTGCGCCAATAACTAAAAATAAACCGGAAAGAAAAAATAACAATAAAACGTTTGGTTTCCTTGGTATGTACAAATCTTATCATAAAATCGTCTAAACTTGGAGCAGAGAAATAAAATTTATGTCCCCGTAATCTATACGAAAAATCAAACATTTCATTCATGATATGTTTAACTCGATATCGTGGTTTTAATGACTTAAAATAGTTATGAATAAAAAATGGGTCAAAACTTTCATATCCTACACCTATATGGCGTGATCATAACAACTATGATGTCCCTTTTGATCTTGCGACGTTGCACTTCCATTAATTTACATGTGGTGTAACTAACCTCCAAGCAATTACTTATATCATTATCATTACTAATAAACTAAATTCGTTTGCACTCTAGGCCAGTGGCGCTAAACAATAGTACCTCAACTGTATTTTGTTATGACAGAAGATTATCAATTAAGTTCAAATAGTCAAAAAAATTAAGATATTTTATTACCTAAGAAATGACCCTCTTAATCTACACAGAATCGTCAAGTGTTGGTAGTGATATTGAGAAGAGATCCCTCAGCTTGAAATAGACTCGCAACATAGAGAATCTAAAACAACATTCCATTTTTCATGTGGTGAAGTGCATGACTGATGCTGAGGAGTTCTACAGCAATACATACCCTTCAGATCAACCAATGATCAGATTGAATTAACTCTTGAGATTGTATACATGGCAAGATGATTAAAGGCCCTACTGTATATTTTCTGGCTTTTAATCACATTTTGGTTCTTTTCTACAAGTCCAAATTAAGTTTTATCTAGTAATTATTCTCTGATAAAAACACACATAATGTTCCTCTCGTATTATAAAATTGAACAAGTTGAAGATCATATGATCCCCACTCGGTATAGCTAAGGCGATCGTGGAGATAAGAAAGTTAGTCAGGGAGCACACTAAGGAACAACAAGAAGGGAGGAAAGATATCTGCTACTACTATGCAAATGGCAAATGCGAAAAGGACAGCAGGTGTAATTTTTCACATGACAGCCCAAAGAAGCCAGATAATCAAAAAAGCAGGGATAGTGGAAGCAGACAAAAAACCATGAGAAGTCCAAGGAAGGACAGTAGGGCTAATTTTTTATAAGAGGCCAAGAACTTTTCGACATTTCAAATGTGGATGGAGAACTATCATATATATATATGTAAGAGATGTAAGAATAACACCTTGACTATTGAAAAAATTGTTAACAATCTTGAAAAATTGGAGAAGTGTATGGAGATAAATAAAATCTGCAATATTATAAAACAATTTGAGAAACTAAACAGTAGAAAAGGCAAGGATCCACAAGAATAAGCTAGACGACGATCACAGTCCCTAGCCAAGACCAACAACGGTTTTGATCTGATTCGATCTCTTCAGTTGGATGGGGACTGACTGCGTTATCCTAATTCTTGTTTATATTGGATCTAGTGGAGGTGACAGCACCTCTGGAGGTGCTGCTCCTTCACTTGTAGCACCTCCAGCCTGAAGGTGTTCTTGGTTTCTGTGAGCTCCTGGGTGGAGGTGCTATTGAAAAACCTTTGTTTTTTGGGCTTTGCACGGGTTACAAGTGAGTTGTAAAGTATTCTACTTATGTTGTAGAATATTCTGCATTTTTGGGGAGGTTTTTTCGACTTTTTGTCGATTCGAAAGTGTTCGATCTCTAATCTCAAATTCTTTTTAAATTTGCGGACCCTCTCCCTGATGGCCTCCAGACTGTTTATTTGTTTTTTTTTACGCAACATACTGCCCCGGCGCGGGGTTGGAATGTCCAGTTATTAAATGAATTTCTTGATCTCGTTTCTTTCTATTGTTATGTATACAAGAATTTCTCAATAGTTTTTTAGGATAAAATACTTTATTTTTTGTTGGATTCTTGGCCAGTTTTTTGGCCGTTTTTTTGGGGCGATTGTATTCCACTGTCGATTGACAACCAGGTTTGATTGTAATTGAACATGGACAAGAAACGTTGTTGTTTAGAAATAGGTTTTATTTTCATTTGTTGTTTCTTCTTGTTGGTTGTTTCTTGTTAGAATCCCAGTTCTTTTGCGTGTAAATTTTTTGTTTATGAGGTGCAGTGGGCTCTTAGACCACTGGGATGTCCCTTAATTGCATCAGGACTTCTTCCAGTTCCTCGGGGGGGGGGGGGGGGGGGGTTTGTGTATCCCAGTTGATACTCTCCCAGAAGTCGTCATAATTTGGCGACCCTGGGAGGCATTTGGGAGGTTGATCTAGGCTAGTGGTCCTTGGAGAGGGAGAGACAGGGGTTGTCTCTCCCTCCAAGATCTGCCCTTTTCCACATGGCTCTTGGTTTTCTAAAAAGGTTAGAAGAGGTATCTTGTGGTTAAATTTTATGGTCTAAGAAGAAGATTTTTCTCCTACAAGGCTCTACCACTGGAGTTGGTACGTGTGTGTGGGGTTAACTTACTTGCTGGGTTTTGCTAAGGCGATGCATCAACCTGCACTCGTTGACTTCACGCGGCACACAATATCTATGCATGATGTTCTGCCAGAGACCGTGATTGTCCATGATTGTCTATATATATTCTTAAGAGTCTCTGGGTAGGTAATCTATATCCTACACTAGGATCATGCAATGCACAATCACTATCATCAAAAACTCTATCAATAAAAGAATATTTTAGGGAAAAGTGGTCTTGTCATCACAGAATCCTGGTTACAAGAATACGGAAACACCATGGTCACTGACAAACTCAAGGAAGGTAACCTTGAACTGATATCAAGCCCTCGCATGGGACTCATGGGGGTGGCATTGCTCTGCTCTACAAAAAAGAGCTGAATTTCACAGAAAATAGGGGCTCAAAACCTACGGTAAAAACAATGGAACAGATGAAAGTATCATTACACTGTAGAAATAAGAAAGTTACATTTGTTGTTATGGCGAAGATAACGACGCAACACCTCTGCGTCAATTGCGGCACATCTTACACCACAAAAAATCTCTGCTACCCCATAGAAGAACAAGTCTTGCAGCTCTACCCAATAGCTACCAGTGTCAGTTAGCCTGACGTTCTATACGAGAATTGATAACTTAAGGAGACACTTAAGAAACCAAATGTGTTCCATCATTAAGGAAACAAAAATAACGATATTAAATGAAAACGGTCCCGAACTGGGCACCATCTCGAACATGCCAGTTCCCAACTACTCCAAAATGGAGGTTCAAAGGGAACCACAATGAAGGAGTAATTAACCTATACCCCCTATTTCCACATACCTAATATAGAATCACAGTTCTGCTTCTGTTTGCAGACACCACCGAGGAAGACCAGGGAGTACAAGGGGAGATCACAGAAGAAGAGATAACCCATTGGCAAATCTCCTCTTCTGATGGACCAACTCCTCCAGATCAACCAAATCCCACTATTCCATTGGACTCATCCCAAATTGATGACCTCCTGGAACAGTCCTGGGATACAGAAAACCCCGGAGCTGTACGAAGCATAAAATAAACAAAATAGTCCGGTGGCTTCAAGGGAGAGGGTCCGCAAATTTAAAAACATTAAATAGCAAATCAAAAATGATTCAAATTGACATAAAAAAGTCATTTATACCTAAAAATCAACACGTAAATTGCAAAAAAATGCAAACAATTACCCAAAAGCCGGGAGTACACAGAATTGCAAAGAAGTCATGTGAGCTGGATCCAATTCCAACCTGGCTCTCACTTGACCTCTTAGATGACCTCCTACCAATAATTACTTCCATCATAAATAAATCATTGATGGAATCAGCAGTATCAGAAAATATGAAAATTGCCATCATAACACCCCTGCTGAAGAAACTTGGTCTAGAACTGGTTGAGAAAAATTATAGGCCTGTTTCCAACCTAACATTTATCTCTAAACTAACTGAGAGGGCGGTTGCAGACCAACTAGTCCCCCATCTCGTAAGGAATGGCCTTACTGACAAGTTTCAATCAGCCTACAAAGAATATCATAGCACTGAAACCGCTTTGTTAAAAGTGCAAAATGATATCTTGGGTGCTCTAGACAATAGAAAGTCAGTTATCTTGCTGTTGCTTGACCTTTCCGCTGCCTTTGACACTATTGACCATCAAATCCTTTTGGATAGACTGAGGGATAGATGCAACGTCAAAGGTCATGCACTCTCCTGGATTCGGTCATACCTAATGAACAGGAAGCAATGTGTGAAGGTGGGGATCCATAGATCCTGTCTCAAGTCCTTAAAATATGGGGTACCCCAAGGCTCAGTCCTGGGTCCTATACTGTTCACCATTTACATGACACCCCTATCTGATATCGTTGCCAAATATGGTCTGAGCTATCATATTTATGCAGATGATACTCATATCTACATCCCTGTAGACCACACATCTCCCCATCATGTGGATATGAGCAGACACAAACTGGAGGAGTGTGTCAGTGAGGTCAGAAACTTCCTTATATCAAACAAGATGAAGATAAATGAAGAAAAACTGAGATTCTCATATGAAGAAAAACTGAGATTCTCATATGTACTGACAGGTACAGTACTACCACCCATGGCAGTATCCCAACCACAATCAGAGTAGGTGGCTCTGATATTGATCCTAGTCAGTCAGTGGTGGACCTTGGCATCACATTTTACTCCAACATGGACATGAAGGCCCAGATCAAGAAAATGTGTCAGAAGGGCTATTATCACATTAGGAACTTGGCGGCCATCAGACATTGTCTAGACGAGAAGACCGTGGTAACACTTACCCATGCTTTTGTTACATCTACCCTGGACTACGGTAATGGTCTTCTGGCTGGTCTTCCTAAAACTGATATCAGGAGACTGCAATACCTCCAAAAATCTGCAGCGCGGGTAATAGGAAAAATCAGGAAATTCTATCACATTTCAGGAAAATTACAGGAACTGCACTGGCTTCCTGTTCACGCGAGAATTGATTTTAAAAATTCTTCTATTAACCTGGAAAGCCCTTAATGGTAAGGCTCCGCCTTACTTACGTGATCTACTACTGATCAAAGAAGGTGAACGCTGTCTAAGATCCAATGATGGCACCCACCTACAAGTACCTAATACCAGGCTAAGGACAGTAGGGCCTTCTCATCTGTAGGTCCACGACTATGGAATTCCTTGCCTACTAATATTAGGACAAGTACTTCAGTCTCCTCGTTTAAGAATAGGCTGAAAACTCATCTCTTCAGGATGCATGTCCTGAGCTCAGCGCTATGAACAGACTTGTCTGGTATCAGCGCTATACAAATTTTATTATTATTATTATTATATTATTATTATTATATGCACCATGAAAACAAGGCGTAGGATAACGCAGTCAGTCCCCATCCAACTGATGAGATCAACACAGATCGAAACCATTATTGGTATTGGCTTAGGGACTGCGAACGTTGCACAAGACTAAAGAGACACCCATGCCTCAGTCGGATTCTGAGATAAATCAAGCAAATAAATTCAATGAATTTTTCCTGGGAAAAATTGATAAAATTAGATCTGACATGGAGGTAAATGCTAGTCACGAAAATTTAACACCAGAGGACACCACTGCATGGCACAACAAACCTGAGGCACTGAATAGGTTCACACCGCAAAGCACTGATGATGTATGCAAATTGATTAAAAAATCAGCGAAAAAAATCATGTGAATTGGACCCAATCCCAGCATGGTTACTGTATGACATTATGGAGGATATACTACCAATCATTACTGCTATCATAAATAAATCCCTAGATGACTTAGTGGTATTTGAGAATATGAAAATGGCGATCATAACACCTTTATTAAAAAAACTAGGACTAGACCTGATCGAGAGTAACTACAGACCAGTATCCAACCTATCATATATCTCAAAACTTACAGAACGGGTAGTAGCTAACGGGTAGTACCTTACCTGGTTAGAAATAATCTTACTGACAAGTTCCAGTCTCCATATAAAGAATATCATAGCACTGAGACGGCACTGCTGAGGGTACATAATGACATCCTGAGGGAATTAGATAACAGAAAACTGGTTATACTCTTACTATTGGACCTCTCTGCGGCTTTCGACACAATCGACCACCAAATACTAACCAGGCTGGAAAGGAGATGCAATGTAAGGGCTGGTGCTTTGGCATGGATAAATTCCAATCTGCAAAGTAGGAAACGATGTGTCAAAGTAGGAAGTCACAGATCCAAGCCCAAAGAGATAAAATATGGGGTCCCGCAAGGATCGGTCCTGGGACCCATTTTGTTCACGATATATATGTCTCCACTGGTAGACATTTTAACAAAATATGGACTGCAATACCATATATATGCCGACAACACACAGATTTATATCCCTTTGGATAATACTTCAGAACAGCTCTTAGACATAAGCAAGGGACAATTGTAAAAATGTGTGCAGGAAGTCAGGGCCTTTTTGATATCAAATAAAATGAAGATAAACGATGGAAAAACGGAAATGTTGGTCTGCACTGATAGATGTGGACAAGTGAAAATGGTTGAGAGTGTCAGAGTAGGTGACACAAATATAAAACCTACATTTTGCCTCTATAAGACATTGTCTGGACGAAAAAACAGCCAAAACACTTACCCATGCATTTGTGACCTCATCACTTGACTACGGTAACGGGCTTCTTGCGGGCCTTCCTAAATCATCAATTAGGAAGCTGCAGTATCTTCAGAATTCTGCAACCCGAGTTGTTGGGAGAATACGGAAATTTGATCATGTCTCAGAAAAATTAAAAGAATTACATTGGCTACCGGTACATGCTAGAATTGAGTTTAAAATTCTACTGACTACATGGAAGATACTAAATGGTAAGGGGCCACATTACTTGTTGGATTTACTATTATTAAAATGAAACTACCACTCAATCAAACATTGTAAGCTTGGGGATATAGTTGGTCACATGTTTAAAGAGTCATTAAGCTCCAGTTGAAACCTGATAACTGGAGACAAATGTGATATATACAAATTGATTTAAACAAATTGATTTATTGCAACAATTACAGAAATGATACATGTTACTGTCTACGGCTTGAAAAAAGATATAGCATGTAGCGATAAGGATAAGTTGTCTTTCTATGTTGTTTCAATGTGCTGAGCATGTAGAAGGATAATGTTGTGGTCCGACCTGATAACAACATTGTCCTGTAACAACATGCTTACAACGTTGTGAGCACATAGAAGAAAGCTTGTATTAGTTAAATTGGCCAATGGGTGGCTTTGTTTGTTTGTTTGTTTGGGGTTTTACATCACTTTCAACATTATTCCAGTCATTTCGTGATGAGGGAAGGCATAGATGCAAGTCAACACTCCCTTAAATATGCAACAGTTTTAGACGCAGTAAAGCTTGCACAAAAATACAAGGAGGCCTGGATGGGGAAAACGAACCTTGCTTCGGCATTCCAGAGCATCAAGGTCATCCCAGAGGATAGGCAGCTGATAGGCTTCTCATGGCCTGACTCAAAAGGCAGTAGGCTATATTACCAAATGGCAAGAATATGATGGGTGTTCACCTTCACAAGTATTGCATTTGAAAAGGTGAGATTCACAATTTTCACTATTGTGCTGGCCAGTGCATTTTGGACGTGTCAAGTTTCCTTTACAATTATCTGAGCCATGACCATATTTCTGACATTTGAAACTATGCAGTGGGCTTGGAATATGTATATATTAACTCTTATGTTAAAATATCCAAACTTGATTGATTGTGGTAGCTGTGCTGTGATATTATAGCTATTGATGGGAGTTCTGACGCCATCTTTATTGATACTAATGCGACGGTAAGCGACAACATTCTGATCAGGTAACTCCTCAATTCTATGGTATACCAGAGTTTCCTTTCTGGTGTGTAGGGTCTTATAAGGAGTTATTTTTTCAGGTATAATGGCCAATAAAGAACATGGGGCAGAGCCATCAACACACCGATAAAACTTGGTTACATAAGAAAATAAAATGTACCCCAGATTGACCGGTTTCAGCAGTCAAGCTCCACACATCTGTCAAGCTAAACTTGTAGAAACTGCCATTAATTGTTTTGATAAATTTGTTTATGTTACCATACACCCTCTCTTAAAATCATGTAGAATTAATCATTGATAATGTATCTCAAATATAATGAATCTAAACTTTAATAAACTTTAATAAACTGACAGGCCATGGGCCGTTGCGCAGTTGGTTAGGGCGCCAGCTTATTAGCACCAGTTCGTCTGTGGTGATCCAAAGGTCGTGGGTTCAAACCCTGGCCATGCCGAGATTGAAATAATGTAGAAAGTGATGTAAAACCTCATACAAACAAACAAACTTACGAACTGAAAAAATACCAGGGAATAAAAAATTCAGACAATCATTCTAACCCCAGGTCCACAGTGATATGATACTCCTTATATGCTGATTGGTATTCGTCAGTAAGACCATTTCACTCCGGGTGTGGAGCCAGTTGGTTGGCTACTGTCCTCTCGGTAAGCCTGGGAATGCAGGTTAGGTTCGAGACAGGTACTGCAGATTTATTTTAGTGCATTCTCCCATCAATTCGTCAACAGTGTGACGAGCATGTACTGCCTAATCACGTCAATAATTGACGTACTGGGAGGCAACATTCGTCGCATGTGGACGAGTACACCAGAACAAATTAAACCGTCATCAATTAGCCTATATCAGGGAGTTCAGAACTGTTGTATACTACTATACATCTATACATGTAATATCAGCGCTGACAGCTTTTATACAGTAGCCTACTGCTAGGTGATTGTCGGGAAAATTAGAACCATAGGTCAAGTCTTATTAATTAAAGGACTAAAGAAAAAAAGTTCATTAAAAAACGTGACCAGACATTACATGATATATAGCCTACTACGATGGGGGCCTACGTCAGCACGTCTCATATGGACGTGCCTGCCCATTTGACCCTCGTCACTTTAGTGCCTCGTCACTATAGGACGTATGCATGGAGAATATGTTGTTTATTTATAATCGCAGTGAGAAATGGAAGTAAATCATCAATAAAATCATGCAAGAGGTAGAAATATGATCAAGCTCACATGACTTCTTTGCTGCCTTTTTATCAGTTTATCTTGAGGGGTCAGAGGTGTGAACTACTCAAGGGGCTGAGTTACATTGTTTGTGGTACCATCTGGTGGCGAGGTTAAGCAGATTAAGGCTCACTGTTCATATCATCTCTGATTTTATAACTTTTACCCAGAATTAATGTCATTAAAATTCTGTGTCTGGGAAACAGCAGAGGCATGGGTGCGTCCCTCGCATCATGCATGACCGAGTCCATGACACTAAAAGCTTTTATTCATGACACTAAAAGGTATTATTCAGTTCCCTATCAAAATGTAGCTTTGATTTATGTATCCTTCTCTCAAGCCTTCTCTTAAGAGACCCCTCTTTCTTAATCTGGCCTGTCATCTAGGGGGCAGGTTTGCGAACAGGTGCACTTGCTTCCCAGTAGTGATGATAGTTTTCTGTCATAATGGTTAACCATATCAGGGAGGGACGCCTAATCCCAGGATGTGAAGTCATGCATAATGGATTTTATGTCCGTTCTGAGGGCATCCTTGTCCAAACTTATAAAACCCCTATACCTAATAGATTTTCTATTCCCAATAAGTTTAGGTGGTCTGATATTCATGATGATTGTGATCATTTTATGGTCAGATATGTATTCATCCACCAGGTGGTTCTCTAGTATTCTATTATCTCTAAAGGTAATTAATAGATCACGGGCATTGATTCATGTGAAAAGTGAATATGTTTATATTTTGTGCAAAAATTTCAACTATGAAGACAATTTGAATAGTCTGTCTGTTACATTAAATGTGTTTCTAATTCACAAAAAACATAAAAACATGAATTAATAATTGTATCAATTTTAGGCAATCTTAAATACATTACAACATGAATTTACCTATTTAAAGTCAGATTTGTGTATAATTAACAATTTAGGATATAACATAATTAACAACAATCGGTGAGATAGGATCCTGAAATATTAGATGGAAAATACAAAGGCACACACCCATTTCATTAATCATTTCATTTAATCAAGAATGCAATTATTACACATTTAGAAGAAGCGTTATCCTGATGTACTATTTATCTATTTTAGGTATTATTACTGATATCAATATCATAACAAGTAAACTATCAATCCATAAACATGCACTGTAATGCAGGGTAGCTGTGTGCGATATGAACTATTAGATCATGGCAATATGTCTTAAAGTTATTTTGAAGCTAATTAGACAGATTAAACTACCAAGTTAACAAAGCATTTTGAAGAATCTTGATTGGCTGTCACCTTAAGTAAGACATAAGGTGATATATCAGGTTATAATCCATGTTTAGGCCTCTCCACCCTTCTAAGCATATTCGAAACATGAATTTGAGTCGTCTTCAAAGAGAATTCAACTGAAAATAAAAGATTTGAATAGAAGTATTATTTTTGTACACTACTATAATTAATATTTGCGCTTCAAGCCATTGGCACTAAATAATAGTACCTCTTTCTATCTTCTGTCATGACAGAAGTGTTTTAAAATCTGTTTAGATAGTTGGAAGGCATAAAATATTTCATTACCTCAGATATAATCGTCTAATCGACACATTCATCAAGGCTTGGTAGTGATATTGAGAACAGATGGTCCCTCAACTTGTAATAGACTCTTAATCGCAACATGGAGAATCTAAAAGAACATTTCATATTTTTATGTGGTGCAATGCACGACTAATGCTGAAGTAATGTACAAAAATACATACTGTTAAAATCAGTCTATGATAAGATACAATTAACTCGTGGAACTATAAACAACATTATAAGATACAGGGGCGGGAGAGCTCTGAATGGTGCTGGACTATAGATCTGAACTAATCCATGCTATTCAATGTAATTGCATATGTTTACGACAGAGCCATATCATAATCACATCAATTTAGAATAATAATATCTTATATGGTCACTAAATTGCAACATAGCCAGATAGAATCTGAGTAGTGCCGAATGGTGAATGATAGCTAGATGTTCTTTTTTTTATCAAAATATATGAAATCACTTTTAATATCACATAATTATCACATCAATTATCCATTTTTATAGAAACACAACACAGTTATCAGTTACATAAATAACGTTCTGATCACCTGATACGTAAGTTTAATGAGAGTTTTGTGCAACTGTAACACAGAGAGGCGCCCCTGATTAAGACTATTACAAGGAGTAAAGTTACAGATTTACTATAAAACTGACACCATCATAATCAAAAGACTGTTACAAACTCAACTGTAATGAAAAAATGTTCAATTTTGTGATAATGCGATTTTGATGCCTTTGTCGAAGTGACTACCTGGTTTGATTCAAATCAGATCAAAACAATGCTATGACGTCATACCACTCAGCCAGACTACGATTACAGTTTGGCTCTGTTCATATTTCCACAAATAATTGATCTTGCATCATGACTAGGCTTTACAAATATACCCTATTTTACCAAACAGTTATAAAAGACAAACCCTAAAAAAACATATGCATAATGTTCCTCCTGTATTTTAAATGAAACAAGTACTTACTCAAACAAATCGATACTTGGGGATGGATGGTCACATATCGAAAGAGTCAGTAAACTCGAGTAGAAACCAGATAACTGTAAACAAATGTGATAAATACAAATTGATATAATTTATAATATTGCTTGTGATAGCATTGCATCTATTATCAGTGTCCGAAATATGAGTATTGGTTCTATAGAAAGCATCCAAGCTAGAAAACAGATATCAAATAAACTTAACAATGCATAAAACACAACAATTTAAAATACATTAATCACAGAAATGATAACTGTATGAAATGGTGTATGGGTCATGTGGAACTATCTCACACTGTGGACTATTAACATAAATTATCATTACCAGAGGAGCTTGTATAATGCCAACCTGGAAATACCTAACCGTGAAGATGTGGTGAGTGCATAAAAGCAATGACTTTTGAATATTGCAAGTAATTCAAGAGGATTTTGACAATACTAAGTGACTACAGAGACATGATATAAATAGTATATCTATTGTTGTCTCGTACTTCCATGCTGTGCAGTAAACTGTATTACATAACAACTCAATATGCCACTCCATTGCTGAAGTAAACAAAACGAATACTGCTTCCTTAAAAATGGCACTTAAAGACCTTGTTGATAGACTGAATGAAAATGAAGATGAAGATGATCAGCCTCTAACAGGTGCTGAATTTTATCAAATGTGGAGTGAGATACTTAACTGGTGCATAACCCTTAAAGAAACATTGTCTCAGCAGCAGAGGTTCCTAGAATCATCTGATGCTGAGAGATGTGCATGTAACATGATAGTGATCGGGGTGCCTGAGGAGGATACCCCTATCACACGTGATGATGAATCTGCTGCTAGTGATGCGAAGATTTCATGGATTCTCAAGAAAACAGACCATGATGGTATTGACTTTAATTAAATTAAATAAAGCATCGTGGAGTGAGGAGACCGGGTCAAAATGCTTTTCCTGGTCAGCGAATGAAATGAAGGCCCATTACTTGAAGTTCACAGTTTCTAGGCCCACTATTAGGAAAGATCTGTTGAATGATGCTAAGAAGCTGAAGGATGCACAGTAGGTTAGATAGTCAGCTTATTAACATCAGTTCTTCTTATCCAAAGGTCGTGGATTCGATCCCTGGCCATGCCCAGATTAAACTCATGAGCTGAGGCCCGTGCCAAAAGGGTTAACCTGTTGTCCTTGTAAATCTGTGACCAGGTGGGTTGTCATGTCAAGGACCTGCGACATGACAATTCAGTGAGGTAGCACTTTATCTGCTCACTTTATCTGCTACAAGTAGGTCTCATCACGAAATGATTGAAATAATGTTGAAAGTGATGTAAAACGCCAAACAAACAAACAAAATGGATTGCCCCTGGATTTTGAGCTATCATTACTCCCTTTAGTCTTAGCCTTTTACAAGCCTCCTAATGATGGATGACACCATAGTATTGGCTACTCTCCGCATCATGATGATGCAAAAGCTGAGGAATTTAAAATTATGTGGGGATCATTTTGGCATGGTAATCCATCCTACAAAATCTTGTTTTATGACAATGAACACAGATCAAAGGGAGATTATCCTGGATAATGCCATCATAGACCACACAGACTCAATTTTGTACCTTGGGGAACACATCAGTATTTCCTTGGTTACAAACCAAGTGAAGGATCATATAAGGAGCCAAGCTGGTCAAGCTTACCTCATTCTTGTCAAAAAACATTGACGCACCATTATGTGTGAAACATACAGTCTGGGATAGTGCTTTTAAATGTGGAATATTTTATGGATGTGAAACATCATGTGTTATTCAAATGTGTCCACACAGAAGTTTTGAGGCAAAAATGTCCAGTTATTAATGACAGTTATACTTTAAGTGACGTGAAGAACAGACAAGGAACAGAACTGAAACATGTTATCTTGTTATCTTATAAGGTGATTCAGTTCTTCGAGGACAATCAGTAATGTCAGTCATAATCAGTCATAATTACCATACACAAATTGTAATTATTGAATAAAACAACCTTTAAAATGGTATGGCAGGTTTGCGGTTCCTGATACTTAGGTGACTGAAGTAAGCAAGAGCTTCACTGTTAAAACTGATTATAAAGTGGTATGTTTTTCTAAAATGTATCAAACAACATTTGTCAAATGTTTCAATCTGACTCGACCATATATGTGCTCCTTGCCGTTTTATTTTGGATTCATGTTATATGTTTGTATTATTCAAAGATTTTGATGATAAAGGTTTTGTAATGAACCCATTCCAGGATTCAACTTGCTCCCCAGGACTTAGAGTCACACATTAGTTGCCAAGGTTATAGTAAGCATCATAAGTATAATGAGTGTTTTTCAAAGAATGAAGTTTACTCTCTGATCTTGCATTATATAGTAAACAATTCCAGGTTTTAGGAGCTATGACAAAAAGCTCAGTCACCCATGTTGTTAATCTAGTTTACGGCACATTTAGTACCCTAGAAATACCAGATCTCTGCCACATTCCCTCATAATTTGGAGTAAGAATTTATTCTCCACTTTGGATTTGGAGCACTATTTGCAACATACATTAAGGGGCATCTTCAGCCTTAACTGCCAACCTATCAACATGAGATGTTCAAATTACACCAAAACCTTTTAAGTTATGCTTTTCTAGCATCTTATATTTGGAACAAGACAATGAGTTGCTTTGATAACAGGTATTAGCGTTTAGCACAGGCATAGATCAGGAACTTCCACCTTTAACCTAACTAATCTTAAAGCCTTTATCATCAATTTCCTTTTTATGATACTTCATATTTTTACTATAATCTGCACTTACTATTGCCAGTATTTTTAGTTTGGCATGGAGATATTTCACGTGCTTGTCAGTCACCACAGCATTTGTTTTGCTTTCCAGCATGTTGCGATATTCCAGGTATTCCCTCAGCCACATCTCCTTTTTCTCATCTGGGAAGTCTACATTAGACCTCTGCAGAAAATCATGAGTGTTCATTTCATCATTTAGGCCCATTTCCTCTGCATGAATAGACACAGCAAAATTGAGCTTAATTCTGAACATTGATCTTTATTGAATTTATTGACATTATAATGCAAGAAAATGAGGCAAATAAATATCTTGTATCTAAAGCTTTAATATTCATCTTGTTGTTATGTTCTTTCGACAAAACATTAGAAACTGCCTATGATATCAAAAGTGAGGTTAACTAACGCTTACCAACTCTGTTTGTAATATGAAAACAACCAAAGAGACTAGCTAAATCGAAGCCATCAATGTTGAAGTCTGCATACTCAAAATCTACCAAGTAAACCATATCTGTAAAATGAAGGGCTGACGTATTAGTTCTGTAATATATTCAGTCATATATTTTCATAAAAGATATGATTATTTTAAGTTGTGCAATTCAAAGCCCATATGCCATAAATGTTAGATGCCATTTATCCGCCATACTAGGCTCATGTACCATACATGTGCCATACTAAGCTGATGACAAATCTAATGATGGATTGGGCCATAAAGCATGAGCTTTTTCACACACTTTTGATTCCTGGATGAGTCAGCATTAAATTCAGCATAACATTTTTCAAATGAGCTGAGACTCTTACTAGAAGGATTTACTTATTTTTGTAAGCCTGAGATAGGGTCAAAAATCTGAAACATGACAAAATTAGAGAGGCAGCAGTAAATCTGCCACAGGTAGGTCTTGTCATGATATAACTAAATCATGTTGAAAGTGATGTAAAATTCCAAACAAGCAAACATATATTGTATTGTGTGCTATAAAGGAGCAATCAATAAAAAGATTTTTTTAAATTGTATCATGTAACAACTAGTACAATGCAACAAATAGTGAACTATTAGTATGATGTGACAAATAAACATATTGTAGCAAATAATTTAATGTAACAAATATCAAAAACTATTAATAATTATCATGAAGTGTGGTCGGTTTTGGCGATGAATTGCATTAAATACCTTGCCTTTGTGTAAATAAATATATTAAATAGATTATGCACATGGGCAGTAGACAAAATGATTCAGAAGCAATACAAATTGATAGGTTACTTAAGGAGTATCTTCTGATTTATTTCCACTCAAAGCCAACCCATCAAAAGATGCGTACATAATAAATGAATTATTTGTTATTCATCATTTGTGTATTTCTATTTCTCTCCTTGTCTCTTCACAGTCAGATGTTTAGAATTAGCACTAAATCAAAATGCCACACAATGTTAAAGTTGCATAATGTAGTGTGCCCAGTTTTCAGGGTCTTTTACAAGTTAATTATTCTGAAAATTTTGATAAAGCAAACATAAAGAACGTATTGAGTTGACCTTTCTGCTCATCATACATCAAGTTGTTCACCCAGACATCATTGTGGCAAAAACCAGTATCGAGCTTTAGTTGTTTTATGTGATCCTCCAATGTGCATATCTCAGTTGCCAAAACATCTCTGCTGGGGACCTCACTTTGATATCTACAAATATCAAACCATATGCTCCTGAGAATGCAACATCGACTATGATAATAATGACAAATAACAGAAAAGGAGTTGCACTTAAAACAATAATATGAGCTTGATATGGTCAAGATTTTATTCATTGTGGACAACATTAAGAATAACAGTCCATAACCAAGAGATTGATGTACAGTACTACATACCAATCAATTATGAAGATTGATGTGAAGCATTGTACATACCAAATAATAAGAGAATACGAGATACCATAGTAATTCAGGACAATCATAATAATACATAGAGATACCAACATAATACCAGTCAATCATGATAATATGTTGAGATAACAGAGCACAATACCAGTCTCATTATGATAATACAAAGAGATACCACAGTATAACTATCAAAATATTAGTGTGAGGCATTGCAAACAATATTAGCACCATGCAGATATCACAGAAATATTAGTCCAATAGTACAAAATATTATATACCATACTAATGGTGAATAAATGAATGGTTGGTTAGAGGCACATCAACCGCTAAGCTCATTTAGTGCCTAAAAATGTTAAAAACATAAAGGTTTGACAAGATAATAATGTATAACAAGATACGATATAAACAATCCTTACATCACAGAATTTAAACAAAATCAGTTATGTATATAATAAATATGTATAAATTGTTTAAAAGACTTTAAATACCATTAAATGATGTTTTGTGATTCTTGATAAATAGGTCAATGACCTAAGTAAACAAGAGTTCCACTCTTAAAATTGGTTAAAAAGTCCTATTTGGTTTAAAAACGATACTATCACAGAAGTTTCTACAGTACCAAACAACATTATGTAAAACTTGCACATTAAAATATTGAGTCAAAGCCCTTTGGCAACAAATACACTGAGGCTGATCTTCACCTTTGAGAAGATAGCAGTGTATCAAATGACTATGGCCAATTCTTAAATGATTTAAAACAGACTCTTCTCTTTGGTTAATTCCAACAGCTTTGTTCCAGTGCAACTGCCATTTAGAACGCAAAACTGTTACAAAGCTAATTTCCTGTTAAAAATAAGTCCAAGAAACTTTTTCAACAACAGGTATCTGAGATTGGCCTAGATAAAGATCAGGATCTGCGTGAACCTTCCTTGCATACACACAGTTTTCTTTAAAGAAAACTTATATCCATTATTATCAGCCCATTCTGGTATTCTATTAAGATTTTGTTGGAGCCCTCTTTCTATAGTATGCATGCTTGTGGACCTGTAATATAAATTAAAATCATCAACTAATAATGGAAAATCTGTTCCAGGTTTCACACAATTTGCAATGCTGTAGACCCTGTAGTAAATTATTTTCTGATCAAGAGCATCAAAAAGTGATGAGCCAACTCAGACCCTGGATTGTCTAATTGACAAGACGCATTTTTAATACAAGGGTTATTTGTATGTTTGTTTATTTGGGGTTTAACATCACTTTCAACATTATTTCAGTCATTTCATGATGAGACTTACTTGTAGCAGGTATAGTTCTGCCTCACTGAATTGTCATGTCGCAGGTCCTTGACATGACAACCAATCCGGTCACAGATTTTCAAGGCCAACGGGTTAACCCTTTAGGCATGGGTCTCAGCTCATTTGGGAAATTTTATCATGAGTTCAATCTTGGCATGGCTGGGGATCAAAACCACAACCTTTGGATCACCAGAGGAACTGGTCGTAATATGCTGGCACTCTAGCCAACTGCACCACAGCCCGGGGCCCCAAAAAGGGGTAAACGACCCCTTAATCCCATATCATATAAATCGCTCATTATCCCAAATTTCCATGTCGTATTGTACGCTTTCTCTAAATCAAAGAAAATACTAACATGTTCGCCTTTTATAAAACCCTCTTGTATAAAAGTTTCTAATCATACCAGATAGTCAAAAGTACTTCCAAGTTTTTCTGAAGCCACTCTGTGCAACCGAAATATAAAGTGCAGTTTCTAAAAACCAAACTAAATGCACGTTAATAATTCGTTCCATTGTTTTACAGATACAATGGGACGATAATTATTTGAGTCTGATGAGTCTTTGCCAGGCTTAGGAATGGGAATAATTGTGGCTTCACTATATGAAGGAGGAAAATCACCACTTTCCCATATCTTATAAAAAAAATATCTAAAAGATGCCTAAGTGATTGGTCAGGGAGGTGTTTAAGGATTTGGTAGTGAATTTGATCTGGCCCAGGAGCAATATCATGAGATTTATCCAAAGCAAGTTTCAAATCTTCTATTGTAAAAGATTTATTATATTCTTCCAAGTTATGAGATATGAAATTCAGTTGGTTTCTTTCTTTTCTATTATTATTTATGGAAATTTTGCAGAATAATTATTGGATGAGGAATTCTTGGGAATTGTTTCACCTTTTGTGCTATCTATTTCAGTGGGATTTGTAATTAATTTTCCATTTTTATTTAGATGTTTGATCCTTGCTCCACCTTCCTTCACAGTAATTTTACGCTCCACATCCCAGCATATTTTAATCGGTGTACTTGTATGTTTGGAAACATAATCCTTCCAACTTTTTCTTTTGCTTATTTTAATAATATAATGGGCTTTATCTCTTTATTCGAAATTGGAGGAAATTATATTGAGTTGGCTGTGAATTTAAATTTTTTTCATAACTTTTTGTGCTCCTTGACAGCTTTTTTGCACTCATCATTGTCACCCAAAATTGTTAATAATTGTATATATGCAATTATGCATTTGTTAAAACATGTGTATTTTTTCACTGTTTAAGGTATAAAACTGTAAAGGATATTAAATTTTCTATATGGTATAAAATGGCAAAATATATATTTATAAAGGTATCAATTATGATTGTGAGATTGCATACCTGTGGTAATCAATTCTTATAAAATGGAATCACTGTTATAGTATTCCTCATATTTTTGATAATGGCTGTAAGTGGTGTGCTCAGTGGAGCATGATATATTGGATCGCTGCATGCATCCATTCACAGGTAGTCATGTGATATACTGCATATCAGATCTATACTCCATGGTAGTATAAATACCAGGTGAATTCTGGCTATGATCAGAGAGAGCCAAAGACCTGAAGTGTGCAGAGAGTGTCAGAAGCCAGATAGCAGTTTAACATTTGTAATTATCTTTATAATCTAATGTAATTCCAATATAGATTTTACATTGTGAATATTCTATTGCATTTGCAGTAAGTAATATGTACTGAAACATGTATTTGTTTGTTTGTTTGGGGTTTTACATCACTTTCAACATTATTTCAGTTATTTCGTGATGAGACCTACTTGTAGCAGATATAGTGCTGCCTCACTGAATTGTCATGTCGCAGGTCCTTGACATGACAACCCACCCGGTTTGTTTGTTTGGGGTTTTACATCACTTTCAACATTATTACAGTCATTTCGTGATGAGACCTACTTGTAGCAGATATAGTGCTGCCTCACTGAATTGTCATGTCGCAGGTCCTTGACATGACAACCCACCCGGTCACAGATTTACAAGGACAACAGGTTAACCCTTTAGGCTCGGGCCTCAGCTCATATGGGAAATTGTATCATGAGTTCAATCTCGGCACGGCCGGGGTTCGAACCCACGATCTTTGGATCACCACAGAGGAACTGGTGCTAATAAGCTGGCACTCTAACCAACTGCGCCACGGCCCGTGGCCTCTGAAACATGTATCTCATTAGAAGTAATTTGTACATGGAATATGCAAGATATTCTACATGCTAGAATTATTAAATAGATATTTTGGACATATAAATGTAAAAGGACTTGGTGGAAATATTCACTCATAATGTGTTATTTTGTGATAGGAATTCCCAGTGAAACCAAGAAGACCACTTGTCTACATCTTTTACTACACACAAGAGATTCCACTTGGAATTGTTGAGAAAATAAGAAGAATTCACACAAGGAATCAAGAATCACAAATTCCAAAGTAAACGCCAGAACAATATATTATTAACACTTATCACAGTCATCTGAAGATTTATATACATGCCTTTTACCATTATTTATATTGTATTGTTTTTTTTCCCTTATACATATAAAATAAAGTTATTTCTGTTAAATGTTTATCCTCTTTTTGTTATCATCTTCAACATAAGTGTACAGGTTCATTCATTTTGATATTTTGGACGTTAACTTGTGACAATCATTAAACCTTTCTTTAATTTTAGAATTTGGCTTTAATTTAGGAAAACACCCATCAGCAATATCATACAATGTATCCATAAAAACTTGAAGAGGATCATTTCCATTGTTAAAAATTTCTTGAATTATTTTATTAAAACAGGATGTTTGAAATTTTGCCCAATTGGCTTATGAAATTTTCACTTGGGGATTTGTTTGTCTTGTGCAAGAAATTGGTTATTTAAAATAATGGGGTAATGATCATTTTCCCCATTGATCTTCCTCTACTTCCCAGGAATAGTCTTAAAATAAATTTGGAGTGCTTATGGAGAGATTCTATTGATGTTAAATATGTCGCAGAATTGTTATTTCAAAGGCACAGACTAGCGTTATTTAAAAAATATTCTATTATGCGTCCTTTGGCATCAGAATTATTTTTGCCACCCCAAAGATAGTTGTGAGCATTAAAGTCACCAACTACCATATATGATTGCGGCAGTTGAGTTATTAGGTTATTTAAATCTGTTATATTAATTTATTTATAATAATGGGCCGTTATTGAAACTGGGACTGTGGCTAACATTCGGCATCTAAGGAGATTGTCTGCAGGGATTTTTCTTTCCACCTCGATCAACAGATGGTTTCCACGGTTTACTGTTTTGGGACCCCAGCAATGCCTTGTATCCCCTTTGCAATTTGTTCACTATCTAATCTTTCCACCATAAAAAATGTGGGCCATTTTTCTTTGACTAAATCATCATCGCTATCCACCACAAAGCCCAATGGGGGGATGACTTTCTGGGCTGGTAAGTCCACACCCTGATGCCTTGAGGATATCCAACGTGACATACTCTCAGAATAAATACCCCACCCTTTTGAATCTCATCTTTATCCCTCGATTGACCCACTCAACATTATTCTTCCTTTAGCACTCTTTTATTCTTTGTGATAATAATTTATGACAATCAGTCACACAATCTTAACTAAAAACTTTACAAACCGACAAAATTTAAAATCCTTAATAGCCAAACTGATCAAAACTGGAATAAACAAGAAAAGTACCACAAGCCAGTTAAATCTGACCTGGGCTTAATCTGATCTGCCCGTCTGGTGAACATCTTGATCCAAGCACAGGCTTGTTGCACCTGAACCGGTATAACTACCAAACCAGCCCAGTGCTCAACCTGTCAGGATTCTATATCCTCCCTGCCTTTGGTTGAATCCCACGGCAAACAGGATGCCCCTTTAGTCGCCTTTTACAACATGCTGGGGGACAGTGGGGCTATTCTTTAATCCCCGCATCCACAGGGGAGTGGAGCTCTTGTTTACTTTATCAAGAACCAATGAACATCAAATGGTATTTAAAGTCTTAAATTCTGTTAAATTCTGTTAAAATACTGTGATGTAAGGATTGTTTATATATTATATTCTGTTTTTACCATGTTTAGGCACTGAATGACATTCATTCATTCATTCATTCGACAACAGGGATGCAAGTTTAGCCAAGGAGCAGATCAGGATCTGGGTGAACCTTCCACTATTTACACAAGTTCATACAAATGGTTTTCTTCAAAGGATCCTTGAATCCATTGTTACCAGCACATTCTTGTAATCTATTCAGGTGTTTTTTAAACTGTTGTTCTATTGTAGACTTTCTGCGCAAGTTGAAATGACCAACAAAATTGAGCAATCTGCTCCAGGCCTCATACAATTGACAATGTTGTTAATTTTGACAATAAAAAGGGTGATCGTAGTATACTTGCTTGTGGAAAACCCACTTCCTGCTCATAAGCATCAGAAAGTGATGCATCCACTTAGACTTAAAATGTCTATTTGATAGAAAGTTATGAATAAAAATAGTTAAGCAACCTCTAAATCTGATATCATATAAATCACTCATATCATATTTTCTTGTGGTGTTGTATGCTTTTTCTAAATCAAAAATATACTAAGCACATGCTCACCTTTTATAAAGCCTTAAAAATTATTGTAAACGTACCAGATGGTCAATGGTATTTCTGGTCTTTCAAAAACCACTCTGCACTGCTGCAATATAAGCGGCACTTTCCCAAAACCAAACCAACTGTTCATTTATCATCTGCTCCATAATTTTATAAATACAGCAAATCAATTCTATCGGAAAAATTGGGAATGGAAAATAGTGGCTTCACTCCATAAAGTAGGAAAAACCAATTTCCCAAACATAATCAAATATATCTAGAAGGTATTCATTCAAGTGACCAGCCAGATTTGAAAATGAGTTTCATCAGGTCCAGGATCAGTATCATGGGATCTATCTAGCAATTTTCAGTTTTGATATTGTCAATAATTTATTGCATTGTACACAATAATTTTTGTGCACTTTTTTGGGTTCATTGACAGCCTTTCTGCACTCCAATGAGTTTAAATGAAATATTTACTTAGGGATTTGCTCATCTGGTAGAGGAATATGATTATTTAGAATAATGGGGTCATGGTAATCATCCTCTACTTCCTGGTAATAGTTTAAAAGTACACTTTGAAAACACATGGAGAGATCTATTGATGTTAAAGAGCCTGTAAATATATTGTTAAGGTGGGAGCACAGTCTAGACAAAAGTGAATCACCTTTCAGATATCGATTTTTCACTTTTTAGCTAATCTGAATACTGATGTAATATTCTATGTATACCCCAAGTTTGGTGAAAATCAGAATATTAGAAATGTGTAAAATTAATGATTTTGTAACAGAAACATATTGAGCAGAGAAATAATCTGTTGTTTTATATAATTACTAATACAGTTAGAATTAACTGCTGGTGCTACAATAACAGTTGTTTAGCATTTTACATGACATGTGTAGGGGACAGAATCTACTAGTCAGCATGTGGATGTAATTGCACTTGTTAAAATTAGTCATTGTTGTGCCCCTTCACTCAGGACTCTTAAATTGTACATAACTAAATGCATCAAACAATTTATTTGTATTTTTGCATTGATTTGGGATTGCCCCTATGTTGCCTGTATATGCCAGGCAGATGGCCTGACTGCTAAGCATACACTGTGATATTGCAATTATGTATGTGACAACAGTTGTGGGAAAGAGATTATGCATTAAATGGCTAAAAACACAACATGGCCATCAGGACATGCTTGGAGGTTTTTGGCCTTTTACAGAAAATGTATTTTTTGGGGAAGGGGTAAGTTTGAGCTCATTTTTAATACACTTTTTGAAATAGTTGGAAGCTGAAACTTTCAGCATATGATGGAAAACATGTGTATATTCATCAGTTTACAGGATTTCGATAACATCTTTATAGTTTTTATCCAGTGATTACGAATGTCAAAATATGACAATAAAATTTCAAGACAGGCTGTAGCTCAACCATGATTAGTGGTACTCAAAAACAAGATTACATTGCATTGTATGTCACTGTAGAATTAAGATCTTGTATCTTAACATTTTGAACAAATTTTAATTTGAGCTCCACAGGATCAGAAAGTTGACAATTCCAAAAACAGACATACCTTGATTTATGTTACTCTATAACAAAATGTTACATGTATATTTACAAAATAAAAAGTTTATCATCAAGATATATATGTTGGGAATCATGTCTCCAAATATCATAATTCTAGATACAATAGATGTTGTACTATGAACATTTTAGTTCAAGAGAGTGGGCTCTGTGGGCTGTGAAACATGCTAGACTGTGCTCCCACCTTAAGGTATTGTGAAGAGTTACTCTGACTACAGAGGCTTGTGAATTAGTATTTAATGTAACTTAACTTTGAGGTATACAGGTTTTAACAAAATAGACATTCTACCATGTACTCAGTCCATTGCATCTAATGAACCAATTTTTTGTTTGGTACATCCCTTAAATGTTGCAGAATTATCTTTTAATTTAGTTTCTTTTAATCAAAAACAGATGCATTATATTTTTGGGCTGATGACTCCAGTACTGGCCTGTTTGCCTCACATCCTCTCAATTCCATTATATGATATTGCCAGAAGCCAAAATAAGAAAAAAGGAGATACAAGTTGTGCCTCTAACTACAGGCCAGTTTTCTTGACATCTGTCCCCTGTAAGATTTTGGAGCATATAATTGTCAGACATATGATGAATCACTGCAAACTTTACAATATCCTGGTAAATTTTCAGTATGGATTCAGGACAGGCCACTCGTGTGAAACTCAGTTAATCACAACCTTACAGGACAATACTTACTCAAGGCAATAAATGATGGGCAAAATGTTGACATGCTCATTCTCGATTTTATTAAAGCCATTGACACAGTCTGCCACGAGCGGCTGATTTGCAAGCTTGAGCATGATGGAATCTCAGGACAGGTCGGTTCATGGATAAAAAACTGGCTTACAAACCTTGAACAGAGGGTGGTTATTAACGGTGATGAATCTGACCCCATCCATGTTAAATCTGGAGTGCCTCAGGGTACAGTACTTGGACCATTACTATTTCTACTCTATATCAATGACGTTGGAGAGAAGCTAAAATATTCAAACATAAGGCTCTTTGCTGATGACAGCCTCCTATATAGAATAGTTGAAGATGATGATGATGCAGTAAAACTGCAAGAGGACCTAAATATGCTGGAGGAATGGTCGAGTGAGTGGCAAATGGACTTCTATGCTCAGAAATGCTACACCCTGAGTACACCCAAGCTCTTGATTCAAGAAAATATACATTAAATGGTCACATCTTGCAACAAGTTGAGCTCCAAACAAATATGAAATGGGATGAACATATCAACAACATTGTCTGCAAAGCAAATCAAGTACTGGGATTTGTAAGAAGTAATTTCAATATGTTCCCAGGAAATATCAAAGAGGCTGCCTACAATACACTTGTGCACCCTCATTTAGAATGTGCATCAAGTGTGTGGGACCCTTACCTAAAAAATGATTTAGACCACATAGAATCAGTTCAAAGACTAGCCTGTGTCTGGCAACTGGAAGAGAGAAACAGGCACTGTTACAAAATTCCTGGAAGATCTAAAATGGGATTCACTAGCAGGGAGAAGGACCCAGAGGCTGGTTTTATTGTACAAGGCTATAAATGGTGAAAAAGCTTTGAAACTTCCAGATCATATCAAAATGAAATCAGCTCCTACAAGGAAAAACCATGGAAATCGCTATATTGAAATGGCGACAAGCTGTGACCCTTATAAATACAGCTATTTTCCAAGAACAGTGATGGACTGGAATAACCTTCCCCCTCATTTAACTGCATTGGAAACAGGTAGCTCGGCATCCTTCAGAAACTCCCTTGCCAGAGTATAAAGGTAGGCAACAAGCAGCTGGTGTGTACCAGCTGCACCCCTTAGTGCAATCTTTCACTCTCGGCGGGATGCCAATTGGTTTTGCCGAGTAAACTTATAGATGTAGATGTAGAAGAATAATGGGAACAATTATATGATTTAACATAATCACTTGTTAGGTTTAGAATTATGTTTCGAGTGTGCAGTAGTAAGATTCATATCCAGAGGATCACCTGTGTCCAACCTTTCTGAGGATTTAACTCTATTTTACTTTTCCCTTGATCTTTGGTTTATTTTTTCTCTGATTTATGAACTCTTGCAATTTTTACTTTTATTATTAGATGATGTAGATGGAGTATGTTAAGAGGGTTTTAGTGGATGTTGTTGACGGCTGAATTATTACTAACTAATTATTACCAGGTTATTTCATTCTGAAACCAATGATTTAGTTTCTTTGGTTTTTAAAGTATTTGCATATAATTGCTTTGGTGTGTTCAAACTTTCTACTCATCTTGGAAAAGATATATTTTCAGTTTGCCTTTTTCTTTATAAAACGAAGGACAATTCCTCGAAAACGATGGGCGATTGCCTTGAAAATTCACACATTCTATATTTGTGGAGCAATCTTCACTATGCTGGGTGGTACAATGGAAATGGAAATACTGGCTAACAATAATCCACAATTTTTTTCTTATGAAGCATACATACCTTTTATTCTTCTCTGGTCGGTTCTTTAATGATTGCGGCAAGGCATTCACGAATTTCCTCATTCTGTGAAAAATACATGGTTCCTTTTTGGAAGTGAATGGTTTACCTTCAGGATCTTCCAGCGACAGCTTGTCAATATCAACTGCATGGAGTCTGGCAAGACATTGCATCACTAATCTAAAAACACACATATCTAGTCCCTTAAAATAGTATTATTTTGTATTTGAAGTATTGCATTCATATTAACAATCCATATTCTTTTTTGTCAAAAAGCTTCAGCTAATATATATCCCATAAGATTTTAGTGTAAAAAAACAAGATGTTTGCCTTTCATACTGGTCAGCAGGACTTTTTTGTTTTTCAATATTCAGATGTTAAAAATAGATATGGGATGTCTTTCAAAATAATCATGGAATGTGGAAACACTGCACAAACAAAAAGAAATATACAGAGGGACGAAATAAAGAGGGATACCTCATATTTTGTAGATTATTCAGATTAAGATAAATAATCATTTTACCATATCAAAATAAATTCAGGAGGTGATAAGCTTGTACAAAACAGGATATTTGCACATCTGGAACATGTATTTTTAACAACATGATTGGCTGCTTGTTACTATAATAGGATTGGTTTTAAGATCCTACTAACAATTTGGAAATGGATTGGTTCTCGGATTATCTCTCATGGCACGTTCTCATGGCTGATTCCTAAACTTGGTGCACAGTGTTCTAACATTTGATTTACTGAGACTCGATATTTTAGCCGACACAAAAACTCTAGAAGTTCATTGGTGAGTGCTATGAACAGACTGTAAGCTATGTTATAAAAGGATTATGATCATAATTAGTAATATCACAAGTGAGTCAACCTAAACATGGATCACAGGAGATTGTAAGGCAAATTTGGAAACTCATCCCATTTTAATATCCATCTTCATCCAGTGTGAAAAAAATGTAAAAGGAGATTTAGGAGCCCTATGTGGTGTCACAACGTATTACAATATATAGATATATGTGTTATCTTTTTATACACACATTGTACAATTGTATTATAATTGTATAAGGTTGTCTCCTATTGACAGCTGTCTGTGAGTAATAATTATAAGTGCTGTTGAAATTTCACATCACCTTCAGCTAGATTGTTAGAATACAAATGTTTGATCACTATATTGAATGTAATGCACATAGTTGTAATGATAAGCATTATACAAATTATTGTGACACTTATTCTGTAAATGGTGACCAAAAAGCAAATCAATAAAAGAAATGAACAGGTGTTTTGCCTTAAATATTATTTACAATGAAAGTATAGGTTAATAAGCTTCTCCGTGGGTCAGCTTATCCTTTTATAGTCCAAAAGAGCTTGATAAGTCATGGAATTGAGGAAAACACCCCAAGAAAGGCAATGCCACCAAACGTCTGGCCATGTACCTAGGCACATGGTTTTCTCTGTTGTTCTCACTTCTGCCCTTTTGGACAGAATTTTTCACAAATTATAAAAAGACCTTAATAGCATGTTCCTTCCCATCACACCTAATCTGCCATAATTCTTTTGCAAATTCAAGTAATATGGTGAAGCGATTGCTGAGTATGAATAAATTAGTGTATAACATTCACATTTTTGATAATCATTACTTCCATCAACTTGAAATAATTGTGAATATATCTGGTGTCAAAAATAATTTATAAGATATAAAAAAATAAATCTACATTTGTGAGAAATAGTACAATATTACTATAAGAGCTACAGGGCATTAAATGCAGGACATAAAATGTATAACATAAAATGCGTCCTAGATAAATGGAGGGAAAAAATATCTTGTTACTTGATCACAAAAGATGATAAAAGCAATTTTTTATACAGTAAAACCAATCAAACATAGAAAAAAATTAATTTAATACCTTGATTTATGTTCATCCCATAATTCATTCCATGTAAGTAGTCGACCTTTATTATAACCAATCACAAATCCATTGTTGAAAGCTGCACAAATTGACATGCCACATTTGGTAATTTCACCTAATCGCAGTCCCATCTCTTCTTTGTAAATATCTTCCTTTTCTTTCTTCAAAACCATAATTCGGATGACAACAGCATCATCAATATTTTCATCATCTTTCAAGTGACAGTGGTAAAGGAGATTAACTCCACCTCCAATTAGTCTCTGCTCAGAATAGAAAATACAAGACATGGCTCATTATATGATACCCAGCCTGTATAATGAGGGAACAACGAAGGTGAGGGTTAAGCCTCCAAGCAGGCTAGGGCACTTCAGGTGTAAAGCAATGTAAGTATCCAAATTGTTCTGAAATTCTTTTAAGAACAATGAATTTTGAAAGAGAAAGGGCAAGTTAAAAAGCACAGTTGCAGATATTAGGCAAATATTAATATGTGAAAATGTTAAGACTCAAGACTCATTACTCAAGACTTGAGATATTTTATATATTTGGAAAATCCTTGTAAGTCTGACGAGTCTTTGAAATGGGAATAATAGTGGCTTCACTCCACGAAGTAGGAAAATCACCACTTTCCCATATTCTATTAAAAATATCTAAAAGATGCCCAAGTGATTAGTCAGGGAGGTGTTAAAGGATTTGGTAGTGAATTTGATCAGGCCCAGGAGCAGTATCATGAGATTTATCAAAAGCAAGTTTCAAATCTTCTAATGTGAATGATTTATTATATTGTTCCAAGTTATGAGATTTAGTTGGTTTCTTTCTTTTCCATTTTTTATTTGTTGAATTTTGCAGAATAATTATCGGATGCGGAATTCTTGGAAATGGTTTGACTTAATGTGTTACCTATTTCGGTGCGATTGTAATTAATTGGCCATTATGATTCAGATTTTAATCCTTTCTCCACCTCCCTTCCCAGTTTTTTTAAACTTGAATATTCTAATATTGTTTGGTATGAGTTGACTCAGATCCATTTGATCAGACTGAGCTGACTCAAAAAAAGGGTTGGCTCTATAGTTAGTGGTGCTATTCAAGGTACCAGCAGACATATAAAAAGAATTAGGCTGGTTTGAAATATAAAAATAACCATAATTTTTTCTCATTCAGAAAGTGCATCACTAGAAATGGGAGACATTGAACATGAAATGGGTGGTACAAAACTTCCAATTGCAGTGGGTACATGGTGTCACTTTCACCCAGCATAAATGGCGCCAAAAATAGAACACATTCTCCAATGTATATGAATATTCAAAACCTACTTTTAGCACCTTTCTCTTATTGAAGAAAAAAAAATAAATATATGAAAATTTGCAGAAAGAAATCAGCTTTTCAATGGGGTAATCCATTTGTCTCTACATTTAATACATTTCTTTTCACCTGATGTTTTTTTCTACTGCACATTAAGCACATTTTCACATACTTTGATAGTTTAATATCATTTTTTTATGTACCATTATGATTAGAGCAGCTTATTGGGGGGGGGTATTTTCTGAAATACACTTTTATTTTTTATGTATGAAACTTTAAAACATTGCATTGGATCAATTTTAAGTCCGTCAATTTTCATCTTTCGGACATCTACCACATTCAAGCTATTTCTAGCCAAATTTAGCTTGTTAATAAATCTCAAAATTGATGGACTTTATTTTCATCTTATTTTCAGCATTAAAGTTTTTAACTATGTGGTACAATATGTATTTTCATAATTTAAGCAACAATAAGTTGTTATTATAGCTATTATTTCAAAATAGCTTAGCATATCAAAATTTCCTCTTATTTCCTTTGCAGATTGGTCCAAAATTAAAAATTGTTCTAAATGTTAATTCTGGATGGATTTTGATGAATAAAGACTCTATGAGCTCATTCTGAAAGATACAGATGATTGAATATTGAAATTTATAGTAAAATCTACGGAAATATAAATTTCATTTTCAAAGTCATTCAAAGGTCACTTCAAGGTCACCGGCAATATTTTATAAAAATAGCCTACAAAGGTCCACATTCAGTCATGCATCATTTGTGGATGTGTCCCACACAGTAAAAACATTATATGCCTATGTCTGTCATTTCTACTGATGTTAATGGTTACAATCCTGAATATCTGCAAGAGATTATACCAGATACCCTCAGTGGCAGAACCACTTATAGTCTCAGAAGCAGTACTGATTCCTTTGTACACACGATTGACTACTTATTATAAATCTTTATAACTGCAGTATGACTGAGGAACTTGTTGGACCCTGAACTGAAACTTAAAGCTGATTACGATGAGTTTAAATATGAATATTTAAAGAAGTCAGTTAAGATTGCAGTATCCCTTGCTGGACACAGGCCAACAATATTCACACCTTTGTTATCAATCATGTATAATTAGGTATGTCTGTTATCATAGAACATCTCTGTCCAATGCATTCTTACCTTTGTTACTATATTTTCCAGTTGCCACCATGAGCGTGTTGACAAGCACACCTTTTTCAACAATTCATCCAAATTATCTTCATTTATATGTAAGTTGAGACGCAAAATTTCACCAGACATAATTTGTGTTAATCAATGGATCCTCTCTGAAAGGAATACAGAAATCTTTAAAGGACTTTCACTCTAAATATACGCTAAGCGGTTCATTGAATATGGAAATATTTGTTATCAGATATGAATAAACAAAATTTGGGTCAAGGCTTTTTGAGGTTGTTTACCCGCTTGCAGCTATCTTTGTTTGATTAATAATAATAATAATTATAATAATAATAATAATAATAATAATAATAATAATAATAATAATTATAATAATGATAATAATAATAATAATAATAATAATAAATGATTTATATAGCGCTATACCAGACCAGGTCTGCTAATAGCGCTTTTTTCGAGATAATGCTTTCTATATAGATACGTCTTAAGTTTTCTCTTGAAAGTGTTCACTGTTTTGCAGTTTTTCACTTCAAGGGGCAGGGCATTCCAATTTTTTGGCGCATATACCATGAAAGCCCTATCACCATATGATTTCAGATTGGTTCTAGGTACCACGTATTCATTTTTATCATTTGACCGCAGTCCCATGCCTAACTTTTTTATAATTTAATAACTGAGATAGATATCATCATCAATATCCATTAAGATGTCATTTTGAACCCTGAGCAATGCAGTTTCAGTGCTATGAAACTCCTTATATGCTGATTGAAACAGACCTTGTATATAATTTCTTACCAGATGACCTACAAATTGTGTACTACAATCGCATAAGATTTTGTTTCCAGTTTGGCCTCTCGCAAACTTTCCAGAAAGAGGAAACATGTATTCCTCAACAGTTTATCATGCTGTTCTTGAGACAGTTCCAAGACTTATGTAGTCACAAGTCATATAGCTAATCTGCTTCACGATAACCAAGCATAGTCAACAACAATAGAGCTGTGGATGACATCAGGTCTCCGGTTCCATTTTCAAAGCCTTTATAGTGTATATGCACTTTCGAAAAAATCAGGTTTTTGTTGTCAGATATATAAATGACAAATTGAAATGCAGCTCTGTTGTCTTTCACAGCTCTGTTGTCATGAACTGTACCCATGGTGAAACACCATTTGTCAGGGCGGAAATGCTGGCAAAGCTATTACACTGTATTGCGCCCGGGCAGGAGGATATAATATGCCCCGCCACATGTCCTCAGGCAACACACTCGCAGACCGCACCACGTGACCACCATGCCTGGCCCACTCTCAGGCAACACTTGCGCATGAATACATGTAAATAGCTAGCACTACTTTCAAGCACCGTCTGCTGTTCTGGAGCTGGAGATTTGCTTTCAGTTTCTTTTTGCTGAGAGAAGTGCTGTTTGAACAGATTAGATCAGCCAGTCAACATGCCACCTAAGAAACATGTAACCAGGGCCATTGTTCATGTAGGAATATCTGATATCTAGCTACCAGTGATTACATAATCACTAAAAATGTTTCATTTCCACAAGAGCACAAACTCTATATCTTAATTGTGTGTCCTCATGTCATTTCATGTACATATTCACTTGTAATTTTATTTCCTCAGGACATCATAGTACAAACCCTATATCCTAATTGTGTGACCTCAGGACATCTCATGTACGTATCTTCACTTATAGCCCATCATTTCCTCAGGAAATCATAGTACAAACCCTATATCATAATTGTCTGTCCTTAGGACATCTTATGTACACACATTCATTTATAGCCCATCATTTCCTCAGGACATCATAGTACAGACCCTATACCTCTACATTTGTTTACACTCATTCTTCTAATCTCACATCGATTAAAATTGACGTAATTGAACTCGCTTTTTAAAAACACATCTACATTTCATAAATAATATGAATGTATGTCTGATTAAGCTGTATTTTTATCACGAAGTTAGTAAACTATGATCGTTATTCGTAAATCGATATACATACTTTCACACTTTAAATATTTCTACGTTTGCGAAAGATAATTCAATTATATGTGTAGTACAATCAATTAGAAGCCCAATCTGAAGATTTCTTTTTTAAAGTCATTATCTTTTTAAATATATTCCACGTGTGCAAAAACAATTTATTTTGATATGTTCTGACATATATATCACTCAAAAATGAAGATTTCATCTTTGTTTTCTGTATAAAGTAATTATTCTTTATATTTTCTACGTTTGCAAAAATAATATCTTACAATAATAAGTTGGCAATGTATAAGATTTCATGAATAATTCCGAAAGAAGTACACTTACAATTACTTACAAATGTCTGAATTCGTAAGACAGTTATTTATGTTATTTGTAGATTTCACTGAGATTTTAAGTTAAAAAGAAGCACATTCCTAAAATAGTTTAATTTATCAAGCCAGTATTATTTTTAAAATGACATTTTTCAGGTGTTTGTTTATTTCACTTTGTATTTAATGTGGTCAGTTTTAATTCATTCCTAAGATTTTGACTTTTGCTTGATATTTTTTCCCAACTTTTGTATCAAGTAAATCAGCAGAAGCCATGTTGTCCTTATGAATACGAGGTATATCTTTCCAATTTTCTATTCAAAATGTCTTCAGTTTCTTATAGGGAATATTTTTCTAGACTATGTACCAGGGCTGAGATGGGACAAGGTTGTGATGTGTCTGAGGCAGGCATGTCTTATCAAGGTAAATTATATCTGCTTTGATAGCAACATGTGAGCTCATTAAAATGCAAAACTGAGCTATTAAAATATCCTATGACCTTGTTATTTTTTATCATGAGCCACCAAAGTGTGCAACTTTGGAGTATTTATGAGAGGCAGGGCGATGTTGGACGGATCTTGGTTATCTTTGGATATAATGTTATTTCTGTGTAAAAAAACCAATATGTCCTGATAATTTTGATAATATATGTACATTGTTCAGGTGTCACTTAGATATATAAAGCATTGCTTCTCACTGAACGTTTCATGCCATAAAATATGGTGTGACATTGGTTTGAAACATGACTATATGCTTGGGTATCTCCACTTTCTCATTTATGAGAACATATAAGTATTATGACAAGACAGAATTAATAAATCCCACTTGAGAAGATAAGTGAAGAATGAGTTTTGTATTAAATAGATAAATGAAGAATGACTACATTATTGAAACAAGATAAAGCATGACAACAGAGATGAAGTATGACTACAGTATTGAGTAGATGACACATGACATTTCTATTAATAATAAAGATGAAACATGACTATAATAGATAGATGAAACATGACTTTTGTATTGATGACATAAATAAAGCATAACTGCTTGACATAAAGGAAGCATGACTATATAGTATTGAGTAAATATATGAAGCGAGATAGATGAAGCATAACTTTATATTGATGATGTACAGAGGAAGTGTGACTAGTAGATAGATGAAGCATGACGCTTGTATTAATGACATACATGACTGCAGTATTGAGAAGATAGATGAAGCGTGAGTTCACGGGCCGTGGCGCAGTTGGTTAGAACGCCAGCTTATTAGCACCAGTTCCTCTGTGGTGATCCAAACGTTGTGGGTTCGATTCCCGGCCATACGGAGATTGAATTCATGATACAATTTTACATACAAGCTGAGGCCTGGACCAAAGGGTTAATCTGTTGTCCTTGTAAATCTGTGACCAGTCATTTCGTGATGAGACCTACTTGAAACCTACTTGAAATATCAGCTATATATGAGAATGAATGAATGAATGGTTTCTTAACGGCACATCGACACAATAAGGTCATTCAGTGCCAAAACAGTAAAAACAGAAACGTAATATTGACTAGAAACAAAATGTAAATGTTAATACGATATGTAGATAATACAAGAATTTTTCAACAGCATTTATATAATATCAATCAAATATAATAAAAATGTATAATAAAGACTTTATCAGTATGATATCTTGCAGTTCTTGATAAATAAGTCGATGACATAAATAAACAAAAGCTCTGCCCTTAAAACTGATTATAAAGTCCTATGTGGGTTAAAAACGATACTATCACAGAAGTATCTACAGTATCAAATAACGTATGTAAACCTTGTACATTAAAATATTGAGTTCGTATAATATCAAAATCGATACACTCAATTAAAATATGTTTAATAGTCAAAGCCCTTTGACAACCAATACATTCAGGTTGATCTTCACCTTTAAGCAGATAACAGTGTGTCAAATGACTATGTCCTAAAATTCTAATAGCACCTTTAGTTTTGCCTAGTACGGGTTTAATTTCATGTACTTTATTAAAAATAGCTTCGTTCCATAAAAACAGTAATATATTTCTTAAACTTTGTATATGGAATAAGTAAATCTATTGGGCGTTTGTCCAATGCTGCATTTCCATGGATTCCAATATGACTGGGGATCCAATAAAAACGAATTTCTTTATTTTCATCTGTACAAAGTCTATGATACCGTTCGACAATTTTGTAAATAAAGGGATTTTTCCAATCCTTTGCTTTCAATGCTTGTAAACAAGACAAAGAATCAGAAAAAATGTCTGATGTGGAGAAGTCTAGGTATAAAGCATGAAGTTCTGCAGAATAAATAGACGATTTATGTGGCAGATGTTTTGAATAAATATGATTGCCCTTAACAGCAGCTGCAGCAGCCTTCTCATCGTCAAATGATCCATCAGTGTATATACACTGATATCCAGTGAAAATAGATTTAATTTCTTTATATCTATTTATATAAAGGGATGGATCTGTTGAGCATTTCTTTAATTCTGACATGGCTAGATTAATATTTAAAGTTGCATAGGTCCATGGAGGTGTTTCTGGATTCGGATTTAAATTTAAAGATTGTAAAGATTCTTAAATGCAAATGCCAAAAGTCGGTATTGTATTTGGTTTATTTTCAAAAAGATCAATGAATGAATGAATGAATGAATGGTTGCTTAGAGGCACATCAACCACTAAAGGTTATTCAGTGCCTAAAAGTGGTAAAAACATAAACGTTTATAAAATCAATATATGTAAATAATCTTAACATAAAATATCAACAAAATCCTTTCAATATATCAGTTATAGACAACAAAATTGTATAAATGAATTCAATTTAAAAGACTTTAAATACCATCTGATGTTTCGCGGTTCTTGATAAATAGGCCAATGACCTAAGTAAACAAGAGCTCCACACTTAAAGTTGCTGTAACAGATAATATGATGTAAAATTTGACAAAAGTTATATTCCAACCATTTAGAAATGTAATCCATGTGTAAACACATCAACCACATCACTTTTTGGTTTTGATGGGTCAATATTAAGTTTTTGAAGAAAGATTCAATAGGAGAGCTGGAAAAAATATCAGTCCCATGGGTTCAAAATTTCAAATTTCCTCATGGGGAATCCTAGTGATGTCATCATAGACCGGGAGGTACGGGAGATTTATTTACCTGTCTGAGTGCAAAAGGTTTGAGGGTGGTTTCTAGCATGAAATTTTGTCTAGTTTTCAGAAATCCATTTCTTAAGTGCCACCGATGATGCGAACAGTGTGAAAAATTACGTTTTTTACCGTAAAGTCACAAAAATAAGAGATATTTACCCGAAAACTGATTTTATTTATATTTCCGTCAAAAATGACTCAATCTCTTCAATATTGGCATCAAAATGTTTGTATTGATGAGAACAATATGTTAAAAAATTTTAGAAATTTTTTTAAGAAAAAGTATATGCAAAAAAATGGCATAATATACCATTTTTCATATGAAAAATGGCAAAAAATGTCAAATATTTGTTAAGAAGTTTGTCTGAAACTACTTTATTATGTGTATGCAAATGATTTTAAGATTTTTTCCAACTCAGAATTTTGTCTAGTTTCTGAAAATAATTTTCTTAACTCGGTCAGATGATGCGTTCAAGTAAAAAATAACGTTTTTTATCGTTAAGTCAAAAATAGTAGGTTCTTCACCCGAAAACAGGTTTTATCCATATTTCCGTCAAAAATGGTATAATCTCTTCCATATTGGTATCAAAATGTTTGTATTAATTAGTAGAATATGATAAAAATGGTAACAAATATCAATAGATAAAGTATATATACATTAATGTGACATAATATATCTTTTATATATATCTGAATAGTAAAAAAACATCATATTTACTAGTATGTAGACAAGAGTTTTATTTACATTTACATAAGGTGTTTTTGATATCACACATCAATCATGGCTGTGTTTTTGTTAGATTCATATGCATATTACTATGACACCAAATATCAACAATGCAGAGGTTATATCACATTTGATATGTTCTAAATACTAAATAGTAATCATTTCCCATTGCAATACATATCTAGTATGAAAGTTTATTTCTATTAGCATGACATATTAATGGCTTCAACATTAGCCATTTGATTAGAACATTTAATTATTATGTACCTTCCTAGTTCTCATCTTCAGATTCATCTGATGAGGAGCAGTAGTTCTGATTCTGCTCTGGCTCCTCTGGCTCCTCTGGACTGTCTGTGTCATTGACATGTTCACTGACACACTGTGGCAGTTCATCTCCCTCAAACCACACAAGTTGATACTGTCCATCCTCAATTTTCCATCCATGGTTGACTGGATTCCAGCTGCATGGTTGAATGTGGAGAGAGCCTTTCCACATGGCAGCCACAAAGTTTGCTCTCTTCACCTTCTGGACCAACACTGGCTGTGATGGAGGGAACCCACTTGGCTCAACCTTCTTGATCTTGGACAATGGCTGTGCCTGACGACTGGGCGAGAACTTGTCATGGAACATCACATGCCTGGCCTCGTTCACACTTGATAGACGAGGCTTGCCATACATAGCACAGACATATCTCTCCATTTGTTTATGGAGCTCTTGAGAGACAGACTCTGACTCTCCCAGTTGTCCAAATGCCTCCATGAAAACTTCACTCTGCTCCATCTTGGCCAGTGGTCTCAACTTGGCTTTTCTAACAAATGCTGCTGTGTAGTCTGACCCTGTAAATGCATGGAAGCCTGGCAGAGCTTTGCACAGTGCTGGCCCAAGGTTCTCTGCAAGTGATGTCACATCCACATAGCGTCTTGTATTGTTGCTGCTTTTTCCAATATCAAGCCATATATGGAGGGGTAGCTTTGAGGCCAGTGCAAGCATGATAATGAGGATGTCTGTGTCATCACAGCGAACTGTGACATTTGTGTCCCTGTCATTTTCTGCAACATGCTTCAGATGCCATGCCAGACGTGTGTCAGCCTCGTCATGATCACACTTGAGGGATGGACAGTCTTGCCGGGTCACATTTCCACTTGCAGATGTGAACTCCCAGGCTTGGTCCTCCAGGCCAGCATAAAGTGTATGCTGGTTCAAAAGATCAGCATGTTCTTTCCTTTGCCAGTCATTTATCAGAAAGTGGAGCAATGACTTCTTGTATTTACCAATCTTCAACAAGTCTTGAAATTCTCTTGGGACCTTCTGGCTAGGACCAGTGATGACATATTCTGCATCCGCCTCTGTATTGCCTTGTCCTCGGTCGGCATGTTCCATATCTTTGATGCTGGGAGCATCCCTGTAGGCATCACACACAAAGTCCACTCTACTTGTGGTAATGATTCTCTTCAGGATTGCTGTGGATAGGTCTCCATATGTACTGTGTGATCCTACCATGCTCTGCAGCACAAATATTGCATCATACAAAGAGGCTTGCACTGTTGCAGGAGGCAGTGTGTCCACTCTATTGACCAGACCATGCATGAGTTTGGATTTTTCCGTCTTGTGCCTGCTTCCATCCACATGGCCTAATGCCATGGGAACTGGGGTCAAGGGATAACCAAGGACAACTTTTAGGTCCAAATCTTGATTGACTGATAGGTAGAGAAGTCTGCCAAAGAGGTCTCTTGTTCCAGTCAGCTCTAAGATGCGTCTGTCTTTTTGGGGAAGTTTCACTTTCATGGCTGCTGAGGCAAAGTTCTTTTGTTTGTTTGTTTGTATGGGGCTTTACATCACTTTCAACATTATTTCAGTCATTTCGTGATGAGACCTACTTGTAGCAGATATAGTGCTGCCTCACTGAATTGTCATGTCGCAGGTCCTTGACATTACAACCCACCCGGTCACAGATTTACAAGGACAACGGGTTAACCCTTTTGGCACGGGCCTCAGCTCATGTGGGAAATTGTATCATGAGTTCAATCTCAGCATGGCCGGGATTCGAACCCACGACCTTTAGATCACCACAGAGGAACTGGTGCTAATAAGCTGGCGCTCTAACCAACTGCGCCACGGCCCGTGGCCTGGCAAAGTTCTCTACCTTCCTCCTTTTTATTGGCCTCATGAATCTTTTGGGATCTTGAAAACATTCCTTTCGAAATTCCCCACACCACTGATCACCTTTTTCCCTGCAGCAGAGAAGGTCTTGTGTTACACTCTCTTTGGCAGCTTTACCTGATGTCAGGCAAAATAGTCTGTTCTCATTCCTGTCAAAGGGATTCAGTGTGTCCTTGATGTGGTCTATGACCTGAGTGAGATCTTTGTTATCTCTTTCTATTCTGTGACTCTTTCTCTCTTGTGAACAGTCCTCCTTTTGCTTCAGTCCAGCCATATCCAGCAGAATGCTCATTACCTCACTTCTAGCTGCATGAGCAACAGTCCACCTCCTCCTAGACTCCTCTGAGTTGCAGAAAGCAGTAATCCCACTCTTCCTTGAGGCAGCATCAACATTTATTGTGCTCTCCAATGTCTGGTCGACTGGCAGTGTGGCAAAAGACTTTGTGGTTCTTTTCACTGCGAGAGCTCCTGATGCCAGAGAATCATGAATTCCAGGGTGGGTTCTCTCCATGTTCAGCAGGTTGAGGTGGAAAAGCACTCCATACCTGGCATAGTTGGGCCTATTTGCCATGAAGAAGACAGAGCACATCTCTCCCAGACAATACACATAGAGCTCAACATTGTTTGTCCTTGTTGCTCTGCTGAAGAGTAGGTATAGTTCCACCAGGTCAACATATATGATCCAGAACTTGGCATTGGCTCCATGTTCTCCCTGCCGTGTGAGCTCTGTGTACTCATCATATGCTTTCATCAAGTCATTGAAACATCTGGTCTTCTCAAATGCCTCCATGCTCAACAGGGAAGGTGACTTGTTGATCTCTTCCAAGGCCTTGACAAACTCATCTGACAAAGGCTGTGTCTGGCTTTCCAAAAACTTCCGGAAATGCAGTACATGGAATGCATTAGCCAGTATAGGATGAAGCCGCTTGCATCTATTGAAATGGTGCCCAGACAGAAATCCATTCAAGGACCCAGAAGCCAAAACTCCACATTCAACCAGAATCTGAGGCCCCCCAGATTCCTCTAGTATGTGACCAATGGATGCAAAGTAGGCCATGCATATGTGAAAAGCACCCAGGCATATGAATACATTGTCATAGGTGGGGGCTTCCTCTTGTTGAATTTGCAGGGCAAGCTTGGCCACAGTCAGATCATATGTCACAATGGCATAGGTGTCCCCACATTCCTCAGCCACCTTCTGAGACCTTCTCATTGTTTCTGCAACCACATCCAGCCTTGTTGGGGGTAGAGTGATATTCTCCATGTAGCCAACTGTTACCCACTAATGGAGAGTATCCGTCGTTGGGGGACGTGGACGGGGGATCAATACTCTACCAATTAGATAGATACTCTAATCTGTCCTACTCTATCGTACTGTACTGTACTTGTTAACCATAGCTCGCTGACTCGCTGGCTGTGAGTTTGGGCACGGATCCTAGCTATCATGTCATACCCTCATATAAATGACGGGAAGTAAGGACTGCAGACACAGGATATACACAGTGTAATAGTTACCTTTATTCAGTGCTGTGATCCCTGCTTGTCTGGCTAGGCCGGCATGGCAATGAGCGAGGCATATGAACTACAAACTTTGCATGATACTTATGAAACCCTGACTATATGCTAAACACCCAAGTCTATGTGGTCATGATACTGAGAGTCATGGATCTTCCGTGGCAAGTGGTCGTTGATCTCCTTCTTGGCTCCTAGACTGGGGTCTGCACGAACTAACTGAGCTCGGATCCACGGTTGCGCGTCTCTTTTAAGTGGCCACTCCGCGTCATCCCTGGGGGCTTGCCTACGTGACTTCCTCACGCGTCATCAGATGGACTCGTCCTGCCTGCGTATCTAACTTCGGCTCGTCCGTCTTACACGTGACTTTCACAGAGTGGTGGTTATGGTGACTCATCAACCATCAGTATCGTGCATTATTGTCTATGAATGTTTATGTATTTCTGAGAGTCTCTGGGTGTGTATTCTATATCCTACAGCCAACCACTTGGAGGGGAAGGTTGTCTTCTGAGAACTGTGCATTCCAGCCTACCCACATTGGAACATCTTTCATAATTGCTGTAGACACCATCCACAAAATATCCCTATGATAAATAGTCAAAAGATTTGCTGGCTTTTGTGATTCTTTTATTTGAAATGCAAATTTTGTGATTTTTGGCTTTTTTCTGTATGGTTCAAGCGGCTTGTCCATTAAAGTCAGGGATCTTTTCTTTTTGGTGACAGTCCTCTCACCCTCAGCTGCTGGTTGCAATGGCTCCTCTACTTCGTCATGGGGTGTCTCAACAGTCTGGGATTTGTTTTGAACACAAATCCCAAATGTGTCATGCAGTGTGCCACTGCCTGAGAGAGTTTCTGTAAGCTCATCATAGTTGTCCCAGGCAGTGCCTGTAGCTAGATTCGGCTCTGCAACCAGACCGTCTGGAACCAAGCTTCTCCTCTGTGACACTCCCACTGCCAGATCTGTCTCAAGCTCCTCGGCTGTTGTGTATCCAATGTAGTGGCCAAAGTGATTGAGGATTTCAACAATTTTTTTGCTACCAGATAGATGCTTGATAGCTATGCCCAGGGACAGATGTTTGGCTGGCTTTACAACTCCCCTTGTTGTGGAATAGATCATATCCTGAGCTATGGAGTTGGCATATCGTTCAGCCCGGGAGTCATCATCTTGCTTCTTCTCTGATCCAGTGATCAGACAACGCAGAAAGTGTATCAACACTTCAGGTGTCTGTACTTGGCCCTTTTTAAAGTCTGGGGGACTGATGGGAGAGGGCAACTCTGGTGCTTGTAAAAGCTTCAGGATAATTTTTCTAATTTTCTGAGCACATTGAGTGATAATGAACTTCTCTGAATTGGCATACTGCTTTGCAAGGTCTAATGCTTGTTTCAAATCTATATCTGTGTGATGAATGACATTGCCTTCTTTGTTACTTGCTTAAGAAAACTTAACTTCATTTCCAAATTTTGCCTGTAGTTTCTCCATTAAATTTTGTTTTTTGTAGCTATGTGATGTAAAAAGTGCACTTTGCTGAAAAATCAGATTCAAATTTGATGATATGGTAAATTATATTTTTGACATAGAAAACACCATCTGACCCATTAAAAAATATATTTGTGGACTACACAACATTATAGATTAAAACAAATCATAAACTAGTTTCCATTCACATAATGAAATAGTTTCAGACTAACTTTTTGAGAAATATGAACGTTTTCCACTATTTTTCTTAAGTAAAATAATATATTATGTCACCTTTATGGATATACTGTATATTTTGATATTTGTTAACATTTTTATCATATTCTACTAATTAATACAAACATTTTGATACCAATATGGCAGAGATTGTCCCTTTTTTTACGGAAATATGGATAAAACCTGTTTTCGGGTGAAGAACCTACTATTTTTGACTTAACAATAAAAAACGTTATTTTTTACCTGAACGCATCATCTGACCGAGTTAAGAAAATTATTTTCAGAAACAAGACAAAATTCTGGGTTAGAAAAAATCTTAAAATCATTTGCATACACATATTAAAGTAGTTTCAGACAAACTTCTTAACAAATATTTGACATTTTTTGCCATTTTTCATATGAAAAATGGTTTATTATGCCATTTTTTTGCATATACTTTTTCTTAAAAAAATTTCTAACATTTTTTAACATTCTGTTCTCATCAATACAAACATTTTGATGCCAATATTGAAGAGATTGAGTCATTTTTGACGGAAATATAAATAAAATCAGTTTTCGGGTAAATATCTCTTATTTTTGTGACTTTACGGTAAAAAACATCATTTTTCACACTGTTCGCATCATCGGTGGCACTTAAGAAATGGATTTCTGAAAACTAGACAAAATTTCATGCTAGAAACCACCCTCAAACCTTTTGCACTCAGACAGGTAAATAAATCTCCCGTACCTCCCGGTCTATCACCTCAGCTGCCAGGCTCCTGCTGGTGCTGGGGCTAACAGGGCATGCGTCACAGGATGTTTTGATTGCATGGCCAAGTAAACAATACACATGTGTTTCATTTTAAAATGGGAAGAAAGAAGTTATATCAAACCAAGGCAGAAAAAAATAAAGCCAAGAATGATACCAGAGTTTACCTTCAGAATTACATCATACATAAACATGGAAAAACACATAGGTGAAGGAGGTCTGTCACATGGATCCTTGTTGCCCTCCCATCATGCCTACCCCTAACCGGGGTCACATTCTTGCACTCCACATGCTAAAAATAGCTACCCTCAGCAGCTGTGTGGGGTATACCCTGGTCAGCAGCAGCAGGCCTGGCTGACCGTTATAGATGGCAGCCTGATGAAACCACATGGCTTGAGATAAACATTTGATTTCTGTGCTTGTAACATATATATTCTCACAAACAAGAATGGGGATGTGTTGTGTGGAACATGTCCAACCAATTTTGAGGTATGTAAAAAATTGCCCGGGAAATGATATTATCTGTTACAGCAACTTTAAAATTGGTTATAAAGTCCTATTTGGTTTAAAAACGATACTATCACAGAAGTATCTACAGTATCAAATAACGAATGTAAATCTTGCACATTAAAATATTGAGTCCTAATTATATCAAAATCAATACATTCAATTAAAATATGTTTAATAGTCATAGCCCTTTGACATCCAACACACTGAGGCTGATCTTCACCTTTAAGAAGATAGCAATGTGTTAAATGACTATGTCCTATTCTTATTCGACTTAAAACAGACTCTTCTCTTCGGTTAATTCTACAAGCACCTTTTGTTTTACCCAGAACGGGTTTAATTTCGTGTAATTTATTAAAAACTGCTTCATTCCAGCGCAATTGCCATTTAGAACGTAAAAAAACAGTAATATATTTCTTAAACTCTGTATAAGGTATAAGCATATTTATCGGGCGCTTATCCAATGCTGCTTTGGCAGCTTGGTCAGCAGCCTCATTTCCAAGGATTCCATTAAGACTTGGTATCCAATAAAAACAAATTTCTTTATTTTCCTCAGTACAGAGTTTGTGATGCTGCTCAAGGATATTGTAAATAAAAGGATTTTTCCAATCCTTTGCTTTCATTGCTTGTAAAGAAGACAATGAATCAGAAAAAAAAAAAAGCTAGGTATAAAGCATGAAGTTCTGCAGAATAAATAGAAGATTTATTTGGCAGACGTTCTGAATAAATATGATTGCCCTTAACAGCAGCTGCAGCAGCCTTGTCATTATCAAATGATCCATCAGTGTAAATACACTGATATCCAGTGAAAACAGATTTTATTTCATTATATCTATTTATATACAGGGATGGATCGGTTGAGTATTTCTTTAATTCTGACATGGCTACATTAATATTTAAAGATTCGTAGGTCCATGGAGGTGTTTCCGGATATTGAAATTTAGCTATTTGATTTGGATTTAAATTTAAAGATTGTAAAGATTCTTTGATGCGAATGCCAAAAGTTGGTATTGTATTAGATTTACTTTCAAAAAGGTCAACATAGTTTGGATTAAATATAGTATCATGTGCAGGATTGTCTGGACAAGCTGCAATTTTTGCAGCATACTGAAGGGCAGGCTTTTCTCTTCTTAAATCATGAGGCAGCTCATCTGCCTCAACTGCCAAGCTATCTGCAGGCGATGTACGAAATGCACCAAGGCAAAGTCGTAAACCTTGATTTTGTATAGGATCAAGCATTTTAATATAAGATGGACGTGCTGATCCATATATCATACATCCATAATCAAGCTTAGAACGTACAAGCGCTCTGTAAAATTGCAATAAAGTATTACGGTCCCCTCCCCAATCGGTATGGGCAAGAACCCGTAATAGATCCAATGCCTTCTGGCATTTCTTTTTAACGTATTTAATGTGAGGAATAAAAGATAATTTCCTGTCAAAAATAAGTCCAAGAAACTTGGTTTCTTCGACAACAGGTATCCGAGTTTGGCCTAAATAAAGATCAGGATCTGGGTGAACCTTCCATTTTTCACAAAAGTGCATACACACAGTTTTCTTTAAAGAAAACTTAAATCCGTTACGATCAGCCCATTCTTGTAATCTATTTAAGTGTTGTTGGAGCTGTCGTTCTATTGTATGCATGCTTGTGGACCTGTGGACATGCATGCTTGTGCTCCAGGCCTCATACAATCAACAATGCTGTTAATTTTAATAATAAAAAGGGTGACTGATAATATGCTTCCCTGTGGAACACCCATTTCCTGATCAAAAGCATCAGAAAGTGATGAACCAACTCGGACCCTGAATTGTCTATTTGACAAAATATTTTGAATAAAAAGGGGTAAACGACCCCTTAATCCCATATCATATAAATCGCTCATTAATCCAATTTTCCATGTAGTATCGTACGCTTTCTCTAAATCAAAGAAAATGCTAACCACATGCTCACCTTATAAAAAACCCTCTCTTATAAATGTCTCTAAACGTACCAGGTGGTCAATGGTACTTCGAGTTTTTCTAAAGCCACTCTGTGCAACAGAAATATAAGCTGCAGTTTCTAAAAACCAAACTAAACGCTCATTAATCATTCGCTCCATTGTTTTACAGATAGAACTGGTTAAAGCAATGGGGCGATAATTATTTGAATCTGAGGAGTCTTTGCCAGGCTTAGGAATGGGAATAATAGTGGCTTCACTCCATGGAGGAAAATCACCATTTTCCCAAATGTTATTAAAAATATTTAAAAGATGCCCAAGTGATTGATCAGGGAGGTGTTTAAGGATTTGGTAGTGAATTTGATCAGGCCCAGGAGCGGTATCATGAGATTTATCCAAAGCAAGTTTCAAATCTTCTATTGTAAATGATTTATTATATTGTTCCAAGTTATGAGATATAAAATTTAGTTGGATTCTTTCTTTTCTATTTTTTATTTGTTGAAATTTTGCAGAATAATTATTGGATGAGGAATTCTTGGAAATTGTTTGACCTATTGTGTTACCTATTTCAGTGGATTTTGTAATTAATTGGCCATTATGAGTTAGATGTTTGATCCTTGCTCCACCTCCCTTCCCCGAAATTTTACGCACCATATCCCAGCATTTTTTAATCGGTGTACGCGTATTTAATTTGGAAACATAATCCTTCCAACTTTTTCTTTTGCTTATTTTAATAATATAACGGGCTTTAGCTCATTTTACTCGAAATTGGTGCAAATTATATTGAGTTGGCTGTCGATTAAATTTTTTCAGAGCTTTTTTGCGCTCCTTGACAGCTTTTTTGCACTCATCATTAAACCAGGGTTTTTCTTTAATTTTAGAATTTGGCTTTGATTTGGGAATACACCCATCAGCAATATCATACAATGTATCTGTAAAAACTTGAAGAGGATCATCTACATTGTTAAAAAGTTCTGGAGTTATTCTATTGAAACAGGATGTTTGAAATTTTGCCCAATCGGCTTTATGAAATTTCCACTTGGGGATTCTTTCATCTGGTGGAGGAAAATGGTTATTTAAAATAATGGGGTAGTGATCACTACCCCATTGATCTTCCTCTACTTCCCAGGAATAGTCTAAAAATAAATTTGGAGTGCACATGGAGAGATCTATTGATGTTAAAGAGCCTGTAGCAGGATGTAAATAGGTTGGAGAACCGTCATTCCAAAGGCACAAACTATTGTTATTTAAGAAATCTTCTATTATACGTCCTTTGGCATCAGTATTGTTTCTGCCACCCCAAAGATAGTTGTGAGCATTAAAGTCACCAACTAGCATATACGGTTGTGGCAGCTGAGTTATTAAGTTATTTAAATCTGTAATATTTATTGGTTCACTTGGTGGCAAATATACTGAACATATTGTTAATGTATTGTGCAGGGTAATCCTGACTGCAAAAGCTTGTAAATTAGTATTTAATGTCACTTTACTTAGGGGTATACAGGATTTAACAAAAATAGAAACTCCGCCATGTGCTCGGTCCATTGCATCTATTGAACCAACTTTATTATAAGGCACATATCCCTTAAATGTTGTTGAGTTATCTTTAAAATTAGTTTCCTGTAAACAAATAACAGATGCATTATATTTTTGGGCTAGTAACTCCAGTTCTGGTCTGTTTGCCTCAAATCCTCTACAATTCCATTGTATGATATTGCCGATAGCCATATTAAGAATAATGAGAAAAAATATATGATTCAGCATAATCACTTATTAAGTTTACGATTATGCTTTGAGTGCACAGGAGTAAAATTCATATCCGGAGGATCACCTGTGTCCATCCTTTCTAAGGATTTAGTTCTATTAATTTTACTTTTAACTTGATCTTTGATTTCTTTTTTGTCTGATTTGTGTCTATTGCTATTGATACTTGTATTACTGGATGATGTGGAGGGAGTTTGTGAAGAAGGTTAAGTGGATGTTGCTGTTGGTGGAGTTATAACTGGGATAGTGGATGTTGTAGTCTGAGTTGACGTTGCTGAAGATTTAGAGGTTTTTGTAAAAAAGGAATTATTTTTGTCATTGATTGGCCATGTTATTTCGGTTTGAATCGCTATTGATTTGGTTTCTTTCGTTTTTACAGTGCTAGCATAGGATGTTTTTGTATTGTTCAAACTTTCTACACGTTTACGTGCCTCAGGAAAAGAAATGTTCTCAGTGTGGCATATTCGCTGAATTTCCTTCTCTTTTAAAAAGGAAGGACAATTCCGCGAATACGATGCGTGATTGCCATGGCAATTCACACATTTCATGACTTCCGTAGAACACTCTTCTCCACTATGCTGGGCTGTACATTTTGGGCAAGTTACATTTCCTTTGCATCGATCAGATCCATGTCCATACCTCTGACACTTGAAGCAGCGCAGAGGGTTTGGAATAAAAACATCAACTCGGACGTTTAAATAGCCAACTTTAATAGATGTTGTCCAATGCAATTCTGACATTTGAAGCAGCGCAGCTTCAAATGTCAGAATGAATGTATTGATTGGAACTTTGATTCCATCCTTCTTAATAAAAATTCGTTTGCATTGGACTACATCTTGATCTTTTTGTTCATCCACTATTTCCTCTTCAGAAACTCCCGCCAGATCTGGGCATCTTATCACTCCTTTTTTATTATTGAGGGTCTTATGAGCCGTTATAAAAACTGGAACTGTGGCCAACATTCGGCATCTTAAAAGATTGTCCGCATGGCTTTTCCGCTCAACTTCAATTAATAAACGTGTTCCCATTTTTTAAACTGTTTTCGGCACCCCGGCAATGCCTTGAATCCCCTTTGCAATTGCAAAGGGGGACATTTTTGCCAGGGTATGTTCAGCATCGGAACTTTCCGCAATTAAAAATCTCGGCCATTTTTCTGATTTATTTGAATCGTCATCACTGTCTATGTCATTCCTAGGTCGTTTTTGTTTGTTTTGCGCCATGTGTGTTATTTTAAATTTCATCAGTTAGGTCCCCTACCCACCACGGAGCCCAACAAGGGGACGCCTTTCTGGGCCGGTAACTCCAAGCCCTGACGCCATGAGGATACCCAACATGACATACTCTTAGAATAAAAACTCCACCCTTTCGGATTTTATTTATATCCCTCGATTGACCCAATTAGCAGTAATCTCCTTTCAGGAAATATCAATCAAAAATTTACAATTATTCTTAAATTTTAAACGTTGAAATTGTCACTAATAAAAATAAAATAGCCAGAATACATTAAAGGAAATATACCACAAGCCGGTTAAATCAGACCCAGGCCTAATCTGATCTGCCTGTCTGGTGAACATTTGGATCCAAGACAGGCGTGTTGCAACTGGACCGGTATTACTGCCAAACCAGCCCAGTGCTCAGCCCGTCAGGATTCCATATCCTCCCCGACACAGGTCGCATCCCACGGCAAACAGGACGCCCCTTTAGTCGCCTTTTACGACATGCTGGGGGGCAGTGGGGCTATTCTTTAATCCCCGCACCCACAGGGGACCAAAAAGATCAACATAATTTGGAATGAATATAGCGTCATGTACAGGATTGTCTGGACAAGCAGCAATTTTTGCAGCATACTGAAGGGCAAGCTTTTCTCTTCTTAAATCAAGAGGCAGTTCATCTGCCTCTTGATTTACCCTCTATTGCCACGCTATCTGCAGGTGAGGTACGAAATGCACCAAGGCATAGTCTTAACCCTTGATTTTGTACAAGATCGAGCATTTTAATATACGATGGACGTGCTGATCCATATACCATACACCCATAATCAAGTTTGGAACATACCAGCACTCTATATAATTGTAATAAAACATTACGGTCCCCTCCCTAATCGGTATGGGCGAGAATCTTCTGGCATTTCTTTTTTACATATTTAATATGAGGGATAAAAGATAGTTTTCTATCAAATATGTCCAAGAAACTTGGTTTCTTCGACAACAGGGATTCGAGTTTGGCCAAGGTGTAGATCAAGATCTGGGTGAGCCTTCCACTTTTTACAAAAGTGCATACATACTGTCTTTTTCAAAGAAAACTTAAATCCATTGTTATCAGCCCATTCTTGTAATCTATTTAGGTGTTGTTGGAGCTGTCGTTCTATTGTATGCATGCTTGCTGACCTGTAGCTTAAGATGAAATCATCAACAAAAAGTAAGCAATCTGCTCCAGGCCTCATACAATCAACAATGCTATTAATTTTATTAATAAAAAGGGTGACTGATAATATACTACCCTGTGGAACACCCATTTCCTGATCAAAAGCATCAGAAAGTGATGCACCCACACGAACTTTGAAATGTCTGTTTGATAGAAAATTTTGAATAAAAAGGGGTAAACGACCCCTTAATCCCATATCATATAAATCACTCATTATTCCATATTTCCATGTGGTGTCGTATACTTTCTCAAAATCAAAAAATATACTAACCACATGTTCGCCTTTTATAAAACCCTCTCGTATAAACGTTTCTAAACGTACCAGATGGTCAACAGTACTTCGCGTTTTTCTAAAGCAACAGAAATATAAGCCGCAGTTTCTAAAAACCAAACTAAATGCTCGTTCATTCGTTCCATTGATTTACAAATGCAACTTGTCAACGCAATGGGACGATAATTATTTGAATCTGACGAGTCTTTGCCAGGTTTGGGAATAGGAATGATAGTGGCTTCACTCCATGAAGGAGAAAAATTACCACTTTCCCAAATATTATTAAAAATATCCAAAAGATGCCCAAGTGTTTGGTCAGGGAGGTGATTGAGGATTTGATAGTGTATATGATCAGGTCCAGGAGCGGTATCATGGGATTTATCTAAAGCAAGTTTTAAATCTGATTTTGTGAATGGCTTATTATATTGTTCCAAGTTATTAGATATGAAATTTAGTTGGTTTCTTTCTTTTCTTTTTTTTATTTGTTGGAATTTTGTAGATTAATTATCAGATGAGGAATTCTTGGAAAGGGTTTGACCTATTGTGTTACCTATTTCGGTGGGATTTGTAATTAATTGGCCATTATGATTTAGATGTTTGATCCTTGCTCCACCTCCCTTCCCAGTAATTTTACGCACCATATCCCAGCATTCTTTAATTGGTGAACGTGTATTTAATTTAGAAACGTAATCTTTCCAACTTTTTCTTTTGCTTATTTTAATAATATAACGGGCTTTAGCTCTTTTTATATGAAATTGGTGCAAATTATATTGAGTTGGCTGTCGATTACATTTTTTTAAAGCTTTTTTCCGCTCCTTGACAGCATTTTTGCACTCATCATTAAACCAGGGTTTTTCTTTAATTTTAGAATTGGACTTTGATTTGGGAATACACCCATCAGAAGTATCATACAATGTATCCGTAAAAACTTGAAGAGGATCATCTACGTTGTTAAAAATTTCTGGAGTTATTTTATTAAAACAGGATGTCTGAAATTTTGCCCAATCAGCTTCATGAGATTTCCATGTAAATATGTTGGAGAATCGTTATTCCAAAGGCACAAACTATTATTATTTAAGAAATCTTCTATTATACGTCCTTTGGCATCAGTATTATTTCTGCCACCCCAAAGATAGTTGTGAGCATTAAAGTCACCAACTAGCATATATGGCTGTGGCAGCTGAGTTATTAGGTTATTTAAATCTGTAATATTAATTGGTTCACTTGGTGGTAAATATATTGAACATATTGTCAATGTATTGTGCAAGGTAACCCTAACAGCAGAAGCTTGTAAATTAGTATTTAATGTTACTTTACTTTGGGGTGTACAGGATTTAACAAAAACAGAAACTCTGCCATGTGCTCGGTCCATAATGTCAATTGAACCGACTTTATTATACAGTACATATCCCTTAAATGTTGTGGAATCATCTTTGAATTTAGTTTCTTGTAAACAAATTACCGATGCATTATATTTTTGGGCTAATAACTTCAGTTCTAGCCTGTTTGCCTCAAATCCTCTACAGTTCCATTGTATGATACTGCTGATAGCCATATTGAAAATAATGAGTATTAATATAGGATTTAACATAATCATTTAGGTTTATGATTATGTTTTAAGTGGACAGGTGTAAAAAGTGCGAGACAAAAACAGGGAAGACCTGCTCAAACAGAAGAACACTTCCAAAAGCGAGCAGCCAAAAGTACCACTGGTTACTACCTATAATGAGGCCAACCCAAATTTCCAAAAAATCCTAAGGAAACACTGGCCACTATTACAACTGTCCACTCACAAGGATGCCTTCCCAGAGAAACCTCTGGTGGCATTCAGACGCCCCAAAAATATATCTGACAAACTGGTTAGAGCAGCATGCCATAACCAAACTGTGACTACTACTCACCAACCTACTGCACCACCATGCAGGAGACCATGGAGATGCCAATTCTGCCTCTCCTGGAGAACTGACAAAACTGTGAAGAGCTCAGTAACTGGACGAGAATATAAAGCTCCAGAAAAATATACCTGTAACACAAGAAACCTAGTCTACCATATAACATGCAGAATCTGCAAGAAACAGTATGTAGGGGAAACTTACAGGACGTTTAAAGAATGAATAAACGAACACTTAGGCTACATTAGGAGGAAGGAATGTGACCAAGCTACAGGTCACCACTTCAATCAACCAGGTCATAGTATAGATGACATGGAATTTCAAGTGATATATATTCTATACAAAAAACCAACACCATACGACCAAACTAGAGTCACTAGAGAACTGGAATGGATAGACAGGTTGAGAACGTTTAAACCAACAGGTTTAAACGAAAAAGGTAGATAAAGAGATTATTTTCTTACCCTTACGCAGACACACTATTGAAAAATAGATTTCAATCTAGTCCAACGTCTACCTTCTTCGGCCAAAACTACACGATCAACTACTGAACCATACCATTTTAAATAGGTACTATAAACCAGAAAACGAAGCAACAAATCCGCAAACACGGAACCGCTTCAAAATAACAAAAATATAAAAGTTTTCGGCGCACATTACGTATTCCAACTAGGCATTAACGTTGATCAACAGATCAAACCTCTTAAGATGCCGGCAGCACTCGATTTTTCGTTGCACGAGACGAACACGGGAGTCCAAAAGACAATAGCCCGAGCGACGGCGCAAAGTAACAATGCCCACGTCGCCCTAGCAACCAGCACAATACACAATAGTCCTCTGAAGTAAAAAAAAAAAAACCACAACAATGGCGAAAAAGGAGGCGCACACCCTGTGCGCCCACTGTGGCAAACTCTATATCACATTACGGGCCATGAAACGCCATGCCCAGCACGCCCACACACCCACACACAGTGGGTACACGTGCGACTTCTGCATGTTGAAATACACTAGACTAGACAACCTGAGGAGGCACTGGAAACGGGACCCATTCTGTTCCATCCTACACCAGTGCAATATCCAATTGTGCATGGAAGTGGAGGTCTAAAGCCTGGACCTCACACAGACACTTCTGACAAACCACCTCAAGAAGGAGGAAATATCAGAAACAACAGAAGCAAGTAAGATATCCACTCAAATGTATCAACAAACATGATAAAAAATCACATAGCCACACATAGACTATTACTTCTTCACGAGTCAGGGTTTCCCAGAAACCCTGAATGGTTGAAAATATTTTTTGAATTTAAAATTCATAACCAGGTACTAATTCTGCTCTTTTTAGATAACTGAGAAAAAAGTGGAGAAGGGATGATCGCAGAGGACGCCACAACCATCGTGGCTCCCTCTCTTGGCGAATTCTCCCCAGATCAAGCTCCCAACGGCACCCCAGATTCGACCAAATTTGACGATTTCTGGGACAGCCTCGAATGGGACACAAACAAAAAAACCCCCAAGGAACTGGAAGAAATCCTGGAAACCCTCCAGGAGATCCTGGATGACACAGAGTCAACCACATCCTAAAAACAACCATACTTGCTAAAAAGTCTGTAAAATATTACAAGGAACAACAAAAAACCAAATATGAAAATAAAACATATTTTTATATGAACCCAAACATGGTTCTAAATCGACATTGGAATACAAATGCCCCAAAAAAACGGCTCAAAAACTGGCCGAGAACCCAACAAAAATAAGGTATAATATCAGATTTAATTATTAAAAACTTCTCGTACATATAACAATAGAAAGAAACGAGAACAAGAAATTCGCTTTAAATATGAACATTCCTACCCCGCGCCGGGGCAGTACGCAGCGTAAAATAAACGAACTAGTCTGGAGGCCATCCGGGACAGGGTCCTTAAATTTCAAAAGAATTAGAGATTAGAGATCGAACACTTTCGAATCGACAAAAAGTCGAAAAAACCTCCCGAAAAATTGCAGAAAATTCTACAACACATGTAGAATACTTTACAACGTATCTGTAACCCCTGCAAAGCCCTCAAAACAAAGGTTTTTCAATAGCACCTCCACCAGAGGCTCACAAAAACAAAACACACCTCCAGATTGGAGGCGCTACGAGTGAAGGAACAGCACCTCCAGAGGTGCTAAGCACCTCCACGAAATCCTATATAAACAAGAATCAGGATAACGCAGTCAGTCCCTATCCAACTGAAGAGATCGAACTAGATCGAAACCGTTGTTGGTCTTGGTCGGGACTGTGATCGTCGTCAAGCTCTGTTCTTGTGATCCTCGCCTTTTCTACAGGTGTAAAATGTATATTGGAAGGATCACCTGTGTCCATCCTTTCTAAGATTTAGTTCTATTTATTTTAGTTTTGCTTTGATCTTTGATTTCTTTTTTGTCTAATTTCTTAACTGGTCTATTGCTGTTTACATTTTTATTACTGGATGATGTGGAGGGAGTTTGTGAAGAGGTTTTAGTGGATTGAACTGTTGGTACATTTATTACTGGGGTAGGGGTGTTTGGGTTTTTAAGGTGGTAGCATAGGATGTTTTGGAATTGTTAAAACTTTCTACACGTTTACGTGCCTCAGGAAAAGAAATGTTTTCAGTGTGACGTATTCGCTGAATTTCCTTTTCTTTTAAAAAGGAAGGACAATTCCGCGAATACAATGCGTGATTGCCTTGGCAATTCACACATTTCATGGTTTCTGATGAACACTCTTCTCCACTAAAAGAGTTCCCATTTTTTTAACTGTTTTCGGCACCCCGGCAATGCTTTGAGTCCCCCTTTGCAAGAATTGCAAAGGGGGACATTTTTGCCAGGGTATGTTCAGCATCGGAACTTTCCGCAATTAAAAATCTTGGCCATTTTTCTGTTTTATTCGAATCGTCATCACTGTCTTTGTCATTCCAAGGTCGTTTTTGTTTGTTTTGTGCCATGTGTGTTATTTTATATTTCATCAGTTAGGTCCCCTACCCACCATGGAGCCCAACAAGGGGACACCTTTCTGGGCCGGTAACTCCAAGCCCTGACGCCATGAGGATACCCAACATGACATACTCTTAGAATAAAAACTCCACCCTTTCGGATTTTATTTATATCCCTCGATTGACCCAATCAGCAGTCCTTTCAGCAAATATTTATCAAAAATTTTCAAATTATTCCTAAATTTCAGACATTGAAATTATCATTAATAAAAATCAAATATCCAGAATATATTAAAGGAAATATACCACAAGCCGGTTAAATCAGACCCAGGCCTAATCTGATCTGCCCGTCTGGTGAACATCTGGATCCAAGACAGGTATGTTGCAACTGGACCAGTATTACTGCCAAACCAGCCCAGTGCTCAGCCCGTCAGGATTCCATATCCTCCCGACACAGGTCGCATCCCACGGCAAACAGGATGCCCCTTTAGTCGCCTTTTACTGTAGGATATAGATTACACACCCAGAGACTCTTGGAAACATATAGACATTCATAGACAATCACAAACGATATTGATGGTTGATGAGTCGCCATATCCACCACTCTGAGAGATCACGTGCAGGCAGACGAGCCCATGTTGGATACGCAGGCAAGACGAGTCCATCCAATGACGCGTGAGGAAGCCACGTAGGCAAGCTCCCACAGATGACGCGGAGTGACCCCTTAAAAGAGGCGCACAACCCTTGGATCCAGGCACATGAACAAACAGAGATAGAGCGACCACTTGCCACAGAAGATCCATGACTCTCAGTATCGTGACTGCATAGACTTGGGTGTTTTGTGTATAGATGGGATCTCATAAGTATCATGCATTTGGGTAGTTCACATGCCTCACTCATTGCCATGCCGGCCTAGCCAGACAAGGAGGATTCACAGCACCGAATAAAGGTAACTATTGTGTCGTGTATATCCTGTGTCTGCAGTCCTTATTGCCTGCCACCTTCACGAGGGTATATAGGGTAGCTAGGATCCGTGCCCCAACTCACAGCCAGCGAGTTAGCGAGCTATGCTTATTGTACAGTACGGTATAGTAGAGCAGATTAGAGTATCTATCTATTGGTAGAGTATTGATCCCCCGTCCACGTCCCCCAACGACGGATACTCTCCATTAGTGGGTAACATTACGACATGCTGGGGGGCAGTGGGGCTATTCTTTAATCCCCACACCCACAGGGGGGGCTATATATGAGACTTTATAAGACATATGCATACGATATTGAACTCTGAATAGTGGAATGTCTTTGCTTTGATATACAATACTAATATTAGATATTTATTGAACAGTTATTTGAGGATTTTGAATTATTTCTTTATTAAAACGTCCTCTATGCAAACAATACCGCAATCATGCTTCATCTATCCATCAGTACTGCACTCATGGTTCATCTGTGTCATCAATACAAAAGTCATGATCCATCTATGTCATACAAAAGACTTGCTTTATCTTATGTACTGTAGTCATGTTTCCTCTATTTTATCGAATACAAACAAAAGTCAAGTATTGATGACAAAGATTTTTTCATTAATACTGCAGTCATGTTTAATGTGTTTACTTAGTACTGCAGTTATGCTACATCTAACTCATCAATTCAAAAGTCATGCTTTAACTCTCTCATCTATAGTGTAGTCATGCTTCATTTATCTCATGTATGTCATCAATACAAAAGTTATGCTTCATCTATCTCCTAAAGTCACGCTTCCTCTATATCATCAATATAAAGTCATGCTTCATCTATGCCATCAACATGAAATTCTTGCTATATATCTCTTCTCAATACTGTAGTCATGCTTCCTTTATGTCAAGAGGTTATGCTTTATCTATGTCATCAATATTGTAGTCGTGCCTCATTTTTTCATGGATTTCATGTTTAATCTTTGTCATCAATACAAATGCCATGCTTCATCCATCAACTATAATTGTGCGTGATCTTTTCATCAATACAAAAGCCATGTGTCAACTACTCAATACTATAGTAATACTTCATTTTCCTTCTTAATACAAACCCCCTTCTTCATTTATCTACTCAATACAAAAGTCATGCTTCACTTGTCACCAAAACTGCAGTCATACTTCTTCTACTCAATGTTGCAGTCATGCTTCACCTATATCACTACAACAGTCATATAGTCATGTTCCTAATCAATACTATAGTCATGTTACATCTAAATTATCAAAATTGTAGTCATGTTACATCTAGATAATCAATATGGCAGTCATGCTAAATCTATTTCATAAATATTACAGTAAACATTACATCTACCGTATATATGCTAAGTATGCAACAACCACATTATCAAGACTACGTAAAGTGGGATTTATTAAATAAATGCTATATCTTGTATGTCCTCCTCAATGAGAAAGTGTAGATACCCAAGTGTAGGTCTATGTCAGTAATAGATAAATCTTCAGGGGTTTCAAAGCACCATGTGCCGTAATTAACACTTATCTATGTGATTTTAAATGAATTATTTTTCGATGCCAGATGTGGATTTTATGACGGCTATGTGTCACACAATTCACCACACTACATTTTTTGACGTGAAACCATCACATTATTTTGTGACGCTTTTTGTTTGTGGTCCCAACTGTTTATGGGGAGAATTATCTTTACCAATATTTACCAATCCCTAAGACGCTGCCAAATAACAAAGTTATTACATAACTACTTGGGAAATAGGATTTTAATTGGTTATATTTAGTTCCCACATACATTTTCAAGGGTAAATATTTTTATTGCAAGTTATTGCCAGTGTTTCATCCTGATGAAGGTTAGCAGCCCATACAGTCAACCCAGGACTCAGACTTGTGAACAAACTGCTTTGCATTATGTTCACTCAGATTTGGTTGCAGTGAGGACTCAAAAGCACAAGCTATCTGCAAACCAAATGTTTTTAACACTCATCTCAGCCATGTCTCTTTCATATATAAAAACTATGGGCATGAAAATTGACACACCTCTTTTAAGAGAAGCACATGTTTAAAAGTCTATAAAATGTTCTACGTGTCTTATTTTAATGATATTACTGTCTTGATGCCCTGATGACAACCAATTTATCATGGATGTCGAACTTACCATTTATTTGGTCCAACTATTTCTCAGGTGAATTGGAATTTCCCTCATGTAAAGAAAATATAAAGGACCAGTGATTGCATTTCGGAGGAAAGGGGAAGGCAGGTTTGCCCCACTGAACTTTGACCTAATAGTTCCACCTGGTGATTAATGAGTTTCCCAAAAAACCTTTGGGAATACACTGGAGGAATGACATACTGAAATGCAGCATTGTTTACACTCAGTGTAGCATGGCCATGAACAATAACACTGAATGCCACTGAGTGCACCTAATTAAAGAGAAACAGCATTTGGTCCTCCTTGTTTTTTTTCTGGCGGAGCAATATGATTGTTTCACTTTCAGTCTCACCCCATTCACACATGAAGAGATTCCAAACCACACATCTACTGTGACAATCTCATAACAGATATGGCTTTATAAATAAAACAGTTGATTCTCGCTACTTAAAACTAATCACCTGTCTCATTTATATAAATAAGATTTTGGAAGCTTGGTACCATCCGAAAATGACACAGCTCTAAAAGATGAAGACTAGTCTTGTTGATGTGGGTTCTATCAAAGATCTGTAGATTCTTTGGTTCCATGTAGTGTCATGTGATCAGGCTACTGGAAGTGCTGACGGGGGTTCAGAAAACTTACACAAATCAAATGACAATTCATATCTGCTTGAATTCTCCCACCGGAATGTTAATAGGACTTATTCTTTGTTAATGAGATATCTGGACGAAAAGCAAGCATTTATTTCACGTTGGTCAGCACTTGTGACAGAATACATGCTGGGCACACGCGCAACCAAATTTGGGGTCTCTCCATGACCTAGTTATGACACAGCCAATCTTGACACACTCAAAACACCTCCAATTGCTGATCAGTGGGTGGGATTCACTGCCCCTAAAGTTTAACCCCAAGTAACTTCTGCAAATGATTTGGATCCAAATCTCACAAGAAAGCAAGATTAAGATGTAAGCATTTTACTGTGGCTAAATAATAAGTGTAGAATGTGTTTTCTGTCCACACTGAGGTCACAACACTGTGTCACGACCTATCTCTTCACATTCATATTATGCATTGCAAATCGCAGTCTGAATCAACCTGTTATAATGTGTTTGTATTGTTATTACATTGTTAGACTTTTCATAATTCATTGTATCATTATCTGGTGCATAGAGTGTAAACTATCCTATTGCCACCAGGCCTTTCTCCCATACCTCACTAGAGGTATCTCTGAGAATAAAATTTTGTATTTGTATTTTGTATTTGGACAGCCAAATCTTTATGAATACTGATGAATTGATGACAAAAGTGATAAGGGACACCACACCAAGCCTCTTGCAGCATGGCCTCACCTGCCTTGGCACACGCAGGCCTGGTCGGGCTAAGTTCCACTCCTTCACTGATCTGATCCTCAACTCAGCTCCTCAGCTAACAATTTTAACATTATTCTATGTTGTGAGCACGGCGTTGTGTTTTGGTCACAGTTATGAGCACGTTGTAACATGATGCTGTGTCGACGTTGATCTGTGAACACCAGAAAACGTTGTGAGCATGTTGTTGTACAACGTTGTGTGCACGTGCTCAGCACGTTTTTTCTATGATGTGAGCACGTGCTGACCACGTGGCGTAATGACATGTCCGTAATGACATGTTTTCCTTGGCGTAATGACGTGGCGTAATGACATGTCCGTCCACACCTTTTCATTGTCAGATACAGATATCATATACATCGCCGTCATCGGGGCCAAAACTGAGTAAAATCTACTAAATATATACATAACTGTCTTCCTCTTGTTCTCACGATTTCAGAAATATATAAATTATTTCTGGACGTGTATAATTGACCGAGATATTTATGTGAAATTATGAGTCATTTTTGGGGCCAAAATGTAATGAAATTTACAAATACATGCATAAATATCTGGTGAATGCTAATGATTGGCTTAATTGATATTTACCCTGTGACCTCCTTTTTTTGGAATTTTGGGATTTTCACACCACTGAACACAAATGACCTTGCTTTTGATCATAGTACAAATAAAATAAAACAGTTATTTTGTATTTTCTTTTTATTGATGAGGAAAAATATTTCAAAAAAGTTTGATGGCCTTGGAACAAATTCTTATTTCTGCAGTTTTCTTGTGCCTGCAACAAACAATAAAACATTGTAACAGTCTATATATCAAAAGGATAATTTAAAGGTTCAGCTGAAGGTTTTTCATTAATTACTTCGGAAATGATACACTTGCAGAAATGATTATTGTTTATATTAGTTTTTGTTACATTATTGAACAGAAATTAAAACTGTTTTGTAGTCGTAACATTTATGGTTTGTTTATATGCATTGTGGAGCATGCTCTAAAATATGTTAAACTAAAAGGATAATTCTTAATTTATCATAATCGAAATGTAGTTTAACATTCATATTTGTAAACAGTATTATGTCTTGAAAGGTTTACCTGTGTTACAAATAATTCTTTATACCTAGTCATTTGTACTAAAATTGCTTATTTTACAGAATAATGGAGTTGTTTTCTCAAGATCAGATGGAGGCAAGGTAGGCAATACTGGATGATCATAACCTTGTTATACTTGGCAGCACAAGCTCACTTTATGTTTTCGCTCTGTTTCCGCCACGTCTACCACCGCTTGTTCATAAATTTTAGAAGAAGAAAATATGGAACTAGGGCACAGTGACCTACTTAAAGGTCATCTAGGTCAAAACTGGGCCATCTGGGTAAAAAATGTGCATCTAATGTGCATCTAATGGAACAAGAGCTACTTTGAGCTATTATCAAGATCACAGAAAACAATTTTCATAATTGTCTAAATGTGATATTTGGCACAACAGGACACAACATTTATTGCCACCACGTTTAACTTATTCACATTTTTTAGAATAATTTTTACCGAGGTTACATTGTCCCATTTACATGCCAAATAGGTCACTTCTCAAAATATGCAGATCTAGAACTTGATATTTTTTATATGTAAAGTACATATAAAGATTATTTGTTGGGATGATTTTTTATTGACTTTATGTCAAGGTCAAGATCACGACCAGCAATAATGATACTTTTATTGATTATGTTCTCTTGACTGGAAGAATAAAGCAATATCGATGTAACTTGCCATATGTGGTTGAACTGCGGTTGGCTCAGTGGAGTTATCAATGTAACTAGTTCATAGTGACTTATCTAATGGCAAAATAGGATTTTGACATATGGTGATATTTTCAAGGTCACAGGAGTAAATTTCCAATTACTCCTGTGACCTTGCTGTGGTCAGCAGTGTTTTTTATTAAGACCCGATTTTGTTATCAAAACCTGCTATTACATGCTATAAACAATGGCTAAATCGGAAATTAAATCGGAAAATTATCTACTTACATTGACTATCGCCACTATCCAGCTCGTGCTAATACTTCTGACGGACAAAACAGAGATTTTCGGAATAAATTCTTGATTTTGCTATTTATACCAGCTTAAAAGTGTCCGCCATTATTAAACCTAATATCACAGCGATAATAATCTTTAAGAATCGGAAGATCCTTTAAGGTAGCACTGTATATTATTGTTGTTTAAAATACATCTAAAACATTATCTCAACCACACTGAACCGATACACTGGGAAAATCTAACAATATAAGCAAGTACCTCAAACCTAGCTAGGAGGGCAGTGGCTGAAGTGTGCACCCAAAACAAAGCAAAACTCCTAAGTGCAAACAAAATACTCCGGTATCAACTATGAATGTGAGAACACTAAGAACACAACCAAAACAACTAGAACTGGCAAACAACATGAAAGCCTACAACATCACAATGGCTGCAATACAAGAACATCATATTGTCCATAATGAAGTCATAGCCCACTATCACATACATGATATGTATCTCATAACATCTTCAGCTTGGCAAAACAACCAGCAAGCTGCAGTTGGAGGAGTTGGCATTATGCTCTCAAGAACTGCGAAAGATGCATTGTCCAATATAAAATCAGTCTCAAGAAGAGTAATGGTGGCAGAATTTCAAGGCAACCCAGTAACAACATTCATATCAGCATATGCACCAACTAGTTTTTTGAGTTTCAAAAGTTAGGTCGGGCACACACTAGACCATATCTAGGGGAAATGACACATGTTTTCATGGGTCCAGAACATGGCAGAACATGGCTAAGTCACTAGGTGGCCCTTTTGTGCTACGTGCGAATGTCTCACATGTTTTGACTCCACTAAGCTCCAACCGATCATGAAGCATCAAAATTTAATCAATCTGAATTGCATTGAATTAATCAAATTAAGAAGGAATAAGTCAAAGAGGAGATTATAATTTGTCATGTTCATTTATTATTTTTTTTTTTCAGCACATGTGCATACACCCATGCACGTACTTTCTCTGTTCTGATTGACTCATCTTTTGTAGTTTTGTATAATAATTGAAATCAATAATGTCCATTCCTCCTTCTTCGCATATGCCTGCCAAGCAATGTGGGCATCGTGGTCTATGTTTGGAGTAAAACTCCAAAGACCACCGCAAACAGTCTTGGTGGAAGATATGGCAACATCTTGTCAAGATGAAAAGTTGTTGATCGTTCAATATGGACGACTGACAAACCGAGCACGAACCATCCATCCATTCCTTGACATGGATATAGCGTTGTTCAAAGTCTTTCTTTTTCAAAATGAGGATGGTCTCCAAAGACACCTGGAATTTCCCCACCGTATAGCAGCGGCATGAGGGGCATTCGTGAAAGTTATTGTTTTTGTCCAGGTCTTTCAACCATCTCATTGCACAATCTCTGTGGAAGACATGTGTGCATGGCCATAAAAGTACACAAGTGTCTCTTGCACCCAAATCCTCCATGCATATAGAACACTCCTCAACCTCGAGAGGTGTGGTTGGCTCGAGAGGGATCAACGTGGTATCCTTTGGACAGGAGCGATGGACTTGTCTGGTAGGATGAACCTTTGAGGGAGAAATACTTTCCAGAGATGGCCATCGGCGAGAGAATGATAAGCAGGAACCCATGTTGGAGATTGAATGAGGATAATTTCCAAAAGAAGCACTTTTATACCATTTTAGTCTCATTATCTAGTCACACATGCCTTTTGAAAAGAGGTGATCTTTTTGGGGTTAGACCAATCAGAATGAAGTTTCAGTGGAGCTAATTAAATATGCACAGCAAATGAAGGGTGGGCATCTCATTAAGTATGCACAGCTCATTAGGTAAGTTCAATTCTTTGAATGAATACAGCACATATTTGAATATTCATAGCTGGCTCATTAGGAAGGCACAGCTAATTAGGTAGGCACAGCTCATTAAGTAGGCACAGCTCATTATCTAGGCACTACATTTAATAATGTCATTGCAACAAAAGGAAATAGATCCAAAAAAGTAATTTCTATGATATTAAAAATTGTACTTGAACATATCCTCTCTATTTCTAAGCATTGTCTAAACACAAATCAAAGAGATAAGAGATAAAACAATATATAGGACTGTAGTGAACTCTAAACTGGCCATTATGGTTTGAGTAATCAGACCATATGCTATTTACATAGACCACAAACCATGTATTGATCATATCTAAACATCAATCAAAGTGTTAATAAATAGAACCATAGAAGTAACTTTAATAGACTCTAAACTGTTACTCTTTGCATAATTGATAAGACCACATACCATTGAATGAAGATGTTTAAACACTGCTTAAAGTGATAAAAAAATGAGCCATAGAAGTAACTTTAATGAACTCTAAACTGGCACTCTTGGTAAAGAGTACAAGACCACAAACCATGTATTGATCATGTCTAAACATCAATCAAAGTCTTAAGAAATAGAACCATAGAAGTAATTTTAGTGAACTCTAAACTGGCACTCTTAGTATTATTGATAAGACCACATACAATCTATTGATCATATGTAAACACCAATCAAGATGATAAGAAATAGAACCATACAGGGATCTTCTTAGAGCTTCAAACTGGCACTCATAGTATAATTGATAGGACCACATGTTACTCAATTAACATGTCTAAACACCACCCAAACGATAAGAAATAGAACCATACAGAGATCTTATGAGAGCTCCAAACTAACAGTCATGGTATAAGTGATAAGACCACATGTCACCAAATTAACATGTCTAAACACCAATCAAAGTGATAAGAGATAGACTCATACAGGGATCTTCTGGTTGCTCCAAACTGGCACTCATTGTATAAGTGATAAGACCATATACCATCTTATGAGCATGTCTAAACCCCATTCTGTGTGATAAAAAATAGAACCATATGGGGCACTTCAATGGACTCCAAGGTGGCTCTAATGGTATACACCATTGTCAATCTCATCTGGAAATAAGACACCAAGTGCCACTTTCGTGTGGTGTGAACTCAAAATGTTGTAAATGCCCGTTAGCCCGACGTAGGGTGAATAGTACCATTTCACCCAAAAAGGCTGTGCTGAAACTGGTGTGCAGTGACTAGCGCTAGCCCGACCTAGTGCCTCCGCTAGCCCGAGGTAGCCTTTTAGACGAGACTTGCCACTTTTCATATGCACAAAAGGGCCACCTAGTGACTTAGCCATGTTCTGCCATGTTCTGGACCCATGAAAACATGTGTCATTTCCCCTAGATATGGTCTAGTGTGTGCCCGACCTAACTTTTGAAACTCAAAAAAAAATTTTTTTAATGCTTTGGCTGTTTGGCCACCTTGCCCTCATATTCATTTTCAGTGCACGTTCTCTTCTGCAAGATGACCTTTTTGGGTGGCTTAGAATTTATATCCTTCATTTTGAAATATCTACTCTTCTGCAAAAGAGCATCGTTTTGTGCATGCATTCCATCTTTGTGTGTCCCAGCATCAAATAATGAAACGGTCTTTGTATTTCTCTCAAGGCTTTGCTTTGCATCATCATCATCAGGGAGGTTGAAGTGAACATGCTTGTTAGATTTTTTTGTAAATTGCTTTGTGCAGTTCTTCAATATGGACTTAAGTTTGTCATTGGTCATTGGGTTGTTGTTGACTGGTGTTGCATCGAATATTGTTTCATTTATTATAGTTCTACAATCATCTGCTAGGTTGATGCTGTACTCTTCAGCCTTACCTTTTTCTTCATTCTTCGTGGGTGTTTCATCTTCCCTTATCTTATCAAACCTCTCATCAAGCAATAAGGTTACATCAATACCACTTTCATCTTTGTGTTGCATCATTGATTCATGTGGTAAGTTGACCATGCTTTCAACATTCATTTCCTTACGAGGTTCCCACATGGTCTGAATTTTATTTTGTGCATGAATAGCATGATCTGGTTTTTCTCTTTCAACCTGTTGACTCGGAGAAGACAAAACAACATCCACCCATTTGGTGTCTTGCTCTTTTCCGTCCTCTGTATGGGCCTTATTTTGTATTCTTTTCGTCTTACCTCCCTTGATATTTTTTGCAAAGCAACATTTGTCCTCGTCGTACACCCACTGACACTGAAGAGGGATAGGTTTGTCTGACATTTTCATTGCTGTCTTCTTCCCAACAAGGACTCTTGCACTTTGCTTATTGGTCTTGACAAACTCTTGTCTTGCTTTCACTGTCACATCCCTTTCATAGAAGTCAGATTGATCAAAGTATAGCCCAAATCTTCCTGTGTAAAAGAGGGTTCTCCTGTCGTTACCTTTCCCATATGGGTCCTCAGACTCTTTCATAAAACCAAGTCGTATGCCTAACCAAGGATTGACAGAGAAGCATGGGTTTGGCTGGAAGAAAGAGGATGGTACTAGAGACCTCTTGTACAATACTAGTGTTCCTGCTGGAACCAGATACCTCTCCTCGCAGAATAATTGGTCTGTCAGTGTGATCAAGCCTGATATCAGATTTATATCATGCTCATCGATCGGGAGTCCAGTGTAGGACTGGGACTGTCCCGGGGGAACCAACTGTGGCACATCTAGTACACTGACCATACGATCATCACTGCCCCATCTGTGGATCTGTTGAAACAGAGTTGTCAAAATAGGTAGACACTCGAGCATGAGACAAGACTGTGGTAACTCATCCACCTTTCCAATACCACTTGTGATGGACACTTCTCGCTGTACATGGCCAAACACTGGATCAGTCGCCATTTGATCTATCCACGGGTAATGATCAGACAAGCTTCTCATGAGATCCATGCGAGCATGTCTAAGTCGCTTCTCTTTCTTATCCACATTGAGATTGATGAAGACCCAGTGATCATGTTCTAACCTACTCCAAATGCGAAGCATGTCCAGTTTGTTATCGAACTGATGTATGGGTGGTTCTTTGGTGATAGCCAAAGTCTCTAATATCTCACTATCTTCGCCCAGTGAATGCATTGTAAACACATTACATAATTACACACAGGCTTTAAGTTGCTAATACCTTGTAGTTAAAAACTAAATAAATCACAAAAGGACCCAGCATATTTTTTATTGTTTTTTATTGCTTTATTCTTACAATACATTTTATAAATCACAAATGGACCCAGCATATTTTTGTTTTGTTTTTTATTGCTTTATTCTTACAATACATTTTATAAATCACAAATGGACCCAGCATATTTTTTTTGTTTTTTATTGCTTTATTCTTACAATACATTTTATGTACAATCATGAGTCTTCAACCTTTTGTTATCATGCACCTCTCCACAAGAGTCATTGTCCACTTCTCGCTTCCTCTCGTTTAATCTAAGTGCAAAGAATCGCTCATCTTTATATGCCTTTACTGCTCCTCCCTCTTCTGCGAGACCCTCGGCTGTATCCACTGAGAATGACTCATGTGCTGGGAGTAATTCTGGCCTCCCTCTCAATGGCATGTACAAGCAGTCCATCTTTTGTGCTGTCTTCTCAATGTCCATTTCTAGTTGCTCTCTATCAATGACCACTCCTGGCTTGCACATTTCAGCCCACTTTTCGTCTCTCATCATGAGGTGCTTTGCGGCCAGCTTGCGCAGTCTATGCTTTGGATGGAATGTCACACAGCCATTTTTTGTGGTTTTCATGTTGAACCTCTTCAAGTAGGATGCCAAATAAGGCTCACACTTACCATCATCACCAACCACTTTTCCTTGACATTCAAATGTTGGCAGTCTTCCATTTGGAGAGCGAAGAGCAACGTCAGACACGTTGATGAAAGTAATGGAGTCCTTGGCCTCCTGTGTCTGATAGACTGTCTCTCTGTCAAACATCATGATAGTCTGTAAGTCAGTCATGTCTTGACAAAGGCACCTCTCAACAAGCGTCCTGGCAAGGTTTGCCTTTTCGTCCACAATGCCTTCCAGCAGCCTGATCTCTTGCAACACACTCAAGTGCACCTTGACCTTGCGATTCTTGTCTCTCATAAAGAGGGGAAGAGGATGATTGAGCTCCACATCCAGCTTGCTTGAAATTGATTTGGGATTATCCACTCCCCATTCTCTGAGATCTTTTGACTGTATCACAAAGTATCCACGAGTGGCGAACTGACGCTTTGCAATACACCTAGTCAGAATCAATTGCCTCCATTCGGCAACATCCACATCTCTGTCATACCTACTGTCAAAGATGTGCACGTGGGCATGCCATTTTTGGTTGGACTCAAACACGGGTGTTATCCTTTTGTCCCAGTTGGAGCAATGTGATCCCACAGTGTCCCTTGTGGCTGTGCTGTACAATTCACTCTTTGTCAAGTCCAACTCCATGTATCCATCATCACCAAAAGAGGGTGACTCAGATGACAGCATCCTCTGTGCAACCAGCTCTTGCAACACCCTGAGACGACACTTTCCAAAATCAGGACACACATCGACATGGTGTCGACCATCTCTGACAATGGATTCTGAGTCAGCGACCAATGCCCTCTCCCTGTCGAGGTGATGTAGGAAGGTCATGGGTTTCACTATGGCAGATGGAATGTTCAGACGGACGTAATCGTTGGAAAAATTGCCATTGAACACGTTTCTGCCCCATTCACAAGATTTCTTTCCCTGAACAATGTCCAACATACACCGTGTCACGTAAGATGTACATTCAGTCATCTTATCTTTGTTCTCCTGGGCATACAGCTCTGCTGCATATCCTGCATGAACATACAGCTGAAACACCTTTGACTCTCTGCCATTGAAATAAGGACCTTGTTCATACTTCATACGAATACATGGCAACCTGTTACTGTCCTTGCAGATATACTTCTCTTCCAGTCTGTGAAAGAGTTTAGTCAGGGACTCATCCAACACTTTGGTGCGATGCCTCTTGAGTTCTTCGCAGATGAGTCCAATGCTTGTGTTCTCAATGACCAAGTACTTTACATTCCAGGGTTCCATCTCTGTGTGTAGGTTGGGCTTGACAAGGTGTGAGCAAACGACATTCATCAGTTGTCTGTCTGGTTCTGTCAATTGAACAACCAGTGTTGTAGCACTCAATATGTCTGCTGGGTCAACCACCACTCTGGTCATGTGACGACGTATTCTCTCATTTTCGCCCCTCTTCTTCAGAGATCTCTTCATGATGCTTGCCAGATATGAATTGTATTCATCCAAACTCTGCCCGCATCTAGGCAGATTCACTCTGCACCCAGAAGGAACACATGCACACACTTCCAGAACTGCTCTCCACTGAGCAATCACTTCAGCTACAGTCTTGATCAACATGGTCTTCCTGCCAGTTAGAATTTCTTCCGTAATGAATCCCATGTCAGTCATCACATCTTCAATCTTCCTCAGTGTCATGTCCATCTCAACTTTGTCGAGTGACTCGCTCTTGTCCATGGGCTTAATGGTTGTCCGTACATATTTTCTGTTCATATCTTCAGAGATAAAGTACCTAATCAATGAAAACTGTTGCGGAATGTGCTCGCTGTCCAAAGTTTCCAAGACAGATTCAGTCTCCTTCTGATTCACACCCACATTTATGCTTGGAATGTGAAAGACCGTGCATCTATTCTTCACACTAGAGCACACATAAAAGCCATTTGCAAGGATAATGGCTGACCTGTCATCCAATGCATAGTCTACTGACTTTACCCACTTTTCACCTTGTTTGGTCTTTGCTACTCTGCCTCTGATGTTTGTTGTTACTCCACTGTCATAGACATTTTTCAGTGTCACAGCCTCTAACGAAGTGTTACAGCCAAATGCATTCTTACCACCCTCCCCAGACTGCCACTCCTCAATCAACTTCTGACCCAGCACTGTCTCATACTCATTTTCAGAAGTCAGCGTGTGTGCTCTGGTGGTGGAATAGTGTTCATGTTGAGAAGCAAACTCATTCCCAAGCTCTCCTCGGCCATTAGAAATCATTTGCAGCGCCTGTGTGGCAAATGATTTCCCTGCCCCTGTGGGACCATCGAGGACCACTATGGGCTTGCACTTTTGTGGCGAGAAACTGATGATGTTGCTTATGATGAAGAGAAAGAATTCCACACTCAAATGGCATACACCAGTGTTGGTTGCCATTGTTAGAAGCTGCTTGGCAAACATGTCCTGGTACGGGTCCACACCGGCAGTCAAGCGTGTCAGTGAGCAGTTTTGTTTACCATATTCATTACTGTCTCCATTGAGACAACCACTAGGAAACACATCTTTCATGATTTTTGGCACGACTCTATTTTGCACTTCTCTTGCCTTGCTCATCTCTTGTTTAGGATCCATCATAACGCTCTTGTAGTGGCCCAAGAAATATCCCTGGTAGGCCTTATCTAGAAAAAGGTGGCTCACATTGGCATCCTCGCTCTTGGCGAGCATATGAAACATTTCCTTTAAATGATCAAGAGCGGGATATAGTGTAGGTCTCAATGCATTACTGTGGTTTGGGGTTTCTGTCACCTTTTCCATTGCAGCACTAAGCATTTCACTGGCAGCATGTTGTGTTCTGTGCACTTCGTCAACCCGCCTTGGTCTCTGGGGTGGGTTGGATCGACATGATGGACCAAACCATGCCTCGTCATCATCCTCATCATCATCCTCATCTTCATCCTCATTCCCGTCCTTGTCGCTGTCTTTGAAAATACCCTTCTCCACTTTCTTTGCAATTTTCAATATTGCCTCTGGGGGTTTATAAAGCTGATTCTCTTCAAACCAGTGATCTTTAGATACATGATCTTCTACCACATCCCATGCTACCCTGTCCGTCAGGTTCAACTCATAACCCCCACCACTGCATCGATAGATGTGATCCCACATGTAGAAGGTTGCACATCTCCTGTACATGTTCAAGAGCTTGTGTTGCTTCATTTCCAGGCTGTCCAATAGAAGTCCTATGCTGTGTATGTTGCATTCACTGTTTTCAGCAGTGACGTCACATTGCAGAGTTTTGCCGAGGCTGATGAGTTCTGCATATTCACCACAACATCTGTTACTCTCTTCAAAAAGATAGCGAGGAGAAAGCAAGTTTGCCCTGCTAGACCAACTCTCGGCAAGGTCCTTCTTCCACAGAGCTAGTGGCATGATTTGTCTATAGTTGTGGTATTCCTGAAGGGCACGATCCAATGCAGATAATATCGTGAACCCACTTGACTTGTCCGGTTTCATCTCAGACTTGGCATCTATCATTGTGCCATTGATGGAATCAAACTTGAGAAGCCTTTTCTCTAGTTCAGCAAAAGGTTGTGCCAAGGCATCCACCTTACGCATGAAACCATTGTTCATCGCCAGTACACACTTTGCAGCAGTTGTAAAGTTTTCTTCGAAGGCTGCCTCCTCAATCATGACCAGGAGCATGAACCCCTTACTGGCCCCATGGAGTTGTACAGGAACAAAGTTCTCCTTTTCAATAAGGAACACCCTGGCCTCCATCTGTTTGCCTCGAAATATTCTCACCACAGAGAGCACAAAGTTAAACAGGTGTTTGATGTAGTCTGGAGAGTATTTCAAGCAGTTATGATGAATGTCCTTGGCACGAAGGTCAATGCACATGGACACCATGGGTTTTTCAAAGGTGATGACAGACTGTGTCACAGTATAATCCTCTAAGCAGTATTTGCTGTGTGGAATATTCATGCTTATGTTGTCAGACTTCTTTTGTTTGTCTGAAGAGAAATTAGTATTTCATTTAATTATCTACATGGGACAGTTGTGCAAAATCGAATTTTGAAACCACATTGAATATGTTGGAGTTACTTCATCCATTTAATGTGTGATGAATGATTGGTTATTTAATGCATTTCCTTTCGGCCAGACAACAAATGCAACGAATGCAACATATCAGATTGCCATTGATCAATTTTATTTCTTGTCAAACACAACACATGTAATCCGACTGATCCCCATTTTTGCAAGGAAATGATTTCTCTTTATATTCAATACATCATGTTATATTTTTCTGTCCCAAATATATTTGAAAGGAATGCGTCGGCCCAATCATCCTCAATGGATGAAGGAATGGTCATCCCCGTGGGTTGCACTGGTTCTGTTCTTCTGTCTTGCATAAGAATATTCAGCTGCTGTTGCATGCATGACAACTTTTCAGAGAATTCTCTCTGTTGGGCAAGATGAATTTTCTTCAATTCCTCCAATTCCATTTCCAACTGGTTATGATATTCCTCTTTAGTATATTCCCTTTCTTGTTTAATGATGTGTGTAGCAGATTCTCTCTGATTCTGATGTGAGTCTGTATCATCTTCAATCGTTGCATTCTCGTCTCTTTCATTGCATTGTGAAACTTTCTCTGGTACCACTCTGCTCAGTACATCAACATTGCTCCATTGGTAGTCGTTTTTCTTTAACAATTGAACCTTATTACCATTCAGGGTGACGGTTCCCTGTGCCAACATATTATTCACAAGGCCAGCAACAACAGACACACCATACCTGCCAAAGTTCTCTTTCACATCCCACCTAGGATGACACCATATGTTGGGAGCAGTGTACATGTTGCCTCCTTCTGAAAGATTTACCAACTCAGATCCACCCTTTGTTTTAACAGGCCAGTTGGCCATCGGGTTCCTTTCGGGCATGATCACGCCACCTTCTTCATCCACAATTTGAACGCCATATCTCCTTTGGGTGTGTGTAGATGGCACCCCCATGCTGACTTGGATGAGGCCATCGCCACGTTTAAAAGTACAGAATGTTGTCTCCAGTCCCTTCATTTTCATCCTCATTTTGCTTGCCTGCTGGTGAGTTGTAATGAATTCAAACTTTCTGTTAAGCGACAGCACCATTTTGAAACGTGTAGTCACCACATTGTTCCTATGTTCTTTTCCACATCTTTCTAAAAACGTGTTGTACATGTACATCTCCGTCAGATGGCACTCTTCCGGTTGAGTGAAAGATATGTCCCATCCCATTTCATGGATGGTGGTCATCATTTCTTGTTTGATGCTCTTCAACGTTGCACCACCATCAAAATTTGTTGGAATGAAAAGTGTCACAGCTATACCATGGCTAGTATCACCACTCGAGTTTCTCTCTACCTCCATGTCCAACTTGAGTTGTCCCGCATTAGACGTGGGAAATACCAACTCATACTGGGGAAGCTCATCTGTGCTCTCAATGCCTTTGGGAAGAGTCACTCCCTCACTACAGTTGGGTACCTCGTAATGCACTTTCCTCGAGCATCCCATGTCCATTGTACTGTGATTGCTTGTCTCTCTTAGCACAAAACCAGACTGGTCTTGCATAATGCCCTCTCTGCAATATAGACAATTGGAATTCAAAACTCTTCTCCTTGTTCCCTCTGGGTCGTTTGAAGTCCACAGGTCATTTTGTCTGTCGTGACACAAGTGGCAAACAATGCTCACCTGGAAGAGGATGGCATCAAACTTGCTCAATGCCATTATTCCTCTTACTCTATCTTTGTCACACACACTATAAAAAAATCCACCTTTGTCTAGTGGTTGTGGGTTCAGTCGAATGGCACCACAACTGTAGAGCTGCTCCAAATAGTATGCTTGGACTCGGAGTGAGACCTCAGTGCAAGTAGTCAACAGCATGGGTTTCAACGCACAGCCCAATGCCCTTGTCTTCTCACAAAAATTGACATCGTAGAAAGAGGTACCCTCCTGAATTGTCCTGGTGGTATCCAATGCACACAGTACAGGAAAGTCACTGCTCCTGTTGAGTCTCTTCCCTATGTTTTTGACATCCGAGTTGGGTTTCATGTTAAAAATGCTTCTGTACGTGCGATCACATGCTTGTGAAAAGGTGAGCGTTGCCCCGAGAGCCTTTCCAATCCAGACAGGATCACCCACCACCAGACAGCTGACTTCATTCACCACGTCTGGACAATTTGTGTCCCATTCAATCCCGTTGTTCTGATCAAATCTATTTTCTGTGGCATCTAATTGGTCCTGAACAATGTTGGCATTGCTTTTCCGCACTGAATCTCTTGGTGGTTCCAGCCACTTGTTTGTGTGCTCCAGAAAGGACAGCCACCACATGGTCTTGCAGTGAACACGGACTAGGTCATACCACTCAACATCTGCCAACTTTGTCCTCATGCTATATTCATCATGTGTTCTATGATTTGCCAACTCCTCCAAGTTGCTCCTGCGATACACAGGCATTCTTGGGTCTTTGTGAATGTCCATCCTGTCATTGAGAAACATTTGGTTGCAGTCATGCGTTGAAATCATGGCTACAACCTTGCCACTTTTCAATCCATCATCTGCCCTTTTACCCATGACCCGACTTCCATTTGGCACGAGAAACTCCAGATTGGATTCTGTACTTCGAGGAAGAAGTAAACTCTTCAAAGGCTCTGTTGTGCATTGAGCAACTCTGGCTTGGGAAGTATTCTGTTTCGCGTCAAAGAGTGATCCACTAACATCATACAGTGTTTCTGATGCGACTGAATGTTCATTGTGATGATCTTGGGGTTCTCCCTGTGAAGAATCTATATTGTGTGCTGTTTCCTCTGTTGTTATCTGTTTTGTCTCTAATGGAGTGGGCAGCTCTTGTTCACAAACAGATTGTTTTTCAGCCTGCAATTCCTCTCCCTCTATACAAATCTTCTTGGTGGGCTTCTCCTCTCCATTGGGGCGATTTCCGTTTCGCATGCCATTTATCCTCTTCAAATAACGCCTATCTTTTCTGCTTTTCCAAGTCATGGCTAATTTCTTATCCTTGTGATCTGTGAAAAAAGATAATAGTATATTAAGCAGTGCAAAATTCAATTTTTGGTCAGCTAGATACAACTTTGCAATATTATTCCAATTATTTATAATTTACTGTCCCGTATTCTTTATTCTAACATTTCTGTTTGGATTTCATTTGGTACAAGCTAATTTTGTGTCCCTAACCCAAAAGAAGTGACATGAGAAAAACAAGTCGATACCATAATCTGACCTTTGGTATAATAAAAGTTGGGCAATCACCATGGTTTGATGGCTGAGTACACTTCAAGCATATTTCTGATTAAATAAAGGAAAATAAAAGTATGAAACATGTGTTTTGTGTGACACTGGGGAATCAAACATGACAAAAGTGTTTCAATAAACAACACGGAAGAATGTTCGTGTTTTAATTTTTCTTCTTCTTTATTTTCAGCTTTACATATATATTGCATATTTAAATAATTCAGACTATCCTTAACTCAGTCAAAATACAAAGGTTCTAACATATCTTCCCTATCTTATAGTTTGACATCTTAAGAATATACAGCTCCAGGTACAAGAATTGTTGAGAATGGCCAATATTTAATATCTAGCCTTATATCTAACAGAAATAAAATGACAAAGAGCTCCTGGCTTGAGACAGGCTTGGCGTGGTTACAAATCACAAAGCCTCAATTTCAGGCTTCGCAATTTGCTCTCCCACTTCAATTTGTCCATTTTTTTCTTCAGAGTAAGGAGGTCTAATATCACAGCTTTCTATCAAAATAACCAAATAACCTCCTGACCACTTAAATTCATTATTTCATTTGTTTTTGTATTGATTTCTTGGCATCAGAATTCTTTCCTTTAGGTTTGTATTGTAAGATTGGTTAGTATTATTAGTTTGGTTAGAATTGTTAGTCTGGTTAATATTGGTAGTTTGGTTAGTATTGGTGGTTTGATAAGTGATTTGATTATTTAGTGATAAGGGCAAAAAAAGAAAGAGTTCTGATGCAAAGAAATACTTTTGTCCAAAAGCTTGAGTTGTCTTGGTTTAAATAGCAAGATGCAACGCCAAGAACCAGAAATGACAATATTTTTGTGTGGGAGAAAGGATGATAGCTGTCAATTTCACAACTACTTTCCTTTGGACTACCACTGACTGATTGGTTGCCAGTCGGCGTCGGCGCACACTAAATAAAACATAACGAAGATCAGTTGATCCGTAGCACTGATGCCCCTCCCTAGGAAGGGTCACATCAGCCAATAGTTCACAACTGATCCCATATAAAAATTCAAAAAGGTGAGATACTATGTGCACATGTTAAAAGCTTCAACTCAATGCATTGAAAACGCCACCTCAATCCAATATCAATGCTTTGTGTTAACTCTTCTAACATGTGCACAATATTGAGTTTCTCACCTGACACCTTCCAGACTGACCGGTGCCAGTCGGTGTCAGCACACACTAAATAAAACATAACGAAGATCAGTTAATCCGTACCAAACTGATGTCCCTCCCTAGGAAGGGTCACATCAGCCAATAGTTCACAACTGATCCCATATAAAAATTCAAAAAGGTGAGATACTATGTGCACATGTTAAAAGCTTCAACTCAATGCATTGAAAACACCACCTCAATCCAATATCAATGCTTTAGGTCAACTCTTCTAACATGTGCACAATATTGAGTTTCTCACCTGACACCTTCCAGACTGACCGGTGCCAGTCGGTGTCAGCACACACTAAATAAAACATAACGAAGATCAGTTGATCCGTACCACTGATGTCCCTCCCTAGGAAGGGTCACATCAGCCAATAGTTCACAACTGATCCCATATAAAAATTCAAAAAGGTGAGATACTATGTGCACATGTTAAAAGCTTCAACTCAATGCATTGAAAACGCCACCTCAATCCAATATCAATGCTTTGTGTCAACTCTTCTTATTACATGTGCACAATATTTAGTTTCTCACCTGACACCTTCCAGACTGACCGGTGCCAGTCGGTGTCGGCACACTAAATAAAACATAACGGAGTTCAGAAGCTTACACAACTGAACTCTAAAAAAATTCAAAAAGGTGGAATGCCAAGAACATTTCAAGATATTGTTGAAAACCACACACCAAAAAAAAGAGCCTTCAACATTATCTGTCCATGGTCTCTTTTTGAGACAAAGATTCAGCACTAATCAAAATCAGCGATGACCTTTCATCAAATGCAAACCCCGTACACCTTCCAGACTGGCGGGATGCCAGTCGGTGTCAGCACACACTAAATAAAACATAACGAAGATCAGTTGATCCCTACCAAACTGATGCCCCTACCTAGGCAGGGTCACATCAGCCAATAGTTCACAACTTCTCCCATATAAAAATTCAAAAATGTGGAACACAACGGCATCTCCAGATACCACTAAAAACCCACATCACTAAGTTTTTAACACTACCAGGAGATGACCATATCTACGAGCTGAGTTCAACATCAACACAAGAACTGGATTGATGATCACAAAGCTAGCACGTGTCCACGACACCTTCCAGACTGACACGTTGTCAGTCGGTGTCAGCGCACAATAAAAAAAGTATAAGGAGGACAGCTGCTTCCTTCCTGATATCATGCCCTACCTAGGCAGGGTCCACAATACCAGTATTCCACACCTGCCCACAAGAAAAAAGTGAAAAATGTAGAACACCACAACCATTTTGGAATAATGTGTGAACCTCATACCACAAAGTCTTCACGTTATCCTAAAGTGGTTGCTTGAGACTGTCAGTGGTGAGCTACCATTCCACTGGGTAAATATCTTACTATAGCTTCTCATTAGGCCTACTTTGACAAATGAGAGCCAGAGGTTAGCATCCATCACACAATGGAACAATGACTCACTTAACGTCCCTGATGAACTACAGACACTTTCCAGATTTGAACGCTTGTCAAATCAGTGTCACCGCCAAAATGGTAAAATATAACGAGGAAGCTTCAGCTTCCACCCACGCTAGCACAGCGAACTGCACTCCATATGGGTTTTCACTGCTGCCTCCCATAAAAAAATTGAAAAGAGAGTGGAGTACACTCAAATTTTGAAAAAAATCTGTTCACGAGCAGATTAAAGCCCCATTTCCATATGTGCAATCTGTATTGAAGTGCGTAGAGAATCATTTTTTTTTATTTTACTATCCATCTGTTGCATGTTTCCAAAATTTCCCAGACTACATCACGGACTGCACATATGGAAACACAGCTTTAATCTTCTCAATTGAAACAGAGACACCTTTACAGACCAACCGGTTGTCAGTCAATGTCTATTGCGCACCAAAAATAAAAAATTAAAAAGTGGTATGCACAAAAAAAGAAAAAGAAAACTTTGAGACTTACCATATATCAGCACACCCATAATGACGATTCAATTACCCATTATCTCCCCCTATGCTGTAAATTTGCAGCTTTCGTCCACGTTTCACTGGCTTGACGCAAGATCGAACGTTACCAGAGTGACATGGAGGAAAGTTTCATCAAAAAGTTTCATATTGTGTGTGATGTGAAATTAAAAAAAATGGTGAAACACCTTGGTCTTCAGAATAGCCACTCCACCACGGCATGGGCCTTCAAGACACCCGAAGGGCGAGATAGCATCCACCCCACAATGAAATGGGCACCCGTCTTACCAAGTGCTTCGTAGACACCTTCCAGACTGATCCGGTGACAGTCGATGTCTATGGCGCACCCAAAATCAACTTAGTGACGGTGGTGTGTAAATTAAAAGGATTGAAACACAGGGACTTATAATCAGATCAACCCCTAAAATGGATAGATCTGAATATAGACCCTGCGCTTCATGAGTGTTTGTTTGATCAAGTGTTCAGGGTGAGTTCAATATACCTAGCACAGAGATTTTTATAAAATTGTGTGACTACCAAAGCCGGTAACTCCCCACACCCTAACTCATGGACCTGACGATGAAATCTCTCCCGATAACCTCCTGGTGGGATTAGCGTATCGGAACCTTGCCATCAGCGTAACCCCAGGGATGTGGGCGAACCCACTATCCCCTTTACCATTCGCATGGAGAGACTCATCTGCGGACATGAGCGGGCCAAGGCAAGCAGCAAAGCTACCAGAACCTTGGAGGGACGTGAATGCAAAGAGATCGAATCGCATACACTGGAGTGGACCACACGACCGAGAGGCCATGTCTTTCAGGCAAGCAGCCCCACATGATCCTTGTGCCAGGCTTATGATTAAACTCAATTAAGGTTAAAGACGTGCAACGAGATAGAGATCTAGACCCTATATTTATTACAGGGTCTTTCTCCATTAGAAACAAACACTCAATAAAAAAGCACCTTCCAGAGTCAGTCATTCATTTCTAATTTCTTTTCATCTTTTGATGCCAATGTTTCCTAAATGTTGTGTTTCAGTCAATGAAATGTCTTGCCAAAATAAATGAAAAAACACCTTGTCAAGTGTTGAGATGGCATTAGTTTACAAATTAGGCAACATGACAGGGTGCACAGGTTCAGATACTAGATTGTGAAAAAGGGGAAAGCCTTATAATTTCTATGCTTCGTTGGCACCGTTAGGTTTCCACATAGCCATTATAAGACACGTAAATTTAATATTCAACCCTTGTTCACACTCTAGTGACCTCCTGTTCGGTTACCTCTAACTATTGCCATCCCATGACTTGACAATGGTTCTAACAAGATTTTGAGACTTAGTTTCAGAGAGGTTTGTAAATTATTGTTTTCAGACTGACTCTGCAAGGATAAAATAAAGTTGCTCCCTTCACCAGCAAGCAAAGAACACTCGACATCCACAATGGATATGTCATCATGCACCTCGCTATATGATGGAAGAGAGGAAAGAAAAAATAATACTGTGTACTCACTGTTCAGGCGATGAATTTCTCCTCTTCACTTGCTTCAATTTTCTGCTCAAGTTGACTTTCCAGACTGACCGAATGCCAGTGAGTTCCAAGCGCACAATTTACCAAGCACAAAGATTTTTATTAGGTTGTGTGACTGCCAATGCCGGTAACTCCCCACACCCTAACTCATGGACCTGACGATGAAATCTCTCCCGATAACCTCCTGGTGGGATTAGCGGGTCGGAACCTTGCCATCAGCGTAACCCCAGGGATGTGGGCGAACCCACTATCCCCTTTACCATTCGCATGGAGAGACACATCTGCGGACATGAGCGGACCTAGGCAAGCAGCAAAGCTACCAGAACCTTGGAGGGGATGTGAATGCAAAGAGATCGAATCGCAAACACTGATGTGGACCACACGACCGAGAGGCCATGTCTTTCAGGCAAGCAGCCCCACATGATCTTTGTGGACACCCCTTTCCTCCTGACTGACCGAATGCCAGTAGGGTATCATAGCGCACACAAAAAAATACTTGCTACAAAAAAAAATTAGATACCCTTTCCTCCTGACTGACCGAATGCCAGTGGGCATCAAGCGCACACAATCTCAAGAGATTGATAAAAAATCTGAAAACAAAAATGACACCCCTTTCCTCCTGACTGACCGAATGCCAGTAGGGCATCAAGCGCACACAGTCTTTGCATTGAAGACAACTCCACTAACTTGGCAGGACTGTGAGCTTCAAGAGGGTCCTCTATCCACTCACAGGCATCAGAGGCTAATGAGAGTTGAAATCAATGTGACACCCTCTTCCTCCTGACTGACCGAATGCCAGTAGGGCATCATAGCGCACAAGTTACCAAGCACAAAGATTTTTATTAAGTTGTGTGACTGCCAATGCCGGTAACTCCCCACACCCTAACTCATGGACCTGACGATGAAATCTCTCCCGATAACCTCCTGGTGGGATTAGCGGGTCGGAACCTTGCCATCAGCGTAACCCCAGGGATGTGGGCGAACCCACTATCCCCTTTACCATTCGCATGGAGAGACACATCTGCGGACATGAGCGGACCTAGGCAAGCAGCAAAGCTACCAGAACCTTGGAGGGGATGTGAATGCAAAGAGATCGAATCGCAAACACTGATGTGGACCACACGACCGAGAGGCCATGTCTTTCAGGCAAGCAGCCCCACATGATCTTTGTGGACACCCCTTTCCTCCTGACTGACCGAATGCCAGTAGGGTATCATAGCGCACACAAAAAAATACTTGCTACAAAAAAAAATTAGATACCCTTTCCTCCTGACTGACCGAATGCCAGTGGGCATCAAGCGCACACAATCTCAAGAGATTGATAAAAAATCTGAAAACAAAAATGACACCCCTTTCCTCCTGACTGACCGAATGCCAGTAGGGCATCAAGCGCACACAGTCTTTGCATTGAAGACAACTCCACTAACTTGGCAGGACTGTGAGCTTCAAGAGGGTCCTCTATCCACTCACAGGCATCAGAGGCTAATGAGAGTTGAAATCAATGTGACACCCTCTTCCTCCTGACTGACCGAATGCCAGTAGGGCATCATAGCGCACAAGTTACCAAGCACAAAGATTTTTATTAAGTTGTGTGACTGCCAATGCCGGTAACTCCCCACACCCTAGCTCATGGACCTGACGATGAAATCTCTCCCGATAACCTCCTGGTGGGATTAGCGGGTCGGAACCTTGCCATCAGCGTAATCCCAGGGATGTGGGCGAACCCACTATCCCCTTTACCATTCGCATGGAGAGACACATCTGCGGACATGAGCGGACCTAGGCAAGCAGCAAAGCTACCAGAACCTTGGAGGGGATGTGAATGCAAAGAGATCGAATCGCAAACACTGATGTGGACCACACGACCGAGAGGCCATGTCTTTCAGGCAAGCAGCCCCACATGATCTTTGTGGACACCCCTTTCCTCCTGACTGACCGAATGCCAGTAGGGTATCATAGCGCACACAAAAAAATACTTGCTACAAAAAAAAATTAGATACCCTTTCCTCCTGACTGACCGAATGCCAGTGGGCATCAAGCGCACACAATCTCAAGAGATTGATAAAAAATCTGAAAACAAAAATGACACCCCTTTCCTCCTGACTGACCGAATGCCAGTAGGGCATCAAGCGCACACAGTCTTTGCATTGAAGACAACTCCACTAACTTGGCAGGACTGTGAGCTTCAAGAGGGTCCTCTATCCACTCACAGGCATCAGAGGCTAATGAGAGTTGAAATCAATGTGACACCCTCTTCCTCCTGACTGACCGAATGCCAGTAGGGCATCATAGCGCACAAGTTACCAAGCACAAAGATTTTTATTAAGTTGTGTGACTGCCAATGCCGGTAACTCCCCACACCCTAGCTCATGGACCTGACGATGAAATCTCTCCCGATAACCTCCTGGTGGGATTAGCGGGTCGGAACCTTGCCATCAGCGTAATCCCAGGGATGTGGGCGAACCCACTATCCCCTTTACCATTCGCATGGAGAGACACATCTGCGGACATGAGCGGACCTAGGCAAGCAGCAAAGCTACCAGAACCTTGGAGGGGATGTGAATGCAAAGAGATCGAATCGCAAACACTGATGTGGACCACACGACCGAGAGGCCATGTCTTTCAGGCAAGCAGCCCCACATGATCTTTGTGGACACCCCTTTCCTCCTGACTGACCGAATGTCAGTAGGGTATCATAGCGCACACAAAAAAATACTTGCTACAAAAAAAAATTAGATACCCTTTCCTCCTGACTGACCGAATGCCAGTGGGCATCAAGCGCACACAATCTCAAGAGATTGGTAAAAAAATCTGAAAAAAGGCTTGGATTCCTTAATCTTTCCATAAAAACTTAAATAAAAAACCTTATCGTTCACTTACACACTAGATATATTTTTGACAAAAATGGTAAACCTTGTCAAGTGTTGAGATGGCATTAGTTTTCAAATTAGGCAACATGACAGGGTGCAGAGGTTCAGATACTGGATTGTGAAAAAGGAGAAAGCCTTATAATTTCTATGCTTCGTTGGCACCGTTAGGTTTCCACATAGCCATTATAAGACACGTAAATTTAATATTCAATCCTTGTTCACAGTCTAGTGACCTCCTGTACAGTTTCCTCCAACCATTGCCATCCCATGACTTGACAAAAGTTCTCTTGTAATTTAGACACTAAATTCAATGGCAGAGTAAGAATGATTGTGCTTGACCAAAACATCTGCCTTTCAAAATGTCTGATGTGCATCAATTGATGCCACACATAAAGATTGTCAAAATAAAATTTCAAAATTGAAATAAAGATAGATAGACCCAGCCGGCCACCAGGAAGAACTAAGGTAAAATAGATGAAGTGAAGAGGGTCCCTCCACCCTCGCGGGATTTTACAGAGGGTCCCTACACAACTAAATGTAAAATGCACTGCCAAAATAAAATAAAATTGTCCCAATTCCGTTTAGTAATCATATAATACATAAGCACCCTAGTTGAAAAGATTTGTAGAAAGAGATTGAGATATAATATAATATTCCCCTTCCCCATGAGAAAACTCTCCTTACCAGTCAGCAAAACACACTCATCAGCCCGAGGGGTGCGTCATCGTGCACCTCACTTCTCTTTGCACCAGTTGATGCCACACATAAAGATTGTCAAAATAAAATTTCAAAATTGAAATAAAGATAGATAGACCCAGCCGGCCACCGGGAAGAACTAAGGTAAAATAGATGAAGTGAAGAGGGTCCCTCCACCCTCGCGGGATTTTACAGAGGGTCCCTACACAACTAAATGTAAAATGCACTGCCAAAATAAAATAAAATTGTCCCAATTCCGTTTAGTAATCATATAATACATAAGCACCCTAGTTGAAAAGATTTGTAGAAAGAGTTTGAGATATAATATAATAATCCCCTTCCCCATGAGAAAACTCTCCTTACCAGTCAGCAAAACACATTCGTCAGCCACTCGTCATTTCTTGGTGAGGACGATGAATTTTTCCTCTTCAAGGATGACTTGAACCATTTTTTTCGTCCACCAAGGGATGGTTTCACACACCTCAACCTGTAAACCTGTCTAAAAAATCTTCAAGATAATTTGTTAATAGAGCTGCAAGGCAAATCCACCAAGGGATGGTTTCGCACACCTCAACCTGTAAACCTGTCTAAAAAATCTTCAAAATAATTTGTTAATAGAGCTGCAAGGCAAATGATATTTGTCAACAACATATAATCAAATTATAGATGAAAAGAAATACAAATATAAAAAGACATGGAAACAAAGATACATTCAACAATTTCACTGTGGTCCCATGTGCCCATCCATTCTCCATGATCCTACAAGTTAAAGAAAAATGTGTACATCAATTCTATCATGCTCTGTCATGTGTCTTTTTCCCTACATGGCCCTAAATGTCACAGTATTTGATTTGCACCAAGCAAGCATTATAAATTTTGTCTTCCCTACATGTGCCTAACACCGTCCGTCTACAATGCTTGCTTGGCCACACTTGAACTCCCTGCAGTGAGCTCAAGAGTCTTCCCTACATGACCCTATGTCACCGTTCATACAAAACACACATTCAACCCTACAATATGCAAGCAACATTAGTACATCATATCAATTTCAACTCAAGGATGAATAGATTATATTCTACTGTATCTCACCTTCATGTCCCTACTTCTATTCCCTACATGTCCCTGTCATATCATGTTTCATGTGAAGGCACACATTCAACCTTACAACAGTCCTGTCGCATTAGTATCACCACTCATGCTTTAAAACTTTGTCAAGTTATCAGTGAGTGATCCCTACATGTCCATATCTTTCCCAAATACCCATATCTTCCCGACATTTCCATATCTTCCCTACATGTCCGTATCTTAGAAAGAGTATCGGATGAAAGCATCTCCCTTCATCATGCTCATGTGTCAATTGATTGAATAAGGCTTAGAATCACATTCACCAGCCTTTGTCATTTGGTGACAAAACAAAAAGAAAAACCTGAACTTACCTATTGGAACTAAAGAAGGACAATGTCCAAGGTTGAGAGTCCATATACATATGGGGTCTTTCAGTTGCTCTGCGACAGAAGCAGATACAACCCCCTATTAGTTAGCCTCTTACAACATGCAGGGGATACAGTGGGCCTATTCTTTTGCCCCGAACCCACAGGGGAACTCATGTGTCTAATCTCAGTGTCAAACCAAAATCTCCAAACACATACTCAACCTGAAATAAATATTTCCTACCTGATAGACTTGGATCTTTCTCTCCCCTTGGTCTTGACTGTCTGTAGGACTCCTGCTTCCCAATCTCAGGAACCAAAAGGGATGGTCTCTCCGTTGTGCCTGTTGTAGACTGGCTTTATCTGTAAAAGCAACCACATATGAAACATTATGAACCTTAGTGCAAAATTGGTTTTTCATGGGGATCATTTTTGTGGTCTCTTATCAAATTTGCTAATGTGAAAACAAGACAGTATGAACAATATATGAAACATTATGAACCTTAGTGCAAAATTGGATTTTCATAGGTATCATTTTTTGTGGTCGCTAATAAAATTTGCTAATGTGAAACCAAGAATGAACATGTTCCATACATCTTTCCATGGTGCATGACTATCATTCCTGCACAAGTGGGTTGTACTTGATGTGAAGCACAGACTGAGGACGTAGAACAATTCTCCCAATTCTCCCAAGCTGTCTCATTGTCAAAGCAAGGTGGGCTGCCAGATGAGATGAGACTGGTGTGATTCATCAGCTATGTCATTCTGTCCGACTGCCAAGCTCCCACTTTGTGGTATCCGACTTTTATCTGCAAGATTGTAAAATAAATATGAAGGTAAGACTGGTATTTTTACATTTCATCAAGTCTCAAGAGAACATGTCACAGCTCTATCATACTGCCTGACTGCAAGCTCCCAACTCTGTCAGCAAGGCTGGAAAACAAAAAATGTGTAGGGTGAGACTGGTGTGATATTCAATTTCATCAAATCTCAAGAGAACATGTCACAGCTCTATCATACAACCTGACTGCAAGCTCCCATTTTGTTGAGTCCAACTCTATCTACAAGGCTGTAAAATAAAAATGAAGATCAGACTTTGCATCTCATCAAGTCTCAAGAGAACATGCCACAGCTCTATCATACTACCTGACTGCAAGCTCCCAACTCTGTCTGCAAGACTGGAAAATAAAAATGTATGGGATGAGACTGGTGTGATATTCACTTTCATCACATCTCAAGAGAACATACCACAGCTCTATCATACAACCTGACTCTCAAGCTACCACTTTGTTGAGCCCAACTCTGTCTGCAAGGCTGGAAAATAAAAGAATGTGTAGGGTGAGACTGGTGTGATATTCAATTTCATCAAGTCTCAAGAGAACAGCTCTATCATACATTGGTGTTTTTTTACATTTCACCAAGTCTCAATAACCTGTGTCACAACTCTATCATACAACCTGACTGTCAAGCTACCACTTTGTTGAGAGCCCAACTCTGTCTGCAAGGCTGGAAAATAAAAGAATGTGTAGGGTGAGACTGGTGTGATATTCAATTTCATCAAGTCTCAAGAGAACAGCTCTATCATACATTGGTGTTTTTTTACATTTCACCAAGTCTCAATAACCTATGTCACAACTCTATCATACAACCTGACTGTCAAGCTACCACTTTGTTGAGAGCCCAACTCTGTCTGCAAGGCTGGAAAATAAAAGAATGTGTAGGGTGAGACTGGTGTGATATTCAATTTCATCAAGTCTCAAGAGAACAGCTCTATCATACATGGGTGTTTTTTACATTTCACCAAGTCTCAATAACCTGTGTCACAACTCTATCATACTACCTGACTGCTAGGTTTCAACTTTGTTGAGCCCAACTGCTGGCTGCAATGTTGGAAAATAAAAATGAAGATCAGACTTTTGGCTGCAAGGCTTGAGAATAGAAATGGAGATCTGACTGGTGTTTTTGCATTTCATCAAGTCTCAAGAACACATATCACAATTCTATTATACTACCCAACTGCCAATCTCCCACTTTGCTGAGCCCAACTCTTGTAGGCAGGGCTGGAAAATGTTTGGGATGAAACTGGTGTGATATTCAATTTCATCAGGTCTCACATAGATATACATAGCTCTCTTGTACTGCATGACTATCATACTCCCACTTTATTCAGTCTGAATAGCAAGGCATGATGAATGCATCTCATATCAAACAAGATACTGTCTGATTGCCCATTAGAGAGAGAGAGAAGAGAGAGCTATCATTCATTCTCACTTGCTTGGTAAGCATGATAAGATGATTCTGTCAAGCTAACTGACTGTCACAACACAATATTCACCCACCCTTACCTCTCAAAGCATGGTTGTGTGGATGATGAGTAAACTGTATCAGACTGATGTGTTTCATTTTCATTGGCAACCCATGGCTCAGGGAAGAATGATTTAGCAACTGTTGGGTTGTCCACAAAAACTACAAATTTTCTGAAAATATTTCTAAGTCCACAAAAACTAAAAAAAAGTCTAAGGCCACAAAAACTACAAATTTTCTGAAAATATTTCTAAGTCCACAAAAACTACACATTTTCACAAAAGAAAATACTTTCTGAATAATTTTCAGTAGTCAACAAAAATATCATTGCAGTGAGATGATGTTTCATCACCCAATCATATCCTAAACTAGAGATTGATTCAATTCAACACATGTAAAAACCCTATTCTATAAAAACTTTCTTGAATCAAGTGAATAAGCAATTCATACTTGACAAAAAGACTGAATGACTTATTTGCATTCACCAAGCACAAGGATTACTTTTGACATATGATAATTGTGTGACTGCCAAAGCCGGTAACTCCCCACACCCTAGCTCATGGACCTGACGATGAAATCTCTCCCGATAACCTCATGGTGGGATTGGCGAGTCGGAACTTTGCCATCAACACAACCCCAGAGGATGTGGGCGATGAGTAAAGTACACTCAGCAATACATCAAAGCTCGCCTCCCCTGCGAACATCGCATTGCTTCCTCATGTACAAAACTCACTATCCTCCTTTTACCATTCGCATGGAGAGACACATCTGCGGACATGAGCGGGCCAAGGCAAGCAGCAAAGCTGCCAGAACCTTGGAGGGACGTGAATGCGAAGAGATCGAATCGCAGACACTAGAGTGGACCACACGACCGAGAGGCCATGTCTTTCAGGCAAGCAGCCCCTACTTCCACACTTTGTCAAAATCATCATGCCAGATTTAGGTAACAAAAAGACATCCTATACAATAATCACTAAACATGCAATCATAACAATTTTCAAATTCAGTGAGTGAGATAGCAAGTAGACTAGACAGGCCTTTGTTGCCATCTCACTTCTTTACATCATAGCATGTACCTTTCTGTTACATCTGATTCATGCAAGGGAGCTGTAGGGCAGAGATCCAACAGCAGACCAATCTCGAGCCATACAGTCCAATTGCATGCCCAGTGTGGAAAGGGTGTATAGTGTGTCACTCTAGTAAAAAGTGTGTAACATGCATTGTACTCACATTTGGAAGGCTTGTCTTCAATCGCAGATCTCCATTGGGATCGATGTGAATGTAGCAATCCATGAAACCTGAAATGAGTTCAAATGACTATTAAAACATCATTCAACTGAGGTTGTCTCCCTTCTGGGACCACAAATCTGAAGATGGATAACATATCATCAATCCACAGGTCAATACAGATTTGTTATATACTGCATGCAAATTAAGTAAAAAACACTTCTTTTGGGAAAATTTCACCCCTTGTGGGGCCACAAATCTACAAAAGAATTACATATTATCCTTCTACATGTCAATACAAAGATTTCAATATACAGTATACAATAAAGTAAAAATGGATAATTTCCCCCCTTAATTGGGGTGAAATACCCCTTATGGGGCCCCAAAACTGAAAATGAATGCCAGATTCTCACTCTACAAGCCGACACGAAACTTTTGATATGCTACATGAAAAATTCAAGATGGCCGCCATTTTTTCAAGATGGCCGACTTTTTTTGTAACAATTTTCAAATAATGTTCATAAATGTAATATTTGGTATGAAAAACTCAAAAATGCCATCGAAAATGTCCTACAAGAAAAATTAAGCAAAATAGCAAATTTTGAAAATTGAAAATTTTCTAAGTCTCCAAAAAATATTCAGAAAATTTTCTAAGTCCCAAAAAAAATTAAAATTTGAAAACTTTTCTAAGTCCCAGAAAAAAATAAAAATCTGAAAAAATTTCTAAGTCCCAGAAAAAATAAAAATCTGAAAAATTTTCGAAGTCCTGAAAAAATAAAAATCTGAAAAATTTCTAAGTCCTGAAAAAAATTGGACTTAGAAAATTTTCTGAAAACTTTCTCCATGGAGGCCCTTCTCACCTTGCCTTCCTTGTGATCCAGCTTCCAAGCCTTCCCCTCTCAGAGATTTTCCCCTTCTCAGCAAAGCCTTGGTCCTTCTGGCATGGAGACCTTCCTTGGAGAGAGGTGTGTTTCTTCTGGAGTCAAGCAGCAGACTGACAATTTTCCTGTGGGGAGCTCCTTATAAACACTTTGGATGGAACCATCTAGAACTTACTAGAAGGTCCAATCTGATTGGTCAAAAATGAAAAGTGATGATGTCACAGTGGTGCCAGGCTGTGATCTGAGCAGAAAATCCAATTTTGCAATGCCTCTCAAAACTCAGGCTCCATGAACAACCATACAAACCTGCTTCAAATTAGTTCTATTGGAGCTACATGGATGTGTGATACATTAAATTGATGGCCAAAGTGATGGCCAACATGGAGGAGATGTGAACATATAAAAAAAATAAGTATGTCTTTTTATTTTTGGTTTCTACCTGAGTCCTGTGATGTAGCATGACACAGCACAATGTCAATGGCAGTGTGAGTTGAATGCAGCTGGTTGGATGTCCAAATTGAACATGGCCATCCAGGCACAACTGGATCATTTGTGTCTGTCTGGGTGACAAAATATTGCATTTTTTTACATTCAGAGTGACATTAGGTCTGTGAAATATGGAAAAATTGATGGGCAAAATAATTTCATGGTGACAAAAGGCTGTGGGCAAGAAGATTTCTGGGTGACACAGATCATTTTCTGAGTGACAAATTCTGGTCATCAACATTGATGATGAATTCAAAGTGACACACATTCAAAGTGACAGTAATTCTAGGTGACAGAAATTCAGTGTTACAATGATTCTAAGTGACAGAAATTCAGTGTACCAACCTTTTTGGGAGTGACAGAAATCATCGGCTCCCGTCTTGTTCGCCCCGACGAACAGCAGACGTGTTCGGGAACGTTCGAGAAGATCCGGGAAGATTTCCGCAACTCGAGAACTGCAAAACAGAGAAAATATTATGAAAAATAGTTTCTTTTCTTGCGTTCACGACCAGAATATTTTGCTAGAATTAATCTTGTATATGTTTTGAGATTTTTCAATACTTTTGATGATGTTTTGGACGTTTTATGGGGCGATTTGTTCAAAATTGACCGCGGCTGCATCTGCGGGACCGCCATCTTGGGCTCACCGAGCGAGGAACCGCGAGGAAGACGAACACGACATCGGGGGTTATATTGTCTCAAATAATGGTAAGAAATACTTTATCAGAGCGGGAAGCTGTGCGCAAGAATGTATAGCATTGACTGTAGAAGTAAGAGACTGATCCACGCAGCCGTTCGGTGAAAATTAAATATTTTGAAAGAAATAACAAAGCGGGCCTTCGTGGCCGGACATTTTGATTCTTTTCATCTTTGTCAAAATTGAAATGTTCGTGCCTCCCGCCGTTTCACGGCCGAGCATTTTGCGTAATATTTTCAATATTCTTGTCAGTTTTATTGTACACAACTATTTGAACATCTTTGCTTCGTCAAAATTGAAATGTTCGTGCCTCTCACGGCCGAGCATTTTGTGGGATTTCTCAATATTCTTGTCAGTTTTATTTTACACAACTATTTGAACATCTTTGCAGATTGGCGGGATGAATGTTTTGACCACCACGGCTCGGCCATCGATAAGAAAGAAGTTCACAATCCGGCGGACAAGAATGCTTTTTTCTGTATAAAAAAAGGTAAGAAATCGCACCAAAATACATGGAACAATTGCATATTATCATATACTATTTAATATCAAAATCTGAGACAAATCCCTGCAGTCATTCGCTCATAATATTCATCTTCTGTTCTAGCTACCAAGTAATTTTCATTTTATTTTATATTTGCTCTGCTTTGTTAGTTATTTTGTCTTCAATTCTATAAAATATCTTTGTAAAAAATTGAAATGTTCGTGCCTCTCACGGCCAGGCATTTTGTGGGATTTCTCAATATTCTTGTCAGTTTTATTTTACACAACTATTTGAACATCTTTGCAGATTGGCGGGATGAATGCTTTGACCACCACGGCTCGGCCATTGATAAGAGAGAAAGAAGTACACAATCCAGTGACTAGAATGCATTTCTGTATAAAAAGGTAAGAAAGCGCACAGAAATACATGGAACAATTGCATATTGTCATATACTATTTAATATCAAACTCCGAGTCAAATCCCTGCAGTCAGTCGCTCATAATATTTACTTTCTGTTCTAGCTACCAAGTAATTTTCATTTATTTTATATTTGCTCTGCTTTGTTATTCATTTTGTGTTCAATTCTATTAAATATCTTTGTCAAAATTGAAATGTTCGTGCCTCTCCCTTTCACAGCCAAACATTTTGTGGGATTTCTCAATATTCTTGTCAGTTTTATTTTACACAACTATTTGAACATCTTTGCAGATTGGCGGGATGAATGCTTTGACCACCACGGCTCGGCCATTGATAAGAGAGAAAGAAGTACACAATCCAGTGACTAGAATGCATTTCTGTATAAAAAGGTAAGAAAGCGCACAGAAATACATGGAACAATTGCATATTGTCATATACTATTTAATATCAAACTCCGAGTCAAATCCCTGCAGTCAGTCGCTCATAATATTTACTTTCTGTTCTAGCTACCAAGTAATTTTCATTTATTTTATATTTGCTCTGCTTTGTTATTCATTTTATGTTCAATTCTATTAAATATCTTTGTCAAAATTGAAATGTTCGTGCCTCTCCCTTTCACAGCCAAACATTTTGCGGGATTTCTCAATATTCTTGTCAGTTTTATTTTACACAACTATTTGAACATCTTTGCAGATTGGTGGGATGAATGCTTTGACCACCACGGCTCGGCCATCGATAAGAAAGAAGTATACAATCCAGTGACTAGAATGCATTTCTGTATAAAAAGGTAAGAAAGCGCACAAAAATACATGAAACAATTGCATATTATCATATACTATTTAATATCAAACTCTGAGACAAATCCCTGCAGTCATTCGCTCATAATATTCACTTTCTGTTCTAGCTACCAAGTAATTTTCATTTATTTTATATTTGCTCTGCTTTGTTTGTTATTTTATGTTCAATTCTATTAAATATCTTTGTCAAAATTGAAGTGTTTGTGCCTCTCGCCGTTTCACAGCCAAACATTTTGTGGATTTTCTTATCAGTTTTATTTTACACAACTATTTGAACATCTCTGTAGATTGGCGGGATGAATGCTTTGACCACCACGGCTCAGTCATCGGTAAGAAAGAAAGAAGTCCACAATCCGGTGACAATAATGCATTTCTGTATAAAAAAAAGTTAAGAAATCACTCCAAAATACACGGAACAATTGCTTAATATTATATAGCATTTAAATATATAAATCTTTTCTTCAAATATACACTTGTCCGACTTTGTCAATTGCTTTATGTTCAATTCTCTTTTACCCCTCAGGCCAAATGGTCCTGCAGTGTATTGTTATAACTTTCTCAAAACTGAAATGTTTGTGCCTCTTGGCATCTAAGCTCTTCACAGCCAAACATTTTTGTAGATTGGTGGGATGAATGCTCTGACTGCCACAGCTCGGCCATCGATAAGAAATAGAGAAGTATACAATCCGGTGATGAGAAGGCTTCATTTCTCCATAAAGAAGGTAAGGAATCCCACCAAAATACATGGAACAAATGTGCAAGATCATATTGCATTTAATATCAAAATCTTTGCCTCAAATATAAATTTGTACAGCTTTGTCAATTGTTTTGTGTTCAATTCCCTTTTACCCCCTCAGGTCAATTGGTTATTGTTAAAACCTTCTCAAAACTGAAATGGCTGTGCCTCTTATCATCTAATCATATCAGCTCTTCACAGCCAAGCATTTTGTGGATTTTTTCCTTTTCAATATTTGACATTCTAAATTAAACATATTGACATTTTTGTTTTGCAGAATGGAAGAAGAATACCTCAAATGCCAATGTAAGGCCATTGTGAAGAAAGAAGTTATACAGCGACAAGAAGGCACCAAACCAGCATTTAGACAATATCAGAGATTTAACATGCATAAAGTTTTATAGTTTTGAAATATTTATTTTGCAATTGGAAAACAATATTATCAGAAAAAAAAGCAGTTTAACTGCTTGGATGTTGCCAGCATGTATGCCATTATGTTTATTAAGAAAATTGAAACTGTTTAGCATGACACTATTTTTTTCATATGAGCTAAATTGAGGTAAACAGCTTTTGTCGAGTGCGAGACCAAGGGTGTATCGTGAGATGTGGTTCGAAACCATGCTTCAACTGGGCACACCCATTACCTCAAATAGTCTCATACGAAATCCATAGGCTCATGCCATGAACATTGTCAAATTAAGCTTGTAAATGAAATAGATAAATAAAATCATGACAGCACTTTACATTTTTCTTTATTTTTCTTATTCCATTCATGTAGTAACAAGGATAACAAATTTATCAATCTTCCAACCACAAGGGGAAATTAAGTTGTCACACTGGTAGGTTTTTCTCCTGTGATCAACTCCATAGAACCATTTGTTTTGCAGTGTTGTCAATCCAAATGTATCCACTGCAATGCAATATTTCTCATGACTTCACCTAAAACATGTCTCGCAGATCTGATTATATGTATTTACATTCACTCAAGGGAACATTGCTCTCCACATTTTGTACAAGTCCACATTTCAGTATTGTCTGTACTTAACCCTTATTATGACAATTCTCAACATAAGCCTGCAAACAATACTTATTGTATGAGGTTCATCACATTTTTATTTTAAAAAAGAAACCATTTTCAAAATATTCAAAATGTGGAGTTGTCAGAATTTGATTATGACAGCCATGATAGAAATCATCAAATCATGTCAACTGTGTGTGCTTTAAGTTCATGGATTGATGGGTGACACAAAATAAATGTGATCAGCAGGTCAATGATAAAATAGATAAAATAACAAATCATAACACTTCACATTCTTTATTCCATTCAGAAAGAAACAATGGTAACAAGTTGCATATCAATCCTCCAACCAGACAAGGAGAATTTTTGTTGTCACAGTGGTAGGATTTTCTCCCGAGATCAACTCCATTAGAGAGAACTTGTATATCTTCATCACTGCTAGTTGACAATTGTTAAACAAAAAGATAACATTTTCTACAAAAATTTACCCCTCAACATTTTTCATATGATATGAGAGTGTGTATCTAACGAGATTATACGAAGTAATGGGTGTGCCCAGCTAAAGCATGGTTCTGAACCACATCTCACGATACACCCTAAAACTTACATTCACAAAAAGCTGTTTACCTCGTTTCACCTCATGTGAGATACAAGTATCATATGAAACTGATGCAATCTGTTATATCGACAATGTTGACAAACAGAAAGACAGGTTTTTGGTTGAGATATTCAGTCAGAAAGTGCTTTTTTAAAATATATTGTTTTAACTGATAAATAATACATTTTTTGTATAATTCTTTATCTTAAAATTTAAAGCCCTTTTGTCATTGACTCTTGATCTTCTTGCTTTTCTTGATGGCCAAACTGTTGAGATGTACAATATTTCAATTATGGAAAAGGGTATTTCAATAACCCACAAACAAGGCCAATTGGCTGGGGGGGTAAAAGCAGGATAAATATAAAATTAATGAAAGGTACTATCATAGTAGATGGATCAAAAGACGTACATTCTTTTTTCTTATGTAACAATATCTGCTGGGATTTGTCTTATACTTTAATATTAAATGTTCCATTTGGTCGGACTTCTTTCTTCAAAATTCAAGACTTCTTGTCACTGGATTGTGTACTTCTTTCTTTCTTATCAGTGGCCGAGCCGTGGTGGTCAAAGCATTCATCCCGCCAATCTGCAAAGATGTTCAAATAGTTGTGTAAAATAAAACTGACAAGAATATTGAAAAAAGAAAATCCACAAAATGAGAGGCACAAACATTTCAATTTTGACAAAGATGAAAAGAATCAAAAGATATATGTCCGGCTAGAAGGCCCGCTTTGTTATTTCTTTCAAAATATTATCATATTTTGTTTTAATTTTCACCGGGAATCAACAAAGCAGAGCAAATATAAAATAAATGAAAATTACTTGGTAGCTAGAACAGAAAGTGAACATTATTTTTTTATGAGCGAATGACTGCAGGGATTTGTCTCAGATTTTGAAATTAAATATTATATGATAATATGCAATTGTTCCATGTACTTTTGTGCGCTTTCTTACCTTTTTATACAGAAATGCATTCTTGTCACTGGATTGTGAAATTCTTTCCCATCGATTGCCAAGTCGTGGTGGTCAAAATGTTCATCCCGCCAATCTACAAAGATGTTCAAATAGTTGTGTAAAATAAAACTGATAGGAATATTGAAAAAGAAATTCCACAAAATGCTCGGCCGTGAGAGGCACGAACATTTCAATTTTGACAAAGATGAAAAGAATCAAAAGATATATGTCCGGCCACGAAGGCCCGCTTTGTTATTTCTTTCAAAATATTATCATATTTTGTTTCAATTTTCACCGGGAACCAACAAAGCAGAGCAAATATAAAATAAAATGAAAATTACTTGGTAGCTAGAACAGAAGATGAATATTATGAGCGAATGACTGCAGGGATTTGACTCGGAGTTTGATATTAAATAGTATATGATAATATGCAATTGTTCCATGTATTTTGGTGCGATTTCTTACCTTTTTTTATACAGAAATGCATTCTTGTCCGCCGGATTGTGAACTTCTTTCTTATCGATGGCCAAGCCGTGGTGGTCAAAGCATTCATCCCGCCAATCTACAAAGATGTTCAAATAGTTGTGTAAAATAAAACTGATAGGAATATTGAAAAAGAAAATCCACAAAGTGAGAGGCACGAACATTTCAATTTTGACAAAGATATTTTATAGAATTGAACACAATATAACTAACAAAGCAGAGCAAATATAAAATAAAATGAAAATTACTTGGTAGCTAGAACAGAAGATGAATATTATGAGCGAATGACTGCAGGGATTTGTCTCAGATTTTGATATTAAATATTATATGATAACATGCAATTGTTCCATGTATTTTTATGCGCTTTCTTACCTTTTTTATACAGAAATGCATTCTTGTCCGCCGGATTGTGAACTTCTTTCTTATCGATGGCCGAGCCGTGGTGGTCAAAGCATTCATCCCGCCAATCTGCAAAGATGTTCAAATAGTTGTGTAAAATAAAACTGACAAGAATATTGAGAAATCCCACAAAATGCTCGGCCGTGAGAGGCACGAACATTTCAATTTTGACGAAGCAAAGATGTTCAAATAGTTGTGTAAAATAAAACTGACAAGAATATTGAAAATATTACGCAAAATGCTCGGCCGTGAAACGGCGGGAGGCACGAACATTTCAATTTTGACAAAGATGAAAAGAATCAAAAGATATGTCCGGCCACGAAGGCCCGCTTTGTTATTTCTTTCAAAATATTTAATTTTCACCGGGAACGGCTGCGTGGATCAGTCTCTTACTTCTAAAGTCAATGCTATACATTCTTGCGCACAGCTTCCCGCTCTGATAAAGTATTTCTTACCATTATTTGAGACAATATAACCCCCGATGTCGTGTTCGTCTTCCTCGCGGTTCCTCGCTCGGTGAGCCCAAGATGGCGGTCCCGCAGATGCAGCCGCAGTCAATTTTGAACAAATCGCCCCATAAAACGTCCAAAACATCATCAAAATTATTGAAAAGTCTCAAAACATATACAAGATTAATTCTAGCAACATATTCTGGTCGTGAACGCAAGAAAAGAAACTACTTTTCATAATATTTTCTCTGTTTTGCCGTTCTCGAGTTGCGGAAATCTTCCCGGATCTTCTCGAACGTTCCCGAACACGTCTGCTGTTCGTCGGAGCGAACAAGACGGGAGCCGATGATTTCTGTCACTCCCAAAAAGGTTGGTACACTGAATTTCTGTCACTTAGAATCATTGTTACACTGAATTTCTGTCACCTAGAATTACTGTCACTTTGAATGTGTGTCACTTTGAATTCATCATCAATGTTGATGACCAGAATTTGTCACTCAGAAAATGATCTGTGTCACCCAGAAATCTTCTTGCCCACAGCCTTTGTCACCATGAAATTATTTTGCCCATCAATTTTTCCACATTTCACAGACCTAATGTCACTCTGAATGTAAAAAAAAAAGCAATTTTTTGTCACCCAGACAGACACAAATGATCCAGTTGTGCCTGGATGGCCATGTTCAATTTGGACATCCAACCAGCTGCATTCAACTCACACTGCCATTGACATTGTGCTGTGTCATGCTGCATCACAGGACTCAGGTAGAAACCAAAAATAAAAAGACATACTTATTTTTTTTTATATGTTCACATCTCCTCCATGTTGGCCATCATTTTGGCCATCAATTTGATGTATCACACATCCATGTAACTCCAATAGAACTAATTTGAAGCAGGTTTGTATGGTTGTTCATGGAGCCTGAGTTTTGAGAGGCATTGCAAAATTGGATTTTCTGCTCAGATCACCAGAGGAGGTTGCGGGACAGCAGCGCCACCTATGAATACAGAACATATTAGCGTCTGCACAGCCTCAATTTCGTCAGTCTGCTGCTTGCCAGCGTCGGAGCTTGGAGTAATAACAGATTGAGCAGGTACGTCGTCGGACATTTGTCAAACTGTGAAGTGGTGTTTCTATGTTTATGAAAGTGTGACACATTTACAATTATCATGATTAATGATCTTAGGTATGTATAGAATTAAAGTCAAATACGTTTTTAGTGAAGATTGCTTGAATGTGGTGAAAGCTCTGATGTTAACAATGCACGTCCGTTGTTTTACGTTTTTTTCAATGAAATGACATCTAACCTTGATATAATGATAGCAGAGCTCAAGGGCTAAATTCTGACACTTAAATAGAGTGAATCGGACAAAAACTCACAAAGTTACAACATCTTCAATAACAAGTGTCTTCGGCTGGGAGGGGTTGCATCTTGAGTCATCAAGCATAATGTACAAAACAGTGACAATATATGAAATCTACAGGGCACCCAAAATGTCAGTTTTCTCAAAGACAATGCAATCGTAAATGATAATTATCAACAATGAATGATAACAGCTTGTTATATTATTCAAACTGTTGGTTTCGGTTAGAAATATTTAATAATTTTCATGTACAGATGATCACCATGCATCACTCTCATTATTGTATCCATCTATCACATGTGCAGCTATATCTCAATTATGCAACTGTCTCATTATTGTACAGGCAACAGGCCTTGACATTAACATTTGTGATCCACTTCTAAATTTTAAAATCTACTTGCCCTGAATTACAATTCACTTGCCCTGAAATTTTGCCCCAATATTTGAATATAGTATAGAATTAAAGCTTATACTAAGTTATAGGATTTGCACATTCAAACATTGGCTGATAATTAGAAAAAATGCCCATATAACCCATAGAATACACAATATTTGTCTTGAAAAAGTTGAAATGAATAGTACATGTTTTTATAAAAATAGCATGCAGTAACTCTTATTTTAGTTCCTTGTCTACTCATGAATATAAGAACAATAGGAATAGGGCCTTTTCTAACTCAGGAGTTCAATTTTTAAGCAGAGAAGTACATGAAGACTTTGAGCTTGTGAGTAAAGTGTCACCCTGACTTGTCAATCTTGTAAGAATATAACCTACAATTATCTCTTTATAAGATCAAGTAATGTCAAGTGTTACTGATGGATATACCCCACTGTTACTTAGCATACTTATAATCAACTGTGCATGTTTCCTGGATAATATAATGATTGATAAAGACCAAAATGTGCAAAATTGATAAGCCCTACCTCCTGATACAGTGCTTAGTGTGAAATACCATCTTGAGGAATATATATGTTTAGCAGCATGCCATAACTTTATCTTGGTCAGGGTTTGGGAGGCAGGGGTAATACCAGAGGCTTGGACACAAAGTTATCTGTAATCAGGTGTCATTATATAGCATTTTCTTCAAATATACATTTTTCAATCTTTCTCAATTGTTTTAGGTTCAATTCTCTTTTACCCCTCAGGCCAAATGGTCCTGCAGTATAAGTTTCTCAAAACAGAAAAGTGTGTGCCTCTTGGCTTGACATCTTAGCTCTTCACAGCCAAACATAATAATATTTTTTTCAATTTTTCTTTTTTAATATTCTTGTCAGTTTTATTTTCACACAACTATTTGAAAATTTTTGCAGATTGGCGGGATAATTGCTTTGACCACCACCACTTGGCCATCGATAAGAAATAAAGAAGTACATAGTCCGGTGAAAAAGAATGCTTCATTTCTGTACAAAAAGGTAAGAAATCGCACCAAAATACATGGAACAAATACATAATATTATATAGCATTTAAATATCATAATCTTTTCCTCAAATATACATTTTTCCGACTTTGTCAATTGTTTTAGGTTAAATTCTCTTTTACACAGTGTATTATTGTTTTATGTTCAATTCTATTAAATATATTTATCAACATTGTTAGAATTGTGCATCTCAGCTCTTCACAGCCAAGCATTTTGTGTTCTTTTTTCCTTCTTCAATATTGCATATCTTGTTAATTTTTACACAACTATTTGAACATTTTTGCAGATTGAAGGGATGCATGCTTTGACTGCTCCAGCCTGGTCATTGATAAGAAATAAAGGACACAATCAAGAATTGTGGATCTGAGCTCTTCACATTTTGTTGATTTTTTTTCTTTTTTAATATTCTTGTCAGTTTTATTTTTACACAACTATTTGAACATCTTTGCATATTGGCCACCATGGTTTGGGCATCGATAAGAAATAAAGATGTCCACAATCCGGTGACAAGAATGTTTCATTTCTGTATAAAAAGGTAAGAAATCAGTCATTCGCTCATAAAAAAATAATGTTCACTATCTGTTCAAACTCTCAAGTAATTTTCATTTATTTTATACTTGCTCTGCTTTGTTACTTATTTTATGTTCAATTCTATTAAATATCTTTGTGGATTTTGTTCTTTCAATATTCCATGTCTTGTTAATTGTAATACAACTATTTAACATCTTTGCAGATTGGCAAAACTGAAATGATTGTGCCTCTTACCATATCAGTATTTGACATTCTACATAAAACATATTAACATTTTTTTGAAGAATGGAAGAATGCCTCAAATGAAAATTGAAAGAGTGTATTATACAGCAACAAGAAGGCACCAGATCAGCATTTAGACAATATAAGAGATTCAACATGCATAAGGTTTTATAGTTTTGAAATATTTATTTTGCAATTGGAAAAAAATTTTATCAGAAAAAAAGTGGTTAGCTGCATGGATGTTGCCAGTATGAATGTCATTATGTCTATTAAGAAAATTGATACTGTTTAGCATGACACTATTTATTTCATATGAGCTAAAATGAGGTAAACAGCTTTTTTCGAGTGTGAGACCAAGGGTGTATCGTGAGATGTGGTTCGAAACCATGCTTCAGCTGGGCACACCCATTACCTCAAACATGAAGTCCATAGGATCATGCCATAAACATTTTTGGAGGGCAACAATTGGAATAGCCTTGTGCCACAGCACGGATGGAACACCATTGAATCCATGCATAAATCTGGAAAGTTCATTCCTTTCTCATGTTCCCATGATTTCAAACATATTCAAATCATTTTTGCAAGTGTATTATTAGCCGAGAATCGTATGTGTGAAAAATATTGCACCTATGTGAAAAAAAAAAAAATCACACTTATGTGAAAGATATCTCATGGTTGTGATAAAATATGTTATATTCAATCATAATATTCAATGGACCATTGTGTAAAATGTTTTGATCATATTGTTTACAAATAACAATCCAGATATCAATGGATAAGATTCCATTCTACATCATCTTATGATGATGATGAATCACCAATCACTACTAGACATGATGATGCAGAGTGACATCTAGTATTGATTGGTGATCATCTAACCACACTAGCTGGTGATGTTATGTGATGCCTGGTGATAATAAACTAATTATATTACATTACATTTAAGACCTCAATTTTTTTAAACAGCATTTCTTTTCGAGGGATTGTTCCCCTTTATGTGACCCAAACGGTAGCAACATATATATTAATTTGATCCTTGTAACAGATGTATTTATGGCTAAATAAAAAATGTTTTAAGCCTGAAAGTTTGAAGTCTAATGTTGATGCCTCCCAAATGTCTTTCAGTATATCACATAAAATTGAGTGATGCACAGGGACCATCTGACCATACTTGCTGGTGATGTTGACTGATGAGTGACCATCTGGCCACATTAGCTGTTGACACTGGGTGATGTACAGGGACCATTTGATCATACTAGCTAGTGATGTTGAGTGATGCACGGCGATCTGACCATATTAGCGGAAGTGCAGTGAGTTATGGTGATTATCAGTCCATACTAGCTGATGATGTTGAGTGATGCATGGTGATAAAAACTGTGAAAAATTTTGTAGATTTTAATAAATTAGATTACATTAACACATGCTCATTTTTTTAAACAGTATTTGTTTGGCAGTAAAAAAAATGTCAAATATCTTTCAGTTTTTTTGCACGAAATTACCAAGGAAAATTTTATATTTTATTTTTTCATGTTTATTTACACATATTGCATTAAGTTTTTTTTTATTTAAATAAATGTCTCCAGACGTAATTACTTTCACTCCTTAGACACTGCCAATAACAATGATAGTATATATTAATTTGAAAAAAGATTACAAAAATAATTCTTCATACATTCAGGCACTTTTAATATTTTTTCTGAAGGGTTATTGGCAGTGTTTCGTCCTGATACAGGTCAATGGCCCATACAGTCTACCCAGGACTCGTCAGTTAGGGATAGACCATAAACTTGAGCCAACTCAACAAAACTTTGTTAGTAATTAAAAGCAGTAAATTAAATATCTCTTTATTAAAGTTAACTGCAGAACAGAAAAATCCAATTGGTAGTAACCCATAAATAAGTGAAACAAGTAAAACTATATACCCATACATTTACACTGTATTTTTTTTTTTTCTCTCCAAAAATAAATACAGACGATCCCATATTGGCACGCAGCCAAGGTGGCTCGTACAGTGATTGTCTTATTGATCTGAATTACACCATTTTTTTCCTAATAAAAAAATCCATCACTGGCCTCACATGTGAGACCTGCGCGTGCAATATAAGCAACGGACAAGGATGAGTACCAAAATTATTGTTACATCAGGGTTGCTATGTTTAATGGAACCACGAGGTTCCTTTAAGTCTGTTTTGTTTTGATTCCACGGAAATCAATTCATTCTCTTGTCTGCCTCTGAAGAGTCAGGCATATCAAGAATACTTCCCTACAAGCAGCTCAGCAACTGAAACCCACCAATAGTTTGTATAACAAAATATTTACACTGTATTTAAGAAATTAAAACTCAATTAGAAATTTAGTGCTTTTTATTTTTTAATTTAATGGGTCTCTTTACATTTCCCTTAATGTTTTTAATAATATCCCCTCCCATTATTTAATACTAGATTCTTCTACTACTTTTCATGTATTTCCAAACCAAAAATTCTTTTATATTTTTTCTTGACTTGTAATGTTCATGTAATTAATTATTTAGTACTGGGAAACACTATTGTTTGTGATATGGTTTATGAGGAAGAGATCAGATAACAATCTACAAACTGTGAAATTCTTCTCTTTGGTGTGAGTTTGTCATGCTTCTGAAGTGAGTCTGGCATGCCATATTTTTGACAATGGACCCTTTTCTTTCATATGTAGGCTACCAACATCAAAACATGGGTGTGATTGGCAGTGAAAAGAATAAAATATTTGTGGTACCCTCAAAACAGAAAAAAAATTCTGATAGAATTGACTATACTATAGAATCAACATCATATATGAATATTGTGCATTTTGCAGTAGGAATGTGTACAGCTGTATTGTTGTTGACTTGTCAGTGTGCATTGTTTACATCAGAGTTTTCATCCCATTCAAGCATATTTCACCAAGAAAAGTATTCAATTTAAATGAAATACTTCAAATGTTTGACCCCAATTTGGCCATTCTTACATGCTGGCATATCTTATTCCAACATTGTGCAAGTTGCACAATGTAGGAATCCATCATGTGACAGATGTTTGACCCCAGCTTGGCCATTCTTACATGCTGGCATATCTTATTCCAACATTGTGCAAGTTGCACAATGTAGGAATCCATCATGTGACAAATGTTTGACCCCAGCTTGGCCATTCTTACATGCTGGCATATCTTATTCCTACATTGTGCAAGTTTCACAATGTAGGAATCCATCATGTGACAAATGTTTGACCCCAATTCGGCCATTTTTACATGGTGATGTGTGTTATTCTTACATTGTGCAACTTGCACAATTTCTTTTGAAATGTAGATGTGTTTTAAAAAAGAAGTGAGTTCAAATACATCAATTTTAACTGTTTTGAGATCAGATGCAAGTGCAAATGTGTGTTCCAGTTCAAGGCCTATAAAATAAGCTGTATTGGTCTTTTCAAGGTATCTGAGTTGATTTAAAAACATAAAATCACTGAAAAGACAATTCCTACTTTTTTGCACAGAGTAGGAATTCCTACTGAGCGCACTTGCGCTATGTAGGAATTCCTACTTGGCCGAGATTCCTACCGTATACTGTTTGTGTACTGTTTGAAATGACAACTCCAAATCTGTAGAGAAAACTTGCCAAATTTTTGTAAAATATTTTATGACTTTTTTATATGTTCAAGCATAATCTAATCTACCATCCTGTGAAGTTTCATCGATATTTGAGTAATATTAACGAGTGAAATTGTGACTGAACTGTGTATATGTTGCCTTTGTGTACTGTTTCAGTGTTTGAAATGACAGCTCTGGACTGGAAGTGCACAACTCGAGAATCTTACATCGTAATGTGTCTGCAAAAACATGATCGTATTTGAAGCTTGTTTTAAGCAACAAATCATCAAGCTCTTAGGTGCTCCAAGACTGCCAATCTTATTGTGAACTTGAATAATGATGTCTCCAATTTTGATTATCCTGGGTGATATAGTTTACTTGTTATCACAAATTTATTGATGTGAAAATCACAGACTGAATAGAAATGTCAAATTGTTGAATTTCGTAGGTTTCTGACAGTCACATTTGCATGTTTGTTTCCTATTAAACTAAATGATACAAACCACAATCAAGCATTAAAAATTTAAAATAACACTTTCAAAAAGCAATCCTAGAAGTTATAAATTCATATGTATGAAATGTTTCAACTAAATGATCCTTCTTTCACGGATGTATTTTCAAAACAACACGCCAAAATGTCTGACTTGTTGACCTAATTTCGTACCACTCTGGTCACATGATCAGCACACTAGCGCCACCAATCTGCCACAACCTCCTCTGTCAGATCACAGCCTGGCACCATTGGCATGGCAACCTACCACTGTGACATCATCACTTTTCATTTTTGACCAATCAGATTGGACCTTCTGGTAAGTTCTAGATGGTTCCATCCAAAGTGTTTATAAGGAGCTCCCCAGAGGAAAATTGTCAGTCTGCTGCTTGACTCCAGAAGAAACACACCTCTCTCCAAGGAAGGCCTCCATGCCAGAAGGACCAAGGCTTTGCTGAGAAGGGGAAAATCTCTGAGAGGGGAAGGCTTGGAAGCTGGATCACAAGGAAGGCAAGGTGAGAAGGGCCTCCATGGAGAAAGTTTTCATAAAATTTTCAAAGTCCAATTTTTTTCAGGACTTAGAAATTTTTCAGATTTTTATTTTTTCAGGACTTCTAAAATTTTTCAGATTTTAATTTTTTCTTGGACTTAGAAATTTTTCAGATTTTTATTTTTTTCTGGGACTTAGAAATTTTTCTGAATATTTTTTGGAGACTTAGAAAATTTTCAATTTTCAAAATTTGCTATTTTGCTTAATTTTTCTTGTAGGACATTTTCGATGGCATTTTTGAGTTTTTCATACCAAATATTACATTTATGAACATTATTTGAAAATTGTTACAAAAAAAGTCGGCCATCTTGAAAAAATGGCGGCCATCTTGAATTTTTCATGTAGCATATCAAAAGTTTCGTGTCGGCTTGTAGAGTGAGAATCTGGCATTCATTTTCAGTTTTGGGGCCCCATAAGGGGTATTTCACCCCAATTAAGGGGGGAAATTATCCATTTTTACTTTATTGTATACTGTATATTGAAATCTTTGTATTGACATGTAGAAGGATAATATGTAATTCTTTTGTAGATTTGTGGCCCCACAAGGGGTGAAATTCTCCCAAAAGAAGTGTTTTTTACTTAATTTGCATGCAGTATATAACAAATCTGTATTGACCTGTGGATTGATGATATGTTATCCATCTTCAGATTTGTGGTCCCAGAAGGGAGACAACCTCAGTTGAATGATGTTTTAATAGTCATTTGAACTCATTTCAGGTTTCATGGATTGCTACATTCACATCGATCCCAATGGAGATCTGCGATTGAAGACAAGCCTTCCAAATGTGAGTACAATGCATGTTACACACTTTTTACTAGAGTGACACACTATACACCCTTTCCACACTGGACATGCAATTGGACTGTATGGCTCGAGATTGGTCTGCTGTTGGATCTCTGCCCTACAGCTCCCTTGCATGAATCAGATGTAACAGAAAGGTACATGTTATGATGTAAAGAAGTGAGATGGCAACAAAGGCCTGTCTAGTCTACTTGCTATCTCACTCACTGAATTTGAGATTGTTATGATTGTATGTTTAGTGATTATTGTATAGGATGTCTTTTTGTTACCTAAATCTGGCATGATGATTTTGACAAAGTGTGGAAGTAGGGGCTGCTTGCCTGAAAGACATGGCCTCTCGGTCGTGTGGTCCACTCCAGTGTCTGCGATTCGATCTCTTCGCATTCACGTCCCTCCAAGGTTCTGGCAGCTCTGCTGCTTGCCTTGGCCCGCTCATGTCCGCAGATGTGTCTCTCCATGCGAATGGTAAAAGGAGGATAGTGAGTTTTGTACATGAGGAAGCAATGCGATGTTCGCAGGGGAGGCGAGCTTTGATGTATTGCTGAGTGTACTTTACTCATCGCCCACATCCTCTGGGGTTGTGTTGATGGCAAAGTTCCGACTCGCCAATCCCACCATGAGGTTATCGGGAGAGATTTCATCGTCAGGTCCATGAGCTAGGGTGTGGGGAGTTACCGGCTTTGGCAGTCACACAATTATCATATGTCAAAAGTAATCCTTGTGCTTGGTGAATGCAAATAAGTCATTCAGTCTTTTTGTCAGGTATGAATTGCTTATTCACTTGATTTAAGAAAGTTTTTATTGAATAGAGGTTTTTACATGTGTCGTGTAATCATTAGGCAACAAGGGATTGAATTGAATCAATCTTCAATTCAGGATAAGACTGGGTGATGAAAGATTATCTCACCGCAATGATATTTTTTTGGTCTTTGAAAATTATTCAGAAAAGTATTTTCTTTTGTGAACTTTGAAAAATATTCAGAAATTTGTAGTTTTTATGGACTTAGAAATATTTTCAGAAAATTTGTAGTTTTTGTGGACTTAGAAATATTTTCAGAAAATTTGTGGTTTTTGTGGACTTAGAAATATTTTCAGAAAATTTGTGGTTTTTGTGGACTTAGAAATATTTTCAAACTCCAAAATCTTTGTTTCTGAAATTTTCAAAGTCCAATTTCTAAAATGTGATTTTTCACTTAATATTTGTTGTAGAACATTTTAGTTGGCATTTTATTTAGTTTTTCACACAAAGCATTACAAAATGAACATTCCTCGAAAATTGTTATGATTGTATGTTTAGTGATTATTGTATAGGATGTCTTTTTGTTACCTAAACCTGGCATGATGATTTTGACAAAGTGTGGAAGTAGGGGCTGCTTGCCTGAAAGACATGGCCTCTCGGTCGTGTGGTCCACTCCAGTGTCTGCGATTCGATCTCTTCGCATTCACGTCCCTCCAAGGTTCTGGCAGCTCTGCTGCTTGCCTTGGCCCGCTCATGTCCGCAGATGTGTCTCTCCATGCGAATGGTAAAAGGAGGATAGTGAGTTTTGTACATGAGGAAGCAATGCGATGTTCGCAGGGGAGGCGAGCTTTGATGTATTGCTGAGTGTACTTTACTCATCGCCCACATCCTCTGGGGTTGTGTTGATGGCAAAGTTCCGACTCGCCAATCCCACCATGAGGTTATCGGGAGAGATTTCATCGTCAGGTCCATGAGCTAGGGTGTGGGGAGTTACCGGCTTTGGCAGTCACACGATTATCATATGTCAAAAGTAATCCTTGTGCTTGGTGAATGCAAATAAGTCATTCAGTCTTTTTGTCAAGTATGAATTGCTTATTTACTTGATTCAAGAAAGTTTTTATTGAATAGAGGTTTTTCATGTGTTGAATTGAATCAATCTCTAGTTTAGGATATGATTGGGTGATGAAACATTATCTCACTGCAATGATATTTTTGTTGACTTCTGAGAATTATTCAGAAAGTATTTTCTTTTGTGAAAATGTGTAGTTTTTGTGGACTTAAGACTTTTTTTTAGTTTTTGTGGACTTAGAAATATTTTCAGAAAATGTGTAGTTTTTGTGGACTTAGACTTTTTTTTAGTTTTTGGGGACTTAGAAATATTTTCAGAAAATGTGTAGTTTTTGTGGACTTAGACTTTTTTTTAGTTTTTGGGGACTTAGAAATATTTTCAGAAAATGTGTTGTTTTTGTGGACAACCCAACAGTTGCTAAATCATTCTTCCCTGGGCCATGGGTTGCCAATGAAAATGAAACACATCAGTCTGATACAGTTTACTCATCATCCACACAACCATGCTTTGAGAGGTAAGGGTGGGTGAATATTGTGTTGTGACAGTCAGTTAGCTTGACAGAATCATCTTATCATGCTTACCAAGCAAGTGAGAATGAATGATAGCTCTCTCTTCTCTCTCTCTCTCTAATGGGCAATCAGACAGTATCTTGTTTGATATGAGATGCATTCATCTTGCCTTGCTATTCAGACTGAATAAAGTGGGAGTATGATAGTCATGCAGTATGAGAGAGCTATGTATATCTATGTGAGACCTGATGAAATTGAATATCACACCAGTTTCATCCCAAACATTTTCCAGCCCTGCCTACAAGAGTTGGGCTCAGCAAAGTGGGAGATTGGCAGTTGGGTAGTATAATAGAATTGTGATATGTGTTCTTGAGACTTGATGAAATGTAAAAACAGTAGTCAGATCTCCATTTCTATTCTCAAGCCTTGCAGCCAAAAGTCTGATCTTCATTTTTATTTTCCAACATTGCAGCCAGCAGTTGGGCTCAACAAAGTTGAAACCTAGCAGTCAGGTAGTATGATAGAGTTGTGACACAGGTTATTGAGACTTGGTGAAATGTAAAAAACACCAATGTATGATAGAGCTGTTCTCTTGAGACTTGATGAAATTGAATATCACACCAGTCTCACCCTACACATTTTTTTTATTTTCCAGCCTTGCAGACAGAGTTGGGCTCAACAAAGTGGTAGCTTGACAGTCAGGTTGTATGATAGAGCTGTGGCATGTTCTCTTGAGATGTGATGAAAGTGAATATCACACCAGTCTCATCCCACACATTTTTATTTTCCAGTCTTGCAGACAGAGTTGGGAGCTTGCAGTCAGGTAGTATGATAGAGCTGTGGCATGTTCTCTTGAGACTTGATGAAATGCAAAGTCTGATCTTCATTTTTTATTTTATAGCCTTGTAGATAGAGTTGGACTCAACAAAATGGGAGCTTGCAGTCAGGTTGTATGATAGAGCTGTGACATGTTCTCTTGAGATTTGATGAAATTGAATATCACACCAGTCTCACCCTACACATTTTTTGTTTTCCAGCCTTGCAGACAGAGTTGGGAGCTTGCAGTCAGGCAGTATGATAGAGCTGTGACATGTTCTCTTGAGACTTGATGAAATGTAAAAATACCAGTCTTACCTTCGTATTTATTTTACAATCTTGCAGATAAGTCGGATACCACAAAGTGGGAGCTTGGCAGTCAGACAGAATGACATAGCTGATGAATCACACCAGTCTCATCTCATCTGGCAGCCCACCTTGCTTTGACAATGAGACAGCTTGGGAGAATTGGGAGAATTGTTCTACGTCCTCAGTCTGTGCTTCACATCAAGTACAACCCACTTGTGCAGGAATGATAGTCATGCACCATGGAAAGATGTATGGAACATGTTCATTCTTGGTTTCACATAAGCAAATTTTATTAGCGACCACAAAAAATGATACCTATGAAAATCCAATTTTGCACTAAGGTTCATAATGTTTCATATGTTGTTCATACTGTCTTGTTTTCACATTAGCAAATTTGATAAGAGACCACAAAAATGATCCCCATGAAAAACCAATTTTGCACTAAGGTTCATAATGTTTCATATGTGGTTGCTTTTACAGATAAAGCCAGTCTACAACAGGCACAACGGAGAGACCATCCCTTTTGGTTCCTGAGATTGGGAAGCAGGAGTCCTACAGACAGTCAAGACCAAGGGGAGAGAAAGATCCACGTCTATCAGGTAGGAAATATTTATTTCAGGTTGAGTGTGTGTTTGGAGATTTTGGTTTGACACTGAGATTAGACACATGAGTTCCCCTGTGGGTTCGGGGCAAAAGAATAGGCCCACTGTATCCCCTGCATGTTGTAAGAGGCTAACTAATAGGGGGTTGTATCTGCTTCTGTCGCAGAGCAACTGAAAGACCCCATATGTATATGGACTCTCAACCTTGGACATTGTCCTTCTTTAGTTCCGATAGGTAAGTTCAGGTTTTTCTTTTTGTTTTGTCACCAAACGACAAAGGCTGGTGAATGTGATTTTAAGCCTTATTCAATCAATTGACACATGAGCATGATGAAGGGAGATGCTTTCATCCGATACTCTTTCTAAGATACGGACATGTAGGGAAGATATGGAAATGTCGGGAAGATATGGGTATTTAGGAAAGATATGGACATGTAGGGATCACTCACTGATAACTTGACAAAGTTTTAAAGCATGAGTGGTGATACTAATGCGACAGGACTGTTGTAAGGTTGAATGTGTGCCTTCACATGAAACATGATATGGCAGGGACATGTAGGGAATAGGCGATCATTCACTGACAACTTGACAAATTTTTAAAGCATGAGTGGTGATACTAATGTGACAGGATTGTTGTAAGGTTGAATGTGTGCCTTCACATGAAACATGATATGACAGGGACATGTAGGGAATAGAAGTAGGGACATGAAGGTGAGATACAGTAGAATATAATCTATTCATCCTTGAGTTGAAATTGATATGATGTACTAATGTTGCTTGCATATTGTAGGGTTGAATGTGTGTTTTGTATGAACGGTGACATAGGGTCATGTAGGGAAGACTCTTGAGCTCACTGCAGGGAGTTCAAGTGTGGCCAAGCAAGCATTGTAGACGGACGGTGTTAGGCACATGTAGGGAAGACAAAATTTATAATGCTTGCTTGGTGCAAATCAAATACTGTGACATTTAGGGCCATGTAGGGAAAAAGACACATGACAGAGCATGATAGAATTGATGTACACATTTTTCTTTAACTTGTAGGATCATGGAGAATGGATGGGCACATGGGACCACAGTGAAATTGTTGAATGTATCTTTGTTTCCATGTCTTTTTATATTTGTATTTCTTTTCATCTATAATTTGATTATATGTTGTTGACAAATATCATTTGCCTTGCAGCTCTATTAACAAATTATCTTGAAGATTTTTTAGACAGGTTTACAGGTTGAGGTGTGCGAAACCATCCCTTGGTGGATTTGCCTTGCAGCTCTATTAACAAATTATCTTGAAGATTTTTTAGACAGGTTTACAGGTTGAGGTGTGCGAAACCATCCATTGGTGGACAAAAAAAAAATGGTTCAAGTCATCCTTGAAGAGGAAAAATTCATCGTCCTCACCAAGAAATGACGAGTGGCTGACGAATGTGTTTTGCTGACTGGTAAGGAGAGTTTTCTCATGGGGAAGGGGATTATTATATTATATCTCAATCTCTTTCTACAAATCTTTTCAACTAGGGTGCTTATGTATTATATGATTACTAAACGGAATTGGGACAATTTTATTTTATTTTGGCAGTGCATTTTACATTTAGTTGTGTAGGGACCCTCTGTAAAATCCCGCGAGGGTGGAGGGACCCTCTTCACTTCATCTATTTTACCTTAGTTCTTCCCGGTGGCCGGCTGGGTCTATCTATCTTTATTTCAATTTTGAAATTTTATTTTGACAATCTTTATGTGTGGCATCAACTGGTGCAAAGAGAAGTGAGGTGCACGATGACGCACCCCTCGGGCTGACGAGTGTGTTTTGCTGACTGGTAAGGAGAGTTTTCTCATGGGGAAGGGGAATATTATATTATATCTCAATCTCTTTCTACAAATCTTTTCAACTAGGGTGCTTATGTATTATATGATTACTAAACGGAATTGGGACAATTTTATTTTATTTTGGCAGTGCATTTTACATTTAGTTGTGTAGGGACCCTCTGTAAAATCCCGCGAGGGTGGAGGGACCCTCTTCACTTCATCTATTTTACCTTAGTTCTTCCCGGTGGCCGGCTGGGTCTATCTATCTTTATTTCAATTTTGAAATTTTATTTTGACAATCTTTATGTGTGGCATCAATTGATGCACATCAGACATTTTGAAAGGCAGATGTTTTGGTCAAGCATAATCATTCTTACTCTGCCATTGAATTTAGTGTCTAAATTACAAGAGAACTTTTGTCAAGTCATGGGATGGCAATGGTTGGAGGAAACTGTACAGGAGGTCACTAGACTGTGAACAAGGATTGAATATTAAATTTACGTGTCTTATAATGGCTATGTGGAAACCTAACGGTGCCAACGAAGCATAGAAATTATAAGGCTTTCTCCTTTTTCACAATCCAGTATCTGAACCTCTGCACCCTGTCATGTTGCCTAATTTGAAAACTAATGCCATCTCAACACTTGACAAGGTTTACCATTTTTGTCAAAAATATATCTAGTGTGTAAGTGAACGATAAGGTTTTTTATTTAAGTTTTTGTGGAAAGATTAAGGAATCTCAAGTTTACTCTTGAGTATTCCAAGCCTGGCACAAAGATCATGTGGGGCTGCTTGCCTGAAAGACATGGCCTCTCGGTCGTGTGGTCCACTCTAGTGTTTGCGATTCGATCTCTTTGCATTCACGTCCCTCCAAGGTTCTGGTAGCTTTGCTGCTTGCCTAGGTCCGCTCATGTCCGCAGATGTGTCTCTCCATGCGAATGGTAAAGGGGATAGTGGGTTCGCCCACATCCCTGGGGTTACGCTGATGGCAAGGTTCCGACCCGCTAATCCCACCAGGAGGTTATCGGGAGAGATTTCATCGTCAGGTCCATGAGTTAGGGTGTGGGGAGTTACCGGCATTGGCAGTCACACAACCTAATAAAAATCTTTGTGCTTGGTAAATTGTGCGCTTGGAACTCACTGGCATTCGGTCAGTCTGGAAAGTCAACTTGAGCAGAAAATTGAAGCAAGTGAAGAGGAGAAATTCATCGCCTGAACAGTGAGTACACAGTATTATTTTTTCTTTCCTCTCTTCCATCATATAGCGAGGTGCATGATGACATATCCATTGTGGATGTCGAGTGTTCTTTGCTTGCTGGTGAAGGGAGCAACTTTATTTTATCCTTGCAGAGTCAGTCTGAAAACAATAATTTACAAACCTCTCTGAAACTAAGTCTCAAAATCTTGTTAGAACCATTGTCAAGTCATGGGATGGCAATAGTTAGAGGTAACCGAACAGGAGGTCACTAGAGTGTGAACAAGGGTTGAATATTAAATTTACGTGTCTTATAATGGCTATGTGGAAACCTAACGGTGCCAACGAAGCATAGAAATTATAAGGCTTTCCCCTTTTTCACAATCTAGTATCTGAACCTGTGCACCCTGTCATGTTGCCTAATTTGTAAACTAATGCCATCTCAACACTTGACAAGGTTTTTTTTCATTTATTTTGGCAAGACATTTCATTGACTGAAACACAACATTTAGGAAACATTGGCATCAAAAGATGAAAAGAAATTAGAAATGAATGACTGACTCTGGAAGGTGCTTTTTTATTGAGTGTTTGTTTCTAATGGAGAAAGACCCTGTAATAAATATAGGGTCTAGATCTCTATCTCGTTGCACGTCTTTAACCTTAATTGAGTTTAATCATAAGCCTGGCACAAGGATCATGTGGGGCTGCTTGCCTGAAAGACATGGCCTCTCGGTCGTGTGGTCCACTCCAGTGTATGCGATTCGATCTCTTTGCATTCACGTCCCTCCAAGGTTCTGGTAGCTTTGCTGCTTGCCTTGGCCCGCTCATGTCCGCAGATGAGTCTCTCCATGCGAATGGTAAAGGGGATAGTGGGTTCGCCCACATCCCTGGGGTTACGCTGATGGCAAGGTTCCGATACGCTAATCCCACCAGGAGGTTATCGGGAGAGATTTCATCGTCAGGTCCATGAGTTAGGGTGTGGGGAGTTACCGGCTTTGGTAGTCACACAATTTTATAAAAATCTCTGTGCTAGGTATATTGAACTCACCCTGAACACTTGATCAAACAAACACTCATGAAGCGCAGGGTCTATATTCAGATCTATCCATTTTAGGGGTTGATCTGATTATAAGTCCCTGTGTTTCAATCCTTTTAATTTACACACCACCGTCACTAAGTTGATTTAGGGTGCGCCATAGACATCGACTGTCACCGGATCAGTCTGGAAGGTGTCTACGAAGCACTTGGTAAGACGGGTGCCCATTTCATTGTGGGGTGGATGCTATCTTGCCCTTCGGGTGTCTTGAAGGCCCATGCCGTGGTGGAGTGGCTATTCTGAAGACCAAGGTGTTTCACCATTTTTTTTAATTTCACATCACACACAATATGAAACTTTTTGATGAAACTTTCCTCCATGTCACTCTGGTAACGTTCGATCTTGCGTCAAGCCAGTGAAACGTGGACGAAAGCTGCAAATTTACAGCATAGGGGGAGATAATGGGTAATTGAATCGTCATTATGGGTGTGCTGATATATGGTAAGTCTCAAAGTTTTCTTTTTCTTTTTTTGTGCATACCACTTTTTAATTTTTTATTTTTGGTGCGCAATAGACATTGACTGACAACCGGTTGGTCTGTAAAGGTGTCTCTGTTTCAATTGAGAAGATTAAAGCTGTGTTTCCATATGTGCAGTCCGTGATGTAGTCTGGGAAATTTTGGAAACATGCAACAGATGGATAGTAAAATAAAAAAAAATGATTCTCTACGCACTTCAATACAGATTGCACATATCGAAATGGGGCTTTAATCTGCTCGTGAACAGATTTTTTTCAAAATTTGAGTGTACTCCACTCTCTTTTCAATTTTTTTATGGGAGGCAGCAGTGAAAACCCATATGGAGTGCAGTTCGCTGTGCTAGCGTGGGTGGAAGCTGAAGCTTCCTCGTTATATTTTACCATTTTGGCGGTGACACTGATTTGACAAGCGTTCAAATCTGGAAAGTGTCTGTAGTTCATCAGGGACGTTAAGTGAGTCATTGTTCCATTGTGTGATGGATGCTAACCTCTGGCTCTCATTTGTCAAAGTAGGCCTAATGAGAAGCTATAGTAAGATATTCACCCAGTGGAATGGTAGCTCACCACTGACAGTCTCAAGCAACCACTTTAGGATAACGTGAAGACTTTGTGGTATGAGGTTCACACATTATTCCAAAATGGTTGTGGTGTTCTACATTTTTCACTTTTTTCTTGTGGGCAGGTGTGGAATACTGGTATTGTGGACCCTGCCTAGGTAGGGCATGATATCAGGAAGGAAGCAGCTGTCCTCCTTATACTTTTTTTATTGTGCGCTGACACCGACTGACAACGTGTCAGTCTGGAAGGTGTCGTGGACACGTGCTAGCTTTGTGATCATCAATCCAGTTCTTGTGTTGATGTTGAACTCAGCTCGTAGATATGGTCATCTCCTGGTAGTGTTAAAAACTTAGTGATGTGGGTTTTTAGTGGTATCTGGAGATGCCGTTGTGTTCCACATTTTTGAATTTTTATATGGGAGAAGTTGTGAACTATTGGCTGATGTGACCCTGCCTAGGTAGGGGCATCAGTTTGGTACGGATCAACTGATCTTCGTTATGTTTTATTTAGTGTGTGCTGACACCGACTGGCATCCCGCCAGTCTGGAAGGTGTACGGGGTTTGCATTTGATGAAAGGTCATCGCTGATTTTGATTAGTGCTGAATCTTTGTCTCAAAAAGAGACCATGGACAGATAATGTTGAAGGCTCTTTTTTTTGGTGTGTGGTTTTCAACAATATCTTGAAATGTTCTTGGCATTCCACCTTTTTGAATTTTTTTAGAGTTCAGTTGTGTAAGCTTCTGAACTCCGTTATGTTTTATTTAGTGTGCCGACACCGACTGGCACCGGTCAGTCTGGAAGGTGTCAGGTGAGAAACTCAATATTGTGCACATGTTAGAAGAGTTGACACAAAGCATTGATATTGGATTGAGGTGGCGTTTTCAATGCATTGAGTTGAAGCTTTTAACATGTGCACATAGTATCTCACCTTTTTGAATTTTTATATGGGATCAGTTGTGAACTATTGGCTGATGTGACCCTTCCTAGGGAGGGACATCAGTGGTACGGATCAACTGATCTTCGTTATGTTTTATTTAGTGTGTGCTGACACCGACTGGCACCGGTCAGTCTGGAAGGTGTCAGGTGAGAAACTCAATATTGTGCACATGTTAGAAGAGTTGACACAAAGCATTGATATTGGATTGAGGTGGCGTTTTCAATGCATTGAGTTGAAGCTTTTAACATGTGCACATAGTATCTCACCTTTTTGAATTTTTATATGGGATCAGTTGTGAACTATTGGCTGATGTGACCCTTCCTAGGGAGGGACATCAGTGGTACGGATCAACTGATCTTCGTTATGTTTTATTTAGTGTGTGCTGACACCGACTGGCACCGGTCAGTCTGGAAGGTGTCAGGTGAGAAACTCAATATTGTGCACATGTTAGAAGAGTTGACCTAAAGCATTGATATTGGATTGAGGTGGTGTTTTCAATGCATTGAGTTGAAGCTTTTAACATGTGCACATAGTATCTCACCTTTTTGAATTTTTATATGGGATCAGTTGTGAACTATTGGCTGATGTGACCCTTCCTAGGGAGGGACATCAGTTTGGTACGGATTAACTGATCTTCGTTATGTTTTATTTAGTGTGTGCTGACACCGACTGGCACCGGTCAGTCTGGAAGGTGTCAGGTGAGAAACTCAATATTGTGCACATGTTAGAAGAGTTAACACAAAGCATTGATATTGGATTGAGGTGGCGTTTTCAATGCATTGAGTTGAAGCTTTTAACATGTGCACATAGTATCTCACCTTTTTGAATTTTTATATGGGATCAGTTGTGAACTATTGGCTGATGTGACCCTTCCTAGGGAGGGGCATCAGTGCTACGGATCAACTGATCTTCGTTATGTTTTATTTAGTGTGTGCTGACACCGACTGGCACCGGTCAGTCTGGAAGGTGTCAGGTGAGAAACTCAATATTGTGCACATGTTAGAAGAGTTGACCTAAAGCATTGATATTGGATTGAGGTGGTGTTTTCAATGCATTGAGTTGAAGCTTTTAACATGTGCACATAGTATCTCACCTTTTTGAATTTTTATATGGGATCAGTTGTGAACTATTGGCTGATGTGACCCTTCCTAGGGAGGGACATCAGTTTGGTACGGATTAACTGATCTTCGTTATGTTTTATTTAGTGTGTGCTGACACCGACTGGCACCGGTCAGTCTGGAAGGTGTCAGGTGAGAAACTCAATATTGTGCACATGTTAGAAGAGTTAACACAAAGCATTGATATTGGATTGAGGTGGCGTTTTCAATGCATTGAGTTGAAGCTTTTAACATGTGCACATAGTATCTCACCTTTTTGAATTTTTATATGGGATCAGTTGTGAACTATTGGCTGATGTGACCCTTCCTAGGGAGGGGCATCAGTGCTACGGATCAACTGATCTTCGTTATGTTTTATTTAGTGTGCGCCGACGCCGACTGGCAACCAATCAGTCAGTGGTAGTCCAAAGGAAAGTAGTTGTGAAATTGACAGCTATCATCCTTTCTCCCACACAAAAATATTGTCATTTCTGGTTCTTGGCGTTGCATCTTGCTATTTAAACCAAGACAACTCAAGCTTTTGGACAAAAGTATTTCTTTGCATCAGAACTCTTTCTTTTTTTGCCCTTATCACTAAATAATCAAATCACTTATCAAACCACCAATACTAACCAAACTACCAATATTAACCAGACTAACAATTCTAACCAAACTAATAATACTAACCAATCTTACAATACAAACCTAAAGGAAAGAATTCTGATGCCAAGAAATCAATACAAAAACAAATGAAATAATGAATTTAAGTGGTCAGGAGGTTATTTGGTTATTTTGATAGAAAGCTGTGATATTAGACCTCCTTACTCTGAAGAAAAAAATGGACAAATTGAAGTGGGAGAGCAAATTGCGAAGCCTGAAATTGAGGCTTTGTGATTTGTAACCACGCCAAGCCTGTCTCAAGCCAGGAGCTCTTTGTCATTTTATTTCTGTTAGATATAAGGCTAGATATTAAATATTGGCCATTCTCAACAATTCTTGTACCTGGAGCTGTATATTCTTAAGATGTCAAACTATAAGATAGGGAAGATATGTTAGAACCTTTGTATTTTGACTGAGTTAAGGATAGTCTGAATTATTTAAATATGCAATATATATGTAAAGCTGAAAATAAAGAAGAAGAAAAATTAAAACACGAACATTCTTCCGTGTTGTTTATTGAAACACTTTTGTCATGTTTGATTCCCCAGTGTCACACAAAACACATGTTTCATACTTTTATTTTCCTTTATTTAATCAGAAATATGCTTGAAGTGTACTCAGCCATCAAACCATGGTGATTGCCCAACTTTTATTATACCAAAGGTCAGATTATGGTATCGACTTGTTTTTCTCATGTCACTTCTTTTGGGTTAGGGACACAAAATTAGCTTGTACCAAATGAAATCCAAACAGAAATGTTAGAATAAAGAATACGGGACAGTAAATTATAAATAATTGGAATAATATTGCAAAGTTGTATCTAGCTGACCAAAAATTGAATTTTGCACTGCTTAATATACTATTATCTTTTTTCACAGATCACAAGGATAAGAAATTAGCCATGACTTGGAAAAGCAGAAAAGATAGGCGTTATTTGAAGAGGATAAATGGCATGCGAAACGGAAATCGCCCCAATGGAGAGGAGAAGCCCACCAAGAAGATTTGTATAGAGGGAGAGGAATTGCAGGCTGAAAAACAATCTGTTTGTGAACAAGAGCTGCCCACTCCATTAGAGACAAAACAGATAACAACAGAGGAAACAGCACACAATATAGATTCTTCACAGGGAGAACCCCAAGATCATCACAATGAACATTCAGTCGCATCAGAAACACTGTATGATGTTAGTGGATCACTCTTTGACGCGAAACAGAATACTTCCCAAGCCAGAGTTGCTCAATGCACAACAGAGCCTTTGAAGAGTTTACTTCTTCCTCGAAGTACAGAATCCAATCTGGAGTTTCTCGTGCCAAATGGAAGTCGGGTCATGGGTAAAAGGGCAGATGATGGATTGAAAAGTGGCAAGGTTGTAGCCATGATTTCAACGCATGACTGCAACCAAATGTTTCTCAATGACAGGATGGACATTCACAAAGACCCAAGAATGCCTGTGTATCGCAGGAGCAACTTGGAGGAGTTGGCAAATCATAGAACACATGATGAATATAGCATGAGGACAAAGTTGGCAGATGTTGAGTGGTATGACCTAGTCCGTGTTCACTGCAAGACCATGTGGTGGCTGTCCTTTCTGGAGCACACAAACAAGTGGCTGGAACCACCAAGAGATTCAGTGCGGAAAAGCAATGCCAACATTGTTCAGGACCAATTAGATGCCACAGAAAATAGATTTGATCAGAACAACGGGATTGAATGGGACACAAATTGTCCAGACGTGGTGAATGAAGTCAGCTGTCTGGTGGTGGGTGATCCTGTCTGGATTGGAAAGGCTCTCGGGGCAACGCTCACCTTTTCACAAGCATGTGATCGCACGTACAGAAGCATTTTTAACATGAAACCCAACTCGGATGTCAAAAACATAGGGAAGAGACTCAACAGGAGCAGTGACTTTCCTGTACTGTGTGCATTGGATACCACCAGGACAATTCAGGAGGGTACCTCTTTCTACGATGTCAATTTTTGTGAGAAGACAAGGGCATTGGGCTGTGCGTTGAAACCCATGCTGTTGACTACTTGCACTGAGGTCTCACTCCGAGTCCAAGCATACTATTTGGAGCAGCTCTACAGTTGTGGTGCCATTCGACTGAACCCACAACCACTAGACAAAGGTGGATTTTTTTATAGTGTGTGTGACAAAGATAGAGTAAGAGGAATAATGGCATTGAGCAAGTTTGATGCCATCCTCTTCCAGGTGAGCATTGTTTGCCACTTGTGTCACGACAGACAAAATGACCTGTGGACTTCAAACGACCCAGAGGGAACAAGGAGAAGAGTTTTGAATTCCAATTGTCTATATTGCAGAGAGGGCATTATGCAAGACCAGTCTGGTTTTGTGCTAAGAGAGACAAGCAATCACAGTACAATGGACATGGGATGCTCGAGGAAAGTGCATTACGAGGTACCCAACTGTAGTGAGGGAGTGACTCTTCCCAAAGGCATTGAGAGCACAGATGAGCTTCCCCAGTATGAGTTGGTATTTCCCACGTCTAATGCGGGACAACTCAAGTTGGACATGGAGGTAGAGAGAAACTCGAGTGGTGATACTAGCCATGGTATAGCTGTGACACTTTTCATTCCAACAAATTTTGATGGTGGTGCAACGTTGAAGAGCATCAAACAAGAAATGATGACCACCATCCATGAAATGGGATGGGACATATCTTTCACTCAACCGGAAGAGTGCCATCTGACGGAGATGTACATGTACAACACGTTTTTAGAAAGATGTGGAAAAGAACATAGGAACAATGTGGTGACTACACGTTTCAAAATGGTGCTGTCGCTTAACAGAAAGTTTGAATTCATTACAACTCACCAGCAGGCAAGCAAAATGAGGATGAAAATGAAGGGACTGGAGACAACATTCTGTACTTTTAAACGTGGCGATGGCCTCATCCAAGTCAGCATGGGGGTGCCATCTACACACACCCAAAGGAGATATGGCGTTCAAATTGTGGATGAAGAAGGTGGCGTGATCATGCCCGAAAGGAACCCGATGGCCAACTGGCCTGTTAAAACAAAGGGTGGATCTGAGTTGGTAAATCTTTCAGAAGGAGGCAACATGTACACTGCTCCCAACATATGGTGTCATCCTAGGTGGGATGTGAAAGAGAACTTTGGCAGGTATGGTGTGTCTGTTGTTGCTGGCCTTGTGAATAATATGTTGGCACAGGGAACCGTCACCCTGAATGGTAATAAGGTTCAATTGTTAAAGAAAAACGACTACCAATGGAGCAATGTTGATGTACTGAGCAGAGTGGTACCAGAGAAAGTTTCACAATGCAATGAAAGAGACGAGAATGCAACGATTGAAGATGATACAGACTCACATCAGAATCAGAGAGAATCTGCTACACACATCATTAAACAAGAAAGGGAATATACTAAAGAGGAATATCATAACCAGTTGGAAATGGAATTGGAGGAATTGAAGAAAATTCATCTTGCCCAACAGAGAGAATTCTCTGAAAAGTTGTCATGCATGCAACAGCAGCTGAATATTCTTATGCAAGACAGAAGAACAGAACCAGTGCAACCCACGGGGATGACCATTCCTTCATCCATTGAGGATGATTGGGCCGACGCATTCCTTTCAAATATATTTGGGACAGAAAAATATAACATGATGTATTGAATATAAAGAGAAATCATTTCCTTGCAAAAATGGGGATCAGTCGGATTACATGTGTTGTGTTTGACAAGAAATAAAATTGATCAATGGCAATCTGATATGTTGCATTCGTTGCATTTGTTGTCTGGCCGAAAGGAAATGCATTAAATAACCAATCATTCATCACACATTAAATGGATGAAGTAACTCCAACATATTCAATGTGGTTTCAAAATTCGATTTTGCACAACTGTCCCATGTAGATAATTAAATGAAATACTAATTTCTCTTCAGACAAACAAAAGAAGTCTGACAACATAAGCATGAATATTCCACACAGCAAATACTGCTTAGAGGATTATACTGTGACACAGTCTGTCATCACCTTTGAAAAACCCATGGTGTCCATGTGCATTGACCTTCGTGCCAAGGACATTCATCATAACTGCTTGAAATACTCTCCAGACTACATCAAACACCTGTTTAACTTTGTGCTCTCTGTGGTGAGAATATTTCGAGGCAAACAGATGGAGGCCAGGGTGTTCCTTATTGAAAAGGAGAACTTTGTTCCTGTACAACTCCATGGGGCCAGTAAGGGGTTCATGCTCCTGGTCATGATTGAGGAGGCAGCCTTCGAAGAAAACTTTACAACTGCTGCAAAGTGTGTACTGGCGATGAACAATGGTTTCATGCGTAAGGTGGATGCCTTGGCACAACCTTTTGCTGAACTAGAGAAAAGGCTTCTCAAGTTTGATTCCATCAATGGCACAATGATAGATGCCAAGTCTGAGATGAAACCGGACAAGTCAAGTGGGTTCACGATATTATCTGCATTGGATCGTGCCCTTCAGGAATACCACAACTATAGACAAATCATGCCACTAGCTCTGTGGAAGAAGGACCTTGCCGAGAGTTGGTCTAGCAGGGCAAACTTGCTTTCTCCTCGCTATCTTTTTGAAGAGAGTAACAGATGTTGTGGTGAATATGCAGAACTCATCAGCCTCGGCAAAACTCTGCAATGTGACGTCACTGCTGAAAACAGTGAATGCAACATACACAGCATAGGACTTCTATTGGACAGCCTGGAAATGAAGCAACACAAGCTCTTGAACATGTACAGGAGATGTGCAACCTTCTACATGTGGGATCACATCTATCGATGCAGTGGTGGGGGTTATGAGTTGAACCTGACGGACAGGGTAGCATGGGATGTGGTAGAAGATCATGTATCTAAAGATCACTGGTTTGAAGAGAATCAGCTTTATAAACCCCCAGAGGCAATATTGAAAATTGCAAAGAAAGTGGAGAAGGGTATTTTCAAAGACAGCGACAAGGACGGGAATGAGGATGAAGATGAGGATGATGATGAGGATGATGACGAGGCATGGTTTGGTCCATCATGTCGATCCAACCCACCCCAGAGACCAAGGCGGGTTGACGAAGTGCACAGAACACAACATGCTGCCAGTGAAATGCTTAGTGCTGCAATGGAAAAGGTGACAGAAACCCCAAACCACAGTAATGCATTGAGACCTACACTATATCCCGCTCTTGATCATTTAAAGGAAATGTTTCATATGCTCGCCAAGAGCGAGGATGCCAATGTGAGCCACCTTTTTCTAGATAAGGCCTACCAGGGATATTTCTTGGGCCACTACAAGAGCGTTATGATGGATCCTAAACAAGAGATGAGCAAGGCAAGAGAAGTGCAAAATAGAGTCGTGCCAAAAATCATGAAAGATGTGTTTCCTAGTGGTTGTCTCAATGGAGACAGTAATGAATATGGTAAACAAAACTGCTCACTGACACGCTTGACTGCCGGTGTGGACCCGTACCAGGACATGTTTGCCAAGCAGCTTCTAACAATGGCAACCAACACTGGTGTATGCCATTTGAGTGTGGAATTCTTTCTCTTCATCATAAGCAACATCATCAGTTTCTCGCCACAAAAGTGCAAGCCCATAGTGGTCCTCGATGGTCCCACAGGGGCAGGGAAATCATTTGCCACACAGGCGCTGCAAATGATTTCTAATGGCCGAGGAGAGCTTGGGAATGAGTTTGCTTCTCAACATGAACACTATTCCACCACCAGAGCACACACGCTGACTTCTGAAAATGAGTATGAGACAGTGCTGGGTCAGAAGTTGATTGAGGAGTGGCAGTCTGGGGAGGGTGGTAAGAATGCATTTGGCTGTAACACTTCGTTAGAGGCTGTGACACTGAAAAATGTCTATGACAGTGGAGTAACAACAAACATCAGAGGCAGAGTAGCAAAGACCAAACAAGGTGAAAAGTGGGTAAAGTCAGTAGACTATGCATTGGATGACAGGTCAGCCATTATCCTTGCAAATGGCTTTTATGTGTGCTCTAGTGTGAAGAATAGATGCACGGTCTTTCACATTCCAAGCATAAATGTGGGTGTGAATCAGAAGGAGACTGAATCTGTCTTGGAAACTTTGGACAGCGAGCACATTCCGCAACAGTTTTCATTGATTAGGTACTTTATCTCTGAAGATATGAACAGAAAATATGTACGGACAACCATTAAGCCCATGGACAAGAGCGAGTCACTCGACAAAGTTGAGATGGACATGACACTGAGGAAGATTGAAGATGTGATGACTGACATGGGATTCATTACGGAAGAAATTCTAACTGGCAGGAAGACCATGTTGATCAAGACTGTAGCTGAAGTGATTGCTCAGTGGAGAGCAGTTCTGGAAGTGTGTGCATGTGTTCCTTCTGGGTGCAGAGTGAATCTGCCTAGATGCGGGCAGAGTTTGGATGAATACAATTCATATCTGGCAAGCATCATGAAGAGATCTCTGAAGAAGAGGGGCGAAAATGAGAGAATACGTCGTCACATGACCAGAGTGGTGGTTGACCCAGCAGACATATTGAGTGCTACAACACTGGTTGTTCAATTGACAGAACCAGACAGACAACTGATGAATGTCGTTTGCTCACACCTTGTCAAGCCCAACCTACACACAGAGATGGAACCCTGGAATGTAAAGTACTTGGTCATTGAGAACACAAGCATTGGACTCATCTGCGAAGAACTCAAGAGGCATCGCACCAAAGTGTTGGATGAGTCCCTGACTAAACTCTTTCACAGACTGGAAGAGAAGTATATCTGCAAGGACAGTAACAGGTTGCCATGTATTCGTATGAAGTATGAACAAGGTCCTTATTTCAATGGCAGAGAGTCAAAGGTGTTTCAGCTGTATGTTCATGCAGGATATGCAGCAGAGCTGTATGCCCAGGAGAACAAAGATAAGATGACTGAATGTACATCTTACGTGACACGGTGTATGTTGGACATTGTTCAGGGAAAGAAATCTTGTGAATGGGGCAGAAACGTGTTCAATGGCAATTTTTCCAACGATTACGTCCGTCTGAACATTCCATCTGCCATAGTGAAACCCATGACCTTCCTACATCACCTCGACAGGGAGAGGGCATTGGTCGCTGACTCAGAATCCATTGTCAAAGATGGTCGACACCATGTCGATGTGTGTCCTGATTTTGGAAAGTGTCGTCTCAGGGTGTTGCAAGAGCTGGTTGCACAGAGGATGCTGTCATCTGAGTCACCCTCTTTTGGTGATGATGGATACATGGAGTTGGACTTGACAAAGAGTGAATTGTACAGCACAGCCACAAGGGACACTGTGGGATCACATTGCTCCAACTGGGACAAAAGGATAACACCCGTGTTTGAGTCCAACCAAAAATGGCATGCCCACGTGCACATCTTTGACAGTAGGTATGACAGAGATGTGGATGTTGCCGAATGGAGGCAATTGATTCTGACTAGGTGTATTGCAAAGCGTCAGTTCGCCACTCGTGGATACTTTGTGATACAGTCAAAAGATCTCAGAGAATGGGGAGTGGATAATCCCAAATCAATTTCAAGCAAGCTGGATGTGGAGCTCAATCATCCTCTTCCCCTCTTTATGAGAGACAAGAATCGCAAGGTCAAGGTGCACTTGAGTGTGTTGCAAGAGATCAGGCTGCTGGAAGGCATTGTGGACGAAAAGGCAAACCTTGCCAGGACGCTTGTTGAGAGGTGCCTTTGTCAAGACATGACTGACTTACAGACTATCATGATGTTTGACAGAGAGACAGTCTATCAGACACAGGAGGCCAAGGACTCCATTACTTTCATCAACGTGTCTGACGTTGCTCTTCGCTCTCCAAATGGAAGACTGCCAACATTTGAATGTCAAGGAAAAGTGGTTGGTGATGATGGTAAGTGTGAGCCTTATTTGGCATCCTACTTGAAGAGGTTCAACATGAAAACCACAAAAAATGGCTGTGTGACATTCCATCCAAAGCATAGACTGCGCAAGCTGGCCGCAAAGCACCTCATGATGAGAGACGAAAAGTGGGCTGAAATGTGCAAGCCAGGAGTGGTCATTGATAGAGAGCAACTAGAAATGGACATTGAGAAGACAGCACAAAAGATGGACTGCTTGTACATGCCATTGAGAGGGAGGCCAGAATTACTCCCAGCACATGAGTCATTCTCAGTGGATACAGCCGAGGGTCTCGCAGAAGAGGGAGGAGCAGTAAAGGCATATAAAGATGAGCGATTCTTTGCACTTAGATTAAACGAGAGGAAGCGAGAAGTGGACAATGACTCTTGTGGAGAGGTGCATGATAACAAAAGGTTGAAGACTCATGATTGTACATAAAATGTATTGTAAGAATAAAGCAATAAAAAACAAAAAAAATATGCTGGGTCCATTTGTGATTTATAAAATGTATTGTAAGAATAAAGCAATAAAAAACAAAACAAAAATATGCTGGGTCCATTTGTGATTTATAAAATGTATTGTAAGAATAAAGCAATAAAAAACAATAAAAAATATGCTGGGTCCTTTTGTGATTTATTTAGTTTTTAACTACAAGGTATTAGCAACTTAAAGCCTGTGTGTAATTATGTAATGTGTTTACAATGCATTCACTGGGCGAAGATAGTGAGATATTAGAGACTTTGGCTATCACCAAAGAACCACCCATACATCAGTTCGATAACAAACTGGACATGCTTCGCATTTGGAGTAGGTTAGAACATGATCACTGGGTCTTCATCAATCTCAATGTGGATAAGAAAGAGAAGCGACTTAGACATGCTCGCATGGATCTCATGAGAAGCTTGTCTGATCATTACCCGTGGATAGATCAAATGGCGACTGATCCAGTGTTTGGCCATGTACAGCGAGAAGTGTCCATCACAAGTGGTATTGGAAAGGTGGATGAGTTACCACAGTCTTGTCTCATGCTCGAGTGTCTACCTATTTTGACAACTCTGTTTCAACAGATCCACAGATGGGGCAGTGATGATCGTATGGTCAGTGTACTAGATGTGCCACAGTTGGTTCCCCCGGGACAGTCCCAGTCCTACACTGGACTCCCGATCGATGAGCATGATATAAATCTGATATCAGGCTTGATCACACTGACAGACCAATTATTCTGCGAGGAGAGGTATCTGGTTCCAGCAGGAACACTAGTATTGTACAAGAGGTCTCTAGTACCATCCTCTTTCTTCCAGCCAAACCCATGCTTCTCTGTCAATCCTTGGTTAGGCATACGACTTGGTTTTATGAAAGAGTCTGAGGACCCATATGGGAAAGGTAACGACAGGAGAACCCTCTTTTACACAGGAAGATTTGGGCTATACTTTGATCAATCTGACTTCTATGAAAGGGATGTGACAGTGAAAGCAAGACAAGAGTTTGTCAAGACCAATAAGCAAAGTGCAAGAGTCCTTGTTGGGAAGAAGACAGCAATGAAAATGTCAGACAAACCTATCCCTCTTCAGTGTCAGTGGGTGTACGACGAGGACAAATGTTGCTTTGCAAAAAATATCAAGGGAGGTAAGACGAAAAGAATACAAAATAAGGCCCATACAGAGGACGGAAAAGAGCAAGACACCAAATGGGTGGATGTTGTTTTGTCTTCTCCGAGTCAACAGGTTGAAAGAGAAAAACCAGATCATGCTATTCATGCACAAAATAAAATTCAGACCATGTGGGAACCTCGTAAGGAAATGAATGTTGAAAGCATGGTCAACTTACCACATGAATCAATGATGCAACACAAAGATGAAAGTGGTATTGATGTAACCTTATTGCTTGATGAGAGGTTTGATAAGATAAGGGAAGATGAAACACCCACGAAGAATGAAGAAAAAGGTAAGGCTGAAGAGTACAGCATCAACCTAGCAGATGATTGTAGAACTATAATAAATGAAACAATATTCGATGCAACACCAGTCAACAACAACCCAATGACCAATGACAAACTTAAGTCCATATTGAAGAACTGCACAAAGCAATTTACAAAAAAATCTAACAAGCATGTTCACTTCAACCTCCCTGATGATGATGATGCAAAGCAAAGCCTTGAGAGAAATACAAAGACCGTTTCATTATTTGATGCTGGGACACACAAAGATGGAATGCATGCACAAAACGATGCTCTTTTGCAGAAGAGTAGATATTTCAAAATGAAGGATATAAATTCTAAGCCACCCAAAAAGGTCATCTTGCAGAAGAGAACGTGCACTGAAAATGAATATGAGGGCAAGGTGGCCAAACAGCCAAGAGTGGAGACTCACACAGGTTCAAGAAAAAATAGGAAATATGGACATATTAGAAAGTCCACACTTTGCCCTGACATCCTTGCTTCCATCCTCCCCAAAATGGAAAATCCATGGCAGGTAGAAGAGGAACGAAAAAAGCTGTCTTCTGAATCTTCAAACCACGCCACCTTTGAGACATTGGATAATCATCAAGAATGCACATCACGATGTCAACCTGTTACCATGGGGGATGAATCACTCAAACTCTCCCACTCCTCTTCAGATACAGAGTACAATACAGATCTTTCAAACTGGCCCCATAAGCATGACGATCCTCTGGGTTTAAAATATCTAGAGGAGTGGGATGCCATAATGTTGCCAAACAGTTCGATGGATATAGACTATTGGCAAGGGCATGGTCTCCCAAAAGAGTCTACAGATGTTGTCTTGGCTCAGTGTGAAGAAGTGGACACTGCTTTGAGGTCCGACATGCTACCAACCTTTACATCATTTCAACGCCCCAAATCCCCAGGTACACCATGTGCTGACGAAGGAAGCTTTGTTCAGAGAGCCAACGTGGGTGGAAGACTTCCATTTACTCTATTGCAGGCAAACACCCATCATCATGAGAATAACCAGATGACATGGGAGCAACAACCAACTACAGAACAAAAGACAATGCCTACCGAGGAAGCAATCAATCAGACTGAGGAAGAACTATGTGAAGAAAACACCAACCAGAGCGATGGTGATATCTCCACTTCTAATCAATACAAACATCAGTTCGTGCAAGAAAAAGACGAGCATGGTGATTTGGGCAAAGGGGAAGAAGGAGGCTTTATGAGCATTGTCCATGATAGGTTTCCTTCCTGGAAGTATCCTCTCTTGGAACACCTCAAAATGAAAATATTGGATAGAGGGAGAGAGATCAAGCAGGGCACAGACGACATGCTTGATCAACACATCATCTGCAAGACAAACTCCACTCATCCAGACACTGTCTGTTATGTGCAACTAAAATCGCAAGTCTTTAAAAAGTACGAGATCAGGGGGGCAGAGATGGTCGGAGATGTGCTCAAGCTCTTTGGTCAGTTTGCTTTCTTCATGAAAAGTATTGCATCATCCAAGCGGGGAAAGAAACAAGCCAAGACTTTATATGCCTTTGATGCCCTGAACCGACAACAGATGAATATCCCTGTGCTGAAGGATCACACGTATATCTTGTTCAAGCTTGACGACTGTTGTACCATACCAAAGGATAAAAAGAACTTCGTGTGGAGAAATGTGGAAGATGAAATCAAAGATGCAATGGGAGATGTCATTTTAGACAAGGAGCATGTGAAGACACGATGGATCTCATATTGGGGAAATGTCTTCTCCACATATCCCATGGTGACCGTAGAAGAATGTTGCAGGAGGTTCTTGGATGAGTTGTTCTCAATTATTGAACTGAAGAGGGATTACATTCTCACAACACCACTTCCAGATGAAAACTTGAAGACCATGAGGTTTTGTCTCGAGAGAATACACCATGCCCAACATGAGTTCATTGAATCTCATGGGAGAACACTCAACTTAGATGTAGCTCATGTCTGTCGACTTCTCTGTGTAATTACTTGGATGAAACAGGAGAGGCAAATTGAAAGGATTAAAAACAAAACCCTAAAAAGCATGATTGCTGAAAATAGCAGACAAAATATTGTCTTTTGTCACATGTTTCCCAAGTGGTACAAGTTCATGTCCAAACTGGACAGACATTGGACTGAAAAAAGATATAATGAATAAAATAGTAACAAACAAACCATATTTCATTGACATTTTCTTTATTCTATTGCATTACATTATATCTATAGATCAATGGTATGCAAAAGAGTAACCAACAAACCATATTTTGTTGGATTTGTCTAAATTTGATTGCACTACATTATATCTATAGATCAATGGTATGCAAAAGAGTAACCAACAAACCATATTTTGTTGGATTTGTCTATATTTGATTGCATAACATTATTTTCATAGATCAACAGCAAGAGTAGTAACAAACCATATTTTGTTCGGGTTGTTTATATTCTATTGCATATTATAAGTATATTCTTTTGCATATTATCTGTATATTCATAGATCAACAATAAAAGAAAGAGTAACAAACAAACCATATTTTGTTCAGGTTGTTTATATTTTATTGCATAGCATTATATTCATACAGACCAGTAGTAAGTGAAAAGTTAGCCAACAAAGCATATTTTTGTTGATATTGATGCACAACATCCTAATCAAACAACAACTACGTAATATACCAATCATCCTCTATCATGTCCATAGTCACTTTGTGTGTTATGTTCAATTTTAACCTCCAATTGGGATAGATCTAATCCCCAAATGGATGGGGTCCCTTCCCCATACAAGGATGGCCAGTAATGGCATTAGGCTGTGTGTTGATTGTGACAACACCTTTTTGAGTTTGGCCTCGACACACGGTATCTTTTGAGACGGACTTCAATTACTTTATCTATTGCTGCATTGAACCTTTCACTGACAGAAACTTCTTTGTCTAGCATTGCAGCAATCTGTTTTGATCCGAAAGATAGGTTAGGTTGACACGAGGGACCAACCCGCTTCTCATCGTTCCCTTTCTTGGTGGTATTTTGCTTCTTGTTTATGTCTGATCTCTGTGCAATTTGAAATATTGTATCAGGTTCTAGGTACAGCTCATGTTCTTCAAACCAGTGATCTTCGAGTATGTGTTCATCTTTCATCTCCCATGCCTTTCTGACTGTCAGGTTCAACTCATACTTCCCGTCTTTGCATCGATAGATGTGATCCCAAAGATAGAACGTGGCAAGTCTCTTGTAAGTATCAAATGTTTTGTGTTGTCTTCTCTCGAAAACATCCAACAGAAGTCTTATATTGTCAATGTAGCATTCACTGTTTTCAATAAAGACATCATTCAGTACCATTCTAGCGTGATGAAGAAGTTCTGCATAATCCTCATGATATCTGTTGCTCTTCTCGAAGAGATATTGGGGAGATAGAATGTCTGCCCTGCAAGACCAACTCTCTGCCAAGTCCATCATTCTCAAAGAAGGTGATATGACCATTTCGTTGTGATGGTACTCCTGTATGGTGCTATCCAAAGCATCCAAAGTTGTGAACCCACACGAATTTCCAGGTTTCATCTCAGAATTAGCATCTGCCATAATGCCATTGATGGCATCAAACTTGAGTAGCGTTCTCTCCAGTTCATCAAAAGATTGTCCAATGGCATCGGCTTTGCACAGGAAACCGCTGTTCAATGCCAGTGCACACTTAGCAGCAATTGGGAAGTTTTCCTTGAAGGCTTTCTCCTCAATCATGGCTAGAAGCATGCAACTAGTTTTAGCATCAGTGAGTTGGCACTTATCGATCAAGAACACCCTTGTCTCAACTTGTTTTCCTTTGAATATTTTCACCACAGACAACACAAAGTTAAACAGGTGTTTGATGTAGTCTGGTGAGTACTTCAATGTGTTGCTACGAAGATCCTTGCCACAAATATCAACGCATAGGGGTACCATCGGTCTGTCAAGGGTGATGACGGACCTTGTGACCAGATAGTCCTCTAGACAATACTTGCTGTGTGGTAGTGGGACCAGATAGTCCTCGAACGAATACTTGCTGTGTGGTAGATTCATGTTTATCTTGTGATCAAACGTCTCTTATTCATCTTAAAACATACATGATCACATGTTTATGGATTGATAGAGAGTAGTTGTGCAAAATCCAATTTTGAAGCAGCCTGAATATTCTCAGAAAATTTGATTTGTTAAAATGTCTGTTTGATTGGTTTTATTTAACTCTAATGAATCAGTAACTACTAAACCCCATGCCCTTGATAGCCATACTTTATTGCACATTTTGTTACACTTTCAACAATTCACGTTGCACGAACGTCATAACTCTTTCACTGTATACCATGGGTGGATCAACATAAAAGTGAGTTACACTGTTGCCATTATATCTGGAGCCAATCAGGCACTTCTTGCCTGGGAGTAACCTAGACTCATCCAATGACAGTGTGATGGCCTCGATACCTTCTGGTAAATTTGTTATGTGTGCAGAAGAATTACCCTTTCCTCTCCTTTGATGCCTGTCACTTTGCACTACGCATTCTCTTTGCCAAGATGTCTCGTCACCAGATTGTCCCATAATTGATACCAAAGAGTTTGTAGATTCAATGAAATGTTGCTCGAGTAAATCAGCATACCATTTAAGATCTATTTGAATATTCTCTCTCAGTGTAAGTATGGGATCTTGGTAGCTCTCACACACAAGTGCTGCCTGCCATGTCTTGGAAACCTGTTGATGTTTGACAGTGTGAACATATGGGACTTTCTCATAGAACACGGGTTCACACAATCCGTATCTCTTGCGACACTGACCAATGTAGGCAGCTTGGTGACTGTACCCATCCCCATCAGACTCAAATCCTCTGAATGTGGCATAATGAATCAAGTCACCTATATCAAAGTCTCCTTCTTCTAAGCAGGAGATGGCATCATGGACTAGACATTTGACCATTTTACATCTCATCTCCTTTTCGTCTCTCTCTCCCGAGAACTGATCGATGCAGAACTGTCTGGAGGGATCAAATGTTCTCGCCCACACACCACATTCATGATGAATCGTCACTTTAAGATACTCATTTTTATCAGTTTCCTCTTGCAAAATCTTCGGTCCTTTCACCCATCCAACACTGGGAATAAAGACATCGAGAGTTTCATGTTTTAGACCATCTGGGCTCAAAACTTTCCTCTCGTCACCATCTTTGCAAAGAAACCACCCCAAAAGACAGAGTTGCAGGGCTTGTCTTTCTAATTTACTGAGTAGAGGCAAAGCATTGGATTGTATGCAAGTGACACCTTTGCACAGTAGTGATCCTGAGTCTGTCACGTGGACATATCTCTTCTTCTGTGGATAGTGAAGTGATGCCCATGATATATTCTCCACCTTGATGTCCATGTGATTTTCAACCTCTTCTCCGACATGATCGCAAAGAAAGGTATTCACCCGTTTCATCATCTCATTTTTAATGTGCGCTGCAATGGAAGTGGCAGACTTGTTATCATGGAGCATCGACTCTGCTATGTTGGAAGTGTCTTTGTTTTTTGCAAGAGACAACGCAATCATCACACTGTCTGTATCACCGTAAATCACCTTGGCTGGACCTGCCATGAGTGGGTGAACAATGTCCTTGACAGTCTCCTCCACGATTTCCAATAACTGTCGTCCAGTTGATGTGATGATATGGGCCAATGCTGGCATGTGAAAGGGTGAGGTCACATTGGAAGACATGTTCTGACCAATCATGCTGACCATACATCTCTTCACTGCCCTTTCGCCTAGTTCATCACCTCTGATGACCATGTCCTTTCTCTTCGCCTTCCAACTGGTGAACACCTTTGGTAATATTCCTTTTTTCGTGGAAGGACACATGCAATATAAACCTTTCACACAAGTCTCAAAACTGCCCTCTATCTGATCTCTGCACACTGTGGTAAAACACAGGTTGAATGTCTCAATTATGCTGGCATACATGGATGAGAAGTCAAATGTTACAACAGGTTCGAATGTGTAGCATGGTGAGGGAGTTAAAACTCTACCACCACTGACAGGATCTGCCATATGTATTCCTGTAGAGTTTGACTTCCATGATAAGTTTTCTTCTTCCATTACCTTTTGCACTGACATATCATATATCTCTGAAGGTTTCAAGCTGCTAAGGTCACCATTGTAGTGAACAAAGTTGACTCCTGCAAACTGAACCTCCTTGATAAACTGAGCAATGTGATTTTCATTCCCTCCTTCCGTCACCAAGGCCCTGCATGCACTGTGTGCTTCCATTCTGCTAACAGCTACTTCTCTGTTTTTTTCAGCCCGAACAAAAGCCACACCAAATCCCTTGATGTAAGATGCTGGCAATGTGCGGGCCTTCAGTGAGTGCCTGAGCTTGCTCCTCCCCTGTTGGTCTGTCTGTTTGTGTTGTAGGAGTGTGAGATTGGCTGTGATCAGACGGGAATATCGTGCAGATTCTCTGTCGTGGACATGAGTTGTACACAACGAATTCTTCGAACAGATCCTATCAAATGCAGGACCAATCCCCTGATATAAATATCTCTGTTTGAGGCAGAGTAACTGTTCATCGATGTTAGTGGTCACAATGATGGAAACATTGGTTAGGACCTTTGAGAGATGAAGCAAGAGTTCTTTTTCATTGATATGCTTTATGTATGGTTCTTTCATAGTTTTCATATCACCGTCGACCACCATGTTTATTTCCTTACCCTCCGAAATCACACAGGCTGAAGTGACTATTCTTTTCTTAAAATGTTTGTCACCAGCGTAGAACTTTCCTCCGATGACATCCGGCAATGTTACCCACTTTTGTTGTTCAATCACAAATCTCTCTTCTAATTGATGGGTTTCATGATGTTTCCTTTTGCCTTGTCGCCACTGATTGTCATCGGTGGTAAATTTGACGATAATGAAGGCTATGGGGATTGGAGGAGCTGGGATGTCTGGCATGAGAACAAGGCTCTTTGTCTCACAATTTATATACCAATGGGTTCTATCCTTATCATCCTTGCTCCAATCCATTGGCATGTCATCTTTGTTTTCTGAACATGTCGAGATGCCAAACGGATCAATTGTATACCAGGCACACATATGTCCTATGCCGCGATGAGGGAACACAGATGTCTGTTCCCCATTTTGGGAGCATAATGAAATCTTTCTTGTCAAACACATGGCAATTATCCTTCGATGAAGATGGTGATGGGGTGTCCTGACACATATGAGATCCTCTTCATCTGTGGTTGTATCATGGGCAACACCTCTGTTTGGAGTCCTGGTGATAGATACCTGTTTCATGATATCATTTTGATACAACCACTGTTCCAGGTGTGTTGTATATTGATTAAAAGGTAACCTCACCTCAAACGTGTGGTCGGTAAGTTTCAAAACTACAGTCCTTTGCTTCTCATCATATGCATGGAGAAGCACTCCACACGATCCCCTTATAAAAGCTGATGCCACAATGAACACTCTTGACGGGTATCCATTCATTATACTAGCTGTGATGAACTTAGTGGTGCTCTCCACAACGTCTCTATCCTCTCAAAAAAGGTCAACTGCAAAATCCAATTTTGCAGTTGAGTTCTGTCCATTAAATAACACGTTCTGTCCATATTGAGATAAGACATTCAAATACCACAAAGATGAATACCCCTCAGAGCACTTATTCAATGGAGGCACTGCTTGCCACAAGGTCTGTGATATCATTTGACAAGGCAATGACAGCATTGTGTGTGGACCTTCTACCAAGAGACATTCCATACAACACACTGAAAGAATCACCGGAATACATCAAGGACATTTTTGACTTTGCAATATCGGTAGCAAGGATATTCAAGAGCAAGGATGTAGATTGTGAAGTCTACCTCATTCAAAAGGAGTGCATACTTCCCGTCAAACAAGATGTGGACATCAACGAGGGCTACATTTTTCTGCAGCTGATTGAAAAGGATATTTTTGATAGATATTTTCACATTGTGGCCAAGTGTGTCATTGCATTGAACAATGGTTTCATTGATAAAGAAAGTGCATTGAAGCTATCATTCAGAGAAATAGAACAGAAACTACAGACATTTGATGCAACATTTGGTACCATGTTCAATACCAAATCTTCTAAAAGGAGGAAAATGGTGGGAATATGTAATCTGTGTCAGATGGACATAGACTTACAACTATACCACAGTAACAAACATTTGATTCCAACAGACTTGAGAATGAGGGACTCTGCAGAAAGTTGGAAAATGAGAGCCGAAGCATTATCCCCAGCATACCTGTTTGAAAGGAGCACGAGATTGAATGGAGCATATGCATATCTCACTTGTATGGATACACTTGTTCACAAGAATCAGAATAAGGGAGGAAAACCCGACCTCAAGAAAGTTCTTGACATCGTGGATGTTCTTAAAAGAGAACAGAGTCCTTTGGCAGACATGCTACAAAACTATGCATCTTTCTTCACGTGGGAGAAAACATTTCATCCATCTGAAACAGGAAATGTAGAAACATGGGAGCTAGATCTAGTAAATTGGGTTGCATGGCAAGTGGATCTCAAACACATATATGAAGATCGCTGGTTTGAAAGTAATCAGATGTATGTACATCCCTCAAACAGTGCTTCAAATGACAAGCTTGATCTGTATCCAACGTTGAATTATCTGAAACGAATCTATGATCAAGTAGCAAAAATTGAACATGATGGTAATGTCAGCCATCTCTTTGTGGACACAAACTATCGAAATTTCTGTATGGACAGATACATGTCCACTATGAGGTTTGACAATACTCTGATGAGCAATGCTAGAATAATACAGAATGAAAATATAACCCATATAACAAGGAACGTGTTTGGAAGAGGATTTCTTTATGCCACAAAGCATATTGAAACTGGTGATGTACAGTATTCTCTGACACACAGGACATCAGATGTAGATGCTTATCAAGAAATTCTCGCTAATCAACTCAAAGAGATGGCATCTCTTTCAAAGGTTGGTCATCTCAGTGTGGAGTTATATTTGCTTCTCATGTGTAATATCATCAGCTTCACTCCACTGAATGAAAAACCAACATTGCTTCTAGTTGGACCATCAGCGACAGGGAAATCATTTCTTATGAAGGCTTTACAAATGATAAGCAATGGCAATGGAAAGTCTGAAAATAAGTTTGCATGTCAACAAAAGAATTTCACAACAGAGAGCATACAACCCTCAATCCCCGAGAAGGAGTATCATGATGTTCTTGGACAAAAGTTTGTTGATCACATAGAGAGTTGCAACATGGATCAGTATGTCACTAAAAACAACTCGTGTATCATACTGGCTAAAAAGATGAACGACAGAAAATTGATAGAAAAGTGTTCAACACTGAATGTTCCCAAGTCGCAGAGAAATGTGATAGCAGAAGATGAAGATTTGATTGCAAAATCTCTGGAAAGAGCATTCATCCCACAACAATTTGCATGTATTAGATATCTGATCTCAGAGGATTTCAATCGACAATACTTGCTCAATACATTAAGGCCTTCAGACACTGAAGAATCATTAGACAACCTAGAGATTGTGCTGACCATGCAAAGGATCCAAAATGTTTTGAAAGACATGGGATTGAATCACAAAGAAATTTTGAGCAGCAAAAATAAAGTCCTGATCATACAAATAGCAGAGGTAATTGCCCAGTGGAGAGCAGTGCTTGAGGTTTATGCAAGCATTCATTATGACTACAAGATTGGTTCACCAAGACTTGATCAGAGTCTGAATGACTATAGAACATGTATTTGGTGAGAGCTATGAAGGTTAACATGAAACATCTAAATGCAAAAGACAAGATAAGTCGCCATATGATGAGGGTTGTGGTGGATCCATCAGATGTACTGAGTGCAACCACACTTGTTATCCAGTTGACAGATTCACAATATTCAAACTTTGCACGGACACTCATCCAAAAGTGCCTGTGTAAAGACATGACTGATATGAAGACAGTGATGATATTTGACAGAGAAGTGGTCTACCAGACACATCGCATTGAAGACTCGATTGATTTTGTCAATGTGCAAGATCAATACTCTCAACTCCCTGAGTTTGCATGTGACATTTTACATGGAAAACTGACGAATACTTCGAACATGGCTTCTTTTCTGAGAAAGCTTAATGTCAAGGAGATTGAGAATGGATATGTAACATTCAAACCAAACCATAGGCTTCGCAAACTTGCAGCAAAACAGCTCCTCATGACAGACCAAAACTGGATAGACCTCTACAAATCAGATGCTGCAGTGAACATTCTTCATCTTGAGAATGATTTAGAGCAAGCCATGAACCAGAGTGTGCATCGATGCTACACACCACTGAAGGGAATGACACAATTACTGCATACCCCAGGTGGAGCATACAATGCTTATGGAGATACTTTAACCTCTAACACTGTATTTATATCATCAAAAGGTGCTTGTGAGGAAGATTCAAGCGGAGATACTTTAACCGCTAACACTGTATTGATATCATCAAAACGTGCTTGCGAGGAAGATTCGAGCAGTACTGATATTGTAACCAAGAAACAAAAAACATGCATGGTTTAAATTTAATAAAACAATAAAAAAAAAGACATATCTTGCTTGTCAATTATTTTTTATTTGATTTTGGAAGGAGGGATAACACACATATAAAAATCAATGTCATGGCTTGAATAATATTAGCTGTCATCGTTAGAATGGTAGGTAGAGATGACATGTTTGGACATTCCTTTGTATATGTAGAGGAAGATATGCTCATGTCACTGATGAGTTCATAACACCTGTGTAGTTCCTCTGTTGTTACCCCATGATTGCATTGCTCTTGAATTACATCATTCTGTAATCTTGGTTGCAAACAGTTTGATACAAGACCAACACAGTTCATGAGAAAGTCCATGCTAGTGTAGACGATACAAGTATGCAGGCATGTGTGTTGAATCTGAGTCAGAGTATATTTGAGCGAGTCCCTATAACGGTTGGTACGTAGTGACACGTGTAGACTCACTGCTGCTGCAAAGGGAAGGATCACCTCAAAGCTAGACAGTTGACTATTGTTCTTTGTTCCAACCTCCACAATGATGCAGGAGATTAAGACTGCCAAACCACCCAGGAGCACCTTTGGGTTCATCATCTTTTCTGCTCGGGAATCATCAGTCTCAGTGATCGATGACCTTTCTCTTGTGTGGAACCGAAGATTGGAGAAGGTGAGAAGGTTCCACATGCCGAAAATGGCCGTTGGAACAAATCTAAAGAAGAGTACACTCACAGTGTAAGTCCAACCAAGGACTGGTCCCAGTACAGTGGTGGGACACATTTTTGAGATGGAATTCACATGATTCACATAGGCTACTGCATCCATGCACTTGGTGAATATGCCATCTCGCTTGCAGTTTGTAATGACATCTGCCTGGTAACTACCTTTGGCACTGGTGATGATACAAGTGACAAATGTCTCTTTCATACCGAAGAGGAAGGACAGCCAAGAGTACAGAACCACTGTGAGGAGAGCTGCTTTGCAGCACTGCACATGCACCTCAAAACTTTCTTGCCGACCTAAGTAAGACTTTGTTGCCTTCCATGCAAACATGAGGTAGACAAGCACCATGATCGAGATCTTCCAGTCTAGAAAAGTTCTCAGTTCAGTTTGCATTTCAAATAGGAGGGGTATGCAAGAGAGAATTAACATGAGAGTGGCTCTCGAGAGCTCAGAGTGGGGCATGGTTGTGAATTGTGAATCATAATCAATATTGGATCATATATAACAAGAGAAAGAAGTAAGGTTGTATACATATATATATCTTTTATTCATCATCAACAAAATGAACTCTCTTTGTGGCTTTCATCAAAGACTTGTAGCTGTACTGAAGTTCATCCATACAGGTGGTGAAAGCACTGCAGATATGCCACATTGTATTCATAGAGGCAGCAATTCTATTTTGTGCCTTGCGAACACGTCTCCTCTTTTTTGCTTTCAGAAGAATTTTACTTGAGAGTAAGATGCTGCTACCACTTCTCATTGGCAACAGTAGTTTCTTTACATTCAATTCTGGTGGCACGTCATCATCCTCACTTTCATCCATCTCCATTGCTTCCACTTGTTTACTCACTGTTGGTTTCAATTCTGGTTGCTCATCATCTTCACAACTTTCATCCATCTTCATCGTTTCATGCTGTTTACTCATCGTTGATTTCTTCATTTTCTTTTTCGGTGGCCCAACATCATCCTCGTCCACACCCATCTCATTTGCCTCCAATTGTTTACTCACTCTTTGTTTTCGAACAACCTTGTGGGTGGCAATAGATTCTGGGCCAACCTTTGAAAAGCACCTAGCCAGATTTTTATTGTCTTCCCTTTTCCTAGTTTCCTCCATCTCTTTACTTTTCATCCTTGGAAGTTGAAATCTATCTCTCCTTGCATTTGTCTCATTAGATACAGAGCAATGTTGATCAGGACCCTTTTTAGCATCATAGCTTACGTCATGAGCATCATCATCATCATCTGAAGAAGACAGTTGTAATTCATCTATCACGGATTGCAATTTTGTCTTTGGTGCTTCCGTTCTAAGATTTTGTTTGGTCATCAGAAGCATTTGTCGCTCTTCCTCCGACAGATCTTTATGCACTCTTCTGAGATGAGCTTTCATGTCTTTCACCGGTTTGCTGTTGCAACCCACAATGGCACAATAATGTTTGTCATCCTCCATATCTACTGTATTTGTTTTGTACTGTATTGTGATTGTGTGTTTCCATAATATCTTCTATGTGTGCCAATGGAAAACTGAATTTTGCACACTGATTTTTCCCCATCTATATTCAATGGGTGGACCTGGCTTCAACCATATTGGCAGTGATAATGACTCAATCACCAAATGAAACGTATCTGCAGGTCTTTCATGGCCTACCTCTTTTTTTGGGAGGAGGTTTTGGAGAGGTCCTTGTGGACAAGTCCATCGGAGGAAAGTTGACTGTGAGGAAGAGAGCATTGAGAGGTGACTGCCATGATGTGTACGAGAAGACAAGGTTAGCCCTCACCAAGGAGTTGATCATGCTTCTCTACTTGAAGAAAAGTAAAATCTTCCCAGAGGTGATTGATTATGGAACAAACACATGGAACTTCTATGGCTACAGGACTGCCACAGTGGTGAAGGAAATAAAAATGGAGTATGTTGGACCCACCATAGAACAGTGCAATGAATTGGGATTTCTATTTGAACCAGAGATGCTCCTCACACAGCTGCTCAAAGCATGTGAATGCCTTCATCGAGCGGGTGTTTTGCATCTAGACTTGAAACCCAATAATGTGACATTTGATCTGAATGAGAAACGAGTGAAAATCATCGACCTGGGATTGGCAGAGATTGCTTCTTTCCACAACCTCATGGCAGATTTTGGCATTCAAAAGTGGGAGAATGCCCCAAGAAGCATCTCACCTGAAGAAATTGGATATGTTGGCAAGCTCGACTTTCCTATGGCAAATATTGCCCCAGACATGGTCTTCCACCAGAGCAGTTTTATCCACCCAAAGGCAGGGTGCACTAGGCTGGGAAAGGCTGTAAACATTCCTGGTTATAGAGACCCAGCGCTGATGTGCGGGGAACAAATGGGTACATATGCCGGTGTGATCGTGGATGGCAAGACAGACATTTTTGCAGTTGGCATGATTGTGGTCAGCCACATGCTCGGAAGCGAGATTCTTTCTCGTCAGGATCATGCAAGGAATAAAGATGGGCTGCTGATGAAATTTCTTTGTAAAATTGCTTCTTTGAGAGGAGGGTGTTCTGTAGCAGAGATTTGGAAGCTTGAAAGCCTTATCAGAGCTAGTGCTAGGATTTGTAACACAGAGGTAGCTGATTCAAGAAGAGTGGCATTGCTTCAAGCAATAAAGTACCAACTGATGGATGATGGAGACTCAGCAGGTGTATTGGACCACCTTGCACCTGTCTGTGGCAAGAATGTTGCAGACACATTGAGACAAATGATCCACCCTGTTCCAGAACTGAGACCTTCAGCTGTTGAATGTCTCGCCAGACTGAATGGCATTGACCAAGAAAATGATGTGATACAGCCTCACACATCCCTAAATCGAAGAGTGTGGCACTTTTCAAAGAGGAATAATATCCTGATCAGTCAGTTGTTTCTGAATCGAGTGTGTTCAGCATCCATGTGCATCGACTTGCACAGAAAACGTGTGATGTGGCAAAAGGGTTTAAATTACTTTAAAACATTATCTGATGGTTTGCGGGAGACCTTCTTTCGAGATATGGTAGAAAATGCACACATGGAATCTGGCTGTTGTAACAACCCTCATCACTCCAGTATGTGGTATCAGGAGTTTGGACAAAACAATTCACTGTGTAATGACTTTTGGTGAGCTACGCAACTCTTGGTTGTATTAGCCAGGTTTGGTGATGTGGAGTTAAGTAACTATATCACCCAATGTAAAAAAAATATGAGAAAATACAAAGTTGGAGATCGTATGTTCATCTACACACAAAACAATTTTGCAGAGATATTGAATGTCAAAAGGGATGGAAATATCGAACAGAAGATGCCATTGGGAGGAAACCTGTGGTATCGACTGTGCCACAAGGTTGACCAAATGTATGACATGGTGCAACTCTACCAGATGCCCATCAGTCGATGTGAGAGAATAAAGAAACACTTGATACTGTGTTTGAAGAAGAATCAAAATGGTCATCTGTCAGGACACATTGAAAGATCAGATACAGGCATCAGATTTGTGTTGAATGACTATCAATGGAAACGGATGAAAATTATATGTGGTAAAGAACTGACACGGCATAAGACAAGATCAAACTCTGCCATTGGACGCGTCACTAATCATCTTCAGAACCTATCTATTACTGACTCTACAACACATTGATCTGAGAAGAATGACTTCCACATATTGGTTTTCTGTGATAGCCCATCTTTGGTATGTCTTGTTTGGAGCTCTGAGTGTCAGTGGCCTTCCAATAGGTTCATTATCACTACATTATTGCACCAAGGGAATTTTACCAATGTGGCTAATGGGACATGGCATACTTTGTCTTGCATACTATGTCAATGCACTGTATGCATATATGAGAATCCCCTCTGAGACTGCCTCGTTGAGAGAAGAATACTCTTCACTTCAGAACATGAGCCATGATATTGCCTGTTCATTGGAACACACAATAGCCAGATCTTACGATAACGGATGGAATGGTGATTTATGTGAGACAGCAACACCGACAAACAAGAGAGAGTTGAGACAATGGACAAGTGATTATTGGTTTACATTTCTATATGCTGTTGTTTTTGCCATGTCCATCTTGATTGGAACAATGCTTGTGCTCTTCCAACAATATTGTGTTCAGTGGATATACATCTTTGCAATTGTTGTGTGTTCGTCATCTTGTGTGGGCTTTTGTCTTAGATTTTTGAGTGAATGTAGCAAAGCAAATAAAAGATTTAAGTGAAAGAAAATATGATTTGCATTAGTTGTGTTTTTGCCACTTGACATGAAAAACTGGGATTGAACTAGGAGATGAACCATTTGTGTGTGGCCTTTCTTTGCCTTGGTGTCATGGTTCTTTGTCTTGGCATATGGAGCACTACGTTGATGTGCAAAGAAATTGAGAATATTCATGGGAATCAAACAAGAATTAACATCTCCTCAACAGAATGAGAGCGATACAGTTGGCACAGAGAAACCTTTTATCATCATTTAGAAAATTGCAATACATGACTTCAGCTTACAACCTCCTTGTGTTAACAAACAAATTGATGTTCATCACTCAGCTTCTGCTTTTTCTTGTGGGTTTCGTGTCTACCATAGTTGGTCGCTTCTATTTTTGGGAACGACACCACTTGTATGGGTGCCGGAAACACTATGACATGGGATTTCCAAATATTTGCCCTCCTCATAGGATGCCGTCCCACATGGACATTTCAACAGGATGTTGTTATTTGGTGTCAGTCTCTTGTCTTGTAATGATGATAGTTGTGCCATTGATTTATGTCAAGTTTCATTGGCGGTGCTATCTTGCAGAAGAAGTGCAAATCCTCTCGAGGGAGGTCATGAACAGGGCTGAAGTACATGATGTCGTCACCATTGAAAAGATACAAGCACTCTTACTTCGCATGGAAGGAGGTTTTGAATCCTGTGGTAAAGTTTACACATGTCATAAGCCCACTTCAAAAACTCTGAGGAAACATAAGCTCCTCACCCACATTGGATCATGTCTGTGGAGTGAACTGTACATTCTGTATTACTTTTCTCAGTGGATCAGGTTTGCGATTCTTTCGTCATTTCTAACAATTCTGCTGTGCTTGCCTATAGTAGTGCCAGCATTTGTTCACGGGTGGTTGGCATCATGCCTTATGGTTATGAGCATGTTGTTTTTTGTTTTCACACCACTGTTTTCAAGCTTACTTCTCATCTTCATATTGGCAAATGCACTCTCACATATGATCATTCCCATTATTGCTTTCTTGTCTACTTGGATTGTTACGCTTTTCTCAACACTGATAGCAGCATACATGAGAGAGAGACATGATGAAGAAGAACTGGTCAGATCATGCTACAAACATGCAATCAAACAGATGGTAGCCAATCCCAAGAACACAGATGTTTCACTCTTGTTGCAATTGAGAGGCTATGGTGATTTACCTACTTCAAAGAGTGACATTAGCGATTTAAGTAAGCGCATTGTTAAATAGTGTCAGTAAGCATGTCGCATAGAGATGTGGAAAAAGCATATAGCCACAGAGACCCAGCACCTGGGCTAATGGACCTCTGCATGAAATGCCTCCTGTGTATTGATCATCTATTGACTTGTGGAATGAAGGCAAGCCAATATTGCTGTTGCATTTGCATCTTATTGGTCATTACAACCATCATCACACTGGTTCTACTTGCCAAGCAATGTCTTGATAAAGACGGGTGTTTCTTGCCATTTTGGAATCAAAAACTCAGCACCAACCAGACTGTTTTCAACTGATGAAAATTCGATTTTACTCAAACTGTTTACACTCAACTAGATGCAAATGCTGGCACTACATATATAGAGAGAAGGCCATGGAGAAAGAAATGCGAGATACTGTTCTGAAGCCAATCATCAATAGGTTGAGACACCACCACCACAAGGTCTCACATAAGAAAAAGACAACCAAACAGGATGGAGAGAAGAGAAAGACTATCCATAAGAAGAAGAGGTGTACCCAAATGAATATTTTAGCCAAGCCAGTTTCCATAGGTGAATTGGAGAACTTTTGCAACAAATCTTGGAACAAGGATGATCTCATGACTGCATGTCAATTGAAGGAACGCTTGCTGGCTCACTGGACAGAAACACTTCATGACATGACCACACCTGCCAGTGAATCCCTCTTTGAAAGAATGGATCCATCTGAGGTCAACCAGTTTTTTGCAATCTTAGACCCAATAGATGCTGTCACTGATAAGGTTTCCTCTTTGCCAGATCTTTTGACGGAGATGTACAAATTATCTAGTCTGACCTTACAACCCATGATATACACCCGAGACCACCTATGGCTGACGCTTCAGAGTGTCATTGATGGGGTGAAGCAACCATTTCTCTCCCGGCAGTGTGCCTCTAAGCCATGCATGGGTGAATACATACAGACCCAAGAAGGGTTTGAAGGTGATTTGAAATTGCCCGAGATGGTTCCAGTTGCCACACTTGACAGGATGAGAGAGCTCAGAGCAGGGGGTTATACCACTCAGCAGTTTCAAGACTGGTTGAATGAGAGGAGAACGGAAAAGGGAAACATAGCATCTACACTTTCGCTTGGGGTTGACATGTGGCCACAGCCAAGGTGTGCGCTATGTTACATGAAGGACATGTTCATCATGATCATGGATGACTCAAACTCGTTTGCAAAAGATATCAGCATGGCTTCTTACCAATCTTCTTTCATTGCAAGGTTTGAAGGTCTTCGTCCAGACATAACAATCGACGTAGAACAGTATCGCATGCGATTAAGACTTTCTGAAACAGGTGTCTATATTCAACCACCAAAGTCAATGCCTATGCCAGGAAGTGTCATTCCACTCTTATATCGCCTTACAAATGGTGAAATTGTTGTTGATAAATTGTATTCAACCGAATAAAGATCTCTCCAATCAAAGACATTTTCATTGTTTCACTTTCTCGGGTTTGACCTACTTTTGTATGACGTCATGATTTTTGTAACTCTTTTATCAACCATTGAAACTACAGGCCACTCGCTTTATACTTCTTGTAGATACTTGCCATATTTTAGGTATGTTTAAAGAAACATTTGTTGCATGTATGTTTAGTAACTGGTTGGTTCTAACCAAATGTTTGAAATACAGTCGATATAAAGGACTGCTGTGAATTTGCCAATGATAGTCAGACTATTCGTGTTGAGGTTGAGCGGACAGAAAGCATAAAAAACATTCAGACGTTAAAACTGTTGGCTCCTTGCATTATTCTCCTCGCTGATACTCGGAATGAAATACAGTCGATATAAAGGACTATTGTGGATTTACCAAGTGAAGTTACACTATTTGTGTCAGAAGTGAACTGATAGGAAAAACATAAAAATGCCATCGATATGTATTCTTGGATCGGAGGGTGTGGGGAAAACTGCTATAGTATCTCGTTTTCTGTACAATACATTTCCCCTTGAACATGAGCGAACATTAGATGATTGGTATACTAAATATTATCATGGTTTAACCATTCAAGTCAGAGACACATGTTCTGGGTCAGAATCATTAGAGGTCTCTTTACGCCATGATTCACTAAGTGAGGCAGATTCCGTCTTACTTGTATATGATGTCACATCAGCTGACTCTTTGCAAGCAGCAAAGAAGTTTGTTATGGATATATCAAAACAACACTCCCAACCAAGTGTAATTGTTGTTGCAAACAAATGTGACCTTTCCATGACTGATGATGTTGTTGAAGAAGGTAGGATGTTAGCTGAGATATATAGGTGGCCTCACATATGTGTGTCTGCAAAGTTGAATTTTAACATTGAACTGGCATTTGACTTAAGCATATCTAGAATTATTCACAATGAACTCAAACAAGTTTCAAATCATTCAGATTCCTGTTGTATAATACTGTAATTGTTTTGGGGAAATAAAGAAACCCTACACTATTTAACTTGTTTTATTTTGTTTTGCTTTATTTAACATTTTTCAGAGTCTGACATTTGGTGCTCCAACATTTTGGTATCAGAGTTCCATTACTTAGAATGAAGTACATGCGAGCTGTGGTATGCCAATCCCCTTTGATGAGGCAATAGTTACCACCTCCTGTCGATAACGATGGTTCTTTCATTACGTCCAGGATAACTGTATCATTCTTTTTCACTATCTTTGTCACGACCATACCATATCTACTTGAAATCTCTTCCTTTGCACATTGTAAATCTGCATCAGTGGTAACATGGATGAAATGGGATGAACATGGTTTAAAATGATTGTCTGACAGCAAGATAAATTCCCCGGGAATGGGTGGGGTGTCCATGTGGGGATAGTGGATGAGAGCATCTCTCACACTGCTGTTCTTTTTCGCTGCAAAGAATTTTCTGTGGGCCTTGCCATCCACATATTTACTTTGAAGTGGTAATCTCAGGGATCTTTTATCAGCATAGATGCCAGAGTCTATAAGACACTCTCGAAATGATTTCTGTGTCATATCTAGTGCTACCCAGCCTCGAATGTCTAATAAATGTCTTTCATTTCCATTCTCAGTTAAGCGATAACCCTTTTCGCATCTTGATAAGTTAACAATTCTTTTATTGGACAACTCTATCCTGCATCCATCCTCTTGGTTTGAAATATAATCTATCAGTTCCATAACACTGCCACTTTGTCTTTCCAACCAATACCATTTTCCACACTCTTTGATGGACCTCTCAAACCTCAAATCATTCACGATGACATACTGGACTGTTGTGAACCTGGCTTTACTCTCTACCAAGCCTTTACACATGTCCTTCACACAGGTAGCCAATCCCGATATGGATTCAAAGCATACATTGGAAGGAAAGTGGAAAGACATGCGTAAGCTCAACTTATCTCCATCCTCTGGCATCCATACATGTAGAGCCGGTGGGTTTTTCTTTGCATCCCATCTATTCTCTGTCCATCTAAGCATCTGCTTTCTAAATTCCATTAAAATTTCTTCTCCCATGGCATATACAGGATAGACTCTCTTCCATCCATACCTCTTGCAGTCCACTGTCTTGCCATCAATGTCCAATGTGAGAGCACAACACCAAAGTTCACTTGTAAAAACCTCTGAAGTGCCAAGGTCTTGTTTGAGGCAGAAATCCACAATGGTCATTGGATCTAATACTGCAAACTCTCTGTGACTCTTTCCTGGTACCGTGGTGTTGACAACAATTAGGTTGCCAACAGTGGGCATGTCCATGTCCAATGCTTGCCATGTGTGGTTATAATCCAAGTGTGGTGGTGGTCTCATCATGGCATAAGCTCTTGCCATGTCCATGTATTTTGGAAGTTGTTCTCTCTGTGGATAGTACCCGAGGTAATTCCTGTATAGGATGTCTCTCTTTCGGTTGAAGAACCCATTCACATGAAAGAGGCAACATATCCCTTCTGCCTTATCATGATTGTATGTGTGACCATGCCTTTTATCAACAATATTGTCCTCCTTAGACTGCCAGCTATTGTCAGATGAAAATATGTTTTGAACAAGAGTCTGAATTTGTGATTTATTCACTTGCCCTTCATTTCTCCTCAAATTTTCTATTTCATATGTACACCTTTGTAAGAGACCAAAAAGTTCAATGTAAGGTACTGTGTCACTATACATTGAAACTGCTCTGTCCAAAACTGTAAAAACCTCTATGTCACTCATTTTGATTTTCAATGAATGCTCATAACATCCACTGATTGCATGACATTTGACAGGATCTCACTGACAGGATCTAATATGTAAAATTCATTTTTACAACAACTTATATGGAGAGTACCTTAAGTATATACTGATATTTCAGAAAGAATAAAATTCATCATGGCTATTCATTTCTCAAATACGTATGGTGAGTCATATACATATCCAAATGCCGACAATCTTTTGGCCGAGTCAAACCAGATATGGAGTCGACACTCTATAAGAAACATGTCTTCATTTTTGGACGTTGTAAAAAGTTATTTTGAATTGCAAGATTCTAGGACTAATTCACTTGCACTTGAAAGCATGTGTCATCCAATTGTCGCATTCAATGTACAAGATACTCTTAGAATTGGTCTCTTTGGCAGAGGAATGCACCATATGTTACCAAAGAGTAACTTTGATATATTGAAGAAAGATACAGACAAACCTGGATTCAGATCAGAGGCTCTGATATGCCTTTTCATTTGTGAAACATATAAGGATCATGGCACCATCACAAACTTGGCTTTAGATGTTCACATGGCCTACCAATCCATGATATCATTCGGAAGATTTTCAAACAGTCTGACATACTTACACAATAGGTTGGTAAAGAATGCCAGGATACCACCAGTGCTTCACTATGCCATAACTTCCCAGTTGGAGCATCCCTTCATTCCTGCACTCCTCGGAGAGTTGACAGATGTCGTTGCAAAAGGTAGTTATGGAAAAAACACAAATGACTTTGTATGTCGTCTCTTTCAAACCCTCGTTCTTACACACGAAGAGGAGTGGGAGACGGTCATGGAATGTCGCAAGCTTTGCAATCTTGCATGGGACCCTAGATATGGCAATAAAACCAAGGTGAAGTTTGGGTCTTTGGTTTGGGAAATGCAGTGCCACAGCACAAAGATCATCTACAATAATGAAGTGTACAGAGAGCTTAGGGAACACAGATTGACTTGGGTAGCAGCCATGGTCAGAGGAGTTCGTTGTGGACATATTGAGATCACAAAATGTCCACAGATGTTACTGATGTGGCTCAGTGTCATATTGTCATGTTAGATGAAATAGAAATTAAAACATGTGCAGTCAAGATTTGAGTTTTTGTTCCATGGCTAAGGTACTGGAGGATCAAATATTCCTGCTCAATGCCATTCGACTGCATGGACAGATGCTCCATATACAGGATATGCTGAAATCTCACTCTCTGTCCAACCTATTCCTTTCTGCAACAGAGTTAGAAAGTGTTTATAAAAAAATGACAGACTATCTCATGTCACTCGGGACCAATCATAAAAAAGTAGAAATATATACTGTCTTGATGAGAGCAATTTGCAATTGTCATACTCTATTGGGTGTAATTCATGGTGCCGAGTCAGAAGAGTGGCGACACAACACAGTGCATACAGTACAAGACATGGACGAATGCATCTCATCCCTCTTTGCAGGGTGGACAACTCTGCCCATGATCACAATTCGGGCAAAAATATCCTCTATCTTGAGCTTCCTCACCACATATGGAAGTTTACATGTCCTTCCAGATGGCATACATTCAACTCATGTGGACTGTGTGTTCTGTCGCTTTGACAGGTCACTTGAAGTCTGGAGCACAATACCAGATGATCACACAATATGTCATCATTATGTGATGGAGAAAGAGAATGAACAGTTGCAGCAACAATTGGATCAATATACCAGTTCACATGACATTGTTTTGGATGAGCATGGATCAGATACAGATATTTCTATTTGTGCCCGTGTGCGTGTCAGAGAGGAGAAGCGCAAAGTGATACAGTTGAGAAATGTCCTCCTGGACATAGAGAACAGATTCAAAAATCAGCGAGCAAAAATGAGATATATGTCAAGTTTAAAGGTGGTTTCTCCTTTCTTGTACAAGATAGCAGCCCTGTTGCTGATTTTCCTCAACCAAAGATCAAAGCATGAGCGTGTGTTTGCTACACCTTCTTCTGAACCACACATTGTCTTTTCATGGAGCAGTGGTGACTCATTACAGCAAAGCAACTACAAAGCTTGTCGAAACAGACTTGCCACCACCATCAAGAATATCACCATGTCAAAGACCAATATGAGAGCCATACTGGAGAGGTTTGAAGAAATCGTATTAGACCCAATCTCCCTTTTTTGTAATACCAACCGACTACTGCGTGTCTCTATTTTAGCGAAGCGGTTTCTTTTGGCCTTAGGTCAAACACCAGAAAAAATCTTGGACGATAACTTGCATAGAAGTGGCTTGACACCAGTCATGGTTCTGGAAGAAAGTTTCCAGTGGGACCAACTGTGGGACCAAATGTTTGCAGTGCTTGTTATAGTTGAAGCATACAACACTTGGCTTGCCTCGGTGGATTTACATAGTTGGACGATAAAGTATCAGAGAGGAGATGTACCAAGTGATAAAGGAAAGATGTTGATTTTCCTATATGATCATCCAGGCAAAATTGGTTTTTGCATGGATGCTTATGAGAAAGTGGTGATGACATATCATCAGGCCATAGACATGTGCCTGCTACATCTACAATGTCTACACAACAAGGGACTTTGTCACTACAACCATGCGGTGAGGAGAATTCTCAAACAACCAAGCTGAAATATATACCAGGATTTTTAGAAGAGTGTGGTGTTCAAGAGTCTATTCAAATCACCAATGAAGAGGAAAAAAACCATCTTGATGTCACAGACATTTCAAGACTCACAACTAGCTGGATTCACATGGTCATGTTGCATGTTTTTGCCAAAAACAAAGAGAGTGACAAATTGATTGTCTGAATAAAATCACTGAATCACACACTACTTTTGGTGTTATTGTTTTATACATTTATTTTTGATTGACCTGATACAAGTCATGTGGCAACTCATGGTATTATGTTCCCATTGAAAGTTCTCACATGTGATCCATCCTCCGTGCCACGGGATGTTAGGTTCAGATTCATTGACCAACAGTGCCTGTTTATGACAGATAATGGGTCGGAAAATATCTGGACAGTTAAGTCTGAGTGTCATGTTCCACATCATGTTTGCTCTACCAGAGGTCAACACTCTACTGACAGAGAATAATGTTGTTCCTTCCCCAAGCGAAAAACTAGTTTGTGGTATGAGAACAGAAAGTTTAGCCCCCATCTCTCTATGAATGGTATACTTATCGTGGTCAATGTCTTGTTTCTCTTGGATGAAACACATACATACCATATTTTCATTATAATCATGCCACAAGAGCATATTCAGTCTCTGTGGTTCCTTGTCAAAATATGGGGTGGGGGTAACAACCACATCTGCGCCTCCCTTGACTGAACATGTATCAGAAATAATCAACTGCTCTAAGGTTGCTCTTTTGATCATGGCATTCATTATACTGTGTGACTTGCCGTCATGTATGAAAGCCATACATGGCCAAGATGTTTCCATGACCATCCTACATCTTGTTGATTCAATCTCCCAAAGCCTGTTGTAAAACAAGTCCAATATTGCCATTCTACATGCGACCATGTCGGTCATATTCCGATTCACATCGTTCATTATTGGAAATACAAGTCCTTTGTGCAAGGTGATTGGTGACCGCAGTCCACTACTCTCATTTACACACAGATAATCAATCAAATGCCAGAACCATGAATGGCCTTTGTCCACTTCCATGAACGGTTGTTGCCAGTCCAAGATCTTTTCTGCCACAGAGATGTCTTTATGCCAATCAGAAATACAAAGATCACTTTGTTGGTATTTCAGTTTACCAACATGTTGCACACTTTTCTGTGAGAATCTGTTGGATAATAGAAGCAGCATGTAGATGGGACAGTCGACCACACCCTTCAACCATATAGGGAGGTTATACCTTGGAGGGCAATGTGATTCAATCCAGTATTCAAAGAGGGATATCTCCTGTTGGGCTTCAAGGGAAAGAGTGTGCTTTTCTGGTGGGCATGTCTGTTGTGTTGCACAAATATTTCTCCCTAACCTCTTTAGTGTTATATGACAATGACTGGAAGGCTGGTTGAATACTTGGCACAAAATTTTACCTTGACATTTATCGCGCAATCTGGCTCTCTGTGAATGAATCCATTCATAAGAGAGCATTATAGACAAGATGGGTACTCTCTGCCAATCTTGTGTTACCTGCACGATGATATATTGAGAGACAGTGTCAATCGGCTGGCCAAACTTTGCTTGAACTTCATAGGAAGATTCTTTTGTGAGAGGAATGGCAGGAAAACATAGTTCTGGATGAATGTCCTCTTTGTCTTCCAAATTGACCACCCTGGCTGTAACTGTCAGTGGTGGAAAGAGGATGACATTGCTGTCAAAATTCAGCTCAAAGTGAAATCCATATAGTCTGTCCTTAGCATCAAAGTGATTTGTCATATTTATCTGTTTGTGCTGGATCAAATTAGACATGATACCTACAGTGGCTTTGAAAGACAATAATACCCCTTGTGAACAGATACGTTATGGGCAGTGTTGTAAGAGAAGCAAAAAGATGTGGCTTTTTATTGTGGTTCCATATATAATGCAGGAGGAGAAGAACAAGAGACGAAGCAGAAAGAAACCAACAATGGTTTAACATCAGGTGCTGTTCAAATGATAGAGAGATGATCATGCATGTTTCTTGACATGCACAACACCATCAATGTAGAGTTGACTTTCTGGATGTATGTTCTGTGGTATGGGTTCAAATCCTATGATCCAATTATAAGGGTAGGACAACATGTGTCTCATCACAGGAACGTTGTTCATGTGGTCGACTATGGAAGGTCCACTGATCATGCTGAAAGTCCCCTCTTGATGATCCCTGTACAATCGATGATACCACACTGCAGTAGAGTTTTGTGAAAGGGCATACTCGCCAACACAACTAAACCTGTCTGTTCTCGGTGCACTTTCACTGCACTTGAAGAAGTTGAGAAATCTCTTGCTACCTTTTGATCGATATATGGTACGTCCCTCATAGTCTGTGACATCAAAGCAGGTCTCGTCTAATTCGAGGTCAGAACACCTACTCACATGATCACCATTCGGCATACTACATTCTACCCTTCCATCATATTTAGAATTGCTCAAAATGGCAATGTTCACAGTTGATATGAGAATGCACAAGCACATCATGATGAGTGAGGTATTACCTCCTACTATTCTCCAGTTTGCACCAATGCTAGATCTCGAATGTGTAACATTATTTTTTTCCTGGTTTCTACTGTTGGTGCGATTGCAAGCTTCTGTAATGGTGGGAGGATCTCCGTGAGGTGTTCTGACATTGTGGGCCCTCCACTTGTACTTGTGGCTGGGATGGGGATGGAGTGGAAAAGAGAAAGACGGCAAGGATGAATCTTTGCTCCTGTCATATTCTTTCTCATGCAGTGTATCCAAGAGTTTTTCTCCGTCCATGTGTAGTTCTTACTCAACTTGTTAACTTGGAATACCCCATTTGTTGTAAATACGAAAGGATGGGGAGATGGAGCGTAAAGTCTATTATTTGGAATTTGCCTCACCAACGTGATTACACAAAATACAAGTGCTCCAAGAGTTAATATCACCTTCATCATAGCAGTAACAAATTGTTCGCATGTAAAGTCACTAATGTTATGTTTGGGAGTCTAATCTACTTTGAATTGAAAGTGTGCAAAGATGAAGAGGAAACACTCTGAAGAAAATGACTACATAGAAATTCCCATCCCATACAAGAGGAGGAGATGCGAGGCTGTAACACCACTTTCAAATAAGATTGACCTGACTCACATTTGCATGTTGTTTAAGCATATCTTTGAAAACAGATCTTTTTGCATAACAATAGAAGACGGGCAAGCAGTGAATAGAAATTCATGTCAGCAATGTGCAAAGAAGAAACTGCATGCAGTTGAGCAACACCACAACACCATAAAGACAATCATTAAACATTATGAAGAGGCAACAGGCAATCGTCATGCTTGCTACAAGCTTGATGTCATGCTTCAAGATCTATTTGAAGTGTGTGGTGCAGAAGGTATTGAAATGCAATGTGATGATGACACAATAGAAATCAAGGCAAATGGATTATCACATGTATCTTGGTTTGTCCTTGAGATCTTAGCAAAAGACGGACCCATGAATGATGTGAATATTGACCTAATGGATGGCACCTTTTCGATGGTTTGCAAAACAAAAAAAGCTCAGGAGAAAGGGGTAAAGTTCAACACGGTGCTGAGAGAGACTCTATCAGAAATCAAGAGGAACATACTACACAAGAGTAAACAATGTCTTTTGTCAAGTTTAATAAAAGAATAACACACTACATGTTATGAATATGCATTTATTTTGTCTCTCAACAACATATTTCAGCCTGACTCATCATATTCTGAATGTCATGTGGCATCAGCTTAACTGGATGGTGGAGGAACATTTTCTTATACAATTTCTGTTCACTTTGAAACTTTGAAGCAGTATCCTCACACATGGCACCCTTATTCCTGATCATTTTGTCCTCGCCCGTTTCTTTCAAAAGGAAGGCATCTTTCCCTTTCTTCATTCCTTCATACACCAAGGAGGGAAAATACCTTGCTATTGGATCTTCTTCCCAGAAGACATTTTTACGCTTCATATTGATCAAAGTGTCAGTGTTTAGTTCGGAAATCTGTTCATCCTCGGCCGATTTAGCCAGCTGTGAAGAAATCTCATTGATGTTGGCGAGAATCACATTCTTCTCCACTTCATTGTATACATCTGCCATGCAAGTGGGACATTTGATTGTTTTGATGGAACAGTCTAGTGCTTGCACTTGGATGTGTCTTCTCAAACATTCCCTGTGGAATAAATGCATACCATTTGCAGCAACACCATGCCTCGTTCCACTCTTGTTGTCTATATGAGTTGACACAAACTCCCAATATTTTTTCATGTGAGTGCTGCTCTTCTCTAAAACTATGTTGTCATCTAACCCTGTTTCAATCCTGAACTCTCTCTCAAGCTCCTTATAGAGACAGTTCAGACCTTCCAGTGGTCTTGTAGAAAATGGTTCCAAGCATATGGAGCACAGCTCCTCTCTCACTTGATTGACTTCTTTATCGTACAAGTCACGTTCTTCATCTCCCATTTCGACAATATTTGGTTCATCATAACATCTTGTTTTTTCCATTTTCTTTTTATCAATCACCAACTCTTTCAAAGACACAGTGCCATGATATGGCATCAAACTCATGCATTCCTTGGTTGTTGATGGATGTGCTTTTGTATCAATATTCAAAGTTAGAGATGGGGATTGATCAACAAGCATGACACTACAGTCAGAAAGGATGAGACTCTGACCCATGGACTCGAGTGGTCTTTGAACATTCAAGTACTGGATGAATTGTTCACACAACAGGTGGTTTGATTGGCCATTCTTGTAGGAATGTTTGATGTCTATTTTAACAGGAGTCATGCTTGGGTCTCCCAGTCTTGAGAATCTCACACAGAAACAAGAATTCAAGTTACCATCCTGGTTCATTGAATTTAAGAATTGAAATGCGTTGAGGAAGACTTGCCAAATATATTGTCTCAACGTGCGCGAGTCATTTGGAACTCGCACCATTGCTCTGGATAATGCTTTTCTAGTCACATGATAACCACTCTCTGATAGAGCAAACATGACATTTAACACATTAAGGAGTACTCTCTCAATCTTCTGTTTGTTGAAACACCATTCCTCTTGCAAAACAACCCTTTTCTTGATGACAAGCACAACATAAAACAGTAGATCAGTGAAATCATTCAAATTGACTGATATAATCTTTGGGTCAACCAAGCCAAGGGAATTGAGTTTTTCTGATGATGAGCCTTTTCCCACAACTATGATTTCATTGCCAGGAAAGAATCTTTGCTTTCCAAGGAACCTTTTTATTTCATCCAATTTAACGTGTCTGGGATCAATCTGATTTTTGTCAAGCCACGGAGAAGCACAAAGGATTTCACGAAACTGATGAACAGATGGTATGATATCAGTCATTGCCTCACGCCTCTTTACAACTTTGGCAAGTGATACGTTTTGAGAATCCTCATAATCAAAATGCAATGATCTTTTTCTGCTGATGGGATGTTTTCTGTTTTCCCCATCTCTATCTTCAGCTAGGCCACCCATATCAAAATCACTAGGCACAACCTCTTCACAAGAATTACCCCGAAAGACTTTGATGGGTATTTTTTTCTCATCCTCATCTTCCCCGTTGTTATTGCCTTTGTCAGTCACAGACTTTCTCTTTCTTCCAGCTTTCATCACTTCACTGGGATCTAATCCACCTTCCCTTAGCTTCTCAATGTAAGGTCCCATGACCATTTCCGTAGATCTTTCAGAATTGTGTGCCTTAAGAGAGGCAAGAGCCAGAATTATTTTTGTGAATGTAGATTTCCTGTTTGATTCGTTATCTGATATGTTTTGGAGAGATGCAAGTGGGGACAGTGACCCATAGTTGTAGCCTGACCTCTGTATCTCTTTCTTCCAATCACCTGTTAAGAGGTCTCCGATGAGAGCCCCTTTGGATTTAGCCTCTCTGACTTTGTCGTGCGTATCATTCACTGTCTTGAGAATCTGTCTCTGCTTTTCTAGAGCCTTGACCCAACCAGTAATGTGGTTGATAAAGACATCCTCTGACAACAACATAGCCTCTGTTGTCTTCACAAATCTTTCAATGACGTCTAACTTCTTTCTTTCATGCTCCATTTGGTGTGACAAGTGCTCCTCTATTTTAACATCTTTGGTGTTGGCCACTTGTTCACCATGATTTAAAATTTTTGCATTCACAGCTTTTGTGCACGCAGCATATAAGGAGTGAACCTGAGCAACAGCTGTCACCAACTGCTGGTTAATTGTCATGAACTGTGAAATGAGATCACCCAGATTTGAAATTGATGCCAGAGAGTTTTCGTCAAAAACACCATATAGGCGATTACTTTTCAACCAGTCTTCTAAACTTTCTAATTTTATGCCAGCAGTCAATGTAGATCCTCCCTGTAGACTGTTAATCAAGTTTTCATCTTGTCCCGAAAGACCATGCTCTTTCCGTACATGATTCAATTTGTCTTGTTCTGATCTGAACCTCTTGGAGCACATGAGTGAAATATCTTTGCTGTCTCGAAGCTCACATCCAAATGGATAGCCAATGATTGCATGCTTGTCAAACATACTATAATTGTTGTCATGTTCATGCATATCATGGATCATCTCCTCTGCCAGCTGCTCACACGATGCAAGAGAACGAGAAAAGTATCTTCCAAGATTTGAATCAGTAAACTTTATATTAGAAAAGTCCATGTCCAAACTGAATGAGAACAGCCAGTGTTTTGTAGCTGACACTTCCATGTCTTGATTAGTCTCTGTGATGTGTCTCAAAAGCATGACCACATTTTTCCTTCTCAAGCCATCTCCAACTTGTACTTTGAGTCGTTCCTTCAATTCCCTGATCATGTTTCTCAAACTCATATACCCTCCTCTGGCATCCATGATTTCATCCATCATAGATATTATGTTACCTGGCACCCTGAGAAAGCCACAAACCTTTGCATTTGAGATTTGAGGATAAGATCTTATTCTCTCAATGGTATAACCATATTCTCGCTGCAAGCATGCTTTGGACAGTCGCATTATAGCATTGATCTCTAATGGCTTGTATGTGTCCACCACAAAATGGGGGCGGAGATTTTTGAAGTTGTCCAACATCACGCTAACCATATTATAGTAATCAGGCCTTGAAATGATGAATTGTCCAAGAACATTTCCATCCATTCTGAACATGCTATCGGCTTGTGCCATGGAAAGAAATGTTCCCCATTCTGAGGTGTTGTCCGAATCCAAACATTCAAGTGGATCAGGCAGATCATCACAACTGGCGATGACTTCTGGATAGTCTTTGAGAGAATACACATTGATCCATATCCCATCCCTTCTAAACCGTTCCCATATTTGAGATAGAACCAATCTCACTGCATCACAAGATGATAGTTCAACGGCGGCATTTTTGTCATCTGATACAATTGTCTTTAACATGCCAAAGGGATGTGCATGAAGAAGGTGTATGGCAATACCTGACTTCCTGTAGTCATCGATGAGATAGCTGACCAAGGACTCAACATCAACAATGTTGTCCATCTTCTCATCTACCTTGTTGGATGAAAGAGTGGATATACACATTTTTTCGAGCTGGGTTTTGTTAGGGAACAATGTCCCTCTAATGAATTGGGGTCCATTTGAATATCCTGGAAAGACTGCCTCCTGAGACCTCAATGTTCTATTTGTTGAATCAAAATGGGTTGTTCTTTTCCTTCTAAGGGCTTGATTTGACATGTGCATATTTTAGAGTTTGTCTAAATGTTAGGATCTCACACCATTTATACCAATTTGTATTTGTGTAAAATATAAAGGACGACTTGAAATGCTGTGGGGCAAATCAAGTGGTCAAGATGTATTGTCAGATTTGATTAAAAGAATTGAGTCAATTTGCGATGGGAATCAGGGTGACATTTGTACCATCCCTCTAGACTTGTCGCTAAACCGGAAAGACAGGCACATCCTTCTGTTGTACCAACGAGGGGAGGCTGATACACAGGCAGTTCTTGGATTACTGAAGAATGGTTTGATATTTCCAAATACAAACATGGTGTATGACATTTATCAAGACACCCCATTGTATATGGGACTGTGTATTTTCATGTCCTGCTTTGTGACACTTCACTGGTTGGGTAAGACACGCATGAAGGCAACCTTGATGTATGTTATCTTAACTTTGCTTCTGTCTAGTGTACTGTGGAATTGGTGGCTACTATACAAGAAGGAGTTAGCACACTCTCATGCTGTGTTACTCAAGGACATGCCCAAGCATTGTTTGACGGGCCATAGGTCTATATGGCAGAGGACAAAAACTTTCCTCATTCCCACTAGTCAAGATCATTGCATTGAATACCAAGAGGCTTTGACCATACACCCAGCTCTTCGAGTGCCACCCAGTCGTGCTTTGGTGATAACAATAGTGACATGTTTAATGGAGCCCATGGAGGCAGCTGGAACAGCGATCAGTAAGAGTTTGAGGAATGTTATGATTCATCTTCCTGTGTACATGTGGCCTGTTGCCATCATCTACTTTCTTGTGGTCACACTATTTGTCATCATGGTGGCATCTGGCTATCGAACAAGACTATTTAGTATTTTTGCAATTGAACCAAGACAACAGACAAACATTGTTAGACATGTGTGATTTTTATTTTGTCAAATGAAGAAAAATAAACACATCATTTGATCAAGTTCAGTCTTGCTTTCTTTTGTTTTGCATTCTCAAAGAGTTGTCTAGTCCAATTCCTCTTTCTATTTTGGTCAGCAGTTTGCTTCTTGTCTCTCTCTTCCATCTGCTCTGTTGCTTCTGCTGCTTCTGCCTTGTCTTTTTGTGTTTGTAATGCAGCTAAGCTTTCCAGTATACAATTGTCCCTGACTTTTACAAATTCACATCCCAAGCAAAGGTCGTTTGACCCTTCCGTGAGACACGTGTTGTCATGAACCTCTAACATGGACAACTCTCCAGCACACTCACAGCAAACTGCATCTGGGTATCCCATCAAGGCAAAGCACTTCCTCTTTCCCTGACACACAGAAACGAACTGGCGGTCGGGGTGTCCAAACTTTAAGTTAACATAATTGGAATAGTTGAAACATGGCAAGAGATGGAGTTGTTCAGAGTCATCCTTGTGACAAAACTGTTTAAGCGTGTCTGCATTGAGATAATGTCCACATGAAGGAGGCCTTTTCCCCATGTCCACATATGTGAGACACTCTCTGCAAAACTTGCAAAATGTCACTACAGATTCTTGCATGACCTTCACTTGTACATCTTTGGTGCACTTCACCCTATTGGTGTCGACATACATGGGGATAAATTGCCAATGTTTCCTAGTCAGCAGAAGTGTAAACTTTACATATCTCTTGTATTTCTCTGAAAGAGAATCCAAAGTAGCAATCCACTCACGCACTGTCTCACATTGCCTGGCATCTCTCAGCTTCTTCCATACTCCATGTTTTTCTTCCCATTCTTCATCCAACATCAAAATCACATCAAGAGGAAATTTCTGGTTCAAACACCTGCAGAGAGCAATAGCTATAAAGTCCATGTTCCTTTCTTCCAACATGCTTTTTGCATAGATGTCGATGCCTGCAAGTCTCTGGGTGCCCAATGCATACATATGATCCAAGCTAATTAGTTTTGGCCTGGGCATCAATCTGTTTAGAATAGTTCTGGTGACTTTAACCTCACTTGGTTGGTTGTTCCTCAACATGCATAATGTCCCCATCCTCTTTTCGTCAGCATCAGCTAGACAGTTCCACAATCCTTCATTTCCTGGTTTGGCAGCTATGTAGTACATGTATGAAAATACAAATAGTTTGTGCCTATGTATGGACCAATGTGTTGAGCCACTTGATTCTGCATCTGCTAACTTTGCCTGCAATCTTGCAAGTCTATTTCGCAGTGAAAGGTTCATGTTGTCTAGTATTAAATGAAACCTCCTGTCATTCGGAGAAGTGGATTGAATGGACTGAATGAAATAGCAATACAACTGGTCCTCACACCCTTTTCTTGACTCTTGTTTTGGGGATGACATCCTAAGGGAGGCAATTAGGACACGTACTGCAACACATTGAGATGCCACTTCAAATGAGCTCTGCGATCGGCATAATGGACAAGATTGCCCCAATGGCAACTCCAAGGAGCCACCATCTCCACTGATTTGACTCATTTTTAAAACCCTTTTCCACAACCAACACATTGGATGAACTATTATCAGGTTGCGTCTTCAAAATCGAATTTTCCACTTTGGTTGACTTTAAATGTTCAAGCCCTTTGTCCTTCACTCCAAGCCTCAAAGAACATGTGAGAGAACTCCATGTGTGTCTACTCACAGCAGTCACCACCTTCTGTGACACCTCACACAGCTCCAGTGAAAGCCCTACGTCCAAAAAGCATCTCTTGAGTGATGCCACCCAAGTGTGTCCATCAATCACTACCCGACCTTGATCTGAAGAAGCTGGAATATGCACATTTGTTAAGAGGAAAACCTTTTTGGTGCCTTCTCTCACAACTTCCTCACATATCTCCACCTGTGTATGCTGGTTTTGATTTGTGAGACTTTCAAATAACACTCTGGCCATCTGATGTCTTGGTACATCTACCTGAGCCAGCTTGGGTACAAATTGATCAATGTCAACCAAAGACCCTATGCTTAAGTCAGCCATATATCTGGGTCTGTGGATGATGACCAACGTACAACTGTCACTCTCTTTGGTGAGTATGATTCCCCAAGTGATTGCATAAATTTCATTTTCCAACGATTGACATATCTCATCCCATGAAACAATGTCTATGGAAGTTATGTACTTCTCTTTGTGGTGACTGTAGAAGCTTATCCTCACATGTTCATCAACAAACCTCTCTTCAAACAATTTGAACCCAAAGTCCCTGTCCAAGCGATTGTCAACCTCAAGAGTATTCATTGTTGTTTGTTTTGCTCATATGTGGCCCATGAATAGTACTCCTCGAAAGACAAAAACTGTACAGGCAATCAACACTACAAATAATAATTCTAATCCAATGAATGTGCATCTTCTTACTATGCTGACTTTTTCTTCTGAAATAACAAAAAACACTGCTCCACCATGGTAGGAGTGATGGTAATCTTGAAGACTAGTGGTTGTGAAATTACACTTGGCAAGAGAAGAAATGCATTGTGTCAGAAATTCTGCATTGGGATCGGTTGTCATCAAGGCACAATGTGCTGTTGGATTTGATATTGGTTGAATTGAGTTTGCATGAAAGATAGTGCTAAACTGTCCAACTATGAATGGAGAACCGTCTGAGAGGTTTTCGGGCACTTTAACTTCTTTACAAAGATTTTTTTGTGCTGTAAGACAAACCCCCTTTCTCATCATATGGCAGAGCCTGCTATCCGCTACAGGTGGACACAAGAGAAACAAATCACCAGGTCGAGCAATATGTGGAACAGAAGAGTGTGCCATATGGCCCGTTCTCACATTCAGTGTCATGAATTTACACTCTGATGTAACATAAAATGTTGAGGCCAAAATAAAATACAATACTATTATCACGTTGATTCGTATGACATGTCATGTCTTTGTATCAAACTGTGTCAATAATGCTATTATTTTTTATTGCCTTTGTGTGTATATTGGGTAAAGGATGGTGTCTCTGTTGCCAGGAGAACTCATGTGTTGGAAAAATGGAAGAAATCAATGCCATGGAAGAACTTGGGTTCATTAACTATTATGTTCTGCCATCAAACTTAATGCTCTCACTCAATGAATGCAGTACCCTTGCCCAGTTGGAAGAGGGGAGATTGATCGATTGTGAAGGGAATGTCACATCCACTCTGTCGAATGATAGACCTTGGAAGATTTCTGCAGGCATGTTCATGAAACCTTCTTGTGATCAGAAACAGACTCTGAAGAGGATTTCACAACCAAGTGAAGATACAGAGAGAGACAAACATTATACTGTGGCTATGTCTGTGCTCAATGAAGGGCACACTCCATGTTCAATTGTAGCACTTGATGGATCCAACTCTGGCCTCTCTCATTTCCACCTTGACAACACACAGTGTACTATACATCTATCAGGACATTTGAAAACTTCTTACCTGACTGCTGCAATCAACGTGTACCCAACTGCTAGATTCTGTAGTAATGTGACCATTACTGATGTATCATCTTCATGCCCCAAAGAAATATCATGTGTGGCAGTTCATCTCACTGGCAGATCACCAAAATTTCTTGTCACAATATTTTCCAATACCCATCTCACAAACATTACAGGAGGGGACACATATTTAGATTTCATATGTGGCAGTATAAAGACTAATGGACTCTCTCGGGTGATGAAATCTTCTCCACCAGCAAGGAACTGTGTGTTGCATGTATTTTCAGATGATATAGATGAAGGTGATATGGTTGAAATGACAGAAAATATGGGCCCAAAAGGAATTTCACTTCTGCACAATGTTTTGGTAAAGGGTATAGAAAACATATATGAATCAAATTGTGAAGATTGTGGATACCTTCGTTTGATATCCATGATCTTAGGTTTGTCACTTATGATTGGGATATCGTTGGTGGTCATGTATGAGCTACTACAGAAGAATGATGCCATACACTTTGAATGAGGTTGAATAAACAAAATTATATGACTTTTATCGTTTCTCACTTTTTTATTTGACATAGATTACAATTCAAATATGACTTTTCTGTCCATTGGTTTTGATGCATCTATAGTTTTTTTACCACCATCATTATGAGGTGTTTCCGGTTCAGCAGCTTTAGTTGATGTTGATGGTTGCTGAACATCTACTTTGGATTCTGGCTGGTTGTAGAATTTTTGGAACAGTTCCCCATTCTGATCAAAGAATTGGGCCACTTTTGTTAGCTTGGGTAAATTTGTCAAGAGCTCCTCCATCTTCTTTTCTCTATTTTCTTTATGCTTTTGCTTGTGTTCCATATACTCTCTCTGATAACTTTTGTATCTCTGCATGGATTCTTGGTACTCTCTTTCTCTCAAGGTTGCAAACTGTTTAAATTCTTCATCTTCAAAAGCATCATTTTCAGGAGCATTCGTCTTCCTCCTTTTGGAAGGAGGAGATTTGGTGTCCAAACTTTCTTCAGCGGAAGACATTCCTATACTATCTAGAAACTGCTCAAAATTCATCTTTTGTTTCTTATTTTTACCCGTCTTCTCCTCGTTGCCTTTAATACTTTTGTTGTTTTCCAGCCTTGTTAGATTATTGTACTGGTCTCTTGCAAAGTCCAATTCTCTCTTCCGCTTCTCTCGGTCTTTTGCAAAGCTCCTTACCTCTCTGTTCCTCATTTCTTCCCTTATCAGATCAAATGCTGCATCAACAGTGGACATTCCCTTTGCATTTTTGCTCAATTTGTTACTTAATTCTGGAAACCTATCATCAAACATTTGATAAAATTTCGAGATTATCTCTGTCTCCATGCTATCGTTACTCGGAAAGCATTCTTTGCAATACTCCACCATGTGGCGAATGGCCTGTAGATCAGAGCACTGTCCATCAAAGATGCCCCTTTGTTTCATCATCTCAAAGTCCTTTCTGCGTTTCTGTGCTAAGTCACTGGAACTTTCTTGCTCGAGTGCAATTCTGCTTTGAATCATGCTACACATGTAGTCAGAGAGCAATTCGACTGCTCCCCTCAACTTATTATTATCCTCTTGAAAAGTTGTGGTCTTGGTAAGAAGGTCTTCAATATGAGCCTGGTCCTTCTGCATCTCAGCTGTCACAAGACTAAACTGCTCCTCCGGTAGTGCTTTTAGAAAGGATTGGAAATCAACCCCATTGGCATTCTCCTCTTGAGTCATGTTGTATGTTGCAGACACAGTGTTTCTTGGTCGTTTATAGTAGTCTCTGTCCAGACCAAACCTACCAATGGTGGAAATCACACGATGTGGAGGCACAAACATGCCAAGACATCCATCTCTAGCACCACAGAATGTCATGGATACCTCTACCACATGGCTTGCATCTTCTTCCAATGTGGATAGGCTAACAAATGTGTCACCCATCATGGTGATGCAAGCAGGAGTGTCCAGTATGGCTTTGTTCTCGATCACACCCAAAAACCCAAGGGCAAAAAGAGAGTTGGGAAAGCTGTGATCATGCCATGACAAAACAACCTTACCAAGTGGTTGTCTATGCTTGTTGTGATTGAACACAATCCTTGCACCATTTAGATCCATGCAATTGATTTCTTCTGGAAATAGATCATACTTGCTCTCTTTCTTTTCCATCAATCTTGACTTTGGATCACATACTAGGTAGCCAACCCAAAATACTTGAGACCCTGTGGTCAAGATCGGATCGAGTGTATCTTTTAGTATCCATTCTCTCTGTGGGAAACACACTTTACATAATGTCATGTGGAATTAAGATGCCAGACATACAGTGGGAACAAACCTTCAGCTCTATCATGCACAAATAATGTTATTGTAAACCTGTTGTTTATGTGAAAATTAAAATAGAGAAAGATCAGAACCACTCGAATTATTTTAAAATGGATGAAATAAGAAAAGCCATCCATCAATTCAAGCACGGCAAGAAGTGCCTGAAACACACCTTGTGGTCTTTCACCAAAGCCATATTTTGTACAGTCCTAAATTTCTTCAACTTTCCCATGTGGTACGGAGTGCTTATATTTTTCACAGTGTATGTTGTAGCATACCTTGTTTATGTGGCTGTCACATACATAGGAGGAGGTGCATGCCTCATCATACAAAGGATCATCAATGCCATCAATTGGGTACGCAAACACATCACTTTTCAAAAGGTTATCAAAGTGAAAGAAATAGATGCACTTGCAGCACTTGTAGATGGTACATGTGTGGAGTTTGAAAACACCTGGTTCACTCTGCGGTACTGGATGTCAAGAGGAATGTCAAAGAAATTGTGTCATCCACTTTCTTGGTACAAGACAATTTCACTCACCAGATGGTTTATTGTGAAACCCATGACCTTCTTTCTAGTGGAAATTAGCTCTATGCCTGGTGAGATTTGTCATTATGACATGATGTGGGACATGTGTGCTGCTGTTACAGGGACAAAAGCTACTTTTGACACAATGGCCCACACAGGAATTTGGGTGATTGTTTGCATTGTGATTTTTCATCCACTGCTGTTTTTCTTTGGGCGGCTGTCATGGTATTATTGCGAATTGTTTTTCGCTGTTGTTCATGCTATACTAAAAAGACTGCATCCGATGAATAAGAGATCAAAGAAAAAATTTAATGTGTTGGGTGATAAATGTGGTGAATGTAACAAGTCAACCTCTTCTACTATTACTAACCCAATTACAGTGCTCAATAAATAGATAAAAAACCATGGCAGTACCAGCATTTGGACCTTCACAGAGAATTGAGATATCTCAAACATATCTATCTTTAAACGAAACAAGAGAAAGGCGAAACGGTTATCGTCTCTTTGATCCCATCAACCCAAGAGATAATGTGGCAGAGGAAGGGCAAGTTGTCTTGCTTCATGATGAGGACACAGAAATGCATGGAGGTCATTACAAGAAGACTTATGTCATACCAGATGCAGCAGGATATGTGGTGGACATCGATTGTTCTGCGATGACAGAAGAACAACAGAATGTTCTTCTGTGGCAAGATATGTCACGCTATCATGTGGGGGTGAATCAGGTTGAGAAAGGGGTAAAGTCTCCACACTCAAACACTGGCAATGGCTGGGATATCAGTTTCACACCAGGACATCCAGTGACCATCAAACACACGGGGCATGAATCGATCTATCGCAGAGATATCATCGGGGTGCGATTCCCAAATGCTGATGACATGAAGGCTCAGGCTGATGTATGGAAAGCTGGAAGTGGCAATGGGCAGTGCGTTTCAAAGTTTGCAACTTATCCTCTAAGAGAGAACCATGAGATGGTGGCATATGAAAGGTTTTGCATGGACCTTCAGTCGTTGAAAGACAGCTTTGAGCGTGGATACAGCCAGGTGAATGGACAGAATGCACAGATTCAACTGATGCAATTACCCTCCATGTTAACACTGGTCAATGAAATATCAGAGTGCTTGAAAGAACAAGACATGTCAGAGAGGTTTTCAGAAGCAGTGCTTGCCATGCAAAATGGCGAAACAAATCTCACCAGTCTTCAAGGCTTGATCTCATCTACACATGGCTTACAAACATTGATGAGCATTGCAAAAGGGGCATCAACATTTGTGTCTACCCTTCGACCACCAGTTATGCTTGCGAAGGTCATTGATTTCAAGGGAGCACAGCCGGAGCGCAAGAGCTATGCCACTTGTGGTGATTCGTTGAAGTGTGTCATGCTATAACCTTTGCTATTAACTTGTTTCAAATCTTGTCTAGTTGAAACTCAAGATGATGACAGATTCTACAGAAATATGGCCCATACCACTTCGATACACAACTCCAGAAGATCCCTTTGGGTTCAGACTGGGAGATATCGCCAATCTGGTTCAGTCCTATTCCACAACGGAACTTGAACATCCACTCTTGGAGAAAATGATATATGGAGGAGACAGGCGTGGTGGAATATACCACAATTATGGAAATTCCATTCGTTTGCAAGATGTGGGACCACTTGCAGATGGACTACTTGGCGTCCACCTCTTCATGGGAAGCATCAACTCAAGGAATGGCTTCACAAGCAAAGAGAACGATTTCTCTGTCTTGTGTCCCATAGTCATCTTTCAAGGAAAGCAAAAGTTTTCCTGTCATTTTCAACACTACCCCATCCTCACAGTTGGGAAGGCAACAGTAAGATCAGATGCTCCCACTCTGTCAGCAGAGAGCTATAGTGTAGATTTTGGTGTGGACATGTTCAACCTGAAGATAACACTTGATCCTGAAACAAATCTCATTGCCGACCCAACTGCTCGATTTCATGAGTATCTCAAGCGGAAGGCTCAAGCAGAGAGGAGCATTGACCAGACAATGCAAGAACAAATCACCCATGCCCTTGCTAACTGCCCCACATTGACTATGGTTCGTTTGCGTAACAACAGTCCGGCCATCACTCGACTCATTGCGAACCAAGAGAACATACATGATTTTGTCTATGGTGAAATACAACAACAGGTGATGGAGTTTTGTTCGTGGTCTTTGGATCCCATCTCTCCATCTGGAGCTCTGGACGATGCATATAACAGTCTGATATCTGATGCACACTCATCAGAGGCACCACTCTTCATTGTAACTACACCAGAGGTTGCGGATGTGATTGCCACCAAGCATAATCACATTGTGCCCACCACTGATGTCCTCTACACTGTGGGTTTCTCCGGGGATAAAGGAGAGTTTGCACCTGGCCAGATCAAACCATATGAGGGTGTCAGTAAAAAGGTATCTCTTGTGACAAAAGCAGTGAGTGTCCAGGGAAGAGATGTGCCAATTTTGCACGTTCCACATCTCAGCAGGGAATCGGGATCGACATATAACATATTTGAGCACGATGAAAGTTTCTGGTGCTTCAATGAAGTTGGTTACAACCTCAATTCGCAGACAAAAATCGATGACTTTCGTGGTGTGGACAGAACGAAAATCATGGTGACTGACCTGAGACTGGGTAAGGATGGATGTTTTACAATGGATGACTGTCTAAAAAAGGGCGGAGGTTTACTCCCGGAGACTTACAATAGGTACAAGTACCAAGAGATGTTGGTGGCCGACAGAGAACTTCATAAGTTTCTGCTACAGAGAGCAGATGAGACAGATATGCTAGACTACATGGGTGCAGAGTTGCCAATGAACAGTCCAATTAATCTCTACTTTCCATCGTCAAAGGTCAGATTCATGCCAACACCAAACCAAATGGGGGGCAGACAGGGTGGCTGCCAATTTCGTAGCACTGGCATCTTTGGTAATAGACCATCCTACACAAACTGGCACCCTCCAGCTGGGGATGTAGAGGCAGCTAAGGACTGGTTGGCAAAGAGAATTCATCTTGACCAAGACCATCTCAACACCGTTTTCACATATCTAAAGAAGTGTGCTGATATATATTGGACACCAAATGACATCGAAAGGTTGATGGCCCTGAATGAGAAGTGTTCTACACATCAGGAGCTAGCTGATTTCAACGTCACTAGGGTAGAGATGAAAGAGATAGTTCTTGACATGGTCAGGAATGGGGGTTATTCCAAATATGCCTGCATGCCCAGATTTGTTGAGGCTCTCTCCTCTGTTGCAAATGAACTTTTACAAAAGGATAATGAACTGAGTGACATTGCTAATGAGACTCTACACAATGCCGAAGGTGTAGCAGTGCTGGTAGTTCAAAAGTATTTGAGAGAGATCATAAATTTCAGGTCTGCCTTGTTGGCCTGTTCAAAGAAACTGTTAGCCATGGGAGCAAGAGTGAATCTCCCATGTGGTCTTCTCACTCAGTGTCCTCCATCCACCCCTGTTCTCAATCTTCCAAGAGATAACAGAGACGTGCTTCGAGTAGAGTTTGAGGCTGACAGGGAACTTAGGAACGCATATCGATTTTATTTGCTCTGTGTGGCACCACTGGTCTTTCAAAATGTATACAATATTGTTCACAAACACGAAGAAAACCAGGGAGAAAGGCATCCATTCTTCACATTTCAATTCAACAATCCGGATAAGACATGTGTCATGGGGAGGCAAAGGGAGACTTTTGTGCAACCTTTTTATCAGCATGGCATTCTTTCAAATGTACCATCCAACAGGATGATGGCAGCTGCAGAAAAAACCAAGTTTGGTGTCATCAATATGTCAGAGTTTGATCCCCTGTTCAGATATGATTTGGATGTCATTCAGAATGACACATATTCCAGAAGCAAAAACTTCTTTGATCACTTTGTCAGTCATCGCACTCAGTACCTAAGAGAGTTAGAAGACACTGCACCAGTGATTAGAGTGACGGCAGCATTCCTTAACATGATCTCATATACACCAGAGGTCGAAAGGGTAATAGGACACTCGTGCCTAATGAATAGAAAGTATAGAATTGTCAGAAACTGTGCCCTGAAGGTGGGCATGGTTGGTCTCTACAGAGGGGGGAAGGAAAACATGATGTATGCAGTTGGAAACGTGAGTTCGGTCACCAAACAAACAGCTAACAATGGGATAGAGATCATACAGTATGTGAATGGCAATTGTTTCATCGTCGACCCATTGAGCTGTGGCCGAGTGATACCCAATGCTGTTTCAAAAGGCTTATTATCCGGAATGTCTGCCACCATGGCCAATGTTCACTTGCACATCAAAGACTCGGGAGGTGCCCGCTTGAAAAAGGAATGGTGGAGAAATATGGCCTATGTGGTGGAGGCATTACCAGGTAGGCATCCACTGAGTGACCAACACCACTTTGTTCCACTCAATGGCAGACATCTCACGGCCAACCTCAACAGAGATGGATTCAGTCTTAACAAACTGGACCCCGTTGGACCAGACGGGGGTTGGTATGCAGAAAACATGTATTCTCTCCGGGGATATAGCGAGGCCCACCTGGTGCATGGTATCCTCTTTAAAGCAAACAAAATACCTTTGTATGACAACAGTTACAGGACCACGCGGGGACTCTCTCAAATGCACCAACAGGCAACTGTAGAGAGAAGAGAGATGGCAGGGAAAGTAATAGAGAGAACAGATGCTCCGACTGCTGTCTTTTCTGGTCAGTCTAACATTGGATTTCTGGAAAGGCAGCGCTATGAAACACATTCCTCTTGTGGATCATTTGCCCACGATAGCTGGGAGACAAGGTCACCACTCAAAAAATGTAGTCAGAGTAATTCATGGAGTGCTGAAGTGTTGAACCTAAACAAGAGGCGCACGGATAGGGGATTGAAGATGCTAGATGAGAATAATATGGAGATGGATGATAGGATTCCCCCATTTAGGACTGGGGTGAAAGGATTGTACACTACAGAGCACACAAGATGATTAGTTTGATGATTGTTATGTTGTAATAAAGAGAAATATGAGACAAACGATGTAGTGCTTTCTCTTAGTTTTATTTTCAAAACCCATTGATCCAACCAGTAAAATTCTTCTCATAGATTACATTTTCTTCCAAGCAAAACAATTCACAATGCTTTGTGTCCACTTCGCAAACAATCAGTAAGGCATAGCAATTTTCACTTCCAAATGTGTTGCGGAACATGAGTGTAGTACAAGCAAGCTGGGCCATGTACCTCCCAAACGTGCTCTGTTTAAATTCACTTCCTTTATATCGTTTTGCCTTTCTGTTTTCCTCTGCTAGAAAGGATATCATTGTGTTTGTCACTTTCAACTCGATGATGACAAATTTGCGGTTCACATGATCAAATCCTATTAAATCCACCTCTGTACCAGAAAATTTGGCATTGTCCATACTTTCATCTAGACGGTAATTAGACACAGGTAAACCACCAGTCACCAAAGAGATGTGTCTTGATGCAAGGACTGTCACCAGATTTTTGGATTCTTTGTGTTCAAGTAGTTCATAAGATTTCTGTCCCTTGGCAAACTCCTTCACCTCTTTATCTACCTTTGTACCTATCGATTGCATTGCCCTCTTGGATCTAGAAGATACTTTGTGCCTCCACCTTTGCTTGTTTTCACGTGGCCAATATGCCAGGCGTTTGGATATGGGATGGGTTATTCCTTGAACATTCTTCTCCAATGGCCCTGCCAGCAAATATTTTCCTCTGGATCTCACCCTCACTTGAGCAATGGGTAATTCTATCTGTACATATCCCTTGTTCCTCAGTTTGTCCTTGTTGATCGTTTGTTTTTTGATGATTTGTTTTGTGGTCTCATCATCTTCAATCGAATACCTCTTCACTCTTCTTGATTTTATTAAAAAAGGGTTGACTTCTTCAAGCTCATTGCACATCGATCTAATAAAATATTGAGCTTGCATCTGTGTTTTCTGTCACTGCTTATTTACCTGTATAACACTAACAAGAGCAGAGAAAAATAGTAAATGAAGAATACCATGTTCCGTCCTTCTCTACAAGCAAGACCACGAATAAAGGAGAGATACAAGAAGATACGATCAACCATGAAACCAAATAAGAGTTCCAAATTTAGATCTCTAGAGGAAGAGGCAATGGATGGCGCCAAGACCATATTGCAAGAAGCTAACAAGCTTGATGGAAGGATGTCTCACATTTGGCACATATGGGAATACAGAGTGAACCGCATTATCAGCCCAAACTTTGTGTCTCACATAAAGAGCATGGTGGCAGTCATGTGTCAAGTTCTACAGATGATCATCATTCTCTTAGTTGTGAAGGAGACATCAGGTCACATTGGCAACTTGAAACACATCGGTATCATCATGCTGCCTGTTTATTTTCACTTTGCTCTCCGTCTTTTTGTGCAATCTGCAGGATTCCTCTTTGCTCTTCACAATGCTCTTTATGTGGAAGGACACCTGCCATTCTTATCAAGTCTCAATGAATTGAGTAGGTTTATGCCAGTTGTAGAACAGCTATTGCCAGTGGCCACTTATATTGTGTTTCTGGTTGCATCCATTGCTGTGGGCACATGTCACTTGAACTTTGAAGCTGGTGGTGACACAAGTGGGTTGTGTAGTGTTTTCAACCTCAGTGTCATACAATCCATCATCGGTATGTTTGTGGCCATTCAAGTCATCCATCACATTATCACAATGTACAATCATGCACACCACAGCTCAATGCCAAGAAAAAAATGGAGGTTTGATAACAACGAAGAAACATTGGAGAATGACCCAAAGAGTCTGTTGGATGAAATGTGCATCCTTGACGAAGAAGCAACCTCTATATGGACATGGTGGAAGTACAGGATGAATAGAATTCTATCGGCCAATATTGCACACAATTTGTGTGGCATTTTGGATGTTGTAATGGAAGGTCTGACTGTGATCTTTGTGGTGAAAGCAGTGCACAACAGTCACGGAAATTTGGGAAATATCTCAAACTTTCCTCTAATTCTGACACCTCTCTACATCAAGTTCTTTGGAAAAGCATTCATGCAGCTTGTCGTGTTACTATACGTGTCTTGTAACCACTTTCAGATGGAGCGTAGATTAACTTACAGGGGTCTTTTGAAAGAAAGCAAACAATGTGTTAAGGTGATAGAGCATTTATTGCCAATATTCACATATGTTCTGTTTGGTTGTCTAACCATTGCCATTGCATCCTGTCACCTCAATGTCTCAATGCAGGGTAAAAATGCGGTCTGTTCTGTTCTGACCTATGAGGTTGTCTATGTTGCTGTAATAGCAACTGGCCTCATCCAACTGTTACACCATGTCATCTCTCTATGGCAATATCATCAGCATACGAGTAAGCCCCAGATGGATGAAACAAGGGTTCATCAGTTTGAAATGATGCCACACTCATCTTCCATTCTGGAATGAATGTTACACAAAAAACAAACACCAATAAATTGTCAATGATCATAAACTAGTCTCTCTGAGTTGTGCTATTCTTTTGCTTAGACTCCCCTGAATTGGATGTGTCTCCCTCTCTCTTTGTGAGGAGTTTGGGGCACTGTCTTCAAGAGATGTCAGCCAGTCCTGAAATAATTTCTCGAAGCAGTCACCTCTCATGGGATCGCTTTCTTCGTCCATTTCATTGTCCTCTTGTACCATGCTCAGAGTGTATTCATTCTGGATGTCATTTTCCATGTCCCTCTCTGTCTGAAGTTTTGTTGCTTTCCTACACACTGCACGTGGAGATGGTCTGGACCATTTCTTGAGTTTTTGACGTGTGTGATCAGCAATGATGTTTTTTTCAACCAAAAGGCTTGCCATTTCACTATGTCTCATTAGTTTAGACTGTGTCAAGATGGTTCTTGTTTTGGATAACAACTTCTCTTCTTGTGTGATGAGTCTAATGTCCTGGTAGATCTGTTGAAGTTCGTGTAGGGTGGATTGGCTGCCTGATGCTTTGTATGAGACAAACAGTTGCTGTGCGGATTTGTTCATTGTTTCCTTGCGCTGAGCAAGGTTGCCCTCTCTGAGTGTTATGTCCATAAGGTTTATTTTTTCACTTTCATTGTGAAGCCTTCTATAGTCCGATATGCTTTGTTTGAAGGCCTTACCCTTGGCTTGAGTTCGCATAAGCTTGCCAAATATTTTGTACTTAAGTTCCCAGAGTGGCATTGTATTTTACTGTATTTTCTTGTGTTGTTATGTATATACATGTCTTTTGCAAATCATGAATGATGTTCAATATAAAAAAAGTACATCGATTCCCCCCTCTGGTAGCACAAGCTTGACATGCTGGGAATAAAGATGCAGATGTTGATATGTTTAGTCTTAGGTGTCTGTACCTCATTCACCATCGTTTTTGTCATGAAGAACTTTGAAGCTAACAATTCAGGGAGTGAAGGAATGGGTAGACAAGACACTCATGGCAAGTTTGATCAAATAACCATCAATCTCATTGTCATGTTTGCCACGTTGGTCTCCACATCTAGGACAACATTACTCTTTCTCATGGATCGTCTGCTGAGAAGAAGGTTATCTCCCTTTCTCTTAGGTTTGATCAATGTCTTCGTTAAGACAATTTGCCTTGCACTGTTTGATTTTCGGATCATACATGTGGGAGGTAACTCGAGCGCCATAAGGGCTGGTATTGTCTTCGCAGATATCACCAGTTTCCTCTTTGAAGAGGCTCATAGAGTATATACTGATTAATCAGGAACACGGTTATTGTGTCATAATTCATCTCATGGAAGGAAGAAGTGAACTCAAATGGGTGGCCCCCAGTTCATATGCACATGCTGTCCTAACAAAAAGATATCAAAATGTGCTTGATGAGATTCACAGAGAGTATGAAGCTAAGGGAAAGAAGCTGAACTACACAGACATGTACCTCGTCACGGTACATCCATCTGAGCAAACCAATGCTCTGGTGGAAGCGTCTGTTGGAAACCCCAACTACAAGAGAATATGTACTGCAATAAAAAGTGGGGTTGACATTCTAGAGATGTATAGAAGTGCTCTAGATCAAGCCATCGGAATGAATGGTGTTGCTGTGAAAAGAGAGTTGGTGAAGAGATTTTGTGAATCTGGAAGTGCATCTCAGTTGGAAAAACTGGCATCCAACATGATAGAAATGGGAGAACTACTTGCTTGGGTGCCTGTCATGGATAGGGGACTTGAGGTCCCAATAATTCCGATGCATTATGTCATTTTGTATGCGGACCCATTCGATGAGTGGATTGTTAGAGATCTAAACAACAACCCTTTGGAATTACACTTCTTTGATGAGCCTTCCAACTCCTATTCTCCGAAAAGTACTATGTCCTACATGATAGCCAAGTGTGCTGAGATGCAGTTGCTGCGTGAGCACTACATGCTTGCTTCATTGTACCGGAGCATTCCAAGTTATGTGATCTCACTCAAAGATAATGAAGAAACTTTGACAAGGAAGCGGTGTAATAATGATACGCTGGACCCTAAACTCGTCAATCAGTCGAGAGTCAACGAAGAGTTGGAGAGTATGATAGACACCACAGTGAAGACTTCTGCAATAGTGGACACTCCACAGAAGCGAACCATAGCCAAAGGAAAGTTGGGTGGTTTTGTCTCAGAACTGGGTGCTTGCTATCTGAAAGATAACAGAGAGAACAAACAGTTACAGATGCATGTCAAGGAGCTCACAGACCAATTGGAAGATTTCAGAGGCAATAGGCAACACCCTTTTAAATGGAGATGTCCTGATGACATGGACGTTTCCAATGCACATCTCTCTGTAACTTCAGTGGACATTCTGTCACACGAGAGGAGACATGACCTCGAATGGACAGCTGTGTCAATGGGGATCATGGGTAACAATCACACCCAGGATGATACAAGAAGATCTTTGAACACAGGGAGGAACATGTCAATGACATTTCTTGCCAAGAAACAGGCGAGATATAAGAGATTTCTGGTCTATAATTTGCTCAGGAAATGGATGAAATCAACAGGTATTCTGCTGTTAGTTGACGGGCCATCACCAGAGGAAAATGCTGGTGACATGTCACAATTAACAAATATGGGGCATTCTATCACATAGAAAGAGAAATCTGTAACGGCATTCCACTTTGTGTGTAAAATCTGTTTTTCTTTTGATACTACTAAAGTATATCTGTCAACCACATGTCACATTCAGATAAGCACAATCGATATGAAAATAGAACAAGAGATGCAGCTTCCAGTAGAGGATATTTCAGTTGAACATTGCAGTCATGTAGGAGGGAAGCACAAGAGGAAGAGAAACACTGCTCATCCATCAAAGCGAACTATCCTTAAGAGGTTGGATGCCGACTATGATGCAGCGCTTTACCTGAAAAGGATCCCATACTTGCGTCAGAAACGAGTGAAGAACACCTGCTCCATGAGAGGGATGAATCCTCGGCAGATATGGGCCTGGAGTAGTAAAGCCTTGTCTTCGGACAACAAGAATGAATTGATTTGGTACAGGAAACAGAGGGATCACATGGAAAAGCTGACAAAAGCCTTGGGGAGTGATGTTAAAAAGAGTGTAAGCCAAAGAGCTCTTTTGAGGGACAGACAAGACGCGGGCAATGCAATCTCACAAAATAATCTACTTCATATCACCAGGATGTTAAGTAATGCTGTAGGAGCTCTATATGTTGAATTCGAGACAATGGGAACATACCTCCCAAACAAGCCTACATCCCTTGTGCTGCTTGATCTCTCAGAGAATGGAACCCTAATGCACACACTGGAGGAGTGTCATCATTTGAAGGTGTTGCACCGAGATGGTCAAGGTGAGGGTGTAGGTATTTTGAGTATCCAACTCTCAGGACTAAACACTCCTGTATCCATACCACTTGTTGTGAGTCGGTTTTCCAGCTTCATCGATGGGAGTGAAGAGTCTTGGAGGTCTGTCAAGGGTACAAAATCAAGCACCATGAGGCTCTTTGCTGATAGAGAGGGAATTCATACTGCTGCATTGCAAACACTAGATTCCAAAGTGGAGAAGAGCAACAGCACAAACTTTGACCTGAAGCTGATAATCGTTCATGAGCGGGACGAGATTGATATATCAGATGTGGCAGATGTAGTTTCTACATCACATGAAGACATGATGAAAGTCATCTCCAGCCGAGTAAGAGCTATGAATTTGATGTATAGTGCTCCCTCACTTATACTATGAAATGTGCTTGTGAAATTGTCTTTGTTGGAAAAATAAAAATGCATTTAAAAAAAATAAAGAAAATTCATTCTTGTCTTTGTTTCTGTGGTGTAACACATAACTGTTAACTGGTTTAGTTTAACCATTGTGTATAGATACTATGTCAACGAGCTACTTCGTACAAAAACTCGAATCTCTAGCAGAAGACCATGAAATGAGAAAGGGAAAAATCTCTGATTCTGATGTCTGCACTCTTGTGGCTAAATATCTTTACACGGACAGCCAACTCTTCTTTGGGGATGGTTCACACATTTTCTCTTATTCTCACCATGTTTCGAGTGACACCATGAGGTTTATCTTCGACACAATCAAAGACAGTGCCAGTTCACAAAGAGCTCTATTTTATAATTTAGATGCCAATTCACTCTCACCTTACCATTATGCCACGATGCACGGCCACGATTGGCTGTTTGACCACATTTGCGCCAGAGCAGGGAGTATGCAGTTGGATACAATTAAACGATTATGCTTACATTTAGATGAGAATGGGCATTCTGTTCCTTCATCTCTCATTGTCAGAGACAACAAATCTGTTTTACAATCATGCATGTGTGAATGCTTAGGTGTGAAACCCTTTGAGAGCGAGTTTGAAGAGACCTACATCAACTGGCTACACGAGAGCTTGGTGTGTAATGCACCATCCACTGCACTCTACCTTTGCAGATCACACTCATTGGAGATGAGGAGATCGCTGAGGAGAGACAAAGAGGAAGGCCCTACGGAGCACCTCAGTCCACTTGACATGTTGCTCATGTCTGATCACAACAACAAACCATTTTACACAGATGTGGTGCTGAGAGACATTCCTGGAGGTTATAAGTTGGTGGCCACATCTTACGATGAATTGTTGGCAAGGGCGATGCACCTTGATCAGATCACCACAACTGATCCCACAGATTTTATAATGCAATGTGTCAAAGATAATATTCTGAGACGTACCGTGGAAATGAAAATATAGGCAATTGAAAGTTGTTTTTGTATTTTGTTTATTTTTCAAATATTTCAGACACATCTTCAATTGAAACCTTTGTTGAGATGTTTCGATCTATTAGACTCTGAGCAAATCTACATAAGTCAGGTGCAAAGACTGATGCAAGTTCTTCCCATACTGGAGTGCCTTTTAACTTTTTCAAATTTGAACAAAGTGTTTCAAGAGCATCCTTACCCTCTATTGTTTTATGGTTCAGATCAGCTCCCATTCCCAACAACAGATCAAGGTCCCTCTTGCCTGGCAAATGATATATTCCCATGGTATCGTCAATGGCACACAAATGAAAAATGCTTTTGGGTGATGGATACTTTACATCGCATATGACATGGATTATGTTCTTATTTTCCATTGGTGAACACACTGTGCAGAGCCTCTGTAGAAGGACTGACAATTCCTCTTTGTGCCACAAGAACATGTCGACTTCCATTTGTGTGTCTTCTTCACTATCATTGGCAAGCCAAGAAGATGGTTTGAAAGACCCCACTTCATCATGTAATTTTCTCAAAAATATGTGAGTCAGCAACATCAATTGACAGTGTTGATCTTCATCAAATGGCCTATCACCAGGAATGGCCAGGTGAGAAGCTTGTGTGAGATGAGACCTTTTGGTTTCATTAGACAGAGATCCAAATGCAAAATGCCTGTCCATACAATACAGGAGAAGGTTCAGGATGTCTTCTGAGGATGTATGAGTGTGGAAGAAATGAAACATTAAATATTTTGTGTAATATGTGAACACTCTTAACAAGGGCTTGATTTCTTCCTCATCATTTCCCAAAGGCTGAACGTTTTTCATGATAGCCTTCAGTGTACAGCGCAAAACGGCATCATCATACCCTTCCATATTGTCAATCTTTACATCACAAGGGACACATTTTATATAAATATAATATATATGTAATCAAAGAAGGGGAAAGGAGACAGCAAAGAAATGGATATAGAAAGTGGAACTGTCCTTACACATTGTATGACCGCTCTATTCACACCCTTCTTAAAAGATTCAATGTTATTGAGTCAGAATAAGGATCTGTACATAGACCCATTTGTTGATCCAAATGGAAAGCAGGTGTTGGGAAAGACCCAGATGAACACGTTGATTTCAATTCTATCAGAGCTTCGAAATGGTATTGTTGAATTGACGCCAGAGGATTGGGAAGAATTTCTTATACTCTTTTGGTACATGTTTGATTCAATGTCGGACCACTGTCGAGTGTCACTCGAAGGACCTTTATATCGCAATGCACTGTTGTCTGCCATGGAGGAGTGTGTCCAAATGGCAGAATTTTTCTGTGATATGGACGACGAAAAAAACTCAAGAGACTTGATCACTTTAACTTGTCTACTAGCCATGGTGTTGGTAAAAGACGATAATCTATGGAATGGCAACATCACGTTGGCAGAACAGCAGCATTTTCATACCATCATGGCCAAGGTGGCAACAACATTCAAATCTCCCATCCTAGGAAATGGTGCCCTACATGTGTGTTGTGATTGGCAGTCACTCAATGTGTTGGATCAGATTGTGGTAACGATAGGTCCCAGACCTCAGATTTTACAGATGCTCTTAGATCATGGTGCAGATGCCACTCGCAAAAATGTGTCTGAGGTCTTACCCCTTGATCATCTTTTCTTTAGCTTCCGAGGATACATGGTTGAGAACATGACAGAGAATGAAACACTGAGTGTTGACGATAGACTGTTTGCAGAGGAATGTGCAAAACTGCTATATAAGGTTGGGAGGGAAGACAAGTGGGGAATCGATCACATCATTTCTGAAATACAATCCTTTAATCCAACTGTGGAAGACTTTGATTATGATTCTAATACAGATTCCAATGATGATGGTATCAGTAGTGACTCAGACATTTGAATGGAAGATATGACTACGGATAGATGAAAGGTGGTGTGGAAAATTGGTTTTTACATTGAAACCACTCCCAAATATATCATGATAGCATTTCCATTGCTGCATGTCAGATAAGTGAAACACAATTGGACAGTATAGCAAGTACAGGAGTAAGTAAAAAAGAAACATGTCATTCAAGCATGGGCACAGAATTGATCTGATGGACCAAGGGGAATGGAACAAAGAAAGTGGAATATGTTTCAACCACAGAGAAAGCCTTCCATTATCTGCCCAAAGACGTCTGATCGACATGGCAGCACGAGAACTTAGAGACGGAAACATTCATGTATTTGACATTGGAAAAAAAGTTGAACATATACGAGTGGACAGCATTGATCAGGACAACTGGTCATTGAAGGACACACACTGGGATCCATTCATATCCATGTTGGTGGATGCATTTAAGAATCATAAACCCATAGCCATTACTCCTGACCTCATATATGGTTATATAGCAAAGGGTTTTGCACTACACATTGAGAAATATTCCGAAAAACTGCGACACCTCTATGTTAGCCACAAGGGAAAGAAGGAACTGATCTATGAAAATAATGGTTTCATAAAGGGGTCAGCAGACAACCGCTGGGATGTGATGTTTAAATATTTTGCTGATTCATTAAAAATCGACGTCAAAAAGGAAGGAACTGCCATTATACAGAATGACATTCACTTCACAACAAGCACCATGGTATCTGTTGCCCATCGCAATGTTCTGGCTATGGAAGCTATGAAGAACTACTACACCTACACTACAACCACTTTATGTGGTGTTGCATCAATCATCCTACTTGGGGGGTCAAATGATTGGGAGATGCTGTACACTGTTGTTGAGAAACAATTCGAACAGCTTTTTAACTATTGCCAGAAGACCAAAGCATTTGATGCTGGTCTGATGTGGTGGCAGGCAAGCTTGATGCCTGTCCTTAAAAACCTTGTGGAGATACACCAGAAATGCACCTTCTCTTCACCCTCGTCATTGAAAGAAGAGGCACGTACATGGCTTAGAGGGATTGTCAAATACAATGCTGGTTATGGCAGTGGAGGAACCTGTACTGTTTCTGGTTGGATCAATGCCCTGTTCCCATACATCAAGAAACAAGAACGTAATCCTTGGTTTCTAAATGGCAGAACAGAGATGGATCCCAATGATTATCCTTGCTATTATGCTTCGGTACCTTTCAAATGGATGTATTATGGGGAAGCCAACAACATGAGGGCTTTGGTGAGACACATGCTCTTAGGCCACTTGGATAAAGAAGACAACAAGAATGCATCTGTGCTTCCGAGTGGAACTCTGACACTCATTCCTGCATGGGTCATAGTGCACCTAGGGCGGGAAGAAATCGATATGGATTGCTCGTGATCAAATGATTAAAACTGAAACAATCTGCCAAGTGTGTGTTGGATGTTATTTCAATTCAAAAGTAATGCTTTGCCTTGGATTCTCCAATATATTTGTCTCTATCGATAATTGTGTAAATTTTGTATCACGTAACTGATATTGTGGTTTGCTATTGATTTAATAAAATAATAGAAAATAATAGAAAATTGTGTGTTTTGGTGGTCCTTTAAAACAAGTAAGACGCTTTCTAAGATTTTATATTACTTTATTTTTTTCATTTTCATCTGATGCTCTCTTTGCAACCTTCCTATCAGCAGCATAGCAACCTGCTGTATATATTTGACTCTCTGAAACACCTGATCTAATTTCTTGTAGTTTTTGTGCTCTGTGCAACCCTGACAGGCAACTGACAACAATTTTGTGTTTCCCTGGTTGTTTAGTCCAAGTATTCAACTGATCAATAGCTTTGTTTATGGAATGCAAAGGAAAATTATCCCAATTGATTTGCAATGGGACGAGAGAAAGCCAAGAATGGTGACCAAGATAATAGGTATGTATGGAAAAAAACATGTTTCTGTCTGATGCAATGATGTGGGTGTTTGTCCCCACCAACGTCAACATTGTTGTTTGTTTTCAACATTGTTGTTTGTCCTCACCAACATCAACATTGTTGTTTGTTTTCCCATAAAACAATTTTGCTAACAATCTGTTACCTCTAGTGATTGTGATGGGATGTGGGATGTCTATCTCTTTTAACCATAATAGAACAAATAGCAGCATATTGTCTGCACACTGATGTTTGAGGGATGCAAGTGGCATATCATCAGTTCTCAGTTGCTCTTGGAGTTGAGTTATGTCTATGGTATCACGGCCCTCTTTCACCATGCCATACAGAAAGGATTTGAGATGCTCACATTGAGATGGACTTTGTTGCATGATGATTGTTTTTATCTATTGAATCATCAACAATTTTAATAGAGTCAACAAGAAGATGCGTTTTATGTTTTTATCAATTTTTATTTCAATTTGTTTAATGTTTCAACCAGGCATGGTTGATGATCTCATCAAGGGTGGCTCTCTTCTGTACATCCTTGGTAAGACACCTCTCCAGCAAGTCAATCAATTCAGGTGATAATATGGGCATCACTTGCACGGGTCTCCCAGACACCAAGTCATTCTTGTCATCAAAAGGGGAATAGGCATGAACAATGTCATAAAGTGTAACACCCAGACTCCATACAGTGTTTCCTTCCCAATGATATTCAAGGCCCTTGGCTGCCTCTGGGGTCTGAAATGTACTTGTTCCCATGAAGTGCCTGAACATCCTCTTTGTCACCCTTCCTGCAAATCCTAAGTCTATTAGGAACACATCGCCCTTGCTTAAGTCTGCCACGATGTTTTCAGGTTTAATGTCCCCATGGTAGAATCCTGCATTGGCCATGGAAACAATGGCCTGTACAATTTGGATGAAACATAGTTTGGCCACATCTTCTGGGAGGCAGTTGCCTGGAAACATCTCCATCAGCTTGAAAAGATCACACCCATTTTCGGGTCTGTCCATAACCATGACCCATCTTTTCATCTGTCGAGAGAAGAATGATTCGAGCAATCTCACAACTCCATTCACTTTCTGGCATTTTGTCAAAAGGCATATCTCTCTTGGAAACTTGCCCTTGCAGCATGGATTTGTACACATTCTCAAATTAAAGTTCAGTACCTTGATGGCAACAGGAGATTTGTCTGATCTTCTCAAAGCACTGTACACCATGCCTTGTGCACCCTCAGGCATGATGCCTACTCTCTCATACTTCTGATCAACATCCATGACTTTCCTTGGTTCTTTTTTCCACTTTCTCAATATTGTTATAGAGAAATGATGAGTTTCTGGCAAACATCATCACTCTTATATACAATCAGCAGCACTTTGAATAGTTAATCAAGGAGTGTGCATATTAAATGAGCCTGGATGTTTTCTGCATAATGAATTAGCAAATGATCAATATCATATCTTACCAAGACAATTGAGGATGTGGCCTTTTTTGAGATATATAATTCAGAAATGTTATCATGGAGAGTGCATATTTAATGAGAAGGAATTCTAATGTGATTATTGATCTTTTCCCTATATCTTTTTTGTGTGCATAACTAATGAGATGGTGATAGCAAGATCAATTATCTGTGATAGTTCTGACTTCTATTTGTTTTCAATCTTTTGATAATCAATGTACATTGCAAAGATTCTGCATGGTTTAATCATCAACAGATATAATAGGTAACATTCTATGATAGTTATCCCTCAGAGGGACTTTACACTAACACATATTCTATATAGTATATGGGAATATAACTTGTGTGTTTTGGTGTAAATATATCATGGTTTCTTGTCAAGCACATTTTAGTAATATTATTTCATGGATATTGCTAATTATTTAAGAAGATAACGTATCATTTTGTATGATCAAAATTAAAAGAGAAAGAATCATTAATTTCCCATGGATAATTGGTTTTGGGTGGCCTAACGTGAACAGACATTATTTGAGAAAGGATCTGGATGGCATTCTATAACTTCTTTTTTTTTCAACATTGATTTCTTATTTCTTGAACATGATAGTTGATCGACAATTGTGAAAATATTTGATGGTTTGCTCAATTCTGAAGGATTTGGTGGCCCTGAGAAGGGCCTGGTGGGTATGATCCTAGTATTGACCTAACATGTGGTTGTGTTGGCCAAGGCAGTGCAGCCTGTTTCTTCGTGTATACAAATTTCATACCAATCATCTGGCAGAAACAATCCACAAATTGAGCACTCAAAAGTACTGGCTGAGATTCTCACTAGTGGTCCATCCATGTCCTGTGTATCATTTTGTAGAGGAGGGGGACAGCAGTCGCAGTCCTCATATGGGTGGCACCACACTCCGCAGACTGTGCATTCACCTGTTTCCTCTAAAGGCAACCATGCAAAGTTGCATTCACACGATTCACCCATCGTACACCACATGCCACAGGCAGCACACTCCGTCCAGGTACAGGCAAAGTTGCATGCACACGATTCGCCCATGGTGCACCACATGCCACAGGCAGCACACTCCATCCATGTTATCATTTTTATAGTTGGTTGGTATTTTCAAGAAAGAAATAGTGAGTTGTCATCAAATTCTATGTCTATATACACAATAAAAAAGTGTGCATAACTAATTTGATGTGTCTGATATATAGTTATGCAAATGATCAGTTCTTTTGAATAAGTAATGACTTTAAAGAGGTCCAAAAACAAATTTTGTGCATAATTAATTAGACAACATCTGTTGTATATAAATGTTAGAAGTTAGATGGGTTTCGTCAGTCTGGAAAGAAGTCTTCGTGTCACCACATCATCAAAAAACCTACTATGAACAACCTCAGAATACTGGGTGCTGGGTGCAACTCTGGGTGCAACTCTGAGAATGACCACACCAACTACAAAGTTGAAGATCAGAATAATTGGCCACCGCCATCAACAACGTGGGCATATTTGCGCACTTATAAGACATGGGTGAAATTCGTGGAATGCAAGGATTGTTACAGCCTTGTGCTGTTTCAGGGTCAAGAACACAGGTGCCCTGATGTACATCCTGATAATTGGAGAGACTGTTCCTTTTTGAAAATTTTATTGAACGATATCACCAAAACATGCTAACATGTTTTAATCAAATAAATAACTGATGACTGGAGAGACAGTTCCTTTTTGGAAATTTTATTGAATGATATAGCCAAAACATGCTAATATGTTTTAATCAAATAAAATATTTTGACAAAACTTCACATTCTTTGTTCAAGTTTTATTTCATATGGAAAAAAACAATGATAACATGATAATAATAATTTGTAGATCATTCCTATTTCCATTTGAAAAAATATTTTGAAAATGGCAAGATTTCTTTGCATGGTCACTCCCATTGCTTGTATCATTATCCCTTGCACTTGCTGTTTTCAGTGACATTTTGTTCCCATTCTCTGTCCCCCCATATTCAACCTCATTACCCGAGACCTCATTCTCCACACTGACATTGTGGTTTTCTTCTAAATTCAATGTCAGATTAGCTAGTGTTGTTGTGTTAGAATTCTATAACTTTTTCAACATTGATTTCTTATTTCTTGAACATGATAGTTGATCGACAATTGTGAAAATATTTGATTGTTTGCTCAATTCTGAAGGATTTGGTGGCCCTGAGAAGGGCCTGGTGGGTATGATCCTAGTATTGACCTAACATGTGGTTGTGTTGGCCAAGGCAGTGCAGCCTGTTTCTTCGTGGATACAAATTTCATACCAATCATCTGGCAGAAACAATCCACAAATTGAGCACTCAAAAGTACTGGCTGAGATTCTCACTAGTGGTTCATCCATGTCCTGTGTATCATTTTGTAGAGGAGGGGGACAGCAGTCGCAGTCCTCATATGGGTGGCACCACACTCCGCAGACTGTGCATTCACCTGTTTCCTCTAAAGGCAACCATGCAAAGTTGCATTCACACGATTCACCCATTGTACACCACATGCCACAGGCAGCACACTCCGTCCAGGTACAGGCAAAGTTGCATGCACACGATTCGCCCATGGTGCACCACATGCCACAGGCAGCACACTCCATCCATGTTATCATTTTTATAGTTGGTTGGTATTTTCAAGAAAGAAATAGTGAGTTGTCATCAAATTCTATGTCTATATACACAATAAAAAAGTGTGCATAACTAATTTGATGTGTCTGATATATAGTTATGCAAATGATCAGTTCTTTTGAATAAGTAATGACTTTAAAGAGGTCCAAAAACAAATTTTGTGCATAATTAATTAGACAACATCTGTTGTATATAAATGTTAGAAGTTAGATGGGTTTCGTCAGTCTGGAAAGAAGTCTTCGTGTCTCCACATCATCTACTATGAACAACAGAATCATGCAGAATACTGGGTGCAACTCTGAGAATGACCACACCAACTACAAAGTTGAAGATCAGAATAATTGGCCACCACCATCAACAACGTGGGCATATTTGCGCACTTATAAGACATGGGTGAAATTCGTGGAATGCAAGGATTGTTACAGCCTTGTGCTGTTTCAGGGTCAAGAACACATGTGCCCTGATGTACATCCTGATAATTGGAGAGACTGTTCCTTTTTGAAAATTTTATTGAACGATATCACCAAAACATGCTAACATGTTTTAATCAAATAAATAACTGATGACTGGAGAGACAGTTCCTTTTTGGAAATTTTATTGAATGATATAGCCAAAACATGCTAACATGTTTTAATCAAATAAAATATTTTGACAAAACTCCACATTCTTTGTTCAAGTTTTATTTCATATAGAAAAAAACAATGATAACATGATAATAATAATTTGTAGATCATTCCTATTTCCATTTGAAAAAATATTTTGAAAATGGCAAGATTTCTTTGCATGGTCACTCCCATTGCTTGTATCATTATCCCTTGCACTTGCTGTTTTCAGTGACATTTTGTTCCCATTCTCTGTCCCCCCATATTCAACCTCATTACCCGAGACCTCATTCTCCACACTGACATTGTGGTTTTCTTCTAAATTCAATGTCAGATTAGCTAGTGTTGTTGTGTTAGAATTCTATAACTTTTTCAACATTGATTTCTTATTTCTTGAACATGATAGTTGATCGACAATTGTGAAAATATTTGATTGTTTGCTCAATTCTGAAGGATTTGGTGGCCCTGAGAAGGGCCTGGTGGGTATGATCCTAGTATTGACCTAACATGTGGTTGTGTTGGCCAAGGCAGTGCAGCCTGTTTCTTCGTGGATACAAATTTCATACCAATCATCTGGCAGAAACAATCCACAAATTGAGCACTCAAAAGTACTGGCTGAGATTCTCACTAGTGGTTCATCCATGTCCTGTGTATCATTTTGTAGAGGAGGGGGACAGCAGTCGCAGTCCTCATATGGGTGGCACCACACTCCGCAGACTGTGCATTCACCTGTTTCCTCTAAAGGCAACCATGCAAAGTTGCATTCACACGATTCACCCATTGTACACCACATGCCACAGGCAGCACACTCCGTCCAGGTACAGGCAAAGTTGCATGCACACGATTCGCCCATGGTGCACCACATGCCACAGGCAGCACACTCCATCCATGTTATCATTTTTATAGTTGGTTGGTATTTTCAAGAAAGAAATAGTGAGTTGTCATCAAATTCTATGTCTATATACACAATAAAAAAGTGTGCATAACTAATTTGATGTGTCTGATATATAGTTATGCAAATGATCAGTTCTTTTGAATAAGTAATGACTTTAAAGAGGTCCAAAAACAAATTTTGTGCATAATTAATTAGACAACATCTGTTGTATATAAATGTTAGAAGTTAGATGGGTTTCGTCAGTCTGGAAAGAAGTCTTCGTGTCTCCACATCATCTACTATGAACAACAGAATCATGCAGAATACTGGGTGCAACTCTGAGAATGACCACACCAACTACAAAGTTGAAGATCAGAATAATTGGCCACCACCATCAACAACGTGGGCATATTTGCGCACTTATAAGACATGGGTGAAATTCGTGGAATGCAAGGATTGTTACAGCCTTGTGCTGTTTCAGGGTCAAGAACACATGTGCCCTGATGTACATCCTGATAATTGGAGAGACTGTTCCTTTTTGAAAATTTTATTGAACGATATCACCAAAACATGCTAACATGTTTTAATCAAATAAATAACTGATGACTGGAGAGACAGTTCCTTTTTGGAAATTTTATTGAATGATATAGCCAAAACATGCTAACATGTTTTAATCAAATAAAATATTTTGACAAAACTCCACATTCTTTGTTCAAGTTTTATTTCATATAGAAAAAAACAATGATAACATGATAATAATAATTTGTAGATCATTCCTATTTCCATTTGAAAAAATATTTTGAAAATGGCAAGATTTCTTTGCATGGTCACTCCCATTGCTTGTATCATTATCCCTTGCACTTGCTGTTTTCAGTGACATTTTGTTCCCATTCTCTGTCCCCCCATATTCAACCTCATTACCCGAGACCTCATTCTCCACACTGACATTGTGGTTTTCTTCTAAATTCAATGTCAGATTAGCTAGTGTTGTTGTGTTAGAACTATTGATATTTTGATATGAAAATACGTTTTCATCAATTGTATCTGGAAAAAGTGATGTGTTTGATTTGCTAGTGAAATGAGGGCTCAATTCCGTATCAACTTGAACAGTTCTGTCAGTTTCTGTGTCAGTCTTGCCGCTCCTTCCATCTGAGTACTGTAAGATATTGCTCTGAGTGGGTATGACAGATGAAGATCCCTCTTTATTGCTTTGACTGGCCCATCTACCACGCTCCCCCATGCTCTCATCCTCCTCAATGCTCTCATCCTCCTCAATGCTCTCATCCTCCTCAATGCTCTCATGCTCCTCAATGCTCTCATCCTCCTCAATGCTCTCATCCTCCTCAAATGTGTCGTCACCACTCTCTACCCTTGCCTGTATAACAGAATCGTCCACTTCTGTTGTATGGCTGTCTCTGCTAATTGTGGAATCCAAAGGAGCATTTCTATCTATTAATTCTCTTGTGCTGTCCCCTTTTTTCTTTTTTACCATTAGATTTTTCCCACCCTCTATGGCCCCCCTTTCCGTCATAGATGGGAAAATTTGTGTGGCAATGGATTCTTTTGTTTGAACACCATCTGTGGTGGTTGTTGTCAATTTACCATTATTTTCCACATCTATATTGGTTCTCTGGTCATCATTTGTCGTTTTTGGAGTGGTGCTTATCATATCTTCTGATTGTTTGGTGCGCACTTTCTCCCTTTCATCTTTATTTTTTCTATCTGTGGTTCCTGGGACCGTCTTGACTCTCTGGTCATCATATATCATTGTTGGAGTTGTACTTTCAACAACTGTCTTTGTTGTGCCCACATCTTCTGGCTGTGTAGTGCTCACTCTCTCTTTCTCTAAATCAATGTTAGATTTTTGGTGACCAGATATCGTTGTTGGTGTGGTGCTCATTTCTTAGTGTGTACTTGAATCACGACTAATTTCCCTTTTGACAAGAGATGTACATGACTGCACGCCATTGTGTTGACATCCTTCACATTGCTTAAATGTGTCCTCCCTAATTTCCACTGTCATTGCGTTGTCCTTACTGTCCAACTGAAGAAGGTGGCTTCTTGACCAACCAGCCCACATATGGGCTATGTATAGCATTAAGGCCTTAGAAGGTGAAAGTGACACGGTGGAGTAATTCCAGTCGATATCTCTGTCGCCTTGCATCTTGGCACAGAAAAAATTGTCCAACGGTAGTTTTCCTTCCACAGTTATGTTGTGGAAATTTTTACAGCCAGTGGGATAGATATCAGTCACTATTCCTACCATTTCTTTATTATTGGAATTTCTCATGACTAGCGAAATTGAGTTTGATGGGTACTCAAACAAGCTGATCTGCTCAACTCCCGAGACGAGAGTTTCGAGGGCAACCCCTATACAGAGCAACATATTTGAAGGATAATAAAATGCTCTTCTCATCGGTGTGAGTGAGGCATCCACATAATTACGTCTCAGAAAACTTGACTTCAGTGGACAAAATTTAGCGAAACTACTGTCTCCAAACATCATTGTTTGACAAGCTTCTTTGCATTCCCTTTTGTTGCAATAAACATCATGCTTGTAGCAAGTGCGCCTATCTCTGACAACCTCAGGCGTGAAAGCTCGAAGAGGTTGTTTCCAAATTAGCACCTCACATTTTAAAGGGTTGCCGTTTGCAGTTGCGTGTAGTGGGAATGGTGTGTACTTGATGACCTTAATGTTTCCATCGGTTGAATGAGAGGGTGAATGTAGCCTACCACACAAAAACATTTTTCTTTTGGTGGAGGTTATATAATCTGAGTAACAGTGCTCAGAAGAAAGAGTAACATTGAATGTTTCAAGACTTTGTTTTGTATGTGAAGTATTTTCCAGCTTGTATGTGGCAATTATTTTTGATTTGTTGACGGCTACTTCCACACCACCGACTGGCCTCCGGGTTAAAAAACTTACACATAACATACCAGTGTTTTTGATGACCCGCATCCTATTGATGTGAAGTTTACATGGAGATTTGGATAATACAGATGTAGCCATCATCATTAGGACAAAGAACAATTGAAAAATCAAGGGTTGCATCATAATATAGAGTTGGTCAGGTAATTACAATCGAAATTCATTGTTTATCACAAATATTCTTAGTTAAACCTTTCAACCCACATACAAAGTACTTTCCTGGATGATGATTTCGGTTAGGCCCCTGTTTCTCTTACACAGAATTGACAAGTGTCCGAATAAAAAAGTAAAAAAACATAGAAATAGGTTTCAGACATGTTTATTAAAATTTTTTTAATAAATCATATATTCATCGAAGAATACATATTCCTGTGTCTTTCACATTCACAAACCATTTGTTTGCGGCATCTATGGTAAGCCTTTCAATCACTTTTAGTTCAAAACATTGTGTTCAATAAACAGAACATCTTCAATGTGTTTCATGTCAACAAACAACTCGCCTTTCTCTTTCTCGCTTGTGCATCTATTGCAATACATGTCCCACATAATGTTGAACATTTGATGAATATGAAATTCTTTATTACCATCCTGTAAGAAAAGTGAGACAGACGCACAATCATCACTGACAAGATATCGACGGAAGAACACTCGCCCTGGAGTGGATAGAATTTGTCTCAACACGGGCAATCGATCTTTGTAGAGGGTGATGTTGATCAGAGAATACAAGAAGTGCAAGTCCATGTTGCTTATTGTATTCTTTTGTTCAGTCACATAATCCATCCAAGTGTGACGTTCTCGGAGATTTTTTGGTAACAGCAATTTGGCCATTCGCATCATGCACACAACAACCAGGTGGTGTTTGTTGACTGCCATACTACACAGAGGACAAAAAGCGCCAGCTGTAGGTCGACATTTGTGGTGGAAGAGGTGCCCACAACCAATGTACATCGTTACCATGCAGAACATTCCAATGCCCTGCTTACACTGGGTACACACATGCCCAGAATGATGAAATTCTGAGACATTGTGAAATTCTGGAAAAGTTTTTTGTTTCTTTTGGATGTTCCCAATGTCACCATCAGACTTTCGCTTTCCATGTGTCATAGTTTGGTCTTTGTTGATCCTACACAATTCTTCTTCACTCATGCTCATTTATTTGAATAGCAGCTCTCAAGACAAGATATACTTGCAAAACAATATATTCTGTACTTTTATGCAACTTTTCACTTGATGTGCATAATTAATGAGCTTCGTGCAATTAGATATGCACACCATCCTTATTTAGAAGCAAACCAAATATGTTGAGCGTCCTTATTTGGAGGTGTGTGTGAGTGATTCAACTTTTTTCTTTTCTTTTAACTTTCTTTATCAATAAGACAAAATTGGGATGATGATGAATATGATTAAGAAGGTTGATGGCAGGGTTTGGGTGGAACCTCCTAATGCAAGCGTCTGTGTGTAATTCTTTTGAGACTCCATATGTAATTCATTTGCATCTGCTTCTCTCATGGCAATTCCACCATACCAATACCAGTCATCTTTGCACGAGATATAACCTCTACCCACAAACATTGTAGTACAAGACATCTTGCACTTTGAACATCTATGTGTAAGGGTAGTGTCTGAACAGGAGTGTAGTGGAGTTTTCAACATACGATGTGCAACAGGAAAGTATATATTAGATAATTCGAGTTGAAGATCGAGCCTATTTCCAGACACTGTCACTATCGTGTATCCAATCTTTCCATGGATACGGAAAGAGTCATCCTTCTTCAAAGATCTGTTAGGGGGTTTTGTGCAATACATGACTGGCTGCATCAATTTCAGGTCAGCCGGTCGAATCCATGGGGATTTACTACCATAGCATTGATTGTTTATCGAGTTCATGGTTGATCTTACATTATGTTTTGGTTTGACACCCGATATTACATCGAATAAGATGTTGGTGGTATCGTCTTTCAGGGTAAAGAACCTGACATCAGGAGAGAGTTTGAAATTTAAATGGACACACACAGCATTTTCATTTTCAATCGTGATCAGCCGTGTATCGAACACATCCAAATTATCACTGACTTTTTCAGAAAGTTTACACTTGCTAATCCTATTTGATGATGAACAACCATACTCTTTTCCGTCTCCTATGGCCAGTGATGCACACCAAGCCTTACAGTCTTGCTGCGACTTTCCACGTCTGATGGCACAAGGAAGGGATTCGTCGGACACTTTGTTGTCGGGAATGATGTATGCTCTGTTGTGATATTCAATACTGCACACCTTATGTCTCTTGTGGCCATCAAATGTGGAAGATAGTGTGGCTTTCTTTTGATGCAATCTCTTAAACATGATTTTGTCTAATTCTTTCACACGATTCGGTATGGCACCACAAAGGTATACTGATGTTTTAGAATCCATCTGGGTGTGATTCATACCCACTGAGAACCGTCCAGTCTCATGACATACATTGTTTGAAAGCACCACTGTGAACATATCCTTTGGTTCCATTGGATCTGTTGTGGCTTCAAGGGTGAATGACCTGTTATTCATCATAATGCTTTCAGTGTAAGGGGGTTTGGTGATCACAAACTCCCCACAAAGGAGTCTTTTGTTGGGAACCACCTTCATATTTTGAAATCGTATATTACACTGAAAACCATCATCTGCTATAACTAGACTGGTTAGTCCTGCAGCAAGAAGTAGTAACAACAAGTTGACCATGTCTGGCTCATTCCTTTATCAGTTTGTCTACATAAATAGCCTTTGTTTTGCTATCCTTCCCAAGTAGTCTCATCATCGAGTGGTGCTCATCGTCGTGTTCATCTCGATCATCATAATTTTTGTACAAGGTTTTACCTTCTGATATTTCAACAAGTTCACTTTTACTGCCATCAATTCCTTCATCAACGAAAAGCTTATCTTCATTTTCCTCATGCTCCTCATCACCATGGCTCTCTCCCATATGAGGTGTCCCAATAATGATGTTTGATTTTCGTTTTGTCTGCATGTCTTCACAATTTAACATTCTGTTCCCCTTTCTTCTTTTCACTACTTCCAGTTCTTCTTGTGTCAACACGTGCACTTGCCTTTGCACCAGATCAGAAAGACAGAGTATATGATATGCATACTGTCGCATTTCGGCAAATGAAAAGTCAAACAGTTGGTCCAAAGACTTCCTAACTTTTATATGTATAGCATTTTCTCTACTTGTTCCCAATTTCAGGTGAAATGGTCTGCAGCATAAGGTGTGTTTAGCACCCAGAGTGAGTTCACATATTGGAGCATGGAGAATGTGCCGGTTCTTTATTACAATTGGCTCTTCGTTCCTCCTAAGGTCTTCTGGAAAGTGAAAGATGTCATTGAAGGTTAAGCCACCTTTCGATGCCCAAAATGTCTTAATGTAATCCCCTTTATGGGCCACCCAACATCCACTGACTTGGTTAACCTTCACTCTGTCGAGAATTCTTTTCATGATGTGACATACAGCAGCAATTGGACGTCCCTTTATTCGACCAATATAAGTCAGGTCAAAGTAATCTTTGCGAAGATCAATAAATTTGGCTCCAATTGTGTTCATCATGAACTCATTCAGGCTCCTCTGATGGTCATTGTGACTTCTATCGTACATGTACTCTTGCACATTCTCTACATCCACTTGATGTATTCCACCCTCTGATGTTTCGTCTAATAGCCGGTTATGAAATAGTATACGACCAGTGTCTGTGTCTTCCAATGAAATAATAAATTTTCTTGGATTGAATATAATGTAGCGTTTTCCATCATGAAAGCTGCGTAAGACCCCAATATATCCTTTACCCCAATACTCCTCATACTTGCATTTAGTGCTTGGAATGTTTTCTACAGCTCTGGTCTCATCCCATATCTTACAGGCGGAAGGGTACCTCAGCGTGACTTTAATGTTATACAAAGGTTCTTTTGAGTGTTCAAGATGAACATCATCGACGCAATATATATATGGTACTGTTGATACCCCATCCCCCTCTGGATTACCATGGATTGACGGAATGGGATCGTTAGGGTCCCAATCTGTCTTTGAGAGTCTACTGAACATCATAGTGGGTACATATACAGAGCTAACTTCCATCTTGAATTTTGTTGGGTACATACAAAAACACAACGTCAATGCTTTCATGATAAAATGGTCTTTATTTCATGAAAATCAAAAATAATCTGAATAGAATGGATTTTTTCTAAGTTTTTGAATATAATCATCAATCTTCAATTTCAATTCTGCCCTGTCAACATTTAAAACAGTAGAGTCTGCCATATTACGTCTGTAAAATTTGATCATCAGATCAATGAGTTCTTTTGCAAGCTTTCCCAGTCTTGTCTTTCTGCATACTCTCAACATAACAGCATCATCCCTCCCTTCCAGTTTCTTCAAAACAGAAGATCTTCCTGGTGTAGGGCAAAATGTCTGTACATGAAGATTTGCAGGCAAACCATTCTTGAAGAGGGTCTTGTTGATGTCAGCATATAGAGCCTTAAGCTTCTGAGATAGTTCTTGAATGGATAGATTGAAATATTCATCATTGCTATCACTTTCACTTTCCTGATCATTGAGTGGGAAGGGACTGGCAGATGAAGATACAGATAGTTTGGTTGACAATCCATTCTGTGTTGCCTGTGACGGGGTTGTATGTTCCCGTCTATTGTCATACAGAACATGTTTTTCTTTTGAAATGTTGGAATATTGCTGTAAAAAATCCTCTAGAATATCACTCCTCTTCTTCACAAGGTGATCCATTGTCACACTATCACCAATATTTGAAAACCACTGTCGGTACAGTCGAATCATCTGACCAAGCATGTTTCTAGCCATGTCTCGTACATTCAAGTGTCTGCTGACTGTATATTTGCATGCACGCTGGTCTCGTCTGACAAGTGTTGCTATATTGTTGGATGTTGCACGGTTGAATCTCACCCATAATTGTCTTGGAAGACTCCCCCGGAACATTTCCTGATTTGCAAGCTTGTAAAGGTCACAAAGTCTATCACAAACAAATCTTTCCTCATTCATATTTTTGTCATCATCAACCTCATCACATGAGTCATCTGTTCCTTGTTGTTCGATTGATTCTTTTTTCTTAGCATTTTCAATGCTTTGTGCTTGACTGGCCAATCTCGACAGAAATTTCTTTTCCATAATATTGTCTAACCTTTCACTCTCCTTGGCTATTTTCATCTGCTCTCTAAGATAGTCTTGTTTTACCTCTGTGAGAGCACCTCTGGGGTGCTTGTGTGCTTGTTCTTTATCTCTTTTCTGATACAAATGTTTGAGAAATGAACAAACCAAGGATGGACGGCCTCCTTGACTAAAGAGGTTGACTGTGTCATGCAAACCAGTTCTGTCTCCATAAGATGTCCATGCCTCATGTTGACCACTCATTTGATCAAGTAACACAATATCTAGTTGCACATCAGGTTTATCTCTGAATATTGCACTGCATGCTTGAACATACAATTCTTTCAGATACCAGATGTCCATATTCCATTCATCATTCTCCAATAGGTACTTCTTAAGTCTATTCCCATAGTCTATCAGATTGTCCAGTGCGTCTTCGTTCACCCCAACATCGGAAAATCTTTTTCTCCTTCTATAGGCAGTTGCTACAAGACAAACAAACTCCTTTGCCACCTCTGCACATTGTTGCCTTGTTTCAAGTGTGGACCACAAGCGTATCTTTGTTTTGCTCTCCATCATTTCATAAAGGTTATAAGTAACACCTGGACCAACGGTCAAATCACACCACTTCGGAAGCAAATGCCTAATCTGTGTCAATGCAATGTGATTGTAGATTTTTGATAAGAAGATATTGAATTCATTGGGGGACATTGGACTGACATCCCCGGGCTGAATCATGACTCCTCCGGTCCCCCTACAATTCTTTTCATTTCTGTTTGATGAATTGTTTGATACAGTGTCACGCGCCTTTTCATCAAGTCTCGTGTCCACCAATTGCTCAACATCAGCTGCAATCTTCTCCTTGTATGTGAATTTTTCCAAGTCTTTCTGACATTCCTCTGATAGATTGCCTATGTCATTGCGAACCCTGAACTCCCTTGTTAATTCCTGAATAAATCCCTGCACCATGACAACCCTACTAGGTGAACGAATCACTCTGATGGTAGTCTGTCCATTTTTATGCTCAATTGTGTTCATGGTTTCATCCTCTTCGTAAGGTTCAATCATTTGGATGAGTGGAGGGGGCAGGAGTGTGGTGTTTAAAAAGACATATTGAATTGCACGATCATAGACATTTTGTAAATACCATGTATCGATATCAAGTGTCCTATACAGTGCTACCCATTTCATCAGATTGTCTTCATACCTTTTCAAATTGCTTTGGTCATTAAGCTTACATTGTTTGTTAAAGAGACTGACATAATCTCCAATCAACTTAGGCGTAAGCAAGACTAAGTTTGATTCTAATCTAAAGCGTATTCTTTCTTTTTTCAGAAAAACATCAATTGTGTGGTGACGAATGTTTGGCCCCATCTGTATTTCACAGTTGTTGGGGAGGGTGTTTGCAAAAACAGTCTTGTTCATGTCATTATATATCTTAAGAAAGAAACCCATCAGGTCCATTTGTGACACAACTGGTGGTTCTGAAGGTTGGCAAGATAGCAGCGGTGGCACAAAATGTTTGTTGCCAGGCCTGTAGCCAGTAATAGGAACCAATGATGCAATGTATTCTTCTCTTTGTTTCTCTTCCCAATCTTTCCAATATTCTGCCACTGGTAGAGGTTTTTTGAACAGTTGGTCCACCCTCTGTCTGATTTCCCCAATTTCACTCTTCAAAGCTGATATCAGAGAAGTGGATGTGCTTATTGGTCTTGAAACGAGATTGACCTTTCTTCTGCAGTAAGCACATTCGAAGTCATATGTCACATGATTGGCTTCATACTCTCTCAAACAGTGGTGATGCATGTAATGGAAACATCCCCATAATACAGCAAGATCTTCAATATATATATTTTCAAGACAGATGACACAATCTGTGATGCTTATATTTGTCGAGCTAGATGCAGATGAAATCAAATGTGATGCTGCAGTACTCTGATACTTATCAGTGTGTTGGCCACCTGGTTTGCGCGGGATGTTGCTCTCTCCCTTTACAACAGTATTGTGTTCCCCATCATCTTCACTGTCAGATATGACGATTTGATTGGATATGTTCTCTTCGTGCCTAATGATACTGTTTCCCTCTGGTTGTTTTTCACCAAATGGATTTTCTAATTCACTGTCAGAAGATGACATAGAGATTGGACTTGAAGCCCTACTAGGAAGAATCAGAGAGGGTGGTGCTGGATGGTTGACACTGTCTCCATTGGTCTGTATGATATTGGACACAAAGTTTCTTATGCTTTGTAAGATAGTTGATGTCTGTACGATTGAATTGCATCTGAGCACCAAGAAGTCTTCCACTGCATTGGTAAATTGTTCTCCTCTCAATCGTAACTCCCTTATAATATCATCATCGTCATAATCTGAAAAACTCATAATACATTATTGTTTTTGTGTTATCTTTATTATGCCTTCTTTCCATAAATACCTTGATTCAAATGCAACAATATCAAGCTACCACAACAAATATATGGATCCTTGCCTTTATTACAACTGCAACAATGTCATATTCCAAATTGATTGTGACCCGAATTTTGCCATATCAGTTCCATTTTTTTCCTTTCTAGCTCATCTTGCTTGTCACTCGTCAGTGGTCTATTGGCCAGGGCAGTAAGTCTGCGGTGCATCAACATCATTTTGTCAATCATATCTTGCATTAAGACTCTCATTGTGGACTTTTCAGAATAGAGAAATAAAGATTTTCGGTCATTGATCCTTTTCAGCCTGTTCTCAGAGTTTCTTGAGTTATGTTGAGCTTTCGGAAAGACCTGTAGTGGAAGTTTATTGTCAAACATTGTTCTGTTTGCTTGATGATAAACCTCCTTGAGTTTTGCTGTTCGTTGTTTCTCAACGTCACTGATCAAGACCTCATCGTCACTGTCTTCGCTGGATTGTCCATCCTGCCAGATTGTCTTCTCTATCTCGCCCAAAAAATTCTCTATATCATCAACCAATTCTTTGGGAAATTGGCGAGATAGGTGATTTTTTGTTCTATACATGATACCCATCTGCTCAATCAAACTTCTCGACACTATCATACTGTTCTTGTAATCCACAAGTGTGATGCGTGCATATCTGTTGTATTCAGTGTACTTATCGATCCCATCCTCCACAACCTCTATGTTAGGCATGGGCAAATTCCCACCAAAAAGTCTACTGTTTGCCTCATTGTAAACCTCTTCTAATTTTTTATATGGGTCATCCTCAGTCTTGATACATTTTGATCTGATCTGATTGCAAACGTCTATGTATTCATCTTCATTAAATCTTTCCAAGTTGATGCAGTATTGAATGACATTTTGCAACACACGTAGGAACCTCTGTACCAATGACCAGCAGAATATGGGTGACTCCCCCTTCAATGTTATCTCAATTCTGTCTGTTTCATAGGAAATCATGTCATTTTCAATTCGTCTATCCATAACGAATTGGCATTGTGATGGCAGACGTTCACCACAGAAGACCCTGTTCACATATTTGTACAGATACAAGAAGAAAGTTTCATATTGAAAGCTACCAGTAGGCGTAGAGGTAACTTGATCAGGAACATGATTTCTCTCAACAGATTCGGTAGATGTGGAGGGATCGGATGAAGATGATGTAGATGGGAGTGGTGAGCTCGCACGTAATACACCACTAGAAAAGAGAGATTTTCTCACGTTTTCCACATCTCCCCGTTTACTACCATGCTTGGTTAATCTCTGCCAGTAGGTCCCTGGTGTAGCAGGGGAAGAGAGAATCCTTCTCTTTGATTGCAATAGTGAACTGTGTTCTAAATTACCAACCACCTTGCTATTGGAACTTGTGGGAGCTGTGTATCTTTTCACTTTGCCATTGCACACAGGACACACTAAATGGTTTTTGTAATTGTCTCCAAAACGTCTTCTTAGATTTTTCTCCCAGTCTCTCACACAACCTGTGTGTATTAGATGACAGCAATCGTAGAGAACCACCATGTTTTCTCTTATTGGATCCAGACACATGGGACATTTTGTTTTGGTGGGTGTTGCATCCCCATTGTCATGCAACTCATCTTCATCCACATCACTATCACTGTCTTCCATATGCTGAGCATCATGTTCAGAGATCGCTACTGGTGAATATTCTACAGGAAAGTGGTCATCTACTTGTGTTGGATTCAACATTGAGTTATCATCATTACCATAATATCCAACAGGTGAGCTATAGTCAACAGGAATATGTGAAATTAAATCTACATCAATTGAATTCTCAAACATTATTGGGTTGTAGTCTTCACCAATTGTTGAAACACCGGGCAAAGGGGATTCTTGTTGGAATGATGAAATAGGACTGATGTTTCTAGTATCATTTCTTTCCAATTCAGTGAGACGGGATTCTATCCTATCAAACATCTGAGACATGTCACTCACTGTTGATTCGAGTGAAGCTGAGAGTATTTGCAATTCTGTTGAATCACACCTCAGAGCCAGCACACTGTTGAAGTTTTCAATAAGTGTCTCAAATGAGCTTTTCATATGGGTGAGCAAGTCTTGATATGAGCCAGACATGATTCAATAATGATATTTGTGATTTCCTCTTCCACAATGGTGTTAATATCAATGAGCTATGCACTCACACTCCCGTACTTTATATTTGATTGCAAGAGATATGCTTGTTGAATGTCTGTTGAAAGAGGAAAGTGGTGAAATACAATCAAGGAAATTATGCTCTCTGTATCATGACTGTGTAAATCTTCTCAGTATTGCTGAATCGGGCTTGGGCACTTTTGAACTAAATGGATTGGGAGATAAGATACCACATCTGTTGATACTTGTAAAGCGTCGTCTGAAGATTTTGGAATCCAAAAAGTTAGCTGATATAGAAAAATCATTTTAGATCAGCACCAACAAGACCAGTTTATATATTTGAAAAATTGTTTTATTTTATTTGATACCACAACAATGCCACACAATCAAATGGTGTTAGCCTGTGATAAATCACAACAGTTCTTTGTCACATACAAATGCGTCAATCAGGTTTCAAGTTACCAGACATACACTTTGCATACCACAAGGGACACATCATGTATGAACAGCATTCACCTGCGATCCAACATGAGTGGTTTCACAGAGAACATGAGCAGGCGGGTACAGCCTTTGTGTGACAGTAGCTCTCATTTGTCCTTTCCTACAACTCCATCGAACAACATCACCACCATGGGTCGTGATGCTGACATGATCTTCTACACTGCAGGTCAGAATCTGTTTGATGCACTCTCGTTTGAGAAGTTTCATCGCGTCACTTCTCCATTTTCTGTGAACAATCGCAACTATACTGCATTGTTGCATGGCATAGAGAACAGATGGGAGATCCTGTGTGCCTTGGAGAGGCAAGATTCTTTACGCTTTTCGAGGAATGATGCTTTTCCTCCTTTAAAATCAGCCTCTTATTACAAAGTCAGAGATGTCAATGTGGTCTGTCAAAATCAGATATATCAAAATTCTCTAGCACTCAACACACAAAAACAGACAGACACCTCTTTGGTTGAAACCAGTAAGGACCTCCTTGCCCATGTCTTGCAATTTGCTACAGTAGATATATCAGCGAACAACATGTGCGTAGAGTGGGAAATAAAATTGCGCCATAACTTATCCATGCCAGAAAAATGTCACATACTCATCCACCATGAAGTGATGAGAGAAATCCACAGAGGAATCTCGCCAGGGGCATTTCAACAGGCATGTAAGGACATATGTCTTTTAGAGCATGATGTCACCTTCAAGAGAAACCTGTACGGAGTTGGTCGTAGCAAGAGAAACAATCCAGAACTCATGGATATTTTCCCACTTTTACCATTGGGTTTAAAGAAAGTGATCCTCAAGAGGTGGGTCAGAGAAGAGAAGATTAATTGTCTAGAGCATGTCAAGAAAATGTGGCCAGATTGGAAGTCAGATACGGTTGTGAATATCCCAGGTATACCATAACGTATTGATGATTGGAATGCTGAAGATGTAATTAATGTGACACTTGGTGTAATTGGATCAATCCAATAATGAAGACCATCGATGAACTAATTGATGAGATGAAGGGATATGCATTGAAATGTGGGGAAGGACATCACTCAAATCCTTTCACGGAACAATTCAGACAATGTTTTACATTAGAAAAACTTCAATTAAACCCAAAAGATAACAAGTCATCCTTTGACAATAGAAAGGAATTGCATGACTATATACAAAGCATTGAAGTTGAGTTGAAGGCTATGTCCAATGAGGTTGAAAAATGTTCTTCTCGGACTACAGATGCAAAAAAGGAATATGATGAACTTTGTAAGATATTCACTAAGTCAAAGAAAACTTGTCCACCATCAGAAACTCAATTTGGGGCACGTGAAGACGATGTATGGCAATTCTCCACAGATGATATCTCATTTGGAATTTGAGATGTAAATGACAAGTCTCCATTTTTTAGAAAAGAATCAACCTGACATTTGGACTGTACAGCTCCCACCTGCATGCCAACATGAAGCGCAACGTCTGTGTCACTGCTCTTGGCCAATCTCAATTTTGTGTCTATCAGTTTCTTGGTTTCATCACAACGGGCCATGTGATGCAGTAATCCATGTAGTGTATCCTCGTATGCTTTCATGTTCTGACTTGATGGTTGACATGTGTCGGATCTACTAAACGTGCCACACAAGTGAGCTAACTTCTCTGAGATATCTGTATCGGTCAGAGTTTTATGGATGATATCCAAGATGTTGTTGTATAAAAAATAGCTCTTGTTGAACCTTGCCAGACAAGAGAGATGAAGAGCAATGTCACTGAAGAGGGTGCTTGTGGAGAGACCTTTCTTTTCAGCTTCAATGACTCTGTTTCGCTTTTGGTACAGCTCACTCTCCACTTTGGTGATGTTCTCTTCCAAAGACATCTTTTCATCCTGTATGTGGTCATCAAGTCGTTGAAACTGACCTCGCTCGTCTTTTAAGCATGCCAGTTGCTCCAGCAGGTGGACATGGCATCTAAGAGTTTCATTTGTGAGCTGTTGAAGTGAGAGCTGTTCATATATCCCACTCATATGGGGGTGCCAAAGCAACCCATGAAGTGTATCACATATTGCAAATAAAAACCTTTGCCTCCAATTTTGATTTAGTCTTGACTCTGTATTGTCCTCCACAGTTGAAAGGTCCACAAGTGCCATACTGTCTTCATATGCCATTTCCTCAATCTTTCGTTGAACTTTAGTAACCACTATTTGTGCTGGTCACTTTATTGTATGCATGAATACATTTGATTGATATGGAAGAATTGTGGGAAAAGCGTTTTAATCAACTCTATAGCACATACCGTCAGTTGGAAGATGCACATGGTAGATTATCTCAGAAGTACAAGGAAGTAGAAGCACAGGTAAACATTGTCTCTGAAAGTAAGAGAAGGCTAGAGGATTCATTGAGAACACTGGGTGAAGAATGTAGAAATTTGAAATGTGAACAAGAGAAGTACGCTCAGGAAAGGTCAAGTCTGTTGCAAAAAAATGCCAGTCTCAAAGACTTTCTCCACACTGAAAGAGAAGATTCAAAGCGGATGGAGGCCAAAAGCACGAATGAAGTGGAACTTTTGCATAAGAGAGTGAAGCACATGAGAATCAAGGCTGTTGACAAGGAAAAAGTGATTCAACAGAAGCAACATGAAAACGATAAGCTTCGTGAAGAAAATCAGTGCCTGAAGGATACAATAACTGATCTAAAGGACACAGAAACGTGTAAGCAATTGAGAGTGGTTTCAAAGATGGACACCATTCTGGAAAAGTACATGGAGATGTTTCCTCAGGACCAATCACTGAATCACCTTCAGTTTGTTGACAAGACCACCAATGGAAGCAGCCACCTCTTTCGTCTTCTTTTGGAATTGTGCTATAGAGATGCCACAGGTAGCCTGAGAAATCTTAAGAGGAAGATTATTCGTGACTTTGATAGTATGATAGATACTGTGGTGTATTACAAACTGTACATTGACATGTGTCATTATGCACGAATTGTGTGGTGTAAGAACTTCTGTATATTTGAGGAGGCAAGTAGCATGATTTCCAAGATGAAGGAATTGACTCATCATCAAATCACATACCAAGAGGTTGTGTTGGTCAATGCCAGACAGGCCTTTGTGGCGGCAATTCTAAATGCAATGCAGGGGCTTGGTAGTTTACCACCAGACGACACTGTGCAAGATGATGCGTCAGATTGCGATGCACTGACCAAAAACCGTTCTCAGATGGAAAAGGCTATCGGATTTGATTGAATGGACAGTTTTACATAGATAGAATTTCAATACTGGATTGAGTGTCACTATGTCACTATTCATCGAATATGCAAAGTTCAAACATGCAGAAATCCAGAAAAAACTTCTTGACAGTCTTCTTCTCGGACAAAATTGTGCATTGCTTGGATTTCCAGGCTCTGGTAAGACTTATATGACTGCAAATATCATTCGTACACTCGTGACAGAGAAAAGAAAATCAATTGTGGTTGGGGGAAGCACTGGCTGCGCTGCTCAACAAGTAAAGAAGAGTTTAGATGGCCTTGAAGTTACAATACAGACAATTCACTCTCTCCTACGATTTGGTTCAGAGGAGCTGTCACTCGTGCAGAAGGGAGACATGGAGGGGCTTGAAAAGAAGGTGCGTCAGAAAAAGGTTTACAGTGTTGGTACAGTCATGCAAAAGTGTGACTATCTGGTAGTGGAGGAAGTGTCAATGCTCACCCCAATGTTCATTGAAGCCATGGATGTGGCTCTGCGTCAGATTAGAGGGAGACCCAGTAAGGTATTTGGTGGAGTGGTGGTCCTGTTTGTTGGAGATTTCAGGCAATTGCCTCCTGTGTCACAGAGTAATTGCGTATATGCTTTTCAACATCCTAGATGGCAAGATGGAACTTGGATTGCTAAGGTATATTCGTTGCAGTATGTTCTCAGACAGTCCAGAGATAATCAATTTATCAATATGATTATGAAACTCTCCCATAATCAACTCTCAGATGATGAATACAAACTTCTTCAAGGATGCATTGTTCCGAATGGTCGACAGAAAATCATGGATGTGGACTTCTTATCTGATGCTCTGCGCGTCTTCCCATATCGCAAAGATGTGAAAACTTATAATGAGAGAGTAACCGAACGGGCAAGAAGAGACAATGTAGAGATTCGTTCGCTCAAAGTGAATTGGCAGTCCCTCCCAAAAATAAAGCCTGATCTGATGATGAATGTGCAAGATGAACTAAGTAAGGAGATGGATGCATCTCTTGAAATTTTTGTAGGTGCCCATGTAATGGTGACAGCAAACATGAGTGTGGAATTTGGTATTGTAAACGGTACAATGGGAAAGGTGTTGGCCTTTGTCCCAGGATTAGAATGTGACTATGGCACTTCAGAATGTGACATGGGAGTTCTATTGGAATTGGACGATTGCACACGGGTCACTATAGGAGCCCATTGTATCACAAAGAAGATTGATCAATACAAGAGTGTGAAAATGCATTTCATTCCCTTGTTGCTGTGTCATGCAATAACAGCACACAAGCTTCAGGGTTCAACTGTACAAAGGAGAATTTTTTTCTCACCACCTTATATGAAAACAGAGTCTGTGTCATCTATGTTTTATGTCATCATCACACGCCTCACATCCCTTGATCTGCTGCACTTGACACATGTACCACATGAGATGAGGGTTATTGTGGACCCATCTGTTCTGAACTATTATGAAAATGTGAATAAAAGATAACACAAAAGCACAGATGCTGTAAAGTCTCTTTATTTTATCTACATGCTATATCTTACAATACGGGGTTTTGAATTACGACAATTCATGATAATATCAAAGTCATAATTTTGTCTGGCATCTCTATCATTTTCATGATGCACTTCGTAAGGACCCTTTCTCAATTTGGCAATGGGTACAATGATGGATGCTGATTTCCTTCCATCTCTTGTCTTCACTGATATTCCCTCTGATGAGATCAGCATCTCTGCCTCCACTTGATCAATGGAGCTCGAAGTGAGAAGCATTCTTGGCCAAGCATAATTAAACTTGTTGTCACGAGGGATGAGCTCTTTCATTTCAATAATCAGAAATAGCGTGCCAACATCCATAGTGGTCCCTTGTTCATATAAGAAGTCACCATCTTCAACATCCACGGTAAGTTTTCCTGTCGTCTGCAAGGTAACAACAAAACTATCTCTTTTGTTGTTTGCGAAAGAACCACTGCATGTGCTACTACAAATTCCCCTTGGGCGAAAGGTCTCATAGAATATTTCTGGTGAGGCCATGTGTATCATGAGTGCATCAACACTGTCCACTCCATGCTGCGAGGTCACCTGTGCTTTGAGATTGGCATAATCTCCGCATGACTGCATATGTGTATATTGAGTTGTAAGTGTTTTATTACAGTTTTTCACATGGTCCTGTAGAAGGTGGAATGGTATCAGTGTGGATACAGGATCAAATGTAATGTCAGCCAGAGATAACTTGAAAGCCTGATCCACTTTGTCCCTCAAAAGACATTCATCTTCAAGATCAACCCTGAACAGAGCAGATCCATCATCTGTCACCACTCTTGCATTTTCGTCACAATATACTCCCATTTCTACAACCCTTCCATGAAGGTCAGAGAAGCATGAATCTCTCTCCCCAATTGCATATGGTGAGTGAACAATACCCATATATTCCATAAGAAGTTTGTTGTGTTGAATTGGAGGAGCATCACAAGGATACAGAGGGGTCATTGTGTTTGAAATCAAATCAAACTTACCCCCAAGCTCGTCAACTGGGTCTGCACCAAATGCAGGTGAAGAGAGATGTGGAAAATTCACAGGAGCATCATTGGACATGTTCAACAGCTGTGTGCCAGTGTATGTGTATGGCATGGATAATTCATTACTGTTCATTTCTCTTTTGACATAATTTCTTCTCGCTTGCTCTATCTCTGGTCTAAACATGTCAGAGTATAACCTCTTGTTTAGAACACCAAACTCGACATCATAGTCCAATATTTCTTCCAATCTTCTCTTTCGAAGCGGGCCATTTCCTGTGCCTGGTGCCCTACTAGGACCACAAAAATTTGAATGACCAGAAATGAATTTTGCAAGAAGACTAGTTGAAGACATGTTTCACAAACACAATGATCAACCTATGCATTAACATATTTGATTCGCGAATAGGCTTGTTGTCTAATAATCATGGGTCTGTATCCAAGCTTGGCTCAAACAATCTTCCAAAAAGCAATGAGTGGTGAAACAAAATTACCCTTGCAACAGTCAAGTGCCATTGAAGTGCTACGCAACACATCTGTTGTCTTGATCGACCTTACACAGTTTTTGTACATCTCTCAATCTCAATTATCCTCAATGGTCCAACAACACATGTATTGCTACAGCAGTGTGATAGACTTCCTTTCATCTGAAGATCCCATAGGACAGGTGTTCATCGATTGGAAAACGGGACAAGTCAAAAATTCTGTTGACATATTCACATTGGACATAGCTGCAAGCTATCTCTCCAATAAAGTGGAACTTGTGGATAAGCGATGGAAAATGGCATGTGACAAAAAGGGTATGGAGTCGTCTCTGAATGCCATATTTCTGGCCGTGGATGGAGATTGCCCTGTGGCAAAATTGGAAACAAGAAGACAAAGGCAAACAAAGTCGCATGCATCAAGCATCTGCCGAAAGATAGAAGAGAACTGCAACCGCATCGGTGAGGTGGTCCCAGATAATCTATACAGTAGATTTTTTCTCTTTTCACAGACTGGTGACGGACGTATGGCTGGATCTTTACAACGTTACATCTTTAGCAGAGAGAATCGTGAAAATGTGCTGGGGAAAATGGTGGAATTTTTAGGAAGAAATACACACATGAATGCCAGTGTTTATTTGGCTCAAGGAAGAACTAAGATGGAACCTGGTCTCATCAGTCGAGTGTGTGGATCCTATGTCCTACCATGGGACAATGGCATGGAGGTTCCATATTATGAGGCAGACTCCATCATTCCATACCTATGGTCATTTTTGCGGCATCATGAGCAATCAGCATCCATCGTTACCACAGACTCAGACATGCTGATGACTTTGCTTGCACTGGCCAATCCAAGATTATATCTGTTGCGTAAGGATAAAACAAAGGATGCTGATATTGTCTTCAACCAGAGTATTGCCTTTTCTGTGAACCCTGTCCATCTGCTCAACAATCCCCAAAAGCACTTGGATCTATTGCTGCACCTCTCCATGGGTGGCTGTGACTATGCTGAAAACTTTCATAGGTGTGGGGTCAAAACTTTACAGGTGGGTATTGAGAAAATAATGGATGGACAGAATCTGATCACATGCGTGAAATTGGCAAGACGAAATGAAATCTTAGAGTTGGATGGAAAGGGTCTTTTGGATAAGGAATTGGATGTATGGTCAACACCAAAGGAATTGCTACAGATAAATTGTGTGGATCAGAATATGTTGTTCCAATTATTGTCAAGCAGACATGATTTGTTTCCACTAAGAATGGGATCACATGTGTATCTGATGCGTCTGGATTGCAACCAAGATGTCATTGAGGGAACAATGAGATCATACTTGACAAGATTTACAAATGCCACTTCAACCCACACATTCAATGTCATCAGAAGCAAGATGAATTCTTTCCCATGGGAAATGCGCAGGAGGATGTTCTTTTTGGGCCTTGTGACAGAATGTGGATTGGGATTAGAGGTGGGCATGGAGCAGAATGTAGACATAGCCAATAAATGTGGCTATAATCCAAATAGCAAATATTCTTATGTGAAATAAAAAAAATCAACAAAATGGTTAGGTTTCATCGTTTTTTTTCATGTTTACAGTTCTATGTATTCGATCAATAATGTTCAATGTAAGGATGGTAGAAACCTTATTGAGATAAACCTTTCCATTGTCCATTTTTTCACAGCACCCAAATAGACTCAAATCAAGCATCCTTGAAAGGGCTCTCAAAAGCTTATCTCTTATCTTGGACTTTTGTGATCTTGAATGATCAAATTTAAAGTGCCTATAGACCTCCTCATCTGTGATGTCCTTTAACATGTCGCATTTGTCGGAGTACTTGTCGAGAGCTTCTTTTATCTCCTTAGCTATATCCATTGCAGGTCTCCCTTCATCAAGATCAAATTGATGATGAGCTATCTGTAGAAACTCACCAAGTGAAGCCCCCTTGCTTGTAATTCTTTCATCCATGTCATGTGCTGCATTCACTTTAATTTCACATATTTTACATGATACACAATCATCAAAGCCTGGAAGAGGCATGATGGATGAACAAAGCATTGGTATGTTAGGTAGATCAACACCACCATTCCCAGAGAGGGACTCTTGTATGCATATGGCACTCAACTCGTCGTCACTCACTTTTCTCTTGCGTTTTTTTGTAGCCATTCTCACATACATTCAAATCATGATTGGTAAATATGATTTTATCGAAATCATTGTCTATTGCAGCATTTTTGTCTTTGGTCAACAATATGGTCATTTCTTGCTTTCCGTACATTTTATCAACTCGACAGAACATTATCACTAGAAGATTGGATGAGTGTTCATATATTGTGGCATTAGTCTGAGAGTTTTCCTTCTCAGCATGCAAGAAAGGTTGACTTGAGACAACTAGATTATTTCCACTTCCATTCCCTTGGACAAAATCTAGAGTCATCCCCTGCCATCCTTGTCTTTTAGATGTAAACCTGTTTAGGGGAAGATAATCGACTCTTGCTCTGATGTGTTTGTCATCAGTGGTGTTTACATCAAATGAGTACTTGGTGCAAGCATCTGTGTTGAGATGAGAGTGGTTGCTGTGCCCCAGTTCATACCATGTGTGGTTTGAAATGTCTTTTGGGAGATGAAAATTTGCTAGTTCACAGGCATTATCATCTTCATCATAATCAACCTTCCTCTGTTGACACATTTCACCAGTCCATCCCACTGGACAATGGCACTTGTATCCTTTTGTGTATGCTTTCTGCATACATGTCCCTCCATTGAGACAGTAATGACATGTGATAGATATGTCTGTTTTGTTGGTTTCGCAAAACTTTCCACTATAGAAATCTTTGCATTGACAAACAAAGTTTCCTGCACTCGTGTAAATGCATGCCGCTGTCCCCGCTGGGTTACAATGATCCATCTTGCATGGATGGTTCCAGCTCTCGCAATCTTTGTTTGTCTTACATGTGATGTCTGTGGGTAGCCTGGGATCATCAAATCTGCAAACATGGTGGTCACATTCACTAGAGATTTCCATGTTAGATGAGACTGTTCCAAATAATATGGCAACAGTGATGACAACAGAGACAATTGTGCTTGCTACAAGAATGAATAGAAATGTTCCTGATGATCTTCTTAGCTGAAGCATTTTCAAAGATATGGGCAGTGTTTTTCGCATTTCTTTGTTTTACAAACTTCTGTTTCATTTGGTAACAATCTCAATTGATTAATAGTGAAACGTGCACCCTCCTTAACACTAGAACTATACAGAACATGATTGATCTTTTACCAGGGATAATGGTCTCCCAAGACATGGCAAAACACCAAGCTCGGTCATTTAATGATTACTGGGATGATGTGAAGTGGAAGGGAATCTCAAAGCCACTTGTAGCGAATCAAGGAAAGTTTGTATTACCTTTCCAGGTTCAAAATCCACATGCACTTCAAATTGAAACGTTGTCTGACTTATTGGAACATCAAATGGACATAGATGATATGGCATCAAATGTCATCTCCTCCAGAGCATATCTCAATTCCATATTGTACAGGGGAGTTGAACAGTCTCGCTGCATGTTCTATTCCAAACCTCAAGAGGATGATCCTGGTTTAACAGTCATAAAGAAAATGATGAATCTTGTATCTCTTCTTGTCGAATACAATAACATGAAACTGGAACCTTTTCAACTGAAGGCCATTCGTGCTGGTATTTGTTCAAGTGGGGAACGATTGCTGGGTCAGGAGCTACACAAAAATATCCCCAAAATTCTTGATAGCCTTGGTCTGCTTGAGGGGGCTGACATGAAAGATTCAAACGCCATCATGGACCTTTTTAGAAAATACAGCAAACGCATGGTTGCCATAATAGCGCCAAGAAGAAATGGAAAGTCAAAGGCTGGTAAGCTTTTTGTTTCAATCAATGCCATATGTGAGAGAGGATCAAGGATTGTCATCTTGGCACATCGCTTGGAAGCAACACTTTTGTACAAGAGTGAGATTCTACTTTATCTGGACCAGATACTTCAGATGGGCATGGATAAGTTTGAAGTTCATTCTTCTACATCAGAGATACGGCTGGATTTCCCTTGTGAGAAGAAATCATCCTTCATTTACTTTGTGTCTGGAGGGATAAATGTAAGTAAACACTTTCAATTTGTAGTGTTTTTTATTTTTTAATTTTGTCTCGTAAATTGTAACACAACACCTTCAACAGCAATTGAGCTCTGCCCATGTATAGTTACTCTGTACCATTTGCATAAGGGTTTTATCTTTCCATGCACAAATTTTGCTTGATGTTTGTCTCTATTTGTGATATTCACGTGTGAGAGAAAGTTTGTCTCGGAGCACGATTCTTCCTTAACATGCCAGATATTATTATGGGATCTTGGTTCCTGGAGCAGAAGACGCATACTACGCTTGGCAGCTCGGTGTTTACCATTTCTTGTCCTGTAGACTTTGTATGCGTGCCTGTTGGGGATGGTGCACAAAGTTGCCATCCTACGTAGACATCTGAAGGATGCTGGTGACAGTTTCAATCCATCGTCCCTCACTTCAACTATCGTTTTGCCAGTGTGACGCTCCTTGCATTTTGTTCCCTTAACTGCCAACACAGCATTCACATATGCTAATGCATTCCGTCGACATGCGTGGCCTTTTGATGATTCGCAAATTGATAACTGATCATTTTTCTTTATACACAATGACACATACCTCTTTGGAAACATTTTATCCTTAAAGAGTGGAAAGTCTAGTACAGGTAAATGTTTCACGCGATTTAGTGGTAGTTGACAATGTATACTGTTTTCATCATGACTACACTCATTATGTGGCAAAAAGTCTCTCATGGCCCTTTCTATATGATGTTGTTCTACACACTCGTGTGTTGAACAGAGACAATTGGTGACATTGTTGCAATGTTTAGCAAAGGGTGCCATCCAGTGATACTGAACTGATACAGATTTCAGTGGGTAACACTCTGGATCACATGCCACTGTGGTTACTGCATCAATGGATATAAAGCACATGTCTTCATTTTTGTTGGATGGCACCAAGGGATTTACAGATATCTTGACAAATGATTTCCCAGTCCAACACTTTGATGATGATTTCATGGACCTCACCTCTTCCCATCCATATTCTATATCTGTCAATAGACGGTAGTTAGCAGGTACCAAAAAGGATACGTAGGCCATATTTCACCTCTGTTATAATATCACTATTTGTGCATAACCTATCACAAGTATGAACCTCAGAAAAAAAAGACTTGCCAAGAGACGATGATGCAGGTAGAGACGATCTCATCTAGTGATAGTTTTGATTTGGTACCCCATTTGGTTATCAGCAAGAAATTTGAACATGATGATGCATTTCTAGCTGGCCGACAAAGTAAGACAGAACTTTCGTGTCTGGTCCACAAATGTGACAACACTGGGTGCATCATGGTTGGTGTTGGGGGAATGGAGGGGACTATCAATGAAAATGGGAACTATTCTGTCGTGGATGTCAAGACAGTCCTTGACAAACATGTTACCAATGGCACTTACAGTATAGTGAGTCATTACACAAAGCCTGTGGTGAAAACACTTCAAAGAACCATTCAACTATCTTACCCACTTATCATGTGGCAATGTGAACCAACCCCATGTGCTGATGGAAATGAAACTGAAAGCACAACATCCTTAAGTTTGTTTAAGGGTAATGATTTTAGAATGTTTACAACTATCGAGCCCCATACACATAGGATTTTAGGGCAGGGCACACATATGTTTATGAAGAAAATATATGAAGAGGTGGATCTTCATAAATCATTTGTTCCGTTCACAGAAAGGATGTTAAAGTTCACAATTGGTGATATTGGATACATGACAGCATTTGTGGACTTCAAAAAACTGGATAGTGATATCATGATATCTAGATGCATAAAGAAAAGTGTTGATAGTTGTGATGGGAGACAATGCCTGGGATTATCGAGAAAAGATAACAATGAAGTGGTGCAGGAGAAATACCCAAAGGCATTTCCAAGTGGTCTCGTTTGGAGTGAATCCTTTGAGTGAGTAACTATTAGCAGGGAAGAACTCTTTGATCTGTAAGACATGAACAAAGACAGACAGACATTGAAACATGTTATTCAACACGTTGGAAGAAATCAAATTGTCTTCAGCACCAAGAGTAAAGTACAGATGGAAGACCTTTACCATCCGACTACCATTCTCAAAATTGAAGGATCCAAAAACAAACAAGCCTCTACTGGAGCACATATTGTCGATGGAGCCAGCCAAAGCAGACCATCGAGATCTAATGATATTTTCTGCAAGACTTTTGCCAGATGGTGGGAGCAATGATCTGTTGTTCATTATAAGATATAGAGGCCACACAATCAAAGTAAAGATGAACAATCTTGATCAACCTGTTGACATGACTTATTGGTGTGGTTGTAAAGATTTATCAACTTTAACCATGTTGTTACATAGAGGGATTTGGACACTTAACAAACCTACAAGTCGTTCAGAAGATATGTATCTCACAGTCGAAGGTCAGCGTGATAAAGATGAAAAAACAGACATGATGCCATTTTCTATATATGATGTTCTTCCCTCACACATTATCCGTGAAGCCAATGTGAATCATTGGCAGATCCGAGTTGGGAATCCCACAGATGTGGAACTTGAGGGCAAGGACATTGGTCCTGCAGCAATGTATGCAAATAGAAAATGTGCCATGGCTCTTATGAACATTCCAGTGAAATGTTATTCTGTTGGGGAGGAAAAGGTTGTTGTTGAGAAAGAATACAGTCTAGATGTTAGAGAATTAAATGATTTAGATATGCTTTTCTTGGCAAGCAAGAATATGTTTGGCATGGGAAATGCCTGCTTCAATACGTTGGACTTATTCGATGCCATGATGGCATTTGGAATCATGTGGACTATTGATAAAAAGAGCGACTTCATTTATCTCCCAGTCTTGCCGGCTCCACCCAATGAAACAATATATCCTTTGGTCCCATTCAAGCATTCAAAAATAAACAAAAACTCTGTGTCCTTTAGTTCGATGATGTCAGTGATGGGAGAGGAAGATAAAAAAAACATTATGAAGACTATGTTCCCTTATGAGTCAACATGGACTCCTCACATGAAACATGAATTGATCAAACGCATCACAGCCGGTAGAGGGCCATGGAATATTGGACCTGGAACTTGTATGTTCACTCTTGACCAATGTCACTGCTGCATGCCTAGGGCAATAAAGTATATTTAATGTGTGTAAAATCTAATTTTCAACACCATGTACAATTATTTGTATAACTCTGATCAGATATTGTGATTACACATATAAAAATGACAGATGTCAACAAGTGTGCCTTTTGTAAGTACGATATGCCAGAGGGAGGAATGTCTCAATGTGACATTTGCAATAGCATGGTGTGTCATGAACCTTGTGCTGAAACATGTCCATCGTGTGACAGATGTGTTTGTCCAAAAGACACATTAGATTGCTCTGAATGCAACAATATCATCTGTAGACAATGTGCTGATATATCTGGTTGGATATCACCCGAATGTTGTTGGAGCAACGGAACAATCCTCTGCTCCAAATGTAAACCTCAACACAAATTAGTGACATGTGTGGATTGTGGATCAATTGTGTGTGGAGATTATTCGATAGAATGTGACCAATGTGAATTAACTTTCTGCAGTTCTTGTGAATGTCCACATAAGACACATTAGATTGCTCTGAATGCAACAATATCATCCATAGACAATGTGCTGATAAATCTGGTTGGATATCACCAGAATGGTGTTGGGGAAAAGGAACAATCCTCTGCTCCAAATGTATACCTCAACACAAATAAGTGACATGTGTGGATTATGGATCAATTGTGTGTGGAGATTATTCGATAGAATGTGACCAATGTGAATAAACTTTCTGCAGTTCTTGTGAATGTATACATGATGATTTCATTAAAATTGTAACATGAAATAAAAATAAAGACATTATAGAAATAAAAGTATTGTGCTTTGAATTCATTTGTCTTTTAATTCTCTGTAAAACCATACATATTTAACCTGTGTTCCCTTATGGATACAAGCATGTTTTATTGAATTGACACGCTTCATTAATTTGATACAATAGACATTCCTTCTCCTCTTGGCAACCACACTCATGCTATCTTTGTCAAATGAAAGATATCTCCATTCGCACATGAGCTTTGAAGAGTGCGGATCTAATGGTGCATTATTTGGCCATCCCCAAAAGCGAGTTCCAATCGAGAACTTGGGTATCCACAAACGTTTCAGATTGGGGAGTGCGCGAAACACAACAGCCACATCCCGGGCATTATAAACATGTCTCCATTGTCCACTGCATGTGGCATTGCCAAATGACAAGACCATTTTCACGCATCCTTTGCTGGGACAGTCCAAAACTATGTTGCTGCTATCAATTCCTATCATATTTGATCTTATCTTTTGTGTGATTTGAAATGGCAATTTCTCGATTTCCCTAGATATTGAATGCAATTTGCCTTCGACTCTTGACATCATTTTCTGTGTCCTAAGCATTTCTCTGTGGATATGAATGCCAGACTTGTTTGGGATTGCACTGACAGGACAGTTACAATTTATTGTTAGCCCTATCAAAATACTAAGAAAAACATCAATCATACTTTTCTTATTTCTCTTTAAAATCCCAGTAAATACCAATACAAAGCAATCATTTTTGTGTTTTTTATCTTTATTTTTCAAAAACAAAGGAACATTACAATGATAACTTTATTTTCTTGCAAACTGGTCCTCCATCCTCATCGAGACCTTCTCGCATATAACTCTTTATACTTTCGATTTGATCAGAATCCAAAGAGAGAGCATCATATGCCTCTTCCTCTGTCAGGCCAGATTGACACAACATGAAAATCCTATTTGCAATGTTTTCTGCATTCTTGTCTACAGGCAACCAGGCATCAATCTCTGCACTATGCTTCTTATCGAAAAGTAGAGAAGACTTACAAACATAAACAGGGGTCACATTGGAAGCAAAAGGTGACATCATGGACTTTATGCCAGCCAACACATTGGGTGACTCTATCCCTTTGGATGATCTTGATATGTAAGAGCTCAGTGTGAGTGGAAGAGCCAATAAAGAATCACTCTCTGACTTATTGTTACTCAATGCTTTTCTATCTTTGTCAGGCAGATTCACACCAGAGGCAACATTGAGGAAGGGGATATACTGATACACACCATCAATCGTGTCATTTAACATTTCCACCTTCTTGGGGTCCGCTCCCATTTTCTGTATGCGAGGCATCCACAGCTTGTTATATGATGAATTTGCAAATTTCCTCATTACTCTCTCTTTGATCTTCATGTAGGGGTTTCTGGTAGTAGACGATACCTTCAAAGGACTGGACGCCATCATCATGCCTCCACCACTAGCTTGAATGAAGTAGCGTAAAACAGCTTCGGCCATGTCTTGTACCTGCTCTTCCATGGATTCGTCATCGCTTCCTTCTCTATGGGCAATATAGCACTGGCATATGTACAGGAAGATCAACATGTTTCTTTTCATTGCAGATAGAGTAGACAAGAGTGAGTATGGTGTGGCATCTCCCAAGACGATCTGATACATGGCATCTAATATGTTTCCAGTGCCAGCATATTCTTCATACCATTTTGGTGCTTGATACACGTCTCCGTGTTGTCTTGCAAAGCTCTCTCTTGAGGCCCAACATTCAGTTATGGCCTCTTTCCTTTCTGTGTATTCCTCACCATCTCCATAGAGGTTTCCAAAGAAGTCCACATAACCTGATGTAATTTGACCAAAAACATAACAGTATTCTGTCTTTTGTTTGTTCAGCAAGTCAATGGCTGAAGTGGGTGGAACTTCTATGTTGGCATCATTCAGAAGAGAGGGTATCTTAAACGAATACCTTGGTCTACTTCTCACATACTGTGAGGTCTTCTTTGCATCCCCAACCACTTCACATGTCACGCTGTTGACATATAGGATGCACGTAGGAGACTCTAGATACATCTTCTCCAGTGCCGCTATGGACTCTGATGCAACAGTTTCATTTCTCAACTGCTTGACTGTCTGCCATGGTAAGTCAATGAGGTGCCTCATCATCATCACTCCAAACTTCGAGTGGAGCAATCTACAGAGAATATCATCTCTTCTGATAGAGAAACCATCAATTTCAACCAAGGCAAGGTCCCGCGCTCTCTGGAATACCTTGCTCTGCTTGGGACATTTTGCAATGAGATCAACTAAGCTTGGTGTGTCTGCATGTTGTGAGTCAAGAGCACATCGTAGTAGAGCTGGTGATATGTGGCATTCTGGAAGCGACAATACATCCCAGATGTCTCCTATGACCCTCTTTGTCTGCTCTGAAGAAGAAGGGTCTCTTTCCAATTTGACCAGATTGCCTATGAAGAGAGGTGTTCTGACACCGTTGTCTTCTTGCACAGAGAAGATGGCACGGCCATCAATGCTGCTGTGATCGTTATTTTCTGATGTAGTTATGTGTGATATTCCTTTGATCATGGTTGTAGTGATGTCTGGTTCTGGTGAAATATGACTCACCTCTTGCTTTAAACCAAGTAGTGTCGCTGTGCTAAATCGGATTTTGAAAACACTTTTTTTTTCTGAATCAAGTAACATATCCAATAAAACGTCAAATGATGCGGCATCTAAATTGGAGGAGTTCATTGGTCCAATCATCAAACTGCAAGCTTCTAACAGTTCTTCGTCTGTTAAGCCCATGTCCCATTCTGGGAGCCAGGTTGGTTTTGATGTGGGTTTCTCTTGCTCAGACATCTCTTCTCTCTATATCCTTTAGTTGTGGTTGATATATCTTGTAATCAAATGTACACAATATCCTTTCTCTGAATCGCTTTTAGCACCGAATAAAGAATATCTTGCGAGAGAACAACTGAAGATGGACTCTTCAGAACAATGTTTACGTCAGAATCGTCCATTTTATAATGATCCTTTGCTGTGGAGGTAATGATCACGGTGTAACAGTTGGACTCTTGAGATGAGACAAATACAACATTTCTCACCATGCTCAACATAATTAGCAATACACAAGCATTTGACATCTCTTTGATGAGAACTCTGAGATCCAATGTCTCTGGTCTGTCGCCACTGATGATGAGTGGACATATGTGAAAGGGTCGAAACACTTCTTGGGTTGCAGCGATGGTTGCTGCCCCTTTCAAAACATCTGCATATGTCAATGAATTGGTTAGACTCGAGTTACGGTCATGGGGATTAGGAATGTTGAGATTTTTACCTTGTGCCCACTGACAAAACTCGAGAGTTAGTTGTCTCATTTGATTGATTTGATCAACTTCTTTGCCCATTGGAATTGATTCCCAAAATGGCATTTGCAGCATTTCATTCAGTCTGTGGAGGTTCAGAGTCAATGCAGTTGATGGAATAAACTTTGTTTCTGAAAGAAACTGACCAAGGAGAGGAGCCTGTCCCTGTACTCTTTGCTTGCCACTGCGTTCTGCAAAAATAAGATCATTCACATGTAAAGTATGTTTGCCAGCATGATGAATATGGTGGAGTGACTCGTTTAACATTTCTCCCTTTTCCCAGATTTGCTTGGAGCATGACACGAGGAGGAAGGAACTAAGGCAATGAGGATTTTTTTCAAGAAAGGTTTGATGTTTCTTCAAGTCAAAGCATGGTTCTTTAGCCAATATGGATAAAGTTTCCAATGGAAGAAGGTTGAGTGTGACGTTCAGGTCAATCAGAACATTGTCAATGTTGCCTGGCATATCCGATGACATTCGCAACATAGAGAGTTGTTTCATTCTCTTCTTGACAATGGAAGCAAAGTGTGCTGCAAGTTCGTTGGGCTCACTGTCATCAGCTACCCTGTCTCCCCCACTCATGAAGCTTGCAAAATGAGAAAAGATGGCCATTTTGCGTTTAGTTATTTCACTATCGTTATTTAATTTAGTGTGGTGAGTTTTAAAGGCAGGGATGTATTGAGAAATCAAAGCTTGGCATTCGCTTATTGTTTCTCGTAACCGGTTATCATAGATTGATGTCTGCTCACAAATTGGATTCCAGCAAACTTGCATGAGCGAGTAAAGCTGGTCTATCTCAGATTGCTTCTTAAGCATTTCGCGATATTGTCTTTTTGCCATTATGAGTTTCCAGCAAAAATTGTCTTTCCCATGTCCATTTTCATCCTCGTTGAGAAAATGGGATTTCATCTTTTCACCATATGGAACATTTGCTGAATCGATGAAATATTTTGCCTGAAGTAACTCAAATGGAAGTAGATAGATATCCAATACATCCACATCGCCACTTTGGTTACCCAGATTACCCACAGTCAGACCACCAACTTTGGTGTCAAAAGATCTCTCAATTCCATTGTCACTATCATTTTCATCATCCTCTTTGTCATCACTACTTTCTTCCTCCTCATCATCATTGCTGTCCCCAGACAGACATGCTTTGCCTTTCAGTTCATAATTAATTGATCCAAACATCTCATTTTCTGCCCCAAAACTTAATTCCTCTTGCATTTCCATTTTCAGTGCTTCCCACATAGTCATGGTCAATAGGTTCGATGTCCATCTGAATGAATACCCAAACCAAAAAAGAGAGAAATATGAAATTTAGTCTTACCTGTGTTATGGTGTGATAATGGCATCTCTTTCATATGGAAGGGGTCTTTGACTTGATAGTCCATTGGAATAATGACATCATCCTGTCGCTTCAATTGGTCGATGATCATACGGAGGCGATTGACTTCCTTGCATTTGTTCTGAAGTCTACTCAGTACACCACTCATGTCTCTTTCTACAGTCTCCTTTTCAGCCACATTTTCTTCAAGCTTTTTTGTATTCTTTATATATTTAGTTTGTGTCTCTTTCAATTCCTGTTGCAAGTCAAATATATGTGATTTCAAGCGTAACATGTTCTCTGTGTGGCCGCTACGTTCACATTCAAACTTCTCATTTGATTGATGTATCTGCGATGTCAGAGTCACAATCTTGTCTCTAGCCATAGTGTATTTGGCCTCTAGGTCTGCTGCATAGTCTTCATTCCTCTTGATGCTCTTCTCACTTTCCTTCACCTTCCTCTCCAGACATTCTATCGTACTGGTGGCATGACTGAAGGATTCCTGCAATTTCTTCTTATCGCCGTATTGTCTTGTCAAAGACTCTGTCTCCTTCCTATTTCTATCATATTCAGCTATCAAATTTTCACAAGCATGTATCATATCATCGGAATGTTCTTTGAAACATTTCTTGATTTGATTTGCACAAGATGCACTCTTACTTTCACTCAGGATGGCAAGATATTGTCTGTGCAAGATGGCATGAATATTTGAAACAAGCCTTCTATAGTTTACATCAGAGGAATGATCTTCTGCACAGAGAGTTGAATCAGATTGAACCTCTGACAATGGTGAACGCTTCATCATGGCCATGAACATGTCTAAATTGTTCTGTAGTGTTTGCATCTCCTCCCGAGTGGAGCACTCAATTGTTTCTTGTAATTTTTCCTTTTCCAGTTGTAGTATTCGGTCATGCTCACTGTCAAGTCCATTGAGTTTATGTTTCAGTTGTTTTATTATGTGTTCCTGTTCATTGGATTTGCTTTGTAGTAGGGTGTAATCTGCATTTGTCTTCTGTGTGAGGGTTTGTGAATCTCTTGTGTTGTCACCATGTTTGGTATTTTCTGCACCATCCCCCTTCTTACATGATAGCCTTGAATTGTTTTGCTCTAAAGTATTTTTCTCTCTCATTGCTGTTCCCAGCTCTATATTCAACTTGATCATGTCAGCATTCTGTTTTTTATTTAAATCAGTCAATTTCAAATTGCTTTCTTTCAAGTGGTAATTTTCCTCGGCCAGTGATGTCTTTTTATTCCTCAGCTGAGACAGTTCTGTCTCAAGTCTTTCGATGTCTAAATGAAGTTCATCCACTTGGTGACCATTAGACGACTCACAGTATGTCTCACGCAGCTTTTGTCTCAGCTGCCTGCGACTGTTTTCAAATGAGGCCAATCGACTGTCCATTTCTTTTTTCTCATCTTTTAGTGTAGAGATTTCATTTGATTTTGTCTGTATTTCTCTCTTAAGCCGTTTCACATCAGAATCCAGAGCATGATTGGAAGAGATAAGTAATGTGTTTTCCTTTACTTTTTCAGCCAAATCAGAGCTGGAACATGAATCTCTCAATTTCAGATGAAGTGCCTCTTGTGATCCTGTGAGTAAAGTCACTTGATGTTGCATATCTTTCTTGTCTTCAGACAGTGAAAGAAGAGTAGAAGCTTGGGATTGGTTCTCTCTCTTCAATTTCTTTATCTCAGATTTGAGGTCTTTGTTTGATACCTGAAGCAGGTTATTCTCTTGCGATTTCTCACTCAAGTCATTCTGAAATGTAGAGATCTGTCTCTTGTTCTTTGTTAATTTATTCTTGACATCTCGAAGTTCACTAAGCAACCCATCATTCTCTTCCTCTTTTTGTACAATTTCCTCTTTAAGTTTGCCTATATCCCTTATCACATTGTCAAATTTGGCATCTTCCTTGTTCATCTGCTTGATCAAGTTGTTCTTCTCATCCTCCAAGAGCTCACAGGTAGCTCTGATCATTTTGATTTCAGCATCCCTTTTGTTTAGTTTGTCTTTCAGGGCTAACAAACTAAGGTCTTTATCTGATTGCCGTTGATGAGAATTACTGGACTGATGCAATATTTCATTTTTTAATTGATGAATCACATTTTCTTGCTCCAGCAGCTGAGAACGCATCATTTCCACTTCCCTCCTTTTTTGCTCAAGGGCATCTGTATCAGTAGACTGACATTTTTGTTCAAGCTGATTGATGGAGTTCAGGGCAATTTGAAGTTTTTCATTCGCTTGCTTTTCCCGTATGGCTCCATTGCTTACAAGCGTTGCCATATTATTCTTTGCCTCTTCTATCTCCTGTTTGAGTGATCCTATCACCTCTTCTGTAGATGCAATTTCAGCTGCTCGCCGCTCTCCAAATTGTTTCATGACAAATTTAGATTCATTTTGCAATTTGTTTATCGTCTCTGTCTTTTGGGCAATCAGCTGAATTAACTCTTCATGTGTGCCATCCTTTTGCATTTTCTTTAAAGATATATTTTCAGCAGCCAATTCTTTGAGAGATGCTGCAAGACTTTCGATCATTGCTCTATTTTCCATTGTCTGTTGAAACAAAGTGTCCTTTTCCTGTTGTAAGTTCTCATCTTTGGACCGAAGTTGTGCCACCACCCCTATCAATTGTTTCCTGACACCTTTGCCTTCCTCAATTTCTCTATGAAGTGCAGCATTCTGTTCTACCAGTTTTGAATACTTTTCCTGCAAGATTTGGAAATTGCTCTCTTTCTGTGTCAATTCATTCACTAGCAAAAAATTTTCTGTGTTTGTCTTTTTCGACTCCTCGTTCAGGCGACCATATTGATTTTTCAATATCTCAACATTTTCAATACCAACAGATGCTGAGTCAACAAAAGATTGACATCTATCTAGGGGAGAATCTTCAGAATCAGTTTCATCTTCCTCAGAAGACCAATGTTGCCCATCATCCATATATCTGGGGTCCATACTAATAAATTGTGGTGACTCTTTTTCAGAGATACTCAGAGTACCCTCATCTAATTCTCTAACACTTGAAACTCCACCATGTATTTCACTATTCACATTTCTTCTGACATAACTCTCCTTATTTGGAACGGAGTTAGTTGATTTTTGGGAGCCACAATTCTCTTTGACATTGCTGAGTGGGGTTTTATTTTGACATTGCTCATCCGTGTCAATAATTCTATGCATTTGGTCTAGAGCAGGTCTGAATTTGTCTTCTACTGATTTACAAATGGCAAGTTGAGATTCTGCTTCACATTGAGAGCCATCCTTGGTTCTGTCATCACCTCTTTGTACCTCGGCAAACAATGCTTGCTTTACTTGGGCGAGTGGTCTGATCCCTCCTTTAGAAAGGGGTGTTTTTTCTGGGGTGTCCAGCTTCCCATCCCATTCTTTCAATGGAGAAGTGAAGGTAATATCAACAGAACTTAGGCTGGGAACAGTTTCTAGATCATCAAAACCAATAATTTCTTCATTTTCATTCAGAAATGTCCCATCGCCCTGTAGACGAAATGTACCTCCATCTTTTGATATATCTTCCACTTTAATTGTATCCGCTTTAGTTTTGATATCTGTAACACCTTTAGGTGTTTTAATGTCATCTACAGAGTGGTTGGAAGGTTCAGGTGTTGAACTAAAGAATGGAATCTCTGAAAGACCTTCCAGACACTTGTCGCTGATTTTATAACCACCTTCATTCTCATCTTGAAATGTGTTATCACATTTGAGATGAAATTTGTCCCTAGAGTTTTCATTCTCATTTGATTCAGCAAAACAATCATCACCAGAATCTTTATCGGAACTAAGTGATGATGATTTTGCTTTGTTATCAAAAACCTTACTGTCATTCAAATTAGTTGTTTTGACTTGCTCTTTTGTTTCGTTTTCGTTCAAAGGAAAAGAGCTTGAGTCCAACTTGACTGAAGCTCCCTCAATTCGTTCATCATTTAGAATAAGTGTATCTTCTTGCCCTGTAATTTCACCTGTGGTCTGTGATTTATTGATTTCCCCTTTGGTCATAATATCAGTTCTAACAGCATTTTTACCATTATTCTGTGCATTATGGTCAATCTTCCATGTTTCATCCTCTTTTGTTCGTGACTCTGAATGGATAGGACGGATACCACATTCTCTCATTATGTTTTGTAGTGTGTCCTCGACTGTTGGGTCTTGAGTTTCATCGTCACTACATCCGTTGCTCTCATTATGCTTATCGTTTATCGTTGGTGCATCATAGAATTGTGTTTCCATTCGAAATGCTTCATCTGTGTCTTCATCATCACTCAGTATGATCAATGTAGGGTCATCTTGTGGAGTCAGGTTGGTCTGATCTCTGGGTCTGTCTTCCTCACAGTACAGACATGGAACAAAATGATTTGGTTGATGACAAACAAGAGATGTATATGTCCACATTACATTGAGTGGTCTCTTCTCATTGGTACAGGTGCTAGGATAAAAAAAGCGATGAAATACATGTCTCTTCAAGCAATCACGAGGAACCTTTCTGTGAGGGTATATTGATCTGATCGGAATTCCTAGCTCACATGCCATTGACCCAATGTGAATTAAGGAGCACCAAGAGTTTAATTCCAGTGTCTTCAGCACGGTCCCCATGATATATTCCTCTCTTGATTGTGTTGATTTGATATTGTATTTTCCTGTTATATTGCCATATTCCATCATCTGCTGTACCAGTTTCTCATCCTCTTCACGAAATAAAGCTGGGGATAGCAAATGCTCCATGTGCAGGAGCATAGATATGGCACATCGAACACGCATTTCAATGTGATGGTCTTCAGAACCAAAAACTAGCATGCTCATGGAACGGAAGAAGCAATTTCCATCGGCTCCAACCTGTCTTGCAAACAATTGTTCTTGTACATCAATTGGGAATATATCTCTAGATACTACATCTTCTGATTTGATCTCTTTGAGGATTTGACTGCCATAAAATTGTTTGTGTAGAGGATGTCTTTTGCAGATAGAGTCAGATAGTCCCTTTGCTATTTCAACAAGCTCTTTAAGTGGCAGAGAACCTCCATTGGCATTTTCACTAAGAGTAGAATGAACTTCCAGGAAATAATCTTCCCTTTTAGAATTGTCTTTCTTTCTTTGCTTGGCATCGGTCATGACGGTGCATGGATCACCGTCCTTTTCGTGCTCTTCTCTTTCAAGCTTCCTCTTATTTTTCCCATTCGTTTGTGGCACATTCCTGGGTACAACCACAGAATCAGTTGAATACTCAGTTGGTGCTACAGAAGGAGCCCTGACCCTAGACCTTAGGGGACCACGCCTGATCAGTTCCCTCTTCACATTTGTCCTCTCCTTAGTTGCATTCTTTAGAACAGACACTATATCTGGATCTACATTGGATCCGTCGAGCATGGTTTCAATCATCTTTTCTGCCTCGCTCTCTTGTCCATTGAGCCTGATTGACTCTCTACATTTCTCCATAAACCTCCCCATCTTGTTGTGGATAAATGAGACTTTCATCGATCTCACATCTCTGTTCCAGTAACCCATAGCAGTGAATATAAGAGTTACGAAATGCATCTCAGGAGAAGACCATCTGAACTTCGTCTTTCTGATTACTTCCATTGGTGTGATTGACTTAATTGCCAGTGACTCAGGAAATCCCTCTTCGAGATTATATGATGTTGCCAGTGTGAAGTCTTCAAGGGCGTCTCTCACCACTTCATCACCACCTCCTATCTCCATATTGCTTGCTTTTGCAAGGTGCAGAGCAAAGCGAATAGAAGCCTCTGCAATGTGATTGAAGTTAACTTTGAAATAAGTTCCCTGCCTGTGAGAAGAATGCTTCAAATCCATAAAGATTCGAGACATAGTCTTTGTCACAACATCCACTTGGTCTGGGACAGCAGTGTCCTGTGACATGACAGCCTCAAAACACTGGATTGATGAGAAGTGATCGAACTTGGATTCTAATGTTGCCCTGCCTTGCTTGGTTGAGTCGTTGGTGGTGTGGTACAGCCAAACTAGTGTCACATATCTGATCCGTTGCAAGAATCTTGAATCAGGGTGTCTCATCGACTGGTGTCTCACCCACTGGATCCAATTGATGATAAGTCGATCATTAGACTGTTGGTATTTGGCAATGAATGCTGATAGTCTACCTCTGTCACAGTCATTGGGAAATAAAGTGCTTAAATTTTCATTTGTGGACATTTGTTGATCCCTTAGAATTGTTCTCCCTTCCCCCTGGAATAGTGTGAGTCTTGCTTGCCCAACTTTATCGACCTGCACCTTTATTGGCTGTCCACCATAAAAACAAGAGAAAAGGGCAGTTCCTGCCAAATTTACATTACTTAATGTGTCTGTTATAAGTCCAGCAGTACGAATAATTAAGTCATCTGGATTTCTCATAAGACTACTTCCAATGACCACTCTCCACAGCAGCTCACAAGTTTCATTGTATGCAGTGTTCTGGATCGCATTGCTCCTCCTCCATTCTTGCCAGTGATGATTCATTGCATCCATACAACTCTTGACAAAGAACCAAAATTCCCTGAAGTGGTCACTCCTTGCAATATGATGATTCAAGAGAATCATCATATTATTATTTGGTGCATAAACATGGGGTTGTCTTGTGTCTTGATCGGCCAATGATGCCAAAAATCTCAAGAAATATATCTGATCACTACTGCTCCTAACAAACTCTTCAATGGCATCGCTTTTATCTTCTAAATTTACTGCTGGGAGTAAAGGTCTATCCACCTCAAGGGTGTCATCTTGTTGATGAGTTTCCTCAGTGAAAGTAAATGTATCCATCTCAACCCTCAAATAAGTGTGTTTGGTTCTATTAATATGTAATGAAAGTAGTATACTAAAACGAACACTAGTGACATGACTGACCTTGACATAAACGACATAGACAGACTGCTGAATGAAGAGAGGTTCCTGGAATTATGGGCAATGCAAGATGAGCTATCCAATAAAAGAAAATATGGCCTTCTGCATTCTGAATATGATCCAAAACATAAGAAAGCGAGGCAGGATGGGTTTAATATACAAAGTGATAGATGGGACAATCCCCTTGGTTCATTTACCATTTCAGAAGGCAAACCAATGGGTCTCAATGAAGGGGATGAAATTGCAAGTATACACAGTACAACAAATACACAACAGAGTAAAAACAATATGTTAAAATGGGATCATGTTATTGGTTCAATGCATGAAGAGGTGACTCCCTCTACCAATTTCAAAGAAAATGTGGATGACATTTTAATATCAGACGAGGAAGAGAGTTCGTTTGAGGTGATTGACTCAGATGGACCGCTACTTCTTAATCTTCTTGAATCATCACATCCTCCAAATATCATTGGTCAAGATCAGCCTGCCGATCAAAGGGAGGTGATATGTGAAGATGATCAAACACATCTGGGAAAGGATGAAAAGGAAGATACTACAACACAACATGTGGATCATCAAGCAGATACATTGAGAAGCAAGATGCAAGTGAAACTGGGTGATATAACACTATTGCCAGTCGATGCAGTAGTCAATGCAGCCAATAAATCTCTACTTGGTGGAGGAGGTGTGGATTTTGCCATTCATGGGGCTGCTGGTCCACAGCTCTTGGAGGAATGTAAGACCATGGGGGGATGTGAAATAGGTGATGCAAAGGCAACAAAGGGTTATGATCTACCTGCAAAATGGGTCATTCATACTGTGGGTCCTTTCTTTCAAAGAGGAAGCATTGAGGAAAATGCAGCACAAGAGAAACAGTTGATGTCCTGCTACACCAATTCGTTAAACCTTGCAAAACAGCTTGGTGCAAGATCGATTGCTTTCCCTTGTATATCAACTGGAATTTATCATTATCCAGCACATGATGCAGCAAAAGTGGCCATCAAGAGCACCATAGGTTGGCTGAAGGAAAATTATCATGACATAGATCAGGTAGTTTTTTGTGTCTTTGGTGAGAAAGATCTCGAGATCTACAAAAAGACATTGGATGAAATATTCTCCAATAGAGTTTTACCACAAAAAACTCCCATATCACAAAAGAACTCAAGGAAGAAAAAAAGTAAAGCTAAAAATACACAAGGTAAAGCTGCACTGCATACGTTTGGGCAGGATGTCAAGAATGGTAGAATTCACCCAGAGGCCAGAGCCATAGATGTGAATTATGAAATGGGACACACAGAACCAACACCTGTCATTGTTGATGAACACCTAATGGACTATGCCCTGACCTTTCCAATGGAGATGGTTACAACTGACACACAGAGCCTATACCAAGACGTAATCCAATCCAATGGGACATTTCTCATAGCAAAGAAAAGGACTCTTGTCATAGAAGAAACTGGTCTTGACAATGCCTGTCTCTTTGCAAGTCTTGCTGAATGGTTGAATCGGAACGATAGAGATGAACTCTCTGTCAGAGATCTGTCATCGTATTTTAGGGATTGGTTTGGGTGCTATGGTATCAACTATAAAAACAAGAGATTGAACTACAGAGACAATTTTTCTGTTTCGGAAAATACTTTATTTTTGAGGTCACACATCAACCGGGCACTTCTACAGCATAAACATGATTTTTTCGCCGCGTATAAAGAAAAGCTTGCATGTGATACAGATTGTGAAGAAGCCCTTGCAATCAGGTGCAAAAATGAACAAGGGTTGGGTGGTTTAGAGCACATCATCATGTTTTCAATCATGACTAACACACCAGTCTTTGTGTGGGAGCATCATGGTAAGGAGTATTATAAATTATACCTGAAAACAAATGATATGCTGCAAGCTCTTGCACTGTATGATACACCTCTCAATACAGTGTTGGGCACCATAAGCAATCAAAACCAAAATATTATTCATCTGCTCTACAACAAAAGGAATTCTGAACATGCTGCACATTATGAATGTTTGGTAACATTTGACTCCACATCATCTAAATGAGCATGACTTGAAAAGGATGACAAGTTTGAGTTTGCAAGTTGTTGCTGGAAACTCTGCCTGGAAATGATTTCTTGGATGCAGTTTATACAATCAGAATATTTTGTCAGAGATAACCCAAACCAAAGAGACAGATCATCACTTGCAGGCAATGGTGTCAGTTGGCTAGCATACGCGGGTGGGTTTAACACAGAGTGCCCTTGGCTGAATATTCCCCTTACTATTCTGTAGCACAAGATTGAAATAAATGAAGATGCATTCTTCAACAATATCAGCGATTCTTGTTTGTTGTGTACATTTCTGAGGACAATCTCACATAGGATCAAAACATCCGCATGGAGAAGGTCTCTTGTCTTGCGAAACATAACTCTTTCCATCGGCAATGCTTTCAAATCAATGTGTTCTCTATGCTTGTGAGGTTTTCTTGCACTGATATATGTCCAATATTTATGAATCTTTTGGGCATCACAAAGAGCACCAACAACTTCATCCACTGTATTTGTGAGTTTATTGTACCTCATCTCAGATCTGTTCTGCTGAGAACCATATGATCGTCGTGACCTAAATGTTTGAGTTTCCTCAATATGGTCGCATCCTTCTGATTGCAAATTGTTCAACTTGGAACAACTGTAGACACAAGACGTTGTACCGTCCCTGTCTTCGTGTATTAGACATGTTCGTGATCCCACCGTGCACACATGAATCACAAAATGTCTGAGACATGCATACACAGAGTCGAAGAGGGGATGCATGAGACATCTAGACATACGACAGAAAATCAGAGATTCTTCTGCATTGCAAGATCCATCATCCACAAGAATTAGGGGAATCGCAAAAATTCCATAAGAATGGCAAAGTTCTTTCATGCCATGCTGTATCCTTTTGTTCAATATGATTTTATCTTTTTTGTGGACCTTGGCCTTGTGAATGAAAATAGCTCCTGTGTCCATGGTTTTCTTGATTCAAATTTCTGTACATGAGCATGTCACTTGCTGTTGAAAAAGATGTGTTGGTGCAAAATCGGATTTTCATGGGAAACAGAGATTTCTGCCTGACATTGCTGAAATCAGACTCAATCTAACAACGATTCTTTTATTTCTGTTTGTTTCAGAGCAACAGAGGATATGACCCAACATTTTGTGTGATGGACGAGTGTGGATACATGCATCCCAGTGCTGTTGCAAGCGCCCTAACATATGCCACCAATCGTGGTGTCAACATCATGTTGCTCTGTAGCCCCGTGGATGCATCACATTGGTTGTCGAGATTGGACGAAGTCACCGATGGTAAGTCTGGTGGAGTGTGTCTCATATCACTGAAATATCTCTGCGGAGCATGTTCTGAGAAGGGTCAAACAGGTGTTTGTATACACGGAGCCATGCAACTTCCATGGCATATCGATGCTGGTGGGCAACTCAGTGAAGATCCAGTCAGACAGGTCATGGAGCTTGTAGCTCCTGGAACATATCAACAAGAAATATGTGGGTTCAATGACCATACCAGAGAGAGAGATGCAGAGGTCTTCTCTCAGGTAGCACTGAAGAGGCTTGTGAATGAAAACACCATCACCCTAACTGTAGAAGATCAGAGGTCTGCTGATGCCATATACGTTAGTCTTGATCCAGTGCAAGCTGGAAGCAGTGTATCTGGGATAGGACTAGCTGTTGCTCTTTGTATAGGAGAAGTGTTTGTGGTAAGTGTAATTTTGATTACAACAGGTCCATCACATTGATGGTTGAACTCTTTTTACCCAACATGGTTCGACCTTTCATCTTGTAATATAGTGCCACTTCTGTCCCTGTTATATTCATTTCTGATGAGGTACAATCGTGTGAAAGATGACTTCTTTGTATGTGTACGCTTGTGCCTACTATGGTGGCTGTATGTTTTAACAACGACATAGTTTGAGATCCATTATTCGCAAGAATGAAAGAGGCATCTGCTCCTTGCAATACACCCAGCACCATGGAAGTCAAATAGTGAATGATCCAGTGGCGAGACTTGTCTGTGTTTGTCAGATAATCTTCTTTGCAAAAGAGAGTCATGTTGCACAATTCAAATAATGTCAACACTTCAATTGCAAATTCATTGCTGTGCAACACACTCTCAACGAGACATCTAGCATCTTTAAGGGGTCCGTGGTGCACAGCTGCCAGAGCTGTACGTTCCAAAGGAGTCTTTGTCTTTTCCCATTTTTGTTCACCCATGATTATGCCAGTAGACAGCTCCATATATGCTTTGAATGTGTCTTCATCCTGGTGCAGTAAGACAGCGCTGGTGGGGTGATGCCTACCAAATATCTTATGGATAATCTTTGGGTGCATACTGCAATGCTTCAATCTCCTTGTGTTATTTCTCATATCTATATGTCCCTTGTTGAGACAGAATGTTGTAAATCTTTTCAGTAACCATTCACGCTTCTGTATCATTGGATGAAAAGACAAGAGTAACCAGTCATCAATTTGAAATATCATTTTGTTTTTGTACAGTAACAGCATCCTAGATGTGTATTGTACTATTCAAATATTTTTTATGATGTAAAATTGGTTTTTACAGATCGTGTTTTTTTTTCCGAATGTATCTTTCTCATATCTCTTTTTTGCTATTTTTTTTCAGATAATTGGTCTGGAACAGTTCACTACCAAACCAAGTCACCTTGGTAAGCTGAATGAGATTCATGCTGATCTCTTGATTACAAATCTGAAAACACTCTTCCTCCTATACCCCTTACTTTGTAAGAAAGAAGTGAGGGTTTTTGTGGAAGCTAACCTTTCTCATGACCTATCTGCCTATGTGAAGCATGCATTACACAACTACTTCCGCAGTACCACCCTTCGCATCAGATTTGCACAACAACATGATAGCAATGGACATCCCTTACCTGGTGTACTCACCCGACACAAAGAAAATATGGTCTCCTACTTTAAAAGAGCACTAAATGAGGGGGTAGTGTACATAGCATCTCAGATCAGTACCGTTTCCACTTTACTCACTCTGAAGTATGATGACGAATCCCAATTGTCAAATCAAAAAGGCTCCATGTCATTTGGAATGGGAACAATGATTCCAATGACAGAAGATTGTGAAGTCATGGTAAAGACTTTCCTTGAACAAGCTGGCAACTTCAGGTGTTACAGGAGGGGCCAAAGCATCATCTATTCGGGAAAGAGGAGTAGAAAGAACCAATCCAAAGTGGATGACATGGTGATGGCTGTAGTGATTGCAGTTGCATGGGCAAGACTACCAGAACACACATTCATGCTCGTATAAGACATATTTGTTATTTACACATTTTTATGCACATGCAGTAAATAAATCTCTGATATGCCTAAGTTCTTTTCCAAGTCAGCCACAACCACATTTCGTTCAATGTGCAAAGTGCCAAATATGGAGAAGGATACTTGGGTGTCTGTGGTCCTTGCAAGTGTGAATGACCTGGTCCCTCTGAAGGATAAGGTGTTGGGAGTAGACTCGTTCTCCATTCGGTGTTCACATCCTCATGTATGGTGCCCTTTCCTGGTGACCTGGTCAGGTCGGGATTTGGTAAAGAAGACTATTGCCTACAATGAAATCACATCGGAAGAACCCCAAAAAATGGGTTATGTTCATGGGGTGACTGAAGGAAGTGGACATGGTGGGTCATGGGATAGAAGAGAGGCAATTGATCCTATTCTAGACCATAATGTATGGGAATTTTTCTTGTCCGATTTGCATATGTCCTACATGAAACTGATGAATGCACTGTTACGAAGAGGAACAGAGAATCAATATGCAGAACTCTTTGACTTGGTGCCCAAAGAAATGAGAAAGGTGTTTCGCACAGAAGAACATGAAAAAGTAGAGTGTTTGGCAATGCGAGCCATTGACAATTTTGAAGATAATGATGAGAGTGACCTAAGCGATGATGATATGGAAGGAATGAATTTGGTGGACAGTGGTAAACATGGAAAGTGTCAAGAAAACAATGTTATCATGCAGTTCATGGTTGACTTGTTCAGTTGTGACCACTTGTTACAATCATACCTACAATTACAACAGCCATATATTCAACAGATAGAGGAATTTGGCATCAAGCTGGAACAAAATGAGGATAATTTGTATCAATACAATAAAAAATACATTCTGTTTCCTTTACCAGCTATCCGTAAAATATTAGCCACATGTCAAGAATTGGAAGTAAACAACTACATGTATTCGAATGGTGGTGGTGAGATTAAGCCAATTTTGGGCAAAATTCTGGTCCCTGCAGCGAGAGGTGAGCTTACGTTTGTCACCCAGCTGAAGGTTCTTGTGGGGACTTCAATTGAGAGTGGATGTTGCATGTCTTGTGTTGAAGGATCAAATGAAGATCTAGTTCAGGATGATGAGAGTGATGACTCAGAGAAAATCATAGACTACCGAGACGCTGTAAAGTCACACAAATTTGAAGTGGATGGGGGCATTGAAATGTGGAATAGAAACATCAAAGAATATTTTCTGGGACCGGCCTCAATCAAGAAGCTTGGATACATTCTCTTTAAAGAATGATTAAATCTTCAGCTCCTCACCTATTATTTGTGATTGTGGTTATTTACATAAAATAGCACCAACATTATAGAAAGATGTGTATCTCATTTACTATTGAAGAATTAGGGGCAGACCACAGTGCTTCAGTTGTTGAAGTGGAATGTTCATTGAATGGTATATTTCATGGAAATAACTTTCACCAATCCCTTGTTGAGGATTTACATGGAGTGCACACCGAGGTAGCTGCCACAAGACTTGATGACATTATCACATATGTGGAAAGATGCATGAAATACCAAAGGATGAATTCTATGCAACATCTTGCATTCAGAAGATTGAGAGAATCTCTCTCAGACCTACAAATGTCATGCTCAGATGTTAAAGGCGTTGTAATGGTTCAATGAATAAAGATACAAAATAACTTTTTTTGTAAGGTGTTTTTATTTCATTATCTTTAAAACATAATTAAGAAATTGACACTTGAGCCAACATGTCAAAGGAGTGAAAGCAATTGTTCTAATCTGTGTATACATCTCTCTCCAAGCTGCATTTGATTGTTGGATAAAACCTCCTGAAGTCTTTTGGTAAAAAAGCTTTTGTTCTCCCGTATAAGATGCTCAATTTGATGACATATTTCTCGTCTTGGTTTTTTAGAAAAGAGAGCATCACATAGGGATGTTGGAATTATATCCTTTCTATCTTCTTCCATGTCTATCCCATACACACTTGATCCATTGCTGATGGTGTTGTACAAACCTGAGTCTCCAATACCCAATATCCATCGAAAAATGAAATGCAGCCATAGTGTCAATGGTAGTGAGGCAATCTCTCTTTCACTCAACTTATGCACTTGTACCAGTCCCAGTTGTTCTCTGGACACAAATGTCACTATGCTCATGGCTCCTCTTTGAATGGCATCCTTGATACATCTCTCCTGTGGCTCCACCCGAGTACCATCTCCTTTTGTGACAAGGGGGAATACAAGGTATTTCTTGTCACCCTTTTTCCTTTCTACAACCCTCAATGTGTGCTGGTCCTGAAACACGTTGAGCATGGTATTGTGATGCTTCACTACATTATTATACTTTCTTGACTTTGGCTTGTAAGGACCCTTGATCACTTCAAATGCATCCAAGTCTACTCGCGTGTACACTTTGGAGGACGAAGTAGGCACTTGCAGCAAAGGGAGAGAACTATCATTCTTTGTGAAGAGAGATGGGAACCTGTCCATCAACACTTCGTAGAATTCTCTTGTCATGTCTGCAGTCTTTTGTCGTGTGGCACCTCTGTACACCTCCTTGGACATTTCCCAATATGGGTTCTCAGTATAGGACACAGCCTCTTTTGTACCATCAACAAAGAAATCCTCCATAGTTTGTTTCTTTCTAATTCCATGAAACTCAAGAAACATGTCCTCGCTCAGAGATACTGGTTTTTCAACAAGAGGAGAGCTTCTTCCATATTTTCCCCTGTATGTGTGCTTATCAACTGCATAGCGTGGCATCTCATTCAAGGGTTGAGACTCAGACCAGTGGACTGTTATGGGCAACGACTCCTTTTCTTTGCTGAGGTGAGACCTAAAGATCAATTGTGTGACGGGTGAAAACAACATCAAACGATGTGGCATTGCACATGCAAATTTTGCACAGAGGAAAAGATATTTCCTCGTGATTAAATCCTCTTTACTTGTAGCATTATGCAGAATGGCGAGGATCAGTTGTGCTGTGGAATAGCACTTTTGTGGTTTTGTTTCCATTTCCCAAGGCCTAAACATCTTGGTCACCAGTAACACACCCTTCTCTGATGGGCATCTTGTTGATTCCACATCTAGGAACATAGATGCTAACTTCATGCTACCAATGAGTAAGTTGAAGTCTCCTTCACTCCAAGCCATTTCCAAGCTAGCAAATATCTTTGATGCACTCAAACCTGTGACTGAATCAGCATTTTCCAATAAGTTATCCAAGTGCGATGGAATGACTGATGTTTGTGCAATCTTTTCAAAGACAGTCAACATTGTTTCATGCATAGCAAACACAGGCAAGCAAGCAGATATTCGACAAGTAGAGAGCCTAATCATTGTCTGTATGAAATTGTGTTTGTCTCTCTTCTGGTAGTAATGATACATCTGCATAATGGTATCCAAAGACATCAGTGAATGGTCCTCGAAGAGAAATACGAGGAGTTTGTCCCACGAAAGATGGTCTATTTTTCCACGTTGGAGTTCAAGAGCACTTTGAACTACCAGTTTTGGTTCCTTTCGTCTCAGTGACTTTTGCAGCAATGACTTCACCTCATCCAGCATAAAGTTGTGATGAGTCAGGTGACACTTCCCATACAAATACATATTGATCACTGTTGTTTACATGCTTTCTTGTCGGGGCACAAATGACTTGCCTATTGTGGGTGTGTCATGAAAATTCAATTTTACACTGTACCTACATGAGTTATATATTAAGGAGTTTTATATTGATGCAGTGAAACATATACAAAGCACAAACAAAACATTTCAAAGATGCAATTATTGGTCATAATATTTTTCATGTTCATGGTGCAAGGTATGGCTAAGACCATCCGGCCTCCTTGTCAGATTGAAATTCGTAACATCACGAAGGTGGAGAACATGGGAATGATTTGTGCATCCTTCCAAATTGTAGAGGTGAGGGCCTCAATCAACTTTGAGCATAAAATGTTTTCCCTTGTTTATCAACGAGCCAGCGACAACTCTACACACGTGGTTCAAATGTCAGACAGACATTGTGCTATCAGTGAAAAGGAGAGTGTTTCATTTTCTCTTTGTGGAACATTGAATGATCAATCCCATGTGATGGAACAACTCCATGCAGTTATCAATGAAGAAACATATTTTATTGGCAGGGCAGCAGGTGAGACAGAAGCCAAGTGTAAGGTAACTTGGCCAACGCCCCAAAGCCAAATTGGGAGTCACAGAGTAGATGAGACAGATACATGCAGGAACATTTTCAGAAACAGGTGCGCAGAGTCTATGTGCAGACCCAATTGTCAGTCAATCATGGTAGGGAGTGGCAAAGAAATTACTTGTTCAAGTCCAATGTCAGAAGAGGAGGCATGGACAAGTGGCATCCATGTCTATGTCAATAGACTCTTTGCTATTCCAAAGTGGAGGAGTATTTGCATGGAGGTGATTTCTGACATATCAAATGCAAATGCAACGTACAGATTATCATCAACACAGGGTCTTCTTCTACAGCACAGCATAACAAAAAGGCCACATTTCATCAAAGAAAATGTGAAGGACACGAAGGGATGTATCAACACGGACTCACATCCTTTCCAAAATAAGCAGGGAAAATATTTTTGTGCCCGATTCAGTGAGCGAATTCCAAGAGGTTCTAGAATCACTGTCAATAGAGAAGCCACACTTACATATGAGACAGAAACAATGACAGGTCAAACATATACACGCACAGTACCACTTCGCATGAAAAAGAATGCAGGCCAATCTGCTGTTGAGAAGATAAAGTCTCCAGCCATTTGCATTGGACAGATGAGAGATCAGTGTAGTGGAGGATGCATCAGCTCTTGTGAAGCTGTAATCATGAGATATGGACCAGTTAAATGCAATGATTCCTGGACAAACGTGACATCCATACTAAACACAGGCACAACACCAACTCCAGAAATTGAATCACATGTGGAAGATAGAGTTTTAAGACAAGGTTTGAAATTGGTAGATGGAGGCAATGAAACATCTCTTAACAAGCCAGATGATGAAAGCAGGGTGAGGCATAGAGACCACAGAATGGATAATGCATCACAGCTTGTTGCTGCTTCAGGCATCAAGTCTCACGAAAAGGGTTTACAGAGAGGGAATCAAATCAACAGCACTACCAATATACCCCATTCCATGCAAACCAAGTTGAAGGACATTGAGATACGCTCGGACAATGAGACTAAAATGTCTGACGTCAACATTACAACTAAAAACTCCCACACAGCTTCTGAGACTGAGAATACAACTGAGTCATTTGATGTTGGAGACGTGACAGTCAGTGACCATGAGGTTCAGTTTGATTCACACAGAGGTAGTAAAACTGAAAATATAACCAAAACATCCTATGCTGCAAACATAACAACCGGAGATGTAAAGACTAAGTTTGATTCACAAACAAATAGAGGAACTGTGAACACAACTGAAACATTTGATACAGCAAACATTACATCTCAATATACAAATCTGACTTTGGAAACACACCCAGTTGAGGCAACTGAGAAATATGACAAAGACAATGAAATACCCAGAGATGATGTGGATGTTTTTAAAGCAGATGTGCAGGAGAAGGCAAACAGGAATGCAACAGATATGATATCTGACACTATCCCCTCCAATTCTGGAGATGACGAGGAGCTTGCAAGATCAAATATCAAAAAAGATGCATTCAATACAATTCAACAGAATGAAGTTGTTGACACAAAATTTGAGGAAGACTATAGATTTGAACCTATACATAATGAGTCTAAGGCCACTACATCCATGACGGATGACTCTGTGATTCATTCTAGAGATGATGAAGGACATGTAGTGAATGAAAAAACAGTTATAAGCAAACATGAAGACACAAAGAGTGACTTTATACAAGGGAGTGAAAAAGATGGTAATGATGATCATAATATTGATAAATCTACGCTAAAAATGAATCACAGTGTAGAGCACATCACCGACAAGCCATCACTCCAGGGAAGACCCACATATGTAGGCGGGCAACTATCGCCCGTGTTATACAGTACTTTAGCACTGGTATCTATACCTATTCTAATGATAATATGTTTCAGTATGATTTGTTCTAAGAATGGATCTTGTGACTGTTGTTCTTGGATTAAAATAAAAGCATAGAATGAAAAAACACTTGCAGTTGCCCTTTCTACTTTTTTATTTTTGTATCACAAACTGAACATATTCCATCTCGACTTCTCATGTAGGCAATTGACGGGTAGCCTTTGCAGTTCATATGTCGTCTCGCACAGTCATGACAAATCCATCTGTGGACACAACGCATTTGAATCATATCCGATTTCTTCGGCACCCAATGACCATCTGAACACCACTTTTTGTTGTAAGGCACTGGAGGATGTCTGATATCTGTTCTGTAAAAACACATAAAGTAGAAACAAACTATTTGGTTATTTTGAGATAGCAATCAGAAGTACTCAACGGTGCAATAGAAGCAGATTTTACAAACCCATAAATTATGCGATGAGATATGCTTTTTCCATGACAAAAACGAGCAATCTCCAGCAAATCTGTCCTTGATGAAATATGTAGAGTGTGATTCAAGACATCCTCTGCAAAGGCAATATGTTTCTCCAGTGCATACTGTTTGACTTCTGGAATTCTCCATTCATGTGTTATTGTCAGCTGGTGAGACATCTACTATTAGCCGTATACAATGCATCTCATTGCATAAATGTCATGATTTTGTTAATATTTCCTTTTCAATATGAAAATCCATTTTAGCACTTCAACCATTTGTTATTATATAAGTGGATGTATTACAATCTGATGTAGTCAAAACCCACCGTAAACATGTTCATTGCATTGGAAGGTCTGATTGCTTCAGGCAAATCAACTCTGTTGACAAAACTCAAAGAAAAGTATCCATATTATACCTTTCTTGATGAACCATTAGAAAAATTCTGTCACTATTCCACGGAGGATGGTAGGGACATCAGTCCTCTAGAACTGTTCTATGAAGATCCGAGGAATGGCAGCAGCACACAATTGTACATACTTGATATTTTTGAAGAAAGTTTACGTCAACTTGAGAATACATCTGAAGAAGATGTGATTATTGGTGATTATTGTCTTTTCTCGTGTACTTCGACTCCAGGGACACATGGCAGAATTCAGCTGGGAATATTTCATGTCAAAGTATGGTAGGCTGGCTAGAGAGTACAAGCATGCCATACCAGATGCTATCTTCTTCTTGGACACAGATGTAGAGGTTTGTTTGGAGAGAATGGGAAAAAGAAACAGAAAGATGGAGACACAATTCGAGACCATGGAAGACTACATGAAGCTTTTACAAGTAACCTATGCCAGGACGATGAAAGAAAATCAGAGTCAGATTGTGGTGCACAATTCTAAAGAACAATCATTGGATGGGAGACTGTGTGAGTTTGATGATTTTCTGAAAAAAATGCTTCAAAGACGCACTGGTCTAAACGAAAAAAGATTTGCAAGGAGTAAAAGTGAACCAGCATCTAAGTTTAGTGGCCATGAACCAATTGCTCAGTTCAAAATGGATAGGATACAAAACCTCTATAGTTTTGGTAGTGCTATCCAAAGTGGTATCTCAGCAGTGTATGCAGGAAAGAGAAACTCTGATGGAAAACCGGTGGCCATTAAGGTCGTTGAAAATCCCCCATTGTGTAATGAAGAATGTTGTAAGGGAAAGGTACCAAGCGAAATCTGTATATTGTCACAATGCCAACCAGTGATTGGAGTCATTCGCCTGCTTGAGTTCTTTGATGTTGGGAATGGCAAGTGGATCATTGTCATGAATAGGCCGACAAACAGTAAGGATGCATTTGACATGTTGGATGACATCCCATTCAACTGTCTTACAGAATCCCAAGCAAGAGGGATCTTTACACAGGTAGTTCACACTGTGCTCAACATGGCTGAGATGGGTTTCTATCATGGTGACATCAAATCTGAGAATGTTGTGATAGACATGGATAGCAAAAAAGCCTTGTTGATTGACTTTGGCCTCGCAGGTAGGATATCTGCAAGGCCACTGACCAAGTTCCAAGGAACAGTCAGTTATGCCTCCCCAGAGATGTTACGCAAAGAACCATATATGTGGGAGTCTAATAGCGTGTGGTGTCTTGGAGCCTTTTTATATCAGATGGTGCATGGTGACTTTCCATTTGACATAAATGAAATTAAGTCTATCAATCCAATCACGATTGAAGGAGATGTATCCAGTGAGTTGCATGATATATTGACAAAATGTTTAGAGAAAAATGCAAAGAAGAGAGCCAATCTTGTTGAACTTATTCATCACCAATGGATGTTTTTTTAAATGTTCACATCCAAATAAAATCTTAAACAAAAAAAAGCAATTTCATAGTTGTTCTTTGATACAATGTATAATCTCAATGAAAATGATAAAGTCATATGTGAGATTGATTATTATACCAAAATAATTATTTCAAGCTTTTAGATAAACACACCAGAAAGATCAACTCAAACAATGGTCATTCGCTCTCATAATTTATTTCTTCACCATATTTCCTGTCTTTGTCACACACTCTGTCAGACAATGACATGACTTTTCACGGGAAACTCTCTTTCCTCTAACTCTGTCCAAATCTTCCAAAGATAGATTGGAAATGTTTTCCTGCGTGTTTGCCCCCACGAGAAGATCAAACTCGAGTGCTGAGTTCTTGACATCTGGGAGATTGTCCATCATCATTATGAATTTCTTCTCTTGCTTTGTGGTCATGATTGCTGTTTTGAATGGTTTGATTATCACAGAAGAACAACTCCTTTTATACCAAAGGATTATTTAATTAATTATGCACATTTTTAAATGTCTACTCTGATATTTTAATTAGTTAGGCACCATTCCAAACTTGTCCAATCAAGTTATGCTACAGCTTCGAAAATAAATTATCTATGCACAGTTTTGGATGGTGTACTCTCATTCATTGTATGTCTGTTGATCATGTGGTCTTTCAAGATGACCAGTCAACCTGTCACTTTTGTGGTGTGTCAAAAGTGTCAAACCAACATTCTTGTCCATCATGGCTAAGTGGTTAAGGTCTCTTTTTAACTACGCTGCGACTACGTGAAGACAACCTCTTTGCATCTCTCTCTCTCACCATGCACTTTAGGTCACAATACATGAGTGGCCTTATGTCTTCTATTTTTATGCAAAGAAGTTCCTCTTCTGTCATATCACCAACAATTTTTAAAGCGGCTTCCTTACAAAGAGTCGTCAATTCCCATGCTGCATACCCATGGGTCAAATTGGCTATTTTTTCAAAGTCTTGGTCTGTCAGTCCACATTGATCCCCTCGAGTTAATGTTCTCAGTAATTGTACACGCTCTTGGTGGTTTGGCATTGCAACATGGATCTGCATTGGAAATCTTCTGTGTATGGCATCGTCAAGATCACTAGGCCTGTTTGTTGCTGCTATCACCACAATTTTATCGTCTTTCTGTTTCAGAACTCCATCCAATTCAGTCATGAATTCGGTCTTAATACGCCGGTTCACCTCATTTTCACCATCCCTCCTCATACTGAGAAGTGAGTCTACTTCATCAATGAATATGATGCAAGGTTGCAAAAGACGTGCAAGAGCAAAGAGTGTCTTGACAGTCTTCTCGCTCTCTCCAACCCACTTGGATGTGATTGTAGAAGATGAGACATTAAACATCTTGTAACCTGACTCATTTGCTGCAGCCTTGGCCAAGAGAGTCTTTCCATTTCCTGGAGGACCATGCAGTAGTATCCCTTGAACGGGTGCTCTAAGACCAGTGTATATCTCTGGACGCATAGAGGGCATGATCACAGTGTCTCTAAGTGCCTGCTTAGCTTCTGGTTGGCCTATGATGTCTCTAAACATAGTTCCATCGTTGGAAGTAACCAACTCGTTCAAGATGGTGTGTGCCAGTGCCTCATCTATATGTTTAAATTGATCTGTCTCTGGCTGATCCCTATCTGCATCTTTCAGCTGGCCCACTCTATAATTTGCAGAATTTATCAGTTTCTTAGCGTGGACCTGTATTGATCGATCATTATCGCATGTGGCACTTTGTCGCATAATGTACTTCATCAAAGCCAAAGCTTTGTGGTACTTGCAGATGATGGCTTCCTTATCCTCCTGATTAGAGTTGATTGCTAATTGGTGTTTCTCTTCTCCTGTTAATTCTGTCATTTTTTCCTCCATGGTAAGTGCTTGATCAAGGATCTTCAGAGATACCTTGTACAGGTGTTTCAACTTTGTTTCATCCATGTAATTAAAATATATAGGTTTTATTTTTTCACCACAAGTACCAAGAACGCAATCTTCTCTGAACAAAAAAATAAAGTCATACCTCAAATATATTTTCTGTATTTTTTATTTCAACATCAACATCTTATTCACATCAGTTTCACTGTCCTCAACAGGGTCTTAGATTGATTCCTTAACTTTTTTGACAACTTTGACACACGATTAACATTGAATTTTAGAGATTCTTTGAAAAGAGCTAATGTTTTTTCACATTGGTTCAACTCATTATGAACAGAGACATTTTCTTCTGCTTTGACATGCCCATCGTCGTCCCCATCATCATCCCCACTGCCATCCGCATCATCTTCATCACTGAAAATTGGATCGTTGTTCAAAATGCGTTCAAATTCTTCTGGTTTCCTATTATCACCTTTGATTGTAGAGTAATCCCCATCTGGAAGTTGGAGAGCTTTTCTGGTGGCCAATTCCATGTCATTTGAAAATACATTAGTGTTCATTTTCTTTATGCCATGATCTGAATTTACTGACATCGCTAAGATGGTTAGAAACGCGTTGGATAACATTAGGCAAGTCGCAATCTTGTGTGTGGACATGACTTTCTCTCTCTTTTTCTAACTTGTAGTACACATGACACTAGTATGTTCAACTAAAATGCAGCACAAGGTTGATCTGATTGATTAGATGTGAATCACTCTCCGGGGAACGTCATTCAATATGTGTATTGCCCTCTCGTACACCTCTTTGGCACTATATGTGTCTTTAATCACCTCGCATTTTGTGATACCAAGAACAATCTTGATTAAATTTGACCTGTCGTATGTGCACATTTTGACCGACACAGGAACACACGAATCCACTTGTCTGCTGGCAGTAGGATCCCTACAGGCAACTGTGCTTCTGTCCAAAATCCCGTCAGGCACGCTGTCACTATCAGTCTCGTCAATGTCTGGTCCATCAAACTCCCACTGGTCACAGACTGGTTGAAGTTGCCGAAGCATGGGACTTTCAACCCTTGCATCAACCACGGTCAGACGAGTGAGGACCCACTTGGCGTGACGTGGATTGAATGTGTCTATGTGATCTTTAAGCACCACCTCGTCAGGATAGTCTGCTCGATGTACCATGAGTCCAAACTGTAGCAAACCCCTCGTGTTTGATCCAGTCTTTTGGATCTGATCGAATGTCTTGTCCATTTCTGCCACAGACAAATGAACTGCCCCGTTTGAATGGTCCTCCTTCATGAGGTGTGTTGAGTGGGGCCTCATCACGTTCACGCTATTCAAACGTGTCGATCTATCATTTGCTTTCATGTCCAACGCCATACCAAGTGGTGAGAAGTTGATGTGTCGCATAGCATATTCTGTCCCCTCGGTGAACATCGCAGCATAGTCAGCAAACTCTGCCTTTTCATCCTTTCCAAAAAATGCCACACCTTTCTTTGGAACAAGGTAGCATGCATAGAGCGCTGTCTGTGCAGTCTCTGAGAAGAGCACAAGGGCAACCGTTGGAAACTGAACGGCGACCTTGTTCTCGTGGCCACTGATTGAATGAATATGAATGTCTGGAACACCTTTCAGCATCCTTTGAATTTGAGAGTTTTGATACATGTTTTCCATTGTTTGTTTTTATGTGTTTTCCTCATGCTAAAAATATGCATAAGTAGATTATTTGTCTGTGTGCAAAATTGAATTTAGTTTAGCCAAACTAGTTCAAATAAGTAACACAATCAAAATGTGGGTTGATACATAAGCATGGGCAAGAAAAAGAATAGAGTATCAGGATTTTTCCTACTCCTTAGGGACATCAAGATCTTGGATCCAGAGATAACTTCCCTTCGACAGGCTGTACCAATGGCAGATTCACTCTGGCAAGGCAAATTTGGTCTCTGCAAGAAAAGAAGCTATAAAGAACTTGCCAACGTATATAGAAGACATTACACATATACATGTGATTACCCAGAGGATATGCCAGTGACTGGATTATTGTCCAATGACACTATTAAAATGATGAAGGATCGAGTCACATTTGGGCCATCTATCTCCTTAACTAATTGAGAAATAGCTGTTGCACAATGATTTATCAAATTGAAATAAACAAAACCAACAATGCTTCATCTTTTTGTATTATTTTATTTTAATCTATCTATTTGCTTGATTTAAGTGTGTATGAGCTTAAATAGAATAGTGTAACATACAAGCAATACTCCTACTGACTAATTTTGTGGTCCCCTTCCCAAGTAACGTATTGACCATCTAGTGATGATGATGTTTTGATATGGACATGTTAGTTGGATCCAAGTGATCACACAGAAAATAATTCATTTTTATCCCTTACACCACATGCAAAAATAATATATTGCGATAGAGACTCAAAAGAGCAAAAGAGAGTACTATCTAGAAAATCCAATTTTTCACTTACATCACTTACTAACATAATATTTTGTGATGGAGACGGACCCAAAAAAGAAAAAGAGTGTAACAGAGATGGAATGTGTCAGTGTCAGTCTAGCTGTTGACGCAATAAAGTATGTATCAAGAGGCTATCCAAGGGACATGGCTTGCCCAAACGAAGCAGCAAGGAAGATTCGGCAAATGTGCAGAGTTATATCTGAAAGGCATCATTCAAACTGGAAGAGTACTATCCAACAGCTACCAAAGTCAAACGTGAGCGAGACGGTTATGCAAATCATGGCTGGAATGTTTGATGACAATATATGCAGTTGGAGCCGGATTGCTACTCTTTACTCTTTCTGTGGGATTTTTGGTGAGGTATGTGTGAAAGAGCATCAAATGCCAATAAACACACCGGACGTGATAGGAGAAATTGCAGGAAGGCAAGTGCACCATAGATTTGCTGATTGGATTCGGGGACATGGTGGGTGGGAGGCTTTTGGAGAAAATTCTCAAAACAGAAGACAGTGCTCTTTGATGTGATTTTGATCAAATAAATTTCACAACGAAAAACAATATACTATTTTTGTCAATCATTTTTATTATCATAATGCAAACACAAGTAGGAATACCATGACTGATAAGGACGATAAATGTCTTGCAGCAGATCCTCTAAAAGCATGATGTGTGTAATTATTTTGTGTTTCAATATGCTGTTTGTTTTGACCCGTGTGTCTGATCTCACTCCCTCCATACCAATACCATTCATCATTACATGATACATAACCTCTCCCACGAAACATAGCAGAACACGACTCCTTGCATTTGTGGCACTTTTGTCCCAAAGTAGCACCATTGCAACTGGTAATTGGCCTTTTCATTGTATGTTTAACTGTAGAAAAGTACATCTTGTGCATGTTAGTTATGTCCAGTTCCATGTCAAACTTGTTCCCAGACACTGTTACTATTGTATATCTCAAGAATCCATAAAAGCGGAAAGAATCATTGTCTGACAAACGTCTATTGGGGTACCTAATTGGTACAGATGTACAAAACATCATGGGCTGCATCATTTCCAGCTCTGAAGGTCTCATCCAAGGTGACTGGCTGCCAAGGCATATATTGTTTACACTCAATGTCGATCTGACGTTGTGTTTGACTCTGTGTCCTGAGAAAATGTTAACATAGATTTCGCTGGTCTCACTAAGTTTGATAAATTTTATGTCTTGAGAAAGTTCCACAAACAATTGGATGCACACAACATTGTTGCTTTCTACAGTAAGCATTCGTGTGTCGTACACTTTTATGTGGCGAGCTACTCCAAAATCTCTATTGTTTACAACATTCGTTAAATTAGCACAGCCATATTCCATCCCATCACCTATTGACATGGAAGCACACCATGGCTTACAGTGAAATGCAGACCCTTCTTTTGCCCTGTCTGGCAAAGTCTCCATGACTTGATTTGTAGGAATCATATATCCTCTGTCATAGTAGTCAAGATGACAGACCCCTCTCTGCTCTTTTTGTCCACTATTACTAAAAAGCACTGGTGTTTTTGTCTCAGCCAATGTCCTAAATATGACTCCATCCATCTCCTGCAATCTTGCTGGTAGGGAACCACAAAGGTGCACTGACATCTTTGAATCCATTTGACTGCGTTCAATTCCTATGTTGAACTTTCCAAACTCATAACAAACTTGGTTCGAAAGCAACACATTGAAACTATTTTCAGGATACAATGATCTGGATGAGGCCTCTACTGTAAAAGTGATGTTGTCCATAATCACACTCTGTGTGAACATTGGTGTGGTAATGACAAATTCCCCACATAAGAGTTTGTCCCTAGGCACCACCTTGATGTTCTGAAGACGCATTCGACATGGAGAAACCCCCTTGACAAGAACTATATAGGACACGATCCATAAGAGAAAGAACAGCCAAATTGCCATGTTACATTATTCCTTTTCAATAGCTTATCAACATAAATAATCCTTATAAACAAATCCGTTCCATGTGATGTAACATGATTCATATAGAAAGACACAAGACACGCGATATATATGTTTTTTATCTCTTTATTTTGAAAAAGAAACTATGAAGCTAACAGGCAAGAAGGTTTTCTTTGTCACAAAAACAATCCCACAGTTCATCCACCAATTCAGAGTCCATGAACATTAGATCTCGCTCATCTGTTGTCTCATCACATTCTTTGACCTCTTGTTTCTCCTTCCTTTCATCCATCAGCATTGTTAGCTGTTGCTGCATGACACTCAACTGGCCCTTCTGTTCAGAATATTCCTTTTTCATCGATTTGAGGTCTGACATAAGGTTGTCTTGGGCTCGTTGTAATGCCCTCACATCCCTCTTCAGACATTTATTCTCCTCTCTGAGAATGTCTCTTTCTTGAGTGACAACCTCTAACAGAGCAGTCAACTCCTCTATTCTTGCTTCTAATTGTGAATTGTTCTTTTCAGTTTTTTTCGTTTCCTTCAATTTCAAGGCATCTATCTCTCTCCTCATGGTCTCGATCTCCTTCTCTTTGGCCTTCAAAGCTTCCTTGACTTGTTTTGAATTCAGTACAGCCCTGTTCAGCAAATCTTTTGATACCTGTGTCTGCACCATACCATTGACCTCATCAAGGGAATTCCACAAGTGATCTCCCCTTTTTAACAAGTGGATCTTTTTACCTTTCATGGTCTTTGTTCCCTTTGCTAGCAAGTTGCTTACAATGCCTGCCACAACAGACAGACCATACCGTCTAAAATTCTCCTTCTCTTCCCAGTTTGGGTGACACCACATGTTTCCGGCTGTGTACATGCCACCCCCTTCAGTAAGACGCATTGGTTCTTGTCTCTTCCCATCCAATCTTGTGGATGGTGAAACCAAAACCTGTGACTTGTGGATAAGCACTTGTCCCTCTTCATCCACTGTCTGAACACCAAACTTTCTTGTGGTATGAGATGATGGCAGGTCTATGGTCACCTTTGTCAATCCTCCTCCACTCTTTGTCACGCTAAAGGTGTCCTCCAGTCCTCTTAAATTTCTTTTCATATTCTTCGCTTGGACTTCAGTGGTGATGAAGTTCAACTTCTTGTTCAGGGATAGTGACATCTTAACTCTGGTAGCAACAGCTTTTATCCTGTGCTCTTGCCCATTGTTGTACACAAAGAGTTCTGTCAGATGTGCATTGTCGGGCTCAATACCATCCTCCACATGGATACCAAGTCCTGCTACACTATCTCTGATGCTATCAAGCGTCTTTGTCTTGTCAAATGTGGTGGGAATGAACAATGTCACTGCAATACATTTTGTGTGTTGGTTCTTGCGCTGTGACACTACCTCCAAGTCCAACTTCAATTGCTTTGCACCAGACGAGGGCCAGACTCGCTCATATTTCGGTAGGTCGCCCACAGAAGTCACACCTATTGGGAGAAAGGTCTCCTTTTTTGATTTTGGGACTTCATAATGGACAGTTCTTGAGCAACCCAAGTCCATCGTCTGTCGATTATTAGCCTCCCTTAGGACAAAGCTTGAAAGATTTTGTAACGTATTGTTACCACAGTTTGAGCAGAGAGTATTCATGACTGCTTCCCTCGTCTGATCTTCATCATTTGGCTTCCAGAGGTGGTTGTGCTCCCAGTGACAAATACTGCAGGCAACATATACTTGATACAAGATGGTGTCTGACCTGCCAAGTGCCATAATGCGTGTGGCTTGGTCTTCGTCACTTACTTTATAAAAAACCCCTGTGCTGTCAGCAGGTTTTTCATTGAGTTGAAGAGCACCACACTGATACAGCTCTTCGAGATAGAAGGCCTGGATCCTAAGAGAAATCTCAGTTGAGCTTGTCAGCAGCATTGGTTTGAGAGCACAGCCCATCATTCTTGTCTTCTCTGTGAAGTCAATCAAATGATGGGTGTCTTCGTACAGTACAGTTCTGCTACTCTCCAGTGCACACATCACTGGAAAATCATTGCTCCGCTTCAAAGCCTTGCCAATCGACTTGATATCCACTTCTGGTTTCAAACTAAACACCTTTCTGTATGTTCGGTCGCAGGCATCAGAATATGACAATGACCCATCAAATGTGCTCGCTATCCAGTTAGGGTCACCAACCACCACACAGCTGACATCTTTTTGAATGTCGGGACAACTAGTATCTTGATCCACAACTCTCGTATTTCCTGCAGCTAATTTCTGACCTGCAAACATCAAATCAGCCATATCCTCGCCACTGGGCTCGTCTGTAGTGGTTTCAGCCCATTCTTCGTCTTTACACGTGTCCAGCCACATGTGTGGTTGCTCCAAGAATGACAAAAACCAAAGTGTCTTGCAGTCCATCTTGGCAAGTTCATGCCACTCTATGTCCATCAACTTCATTCTCAGGTTTAGGTTGTCACTGGTTTGGTGCCACGCAAGCTCCTCTAGGTTACTCCTTCGATATATTGGTGTCATGGGACTCAAGTGTTCATCATTCCTGTCATTGAAGATGATCGTGTCACAATTGTACTTTGGTATGGTAGCCACGAGCTTACCCCTTTCAAGGGCCTGCATGGCCCTCTTAGATATCTTCAATTTTCCTTTGTGGGCTTGAGCAATGATGTTATCAGATGTTGTTTGGGGAATGATGCAAGAGTGTTCAATATTCATAGGTTCTGTGTTTTGCTCTGTGCCATTCACTGCAGTACTAGATGATGGAGTTGTCACACAAGATTCAGGAGCGTGGGTTGTTGGTTGCAGGCAAGCAATGTTTGAATCCAAAGAAGCGCTCAATCCATTGAATTCATCAGTGACAGAACTGGCATTGCATGACAGTTCGCCTCGGGTATCTGCCTGCTGTTCCCTACAAATCCTTTTGGTGGGCAACTTGGTTTCATCAGGTGTCTCCTCTAGTGCTCTCTTAAAATGCTTTGAAGTATTTTCTTTAGTCTTGCGAGCCTTTCTCTTCTTTGCCCTCTTGATCTTAGAAGAACTGTCTGCTTTCATGTTTTGATTCATTATCTCAAATTGTTTGTGGTGGTAATGATAATACTTTTTTTCTTGGAATGATGAGTTTGAAGTTGTCTGGAGGCTTTATACTTTTCACACGAGTGACATTGTAGTGAATCAACCAATCAAATTCCAGGAAGACTAATTATGTATTCATTTCTTGATCACTAGCCTAATTCTTGGATGACTAATTATTTATTCATATCTTGATCACTAACCAATCAAATTCAAGGATGACTAATTATGTATTCATTTCTTGATCACTAACCAATCAAATTGTAGGAAGACTAATTATATATTCATTTCTTGATCACTAGCCTAATTCTTGGATGACTAAATATGTATTCATTTCTTGATCACTAACCTAATTCTTGGATGACTAAATATGTATTCATTTCTTGTTCACTAGCCTAATTCTTGGATGACTAATTATGTATTCATTTCTTGATCACTTACCAATGAAATTGTAGGAAGACTAATTATGTATTCATTTCTTGATCACTAACCAATCAAAGTGAGTACGATTAATTATCTATGCACAACCTTTAGAATTCAAATTCAAGAAAAGTATTCGGTTTATCAGTCATGATGATGTCTTACTTGGGAGAAGGTGTATTCATTATAAGTGATCAATGGAGCATAACTTTAGTTGAACAAAAGGGGCAAAGTGAAATAAGCCTCAATCATCTCTTGTGGCACGACTTGTGTTTGATTGTGTGTGGTGTAAATCGAAAGCTCACCAGATTATCAAAAGAAGGAATGGTGACCACAAAAGTGAAAAACTCTTCTCTGACACTTCGTGCAGTGAAAAGTAAGAGGAGCACTTTTGCTTTGATAGGTTCTTTTATCTCCATTTATTTGGGTCCACAGGCATGGAAAAATGTAGTAGCCGTTTCACGTCGACACCTCATTCAACAGAGAAAAAAAGACACAGTGTATAAAAAAATGGATGTTCTAACTTCCTTTGCTAACATGACTATTAAATGATTCTGCTATCTTATGAAGATTATCATTTGTGTACACCTGGGACCATCCTAATAAAAAATGACCTCCTCGATCAACATTGGTAATGAAAAACACATACTGGTCTTGTCCAAGCAGGAGGCATGGACATTTCTGTCCACCATCAGGAGCTCTGAGCTAGGTCAATTTTCATGGTTATCCCTCATCCCAATTGGTGAACCAATGCTAGGGGTTCAATGTTCCCAATTTGAGTGGAGTCACTTCTCTAGCAACAGTCTACTAAAAGCTGTTACACTACTACAGACATGGTCAAGAAAACCTGGCAAGCAAACCATTGTGGTAAGCTGTCTGGCAGGACTGCACAGAGCTCCAGTAGTAGTGGCATGTTTTTTGGCCATGCAAAACAAGTCACTCACATTTGACCAAGCATTTGTAAGAGTAAAAGAATCACGGCCAGGGGCTGTCTTGTTGGCACCATATGAAAGAGTGGCAAGGAAGGCAACATTTACAAAGTGAGAGTAAACCAATTCAGACTGAACACAAGAGGGGTGTTACATTCTGTTTCAAATGGATTAATTATAACATAATTGCCAATACATAGTGTGCATAGTGACAGCTAAACAAGCCATGGAGGAGTATAAAAATGATACTGGGTATAACACATGAAGCAATTCAGGTGACTTTTTACCAGCAATTACACCCAATGGTTGGGAATGTTATTTGTAGCTCTTTGACAATGAGCACACCAATTATTCCAATAAAAGGCAGAATATGACAAAACTATCGCTCGTGTCATTGTTATTTGTTAAAATTAGAGAATTTGTTTTTTTGTGCATCTGAATATTTGTTAATTTTGTGGAGTGAAATAAATAACCAAACATACTATGTCCTTTATTTTTTGTGGTCATACAAGTGATGCTGCTTGTTGTTACTCTAACATGAAATCTCAACAAGGGATAAATGGATGAAAATTGGTTTTTACATCCCAACATAAATGTTCATATAATTTGCGTTATTTGGAAGAATGAAGTTAAAAATATCAACCTCAACATCATGAAGTATATTGTGATATCATATCTGCTCTTTATTTTCATGGCACAATGTATGGCAGCGACTATACGGCCGCCATGTCTAATATCAATCAAGGCTATCAAAAAGTTAAAGGATATGGAAATGATATGTGCATCTTTCCATCTAGAAGAGGTTGCTGCCTCAATGACATTTGCCAAGAGAAGTTTCTCATTCAAGTATGAACTGGACAGTGATTACTCACACCACACACTCGAATTATCAGAGCAAGTTTGCATTGCTGAAGATGTGGCCAATGGATCCTTCTCTCTCTGCAATACAGTGTTAGACGAGTCTCACATGAAACAGAGACTCAACATCCTTCCAGATGAAATCAACTTTACAGTCAGAAAGGAAGACAACACCACTGTGAAATGTGACATTGCTTCCTCCATTGAGGGGAGAATTCCTTCAGTAGAGGAGAAAGTTGTTTGCAAGGACAGACGTGTAAGCAGATGTCATGAGCCTCACTGTCGACCAACCTGTGAATCTCTCATGTTAGACAAAAGAAATGATAAGATGTGCTCACACACAATCACAGACAGAGAAGCTTGGACAAGTGGCATTGACTTTCATGTTAGAAGAATCTTTGTCATACCAAAGTGGAGCAGTGTGTGTATAGAGGTAGTATCTGATATATACAATGCTGATGCCACTTATGTTTTAATGTCAGCGCGTCTACGAGTTCATTTCAGAAGTGGGGGAGACTCCACATTTATCCACCGGACTGTAAGAGACACAGACCGATGCATAAGCACAAGCTCTCGCCGCTTCAGTCACAAGGAGTCAAAGTACCTCTGTGTGTGGTTAGATAAACAATTCCCAACTTACACTCATTTCAATGTCACTGAAAAGCCTACTTTGACATACACAACATGGACCCCACAAGGAAAATCTTACAATCGCAAGGTAATTGTACCCACGAGGAGAGAATATGCCGCTGATTTTGTTGAGTGGGTGAGGTCCCCCCATGAGTGTAACATAGAGAAGAGTACACACTGTAAGGGTGAATGCACCCATTCATGTGAGGCTGCCATCACAGGGAGTGGTCCATTCAGATGCAACAGGACATGGTCTGGTTTAGATACTGTAGATACTGAAAAGACCTCCACTGATGTCATGACAAAGGAGGGTCGTGTTCAAAGGAAGGGTTATCAGACTGATGTCATCTATCAAGCAAATGGCAGCAGTGAAGGCATAGGAAGAGCTGGACAGTCAGCTGGCATTGTGGCATCACACTTGCTGAATGCCACAACCAAACTCTTGGGCAATGAAAGACCAGCCATTGTGGTTGGTAACATTTGGTCACCATATCTATATTCAATTATAGGTCTTTGCTCTCTCATTTTATGTATTGCTTTGATATGGATCTTGATATGGTACAAACGTGGTAAGAAGGTGTATTGTTGTTCAAAGGTCTATCGAATAAATAACAGACAATAACAAGAAATTGGACTTGTATTATATGTTTAGCTTGAGCAGGATTATCCCACCCAAACAGTCCACATTAGGTCATGAGAACTCATACCCTTTGGTTAGAATATAAATTATGTAATAAATCTCTCAGTGAAGCTTTGTGTCATGAAATCTGTCGAATAAATAACAGACAATAACAAGAAATTGGACTTGTATTATATGTTTAGCTTGAGCAGGATTATCCCACCCAAACAGTCCACAATAGGTCATGAGAGTTCATACCCTTTGGTTAGAATATAAATTATGTAATAAATCTCTCAGTGAAGCTTTGTGTCATGAAATCTGTCGAATAAATAACAGACAATAACAAGAAATTGGACTTGTATTATATGTTCAGCTTGTGAAGGATCATCCCACCCAAACAGTCCACATTAGGTCATGAGAGTTCATAGCCTTTGGTTGGATTATAAATTATGTAATATGTAATATATCTCTCAGTGAAGCTATGTGTCCTGAAATCTATTGATTAGGTAATGGACAATAAAAAGAAATTGGACTTTTGTTATATGTTCAGCTTGTGCAGGATCATCCCATCCAACTGATCACATCAGGTCAAAAGAGTCAATACCATTTGGTTCAATTAACAAAGGTGTTAAATCTCCCATTGAGGCTTCTTACATGCAAAGGATCTATAAAAATCAATTGAATAAATAACAGACAATAACAATAAGTTGGACTTGAGTTATATATTTAGCTTGTATAATTGCATATTTAAATTGAGGTTGGACCGTATCATGATACGAGACTTCATACCCTTTAGGAAGACTGAAAATATGTTTGTGATATATGTGTTTCCCTTGATGCTTATGTCAAATGCCTACAACATCAGACAAATTACAAGACATGCATTCGTACTTGAAGATCACAAGCAGATATAAATCAATAGCATTAAAAAAATTTTTTTTTGAGTTTCAAAAGTTAGGTCGGGCACACACTAGACCATATCTAGGGGAAATGACACATGTTTTCATGGGTCCAGAACATGGCAGAACATGGCTAAGTCACTAGGTGGCCCTTTTGTGCTACGTGCGAATGTCTCACATGTTTTGACTCCACTAAGCTCCAACCGATCATGAAGCATCAAAATTTAATCAATCTGAATTGCATTGAATTAATCAAATTAAGAAGGAATAAGTCAAAGAGGAGATTATAATTTGTCATGTTCATTTATTATTTTTTTTTTTCAGCACATGTGCATACACCCATGCACGTACTTTCTCTGTTCTGATTGACTCATCTTTTGTAGTTTTGTATAATAATTGAAATCAATAATGTCCATTCCTCCTTCTTCGCATATGCCTGCCAAGCAATGTGGGCATCGTGGTCTATGTTTGGAGTAAAACTCCAAAGACCACCGCAAACAGTCTTGGTGGAAGATATGGCAACATCTTGTCAAGATGAAAAGTTGTTGATCGTTCAATATGGACGACTGACAAACCGAGCACGAACCATCCATCCATTCCTTGACATGGATATAGCGTTGTTCAAAGTCTTTCTTTTTCAAAATGAGGATGGTCTCCAAAGACACCTGGAATTTCCCCACCGTATAGCAGCGGCATGAGGGGCATTCGTGAAAGTTATTGTTTTTGTCCAGGTCTTTCAACCATCTCATTGCACAATCTCTGTGGAAGACATGTGTGCATGGCCATAAAAGTACACAAGTGTCTCTTGCACCCAAATCCTCCATGCATATAGAACACTCCTCAACCTCGAGAGGTGTGGTTGGCTCGAGAGGGATCAACGTGGTATCCTTTGGACAGGAGCGATGGACTTGTCTGGTAGGATGAACCTTTGAGGGAGAAATACTTTCCAGAGATGGCCATCGGCGAGAGAATGATAAGCAGGAACCCATGTTGGAGATTGAATGAGGATAATTTCCAAAAGAAGCACTTTTATACCATTTTAGTCTCATTATCTAGTCACACATGCCTTTTGAAAAGAGGTGATCTTTTTGGGGTTAGACCAATCAGAATGAAGTTTCAGTGGAGCTAATTAAATATGCACAGCAAATGAAGGGTGGGCATCTCATTAAGTATGCACAGCTCATTAGGTAAGTTCAATTCTTTGAATGAATACAGCACATATTTGAATATTCATAGCTGGCTCATTAGGAAGGCACAGCTAATTAGGTAGGCACAGCTCATTAAGTAGGCACAGCTCATTATCTAGGCACTACATTTAATAATGTCATTGCAACAAAAGGAAATAGATCCAAAAAAGTAATTTCTATGATATTAAAAATTGTACTTGAACATATCCTCTCTATTTCTAAGCATTGTCTAAACACAAATCAAAGAGATAAGAGATAAAACAATATATAGGACTGTAGTGAACTCTAAACTGGCCATTATGGTTTGAGTAATCAGACCATATGCTATTTACATAGACCACAAACCATGTATTGATCATATCTAAACATCAATCAAAGTGTTAATAAATAGAACCATAGAAGTAACTTTAATAGACTCTAAACTGTTACTCTTTGCATAATTGATAAGACCACATACCATTGAATGAAGATGTTTAAACACTGCTTAAAGTGATAAAAAAATGAGCCATAGAAGTAACTTTAATGAACTCTAAACTGGCACTCTTGGTAAAGAGTACAAGACCACAAACCATGTATTGATCATGTCTAAACATCAATCAAAGTCTTAAGAAATAGAACCATAGAAGTAATTTTAGTGAACTCTAAACTGGCACTCTTAGTATTATTGATAAGACCACATACAATCTATTGATCATATGTAAACACCAATCAAGATGATAAGAAATAGAACCATACAGGGATCTTCTTAGAGCTTCAAACTGGCACTCATAGTATAATTGATAGGACCACATGTTACTCAATTAACATGTCTAAACACCACCCAAACGATAAGAAATAGAACCATACAGAGATCTTATGAGAGCTCCAAACTAACAGTCATGGTATAAGTGATAAGACCACATGTCACCAAATTAACATGTCTAAACACCAATCAAAGTGATAAGAGATAGACTCATACAGGGATCTTCTGGTTGCTCCAAACTGGCACTCATTGTATAAGTGATAAGACCATATACCATCTTATGAGCATGTCTAAACCCCATTCTGTGTGATAAAAAATAGAACCATATGGGGCACTTCAATGGACTCCAAGGTGGCTCTAATGGTATACACCATTGTCAATCTCATCTGGAAATAAGACACCAAGTGCCACTTTCGTGTGGTGTGAACTCAAAATGTTGTAAATGCCCGTTAGCCCGACGTAGGGTGAATAGTACCATTTCACCCAAAAAGGCTGTGCTGAAACTGGTGTGCAGTGACTAGCGCTAGCCCGACCTAGTGCCTCCGCTAGCCCGAGGTAGCCTTTTAGACGAGACTTGCCACTTTTCATATGCACAAAAGGGCCACCTAGTGACTTAGCCATGTTCTGCCATGTTCTGGACCCATGAAAACATGTGTCATTTCCCCTAGATATGGTCTAGTGTGTGCCCGACCTAACTTTTGAAACTCAAAAAAAAATTTTTTTAATGCTTTGATGGGCACAGACGACATAAAACTACTCTACTCATACCATGAGAAGACAAGTAAAAATGGAGAACACCTTAGTGACATGACGGAAGACCACTCACTAACAGCTACGAATACCATGTTCCAGAAACGTAAGAACAAATTATGGACATGGATATCAACACCTGACAGATATGGCAAACAGCACAAGGCACAGATAGACTACATCTTAGTAAGAAAGAAGTGGAGAAACAGCATCATGAATGCCCAGTCATACAATACACTTGCAAGTATTGGATCAGATCATAGAGCTGTGACAGCAAGGATAAGACTCAGCCTCAGAGCACCAACAAAGCAACACAAGGTGAAAAAGATCAAATACAACTGGAAGCCACTGAAGGATGAGGAAGATCTCCGAAACAAGTTTGCAGTCGAAGTAAGAAACAGATTTGATGCTCTAAAACAAGAGGACAAAGCAACAACAACTACCACTGAAATGTACTCAAAATTTATTTGAGCCCAAGAAAGCACCACTTAAGATCTACTACAACCTATACAGAGAAAGAACAAAGAAACACCCCATTCAGATGACAAAAGAGTTGTTGAAGCCAGAAAGAAAACAGAGGAAGCTTTCATGAAAATGACTAAGGAAGGTGCAGACATCAGCACATACGAAGCTAGCAAAGAAGCCCTAAGTATCACCTACAAAGAAGTAATTGAGGAAAACTTAAATCAGAAAATTGAAAAGATACCAAGGTGCCATGTAAGTCAACAGCATACTGAAAGCTGGAAACTAATAAATGAGTTAATGGAGAAGAGAACATCAAAACCTTCTCAGATTAAGGGCAGACGAAAACAACCGAAGAAAGACAGCAGACTTGGTTCAACCACTTCAAGAAACTCCTAGGTAATCCACCAATAATTGAAAATGAAAATGAAGAAATCAAACAAGTATTCAGAGAACAACTAATTGAAGATGGCCCTTTCACAATGAAAGAATACAGAACAGCAATAAAAACACTAAGATCAGGAAAGAGTTGTGGTGATGACGGAATTGTCCCAGAATTGCTGAAATATGTTCCAATTGATGACCTGGTACTTGATTTTGTAAATCAGGCACACAACCAACATCAACTGCCTGAACAATCGACTGTACAGAACATAATACCAATACCAAAATCTGGAGATCTAACATGTACTGACAACTACAGAGGGATCAGCCTGGGTTCACTACCTGTCATATTTTACAATAGAATGATCCTCAACTGGATAAGACCTGTAATTGATCCACTATTAAGAATCAACCAGAACGGATTCAGGCAAAAGAGGACAACAATATCTCAGATCCTAGCACTCCGACGTATACTGGAAGGAGTAAAGAAAAAGAACCTAACAGCAGTCTTAACATTCATTGATTTAAGAAAGCCTTTGACTCCATCCACAGAGGCAAGCTAGTAAAGATACTCCAAGCATATGGCATCCCAGACAAGATCGTACAGTCAATCAGCAATGTATATATGCCAAGACAACAGCAAAGGTACTGTTCCCTGATGGAGAAACAGAAACATTCCAAATTCTGGCAGGAGTCCTTCAAGGTGACACACTTGCACCCTATCTCTTTGTGATTGCATTAGATTATGCTCTACGTCAAGCTATCACAGGGAAGGAGGAAGACTTTGGTTTTACACTGACTTCACGTAAAAGCAGAAGGGTTGGACCTGTGATGATCATTGACCTGGACTTTGCAGACGACATCTCTTTGATCTCAGACGCAGTAAGACAGGCTCAAGAACTGCTCCTTAATGTCGAAAGAGAATGTAAGAAAGTGGGTCTAGGTTTAAACGCAAAGAAGACAAAGGTCATGGCATACAAGGGAGAAGACGTTGAGATGGATCGCTAGATGGATCAGTACTTGAAGTAGTTGAGGACTTTAAGTATCTTGGGGCATGGATTGAATCCACTGAAAGAGATGTTAAAGTGCGAAATGAATGAATGAATGAATGGTTGCTTAGAGGCACATCAATAGGCCAATGACCTAAGTAAACAAGAGCTCCACACTTAAAATTGGTTACAAAGTCCTATTTGGTTTAAAAAAGATACTATCACAGAAGTATCTACAGTAACAAATAACGAATGTAAATCTTGCACATTAAAATATTGAGTCCTAATTATATCAAAATCGATACACTCAATTAAAATATGTTTAACAGTCAAAGCCCTTTGACAAACAATACATTCAGGTTGATCTTCACCTTTAAGCAGATAACAGTGCGTCAAATGACTATGTCCTATTCTTATACAGGTTAAAACAGACTCTTCTCTACGGTTAATTCACTTTTAGTTTTGCCTAGAACGGGCTTAATTTCATGTAATTTATTAAAAATAGCTTCGTTCCAGCGCAATTGCCATTTAGAACGTAAAAAAATAGTAATATATTTCTTAAACTCTGTATAAGGTATAAGCATATCTATTGGGCGCTTATCCAATGCTGCTTTGGCAGTTTGGTCAGTAGCCTCATTTCCAAGGATTCCAATATGACTGGGAATCCAATAAAAATGAATCTCTTTATTTTCCTCGGTACAGAGTCTATGATGGCGCTCAAGGATTTTGTAAATAAAAGGATTTTTCCAATCCTATGCTTTCAATGCTTGTAAAGAAGACAAAGAATCAGAAAAAAATAAAAATGTCCGATGTAGAGAAGTCTCCACATGATCTAAAGCAAGGTATAAAGCATGAAGTTCTGCAGAGTAAATAGACGATTTATGTGGCAGACGTTCTGAATAAATATGATTGCCCTTAACAGCAGCTGCAGCAGCCTTGTCATCATCAAATGATCCATCAGTGTAAATATACTGATATCCAGTGAAAACAGATTTTATTTCTTTGTATCTATTTATATAAAGGGATGGATCGGTCGAGTATTTCTTTAATTCTGACATGGCTACATTAATATTTAAAGTTTCATAGGTCAATGGAGGTGTTTCTTGATATTGAAATTTAACTATTTGATTTGGATTTATATCTAAAGATTGTAAAGATTCTTTGATGCGAATGCCAAAAGTTGGTATTGTATTAGGTTTACTTTCAAAAAGGTCAACATAATTTGGATTAAATATAGTATCATGGGCAGGATTGTCTGGACAAGCTGCAATTTTTGCAGCATACTGAAGGGCAAGCTTTTCTCTTCTTAAATCAAGAGGCGGCTCATCTGCCTCAACTGCCAAGCTATCTGCAGGCGATATACGAAATGCACCAAGGCCTAATCTTAGACCTTGAATTTGTATAGGATCAAGCATTTTAATATAAGATGGACGTGCTGATCCATATACCATACACCCATAATCAAGTTTAGAATGTACCAATGCTCTGTACACCTGCAATAAAATATTACGGTCCCCTCCCCAATCGGTATGGGCAAGAACCTGTAATAAATCTAATGTCTTCTGGCATTTCTTCTTAACGTATTTAATGTGGGGAATAAAAGATAATTTTCTGTCAAAAATAAGTCCAAGAAACTTGGTTTCTTCGACAACAGGTATCCAAGTTTGGCCTAAATAAAGATCAGGATCTGGGTGAACTTTCCATTTTTAACAAAAGTGCATAGACATAGTTTTCTTTAAAGAAAATTTAAAACCGTTATGATCAGCCCATTCTTGTATTCTATTAAGTTGTTGTTGGAGCTGAATTTCTTTAGTATGCATGCTTGTGGACCTGTAACATAAATTAAAATCATCATCAAATAATGAACAATCTGTTCCAGGTCTTACACAATTTACTATGCTGTTGATTTTTTATAATAAATAGGGTTACAGATAATATACTACCCTGTGGAACACCCATTTCCTGATCAAATGCATCAGAAAGTGATGAACCAACTCGGACCCTGAATTGTCTATTTGACAAGAAATTTTGAATAAAAAGGGGTAAACGATCCCTTAATCCCATATCATATAAATCACTCATTATCCCATATTTCCATGTGGTGTCGTATGATTTCTCTAAATCAAAGAAAATACTAACCACATGCTCACCTTTTATAAAACCCTCTCTTATAAATGTCTCTAAACGTACCAGGTGGTCAATGGTACTTCGAGTTTTTCTAAAGCCACTTTGTGCAACAGAAATATAAGCTGCAGTTTCTAAAAACCAAACTAAACGCTCGTTAATCATTTGTTCCATTGTTTTACAGATACAACTGGTTAAAGCAATGGGACGATAATTATTTGAATCTGACGAGTCTTTGCCAGACTTAGGAATGGGAATAATAGTGGCTTCACTCCATGAAGGAGGAAAATCATCACTTTCCCAAATGTTATTAAAAATATCTAAAAGATGCCAAAGTGATTGGTCAGGGAGGTGTTTAAGGATTTGGTAGTGAATTTGATCAGGTCCAGGAACGGTATCATCAGATTTATCCAAAGCAAGTTTCAAATCTTCTATTGTAAATGATTTATTATATTCTTCCAAGTTATGGGATATAAAATTCAGTTGGTTTCTTTCTTTTCTAGTTTTTATTTGTTGAAATTTGGCAGAATAATTATTGGATGAGGAATTCTTGGAAATTGTTTGACCTATTGTGTTACCTATTTCAGTGGGATTTGTAATTAATTGGCCATAAAATTTAGATGTTTGATCCTTGCTCCACTTCCCTTTCCAGTAATTTTATGCACCATATCCCAGCATTTTTTAATTGGTGTACTTGTAATTAATTTAGAAACATAATCCTTCCAACTTTTTCTTTTGCTTATTTTAATAAAATAGCGGGCTTTGGCTGGTGCAAATTATATTGAGTTGGCTGTCGATTAAATTTTTTCAGAGCTTTTTTGCGCTCCTTGACAGCTTTTTTGCACTCATCATTAAACCAGGGTTTTTCTTTAATTTTAGAATTTGGCTTTGATTTGGGAATACACCCATCAGCAATATCATACAATGTATCTGTAAAAACTTGAAGAGGATCATCTACATTGTTAAATATTTCTTGAATTATTTTATTAAAACAGGATGTTTGAAATTTTGGCCAATCGGCTTAATGAAATTTCCACTTGGGGATTTATCTGGTGGAGGAAAATGGTTATTTAAAATAATAGGGTAATGATCACTACCCCATTAATCTTCCTCTACTTCCCAGGAATAGTCTAAAAATAAATTTGGGGTGCACATGGAGAGATCTATTGATGTTAAAGAGCCTGTAGCAGGATGTAAATATGTCGGAGAGTCATCATTCCAAAGGCACAAACTATTGTTATTTAAGAAATCTTCTATTATACGTCCTTTGGCATCAGTTTTATTTCAGCCACCCCAAAGATAGTTGTGAACATTAAAGTCACCAACTAACATATATGGCTGTGGCAGCTGGGTTATCAAATTATTTAAATCTGTAATATTAACTGGCTCACTAAGTGGTAAATATATTGAACATATAGTTAATGTATTGTGCAGGGTAACCCTAACAGCAGAAGCTTGTAAATTGGGTATTTAATGTTACTTTACTTTGGGGGATACAGGATTTAACAAAAATAGAAACTCCGCCATGTGCTCGGTCCATAATATCAATTGAACCGACTTTATTAAAAATCACATATCCCTTAAATGTTGTGGAATTATCTTTATATTTAGTTTCTTGTAAACAAATTACCGATGCATTATATTTTTGGGCTCATAACTCCAGTTCTGGCCTGTTTGCATCAAATCCTCTACAATTCCATTGTATGATATTGCCGATAGCCAATTTAAGAATAATGAGAAAAAATATATGATTTAGCATAATCACTTATTAAGTTTAGGATTATGTTGAGAGTGCACAGGAGTAAAATTCACATCCGGAGGATCACCTGTGTCCATCCTTTCCAAGGATTTAGTTCTATTTATCTTACTTTTTACTTGATCTTTGATTTCTTTTGTCTGATTTATGTATTGGTCTATTACTATTGATACTTATTGGATGATGTTTCGGGAGTTTGAGAAGAGGGTTTAGTGGATGTTGCTGTTGGTGGAGTTATTACTGAGATAGTGGATGTCGTGGTCTGAGTAGATGTAGCTGAAGATTTTGAGGTTTTTGTGAAAAAGGAATAATTTTTGTCATCGATTGGCCATGTAATTTCGGTTTTAATTGCTATTGATTTTGTTTCTTTAGTTTTTACAGAGCTGGATGATGTGGAGGGAGTTTGTGAAGAGGTGTTAGTGGATTGAACTGTTGGTACATTTATTACTGGGGTAGGGGTGTTTGGGTTTTTAAGGTGGTAGCATAGGATGTTTTGGAATTGTTAAAACTTTCTACATGTTTACGTGCCTCTGGAAAAGGTATATTTTCAGTGTGTCGTATTCGCTGAATTTCCTTCTCTTTTAAAAAGGAAGGGCAATTTCGCGAATACGATGGATGATTGCCTTGGCAATTGACACATTTTATTATATTTGAAGAACAATCATCTCCATTGTGCTGAGCGGTACATTTTGGACATGTTACATTACCTTTACATCGATCAGATCCATATCCATACCTCTGACACTTGAAGCAGCGCAGAGGGTTTGGAATAAATACATCAACTCTATCGTTCAAATATCCAACTTTAATAGATGTCAGAATCTTCAAATGTCAGAATAAACGTATTGATAGGAATTTTGACACCGTCCTTTTTTATAAATATCCGCTTGCATTGAACAACATCCTGGTCTTTGAGCTCATCCACTATCTCCTCCTCAGAAACTCCCTCTGGGCATCTGATTACTCCTTTTTTATTGTTGAGAGTTTTGTGAGCTGTTATAATAATAGGAATTGTGGCCAACATTCGGCATCGTAGTAGATTGTCTGCATGGCCTTTCCGCTCAACCTCAATCAATAATTCATTTCCCATCTTTTTAACGGTTTTTAGTACCTCGGCAATGCCTTGTATCCCCTTTGCAATTGCAAAGGGGGACATTTTTGCCGCAATTAAAAATCTAGGCCATTTTTCTATTTTGTTTGAATCATCGTCACTGTTTATGTCATTCTTTGGTTTTTTTTGTTTGTTTTGCGGCATGTGTGTTTTTTTATATTTCATCAGTTAGGTCCCCTACCCACCACGGAGCCCAACAAGGGGACGCCTTTCTGGGCCGGTAACTCCAAGCCCTGAGGCCGTGAGGATACCCAACATGACATACTCTTAGAATAAAAACTCCACCCTTTCGGATTTTATTTATATCCCTCGATTGACCCAATCAGCAGTAATCTCCTTTCAGCAAATTTTTATCAAAAATTTTAAAATTATTCCTAAATTTCAAACATTGAAGTTATCATTAATAAAAATCAAATAGCCAGAATATATTAAAGGAAATATACGTCAAGCCGGTTAAATCAGACCCAGGCCTAATCTGATCTGCCTGTCTGGTGAACATCTGGATCCAAGACAGGCGTGTTGCAACTGGACCGGTATTACTGCCAAACCAGCCCAGTGCTCAGCCCGTCGGGATTCCATATCCTCCCGACACAGGTCGCATCCCACGGCAAACAGGACGCCCCTTTAGTTGCCTTTTACGACATGCTGGGGGCAGTGGGGCTATTCTTTAATCCCCGCACCCACAGGGGAGTGCATCACAATGGCACAGCCTATTTCTAAATATGGATAAAAAAGACAAAAAGATCACAAGGAAACCGGTTAACTTAAAGTAAAAATCATTTGTAATTGTATGTCATTCATTTTGACTAATATATAAAGCTTGGTGAAAGTAAAATGGTTAATGGATGATCATTTCTTTCAATGGTGACATATCATTACACATAACTAGTCTAATGTAATTATATTTCACAATTATATTTGTTTTGGTTTAGCAATATTAATATATGAATTGGCTGTCAGATTATGGATTTCCTTTTCCTTTCTTTTATAAAAGATGGACAACTCCCAGAATATGCAGGATGATCATCCAGGCAATTCATTTATTCAATACCATCTGATATGCAATTCTTCCTACTCTGTTGACCTAAAAATCTTGCCCTTTACATTGATCACACATATAACCATATCCCTGACACTTGAAACAGTGTGTAAGGAAATGTATGTGTAAGGAAATGTATATGTCTGCATTGTCATTCATGTATCCTCGCTTGATAGATGCAGGTAGGTGTAGGTGCACTGCTTCAAATGCCATGATGAATAGATTGATGGGAGTCTTTACACCATTTTTTCTGATATAAGCAAACAACATCCTGATCAATCAACCGCAGGCAAGTATTTGTGACCCGATGAATTCCAAACTTTCCGGTGGATGAGATGAAAAACGACGCAGTGACTGCAGAGGTCTTTGTAGATGATTCAACTGGAAATAAATGATTTGAAAAAATATTGTTTTTGTAAATTACTATTATCATTTATGCTGTAAGCATCTGAGTCACAGCCAGAGTCACAACCAGATTTTTTTTTCACATAGTCAAAAATAAAAAATACTTATTTACCTGAGACATATTCCTCTTGATTTACAAGGAATCATCAAGGCTTGGCAGTGATATTGAGAAGAGATGGTCTCGTAGTTTGTAATAGACCCTTAATCGCAACATAGAGAACCTAAAACAATATTTCATGTGTGGTGAAGTGCATGACTGATGCTGGGGAGATGCACAGTAATAACTACTGTTATAATCAGCCAATGATGAGTTAAATGGACTTATAGGACTAAAGCAACATGCTGAATGAAAGTCTTACTCTATATCTATTCTCTTGTACTACTATATTCAGGCTGTATTTACATTTCCACAAATACTGGATTATGGCATTTCGTGCCATAATTAGTTTTTATTTATTCTTTGATAAAAAAACACCCAGATCCATTTGGCTACCTCTATTGTGCTAATATTGATAAGAATAATCATATGTCATTTCGTTTTCTCCTGTATCTATAATATAAGACAAATACTCACTCAAACAAATCCATACTTGGAGATGGATGGTCACAAATTGAAAGAACCAGCAAACCCCAATAGAAACAAGATATCTGGAAACAAATTTGATATATATCAATTTATTGTGATGTATATCATTTGTTTATACTCTTATTCTTAAAAGCATTAAGGTATTATCAAAGAGAATGAATGAATGGTTTCTTTATGATCAATCAATGACTAAACAGCAATGAATTGATTTGGTAAATAACATCTAAACTAGAATACAATTATTGAATAGCCTTGATAATCAGTTAAACAATTTGCAATAAACCATTCACAGAAATGATACATGTAACTGTGTAATAAAGGTTTGATAGACCTTTAACACAGTGGGGCATTGCATGGCTCTAGATAACCATGTCAATGACTAAAGTGATAGCTCCACTCCTATAACTGATTATTAAGTGGCATGATGATTAAAAAGGACACTATTGAAAACACTGCAGTTTCAAACAATATTTTTAAATCTTAAGCATCAATTATCAATGTTGTTAGCAGATATATTTTGCTGATCACCCATTTTTGAATGTGCAAAATGACTTTCGTACATCACACTTGTGCCGAATCAATTTCCTTGTATTCTTTTTATTTTTTTCTATTTACATTATTTTCAAATGAAAAAAATTGGTGTACACAAATCATATAAATTGCTAATTATATGATAAAATGTAATTGAACTTTATAAACTTGTGTTTATTCATTTCTTTGTAATGAATATGACAAATGTATTGGCTTGTTTTGACCTAAACCAGACATTTTAGACTTGGGTCATGTAGACCTCAAGATATGTGGGCCCCCTGTTGGCAGACAGCAACCCGAATCAACAATTATTTTGTATTTCCATGTGGTATATTATGCCTACCCCTTTAAAGACAAAATGTACTAAACTCATGGAAACCTTTTATAAAACCCTCTTTTATATATGGTTCTGAACATACAAAATGGACCTCTGACTTTCTCATTTAAACCAGTGTTCAATGCCTACCTTTTTAAAATGTAATTAAATATAGCAGGTAGATACCCATGTGTCTGGCAAAGTGTTGAAAAAATCTCCTTAATTTTAAATAAATGTAACATATCTATTATATTTAATTGATGTATTATAAGTGATTTTGTTATATTATTGTGTTGTTTACATATTGTATGATTTAACATTTACATTTTGTATTTCCAGACAATATTTATTTTTTTGTACTTTTACTGTTTTTGGCACTGAATGATCTCATTGTGCTCAAAAGCAATTATTCAATCATATCATGCTCTGCCACTTCACTAATTCTTTATTCTAAAATAATCACTCAGTATTTTTGCTCTGTATAAAATGTTTGAATATTTGTGCCATATTTGTAAAGTATGTGCCAAATATGTATACATTACAGTCATTGTAATATGTTCATGTTGGTAATCTTTGCCCTTGACTACATTTACATACCTTTTTGGGCATGTATGATTATTCATTTCCAAGCCAAAGGGAAATGTGTCATACCTTTATTTAGGAGAAAGGTGTTATTTCTTGATACTTACTACATAATTTTACTACTTACTATTGCCAATATTTTCAGTTTGGTATGGAAATATTTAACGTGTCTCTCAGTCACAACAGCATTTGTTTTGCCTTCTAGCATGTTCCGATATTCCAGGTATTCCCTCAGCCACATCTCCTTTATATCATCTGGGAAGTCTACATTAGACCTCTGCGGAGAATCATGAGTGTTCATTTCATCATTTAGGCCCATTTCCTCTGTATGAATAGACAAAGCAATATGAAGCTTATTTCGAAATTGAGCTTATTTTATGATATTAATTTAATTTATTGACATATTAAAACTAGAAAATGAGGCAAATAAACATTCTGTATCTGAAGATTTACCATTTTATTTGACATATTCTTATAACAAAAACATTAAAAACTGTCTGGTATCAAAAGCTAGGTCCATTATCAATCCTCACCAACACTCTTCTGAATATAGAAACCACCAAAGAGATTAGCTAAATCAAAGCCATCAATGTTGAAGTCTGCATACTCAAAATCGACCATGTTAACAACATCTGAAAAATGAAGGGCTGATGCTTTACTTGTATAAAATATGCAATCAATTATACGTTTTCATAAAAATATTATACGTTGTAAAAAAAATATATATATATTAGATGTCAACTGTAATTAAATAGAGAGGTTTTAATAACTGACAAATGTTTTTGATTAAATGCTCAAGGGTGTGTATCTGCTGTCAGGATAGAGTGCTCTCTAACTTATACAATACATATAAAAAAGGGATGAACGTGTTCAAAGATGAAGGGTGACGAGATTTGAAAATAAAAAAATGAAAGGTTGCTGTGTGAGGTATGTTGCCCTCTGGTTGACTTTATTGACACAAAGCCAGTCTTCACCTCAGTTTTTGTTTGCAGGTTTATGTGATGGATTGCATATTATGCATATAATGAATAGAGTAGTTCTCACTTATTTGTTGTGAGAATTACTCAATATATCAAATATTGGTTATTTTTTTTATAATAAAAAAAACATTTACATAGTATACATTTCTCGAGGATTTTGTTTATCCAAGAATTATTCATATCACTTTTGCACACTTCAATTCAACATAAACCCATTACATTTTCTATCTTTCGATTAATACATTGTCAATAACATTTCATTAATACGATATTCTTCTGAATTTTCTTAGTATTTTTAATAACAATAAGATGTTTTATTTCTGATTTAATCTATTTTTTCATTTCAATAGCCTCTATATATTCCTTTTCACATCTCACATTTCTTCGTCTTCATACTGTCCATTTTGTTACAGACAGAATCATATTTATTACCTCCCTCATTATTTAAATATCCTGCGAAAATGACAATATTGGTCATAATATGCATAAATTTCTGTATCAGGCCTCAGTTTTACAACATAGGCACATTGACCTTATTATTGAGGTCCCACTAGGTTTTGTACAAAGGGGCCTCCATGGCAGAAATGCAAACATTGTTTAGGCAGCTCCAGCAGTGTGAGAAATGGTTGAGAGATAGCTGCACAAGTGAGAAATAGCTAGACAAGTGAGAGTTAACTGCACAAATGAGAGATTGCTCCAACAGCAAGAGAGATAGCTGCACAAATGGGAAACAGTTGCATATTAAGTAAGAGATAGGTGCACAAGTGAGAAATAGCTGAACATGTGAGAGACAGATGCATTAGTGAGATAGCTGTACAAAGGAGAGAGCGACATAAGTGAGAGATAATTACAATAGAGAGAGACAGTTATAGCAAGGAGATATAGCTGTACAAGTGAGACAGCTGCATAAGTGACAGATAGCTAGAACAGAGAGAGAAAGTATCCTTTCCCACCTGAAGACACTTGTAATATTAAAAATATTTGGGAATTTCTGCTGTTCTTTTTACTGGTGGATATGGAATCTCAAGAGTATTGCAATGAATGAATGAATAAATGAATGGTTGCTTCAAGGCACATCAACCACTAAGGTTATTTAGTGCCTAAAAATGGTAAAAACATAAAGGATTGACAAGTTAATAACGTATAACAAGATAAGACATAAACAATCCTTACATCACAGATTTCAACAAAATCAGTTATGTATATAATAAATATGAATTGTAAATTGTCTAAAAGACTTTAAATACCATTTGATGTTTCATGGTTCTTGATAAATAAGCCAATGACCTAAGCAAACAAGAGCTCCACACTTAAAATTGGTTATAAAGTCCTATTTGGTTTTAAAACGATACTATCACAGAAGTATCTACAGTATCAAATAACAAAATCAATGAAAATCTTGCACATTAAAATATTGAGTCCTAATTATATCAAAATCGATACGTTCAATTAAAACATGTTTGATAGTCAAAGCCCTTTGACATCCAATACACTGAGGCTGATCTTCACCTTTAAGAAGATAGCACCAATTCTTATACGCATTAAAACAGACTCTTCTCTTCGGTTCATTCTACAAGCACCTTTGGTTTTACCTAAAACAAGCTTAATGTCGTGTAGTTTATTAAAAATAGCTTCGTTTCAGCGCAATTGCCATTTAGAACATAAAAAAAAACGTAATATATTTCTTAAACTCTGTATAAGGAATAGGCATATTTACTAGGCGCTCTTCCAATGCTGCTTTGGCAGCTTGGTCAGCAGCCTCATTTCCAATGATTCCAATATGAGTGGGAATCCAATAAAAACGAATTTCTTTATTTTCCTCAGTACAGTACAGAGTTTATGATGTCGTTCAAGATATTGTAAATAAAAGGATTTTTCCAATCTTTTGCTTTCAATGCTTGTAAACAAGGCAAAACATCAGAAAAATATAAATATGTTTGATGTGGAGAAGTCTCCACATGATCTAAAGCTAGGTATAAAGCATGAAGTTCTGCAGAGAAGATAGATGATTTATTTGGCAGACGTTCTGAATAAATATGATTGCCCTTAAAAGCAGCTGCAGCAGCCTTGTCATCATCAAATGATCCATCAGTGTATATACACTGATATCCAGTGAAAATAAATTTAATATCTTTAAATCTATTTATATAAAGGGATGGATCAGTTGAGTAGGTCCATGGAGGTCCATGGAAGTGTTTCTGGATATTGAAATTTAGCTATTTGATTTGGATTTAAATTTAAAGATTGTAAAGATTCTTTGATGCAAATGTCAAAAGTTGGTATTGTATTAGGTTTACTTTCAAAAAGGTCAACATAATTTGGATTAAATATAGTATCATGGGCAGGATTGTCTGGTCAAGCTGCAATTTTTGCAGCAGGATACTGAAGGGCAAGCTTTTCTCTTCTTAAATCAAGAAGCAGCTCATCTGCTTCAACTGCCAAGCTATCTGCAGGCTATGTACGAAATGCACCAAGCCAAAGTTGTAAACCTTGATTTTGTATAGGATCAAGCATTTTAATATAAGATGGATGTGCCGATCCATATATCATACACCCATAAAGAATATGGCAAAAGACGAGTATGGTATGTATAGCAAATATCATGGGTACAAAATATCATGTGTTTGTTTATTTGTTTGGATTTTAACATCACTTTCAACATTATTTCAGTCATTTCGTGATGAGACCTACTTGTAGCAGGTATAGTGCTGCCTCACTGAATTGTCATGTCGCAGGTCCTTGGCATGACAACCCACCTGGTCACAGATTTACAAGGACAACGGGTTAACCCTTTAGGCATGGGCCTCAGCTCATGTGTGAAATTGTATCATGAATTCGATCTTGGCATGGCCAGGGATTGAACCACAACCTTTGGATTTGGAACTTGTGCTAATATGCTGGTGCTCTAAACAACTGCGCCATGGCCCGAGCCCGTAACGAATAATACAATATAGCAATTAATATTATGTAATAAATAGTAAGAACAAAGAGTGGCCATCTTTTGATATGCTCAGAATTTTGTTTGTACCTGAATATTTTGATTCAGAAGAACACAAATGTGGACGTAATGTCAATTGATAGATTACGTAAGGGGTGTTTTTCCACTCCACACCAGCCCATCTGAAGATGAAAATATTAAAAATGAATTATTTCTTAATCATCATCTGTGTATTTATATTTCTTACCTTGTTTCATTACAGTCAGATATATATTTTGGCACTAAAATAAAAACATCATGCAAATCTGACACCAAGTACCAGGATTTAGAGTTGCAAATAAATAATTCTGAAAGAATGAGAAAGCACAATATAAAAAAATTAATTTACCGCTCTGTTGATCATACATCATGTTGTTCGGCCAGACATCATTGTGGCAGAAGGCAGTATTAAATTTTAGTTTGTTTATGTGATTCTCCAATGTGCATATCTCGCGTGCAAGTACATCTTTTTTGGGGACCTCACATTGATATCTACAAATATTAAACCATATGCTCTAAGGTATGTAACATTGACTAAAACATTCATGACAAATAACAGAAACGGAGTTGCTCTTAAAGCTAATATATTGGTGATGTGGTCAAGATGGTATCAGTCAATTATTTATTGATGTAGAGTACCAGTCAATTCTGGATGACCGGGTGGGTGATGGTGCAAACTGGTGTGAAGAAATCAAGGACTCTTCCTGGTTTTTTGTAGACATGCTTTTTTGTACACCAAACTAATTCCACAACTGAGAATCACGGCCAACAAGGACCACTTTGCTAAATTAATACAAAGAAAAAGTTGTAGAAAAAGCTTGTTAAGAAAGGATTGCATGCTTGTAACAAGAACAATGAGTGGGCTTTTTGATCAGTACTAATTGTAGATATGATGACTTGGAGCCAGCCCATCATGTAAACAGAGAGTACTGTGAGATGTAAAATATTGTTTTATCAACCTAGGCCAGTTTCTTACACAACTCATCTGAGAAATATGCCATTAATCACATCAGGCAATATGTTTGTCTATCTCATTACGCACTGTAAATGGTCCCATGAGAGACTATAACTTCTAGTAATGTTTATTTTGTCAACAACCACAATCGACATTGTGCTGCTGTTCTTTTAGCCATGTTTTTCATGTGACATCTGCCATCCACGAATAGACATGTAATTTTCTCAGTTTTGCAGTGTGTGAGCAACATTCTGCTACCTCACAGAAGAAAATCATATTGTATTATCAAAGAAAACAATTATTATCATAAATAATACCAATGTCAAGGGAATACACAATGAAACGGTCCTTGCCAGAAGAAGACGTGTCTACAGAACTATCCCAGGATGCATTGTACATGACTACAGTGCCACCTGGTGCATTATAAATCTTGAATATCGAGCAGCAAGAATTACCAAAACCTTGATGTAAAATACTATACAAATTAATATCACAAGATTGATGTGAAACATTGCATATCATAGTAATAATAACACTCAATTATGATAATAAATAGAGATACCATACTAATACCAGTTACTTATAATAATTAATTCATAGAGACCAAAGTAAAACTAGTCTATTTCCATGAGATTGATGTAAAGCATTGTGTAGCATATTAATACCAGAAATGTGATATTATTTGATATTGGATTAATATTCATGAAAGCAGAACCCTCTCTTCAAATGTTATTCACTCATCCAAAGATCAGTCTTTTATTTTAATTGTTGAGAAACATTTAACACATTAAAACTCATCTGATGATTGTTTTTTTGGAATTGACCAAAATATATGGGATTTTCATGTGGATGACTTAATATATATTAATTCTATTCTCATGCATGTAGTATGCTTATGTGGAGTATTCAAATATTGAAATTTATGGAACTTAGCTATTGCCTCTATTTTCAAGAAAACAATAATCCCTGTAATATTTCAAATGAGGAATACATACCTTTCATTTTTTTCAGGGCAATTCTTTAAAAATTGTGGCAAGGTATTCAGGAATTTCCTCATTCTGTGAAATATGCACGGTTCCTTTTTGGAAGTGAATGGGTTACCTTCAGGATCTAGCAGTGACAGTTTGTCCATATCAACTGCATGTAGTCTGGCAAGACATTGCATTACTAATCTGAAACCATGCATCATAACTTGTTCCTTAAGATATCACTTTTTGTTTATGAAGTGTTGCATTCAGACTAAAAATCTATATTTTCTTTGGCAAAGAAATCTTTAGCAGTGATATATTTCAAAGTATTTTGTTAAAAACGTGTCTGGTCTTGTTTAAATGTTGTACTGTGTCTCCCCCAAATAACCAAACAATTAGTTATGGTATAACTTTTTGTTTTCATGCCTCATATAAAATTTTGATTTGATGTCATAATTGATGCCATTACTTTTTTAAGAAATAAGAATTTTTGATCAAATGGTAATGATTATCAATGGCATTCTTCTACATTAAGATGTTAAAAATATATATGGAATATCTATCAAAACTTTTATCCAAATAACCTTAAATTATGGAAATACTGCACAAAATAACGAAATACAGAGGACAAAAATAAAGGGGATAAAAAGTGATACCTCATATTATGTACATATTAAGCAACAATCAACAATCTATCTCTTAGGTGTAACAGTCATGGGAATACCTCTATCTCACATTTCTAGGAAAACCTTTTGGGTCAGAGCTTGTCCTTTGAGCACTCCTAAACATTTGAGTGGACTACATACAAAAGTTTGATTGGCATTATAATAATGTGAATCCCACTTTCACAATCAAAGAGCTCTCATTTAAACAGTTTTGACTGAGATTATGCAGTGGGCATCTAACATCTAACAAGTATTGAGTATTCTGATTGGTTCATATTTTGTCACCTGAATATGGAATAAGTAAACCGTAAACAATGACCAATATAAAACAAAATTATGGCATATTTCCAGTTGGTGCCTGGATGTGTGATTAGAATTCCATGTATAAACAATTGTGACACTTATTCTGAAAAGCAATGACCTAAAGGCAAATCTATAAATGAAATGAACACAACAAGACCATGAATTGAATTAAAATTGAAAATGTTATTCATCCTCATTACCTGAATTAGTTGTACAAACTATTTTCTCAGGCCGAGTCACTCACTTGCACAATCATACAAAATAATGATAAAGATAAGATAAAATAGGTCATTTAAAAGTAGGATAAAACTTAAACTGTTCCTTAGCTTTGATTGGAAAGATGATAAGGAATCACAGGTTCGTATATCATTTGGTAGCTCATTCCAACATCTTTGACTCGTCAGTAAAAAGCTGCTTGAATAGTATTCAGTTGAAGCTTGTCAGTATGAAGCTTTTTAGCACCTCTAGTGTTAAATGAATGAATTTGAGTATTCATTACATAGTTATCAATGAGGTAATAATAATAATAATCATAATAATAACATTTATATAGTACTGTGTTCAGAACATGTTTTCAGTCTGCTCTTAAATGAGGTGTCTGAAATGCTAGACCTAATGTCACTAGGGAGGGTATTCTTGGGATGATGGACAAAAAGGCCCTACTGTCTTTAGACGGGTCTTAGAGACAGAAAGGTAAGTACCATCATTAGATCTCAGGCCCCTGTCTCCCTGTTTCACTAGGAGTAGATCATGCAAGTAAGGCGGCGCCTTACCAATTAGGGCCTTCCAGGTCATAAGGAAGATTCTCTGGAAAAGCTGCAATTTTTGCAGCAGCATACTGAAGGGCAAGCTTTTCTCTTCTTAAATCAAGAGGCAGCTCATCTGCCCCAACTGCCAAGCTATCTGCAGGTGATGTACGAAATGCACCAAGGCAAAGTCGTAAACTTTGATTTTGTACATTTTAATATGTTGTGAATGAATGAATTATTGACAGTATTAGTCATATCTTTGATGATCATTATTTTCATCAACATGAAATTAAAGATATATATTGCTGTGAAAAATAGTTTGTCATCAAAAGATATGATAATATCTACATATGTAAAAAAAATATTTCAATATGTGTAAATGTACTTTTGAGGAACAAAACCATAAAAACTGAATGTGGGACATTAAATTCATCCTTAATAAATGAAGAGGTAAATGCCTTGTTACTTTTTTGAAATTTGACATTTTGTACAGTAAAATAGCAAATTTACACTTTTATATTTTTCTTTTTTATCGTCTTTATACAATTACTTTTTTATATTCATAGGCAATGTCTATTGAAAACAAAGTTTGAAACATAAAAACATTATTACCTTGATTTATGTTCATCCCATAATTCATTATATTTAAGGAGTCGACCTTTATTATAACCAATCACAAATCCATTGTTGAAAGCTGCATAAATTGGCATGCCACATTTGGTGATTTCACCTATTCGCAGTCCCATCTCTTCTTTGTAAATGTCCTCCTTATCATTCTTCAAAACCACAATTCGGACAACAGCATCATCAATATTCTTTTCATCTCTCATGTGGCAGTGATAAAGTAGATTAACTGCACCTCCTACTAGTCTCTGCTCAGAATAGATAAGATAAAGATATTTCAACTTCATCCTTGAAACTATATAATTCTTCTCATTTCAGGAGAAGAAAAGTAAAAATGGAAAGGAAAGGGGCAAAGTTGAAAAGATTAATAGATCAGGAAGTGAAATTGTAAATCAAATAAGTGAAAATGTAAACTTTAGAAGTGGAACGGCAAATATTGAGAAACAGGACAAAGCGAGAGTGAAGTGTGTGGATTTGAAATTATATCTGGCTGGAATTATTGAAGTTTGGAATGAGTCAATTTGGAATGAGTCAATGTTCAATTTTTTGTCACTAATGTGAGAAATTAACTTGATTCTTATGGCAGGAAAAATGTTAGAAGACACTTCCCATGTCAATTCACTGAGTAGTAGTAGTAGTAGTAGTAGTAGTTGTTGAAATTTATGTTGATACTTAACTGTCCATTATATTATATATTGTATCTTATCAGGAACTGCAGTAACTTTAATGACACCCTACATACCTTTGAAATGACTTAATGGATCTAGGAACCTTTAGTGGGAATAGATTGTCAGTTGGTGGGTGAATACATATGACAAAATGAAGATCATCTTGGGTATGAAACCACCAGAACCTCCCAGAAAATCTCTTATGCACCTGGACAAAGATGCTCTCAGAGAAGACATAAGATGCATCGTGCATGATTCTTTTACATGGAAGGAATCATCTTTTCTGAGAAGGTTGACTACTATGACTAGAAATTAGCATTCCCGATTAATGAGTGCTCCATACAAGGCAAATGTATCTATATGCATACCAGCTCCTTGGATAAAAAATTATGTTGTATCATATATTTAATATTCTCCTTATTCTTAATGTGGGGATCAGCAACTTCATAAATTGGAATTGTAGAGGTTTTGAAGCACACAATAATGGAGAACTGGAGTTATTTACCCAAAACTATGATGGATCTGTTCTTTGTATACAAAAAAAACTGAATCTAATATAATATTTATGGGATATGTGCTATTTGCCCTATAACAAAGTTGGTTCAATAGATGCAATGGACTGAGCATGTTTCTTTTTTTGTTAAATTCTGTGTACCCTTCAGTAAAGTGACATTAAATATTAATTTATAAACTCTTCACAATACATTTAAAATATGTTCAAATTATTTACCACCAAGCAAATCAATTAATATAAGGGACTTAATAACCCACAATGATGTTACTTAGTGAATAAATGAATGGTTACTTAGAGGCAGATCAACCACTAGGGTCATTTAATGCCTAAAAATAGTAGAAACATAAAAACTTTGACAAGATAATAATGTATAACATTAATATAATATATAAACAATCCTCACATCACAGAATTTAAGTTATGTAAATAATAAATATGTATAAATTATTAAAAAGACTTTAAATACCATTTAATGTTCTGTGGTTCTTCATAGATAGGTCAATGACCTAAGTAAACAAGATCTCCACCCTTAAAATTGGTTATAAAGTCCTATTTGATTTAAAAACGATACTATCATAGAAGTATCTACTGTATCAAATAGCGTATGTAAATCTTACACATTAAAATATTGAGTCCTAATTATATCAAAATCAATACACTAAATTAAAATATGTTTAACAGTCATAGCTCTGTGACATCCAATACACTGAGGCTGATCTTCGCCTTTAAGAAGAGAGCAGTGAGTCAAGCGCCTCTGTCCAATTCTTATATGAGTTCTAACTGACTCTTTCCTTCAGTTAATTCTGCAAGCACCTTTAGTTTTACCTAGAACAGGATTAATTTCATGTATTCTTTCCAGCGCAATTGCCATTTAGAATATTGAAAAACAGGAATATATTTCTTAAACTCTGTATAAGGAATTAGCATATTTATTTAGAAGTTTCCATATGATCTAAAGCTAGGTGCAAAGCATGAGTAAATAGACAATTTATTTTGCAGACGTTCTGGATAAACATGATTGCCCTAAACAGCATCTGCACTAGCCTTTTCACCAAGTGATCCATCAGTGCATATACACTGATATCCAGTGAAAATAGATTTTATTTCTTTTTATCTATTTATATAAAGGGATGGATCTGTTGAGTATTTTGCTAATTCTGACATGCCTACATTAATATTTAAAATTTCATAGGTCCATGGAGGTGTTTCTGGATATTGAAATTAAGCTATTTGATTTTGGATTTCTATTTTAAGATTGTAAAGATTCTTTGATGTAAATGTCCACAGGGAAGTATTTTATCAGTCACCCTTTAACAGCATTGTTGATTGTATGAGGCCCCAAGCAGATTGCTCACTTTTTGTTGATTTACTGGTCCACAAGCATGCATACAGTAGAACGACAGCTCCAACAACTCTTAAATAGATTACAAGAATGGGCTGATCGTAATGGATTTAAGTTTTCTTTAAAGAAAACTGTGTGTATGCACTTTTGTGAAAAATGGAAGGTTCACCCAGATCCTGATCTTTATTTAGGCCAAACTCGGATACCTGCTGTCAAAGAAACCAAGTTTTTTGGACTTATTTATGACAGGAAATTATCTTTTATTCCTCACATTAAATAGGTTAAAAAGAAATGCCAGAACGCATTCTATTTATTATGGGATCATGCCCATACCGATTGCGGAGGGGACCGTAATATTTTATTGCAATTGTACAGAATGCTTGTACATTCTAAGCTTGATTATGGGTGTTAGATGTATGGATCAGCACATCCATCTTATATTAAAATGCTTGATCCCATACAAAATCAAGGTTTACGACTTTGCCTTGGTGCATTTCGATTTAAGAAGAGAAAAGCTTGCCCTTTAGTTTGCTTAAAAAAATGCAGCTTGGCCAGACAATCCTGCCCATGGTACTATATTTAATCCAAATTATGTTGACCTTTTTGAAAGTAAACCTAATACAATACCATTAAAAATTTAAATTTAAATCCAAATCAAATAGCTGAATTTCAATATCCAGAAACACCTCCATGGACCTACGAAACTTTAAATATTAATGTAGCCATGTCAGAAAGAAATACTCAACCGATCCATCCCTTTATATAAATAGATATAAAGAATTTAAATCTATTTTCACTGGATATCAGTGCATATACACTGATGGATCATTTGATGATGACAAGGCTGCTGCAGCTGCTGTTAAGGGCAACGACCCCTTAATCCCATATCATATAAATTACTCATTATTCCATATTTCCATGTGGTGTCGTATGCTTTCTCTAAATCAAAAAATATACTAACCACATGTTCGCCTTATATAAAACCCTCTCGTATAAATGATTCTTAGCGTACCAGATGGTCAATAGTACTTCTATTAAAAAGGAAGGACAATTCCGCAAATGCAACAAGTGATTGCCTTGGCATTGCACAATCTTCTCCACTATGCTGAGCGGTACATTTTGGGCATGCCACATTACCTTTACATCGATCACATCCATGTCCATATCACTGACACTTGAAGCTGCACCGAGGGTTTGGAATAAATACATAGACTCATTCAAACATTCAAATATCCAACTGCACTGCTTCAAATGTCAGAATAAAATGTTGATAGGAATTTTGACACCATCCTTTTTTATAAATATCTGCTTGCATTGAACAACATCCTGGTCTTTCAGCTCATTCACTATCTCCTCTTCAGAAACTCCAGCCACATCTGGGCATCTTATCACTCCTTTTTTATTATTGAGAGTCTTGTGAGCCATTATTAAAACTGGAACTGTGGCCAACATTTGGCATTGTAGAAGATTGTCTGCAAGCTTTTTCACTCAACCTCAATCAATTTCCCATCTTTTTAACAGTTTTAGGTACCCCGGCAAGGCCTTGAATCCCCTTTGCAATTTTTGGAGACAGACATTTTTTCCAGGCTATGTTCAGGGTCAGAACATTCAGCAATTAAAAATCTAGGCCATCTATTCTCAATTACATTCAAATCATTATCTGAGTCCATTTCTGTATTTGCCCTTTGTCTTTTTTGTTTGTTGGATGCCAAATGTGTTGTGTTTATTATTCATTGCCCATGTTCCTAAGCCTTACTCTTACTCCTATTTTGATAATAGGGAATTATAGATATGGGGCAGAACCATCAGCACACCCATAAAACTCGGCAACATTAGACAATATACTCGAGAATACATTAAATGTACCCAAGATTGACCTGTTTCAGCAGTCAAGCTCTATGCATCTGTTAAGCTAATCTTGTGAAAATTGCAATAATAATTTTAATAATATAATATAAGTGTGTAGCAGTTACCATATATTTCATCCTAATGGAGACTAATAATATTTCTAAAATATAACAAATTTAAACCATATTTGGCAACCTTGAACATACTGTGAATGTCCACCTTTTGGCAGATATGAAGAATGCAAATTATTTTGGTTTTCTTGTTGCTTTAGATGATTATGGTGACAGGACATGGAATATGTCACGAGTCAATCAATTTAAAATGTGTAAATGATATTTATAAAATGGTAAAACATGATTTTTTTTCAAACCTTTGAACAAAAACATATTATGTTGGCCCATATAAAAAATACATATGTTTCAATGCAGCCAGGGCCACGGGCCCTGGCGTAGTTGGTTAGAGTGCCAGCTTATTAGCACCAAGTCGTGGTGCCAGCTTATTATCACCAGGTCGTGGATTCGATCCCTGGCCATGCCGAGATTGAGGCCCATGCCAAAGGGTTAACCCGTTGTCCATGTAAATCTGTGACCGGGTGAGTTGTCATGTCAAGGACCTGCGACATGAAAATTCAGTGAGGCAGCACTATATCTGCTATAAGTAGGTGTCATCACGAAATGACTGATATAAAGTTTTGAAAGTGATGTATAACCCTAAACAAACAAACAAATCAATGCAGCCAGGTTCAATTCAATACTTCACGCTGGTCAAAGCCTACTAAAGGACTCCCCTGTGGGTGCGGGGATTAAAGAATAGCCCCACTGCCCCCCAGCATGTCGTAAAAGGGGACTAAAGGGGCGTCCTGTTTGCCGTGGGATGCGACCTGTGTCGGGGAGAATATGGAATCCTGACGGGCTGAGCACTGGGCTGGTTTGGCAATAATACCGGTCCAGTTGCAACACGCCAGTCTTGGATCCAAATGTTCACCAGACAGGCAGATCAGATTAGGCCTGGATCTGATTTAACCGGCTTGTGGTATATTTCCTTTAATATATTCTGGCTATTTGATTTTTTTTTAATGACAATTTTAATATTTGAAATTTAGGAACAATTGATAAATTTTGATAAATATTTCTTGAAAGGAGATTACTGCTGATTGGGTCAATCGAGGGATATAAATAAAATCCGAAAGGGTGCAGTTTTTATTCTAAGAGTATGTCATGTTGGGTATCCTCATGGCGTCAGGGCTTGGAGTTACCGGCCCAGAAAGACGTACCCTTGTTGGGCTCCGTGGTGGGTAGGGGACCTAACTGATGAAATATAAAATAACACACATGGCGCAAAACAAACAAAAACGACCTAGGAATGACATAGACAGTGATGACGATTCAAATAAAACCGAAAAATGGCCGAGAATTTTAATTGCGGAAAGTTCCGAAAACAGTTTAAAAAATGGGAACACATTTATTAATTGAAGTTGAGCGGAAAAGCCATGCGGACAATCTTTTAAGATGCCGAATGTTGGCCACAGTTCCAGTTCTTATAACGGCTCATAAGACCCTCAATAATAAAAAAGGAGTGATAAGATGCCCGGATCTGGCGGGAGTTTCTGAAGAGGAAATAGTGGATGAACTAAAAGATCAAGATGTAGTCCAATGCAAACGAATTTTTATTAAGAAGGACGGAATCAAAGTTCCAATCAATACATTCATTCTGACATTTGAAGCAGCGCAGCTTCCAACATCTATTAAAGTTGGCTATTTAAACGTCCGAATTGATGTTTTTATTCCAGACCCTCTGTGCTGCTTCAAGTGTTAGAGGTATGGACATGGATCTGGTCAATGCAAAGGAAATGTAACTTGCCCAAAATGTACAGCCCAGCATAGTGGAGAAGAGTGTTCTTCGGAAGTCATGAAATGTGTGAATTGCCAAGGCAATCACGCATCGTATTCGCGGAATTGTCCTTCCTTTTTAAAAGAAAAGGAAATTCAGCAAATACTCCACACTAAAAACATTTCTTTTCCTGAGGCACGTAAACGTGTAGAGAGTTTGAACAATACATAAACATCCTATGCTAGCACTGTAAAAATGAAAGAAACCAAATCAATAGCGATTCAAACCGAAATAACATGGCCAATCAATGACAAAAATTATTCCTTTTTTACAAAAACCTCTCAATCTTCAGCAACGTCAACTCAGACTACAACATCCACTATCCCAGTTATAACTCCACCAACAGCAACATCCACTAAACCCTCTTCACAAACTCCCTCCACATCATCCAGTAATACAAGTATCAATTATAGACACAAATCAGAGAAAAAAGAAATCAAAGATCAAGTTAAAAGTAAAATTAATAGAACTAAATCCTTAGAAAGGATGGACACAGGTGATCCTCCGGATATGAATTTTACTCCTGTGCACTCAAAGCATAATCGTAAACTTAATAAGTGATTATGCTGAATCATATATTTTTTCTCATTATTCTTAATATGGCTATCGGCAATATCATACAATGGAATTGTAGAGGATTTGAGGCAAACAGACCAGATCTGGAGTTATTAGCCCAAAAATATAATGCATCTGTTATTTGTTTACAGGAAACTAATTTTAAAGATAACTCAACAACATTTAAGGGATATGTACCTTATAATAAAGTTGGTTCAATAGATGCAATGGACCGAGCACATGGCAGAGTTTCTGTTTTTGTTAAATCCTGTATACCCCAAAGTAAAGTGACATTAAATACTAATTTACAAGCTTCTGCAGTCAGGATTACCCTGCACAAAACATTAACAATATGTTCAGTATATTTGCCACCAAGTAAACCAATAAATATTACAGATTTAAATAACTTAATAACTCAGCTGCCACAACCGTATATGCTAGTTGGTGACTTTAGTGCTCACAACTATCTTTGGGGTGGCAGAAACAATACTGATGCCAAAGGACGTATAATAAAAGATTTTTTAAATAACAATAGTTTGTGCCTTTGGAATGTCCATTCTCCAACCTATTTACATCCTGCTACAGGCTCTTTAACATCAATAGATCTCTCCATATGCACTCCAAATCTATTTTTAGACTATTCCTGGGAAGTAGAGGAAGATCAATGGGGTAGTGATCATTACCCCATTATTTTAAATAACCATTTTCCTCCACCAGATGAAAGAATCCCCAATAGGAAATTTCATAAAGCCGATTGGGCAAAATTTCAAACATCTTGTTTCAATAGAATAACTCCAGAACTTTTTAACAATGTAGATGATCCTCTTCAAGTTTTTACAGATACATTGTATGATATTGCTGATGGGTGTATTCCCAAATCAAAGCCAAATTCTAAAATTAAAGAAAAACCCTGGTTTAATGATGAGTGCAAAAAAGCTGTCAAGGAGTGCAAAAAAGCTCTGAAAAAATTTAATCGACAGCCAACTCAATATAATTTGCACCAATTTCGAATAAAAAAAGCTAAAACCTGTTATATTATTAAAATAAGTACACCGATTAAAAAATGCTGGGATATGGTGCGTACACCAATTAAAAAATGCTGGGATATGGTGCGTAAAATTACGGGGAAGGGAGGTGGAGCAAGGATCTAACATCTGACTCATAATGGCCAATTAATTACAAATCCCACTGAAATAGGTAACACAATAGGTCAAACAATTTCCAAGAATTCCTCATCCAATAATTATTCTGCCAAATTTCAACAAATAAAAAATAGAAAAGAAAGAAACCAACTAAATTTTATATCCCATAACTTTGAAGAATATAATAAATCATTTACGATAGAAGATTTGAAACTTGCTTTGGATAATTCTCATGATACTGCTCCTGGACCTGATCAAATTCACTACCAAATCCTCAAACACCTCCCTGACCAATCACTTGGGCATCTTTTAGATATTTTTAATAAAATTTGGGAAAATGGTGATTTTCCTCCTTCATGGAGTGAAGCCACTATTATTCCCATTCCTAAGCCTGTCAAAGACTCGTTAGATTCAAATAATTATCGTCCCATTGCTTTAACCAGTTGTATCTGTAAAACAATGGAGCGAATGATTAATGAGCGTTTAGTTTGGTTTTTAGAAACTGCAGCTTATATTTCTGTTACACAGAGTGGCTTTAGAAATACTCGAAGTACAATTGACCACCTGGTACGTTTGGAGACATTTATAAGAGAGGGTTTTTTAAAAGGTGTGCATGTGGTTAGCATTTTCTTTGATTTAGAGAAAGCGTACAATACTACATGGAAATTTGGAATAATGAGCGATTTATATGATATGGGATTAAGGGGTCGCTTACCCCTTTTTATTCAAAATTTTTTGTCAAATAGACAATTCAGGGTCCAAGTTGGATCATCACTTTCTGATGCTTTTGATCAGGAAATGGGTGTTCCACAGGGAAGTATATTATCAGTCACCCTTTTTATTATTAAAATTAACAGCATTGTTGATTGTATGAGGCCTGGAGCAGATTGCTCATTTTTTGTTGATGATTTCAACTTAAGCTACAGGTCAACAAGCATGCATACAATAGAACGACAGCTCCAACAACACTTAAATAGATTACAAGAATGGGCTGATCGTAACGGATTTAAATTTTCTTTAAAAAAAACTATGTGTATGCACTTTTGTAAAAAATGGAAGGTTCACCCAGATCCTGATCTTTATTTAGGCCAAACTCGGATACCTGTTGTCGAAGAAACCAAGTTTCTTGGACTTATTTTTGACAGGAAATTATCTTTTATTCCCCACATTAAATACGTTAAGAAGAAATGCCAGAAGGCATTAGATTTATTACGGGTTCTTGCCCATACGAATTTGGGAGGGGACCGTAATATTTTATTATAATTGTATAGAGCATTGGTACATTCTAAGCTTGATTATGGGTGTATGGTATATGGATCAGCACGTCCATCTTATATTAAAATGCTTGATCCTATACAAAATCAAGGTTTACGACTTTGCCTTGGTGCATTTCGTACATCGCCTGCAGATAGCTTGGCAGTTGAGGCAGATGAGCTGCCTCTTGATTTAAGAAGAGAAAAGCTTGCCCTTCAGTATGCTGCAAAAATTGCAGCTTGTCCAGACAATCCTGCCCATGATCCTGCCCATGATACTATATTTAATCCAAATTATGTTGACCTTTTTGAAAGTCAACTAAATACAATTTTTAATCCAAATTATGTTGACCTTTTTGAAAATAAACCAACTACAATACCGACTTTTGGCATTCGCATTAAAGAATCTTTACAATCTTTAAATTTAAATCCGAATTAGGTAGCTAAATTTCAATATCCAGAAACACCTCCATGGACCTATGCAACTTTAAATATTAATCTAGCCATGTCAGAATTAAAGAAATGCTCAACAGATCCATCCCTTTATATAAATAGATATAAAGAAATTAAATCTATTTTCACTGGCTATCAGTGTATATACACTGATGGATCATTTGACGATGAGAAGGCTGCTGCAGCTGCTGTTAAGGGCAATCATATTTATTCAGAACGTCTGCCAAATAAATCATCGATTTTTTCTGCAGAACTACATGCTTTGTACCTTGCTTTGGATCATGTGGAGACTTCTCCACATCAAACATTTTTAATTTTTTCTGATTCTTTGTCTTGTTTACAAGCATTGAAAGCAAAGGATTGGAAACAACTGCAAACCCCTATAAGAATTGGACATAGTCATTTGACTCACTGCTATCTTCTTAAAGGCGAAGATCAGCCTCAGTGTATTGGATGTCAAAGGGCTTTGACTATCAAACATGTTTTAATTGAATGTATCGATTTTGATATAATTAGGACTCTGTGCAAGATGTGCAAGATTTACATTCGTTATTTGATACTCTAGATACTTCTGTGATAGTATCGTTTTTAAACCAAATAGGACTTTATAACCAATTTTAAGTGTGGAGCTCTTGTTTACTTAGGTCATTGGCCTATTTATCAAGAACCGCTAAACATCAGATGGTATTTAAAGTCTTTTGAATTGAATTTATTTATACAAATTTGTTTTGTCTATAACTGATATATTGAAAGGATTTTGTTGAATATTTTTGTGTTGTTAAGATTATTTACATATCATATTGATTTTATAAACGTTTATGTTTTTACCACTTTTAGGCACTGAATAACCTTAGTGGTTGATGTGCCTCTAAGCAACCATTCATTCATTCATTCATTCCTGCTAAAGGAAATGAGCTATTGAACTCAAGTCATTTTGTTACAGGGATGATGCCTTTATAATAAGTCTGCCAGGGCATTGGTATTAGTGTGACTCATTGAATGAATTGCAAGTGAGTTGTATTTTATCAATTTGATGTTTTCTACATCCATATAACTCTAAGAATTTGAAATGAATAGCAACAACAAAAGTTTTTTTTTTAAAATTCCAATTCAATTTTCTCATTGGCAAAACCGTGAAATAATCAAGATTTTTGTGACTATATCAAGGTTTTACCAAGTGATTTCAATAGGGATGCTATTAGAAATTCCGAACATTATAATAATAATAATAATAACAATAAAACTTGTATAGCGCTTGTATCAGAAGATCTGTTCAAAGCGCTTCAATCAGAACGTGGGTTCTGAATAAATGGGTTTTCAGCTTGCTCTTAAAGAGGTTCACTGATGTGCAAGTCCTAAGGTCATCTGGAAGGTCATTCCACAGTTTCGGGCCTATTGCAGAAAATGCTCTGTCTCCAATTGTTTTCAGACGTGTATGAGGGACATGCAGGTGCGTGCCATCATTAGAACGTAAGGATCGTTCTCCTGTTTTTATCAACAGGAGGTCATTTATGTAAGACGGACCCTTACCATTTAGGGCTTTCCATACTGTTAAGGCAATTTTAAATTTAATTCTCGCATGTATAGGCAGCCAGTGCAGTTCTCTCAACTTCTCTGAGATATAATTAAATTTTCTTATCTTTCCTACGACCCTAGCTGCAGAGTTTTGCAGGTATTGCAATTTCTTAATTTCTGTGTTAGGTCGGCCGGCCAGTCGGCCATTTCCATAATCAAGGGTAGAGGTTACAAAGGCATGGGTCAAGGTTAAGGCTGTCTTTTCATCCAGACATTTTCTAATAGATGAAAGATTCCTAATATGATAATAGCCCTTTTTGCATATTTTTTGATCTGAGTCCTCATATCCATTTTTTCGTCGAAAATGACCCCCAGGTCCGTTATATATTGGGAAGGGGCTATGTGTGAGTCACCCACTTTTACTGTGTTAAGGTCGCTATCCAGGGTATTGCTATGCCCGTCATAGCAAGCCAACATCTCCGTTTTGCCGTCATTTATTTTCATTTTATTTTGTATTAGAAATGTTCTGACCTCATTCACACATTCCTCTAGTTTTTTCTTGGATATTCAATAATCATGCCGTGAGGTGTGATCAACAGGTATGTAGATTAGCAAGAATTTTCTGAATAGTGGCCTGAATCTACATTTTATAATACATGCAAATTTACACAAAATTACCATTAATAACTTGGTTTCAAAATGTAGGAAAAAAGATCAGTAAATATATTAATTCAATATTTCACAAATCTGAAACACCATTTTCTCGTTATATAAGCTCAACATGTATGGTTTTACACAATATTGAGGGTAATATCAATGTCTAGATATACAATGTGTATTTAACTGAAAAGCAGACAAAGAAACCAAGACAAAGGAAGTCAGCGAAGTCGGGTGATATCACACACTAGGTGTGTATCCCAGGGGATGGTACAGCATACCTGTTTCCTTCTCTACACCAGACTATCTGACAGAGACAATAAAAATATATTTGCATTTTATTTGTGGACATTTGTAGAGTTATAATCGGATCAGACACATCAGAGTGGGGCAAATTTAAAACTGTTGTTCTTTAATACTGAGGAGAGCACTATATTTGTAACTGTTGATGACCCTCTGGAAGCTGCATCTCTCTTAAACTCTGATTTGAATTCCTTTTATAGCAGAGCAAAAAGTGCCTTGTGATTTTCAGTCCAACAAAAACTGAACCCATGTGACTTGGTCACCCAAGTTTATTTTTTAATAATAATAACGTTGTATCTGAGGCACAGGTTAGAAGAATTTTTCTGTGTCTGAGGCATCAAATTGTAAACACATAGGTATTACTCTCAATGACACATTTAGCTGGAGTGTACATATTGATAATACTACAAGTAAAGCTAATGGACTACTTGACACCATGTCAAGGCTCATGTATACACTAGAAAAGAAAACAATTAAGAATATGTTTAAGTCTTTTATTAGCCCTATATTTAGGAATGCTGATATTGTTTGGTCGGTTTGGTTAATCTAGTTAGAGTTGGCTGTTTTATTAGTGGTGCTATAAATTACCAGGAGATGTGCCATAAATAGTAAATTCGGCTGGACGTCTTCAAAAGTGTGTCGTAAAAAACACATTATAAAATGTTAAATATTTACACCCTGATTATCTGCAAGATATTTTATCAGATACTTTCAGTGACACCACTCGCAGTGTCAAAAACAGCGATATTACTCTTTTTTATGGCTCTGGCACTTGAGTCTCCAAGTGTAACTCCATATTGAAACAAAAAATTTGTACTGTTCTTGCCAAAATTTGTATGACGTGTAATACAATGAGAGCACATTTATATTAAATGGGAACAAAAACCTTCAAAATGTTGAAATTTGGAGAAATTGAAATTGAATACACTTTGTGACAGTCAAGAAATATACATTTATGTACCAATATTAATTTACTGAACTTCAAAATATGTCAATAAATCAGTTTCAGTGTTTAGTGATTCCATATTTTAAAATAGATAAGATATGGCCACTTGTTTATTACTTGTATTATACTGGGTAATGATTATGTGACCATACCTAATACCTATACATTGTGTCCCACACAAGAGGATTCTAATAATAAGTACGTGCGGGAAGATATTTCACAGTTCACAGTTCATTTTTCAAATTTTTTTCCGAAAACTTGACTTTGCGTTACATTTTAATTAAAAACCATATGACGCAATGCTTCAATTTTTTTCAAATTTTCAGGGATTACTACCAGGGGATATATATATTGCCACAAAAAATCCCAATGCAACAAATATAATTTAAAGGTGCAAACAAATTGTTGAAATTGGACTTTGAAAAAAAAACCAATATTATATATTCTGCAAATAAAAATAATTATGAGAGCTGTTTCAATGGTGGTGTCCTTTATAGGGATTCATCTATAAGGTCCCTAGTATCTTCAAGACTTTTTCACTAATTGAGCATTTTTTTTAGGGGTTGAATTAGGAGGTCAAACTTGGAAAAAAAATGAAAAAAATCTTTTTTTTGCACAACGATTTTTTTTAAATGAGGGTCATTTCAATGTTGTTTTCCTTTTTAGGGAACCATCTATAGGATACCAAGTACCTCCCTGAATTTTTCACTAATTGAGCAATTTTTCAAGGGGTTGAATTAGGATGTCAAACTTGGAAAAAAATGAAAAATTTTCATGATTTTAATGGATTTTTGCACAACGATTTTTTTATATGAGGGTCATTTCAATGTGGTTTTCCTTTTTAGGGACCCATCTATAGGGTACCAAGTACCTCCCTGAAGTTTTCACTAATTGAGCAATTTTTTTAAGGGGTTGAATTAGGAGGTCAAACTTGGAAAAAAATGAAAAACTCTCATAATTTTAATGGTTTTTTGCACAACGATTTATTTATATGAGGGTCATTTCAATGTTGTTTTCCTTTTTAGGGAACCATCTATAGGGTACCAAGTCCCTCCTTGAATTTTTAACTAATTGAGCAATTTTTTTAAGGGGTTGAATTAGGAGGTAAAACTTTTTTTTGGTTTTCCTTTTTAGGGAACCATCTATCGGGTACCAAGTAAACTAATTCAATCCCTTAAAAAAATTGCTCAATTAGTGAAAAATTCAGGGAGGTAAAAAAATCGTTGTGCAAAATTCCATTAAAATCAGGAGAATTTTTCATTTTTTTCCAAGTTTGACCTACTAATTCAACCCTTTAAAAAAATTGCTCAATTAGTGAAAAATTCAGGGAGGTACTTGGTACCCTATAGATAGTTCCCTGAAAAGGAAAACTATATTGAAATGACCCTCATATAAAAAAATCGTTGTGCAAAAAATCATTTAAATCATGAAAATTTTTCTTTTTTTCCAAGTTTGACCTCCTAATTCAACCCCTTAAAAAATTGCTAAATTAGTGAAAAATTCAGGGAGGTACTTGGTACCCTATAGATGGTTCCCTAAAAAGGAAAACAACATTGAAATGACCCTCATATAAAAAAATCGTTGTGCAAAAAACCATTAAAATTATGAGAGTTTTTCATTTTTTTCCAAGTTTGACCTCCTAATTCAACCCCTTATAAAAATTGCTCAATTAGTGAAAAATTCAGGGAGGTACTTGGTACCCTATAGATGGGTCCCTAAAAAGGAAAACAACATTGAAATGACCCTCATATAAAAAAATCGTTGTGCAAAAATCCATTGAAATCATGAAAATTTTTCATTTTTTTCCAAGTTTGACCTCCTAATTCAACCCCTTAAAAAATTGCTCAATTAGTGAAAAATTCAGGGAGGTACTTGGTACCCTATAGATGGTTCCCTAAAAAGGAAAACAATGGTTTTTTGCACAACAATATAAAAAAATCGTTGTGCAAATAACCATTAAAATTATGAGAGTTTTTCATTTTTTTCCAAGTTTGACCTCCTAATTCAATCCCTCAATTAGTGAAAAATTCAGGGATGTACTTGGTACCCTATAGATGGTTCCCTGAAAAGGAAAACAACATTGAAATGACCCTCATATTAAAAAATCGTTGTGCAAAAAATCATTAAAATCATGATAAGTTTTCATTTTTTTCCAAGTTTGACCTCCTAAATCAATCCTTTAAAAAAATTGCTCAATTAGTGAAAAATTCAGGGAGGTACTTGGTACCCTATAGATGGTTCCCTGAAAAGGAAAACCATATTGAAATGACCCTCATATCAAAAAATCGTTGTGCAAAAAATCATTAAAATCATGAAAAATTTTCATTTTTTTCCAAGTTTGACCTCCTAATTCAATCCCTTAAAAAATTGCTCAATTAGTTAAAAATTCAGGGAGGTACTTGGTACCCTATAGATGGTTCCCTGAAAAGGAAAACCATATTGAAATGACCCTCATATCAAAAAATCGTTGTGCAAAAAATCATTAAAATCATGAAAATTTTTCATTTTTTTTCAAGTTTGACCTACTAATTCAACCCCTTAAAAAAATTGCTCAAATAGTGAAAAATTCAGGGAGGTACATGGTACCCTATAGATGGTGCCCTGAATAGGAAAACAACATTGAAATGACCCTCATATAAAAAAAATCGTTGTGCAAAAAAAAAGATTTTTTTCATTTTTTTCCAAGTTTGACCTCCTAATTCAACCCCTTAAAAAAATTGCTCAATTAGTGAAAAATTCTGGAAGATACTAGGGACGTTATAGATGAATCACTCTAAAGGACACCACCATTGAAACAGTTATCATAATTATTTTTAATTGCAGAATATATAATATTGGGGTTTTTTTCAAAGTCCAATTTCAACAAATTTTTTTTGCACCTTTAAATTATTATTTTTGCATTGGGATTTTTTGTGGCAATATATATATCCCCTGGTAGTAATCCCTGAAAATTTGAAAAGAATTGAAGCATTGCGTCATATGTTTTTTAATTAAAATGTAACGCAAAGTCAAATTTTCGGAAAGAAATTTGAAAAATGAACTGTGAACTGTGAAATATCTTCCCGCACGTATAATAAGTGTGGTGAATAAAATATGTTTAAACCAGTCTTACCTTTATTATTATATTTTCTTGTCGCCACCATGAACGTGTTAACATGCAAACATTTCTCACTAATTCCTCCAAATTATCTCCTTTTATATCTAAATTCAGACGCAAAATTTCATCAGACATAATTTGTGTTAATCAATGGACGATCGTCACTGAAAATAATCACCTGTTATGAATACACAAATCTTGAAAGGAGTCTCATTCTGAATATATATATATATATATATATATATATATATATATATATATATATATATATATATATATATATATATATATATATATATATATATATCGGGGGGGGATTCACTAAATTGGTTAATTGGATTCATTAAATTGATTTATATGACACACACAATTTGAATCAAGATTTATTTGACTCAATCGTTCAGTAAAATCATAAAATTACTCTGGGTTTTGTTTGTCGAAGATCTTACTCTTATCTAGCGAGTGTGTTCAAGAAACTTTGCCCCAACAGAGCTGTAGATGATATAAGAGCTGTGGGTCCATTTTCAAAGCCTTTGTGACATTATAAGAAGATATATGTAGTGTACAAAATGTAAACAAAAAGAAAATTATTAAAAACCAACTTTTCGTTTGCTCATTTTGTAGATTTGGTCATTTATAAAATGTGATTTCACCTGCACAAGGGTGATGCTGAGAGTTATGAATATGCCCAGTGCAATGCAATAGTTCCAAATGTTTTATCACAAAGTTTGTGCCTTACAGCTGATTATATGCATTTGCTTTCACTCTTTGAAATATTGCTCATTCAACATTCAACATTTTGCCTTGATTCATGCATACATGCCCCCCAGCATGTCGTAAAAGGTGACTAAAGGGGCATCCTGTTTGCCGCGGGATGCGACCAGTGGCGGGGAGGTTATGGAATCCTGACAGGTTGAGCAGTGGGCTGGTATGGCAGTAATACCGGCCCAGTTGGATTGATTTGATGTCATTTCTCAAGGCTTTAAGGATTGCTGGCCATACTTTTATCATGAAATGTACCAAATTTATTATAAAAAAACTCTCTCCTTTTGTTATTGCTCAAATTAAACCAAAATATGTTGATTCCATATTTTATTTCTTTATGAAGTCATTTCATTTAATTTTTTCTGTATTTTTGTCATATGCAAAAATATATAATATTTTATATGATCTGACTCAAATAAGATCCCAACAGGATGATTTCACCTTTGTTTTTGTACAAATTCATTATTTTTTATACTTTCTGCCTGAACAAAAGCCTTAAAGGGAAACTTTCACCTCTCTGATATACTTTTGTAGTTTGGAAGAGAATTATAATGCACATTGATTTGTAGGCTCTATTAATATGACCGCCCAAGAAAAACATATTTTTTTGGAGAAAAGTAGCTCTTTTAAATGCACGTGCTAAGAAAAAAAGAATGACGTCATCGTGCGGCAATTACCTACTTACATAAATAATTAGTAAACAAACAACAATGCAACCAAAATAGCGGTGTCACGATTTTCGGTCTTAGAATTGACACACTGTAGAATTGTTATGTGCGTTGGAAAGAACAGAAAAAATGCGACATTTTGGTGCCAAAAGCATGACAATCGGACCAATATTAGCAAAGTTATGACAAGTTTTGTGAAAATTGAAAATGATTGCAGCTCGACTGGCACATGTAATAAATCCCGCACGATGACGTCATAGGCCCAAATTGCATTAAATGATCATAATTTATGGGGGTTGCAAGATTACTTTTAATTGTTGGTTTGTGTTGCCATGGTTACTGCTATATATTTTTGGTCTCTGAATTTCAATGTATTTATGTATCTATGATGATTTAATCATATAATTTATGAAATGTATGTTACTAGAAAGTATCTCTTTAACAAAATAAAGATCCCAGACATGGGAGACAGGTGTCTTACCCACTGAGCCATGTTGAAATGTATGAATTCACCTTCTCACTGGTAAATCACATAAATAGTCCAGGTCTTTATCACTGTATCAAGTTATTTTAGGCAGAAAGATATTCAGTAATTTCACACGGCACCCTAAGTTAAATTTATAGACCAAAATTTTCTAAAAATAAGTTTGTCTCAGATGATTTCAAAATTAATCAGATCAAAACTGATTAATAGATCAAAACAAATTAATAGATCAAAACTATCTGTAACTCAAATTTCATTATATCTGTTTGTTTGTTTGGGGTTTTACATCACTTTCAACATTATTTCAGTCATTTCGTGATGAGACCTCACTAAATTGTCATGTCGCAGGTCCTTGACATGACAACCCACCCGGTCACAGATTTACAAGGACAACGGGTTAATCCTTCAAACACAGGCCTCGACTCATGTATGAAATTGTATCATAAATTCAATCTCGGCATGTACGGGAATCGAACCCACGACCTTTGGATCACCACAGAGGAACTGGTGCTAATAAGCTGGCACTCTAACCAACTGCGCAACGGCCCGTGGCCGGTAGGAATATAAGGTAAGCATGTAATTATTTACATTGAATATGAAGTGTGTCATGTAATGTCCAGATACATTTTATATATTTAACTTGAACTCATGAAGATGACAATTATGCTTGAGTGTTGCATTTTTTTTTAAAGCCAGATGAAAAGTAGGTACACAGGTAGCTACCATATTAATATGTACTCTGTGTGTGCACTCATAACAGGCATCAAGATGGCCGAATATTGGTTGAGAATGTGCTTGATTCCTCTGAAGGGAAGTAAACATCATGATATTAGATTAGACTGACAGATAGATCCTGAAGGGCTGGGAGGTTATTTTAATACTGTATAGGTATTGTGTGTATCAATGTGTCATCCTGTCAGTATAATAAAAAATACAATACAATATCGTATGTCTGGTCTACCATTTTAGGCGCTGAATGACCTAAATGTTTGATGTGGTTATATTCTAAATTTCATTCATTCATCTGTTTCTGAACTGTTATGGAGAAGTGCATAGAAAGCAGGGCGATTTTAGATTGATTTTAATGAAATAGAAATTACAACTATAACTATGTGCTCCAAATTAAGAAAAAAGAAAACCTTGTCGTTTTTATTTGGTTTCTAATGATATTAACCAATATTTCACAATTTCACAACTTATAATCTGTCTGCAGAATAATCCAAGACCACGATGAAATATAATGTAATTGACCCTGAAATACATGCACACCCACTACATTATTTGAAACCACAGGTATTATGATATGCATTTGGCTTAGTATTTGTTTGGAGTATAATACTCCACGGTATTTAATCAAGTTTATATTAGTATGATTAAGTTAACTTTGAGTAGGGCACTTAAACATTGAAATATTGATATTGTTCATAAAATATAAATCAAGATTTGTTAGAAAGATTATTATTCACAATAAGGTTATTTTGGGCAAGCATATTTATAATTTAGTGAATAGATTATAACACAAAACACAAAAAATTTCATTTTCAGTTTAGGTTGGCACAAATTTACTCTGGACAATGTGCCAAGCAAACATCTTGCAGGAAGTCTGCATTTGATTTGGGCCTTTGTAATGGCCTGATTTTATTCATAATCAAAATTCATATTGGACTTTGCAAAACCTTCTTTGTTTTGAAGAAACACAACAACTGTTCCATACTTCGCCTTAAAGATCCAAATGTCTCTACAATCACATGACATATGGGATTTGATTAGTCAAAATACATATTATGATCATTTTGTCAACATTAAACGTTTCGGTTTAAATTAAAGATTTTTACAATGTCAATATAAAGTGTAAAGTTTATAAACGCATGGTGACAGAAGATAGATTCTGTGAAAACATAATAAGAATAATGAATTGATAGATTGGAAAATGGATAATTATCACTAGGTATTTTCAACACACCATATCAAAAGGAATCATCTTTTTCTCAGAATGTTCATGAAGGGAAGTATACATTATGATATTTCAATGTGTAAGATTCAAAATCATTATGGTAAGATTTAAAATTCTGTGTTGTAAAGATATTGTATTGATTTCATCCAAACATAAATAAAAAGACCTACTTCAGACAGTTGTGTTGAAAGCCATCTCTGTAATCATGTTTAAGTGCTGGGATTATGAACTGTCCTCTATTGAATCTGAAATATAAAACAATGCACAGCAATATCAAAACTAAATCATTTATCTAAATACTAAAGACAACTGCAATATTAAAATACATATATACATGGAGACTTCATCTTTCAACACATAGGAACCAGAGAAGCAGTTTCAGTGCCAGAATATTCCAAATATTGATGTCACTATGTAACTGAAGTAATATTTAAAGTAATTCATACTCCAGACATTTCAGACCAAGTATCATTTAGACCAAGCATTATATTATATTATGGCACACATAATCATAATATTATATAATGGAACACATAATAATAATATTATATAATTATTATATAATTTATGGGTCTTTTCAATGCGTGTCCCCTAGTGGCAGAGTAGAAAATAATCAAAATACAGTACTTGATGGGAATTGGTACATTTACAGTGTAAAAAAACATTCATATTAAAATAAAAGCATAAATCACATTAATCAATATTTTAACACTACAAATTTTGAATTATAAGGTATGATTACAAGTATAATTCTTTTAAAATAGTAGTTTGTCCTAATTTTCCTTGATGATAGTTTTGATGAGAAATGAAGGAGACAAGCAAATTAGTTCTGCAGATTACACAACAGCAGTAGGCTTGTTTTTAGCTGTGTTTATTTCATTTCATAGGGAGGAAAATCCACTGTGATCCTAGTGAAAAAGATTTTCTTATTTTCATTTGTACAAGTGCCTTCGGCTGGGAGGGGTTGCAATCTTTCACTTGTGCAGCTATTGTTCACATATGAAGCTATTTTTCACATATGCAGCTATTTCTCACACATGCAGCGTTTTTTCACATATGCAGCTATTTCTCACATATGCAGCTATTTCTCGCATATGCAGCTATCTCTCACTGTTGTAGCTATCTCTCACTTATGCAGCTATATCTCAAATATGCAGCTATCTCTCACTTATGTAGCTGTCTCTCACTTTTGTATCCATCTCTTATTCGTGAAGCAATCTCTCGCTTGTGGCTGCAACTTTCTCATCTCATCTATTTCTCACATGTACAGCTATCTCACTGTTGTAGCTATCACTGTTGTAGCTACCTCTGAATTATCCAGCTGTCTCTCATTACTGTATCCATCTCTCACCCAGTTGAGTAGCTATCTCCTACTTTTGCAGTTCACACTCATGCAGCTATCTCTCACTCATACAGCTGTCTCTTATTCATGCAGCTGTCTCACTTGTGCAGCTATCTCTCACTTGTGCAGCTATCTATCATTTGTGCAGCTCACTGCTGTAACTATCTCTCACTGCTGTACCTATCTCTCACTGCTGTAACTATATCTCACCGCTGTAAGCTATCTCTCACTAATACAGCTGTCTGTGTAATTAATGTCTGCATTTGTAAAACCTTGCGGGGCCTCCACTGGTTCCAAAATTAGGTCAATAATTAGGTCAAATTCCCGATGGTTCAAAACAAAGCCCAAATACAGAAATTAATGCCAAAAGCGCAACCCCTCACATCAACTTGCAAAAAAAAAGTGAAGTGGAGATGAGTTCAGCGTCAATTCCACTAGATGGCAGGCAACGTAGTGAAAGAACAGCGAGATCGCACGCTCTTGTCAGTGGCGAATTTTGTTGCAGTCAATACTTCACACTGCAATAGTGTTCTCCATGCTGCGCCCAATCACCGTCATGGTCCGAAAGCTGTCAATATCCACAACTTTTGACGGAGATTGGGCACGTGACAGCTTTGGGGCGACTATTGACAGTCCCGGGGCCGTCATGGAAATATCAAAGAATATCCACTGGATATTGACGCCGATTGGGCAGTAGTATAGCATTTCCGTCAATTTGAACTTTGACCGCACAGTACGACGTCAGAAAACATTACTTGCAGTTCAATAAGGGTAAAGTTCTCTGCAGTCGCCTTAGTGTTTATGAATAATATTTTAGCATTCAGACTTTCAAATTATTGCTTCTAAGCAAAAGTGTTAAACACTGTAAGCGTAATTTGTAGCTGAGCAAAGGTGTTAAACACACTCATAACTTGAGTGGCCGAGTCAAGGTGTTAAAAGCTTGAAGTGCTATTACAAGGATTAGAAACTGGTTATTACTGTTCAAAACGTTATGTAAATGATTTCTGAGGTAAATTAAACTCTTTTTCTCAGCATATGCCAATTAGATGTGCCTCAAGTCATTGATTTTGACCGATGCGTATCTTTGCGCGAAAATCCTCTTTGCATAAGATTCTAAAAGATGGATATTTAAAATGGGTCACAAATATCATTTCCGGTTGACCCTGGATATTTCTTCACCCATTTGGATATTTGCCGTGACGCCTTTGGGACGTGACGGCGATTGGGCAAAACACTCCAATCACCAATCGGCAAAGCCCAGATAGGTGATCTGGAGGGGTTTGTCGAACGTCCAAGGTCTCTACCAATTTCAACCAAAGAAAAGTTTGGTGGAATTGTTAGAGCTCAAGTGAAGTAAAAAGTCGCCAGCTGCAAAAACTGAGGTAAACCCGTTTAAACGTCAAAATTGAACCCGTTTCAACTGCCGTTAAAACGGGTTTGATTCAATTTTTCCAGCTGGCGGTTATTATCAAGTATTTATATTTTCTTTATTTAATGTTATCCAAAAATAATCAAGCTTTATTGTGAGATTTTAGACATAATCATACATAAAAGATGAATTATCACTTAAACAGTTGGGTATTTAAAAAATCACATCTGAACGAGATTATGACCAAAAAGCAAAAATCTCAGACCTCTCCAGATCACCTATCTGGGCTTTGCCGATGGGTGATTGGAGAACACTAACACTGCAACTTTTTTTTTCAAATCTTGTAACCCTTCCTCTCTGATCACGTTCATGCTTTTTTATATATGTATGTAATAATTTGGAAATATAAAAGGAAGTTTGGCAACCAGATATGTGAAGAGAGGTGAAAAAAGTGTGTAACATAGAAACATAGAAAATCTGTTTCACGAGGATCACAGTACGTATTATTAAGATCAGTTTAAAAGGTTGTTTGTAAATCCACTTTATGAGGTAAAAAGATATGAAGCTTTCAATATATCAAAGAAATTTTCTTTGTGATTTTCAAACCCCCTCTATATATGCATAGTGAAACTTGTAATATAGACAGGATTTACTATGCATAGTGAGACTTATATAGAGACTCATATAAACAGGATTTACTTAGTAAAAACCCCTCTATTTATGCATAGTGAGATTTGTCACAAACAGAGGATTTAATTCAGTAACACCATATATCTACTAAATGAAGAAAGATTTGGTCCATGTAAGGAAATTAATTGCAAGCCTCTAACAAAAGATTATCATTGATTTGAAGACGGTTGTTACCTGCTCGATTCAATCTTGACAAGAGCTTTAGTTGGAGGACTTCTCCACTCCGTGATGATCAAAATGAAAGACAGAGGTTTGTTAGTTGCATTCAGAAGATTCTGTAATAAATATGAATTTTTACATGGTATTTATGAATATGAATGAATGATATGATTAGAATTTGATGTTGCAATAGATTTGATAATGATTATATATATATATATTTGAATGTTAAAAAAATGGTTTGGGAAAAAATGAGCTAGATTATAATTACCTCCATATGATCAACAATTGCATCCATGAAATCTTCACAAAATGGAGGATTGGCCTCAAATGATCCGCTCGTAGGACGGAAGTCCAGGAAGGGTCTACATTGAAGCATTGTTTAACATAGAAGTTTAGCAAACAATTGTAATTATTTAATTTCGAAATAGAATCTTTTGTTAATGGATCCCTGTAATATTCATTAAGATGTATCCGTAGATAGAAAGATAATTATGTGTATTATCAATCAATGCCCACCCCTTTGAACCAAAGTAATGGTCTGTGTCTCCAAATGCTGAGCAATATTGCTTGAAATAGCAGTTTAGAGGAGAGGCAAAACACTCAAATGTGACATCAAACTCTCTGTGTAGGTACTCAAACACGGCAACAGGAAGAGCACTCTGCATGGCACTGCCCTCTCTGGGGTGCAACCCAAACCATGTCTAATATCTCCTCAACAGGCACCACACCCGGGGTAGAAATAACTCCAACTTGGGATCTCCTTGGCAGTTTCTAAGATACAGTTGTTCCTTTCAAAAGTGACACATAATTCACATGAGTAATTCCCAAGTACCAAAATAATCATATGTAGTTTAACATATTCTGAAATAATGTTGAAAGTGATGTAAAATCCCAAACAAACAAACAAACTATTTCAGTTATTTCGTGATGAGAACTACTTGTAGCAGATATAGTGCTGCCTCACTGAATTGTCATGTCGCAGGTCCTTGACATGACAACCCGCCCGGTCAGATTTACAAGGACAACGGGTTAACCCTCTAGGCATGGGCCTCAGCTCATATCTGAAAATGTATCTCGGCACAGCCGGGGATCGAACCCACGACCTTTGGATCACCACAGAGGAACTGGTGCTAATCAGCTTGTGCTCTAACTAACTGCATAGTGTTTTCCAATCACCAATTGGCAAGTTTGCATGAGATTTTTTAAATACCCAACTCATTTAGTGATAATTCATATTTTATGTTTGATTATGTCTAAAATCTCCCAAAAAAGCTTGATTATTCTTTGGATAACAATAAATAAAGGAAATATAAATACTTAATAATAGTCGCCAGCTGCAAAAACTGTGTCAAACCCGTTTAAACGGCAGTTGAACGGGTTCAATTTGGACGTTTAAACGGGTATACCACAGTTTTTGCAGCTGCAGACTTTTTACTTCACTAGAGCTCTATCAACTCCACCAAACCATTTTTGGTTAAACTGGAAGAGACCTTGGACGTTCCACAAACCCCTCCAGATCTGCCGATTGGTGATTGGAAAACACTACCAACTGCTCCACGGCCGGTGTCCCCAAAAAATGGAATTCAAATTTTTAAAAAAATTCAGATTGCAATGATTAAGACCAATTGAATCTCTATATGAGTAAATGAAAATGTCTTTTGTGTTATATTTTACGCTGGACAATACAGGGCTAGGATTATCTATAGTATGCCACCCCAGACCAGTCTCCCACTCCTGACCAGTCTGCCACTCCAGACCAGTCTGCCATCCCAGACCAGTCTGCCACTCCTGACCAGTCTGCCACCCCAGACCAGTCTTCCAACCCAGACCAGTCTGCCACCCCAGACCAGTCTGCCACCCCAGACCAGTCTGCCACCCCAGACCAGTCTTCCAACCCAGACCAGTCTGCCACCCCAGACCAGTCTGCCACCCCAGACCAGTCTGCCACCCCAGACCAGTCTGCCACCCCAGACCAGTCTTCCAACCCAGACCAGTCTGCCACCCCAGACCAGTCTGCCACCCCAGACCAGTCTGCCACCCCAGACCAGTCTGCCACCCATGTTAATGTAAGTGATGACATTGTACCCGTTTGTACATAACTTAGACCAAAAAAAAGGATGGTTTCTTATTAGTATGGGGCGGATGGAGGTGCCTTTTGGGGGTAAAACAACATACGTTAGTACCTGAGAGCAATACTAATAATGTTATATTGCTCTCAGTTAGTACTTAATGTTTTAAATTTACCTTTTCTGAATACTTAACGCTTTTTTTATGAAAAGGGTAGAAAAAAAAATACTGATAGAAATCATTAATTCTCCCTTTTCATTGTTTCCTAATGTGTGTATAAAAGTTGCATAATTTGCTCTATATCACACACCAGTTTGTTCATATAGGAAGTGCGCATTTTGTGAGTCTCGCCGTTGTAGGTTATAAGACACGTGTCGTCTTCCATGAGAGACCGCACCTCAGGAAGCACAATACTGGAGGCTATTGTCTCCATTGCCTGACGTGTCATCCTTTTTCCAAGTCCATGTGTCTTTAGCTGTTCATCTGTAGTTATCAAATATAGACAAATTGACACATAACGTTAACATTGAATAAGTGCAGATGTCGCAAACGAAACACAAACACAAATTCCACTAAAATGGTTTAAACGAATTAACACATCCTTTAAAATACAATTTACAATGTACGTACATGTAAATCCATTATTGGTGAGAAGCTTTAAGTGTTTATCTTGTATCTTGTGAACATAAGCACAGCTTTGGTCATACATTTTATTACATATGTTCTCTACAGAATATTTGGAGACTTCCGTGATGTAAGGCTGGCATACCATCCGGAGTTGTACCAGTTTTTCCTGCAATGCAATGTTCATTATTTTTATTTTATATTAGCTTTTCAGTATGTTTTTACAGAGATGTTGGTAAACTAACAAAAAGAATTTTTAATATGTTTGTAATATAATATCAATACTAATTCTGACCACAATGTCTTCATTAGATGGAGAGAGTTCTTTATGTAACCAGCTCATTGTTTTCTCCACATTATTTGTAATCAGCTTCTGGCTTTCCTCGGTTGGGTTCCTGAATAAACATTTTATTCTTCAATTATCTTTGTTAATTATTTCAAAATATTATCAAAGGAATAATTTACTCAGCAATAATGGCCATTTGAGGTAGCCCTTTAAGCCGCCTTTTAACTAGTGTGAAAATAACACTGCCTACAGTGGGAGCTAAACCAACTCTCTCCTGTCCTCCACTTATATAACAAAGAAAGAAACATATACTATGCAGGTTATAACTATTGACCCAGATATTAAATTCTTCTCCACTTAGTAGACAAAGACATTATGGCCGTAATATTAGCTGAATATCACTACCGCTGTTGCAGTAATTTCCTCTTGGCAAAGGTACAGAATATAATTAAATAATAACAGTTTTATGATATGAATGAGATGCAATAAAGATTGACAGTTTGTTGCATTATCCCCGAGTGATTTTTACTTACCTTTCAGCCAACATAGTTTTGACCCCCTCTGCATACCTGAGAAGCTCTTCTCTTGCATATAATGAATATTGCGGCTTTGTGCAGGTTACCATTGCTGGAATATCGTTCATGATTTTCCGGTACATATTTGGTGATCTTTTATTTGGGCAATTGCTAGGCAACATTGGATCAAGACCTTTATCAACCATACTTCGTTCCAACAACCATTTATTGAAGGATTCCTTTGGGACATCAATACCTGTATCATATTAAAACATATGCAAACTGTCATAGATGTCAGATAACACTTTTGACCAATGTTAATAAAGCTAAAATAATTTAGCTTTGAAATAAGACTCTGCTTTGTGTATACTCAGGAATCCATAACAGCAATTAACATGAAGATGAGGGCATAACAAAGTGCACATATGCAAAAGGATATAATATAAACTCAATTCAATAAGTAAGTTGATTTAAAATAGTTACACATAATATCATTTAATTACTATCCAGTTTGATATGATGAACCAAAATAAAAATGCAGAGGTCCCATTATCCTTTATTAGGGGAAATAGTCAAGTTCTTATTATTTTGAATACATCTTTTGTGGTTTATGCATAAAAAATGTTCATGCAATTTGGTGGTAGATATTTGTAGAGTATCTATATCAATTGTGATGATCAGATGACAATTAATTTACTGACCAGACTTGGCTATTACGGTGGGGATCTGGCATTTTCCACTATATTCTTTGCCTGACCCTATACTTGTTACTCTCCATAGCAGATCCAGGATTTATACCTGGCTCTGCAAGTATTGACCATAATCAGTGTGTACTTAGAGGTCACGCCCATAACAAGCTTCTTTTAGCAGCCAATAGACACTGAGTAAACTATTTTGTCACATACTTTGTAATAACACAACCAATCAGTGTCCTTGTTTTGATGAGAAAGTGACTACAACAACAAATACTTGTGCAGGAATAACTTAATGTGTTACTTATTCACTATTCACGGTTAATTATTTGTATTTGATTTGTATTCGAAATTGATATATCAGCTTGCCAATATGCCATATTTGCAATATTGTGTTCAATAAACTTCACACACGTGTCAACTGGTACATGTGTGGATGTGACAGCTTGCTTTACTTTAATATTGGGCAGGCATTGTGAGTGAGCATGTGCACAGCCCACCAATTGCACATCTGTATGTGGATTATCATAATTATGCAATCGACGTTGCGGAATAGGTTGAGACAATGTCATGCCCATTGTGGCAGAGGTAGAGTGTGACTCTACCTCGCCATGCAGAGTATATACTTGTATGAATGTGTACATTTGGCTGATTTCTCGCAAGGAAATACCACGCCATCAATTTGAGCTCTAACATGTGAAGGGATTTTTAAAAAATATCCTTAACTATACTTTTATCCTTAACTATACTTTTATAAGTATATTCTTATACCGTTTTTTTAAAGAATTATCTAAATTTAAGAAAGTCAAAAGGTTCCATTTTGACAACAGATAGTTATGTGGTAATTTCAAGCTTGTGCTTACACTGCATTACAAAGGTAGTATTTAATTACTACCTCTGCAGCCATTGCCCTGGTTTTGATCTCATTCCAAGTTTGGAATTCCCCAGGTCATAAATACTTACCTTGCTCACAATAATATCATCACATCTGACCAACATTAGGTCATAAACTGTAACCAGGTGCCTGGCACATATATTGACCAACCAGTACAACTGCCAGTACAAAACAAATCTATTTAATATTCTTTCATCACTGAGTTGACAGCCAGATTTTTCTGAATACCAATGACTTGCGCTTGATTCTGTGCGCACATTTATTGCTTTGGTGGCAGGGACTGATATGATAGAGAAGTCCTGTTATGGAGGGTAGTACATTATGAGTTGTGTCCAAATCCAAAGAATTTAGTGTGTTTAAAATGATTGACTCATAGCATATTTGATATCTTGTTATCATAATCATTTAAAGCACTGAAGAAAGCCAAAATAATTCGCCTTCTTCATATCTGCCAAAAGGTGGCCATTCACAGTATGTCAAAGTTGACTAAGTGCAATGACCAAATGAAATGGACAAGGTTCTGAGGTGTGGAAGAGTCTGACTTGCTATATATCACTCCTAGAGAGTGATATCAATTTGTTTAGGGGTGACAGGTTATAATATATGAATAGCATGTTCCCCTTGAATATAAGAAATGATACACTGACACCCTCTCGTGAATGCCAGATATCTTGGATGATTCCTCGATATCTGACATTCAATCAGGGGACAGTGTATTATTTCATATATAACTAAGGTATAATGTTTCCAGGTTTCTGTGGGTACTATAACATAGGCCCTATACTACTGTGCTGATCACCTGTCCATTTGTGCTGTTCTAATGTTGTTAATGTATGTTGCCTTCACATGTTTGTGAAGATATTGAGACAAATGCTTAGATTAGTGCATTGACCTGTGAGAGATCACGGAATTAAAGTTACTCTCCATAGCAGATCCAGGATTTATACTTTTATCTCATACTTGGTACCTCAAGAGAGTGTTCTACAGAGATATTTCTTTGGAGACCACCCCTATGCCAAACTATTTCCATAGATCACCCCTCTGCCGAACTACTTTTGGGTCATGGGTCCTTGAAACACAGACAGGTAGGGCCCCTGTTGCCAAAGATTGAAACCTTTTGTGGGAATCTTGAAACTGATGACCGTTCACCAAGTTAAGAAGGACTTACACCCATTTCATATAGTGCTTTATTGGTAGCCTAGTTTCACTGCATGTATTAATATAAAATTGATTACATTATGTAAAGGAGCTGAGAGCTTAAATGGCCCACACACAACATAGTACTACACCTCTGACCATGTTTTCACTGGTTTATTTTGAAGATAGGGTTGATTGCAGACCCCATCTTTATGCAGTGGATAAGTATGAGATAACGACAGGAACATGGGTTCGTGCTGTGTTCAGGGAGACAGATCTCTCTCGTTGGTTCCGGTAGAAGGATCTCACTCGTCCTTTGCACTCTTGAGATCCTTCCACTAGAACCAAATTGAAGGATCTGTCTCCCTGAACAAGTTGCACTCATATGTTCTTACCACTACCTCGCCATGCAGAGTAAATTAAAGTTACTAATTTAACAAATTAATATGGATGAATTCTCTTTCAATATATCAAGCATGTGGATGTGGTAAAAGTATGTGAAATTAATCTTGCCCCTAAAAGGTACTAGCTTATATCATAAGAACGTAATAATAGACATATTTCAAACGGGTTGTCAGAATGAATATAAGTTGTCAGGATGAATATAAAAAACAACAACCGCAGCAATAACAACATACAACAAAAACAAATATGTATGTAGCGCTATATCAAACGAGGAAAGAGGAAACGTAACAGATTTGAGGAAAGAGGAAATATTAAAGCACCTTGTTCAGCTTTACAAAGCTCCTGATAATATAGTCGAAGGTTATCTGTCAGTTCTGCCCGAAATTGTTCGATGTCTGGATGTGGTGGCAAAAACCCACTTGCCACATTCTCTGGGAACACGACATTGCTCTCGGCATCAACGTTATACAGATTTCTGCAAAATAAAAGTGATATATTATTTTACTAAAGATTTTAAGTACAGTCATTATTAAATCAATTTTCAATTTTTAACATATTATAACATATTAACAATTTCATCCTTTCTGACGATCACTGTCAATGGATTTCAGTCGATCATTTGGTTGGAACATAAAACGATCATTTACTGGGTATTACACCTAGGTTAGGAAACACATATGTTTGGTGCTATTGTGATTTTATTGTTATAACCATTGTGACAGTATCACTTATTGCCTCCTATATGTATAATGTATAAAATCAACATAACATAGTCAGCCATTGTGATACCATGGATCTCTTCATATTGCTAACTTATTACATAAAATCAACTAAAATGTTTTGGATTTATGCAAAGCACCAGTTAAAACTGAGCAAAATAATATAGAAAATGATTCAAAACCTCAAACAGACAATAAATCTGTCATTTGTATTTGCATGAATTTGGGGCGGTCTCTATCTGTTTGTAGTGGTGCCTGACTGAATTGCCATCACCTCTCAACCTTACAAGCCTCTCACTAGAATGGGCCAATAACACGGGTTACTTTCTCTGGCACGTGCGTAATCAGATATAGGTCCGTCATGCCATCTGGTGGTGAATCAGTAATAGGCGACAGGTTCCACATATAATGATGGATCTTATCTATTTTGCTAAGAAAGAAGTCGAGTAGACGAGTCCACAGCAGGGGACATGGGAATGTTTATTGGATTCATGCATTACCATATCCATGACTCGAGATAATTGTTTGGGTCATGTTTAATTGTATCAACCAGCCTGGAGAACTATTCAGATTGAGAGGATTTCTGTAAGGATTTGTACTTATTCCTCTGAATATTGTACAAGTCCCCATCAAGGTCATCTTATCTTTTCCTGTCAATTATTAATGTCCTTTCCCACTTATTTGCCTAACTGGTAGCAATAAGATGAAAGTATTTATGCTCCTCGGGGCCCATAGAAGGTGACGAAATGGAGTTCACAGATGGAAATATTAGTAATCTGATTTGAGCAATAGAGGAAACAAAATGTCAAGAAAACTTCCAATAAATTAAAAGAATGGCTTGCGTAGATTAATAGAAAAAAGAGGAGAGATTTAAAACTCTCTTTTTTCAGGATTATGGATAGGCAATATGTTCATATTTTCATTTGTAATTGGTTTTCTACATTAAGATATAATTATAATGTTCACAATTTATTCATTATACTAAAATATCAAACTTACCTAAGAGTGTTAACAGGTTTGTGTCTTTCAGAAGCAGCACTTTTTAATTCCTTGGCGTTCAATTCCTTGCCAGTTAATTCCTTGCTATTCAATTCCTTGCCATTCAATTCCTTGCCAGTTAATTCCTTGCTATTCAATTCTTTGCCGTTCAATTCATTGTCGTTCAATTCCTTGCAATAAGTTTCGTTATGAAAGGCAAAGGAGACAAATGAAAGGTTCATATTTGGGGCGAGTAACAAAATGTTAAAAAACTAGAATACATTAAAGTTGGTTTAAACTTGTCTAAACTTTTGTGTTTAAATCACCCTAACTAAGAATAATAAATTGCAACAATTACAATTCAAATATGTATAAAGTGAATTAAAACAAAATGTTTTATTCAAGTCCCCATCCAACTGATGAGATCAACATAGATCGAAACCATTGTTGGTATTGGCTTAGGGACTGCGAACGTTGTCGACCTCGTCTGCGGGATACATTGTCTTTTTCACCTCAAAATGTTTTATTCAAATTGCATTCATACAACACGCATCAACAGGAAAAATAATTGAAGGCAATTAGTGTGCTGGTTAAATTAGTGCTTGGTTTGCCAATTTTCATCCCTTATTAGCCTTTTTCATTCAATTGGGATCCATCCGGGGGCTGAAATAGTGTTCAAAATTGTATCATTTGTGCACAAATCCCCCCACCATACTGGAATTGCCAAGATATTATCTTTCTACCGGTCTCTAAGTATATTAAGGCTAAATAAATAGCATAAAACTCTGCAGAATAGCATTGAGGACTTCGGCGGTTGTGTGAAATAACTGAATATCCCACAAAAAAATAACTTGACAAAGTGATATGTTGACTATTTGTGTGATATATCAGTGAGAAGGTCAAATCATACTATTCAACATGGCTCAGTGGGTAAGACATCTGTCTCCCATGCTAAAGGTCTAAGGTTTGATTCCCGCCAGGAACAAGTTTTTTTTGTTTTTTTTTTCATGCTGAAACTGAAATCTTCATTTTGAAGTTTTATTTTCGCAACATAGCTTTATACAATAAACAAAGTTGAAACCTTTATGTTGAGATCTTTTTAGAGCAAAATGAAAGTCAGAACACTTAACATGTTTTTTTTTCTTTTTTCTTTTTTATTTTACTTTGTTTTTTTGTTTTGCAAATGGAGAAAATACCAAAAAAAATTAAAATGTCTTTATTAGCAAAGAAATGGAACAATTTCAATTTTCATGCAATACATGGCTCAGTGGTTAAGATATCTGTCTTCTATGCTAAAGGTCCAGGGTTCGAATCATGGTTGGGAAAAGTATTATTTTCATGGTGAAGGTGAAATCTTAATATTTGGTGATATGTACTTCAGAAAACATAAATCGATTTGTGTGTTGCAAGTGCAGATTTGTTTTGTTTGTTCTTACATCACTTTCAACATTATTTCTGTTATTTCGTGATGAGACCTACTTGTAACAGAAACCAAAACCAAAACATGGTGTCAGAAGCTTAGAACTAAAAGAACCAAAGATGGATATGTTTACACCACCCAAACCTCTGTTATTGGAGGGGAAAGTGAGAACTGGACAAAGTGGGAGCAGAAGTTTGATCTCTACATGCTTGCCACTGAAAGAAACACAAAACCGCAGAAAGTTCAATGTGCTCCGCTGTTGCATTTAGCAGGTGAGAAAAAAAATTGTGAAATGTTGTTTTTACGACCCTTTCAGCAACTATGGCCGTATCAGGTCGACTTTCGAGCCTTTTAACCAGCGTAAAAGTGACACTGCCGGCAATGGGAGTCGAACCCACCACCTCCCGTCCTCCACTTATATTACCATTAAAGGCACAGATCCTACACTCTACCAACTGTAGCAGGTGAGGAGGCAGTAGAAGTTTACAATGAATTTATATTTGATCAAGCAGAAGATAAAGACCAAATTGACAAAGTCAATGAGAAATATAAAAACTATTGTACATGGAGTATCTCTGAGACACATGAGAGACTGGTATTCAATAGCAGAATACAGGAGGCAGGGGAGAAATTTGACAAATTCTTCACCTCACTCAGAACTCTACCAAAAAAGTGTAATTATGGAGTTTTTACCTGTGTAGGTCTGATGACCTGCAGTAGACCTGTGTAGGTCTGATGAGCTGACAGGTGAGAGACTTACTTACAATAAGTCCAGTAGTTCACAGTCCACAAGTCATGATGTTCATGCAGTTCATAAGAAAAAGAGACAGTTCACACCTAAATCGCAGTTCCAAAGTCCTGGTGCAAGCAGAAATTACAGCAGTCAGTCCCAGTCAAACATAAGTTGTTCCTATCAGTCAGGTCCAAGACATCAACAGTCACATCAGCAACAGAAATGTGGCAATTGTGGTTATAAGCATGGTAATCAGAGACAATGTCCTGCAAGAGGAAAATTGTGTAATAACTGTGGAAGGATGAATCACTTCAGAAGTGTATGCAGGGTTAGACCAAAACATGTACAAACAATTCAGCAACATGATGTTTCAGTGTATGATTATGATAATGTTGCTACTGGATATGATGCAGATGTCGGATATCTGTGTGATTATGTTTAAAAAGAGAGACAGTTGGATGACATAGAAGCAAAGGAAATAAACCCTTATATCCCTGATGAAAAGGAGAGAAACCAGTTCAGTCAAGTAGAAGAGGAGAGAAACCCTAGTGATTATATAGAAACTGTGCATGAATCCGATGAAAAGGAAAATACAAGTGGTAATTTCATAAATGTGTGTAATGATACTGCGTCTATGGGAAATATGTGCGTTGAATTTGATAATACTGTGAAATTATATGATGATGATGATCTAGCATTTGTGTGTGATTCAGTGGATAAAGAGTAATGTGGTGTGCAAAGTGTTGATTCAAGGGAGAGAAACCTGAGAATGAAATCTGATACCTGGATAGCTACAGTAAAACTACAAAATACACCAATATATTTGAAGATAGACACGGGTAGTGATGTGAATATTATAGGAGAGAAATACTTTGATAGCTTGAGAGTTAAAGCTACAATAAATACATCACATGTTAAACTCAGAGCTTACAGTGGATACAATATACCATTAAAGGGACAGTCTGTGTTGTCAATACAGTATAATGGTCACATAAGAAAAGCCATGTTCATGATCTGTCCAGGAAATGTTCAACCATTGTTGGGTAGAATATTGTGTGATGAAATGGGATTAGTGAAGCGTGTCCAAACTGTAGATAGTGCTTCAAGTGAAACCAGTAGCAACACTGACTCCAAACCAGTCAGTACAAAAAGTGAAAACAGAGTTACATGAGATCCTCAGATGTATTGTACCACCGAGGCTGTTTGCCAGAGAAAGTAACCATAAAACTGAGACAATGACCAGTCATAGAACCATGTCGCAAAGTACCATTTGCAATATATGATAAACTGAAAGAAAATGGTACAATCAGGTGTTATTGTGAAGATGGATGACCCATCTGAGTGGGTAAATGCTCTACACATTACCTACAACCTAATGGAGATATATGTGTGTATGGATCCTCACAATTTGAACAAAGCCATTTTGAGGGAACATTTAAAACTCCCAGCAAGAGAAGAAATTATGGCTAAATTTGCTGGAAATAAGTACTACAGCAAATTGGATACTAGAAAAGGATTCTGGCAACTGAGATTAGATGAAGAAAGTTCCATGCTGTGCACCTTTATTACTCCTTTTGGAAGATATCATATTAAGATATTATTTGAGATTACCGTTTGGCATATCTTCAGCACCAGAAATATACCACAGAACAATCTACAATCTGTTTGAGCATCTAGAAGGGGTAGACACCTCTATGGATGATATACTAATCGCAGGGAGAACCAAAGAAGTGCATGACCAGATACTGAGGAAGGTCTTAGACATTTGCAGACAAAATGGTTTAAGTCTTAATGAAGACAAATGTCTTATTGGGGTGCAAGAACTAACATTCCTTGGTGAAGTAGTATCAGATGGGCTGAAGGCTGACCCCAGAAAACTAGATGCCATCAATGCCCAGACCTAAAGACAAGGATGATTTAGGCAGATTCCAGGGCCTTGTGAAGTATCTGGCTAGGTTTATACCAGATCTGTCAAGAAGGACACATAATATAGGAAACCTGATGAAAAAGGATCATCAATTACAGTGGGGTCCGGAGCATGAAGAAGAATTCATCAATCTGAAGAAACTTGTGTGTAGTAAACTATGATCCTCAGTTACCCATAAAGATATCCTCAGATGCCAGTAGGAAAGGATTAGGAGCAGTACTGGAGCAGCTGCATGGTCAAGAATGGAGGCCAGTGGCATTTGCTTCAAGAACCCTTCAAGCTGCTGAGACCAGATATGCTACTATAGAGCTTGAGACCAAAGCTCTTGAATTTGCTTGTGATAGGTTCCACCAGTACATTTTTGGACAATCTGTACAAGTCGAGGTCGACCACAAACCATTGATAGCCATATTCAGCAAGCCTTTGTGTGAGTGTCCAGCCCGAATACAAGGAATGAGGCTGAAGTTACAACAGTATGATCTAAACCTGTCACATGTTCCAGGTAAATTCATGTTCACAGCTGACACTTTGAGCAGATCAGCTATTTGTGATGGTAATTTAGCTTTTGTGGAAGCTATAGAAGCTCATGTGTATGGTGTTATGAAACATGTACCAGTAACAGACAGAAAGAGAACAGAGACCATTCAAGAAACAGAGAAAGATGAAGTTGTGTGCATGTTAAGAGACACAATCATGAATGGTTGGCCATAAGAAAGATATGAATGTCCACCATTGTTGTTACCATATTGGAATTTCAAAGATGAAATGTCATATCATGATGGATTGATCATGAAAGGAAGCAGATTCCCAGAAGATTGAGAAGTGACACAGAATTTACATGCAGGTCACTTGGGAATGGAAAAGTAAAAGGAGAGCACAACAGCCAGAACCAGTCACCCCCCATGAAATGCCAACAAGACCATGGCAGAAAGTTGGGACAGATTTGGCCAAGTTTGGTAAAGATTACCTCATAATACCTCTACCAAGCCAAACCTCCACTAGTGTCATTAAAGCTATGAAGGCTAGCTTTGGGAGATTGGGAATATCAGAGACAGTAATCAGTGATAACGATCCATGTTACTCAAGTGCAGAGTTCAGCATGTTTGAAGAATCTTGGGATTTTAAACATGTTACCAGCAGTCCACTATACCCAAAATCAAATGGAATGGCAGAATATTCTGTGAAAACTGTGAAGAAATTACTATAGAAGTGCAGTGACACAAGTCAAGATCCAAACATAGGCTTGTTAGCTTATAGGAGTGCACTTCTTGAATGTAGTTACTCACCAGCAGAATTGCTATTTGGCAGAAGAATAAGGTCTAATTCTAGTTCAAGATGCAGGAAAGAGAGGGTCAGATAAAGGAGTAGTGCTTGACCAAGAAGTACCAAACTCATATACAGTCAGAACAAAAAAAAGGTGCAGAATTAAGGAGAAACCATAGAGATCTCTTGTTTAACAATATATGCATGCGGGTAGCGGGAGGAGCGGACGCGTTTCTAGGAGCTCTGATTTCTAGGAAATTAAATCACAGTGCATCCTTAAAAAAATACCTTCTTTCAAGAAAATCATACCAAAGTTTTGGAGTACCAACCTAAATATACCTCCTTGTGAAAATTAGGATTATTTTGTTGGGCTTTAAGGCAAGAAATCAACTTGAACAGGATGAAAACAACGACAGCATGGGATTGTATATATAAACCTATATATACAAGGCACGTATAAAACCTTCTAGGACTTATCATAATACAACCGTCGGTCTCAAGATATCAAGTGTCGGTCCCGCTATTTTGATTTTCTGTTATATAATATTGCTTCCTGAGAAGATTTTCGTGGAAATAAAAATATACAAGCATTAAGTATTCCTCCTGCCAAAACTACAGTGTACATAAAGAACCCGCATTAAGTTTCGCTCAGACCGCTCATACGTTTCTAGTTAAATTCCTCCACATAGGAATTATTTTCTGGTCTTGATTCTCTCCATATAGAGAATTAGGAATATTATACTTAACCTCCTCCATATAGGGTTTATTTATGGTCTTGATTATTCTCCATATAGAAAATTAAGAAAATTATTTTTCAACTCTTCCATACAGGAGTTAAATCTGGTTCTATTTTTTCTCCATATAGAAAATTAGAACAGTATTATACAAGTGTGTACTACCTCAATATAGGAATACATACTTAAATAAATATTATTTCTCTCCACATAGAGAATTATTATTAGTTGGTGTTAGACCTCCATATAGGGGGGCCACGGGCCGTGGCGCAGTTGGTTAGAGTGCCAGCTTATTAGCACCAGTTCCTCTGTGGTGATCCAAAGGTCGTGGGTTCGAACCCCGGCCGTGCCGGGATTGAACTCATGATACAATTTCCCACATGAGCTGAGGACCGTGCCTAAAGGGTTAACCCGTTGTCCTTGTAAATCTGTGACCGGGTGAGTTGTCATGTCAAGGACCTGCGACATGACAATTCAGTGAGGCAGCACTATATCTGCTACAAGTAGGTCTCATCACGAAATGACTGAAATACTGTTGAAAGTGATGTCAAACCCCAAACAAACAAACAAACAAACAAACCTCCATATAGGGTAACAATTGAATATTTGTATATTGCCTACATACAGGAATATCCAAAATATACAGAATATACAGGAATTTACAAAATATACAGAATATACAGAATATTAATAAAATTCGATTTCTCTCCATACAGAGAAATACAGAGTGAGCGTTTTACTTTCATATAATGATATGTCAGTATATTTCTTATATTTGTACAAATTGACTAAGGCTCTCCATATAGAGGAAATTAAATACAGATTCCTCCATATAGGAATACTGCAATGGAATGTTATGGAATGAGACGTAGTTTGGAACATGTACCCAGAAAAAAAGCAAATTTAAAGTAAATGAATGAAGTTTTCTGGGGGGCAAGGGAAAACTAAATTAAACACAATCATAAGTTATCAACAATGGAAATGATGGAAACAAATATCAAGATAAAAAAAATAAAATATTTACTATTATTACAATATACAGACCTGAGCCTTGTATCAGTTTATAAGTGTATTTATTGTGTGAAATGGTCAAATAATTTTGAAAATAAGCGAATAGATTATCCTAATGCAATATTTATTATTTCTACACATTGCTTTAATGATTTATTTTATGATTTCAGGCACGTGTCCCATTACAGTCCATAGAAGACATTTTTATATTAACAAGTCATAGAAAGGATATATGAGAAACCACGAGATATTTCCTAAGTGGCATAATCTTTGTAAGCAGCATTATTAAGTGGTGGAAGAAACACAAAGTAAGATCTAATTTGCATGAGCAAAGAAGATAGGCTGGTACAATAGACTTGAACATAATTGGACAATCATGGCATACATATTTTGGACTATTAATGTGTTTTTCTCAGACAGAAGAAAGAAGCTCTAGAAAGTGAATCAACAAAGTTTGAGAAGGTCTTGAGAAAATAAGGAAAGAACACAGTGCTAGAAGTATGACTTATTGTAAAAGACATACAAAGGATTTATTTGTGCCAGATGAACTGTGTTAAAACTCTGTGCATGAAACAATGAACAGTAATTAGTCAAATCTGGACATGTCATTCTCACAGCTACAGAAAAAGCCAATACAATGTTTTGATCAGAAAATGTTTTGACACACAAGGAAAACTAATTTATTATTCATATGGATAAATATTTAGAAATGGACATGTCTGGTGGTGAAAGTTCCAGTAAATTGAAATATATGATATTGATTTTAGCTTTTGTGTGGTGATAATGGAATTTTAGAGGAACTATTACATTAGTGTGGAGAACCACTGTGGGTTAGTTCATACAAATTATAAGATAGTAAGGCTCAGCCAGACTTGGTGGAAAGACAGCAAGGACACAAAAAGGGAAGTTTGGTGATTGTATTCTGGTTAGAATTATTCCAAGCTAGGATTAAATGTGCAGAGTCAAAGATTGATATAAATTTCATTTGTAAATCTTGTCATCAAAATTATTTTCATAGATCAGATCACATTCACAATCCTTTCCTGCCCATCCTATTATCCTATTATCCTGGTATACACTTAGAGGTTGGTTGAGATCGCTGTAAGGTTACATCATTGGTTTGAAAATGTTAAGTAATCACTATTTATCAAACTGGAAGATGACACACCTTCTGTACCAGAGGCATGAAATGCAGAGAAAAGATGATGTCAAGCTAGCTATGCTAAAGCTATCAATTTATGTTATGGGAAGGGTTCTACCATAAATGAACCTTATTACTTTGTTGCGTTATTAATAAACATGCAACTTTCTTAATAAAACATCCAGTTTCTAAGGTCTTAAAAACAACATTGAGACCTTAATCTTCAACATCTTTATTTATTGGATACATGATTTTTCTTTAATTGAAGTTAAATAAGATCACTGATATCTCTGCTTTTCTTGCAAACTAATTTTCTATGGCCTCAGTTATTGAAAAGGCAAACTTCTATCCTTCAGTTGCAAATTCTATCCTTCAGTTGCAATTTTTCATAAATTATGTTCGTGATTTATGTGCTCTTACCATCTGAATCAAAACATCTTGAAAGATTTTGAAACCTTAATATGTTTCAGTATTTATCAGTGTTATATATCTATATATCAGTTTTGTTGTCATACACTTAAACACATGCCCATAGTAACATGATTGCAAAATGTACAATATAGGATATCTGTACATGTATCAATGTGAACAGCAAATGAAACCAAAAATGCATCACAATAGGCTCACAATATATCAGGTGGTGAGGAGAAAATGTATGACCGCAGTGTCAAAGTGGTCTGATCACTCATCCCATATCAAGTATTCCTACACACAGGATTACACACTCTAAATCTTAATACACTGAAATATAATTTCAGTTTCTGTTGGATAACAAGAAAATTAGTTAAAAATATATATATGACCTCCACATATTTAGAAGTTAAAAGAAAAACATTCCTTGAATGTATTATTTCATTTTAATAATTCAGCAGATGCCATATTGTCCTTATGAATATGGTGTTGGTATATATGTATATATGGTTTTGCAAATTCCTATTTAAAACATGCATATAGATTGAATCAAATTGTTTTCAACTTCTTATGGGGACTTTTTTGTGAAAGTCCCAGGTTTGGTTGGGACAAGGTTGTGATGTGTCTGAAGCAGGCATGTCTTATCACAATAAATTAGATCATATGCTTTTATAGCAACATGTGGGCTCATTAAAATGCAAGACTTCGCTATTAAGATATCCTATGACCATGGCTATTTTTATAATGAGCTACCAAAGTGTACGACTTTGGGGCACCTGTGAGAGGCAGGGTGATGTTGGACATATCTTGGTTAAATATATCACATGGTATGAATTTTAGTCAGAAAATTACAAGGCAGTGATATATATTTGAAATTATACCTTTAAAGACCAAGACTCCTGAAAAGGTGGAAGGTCAGTCACCTCTTCCTCAGATTTGGACAAAGCTGCTGATTGATAAAGCTCCATGTAACAGAGGTAGATACCTGGCCCAGTTGAACTTTGGTCAAACTATCCACCCCAAACATGCAGGATGCTGATGATGGCAAGCCAAGCTTTTTGCGAAGACTGGAGACAACAAATGGGTTGTGTTACATCACCATGCCTATGTTTGTCCTTGACACTGACATCCATCCTCACTGATCAAAATTATAGGTTCATGAGATAACATAGGACCATGTTTCCAAGTGTTCATGATAAGGTCACTTGATGTGGTAAATGAGGGCATCTAAAACAGCACTACACTACAGTATTCTGCCATGGCTAACAATATTTGATTTACTTGTCTGTGTCAACAAGACAGGGCAATATAATCCTTGCCTTTAATTGAGGAACAGTGATAATTTGAATACAGGTGTCAGCCTAAAAATGACTGGCCACTAAAATTGTTGCATAAGTGTATACTAACAAAGATGGATAAAGGGGAATGATATGTAAGCACTTGTAGAGCCCAGAATATGTAAATGGGATAAAATATATAGACATTTCTTTTTAATGTTCATGGAACTTAATTGTCCTTCTGGTTCAGAAGCCCCACTCACATATGTGAACATCATCCCTGTGAGTACTACTCCAGACAAAATAGGTCCATGCATGAAAATAAATCTGTTTGTTTTGAAATATCATGTTTTCTGAAATACCACCTCCTGGCTGCTGAAGTAAGCCACCTTTCAAAAAAGCCTTGCACATTCATTATATTATCTAAACAATGACTTTTGTGAAATGTAATTTGGCAGATTTTTCACTAATTGATCAATTATCAGAAGGGGTTGAAATAAGAGGTCAAACATGAGAAAGAAATTAAAAATCTATAATTCATAAATTTTTTTTGAACATTATTTTTTCCATATGAGAGATCTTTCAATGATTTTTTCCTTTATAGCGATTCATTTGTAGGGTACACAGTATCTGCCCAAACTTTTCACTAATTGAGCAAATTAGTATAAGGGGTTGAACAAAAAGGTTAAACATGAAATATTTGAAAAAGTAATCCATTTTTGATTGATTTTGGTGGGATATATTTTTCATATGAGAGATGTTTCAATGGTGTTGTCCTTTATAGAAATTCAGTAATAGGGTGTGTAATACCTTCATGATTTTTTCACTAATTGAGCAACTAACATAAGGGGTTGATTTAGGAGGTCAAATATAGATATTACAAAATCATCAAATTTTAACTGTTTTAGCATGATTTTTTTTCAATATAAGAGATGTTTCAATGTTGTTGGCCTTTATAGGGAATCATATTTATGGTACTAAGTACCTTCCTGAATTTTTCACTAATTGAGCAATTAATATAACGGGTTTAATTAGGAGGTCAAACTTTCAGAAAAATAAAAATAAATCCCACATTTTTTTCACTAAAAGTTATTTACACCAGAAATATTCCATATGAGGTATGTTTCAATGTTGTCATCCTTTAAAGGAAATCATTTACACAGTATATAGTACCTACCTGAAATTTTCACTAATTGAGCAATTAATATAATGGGTTCAATTGGGAGCTCAAATACTAAAAAAATTAAACATTCTCATAGTTTTAATGGTTTCTTGCACATTTTTTATTATGAAAGAAGTTTCAATGTTGTTTTCCTTTATAGGGAACCATCTATAGGGTACCTAGTACCTCCCTGAATTTTTCACTAATTGAGAAATTTTTTAAGGGGTGAATTAAGAGCTCAAACATTACGAAAAATGAAAGAAATCTCACAATTTTAATGGTTTTTTGCACAAAGATTTTTCCATATGAGGGTTGTTTCAAAGGTTGTTTTCCTTTATAGGGAACCACCGACCCCACTAGCACAGTTGGTAGAGTGTAGGATCTGTGCCTTTAATGGTTATATAAGTGGAGGACAGGAGGTGGTGGGTTCGACTCCCACTGCCGGCAGTGTAACTTTCACACTGGTTAAAAGTCTCGAAAGTCGACCTGATATGGCCATAGTTGCTGAAAGGGACGTTAAAACACCATTTCACTTTATAGGGAACCATCTATAGGGTACCTAGTACCTCCCTGAATTTTTCACTAATTGAGCAATTTTTTAAGGGGTTGAATTAAGAGCTCAAACATTATGAAAAATGAAAAAAATCTCACAATTTTAATGGGTTTTTTATATGAGGGATGTTTCAATGTTGTTTTGCTTTATAGGGAACCATATATAGAGTACCTAGTACGTACCTGAAGTTTTCACTAAAAGAGCAATATTTTTAAGGGGTTGAATTAGGAGCTCAAACATTACGAAAAATGAAAAAAATCTCACAATTTTAATGGTTTTTTGCATAAAGACTTTTTTATATGAAGGATGTTTCAATGTTGTTTTCCTTTATAGGGAACCATCTATAGTGTACCTAGTACTGTTACATATGGATTGTGCCTCCAGGGACATGTGCGGGGGATATGTGATCTATTCGCTGGCTAAGTGAGCTGGGGCCTAACCTAGCTGCCTAACTCTACCTATCTGCTAGGAGATAAGAAGGACTGCAGACTCAGCGTATACAATGCACAATAGCCGTCTTTATTCAGTGCTCGTATACACTACAGTCTGGCTAGGAAGGCATGGCAAGAGTGTGATATATGAAATATCCAAATACTGATCACCATATGAAGTCCTCGGGCTTGGTGGCGCACCCAAAGTCTATACAAGTGGCAGTCATGAAGCTTGAGTGTCGTGGATCTTCTAGGCAAGTGGATTCTGCTCCTCGAGAAGCGATTTCTGGGCCGTTATAAGGGAATCCGTGTGCATACTACTGAACCTTCACCTGCAGGCCTCTCTGCAACCTCTTCCACAGTTCCGGCTTGGATCCATGAGTCATCCTTCCTGTCTTGATGCTCCTAGCAACGACAGCCCAGCAACGCATCTCATTAGTTTGCATTTGTTGGCCTTACGTTTGCACTCGGTGACCTCCCTGATCTCTGCCAGATAGCATGATTGTCTATACTTGTATATAAATGTCTATAGATGGGTAATCCGTATCCTACAGTACATCCCTGGATTTTTCACTAATTGAGCAATTCTTTAATGGGTTGAATTAGGAGGTCAAACAATTTCAATGGTTTTGTGCACAAAATTTTTTTATATGAGGGATGTTTCAATGTTGCTTTCCTTTATAGGGAAACATCTATAGTGTACCTTGTACCTCCCTGAATTTTTCACTAATTAAGCAATTTTTATAAGGGGTTCAATAAGGACCTCAAACGTCTGAAAAAATGAAAATTTCTATTAATTTTAATTGGAAAATAGACATAGTAAAACAGATTCTCAACTTATTTCACGATAGAGACAGCAAGTAAATATATGCCCCATGTCCCTTATCCTATCTAACCATTCATAGATTTAAATTTTCTGAGGTAGTGGAGCAAATGATATAATTGAACTAAGGTCGTGGAGCATGTAATGTGACTTCTCTGAAGAATGGAGCATGTTATATGACTTCCCAAATAAATTGAGCATGTGATGTGACTTTTCAGAGGTCAAGTAGCATGTGATATGACTTTTCAGAGATCGTGGAGCATGTGATATAACTTTTCAGAGGTCATGTAGCATGTGCTATGACTTTTCAAATGTCGCGGAGCATGTGATGCGACTTTACAAAAGTCGTGTAGCATGTGATATGACTTTCTGAGGTCGTGGAGTATGTGATATGACTCTTCTGAGGCCGTGGAGCATGAGATATGATGTCACAGAAGTAGTGAAGCATGTAATATGACTTCCCAAATGAATTGAGCATGCGATATGACTTTTCAGAGGTCAGCTAGCATGTGATTTATGAGGTCGTGGAGTATATGATATGACTCTTCTGAGGTCGTGGAGCATGAGATATGATGACACAGAAGTAGTGAAGCATGTGATATGACTTTTCAAAGGTCGTGTAGCATGTGATATGATCGACTTTCTGAGGTTGTGGAGTATGTGATATAATGTCTCAGAAGTAGTGAAGAATGTAATATGACTTGAGCATGTGATATGACTTCCAAAAAGAATTAAGCATGTGATATGACTTTTCAGAGGTCAAATAGCATGTGATACGACTTTTCAGAGGTCATGGCACTTTTCAACGGTCAGGTAGCACGAGATATTACTTTTCATAGGTCGTGGATTATGTGATATGACTCTCCTGAGGTCGTGGAGCATGAGATATGATGTCACAGAAGTAGTAAAGCATGTTATATTACTTTTCATAGGTCTTGGAGTATATAATATGACTTTTCTGAGGTCAAGCAGCAAGTGATATGCTTTTCTGAGGTCAAGGGACAAGTGATATGACCTTTCTGAGGTCGAGGAGCAAGTGATTTGACTTTCCTATGGAGCATGCGATGATTTTCGTTGAGGTCGTGGGGTATTAGATATGACTTTTCAGAGGTCATGGAGCATGTAATATGACTTCTCAGAAGTAGTGGAGCATGTGATATTACCTTTCTGAGTTTGAGGAGCAAGTGATTTGACTTTTTTTAAGTCATGGAGTAAGTGAATTGACTACCAGCATCTTAAATAGCATGATATCTTCATTTGACTCTACTGAAGAGGAACACAGCTCAATGTGCGTTTAAAACTATTAGAAACATGATTATTGTGAATAGAATTTCAATATAATTATTCATTCTATTAATATATTGAAAAAGGTTTATGCAATGTCAAGGTGTGGGAACCATGAAATCAACATCTTCAATAATTTGTTCATAATCATTTCTCCCTGAATATTTGGGGATAACAGTTCAGATTGTATGGTTCAGTGGTCTTTTTCCCAATAAATCATAACTATAGTACATTTTATATCTGCTGGATGTATCATAATATCTACTTCTGTGGTGACCTAATTAGTACATAGATGTTGTACATCTCTCAAATAAAACATTATGTGCAGAAGACCAGTAAAATTGTGGGATTTTTTTCATTTTTCGTAATGTTTGAGCTCCTTATTCAACCACTGAAAGAATATTGCTGAAAATTCAGGGAGGTACAAGGTACCCTAGAAATGAATTCCTATAAAGGAAAACATCATTGAAACATCTCTCATATGGAAAAAATAATGTACAAAAAGAATTTATAAATTATAGATTTTAAATTTCTTTCTCATGTTTGACCTCTTATTTCAACCCCTTCTGATAATTGCTCAATTAGTGAAAAATTCAGGAAGATACTAGGGACCCTATAGATGAATCCCTTTAAAGGACAACACCATTGAAACATCTCTCATATGGAAAAAATAATGTACAAAAAAAATTATAAATTATATTTTTAATTTCTTTCTCGTGTTTGACCTCTTATTTCAACCCCTTCTGATAATTGCTCAATTAGTGATTGCAGAATATATAATATTGCTTTTTTTTCAAAGTCCAATTTCAACCAATTTTTTTTCACCTTTAAATTTATTTTTTTGCATTGGCAATATATATATATATATCCCCTGGTAGTAATCCCTGAAAATTTGAAAAGAATTGAAGCATTGCATCATATGTTTTAAAATTAAAATGTAACGCAAAGTCAAATTTTCGGGAAAAAAATTGAAAAATGAACTGTGAACAGTGAACTATCTTCCCGCACGTCTTATTACCACCAGTTCCTCTGTGGTGATCCAAAGGTCGTGGGTTCGATCCCCAGCCATGCTGAGATTCAATTCATGATAAAATTTCACACATGAGCTGAGGCCTGTGCCAAAGGGTTTAACCCGTTGTCCTTGTAAATCTGTGACCGGGAGTGAAGTCAGCCCCGCTGTGGGTAGGTGAATCAAGATGCAAGGTCAGTGGTCATGCTCTTGCCTGGATTCAGTCATATCTAATAATTATTTCAGTCATTTCATGATGAGACCTACTTGTAGCAGATATAGTGCTGCCTCACTGAATTGTCATGTCGCAGGTCCTTGACATGACAACCCATGGGGGCCGACTTCATCGGTATTCGTAGCATGCATATACACTGAAGGAGAGACGGGCAGTGGCATGCACACACTGAACTGAAGGAGAGACAGGTGGTAGCATGCACACACTGAACTGAAGGAGAGACGGGTCGTAGCATGCACACACTGAACTGAAGGAGAGATGGATGGTAGCATGCACACACTGAGGGAGAGGCGGGTGGTGGCATGCACACACTGAACTGAAGGAGAGATGAATGGTAGCATGCACACACTGAGGGAGAGGCAGGTGGTGGCATGCACACACTGAACTAAAGGAGAGACAGGTGGTAGCACACAATAAACTGAAGGAGAGACGGGTGGTAGCATGCACACACAGAAGGAGAGACAGGTGGTAGCATTCACACACTGAAGGACAGATGGGTGGTAGCATGCACACACAGAAGGAGAGACAGGTGGTAGCATGCACACACTGAAGGACAGACGGGTGGTAGCATGCAAACACTGAAGGACAGACGGGTGGTAGCATGCACACACTGAAGGAGACAGGTGGCAGCATGCACACACTGAAGGACAGACGGGTGGTAGCATGCACACACTGAAGGAGAGATGGGTGGTAGCATGCACACACTGAAGGACAGGCGGGTGGTAGCATGCACACACTGAAGGACAGACGGGTGGTAGCATGCACACACAGAAGGACAGACGGGTGGTAGCATGCACACACTGAAGGAGACAGGAGGCAGCATGCACACACTGAAGGACAGACGGGTGGTAGCATGCACACACTGAAGGACAGACAGGTGGTAGCATGCACACACTGAAGGAGAGATGGGTGGTAGCATGCACACACAGGACAGACAGGTGGTAGCATGCACACACTGAAGGACAGACGGGTGGTAGCATGCACACACTGAAGGAGAGATGGGTGGCAGCATGCACACACTGAAGGAGAGATGGGTGGTAGCATGCACACACTGAAGGACGGACGGGTGGTAGCATGCACACACTGAAGGACAGACGGGTGGTAGCATGCACACACTGAAGGACAGACGGGTGGTAGCATGCACACACTAAACTGAAGAGACGGGAGATGGGTGGCAGCATGCACACACTGAAACCTGGATCTCATTTCAATGTCTCCCTTAAAACTTGATAAAAATTGATAAAAAATAATCAACTAGCATTTTATTTCAAATATATTTTTAAATATATATTTATTTACAAGTGTAGCATATTTAATTTGAAGATAGCATATTAACAAAACCTTTAAAATATAATGAAATATTTTCAATCTTGCGACATGAATTGTTTCTTTTTTCATAAAACCTTTGTGTGGTAGAATATCTTCTGAATTCATGTTATGTTAACAGTATATTGCAGTTCCACAATCATTATTTTGGTTCGTCTTTCTTGAGTTCTTCTATGGGACTTAAAATTTTCATGTCAAATTTTGTATCAAATTCTTCCTTGCTAATCTGAAAAAAACGAAATTATCCAATTGTTTTAGTCTCAATTGCATATAACGAAATCAAATAATCTTCAAATTATTTATGCATTCTCCAATAATTACAATGTAACAATGAAAAAAATTGTATAAAATATTCATGTTATAACACAAAAGGATAAAACAGATCGATCTACTACAGTTTTGTTTGTGATTTCAAAATATTACTTTTACAAAACAATGTATTCAATCATTTGATCTACTACATAGTTCTTTTTGTGATTTCAAAATATTACTTTAACAAAACAATGTATTTAATCCTTTGACTTGTAAGGTTAATACAAGCCCTGTGCTATATTTGTTATACCTTTCCTTTCTTCAGCTTCTTCATGAGTCTCAGATCTTCGTTGATGTCTTCTACATCCTCTTGATCCAAATCAGCCTCCTCATGTTTCCTTTTCTTGGCTTTTTTCTCTTTCCTGGCCTTTTTCTTTTCTTTTTTCTCTTTCTGTTTTGACCATGACACTGTTTGGGACTGCACACAAAAGTATAGAAAGCAAAAAATCAGGAAAATGTGGGAACATCTGTGTTTTGTATAAAATACTGGGCTTGTTGAATAACATACAAATTAGACCAGTCTTTTGGTTCAATGTTAATTATTCATGATAAAACAGAATGAAAGTATATCTATCTTAAATGAAAAACAAAAACCTGACGATTTTAGAATTCCTCTATGTTGATGTTTGTGGAATACAGGTATAAACTAATATCCACCAAAGAATGGCTTAAAGAGTGTCACCTGGGCTGTATTGTATCAACAGCTTCACAATATCACCAATATTGGGTTCATAATCAGGTTCAAATCAACCAAATAATTGGTTCAAAATATTTTTGAGCCAAAAGTATTGTATCAGTTCCTGGTCCATGAACCTGATTATGGGTTCTGGCTCGTTTGAACCCAAAATTGGGTTCATTTTTAACCAAACATCTTCTGTACTTCAGTCTTATGTTGTTGGTTTTTACGATTTTTACATCATTTAACGTTCAATTTTGAATTCCTATGCATTTCTTTTCATATAACAAACAATATTTTGGCAGTTATGTTCTAATATTTGCTCAAATCACGGAATTACCAGTTTGTTTACATTAATCTGACTGGATTTACATTATAATTTTATGAGGCCACATGGGGCAGTTTGTAAACTTTTATCCAGTGTTCTGGGTGCTATGATGAAAGCATTTTTGTAAACTGTTTTCATCTAATTCAATTTTGGATGCAAAATGTAAGCAAGAAAGCCTGCATCCAAGCAAGCTATGGACCGTGCTTAAGATCTAAGCACAACATTGTGGGTTAGTGAAATATTTTTGTTTGAAAATGTTCTTAAAAATGGATATGGGCATGACTTGAGATGAAAGCAGACACTTGAACTCTGAGCAAAAAGCCCTGATTGGTGTTTGAACCTGAAATTGGTGCTGAACTCTTTCATACAATGCTTTGGTTCAAATTTAGTGTTGAACACAAATTTTGAAACCAAAATATTGAGTTCACAATTTTGAGCCTGCGATGTAGTTTATCAATTGTTTGCCGGTGTTAATTACACCATTCAACTTTGTAAGCACATGCATCTGTCCGACAACAACAAGACGATAATATTTTTGTAGGTGCAGACGCACTTAAAATGTATTGAAAATGGAACCGAAACTCTGTTGGCATCTGCAGCTCTGTTGTCGACACCTGTACAATCAAGGATACTCCACAATACAGAATGGCTGTATATATGGACACACATCAGCTACACTTACCACAACTTGGCAAATCAGAACCCACAGAAACAAAAACAAAGGATTCTACAGATCCCATGGATGTGAGCAAGCGAACCTAATTATCAAAGAAATAATGGAACCCAGTTTTACCTTTATCATTTTCTTCTTCCCTGGCATTTCCCCAGTCTCTTCAAATATTTTCAGTTTAGACCTTCTGTGTTTTTCTCTTGCTTTATCTCTGGAAAGTTAATACATTCCTTTTAAATATATCCATGAGAGCTAAACATATATATGAGAGTATAATATATAGAAATCAAGTTCTACATAAACATCATGGCTTACATATTCATATTAACATTTTCTGTATTTAATGTCTTTTTTTGTTTTTTTAAAATATAAATGTTGATAAATACTAATTATCAACTTGTTAAAAGAGAACTCATTCTTTTTGGAAAATATTGTAAGCAAAAATAAATAAATGGAAAAAGCTCTGGCTCACGAGAATTAGGATAACTTTTTTATTTATAAATCCCAATATTTTGCAACAACCTGAAGTATCTTTTCCTCTTACCCCGTTCTACAATGATTATATATTATAACAATATATCTTTCTGAGTAAGTTTATATGAAATATTATCTTGATAGTGTGTAAAATATTACATTAAGAATATGAGATACAAATTCCTAACAAAGTACATTTTTCTATTGCCAAATTACTTTTATGATAGATCTTATTGCTTAAAATACTGCAAAGCTCTTGCTTTAAGTTTCAGAAATAAAATAACTTCTACATTTTTGTTTAATCAAATTATTTTTAGGCATTCCATAATACAGAAACAAAACATGATTGGGAAGTACATGTATACTCATACTCATTTTATGAAAGCAGAAAACAAATATGTCTATTTTCATTTTATGAAAGCAGAAAAGGGGCTTATTTCCTTCAGTTTATTGGTTTTCCAAACAAAGTCTTTTGAAAACGTTCTATTTTGGCACAAAAAGGAACTAGGTTCACCAAAATAACTGTCACCAGAGGCCACTCACAGGCATGACAAAATATCAACTCTAAACGATAACTCGTCTTCTTTGGGATACAGGTAAACCCCAGGCTTTGCAAGCAATAGGGAGGATTTACAGGAGTGTTAGCGAATAATAGTGAACATATCATATATCGGTCTGAAAGGCTGATCATTATTGAACTTGCATGACAAAAAGAAGAAAATATTATTGAATAAAACAATATTAAATGTTAATAAGGGTATTGCTTACTTGAAAGGTATTGTATTGATGTCAACCACAGTTGCCTCAAAGTCCGGGAATTTTTTGCCCTTTAATTCTGGCATTCTCGGCAGTTGCAATAGCCCATAACCTTTGGCTAGTTTGGCTATATTTAAATCTACAGAGTAAAAATAAAATGCCAAGGTTGCTTGATATTGTCAAATTCCTCAACCAAAACATGTCAAATTCATATTTTCAAATTTACAAATTTATGTTTCTATTAGAAAAAGAGAAGGACATATTTTATTCACCAAAATATTGAGTTATGGTCCATAATTAATTGACATTATTTCATACCATAACTTTATATCCTGATGGTCAAATACATTAGGCATAGTTAATAGTTTCTCCAAATTTGATATTATAAAATTAAAGTTTTTTTTACTACTAATCTGAGTGAGTCACTAAAAGATGGTTACAATGATAGGTCCTAAAATAAAGATGGTGGATTACATTTAGATTAATACAATATTTAATTTAAAGTATTCAAAATTAGCAATTCCGAAACTGTAGGTCCCCCACCTTGGCAATATGTTAAATGTTTTTAAAAGTCTTTAAAAAGTCAGCATCAAACTCTGTTTAATGAGTTTAGAATGGTCCTGTAAAGTTTTAAAGCCATCAAAATAATTGGCAAAATTCTATCATATGAACAGTTTTCAGAAGTATACGCAGATTTAACAACTATCCATTCACACTTATCAGGCATGTAAATATAAACACAGAATAACTCACGTTTCACCAGCCCAACAGTCATTTCTCCAGCCCACCATTCATTTGATTAGCCCATTATTCATTACATAAGCCCACAATTATTTTTTCTATCCCACCAGTCATTTCTCCAGCCCACTATTCATTTTTCTAGCCCACCATTCATTATTCTATCCCACCAGTTGTTTCTCTAGCCCACCAGTTGTTTCTCTAGCCCACCAGTTGTTTCTCTAGCCCACCAGTTGTTTCTCTAGCCCACCAGTTGTTACTCTAGCCCACCAGTTGTTTCTCTAGCCCACCATTCATTACACCACCAGATTTAATTCCTATACTCCAGCAAGTTGACTTGATCATACCTGGTTTAATATGATATAATACCTGATGGCAAATTCTTCAAGAGAAAATGTTTACCTTTTACTCTGAATATAAGACTGCATTCATGCTTGGCATAGAACTGAAGAAAAGACACAAATGCTGTCATCCCTTTGTCATACATGGCCCTGAAATAATTCCCATGATAACAATAAATTTCTGATACATTCATTTTGTCCCTTATTTTATGTGGTCAAGTACTTCCATTTTAATTAGTGTGGTCAAGAACATCCTGTTAAATTATTTTTTGTCACAAAACCTAGGATCAAATTCTCTTATTTTGTGTATACCGGTAAGTATTAAATGCTTCTGTTACATAAGGACAATTACGCATTGCCTTGTACAAAACACAGGCTATAAAATAAACCTGAAAATAGTACTGATAATAATATCAGGCATCCTTAAGACTCACCTGTCAGTCAGTGCCATTTTTTTTAGTTTTGGGAGAACATCTGGAGGAGTGGCAGTATCAGAGAGTTGTTCAAGTGGTGCCTGGCAACATCAAAATCAGCTTTACTAGTATGTGCAAACAATTCATTGGGTCAAAATAAAATATAGAATCAGGCAGAGTAATCATCTGATTCTGAATAAAAAAATATATATTACCGGTACGTGCTATCTTGATTGATCAGAAAAACATTTGTATATAAAATTGATGTGTATAGCACATTATGTATTAGCATAGCACTCACATAAAAAATCCCCTCAAGTATAAACAAATTATGTGAAGCAAATACCTCACTTACAGTGTTCACAGCATATTATAGTTTATTTTTTAAGAGAAATCTTGCATGTTACTTTGGCAGTCAACAAGCCCAAGACAATACCATTTTCATTTATATCTTTTGTGTACCCACTCTTCCAAAATTACAAACTAAGTTTACAAATGTGGAAACCCTTGATCTGTAAATATTGTAATGATTTGTTTAATTTGATTTGGTTGCATATAGCAAAATTTCCTAATTTATACTTAATATATTATCTCTATCTTAATATTAATATACTTAATGGAAATCATACACATATTCTGCACTGAGAGGAGGAAACAATCAAATATCTCACTTTTTGATTAATGGATATAAAGTTGATGTAAGCATCCTCTGCTGGTAGAAGATAGACTAGAGCATTGCCTTGGTTACCGATTCGTGCAGTCCGCCCACACCGATGTACAAAAGCACTGCAACATTCATAAACTCATGCTTGTGAAAAAATTGAACATATAGCAAACAGGGCTATTCAAAACATATATATGCCTTATCCTGTTCTGCATGTCATGTTACTCTTTAGACTATAATTCCATAAAATCTTTTTATTTTTTATATTAATGTTGTAAAATATCACATGAAGTTTTGGATGTTTATATAAGTTCCGATGATGATATGATGATGTACCTATCTTGAAAGATAATAATTACAGGCATTTCTTGTATTAGTAGGATAAGTGGTTGATGGAAGTGTAGGCGTGTACCTTGCTGAAGCAGGAGGATCATACTGTATGACCCAGTGGACCTCTGGAATATCCACACCACGACCCATCACATCTGTGCAGATCAACACTCCACTGAAACATTTAACAGCCATATTAGAACATACTCAAATAATAGAACATACTCAATACCATACCATGCATACTCTCAGCATATACATCATACCTATACCTGCCACCTTGGAACACACTCACCACCATACCATGCATACTCTCAGTATATACATCATAACTATACCAGCCATCTTGGAACATACTCACCACCATACCATGCATACTCTCAGTATATACATCATAACTATACCAGCCATCTTGGAACATACTCACCACCATACCATGCATACTCTCAGTATATACATCATAACTATACCAGCCATCTTGGAACATACTCAACACCACACCATGCATACTCTCAGTATATACATCATAACTATACCAGCCATCTTGGAACACACTCACCACCATACCATGCATACTCTCAGTATATACATCATAACTATACCAGCCATCTTGGAACATACTCAACACCACACCATGCATATATATGATAACACTGTAAAATACAACTATTATGCCAATATTTATCAAACTACATCTTCTAGTTAAAATCAAAATCACACATATATATTCATACGTACATAGATTGGTTTGAGTTCACACCAAACAGGTAAACTTACCTCGATAAGGATCTAAATTTGCTGAAAATTTTATTTCGTTTGTCTTTTTTGCCATGAATGCAAAGTACTTCACTGTTCTTCAGAAATCTGAAATGAAAATCTCACATTGCAAAAGGGTAACATAATTGCTGATTTCTCCCCTTTTACACTTTGGTGCTAGAATTGAAATGTAATGACATGAATGGTTTTCTAATGTATTAAACGTTAAATTTGTATAATGGTAAGAGTTTTAAAATATAAAATCAATGTTGTTTTGTCATATTATGTGTCTTCTAGAAAAAACTGAATTGCTGTCCACTAAAAGCAGTTTACACTCTGACAGGATAACTTAATTCCTCAGATAATATAATGTCAAATAGCACTCATATCAAATAAGAAAGGTTTGGCTCACTGTTGTAAGGCTTTGGAGAAGAAGTCCACACATGCACACGTACTAAAGAACACCATGTGCTTCTCAGTTTTATGTTTCCATAAAAAGTCTACTAAATGATTGAATTTTTGATCACTTTCCACTATCTGAAACATACAATAATTTCCAATATTAAAATTCAAGTACAACATGACACTACCTAAACATTTTTTGTTTAAAAAAACCCTTGATATTCTCATTGTTATTTCAAAAATAAATGCTATTATGTTCTATACATGTAGATACCTTATAGTAATTGTGTAATGAGGAGGGAGTTCTTTGCAGGGTCTCGTTTTGCTGGGATTGTTTCTCTTTCACCACAATGCGTACTGGGTTCCTCATGCCAGCCCGTATCAGCTCTTCCAGCTGCTCCGTCTGAGTGGCTGAAAAGAGCCCCGTCCGACGCTGCTTCGGCAGGAAACCAAGGATGGTGTCCAGGCTAAAATTGTCACACATATATTTTTGGGAAATAATATATAAAATATAGTCTTTATTGGTGAACTGAGATTTTAACCTAAAAGATTGTTCTGTCTTAATGATTAACCTTGAATATATAGTGTAATGAAATGTGAAAGATATTCTATTAAAGCAAAACTAGTGTTTTTGGAGCTTTTAACAATATTTGTTTTTCTCCATTGAAAAACTCATTGAAATATTCAAATAGCAGTATAATGTAATAAATGTTTTGATATATTCCAGAAAAGAAAAGAACCACAGATCAATCATATTACATTAAATCCTATCTAATCAACACCAGGAATTATAACTATCTAATTTATAAATATAAAATCAAGAAGCATATCTCTACCTGGCCTTGAAGCCAAAATCTAGAAGTCTGTCAGCTTCATCAAGTACCAACACTTCCTGTCAAAGAAAAAATGTTTCTAATACAAGGCAAAGCAAAATATCTAATACATTACTGGCATTCACAAATTAAACATTGATATATTATATTAAAATTAAATATTGACATATCATACAGATATCATTATTAAAAATTGCTATGTTATTTTAAATAAAAGTGTTCATGTAATTGTGGAATGGGTGTGAAGATAAGAATATTTCATCTGGGAGGCAGTAGTCTATTGATCATTTTGACCAGATTGGAATTTATAACCACAATATTTCTGGTTAAAGACAACATATATCAACATACATTCCTAGCACATGGCAATAGTACAGATCAAGAAGATTGGCCGGACTGGATTGACTCATTTCTAAATTATATCTATGACAAGGTTAAGGTCAAGGTCAAATATTCATCCCTGAGACAAAGTTCCTTATCATTTTTGTCAACAAGCTTTCACTCAATACGCTGTGATATTCAGTTGCCCAGAAATGAAGACATAATTTTGAATGTCAAAAGAAAACTTTTAAAAAACTAGTATAACAAAAATATATTAAAATTATGATTCAAAAACAAGATAGGACTGGTATTAATCAAATAATACATTATATATATGCTGGTAACATTAAGTAAATACTGACCAATGATTTGACACTTCCTGCCAAATTAAATTCCTCATCTCTTCTCTTGAACATATCCTCCAACCTGCCTGGTGTTGCCACAATAATATTAGCCCTGTAATATATGTGACACTTAGATTTATATGGCAATGATACGCTCCTTCGGTGTGCTGAGAGATTAAATCCTGTATATCTAATACAGGAAGAGCTGCTTACAAAATATACTTTTAAAAAATCAGTTTGTGTTCACCACTGATCATCCTGTTTACACATGTTTACTTTGACAGTCAAATTGGAGCTCTTGAAATAGCCACCCCTATCATATAAATATTACCGTATTTACTCGTGTATAAGACGACTCGTGTATAAGACGACCCCCCAAAATTGAGCTTATTTTGCTTGAAAAAAACCAATTTCCGAATATAAGACGAGTTGGTTTTTCTTGAGATATCGGCTCTGCTACCATTCAAGCTTCAACTGACGCATGGCGGTCATATTAAAAGTGAAATGTAAATATGCTTACAAAACAAGATCTTAACGGTCTTATACACGAGTAAATACGGTAAAACGTAAATACGATGTTCATATTTTCGAAATAACGAATATCGGAGGTAGCAGATTGATTTTAATTGCGTTTTAAATGATAAATAAAGGTATTTACCCAATATTATCACAAATTGTTCGAGAACAGAACAAAAACATCAATCCATTTAAAATGCAATTAAAATCGAAACACGTGTGAAAGCATTTCTGTCAACAAGGGAAGACACGACTCAAAGCAGTGGAAACAATGACGAGATGCAAAACTGTGAACGCTGATAATTGAAATCAGTGAAAACAAAGTTAAAACAAAGTGTTTCGAAATAATAGACATCAGACGTAGCAGATTGATTTTAATTGCGTTTTAAATGATAAATAAAGGTATTTACCCAATATTATCACAAATTATGCTTTGCAGGTCGAGAATTTGTCCACGAAGTAAAACGTAATACGATGCACGTGACGTCCTTGATCTTAGTGTCTGGGTGCCCACGAGACAAAAGTAGAGCGGCCAACATGTCAAATTGAACTTTCATATCCGTAGCAGATCGATTTTAATTGCGTTTTAAATGATAAATAAAGGTATATACATAATATAATCACAAATTACGCTTTGCAGGTTGAGAACAGAACAAAACCATTCATTATTGCGCAATATATTAACAATCGTTTTCGCACAAAAAACAAGAGCCTCTTCCCGTCACTTCCGCCTTTCAAAATTGCGACCACGTGTTGCGTTGAGTCGTGTCTTCCCTTCTTGACAGAAATGCCTTCACACGTGGATCGATTTTAATTGCATTTTAAATGATAAATAAAGGTATTCACCCAATATTATTACAAATTATGCTTCGCAGGTCGAGAATTTATCCATGAAGTAAAACGTAAATATCATGTACGTGACGTCACGTTAATTCACGTCCGCAACACGAGGAGAAGCCAGGGATCCATCATTGCACAATATATTAATATTTCAATGCGTGTTAAGTAGGCTCTGATCGTTTTCGCGCCAAAAATAAGAGCTTGTCCCCGTCACTCCCGCTTTTTCGATGCACGTGTGAAAGCATTTCTGTCAAAAAGGGGAAGACACGACTCAAAGCAGTGGAAACAAAGACGAAATGCAAAACTGTGAACGCTGATAATTGAAATCAGTGAGAACAAAGTCAAAACAAAGCATTTCGAAATAATATGTTTTAAAGGTATTTACCCAATATTATCACAAATTCGCTTTGCAGGTCAAGAACAGAACAAAACCATCCATTCATTTAACATGCATTACGCAATACTAGCGTGAAAGCAAATATCGGACAGGCGGACTACTGTCTACACGTGGTTGAATATTTCTTTGTGTATTAACACGCTTTGTTTTGATGCTAAGATCGATATAAACAATAATAATTAAAAGCGATATAATGAATATCATTGGCTTTATAATACACAAAGAAATATTCTCCCACGTGTTGGTCACGTACATCGTATTACGTTCTACATCGTGGAGAGATTCTTGCGAAAAATAATTTGTGATAATATTGGGTAAATACCTTTATATATCATTTAAAACATATTATTTCAAAATGCTTTGTTTTAACTTTGTTTTCACTGATTTCAATTATCAGCGTTCACAGTTTTGCATCTCGTCATTGTTTCCACTGCTTCGAGTCGTGTCTTCCCTTGTTGACAGAAATGCTTTCACGCGTGGATCGATTTTAATTGCGTTTTAAATGGATTGATGGTTTTGTTCTGTTCTCGAACAATTTGTGATAATATTGGGTAAATACCTTTATTTATCATTTAAAACGCAATCAAAAAGGGAAGACACGACTCAAAGCAGTGGAGACAATGACGAAACGCAAAACTGAACGCTGATAATTGGAATCAGTGAGAACAAAGTCAAAACAAAGCGTTTTGAAATAATAGACCAAAAATATTGGGTAAATACCTTTATTTATCATTTAAAACGCAATTAAAATCAATCTGCTACGTCTGATATTCGTTATTTCGAAAATATGAACATCGTATTTACGTTTTACCGTATTTACGTTTTACCGTAAATACTCGAGTATAAGACTGCTCTCGTGTATAAGACGACCCCCTAAGCTTTTACTAAGAGTTTTTGGAAAAAAACCTCGTCTTATATACGAGTAAATACGGTACATCAAATAGAAATATCAGTTATAAACACTGTCAATTATTAAAATAAATGCCCAGAGATACTGTACTTTTAGTATTTAGAATGTTCCTCTTACAATCCAGATGCCTTCATTTCAAACAAAGTATAAGGAAGATCTTTCTTTATAATTCATCAAATTTATCTGAATAATACCCATCCTTTATTAATTATGTCAAAATAAATTTTGGACTTCAGTGTTTCCCATAATAAAGTCAATCTCTTATTATATTTCCAGTGCATGCCTTTTGCATATCTACTCCACAATTTCTGCAGGTTCATATTTTCTTATACTCTGACATCTAATCACCTAATTTGTTTGTATTAGCACAACTTGACTCACCCATTCTGCTTAAAGTTGCTTATATCTAGAGCTGGATTATTGCCTCCGATGAACAGCATGTGAGTGAACTGAGGCAAGTTCTGTGTGAAATGACAGAGTACTTCATCTATCTGTGTCGCTAGCTCTCGTGTTGGGGTGATGATTATTGCACCTATCTGAAACGACAAACAGAATAAATCAGTGTAATTACTTTATTATAATAGTTGTAAACCTCAAAGAATTATTCTTTTATCCAAACCAGCTTATCAAGTATGGGTGTTTCAACTAGGATAGTGTGGACAACTGTGATGCAGAATGAATGCTTCACATTATGCTATCAAGGTTATTATAGGGAAGAAAGAAAAATTTCAACCCATATATCAGACACTGCTTTCTACACCATTAACATGCTGTCTTTTCAAGCACAACTGAATAGTAATCTTCATTTTAAATTCCAACAAATATTAGAGAATAAATTTATCCAAACATTAAAATGAAACAAATAGTAACCTTTCTAATGTTTTTTACATTATCATAAACAATGAGTCAATGACTAAGTTTTGGGGCTCACATCATATTTCTTGAGTTTTTCCTGGCGATGTGTAAGCATGTGAAGCAGGGGAATGAGAAACGCCAGTGTCTTGCCACTTCCTGTCACAGCCTCAGCCGCCACATCCTTGTTGCTCAGAAATAATGGGATACATGCTGCCTGTAAAACAACAAGAAAAACACATCATCATGAAAGTCTCTGTATAATGAGTGGATAAGGACAAAATGCTTTAAAATGAAGATGTAATTGATACAGTGTCCTCTTTAAATTCAGGGTTAACAGGTTATCTTATTTCTCACTTTATAAAATAAAGTAATGTCAAGTGTCACTGATGGATATACCCCCACTATAGCACATATGTAATCAACTATCCATGTTTTGTTGGATAATATAATGATTGACAAAGACCAAAATGCGGGAAATTGACGGTTGTTAGCCCTAAGGGTTGACTCTGGCCAGTGCAAATCTCCACAAATATGGAAACTGGAGCAGTGAGAATCATAGAGAAAGTCTATTTTTTCTCTATAGGCCGATTGCGGGTTACCATCTTGTTTTTTTTAATGATTAGATTTTAGAGAGTTTTTTGTGCACTTCCGATTGTAATTGTGCAGTTCCGGAGTGTTGTTTTCAATGGGGCAGTATGGCGACCCGCAATCGGCCTATGTGAGAATTAACATCCAGAGCCAGAGGAGAGTGAAACTAAAAGATTAAAACTAAAAGATTAAAACTAAAAGATTAAAACTAAAAGATTAAAACTAAAAGATTAAAACTAAAAAATTATGTTTATTGCAGTTGGAGAATGAATAAGACATTCTAGGCACCGAAACAATACAATTATAATATGATTTGACCCAGCGACTTTCACAAGAACCATTTCACGAGGTTTAGATGTAAACAAATCACATGTTAGTGAGCGATAATATAAGTTGTTGTATTAATTAACACCAGGCGTTGCAAAACAGATCTTTCTCGAGTTAGGAAAGTGTTGACTTACCTGTACCGGTGTCATACGACTGAATTTCAACTGTTTTAAGGTCTTGCGTATGGCTTTATCAAGTGTAACAGATAATCGTTCCCATCTTTGATCCATCGTGAATGTCTGCGAGTGAAGCAGACTGACCAGAAGGAATTGGTAGGAGGTTGACTTGGTGCGATGTGAAAACCCCACTATAGAGGGCGACATGCAAGGAAAACAAAACTCCACCAGGTGTCAACTATGATGTTCCTTTTGATCTTCATTCATAAATTACTCAAGATAACAAAAAGACATAAAGATGGGGAAAATATATATGCACTGGATTCTCATGCAAACAACTTATATATTAGATTATAAAAAGGTTGATGATTAATTTAGGGGTTTGATGATTCACAAGAGAGATTAAAAATTGATTACCATGATGTCATCAGTAAAATTAAATATATGTTGGTTAGATGCATGATTATTAATTAATTGTTTACCTTCATTTTTATAGGTACTACTTTATCAGCAAATAGTTTGATATGTTTTTAAGTCTGCCTCATTTAATTACATAATGTATATTGCGTTTTGGTATGCACTTCCAATGGTTTTCTTTGGTCAGCATCATGGCATGTGAATCATGTATGTTACTTAAATGTATTCATTGATTCAAATTATTTTGTTAGTTTCATCAACAACCATAAATGTTGTACATTAACTGATTATATAAAATTATTATTCTCATTTTATAACCCCATTTAAATAATATGGACCTATTTCAAAGTTCAAACTTGGTAACTGTACATATGCTGCACTCATCCACCAGGTGACAGGCTGGTTAGTCTGTTGTATGTAGACAAAATTACTAATTTGATAACACCTTATACGACCTGAGCAATGTCAAAGGATGTTTCCATGAAATAGACTATTTTTGAACTGAAGTCAGGTCATCCAAGTTAATGTTAATAACTCACATGTGGACCCAACCACAACTTATTTCACTGATTATATCTAACTTTGTCCAGTTATAAAAAAAAATGAATTTGTATTCCATTACATTAGAATAAAGTATTATTTAGTCATAAAAAAAAAAAAAAAATCAAACGGTACTTTGCAGGGGGAACTCAAAGACCCAGAAACCCCTCCATAAACCTTTCACTGACTTCATGTGTCAGAATGCAAATGAAAAATAAGACATGTGAATCACAAGCTGTGCTTGTGACTTCACTCACTGTGTGGCAAAGGGCAAAGGGCAAAGAGATGAGACACAACTTGACTTAATCACACATCAAGGTTGATGTTATGATGTCACTGTACTCTAAGTTTAATACAAAAATAAAATACGAAGTCTTCATTGCATATTTTTGTGTCCATGTCTATAAAAGCCTCGCATATAATGCAGTATATATAATTATAAAGCATCAAGACACATTGATTGCGTTCCTGATTGAGCATGTTGCCACCGAATCAATGGTTACCATGGTTACAGACATCGAAAAGTCAAATTATTAGGGTTGTCAATAACTGCTGTGAAAAAAACCTATATGTATTAAAAGAAATGTAATTTTTAAGAAATTTAACAATTTAATAATAAAAAATTCATAATTTTCGGATCACTTCTGTAACCGTATATTTTTTATTTTTTGAACAACGGTCGCATTAAAAAACGAGACGTTATTTGTGACTCATTTTTTCTTCTGACTTTACCTAACGATTAAAAAGACCATTTGTTCTCAAATGCTTGTGTTTTCAATGTTTCTATTTTCAATATGCGATTTCTAGACATGGTTTTCCCACCAAATGGGGCCCCCATAGGGGGGGTATGAAAAACCCAATAATCCCCCTTTTTTTACCTAAAAATCCAAAAATCCTTATCTTTTGTAGCCAAAAATCCTTAAATATTTTTCCCCTCAAATCTAAAAATCCAAAAGTATAAAACAAAAAATCCTAAAATATGTTTACATTTAGTACAAATTTATTTGGCAATGAATTACATAACATCCTAAACACTTTCCTCAAAATCCAAAAATCCCAGATATTTCACCCCAAAAATCCAATAATCCCTCTTTTTTAGGCCAAAAATCCAATAATCCTAAAACCCTATGGGGGCCCCCCAAATGGTCTCAGAAATATGTTTATTTCCCAGTTTCCCCTTCTCATCCCCTAGATGATTGTACGCCCCCTCTCATTTTATGCTTCCTTATATTATATAAGGTGTGTTAAATACTTAAATAGGTGTCGCTGCATAATCCGCCCAGCAGGGCATTGTCGCTCCCTAGCAACGGAGCGGTCACGTGGGGGACACAAGTTCTGGCGCCAAGACGGTTAAGGACGCCATTCGGCTCCAGTGTATTGCAGCTACCCAACACCCCCCTTCTTTCACACACATCACAGTTGTTCACCCGGACTCCCGAGTGTAGGGGCTACCCACGTTAGTCAATTAGCCAATATCTGCATGTCGTCTAAATGTATTCACTACCGCTCAATACATACTGCAGTTAATAATATGTACGCTCACGTTTAATGTTCTATCCATAGGTATTTAAAGGGCAATTGTTTTAACGTACAGACGATAATTATGTTTATGATTATGTATTGATATTTAATATTGTATGTATGTAGCTAGGTAAGATGGTGGAAGCAGATTTATAGGAAATAAATCAATGTGTGCAAATATTAATTATGTGTCTGTACTAAGTTTATTTTATGATCCTATAATCAAGTTGAGACAGGACTGTAAAGCTGGACGACTTTACATATCTATAATTTCATGTGTAATCATCCTCATCCATTCCACAAACAATTACTCAACACACATTTTAAACACACATATTTTGAAGAAATAATATGCATTGTAATTGTATAAATATTTTCACCTGAATATGTAATTGAAAAAGTCTAATGTAGATGTTCATGTATGGATAATAATTTAGCAGTTTGTAAAAATATGAATGAAAAATACCAAGTTGTGTAAAGCTGAAAAATACCAAGTTGTTTTAACTCATAATAAAGGAGTATGAAGTCGTCCCTGTTCCTCTCCTTTTGGACATTTCTTTGATAATTTTGTCTGTATCAGATAAAATTATAAAAATTATATCATTTGAAGCCATATTTTGTTGTATTGCTAAATAGAGATATGATTTATGGTCATGCTTGAGGGAATCAATGGTGTTTGACAGCACTGATAATCTCGCAGCACACATACATTGTACCATAAATGTTTGCATATTGTGCTACCATTAGTACACTGTGAATGGTTTAACAACCACACCACGGCGGCCTCGAACTCTATGTTATAAAACACTTCACTAATCTTATCTATATCTACAAGCCTAACATTCAATCCGACAGATCTGGAGTGTACATTAGGTTAAATGCTTTAAAGCTTTTGGACATTCCATAAGACAGGATATTCAAACCTTGAGCTGTCTGCAAACCAAATGATAATAGGTTTGATCTCAACCGGGTGTCTATAATTATAAAATATTACATGGATTAAAATGCTCTCACCCAAAGGGAGAATTGACATTTTATTCACACAATTTCGGCACCATCTTAGCTTTTCAGATTCCCATTATTTAAACGCTGTGTATGCAAGTTGTATGCTAGTTAGATAAAGGCAGTACTGGGATAGAATGGGTTGCATGATAGTTAGATAAAGGCAGTACTGGGATAGAATGGGTTGCATGATAGTTATATAAAGGCAGTACAGGGATAGAATGTGTTGCATGATAGTTAGATAAAGGCAGTACAGGGATATACTGGGTTGCATGATAGTTTGATAAAGGCAGTACAGGGATAGAATGGGTTGCATGCTATCTAGATAAAGGCAGCACAGGGATATAATGGATTGCATGATAGCAAGATAAAGGCAGTGCAGGGATATAATGGATTGCATGGCAACTAGATAAAGGCAGTGCAAGAGTAGAATGGTTTGCACTATATATGACAGTCCCCAGTCTAAAATGGGTCCAAATGGACTAGATTTTCGAAATTGAGCTAACACCAGGTTTACACACTATGAGGCATTACTCAATAAAAATTGCCACTTCGATACCAAATTACCTTCTTAAATGGTCACACGGTGACCTTCAGACGACCTTGACCTTGACACAGGTCAGATCGACAAAGAATAGCTTGCTTGCAAAGTTAAAGAGGAAAGAGAGGCAAAATGGCACTGGAAATGAAGCCAAAATAACAAAATTGTAGCCATTTGGTTAAGCATGGATTGACCAGGAGGCAGATGCTTGATGGGGAGGTATACCAACTTGTCTATATTACCCCCCGTGTCTGTATACCCATCTGTCTGTCTATTTTACCCTGCGTCTGTATGCCAATCTATCTATTTTACCCTGAGTCTGTGTGCCAATCTGTCTATTTTATTCCATGTCTGTATGCCAATCTGTCTATTTTATCCTGCGTCTGTATGCCAATCTTTCTATTTTACCCTGAGTCTGTATGCCAATCTGTCTATTTTACCCTGAGTCTGTATGCCAATCTGTCTATTTTACCCTGAGTCTGTATGCCAATTTGTCTATTTTACCCTGAGTCTGTATGCCAATCTTTCTATTTTACCCTGAGTCTGTATGCCAATGTGTCTATTTTACCCTGTGTCTGTATGCTAATCTGTCTATTTTATCCTGCGTCTGTATGCCAATCTTTCTATTTTACCCTGTGTCTGTATGCCAATCTTTCTATTTTACCCTGTGTCTGTATGCCAATCTGTCTATTTTACCCTGAGTCTGGTTGCCAATCTGTCTATTTTACCCTGTGTCTGTATGCCAATCTATCTATTTTATCCTGCGTCTGTATGCCAATCTTTCTGTTTTACCCTGAGTCTGTATGCCAATCTGTCTATTTTACCCTGTGTCTGTATGTCAATCTGACTATATTACCCTGCTTCTGTATGCCAGTCTCTCTATTTTATCCCATTTCTGTTTGTCAATCTGTCTATTTTACCCTGAGTCTGGTTGCCAATCTGTCTATTTTATTCCATGTCTGTATGCTACCTTGTGTTTTACTTTATTCTCACTGTATAGTATTTAACTCGAGTGTATTCTTGTAAACCGATGAGCGATATCAGCAGACTTATATAATTATATCGTCCGATATATGCGCTATATGAATTATTATATCATCATAACTAGTGGTCCAGATACATTTTGATCTTAGAATACAAATCAATTTATTGATAAATCAGAAGCCTTATTTAGATATATTGAATAAATTAAATACGTAATTAAATAATCTACTTTGCAATAATATAATTTGATTTAAATTGAATATGATAACGATGGCAAACAGTATGTGCATATTATACGATTCAAATAGATCCCACATGACACAATAAATAATTAATACTGAATTATCACCATTCAGTTATAAATGCACATAATGTCTCTGGATCAATACTGAAAATGGCATATGCCAGTCATTTGTTTGTATTTGGTTACTGTCTGTAAATGATGAATATTTCATCTGAGACATGGCACTAGAAATAAAGTGGACATCCTGTGTTTCCTGTCTTAACAACTTTGCAGTACTGGTTGACATTTACCTATACTTTTGACACACATACTTTCGCTAAATATTAATAAAAGTGTTTTGTAAAATCCATTTGTAAATCATATTGAAATCGTTCCCCTATATTTGCAGATTAGATTAGCAGACTGGAACGTGAGAAGATTAGTAGTACTGATCCCTGTTGTGTTTGAGAAGTGTTTTAAACAAACATGTTTTAATACTGCCCGTCAGAGTCCAAAGATTGATGAGCACGCAGCATAATAATTGAATGGTTCATTAGAGTATCACAGATGCGCTCCACTGTTGCATGTAAACACCATCAGAATAAGGACAAGTTGTGCAAATTCTCAATGGTCCCATCTGAGTGAGAATCAGAACTTTTCTCCTTTAAGTTGGTAGCCGTCTTTGACGGAGCCGTGTCTACTCCACATGACCTTCTTGTAGTCCCTCAGGTAGTCCATCTTATGCCACTGATACCGCCCATCCCAGGACAGATACCTGTTCTCATAATGGAAGGACAGCCTCGGGAAGTCTACTCTGGAGGCACTGGATGTAGTATGCCTGCCAATCCTCGCCAACCAAGCCTTCTGCTCCTCTGGAGACCTTTGGGAAGTCACTTTCCTTATTCCCATTGGCATTCCCAGAGTCTTGAACTCGGTGATAAATGCATCCTTGGGTCTTCCTCCCTGGTATCTGGGACTGTTTGTTGGCTTGTAGTACCACTGAGTCTTGCCTGCCATGGCGCTAAATATTTGACCACTTAGTAACAATACTCACTCGCATGTAATTCCAAATAGATTTATACAATTTGATTTGTATATAAATAATAACTAGTATGTCTAACTATATAAAAGCGCCTAGATCGCTAGTATGTGTGGAGAAGTAATTGTGTTATATTCCAGTGACTGTCTTACACTATTTCCCACCACCACTGTGTGTTCATTAGGTTTATAGTAGTGTGATCAGGCATTGATCCTGTATTCCCATTGCGTGCTTAACATGTACACCGAGGCAGTTTGCCAGCCTGGATCCAGCCAACTGCACCGACAAACATTATTACATTAATAATCTATAATCTGCCTTGCCCACTGTGTGGCACCAGGGCAGGCTTTCATACATGTCTCACTTCATTCTTATTCTTATCTGTATGATCTCCCATGTTATAATCAACAACACAATAAGTATATGATTTGGTGAAATAAAGTAGACCATGCCATTTATATTCATGGCGATTCTAATTTTGTCTGAATGGTGTGTAGTCAATGGAAGGACGACATGAGCAGTGGACAAGTGCCATAATGCACAAGTTTGCAATCATAAAAGTTCGTTTCGGACGCAATATATATGGCATGTCGAGTACCATTTGCAATATCGGGTTTCGTGTACATTTGAGCAATTTAGGTTGATACATCTTGTCTGAACTGTATATGTAATGCTTGCTACTGCATTCATCTGGCTGATAGAGCTCAAATGGCAGAAAGTTCGCCTTGAGATCCACAGATTCCCGGTTAGAATTCCAGACAATTACTATCACACGCTAAATGAATAGACAATGTCTGATATTAAAATGAGATATTCTTGGACACACATAGTATCTTACTTTCATACCATGTAATGTTTCATATTAAAATGACTATTATATATATAATATTAGTTCACATAAATGCCATGTAATGTGTCAATCATTTTTATCTGAACTGATGAGGCTCATTGATAAGTACAGGAATCATTAAATGGCAGTAAAATGAAATATCGCTGACATGTAATATATTATTTTCTTATCATAAAATGAGTTCTGTTAAAACCATGATGTAATGACGACATTTTCCCTAATGATTTCATCATATATATTTGGTTTATTGTTGTTATCTTCAGAAATATGAATCACAATAGATTTGATATATGATTTTTCTTTTTCCAACAATACACTGATTCATATTCGTGCTGTTTAATGATTCAAAAGGATATATGTTTACCATTTTTACGTGGACATGAAGTGGTAGTGGGAACATTTATCTTTTCTCGTTCACTTTCAGCAAGCACATCACACGTAAATGGCGTAATGCATGGAACCTCTTTACCAGGTCATGTCCAGTTGGCACACAGCTGTGGGTAATACAAATCCTTATCATTTCAGATCTAGTTGACAGACATGGACTGATAATTCTGGATGAAATAGGATTTTTTTCTATTTTACGTTGAATGGCAAACGTATGATGCGCACAACATGTTATAAATATAAATGTTCACAATTCTTCACGATATATAAGGCAGTGCTCTTCAGTACAACCACAAGGATGGCTTCATCTATTTTCAGGACCATCAAGCAAATACGTGATACATATTATAATGAACATGGACCTAACATAAGCATCTCCCCTCGGCTTTTATTATAGCTCTTCTTGGTGTTGTTTTCCCTATTGTGTTATGACCGAAGTATTTGAGGATGCTGATCATTATGGAAATCATACATATAATGTTTCTCTTTACTAATTAAGAGAGAGGCAGTTTCACTGCAATACAATTTATTTTTGTGTAAGGCTTGATATGGTCAATTTGAAAAAGAGGTATCCATATTTTATCCAATAATTATATAGATTCACATCTGCTTAAGTAAAGGGTTGGTAACAAAGTAGAGGGATCCTTCAGATTGGGAAAGTGGAGTGATTGGCCTACAGAGATGGCTTTGTCCATTGATGTTTATCTATTGGTACAGGCCTGACACCTCAAAGGGCCAAAATAATAGTAACATGAGTACAGCATAGCACTTCCCACAAAACACAATAAACATGCATATGACATGTGTATTTTGGATGATTTTCAGGGAGATATCTTGTTTGCTTTAAATAAGCGAATCTCAACAGAAATCTGTCTTAGGCATGTATCAAAGAGCAAAATATATGTTGATGTTTTAAATGGTGAGTACTAAAATGATTATCTGGTACAAAACTAATAATATGCCTGAAACATGATTGTGTGTTACTTTTTATTTTTTGATATATAAAGCAAATATGTCCTGTTATACTGTGTATAAAGGCTGTATTCAAACAATGCCCAAACACAAAAAATTAGATAAATGTCATTTTTCCTCTCGACTTTAGATCACTCAATTTGGCAAATCTACGAACAAATTAAACCTCTGGAGAGGGTTTGTTCACAAGCAATTGGTGCGGAAGTCATGATTTGACTGCAGAGTATTCACATCTGCATGATTCTATGAGCTGCATAGAGCGAGTCTAAAGGTCTGCCCCAGCATCGACTCCACTGGAAAAAATATCAATTTTGTTAGACACATAAAAAAGCCAACGGAAACATTACTGTGGTATATGCAGCTTCTTTTTATCTGCTCCCGTTTAATTCATATCTTAAAATGCGTGCTGTTACCAGTTAATGGAATGCACAATACATGGAGGCTATAGATGGTATTTACTGTTATATCTATAAATCCAGCATAATACGTTGGATTGATATGGATGTGCACGTTTCTTCAGGAATAGAGAGTACGGAATGTGCCTATTACTTTTTATATGATTATATAAATGTTGTGACAAAAATATTCTGTGTAGAGTGTGACTTTTTCAATAAATTTCCTCCAGTATCTTTGTCATTTGTATTCAAACATTGGATGAGAACACTCCCATGTGAAATGTGCTTTATAGGTAGGGCATATTCTTACATTATAAAGAATGAAGAAACACATAAACGGCGACCCTTCTGCGGACCATCTTGGTGGCAAACTGACCTCCTGCACAGGCAAGGCTTTCAAAGGTTCTCTGCAGCCCATAGGCAAACTTCTTGATAATTTGTGAGAAGTTAGGTGCAAGTGAGCAGCTGTGCACACTATATCCCACCAGAGTGTTTAAGCTTCAATAATAAATGACCAGCAAATGGCAAAAGCCTAGAAAGGGCACCAAATATTTTACAAATTACACAAGCTCTTATGTCCATGCTTGAGAATCATGCTGAAAATGCAATATTCTAAGCCTTATCAATCTTTATGTGTATGTCATGTGCAGTGTTCTACCAGTGTGGGTGTCTTTGAAGATATCATTTCCTCTTTGCTCCTTAATGGGATCTCCTTGTATCCACCATGTACACCGGTCAAGAGTCTCGCTACACTATGCCTTGCAATTAATTCATTCCACATATTTGTTCAAATTACATCATATCACCTGAACTTATATATTCAAACTAGTGCACTCGTATAAAAAGAAATTTTATATCCAGTTGGAACTTATTTATTGATCTACAGCTTGAAATTTGTACTAAAATTTTACAACATAAAGATTTTGGCAACGGAAGTATTTACATCATATGCTTCACTTATGCGCATCTGTCACATCTGTCAATACGAGAAAGAACTTATCTTTGCCAAATTAAGTTCTCTTTCCATATTGACAGATATGAAAACCTGTTTGTATATTGATTGATGCATATTGAGGCGCAATATGCACCTCGCAGAGGCAACAATTCTCAGGAAGGAGTGAGTGCCATACATGTTGTTTATATACCAGAAGTTAGACTATTATCTTGTGTTCACTCAATAAATGCAAACCAGTGCAGAGAGGCTGTGTCTGGCACATGAAACACTTGAGCCGATCATGAAACACAAAATATCCCAAGTATGGGCTCCCTATATTTTAATTAGTATTATCTGTCTGAGTTGAAGTTCTATATCCGATGTCTGCTCGTCAATACCAGCCTTGTGATACAAACATTTTTGGAAGAAAAATGATAAAACAGTCACAATTCTAGATAACTGGTTTTGAAAGAAAGTCAAATTTTCAAATCATTATATGTCAATACCTAGAAAATGAATGCAAATATTTTGTATCGTGTTAATTATATCATATAGTCAAAGTATAACTGTTACTTTAGTTTGGTTTTTACAAAAGCATAACATGGTTTATCCGGTAAATGAAATCAATTTCAGCTTCAATTTCAGTCCGATAAAAATCTGAATTCTTTTTAGGATACGGACATTGCATTGGTATTGATATTTGATTTATCTATATAATTTTCACAACAGTTACATTTTATGTTTACATATTACATATAATATACATATATTGGGAGTACCATTCTTTATTGATTCATAAAATTATTATTTTATATTTTCTCTTTCAGGAGGCGAAAATATTCATTAACCACAATACTCATTTTGATTCACAGATAACAAGTATATCACTCCTGTGTTTTGAAAAAACACAATAGAAATGTACATTCACCATCCAGGTCTTATTTTGGTGTCAAACATGGTTTGCTACATGACTGACCTGTCTCCACTGAATATGCATATGTGTAGTGAACGCATGATATAAATCTAATATCTGCTGTGTCAATGTTAGATGCTGATCCCTCTGTCATTATAATCCTAGATCAATGATAGGACACAAGTCGGGCACCCCTACTCTCTGTTGAGGGCATCGAGCTCGATAGGGCGGCGCTGTAAGCCTTATCACTTCCGGTAAGATCCTCATCCAGTCTGACTCTATCACAGGTGAGAAGACGCACACACTGTGTACGGAACTTGATACCTATAATAAGGTAGAGGTAGAAGTTGACAGAATGGTTAACATAGACTAGCTGGTTGTTGATGACCTTTGCAATGATGTAGGGAGTGGAGGATTGATCTGTGTCCCAGTAGGGTTTGCCTATGAGTAGTACAACACTGGGTATAATGCATATGATGAAGGCAAGGGAAACCACGTGACACATCACCGTCACCTGGTGGTATAGTCTCTCTATTGTTCTAGGAACATAGTTGCCAAGTTTGCCTGTACTATTGCTATGGAGATTGTTGTCACTGATAATACCTTTGTTCACACTGTTGCCAAGTCCATTGTGAGAATTATTGGTAATGGTGATTCCAAGAATTGACATGTTGTGTTTTCTCCTGTGCAAGGTAAAGATCACCATTCCATTACAAAACAATAATATGATTAGAGGAATGAGGTTAGATACCACAAATACCAACCACGGTCTGATGTACAGTTCATAAGTTTCACTAGCCTCAGACGTCACACCACAGTTGCTTAGCAATACATATGTTCCATTGTCAATACTCCATTGTTTTCCTCGAGTCCAGAATACTGGTGAATTCTTGAGGACGATCAATGTAAAAAGACACACAAAGTATATTTTGACCTTACTGACAGGGCATATTATTTTTTTTCGTAATGGAAAACAAATCGACACGAATCTCTCCATGGTAAAACATACCATCAACCATATTGCAAAATCCATGCTTGTGTATTTTAGAAATTTTGACATTTTACAGGACCATGGATGGATCTGCAGCATATTCACGATTTCCAAATCTTCTAACCATTCAGGGAATAAACCCAGCATTAAAACCAAAAGATCGGAGAAAGCAATAATCCACACAAAGAAGCTGGTGTCGGAGTCTTGAGGGGATTTCATGAGGATGACCATTGTCAGGACGTTGCCCAGTCCACCTATAGCGAGCACGGCCGGCGATGCCCACAACTTAAATGTCAGGCAAATGTCAGGTGCTGTCAAAGGTTCATCCATTATAACACTAATTCCTGCAACATAATAGATATACAACGTTTAATTTAAAGTATCTAACAATGAGATAATTTATAATTCTCTCTGTATATGTTAGCTTAGTCTATAAAATGAAAACATGAAAAATAAATGTGAATAAAGCCATTAGTGTATTCCACAATACATCTGTTAGGGAAATATTCAATTTCATTAAATATTTCACTGTTTTCATTACCAAAACCTGTGATGCATTGCCTATTGTGTTGATGTATTGTATTCAAGAGCAATGTGCAATTTCCAACAAACCACCATATGTCCTCCTATTTTGATTAAGCTGGGTTTTCTTCAAATGTGAGATTTTGGTATCACTAGTTTCAAATAAAGAACAGAAAAAAGAAAATAGGTATGAGTGAGCTTAAAATGAAATGTGATAAACAGAAATATACAAGTATGTGAAGAGGCCAATGAATACGAGGAGTCAGTTTAACGGTGTGCTATACTCACAGAGCTCCCGGAGCAGTCTCCTTACTGTCAGCTGTGCACATACATCTATCCGGTTTAATGGTCTTTAGAATCGCCTGGACCTGTGTGGTGTTGGGTGTGTGTTGCTGAGAGAGCACTTGTCAGGTGGATATTAGATACTTGCCTATGAGGTAGCGTGGGGGTGTATAGCCCAGGGACGGGGCTCCATCATCCCAGCAGCCGCACTACACTGCCTGATGGGATGGACCCAATGGGCAATCAATGTATGTATGGGCCCCTATATCGTGAAAACTGCTTAAACCCTCATCCCTGCCTTGCAACAGCTAGTCTCTTTTACTGAATAAACCCATGTATATACTCATAAAAGAAAGATTCCTGCAAGGCGTTTGTCATAGCAATTATCATAGAGATGAACATAATAGGAAGCACCGAGTCGAAGGAATGAGATTAGACATGGCAGTGATCTATTGCAATAGGTTACATGATAACCATAAAACAAAGGGTGCTGCTTATGAAATGCCATCTCCATGGTCACTATCGAGTTTAGGTCTTGTCATTGTTATAAGTACACTCATTTATAAACTAGATATCCCTTAATCATTTAGGTTATTAATTATAAATATTATTATCAATTCGCACTTTCCACTTCGGCCAGACAATTTTTATGAGATGTCAAATATTTTTCTCTCATGTAGATTTATTTTAGTTGCCGTATACTAATATCATTTGTCATTTTCGTGATAGGTGATGATAACTTGTCAATTTTGTTCTTCACTTCCCACGTAAACTGTCATTTTTGTATTTTTTATTCCCTATGCCCACTGTACTTTGGAATAACAATAAAGCTTGTTCAGAAACTACCAAGAATTAAAGGGTTCCCGAGGTTTACATATAACATCATTATACTGAGTCATCCTATATTACATAAATCATATATATAGTTAATATATGTTATTGAAATAAAAGTTGATAAAATCTAGAATGTATGTTATCAAGGTTCTGTCCTGAAGGCTGAGAACTTTGATGTTGATTTTCAGTAGGGGTGCCCATTGGTGTGTTGGAGTTATTAAGATGATATGCAATACGTGGATGACACGTCAGGTGGTTTCTTGGCATAGCTAATAATTGCTTGCAGCATCCCATGGATATTTCACGGACATTGTAATTTACTAATGTTACCAAGTGGTTCTGAGAGTGATAAGAGAATGATATGACATTTAATCAATAATCCCTCCCATTCCTAATTCGTATTCTGTTGTGACCCAATGTACATTGCATTCATCGTTATTCATCTGGACATAGTTCATCTAGTCATGGTTCTATAGCATTATGAGTTACCAATCTAGCCTATATGCCATGTAATCCATCACTGGGCGCTTCCATCCCATACCGACAAACAGATTACTAAAATATATGGGGAACCTGTGTGTGAAAAACATGTCTTTATATTCCTTTCTCCATGTACATGTACAATCTTGGTATTGACGGGAAATGGACGGCCAGTATTTTTTTAAAATATATACTTGATATAATTATAATACTATGTCTGATAAAACTAGTTCTTTGAGAATGCTGAAGCAACTCAAGGTCAAGTGATCCTCAAACCTGAGCTAACAATGTCCATGTCTCTGTAACATTTGGAGGATTAGTTTAGGAGCCGAAGTCTGATAAAGATGACAAGAAAGTGAATATATGATATACTTGCCTCACAGAGAAGTGAAAGTCACCAATATATTGCAGGAAGGAAACTTTCAAGGTTACATGATGGATCTATTTATGTGGCATTGATTTCGTAATCATCGTTATGTCATATTGGATATGAACAACATGCGATTCTAAATTAGCTTACTATTCGGCAAATGTAATCCTTGTTAAGTCATCGTACTACAAGGCACAATAATTGGTTCCCCTTTTTCCTAACAAATGTCTTACTCCTAATACAAAGATCAGTGGAGTTGTAGAAATATGTGCATATTCGATTTTCAGACGAGATATGGTGCTTCCTGATTGATGATTTATGAAGGCTGCCATCCATCATTCAGTAACAAACGCATGAATATTGGTGGTTTGAATATATTCTTCTGTCATATCCCTTGGTGGTCTCATCAAAATGTATTATCTTTCACATATCCCTTGGTGGCCTCGTTATGATACATTACTTCTGATATATCCCTTGGTGATTTGTTGTGATATATTATCTCTGACATATCTCTTGGGGCCTTTTCAGAATATATTATTTCTGTCATATCCCTTGGTGCTTTGTTGTGATATATTATCTCTGACATATCTCTTTGGGCTTTGTCAGAATATATCATTTCTGTCATATCCCTTGGTGTGCATTGTTGTGATATAGTATCTCTGACATATCTCTTGGGGCCTTGTCAGAATATATTATTTCTGTCATATCCCTTGGTGGCCTTGTTATGATCTATTATCTCTGAGATATCCCTTGGTGACCTTTTTATAATATATCATCTCTGACATTTCCCTTGATGACCTCATCTGAAAATAATATCTCTTGCATATCCCCAGGTGATCTGTTGAGAATATAATATCTCTGACATATCCCTTGGTGGCCTGGTGAAAATATATTATCTCTCAATAACAGACGTTAATTTTTAGGTTTGATCATTTGATTAGTGATTGGAATGGATGATTCTTTTATTATCAGTGGTTTTTAAAAAATAACCCTTATAAGTTGCTCTAATAATAATATTAATACAGACAAACCCAATAACAAACTTTAAAAATGTAAGGAACTTTCTTATCAGATGAACCAAATAGTGGTTTTGCAATAGAAATAAATCTGATGATAACAGTCCATAACAAATGGACTGCCATATTTAATACCAGATATTCAAATTGCAATTTTTCATCTATGTATTTTTCCACAATATGGGAAAGGTACCTAAATCATTTGATGAATATATGTGTATAAAATAGAAAATGGAGAAATGTTCTCTTTTTTGTGCCATTTTGCTGGTTAAAAGTGACGTTACAAATACCCACTGCGATGGGAACTCTTGTGCTACCACTTTCATGCTTAATGTCTGCCATTTTAGTGATGGAAATGGGAGTTCAAACAAAATTGTTAAATGGATATAATCAGACCTGCGAGGCCCGTTGAAAAATACGCGTTGCATTTCACAAGACGCATGATGTGTTCCTTAAGTGATAAGTGATAAGTAAGTGATAAGTATTCGCCTTGCTCACAACAATATCATCAAACCTGAATATATCCGCACATTCCTCGCGGCACTGAGTCAAAGACTCATCACTGCCACAGGCAGATTAACATATGAGTAGGTACTATTTTCATAAACATAAACAAACTTGCACTTAGATCATTTGACTATCGGGGGGGGGGGATATTTTTTCCCAGAGCTAAGATTTTTTTAGTTGAAGGCAAGCTGAGATTTTTTTTACTTCACCTGAGCTACTATATTTAATTGTTTTATGACAACAATTTCAAGTGATTTTCAAGGGAATTTAAGGAGAGTGCTAACCGTGACAATAGATATAGTATGCTGTAAAAGTTATATAGTTATTAGCAAACTTATATATGGCATATAAAATTGCATAAAGTAGATTTTAGTCAACATGGTAAAATGTAGCTAATAGTATTGGAACATTACGTTTTAATGATATTGCAAAGAATAACTTTGTCATTTATCTTTGACGAAATTATAATTTAGTTTATTTAGTATTATGTTAGTCTAGATTCCTGAAACATTACATTTATAAACAGTAATATGTTAATATATCAAAATGTGCCGAGTGAAGCAAGGCACAAATGTTTTTCATACATTGTATTTTGTGTATTGCATATAAACTAAGAATTTTAAGTTTTTACAGCAACAGAGCAAGGATATTGTTTGACATTTCCAATCAGAGCTAAGATATTTTCTTTATTCTGACATACCCCACCACCTTAATAGTCAAATGATAAACCCTTAAAACATGTAAAAAATAAATAATAACTCTTGAAATTGGGATTCTATTGGATCTCAGAAGATATAGTGCTGCCTCACTGAATTGTTATGTATGCTCAAGGTTGGCAACCCACGTGGCGCATTTGGTTAGAGCGCAAGCTTGCTTCCACCAGATCCTCTGTAGTGATCCTAGGGTTATTGGTTCTATCCCTGGCCATGCCGGGATTGAATTCATGATACAATTTCTCAAATGAGTTGAGGACCGTGCCCATTGTCTTTGTAAATCTCTGACTGGGTGGATTTTCTTGTAAAGTACCTGTCATATGACAATTGAGTGAGGCAGCACTATATCTGCAACATGTAGGTCTCATCACAAAATCACTGAAATGTTGAAAGTGTTGTAAAAACTCAAGCAAACAAACAAAAATCAAGGTTGGTCATGGCCAACTTACTTAACGTTAAAATCCATGATAAAATCTAGAAACTGCCTCCATGTTATAGTTCTTTGCAAACGTATCTGAGATCAAATAAAATCTCAATTTAAAGAGTTATTATTATTTTTACATTTTCTACGTTAATAAATATCTATTCAATTCTACATGTTCCTACATGCATATCGTTCATACATAACCCCAATATGACGATTTCAAAAGTACTTGTCCCTACCAGGCCTTCAGGCTAGGGAGACAGACATCTTACCCACTGAGCCACGTTGAAAAGTACAATGTTAACAACAGTCTCATTGGTAAATCACATAAATTATCAAGATCTTCACCATTATATCAAGTTATTTTATGAATGAAGCTATTCAGTAATTTCAGAGAGCAACCAAAGTTTTCATCTTTGTTTTCTGTATAAAGTTATGATTTTCTACATTTACTACATTGACAAAAACTATTCAATTCTATATGTTATGACACACATAGATATAAACCATATATGAAGATTTCATCTTTGTTTTCTATTTGAAGTCATTATTTTATCTATTTCCTTTGTTTGCAAAAAATCATTTCTATATGTGTACGGTATATATCGTTCAATATGAAGATTTCATTATTTCTGCATTTACCAAAAAAAACATTTCAAATCTGTCTTGTGTGACATGGATAATGCTCAAATAACACCCCAATATGAAGATTTCATCTTCAGCATGGAAAAATGCTTGTCCCAGCTGAGAATCGAACCTACATAAGGGACACATTGAATTTGAAGTGTATCATAAAGTGTCCAGACACATTATGTATTGAACTTGAACTTGAGAAATTAAAAAGGTTAAAGAAAGTCAGTCAATGACTGGAGTGTTTTGTATTTTTTCTGTCGAAGTCATATGTAAAGTTGTCTGGTAGGATATAGGTTTCAAAAGGGCCTAAAATACTGATATATACTTTTTGAGTTGACACAGTAGAAATCAAGATGGTCGAATATAGGTTGAAAATGATCTTGAAGGGAAGTACTCATCATGCATTTTAATACATTTTCTCACACTGTTTCAATGTCACATTATACGAAAACACAATAGCATTTTATCAGTTACAATCTTTTTTAAATGTGCCAAAGGGAAATGTTTTTTTCTCAAGTTTTCCTTTTGTTAATATATTTGTAGACTACAATCATGTGTCAGGCTCTTAAGAGATTTTGAGGCATGTCTCGACCTACATTAAGCCATTTTGTTTTTTTTCCCGGTTTGGCTCCCACAATCACAATATGTTGCCCCCTGACATAATACCCGTGAATGCACTTTTTACAAAACATTTTTCAATTTCCTAATCTCCCTCCCATGATTTCGGTTAGGATTAGACCACCATTAAGTCGAGACTTTCTCTTAAGAGAAGAACAAGTCCTCAGCAGGCAAATCTTGCTGAAATGACGTGGTTTAACATGAATGTCAGGTTTTTATATACATCCTACACAATGTGAAACTTACACCCAGTAATATGTGGGCTTATAAGTCACGTTTTAATAGATAACAAAATGGTATTAGATAAAAGTCTTTATCTTTCTTGAAATGCATTATGCAAAAACTTTGCTGTTACTTTGACCCAATTTTCTCCCATTAGCATTAGCAACGAAAGCTTATTTCCATTATTTAGTGTATCAAACAAAGGATAAGCATTCATGACCTCAAAAAGAAGTACAGTTCTATGGTCTTCATAACATGTACAATCAATCAAGAAATGCTCTTGATTTTCAATACAGTTGCCATCACACATAGAATATATTGTAAAATCTTCAGGTGTGTTATTTGTTTACCTGTTTCTATACATAAAGGCAAATATGAAATTCCTAAATTGAACTAGAATAGATCTATGTTCTCTATCCATAGCTGTGTACATATATGGTTCCAAACAGTATTCATCTTTATCTCTCATAAGTTCTTAATTGAGGGTAGTGTGTGACATTTTCTTTTCAATTACTAATACATTTATCATATAAGACATTTTTTACTTCATCGAGATCTGTTACAATGAAGTCATAATAGTTTTGTTGTAATCCTATATCAGTTAAGATACTTTTGATATCATTGTGCCAAGTTTACCAGGTAGTGATTTATCCCACAGAAAACTTTAATTAATCGGTTCTATAGTCTTATCTCTATCTTACGTCTGGTATTGCAATCAATCCGCCCTGCATCTCCATTGATATCTAAGTTTGGAGCATATGTATCGACACCCAGAAAAAGACGTATCGCTCGATACAGCATAGAGCAATAATCTAGTTTGGGTATAACCCCATGATTGTATAATTTAGTATAAGACTTATACCCTATACCCCAGTAAACAGAACTTAATGCTCTGCCTCCAGCCCCCACCAAGGTAGCTGCAGTGACACCAAAGTTTAGGCGCTCATCAAAAATGACCCCTAAGTGTTTATACTGATCAACTCTACTTATATCTTCATTATTCATAAAGTTATACATAAGTTATACATAAGTTGATTTTACAACGAAAATGAACAACTTAAGTTTTTCCAACATTAACTCTCATTCTCCATTACAACACCAATCATACATTGCATTTAACATACGCTGTAAGTTTGTCTCATATATCTATACTTTCAAATAGTACAGAAATTTATATAGGGGTAATATGATATGGGTATGACCATTTATATTTTATAAGGAAAAGTGTTTAAACATCTTATTTTTATTCCACTGAGCATCAGTCCACAATAACATTCACCAAGGACATTTAGGCAGCTAATAAACTGGCCGATCTTTCATAAGATAGAGATGTGCATGATGCTGATATATTTAAAATCAAGTCTAAATACAACAATTTTACAATATTGAACAAATTCTAGGATTTTGGCCTTGCATGAGACTGGTACTGTTGTGGAAGCCAATTAATGTTAATTAGTTTCATCAAGGAATTAAGTTCTCTGGTATCGTACCTCAAATATACACATCTATATCGGGAGGTATTCAGATATTTTCTAAATTTAAAGCATGTTATGGACTTATCTTGCTGCTGGTGTCGTGAGATTTTGAGCAACTGGTTTTCTTTCTCGTATGTAAATCATTTTCACCATTTACCTTTCTAGTGGAGAATATCATCGGTAGTAGTTTTTTTTAAACTTTATGATAGAGTTTGAGTCCTTGAAATTTTAGGTTATTATAATTTATTTCTTTGAATAATGATTCAGGGTACAATTAAAAATTCCCAACGTAAGAATTGTGATGCTTTCATCAGCCCAAACAAGTAAACAGTGAATTATATTGGATAAGATAGGGCTGTTATAAAGCATAGGTTTCATGTGCAGAGCTAAAAAGTGTTTGATCCTATAAATTTAAGATGTCAATTGTCTAAGAAATGCGGTTTGCAGTTTGCTCAGTAGGGGATTTCCAATTTGCCTCAATGTAAGCAACTAAAAGGGATACCGATAATAGGTTTTTGGAACATTACTTTTGGACTAGGTCTATAACTTGATGAATAAATCCAATTAGATCATCAAACATGTATGCAGTAATTTATGTTGCATTAGATGAAAATGTTGTATTAAGATTAAATTCTCCTAGTTTAAAGGATACAGTTGTAAATATATTCAATAGCTTAAACATTTGGTAAATTTCATATAATGTGGCATGCAGATTTTTCATTTCGACCATATCAAGGATGCAATACGCATCTGAACGTGTAACCGAGAATGGTTTTAGCTGGTTTGCCTTGGATCCTCGTGCATTAGTTCATCGGAGAAATATCACAATTGCTACTTGTCAAACAGGAAAGAGAGAAGTTTAAACAATTGTAAGTTTTGGATCTTTCTAATTATGATTTTTTAAAGTGTCATAATGGTTATGACTATATTAAACATACATGTATAAAAGACAAACAATTATATATTTGTATATTGCACAGCCGACGAAAACAGAGCTGTGGTTCCACTTTTCAAAGCCCCGTTCATTTGAAAATATTCTCATCAGGTTGTTCTCAAATATGTAAATTTGTAATAAACATCAATAGGGCTGTCAACTTAAAAATCAAACTGCTTAGATTCTTTCATTATCAGTACTATTGTCTAGATCATGAAAAAACAATTCAAATTTTAAAAAAAAGTTTGTGTCTCTATCTTATTTAGAAAAAAAGTTATGGTGATTTTTATCATCAACAATCAATTGATAAGTAAAATAAACCTCTTTTATTTACAGCTCTGTTGTCATCGGCTGTAATTACCACTGTGAGGGAATGATTCATAAACAGGTCCCCCTTTGCTCTACCTTTTACCTTACTACTCTCATGTGCCAACTTTGCTATTTTCATTCTCCATCTTCTGTTAGGGCTAACAACCGCCCATTTCGCGCATTTTGGTCTTTGTCAATAAATAAATAAACTGACATAACATGAATAGTTATCAATATGTGTGCTATAGTGGGGTATATCCATCAGTAAGACTTGTCATTACTTTAACTTATAAAGCGATGTGCGGATGCTAAATTCTAACAAGATTGACAAGTCAGAGTCACGTCTTTGCGCAAACAGCATGAACAACCATAGACTTCGCGCACTGGACTCTCTTCAATGCCAAAAGATGAAAATTAATATATCGATCATCTGACTTACATATTTGAAGAGAAGAGCTCAATTGCTCAAATTTGAGTTGTCAATGATGAAAATCAGCCAAGAACTGACAGAGCAGTGCCCATTTGTGTGTTTTGTAACAAAATGCTTCTTCCGCACGTGCGTATTGTCACATTGGCGAGGTCACTGGGTGCAATTTTCATAACAATTGATTTATACGAATCATATCGTTTATTCTTTGACAAAAAATACAATGTTTCATTTGTTGTGTGTATACAAGACAGTTTCACAATTATCAGCCAATCCTATGGTTGCGCAAATCCTATGGTTGTTAGCTCTACTTCTCATCCCAAAGATATTGAAAAAGGGACTTGAAATCCACTATTTCCTGGAATACCAAGCACTGTCCATCATATTCCTGATATTTAAAGTAATAGATTATGCATGTAGAATCAAGTTTTCAAAAAGCTATGCACTTTTCTTTTTTTTACATTGAATGCTCTAGGCATGTCAGAAAAAATCTTTGTTTTTACTTGATCTTAGCTTCATCTTGCCATCATGTGTAGACCTTCACAGTGGGATGAGAAGTGGGTCATCTTATTTAAAGGTGTGACAACAAGGAACCTGCCAATACAATGCAATGGCTACCCAATGATCATGATGATATCGCATGGTGTTCATCCTTTTTTTAGCCATGACATCATTACTTGGACTCTTCTAAATACCATCTTGAGTCATCAAACCTAATAATGACAGAAATACTGAAGAAAATGTACTTAAAAAACAAAGGGGTTTTCACTTGTAAGCATTATAAATGTCAAAGATTGAAATACATATAATAACTGCAATAGTTAATCGCCAGAGGTTGAGTTCACTTAGTTCAGAATTGTTCTGATATACATCGAACTGTACACAGTAAGAAGTCCATTTTGCGGATGTCTTTGGGTATAAGTGTGAAGGGTAAATGATATACATAATATATTTTGGAGTAAAAAGGTTAAGCACAAGAGCATTTTTGGAGCAAATGCATTTTGAATCAAGTGCATTTTTGTGGATTAGCAAAAAGAATCTTCAAAATCCAGATGAACAATATGTATAAGGGACTCTTTACATGATTATCAGAAGCATATGAAACAAAGTGGTGATATTTTTTTCATCAGATGTCAAATCTTAAGCCAGGCAGGTTTTGTTCTGGACATAATGGACAGAAACACAGATTCTACAGGTAACAACTATACCTGAAGACAGTAGTAAATAGGTAAAAGGGAACATAAAACATCTCATGACACTGGGAAATGATGCTTGTTAGATTGTTTGGTTCAGATAACTTTGTATGTGATTTTCAACTAATTATTATATTTATTTGTAGAAGTACAGAAGTGTTCAACATGAGTCTCTTAGCAGATATTCAGGATTTCACTAGAAATAAATTACGTCACACAAGCACTGAGGTTACAACAATTGGTGGGCGGAGGCTCAAAGAAACATTGGATGATTATGGCCGTGTTGATGTGGAAGTATTATCAGAAGGTGAACTAGGATTTATAGGAGATTATCAACCTGATCTTCAAATTGGAAATGTCATGAAAGGATTATTCTTTGGTAAGGCTAGATAATTAATGCCACATACTGTCCTAAACATAAAAAATATAGAATTCTTGAGAAAAGTTAAAATGAGAAGTGTAATATTTGTTAACTGAGATTATTATTTTTTTTAAATTTCTCTTTCCTATTATTAGTGACTGTATAATAACATTTTGAAGTAAAAATGCCACAGACCGGAGAATACCATTCGCCTTCCAGACGAAATATTGAGGAATAAAAATAAGAAATTAAATTAGTCTTTAAATCATACACATGGCATGAAATACTATAAGTGAACTGTAAAATGAATTTTTGGTTCGTTCTTATTTTTTTATGTTTTTTTTTCTTTCAGGATCTCAAGATGTTGCTGCCAATTTGGAACTGCTGAAGTCACATAACATTACACACATCATAAACATGGCACAACTGGTGGATAACATCTACCCTGACCACTTCCAGTATCTCAAGATTGACATTCGAGATATCCCAGAGTCAGATATCATTGCAACCTTTGAGGAAGCCTTTGTGTTCATAGATGAGGGTAGGGAGAAGGGAGGGGTGTTTGTTCACTGTAATGCTGGTGTATCTCGGGCATCTTCTCTCGTCATAGGCTTCATGATGAGAACTAATAAATGGGATTTTCAAAAAGCATATGATCATACTAAAACTGCCAGACCAGCCACTCTCCCAAACCCTGGATTTCGGAAACAACTACAGGAATTTAAACCCACATAGTTTTTGTTTTTATTCAGATGGTATCATGCATTGGAAAACATTTGTGATATATTTATATTGAAAGATATGTTTTTCTGTGTTTTTCCCCCCCCTAAAATGCTTGTCTTTCCCATTCCCAAATTTCATACTATGCATTTGGGTTGCTCCCTTCTGATTAGATCAATAATGCGATTTTTCCCCAAACACAATAGCTGTGAAATTCTCAATGCATGCTGAAATAGTTTTGTAAACATGACAGCCAATTTGAGAAAAGCATTCTGTATGTTGTGAAGGGAATATATTCATATTTTGGAAATAACAGCATCCACAGAGGAAAACTATAGAGTTTGGGAATCTCAAAAAGAAACAAAAGACTGTTATAGGTTTAATAAACTGACAGAACTAAAGTTACATGTCAAACTCACTGAGTTATGTATACATGTCTGTAATTTTCCCCCACACCTGAGATATTTTAACACACCAGGTGGCAGCATGTACAAGCAGTACAAATTTGTTATTTCAATATATGGTCAATCTTTATAACCATATATTGAGACCAGTCAAAATGTTTCTAAATATCTTGTACAAAAAAAAGACTCTTATACTTGCTCAAAATTTCCCAGTGCCAATTACCTCTTAACCCCTAAAGGACTAGCCTCTCTAAATGTTGTTGACTGGCAGGACTAACCAATTTTCGTCTGGACCAGTGTATCCACATACTAAATTTATAAAATTTATAACCATGGTTACTAAATTTGCTTAATGAAGTGCTGGGGTCAAAAGTTCATGATCCAGTCAGTCTGACGTCATTATCATGGTTACATTGTAACAAGTTGCAGCCCTTCAGAATGTTACAAATGACGTCATCAAGCCAGAACAATGGGGACGTCAACATCCTTCCCGTCCGTTGCCGGTGGTGGACGTTGCAATCCTTCCCGTCCGTTAGGGGTTAAAGCACATGATTTGTGTGTGTGTGTGTGTGATGTGGTGTGTGTGTGTGTGTTAGTATTTATTACATAAATGGTGCTTTTGTGTGTGATTTACAAGAAAAGGTATATTGAGAAATGCACCTTAAAAAACGATGTTTTTGTTGTTTTGTGAAAACGTAAAATTTAACTTAACAGTGCCCTTTTCATTTAAAATATGTGTTCAAATATCACATCACAGGTTTTGATTGGTCTGTGCAAACTGTGCATTCAATATAATATTAACTCAAAATAAGTTTTGCCTTATTCTACCTATGCTTCCATGTCCTATGGGTCCATGACTATGGATCAGAAATATTTTATATAGAATTATAAGAAATATAAAAGTCTGAATATTAGATCATTTCAAACATTCTAAAAGACTTAATATCAAAAACCATAATATTATTACAATGATTTGTGAATGCATACTTTTCCAACAGCATTTTTTATCATACATTTTATGCTTTTAAAAGTCTTATTGGAAAGCTTGTATTTTGTGAATAAATATTCCCAATATTTTGGGTAAAAATTAATGCTGCAATATTAATGTTGCTGTTGAGTTTTAAAATCATTTTTATTTTATTTATTATTTATTTATGAATAAAAATTACTATTGGGTAAGATGTTATTATAAATAAAAAATGTGTTCAAAAGTTGCAAATTGAAAATATTAAGCTTTACGATTTTTTTCCCCAGCTTTTTTCCCTAACACAATAGGTGTGAATACATTCACTGCTAATTTTTATTCTGCCACATTGGTTCCATACCAAAGGCTTTCCTTGCAAAGTTTGATATTTCCTCTAAACGGAATAACACCTCAGGTCCCTATCCCACAAGTCCACATGATATTTTTATATCGGTCTCACTCACTGTCATCAACAGTTCCTTAGACTCGGCTTCTTCTATACATCTACATACATTCATGTGCATTTTGATTCGTGAATAAATTGTGCTTAAATTCATATTGTTCATGAAACTCGGGGAATGAAAGAATCTAAGCTGCATAAATTGAAATGGAAAGGCAGTGACATTTAAAAATAACAATTAAATAGGTTTCTTGTGCATATAATTACTCTTCAAAACCATTCTTTATTTTGTGTGATAAAATAAAAAAACTAATACAGGTTTCAAGGGCATAAATAATTAAGGTACTTGAAGATAACTTCCAGTACCTTTTAGGGAATCACCATGTCTGTTCTGTGTCCAGTGTCTGTTTTTCTGCCCTTTTGGCCTCTGACTCTCGCATATGATGTTCAGTCACTAATGCTATATTGTTCATAGTGCAATGTAATTTATATTGATTGATTGAATTTTATTGACAATAGAAGGTCACATAAAACCTTTATGTCATGCTAATTTAAATTATACCAATACTACTTAGGAGTATCTTCTAAATATATACATTTGATACTCAAAGATTATTTCTAATTCAATTAACACGAACATGTAAATACAATTAACACGAACAAATATAAATACAAAAAAGAAAATAGACAATAGAGCACCACTTGGTGGCATTCAATTCAATTAGGTATTGCGCAATCAACACATGAATACACATGGTTTGACAGCTCCTGATTATTATTTGAAATATACAACAATTTATGGATTATTTGTGAACAGTGACAATATATACATGATGTAGAAAGCATATAGCATTAGTTTGTCACCAGACTGACTCTGGATAGACTTTGTGTGGGGAGACCCACCTGTCCAAACCTGCAAGATGGGTGATAATACCAGGAATTCAGCACATGTTGTGATAGATGAGTTGTTGTGTTTCATCACAAACAAGCTGGACGTGCTGCCACCTTTAACTATCACACAGCTTTGTTTAAGCTCATTCAAAGAAGAGGAAATTGTGGCCTCCAAGGAGGCACTGTTCACCTTATGTGCAGATGAGAACACTTCTCATTACAAAAAGAGACAAGGAGCAGACAAAAGTAAGCACAACATTGATGACATAATAAAGTTGCTGCAAGAAAAGGGTGATGACGTCCCTAAATATGTGGCTTTGGATCTGGGGAAGCTGCCCCCAATCACCTTTGACAGTGTAGACGTGTCTGTTCTTCTCAACAACATAAAGAAAACCCAAAATGAGACAATGCAAATTCAAAATGACACAGCGAAGGAGACAGAAGCAGCTCTGGCCTCAGTGAATGTACGTCTGAATCGAGTGGAGAGGAAGATCGACAGCCCTTTCGAAGTGAACAGTCAGGGATCCATGCTTCCTGTCAGTATGCCCAAGCTGGCAGGGGGCTACGCAGCAGCTGTGGCCTCCAATGCACCCAGAAACGAAATCAACATGGTGGCGCCCTTCAAGGGCCCCAGAGGTGGTGTCAGTAGTGGTGGTGGTGGTCCACCCCGTAAGCCAAAGGGCATTGTCGGCACAGGTGGTGGCAGTCGCATAGCAACGGTCAAAAGGCAGCGTACTGCGAACGTATTTGCAACTAGATTTGACCCTGATGTGACGGCAGAAGAGATGAAGAAATACCTGGTGGACAAATTGCAACTTGAAATTGACGTCGAAGCAGTCAAAACTAAATTTGACACATATTCTTCATTCCACATTGAATCAAGATGCCCGAACCCAGAGGTGTTTATGGACCCTGAGTTGTGGCCAAAAGAGGCCTTTGTACGATGGTGGCGAAAGCCTCGTGAACTACACACAGTACAACCTATGGCCAGGCTACCTCTACAAGGAGATACTGCACCAGATGACACCTCAGCTACTAACAATGACAACAATGATGATGTAACACATGTGAAGACATTATAATTCAAAGTATCATCATATAATTGTCGTGGGCTGCCTAAAAGCCGACAAGGTCTTTATCAACGGCCCGATATCTTAGAGATATTGGGAAGAAATGACCTAGTATGTCTACAAGAGACTTGGTATGCAAAAAATGAACTTGGCAATATTAATAGCTTACATGAGAATTTCCACGGAATCGGGACTGCCACTAAGGACTATGGCGATGGAATTTGTCATGGACACCCACCGGGGGGTGCATCTTTTTTATGGAAAGTGGAACTTGAAAAATATATAAAACCAATTGATATTAACTTAGACTGGTGTGTGGCGATAGAAATCACTGTAGAAATTAATAAATGTGTGATTTACAATGTTTACTTGCCTTATCAAGCCAGGCATAATGAAGACGAATATATTGAAAAGCTTGGTGTACTTAAAGCTTTAATAGAAGAACAGAATACAACATGTTTTGCCATTGTCGGCGATTTTAATGCTAATCTAAGAGACATAGAAAGTTCTCTCTTTGCTGGACATTTGATTGAATTTTGTAATGAGAATAACCTCAAGATATCGTCATGTATGATGTTACCTAGGGATAGTTATACATTTGTTAGTGCTAGCTGGGGTTCACATTCTTGGCTGGACCACATTATTACTAGCTCTGATTTTCATGATATTATAAATGATGTATGTATTGATTATGATGTAACTGATGATGACCATATCCCAATGAATATGGATATCAATATTCAGAATGCACCTGATGTATCTGGCGTATCAAATAATGTATGTAATGTCAAATTAAAATGGGATAACTTATCTCACGATGATGTAAATAGATATTGCCTAGAAACTGACAAATTACTCAGAAATGTTAAGGTCCCTGTAGAGGCCCTCAACTGCAAAGACTTGAATTGTAAAGAAACTTCCCATGCTCATGATATTAATGTTTTTTATACAGATATTATTGACTCTTTGAAATGTGCAAGTGATAATGTATTTTCCACACAGAAGGTCAAACAGTATGTTAACAAGCCTGGATGGGCTGATTATGTAGCAGAGATTTACAAGGCTTCACGTGAGACAAGAAGTGTCTGGCTCAGTGCTGGTCAACCCAGACAAGGTCCTTTACATTCATTACATGTTAAAACAAAAGCAAGATTCAAATATGCTTTGAGATATATACGTAGTAACGAGTCAGCCCTCAGGAAGGAATCTCTAGCGAAAAAGCTATCTGCACTCAGTACTAATGACTTTTGGAAGGAAATCAAATTGATCAATAATTCTCGCACACCCCTCCCCACTAATATAGAGGGAGTGTCTGGTGAAAAAGACATTGCAAAATTGTGGAAAAGGCATTTCTCTGAATTGTTTAATTGTATAAGGAATGTCAATCCAACATATGATCTTGATCTCAATACTGAGTATAGTTATGTCGCAGTAAGCTATGAAGAGCTTACACAAGCAATCAAAGAATTAGCTTTAAATAAAAGCTGTGGGATGGATGGCATTTATGCGGAGCATTTAAAATATGCCTCTGATTACCTTGTAATTGTATTAAGTCGATGTTTAACTAGTCTATTTGTACATGGTTTTCTACCCGAATCAATGCTATCTGTTGTACTGGTGCCTGTTATCAAGGATAAGACTGGCAAAATTACGGCAAAAGACAATTATAGACCAATTGCACTGGCTAGCATAGTTAGCAAAGCTGTCGAAAATGTTATATTTGATCGTATTGAATTATACCTTGTTACAAATCCTAATCAATTTGGATTTAAGAAAAAACATGGCACTGACCAAGGGATCTATGTTCTCAAGGAAATAATTGATTCGTATCGTGTGTTAAATGGAAATGTATTTGTATGTTTTCTAGATGCTAGCAAGGCTTTTGACAGAGTGAATCATTCTGTATTATTTAATAAGCTCATAAAGAGAGGTGTGCCTGGATATATTGTACGTATACTTGTATTCTGGTATGAAAAACAGAAAATGTGTATTAGATGGGGAAACACCTTCTCTGGTTGTTTCAATGTATCAAATGGTGTCAGACAAGGAGGAATATTGTCTCCATATTTGTTTAATATATATGTTGATGATTTGAGTAGCAATCTCAATGCACATAATGTTGGATGTAGTGTTAATAGCCGAATTGTTAATCATATTATGTATGCTGATGATCTCGTTATATTTGCACCTTCTGTATCTGGCTTTAATAAGCTTCTGAGAACATGTGAATGTTATGCAATCAAACATGATATGTTGTTTAATGCCAAAAAAAGTGCCATTATGAAATATCTTACCAGGGGTTTACAAAATAGTGTCTTGCCAATATTTCTACTGAATGGTGAAGTAATTAATGTAGTAGATCGATATAAATATCTTGGTCATTTCATCACAAATGACCTGTGTGATAATATTGATATTGAACGGCAGTGTCGTAAACTATATGCACAGGGCAATATGATACTCCGAAAATTTCATATGTGTACCGTTGAGGTTAAACTTACACTGTTTAGAGCATATTGCATGCCAATGTATACAGCACATTTGTGGTGGAGTTATAAAAAGACCACAATCAACAAATTATATGTTTCTTACCATAATGTCTTCAAACTTTTTTTGGGAATGTCCAAATATGATAGTACTAGTCTATTGTGTACACTTTGTGATGTGCAATGTTGTGCAGCAGTAATCAGAAATCTTGTGTATAAATTTATATGTAGGTTAGAAAAATCAGTCAATGCCATAATTATAGACTTACTTTGCACTTGTTTACCTTACACGTCGAGGATTAGAAGACATTGGATAAACCTTTTATATTTAAATACTGTTTTGCATGACCACCCATTGTATGGGTAGGGTAGTCTCTGTAGTGAACTAGCAACCAAAAATATGGACCTCATGTATTTTTATGTATATGTAGAGTCTGGAATAAAGAGTTTGAATTGAATTGAATTGAATTGAAATTGAATTGAATATACGTACATTTTTTAAAGTGCTTTGGCAGAATCATATACAAATCAGACAAGATTGTTTATTCATAATTTTGTGATTCAAGAAATGGATGGGTGTTAATTTTGATAGCTTTCAGAATGATGGGAATTTAGATCAGTCTTAACTGAAAGATTGGTTCTGGATTGTGATTAATGAATAAACTTGTATGAGTGGTCTATGTTTGTCAAAGTTGGCATTGTTATCAATAATCATGTTATTTGTAATAAACATAATGAAATACTTGGTCTATAGCACCAGAGAATTATTATAAAGCTAAGCATCCTACATATTTTGATTTTAAGCATTACAATTACTTATACTGGACTAGAATTTAATTGGACGCATTGTTTAGCACTGTTTCAGATCTCTTTTTTAGACATAAATATACATATTTTGCTAGAGATCTAATCACTTTCTTATTTTCACATTTCACAATGACAGTGAAATATTCCAAATTATTTACATTTACCAAGTGATCCCATGGTAATTCATCTATGACTACAGACATAAGTTCTCTACGTTCTTTTTTATATAAAGTGCATGTCATGATAAAGTGATTTTCATCTTCAACACCACCAGAGGAGCAATATAAACAAGTTCTTAATTCTGGCAGTGTTTTATTTGGTCTGTCATATCTGCCTGTTTCTATTCTTAAGTTATGGGAACTTATTCTGAAACTAAATAGGGATAATGCATGATTCAGATTTTTTACACATGACAAGTATCTTTCCATCATGAATTCAGACTTGAAAAGACAGTATGTCCTCAGTTTTGGATACAATAAGTTATTTCCAATCTTTTCGGTGCACTCAGTTCTAAATTTGTTATAAAGTTCTGCTTCTATTATCGTTAAATCTGTGCTGGTATTTATATATAGTATTAAAGAATCTAGCTGTAGCCATGTGTACTATTGACCCACAGACTATAATAGACTACCACAGACTATAACAATACTTTTTATGACAAATTTGTCACAAAATGTCTTCTTCTTAGGTGAACATGTTTCTGTCTAAATGCAAGTCACCTATTCAAAGGATCTGCATATGACAGGTTTACTGTATTGTGCTGCACTCTAGTGTGATAAAATTGCGAACTCTCAGTTCTCGACATATTGCTAGCTGATTTCGTGATCCATCTCGTTTACCTTTTCAGTGCGGAACGACAATTATTACTACTAACTGACAGGATTGGCATTTCTTGGCAGGAGTGCCCAAAATATCTTTCTCTTTTCATGGAAACAACACTCTGTTGAGGTAAGTTTTGATGGTTGACATGCATGGTTAAAAATGTATGAAAATTTTGATGACATTTTCCAAATCATAAAGAACCATTATGATACAGTCCAAGAGTATTGCTTCTTAAACTACTTGTGGGATGCTTGTTAATGTTTTGACAGCATTCAGACTGACACAGTGACATAGTGACAGTGGTGAGAGTGGTTTCATGTCCAAAACAACTGTTACCAGGTACCTCCAACTAGACAGGCTGGGACCAAGGTGTCAGCTGCTCTACAACCAAATAATTGTCTTTTTTGTTGTTTTCAAACAAGGAATATGTGTTAAAAATATGTTTCAAATATTTCTTGCTCAATTCAAATGGTGATCAATTTACATTTGACTGTACACAGATTTAGACAGCATACGAAACCTGCATGTTTACTTGGTTAAGCATCCCAGTAAGAGATATATACATATATAATAGATCAGTGTCTAAATCCGGTTTTCTGAAAAATGTCAGTTTTTGGGAAAAAGATATTAAGTCATACCAATATTACCAAAGATATTTAAACAGAGATTGGAAAGAGCAGTCCTGCCACTAGGTGTCAGCGCAATGCACCATCCAACTCTCACATGGTCTCACCCAAATGTTTTTGCACAAATTACAATACAGTTCTCCATCTAAATGCTATAAAACAGTACCATTATCAGTGATGAAAGTCTTCAGGAAATAAACTGAATTCAGGTTTTTGTACTTCAAATGTGAAATTCAAAATGGTCTGAAGTCTGAAACATCCAAAAATGACATTTCTGAAAGGGGGTAAGGGTATCTTCAGGTTAATTTTTAAGGGTTTCAGGTGGCGCTGCCACGAGATCGATTCACCTGAGCAATAATGCAGAACTTCAGCTTGTTTCCAATCTCTGTTTTAAATGTCTTTGATAATACTAGTGAAGATTTGTACTTTTTCTGTATGATTTATGTTAAATTTAGTTAAGTATTTACATCTTGAACAAGTTTATTGAAAACTCTTCTCATTGCTGTTTGATGAAAGCCCTGAATCATAAATATCACTGATGATTTCTGCTGAGAATATGTACACTGGAAATATTTGGCATGTTGTATTCAGCATGTGATGTGTATGCCACTAAGCACATTCAACATAGATTGACTTGTATGAGTATGACATCACACAAGGGCATTGGGTGAAAATCATCAGTGGCAGGTCCAGGGTTTTTCATTTGTCAAAATAGGGTACATACCAGTTTCTTTTTATACAAGTGTCTATTATTTTTTTTTCATAATTGTGTTCACACATCTTAAAGCCATAGAATTAGAAGATATACCAAATGATATAAATGTGAAATTCTTTCATTTCATTTTCATTCAACATCCATTTCTGGACCTGCCATTTTGCCAAAACTGATTACTGCCAACATCAGTCAAGTGTCATGCTTAAAACTTTCAAATAACAAGGTTTTATGATTTAAATCCAAGTTTAATATTATGTGGGACATACATGCAAGCATTTCTGTTCAAACTTTTTGATCCCAAAAGCCAAACAAAATATGAGGTGTGTGACGTAGCATACATCTACGCACATTATGTGCCAAATACAACAAGCCAAAATATTTTTAATGATAATTCATGGCCTTATTTACAATCTTTTTGCAAATTTGAACAAATATGGTGATGTGAGGCAGACATAGGGCTTGATATGGTGATATGAGGCAGACATAGGACTTGATATAGTGATATGAGGCAGACATAGGACTTGATATGGTGATGTGAGCCAGACATAGGACTTGATATGGTGATATGAGGCAGACATAGGACTTGATATGGTGATGTGAGTCAGACATAGGACTTGATATGGTGATATGAGGCAGATCGACATAGGACTTGATATGGTGATGTGAGGCAGACATAGGGCTTGATATGGTGATATGAGGCAGACATAGGACTTGATATGGTGATGTGAGTCAGACATAGGACTTGATATGGTGATATGAGGCAGACATAAGACTTGATATGGTGATGTGAGGCAGACATAGGACTTGATATGGTGATGTGAGGCAGACATAGGACTTGATATGAGACATACAGAGGCTTGATATGTTGATGTGAGGGAGACATAGAACTTGACATGGTGAGGAAAATAAAGCATTTTGTTTTGTGATAAATAGTGTAAATATTTGCCATTAAAGAAGGGTAGATGGGAGGCGTTCAGTATTATCTTATTTTATAAATAAGCTGAATACATTGCATATTCAAAGGTAATATATTAATATTGTCAAATGGCCAGTGCATTTCAGGGTGGTCTAATTTTTCAGGCCAGTAACCAAAATTCTTAGTGTCAAGGCTTGAAACTGATCTACTGTAGCAATGCTAAGCTGTGAATTATCCTCAGAATGATCCATCAACTCGGAGATTTTACATGCTTTCACCGATTACAATGTCTTAAAGATATCCTTGAAATTAATTTAAATTTGACACTGTGAATCAGAGATAGGATTTGCCTGACATGTGGCTTATTGAAATTAGCAAAAATAAACCGCCATTTGGGCACAGTCATCAAAATAATTGTTATTTGTTCTTAAGAGACTTGAATTATTTGTATTTAATATGACACCCACATTGCAGGAAAAACCAGATAAAACTTGTTTACATCAGGGCAATTTCAATACACATTCAGAATATATTGCATGTCACAGCAGAAGTTTCTGTGAATTATTTGAATTTGATTTAATCATGATTTTGATGATTATTAATAAGCATATTTAAATACATAGATCACAGAGTCAAGTTCGTAATAATCAATTAAAAAGTTTTAAAACCTTTAAATTTTTAATTTGTAGCCAAACAAATGTCTGCTGTAGAACACTACTTTCTTGTGTTTAATTGAATGTAACACCAATCATTGGGTTCTGTGTTAATAAATACTTGTGATGAACACTGGTGATATTTTAATGATCACAGTATGAGACATCCAAATCTATTGAAAATTATTGACATTTAGTGAACTTTGATTCCAGGACTGAGAGTAGCTTGCAACTGAATATATCACATTTTTCAATAGGTTGAAAATGTCAAAAAAATACTCGCTTCAAATTTGCTGGCATAATTTTATGATCTTATATACAGATACATATAGATTTTGTAAAATAGACGAGAGAAGAAGTTGAGAAAGTTTTATTGCATTAAAAAAGTGTTATCATATCCAACATTTTTCAAATTTAACAATACTGCCACAAATATCTTGGGCATGTAAACCTATCAGTATACAAAGAAAGGTATTTTATAGCAGAAGGAGGTGTAATAAGAGATTGCCATTTTTAATCCAATAAAAATATATTGATATTTTTATACTGTAGACCCTCACAGCATAAAAAAAGGGATGGTAACAGTCATATACTCCATAAGTTATAAGTATACATAAAAAAAAGATCTCATATTGATATTGAGTCGTGGCTTTACTCATGAATATATCTCTCATGCAAATTAATTTAAAATTATTTGTAAATCATATACCAGTTAATACTTATAAGAATTTGATGTGTGCGGATCATGTTGTGGATAAATCCTCATTGTTACCCCAGTTATTAAGAATATACCTTGCACAAAGATAATCTCTATTTATATCACTGTAGCCACATTGATGTACTGGAAGCCAGGTCATTAGGTCAGATATCAATCTTTTTATATAGCAGGTATAATTTTGAGGAATCTGATGTGTAGATGAGTTATCAGTAAGTGAGAGCCCATCAAGTGTACCAATCTGCATAAACTTTGCTTATAGTGACATCAGTTATTCTGAATATACCTACCATGGTATCTACCTTCACAAGAATCCATGTATCATTGTGACATCAAACCTCCTGAAATATACCAAGCATGGTATCTACCAACCCAAGTCTCCATGTATCATTGTGACATCAGGCATCCTGAATATACCAAGCATGGTATCTACCTACCCAAGTCTCCATGTATCATTGTGACATCAGGCGTCCTGAATATACCAAGCATGGTATCTACCAACCCAAGTCTCCATGTATCATTGTGACATCAGGCATCCTGAATATACCAAGCATGGTATCTACCTACCCAAGTCTCCATGTATCATTGTGACATCAGGCGTCCTGAATATACCAAGCATGGTATCTACCAACCCAAGTCTCCATGTATCATTGTGACATCAGGCATATCCTGAATATACCAAGCATGGTATCTACCTACCCAAGTCTCCATGTATCATTGTGACATCAGGCATCCTGAATATACCAAGCATGGTATCTACCAACCCAAGTCTCCATGTATCATTGTGACATCAGGCATATCCTGAATATACCAAGCATGGTATCTACCAACCCAAGTCTCCATGTATCATTGTGACATCAGGCATCCTGAATATACCAAGCATGGTATCTACCAGGCCTCCTGAATATACCAAGCATGGTATCTACCAACCCAAGTCTCCATGTATCATTGTGACATCAGGCATCCTGAATATACCAAGCATGGTATCTACCTACCCAAGTCTCCATGTATCTGTGTGACATCAGGCCTCCGGAATATACCAAGCATGGTATCTACCTGCCCAAGTCTCCATGTATCATTTCTTGAATGTACCTAGCATAATATTTTCCATAAAAGTCTCTCTAGGCATTACTTTCTTGAAGTGATCATCTGAATATCTGAATTATAATGTTAAAATGAGGACTCGCACTACCATTGAGCAAGAATTAGATTATGTCTGCAGGTAAAATGACAGATTGTGATGCTCATGTTTAATATGCAGCCAGATTATCTGCTGTTATGTTCAGGAATGATTAATATGTCTCCATGTTCTGAACTACAAGTTAAAGATTGAACTTTTACAAGCAATTCTTATTTAATCCAATAAACAGAATGCTTAAAAGGCAGTACAAATCTGGATGGTTATCTAATCAAGTTTTGATTGTTTTGTGTAGACCTTTACATTTACAGTATCATGTAATAAGAAAGTATTGGCCAACAGCGTAATTCAATACCAAGGAAACTAATTTGTGTGTGTTTGCCTGGATCTATATGATGTTATGCAATGAGTATTTCTTGGTGTGGAATTAGCTTGTGTTCCTTTGAGAAAAGCTTGTTCATACTCTAGAAAAGAGAATAATAACAGCAAATTGTATTGAAATTGTATACCGTATCCGCTCGGGTTAGCGCCCATGGGCGGCTAATTGGGGACAAAGTAAAAGAGGGGGTGGGCGTTTACCCAAGCATGGGCGTTTATAAAGATGGGTGGGCTCTTACACAATCATAAATCTTTGTAAAATGTACACAAACTTGCCTCTTTCATCGATAACATGGGGTGCCGTTGTGAGCGATAATACAGTGACACTTGCCTGTGACGTCATCAGTTTCAGTGCAGAAATTTGAATAAGAGCGCATAAAGCGATGACGAGTACACAACACAATGCTGGAGAAGATGCAAACTTTGCAGCTTTGCAAGCACATTTCTGTCAATTTTCACGAAACTCTACACAACTTTCACAAATAAATACACGTGAACACTGTGATAGGACATGATTTAACAGAATATTGGGGTAAGCTTCAAAGATTTCACTTGTTCATACTGTAGGAAGATGTTAAAAGTCAGATCTGTAGAGACCAATATGACATGATGGCGGACATCCAGGGAAGGTGGGCGTTTAATGATTTCTTCCTAAAAAGGGGGGTGGGCGTTAAGCCAAGCATGGGCGCTAACCCGAGCGGATACAGTAAGTCATATAATTTATATCGCTAAGATGGTAAAGGATGGTATGATACATTAGGAAGCTCCATAATAAATCAGATATGTTGTATGAAATGGTATAAGTAGACAATAGTTTGCCCTTCATCTGAAATCTTGATTATCATGATTCTTATTCAATCTGAGAGTATTATGCAATAAATTAGTGATATCCACATCTTAAATATATAATTTGTGAGGGTTTCATCTGTGATCATGGAAGTATTTCATGAACATATGAACATATTTTTTTTCCCATCAGCCGACCTTTACTCACAACTGAGGAAGGGGTCTGGTCTGAAACCTTTACTCAGAATTGGGTCTGGTCTGAAACCTTTACTCAGAATGGAGTCTGGTCTGAAACCTTTACACAGCATGGGGTCTGGTCTGAAACCTTTACTCAGAATGGGGTCTGGTCTGAAACCTTTACTCAGAATGGGGTCTGGTCTGAAACCTTTACTCAGAATTGGGTCTGGTCTGAAACCTTTACACAGCATGGGGTCTGGTCTGAAACCTTTACTCAGAATGGGGTCTGGTCTGAAACCTTTACTCAGAATGGGGTCTGGTCTGAAACCTTTACTCAGAATGGGGTCTGGTCTGAAACCTTTACACAGCATGGGGTCTGGTCTGAAACCTTTACTCAGAATGGGGTCTGGTCTGAAACCTTTACTCAGAATTGGGTCTGGTCTGAAACCTTTACTCAGAATGGGGTCTGGTCTGAAACCTTTACACAGCATGGGGTCTGGTCTGAAACCTTTACTCAGAATGGGGTCTGGTCTGAAACCTTTACACAGAATGGGGTCTGGTCTGAAACCTTTACCCAGAATGGGGTCTGGTCTGAAACCTTTACTCAGAATTGGGTCTGGTCTGAAACTAGGCCTAAGGCCCCTGGCTATCCTCCTACCCTAAAAACAGTTTTGACTCACAAAATGACCTTAAAAAGCTATCAATGTCACGTTCCTTGAAATAAAACCGGAAACAGTATTAGTTATGCTTAAATGGCTTTTGCATTGCATTGTGATGGTTATGCAATGATGCAGGTCTTTATATAGTCAAGAAATATGTGACCCAAAACAAGTCTGGATCAGACTGGCACACAATGGAATATGCCTCGCACTCTTTGCCGAGAAGAATTGCAAGGTTTTATGTACACACATCATGAGAATTTTTAAATATCCATTGAGTTTATGAGGGCCAGTCATGCATGCTGGCAATGTTAGTGTAACTATTCTTGGCATTCTGATCCAAAGAAAATATCTTTTTTTCCTTCATAATACTCAATCATGCATGGTTTCTATAGAACATTGTGCCTGGTAATTATTCTGTTGTAGGAATCATAGTATATTGCCTGGGAGTCGATATAATCCTAAATTTGTTTTCCTGGTCAGTGCTATCCTTCCAAAGTACTGATTCCAGTCATGTAAGATTTTCATGGGTAGTGCAATGGTTGGGGATATCCTCTGGCAAAATATGACAACAGATAGAGCGAAGAAAGATAGAGCCCTGGTTGGTGCTATCCTCCCATAGCACAGTGCCAGAGACTGGCTGACAGATGCAGACAGAGCCCTGGTTGGTGCTATCCTCCCATAGCACAGTGCCAGAGACTGGCTGACAGATGCAGACAGAGCCCTGGTTGGTGCTATCCTCCCATAGCACAGTGCCAGAGACTGGCTGACAGATGCAGACAGAGCCCTGGTTGGTGCTATCCTCCCATAGCACAGTGCCAGAGACTGGCTGACAGATGCAGACAGAGCCCTGGTTGGTGCTATCCTCCCATAGCACAGTGCCAGAGACTGGCTGACAGATGCAGACAGAGCCCTGGTTGGTGCTATCCTCCCACAGCACAGTGCCAGATACTGGCTGACAGATGCAGACAGAGCCCTGGTTGGTGCTATCCTCCCATAGCACAGTGCCAGAGACTGGCTGACAGATGCAGACAGAGCCCTGGTTGGTGCTATCCTCCCACAGCACAGTGCCAGAGACTGGCTGACAGATGCAGACAGAGCCCTGGTTGGTGCTATCCTCCCATAGCACAGTGCCAGAGACTGGCTGACAGATGCAGACAGAGCCCTGGTTGGTGCTATCCTCCCACAGCACAGTGCCAGAGACTGGCTGACAGATGCAGACAGAGCCCTGGTTGGTGCTATCCTCCCATAGCACAGTGCCAGAGACCGGCTGACAGATGCAGACAGAGCCCTGGTTGGTGCTATCCTCCCATAGCACAGTGTCAGAGACCGGCTGACAGATGCAGACAGAGCCCTGGTTGGTGCTATCCTCCCATAGCACAGTGCCAGAGACTGGCTGACAGATGCAGACAGAGCCCTGGTTGGTGCTATCCTCCCATAGCACAGTGCCAGAGACTGGCTGACAGATGCAGACAGAGCCCTGGTTGGTGCTATCCTCCCACAGCACAGTGCCAGATACTGGCTGACAGATGCAGACAGAGCCCTGGTTGGTGCTATCCTCCCATAGCACAGTGCCAGAGACTGGCTGACAGATGCAGACAGAGCCCTGGTTGGTGCTATCCTCCCATAGCACAGTGCCAGAGACTGGCTGACAGATGCAGACAGAGCCCTGGTTGGTGCTATCCTCCCACAGCACAGTGCCAGAGACTGGCTGACAGATGCAGACAGAGCCCTGGTTGGTGCTATCCTCCCATAGCACAGTGCCAGAGACCGGCTGACAGATGCAGACAGAGCCCTGGTTGGTGCTATCCTCCCATAGCACAGTGTCAGAGACCGGCTGACAGATGCAGACAGAGCCCTGGTTGGTGCTATCCTGCCATAGCACAGTGCCAGAGACTGGCTGACAGATGCAGACAGATCCCTGGTTGGTGCTATCCTGCCATAGCACAGTGCCAGAGACTGGCTGATAGATGTAGACAGAGCCCTGGTTGGTGCTATCCTCCCATAGCACAGTGCCAGATACTGGCTGACAGATGCAGACAGAGCCCTGGTTGGTGCTATCCTCCCACAGCACAGTGCCAGATACTGGCTGACAGATGCAGACAGAGCCCTGGTTGGTGCTATCCTGCCATAGCACAGTGCCAGAGACTGGCTGATAGATGTAGACAGAGCCCTGGTTGGTGCTATCCTCCCATAGCACAGTGCCAGAGACTGGCTGACAGATGCAGACAGAGCCCGGGTTGGTGCTATCCTCCCATAACACAGTGCCAGAGACTGGCTGACAGATGCAGGCAGAGCCCTGGTTGGTGCTATCCTCCCATAGCACAGTGCCAGAGACTGGCTGACAGATGCAGATAGATCCCTGGTTGGTGCTATCCTCCCATAGCACAGTGCCAGAGACTGGCTGACAGATGCAGACAGAGCCCTGGTTGGTGCTATCCTCCCATAGCACAGTGCCAGAGACTGGCTGACAGATGCAGACAGAGCCCTGGTTGGTGCTATCCTCCCATAGCACAGTGACAGAGACTGGCTGACAGATGCAGACAGAGCCCTGGTTGGTGCTATCCTCCCATAGCACAGTGCCAGAGACTGGCTGACAGATGCAGACAGAGCCCTGGTTGGTGCTATCCTCCCATAGCACAGTGCCAGAGACTGGCTGACAGATGCAGACAGAGCCCTGGTTGGTGCTATCCTCCCATAGCACAGTGCCAGAGACTGGCTGACAGATGCAGACAGAGCCCTGGTTGGTGCTATCCTCCCATAGCACAGTGCCAGATACTGGCTGACAGATGCAGGCAGAGCCCTGGTTGGTGCTATCCTCCCATAGCACAGTGCCAGAGACTGGCTGACAGATGCAGACAGAGCCCGGGTTGGTGCTATCCTCCCATAACACAGTGCCAGAGACTGGCTGACAGATGCAGGCAGAGCCCTGGTTGGTGCTATCCTCCCATAGCACAGTGCCAGAGACTGGCTGACAGATGCAGACAGAGCCCTGGTTAGTGCTATCCTCCCATAGCACAGTGCCAGAGACTGGCTGACAGATGCAGACAGAGCCCTGGTTGGTGCTATCCTCCCATAGCACAGTGCCAGAGACTGGCTGACAGATGCAGACAGAGCCCTGGTTGGTGCTATCCTCCCATAGCACAGTGCCAGAGACTGGCTGACAGATGCAGGCAGAGCCCTGGTTGGTGCTATCCTCCCATAGCACAGTGCCAGAGACTGGCTGACAGATGCAGACAGAGCCCTGGTTGGTGCTATCCTCCCATAGCACAGTGCCAGAGACTGGCTGACAGATGCAGACAGAGCCCTGGTTGGTGCTATCCTCCCATAGCACAGTGCCAGAGACTGGTGGCTGACAGATGCAGACAGAGCCCTGGTTGGTGCTATCCTCCCATTGCATCGCAGCTGAGACTTGCTGATGGATGTGGTTGGTGCAATTTTCCCAAGTTAGTAAGTAGTGCAGCATAGTATTCTGGCCAATTATGAAGCAGCCATGTGGTCCTTTAGTGAACCCGAACTACGTTGAGAAATGGACATAGCGACCTGTGAGTCAGTATCCATGCAGCCTTGCGTGTTGGAGTTGTCTTGTTGTGGATTTACACGCGGTCATAACATGGGTAACACAGTGTATACATTACCCAGAGGGATTACAACCACCATGGACCCCTCATTATAACTGTGTGTTTTGCGCTATGTTTGGCCCACGGCAGCTTTGTTACACACTTTGATAATGTGTTATTGTGATTCCATAACTGTCCCCACAATGACACTGAATTGGTCCTGCATGTGCTCAGATAGTAGATTTATAGGACAGAGTGCAAAGCGGCAGTGGTGATTGTGGGGATTGGATGCAGGAGGGTTGCACTATTCCACGCTCAGCCATAGACTGGTCCTGATAAGCACAGCTATTCCCCAGCTTCACATGTGTTTTATCTCCACTTCTGTCCTCCCTCAGTCAGTGCATAAACAATGTAATGACACTCCCTTTTAGTCATTAAATGTATACCCTATCCAGTACAAATGTTATGGAAAAAACAATTCTCCTGTGAAGGGAAAATTGCCAGTACTGAAAGGGACGTTATTCCAATGTCAGTACTGACTGAAAGTTACATCTTCATAATGCCAGTGCTGAAAGAAAGAGATACCTTACCATTGTTAGTTTTGACGAAAAACAGGTCATTTTTAAAATGTCAGTAGTATCTTTTACTGTCTGCTGTATTAAAATTACATGTATCAGATTTATATGTATCATGTAAATTTGTTTTTATGTCATAGACTAGATTGTGTAATTCTCATTAAAATAATCATGAAAGTTTGGAGGTGTACACTTTCTGACTTTGTCCCAGAAAGTCGACTAATAAGTACTTTGCTAAAAGTTGAGGTGTCTAGATGTATTTGTAAAAGGAAGATATGGTTTGGAACCTTAATGTATCTATAGAGACGATACAGCCATGCGATGTTAGTAGGCACATGTTTTTATTCTTCCAAATGTTGTACATGACACATAGCCATACATGGGAGAATTGGCCAGCATAACACTGACACAGTGGTCCATTAGTGTGGCAGACCAGGTGAGATCAATACCTATCATTGTGTGAGGAAGGCGCACAGCCAGTGGGCTCTCTTTCTCTGTTTATTTAGTAATCATGGATATGATAACCTCGTATTAATATCTTCCCATATATCAGGCATTTATGATGTGTGGCACCTGTTCAGGTGTCTTTGATCGCAGGTTTTATAATCTTTCAGAGTCAGCTTATGGTAGAATGTAGTTAACAGTAAACTGATAAGGAGGTCACACAAAATCGTGATACATGTTGATAGTCCTGGCATAATCACTATCACAGGAAGACATCTTTCAAGGTGGAAATATTCTTAAAGATTGTCTCCTATCCAGGGTGCATTGCTAAATGAGTTTATACTGTATTTTTTAAAGCAAGACTATATATTTTATTATGACTTGATTTGGAGCATGAAAATTACTGGATCATCAAAATTATGATTTATGATTATATGCTTTCTTGCAGACCATGCATAATAAAAACACAATTAATGTTAATGTTATCCTATGCAACCACCTGTCAGATGTGTTCACATCAAATAGTGAATTTGATTTTCATCTATTTATTCTCACCATTATCAGCAGCCCTTGCAACCCTTGTGACAGTTGTCATTATGGTATGACAAAATATATATTTAATTTTGAGTTATTCGATCTGAATTCATATTGCATTATCTTTTTAAACCTTTTAAATGAAAAAAATGAGCAAAACTGGGCAAACTGTGCAGCATGAAGGTGGTTGTGTGTTCCTCCATACCTGTAACTCCAAGATAATTGTATATCAATGAGGTGCTGACAATCTCACAATAAAGATGAACATTTTGATGCTAGTCATGATACCATAAGAAACAAGGTAGTGCTACCAGTGATGAGGTATTAAACCAAGAATATACCAATGTGTAGCTTTTATGAGCATGATTTATATATATTTTTATATATTTGTATCATTAATGCTAATATATATATTTCAATGTATATATATATATATATATATATTTAAATATATATATATGGCTCTGTTCTAGAACGTGAGACCCAAACTTGCATGATTTTTCGAATTTGGGAACGTGCACGAATTTCATAGGTTGTTTTATCCATAGGTGCCCCTTGGTCTCTTACATGCTTACATGGAAGGATAATGGATTTATTCCAGTGATTTCAAAAAAAAGTGGAAATAACACCAAAAGATGGATGCTTCATAAAAAAAGCAAATCTGAATTTAATTCAGATCTCAGCAAAATTAGAAATTAATATTTGATTTAATTCTCCTGGCTGGGAGTGGGGACAGGTTCAGTGTATAGAATTTACCATATAATGATACTTGGGATGAAATTGATTAGGTGTCAGAAACTGAAAACTGAAGATGAGTGCTTTTTTGACATGTCAAGAAAAGTCCAACTTTTTCAGGGGTGTAAAAATTGGAGTATTTATGCCATTGAAATATACATGACTGCCCTGGGCATGTTTAAAAATAAGGATATTTTGTAGAAATATGTTATTTGAAAAATAAGCAATATGTTCGATTCCTGGCCCAAATTATGGATGTTTTTTGACTTTAAGGGGAAAATGGTAGATTTTTATTGAATCTCATTTCATAAAGGTACCTTTCAATCAAAATCATGCCAGGAAGGTGTGCTTAACTGAAATATTCCTTGTAGCATAAAATTAAAGTATAATATTGTAATAATAAATGCCAATCATTGCAAATGTGTTCTTTTTTTTGCAAACAAAGGACACTTTTTGACATATTTTGGCCTAAAAACAATCATTAAACCTATTCTACACATTCTAGACCATTCAATTTATAGTCATGAACTTTAATGGAATATGTCCTATGATGCACATCTATAAGTTACAAAAAGCTAGTGTAGATGAGCAAAGTTGGGGTATGGACACTTTTTGACGCATCGTGAAAAAAGGGCACATAATATCCCAAATCCTCAACTGCTTGCACATATATGATAATATAGATGGGCAAATATAATTTCCTTGTTTGTATTCATATCAGCAATATTGTGCTTTTAATTTACTTTGATGATTTCCCTAGAACAATTTGGTTCAACCATATCAACTGCTGACATGATTTTTGGTCTACAAAATAAGATTGGTTCAATTCCTGACATTCAATATTGTGAATGACTGACTATTTTGAGTAGGAGTGGAAAACCTTTCCAACACCAAATACAATACTTGATATATTAAAAGATTTTTTGCATGTTTTAGTCACCCAATGATTAGGAGAATGAATTTCAAATTGGACACTTTTGGACAAGGAGTCTCAAAATATGTGCAGATTTTTTGACCCTGGTCAAAAGTATACAAAAATCCATTCACAATCTAATGACCTTCAAGGTGACATTGACCACACCATATGAAAGTCAGATCACATCCCCTCACAAAAAAAACCCAAATGTTCACTATTTGTGGTGAAATAATGCCATAACAATCCTTTCAAAATATGCACATTTCCCTGGTGGACATCTCTTTGGACTGTCCATGAAGGGGCCACCCTATTTACCATTGTCTAGTTTTCTTTTGTGCCTTCTTCTTTCTTTTTTCACTACCCACTGCTACCAATATGGCTGCTCCCACCAAAAATACTGTCTACACCAAATGTTCCCCCCTATAATTTTCTGCTTGCCTCCTCCAACACCAATGTACACTTGCTGGACGTTTATGCTTTTTTTTGACTGAACATTGTTTCCTAAAATATGGAAAAAATTAGTTATTAATTTCAATGTTTTTGGTATTTTTTACAAGTTTTATCAGTTCTTATAAATGAAATATAAGTAGGATATCATAATTTGCCTCTGCCTACAAGTAAAATGGGCTTTTTGGAGGCAAGTGGACACTTCCAAAATGGAGGGAAAAATTTGGTTCACTGATCACTTTTTGACTGGATATAAATCTTGTAAAAAAGCAGGGTTAGCCTTGGAATTACCAAAAACTGGCTGGACAAAACTTTCATTGGACTCTTTGTGTGGATTTCATACCATCTAGACATCAGTAAGTCATTTTATTTCAAAGATTGAAGCTTTTTAAGAAGATGTGTTTTAACAGGATGTGCACAAAATGCACAAATTTTCCTTGACATTGAACTTCAATCTTCCAGTTTAGCAAGTTAATTATACTTTTTAGCACTTGAAATTATGATCCCAATGTTGCCATATTTATTAGTGACAAGATACTGAAAACCGTTTTTCGATATTGAAAAAAAAAATTTCACCGCGATTCATTCTTTACAGTAGTGTATGAAATGGTGGATGTCCCTCTGACCGGTCTCACGTTCTAGAACAGAGCCATATACATACATATACATATACATATACATATACATGTATGTATATATATATATTTAGTGTCAATGAATGTGAACTTTTCCTCCCAGATAAGAGGACTATTTTCTGAAAATATGGCATTTACACCTACCAATTTAAGGTTTACAAAATAATAGTCCTGGCCATTGCTTTATGCAATGAGATAATGTACATGAGAATTACCAGGGTGTGGCCGTCCTGATATATAATTCATGCCTGCAATAATTGAATAGTCTTAATGCGATTCATCATATTGACATTATCAACATGTAAATTGTCTGTAATATTAGTCTCTGCAGGCCAAGCAGATTTTATTCCCTATTTCTATAACAAATGTCCTGGACAGCCCTAATGTACTGTAATGTGCAATGCCAATTTGTGTCTGAAGTAAAGCACAAATAGCCTTAATATTTGATATATTTAAAGCTTAGTCTAAGAAGGTATTCATATAGGAATAGAAATGCAACAATTCTGATATAAAAAAGGATTATATGTGGAAATATGGTTTGTAATTTAGACATAATTTATGCTTCCTGGATCTTTTAGAATTGTTTACTTTAAAAAGATTGAGATGTTCATTCACAATATGTGTCTGGACCTCTGAATGCCTGCACGCTCAGTGTGTTAAAACTTTCTGGCTATGTGAAAGCAGGGCTTTAGAATAAAATAATCTTTTAAAATATAAATCTATAAATGAACAATAACAAAGCACTTTGAAAATTTTCAAAATTAATTAATGATTAAAATAATTTCCTTGAAAAGGATAACTCGGATGCTTTTTGTCAAAAATCTACTGCGTGATTATTTAAATGTACATGTAAAAATTGACAAAATCTTTTTGGAGGCAAGGAACCAAGGTCAATATTGTTTACAATTCTTCCTATATCTTGCCTGGTACTTAGTCCTTTTTCAGGGATATGTATTTACGCATGATCAAATACATGGCTGGACTTAACTAATTTAGAAGAATGTATGGTTGGGCTAGGATAGTAATGATGTGTATTACGAATGAGGTGAGTGTGAGACATTGGCAAAAGATGCAAGTACTGCCAAACACACCACCCAAGCTTCCCTGAACCTTATCAATGTTTCAGTACCTTCAAATGTATTTCCGGCTCTTTTTTAATACTCCAGAGTACCCTGATGTGTAGATGGCGCCACTTTAGGTTGCAGAGTCATGTGGCTTACCCAATACAACCACCTGTCTGTGTCATGATGTGATGCCTTGATCATCCTGTCCTCCACCCACCTTATATCCCTGATGCAATCACCCATTCCTCACAGCCCTTCCTGAAATATCACCCTATCCCTCACATAGGGTGATATTCACCACTCTCCCACCCACCCTATCCCTCACATCTACCACTCTCCCACCCACCCTATCCCTCACATCCACCACTCTCCCACCCACCCTATCCCTCATATCCACCACTCTCCCACCCACCCTATCCCTCACATCCACCACTCTCCCACCCACCCTGTCCCTCACATCCATCACTCTCCCACCCACCCTATCCCTCACATCTACCACTCTCCCACCCACCCTATCCCTCACATCCACCACTCTCCCACCCACCCTATCCCTCACATCTACCACTCTCCCACCCACCCTATCCCTCACATCCACCACTCTCCCACCCACCCTATCCCTCACATCTACCACTCTCCCACCCACCCTATCCCTCACATCCATCACTCTCCCACCCACCCTATCCCTCACATCTGCCACTCTCCCACCCACCCTATCCCTCACATTTACCACTCTCCCACCCACCCTATCCCTCATATCTACCACTCTCTACCACAATCCCCACAGCCTGTTACCTATCCCACTCACTGAGTGCTAATTACAAGTAAAACTTATGTATAATTGAAGCACATGACAGAGTTAGTGTGTACAAGGTTGACGGAGTGTTTTCTTGACAAGCTCAGATGAAACTTTGCCCATGGCTGTGGCAGATCACCTGTCTGTATTCGTACCCTGTGTATTGTTACGCACTTGCAGTGGTGGTGAGCTCAAGCATTGTCTCATTTTAGAATGTGTAAAGCTTTAGTTGGAAGATATCAGTCTTTATTCCAAAAGCTGTCATTTAATTTATCGACTTTGCCATGAAGCTTCTTGTCAAAAAATATTAAACGAAATATAAAGCCGACTCTGTGGGCTAATGAAAGATCAAAGGCAGTGAATTAACACATTGTGAAATGTACCTGCCCTCGAGCAATTCATAATTGCAGAGAAGTAATCAATTGATAGTTTATGCAGGTTAAGCTGAAATGTGACAAAATTGTTTATATGAAAGTATGCAATTTTTTATCCTGGATTTTGTAGTGTAAGCCTCAGTGTAATGAGATTATGGAGAGGTGAGATGTGAATATGACATGTGGAACACGGAGCCCCCCGGGTACCAGTATTGACACCCCCATGTTTTATATGGGGGGACGGGTGGCAATAGAGACCCGCAATTAGATTGTAGACTATATCTCTGTCTTGGTCAATGTTAACAAATTTTGCAAGCCAGATTTATTAGATTAATTTTTTTTCCTCGTTCATATTTTCCAGATGGCTGCTGATGTTGTTAGAGTGAATTAGCGCTGAGGAGGGCAGACTGAAAACGTAGAAATTGACGTGAGGGATGCTGGTGGTGGTTGGGAGTGAGTGTGCGACGCGAGGGGCTGAGGTAGGTCTTGTGTCCTTGGCTGGTTAGTACAGCATGTGACGGCAGCCGATACACACTGGGAGTAGAGCTCACCGCCAGCCACGGCTGCTACTAGCATCACACAGGACACTAACTTGGATATTAAAGGAAGGCAAGTGCCCAAACTCTTGAGCAACTTCACAGGCTGTGCTTTACTTATACGATTGAAGGAAAACATAAACTTCATAGAAATGAATATAATAAGGTTAAGACGGAGTATGAACAAGCTGCAGATGTTAAGTTTGATGGCATTAACTGTGGTTCTGTTAGTTATTGGCAAGCAGTTTTATGATTCTCATGAGTTAGAAGAGGAGGACCTGTCAATATATCGCCAATCAAAGTCTTACGCCTATGAGGCTGATGGCAAGCCCAGAAGTCTGGTCAACTTTGACCACACGGTGCCCCTTATCTGGGTGGGTGGGGTGCCTCGGAGCGGCACCACCCTCTCCAGAGCCATGCTGGATGCCCATCCAGATATCCGGTGTGGAGAGGAGACTAGGGTCATACCCAGGATACTTGGAATGCATGCTCAAATGATGAAATCTCAGTTGGAATCCACTCGCCTCCAAGAAGCCAAAATAACAGAAGATGTGTTGAATGACGCCATGGGAGCATACATCCTCAGTATTATAGCCAAACATGGGGAGCCAGCCAGCAGACTTTGCAATAAGGATCCTTTTACGCTCAGATCCACAGGCAAAATATTAAAGATATTTCCCAATTCCAAATTTATCTTGATGATCCGTGATGGCCGAGCAACAGTCCATTCCATAATCTCCCGCAAAGTGACAATTAAAGGTTTTGATAATAAATCGTATCGCGGGGCCCTGCAGGACTGGAACCGAGCCATTGAGAACATGTTCACCCAGTGTCAGTCAGTGGGACCTACAAAGTGCCTGCCAGTGTTTTATGAACAACTGGTGTTACACCCCGAGAGAGAAATGAGGAAGATACTCAACTTTCTACATGTTGATTGGAATGATAAAGTCATCCACCATGAAAAAACCATTGGGCAGGCAGGTGGAGTCTCTCTATCAAAGTAAGTGCTATTTTTATTTCTTTCTGGTAAAAGAATGTACATGAGAACGATTGCTCATTTTTCATTCTTAGAGCCCACTTAGAAGAATGTATTATGTTATATCATAAACATGGCTTGAAATGTCAAGATTAGAATGTCAGTTAGAAGTGAATCATCAGAACAGAAATTTAAGTATTTCTCTTTGTGGTCTTGAAAAATTTGCAATATTTAATTTCTTAAAATTATTTTTTAAAACCTTCCTTTGAGAATCAAGAAGATTATTTAAGCTTTCTGAACTATGAAATTTCACGAGAAGAAAAAAGATTTTGTGATATGGATAAAGTACATGAGTTACTTTTTGCACAAGTCACTATATAATATGTGAGTTGCTATTTGCATAAGTCACAATATAATAGGTGAGTCACTGTTTGCAAAAGCCACTATATAATATATCATGAATCGCTGTTTACATAAGTCACTATATAATATATCATGAGTCACTGTTTGCATAAGTCACTATATGATATGTGAGTTACATTGGCACAAGTCACTATATAATATATGAGTTACTGTTTGCGTAAGTCACTATATTAATGAATCCTACTATTTTGACACTGTGATCAGATGTAGTGATTGGGAGTAAGATGGGATTATTAAGAAGTTTCACGTTTCACAATTATATACTATATGCCACACCTTACCGACTGCAGCTTTAATTGACACAAAGCCCATAATTGTCATAATGGTAGTGGTGCAAAACAGACCTGTCATTATATGCCACAGCTGGCTGATCTTAATTCCTCTCATGCCACTAATTGTTTGTGGAGGGCATTATAACACACTTACCACATTTTTAATCAGAATCTTCATTGTCACGAATATTCTTTCTGATAATGACCAATAATAGATCAGGAAACTTGAACCTGATTTCAATCTGGTCAGTGTGATTGTTAACATTTCCATGAATATTTTATTTTGAGATACTTGTTGACACTAAGGACTCCAATATGTTGTAAAGAGATTAATTTGCAAGTTGGTTGCTACTTTTGTCAACAAAATGTATCAATATAGTCTTTCATGTTCTGAGTCACATTTCTGTGCATTGAATGCAACATTTCTTACATGAAATGATATCCAGCAAATTATAGTATTCATGCAATATAATTGTGGCAGCAGCAGTTAAAAACATAATATGTGATGAGAAGCATTGTTGGTTTTTCTTGCAGTATTTGAGAATTGTCTGGTAACATAAGATGCTCTTTGTGTCTGCTTCTCCGCAAATACAAGCACAAACAATTATTTAATAGAATTATATAACATCCAATGTCATCATTGAACATTTAATGATGAGATGATGGACTCCATATTAATCTATTTGATTTTTATTTGAATAAATCTTTAGGTTTTTCATCAAGGATTTTAGTTACTAGCCCGAAAGGGGCTAAATTTTCTCAAATTCACTGGACTTTCTGTCAAATTGACCCATAACATAAAGCAATGATAATGAAAGAAATGGTCATTAAGCTTGCAGGCAACCAACTCTGTCACAGCCCATCACTTAATTTTATTAGGAAAGTAACTAATTACTATATTCATCTTGTGCATGACAATGGATACAGGCAGAGAAGGAAAGTAATTTTAGTGAGTTAATATGTTTGGTGTATTGAACTTTCAAATTGTGGAATTGTTGAATGATATCAGATTTGATTGACGATGCAAAAAAATTGATCATCCAATTTTTCTTATGCACAAGTAGTTTTCTTTTCCTCATGTGAAGCATTGTTTTATTTTATTTTGTAGTAGAATATAACAGTATATTAAGAAATAGCAATATTTCCCCAAAAAAAATGAGTATCTAACATCTCATAATTTCTACTTTCTGCCTGCTTTTTGAGATTATTTAGAAAAAAAACAAATACATGATTTTGATATGATATTTTTGTCACTAAGCATTATCTGATTGTGAATTAAGATCCTCCAGGAGGATATTTTCTCTGAAATGATATTATTGGCACATAAGGCTTTGAAGAAGATGAGTATTCTCTGCTGACTCAGCGTAAAGAATAATCCTTTTACAAAATAGAGGAAAATTGTACCATCAAAAAGCTTGGCTAAAAATCATAAAGTTCAAAGTAATAAAAATGGACTTTGTCTGACACAGACATGAAGGATGTAAAAAGATAAATTTATCTTGTGTTCTCTTTGACGAGGTTGAGAACACAACTGAAAGATATGGTCAAAGAGGTCCACATGAACAAATCACTCAGATCAGCAATGTGATTTAGCGCAATATTGGCCCTCTTTATTGCAGGAGATAGAAAACACTGACTTGAAGGCTGAAGGTAATTGCCCTATGTGGCTGGCGGAAACCTTCTAAAGAGGTCCTCATTGGAGGTTTATTGATTTATAGTTTTGACTTTAGGTGGGTGGTACAAGCATGTTGGGGGGTGTCTCTTTAGGAAGGGGATCTGATTGTCACAGGATCTGCGAGATGAGGAGACAATCAGGAGAGCTCAGTTGATTGCCGGCAATGTTTGGTGTCAGATCAATTTCCATTGCCAGGCATAACAACCCTATGTACATGATGTCTGGTAAACTATCCACTGGTCTGCATAATGTTCTAGAAATCCTGACCACCAAAGCATCCCATTGTTGTTATTAAATATCATGATAAGGATGTATCCAAATCAGACTTTCTCTCTCTTTCACACACTTAAGTTTGCTTATGCTAGTATAATTCTCCATTTTCCCCTTGTCTGCCGCTAAACCATATGTTTCTACCCTCTTCCACTTTAATTTACCTAAAACTCACCAGTAAATTTTTTATTCGTTTCATTACTCCTGATGAATCTTGTGATTTTGTAAATTTAAACTTCCACAGATTTACCAAAGTTCAGTGTATATGCTGCAACAGCCTGTTCCGAGTTTGTACCTCTAAGCCTCATTAATTGATGTAAAACAGCACAAACAGGTTGAGTTAATATAAGGCAAATGTTGCATTTTAGAATTGACTTGAAATCAGTGTGATTAAAGGGCCAATAAACACAGGATATGTTTATAATGAAAGGAGGACTGTCTTTGATGTCGGCAGTTGATGTGGAGAGTTCTGATCTGCTCAGATGAAACTGCTGTACATTAGTATGTGTATGTACATGTGTGTGTGTGTGTGTGTGTGTGCGTGTGTGTGTGTGTGTGTGATAGCAGAGTGAGCACTGATGCTAGGCAGCCTGCTGTATTAGTATTGTGATATAGGACCAGGTGACAATGTGTTGCATCCTCTGAGGCCTTATCATATCAGGTAACACTCTCTCCAACTCCTGATTTATACACATAATGCACCTCCCGTCAATTGCCACTTGTTGTCCTTATGAAAGATCAGAGAGAGATAAAAAAAATTCTCAGTAGTTTAAACCTATGCTCATTATTTAAGTGTAGCATTGATTATGTACAAATAATAAAGTGATAATGTTTAGTAAACAAAGGTGCTTCCATTGTTTTACTGACGATTAAAGCCTCTATTATTTAATTAACCTTTTTAATTATATCAGACATATTAATACCAATTGATGTGTTCTTGTAGTAGCCTTCAAAGGGTTGTCGACTTTACATTGGGCCAACCTACTTGACTGTGGAACACAATATTGAGGTTGTCTCTTGCTGTCTAAGGCATGTTTGGAATAGACATTTCTCAGAACTATACATCAGGTATGCTTTTATTAATACCTGGTTACTACTTATTAGGTGAGTAGTTTATCATATAAACTAATTCACTAAGATGAAAGAGGATAGGATGAGCAGATATCAAAGGCAGTTTATCACTTATGTGAGAAATGTCAATATTCCGCATCAATTATATATATGAAAAGCAAAACATTTGAACATATTTGAAACAAACAAGTCCCAAAGCACCAGGATCATCATATTTTGCTCATTTGTTAATGCTACAATCCATCCACTTTTTGTATTATAAATGGGACAATGGGATTCCAATTCTGTCAAATCAATTAATCTGTTTGATTCCACATAAACCTAAAACTAAATCCACAGGTATGTAAATGGGTTTATTCTTACATGAATATTATGCAACACACAATAAGCCCAGTTTTGACTAAATTACATGTACACCATTATTTAGATATTGTGTTTTAAAGTTTAGACAAGTAATTGCTGACAGTTACAAGCAGGAAGAGACATGAAGATGATATTTGAGAAGACAAGCTCATATTAGGACAAAAACTCCGTCCAAGTATACAGGAAAATAAATTAGAATTTTTGCAATTAAAATAATTGTTAACAGATGGATAAATGTAGCCCATCACGGTTAAATCCCAGATGTATTTTATAAGCAATGGATATGACATAGACATCAGCCTCCTGCCATCTCTGTACTCAATGATTAAATATTGAGGAGTTGTACAGTTCTGATTCAAATAAAGTTTCATAGTTCCCATTTGTACTTTTCAATGGGGAAAAAACAACATGGAGATTGGCAATCAGCCTATTGTTATTTTCAAGTCAACTGGTTTGGCTAAAATATTTTATAACATATATTTATGATGCAAGTTTGAATAATTTATGCATGCCAGGCCTCAACATTAAGGTTTGGTTGCACTCTAAATTTCAATGGCCCGAGATGATGTCAGTGGCCAGGGAGTTTGATCTTGTGATCAGTAACCACCATTTTTAGTAATGATAGGAATAATGATAATGAATGGAATAAAGATTGTCAAGATGACCGTGACATGAATGGTCTATACGCCTTCCATTGTTCTGTTGTTCTGAATTGATTTGTTAGTTGGGTTGGTCCAGGTATATTACAACCAAACTCAGTTCCATACCACCTGGATCAGCATAAACATCAGCCTTCACAGCTTTTATGTTCACTTTCATATATTCTTTTTATTTTAAATAATTGGTGTTTCAGTACTGGCTTTTTTTTGCCAAAAAAATTAAAATTCACATATTGATGATAAATTTAATTGTTTTTCATTGTGACCAATGAAAAAGCCCCGAGGGCTTGTCCACCCAAAGTGGACAACTTGTCCATCCACTTGTCCACCTGGCCAACCCCAAAAAGGTATATATAAGAGAAAAAAAGATGATACTCCTCATACCACTGATGAGACTAACTCTAGTCGAAACTAGTCTGGTAGTTGTACATCTTACAGAACAAAGAAGGACCCGACAAGATCTGCTTCATTCCTAGCCATTATACCTCTTTATTTGTTTTTCATGTCTATTTTCATTATTATTGATGCATCCCCATGTTTGCCTGTTAATTCTATTTTAACAAGACCCTAAATTGTTGCCCCTTTATGAAAGCACACTTCTTTCTTGGCGTCATTTTCATGTGGAGTGTTATCATAGAGGCACTGAAAGGTAAAATGACGTCATTAGAGTATGGTTATATGCTTATGATGTCATGAAATGTATTGTCCTTTGGATAGTGCCAGAATGACGTCAAACAGTGCTACCCCACTTTGAGCCTCAATTGAGGTCAAAGTTCACGCTACCCATGTTTACCCGTCACATGCAGCTTATTGCTCAGACAAACGTCTGCTGGGAGTGCAACTTTTGTGTCTCATAGCAACGTATCTTTTTACTCTGATATAATTTCAATTTGTCATGATGTTCATATGTTTCTAAACTTTCAATACACCAAATTATAGAATTGATGCTTAGTTCAAATATATTCAAGGTCATCGATTGAAAAGTTGATACTTTATACAAAAAACAATTGTGTAAATGGAAGAAATGTGGAATGATGAGCTTCCTAAATCCAATTTATTTTATTGGATTGCTCACTGGTTTTCCTTTTGATGAAGCACATATTATCAATTTGTTATTTGATACATGAGTAATACAATCTATACAGAATATACAATTTCAGCACACCATTATTTTCCTTAAAGGATCCTATTAAGAATTCTCAATCATAAGTTTTGAGGATAAAAATATTTTCCATTTCAAGAACTCAAATTCAGTGCTATTGTGTTTTATTGTTATTTAGTTTGTTTTATATCACTTTCAACATTTTTCAGTTTGTTCATGACAAGACCCACTTAAAGCAGATATCATACTTCCTCACTGAATTGTCATGTCACTGGTCCTTAACATGACAACTCCCCAGTCACAGATTTGTAATGGCAACAGGTTCAACCCTTCATGCACAAGCTTGTGTTCTGTTTCATGGCCTATGGCCTCCATTTTGTTATACAATATCTATGTAAATAAGATGTAATCTGGACACTGAACATTGCGATCCAGTGTAAATATAAGGAGGTAATCAAATAAGGTAGTGCGGACAACTTCCTGTATGAATTTGTAGCTGCTGTTTCAGAAATTATGACACAAACTTGTCACCTAATAATAAATCACTAATTTGGAGAAAGATAAACACATAAGATGTAACCATTTTCAAGTTCTATATTGCCCTCTTCCCCATACTCTCCATAACAGGACTTCTCTCTCATATCTGTCCCTGCTTACAAAGGTATAAAGCTGCATACAGGATCAGTCACAAGTCATCAGTATTCATAAAAATCTAGCTGTCCACTGATTGGTGAAAGAATATAAATAGATTCAAATTTGATGAAATTTTTGTGAGCAAGGCAAGTATTTATAACTTGGCGAATTCCAAATTTAGAATGGTATCAAATATAAGGCAATGACTGCAGAGGTAGTAATTGAATACTACCCATATAATGCAGAGTATCTACCCTGGGCATTGAAGTTATTATCAAGCCATTTGTCTTCAACCCTGAGGAGTTCAATTTCACTGAGTCATTTAGCTCTCTTCAAACAATACTTGTTATGACCGAATGTATGAAAAAGGTGGTTGCTATTTTGATAACCAAAAACATTGTAAAATGTGTTTAAATATGATCACTTTGCACAGCTTATATCAAGTGATTAATATTCAACAAGCTAACAACCCTGAACAAACGATTACCTGTCTTCCCTTTCATAGAAAACATGCATTTTTACCAATTTTGTGTTTATTAATGTGACAGGTGTTGACAAAGTAAACAAAAAAATTGAAATAATAGGAATGATGAGAACTGATCATTAGCAGTTGTCTAAAAGGGCGTTGATCTGTTGAGAGTGGTTTTAGACTAGTAGGCACATTGCACTGGTTTACAGTATGTACAAGTCTATGGTAATAAGATTGTTAGTGCTAACTTTGGTGTTGCTGGTGTTCCTCGTGGTATTAGATAAGCAGCACAGATATCTCCATCTTCTACAGAAGAGAACCTATCTGAAGGATGCTAACAATGATGATATCCAGCCAGAGCCGGCCATACCGGAGGCTGATGATCTGGTGGATTACAATCACTCAGTGCCTCTTATCTGGGTGGGAGGAGTGCCTCGGAGTGGAACCACTCTAGCCAGAGCCATGCTGGATGCCCATCCAGATATCCGGTGTGGAGAGGAGACTAGAGTCATTCCATGGATACTGGGCAATCATAACAAAATGTTAAATCCACATGAAAGAAGTTTACTTAAAGAAGCCCACATAACCAAAGATGTGTTGAACGATGCCCTTGGAGCCTACATTTTGAGTATCATAGCCAAACATGGGGAGCCGGCACGTAGACTTTGTAATAAGGATCCATTTACTCTTGCATCCATAAAAAAAATAGTGGAAATGTTTCCAAATTCACAGTTTATCTTGATGATTCGAGATGGTCGAGCCACAGTTCATTCTATTGTGTCTCACAAAGGGACAGTCATATCAGGATGGGGCAAAACGTACCGTGAATCTCTGCACAGATGGAACCAAGCTATTAAGAATATGTATGAGCAGTGTATGATGGTGGGGCCTAAAATGTGTCTACCGGTATGGTACGAACAACTGGTGCTTCATCCAGAAAGAGAAATGATGAGGGTTCTCCAGTACCTTAATATTGATTGGAACAGCACAGTTCTTCAACATGAAAAAACCATTGGAAAAACTGGGGGAATCTCTCTTTCAAAGTAAGTCACCTTATTCAATCTTGGACAACTGTTCTATTGTAGTTCTGGCCTTTCAAGGTACATGAGCATCGGTCTTGATGACAGAAGTCAAAGCCATAGGAAATATTCTATCACACTTACACTTGCAAGTGTTGATGAATTATGTCATAAATGACCCATGTTGATGTGGCCATGTGTGGCATATACCTCCAGTAGAAAGAGTGCACATCTTTGTATCGTAGTGTGATAACCAGAGAGAGAGAAGAACAGCTGAATAAATACATCAAAAGATAGGTACATCATAAGAGAAGATTACAACTTATAATTATTTCTTTGTTTAATGTTAGTTAGATCATAGTATTTGTGACAGATGACAAGATACGGTTTGTTTTTGATGAAGTGATCACTGGCCATTGATCACTGTTTATTTATAAAAGATAAAAGTTAATCATTCTTTCCATGCAGGCTGGAGTGTTATTCTCCGAGCATGGTCATTAGACACTTAAATTGGTGGTTTTATATGGGTACATGGCCATGGCATAAAGGAGAAACCATCAGAGCTACTGAGCATGAAATACCAGGGAAGTTGGACACAATGAGCTTCTCATACAGAATATAAAACAGGCCGGCCTGCCAAGGTGAAGTGCTAACGATCAATGCACCTCGCCACCATTGATTCAAAATCAATCAATATTTCATGATATGTTTTGAAGATGATTTAGAATTATTTGATATGAAAGAAACAGGATAGAATGATAGAAATTAAGTTACTACTGAACTGAGATTGTCAGAATATGCTAATATTTCCTCATATGTAGAACAATGTCAAGAATCATTTCTTTTGTATTGGAGAAACTTAGGACCAAGTCGCAAATACTAGTGGCAGATCTTTTACCAGTTGATCAATAGTTTCAATAGTGTCAAGAATCATGATAGAATCAAGAATCAACAGCCAAAAATTAGAATATCTCTGGTATAGTAGCCATTACAATAAAGGGTTCATACTCAACAAGATACAGTGCAGTTTGGGGGCAATGATCTTGACTATAAAGGATTTATTTTACTGATTAAACATGTTATGGAGGTCACCAATCTGAACTTGAGAAGTTAGGTCTATTAATATGCTACATTATACAATACCATTCAAGACCGTCCCTTAAGGCATGAGATTATTGATTGTAAGTACAACGCTGTAGACTGACTCTTATGAACCTTTTTATGCCATGAGGGTCCATAGATGACACAAAGAGGGGGCTCAAATGCAGTTAAACAATGCTGTAGATTTATATTTTGTATGTTCCGTGCTACATGAATGTAGCAAGGAATATATCCAAAATCTTGTAGAACTGAAACATGCACACAATATTCAAATATAGTCTCACTTTGTTTATCAAACATCACACTTTCTTTCCTAGACTCAAAAAAGTATTGCACCACCTTGGTGACATTTAACCAATATCATTCATACCTCTCCATTTAATAAAGGTATACCAGTAGATAATTCCTCATTAAGCACACAACATAATTTAAGTATCCTTAGAATAAACATTGATGATCATGATCTGAATAAAAATCTGGATATTGTCAAAAGCTTTATTTGCATCCAAGAGAAAATCATTTTCACAGGCAAACTGATGGTCACTGGAATGTATACTGGAGATGTTCAGTTATTAAACCATCATGACCTGGTGAAACTCTCTAAATTAAATCAAAGCTTTTACATGACACATTTCACTGACATATGGTTAGTCTTACTAGTGTCTTGTGTATCACATTTTATGGAGGATAATTTTTCTTCTCCAAAAAAAATACCAACAGAATTAATCAGTTAAAAAAGGTAATTTTCTATGCAAGCAATATTATCTGCAACAGGAACATGACAAGACAGCGTATTTTTTTGCAATTTGCATAATCTCAATTCACCACATTGTAGGTTGCTCCCTTCTAACCACATAAGGATTCTTTAATTTCTGATACATTACAATGATTTCAGCACTCATACTTGTTGAGTTTTGATATAATTTCACATTATACTCCTATGTCATCAGCATTGCAACATGATACATTGACAATACATGTGGGAGAATGAACTCAGGACTCGGCACATCATATAATACATACAGTGAGACATGTGGGAGAATGATCTGAGGACTCGGCACATCATATAATATATACAGTGAGACATGTGGGAGAATGAACTCAGGACTCGGCACATCATATAATACATAGAGTGAGACATGTGGGAGAATGATCTGAGGACTCGGCACATCATATAATACATACAGTGAGACATGTGGAAGAATGAACTCAGGACTCGGCACATCATATAATACATACAGTGAGACATGTAGGAGAATGAACTCAGGACTCGGCACATCATATAATACATACAGTGAGACATGTGGGAGAATGAACTCAGGACTCGGCACATCATATGATACATACAGTGAGACATGTGGGAGAATGATCTGAGGACTCGGCACATCATATAATACATACAGTCAGACATGTGGGAGAACGATCTGGGGACTCAGCACATCATATAATACATACAGTGAGACATGTGGAAGAATGATCTGAGGACTCAGCACATCATATAATACATACAGTCAAACATGTGGGAGAATGATCTGGGGACTCAGCACATCACATAATACATACAGTGAGACATGTGGGAGAATGTTCTCAGGACTCGGCACATCATATAATACATACAGTCAGACATGTGGGAGAGTGATCTGGGGACTTGGCACATCATATAATACAATACGCCAATGTCAGGTTTCCGAGCATGTGCACTAGCACATTTGATGACCTTAATGATCGTGATAACTCGCAGGTATTAGGCAGTTAGACTTTTGAAAAGGTGCAAATAATTGTTTACTGTACACCAGGTATGTGAAGTCTCATTACAAAGGAACACACAGGAAGAACAAAAACTATAAAGATGATGTCCATATCCTAATTAGTGTCTTGTATGGAATCAATTTTGTTTGATAACATCAGATGTAAAGAAACATGGGCTGTTCCACATAGTAGTATATACTAAAATATGTGTTATTAACTTTTATTGAATTACTTTTATTATAAAGGTTACACCTGTTACATTTGTTGGTTGGCTTTCACTATATTTACCTGTAAAACATTGGCAACAGTTAATAGTACATTTGATTTCAATGCAAACATTGCATAATCTCTGTATAGATTGATATCACCCTGACTGTTGTTAATGGCCTAACCGTAATGAAGTTGTCCGAGGCAGATTTTGCTTGCCACACAAGGGGCTTGCTGCTCGGATGGCCATCTTTTAATGTGATGTGTTCAAAGCTGACAAGATACACATCAAGGGCCATTATTTTCTTGAAAATGTAAAGAGAAGGGATATCTCTGTACACGGAGGCACTATTTGTTGTGTAAACAATTACAGGTGAGTAGAGAAGTGATGCCTGGGTATATGGACAGGCTATTGGGTCAACCAAACAATATATTTTGTTTCTGGTTTTTGCAATTACCCTCTCCAAATCTCCCCCACCCCCTTCCTTAAAAAGTTTTTACTTTGTGTTCTGGATTTTAAATTGACTCGTTTATACTCTCACAAAATGAAACCATATAACACTCTTGTGATATGTTTTGGTCAGCCCAACAAATGGAATAGAAAAGGGTATTTATAAGTCAACATTTTGTCATGGTCAAAACTAACAAGCTTAAAGCTCATGTAAATTTTTATTTATTGCAGTATTAATTTGTTTACCATTTGAATATTCAGTTATTGAGCTTAGCCTGAGAGCAATAATAGTCTTAGCAAAGTTCAAAAATCTGTTCTAGGCCTATTATTAAGTCAGCACAAGCTGACTTTATGTACTTGCTCCGATTCCACCGTGTCCACTGCATCCGCGTCCGCCGCATCCGCGTCCGCTGCATCCGCATCCGCATCCGCCGCATCCGCGTCTGCCACCGCACTTTGTTTTCTTCATCATTCCTTTATGCTTGGGCGTAAGGACTAGATACTATAACATGATAATATGTAGGCCTGGGAAATTTTTGGGACTGAACTTTTTGTGACCTTGGGTCAAGGTCAAGGTCATGACCAGCACAGGAGCAACTTTGCTTGTGAATGCTCTATTTTCTTACAAAATACGGCAATATTGATATAACATGGTAGATGTGGTCAACCTATGAGAGGCTTGAATAAGTTTGATATTGGCTGACCTTGGGCAAATTTCAAGGTCACAGGAGCCTTGATACTTTGCAAAACACTACAAATAGTATGTATTCTCACTACATTTATCTCACACAATATCTTTATTCATAGTTTTTAGAAAAAATTATGAAACTAGGTCAAAATGACCTACTTAAAGGCCCTATAGGTCACAACTTGTGAATCTAATCCTTTACAAATCAGAGAGGATTAGTTTGTGATATTATGTAAATATGTTGTAAATATATGTATCCTGTTCAATATGTTCATGATTTGGAGAATAATTTATGTAACTAGATTGCTTTGACCGCCTCATAGCACAAAAGAGATTGACATTTGTGAGTTGAATAGTGCATGAACTTGTATGCATTAAATACTGTGCTGACTTTAGTTTTGTGCCACACAGAAACTTTCTAGTTATTATTAATGATATCAATATTATTGTTATTTTGATTATTCAAATTTAGAGTTTGACCATCAATGAATCTGTTTAAAGCCTGTTATCTAGTCTAACTCAGTTATATTTTTTTTTTTTTTTTTTTTTTGTCGGTTTCATATAACTCAGTTATATTGCCTGATCGTTGGAGCACTTCTGACAATAGCACAATCTTTGCACAAAAAAGATGAGAAGACTTGCAACAAATATGCTTCCATAATAATGATGTGCTTTTTAATAACTTCATAATATAACTCAGTTCATGATGGTGCACTTGTATTGGAAACCCTAATTAGTCTTCAGATATTTCTGAAAACTTCCTCAATAAATCAAAAAAGTGACTGAAAAACTTCATTTGTGTAATGGAAAATTCTGTCGAGAGATGCTTGTTGCAATTAAATGTCTGACCAGAATCACAATGTAAGGAGGCCACAAATTACTAGATTTTTTATATTGCTCAGTTATTGCTTTTAAATTCGGCCCACATTGCGTGGAGTCTGAATGTTTATTACTGCAGAATTAATAGGCTCAGCTGGGGAGTGCACTGGATATTAGAAGGTCCTGGCCTCTAACTCAAAGGTCATGTGATCAGTACCATGGGTCATGTGATCAGTGCCATATTCTGGAGAAAGATATAATTCTTTAGCGAATATCTTGGAAACGTGTCAGGTTTTTGATTAATTGAAAATTCAGATCCCAACATGTGAGATATGCTGCCTTGTCAATTATCAGGGCAAGTCATTAAAAGCTTGGCTGCTACACCAGGGTGATCCAGGGGGCAAGTTGTTATGACTTTTTAATGAGCACTCTTGCAAGGTGCCAAGGCAGGGTGTTACTGTGTGATTCACATCTGTGAGGGAGCAAGCCCCAACACTCATAATTACCTTGGCATTCAATTCTCTCACTTACTGCCACAGGTAATATCAAACGAAGCCAGATGAATCTGATATAATGCTGCACTTTATTCCTCTGAGACAATGGTGGCATATTAGAGTGGCCATGGTAATGATGTGTTAATTATCATCATTAGCTTTGCATACATTTATATGTGTATGTATAAATACAATGCTATCATTATCAATACTTATTTATTATTACAATGTTCTTATTGCTGGTATCACATTTCCAGATATCTCATAGTGTTAATGTTGTCTTAAAGGAGAAATACAGTAGCATGGTATGTCTGAATGTACTCTAATTGTTGCCTGATATGGCCTCACATGCTCCCACAATGTAATTTTCAAATAAATATAAGATTTACTATCATGACTATCAAAGCCATGAGCTTTTGTTGGCAGATGCCTCTACCCTCATGCAGAGTGCTAATAGCAACACTGTGCGTGGTCTCTGTGACCAGATTTATCCTCTCTGTCTAGATATATATGTATCCTGTCAGCGCATGCAGTCTTGTGTTGGGAGTGAAGCCATCACAGGTTGACAGCCAGACCAAACATACAGGGCTTCACAATAAAGATGAAACCTTTAGAAATCAGGAGGACATTACGACCAGAAGGTCAAACCATTAGACTTTTGTTTCCTGTCCAGAAAAAAAGCTACTTGATGAATAAGACTCAGGATTTACATATGATATTATTTACATTCGGAAGATGTTATGCATATTGTTTTATTTATTGTGGGCCAATGCTGATTGCTTTCTTTGTCCTTGCCATTGTGTAATTGCATGTTAACATTTAAGGTGCAGTTTTTACTTTTGTGAAGTGTATTCATCCATGGTATTTTTCATTTAAAAAACATTTCATCTGTGGTGTTTTTTATTTCAAAAACATTTCATAAAATGCTCATTTTATGATTAATTATATAAATCAAACAATTTGGATGACAAATTTCTTTCAAAATTATTTTGTCTTGTTTGAAAAAAAAGATAAACTGATAATTTTGACCTTGACAAAAAATATATAAAGCATGGAGCCTTTATTTTAATATCTGTTAGTGTTGTATTTGTCCTTTGTGAACAAGTTGTGGTCCCGTGGGTCTCAGGTGGGCACGAGATTAGAGCTATTATACCAACAGGTCACCACGGAAGTGATTCGTCCCTGCATCGCTGTTGAAATTGACGTTGGATAAAGACATCCATCTTGTGACTGGTCAGACCAGGAACACATAGATCAATCCCCCGTCGCCAACACTCACATCACCACAGACAGCCCCAGAATCTGGCCTGTCTGAGTCTGATTACTCTAATTGAAATTATTATTTCAGATATATCATTAATATTATATCTGCCTGTTGCCAAATGCAAGTTAGTAAAGTAACCTGAAAGAGCAATTATATTCACATTATTCATGGAGATAATAGCAGATGATGAGGCAGATAAAGTATTAATAGCAGCTCCATGAGAAAATCAAAAAAATGCGGACATGGTCAAAAATAGATTTCCTTTAAAATTTGTGTATGGTTAGGTGTTTGGGAAAAACAGACAAATCTGAAATATTTCACTTCTGAGGTGACCGTAACCATGGTAACCATCAATTCCTTAGTAACAGGCTCTGGGGCTCAAAATGACACTTTTCTAACCTTATTTTTGGCCATATTTGACCTAATCTTACAGATAAATTACTCCCTTTAGAGGTATTGTGATAATTTCACTCTGTAATTGGTTCCTAGGTCACTTCATTAAGATTTGAAAATTTTAATAATTCTAAATACTCTCCCTGTAACAAGCTATTACTGTTGCCATGACAACAATAAGTTTGTCCCAAGTCATTTTGTGGCCAGTTTACAGGCATAATTAACACACCAAAATCAAATTGATTTTTAAAATATTTCAATCAGCTTTAAAATAGGCCAAAATGAATAAATACAAGCAAAAAGAAAAATGCTAGATCCTAAACAAGGTCATGTCAAGGTCATTCAAAGGTCATCTGTTTTTCAAAAACTGCATTTTCATCAAAATTTGACATATTTGACCTCCATGATCTCAGTGACAAATAATGTGAATGTACTAGCTAACTGGTGCATATTATTCAACATAACCTACTCTTCAATGCCTGATTCCTAAATCAGTTGCTTTTAACTATGTTGCTATGGTAACCGGGTAATCAAAACACCTTGTCCTCAATTCAGTCCAATTTTCCGAATTTTGATGATTTTTGCAATGTTTTGCATTGCAATTACTCATTATAATGACATTGATTGAACAAACTATGTTATCTATAATGATACACACAGGTCATGCCCTTATGTTACATACATAAAATATTTGATATCAAATGTGTTGCTATGGTAACCAGGTGATGCAATTACCTCGTCACTCACTCAGACTGAAATCACCGATTTTGATGATTTTCGTGATATTCAGCATTCTTATTCTTAATGAAAAACAACTTAAACATATAATTTATATAGTCTGTTGTGATAAACATGGTCCATACCTTTATGTTACCCAAATTGAATAGTTTGGGTCAAATGTGTTGCTATGGTAACTAGGTGATGAAAATAGCCAGTCCCTGAATCTGACTGAATTCACCAATTTTGATGATTTCTGCGATATTCAGCATTTTTATTCTTAATGAAAAACAACTTGAATGTGTCATTTATATAGTCTGTTGTGATAAACATGGTCCATATGTTATGTTACCCAAATTGAATAGTTTGGGTCAAATGTGTTGCTATGGTAACTAGGTGATGAAAATAGCCAGTCACTGACTCTGACTGAATTCACCAATTTTGATGATTTTCGTGATATTCAGCATTCTTATTCTTAATGAAAAACAACTTGAATGTATACCATTTAAATAGTCTGTTGTAATAAACATGGTCCATACCTTTATGATACTCACATTGATTAGTTTGGATCAAATGTGTTGCTACGGTAACCAGGTGATGAAAATACCTTGTCGTTCACTCAGACTGAAATTGTCACTGATTTTGATGTTTTTGGGATATATTCAATATTGCTGTTCTAAATGACCAACATGAATGTACCATTTGTATAGTCTGTTGTGATAAAAATGGCCAATGCCTTAATGTAACATATATAAAATATTTTAGATCAAATGTATTGCCATGGAAATCAGGTGAGGAAATTCTTTTGTCCCTGACACAGGCTGAATGTACCAATTTTGATATTTTGAGACATTTTAGCCATTGTTATTATGATAACCAATTTGAATGTGCCATTTAGTCTATTCAATAACAAGGTCCATACCTTCATGTTACCATATAAAATATTTAAGATCGAATGTGTTGCTATGGTAACCAGGTGATGAAATTGAATAGTTTGAGTCAAATGTGTTGCTATGGTAACTAGTTCATGAAAATGGCCAGTCCCTGACTCTGACTGAATTCACCAATTTTGATGATTTTCGTGATATTCAGCATTCTTATTCTTAATGAAAAACAACTTGAATGTGTCATTTATATAGTCTGTTGTGATAAACATGGTCCATACCTTTATGGTACCCAAATTGAATAGTTTGGGTCAAATATGTTGCTATGGTAACTAGGTGATGAAAATAGTCCCTGACTAAATTCATCCAATTTGATTATTTCTAACAATGTTCAATATTCATTGTTTCAATGACAGTAAACTTGAATGTTGCATTGATACAGTGTCTGGCACTAAACATATCCCATTCCTATAATTCCATACAAAGCTGTTTGAAAGTGAACATGTTGCCAGGTGAAAAAAAAACATGAGCTGAATTAGAAACTAAATTCACCCATTTTGACAAATCAGGATAGGTTGAAGTATTCAATGTATTGTTTAGTTTAATCAATTCTATAATTTAACATCATATACCATTCAGCAATAGTGTCATTCATGGCCTTTACTAATATGTTGCACATACATATCTTAATATATGCTGCAATAGTAAAAAGGAAGCAATGTACATTTTACTATTTTAGTACACAGTTCGCATAACCTGAAAGGGTTCATACAAAGATGCTTAAAAATCGTTATTACAATCAAAGTAGCAACATTCTAAACTTCCTTAAATTATTGCAATAAAATTGAAATAAGGAGAAACTCCAATTATTTTGACTCATCCCAAACTTATGTCTACATTGAAACATTTTTAGATCACATTGTGATCTAGTTCCATAAATGTTTCACAAAAACGTGAACAAACATATTGTGTAAAATAAACATGGTGACAATAAATGTTTTGTATCATGTTTTGCAAATATCACATTTAGATGATTTTGAAAATTATCTTCTGTGACCTTGAAAATAGCTCAAGGTCACCTCAATATTTTGGAAGTTGTCAACTATATGGCCTTTAAATAGGTCAATGTGACCTGGATAGGTCAATGTGACCTGGAAATGCTATTTGTAATGTTTTGCAAAATATTTCAAATAGCTGATTTTCAAAATCGGCTCATATAACCTTGAAAATAGCCCAAGATCACCCAACATTGATTTATTCACGCCCCTCATAGGTAGATCACATCTACCAAATCATATTGATGTTGCTGCAATCTTGACGAAAATAGAGCATACACAAGCTAAATTGTATTTGTGCTGATCATGACCTTGATTTGACCCAAGGTCATAGAAAGTGCACCAAAATAAAATACCATGGAAATTTACCTAGATTTCCGTAATATCAAGTTCTAATCTTTTCTGATTTGTAAAGGATTAGATTCACAATATTTTAGAAGCTTGGACCTATATGGCCTTTAATTAGTCACTGTGAAAGATATTGAGTAAAATAAATGTAGTCAGAATAAATATTTGTCATGTTTTGCAAAATATCACAAATATCTGATTTAGATAAGTGTGTCCTGTGGCCTTGAAAATTGTCCAAGGTCATCCAATATCATATTTATTCAAGCCCCTCATAGGTTAATCAAATCTACCAAGTTTTATCAATATTACTGTATTTTGTTAGAAAATAGGTCATTGACAAGCAAAGTTGCTCCTGTGCTGGTCATGACCTTGACCTTGATCCAAGGTCACAAAAGTTCAGCCTAAAAAAATTTCCAGACCTACATATTATCATAGTAAAGCATCTAGTCCTTATGTCCAATCATTATTGAATGAGGAAGAAAACAAGGTGCGGCAGCAGAGTAAAGGAGAAGGAAATTTCATCTCCTAGTTACCATAGCATTTGCTCTGAATAATTTTCTGTATAATATTAAGGCATAGGTCATTTTATGACAACAGATTTATAGATGGTACATTCAAGTTGGTTTTCTTTTAGAATAACAATATTGAATATAGCTGAAAATTGTCAAAAATCAGTAAATTTAGTCTGAGTGAGGGACAAAGTAATTTCATCACCTGGTTACCATAGCAACGCATGCAACTAATTTCATCTGAAACATTCTATGTGTGGAATATTAAAGTATATTAAAGCATGTTTGTTACAAAAGACTATAAAATTGGTATACTCAAGTTGGTTATCATTTAGAATAGCAATATTGAATATAGCCCCAAATCATCAAAATCAGTAAATTTAGTCTGAGTGAGGGACAAGGTATTTTCATCACCTGGTTACCATAGCAACACATTTGATCCAAACTAATCAATGTGGGTATCATAAAGGTATGGACCATGTTTATTACAACAGACTATTTAAATGACACATTCAAGTTGTTTTTCATTAAGAATAAAAATGCTGAATATCGCAAAAATCATCAAAAACGGTGAATTCAGTCAGAGTCAGGGACTGGCTATTTTCATCACCTAGTTACCATAGCAACACATTTGACCCAAACTATTCAATTTGGGTAACATAAAGGTATGGACCATGTTTATCACAACAGACTATATAAATTATATGTTTAAGTTGTTTTTCATTAAGAATAAGAATGCTGAATATCACGAAAATCATCAAAATTGATGAATTCAGTCAGATTCAGTGACTGGCTATTTTCATCACCTAGTTACCATAGCAACACATTTGACCCAAACTATTCAATTTGGGTAACATAAAGGTATGGACCATGTTTATCACAACAGACTATATAAATTATATGTTTAAGTTGTTTTTCATTAAGAATAAGAATGCTGAATATCACGAAAATCATCAAAATTGGTGAATTCAGTCAGATTCAGGGACTGGCTATTTTCATCACCTAGTTACCATAGCAACACATTTGACCCAAACTATTCAATTTGGGTAACATAAAGGTATGGACCATGTTTATCACAACAGACTATATAAATTATATGTTTAAGTTGTTTTTCATTAAGAATAAGAATGCTGAATATTATGAAAATCATCAAAATTGGTGAATTCAGTCTGAGTGAGTGACGAGGTAATTGCATCACCTGGTTACCATAGCAACACATTTGATATCATATATTTTATGTATGTAACATAAGGGCATGACCTGTGTGTATCATTATAGATAACATAGTTTGTTCAATCAATGTCATTATAATGAGTAATTGCAATGCAAAACATTGCAAAAATCATCAAAATTCGGAAAATTGGACTGAATTGAGGACAAGGTGTTTTGATTACCCGGTTACCATAGCAACATAGTTAAAAGCAACTGATTTAGGAATCAGGCATTGAAGAGTAGGTTATGTTGAATAATATGCACCAGTTAGCTAGTACATTCACATTATTTGTCACTGAGATCATGGAGGTCAAATATGTCAAATTTTGATGAAAATGCAGTTTTTGAAAAACAGATGACCTTTGAATGACCTTGACATGACCTTGTTTAGGATCTAGCATTTTTCTTTTTGCTTGTATTTATTCATTTTGGCCTATTTTAAAGCTGATTGAAATATTTTAAAAATCAATTTGATTTTGGTGTGTTAATTATGCCTGTAAACTGGCCACAAAATGACTTGGGACAAACTTACTGTTGTCATGGCAACAGTAATAGCTTGCTATAGGGAGAGTATTTAGAATTGTTAAAATTTTCAAATCTTAATGAAGTGACCTAGGAACCAATTACAGAGTGAAAGTATCACAATACCTCTATTGGGAATAATTTATCTGTAAGATTAGGTCAAATATGGCCAAAAATAAGGTTAGAAAAGTGTCATTTTGAGCCCCAGAGCCTGTTACTAAGGAATTGATGGTTACCATGGTTACGAACATCTGCCAGCTGAAATAATTTGGATTTGATCATTTCTGAAGGTTATCTAGCCTGGTACCAAATTTAAAGGAAATCTATTTTTGACCATGTCCACCCCCCTATTGAAAAATTTTGATTTTCTCATGGAGCTGCTATTAAGTCCTACAACCATGATGGATGAGGAGGAAACCATGAGAGTAGCCATTAAACTAAACATAATAGAAAAAAGAAAATATCGGGCACTAATGTACCATATATATAGAAGCATTGATATACTGGCCAAATAATTGAAATGGTTTACAAGTGAGGAAAACTAGTGATATGTCCTCAATATTGCTCTATCTGTATAGTATTTGAGGCATAAAAGCCAGTGGCAAGATTTTAATGAACAAATGTAACATGAGCTATAAGTGGAACTAGTGAAATGTCTTGTTGTAATATGTTGTATAAGGTGTATATATAGCAATGCTAACAGGGATTTGGCAAGTCTGGTAGGCCCAACCTATCTTCTCTTGTTTTGCTTCCTGTAGCTGATCTTTGTGCTACTAGATTCATATGATAAGACCTTTATATCCTTCAACATCATGAAGACAGATAAGAGATTTCTATCAATATCACCAATGACCTGTCAACCAAAATTGGTGATTGAAAATGGAATTGAGTTGTTGATGGAAATTGATCCCTTGAGCTCCTGAACTGTTGTAAAACTAAAGAATGTTCTGGGATATATTAATCTGACATTTCTGAACATCTTTATTTGGCATTTCTGAACATATATCACTGTGGTACTTAGATGTTTAAGCTCTTATCCCTTTAAGATATCATTGCTTCTTTAAGAATGCGTCTTTCTTGGCCACTGAGTGTGGTGAGGAACCTTTAATGTTATTAGGAATGGAGTTGTGTAGAGCCAAGTGCCCAATTTGGAGGCACTGAGGAGGTAATGGCACACACATACCTTGTGTTGCTCGAGTGCTGCCCCCTGGTGGAGAAATCCAGGTCACATGGCTGTGTTTTGATGGATGACTCTCGGACACTCTCTGGATATAATTCACAACTCAGCACAAACCATAACTCATAACTTCTTGCCAATTTCCAATATCAAGTCAATGGTTCAGTGGTATTAGTTTGTTAGTGAACACAATTAAGAACACAAAATAGACTTTGAGCTACCTTCTCCAATGCCCTCCCATCAAATGCAAACAATTCCATTTATCTTTTGTATTCTGATTAGAAGTGATGTTCTTATCATCATGGGTGAGTTCTTGTTTTAAGATTATGTGTAATATTCATAGTAAATAATATATGAAATGCCTGAAAAGACTTAATCATCAAAATAACAAGCAAATTGAACAAAACACTTAGCCAAATGTAGAGAGCCAAATTCAATTAATTTTTTATTTTATCAAAAGATTTTTCTTTTGCATGATTTACTTTCCAAATTCCCTTTTAAGCTCCAAGACATGTTACATATATTTCATATAGCTAGTTTGAATATTTTTGAGAGTTATTCATGAGATTGACATGATGAATGGTACATGTAGGAAAGATGAAGGGTTTTAACTGAAGTGGTTTCTGTTCCCTTTGCCTTTAGAACAGACACCATATTAGGTGTTTTTGTCTTTGAAGGCAATTTCTTTTAATATTAAATTTTAGGAATTAGACATTTAGAGAACTAATGAGGTGGAATGATTCATAAGGATTGAATTGTAAGCGTAATATGGCCATATATGGGGAGAAGTGGCCTGGCAGACACCTTTTGAGTTAAGACCTAACAAGGGTGATCTGTTCCGGCAACATCCGGCTTCTCACATCACACCTTACGAGTGATCCCTCAAGGTCACTGCATCATTGTCAATATTGTGTGAAATCGCTGTAATGTTTGAAAATTATCTCTTTGAAGGAAAGCCTTTGAAAATTCATGTCATGTGACTGCGTATTTGATAGGACACTTGTGGTAGTGAAGTTCCGAGTTGTAGGGACTTTATGGCCAATGTTTGGAGATTTGTGCCCATGTTATGGGATCTTTATGGTTGATGTATAGTATTTTCAAGTGGTGCTTGAAGTTATAATGAATGGAGACATAATGTAGTAATTGTGGGGAATAGTGTCATTACTATCCATTGCTATGCATAAGAACTCAAAATCATTTGATCATATCAGTTGCTGATCTGAGAATAAAGATCGTTTACCCTTGGATATTTTCAGAAATAACACATCATGTTTACCATTATTGTATTGTACATTAACAATAAAGTGTTCACTGATTAAGAATAGTTATGCATAAAGCTTATGAATATCTTGTTTTATAAGAGAGCATTGCGTGATGTAACTTGACAACTTTTTTATCCTGTGTCTCATGTGGCCTCCTCACAATACCTGAGGCAGCAACTATGATGACCCTATGAGCTCCTGATGTCTCACCTCCATATTGTATTTCTCCAAGGTTGAGGGAACTTCATATCCTATGTCATAGCAGCATCAGGAATTATGTTGATAAAGTTTTCACTGCAAATGTTGATGAAAAAGCATGATGCTGGACATTGCTGGTTGATTGAATGTATATAGACTATGGTCTATTGTGATGTATATCACTATGGTTGATTGTGATAAATGTCACCATGGTGGATTTGATATATGTCACCATGGGTGATTATGATATATGTCACCATGCTGGATTTGATATATGTTGCCATGGTTGATTGTGATAAATGTCACCATGGTCAATTGTGATGTATGTCACCATAGTTGATTGTAATATATGTCACTATGGTGGATTTGATATATGTCACCATGGTTGATTGTGATATATGTGACCATGGGTGATTGTGAGATATGTCGCCATGGTTGATTGTGATTTGTGTCACCATGGTGGATTTGAAATATGTCACCATGGTTGATTGTGAGATATGTCGCCATGGTTGATTGTGATTTATGCACCATGGTCAATTGTGATATATGTCACCATGGTCGATTGTGATATATGTCACCATGAATGATTGATACCCTTTTATTCCAGGAAACATAAAGTTCTCAACCAATTTTCCGCAAAATATGATTTACTTCAATGACAAAATTTGTTGACAGGAAAATTAAACATACTGTATGTTTTTGAAAAGATCTTTTAAATGATAGGGTGCCAGTGTGTGTTGGGAATGAGTCATGGTTAATGCATGGTTACAGTGTAGGTGAAGTGCACGCAGATTATCAGCATAAATCATCAACGGTGCACATAAGTGACTCTGACGTGGTCCATCATCAACATGATCACAGCACTTGTGATTTATGAGTTTCCTACTTGAACTGATCAAGTGTGTGAGCATAAATCTGCACCACTTCAGACTGCATCCCTGCTACCACCACCTCACCACATTCATATCAAACATTTCTCTCAATCAACAAAACTGACCTTAACATCACATGTTTTAATGCTAAAGCTTAAGTATGATTTATTTAGGTTTTTTTACAAAAGAATGTTTTGATATTTTGAGGCATAAATTTGAAAAGAGTTCATAATGACAATATGAATGTGAGGCAATGAGAGATGTTACACATTGGAGATGAGGTTTAAATAATGGATGAAACAGTCTTGAAGTAGATATTTTATATGTCTAATCATTTTGTGAGATCTTGAAATGCTGCAATAGGAATGGAGTGGAAGCTAAATATTCTTTATCTGAAATGATATAATGTTTTATTGAGAGAGTAAATAACAATTTACAGTTGTTGCAGACTGGAGTATGTGGTGAGGCTATACAAACTGTGGTTGCCAGACTTTCATTAGATCGCTAATAATCTCTGGTGCATTCCTGACTTGACGATCAGCTCACTCTATTTGCGAATCATCAATCTGGTCTCCCGAGTAAGTTACTGCTCACTACAAGATGAAGTTTTCTGTGTAGGACACGATTTACAGGGACACAATCTGCCAATCTTGTGTGCCGAGGTCACGCAGATATTGATACCAAATAGTCGCAGACGTGATGGATTCAGCACAAATCAAAGGTGACTCAAGCCACTCGTGTGATTTACATAGCCGCCAGTCCCTGAAAATTGAAAGATGCCGACCATAAATGGCGATTTAGTTGATGAATTCCAGTAAAATTAACGATATCTTAGGGGGCCTTACACATGCCCCATCCATCAAGACATTCAAAAGTTGTCACCGTCTACTTTTCACATCCTTTATCAGGAGAGATGAAAGACAAGGCAGCCATTGATTGGTGAGCAGAGCTGCAATGAGCAGCTCACAGAGTTGTGACTCTATGATAGTTGATTATTCAGGCTTGATGTATGGGCCCAATGCCTGGCTGCCTGTCCTCAAGTTTTCCTTCATTAAATGCCACCACTGGAGACTCATTATACCAAAATGAGACGTTAAATGGGAACAGCTTCATACACAGGGTCTGTGTGGTGTTTTGTATCATCTGGTGTAGACTGAGCACAGCACAATTTTTCTATTGTCAAACACAATTGGTTTTCAAACTAACTTTAATAAGAATAACTCCTCTCCCAATTTTAATTTCATTTGTCAGTAAACTAATGGAGACATCATATATTGACAGCTTGCTTTACAATAAAAATATTTAGAGTTTAATAACTATGATCAGTATTTCGTCATCATTTCTCACTGATTCTATTATATTAATTGGAGATATTATACCAATTAGAGGCAGTCTCGTGCTATGATAAATGTTACCAGAGCTTATGCTAACAATTTTTGTTTTTCACACTAATAAAATTTTTATGGTGGCAAAATATCAGGTCAGATCTTGTAAAGAGTAGGATTAAGTCAGACAAAAACGGAGCCAATATGGCAGCCCCATTGAGTGGTCAGCACACAGACCTACTCACTGGTGGCATTTGATGGCGGGCGTGTGTTTGCTGTTGGACTATAGTTGCTGACTCGGCCACGCAGGCCATTTAGAGTCAGTGGTTGGTACACCTTGTGTGGAGATAAAACAGTCATTGTTAAATGTGTACAGATGTGTATTGTCAGTGTTTGACCAGGTGCAGACCCAGCGGACACATTATATTGTCGAGGGTTTTGATTGAATGGTATAGAAACAATGGTATTGCAGGCCATCGGAGACTGGGGAATTATCCGGGGACAGGTTAAGTCTGGTGTGGCCATCTATCTATGTATACAGGGTACATACTAGGCCTGGTGCATCCAGAATATGTGTACATATGCCATTCTCACTAGTACTACACGTATGGCAGTATCCATATTTACATCTTAATTTATACACCCAAGTGGGGATTAGAGAAATACATCAGCAAATCTTAATGCTGCATACTCTGTCTGCATTCTTTCACTTTTGTATTTAAAGCGAACCTTAATGCTGCATACTCTGTCTGCATTATTTTAGTTTTATACCTTAAAGTAAACCTTAATGCTGCATACTCTATCTGCATTATTTTAGTATAATACCCTAAAGTAAACCTTAATGCTGCACCTTAATGCTGCATACTCTGTCTGCATTCTTTCAGTATTATACCTTAAAGTAAACCTTAATGCTGCATACTCTATCTGCATTCTTTTAGTATAATACCCTAAAGTAAACCTCAATGCTGCATACTCTCTCTGCATTCTTACAGTTTTGTATCTTAATCCAAACCTTATTGATCATAAGCTATATATTCCATGTTTTTTATATTTTCAAATGCAAATATTTGCAGATTATCCGAATTTTAATAAAGTAATTGAATATTCACTTTTTATTTATCTTCATAGGTAGATTCATTCCTAGAAACTTGAAACTTTTCTTCAACTAGAAAAAGCCAATGTTGTCAGAAAAAGTTAGAAGTGTATTATGGTGTCACCTGATAATCATCAGAACAGCAACAAAGCTTGTTCAGTAATGCACCAATCAATGCAAAGCAGTTGCAAATTGCTTGCACTCCTATTTCATATATATCTATAAATCAAATTGTCACATGAATTCACACAATGGTCACAAGAGGAGATTGAAATTTCAGTAGTCTATAATAATGTATTCATGATGATGAAAGCTGAAATAAATTGATTTCTTCCCTTGATGTCGCCAGTCAGACTGATTGTCAACTTTTGATGTATATTTATGCATATCTTCATTTAGACAGATACCTCCAAGCAGCATTCAATTTCCACTCTGTCCCTCCATCTGCAGATTTTGTGTCTGAAAGGAATTTCATTTACAAGTTCAAACAATTTTATGCAGGCCCAAAGAAAATGGCCAGAACAGTTTTCCATTGTTTTTGTACCCATAGAAACAAGGTATCAATTTTGTATGAGAATTGACAAAATAACTGTTTTCGTAGATTAATGTGGTATATTTCATGAGATAATTACCCACTTCTCTTACCTAATTGCCATCAATTCCCCTGACTCAGCTGTCCTCCCAGCATTCTTTTCATTTTTGGATGAAAGAAGAATAGTAACTAACCATGAAGATTCTTAGAATCCAAATAAATTATAATCAGAAACTTCTGGACATTCTTAAACCATATCTTTTCAATATCATAGTGTAATAAAGTGTGAGGCAGACCTAATTATTTTCATATTGTTTTGTATTGGAGATAAGTTTTTTTCCACTCAGCCACTGAAGGTGCTTCAGGGCATTGTCATCATTACAGTCTTCATCACATGACTTTCGCATTTTGGAAGGCTCCAACTTGCGGAGAGAGGGGTCATATCTACAAATTTGACCTTGATTTAAAAGGTCAAAAGTCATCCTATTCATCATTAATGTGGAGTATTCTCAAAGTAGTGAAGATCTTCATGAATATTGGAAGTCTCTCATTAACATACTTTGAACATTGTGAAGATTAATTTGCTATATCGTTATTGGAATCTAATATATTTATTAGTTATTTTATGAGTTGAATATGTTGTTTGTCCTACATGTATATAAAGCTTCCATCTTCAGATAAAACTAATGATTGTCCACTTAGACCAGATCTCATGTCCACCGAGACTTGCAGCAACATTGCAAACTCCTATTTGAGAATATTTAGGTCATTTCAGCATCAGAGATATTGAGACCTTATATTAGCTGATCACTATCTGATAAATGTATCTACCTTGATATCTCTATCACAATCACTACACAGTTATACCTCTGTCATACCAGGCCTGTCATCAAACTTCATCAGTATTACTTTATGTCCCAAAATGTGCCATAAGGTCTATTGACATATATGGATGACTCAGTAGGCACTCCAGGACAACTCCAAGGCCACTGCTTGTCTGCACAGAGTGTGCCATGGGAATGCTGTGAACAAAGTGAGAATCAGGCTATACCACTGCATTTTACCAAATATTCAATGTACAACTGACTCAGAGCAGACATGGTTCTGGTGTGACAATGATATGATTTAAAATTGTGATAATTAGTTCTGTGGTGAATATTAATTTGTATAGAATTGCTGACACATCTTGAGTGTGAACATGCTGTGCATGTAAATTGATCAAAAGTTTTCACAACTGTGAAAAATGTGCACACATTTACCATGAGGCAAATTCATACACAGCACCGAGTGGCACTCTGCGTAATGCCTGGGTCAATAGACATTTAGATAAACATGATAAAGTGGTATAGCTGCTGGCATTGTGTGAACACAGTGTCTCCAATACCATCAATACAGCAAGTCAATGGACATTGCATGTTGATTAGCTGCGCACCTGTCACTTAACTCTACACAGATCAGATCACCTGGTCATGCCACCTTGGACCCATGCTTGGTAGTACAGGGCAATCATACTGTAGTCACAGCTAGGACCCATGCTTGGTGCCACAGGGCGATCATACTGTAGTCACAGCTCAGCCCACCTGGTGATGCCAGCTAGGACCCATGCTTGGTGCCACAGGGCGATCATACTGTAGTCACAGCTCATCCCACCTGGTGATGCCAGCTAGGACCCATGCTTGGTGCCACAGGGTGATCATACTGTAGTCACAGCTCAGCCCACCTGGTGATGCCAGCTAGGACCCATGCTTGGTGCCACAGGGTGATCATACTGTAGTCACAGCTCATCCCACCTGGTGATGCCAGCTAGGACCCATGCTTGGTGCCACAGGGCGATCTTACTGTAGTCACAGCTCATCCCACCTGGTGATGCCAGCTAGGACCCATGCTTGGTGCCACAGGGTGATCATACTGTAGTCACAGCTCATCCCACCTGGTGATGCCAGCTAGGGCCCATGCTTGGTGCCACAGGGCGATCTTACTGTAGTCACAGCTCAGCCCACCTGGTGATGCCAGCTAGGGCCCATGCTTGGTGCCACAGGGTGATCATACTGTAGTCACAGCTCATCCCACCTGGTGATGCCAGCTAGGGCCCATGCTTGGTGCCACAGGGCGATCATACTGTAGTCACAGCTCAGTCCACCTGGTGATGCCAGCTAGGACCCATGCTTGGTGCCACAGGGTGATCATACTGTAGTCACAGCTCATCCCACCTGGTGATGCCAGCTAGGGCCCATGCTTGGTGCCACAGGGCGATCTTACTGTAGTCACAGCTCAGTCCACCTGGTGATGCCAGCTAGGGCCCATGCTTGGTGCCACAGGGCAATCTTACTGTAGTCACAGCTCAGCCATCTAAATATATTATAATCAGTAAGATATATACATTCAGTGAGATATATACATTCAGTAAGATATATACATTCAGTAAGATATATACATTCAGTAAGATATATACAGTCAGTAAGATATTTACGTTCAGTGAGATATATACAGTCAGTAAGATATATACAGTCAGTAGGACAATGATGACTGCACCTTACAACACATCATGGTGTTATAGGTCACTGTTGTCATACTGCAAAGAATGATGTTAATTATGATTACTGTAAATGCTCTGACCTTTAAGGTTTCTGTTTGTGGCACACTTAACGACTGGTGCTGGAATATCACAAGTGTAACATATTTATGATCATTTTCATAGATAAAATATGGCATTCAGCATGTTATTGAGCCAGAGTCCTTTTTTTCAGTCTGAAATCAGAGCAGACACAAGAAAATCATAGCAGATGCAAGAAGATATTATTTAGTTATTTTATTTCCCTCTGTTTTCTTACTGGTAATTTAATTTTAAGGAGATACAAACAAGGTGAGAAATGCAGGATAATGTTAACAGGAGCTGGTGCAAACTCAGCTATGTTGTTTTGTCCAGGACATGCAGGATAAGGAAATAAGAAATTCTTCTGCAGTCTTTGTAATTTCAGGCTTTAAGAAAAGGAAATCATTAAGTTCAAGGTGAAAAAAAGTAATACTTGTTAGGAAAAGCATATTGCTGTCTTTATGATTAAAGAAAGGGTGAATATGAATGGCGGGGTGGCCGTGGTGGGTGTGAATCCATTAGATGCTTTGGGCACCTCAACCAGAATGACAGGGATGCTGCTGCATTGTGCTCTACTTAGGGACGAGATATATTTTATAGGCTACTTAATGACCATGGTGTTCTATAAACAGGATATAAAGTATAGTAAGCTTGCTGTTTGTGTTTGTTGAGTAGCTTTATGTATGGCACACTAAACGCATTTAATGTACATCCATGTTAATGTGTGAGTACACCATCTTCCTATTGAAACCTCCCTGCTATTCATTACCAATAGCTTTCCAACCCATTTCTTATGTAAATGTATGCTTTTTGCTTCTCAAGTATCTTTTAAAGACTTCATCGGAAGACATTTTTAGGAGTTGTTTAAGAGCAACTTCCGCATTGTCGTAGAACAGGTCCTTATTGTGAAGAAATTTATCTGACCATAATGGTTCTATTGGGGCAGAATAATGATCCTTACTCTGCATTATAACTGCTCCGTGTCTGGTCACAATGGCCAGGCATAGTGTAGACCTGCTCCGTGTCTGGTCACAATGGCCAGGCATAGTGTAGACCTGCTCCGTGTCTGGTCAATGGGTAGCCATAGTGTAGACCTGCTCCGTGTCTGATCACAATGGCCAGGCATAGTGTAGACCTGCTCCGTGTCTGGTCACAATGGCCAGGCACAGTGTAGACCTGCTCCGTGTCTGGTCACAATGGCCAGGCATAGTGTAGACCTGCTCCGTGTCTGGTCACAATGGCCAGGCATAGTGTAGACCTGCTCCGTGTCTGGTCACAATGGGTAGCCATAGTGTAGACCTGCTCCGTGTCTGGTCACAATGGCCAGGCATAGTGTAGACCTGCTCCGTGTCTGGTCACAATGGCGAGGCATAGTGTAGACCTCGCTCTGTGTCTCGTCACAATGGCTAGGCATAGTGTAGACCTGCTCTGTTTCTGTTCACAATGGCCAGGCATAGTGTAGACCTGTTCCATACTATAGATCATTCCTATAAGATTTGTCCATAATCTTGAGCTGCCTTGTAAGCTGTGTCCACATTATTAGCCTGCCCTATTAGTTGCATCCATATTCTGGACCTGCTCTGTATTGTGTGTCCACACTATAGGCCTGCAAGATGTGCCCAATCTCACAAGGAGCCATAAGGCAAACGCTTTTTTTTAGATTTTAGATAAATGGGGTAAATCGGGACAGTTGTGCATTTTTTTATGCAAAAACCCAATAATGAGGGCGGTGGCTTAATTGCACGGGATAAAGAGAATGAGCTCATCAGCATCCAGGTGCTGCCATCAGCAAGATTTCTCTCTGTGAATAGAAAGGGTTCTGAGAATAGTGAATACAAAGAGACAGGACAATTGGTAATGCGATTTGAAGTGGTGACAGGACATGGTGGTAAGGATGTCATACTCGTTCGTCCTGCAAGCAGATGTGCAGGAAACCTATCTGCTGTCCCAAACAATCGGAGGATACACAATCCCATCACGGCGCTCTCCAAGACATGTGTTGGTTTAAGATTAACAGTAATCCTGACAACTCGTGTCATCTCACATATTATTTTCGTGGATAGAGGGAAATAGAATGTCAGTTATAACCCGTAACTCATGAGCATTAATACACTTGATGTACAGATGACGAGATATTTCCTAAAACTTGGGAATGATATGCTGATGGTAGCCGCAGGTAGAAAATTCACATGAATGAATAAGCAACAATTGATATTCACAATGACAGACAGTGTCATTCAACCTCTCATAAAAAATTATTGACTCTTTTTATTCTCATACTTATCCTTATTATTTTCAATATAGAATTGAATTAATAAATAAGTAGGGGACATATTAATAGAAATGAAAACTTATAAGAATATTTTTTTATGAATGGCATGTCCTCCATGGTTATTACGAAGCAGACTTAGCTTGAGTTCTTACGAGGAGACCAGGCTCACAGAAATGGACAGGCTTTATGAAAAGATAATGGCCCCCTAATGGAACTTACAGAGAAGGGAATTGCACATTGGACTGGGGGGGGGGGGACACTTTAGATATGCTGGAGATTGGGAGGCACTTCAGATACATAGGGGGAAGGGTGACACTCCACATATATATATATCAGTGAAAGGGGACACTTCAAATATATAGGAGGGAGGGTACACTCTCTTCACTTAAATTTGTAAAAAAAAGAGGAAGTAAAAATAATAAAATTTTATATGTTGGATGAGAGGTAGCGTTCGTTATCACTGTTTAGCTTTTATTAGATAAGATGTTGTGTTGCTTGTTACAGGGGAATCCACGCTGAGCCAGGCTGCCATCTGGTATGGCATGCTTACAGACAGGCAACTCTCTGGTCAGGTGTCCTGTCCTCGCATTTACCTAATGCTGCTCACTAATGTCACCAGTTGACACTTTCTCTTGTAGATGGGGTCGCTTTTAACAATCGAATGCATGGAAAGGGGGCCACTCCCACATATGACCTTCTGTTATGAGAGACCCAGTGGGGCAGCACAAACATACATCAAACTCATATCAGAAACATGAAGTCTGGCTATGGCCTTATCACGGCCATTTTATGTCCATTTACTGGTACCCTGACACTGTTTCTGTTCATTTGTATTGACTAGTTGGATGGCGACCTGTGTACCTCGGGGACATTTGTAGAGCTGGGGCATATAAGTGAGCAAAGTCCCATCAGAGACCAGGGGCTACCACTCACTCCTCCCTACCTCTACCTTCATGCTACCAATACAGGGTGGCCTGTCATAAACAGTGATCACCATCTAATATCATAATATTTCACCACTTTTTTACTGCTCACATTGTATTGTTGAAGACCGATGACCAGTGCAATTTATCCACCATAAAAGACAGACCACCAACTGTTCCTGCTTTGCTTCAGACTCTCATATATTTCCTAATGAATCCCCAAAGGAGAGATAAGTCTTAATGCAGGAAAATGGTCTGCATTTGTGCAAAATGAATCAATCATAATAAGAGCTTTATTTTTAATATTATAGTACTAAAATGCAGTTAGAATGCTAAAATGCAGTAAAAATAAACCAGGTGATTGGTCAAGTGTGGGATTACATCAACCAAGCTGTCTCTATCCTCAGCTCATAGTGGAAACAAAACTTGAATGAATGTATTTAGTATGAAGGCTCACTGACAATTGTATAACTGCAAGCAGCACCATTTCCCCAGCTTGTCCTTTTATTCTCGAAATCTTAACTCATTTAAAATAAAATTGATCATCTGATATATCCAGAGGGAAATGCACAGCAAGCTGAAATTGTTTTTCTAAATATCATTAATAGACATGTTGGAAGACCAAATAATATTTTATCCATCATTACTTAACATTGTTTCATTACTTAACATTTTTCATTACAAAAATTTTTCATTACTTAACATTGACAAGTTAAAAAGAAATATTAATGGAAAATATATGGAGTGATATATGTTGAAGAATGTGAGTTGTTTGTTTAAACATTGGAGTGGTGCCCCCTGGTGGCAGTGACATGGTAGAAGATATATTCATAAAACAGATATGAGAGAATGTCATGTCGTCCCGGGAGCCTGATATGGGAAGCATCCATCCTGCTCCACGTCCATCACATAATACAGCAGCCTTGGCCACCAGGGGGAGCAGTGGCTCCCGCCAGACCCATCACATATCATGTGTCTGTCTGGGGCATTATATAACATTACAACAGCAACATATTTGGTAAATTATAACATATATGTTGTTGTCTTCATACCACAGGGCCTGGCCTGTTGAAATTAAGCATTGTCTAGATCAAACCATACATATGCCGTTGTTCATCAGCCATTTTCATGTTGATTTTAAACCAGCTCTCAAAATTTGTGGTAATATTCCTTGTACATATAATCTTGAAAGTAATTCTGTTTTATCCATGCATAGTAGGCCTAAAAATATGACATTCAATTTTAGAACAGAACTAATCTTCCATAAAAATAGTTAAGCTGATAAGGGTTTACTGCTGGAAATCACTCTGCCATAATCAGAAACACCACTTTTCTCACTGCATTTTTATGTCGCAGTGCAGTGTTGAATATATTGAAATCTACCAACTTTCAGGGGGTTTGACAGGGATATCCTGCACACTTTCTTTGTTAGCATTGTTTCACTATATTTAGGGTACTTTCTTCACACCACAACATAAAACCCCTCTCACACATACCAAAAGTGTTTTGAACAGACACTGCAATATAAATTTTATCATAACTATTTCTTTTCTACAGTGTAGTCTACACATCCTTTTACGGTATAATTTGCAATAATTTTACATCATTTAACAAAGATGATGGATTACTAACCAATAACAATTTCACGAAATTTTACCCAATTGGTTTACATTATCGTGGACAACATGCATATTTCCCCATCATATAATGGTAGTCCATTTTCAACATATAATTGAAACCTCTAATACAAAGCAAAACATTGAGAATAAGCACCCTGGTGTGTTTCTGTGTCTCAATTTTGACATTTGTTGGGTCATCAAGCAATCTGATTTCTGTTTAATTTCCTTTGGCATGTTTATTTTTACACCTTGGATCTCCAGACCCAACTGTTACTTGTATATTATATCAAACCTGAGTGTATCCCATGTGATGCCCGATTAATTCAGTTATTGTCACCTTTTCATGTGCCAGGATAAAGCCAGACAATAATGATGGCTTAATGCCCTTGTGGTTTTTATCTGGCAAAAAATAGAGGTCATCTTGAGCACCTGACTGGTCAGGAGAAGTGGGAGCCGTGCATTCAGGAGACGTCTCTGACTGTGCTGACTGGCTTGGTGGTATTGACAGAGTCAGAATGTCATCAGTACTCTGGTGAGAGGAGACAGCGTCTCCACATCCCAGGTCAACCATTGCAAGTTGTAAAAGTAGGATTGCTACTCATACTTCAGTCATTTATCTCAGGTTTGGTCTCAAATGGGGAACTGTTTATCACATGACCTTTCACTGAAGGAACTTTTATCCCATGACCCCGTGTTCTTTTTACTGACAGCTTTCTATCCCATGACCCCATGCTCTTTTTACTGACAGCTTTCTATCCCATGCCCCCATGCTCTTTTTACTGACAGCTTTCTATCCCATGACCCCATGCTCTTTTTACTGACAGCTTTCTATCCCATGACCCCCATGTTCTTTTTACTGACAGCTTTCTATCCCATGACCCCATGCTCTTTTTACTGACAGCTTTCTATCCCATGACCCCATGCTCTTTTTAATGACAGCTTTCTATCCCATGACCCCATGCTCTTTTGATGTAGGGAACTGTTTATCTCAAGACCTCACAGTGTTCTCGAATAGGGAACCCAATAACCCCAGGTTTTTGTCAGACATTTATTATCTTATGACTCAGATTATTATAGTGTTTTCCATTGCCTCGAGTCCTGCTAAGTGTAACCAGAATTTCCACTGAACTCAGAGATTTATCTTATGACCTCCTTTTACCTCGACAAGAGACTTTTTAATCTCATAACCATATATTTCACTCACACAAATGCATGCGACCTGTACGAGCCATCCGTGATATGGTTGAATCGCACATTTGAGCCGTAATGTCCGCAAGTCTTTGTGCTTTGCGGATTAGGGACGTGTCCATCTGAGGTGGTCCATTTGCCTGTCACCTTCTCCATTATGCACCTGGCCTCAAACGCAGCTCTCCTGTTTCATCTTACCATTCTGACAACCTTCTTGCATGATTTGTGCCTGTACTTAAAATGTAAAAAGCCAACATGGAATTCCTAAAAGATTCGGTGAGGAGTTTATAGTCTGTATATTTAATATTCCCGATGTCATGAAAAGTTATAGAAAATAAAAGACAAGAGGATTTATTATATACATAGAAATGGCTAGATATAGCATGAGATATGTTTGGTTTAGAAACAAACTTTTATTAGTCAAAATCTTTTGTTATACTTAGAGTAATCTTTCAAGTAAGCAAAGTTGGAGGAGATCCCTTTTTATAGTTATGTGTGTATACCTGTCATTGTAATATGAACAGTTGTAAAGGGACTATTAATCATTATGGTCATTGTGGCTATTGATTTGATAATATTACACTGTTCAGAAAAGATATAGATAATTTTATTTTCCTTCGATCATTTGAACAAGAAACCATAGCTTACAGCTAGTTATGGATGAATAATTTGGGTATGAGGACCTATTCATATTCTACCAGATAAGCACAAGGACGAAAAAGATATTTGCCTGTCACACTTGTCAGCCTCCATATGTTGTCATCTTCTATCATTTATCAGGCCCCATGACTTTATCTTCCTCCAGGAGTTATCATTCCCATGATCTGTTCTCGTCATCCTGCATGAGATTTCCAAAAGTTGCTATCATCAGTCAATTGCCATGGTTTTTCATCTTCCATGGGCCTTCTCTTCATGAGTTCCCTTGTGTTTCATTGGCTTTTCCCCACAAATGTCATGAAGTAGATTTTTCTGGAATGTGTAAAACAAAGGATCTGAAGATAACATACTTGTATGTGAGGACTCACAATCCAATGAATGATATGTTCCATGGAATATTGGTTTACATTTGAATAACAAAATTATGACACCAGTAGATGAATGCAACCAGTATTGCCAACCTGTATTTCTTAAACAGAGTTAATATATGAAGAGATGCACAACTATTTTTAAAAAAAACCATGATTATATTTTCTTTATTTCTTAAAAGCATAACATAAGTATAAGTGGTGATATCTACTGGTCTTGCTCTTTGACTGGTCTTTGGTCATGGCATGATATTCTACCTGTCTCCTTGCCTCCAGAGTCTGCAGAACACAGAGATTAAGTTGTGACTTATGTTTCTCTTAATATCAATATGTGCTTTTAGCGAAAATTAGATATGGTCAGATGTATCAAGAAAATTTGTTTTCATAAAACTGAATAAATGCACATGATTTGCAAAAAAATATATTTTGGAGACGTTTGAGATTTATTACAGACATCAAGAACGTTTTGCAAGACTTTTAAGTGGAAATTTTGGGTTTATTACTTTGATAATGTTTTAACGGTTTATGATAGAGAAGTTCTTTGCATGCTCATTTTTCATTTGACATGCAAATATATGACTAAGAGGAACTGCCCTTTTTAATAGTCAGAAGTGAAATGGAATGATGGAAGATGCTTCACATGGTGTTTAGAGCATTAATCATTTTTATTACCCATTAAATGAATTAACCGAACACATGGAGCAAGCTTTCAAAGAAATTACTTGTTTTCATCATTTCCATTGAATTTTAATCAGAACTTGATGTTTTTCTTTCTACCCTTTTATGAGAATTGCATTGGGTGGAAGAAAGATGAGTTCATTGCTTGACTTCTCCGTGCTCAGGATGACTTTACAGAACTTCAAACCCCTAATTTGCAATTTTCTGAGTTTGACATGGTGGGTAAGGCTTGGCGGTGCCTTGCAATCATGGCGGGGCAAACATGTAGAGTTCTTGGCGTCATGCAACACCTGTCACGGGTGTGTAGGCTGCCGCCATCCCTGGTGCAGGCCACTCTACAGATCCCAGCCCTAATGTACGACTCGCCATCAAAAGGCTAGACGATGTTCACACGCCACCGAGACGCAATAACACTTCCCACGACGGATAAAGCGGTCAGCTCAGCTGCTCACTTAGACCTGTCATTGACCAGAATAAAACACCAGCTCCTAGAGAACTTCACATTATTGTCTCCACCACAAAAGATGAATCACTGCAAACATAAATAAACAAGCATTGCATATTGAAGCTGATGTTGCTTAATTCACTGTTTGATCTTAGAAAGATTTCATGACAGTAGCATCGAAGAATCTTGGGAAAAAATTGTCACCAAGTTTTGTCTGCACCAGTTTATACACTGCACTTGGTGCAGGCCTAGCACTCACTCCACATCAGCTATATTTTTTTCCTCTCTTCTGATGCACAAGATCTTCACGTATGAATTAGTCTAGGTGGAAGAATAAGAGAGGACCAGTCCATAAAAATGGCCATCTTTGACTTGTCTATGATCACAATAGTGCAGGCACAGACTGGACATTACTAGAGAAGCTCCCATAATCTCCTATTTGTAGAACTCAGCTTCCCCTGCTAAAACTCGCATATATTCTATGGGTTTTGTGTGCCTGTTTTCTTTTCTCCAAAAATGGAAGCTTTACATGATCTTTGCCGATCATTGTTATTAGACTTAGAACTGCTTTGAAGTGTGATGCTACATGTACATTGGTGTCAGAATGATTGAAATGCTGCTGAAAAACCTATTCCAAGAATGTAGCATATCAATTTAGTCTGGTACCCACTCAGAACAAATAAAACATGATAAACTTAAGCTTTAGGCTGGGGGAGCAGTGTCATGCCTTTAGTATGAGGGATGGAGGAATTCACAAAAGGTCAAGAAAACCGCCATAGTTTCTCTGCTATTCAGTGAAGTCACTGTTTTTAGACGGCTTTGGCATCTGCCTGGTTTGATGGCACATTTGGTGTTTTTTAGGGTTGCTGCTTTCTAGTGCATAATGGCTTACCAAATATGTACCCATCAAATTGTAATGGATCGCTTTCAGAAATGTCTCGCAGTCCATACTAGAATGGCCTGGCTGTTTGAGATTCTTGTTGTTGGGAGAAAGGTTTGGCCAGGATATTTTATGTTTGCTCACAAGATGAAATAGGCAGTGGAGACAGACACACCTTACGGCTAACAAGATACAGCAGTGACAAGTCACAGCAGTAATATCCTATCAAAATCAGCCAAAACACATGCGAAATGGCTGTGATAGAGTGCAGAGATCCATATTAAATACGAGATGCAAGATGAAGTGTTCGCCAATAATGATATTACAGTTCTGGCTTGTTGCCGCAAATGAAGAGCATCAATGCAAATGGCCAAATGAGAAAATTGCATTTTATCTGAGGAAACCTGTGCTATATTTAATAGCAAAATGGGTTCACTTAAAGGTCATATTCTTGTTGATGCATATTTTTGTAATTACAATTTGTCATGATGAAATAAATGATATAAATGATGCCAAATTTAATAAGCAAAAAGAATTCAGACAACCATCAAGGTCAGCCTATTAGATTTATTGTCATGGATGTAAAAGGTACATAAATGCTAAAAGTGCCATATATTGCTAAACGATTGATCAGGATTTCTTTTAAACATGAAATCTTGTTTAATGGAAGGAGGCTGTGAGAGATGTTCAAGGAGACTTGGCCAGAGTTGCTCCTAACATCATATCAAACACCAAGAAAGAAGAACTCTCTAAATGCAATGTAAAACTGTGGAAAAGTTTGAAACGTCTCCTGTAAAAAGCAAATAACTGAGAGATTTGTTGTCAGCAATTTGCTTTTCCTTTAGTATTGTTCAGTTTACTTTTGTTCTAAATTATCATAAATTGTTAAAAAATCACTTTAGAGAGAGGACATAGTTATATATAACTCCTGGGATGAGCAAGCAGAGGGTTAAGCCAGACTTTGAGTAGGAAGACTCTATTGTTTCCTGAGTGTTTGAAAATGTATGTTTTGTGTAAAAAAAGTAAGGTGTGAGAAGAGAGAGCGGAATGCAGTGTGGTTTGAGGGCCCTAATTGCTCCACTACATGCGATTTACCAGTTAAACCAAGAAAACTTCTTAGCCCTCAATTGCAGCAATGAAGAGGAGATAGCGACAGAGGGCAGGCAAGAGAGACCACATGTCAACCCTGGCAAGATTCTCAGCACTCGTTTGATGCCACCACTAATAGATATTCTCATTTGCAGATGAAGATTAGTTTAGTATTAAGGCTGAAATTGATGTGGATATTGCATTAGATATTCTAATATCTGCAGCAGTATCAGGAGAGTCTGGGAAGGCTTTTAGTAAAAGATGCTTCCTCAGTTGCCCTATCATTGCACTATGCAGCAAAGCCCTTTAAGAGTTTGGATGGATCTATCTCCTCCAGGGCTGGAATTTGACATACTTTGTGTGGTAAATCTATCAAGTTCTGTCCGTTATACTATCTTGTGTTTTAAGGCTCTCATCTTACTTATTTCCCAATCCTTACTTACAGCCACAGATATGACTACTAGACGGGCGAATCATGTGTCACTTAATAAAAACAGAAAAACTAACTTTACAAAATCATAGACAATAATAATAAGAATGCACTTTGTTTCGAAGTGTTCTTAAAGTCATCTTCTCAAGTTAATTGACAAATTCAAATAAAAATGTTTTAAAACTTTGAAAGAGAGGTACCTATTGCTGTGTTTTGAGGATTTCATTGATATTGGGGTGCTTGCTTAATGTCTGCACATACTTGACCTTTTGAGAGTAGTATGTGACGGTGTTGTCTGGACCACAGCCCGGAGGTTATCCTGTCATAAGTTCATCACATTTGCTCCCCTCTCTTTCTCATTAATCAAGTGTGTCTCCAGCCAGGTGACTGTGAGTGTCAAGCGCTGGCTCACCTCCACACTGGCCAGTTGATGATCAGGTCAGGCTCTGGCTGTATTACCATTCACAGCACATGACTTGGCCTGCAGCGAGCACTGTGATCATCTCACACTTGATTACTGCTCTCCTGTGTTCTACCGCATATTGTTTCTATACAGGTGAGCCCAGAAGAGAGCACATATTGAGCAGCCATGCTGACAACAACTCAGCCCATTCATAATGTCACTGCCAAGTCTGTGCATGGCTGATCCCCTTGGCACCGACGGTGGCCCGACTCACTGTGCTTGGTGTTCATAATGCATGACACATGACTGACACACCTCTGGGGAACCACTTTATGATGGAAAGTAGTCTAAAGGACCAGTCCAAGGTCACCCAATGTCGTCACCTATGCTTTAGCCACCACCACATAACTACAAGGAACTCATCAAATCATATGCTCACAAGCAAAACATCATTTATATTTGATATTGTATGTCAAGTAACAGCCATTGGTTATCTTATTACAGAGAACTTGGCACAGAGAAATTGCCAGGAGAAATTGGGGAAGCTCATATTTCTGGAGTGGTTTGGGGAGCAGAGTCGGGTCTGGAGCATAATGAGGAAATGATACCAACATGACAGGGGCACAGAATTACCATAAAAATTAAATGATGTTGCTGTGTAGATTCTGACCATTTAATGAAGAGCTTGGTGGTGTGAGACGATTCCGGATTGGCTGCTATGGTAACCAGCAAGCGGGTGCGGTAATAAATGAACTGAGAGTTTGGTGGGGTGCTTTACTGGGCTGCAGGCAACCGACACCTTATGACACTAGTAGGCTACACCCATCATTTGTCTGCCAGAATTAGCCTTAATTAGACTGTTCTTGTCTCAGCAGTGGCCATACTAAGCCTCACAGCTCGGCCGACTTCCCTCAGCTCCAGATTGGTCCCCTGATGAAAAAACACAAAGCCCCTAATTATCTGCTATAAACAAATCAGTAGGCTAATGCCACAGGTGTAATGAGGAGAGATGGGTATTTTATGATTTTAGGAGGGCATGTTTGGGACGCTTCTTGGATGTAGAGTTGGGCCGGGCACATCTTGGAGGTGTTGACGGACCGGTCCACCATGTGACCTGGGTGAAATCGCTGTCATCTGTCATCCTACCCGCTGCCTAGGGCAACACAGGAATAATGCTAATTCAATACTCGGCCTTCCTCTTACGCTTGTAGCTTCCATAAAGAGAGACTCAGATGTGAAGTCGTCTTATATAGATAACCTATAGTGACACATGTAAGTTCATAATCACATTTATACAAACACAACTCTGAGTAGACTACTCTGTGAGGCCACACTCAGCAGCATTACTGTATTTTGAAACCTTACTCCGAGGCACTGGTCTGTAAGATTCTGCCAAATTCTAGGATTCCTCTGTAACCGTATTCTTTAGTCAGCATCTCAAATCTTACCACATTTTAGGATTGTCCTCTTATCACAAAAAAAGGTTTTTTTTCGTTGAGATGCTACCATATTCTACCACTAGTATCCTATATCATAAGAGTGGTCTCTCAGATGCTACCATATTCTATGGCTGGTCTCTCAGATGCTACCATATTCTATGGCTGGTCTTTCAGATGCTACTACATTCTGTGGCTAGTCTTTCAGATGCTACCACATTCTGTGGCTGGTCTCTCAGATATTACCACATTCTGTGGCTGGTCTCTGAGATGGTACCACATTCTGTAACTGGTCTCTCAGATGCTACCACATTCTGTGGCTGGTCTCATATGTTACCACATTCTATGGCTAGTCTCTCAGATATTACCACATTCTGTGGCTGGTCTCTCAAATGCTACTATATTGACTGACATGTAAGATGCTACCATTATATGGCTGGTATGTAAGATTCTACCATCCTATCTATGGCTGGTATGTAAGATGCTACCATTCTATGGCTGGCATGTAAGATGCTACCATCCTATCTATGGCTGGTATGTAAGATGCTACCATTCTATGGCTGGCATGTAAGATGCTACCATCCTATGGCTGGTATGTAAGATTCTACCATCCTATCTATGGCTGGTATGTAAGATGCTACCATTCTATGGCTGGCATGTAAGATGCTACCATCCTATGGCTGGTATGTAAGATTCTACCATCCTATCTATGGCTGATATGTAAGATGCTACCATACTATGGCTGGTATGTAAGATGCTCCCATCCTATGGCTGGTATGTAAGATTCTACCATCCTATCTATGGCTGGTATGTAAGATGCTACCATTCTATGGCTGGTATGTAAGATGCTACCATTCTATGGCTGGCATGTAGGATGTTTCCTTCTATGGCTGGCATATAAGATGATACCATTCTATGGCTGGCATGTAAGATGTTCCATTCTATGGCTGGCATATAAGATGCTACCATTCTGTGGCTGGTATGTAAGATGCTACCATTCTGTGGCTGGTATGTAAGATGCTACCATTCTATGGCTGGCATGTAGGATGTTTCCTTCTATGGCTGGCATATAAGATGCTACCATTCTATGGCTGGCATGTAAGATGCTACCATTCTATGGCTGGCATGTAAGATGTTTCCTTCTATGGCCGGCATATAAGATGCTACCATTCTATGGCTGGCATGTAAGATGTTTCCTTCTATGGCTGGCATATAAGATGCTACCATTCTATGGCTGGCATGTAAGATGCTACCATTCTATGACTGGTATGTAAGATGCTACCATTCTATGGCTGGTATGTAAGATGCTACCATTCTATGGCTGGCATGTAAGATGCTACCATTCTATGGCTGGTATGTAAGATGCTACCATTCTGTGGCTGGTATGTAAGATGCTACCATTCTATAGCTGGTATGTAAGATGCTACCATTCTATGGCTGGCATGTAAGATGCTACCATTCTATGGCTGGTATGTAAGATGCTACCATTCTATGGCTGGCATGTAAGATGCTACCATTCTATGACTGGTATGTAAGATGCTACCATTCTATGGCTGGTATGTAAGATGCTGCCATTCTATGGCTGGTATGTAAGATGCTACCATTCTATGGCTGGTATGTAAGATGCTACCATTCTATGGCTGGTATGTAAGATGTTTCCTTCTATGGCTGGCATATAAGATGCTACCATTCTATGGCTGGCATGTAAGATGTTCCATTCTATGGCTGGCATGTAAGATGTTTCCTTCTATGGCCGGCATATAAGATGCTACCATTCTATGGCTGGCATGTAAGATGTTTCCTTCTATGGCTGGCATATAAGATGCTACCATTCTATGGCTGGTATGTAAGATGCTACCATTCTGTGGCTGGTATGTAAGATGCTACCATTCTATGGCTGGTATGTAAGATGTTTCCTTCTATGGCTGGCATATAAGATGCTACCATTCTATGGCTGGTATGTAAGATGTTTCCTTCTATGGCTGGCATATAAGATGCTACCATTCTATGGCTGGCATGTAAGATGTTCCATTCTATGGCTGGCATGTAAGATGCTACCATTCTATGGCTGGTATGTAAGATGCTACCATTCTACGGCTGGTATGTAAGATGCTACCATTCTATGGCTGGTATGTAAGATGCTACCATTCTATGGCTGGCATGTAAGATGCTACCATTCTATGGCTGGTATGTAAGATACTACCATTCTATGGCTGGTATGTAAGATGCTACCATTCTATGGCTGGTATGTAAGATGCTACCATTCTATGGCTGGTATGTAAGATGCTACCATTCTATGGCTGGTATGTAAGATGCTACCATTCTGTGGCTGGTATGTAAGATGCTACCATTCTATGGCTGGTATGTAAGATGCTACCATTCTATGGCTGGCATGTAAGATGCTACCATTCTATGGCTGGTATGTAAGATGCTACCATTCTATGGCTGGCATGTAAGATGCTACCATTCTATGGCTGGTATGTAAGATGCTACCATTCTATGGCTGGCATGTAAGATGCTACCATTCTATGGCTGGTATGCAAGATGCTACCATTCTATGGCTGGCATGTAAGATGCTACCATTCTATGGCTGGTATGTAAGATGCTACCATTCTATGGCTGGTATGCAAGATGCTACCATGTTCTGAGACTGGTCTACCACATTGTGTATTCGAGGACCGGCCTCTCAGATGTTTCTACATTCTTGGGTGTGTTCCGTCGATGCCAAAACAGGTATCAGAAATATTACTTTGCTTCAAGACTTCTATCCAATTTATTGTCATATTCCAGGAAATATATTCACAATTTAGGACTTGTTTTTAAGGTCAGACTAGTATTTAAGATTATGTCAAACACTAGAACTGGTCTGTAAGGAATTAATGCTCTCATATTCAAGGACAGAGCTTTTTCACGCACATACTATGTGCTACCTTCTGGCTGATGTGTCTGTGATAGGTTGATATGCTCCTCCTGTCATTTAAAGTCTTGCCATTGTTCAGACAGAACTATGCAATCATATTAGATATTGGAAACTGCAGTTACTATTTGTCACTTGCAAGACAATACTTCAATTATGTTGCATACTGGCATTATTTTTCTTGTCAACACTGAATTCATAATAAAGAAAGAATAAATACATCAGTTTCGATGCTCCTGAAAACATCATGAGTTTGTATTATCTAATCTAAATTTAAGGTGATACAATCCAGCCAAGGAACCCCATCCTATAGACAAGGGATTATGCACCAGAATGGAAGTACTGCCAGAAATACTAGAACATCATTATTCCATAATATCTCTTCAGAGGCTCAACCTATATTTTGACAGAAACTTGTGTGGTATTTTTTTTTCTTTCACAATCAAACTTAACTGAAAGAAAGTACATTACAAGCAAATTTAGATCAGGTTATGTTGAGTGTCCAACTATTTTTGTGTCATATAAGGATGATCATTTTAAATGGTTAGTGTAATTGGAATTTGAAAGTATGTAAATTGGCTCAGTGGTATAATTTTCAGACACATTTTCAAAGCAAACTCATGCACCAGTGCCATTTTTCAGCAATTACCAACATTGCAATGATTTATGATGTGAGGGATATCCTTTTTCTCCAATAAGAGATACTGCAATTTGGTATATTAGAGCATTTAACTGTTTACACTTATACAGTAGACATATGGCATATGCAGATTTGACAGGCATATAGTTCCTACACTAGTAGTGTCTGTCTGAGTTGCCAGGATATTCTAGGAACACTATCTGACCACAAGTCTAACACTTCCTGGAACAAACACATTAACAGCTTCACAGGAAAAGGAAGTCTCATTATTTTTGGGGAAATGCAATCAGATTATTTATATTAGGAATATCCCATAAAAAGCAGTTGTGACATGAAAGTTGAATATTTCCTGAACATAATCCAGAAAGAATTGGTCTTTTTAGTACAGCAAACAATCCTTCTCGCTGGAAAAACAAGATGACAATATTGTGCAGTGGAAATATTGTTCTTTTACTCATTTTGAAGTTATTTTGATATATTTGATAAGTTGCATGAACATAAGGAGAAGTTTAGATTGATACCAGTAGAATAAAGGGGGAAATCCATTCTTTCCAGCAATGATACGTTAACAAACAAAATGATTCATTTTCTTGGTCTCCTTGTATATTTAGTCATAAATGAAATAAATATCTGTGGCTAAAAATTTACAAATTATAGTATATTTTTCTGTTGACATTGCACTCTTCTTTGCTTCAAATTGAAGATTTTTTTTTTCAAATTGCAGCTCTTTTTTTGTTATCTAATGATGAAAGCCTGACAGCTTAAATTATGTATGTGCATGATTTAAGACTGTTGTTAAAGTAGTGCCAAACACCACTGACATGGGCAGAGGGTTTGACAGTGATCGTTTATATATATATATATCAAGGGAACATACATAGTGATAAAGTAATGGAGGCTTAGATGCAGTTGTTGTAATGGGATATCTGAGTTATACCTGGGAATCTGCTGAATTTCACAGTAATCCTAGTAGTATAAGCATGAGAGCCTTCGTCAGATCATTTTACTCCTCTTCAAACTTGGTGAACACTTTCCCCATAGAGATAGATACAAGTGCAGCATCTTAACTTTCATGATTTACTTCTGTTCTGTGGTTCTAACACATGCACTAAGTTAATTGATGCCTCTGCGTCCCAGTGTGATGGTAAGATTTCATTAACTGACCATCACGACATTTAGCAATGCGCTGGATATGAAATAAAGTTGCTCGTTATTTGGTGGGGGGATCTCAGGTGGTGACAGCAGAGCAGGATGTGAGTGGAAGACTTGTGAGACACATATGGCTGCCGTAATGTAGGCAATCTTTTACTTGGAACTGAGATCTGGAGGGATCATATTGCGGGGCAAGTACTCACACCAAGAAAAGCTGGTTAAACTTGGCCAGCCATATTGAATGGTCTTTCTGAGAGTAAATTATGGCCAGAATTCCTAACCTGGAAGAAATCATGATACTATACACTTGCAGTGCATAGATTTAACCTGGCTTGGAACCAGCTTGTGTGTAACAAGCTTTGTTTTACCAGCCTTGAAATTACCCAGAAGACATGGTCAAGACTACTCTGCTTAGCAGTGGCTGGATGATACCAGGCTTTTGCAGGCTTCCATTGAATGCACATCCTGACATACTGCACAATTAGCATAGTGCTATACAGCTGGTGGTTTAATTGCTTGCCTTCTTTGAAAGCAAAACAAACTTCCATCGTTAAACATGCTAACTTGTCTGTTTCAGATGGCAAGACTTTAAAGATAGATCATCAACATATTAAGAGGGGTAAAATATATTTTGGGAACTTTTTTTTGTCTGGAAATATAAATATTGAGATTGGCCAAGAGAAGAAATCAGGATTTTTCTTTACATGATTGATGGCCTGTCTCTTGATTTCTTCTGTCTGCCTGTTTCTGTATACAAACCTTACACTTGTTGCAGATAGGCACAGAGACACACACTTCAACATATTCAACACTTTACACCAATTGTATGACAGAGTTCCTTACTACCTACATTACCCATTGGGTGCTGGAAAGGTGGCTCGGGATGGATGTAGAATATGGAAATCTGTCATACAATGATTTTTCGAGCAGAAATTGCAGGAGTAGAAAAAGGATCCTGTTTTGCTATGCACAGGAGATCGAGACCTGAAATATACAACTTTAATGTTCACTTTATATGATAAAAAGCTGTCAGTCACTTGGATTCTGTCCCATGTGAATAAACAATCATTTGAAGAATTGCCTCTCCTCATCTTCTCATAAACTTTAGATTAGACAATAGTAAATGACTGACAAAAGCACAAAGGACAATTTGCACATATGAAGCTTGATCTAATGTAATTGTTAATACAGGTGTACAGGGTTTACACACATTATGGTGAATGTCATATAATTGTCAGTGATGAGCGAGGTAGACAGAGATGAGTTGTAAAAGCACTGCTCTGCAATTTGAGGTATAGGCTTAGATAATTGTCAGCTAGGTGAACATGACTGAAATTGTCCTGTCAAGCAGGTCATGTGACTTACAGTGTTGACGAGAGTAGCATTCACAGATACAGACATGTCTCACTGGAGGTGAGCAAACTACAACGCATCGTGCTGGAGGCAAATCCTCGATCCAAACAGAAAATTGCATTTCTTGTTGCCTCAATCAGCAGTAATAAAGAGGAGAGACCTGTGGCTCTTATCTTTCAACAATTGTTGCCATTGTTCTGTTTATAATTCCCAATGTGATTATGTTCACAAATGTAGAAATCTTGATAAATGCTAAACCATGCCATATGCTGTTTATTAATGTTGTTTTCTTGTTTTCTTTTAGGTAAGTGTTCTCTTCCAAGGTTAATGTGACTGTGACGCTGGTGGTGAGTTTGAATTTCTCCTTCTCGGAGATCAACATTAAGCATTACAGTATGATTTAGATTTTTAATGACTTCCCTAATTTCTTTGTGTCCACATCTTTGGTGTCATAATGGCAAGCATATCAATTTAAGTGTAGTAAGAACCTCCTAGCTTTAATACTTTAAAGTAAAATTGCAGGACTAATAAAAAAGATAATATGCACTTTCAAGTTAGACATGCAAATTGTAATTAGCATTGTATCATTATTAATGGAGGCATTTATACCTTATGGTAAAATAAATGTTTGAGATATAACATTAATTAAATGACCAACTATCACATATAAAGGGAACATCTGCAACAGTGATTTTATATTTTGTTTTGTTTTATCTTTGTGCAGACTGATGATGATCATTACATATTGACAAAATTGTGGGAATTGTAACATGTGTCACATCTCTAGATATTTGCATTGTTGGTTTTGAGAGTATTTTGCATCATTATCTGTACCACTTATGTTTTGAAAATGAATGCAAAACAAGATAGAGACAGAGAGATATTAGACCTCAACAACAGCAATAATATGGCTCCTGGGAGGTTTATACACATATAAACCTGTTATTATAGTTTGAAAAATCATTGTTCCTTTGAAACATGAATTTGTGTTTATCATAACAGAAAAGTTGAGAGAAGTAATATCTGTCTGTGAAGTTTGTCATATCGCCATAGCAGCCAATTGTGTGAGATGATAGCCTCTTTCTGAGTTGGAGCAGGTCACATGACCAGCAGCAATCAACTCCATGGTAGACATTTTGACAGAAAGAGCCACTCCCAGCAGAGATATTGGGGTATTATCTAAATGTCAAACACTACATGATCTAGCCTATCAACATCTTCAGCCTCCAGGGGGAGTGCCAACTCACGAATATTGACACAAAATATTGTTATTGGATAACTCGCAGGAATGTCAGGCTGTCTGCAAATACTTGACACAAATATTGGGAAGTCATCAGAAATAGGGTCTGAAAATAATTTGAAAAAATGACCAGATGCTTTCACAAATTTAAGCTATTTAACATTTGCATAATTTTATATGTAATATTAAGGAAAATTAATTGTTGTTTCTACTTATACATATCATGTGAAAATATCCACATGTGACAAACATGTATTGTTTATCAGTAACTTTATCCAAAAGATCATCCACAGACACAATGAATGCACAATTTGATAACTTTGACAGGGGCTGCCATTGAGATGCACAGAAAAAAGAAGTTTCTTCTATTTCTGAAAATTAATTGCTTTCTCTTTGATTTAATTCCCTTTTACACGTCAATATCATCACCCAACAGATAAGTTGTGATACGATTCAAAACAACTTTTTTTAAATTTCATCAAAACACTTGGATGTTTGTTTTCACTTGATTGATTAGAAAATCTCACTTAAAGGGTCTACAAAAACTGCAGAATGATTCAAATATCTAACAATATGTGGAACAGAATACCAAAATTGTGCAGATGTGATGAGAAATGCCGATATTGTCGCTGCAGTGGCACCAGATCTGAAGTGTGGATGTCATTTTGTGCGCATGGAACACAGCCTCATTACGACTTTGATTAATGAGAGATTGCCACAAACAACACTGCAGAATAGATTTGTCAGACCAGATTGAGACGACACAATCAGATATAGCCTCAAATTTTCGCCTCACGATTCGTCATTCACAGATTTAATTAAAGGTTCCAGGACCAATGGGTTCAACACTGAGTAAGGCTTGGGCTCATTTTGCTAATAGCATTGCTTGGAAGGGAAAAAAATGGCCACGCAGATTAGATCTCTTGCTGCCAGTAAATAAACAGATGAGATCAATTATATGGCAGTTTTCTAATTGCCTGAAAATATGTGGTAAAATTAGAAATAAGCAGTAAAGAATAATTTGATTATATACAGATAAAAAGATAATTTTAAGCCAGAAAATCAGTACTTTTTATTCTTATTGAAGATATAAATCACTTCATGGTCACATGTTCATCACATTAGCAACTACTCTTTTTTGTCAATTCTGATTTGTCTTGAAGGAAGTAATATATGTCTAACTAATACGCCAGTCACATTTGCACCGGGTGCCGGCCGGGAAGTAAGAATCGGCCAACCTTACAGGGTCCAGGGCGCCAGGTATTTCATCAGTGGTAATCAGAGATATGCCATAGTTGTGGTCATATAATACAGGGATGCCACACGACATGCACCAGATTAGATGTCACAGACATCTGTAGGATATCCTAAAGACATCTTTCTCATTGGCATATGTAAGTAGGATATCCTAAAGACGTTTATGTGATATCGTAGGGAGCCACAAGGATAATCTGACGATGGCCTGTGAACACATGAAATAAAAAAAATCCTATTTTCACTGTATGATGCCACCGACAGCTTTAGATAATCTTAAGATATGCATGCAGGCCACCCACGGGAGCCAGCCATGTACTTTAAGATGATATTTGGTGATAAGATATCATGGAAACTTTTATGTTGCAGCTTTAAGTTCCTGATGACCAGTGTGATGTCTTAGTCTATAGAAATTTAAAATATGTGACATTGAGCTCAAATGTAAAACAGAGTGAGCTATGACATTCTGTTTGTTAGTGAATAATGGGCAGTCCATTTTGTGGACTAAATGGAGCAGATTGGGAGAATAAAACTGGAGGATTGCACTGGAGTGTGGATTTCAAAATCCATGACATCCTAGAGTATCATTAGACTGGATGGTAGATTTCATGATAATAATATAATACCCTCCATAACAGGACTTCTCTCATATCAGTCCCTGTCTCCAAAGGTATAAAGCTGTACACAGAAGTTATTCGTATTCATAAAAGTCTGGCTGTCCACTGATTGGTGAAAGAATATTAATAGATTTATTTTGTACTGGCAGTTTTACTGATTGGTCAGTTTTCTAGGTCAGACACCTGTTTACAGTTTATAACCTGATGTTGGTCAATTCAGATTTGATGATATTTTTGTGAGCAAGGCAAGTATTTTTAATTTTGGAAATTTAGAATGGTATCAGATATGGGGCAATGACTGCAGATGTAGTAATTGAATTCTACCTATACAATGCAGAGTAGATAATTTATACCAGACAAGGAATTTTTACTTCATGCATGGTCAGTCATGTCAGAGGTAGGATATTTCTTGACTCAATAATTCTATCTCGTCCTTCGCAAAGATGTTTTTTTTGGTAACCATGGTATTTTATTTATCCATGCTGCACAGAAAGCGAGGATTGATTGTGATGTATTATTTACATGATAATTGTAATGTTAATTGAAACTTCATCATACAAAGTGCAATGAGTTGTCAATCTTTTCTCCATCACTAATGAACAATCCACTGATTTCTTTCCAACATTTCACAAATAAAGTGCCTTTGAAAATCAATTAATTCTAAATTGCCTTGCTCGTTAATAGTGCAGGAATAAAATGAAGCAATTTAACACATTATCTTTTGCTTTAACACTTTTTACTTTACATATCAAGCGTTCTGAAAGATAGTATTTAATGAATCATGGTTTTTTACATGTCAATTATACTGGAGGGTGGGTGATTTTCAGCAATCTACAGATTATCTTGTTAGGATGAGCAGTATTTCATAAACCATGGCATTCTTCAGATTAGGAGCACTGGTGTTTGAGATTGTATCATTGGATTCTCTATGTTTTACATCATCTTTTCTTGCTTTAAATAAATCATCTAAAATGTTACAACTTTATAGTATACTCATGCAATTCAAAATTTCATTAAAGATTCATCCATCCCTGTGATAAGGGGCTGTCAGCTTTTGATATGCGTAACTTTCTATAATGGATCTCGAGTTTTTAGAGCATTTTCATGATTGTTGCGAACAGCAGAATAAAATGTTATTTCTACATTTTAACTTTGACACACAAGAATATTTAATATTCAACATTTATTACCTGTATTAGAAGAAATTTGTATAGATATGAATATTATCTTACAGATTTTATAAAACCTTTTCTCATATTATTATGATTAATTGATAAAATCAGACAGTTTTGCATTTGTAAAATATGGAGGTACAAGAATGTTATTCAGCAGATAATCTAAGTCACACAGAGCGAGGAATGCCCGAGCGGGTGATCCGACTATGACAGAGACGGTATTGATGCTGGTCATATCAGCAGGCACTCCAAGCAACAGAAGCCAAAGATGAGCGATTAGACAAGTGTGGGTGAAAAGACACAGGCTCATCCATATTGCATGAGACCAGCAAATCACAACTAATTGAATTTAATTGTATGTGTGTGACCTGGACATGCAGTAGGAATGACTGGGAGCTGGGAGTCAATATGCAACGATGGCAATTACCAAGCTTGGGTACAATGGCTGAGGTGTGAATGGGTGCATGAGGCAGACAGCTGAGGTGTGAGAGATAATATAGGCAGACAGCTGAGGTGTGAGAGATAATATAGGCAGACAGCTGAGGTGTGAATAGGTAGAGTAGACAGACAGTTGAGGTGTGAATAGTCACACCAGGCAGACAGCTGAGGTATGAGAAATAATATAGGCAGAGAGCTGAGGTGTGAATAGGTACAACAGACAACTATCCAGAAATTGACATTATAAGATTGACTTGAGGGAAAATAATTCATTTGAACAACATTTCAAACAGAGTGGCATGATATCACTCAAAATAGTTAATTGACATCCATTCAAAAAGCCCAGAGGCCAATTACATAAACTAGACAAATTTATGACACAGAATATAGACAAATTTATATGGCAAGCATGAATCTAAATGGTGAGCACTGGCAACTTGAGGATGATTGTCACTAGTAATTATATTTTTGAATGATATTATTCAAAGCACAAGCATTGAGCAGCTTCGCAATGATATGCATGGAACTGACAGGTTTGATGTATCAGGAAATATTAAACTTGAGACATGTGCAGCAGGTTCGGTGGTCTATTTCTCACTGTGCTCGCTGTCCCCTGGTGGCATGATTGTTGCATGACACCAATCTGTGAACACACAACTGCAATACCACCCATCAGACTCAAACTAATTAAATCCAAAATGGGTAACAGATCAGATTTTTTTTCCATAGGCCTGTTGAGGAGAGTGAATGATGTTCATGAGCTTGACAGCATTTCTACATTCTCCTAATCTCAGGCAATTTCCTAAAGCTTTCTCCTGGTGAGTGTTGACTGAAATTTACAATAGCTGGCCCATTTTGAGATTGCAAAGCGGAGTACAGTGCCTCCACAGAAGTGTGAAATACGTAGTGTGCCAATAGGAAACTTTATGTGCACAAGGGTGCAAAATACAGGCTAGAAAATAGAAGTAGCATTTGAAATAGCATTTACAGAGTACAAGGCATGTGTCATCTGTAGATTTAAGTGAAATGAATTGTGTACCAAAATGAATGATAAGATAAATACAGTATCATACAGAATACATTATGTACCAAAAAGAATGATAAGAGAAATACAATATCATATAAAATACACTGTGTACCAAAAAGAATGATAAGAGAAATACAATATCATATAAAATACACTGTGTACCAAAAAGAATGATAAGAGAAATACAATATCATATAAAATACACTGTGTACCAAAAAGAATGATAAGAGAAATACAATATCATATAAAATACACTGTGTACCAAAAAGAATGATAAGAGAAATACAATATCATATAAAATACACTGTGTATCAAAAAGAATGATAAGAGAAATACAGTATCATATAAACCTTGCCTGCACAGCAGAGTGAAAAATTGAATGCAGTTTCTTCAGTTTCTTCCAGTGTCTCAACAAATCTTTTAATGGAAATGTTTTGTGTAATGTTGTTATAACAGGTTTCATAAATGATTTTGCTGTTGGCACTTCCATAGTTTACAATGAAAACCAATTTCATAAAGATTATGAAAAGTTGTGAAGCACGTTAAACTACAAAAAGCAAGGATTAGCCTCAAGAAAATATCAATATCATCTGGATGGGATCAATAACATGTGGATGTATTAGATCAAGCAATTTAAGCCATGGACAATATTGATGATCCCACTGAGCTGTTATTGACCTGTACATTTATTAAAGGTGGTATTATTACGCAAGTTTTAAATGGAGGTGAAAATCATGATAGTATCAATGTTTTGTTAATACTGTTGACACAATAAAGGTGATAATAAATTCACACTGTTCAAACATACATAAGTGATAAAACAAAGTGATATTATTTGCATACATTGAGGGATGATAAAGACATAAACATGGTATAGATGATGTCATCAAAGAATATTTTTATTACTATTATAGATTATACTCTTGGTAAATATTAAAGGTTTCTCTTTGTGGCATACTCTATTACACGAATGATGTTGCATTGTGAGAAAGAGAGATCACATTGTAGTTTTATATGCTCAGTTAATACAGTAAATGGAGGCAAGCTCATGCTAAGAGAAGCTGGTGTGAGTGGGGACATGCAGTTGGGCAGGGATGTTTGTTTGCTGTGGCTGCGGTGCTTGAGAGGCAGGAATGCCCGTGAGCAATGCCACCATTCTGGCCATGCATAATGCAGGCTCCAATGTGATCAATACCCTCTTTTCCTTTGATCTGGTACTATTATCACACCCTGACGTTTGTTGTCGCAGATTTGTAACAAGAAAAGCCCTTCTCAGGCTCATTTTTACCAATCACATCACCACACACCATGGGTTACTCTTTTTCTGATTGGATCATTATCGAGAATAAAAAGAAAATGCTGTTATAAATTCATAAGATTGTCAAGACATCAAAGTGGGATAAAGGATTATAGTTAGATTTCACATCTGATTTGTCAGTTTCTTCTCTTAAAAAAATCAAAAAGCAACAGAGAAGATCATCTGTAAACATGATAACAATGTAGGGACATTTAATTGTATGGAGCAGGATGTGAATACAGACATTGTTGGAATGTAAAGGCTAATGCTACTTGATATTCTCATGCACTGTCCTAAACCTAATCAACTCACATTTCTAATAAATTAAAACCACTTCTACTTTCAAAGTTCAGCCATCTCAAATAGATTCTTTAAGCCTGCTCTGAATTAGGATTAAATGAACCTATCATTGCTTCCACAGGAATTATTTTGTCATATTTTTTTTAGGATTCACTATTATTAATCCAATAAGGTTTTCTAATATTAGTCATTTTTGTTTTTAGATTAGGGAGAGCATAAGAGTTATAATTATTCCTTTTAAAAAAAGAGAATGAATCAATAAAACTTTTAATGACATTTAACTGTTTAAGATGAAGGAATCCAGGGTAATTCCTTTCTTTATAGCAGATAATCAACATTTATAATCAGACAAGTCTTTTGAAAGACAAGTATGGAAGCTTGATTATGTCTATAATTGAGTTTCAAGAACAAAGCCAAAAGAAATGGTGATATGTGAACAACAGACAATTTCCAATTAGCCTCTTCTATCATATGTTTGAACCATAGGCATATTATTTTCAGCATGTGCCTGTTATTCAGGAGTAAGCCAAGGATGTCTCAAGTCTGAGATATTTCCTTATATTCTTTGTCAAATATGCAGAAGTTATAAAGGCATCATGATTGTCTGCGCATGTGTGAATCTGTGCCTGATGTGACATATTTATCGAAAGCAATTTCTCTCTCGAGGACTCGGGTACCTGGTTACTATTGTTGGAGTTAATCATCTAGAATTTCACCAAGATTATCAAATGAGGTGAAAAGAAAAGAATGATCATCACTCTAAATGGGCCCAACTTGAGGATGGCTAGCCACCAATATTGATACAAGGGATCTCAAGATTACATTTTGTCTCGCAAAACTATACATAGGTGTGAAGATTACATGGATTCCAGAGGAAATAAGCAGGAAATGGTGTGTACAGACAGAGTCTTTTATCTCAGACTCTGACATGTGTGCTGCAAATATTAAAGTATGTGTTACAAAGTCTTCGTCTTGAAAGTAATATTTCTAATAGAAGCAGAGTAGAGAGTATTTCACAAAATCTTTGTATCATAGCAACAAGAGAAAGGTACAAATGAGCCAGATATAAAGAATCTTACAAGTGACAGGAAGTGGACAAGGCAAGGTCAGTGCCTCTATATTGTCCAACCAATCTGTTGGCATTGTCTTGGAAATAGTTGTCCCTTGAAGTGTTTTTGGCACCATATCAGAGACAAGAAAGTGTTTTTTGATATGAGAATTTATTGGGTGCTGTCAGGACAATTAGCTGCCAAGTATGGGAACGCTCATTCTATAATGTGTGCAGAGCTCACTACTACTTACACTTCCTGTCAGCCACAAAGTGTCTTCCACAAGATAGATTGAAAATAAATAAGAGAAGTTCAAAGATATCTATATAACATTGTGTAGACTAATTAAATGTTCCCATCTTTTTATATGATTTATATATTCCAGATATTCTTAGTATTGTTGGGGGGATCTGTTATTTTTTCTTATGTTGAATTTATTAGTAAGCAGATGAACAATTTGGATTGAGATATCAGCCACAGATATTACTCTGGCATTGTTTGCTTTGCTGAAAGAAAACATATTATTTGTAAAGGCATCAATGATAACATGCATAAAAGGGAATAGATAATGCAGCAGACTCAAGACACTCGTAGAAACATTGATAAATGCCAGGTCTGCAGTGAAATTAAAGACAGGGAAATTGACACCTGTGAAATGTACAAGTGCGTTTGGACCCCTTGACCCCCCTCGTTAATCAGTGAAGGTGATAGATTGCCTCCTGGCAGATGTGAGTGTGACATTTGCCTCATACACAGATGACAGCCTTATAACTTGATATGGTGGTGTGTCTAAAACCAATCTGTTATCTTACATCTTGCAGAACCTTAAGCAAAATTGGCTCTAAAACAGGTTGCTGAGTGATATATAAAATTCCCAGAATGCTTTGCCTGAAAGAAATCAAATAAACATAAAAATTGTTTAAGCATTACTTAGCTCTCTGAGGTGCACATCATATGTATATATATATTCTCATGATCAAAGAAGGGCTAATGTCCATCTTTGGCCAAAGAAAAGGAAATGCTAATATTTCTGATCACTGCAATGGTCACTGCAATGGTAAGCTTATTTTGGACCCATAATGGACATAAACTGTGAGTTTAAAGAGTTGATATATCAAATAATTGTGAAAGAAGATAACACTTTGGTAGAGCTTCTTAAGCAAGAAATATGGACGTAAGACCTCAGGCATTGCTGTGAAACCATAAGAAAACCTACAGTACCATGTGATGATACTCCTACATAATCAGCTCCCATTCATAGCTTATGTCTACAAAACATACCCTGCGCATTGTAGTGTAATAGTGTGAGGGTTATGTTTTTGCTACATATCTTGAAGTATGAAGTATTACATTAAGAAATTACATCTTCAATCTGTGAAGTATGTGATCACTTATATTGGTTTGAGGTTCCAAAAAAACAAGGGTAAAAAGACAAGTTATTAAAAGTAGATGCTAATGCTTACAATAGGAAAAGTACCTGACTCCCATTGAATATGATGAAATTTTGAATTATCAATAACAATCACTGAATAATTTTGGCTTAAAGTAAAGCCTATCCATCGCCTAGTAATTTAATATCTTCAGCTTAGAACAAAGCCTTGCCTGATTGAGCAGGACTGGTTCTGTCAGTATTAAGCACGCTGTCCCCAAGCCTTATTCTTACTCTGGAGGCATGCACCTATCCTAACCAGCTGGGACTAGGGATTAAATAGATGGTCCTGGCTGAACTGAAAGAAACTGAAATTAAATTAACAATATAATTTTCACATGTCTTGTATAATGATACTAATGATATATGGATAAACTGAAACTTTCCAGTTTATAAAGCAGGACAAGAAAAGAAATATTTAATTATCTAGTACTTAATTACTTGGCAGACATTGATGATGGAGTGCAAAGGGAATTGAAACTGCGAGGGTCCGATCAGATGGTCTGATCAGATGGCCCTCTTTGGGTTGATATTAAAATGGGACGTTGCTTGGTTATATAGGCACAACCTAGCTGACTCAGTTAAAGTACTGGAAGAGCCTTCTTCCTCAGTGTGTGCACTATTAGCCATTAAGATAACTAGCCCAGGTGACCAGGGCCGTGGCTTCACATCCACAGTGTCCCCCTGCCACCACCCTGGTGCCGAGACCCTCACTCTCGGGAGAACACCCAGTCACAGCTGCAATGTTCTTCCACATTAACAACCAGTGGGCATTTATGATTAGGACAAATGGCTCCAGTAGAAGGACAAGTACATGCTTACAGGACAGACGGAGAGTGACTGTTTCTCTGAATCTTGGACTTTTATGAGACCATTGTACACATCATTTGGCCTGAAAGCTTGAAATTTATCTCTGTACAGATATATATTTCCTGAAGCAAATGACTCCATGCATAAATGCAAAAATCACAAATGAAAATTAGTGTATATTTCAGATACTCATCATAAAAAAAGTTCTACATTGTAACTTAACTCAAGATCAATAGTCAAGATCATGTCATGGTCACTATGTTGAAGCTATTGTGTAAAACCTCATAAATTGTGTTTAGTGCAAATTTGCTCATCATGTTGTAAATATATACAATACATTTCAGTGTATTGGAGCACTCATTATTTGCCACACCGCTGCCAAGAATCAGTATGCTAATTTTGATCCTGTTAACCAAGCTTAGGGTATTTTACATAGAACAGACAGCAAGAACTTGGCAACTTTTAATATCTTCCATCATTGTGATCACTTGCTTGTTTGCTCACTGACAGACTTCATTACAAGATGAGGATAGCAAAGCATATGGAGTTATTTGGCACTGGAAAGTCTACCAAAAACAGACAGGATATTTGAGCCCAAACGAGCAGTTTGATTAATGAGCTATAAGTAGGGGACTATCAGAAGCTTGAACGGATTTTATGATGCAGCAGCATGGTTTTGCAATGGCTCATAAGCAGTATTAAGTTATAAGCCATAATAAGCAAATTTTGGCTAATTTTTATGGTGGGAATTACGAGATAGATCACGACAAACTTGTGTAATGAGATCATATTATGCAAACCATGTGGCCGGCATGAAATTCGCAGCCCCCCGATTTAGCATCTTAAATATGGGATTATGGATGCTTTGCCTGCAATCCAGATAGCCTGAAAACGGTGGCAATGAATTCTGCAAAGGAATGGATAGAATTGAATGAAGTGTGCATCAAGGAAGTTCTCAACTTTGGCCTGTTTGAAATTCTTATAAAAAAGTGGCTAACTTTGAAGTTATTTGGTAGTATTGATGTTCGGAGCCAGTGTTGCTGTTTTGAGGGAAAATAATTGGAAAATCAGATGAGACCAATTTTCTTGTGTTTGAACAGGAAAGTATGAAAAGATCAGTTACTCGTGGATCAATAGATTTTCACCAGAACATGACAGATATCTGCTGCAGAAAATTGCACTCCAGAGAAAACAAGCAAAAACATCTGAATGGTCTTTTTGGGGAGATTTCTTGTGCATGAGATCTGTGTATATCTCAAAGAAAAAGAAAAAAGAAGGAAAAAAGAAAGAAAGAAAAAAGAAAAAGACCTGCTGAGTAGTGGGAGTCTGTGGTCCCTCGGCTGGGAGTGTTTCCTAGCCTGCCGAGGCTTTTTCATGAGAAGTTCTCAGTTTACAGTCAACCCGTCAAGGCTGGCTGAGAAGGCACGGCCAATATCTGAGAACTGTTCAAATGTGCAACACAGAGCAAGCATTTACAACAAATCCAACATTACTTCTCACATAAACCAACCTTAGATTTTTTTTTAAAAATGCCTTTTTCAATGGATAGTACTCTGCATGGCGAGTCATATATCTACCTTTTTTATTTGGGTGCCACATTGGACTCTGTGAGTGGGATCAATGTTTAACACCAGTTTCAGCCTACCTTGCGTCATAAGTGATAATAAACCAATTAGTGTCAATGTTATTGTTAAGTGAGTGAGTGGAACAACAAATGTGTGGGCATCATGATAATGCACATGTCAACATCCACCATTCAGGGCACAGCATTATATTAAAGAGATGTGGTGAGATTCTCCACAAAATGATAGCTTCATCACAAGGACAATAATAAACAAACATCAGCAAAGCAGGGTAATTATTAGAAAGGAATATATTTTGAAAGTATATTTGCTATATTATGTTGTTGATAGTGGAATGTTTAATAAGATGGGGCATATTCTCTGGATATATTCAACCTGCATACAAAGGAGGAGCAAGCTTGCCATTTTGGTGTGAGAATAAGTGTCAAAGGAGGTGTGGGACTTCTAACTACTGTAGATCATATCTTCAGTCTCTACGTATACAACACTATCATTCTGTATAAAAGAATGAGGCTGGAAAATGTAAATAATTCTTGTTGGCACCACACATGACAGGAGAGTTTTGTGCTTCTTTGAAATGTAAATTGCTGTTGAATGAGAGATAGAAATTGCTTTTTGTGATTGGCACTTTCAAATAAATTTGACTGCATCAGTTATAGATGCTTATGTTGGAAATAAAGACTGTAATCTTGTCCCACTGCAGACAATATGTATCCTGTGCCTGGTCCACACATGAAAGAGGCTTAAATAAAAGATTGTGGGGCCTCCCCTGAGACCGAAGTGCCCTCCCCCGAGATAGGCATAGCTTCTGTGAGATAGCACCAATGTCTTTTATGATAAGCCTATCTGGTGAAGTAGGCTGGCATGTTTATGGTATGATGTGTATATGGCAGGCTGGGTATGTGTAACGCTCGGCAGCCACGCCTGACGTGTGGTAATGCATACGTATTCTTGATGGAGGTATGAGAGATTCTGCTACTCTTCACCCATTCTTGTTAAGTGTATTAAGTGTAAAGGATGACATAGGAAGCATGTATGTGTGAAGAGATAGACCGGCTTGGTGTCATCCTTGCAATGACAAAGATGCACAATGAACAGTTTTAGTCTCTGCCTAGCTTTAGTCATATCTTGAACCATAACAGATCATATAATCATGGAGTTGATATAGTATCTTTTCAATGATATGACTTGGCATGTGTGTTAATGGTCAACATGGTCATATCACTGCCATACATAAATAACCAAACAATGCTATACATAATATGTGAAATTAAAGTGTTTCACATTTAACCCATTAATACTTGATCACCCATTAATACCTGATCAGCCTGTTGCCATTTCATTTTCTTTCATCACAGAAGATAAGATATTATCTATGTTGCTTATTAGATTTTTGTCCATAAAATTTTTCAAAAATAAAGTTTCATTTCTTACGTGAAGATCTTTTCTTGAGAAATAAACCACATTTGGGAATTATTTATATTTTTCATTTATTTAATCCATAATCTTTCTTGAGAAATGCATGGCATATCTTTCAAAAATGTTTGATCCAAAATTTCTTGTGGGAACTTCTGCCTCTTGTAAGATGTGTCTAATCTCTATCTCTTCAAGGAAGTCTTTTCAGAGAACTAACAACTTGACATATTGACTGGTGTTCACAAACATGTTTTTTTACACCAAGATAAAACCCAGATTTGGATGTAAGTTGATTTTAGTTAGCTCGTCATTGAGCAGGGCGGGTAGCAAACTGATATTGATCTGCTACCGTAATGCCATCTTTCTTACACACGTCTCAGCAGATCTATTTTGCTATGGTCGACAGGTTTTGTTTGAGAAGAGAGAAACTTTAGATGGTGTGCGGATGTCTGCCCATGGAAGCTGGGGAGGGGCAAAGAATGGTCTGGTTGCCAACATTGTTCAGCTGTCTCTAGACTCTCACGAAGCAGGAATGGTGGAACGTGTGACCAGGATGCACCGACAGGCTCCCTGTCATAGATGGCTTTGTTTGTCTATTGATTCTAAGACAGGGCACCCATCTTAACCCGTCAACAACACTTCTTTATGTGTTTTGAATAATCAAGTTTGGAATATATTATCTGATTGGTGCAGGGTGAGTTATATAGCAAAAAGGGTCAGATTCATATTGGCATTCATGTTCATATTGCAAATTTTCAGCATAAAGAAAGTTGTGGTAAAGATTGAATTTGTGTAACTGTGATTTGAAGTGTGTCATTGAAGGGAACAGCTGCTGGTGAGCCAATTTTTCAAACCTCAGTATCCACAGCTACCTTTTCCTAATCATATTGGCATCCAAAGCAAAGTTTTTTCAAAACCATTTTGTCCATTCCCTGGGAAAGCCTAGTGAAATAGAATCAACTTGTATTGACTAATTCTATGAATTTTATTGACATAATGTCGCATGTTATTTTTGAAGATTTTTCTTTAAGTTAAACCCATGAAACTCTAAGTGTAAAAACAGACAGGAAAATCCTTTTCTTCAGGGTTTATCGACCAGCTTATTCACGACCCCACTCAAATTAAAAACCTTTCTTATGGCAATATCACCTTATTTGTATATATGCGAGATGAAGTGAATGATGAGTCACTGATCCATTTTTTTTGGCATTGTGAACATATGTTTATATGCATTCAAAGGCAAGAATCACAAGAAATACATCACAGCGCTTCCTTATTACAGCTTGTACATAAAGTATATAAAAATCAAAGCGAGGTATAATAAATCCTCATGTTCCCATCATCGTTTTGCTGTGTATATCAAATGGAGAGAAATGACATATTGCTCCTAAGCTTCCCAGCTGACAAAGTTACTTTTACCCAGAAAACAAAGCCTAAGGCACCCATACATCGCCTCCTATATACTCTGATGAGCTTCTGCTGCCTCCCAGTCCTGTCAATCATTTCATATCCATGATTCATCAAAAGAAAGTCAAAACAGTGATATATTTTGAGGCACCAGTTAACATTTTGCCTAATTTATGAGACTGATAATGTCACAGAATAAAATTTCCAGTCCGGGAAATTTTTCATTGCACTCTATTTACAGTATAGGCAGTACACAAGATTGGACTTCATTCAATCAGGAAGTCATTTTGTTTGCCAGATTTAATTGTATTGTTAGATAGTTTAAAAAAAATATATTTGCTTCATGAGATTTCAGCAGAGATCGTCTGCTTTTAGAATGCTTATTTAAATGTGCATAAAGTTTGTTCACTGAATTGTGGAGCAGATGAACCAAACTTTCAATGAAAATGTCATGTATGACCGTGACATGACATAAATTCAAGAGAAATATTCTATCATTGACAAATAGAAGAAACCTTTTTTCTCTAAAGTGGCAACAAGACAGGTGGCTTTAGATCATTTTCCATTTAGCTAATTCAACACAGTGCACTCTATATCAACAAGATACTGTACTCATTTTGTCTCATTAGGACTAGAGCCTATAGAAGAGGTCAGTCTACCCTCAAAAGTGAGGTTGTTACTGAACATCAGCAGCCTACTTGCCACAAAATGTACCATCTTAATTTCTATGGAGAATAAATTCATAATCAATTCATCTTATAATGCATTTTGAAGTGCAAACAATCCATATTTGCTTATTCACTGCAAATACTGGCCCATTGATCTGAGATTTAATATGCCAGATTTAAAATTCATTCTAACATGAGAAATAAATTGGTAATTACAAAAATGTGTTTGGGTGAATTTACATGGACATGACGTAGAAAGCCTGGCATAATAATATAACCATACATAAAATAAAAAGCGGAAGTAATGAATTTTTCATTCCAACCACATGCTTCTTTAAGCATCATGGGAAATTTATTAAGGGAAAATCTATTTTAATGATGATAACCATTTAAAGTGAAGATGCTTTCAATACCCTGAGTGATGATAAATAACAGTTAATTTGTGGAACTTGCAATTTAGTGTTGAATCCATGGAGAATGTTGAGAATTGATTAAGCAGATGTGTGACATTAATAGGAAGCAGGTCTGTGTTCTGCTTGGTAAGTGGTGCAGTCTTCCTGATTCCTGTCAATAATTCCTGACAGGAAATACAGTACATTATAAAATTGTCACCATTATCGTTATATGCCAATTTGTGTGTTTGTCTCCCTTAAACTTTGTCTTACTTAAGCTTTTGTATTATTGGTTGTTCAAAATATGTTATATTTCAGTAAACAAATTGTCCAGAATGTATCAAATTAATTAACTCCCTTTAATATTGTGAAGACAATTTCAAAAATATTGCATGTAGTGTTGAAAGTGTAATCATTGATAAAATCCAAAGTTAACTCTTCTTGATCATGGAAAGGTATGGCAGAACAGAGAAAGGTGTTTTTATCAAGGACGTGAACTGAAACTCATGTAGCCCACATATTTGCACCTGAAGACATGAAATGGTGGCCTTGACTTTCTCTAGACATTTAGGGGGGTCAGAGGCAATCCTGACTGGAAGTGCAACCTTGTATCTGCACTTCATCAAAGTTTGATCGATGCTCTACACAGCCTGTATTGATCTTAATGAATCAATTTTTTTCTCTGATATTGTAGGGGTGACTGCTGGGGTGGATGGATGATATAAATATTCTTCATTAATCTTTGATGATTGGGTCTATCATCAAAAGGCAAATGTAATGAGATGGTCTGAGCTTTAAGGTGGATCGCCGGTCACAGTTTTTGTCAAGTGTACATTTATTCAGTGTACTTCAGATAGATTTCAGCATACTGTAGATTTTAATGGGTACATTATCTCAAGAAAAAGGGCATATTGAACTAATTTGGTCAGTATTTGAGAAGATTTTATTGATAAATAATTTGATACAATATGGATTCAGTCAGATGTATTAGGCTGACCAAATCACTATGAATGAGAGATATCAAAATCTGGGCATCTGAGTCCTGGTTTTCATCATATAAACCTGAAGTTAATGGATACATATAATGCCCTAAAGGAAGAAGGGGGAACCAGTTTTCCATTCCAGTGAATGGATTGAAAGGATGTAATCATATACTGTTTTCCTATCTAGCTCTTCTGGCTATGACATTGCCTAGAATCTAGCAGCATATTTGATATGGTAACCAGGTAATCATAATGAAGCACTACAGTATCAAGCCAGACCAATATAGCAAAACATTGGCTAATTTATTATTCACAGTAAATTTGAAATGCAGTCCCACAAAAAAAAAAAAAAAAAAAAAAAAAAAAAAACATTTCAATCTATGAATTGGGGAATGTGGTAATAATTTGAGAAAAAGGTAGAATACTGGATATGTTAATTCACACCATCAGTTTAAAGAATATGAGACCTTCTCTCTACAGTTGGACCCCCTTCCCACCCTATCCTTGGCACAGGCCCTAAATAGTTAATCCAGAATTGATTATAGGTTTGTACGGATTCTTTATGCAGAGAGGAACTGTGCTTTATGAGTTTATGAAAATGCCCCCGAGTTTTCACAGGAAAGATTCAAGTGTTTAATTGTAATAAATGGTTGATATTTTGAAACACATTAGACCTACAACTAGAATGCATGGAGCTTGTGGGGCAGCTTCCGGTCTGCTTGATGATGGATCAATTATACATGTATGCATGGCTTGCTTACTTTGAACTTGTGGCACAAGAATTATGACAAGAGGCATGCGTCCATGGACTAAATAACTGCTTGTCTACTGGTTTCCTGAACGCTCCATCATATGATGTCCCAGACATTTAGCAGAAACCATAAAGCACACAGACAGAGTGATGGATGACACACTCTAAGTCATGAATAATCAACACACCACTTATATAACACAACAATCAGGTGACATCAAAATAATCAACATCACACATATATAACACACCAATCAGCGGACATCAAAACAATCAACATCACACTTATATAACAACAATCAGGTGACATCAAAATAATCAACATCACACTTATATAGCACAACAATCAGGTGACATCAAAATAATCAACATCACACTTATATAACAACAATCAGGTGACATCAAAATAATCAACATCATACTTATATAACACAACAATCAGGTGACATCAAAATAATCAACATCACACTTATATAGCACAACAATCAGGTGACATCAAAATAATCAACATCAGACTTTTATAACAAAAATCAGGCGACATCAGATAATCAACATAACATGCAGTGGTACACTCTCATGTTTGGAAGATTTTAGACTGGAAATCTATTTATTATTTTTTTTACTTTCACTCCTGATGTTTATTACTTCCAATTTTGTTTTTATTCTCTTTGATTTATGTCCTCTTGTAAAATTGTTGTTGCATGTTGCTACCAAAATGTCTGCAAATGTAATCAAAGGAGAAACTGAAACAAAAAGAAATATTGCAGTTAGGGTTATAGCAAATTTAAATGGGATGGAAATCCATATAGGGCAGATTAGGTCATTGGCATTATTCCCTAAATTACTCTGAACAGGAAGGCAGATGATCTAGTATACTGTTTCCTTTAGTAAAAGAAACTATAATGTGCCCTGAATACTGTGGATATGACATATTTCTTTTACATATAATTTGGAAGGATTTTGATATTTGGGTGTATTCTCTTCTCACATATTTACATTTTTAATATGTATACATATGTGAGCGTGTGTGATATAAATACTCAAACAAAAATGAATTAAATCTTTCACAATTGATAATCAAGCTATTTAGTTTTTTTATTTAAACTTACACAGATTGTTGAGATGTAGCATATCACAAAATGACATTTTGGAAGAAATAACAGCCTTGAAAGATGGCTGGGATGAGGAGATGGGCGGCCATTTTGTTCAGGCTGAATGGGATGTTTTTTGTTATCAGCATTATGCTATAATTATGCCATGTTGCTTCACAAATCACCAGTAAAACACTTGATTAGTGAACAGCGTGGCTTAATCTTAACACAATCTGCCTCAGGGGCATTTTCCCACAAAAGACCAAATTGCGTGGAAAAAATTAGCATTGGTTAGGGAGGGGCCGTGGCATTCCATCATAGAGGTCGGTAATGATAGTATTTGACTTCAGCAGATAATCATCGCTTATTAGAGAAAGGTAGAATTTGACTTGTCACAGGCAGACAGTATGTAATTATGCTTTATGGGCATGTAAACTGTGCTGTGGAATTATCTAAAATTACCCAGCCTCTCTCCTGAACCACAACTATTGACTTTCATGGCATTAGGCTGTACTAAACTTTCATTTTAAATCCATGATGGTTTCTTTTAAATTTGAAAAAAATTCAATTCAATCTGGCTTTAATGGAATAAAATTGCTTGTAGTTTATTATGGAAAATTGGATGTAGAGAATTTCATAATATTAAATATCAGTTTAAGCAGCAGGGAAGCTGAGCTGGTTTAAGGCATTAAGTGACAACAGAATGCGCTCTTCCTTATTGCACCTATTACTTTATTCAAATGAACTTTGTCACATTATGGATCAGTGTGTAGGCCTAGTACATGAATGTTGCATATGTTCTGCATACAACACCTCCCCTCTTCTGTCTCTAGGGTGTGCTTCAAGAGAATTAGCTTTAAAGGAAAGATGTTTTATTAAAGATTAAAATGTTTTAATTAGTTTATAATGAATAATGGCATGTAGAACAACATAATTATATTGTTTACATATGTTGAAATGATATTATGAAAATATATATAAGATTACAAAAACTATACCAGATGAAATGCTTTAGCTTATATCAGAAGGTAAGTATATCTTGATTTAGAAATACTTCTGGGGCCAAATGAAAATAGATAACTGACAAATATTTCTTTTTAAATGAAAGAAATTTGTGCTGGTGAAGCTTTCAACAAGAGAGGTTTCTCCAAAAAAGAAATAATACTGTGCTGTTAAAATGGTGTTATCTACACACTCATGTAGTAGACCTTTCATGAAAAGTGTCACATTATTTTTCACAACACATTTATGTATGAGTACATGTTCAGTTGTCATATATAGTGCTGTTTTGTCTTGGTCTTTCATTATGAGTTATTCTAAAAGATCTTGAGAGCAAAGTATGAAAAAGAAACTTTTGATATATATATATATATATATATATATATATATATATATATATATATATATATATATATATATATATATATATATATATATATATATATATATATATATATATATATATATATATATATATATATATATATATATATATATATATATATATATATCAAAAGTTTCTTTTATATATATATATTTATATATATATATTTTAAACGATTACTTCTTTTAATTTGCATCATTTTATATCAGATACTGAAATATGGTGAAAATATAATCATTTAAATGCATCTGAGACCTGAGATGAAGATTAACTCATTATAATGTTAACTTTGACCAGGATTCCTGAGAAGTAAATGCAGCCCTCCAAGTCGTCTTTACTACATTTACTTGAATTGGGGATTAGCCAGAAATGTGGACAGTCTAATCTCTTGTGTCCTTAATCCTCGCCACAGGAAGCAATATCAGCTGGCATATGCTATTGTAAGAAAAAAAAACAAAAGCTTAGTATTACTTCAGGAAATGTTGTTCTTGGTCACAAAATTGCTTTCAGAAGTATTTCAGGCACAACTTTGCCAACGATTTACAAAACGGAAAAAAAGTACTTTGAAAAGTGTTTTGGTATGCTCAATTTTGTCAAAATCTGCTAGGAGTGACTGTAGAGACACCTTGAGACAGAATGTGCAGACCAAACTGATGTAGAATTCCTGTGTAAGACTGAAGTTTGTAGAGGAATATGATCTGATTATGGTGGTGTGGCAGTGTTGTGTACTGTGGCGGATGTGGCTGGTGTTGGCCTCAGTGTCTGTGATGGCACTCATTCTGACAGCTTTGCATGTCACACGGCACAACTACAAAGTGTTCCAGCCGGCAGCCCATCTAATTGGCCCTAGCATGAAAGGCTAATTTAATTCCATTTTATCTCCATCCAAAGATTTTGGGAGAGATGAAAAAGGTGATTTCGTGCTAGTACAATTGTTGGTGTCATATTTGCTACTGTGGATACTTTGATCTTAGACATGTACAATTAAATATCAGAGGTGCTCACTTAATATCAGAGGTGCTCACTTAATATCAGAGGTGCTCACTTAATATCAGAGGTGCTCACTTAGTATCAGAGGTGCTCACTTAATATCAGAGGTGCTCACTTAATATCAGAGGTGCTCACTTGATATCAGAGATGCTCACTTAATATCAGAGGTGCTCACTTGATATCAGAGATGCTCACTTAATATCAGAGGTGCTCACTTGATATCAGAGGTGCTCACTTAATATCAGAGGTGCTCACTTAATATCAGAGGTGCTCACTTGATATCAGAGGTGCTCACTTAATATCAGAGGTGCTCACTTGATATCAGAGGTGCTCACTTAATATCAGAGGTGCTCACTTAATATCAGAGGTGCTCACTTGATATCAGAGGTGCTCACTTAATATCAGAGGTGCTCACTTGATATCAGAGGTGCTCACTTGATATCAGAGGTGCTCACTTAATATCAGAGGTGCTCACTTGATATCAGAGGTGCTCACTTGATATCAGAAGTGCCCACTTAATATCAGAGGTGCTCACTTGATATCAGAGGTGCTCACTTAATATCAGAGGTGCTCACTTGATATCAGAGGTGCTCACTTAATATCAGAGGTGCTCACTTGATATCAGAGATACTTACTTAATATCAGAGATGCTCACTTGATATCTGAGGTGCTCACTTGATATCAGAGGTGCTCACTTGATATCAGAGATGCTCACTTAATATCAGAGGTGCTCACTTGATATCAGAGATTCTCACTTAATATCAGAGGTGCTCACTTGATATCAGAGATGCTCACTTAATATCAGAGGTGCTCACTTGATATCAGAGGTGCTCACTTGATATCAGAGGTGCTCACTTGATATCAGAGGTGCTTACTTGATATCAGAGGTGCTCACTTAATACCAGATGTGCGCACTTAATATCAGAGGTGCTCACTAAATGTCAGCTTTTACTGGTTATTAGTTTGTAACTTAGCATTAGACTTAGTCTTAGGTGTTTAAGGTTCTCACTTTATGTCAGATGTTTATTTGAGATTTATGTACATGGTAAGATGTTGCCTTTGTATGAGTGATGTGGTAATTTCTAACTTTGTATCAGGGATGTGCAAGGTGCTCACTTAATTTTAGTGGTGTGAGGTTTTCACTTAGTTTCATTGATATGAGGTTTTCACTTCGTATTAGTATTGCTTTGAGATGTATTGGAGAACTCATTTTTCATATTAGGTGTGTGAGGCATTCACAAATAAAAGACTTAGATCTAGCTATTTCATTAAATGAGTAAGATACCTGGTCAAAGGCATATGTTTGCACCTGATGTTAAGAGGAGGCATATTTACAACAACATTACTTCAGTACACATGAATAGATGTGGAAACAAATATGTTGTGACAAGTGTAGAGTGAAGAGAATACGTAAGTCCAGATAGCGGTGGTGTCCTCGAGTGACAGCTTGTCATCAACTGCCGCCCGCACATGATTTATTCAACAACTTGATGCGGATTTCATCTGAACAGGACATTAAGCAGAGACAATCCCCCTGAGTGTAATAGTGTCTATATTGGGTCATACCATATTATATATGCTTGATTGTCTTCAGGGAACATCGTCCTTCCCACCCAAATTATTCCCTCCTCCCTTAGCAGGATTCAGGTTCCAAATACAGATAAAATTAGATTTTCACAGATGAGTATTTGTGTTGTAATATAAGCATAAAATATGGATGAGTGCAGTACTGCTAATTAAGATCAAATGTTATCATTTTGTTGCATGCTTGCCACAGCAAAATCAGAGTGATGTGAATTGTGGCATAAAATATGAGATATATGAAAAGTTTGAGTGGAAATACAGAGCAAGTTTTGAATATTGTGTGAATTCAACCTGAACATTGAAGAGATGCTGTAAAAAGTGGCTAACATTCACAAGGGCAGTTGTAAGTTAACTCGGTTTATTGCATTTGCGATCATAGAGGGTGTGATATGGAGTGTGTGAATGGTTGAGAGTATTCCTTCAGATCACCATGGTATTATCTGCTCGGTTGTACTCTTTATGCCGGTCTTTGAGTAACACCACGCACCAACTCAGCGGCATCTCATTCACAGATGCAATGTCTTGTTGTTTGTGCCTTAATAATGCTTCTGTGTCCATTGTTTGTGTCAATTTGACCAATCAGATAAAGTGGGTCAGTGTCCAGGGAGCCATTGGAAGCAGGTTTTACCCCTTGTGGTATGCACTCTGGAATCCTTTTGGCCTTGACATCAATGGTAGACAAATCTTAAGGGGTTTTAAGATGTCCTCTTTAAAGTCAACATCATGACCTTGAGCAAGACCTCCAGCAGAAAGAGCATTGTTGAATATAATGAATGATGGCATTACTTCATTGACAAAACAATCAAATGCTAAATCACACAGAACACAAATTATGTTGCTGCCTCCTATTGCTTTGCATGGTGCCATCAACATTTTTGTGCCGGGCACATCTTACCTAAAGCGACTGCTCATTGTGACATGTTATCAGTATGCAGCATCAGGGTTCTCTTGATATGATTGATGAGAACGGGATCAATTAGCCTTCAAAATTAGGTGTACTAATATTATAAGTACCACACATTTGGCTTTTTTGCAAACATCAAATTCTGTGGCGCAGGTAGTGCGCTCTGGAGGCAATTGCCAACATAATGGATGGCAGAGCAAGAAGTTTTGCTAATTACAAGCAAACCTCTAGTGTCTAAGATGAACATCCTAATCAGGGTAATTATCGCGAGTAGAGCCTTTTACAGACCAAAATTTGTAAACTTTTGGTAAGGACATTCTGCCTTTGTCAGCGGATAGGGCCAATTTGTTTTGCTAGTTTGTGAACATTGCATAATTGATTACATAAATGTTCAAAATATAAAGACCAGAATCACAAAGTGTAATATTGATCACAGATTGGCTGATAGTTTATAATTTCATGACTTTTTTAGTTGAATTCAAACTCACCAAATTTGTATGGGTTCAGATATTATACCATATAAAGGGACTCGAAACTCAGAGGCATAAAATACAGTATAAATACTTATAAAATACAGTTGACAACAAAAAAAGGTTTGTGACCAATATCATCTCTTTGATATGTTAACATACCTTATGTTCACACATACATATTTCTTTCTAATTGCACAATAAGCCTTTGGTTCTGTAATTTTAGCATGTTTAATGATCTAAAAAAACATGTATCTTAAATGTGTTGCTCATCATATATTGTGTTGGTCAAAGTATGCTTGATTTAAATTTGCCTACTCGGTGTGTAAAAACCAACAAGATCCACAGTGGAGTTATGGGTAGCATGTCCTTTTACAATGCTGAATTTGTGTCCATCGCTGGATAAAAATCATTTAATGTTTGTTACACTCTCAGTCCCATGCTTTAAATTATCAACCAATATTTTGTGATCTCAATTAAACAACTTTACCTGAAATAAGATTTCATTTTGTCCATAACAGAACAAATTTATTTTTGTTATTTCATCAATTTTAGTTTTCATTGATTAGATCTAGATAAAACACTTCTATAAAATTATTTTTCATAATTGTAAACGATATCTTTTTAATCTTTCAAGTCATGAAAATAATTTCAATTTTAGAAAAGAAACAGTTCTCATTTGTTTTTTAATCATAAAATCAATCAGAGGAACAAGTCATTCTTCAAAATAAGACAAGAATTAACACAACAGAATAGATAGCATTGAAGGGATGTGCCTCACTCTTTCTGGATCATTGACCATTGGGAATGAAGATGAGTGCCAATAATGGCTTTAGTTGTCTGGGATTGGCATGTGCAGCAGAGTATGTTAGGCAAGCAGGGCTTGAGATAGGTGTGAGCTGACTGACAAGGTGAGGGGGGTTAAGAGCCCCAACTCCCAGGCTGCCTCACTTCACATCATGCTCCAAACCTACTCATACCCATGCAATAATTGGACACAATGATAAATAGAAATTCATGGATCATGAAAACTGGTATTTATTTGAGAAACTGAAAACAAATTAGATTAAGTGTTCATGTTTGCTGCAGCTGTGTGCACTGAGGTCCTGCTGGTGTGTGTGTGTGTGTTGGGGGGGGGGGGGGGGTATAGGCCATATAAGGAAGGAGGGGGGTTGGGGTGATCAGAGCAGCATATTGATGGTGTCTCTAGTGGCTCAAAGGGTGCAGCATGATAGATGGACAGATTATCACAAGCTTACTGAAGGTTTCTCACACAAGTGGCTCACACAAATTCTAAATACTTTCACAAACTAATGTTCACCCAGATGAACTGTGGACTGCAGCTATCTGGGTGTTTGGATATACAGCAGAGTTTAGTGAGGTACAACAGAGCTTAGTGAGGTACAGTAGAGTTTAGTGAGGTACAGCAGAGCTTAATAAGGTACAACAGAATATGAGGTACAGCAGAATATAATGATGTACAGCAGTTTTATGAGGTGCATCTGAGTATAATGAGGTACAGCATAGTTTATGGAGGTACAACTGAGTATAAGGAGGCACAGAAGAGCTAACTGAGGTACAGCAGAGTAATTTTAGTTTAAGTTTAAGCAGGGTGCAGTGAGGTACCACTGAGCATCAAGGCATTACAGTGGAGTGTAGGATGTTACAGCTGAACATAGCGAGATAGAATCAAGTGTTGGTAGTACTGACATCTAGTGTGACTTACAACTGAGCACACAAGAGAGGTATAGCTGAGCGTTGGAATATATAAAGCTAAGATAAGAAAAGATAAATAATGGAAAAGATGTACAGCTGTTTAGTGAGGTAAGATACGTCCTAGCATTAAGAGAGGATGCAGCTGAGTGTCAGTAAAAGATAGGGCACAGTGCTATGAGATAGGATACAGCTGAGTGTGAGCAGAAGATACAGCAGAGTGTTGAGATAAGATACAGCAGAGTGTTGAGATAGGATACAGCTGAGTGTCAAGATAAGATACAGCAGAGTGTCAAGATAAGATACAGCAGAGTGTCAAGATAAGATACAACAGAGTGTTGAGATAAGATACAGCAGAGTGTTGAGATAGGATACAGCTGAGTGTCAAGATAAGATACAGCAGAGTGTCAAGATAAGATACAACTGAGTGTTGAGATAAGATACAGTTGAGTGTTCAGATAAAATACAGCAGAGGTAATTCAGTTCTTGTTATATTGGATAAACTTCATTGGCTGAGTATTTAGTTTCATTTCATTTCCTTTATGCTCTTGTAATACTTGTTAGATTTCTGATATTTAATGCAATAAACTTAATTAGAATACAATTACTGTACAGCATATGAAGGATAAGGTTTTTTTATAAAGATAGTAGAAGAAAAGTATTTGACCCTCAAAGTTGACTGCCCCCTGGTGGCAGGTCTCCATATAATTGGGTATCCATGTTATTCAGATAGGCTGGAGTATCTGGATACAGAAACAGGCTGGTGATTTCCTGTGTAAAGTGCTATGGGAGATTGTACATCCAAATGAATGTGAGATTGGATTGTTTGCCTTGCTACCCCCGAATACATGGAAGTGGACAATTCTCAAACTCATGTCTTGGAATATCAGTGGTTTTCAGTTACTACAACAGTTGGCATGATGAAAATGTTCCAGCTGCAAGGAAATGCTTGATTCTCCATTTCCTATGCATTATTGCTAGTCCTGGGTGTTTGAATCAGGTGAATGTTGTGAAAATTACATGAACATTGTATAAGATGAAGTAATGGCCAACTTTTGATAGATGTTTACAAGGTTAGAGGTAATTTTCTTGGAAATGAGCACAAATTATTAGGGTCCAAATCTAAATTATGGGAGAGCGTTAGAACATTAACGTGTAGGAATGGGGGATCGTGGGATTGTTGCATGGAATCTTGGGAAGGGTGATGATCATTGATTGAGGCTGCTATTGGTGGAAGTAGGAACTGGACAACAAAAAGGATTGCATATCAGGAGAGATATAGAAGCCATCGCGGTGGATATCGGACATTTATGGAGCGTTGATTCTATGGGAGATGGGTGGCTAATGGCCAGGCACTCCTACTCTGATGTTACATTTATTGTAAACACTACAAGGTTAGAGCGGTGGCAAATCGACAAATTTCCTCACCCAAGATGAACAAGAAGTGACAGGAGAGACTGCCCCATAAGACTGCTTGAGGTGCTGATGTCATCACGGCACCAAATCTTCCCAAGTCAACGTCTTCTTGTTATTCCTACTCACACCGCCTCTTTACAAGTCCCATGATGCTTTGCAAACAGTTCCCATGATTCCCAGCAAATCTCTCGGGATGTAACTTTAAGTGTTGGGCGGCTATATGGCCACAGACCTTACAGAGATCTTGACAGCTGCAGGAATAGTGGTGGTCCCGGAGGCTGTCAGGCTCAGGTAGAATGCAGCGTAGCCTTTGTGGCGATGATAATTTGATCAATTCTGTGAGATCTGTAGTATTCATACTGCGCTGGAGGGGGTCATTTACAGATGCATCACAAGATTCTCCATCTTGTATTCTGACATGGATAAAATAGACATTTATAACTTTTACAAATCCTTACAAAGTTTGCATTCATCTCCAGACATTCTGGTCTATTTCTGAGTTTTCAGCAATGAATTATTAATTTTTGGATAAAAATGATCAAATTTTTGTACAGGAAATAAAGATATGACGTCTGATATGGGAAGGTAAAAGATTTTTTTGTCAATAACCTATTTCCTACATTTACAAGCCAGAGACTTCATAAGGTAAAAGATTTTGTTGTCAATAACGTATTTCCTACATTTGCAAGGCAAAGACTTCATAAGGTAAAAGATTCATGCGGGATGCGTTCACCACAAAACAGTAATCTGATTTATATCAATGAAGTATTGATCTGATAAATACTCACCCTGACTGGCCCTTGCCTGCTCAGTGTGGGCAGAAAGTTTCATATGATAAACTCACTCTCATGGAAAAGCTCAGCTTTCACTGTATGACTCATGTTTTGCCTGTGAAGTACTTGACAAAGCTGACGTTTTCTGTTTGATTGCAAAGATTAGAAACACAAATGAGGTTCTAAGTAATGCCTCATCTTCCTCTTCTGTCTGTTGGACATGTGTCATTTTTTTTACTCATTTTATGCAATGATTATACAATGAATTTGATAAATTGCCACATTCACATGTAATTTGAGATGGAGTCACCTACTACCTCTGCAAATGTATGTTGTTTTTTGTGTCCATTTATTCTGCACATTAGCATGTGAATACCATATAGCTGGGAAATTGCTCAGCTCTCGAACATGCTCAGGCACAGTACCACAAACATACATGTGTACATGCCTTTTTATATGTTCAAAAGTAACTTTAAATGATTTATTTATAATTTGGAAGGGGGATATTGGATATATTCATTGATATATCATTGATATATCATTGATATATTAAATTAGCCCAAGAAGAAAAGATTTTTCTTTCACCCCAACTACTTTGGTATACACGTCATTAACATTTGTTGTTTTACATTTTAATCATAACAATGACACAAATTGTCCATATTACTACAAGATACTTGAATCAATGCTAAAAAGAAGCTTGTACTGGGTGTGTTCTCCCGGGACTGACTCAAAAAGTCATATCTGGCCTTTACTTGCAGAGCCTGGTATAAACCCAGGGTCTGCTAAGGGGTGTACATGTGATGTATAATGGTCACAATACATATCATATTCTCTTGATACTCTATATATATTCAAGCAGTGGCCATGGCCTTGAGAAGATAAAGCTAGATAGCTTGGTATCCGTTCCCTTGTGTCTAATTTGGTGCTTTCCAGTTTAAATATGTGGTTATACAGGATGCACTTCAGTTCTTTTGAGCTTCATATATGTCCCTAATTGACGGTGGCAATAACGAGGTCTTTCTCAGATGACAGTGAATGATATCACTGACTTTTGACCATATTCCAGTAACCATGGTGATGGTGTTTACAAAGATTCTAACAATATTGGGCACCAAACAGTTACCCTACTTTTGCTGAGTACACTTTATTTTTTGCTTTATTATGATTTGGCATTAGTTCTGTTTTAATACTAAATAGGTCAGTGAAAACAGCAATTCTGCTTGGCGACACAAGTCACATTGGTCATGTTGTTGTGATGCCCCGAGGATGATATACTGAGATAAATAATTTGGATGCTATAAAGAAGATATAATATTGTTTTGTGGCACAGTTGCATGTCTATCTGTGTGTATCAAGTGGGCCTTTTTGCAGACAGTTAATTAACTCAATGGTGGAGTGTGTTATGAAGCCAAACATGACCACAAGAGATGTCTGCAGACAGACAACCTCAGGCCAAACAAGGGCCACAGAGACGACTGCAGCACAAGCTTCCTGTAGTGATAATACTCCATTTGTCATTCTTAGACACAATGTACACATCTACACATATATACAATACCACTAAAGTCACTGTATATCTGCATATGCTGATGGCTGTTTGGGGAGAGCATGGCATTTCTGCCCACTATTATGTGTCTGTAACACATCTGTTATTAGCAAGGTTGTGTATACTGTATATTCTGGTAGTTCCATTCTTACGTTTTACTAACAAAATGGAAAGTAACTTATATATCATATATATTTTTTTGTTCATTTCAGCAAAACTATATTTTCCAGACTTTGTCAGATTAATACCTAAAAAATGAAATAAGTGTTTCTGGTAAACCCATCCCAAATTAATCTTTTATTTTTACAAGTCTCATACGTGTAGCAAATTGATTATTTGTAATAAAATACCCTTCCTACATACCACAAACAAACAATGGATATAAAATCTAAATCATTTCTAATACAAAAATGAAATAAGTTTTACTTTTTGGACAATACAGTATATTGTTCATTTTGGGATCATTATAAGATGTGCATTTCCATGAGTAGATGTTGAGGCTTCAGTCATCCTGTCTGAGCCAAAATCAGTCCCAGGAGAATATAATGTCAAAATAAACTCACCAAGTCAGTTAACTATTTGAAATTGAATACTACTTGGTTTAATAGAGATCTTTATTTGCAAAGTATTACAATTTCAATCATTCCATCTTCAATCTTATGCATTTATTTATAGTTAATCTCTTCCACTGATAAAAGTTAAATATTCCTTTTTATAGATCACAAATTAATGTCATCTGTCATTAAGATATTCAGAAATATCACTCTAAAGATGAAATTTTAATACAAAAGAATCAACATGAATACCGTCCAAAATGGTCCACTTTATTTTACGAAAGGGATCACCTGAATATCACACAAAATGTTCTAATTAGATTTCACCTAAAATGGTCCAATTGGATATCATACAAAATGGTCTACTTTAGTGTCAATTCAAAGGGTCCGCTTGAATATCACGCAAAATGGTCTACTTTGGTGTCACCTTAAAAGGTCCACTTGAATATCACACAAAATGGTCTACTTTAGTGTCACCTAAAATGGTCTGCTTGAATATCACACAAAATGGTCTACTTTAGTGTCACCTAAAAGGGTCCATTTGAATATCACACAAAATGGTCTACTTTAGTGTCAATTAAAAGGGTCCACATGAATATCACACAAAATGGTCAACTTCAGTGTCGATTAAAAGGGTCTACTTGAATATTACACAAAATGGTCAACTTTAGTGTCACCTAAAAGGGTCCACTTGAATATTACACAAAATGGTCAACTTTAGTGTCAATTAAAAGGGTCCACTTGAATATTACACAAAATTGTCCACTTAAGTGTCAATTAAAAGGGTCTACTTGAATATTACACAAAATGGTCCACTTTAGTGTCAATTAAAAGGGTCCACTTGAATATTACACAAAATGGTCCACTTTAGTGTCAATTAAAAGGGTCCACTTGAATATTACACAAAATGGTCCACATTAGTGTCAATTAAAAGGGTCCACTTGAATATTACACAAAATTGTCCACTTAAGTGTCAATTAAAAGGGTCTACTTGAATATTACACAAAATGGTCTACTTTAGTGTCCGTTAAAAGGGTCCACATGAATATCACACAAAATGATCATCTAAGATGGCCAATTTGGATATCACACAAAATAGTCTGCTTGGGAAACAGGTTATGCAGTATATGTATGTAAAAATGTGACAGAAAGTGAATAGTCAGAAAGAAAGATGAGTTCAGTAAATGTATGAAATGAGTCAGTGGGCATATATAACAATAGGGAACATGAGAAGTAGGGGATTAGTAGGCCACTGATGCTGACATGACACATTCGTCCAACAGGAAAACAACTCCACAAGTAGGGATGTATTTAGTTTAATGTTGTGGATGAGGAGGAAACATGCAAGAACAAGGAAATTTATTCCTCTTCCTTATCCTTTTCCTCGTGAGACGAGGACTTCTTCAGGATACTGACGCCTGTCAGCCACACAGAAGAGAGTTGTCCTTGTTGGATGAGCATTGATCTGCAGAGGATAATGGTCGGCGCAATCCAGCTGACGAAATGTCTGAGAAAGTTTCTCTTGCCTTTATAATCATCTAGGATTTGATGCAGACCCTGGTAGACAGGAAAGTCGCTGTATACTGGGAATTGGAAGTGATTTATTGGGCTGTGGTATGCAGGCCTGTGAAGGGGGAAACAGATCAAGACATGAAAAATACATCATAAAGGTTTAACTCAAGTTTCGTGAAGAATTGTGTTTGGTACATCCTGTATTACAGACAGGCAGTCTTCATCAGTGTCTGAAATATGCTTTGAAATAAAGCTCATCTTAGTCATTCAAATAGTAGAAAATAGTAGAAGGCTTCAAAAAGTTGCTGGCCCTGGTCAAATGTTGCTTGTTTAGGGTAACCTAGCTCATCACGGTTAAATTTTCCATAGTTTTGAATATGACTGTACCTTTTCAAAATTCTATTTAATATTATTTTAATCGGTATAAGAGTTCCAAATTTAAATATAATCTGCAGAAACCTAATTAGTGATAATAAATTGAATATGTAATGATATAACAATATATTTTTGGGGGGTATTTAGTCTAGCTTAACAGAGGTGCTCATGTCCAATAAATCCTCAACCCTGGACAGCATATAAACAATCTGCGCTAATTTCAAAAATGTAGATTTACATTGTCAATAGACTTTCTGTATAACAGATCCATATTACACACAAATATTTCATCAAATCTGGTTGCAGATTCTTATCTGAAGGTAGCAAACCCAATTAAAATCAGAACTGCAGGAAACAAATTGATCGCTTCATTCAAGAATGCCTGTGGGTATTGAACTGGTCAGGATTGTAGAAAATGGAAAAGGGTCAAGCAGATTATGATAAACTTGTAAAGAGTTAATGAGCTGAACTGTAAGATGTGTGCAGAGAGATCAGTGGGATTTTATTTCTGTAATTTTTTTATAATAACATTAGAGTTGACAGTCAATGAGATGCAATGAGCAGTTGCTATCTTGCAGCACCAACACCTTGACCTCACCTATCAGGCAGGGAGAATCACAAATGTTAATGTCACAAGTATTTCTCTGGAACGTGGGATGTAATTAAAATAGAGCACTCACCTTCATCAGTCCCAATTAGGCCTCAGTGAATCACACAGCTTGGATTTAAGGATGTAATTTGTGTAATGCACAAACTCCTCAATTATAAATACAGGATGTTTTCATGATACTAATAACATCTGAAGTTTGGCTGATGATTTTTTTTTTGGTTTTTCTCTATTAACAACCTTTTTAAGCATAATTTAAGTCCTGCAATGTAAAAGTCACCTACTGGTGACCTTCTTAAAATCAAATCACTTTAGTCTCAGATAGGAAGCTGTAAACTTAAACAACTTGTTGTCAAAAACTTACACATTTTGTGCAGAGTTAGCAGTTTTACATTTTAGTTTATACTGGTGTCACAGCCCTACAAAATTATCATAGACTTCCTTGCAGTAATATTAAGCCATATAACATGCATTTATAAAACACGATCAATGCCAATGGCCCAGCAGGAAACATTTAGCTCCCCATTATTGAATATTACTGCAGAGAGGAGGTTATCCTGAATAATTGTACATAAGAGATATCAAGACAGCTCACACTTGTACATCTGTGACTGCGTAAGTGAACTGCAGATGAACCCAACATTAACCATGAATTGTTTGTAAGAGCAATCAGGTTGTCAGGCCAATATAAAGATATTCTATGAATCTGTCTTCTCTTATATTCATATTTCTTTTATGCCTCTTTTATATTTAAACATTTTACAAAAAAATAGAAAGAAACCACCAAGATATATCTGAACGAAATGTTTTATTTTTAGAACATTCATGGTAAGGAGACTTACAATTTTGCGTTTGTTTGGCCTGACAAGACAGGGTCAGTTGTAGGGGACAGGCTAATGGTGGGACATTGGATTATGGTGTTGCTGCTCCTCCACCGGGGATTACTCGGCCTCTTTAGTGTTACCACCCATTAACTGGGTCACACCACATGTACCTCAGCCTCCTCTCTAATCTGCTAACCTTCCCTGGATAAATACCCAACTCTAATTAAATTTGCCTCTGTCTTGAGAATTCTTCTTGAAGATCTAACTTTATTAATCATACGAAAAAAGTAATTATAATTTCTATATATATGAAAGATTATATCATATGGAAAGAATAAGCAGTGCCTTTTTGTAGAATTTATGAAAGTGTACTTTGCATGTACATCTTTATGAAGGTATATGGTATGGTGTGGATGTATGTGATATTGAGATGGAAAAACAAGGCCCAGTTTGGATGATGTAATGCCACACGCATGGAAACTATCCCATAAGTCATTGCAGCAAAGTTCCAACATTCCCACAATGCATTGCAGGTTGCCGTGGTGATGAGAACCACAAAATGGCTGCCTATTGAGAATGTCAGAAGAAACAATTACAAATAAGAGTGGTGTCAGAATATGTGTGAGTTAATGGTGCATGGTAAACATGGCGTGGTGAGGTGGAGACAGTGAAGTGTGGGCAATGTGAAGTCACCTCCATGACAAATACATCCGAGCACCATATATTCCCAGCCCTAACAGTTGCGTGAATAATGCCAGGAACTTGCCCACACATAATCACCACACCAGCAAGCCATTTAAAAATGTTACAGGAACCTAACCTGATGGGGGCATATTTTATTGTTGACTTTGCTGATTGCGCACACCTTGACTGAGCTTCACTCCTCTTCTTCACTTCAGGGACTCAGGGTATTTAAAAGGTCCTGTTGGGACATTAACAGTGAAATACGCACCTCACTTTCTCACATTTCCACCCTTGTCTGCCATAATCAAGAGGAGTTAGTCAAATGTTATAGTACTCTGTGGAGCGAGAGAAAATTAAAAGTTACACATAAGATAAGACAGCAAGTCAAACTTTAAAATACTTTCATAGATTTGTCTGATATTGTTTATTTGTTTATGCATACACAGGACCTTTCTTTGAAATATTGCTTGGGAGAGGTACTTTTCTGGTCAAAACTACCCCTACTTTTGCATATCAACAGAAATGTTGCCTGCCTTAATGAGGTCATAAATGAGATATATGCAAATATTTACCTCTAGTGGCCCTAACTTAGCCATAAGTAAATAGAATATCTGAGCTAGTTTGTGTCATTATAAATACATTTGTCATGTGTCCGAAATGAGTCATTTTATATAAGATTGAGTTGTGTATGGTGTCCCCACCCCTGGAGATGCATTATGATCATCCTAAACTGGGCATTATTGTAAAAATCAAATCAGTGTATTATTCAAAACATCACAATTGTATCATGCACAGCAGCAAAGTAATTAAGTCATAAAGATTGTCGGGGTACTAAGGTTAGTACAGTGGCTGACTGAAAACATATTCGAGCAATACATCAAATTTTGCAGGACTAATAATTTATTGCACAATTTGAGGAATGGGTAAAAGCAGTACAGGTGTTAATTATGGACACTGTGTTGAACACAGTAGGTCATATGTACACGGCCGGGCAGCAGGCCTGGTGGGCCTGACAGATGTCTAGGTGGTGCAAGGTGTAACAGCTTCCATTTGTCTTACTTTGAGAAAGACACGCATTCTGAAATCTACTTACAGCTATATCCAATGTCTTTTATGTCACTTCTGTTTGTAATTTTGGAATAACAATCTGAAATTTGTGTGGCCCAAATTTGGAAATCTTTAATTGAAAATGTTTGTGATGAGAAGGATATTTTATATTTATCAGAATATTTCTAGACAGAAACCTTTGAAGACAATGTCTAGATGGTAACCTTCATATCAGACTATGTCTAGAGTTTTATATCACTATATGTCAGAATATGTGTGGATATATACATCTTTGTCAGGCCATGTCTAGATGATACTTGTTGGTCTGATCATGTCTTACTCTCCTTAGCAGATACTGTGTTTATACCACGTTCTGCAAGTATAGGCCAGGACTGACATTACCAGCAGCCTTTTGGCAATGACACCAATCAGATGTGATAAAATGGTCAATTGGTGTCAATGTTATGGTAAGATAGTGACTATAAGAATACAAAATGTGTAAATATGTCAGTGACATGTATACTAAAACAGTCAGACAGAAATAGTCATATGATGGACCATTACTCCTTAAAGGAGGGAAACAGGAAAAAATCCCATTTTTTATTCTGTTAGGACTCTGTTATCAATGTATACTCACAAAGGTACCAGTAGCAGTGATGATAGTCTTCAGGAAATAACCTGAATTCAGGTTTTTTTCTTCAAATGTGAAATTCAAAATGGTCTGAACTCAGTCTGTAACATCCAAAAATGACATTTCTGATAGGGGGTAGGGGTATCTTCAGGTTAATTTTTAAGGGTTTCAGGTTTTTTCCTGAATGTTGACTTTCATCACTGCAGTAGTATGTGACTCTACCTCACTAGGCAGAGAAGTCATGTCCAGGAACACACCTAGATACACACCTATTTGCCACATCTATCTGTCTGTCAGGCCATGTCCAGGTAAACACCTATCTGTCAGGCCATGTCTAGGTAAACAGCTATCTGTCAGAATCATGTCTAGATGCATACCTCTCTGTCAGACCATGTCTAGGTGCACACCTCTCTGTCAGACCATGTCTAGGTGCACACCTATCTGTCAGACCATGTCTAGACGCACACCTATCTGTCAGACCATGTCTAGATGCACACCTATCTGTCAGACCATGTCTAGATGCACACCTATCTGTCAGGCCATGTCTAGATACACACCTATCTGTCAGACCATGTCTAGATACACACCTATCTGTCAGACCATGTCTAAGTGCACACCATGTCTAGATGCACACCTATATGTCAGACCATATCTAGATACACACCTATCTGTCAGGCCATGTCTAGATGCACACCTATATGTCAGACCATGTCTAGATACACACCTATCTGTCGGACCATGTCTAGATGCACACCTATCTGTCAGACCATGTCTAGATGCACACCTATATGTCAGACCATGTCTAGATGCAAGTATCTGTCAGGTCATGTCAAGGTGCACACCTATCTGTCAGGCCATGTCTAGGTGCACACTTATCTGTCAGATCATGTCTTGATGCACACCTATCTCTCAGACCATGTCTAGGTGTGTACCTTTGCCGTGCTGGTGTCACTGAGTTTGCACCCTATCTGAGCGGTGGCTATGAGCAGAGTACACACCCATCGTGGCATTGTTGAGGAGATTGGATGTGAGCTGTACCCTGATTACATCCATTTCTGTGCTCAATGCAGGGGAAAATGTGCAGGGCAATAGTGAAATGTCAGGTATTGTTATAAAGCCAGTTGTGTGCTAGAGTGCACATCCAATCTTCTTAGAAATTCTCATATATCTGCAGAAAAAAAAAACAATTCCTGTTCAGTTTTCTTGCTTTCAGTCCCATTTGTGATGAGCAAATCCTGGATTAACTGCAAGCTTAACACAATACAATACATCAAGTATACCTTTTTCATAGAATTGGTATTTAACTGATAAAGTAAACTAGAAGATGGAGGAGAAAGCAAAACAGGAAAATCGTTGGAGTAATCTCTTGATATGTTGAGTGGACAATATCAAAGGACGTCCCATAAATCAGGGAATAAAATATTGTCCTCATGAAAGGATCTGATGAAGTATAAACCATGATAATGAGGTGGTAATTGAACGAAAACTGTTTCTCCACAACTGTGTCCTTGCATCAGATAGACAACTAAATTAGATTGCATGTCGCCTGCTAAGATTAAACTGAAATAGATTGATTGTGGCTGTCGAGTTAGGATTTGTTGGTCTGTTTACTTAGACTTACCAGAATATGACAAGTAGTTATTGAATACATACAACACAAGAGTTTGAATACTCAGGGGAAGAATAGTTGTATTGAAGTGTATCATGCTATTTGTTGTGAGATGAGGATTTATAGTTTTTTTCTATAATTATGGAAAAATATTTGATTACACAAAACATGATAATGTCAGAAAAAAATACCATAGCCATGTTGTGTATTTATACTTATCAAATATCAGACAAGTATTTTAGTGCCAAGGAAGTTTGAATGCCAGTTTGCAGTATTTTTTGTCCCCCGCATTCTTCGCAACGCGAAAAGCTGGGGACATTGAATTGAGCTGCGTATGTGTGTCCGTGCGTGCATCTGTGGTAAATTACTTGTGTGCACAATACAGCCACAATGGTTTGACATGTACCTTAAATATTGCATGCATGCACTCCTTTTGACCTTCCTCCATTCTGATTAGATAATGGCTGTGATTGGTCAATTTCGGTTGCCATGATAACCATGTCGCCAACTTGGCTTGTGTGCATAATACAGCCAGAACGGTTGGACATTTAGCTTAGATATTGCACACATGCACTCCTGGGGACCATGAATTCCCCAATCTGATTAGGTTATGGCTGTGATTGGTTGATTTTTGTTGCCATGGCGACCATCGTTGTAAATGACTTGTGTGCAAAATACAGCCACAACGGTTTTACATTTAGCTTAGATATTGCACACATGCACTCCTGGGACCTTCCCCTGATCTGATAATGCCTTGATTAGTCAAATTATGTTGCAATGGCAACCATGTTACCGACTTGGCTTGTGTGTGCCATACAGCCAGAACAGTTTAACATTTAGCTTAGATATTACACACATGCACTCCTGGGGACCTTCCACCAATCTGATTATGTAATGGCTGCGATTACTCAATAATGTTACCATGCCAATCATCAGCTGTCGTGCATGCACTTGTGTCTGTGTTTTTTGTTACTGTTGCTATTGTTAGATTTATTTTCTGCATTTAACCCTTTTCAGACATTCCCCCAACCATAAACATCTACTGTGCCCAAAATGCAAAATACAAGAGTCAATGCTCTTGTTTTAATCTCCATTTATTGATGATTGAAAACACAATGTAAACATTCTAGATTCACAGACAGAAAGAGGTTTGAAGCATGTTCTACAATGCAAATTTTTTAATCTGCTGTAAATAACAAATATAAGATTATATTCAACAAGCAAGAAAGTATGAACTTGAAATGTCTTACAGAAAAAGTTCTTTGTATTGTTGTTAGTAACTCTATTGAATTGAAGAATCTATGTTGTCAAGAGCTTGTTTTGTTTGACACAACCTGAATGTGAAATACAATCAATAGATGTTTTAAAGTAAGCACCCTGAGATACAGTAGGAACCCCCATTAGTTTAATTATGGTCAAGAGAGATCTAGTGGAAAAGCACCCAGAGAGATGTGCTCCTATTTCTTCTGTTATTCCAACTGCAGAGGACGGTGTCGTTAAACTACTTCCATCACCTCTGTGGTTATACAACTGAGTTTTACAAAATTGTATCTTATGTAGAATTGCTATATATATATTTGTACAACAACCAAAAAGACTTCTTGAGTGAACTGCAGTATTTATGCATATTGTAAATCTTATATAATTTCATAATGCAAAATTTATAATCTAGGTTTTGAGAATCTATTCTATTTTTCTTTTAAATTGAGCACAACTGAATGTCAAACCAAGAATAGCAAACCAAGCTTCCCATGTTAGCTGAGTAATGTAAGGCAGGAAGGATGGGTCCTCGAGATCATCATTTGATGCATATGGTTGGTTGGCAGCAATGCCAGCATCACATAACATTAAGCAATCAATTGTTAATCACAACTACCAGTAAACAAAGCCTCAATCAAGCGGATCATATGATTTTAATGAAGGGGAACAATAGGGACAAGTTTACTGACAATGGTGTGTCTGTAGGCAGCATTGTTCTTCATCGCCCGGGAGGTTTGTCTTGGCCTCAAGCACAGTAAAACCTCATGAAATTGGAGCTTATGGGGTTGCTGCATATTTAAACACAAAGTGAAATGAGCCTGGGTTGCAGAGAAATGTCCAATTAGGGCAAGACGTTGGATCAAGAGACCTGCATATGTGATGAATGAATATGGACACTGTGTGGCATGTCCAGGATCTGTGGGGTATCACTCAGCACCGTTATCAGTCCTGTCAGTCTCCTGTGTGGCATGTCCAGGATCTGTGGGGTGTCAGGACAGTTATCAGTACTGTCAGTCTCCTGTGTGGCATGTCCAGGATCTGTGGGGTGTCAGGACAGTTATCAGTACTGTCAGTCTCCTGTGTGGCATGTCCAGGATCTGTGGGGTGTCAGGACAGTTATCAGTACTGTCAGTCTCCCGTGTGGCATGTCCAGGATCTGTGGGGTATCACTCAGCACCGTTATCAGTCCTGTCAGTCTCCTGTGTGGCATGTCCAGGATCTGTGGGGTGTCAGGACAGTTATCAGTACTGTCAGTCTCCCGTGTGGCATGTCCAGGATCTGTGGGGTATCACTCAGCACAGTTATCAGTCCTGTCAGTCTCCTGTGTGGCATGTCCAGGATCTGTGGGGTGTCAGGACAGTTATCAGTACTGTCAGTCTCCTGTGTGGCATGTCCAGGATCTGTGGGGTGTCACTCAGGACAGTTATCAGTACTGTCAGTCTCCCGTGTGGCATGTCCAGGATCTGTGGGGTATCACTCAGCACAGTTATCAGTCCTGTCAGTCTCATGTGTGGCATGTCCAGGATCTGTGGGGTGTCACTCAGGACAGTTATCAGTCCTGTCAGTCTCCTGTGTGGCATGTCCAGGTTCTGTGGGGTATCACTCAGCACCGTTATCAGTCCTGTCAGTCACCTGTGTGGCATGTCCAGGATCTGTGGGGTGTCAGGACAGTTATCAGTACTGTCAGTCTCCCGTGTGGCATGTCCAGGATCTGTGGGGTATCACTCAGCACCGTTATCAGTCCTGTCAGTCTCCTGTGTGGCATGTCCAGGATCTGTGGGGTGTCAGGACAGTTATCAGTACTGTCAGTCTCCCGTGTGGCATGTCCAGGATCTGTGGGGTATCACTCAGCACAGTTATCAGTCCTGTCAGTCTCCTGTGTGGCATGTCCAGGATCTGTGGGGTGTCAGGACAGTTATCAGTACTGTCAGTCTCCTGTGTGGCATGTCCAGGATCTGTGGGGTGTCAGGACAGTTATCAGTACTGTCAGTCTCCCGTGTGGCATGTCCAGGATCTGTGGGGTATCACTCAGCACAGTTATCAGTCCTGTCAGTCTCATGTGTGGCATGTCCAGGATCTGTGGGGTGTCACTCAGGACAGTTATCAGTCCTGTCAGTCTCATGTGTGGCATGTCCAGGATCTGTGGGGTGTCACTCAGGACAGTTATCAGTCCTGTCAGTCTCCTGTGTGGCATGTCCAGGATCTGTGGGGTGTTACTCAGGACAGTCATCAGTCCTGTCAGTCTCCTGTGTGGCATGTCCAGGATCTGTGGGGTGTCACTCAGGACAGTCATCAGTCCTGTCAGTCTCCTGTGTGGCATGTCCAGGATCTGTGGGGTGTCACTCAGGACAGTCATCAGTCTCCTGTGTGGCATGTCCAGGATCTGTGGGGTGTCAGGACAGTTATCAGTACTGTCAGTCTCATGTGTGGCATGTCAAGGATCTGTGGGGTGTCACTCAGCACAGTTATCAGTCCTGTCAGTCACCTGTGTGGCATGTCCAGGATCTGTTGGGTATCACTCAGCACGGTTATCAGTCCTGTCAGTCACCTGTGTAGCATGTCCAGGATCTGTTGGGCATCACTCAGCATGGTTATCAGTCCTGTCAGTCACCTGTGTGGCATGTCCAGGATCTGTGGGGTGTCACTCAGGACAGTTATCAGTCTCCTGTGTGGCATGTCCAGGATACGTAGGGTGTCACTCAGTACAGTTATCAGTCTCCTGTGTGGCATGTCCAGGATACGTAGGGTGTCACTCAGTACAGTTATCAGTCTCCTGTGTGGCATGTCCAGGATATGTAGGGTGTCACTCAGGACAGTTATCAGTCTCCTGTGTGGCATGTCCAGGATATGTAGGGTGTCACTCAGGACAGTTATCAGTCTCCTGTGTGGCATGTCCAGGATATGTAGGGTGTCACTCAGGACAGTTATCAGTCTCCTGTGTGGCATGTCCAGGAACTGTGGTGTGTCACTCAGGCAATTATGACAATTATTGGCTGATTCATTCTCTTGTACGGCAATGTCACAGGCACTATGGACATCATACTGATAGAATGATTTTTAGCAATTTCTGGTTTAAGACATTTCACGAGGATAATAATATGCTGAAATGAAATATGCGATTTCTAATAAAACATTAAAAGTGATTTCCTTTCTTTTTTCAAAGGAAATTTTTCAAGATGAGTCCTATCAGATGATTCATAATGATTTACTTGCATGTCCAGGTACTGCAGGGTTCAATGTCTCTCTCCTGAATTGTGAAGAATATCTGGAATAAGAAATGTGTTATTTACTGAGGGTCCTCTATGGCCCAGTTAATCCTACAATGGCACCGAGTGGTGCAAACAACAAACGCCAACAAAGCTTTCATGCCAAGTATTATATCATTTGAAATCAAACCACCAGCATCACAGCTCATATTTAATTAATGTTTATCTTCCTTCGTCTTTATGAGATAAAAGACATCCAATATAAAGAATCATTTTTCTTTGTTTTAGGTTCAGTCATGATCAGAAATGACACAGAAATATTAATGATTGCTTTCTATAACATGATTGCTTTGTATTTTTTTCAGGAAGGAGTTGTCAACAGATCAAGTGAATAAGCCAGTGAACACAGAGGCATTGACAAAGTGGGTGGGGCATATACCCCCTGATGTCAGGCAGGACATGGATTCCATTGCCCCCATGCTGAAGAAGCTGGGGTATGACCCCACTGCTTACCCTCCCGACTACGGCACCCCAGATCAGACTGTCAAGGAACATTCAGATATGCTTCACCAAGACCAACAGATGGCCAAGGGATTACAACAATGACACCAAAAGGAATTCTAGATTTTTAATAAAATTTTGTAAAATATACATATATATATGGATATATATGGATATGTATATATATGGATGTATATATATATATATATATATATATATATATATATATATATATATATATATATATATATATATATATATATATATATATATATATATATATATATATATATATATATATATATATATATATATATATATATATATATAAGGGTGAATATAGGTTCTACATTAAGTAGTTATATCTCTCTATTTGTTAATAGGCTATCATTCTGTCGTTCAAATTTCAAATGTGATGTTGCAAAATTCAAGATTCCTTTTGAAGAAAATCATAAATTTAGAAACATGGTATGTAAAGATATTTTACAATGCAAAGAGCACAAAACTTACAGTTCAGACAAAATGTTCATGAAGATAGTAGGGGATTTTTAAATAGCAGGCTGTATAAAGAAGCTACATTAGGTCAGTTTTGTAAGTGAGAATCTATTTTAGTTGGTGATAACTGACTGAGATGGTGGTGAAAATGTCTAGTTTGTATGTAAATGTCATTACCTCTGATGTACAAATTATTTGACAAATCTGTCACTATTTATATATGAATTTACAGCATGGAGCAAATAATATCCACAATCTACACAAGTAATTTGCGCATCATTTGCACTCTTTCAAATTGGAATGTATTTGTAAGAAATCCTCCTGCCCTCTGGTGGCCAGAAGAGTATGGAATATTAATTGTAGCTATTGTGTGCTTGTTAAATAATTTTGTTGTATATAATAACATATTTTAAATAGTTTCAAACTATATATACTTTAGATTATATTGAAAGTTACAATGTGATATTTTTATAGACATCAAAACAGATCCTCTGACCAATCCATAATAAATATCTAATATGAGACAGAGCAAACCATAATAAATACCATTGCAAGACACAATAATCCATAATGAATACCTAATATGAGACAGAGCAAACCATAATAAATACCATTGCAAGACACAATAATCCATAATGAATACCTAATATGAGACAGAGCAAACCATAATAAATACCATTGCAAGACACAATAATCCATATTGAATACCTAATACGAGACAGAACAAACCATAATAAATACCATTGCAAGACACAATAATCCATACTCAATACCTAATATGAGATTGATCAAACTCTAGTAAATACCAGAACAAGATACAGCAATCCATAATTAGTATTTAGTGTGGTACAGTCAGTTAACAATACCTTATAATAGGGTGTATACCTTGCAATGCCTCGAAACTTATAACAGTGAGCTTTGTTATGTGATTGGCATAAATTTAGAACAGAGAATAATATCTAAACAGTTGAAAAATCTTTATACTGACTTTTAAATTCAACATTATATTTAACATCATCTAATATCTCAAATTGATCAAATTATGTTTAATTGTAGTGAAAAATATATTGCATTATGATAGTACATTTATAACCAATCATGTCTATTACATTCATATTTAGGGACTACAAGTGACCAACAGCATATAAATGTCTTTTAATGGATTTGGTGTGATATTCTAATAATTGTCAGGCATTTTACTTCACCAATTTAAGAAATTTAAGGTCTATAATCCACAATCAGTTTGGAGCATCTGGCGAGAACTTTGTGTGGTCTCGTATATTTACGTAACTGCCTTCGGCTCTTGGGGATTCCAGGATGAGAGTGAGGCTATGACGCCAGTGGGGGGTATTTCCCATACAGCACACATGGCAGACAAACTTGTTTGCATGAGATTTTTAAATACCCAACTCTTTTAGTGATAATTCATATTTTGATTTTGATTTTGATTATTCTTTGGATGGCATAAAATAAAGAAAATATAAATACTTGATATAAGTCGCCAGCTGCAAAAACTACTGTTAAAACGGGTTCAATTCAAATAATAAAAATTTAAGACTAGCCGGTTAGGTTTACTTTTTCTGTGCTAAATTAACAAATAACATTACTTTGAACACATTTAAGCAAAAAAAAAACATAAGTCTGTCCCAGTTTTTCATTGTGGATTATAGACCTTAAATACTTTTTATTTTTACTCCATTCTCATAAAGTTACTCTTTTGAGATGATCAGAGCAGAATGATTTGCTGCTTATTGGGATAACGACATGCTTCAGAATTAAAACTTTATAACCTATCTGACATTGAAAAAAATCACCTCAGTTTTGTGAGATCAGATCATTTCACAGGATAAATCTAGTTAGATGTCTATTAAGATGGTTTGATCAGTCCCAGGGAATCAGAAAATAGGGCTGCTGATATATATAGTTTGATATCAAAGATGTCTCAGGACGTCTGATCCTTCAAATGCGTCTCCTCAAGTATTGCTTGCCCAGCAATGATTTGGTGACACAATTTATATTGGGAAGAAGATGTAACCCATTTTAATGAATTTATTTAGATTTTTGTTATGTTGTGTTTTTGTTGTTTTAAGCAATGTGACCTACCAGTAGTTGAGTTTGTTACATGAATCTATGCATATATTTACAAATATTATATACTAGTGATTTAACTTCATAAAGTATAACAAGTGCTGACCACTTTTCACATTTTGAAATCCACAAGTAATTTTGTTATAAGTTATAAATTTATGCTTTTTTCAGCATAGATAATGAAACATGTATCATATTGACAAATGAAATAATAGGCGGCTGATACTGTAGAGGCAATTTATGTATGCATTAATACCAGCCAATAACATGTAGAAAAACAATTTACTGCTGTTTACACCCAATTTATTATTATTGTTGTATTTAATTTAAAATAAGTCTTTCTGAAGGGGATCCAGAGGGAAATGGTTGAAAGTTTAAATATTACATTTCTTGAAAGTTTCTGGGACAATGAATTTACTCTTGACCATTTGATTATGACACTAAAATGCATGTACACAGTGTGGCATAAACTGGACATAACACACAATCATCTTAAAGATTATCTGTTTCACTGTTGCATAAATTGGTAGTTACAAATTGGATAATCTCATTGAATTGTAATGTTTGAATTCAAAAGGAGAGAATTGTTACTTTACAAAGAAAAAAATTGAAGGACTGATTTATACAGATTTTATTTAATATTTCAAAATGGCCAATGAATTTATTTTCAAATTTGCAACCAAGTTTTATTATTAAAGGTATCATGAAAACCTCATTATGTTGATAACTGTATAATATATATATATATGTCTTTCATTTTATGCCTCTTTCCTGATTATTAAAGCAATCTAAACATGATCTTCAACAGAAGGCACTCCTCAAGATTGACACTAGTCTCTGGTGAAGTGTTATCATAGAGGCCCTGATGGGTAAAAATGGTACCAGTCATATTAATGTCATGAGCTGCTTGGACAGACAGAGAGCTGTGAATTAACTACTAACTCTTGTGTCAAATTGCTCCGTTTGGGTTTGCTTCATATCCTAATGAAAATGGTATCATCTTTATTTATATATATATACCATGTGAATTATATATAAAGTAGTGCAATTAGTCATTAGTTAAAACAATATTTTTATTTTAAAAAAGTATGTTCGTTTTTAATTAAATAATTATGGAGAAGAAATTCACTTTAACCTGATTTTGATCTCAGCTGTGATTTTTTTTTCGGGTGCAGATTTGTGCTTTCAGCTTTTCATTTAATATAATATTATTGCCTTTCGTGTGGATTGTTGGAACATTCCTTGCAATGCAGGATATAAATTTTGAATTCAGTGCATCAAAACTGGACAGGTCTTTTATATGATATTATTAAATATTGTGGAATCTCAAGATATGAAATAATATATAAAAAGGCAACTTGAGCTGAGAAATTTCTCTTTGAGACAATTGGATCTAATGGGGATTGATAATTGGGATTTTATTCAAATTAACCAATTTGTAATTTATGTTTCACTGTAAAAACAGTTTAACCCTGACAGCTTTGTACCCCCTCTCCACGTCAGGACCCAAGAGGTGCTCACAAGGTCCAAGTAGGATGTTGATAGTCAAAGTTTTACTGTTCAGTTAAGTCCTTTCTGTTAGGATTTGTTTTTGAAGAAAAGTATCACAGGGCACATGTATATTGTTGTGATTGAAAAATACACTAACATATGGTATTAACAGGGCTGTCACACTATGACGTTTTTGACAACGTTTGGGGAACGAGTTTGCAATCTTGACCAAACATTGAGCTGGTTAATGAAAGTTCTGACCTCGTTAGGGGAAAGTTGGCCACATTGGAAGATGTTGGGCAACATTAGACTGCCAAAAAGTTTTGGGGATGTTTAAAATTTTTCATCATTTGGCGAAACGTCATCTCATTACTGATATCTTGGCCTCGTTACTCATGCGTCCAGGTTGTTCCCAGCTCATTTCTAGGACGTTCCAAAGACATTGTTAAAAATTTGATATGTTTTTCTGGCCTGGTGGGAAAGGAAGAGCATGAAAAGTCACAACTTTGCTATAGTTTTTTTTTTGTACAATATAGTGGTGATTTCATACTCGGTCAGCTTGTTTAGCAGAAACTTCTCTGTAACGTCACGTTAGCATCACTTCTGGGAAAAGTTCCTCACTCACTCAAACAAGAAAGCACCCATCTCATTGGCATTTTCTCCGTTTTGGTGTATTTTTTTACACAACTCCTCACAACTCCTCACTGTGTGACAGCACCATAACGGAAATATTTGTTAAAAATGTCGGAGTTGTCATGTTAAATCTTTTGCTGCATACTACTTTTGTTATTTGTTATTTCACTGAACAAAATTTCATAGCAGAAATTTATGTCATAATTGCTGATGTAGAAGACTTACAATTTCTATTAAATTTTGGATATTCAGTTTTGTGTTGTGACAGATTTAAAATTTCCCTGATTTAAAGGTGTAAGATATTGGTCCTCATATGAATGAATGTATTGGAAGCTTAGAATAAGGTCACTGAAATACCATGCTATTCTTACAGATTGATGAAGGATGCAGAGTTTCTTTTAAGTATTGTGCTAATATACTTGCCTGTAGTCTATTGCATTGCATACTTCAATTAAATGTGTTAGGCTAATTGCTTTGCTTATGGAATCACAATCCAGACATCAAATAAATGTGAAATATTTTGATTTTCCACATCTCATTGCTTTGTTTATAGAATCACAATACAGACATCAAATAATTGTGAAATATTTTGATTTTCCACATCTCTGTATTTTTTTTCTGTAAAATATTGAGAGATAATAAGAATAATAATGTTAGATATATATATATATATATGCATGCATCACAGCATGTTTTATTTCATCTCAAAAGCATCTAAATGTGTGAATGCCTGTAGATATTTGAGACACCCTCTTTTGGGAGTGGCTGATGGTTGAGGTGTTATATAGTAGCCTGTAGCCCCATGTGAGAGGAGTATATCCTGTATATTAGCAGTGAGAATGGTGCACATCCAAAAACAATGAGAATATTATTGTATGAAATAGTCAAGTATAGCTGATCTTGTGGCCAAAACTGAATTTCCAAGCCATGATGGATAAAATCAATGTTTTGTACCTTTGGAAAATATTCATCCAATATTTGGATTTATATTACAAATATGTTATATGATTAACAGAATGAAATTTGTATAATGTGGGAATTTGGAAAACTAGACTTTGTATAGTGTCACAACTGTAACCAGGATATTGTATGTCACAATTGTAACTGATATTGTGTGATGTCACAATGTGACAACTGTAATAACTTATCCTATGTTAATTTCTAACACAGGTTAAGCCATAAATAGGAAAGGGTTACTAATAAAATGGTTATTAATTAAAAACAATTGTTATTTTTTTTATCTATCCCAATTATTTAAACCTGAAAAGTCTGGTATATATTAATCAACAAAAATATCCATTATTTTCCACTGAACTAGCTGCGTTATCTGGCTGAGACAGTGATACATTTTTTGGTTTGTTTTGGTTGAATAGGTCAAACCAACAATAAATTTCTAGCACTTTTTCTTGTGCATTAAAAATTTGCAAAACATAGTAAAAAATGTTTTTAAAAAGAACATAATCACTAATGAGTATGGCAAGGCCTCCAAAATGATACAAAGTTTTTAAGGTTATAATGAACAAATTATTTTATATATTAATAATCGTTTGATAAATTTGGGCCCAGCTGTTTAAACTTACATTATTCTAACAAAAAAAAAATGTATATACAGTCAGACCTCGCCGGACCGTCCCCCGATACTCCGGCATATCAATTACCGACAGTGATTTGGCTGCAACCATTCTAATCTTCCATACACTTTTCATACACAACACGTTTCATCAAACCGTCAGACTCGTGAAACCGGCAGAATTATGTGTGACAGACCATGACGGACTGGCGGGGCTTGACTGTATTTCAAAATTAAGAAAATAATATAAACTTGAACTGCAGTTTCTTAAAACTTGCTGTGTGTGAAAATAATCAAAATTCTATTTTTTTTTTATTCAATATCAATTGTTTCTGTTATGATTAGTGATGGCCTGAAATTTGTAATGTCAGGTGTTGAGGAACAAATGCATATGACTGTCATTACAACACCAGGGTTTCTCTGATGAACTGTTCTGTTAGGAACAAATTATCATACAAATCACACCAGGTGGCACTGAAATTTGCATCATGTTCTAAATACACAACAGTTTATACTTAAGGATTTCTTAAAGATTTTTCTGAAAATAAGGCATCATCACATAAATAACTAACAAAGTCAATAAAAACAGAACAGAAGTGAGAGATTTTATTTCAGTTCAGATATATCACTCTTCATCTTGACATGAACACCCTCTGGTGGTCACATTATCAACTATTAAGAATTTAGTCAAATAACAATCTTGTTTTCAATATTAGTTTTCAATATTAGATTCAATATTGTTTTCAATATTAGATATTTCCAATTATTACAATACCTTATTCAGCATAGCTTTAGTAGCTTTACCAGCAACATTTATGCTGGCTGCTATTACATTTTCATCCTCTATTTCTTGTCACTCTGGCTAAAACCCTCAGTTGAGAAGACAGGAGGAACATACAGTAGAAGAGAACACAGAACTGTTATGAGCTTCCTGTGAAGCCTCACATAGAGAACATGTAAAGCTGGCAACAGATAAAGCATTGCGATTGCACTGGCATGATCTTAACTTACATAGGACTATGTAATCTGCATATCTTCTCTCAGATACCTGTTATTTTTCTTGTTCAAAGAGTGGATTTCCAACAAATTTGAAACCCTTACATCAACACACTTCTTTCCTCAGGCATCTGAAAATCACACAGACTGCCTTGAAAGGAAAGAACTGATCTCTTACATTTCATATTATTCGCCCGTAAATCAAATCTCACCATGAACACTTTATGACCTTCTTTCAATATTCTGGACAAATACTCATGTACAAGAGGTACATATAGTATTTTCATCAACTGTGATTCATTTAATGGTGTGACTCTTGGAAACGAAAGGTTTAAATGTCTCTCAAATTCTATTAAAAAGGACCATCTTGTCTCTCTGCCTGATATCTTTCTATCTCTCCTGTGTACAAGGAAAGTTTCACCCTTCTCTGTCTCAGTAAATACAAAATATCAATATATCAAATATCAATCTTTTGGGGGAAACTTGTCCTTGTACACAATCCTTTCCAGACGATATCAGAAAGCAAAAACGGACATCGTGAGGAAAGGACATAATCAAACAAGCTATATTTTATTTTTGAATCAAGTCTTCATAGACCTGAGAATAATACGTGTCACTTTCAAATAAAAAATATGACATTTATATGCTGACAATATTTGACAGAAAAAAAGTACATTTTGTTTTCATTTTTACTCAATCAAATTTGTTCATGTAAAAGAATGTTTTAATGCTTCTCATTTAAGAATGTTTCAAGTCTTTCATATTACAAGTAATTTTCTGCATTAATGGTTACACAAACATCAATCAGCCATGTGACACTTTCTATTTGAAAGTGTCACATTTTTAACATACCATTGAGACACACCTAACTTTCACTCTTGCCATACTTCCATCAACTTGTGATATATTTGATAAAAAATATCACCTTTCTACACCAAAATAACATTCTTTTACATATCTCTGTCACTGACATTAAATATTTTAACATTGTTCTTAAATATGTGACACAAATTTGGAAATTTATCTGAGTTTTGTTTTCATATTATACATATATGGTCCTTCTCGCCTCCGAAATTAAGTGCATGAAAAGTTCATGCTGAAAGGAAACAATGTTCCAAGAGTCACCTTGACAGTCCTAGCCGTATTACTTATATTTTTCCACCTGTGTTGTGTAAGGGTTTCTTTACATTAGAAGCTCAAGAAAAATTTTTTGAAATCTTATCTTCCCATATCAAACCATTTTATGTGGTGAATGTATTTTTTATTAACAAATAAGCATTAAGTTACAACACTAAGGGTACACTATTGGAAACACCCAGGCAACCTTAAATAATTTAATATTTTCTGAACTACCTTATTTAAAATATTTCCTTTAGGAGTATATATAATTAGGATTTTGTTTTTGTAATTTTCATTAGATGACCTGGTTCCTGGGTGTTTGCACATAGAGACATTACACTATGTCTGATTTCTCTCACTCACTCTTCATACACTTTCTGCCTCAAAGTCTTCCACTAAACTTTCATAGGACCTACATTGTTATCATCTTCATATGATAACACTTGCTAATCTTCTCTCCATTTTGGGACAATAAATGATATATGCAGAAATGGCACTAGAATTTTGTTACAAACACTGGTTTTAATGAGATTATGGTTTCTTATGCAACAAAATATATATCACAATATCACAAATTTTGATCAGTTATCAGTCCATACACCAAAATAAATGTGATTTTTAGTAGTTGCTGCAATAAATAAATAATCTTCCTGTTAAGTTGAATTTGTTGAAACAAAGAGGAAATTATGTGAGATAAATCTTATCATTTTTGGAGTTAAATGTGCCAAATTCAATTGAAAATCATTTAAGGTCCCACTCCGGATCTGATGCAACTATCAAATGTAACCCCCTGAATATAGAGGGCACATCAGGTGATACGTGCATCAGGAGCTCGGTATTGCATACCCCTACGTCACGAAATACTCTCCCTCTCCAACATTTGACAATTAAGTGGGTTACACAATGTCCCACTTTGATTAAAGAAAAAAAAACTCAAATATTCTAAGGTAAATTGTATAAAAGTCTTATCATTTCATGATTTGAGCAGTAAAAGTTTTACATCTCAAGATTTCCATTCTTTACAACTTGTACAAATTTACAACCTTAAAATTTGGCAAATACAAGGTTTTCCCTCTTGGGTGATTTATACACTTTGAACAGGCCCGGGAAAGTGCTGTTTATTTTTTACAAGAATAATGTACAAAGGTTTGGTTTTCACAAAGTCAGTGAAATGATTATATATTCAAAGCTCAAATGTAACAAGATTTTTATGTCTTGCAAGAGGTTCTTAGGACCTTGTTTCTTGCATTTTTAAAATTTCTAAAATGCGACCTAAAATTATCATTAAAAGATTTTGTTCATCAGAAGGAAGTCCATTTCCTTCTCAATAATCAACTAAAAATGTGGTAAATAAAAGACATTTTCAATAATATTTTCAAATATGGTATCTATCCAAACATCTTCGAAACTTCACACCTCATAGAACTGTTGCATACCACGCTGACACAGTCTATGTTGACAGGTGTATACCAGTGTCTGACACAGAACATATCCACAGTCTACATATATATAATGAAATGCGCAATTTCATCAAAACTTTTCATCAAAGATGGCAACCCATAATCTCTAGCCAAAGTATATCAGTTATTTAAGGAACTTTATGCAATTTTTTTTGTTTACAATGAATCAGCTGTCAAAGTTCTTAAAACAAATAAATAACTTTGCAACATTATTTATTATATATTCCAAAAAATAAAGTTTAAGATAAGACCACACATGTCAATGGACCCCATACCAGACACCAGTATACAGTTTATAATGGGATATAACTTACTGCTATATATACAACTGTACATGACAACTCACATGGTGATTTGTGTTGCAAACATCAGAGGGCGCTGCTACACAATCTGCTACATCCAAAGTCCAAGCAAAAATATCAAATGCTTCCTATTTTACAATCTGAGATCATATTTTAAAATCTTTATTGGTATAAGTTCGGGTTTTCCTTTCAAATATTTGATCAAAATGCACTGAGTTGGTTGTGTATCTCGTATCTTTGCAAGGACCTGGAGAAATATTTGTGGACATTTATAGGAGTGATGATATGTGCTCAAATATACATAAAGTTGCTAAATTTACAAATACACATAGGATATCACTGGCAAGAGGGGTTATCACACTGACACTTGAATAATTTACATTTAAATATCAAGTTTCAGTCTTCACTTTGATATGGTCCCTTCTGAATGTGGCATTACATCGGTTTATTGAAGGAAAACACAAAATTAACAACTTTCCAACTTTGTGAATGAGTTAATCTTTTTTAACGTTATTTAATTTTTACCATATATTTCATAAAATAATTGTATCATTTGAGAAAACCCCTCTTTGCCAGGATATTGTTATCGAAATTTAATGCCACCATGAAATCATTCTCTGTTAATTTTAACAGCAGAATTTGGCCTAAAATGTTAACTCTATCAGATTTCCAGTGAATCTGATAAGATACTGTTTCCTTTATTACTTCCCTCATGGAATGACCACTGAACATTACTCTTATTTTCACCAGATATTTTCCCCCATCATTATAAAATATGTAGCTCTAACCATTTTTTTGTATATTTTCTCTCTTTTTTTCAGTGAATCGCAGCATTAAAACACAAAAAAATTATCTTTACCTCTCTGATCTGACATCCTAAAGTCAGAAGAAATGACTTGAGTCTTCAGGAATCTTTCTTGTATGTCATATAGAAGACTCTACCAGTTCAATAAAGAAACAATACTTTTCATGTCACAAATACAATTCAAGCATGTAGTACACTGAAGATTGTTTAATTTAGGCCAAGAAAAATTTTTTGTGTTTGAATACTGCTAACATAAAGATGCACTGAAAATCATATTGCAATGTAATCCTCATGAAGACAAATAAATAGATTAAATTTAATAGACTCTTCTCTAGCAATGATCAACAAATTTCAAGTTTCACGATCACAGCTGTATAATGTAAGTTTTGGAGAAACCAAAATATTTATCACTGATCTGAAAATACCAAAAGGTATAATAAAGCAAGCAACAACAAAAAATAGGAAAAGAATTTTACAACCAATGAATAAACCTTTTGGATTGAAAAAAATCATAAAAGCTGTGGGATATAATAAAGCTCTGATATATACAGATAAATGAGGAAATTAAATATATAAATAGATATAGGCCTTGTAACCATATAGGCACTTGACATGGGACTAGTACATCACATTATCACAAACAATTGAAGGCAAGGAAAGGCAAAATGACATTTGACCTTTAACCTTTTGATATATAAACCAAGTAGATGCGCAGAAATATTACAACAGGAAAATGGCAAATAAATATCCTGCGTATATCAAAATATATGGGTATAAAATAATATTGTAAAACATCCTAATGACCATTAAATATTTTTACATAATTTACATATCTATAGCTGTATATGTTATTGCATAGGTTTTAATGTTGTTGTTCATGTGAGATATTTTTTTGAACCTTTGATTCTAATCTCAATTCAGTGGGATGGTTAAGTATCAGTTTTTTGCATTTTTAGTTGCAATAGCTCTTTGGGTGCACCATATCATAATACTGCCAGAATTCCTTGTCGTAATGTTCTCAGCAGTCTACTGGTTAAATATCAAGTTTGCCTTTCATTCAAACAAGGATTCCTCATAAAATACAGAACCTGAACATATAATTATATATCATTGAGAGTTTCCAGCATTTTCCTTTTATCTTTATTTATCTTGCTGGTAACCCAATTCCTTAGAATTTAAACAAATCTTGTATGTGTTTGAAAAATGTTTTCAAAATTGTTATTGGTAAAAAATACCAATAATAAAAAATGTATTCATCACTAATAGAGAATCCTTGTTTAATAATTATTACATTTGTATCATTATAATCAGAGTACAATCACTCAATTTTATCATTGAACACATGCAAAACTAGGTGGCAGCACATGGTTATGTTTTTGTTCACCAGATGGCCTCTTAGTATGGCACACTCTTCTTTCATGGAGCTTTGGCTGTCAATATTCAGGAGAGCCATCTGGTGATCAAATAGACATCAACATTCACAGCATATTGCTGCCATTCCTTAAACTCCATCACTTTGCTGATGGCAGAGCACAGACTTCTTATTTCATCCAGCACAGGCAGACAAGTTTATCTGTTTATATTTCCATATCTTATACTCCATATTTAAAGGAGCTTCACAGCTCCTCGTGGGTTTCCATGGCAGCCAATCGGCTCCTTCCCATCAAGGTGAGCACTAAGATAAGGAAGATATAGACCGTGAGAGTCTGCCAGACTGGGGCCGCAGGATCTGCTACAATGTCACAGTCCACTTCACTCTCACCCTCAGCATTCATATCTAGTTCTGGTGACACATCTCCTTTGTAAAGCACCAAGTTTCCAGGTAAAAGTCTGTTCCTCTCAGTATGTTGGACATCTTTACTTATTGCAAAAGTTTGAAATTCAATCAATTTTTTCCCATTTGTTGTATTGTAACTGCCATCCTTGAATCTATCTTTGGTTTCAGTTCCATTGTTCTCTGGTCTGATAGTTATACCCTGTGTAGCATTTTCATTTCTGTACTGTTCAGTGATATCCAGGAGTTCATTTTCTGCCACATGCCACTGAACATCATCCAACAGCTGAGTTTCCATAAAATCTGAACTTGCCTCTTGCTGATTTGTCTGAAGACGTTCATTCCTTGTAATGCAGCCTTTATAATTTTGAATGCTATCTGAAGTAGACATATACATAGCAGTACCCTGCTTTACTTCATCTCTGTCTGTACTCTGCCTCTCAGACCATCCTGTATGTGTGAGTGTCTGCTAGCTCCAGGGAAACTGCTTACGTTTACGCTGTAGAGCTGGTGATTTCTCCACCTCCAGTTTGGTAGTTGTTTCCTCTACTTCATCAGCCTGAGCAATGCGCTTTGCCATCTGAATGTCAATTAACTCCTGCATATCCATCTGTCAAATAAAACACTATGGTCAACATGACAATAATCATTATATGTCAGTGCATTATAGCCTATAAATCTTATCAAATCAAAGTGCAAGTTGTACTGGAAGATTTCTTATAAGTACTGTTGAATATCTCCAGGGGACATGCTTTAAGTATGGTGAATGGTTATAATCCTTGATGAATTTCTACTTTATGCTAAATTAAAGCACATATTTTCTCTTTTGTGCCTAAACCAATATTGGTTTTGATGGCTGCATAATCTTAGTTCTATCTTTGCTATCTTATCTTAATATGCGTGTGATGAGACCAATATTTTCCAAAAAGGATATGTATAGTGCAAGGGAGAGAGAGAGAGAGGAAGCTAAAATATTCCACAGAAAGTATTTGAGGGTAATACATGGATATCAGCCAAGAATAAGGACAAAATTAAGATACTGAAAACAGTAATATGGTCACATTACAATTAAGGGATCAAATTTTCATCTCTTACTGCATAAGACTTGCTATCTAGGGCAGTTTACAACAATCAAGGATATCTACATCTTGTTTCATATCCACTTCTTATACTAAAGCTAAGAGGATGGTAAGCTTAGTGTTACTGGTATAAGCTAGAGGAAGCCTTGAGGCTGGTTGTCATGTAGGGGCCACGCATGCTGTGGAGAATGTTACCTGGATGGTCTCCTGCTTGCCTACGGGGCTAGAGGGGGCGGAGGGGCGCTGGAAACATACACAAAACATCGTCAGTCACCTTGCAATGCTTAGATGCACACTTAGTACATGATTAAATACAAATCAAAGGCCAAGAGTCTAGAGAGTGTGAGCACAGAAATAGCCAGTCACACCAGATTTCAGGAAAAGAAAATCATTGTTAGTAATTTGACATGCAGCAATACATTACAAATCCTGGTGGTCACAATCTATACCCATTTATCACAAAGGATGGCTTTTAATAGTTTTCAATAAGCCAAAGATGTACATAATAACCGCTTTGTATATTTTACAAAGGTTTGTACTGTATACTTTACAAAGGTACCCATAAACCTTAAGCTCATATATCAGAAATGGTATTCCCAATTGTCTGCTGATATCAGGTGATGCTTTTTATTGATCCGTATGCTACTACAGCTGTACAATTGTCATTCCTTCTGTAAAGCTTTCTATGATTTAACTGTATATTCTGACATTTATAGCTTGCATCATATCTTCATCTAACTGCTAGCATTACAAATTGAGCTGTTATTGTTTCAGCAGCTAGCTTAAACATATAGACTTTCCATTGTTCAAGTTGTGATCCAGCTGTATCCATTGACCCATCAGCCAGCAGTAAATACTGACTTTTCATTTGTGCTAGATGCCATCAAGTATTACACTTGCCTACCAGCCAGCTTTACATTACTGTATACTAACCTGCCATTATTCAAGCTACTGAGGCAACTATACACAGTATTAGCCTGGCCTTTTATATACTTACCTTCCCTTTTCCAATTATAATTTAGCTGCGAAGACTGGCCTATAAGCTAGCATTGCATTTTGACTTTCAATTTATTCCAGATGTTATTCAGTATCACAGTGGCCTATCAGTTGGCATTACATCATTGCATACAGACCTGCCATTGTTCCAGCTGTTATCCGGCTGTATTCAGTATCACAGTGGCCTACCAGTTGGCATTACATCATTGCATACTGACCTGCCATTGTTCCAGCTGTTATCCAGCTGTATTCAGTATCACAGTGGCCTATCAGATGGCATTACATCATTGCATACTGACCTGCCATTGTTCCAGCTGTTATCCAGCTGTATTCAGTATCACAGTGGCCTACCAGCTAGCATTACATCATTGCATACTGACCTGCCATTGTTCCAGCTGTTATCCAGCTGTATTCAGTATCACAGTGGCCTACCAGCTAGCATTACATCATTGCATACTGACCTGCCATTGTTCCAGCTGTTATCCAGCTGTATTCAGTATCACAGTGGCCTACCAGCTAGCATTACATCATTGCATACTGACCTGCCATTGTTCCAGCTGTTATCCAGTTGTATTCAGTATCACAGTGGCCTACCAGTTGGCATTACATCATTGCATACTGACCTGCCATTGTTCCAGCTGTTATCCAGCTGTATTCAGTATCACAGTGGCCTACCAGCTAGCATTACATCATTGAATACTGACCTGCCATTGTTCCAGCTGTTATCCAGCTGTATTCAGTATCACAGTGGCCTAGCAACTAGCATTACATCATTGCATACTGACCTGCCATTGTTCCAGCTGTTATCCAGCTGTATTCAGTATCACAGTGGCCTACCAGTTGGCATTACATCATTGCATACTGACCTGCCATTGTTCCAGCTGTTATCCAGCTGTATTCAGTATCACAGTGGCCTACCAGTTGGCATCACATTATTGCATACTGACCTGCCATTGTTCCAGCTGTTATCCAGCTGTATTCAGTATCACAGTGGCCTACCAGTTGGCATCACATCATTGAATACTGACTTGCCATTGTTCCAGCTGTTATCCAGCTGTATTCAGTATCACAGTGGCCTACCAGTTGGCATTACATCATTGCATACTGACCTGCCATTGTTCCAGCTGTTATCCAGCTGTATTCAGTATCACAGTGGCCTACCAGCTAGCATTACATCATTGCATACTGACCTGCCATTGTTCCAGCTGTTATCCAGCTGTATTCAGAATCACAGTGGCCTACCAGCTAGCATTACATCATTGCATACTGACCTGCCATTGTTCCAGCTGTTGAGACAGCTGTATTTTCTGCTGGATAGCCTCCATAAGTTGACTGTCCATGTTCATGAGTTCCAGCTTGGAGCGGGCAAGTTCTACCTCCATTGTATTGCGTCTGAAATGAAAATCATATTTTATCTCCACAAAATACTATAGAAAAATGCTTATATTAGAATATGTCCCAATTAATACCATAGGTGATATATCTTTCTATTTATTCTACTTGTCACCAATTTCCCCCAATGAAGGAAACCAAAACTTTAACTTAACCACTAAAGTAATTAATAGTGATGTAAATCTGGTCAAACATGAGTAATGGTGTGTTTGTCTGACACATGCATTCTTACTTTCTGACGGCCTCATCTCGGTGGTGACGAGCACTCTCCACAACCTCATCGCGGGTAATCCCAGCGGCTGAGTCCTGCAGTTTGTCTCGCTCTGCCTGCACATGCTGCAGCTCCTGGTGCTGCAGAGATAACTGCACAAACAACGCAAAGCACATCGTCATATAAAGACAATATAACAGTAACACCAGACAGGACTAAGTCAAGTTTAAATCTGTAAAAAATGCTTCAGTGGTATCATATCAAATAAATAATTTAAAAAAACAAATTCATCTTTATCATATTAGGTTTCAATAGTAGTTAACTATATCCCTTACCATACATATTTTCACTGGCCCAAATTATGTTAATAGTTTATAATATTCATACAATTAACAAAAAAGTTCCAATCGAAAGAAAAAATAACTTTACATTGGGATCAGCTCAGGAAAATGTTAGGAGTCGTTATTTGATTATTGAATGTACATATAAATATGATATTAATGTCTTAATAATAGAGTATTGTATGAAGTATCTCTCACCTGTTGTATGGTAAGCTGTTAAGGAAAACAGAGATTATAGGGTTAATATTAAGATGCAATGTGAATAGTTGCATTCATCTACTGATATTTAAGTGAGGACAGTGGAGCCGGTAACTGTTGCAAACATTCTACAGCTGTGTTAATCTAGGCCCATTCTCAGGACCTAATATACTGTAATTGTTGCTGAAGCTGGGAAGCAAGTGATCAAAGTTAATAACAGCCAACTATCTACAGTTAATCAAACTAATTTCAGCTTTTATAAAGTGTATCATTAATATATATTTTGCTCAATGTCACCAATAGATGCAGGTACACAATAGGGTGGATACAGGGAGTACGTAACTACATGTATATGTTGGAAGGGTACTTCTAAATTACCCACAAATTATAGGTCATATACAGGTCTGAGAATATTGATATATTTATCTATGTTATTGGCTGCAATTTCAATTTGTATTGTATGTATATTTATATCATTGTCTGCAATTTCCAGAAAACTGTCCAAAATTTTGTCTTGTGATATTCATATACCGTAATTACCTTTATAATATATGCATAATTTCAAAGTATGGTTTTCTTTCTTGTGGCACAGCAAATATGTTCAATCATATTAAGATATGATTTTAAACACTAATAATGCAATAAGCAAAGCATTAATAATTTAATGTAAGGCCTGGGTAACAATAAAATGTAAAGATATGCTTGATATCTAAACCTGGATCATAAACTGAACATTCAAAACAAATTTTATAAATTATGATCGACATATAACTAAATTTTCAAAATAAACTTTATGATGGTACAAATCTTTGAAAAAATATTTGTGTGTCTTGTTATTCTGTAACATCTGTGAAAATCAACAAAGTGGTTGATGGTGTAAACTCAGGCTGTACATTGCACAAGACAACACATAGTGAGGTTAGCAACACCACTGGGGCAACATCTACCTTTACCTTGTTGGACAACTCAGTCAGCTCCTCAGATTTCACCTTCAGCTCTGCATCTTTTAAGTCCATATTGGCTCTAAGGTGATAAAAAAGCAAAACAATTTTTAGTTAATAGAATTTATTCAAGGTTCCAGTAATACAAAACTTTCTAATCTTTATAATAAATATTTAATTGCCTCTTTGTATTTTAACCAACAAACTCTGATTGGACCAGGAATTTTTTATATGGGTTACATACAACGTGTAGACATGCCATACACAATTCTTAGGACCTGTCATATCTGAGCATGGGAATATTTATAAGGATTGTCATACCTGAGTTTATGGACATGTCATGCTTGACCTTGGATTGGTCACACCAAAGTGCATGTCATAGCCCCGTTTTAGACCCCTGGCTTATGCTACTAGTGCATTAATGAGTTCATGCATCATATTTATTTTTCTTATTTCATTTGGTTAGGCAGATTGTTTTTTTGTGACTTCTGTCCATTTTGGAGATGGCCATGCCATTCCATAGGTCCTCAGAATTTACCCCATACAGTTGCATTACTGGCTCCTATAGGCTTTGATATCATTTTTCCACTTAACAAGAATTTTTCAGGAGCTTATCATGTTTGATGCGATCAAACGCCTTACTGCAGTGCAGGAGACAGCAAAATACATCAGACTGGTTCTGCATATAATATGAGATGACCTCCCTGGCCATCCAAGTACACTGGGTATTTGAGGCATTACTGACCAACCTACCAGAATTTGAGGACTTACGTACTAGAGATTAGGGCTTAGTAACAAAAACATTGCTTGACCTATCTGAGTTTATGGACCTGTCATAACAGAGTCTGGGGCTCTGCCAAACCCACACCTGTGGACCTACCTGAATGTGTGGACATATCTGAATGTTTGGACCTACCTGAATATTAGGACCTACCAGAATGTTTAGACCTACCTGAATGTTTGGACCTACCTGAATATTTGGACCCACCTGAAAGTTTGGACCCACCTGAATGTTTGGACCTGTTCCTGTGTGGACTGCAGCTCCACCTGGAGGCACTGCACTTTGACCTGAAGCTGTTCCAGATGTTCTGTCTTCTCATCCCCAGGGCAAAATACATGGATATCCTGCAACATAACAAATATCCATTTCTCTCTTTCAAAGATAACAAAAAACAATGTGTAATCTATTCAGTTTACTAATGATGTTTCATAATACTTGTGTGAGGACTTGCATTATGTTGTTGATGTTTCCTAACACTCACTTCATGTTGGTGCAGAGTGTTAGAACTTACATCATGCTTTTGATGTTTCCTAACACTCACTCCATGTTGGTGCAGAGTGTTAGAACTTACACCATGCTTTTGATGTTTCCTAACACTCACTCTATGTTGGTGCGTTAGAACTTGCGTCATGTTGTTGGTGTTTCCTAACACTCACTCTATGTTGGTGCAGAGTGTTAGAGCTTACGTTATGTTGTTGATGTTTCCTAACATTCACTTTGTATTGGTGCAGAGTGTTAGAACTTACATCTTGTTGTTGATGTTTCCTAACACTCACTCTATGTTGGTGTGGGGTGTTAGAACTTACATTATGTTGTTGGTGCTTCCTAACACTCGCTCTATGTTGGTGCTTCCTAACACTCGCTCTATGTTGGTGCTTCCTAACACTCACTCTATGTTGGTGCGGTGGGGTGTTAGAACTTACATTATGTTGTTGGTGCTTCTTAACACTCACTCTATGTTGGTGCTTCCTAACACTCGCTCTATGTTGGTGCTTCCTAACACTCACTCTATGTTGGTGCTTCCTAACACTCACTCCATGTTGGTGCTTCCTAACACTCGCTCTATGTTGGTGCTTCCTAACACTCGCTCTATGTTGGTGCGGCGGGGTGTTAGAACTTACGTTATGTTGTTGTCGTATCATGTCTTTCATGAGAGCCCTCAGTTCATCGAGGACTTCCATCAGATTGCTGGCTTTTATCTGCTGGTGTTCTACATCTTCTGGTGACCACATCTCCTCTTGACGACCTTTCACCTCAAGAACCATTTCCCGCAACTGTTGATATATATCCACTATCTCTTGTTTCAACTACAAAGGTCATACCAAAGTTCAATAAACTTATTTTTAAAATTATGCTCAGGTCTAATACTCCAGAGGATTGCAATGCTATTAATCTTAAAACTCTATCATTTTACATGTTTGAAATTATTACAAAGAATACATCACAACTAAAAGGTATCATGCAAAGTGCATTAATATATTTATTGGGACCTTAACTTCTAAACATCAATCTTTTGTGATTAATATTTTTTATTTTTGGAGAAAATTAAATATATCTGACATCATAAAGCATGTTAATAAATCAAGCATCTGTTAACAAACCAATCACACTGCACAAATGGGGAGACTAAAATATTTGTAATATCACTAAAAAATCTATCATCAATAATGCAAGAGGTAAAAAGACATTTTATGGGGCAGATGAAGCCAAAGCATGCAGCGGAAATCCCCAAATACCTGAATGTTTTCTTTGTCATCTCCAAGCTTTGGACTCTGTAACTTAGCAACCATTTGTAGGTCATTGAGGCTCTCCATGGACAGGTTGGTTGCCATGGTCATGATCTCATCATCACACTCGATATCATCCTCCTCTACGTCCAGGAGACCCGGTGGGAAGCCTGGCGCATACAGAGAGTTAGGCCGAGGAACCACGCCACCGTTCTGCCAGCAACAAGCATTAGTAATGCATAGTGTCAGAGTAGTATTAATATTATTGGCAGTGTGTCTATACTATCAGCGTGAATGATAACAGTTTGCTCACTATCAAAATTTTTTTATTGTCATCTTCAAAATTAAATTTGAACATTGTGCTAGGAATGAAGTTATTTTTTTTATATATTTTATATAATTTGAAATAATTTTATTTCTGTAATTTGAAAAGAATTATGAAAGAATTTTGTCCATATTTGACAACAAAACATTTTCATCAGATGTAGATTGATTTAAAATTACCAGCCATAGATTTACTTTAGAATTTTACAACCTCAATTATTCTGAATGAAGAATATTGTCATAAAATAGTGCAGAATGTGTGCCTTTTGAGTGTTTGGTGGATTTCTCATATTAATAATACTGATTAACTGATGAAGTTCCCCAAGCCCAAGCTGTGACAGCGCTGCCACACTAAAACCCCTCAGACATGTGGAGCAACAGTACATCTATGCCAGTCCACAACATGTCATAAATGTAATATATAATAACGATAAGTGTGATATTTGTTAGGATAAACGATATAAAAGATGGGTACCTTGACGGGGCCTGACATGGAGTGGTCCATGGATTCTATGGACTCGGAGTTGTCTACGGATGAGTTGAGGTCGCTAAGGGCTCCAGACATCTCCAGCTCACTGAAGAGTGAGGTACTACTGGCCTCAAAGGTGTTGGAGGTGGCCTGCAGGGAGAGGTCCTCCACCTTGTCCATCAAGTCATTGTTCTGATCCTGAAGCTCACTGATCTCACGCTCCTGCTTACGTATCTGTTAACACAATCAATTATCCTATCAAATATAGGCCATGCAAATTATGAGCAAAAAAATGATTATACTTTTATTTGGTTAGATACATGCACATTGCTGTTTTTAGGTAAACGTTGTGCCTACATGCACAATTCATGCAATGTTTTTAGTCTTATTATTAACATTCATTCATTTATTTTTGACCCAAACTTTTCTATTTTTTCTGCATCAATTGCCATTAACATGATTGTGCCTACATTTATCTGTTCTTCCTGATAATAATTCTATTTCCCTGGTTTTAGTAGATAGATCTTCTACATACTGTTTCTGCTTATGTATCAGTTTCTCCGGTATGTGGGAGATTAACCAGTTAACCTCTGTTCCTGCCTTTCAATTGTGAGATGCTTTTACTGCTTAAGATTCTATATTTCTAGTGTGGAGTGAACCGTTACCAGATATCCCTAATTCACCAGTGAGAAAGTGAACCCTTTACCAGCTGTTCCTACCTCTCCAATGAAAAGGTGAGCCGTTTACCAGCTATTCCTACCTCTCCAGTCAGAAGGTGAGCCATTTACCACCTATTCTTACCTCTCCAGTCAGAAGGTGAGCCGTTTACCAGCTATTCCTACCTCTCCAGTCAGAAGGTGAACTCTTTACTATCTATTCCTACCTCTTCAGTGAGAAGGTGAACCTTTTACCAGCTATTCCTTCACCTCCAGTGAGGGGGTGAACCCGTTACCTGCTGTTCCTGTTCATGCTTTTGTTTCTCCAGCATGAGTATGCGATCTTGTGCTTCCTCCAGGTTACATGACAATGTATCTCTTTCATCTTCAAGGCCAGTGATTCGACGTTCCAAGTCTGTTTTTCTGTCTGTTAGCATGTTAATCTGCAGAATCAAAACACACAAACATGCAGGGCTTATAGGTATTAGTTAATCATTGTTACTGCATGCTTGTAATTGTTGCATTTATCAATCACATATTATTGACCTTCTTATATAATGTGGTCTTTGCTGAAACTTATAGCATGGGCCACATTGTCACAAGACAACAAGATAAAGATAACAGTGGAAAGCTCATTCTATATGATCAAACATTGCAGGACCTGATATACATTGATTATCCATAAGCTGTCTGAGAAACTCGGCTGCAGAGGATTTATGATTAGATTAGAGGGTAACACAAAGTAGTTGATAAAAACATCAGATTTCACATGCAATGGTCTGTTGAATGTAATTTATATAAAGGAAAAGCCTTTTTATCCCATACATTAGTAAACCCTATTGTAATTTGGATTCCATTCCCGTGCTGCTGCTCTTTAGAAAATCTTTTTAGTCGAGTCATTTGCAGAGGGTATATTTTGCTCACTGTCAGGAGGCAACCTACCGATGTGCAATATTACCTGCTATAGGAGCAGAGCTATTTGTATATTTCATTTCCGTCTTTTATATCTTCTGCAACTAAATCTGGTTTGACACATAATATCTGCATACTCAATTAAATACATGTCTGTCTAAGAGAAATATATATATATATATATATATATATATATATATATATATATATATATATATATATACATTAACATTAAAACACTTAAATTTAATGTTGGTATGAAATTGCACAAATATTCAAATAGCAAATATAAAGTGTCTTTCCATATAGATAGTTTCAAAATAACAGCTGATATTTGACACTGCATCAATACAGGTACAATACACTTGCTTCCTTTGTATGATCTCTGGAGGAAAGGTAACTTTAACAAATCTGAGAATGCTTCTGCAAGATATGTTTAAATATGTGGACAATCTAAATATTTCAGAACATTTATAAGGGTTTCTTGTAGTTCTGCAAACATGACAATATCAGCTAATGTAGTTGATTGTTCATGCCAGGAGAATGGGATTCTGGCATGGTGTAGAGACATTATAATCATCTGTTTATTTGTTCACTTAGATCTACTTGCTGAGCATAGGAAATCCATGGCTGCCCACCCTGCCATGGTGCAAGGTGCCCCCAAGTTGTCAGGTCACTGTATTGTCATGTTCCATGTCTTTATCACATACTATCAATAAATATATATATATGTGGACATCAATGTCGGGCTACGTCTAATATTGACTTTATATCAATGTATAAATGTATAGAGCTAAAAATGGATCTTCTTAAAGAAATGTCTTAAACATTTATATAAACCTAAAAATAACTACAAGAACTATGGTCTCATCCTCTTTCAAAATCACACAAGATACTAACACATTCTAAATGAGCCCATTTATGACTTGAACATGTGATTCTAGAATGAGCTGAAGAAACAGGCATAGAACAGAGTCTAAGTACCTAATGAGTTCAGGCCATAAAGTTGGTACTGGATCTTGATGATAAGACAGATCCACACTACAGAATTTAATTGGAAATTGGAAATTGGAATAATGTTGTTTAATAATGTCTGCAATGATATGAGTCAAGACTTTACAGGGTTTGACATCAACATGGGCAAAGATGGGTTTGAAAATTTGAATGGATTAAATTTTAGTGACATCAATTCTTATTTTCACTGTTTATGTTATGGGGTGGTAGATGTGACAAAAAGTTGAGCACATGATATCATATTTGAGTCCTATTGAGCCAGTGATAAAATCTTTATATCAAAACCATCTGTGTACTGTCTACCTACTGAAGTCTTGAATGGCATATGTAAAAAAATATGGAATATATTATGGTACCTTATGTTATCTGGAATGGGATGGTCTTATAAGTTATATAACAGTAATATACATGTAATGCCACTACTAAATTCTCTATGTGGAATAGTGCCTGTGTATCATGGTATGTGTGGGGTTAATATTGGCCGGCATTTGCCTTCTACTGCTGATTCTTTATAGGGAATAATGCTTGTGGTGTAGTATAGTATGTATGGGGTTAATATTGCCTGGCACTTGTGGCTATTGTTGATTAATTGTGTCCAATGTGACATGCCATATAGGCATGTACATATATATCAGGTCTGCCATACACACATGTATATCATATCTCTCCTCACTGCAGTGCTGGCATGCAGGCTTATTGGATGTCAATACCACATTAAGTCCCTGTATTACATGAGCACTACAGTATCTCTCTGCTGCTCTCATATTGACTGGGCTTGTAATACATAGTATATTTATAAACAAATCTGAATCTTATTACTATAATGCAATTTATTATAGATTAAGTGTGTAATGTTGAATATATTAGTAAATGTTATACTAATGGGAACACATAACTTAAAACTTTAGAGAAATAAAATCTGCTGCCAATGTTAAGATAATAATCATTAATTATAATAGAAACATTAAATCAATAAACAAAATAAATATACTGTTAAAAAAATGATCAATAATTCATTCAAACCAGATTCACTAACTCTATATTATATCAAATGATTAAAGTCTACCATTGATTTTTCCACCGCTGATTTCTAATAATTGTCATCGAAGTGGAAAAACAAAACAATTTATGAATACTAAATTATAAATGCAAGGCTACAAACATTATTTTGAATCAAAAACCAACAATTGGCAAGATGTTTATAAAGAATAATTGAATTTTGCATTTAGGGTATGTTTGATGCCTGGAGTATTTTATTTCCGATTTGTAATTTTTATTAAAGCTTGCAATGTAATCGAATGGTGAGACATAGACTGACCTCCTCTCGCAGAACCTCTAGCTGGTGCAGGTGTTGGTGCATGGAGTTGCGTCGGAGGTGAACCTGTTCTCTCATCCCATGTACTCGCTCCTGGAGCTGCTCTTCCTGGGCCGACACCTAAAATACACAACAACACTCTCCATTAACGTCCAAGTAAGAAATAACTGCAATCAATATAATTATAAGAGAATACATCAAATATACAAAGTCAAGGTATGTAGGACCTAATGGGGTTCTGAGATAGTCAAGTGTGAACAAATGGATTCACACAATACTCTTTTGTGACATAAAATTACATGCCCATTTATACAATTTATAAATGCTCAAATACATATGTAAATTTGTTTTCATTTGTACTGTTTATGGAGTCTGTATGAACAAATATATACTTTGATATCAAACTGGCACAGCTCATGTGTATATTTATGTGCCAATGATTATTAAATTAGAATGACTCTTATCTTCAATATATTTGCACATTTTCCTCCGCTTTAACAATGAGAAATACACTATTAACTTGGTCCTTTTCTGAATGTTTCGATGAGATGACTGGAATTAATTTGTAATTAAACATCATTTTACATCTTTTGAATAGTTGAGTTTCAAAAACTGACTTCCATTTATAAGCCTCACTTTCATAACCCTGGACCTAAGACAACATAAATATAGAAGGAAAGAATACATGGCACTAGTTTGGTTACCATGACAACAAAGCACCATTTTATGCAGGCAGGGGTTTGATTATAGCTTTTGACTTGTGATCAGACTGAGCTTGATGGACGATATCCAAAAACAAGCAGAATTTACTGTATTAACTGTGCACAGATCCTTCTGGAAGAAGGGCTCTACATTCAGGATCAGAAATAATATATCTTACAGAGCTTCCTGCCAACATGATAATTTCAACACATGTATCTTGATGCACAGAACATAGACCAATTTATTTTTACTTTGGAAATGTTGATGTCAGTAAATCTACAAATTTAATAATGTTTAAAAAAAATAAATAAAAGAATGGGTGTCAAACATCATCTTTAAAAATAAGTATCAATTATTTTCTAAATAGAAGAAAGGTAGCATCAATACATCCTAGTATCAATGGCAGGAAATGGGAAACAAGATCTGTCTGCATTTCAACATTGCAAAACTCCCGAAATAGTCATCATATATGTTCAAATTATGATTTGATTCTAAACTACAAAACATATTGAATATTGATTTACTGTCATAAAATACTTGTAGGTGAGAATGCAAATGTCTTCAAACCAATCAGTCACAAATACTGTACAAAATAAGAAGAACCTGAAGGAGGCTCATCTTGGACACAGATATAGAGTGGCATGACTTAAGAGATTAACCTCTCACAGAGTGTCAACCAGTACACAAGTACTTCACATCTTGCATGACTGGCTGGCATTAACCAATGCTTTAGACCTGACTTTAAGATCTCAAATAAGTTAACATCTTACTCTTGTCACAGCAGATACATAAAGGCGTCTTAAAAAGGTCTCATGTCGAAACATTTTTCCAAGTCTTTCCAAGACAAGGAAAATTATCATAATTAGTATTAATGCATTATATCTTTTGCCATATTTTAAATAATATGCTATAGTATACTATAAAATAGCATCTTATATTACAATGGTGAACACTGACTGTTTGGTGTGACCATTGATTCTTTGGTAATCCTGAGCATTGAGCACACATTTCTCAGCCTGCAGTACCCTTGCTTAGTACCAAGCTTCATATACTCAACATACAAGGGTCAGTCCAGAAGTAATTACATGAATGCCATATGTTTATAAAGATAATGACTTGAATTTTCTGAGTTACAAATACTATATTTAAAATGATACCTTAGTTTGTGAAAGTATAACCTGGGAAATAAAGTTACAAGGCTATTAATTTTGATAAAAATAAGATTAATAAATGAATTTTCAGAATAACAAAATACTTTTACAATAACAAGACACCTTTAATATTTGGGAAATATTCTAATATTATTCTAATGTGTCTAATTAGGAAAATTAAGTTCCAAGGCTATAATTTTTTCATGAAAATAAAATTAATAATTGAATTTTCAGGAATAACAATATACCTTAAGCAATAACGAAAAACATTGATAATGATACCTTTGTTTGTGAAAGTGTACCTTGGAAAATAAAGTTAATTTTCATGGTATGCTTGCCATAACTTTTGGATCGACCCTTGTACGATGTGGCCAGACATAATACCAGGCATACCATCACAAAGTGGTGTCAGTTTCAGTCAGGTCTCATCAATGTAGACCTGGATAATTGCCAAATTCTGCCTCTCAAACAATGCCAGGAAACACACTGCACCTTCCCGATTGACAGCCTCACACTGTGAGGGTATGGAACTGATAGGTATATATGCAATTGATACAGACTTGCTTCCAGAAATGTTTCCATAGAAATACACCATTAACTTATGTGACTGATAAGTAATTGATGTAGAGTTGCCAAAGATTTACATCATTATTTGATCCAGGATGCACATTAAAAATCTGTCAATCTAGTACAAATATGTAAATATCTTCCATGATTGAAATGATTTATTCCTCCTCAAGTGAAGCAAAGACACTTGATACTGATTGCAAATATTTGTAATTGTTGTAAAATTTCATTTTAAAAAAGATATCAATATCAAAGATGACCAGGTAATATGTCTGTCTCTCGGGAGGTAACATTACACTATCTTCTGCGAGGTACTAATTTATTGCCAGCACTTCAAAATTTGATATTTATCAAATCTGTTTTGAATAATATTTATGGTCTTCAATATGGCATCAGTGAGACTTTATTTACATAATAAATAAACCTTCAGTCCAATATATTACATTATTTGTTTAAGCTTTCTGTTACTGATTTAGGGTGGAGTGCAGTCATATTTGTTTGTATCAGGAAGTGTAATGAACCACAATTCAGTTTTGTTATGATCTTTTGCTATCAAGATAAGTATCTATAGTATTGCATGTACTATAATATGAATCATATTCACCGAAAAGGATATGAATCAGTCCCTTGGCTCTCTTATATCATTTTAACAAATTGTGTAATTGCAAGTCCAATGAAAAATCAAAACCATGCTAACAGCACAGGGCGGTCCCTGGGCTTGAAATGGCCATATATCATCTGTACATGCATTTTCACCTCACAGCTAAATACTCTGGCAATTTCATCTTATTCAAACAAAGAATCATGTGACTCACTGTAAAGTTCAATATTTGTGGTACCTGTATGGTATCCAAGACACCACATAATGAGGCAGTTGTGTTCTGGCTCAGCTCCAGAGCATTGTTAGCGTGGGAAGTAGGAACATATTGGGCCCATGGCATCAATGCCCTCTGAGACAATTATTGCAGGGTCTTCATGTAGCCTTTGCTAGTAACAAACACCCCAGGCCTCGCTACAATATGTGGAAGGAACCCTTGACCTGAGACACTATCCTCTGCGGATATGTTTCATTCTACAAATATTTATTTCTGGGATGACAGAACAAAGCATATTCATTTCTCAATATTTATTTTCAAAGTATAAGTAGGAGGAAGTACTGAGATAATTATGATGATAAGGGTAATTTATGAACATTCAAAAAGATAATCCTCCTCATGAATGTATAACTATATCTTTCTCCTTCAACAAATAAACTATAATCATAATAAGAATTATAGAAATGCATTAAAGTATTCTATATGTTCTTGACTATGAATACTATGGTTTCATACCTGTGCTAGATGAGACTTAAGGGTCAGTCCAGGGACATCATTAACAATGGTAACCAAGAGCAACGTGGACTGAACACAACTAGTCTAATAAGAGACAATATAAACTGATATGATAGCCAGTGTCCCCAATAATATTGCAAGTAATGTGAGAGTTGTAATTAAATAGGCATTCAGAAACACCTCCCTGGACACCAAGGTTTGGGAATGTCCAATATAAACACACTGTAAAGCAATCATTACTCTTAAAGTGGGCATCTTCGACTTCATAAAAACATTAAATATCCAGTGCAAGATTAAGCAGTCTGAATATTGTCTAGAGAATGGCATGAATCATAATGTGAGTGTTGTCAGGTATGTGCTTGGGACAGAAATATCCTGCAATAAATGTAGGGCCTTGCATACAGTGCATAGAGCTGGCTTGCTACTGTCCTGTCAATATAACACAGACACGCTACAGCTTGCTAATCTGCTGCTATACATCCAACTTATTCCCCATAAACAAAATCTGTATTCTCCATTCATCATTATAAACATGGAGAATAACAACATCAATCATTATGCATGTATTCTGCATTGTGTTACCTTTTGATTTTATTTTATGTACAAGAGGCATTAATAAATAGGCAGAACTGCCATTGTATCTTTGTTATCTTGTGTATATTATTATTTATGGTTACATTCTTAAATTTATAGCCAGCAACCCACACTTTGAATCTGAATAATCCAGACCCTACTCCCACCTATTCAGAGATGATCTGCTTCATAATAACAACAATAGAAATTAATAATGAACCATCTCTTTTCTTTACAGAAATGACTGTTGTGTAAACATGTATCAAAGATGACAGTACAGACATGGGAAAAGTCAAGGACAGAATCAGTTACCTCCAATTCTATTTTTATTTACTTCCTATTCTATCACTATTTCTTCTTTCAATCTCATTTTTATTCTTTGGAGAAGAAAGACCAATTGATACAATTTAAATGATTTTATTCTATATCTATATGAATTTTATCAGTAATTATGTGAAGGACAGGTGATCAATCTGATATAACCACTCCATAACAATGAGTGGGAGAAACCATGTAAGACAGGTGATAAACAGGATAACATAGGCATCAGAGATGCATCAACCCTCAGCCCTGGTAACTTACTGCACACCATTCACTCCACACAATATTTGTGAACAAAACGAACATCATATAACCACTACATACCATGTAGGATAGATGATGAGCATGATATAACTACTATTTACCATGTATGGTAGATGGTGAGCATGATATAACCACTACAAACCATGTAGGATAGATGATGAGCATGATATAACTACTATTTACCATGTATGGTAGATGGTGAGCATGATATAACCACTACAAACCATGTAGGATAGATGGTGAGCATGATATGACCACTACATACCATGTAGAATAGATGGTGAGCATGATATAACCACTACATACCATGTAGGATAGATGGTGAGCATGATATAACCACTACATACCATGTAGAATAGATGGTGAGCATGATATAACCACTACATACCATGTAGGATAGATGGTGAGCATGATATAACCACTACATACCATGTAAGATAGATGGTGAGCATGATATAACCACTACATACCATGTAAGATAGATGGTGAGCATGATATAACCACTACATACCATATAAGGTAGATGGTGAGCATGATATAACCACTACATACCATATAAGGTAGATGGTGAGCATGATATAACCACTACATACCATGTAAGATAGATGGTGAGCATGATATAACCACTACATACCATGTATGGTAGATGGTTAGCATAATGTTACCACTACATACCATGTAAGGTAGATGGTGAGCATGGTATAACCACTACATACCATGTAAGATAGATGGTGAGCATGATATGACCACTACATACCATGTAGAATAGATGGTGAGCATGATATAACCACTACATACCATGTAGGATAGATGGTGAGCATGATATAACCACTACATACCATGTAGAATAGATGGTGAGCATGATATAACCACTACATACCATGTAGGATAGATGGTGAGCATGATATAACCACTACATACCATGTAAGATAGATGGTGAGCATAATATAACCACTACATACCATGTAGGATAGATGGTGAGCATGATATAACCACTACATACCATGTAGGATAGATGATGAGCATGATATAACCACTACATACCATGTAGGATAGATGGTGAGCATGATATAACCACTACATACCATGTAAGATAGATGGTGAGCATGATATAACCACTACATACCATGTATGGTAGATGGTGAGCATAATGTTACCACTACATACCATGTAAGGTAGATGGTGAGCATGATATAACCACTACATACCATGTAAGATAGATGGTGAGCATGATATAACCACTACATACCATATAAGGTAGATGGTGAGCATGATATAACCACTACATACCATATAAGGTAGATGGTGAGCATGATATAACCACTACATACCATGTAAGATAGATGGTGAGCATGATATAACCACTACATACCATGTATGGTAGATGGTGAGCATAATGTTACCACTACATACCATGTAAGGTAGATGGTGAGCATGATATAACCACTACATACCATGTAAGATAGATGGTGAGCATGGTATAACCACTACATACCATGTATGGTAGATGGTGAGCATGATATAACCACTACATACCATGTAAGATAGATGGTGAGCATGGTATAACCACTACATACCATGTATGGTAGATGGTGAGCATGATATAACCACTACATACCATGTAAGATAGATGGTGAGCATGATATAACCACTACATACCATGTAAGATAGATGGTGAGCATGGTATAACCACTACATACCATGTATGGTAGATGGTGAGCATGATATAACCACTACATACCATGTAAGATAGATGGTGAGCATGGTATAACCACTACATACCATGTATGGTAGATGGTGAGCATGATATAACCACTACATACCATGTAGGATAGATGGTGAGCATGATATAACCACTACATACCATGTAAGATAGATGGTGAGCATAATATAACCACTACATACCATGTAAGGTAGATGGTGAGCATGATATAACCACTACATACCATGTATGGTAGATGGTGAGCATAATATAACCACTACATACCATGTAAGACAGATGGTGAGTATGATATAACCACTACATACCATGTATATATGGCTGAATGCTGTGGGTTCGCATAATGCAGAATATGGAGGTCTTCGTGGATTCTTTCTCTCTTGATGCACTTCCAATTTTCATGATAATCCTCCAGATACCCTCACTATACATCCGACCAGAACATGGCTGCCTATCTATGGAGATTGCCTCCCAACCTTTGCTACCACAGAGTGCTCTGCAGTTTATGTTCAGACTTACGCCATATTTATATGCAATTTAGAATATTGTTCCAGGATCTATTCCAATTCTTGGAAAGCAGGGTTAATTTATTGAACCTGTAGCATTGAACAGCTCTTAAACAGAATATTGATGGTGAAATGGATGACAAAAAAAAATAATTTACAGAATATAAGATGCATTGACTCATGTGTTGGGTGCTTAACACTGAGAGCTATCATGATGGAGTGGCAATGAAGTAAACTGCAGTTACCCCTCTGAGACAGGCCTTCCCCACCGTGTGAATATCCCCAACTTACCAATAGATGTGGTAAAATTTGCACTGAAGGAAAGCCGAGCATTAATCTCCCGACTCAACCACCCGATACACTGCCCATAAAGGATGCAATATATCTCAGTTGATGGGCCATGACAAGCTACATTTTACAGCCAAAAACAAAACAAGTACATAAGCCTTATGTCATTGACAAATATATTCATAAACCAAAATAAAATAAGAGAAAAAGCCTGTTTATTCCTGCATAAAAATTTCATAAACATTATAAATAATAAAGAATAGCTGTTCAATAACATGCACAATTGGAGATTATGCTTTTTAAAAATTCATTTTGGATTTTCTGTAAATGCAACACATAAGGCTGCAATCCTCAATCTGGGTTCAATCAATAATTCTGAATCAGAATTCGTGATCACCATCTCTGATCTATGTGCTTTCTATCTCTACTCTAGGACCACCATCTCTGATATATGCTTTCTATCTCTACTCTGAGACCACCATCAACTCTGATCCATATGCTCTCTAACTCTACTCTGAAACCATCAACTCTGATCCATATGCTCTCTGTCTCTACTCTGAGACCATCAACTCTGATCCATATGTTCTCTGTCTCTACTCTGAGACCATCAACTCTGATCCATATGCTCTCTATCTCTACTCTGAGACCATCAACTCTGATCCATATGCTCTCTATCTCTACTCTGAGACCATCAACTCTGATCCATATGCTCTCTATCTCTACTCTGAGACCATCGACTCTGATCCATATGCTCTCTATCTCTACTCTGAGATCAATGTGTCTTTATTGATTACCATCTATTTATGTTATAATCAAATCACTGTATGGCCTTATACAGTAAAAAGGCAATATTACCAAATAGAGATTGGAAAGAAACAGATTAGAGACAGTCAGTGATTACACGGAACAAAATAATCAAAACTTGAAGAAAACATATCTTAAAATAGATGTGAATCACCTAATCCAATAATCATTCTAATATATAAATATGCTAAAAAACGTCAAAATTGTAGTTGTTATTTCAAATTGTGTACAAATACAAGAATATATGGCTGAGTTTATCTGCTGGAGCCATGGTGTATTCTGGCGAGAGGCATTTGTATTGAGAGGAGGTAGACGGTTCTGGTACCAGGAGCCGACATCCCTGCTTACCTTATGACATCTACTCATTAACACTGAGAAGAATAAAAAATGAGGCTAAGGCATGAGTGCCTACTAATAAATGTATTTGTATGGTAGGTTGAACCATCATTGTGTTAAAACATAATAGAAAAATGATAAAACGTCTTTTACAAAAATACCATTTCAAGTTGACAATGCAAAATATCATATAAAATAATTATTTATATCCTGACGTAAGCAAGGAATATTTGTTGGACTACAAAAACATTTTCAACCTCATTTTCTTTTTGATCAAGAGCAATTTCCAACCCTGAGAAAAAAAAGAGATAAACACAAACCCAGGGAGTATCTGGCTTTTACAGTCAATCAAATTAATCATAGGCTAAGTGTATATCTGCAACCCAGATACCCATAATGTCCCAGGGCTGCCCATATCATCAGCTAATTATCACTCATCTATTCATATTTTCCAGCATATACCTTTCTGCTCTTGATTTTTATTTTTTTTGCTTGTGTTCTTAATATTTTGAACATTTTAAGTATTTGTATCTTATTCTAGATTCAGGATTACCAAAATGTATCATTTGATGTCAAGTAATTTATGATTGTTGAAAAAAGAGCACATGTATCATCATTGTAGGTTATGCAAAACTGCATCCTTTGATTAAGTCCTGGTTACAGGGTAGGTGAGAGACAGATATGGACAAATTATATATCTAATTTAGCAGCAATCCAAGCTTGCAAGATATCACACTCTGCACTACTTGATGTTCAAAAAAATACTTATAAACATTGAATAATATTTTCTGATGTTTTGACATCATCAATGTGATTTACTCAGGGCTTGCTCTGAACTCAAAAAGGCTAGTTGACACAAAATTTGGTAAAATTATATTTTTAGTGTATAAAAGAGAGTCAATAGGTTTTATATTTAGATATTTGGTGGTATTGGTGGCATTTGGTGGTATTGGTGGCATTGTTTTCTTGTTTTGTATCATATCAGATGCCTCAATTATTTGCATTGAAAAAATACAAAATTCTGATTTTCTTAGCAGCGGACAGAAAGAAGTAAATGCATCACATAGCAATCAGTTGATTTCTGATTAGTTAATCAGAATTTATTGAATGGCAAGATAACAAGTGCGCAGGACATTCAACAGGGTGAAGTTCTGTTCTATTGGAATAGAATATCTTGGTTATTTGATAATGTACATTAAGGTGCATAGAATAAAGGGAAGGTGTGAACTATGTTTAAGGTCTATAATCCACAATCAGTTTGAAGCATCGGGAGAGAACTTCGGGTGGTCTCGTATATTTACGTAACTGCCTTCGGCACACATGGTGGACAAACTCGTTTGCATGAGATTTTTAAATACTCAACTCTTTTAGTGATAATTCATATTTTATGCCATGATTATATCTAAAATGTTCCAAAAAAGTTTGATTATTCTTTGGATGGCATTAAATAAAGAAAATATAAATACTTGATATAAGTCACCAGCTGCAAAAACTGAGTCGAACCCGTTTTAACAGTAGTTAAAACGGGTTCAATTTAACTAATTAAAAATTAAGACTAGCTGGTTAAGTTTACTTTTTCTGTGCTAAATTAACTAATAACATTACTTTGAACACATTTAAGCCAAAAAAAACATAAGTCTGTCCCAGTTTTTCATTGTGGATTATAGACCTTAAGACAAAAAAATCTAAGTTTTACTTTGTATGTGAAGATTTGATATGGTGAAAGTGTTAAGTTTTTTATCTGAATAAGGATACAATACCTTCTTGAGTTGTTCAGTGAGGCGTTCATTTTGCTGAGTGAGTTCGTGTACTATCTGGGCCTTGGTGCGGTCTGCTTGTCGTGATTGGTTCTGGTGTTCGTCAAGTTCATGTCTCAGACTGCTGATGTCATTCTGCAGCTCCTTCACGGTATTCTCATACTCAGTCTCTGTGTGCTCCAGTCGTAAGCGCAACTCGTGTTTCTCTTGTGTAAGCTCCTGAAATATTCAACATTTATATGTAATTTATAATCAAATAATATCCAGGTTTCAAAGGTCTTCAAACATCAGGACTCTTATTATCTTTCTTTCTGAAATCTATAATATAATATATCATATATATTGGGAGGCATTCAAACATTTGCAAGAATAGACTCATTCAGAACAAATATAAATTGAAATATGTTCAAACAATCTAGTTTTAGAGACAAAATTACTAATATATATCGATAACCATGATGACCAGTAAATTAATTAAGTCTTTTTCCAGGAATATAATATTTCTTATTTTCAACACTTTGTTTTCCCAAATGCTTTTTAAAGAATTAGCCTTACTTTGTGTAGAAAATCATACCATATTGTGTAACAAACGAAGTGACCTTTTTGTGTGATAAACTGAGGATCCCACAATTATCCACCCAATTTGTTCCCTATTAACTTTATAGGAAAGCCTTTTGAAATAATGGATGTTTAAAAGCTTTTCGTCACTAATTGGGTGAATATTAAATGACAATACAATATGAGTACCTTCATATGGCTGAAAGTCACAAGTTAAGTTATTTCTTCAAATAAATATGCAGTTAGAAATAATTTCAGACAAATCAGTCAACTCACTAATATAATGTATGTGAATAAATTTTTTATTTAATTTTATTGTGACTACAAAGACCTGGTGAATTCTGAGGAAGGGAAATGTGTAAAAACACATGGAATATTTTAGCTAATGACAGCATGACCCATTACCAGCATAAATTGCACATTATCTTAATGGAAACACCACTTTTGTCAATTACAAAAATGTAGGTCAAAGGTCAGGTGAAATGTTGTTAACATAATTGAATTGTTTAATTGGTTAGAAATGGCATTCAGAAACTTTAAACACCACGACAAATATATTAATTTCCAGATTAATAAAAAACTGAAAGCTTCAGTTTGACTTACAGTGTCTGATTATATAAATGAAAATAGATGGAATACAACAGCATAGAACGATTGACAAAATTATTTCTGAACTGCCAGCATTGTCAAACTTCAAAAGGCAACAAAAATAGAATGGTACATGTGGCATGTGTGTGGCCAGTGTATCCCAGCATCCCACTTCAGGTGCCTTCCTTTGCTGCCTTCCTGTACCATGTATTACCTGGTACTGATGAGGAAATGGTCTGTGTAGTTCAGACAAGGCATTGACACAGGCAGAAGTCAGGAAGTAAAGCCAGCCAATACCTGGAGGGTGAAGCAGTGATATCATCCTATAAATGAACCCCTCAGCCCCCCACCTCCAATCCTGGCACAAAGACACAATTTCAAATTTCTAAATAAAGGACAATAGCACAAAGGCAAAAGTTTAAGTTGCAATCAGAATCCCATCCAAATAAGGGACTGTATCAAAGTGGCAAACACCATTTTATCCAAAGGAAACAAGTTAAAGTGACAAATAATACCACATTTTAATAAGGGACCATGCTAAAATGAAAAACAGCTACTCATATAAATAAGGGACCATGTTTAAGTGAGAATCAGCAAATAAGGGATCGAACTAAAATAACAAACAGTATCCAATCCAAAAAAGGGGCCGTCATTAAGTGACAAACCACATCCCATCCAAAATAGGGACAATATCACAATGACAAACTAGATTCCATCCATTAAGGTCAAAGTGACATCAAGCACCCATGGCATATTAGAGACCATTGAAAATAAACAGATTTTCTACTAAATGGTATGAAAAGGGACTATTTCACCTTTATTCATTTTTGTGTATCAAAGATGACATATTAACTAAAAAATATATGGAACACATGGCTGAGATATGAAAAATTTGTTTTGAGCATGATGTTTTCCTTTCATAACCCTCCTATTAGCCCTGATGAAAGCTGCATATTAATCCTCTCTAGAGGATTCACAGAGACAATGATATCCCAGCTTACTGGAAACCTGATACGCAATGCAGATGGCACATTTCTATTTTTGCTTAGATACTGGTATTAGTCATTTTTATACTGAGTAATGTCATAAATATATTTGATTCAAACTCTGAACTAGATTAATAGATATTTAGACTGAACCATAATTAAGGTTTTTGCATCTTGCATTTTTCACTTTTTCCATATTGCTGTGGTGTATGAACATATGGTGAATGAGACCCAATTGAGCAATGCCTTGTACCACGGCCAGGACCACACAAACTAGCAGGAAACATGCCAAGAAATACTGGCCTGGCTTCCATGCCTTTGCCTTAATGACAACTACACTAAAGCTAACAGCAAAACATCTATGGTATATTTCATGAAGAAACCTTGATATAAATAGGCAACGTCGGCAAAACATCCAAGGATTGCTGATCTTTTCAAATGATAAAAGATTAATTTATTCACAAAGATGCTTCAATATCATAAGACTTTGGCAAAGAAATACTGCTGGGTAGAGTGTGTAGTATAAGAAGGATCTAGTACATGTCTGAAGTAAGCAAAGAGGGTTTTTTAAATTCTACCAGTGCTAGCAGGTGTGAAAACATAAACAAGGCATAAATTCAAAGGTAATCTCATAATATGTTCACCTATGTTGGCAGTGAACGTGGCAGGTTCATTTCTTTATAAGACTTTTTCTTGTCAAACATTTGTGAAATGAAGCCTGCTGAGTGAAATTCCCTGAGGCGGGGATGAGACTGGATGTCAGTCTCAAAATCAGACATGTACAATGGTTAATTTAAAATATACAAGAATTAAATCAAACAAGATGTACTTAAATTAACATGTTGGGTGATGCATTGTGAATCAACACCCAATAAAAGAGAGTTAATTTGATGCTCATTTTAATATCAGCTTTGATATACGATAGCGCTTTAACAGTGGTAATGTTAGGCTGCACTAGGTAACCCTGTCAGCGGTGCCTGGTGTTGCCTCTGTTGTCACTCGTGTCTCTTATAAACACCTGCTTTATTATTCATACTATATGCTGTAATACTCATATTGTGTGAACTAACAACCCAATGCAAGCTGAAAAGGAGGCAGATTTTTCAAATAATGTTAGATTAGTCCATAAGTCTATGACAAGCACATGTGTCATGCATGAAAAAGGATCTTTATAACTGTATTAATTTGTCCAAAAAAATCATATTGTCATCTGCTCTATAGTGTTCTATAATTATGTAAAACATATCAACCTGATCAAACATTTTGGCAATTATCAAACTACTTGGAAGACTTTGAATATTGCAAAATGCTCAAATACTAAAATTAATAAATTTGGTACCCTTGAGCAATACCCACATCAACAGACTCTAATAACAAATGATAAACAAGGTAAATTAATTATGATAAATAATTATTTGAGCACTAAAATTTACCTATATTTAACATGATCAAATGTTTACTGATATATTTTAATATCATGTAATATTGTGGAATATACAAGAAAAATCCATTCATCACTATATTAAATGGGAAATAGAAATACAGGGAAAAAAGGAAACACAATTGTATGCATATTGTGCAATTAATGTCGCGTGGATCCAGAATCAACATCACCCTGAGTGTTTATGATCATGGCTAATTTGACAAACGGAACTAATGTTTACATGGCAAGTTCACACAAATATATATATATATATATATATATATATATTTGTATAGCACCACTATTGTGCATGTGATGTACAATGAATAGGTCTAGTTTATAAAATCATGTCCAGAGATATTGTCAGAATAACAAGATAATTTAAGTAATAATTCTTCATAACCTTTAGTTTCTTTTTAAGATAAAGCATGAAACAATCCTTTTTACATTTCAAACAATGAGAAACTAACTATAGGTCAATATTTCCAATAGCATTATTGTGGAACATGAAGGGAATGTATATAGAACAAATGATAATGATCAATGATCAAAGTTGTAATGGGTGTAACACACAATGACCACGTTTCATTAAACTAATATCACCCTATCAGTCTTCCCGATAGTCACCAGACCTTCAACGGACACTCGGTCCGGCAAAGATGACTTTTTTGCCGGACCGAAAACATTTTTACCGGACCGAAAAAAAGAAGAAAGAATATCAGCGTGAAAAGTAAACAAGCCAGATACAAGCTTCCCAAACGGCGATATAATTAAAATCTTTGTTTTATTTTACACACAGAAATATTCTGACACGTGTCAGCAATAGTCCGCCTTCATTTAATAAGTTTAAAGAATGCACAAGTCAGAGAAAATGCAAGTTTAACAATGCTTAAATACGCATACAAGACACGAGGTCGTCATTACGAAAACCGGAAGTGACGGGGACAGGCTCTTATTTTTGGCGCGAAAAGGATCGGTCGCTATTCATTCGCATTGAAAATATTAATGTATTGCGCAATGATGGATCCCTGACACTTCTTATTTACGTTTTTATACCTCAGTGATGCGCGTATTTATGCGATTTCGAATGAATACGCGCATGTCAATTATTTGTAAAGTATTGATTAGCCATCTTTAGACTGGTTCCCCATCGAGTGTCAAGCACATCGTGTATATACACAGATGGCGGCAACCAGTCTATGGCTGTACGCGCCATTTTTGGGTCACGTGACGGGGTCAAATGAGGTGCGCTTTGTTTACAAATGTTTGTAACGATAAATATCTTGTTTCATGTATCATTTTTTAAAAATACAGTAGTTGTCTGAGGTATAAAAACAAAACATACACTCGTCGGTCAGCTGTGTGAGCGGATTCAGTTCGTTGGTGATGGCGGACGGATACCCTTCGCCTTCGGCTCAGGGTATCCGTCCGCAATCACCAACTCACTGAATCCGCTCACCCAGCTTCCCGACTCGGTATGTTTTGTTATATACTTTAAAAATGACTGCCGATCTTATCGAGGGATAAGTTTTGAGAAAAGTTAGAATTTACACAAAATACATGTCGGACATGAGGTCCGACTACGGCGGAAAATATGCCGGACCGTGGCAAAAAATATCGGTCTGGACCGGCGGTCCGGCGGTTATCGGGAAGACTGCCCTATATCACCCTATGTGCCACAAACAGGCAAATCTGAAATGGTACTAACAAATGTTTATTATACTTTGTGGAATAACTTAATCAAAACAAACAAACAAACATTTTTTATCAATGTGTATCATTTTGTTTAATTTAATATTCTTGGTTCAATTCTGATAGTAGCACCTGTCCACATGATCAAATGATGCCCGTAAATGTCACATCAGAGTGATTGGACATATATCTGGCTGACTAAATATACACACAATAACTCAACTAGATCTTCCAAGTCAGATACCTCACCAAATATGTAAAACAAACACAAAATTCTAATATATAGTTTCTGGTTGAATACACTCAACATGCTCAATGTCACCTGGTATGCTAATGATAATGACTTTGTGGTCATTCCCATTTCACGAGGCTAACCCTGGCTTTAATAATACATCACTAAACTTGGCCATTGTTTATAAATTATGGTGAATATGGTAGATTGTGTGCCCAATGTGCAATGCAAGGCAAAGGATGTACTTCTACTCAGAAATTTGTTTATGAATCATCAAAACACATTTAGCTCAGAACAAATTGGCTAATTGCGACAAAAACTATTCATATTCTCATATGTTCAACAGTGCAGAACCCAGAAATGAATTTATAGGACTAAATAATAAAGTGAATTTACATAAGGTCAAGGAGACATCTACTGAGCTGTATTCAGACAGCACTGGCATACACAAGCCTCAGAAATATGTGATACTTTTAAAACCTCTAAAATGAGCCAATTAATTCAAACATATGAATTGATCATTATATTGGAACCTAATATCTAAATAATGAAATGGCAAAAAGATATGAATAAACATAATTATAATTTTGGCAATCTGTCATATCTAATGATCATATATTTAACAGTAAACAGAACAACTGTGTCATGTACACAAACATGATAGAAGAGGAGAACAAATAGAATGCTCATTTTGTGACAATGTGGCACATTTCCCACCTGTGGATATGTACCCACGAGGAATACACACAGCCAAGTTTGCTTGTTTACATAATATATATGGTCAACCTTCAAAATACTAGTAATCACTTCCAACAATTAATCACTTTATCTTTTTCAAAGTTTACAAGAGTTAAAAATATTTAAATTAAGGCAAGATTGCAAAAGAGAAGTATCCAAATGTCTCATTATGTTACTGATGGCCACATTTATGATTACAATTCTCAGTCTTTAACTGAAATATATTTTCTACTGTGACAGTCAGTGACAGTATAAAAGCTCTTCCCAGTGTTGTTCCAATTCATTAGAATACATAGTCTTAGAACTGATTTTAATTTTCACTGTTCCAAATAAAGATTCTCCAAAAAATTACATCTATGATGCTTGAGATTTGTGGCTGACCACTTTTGGTTGTATATGTTCATGTGACTATAACATGAATGTTTTGAAACATTTTTGTCAATTTATTCATACCTGGGGTAATTTCACATTGTTTATCACATAAGCCCTCAGAGACAATAGATAGTGCTCTCTAAGGCAGATATTTTAACTTGTTTTGTCATAGCTCACATTTTCTACACTAACATTTGGCATCGAGACAACTTTAAAAGTCAAATATTTGCCAGGAAATATAAAATGGGATTATTTTTGTAAAAGCACTAATTTTGAAATTTTCTTTTAAAAAATTCCATTTTTGTGATAAAAGACAATAAATTGCCTGGTATTATTACATTTATCAAGACTTACAGAATATATATATATAGGGACTTATTTCAGCCTTTTCATAATATTTAGTTCACTGATTTACAGACCCCTCTCTGTTTGGACCCTCACAGCATAAAAAGAGTTCATAAGGGACGGTAAGAGTCCAAATATTTATGCATATATTGTTTAGATATTCAAATCATATTCAACCCTTGCTGGATAATTATGAATTGTTTTTCTCTTTGTACTACATGTTACTATGATCACCTGGTATCACCAATCATTTTTCTACAAGTTTTTTCAAGCAAGATTATATTTGTCATAGATAGATAAACATAGACCCCCTTATCATGTTTACTCAGTAACGCTAAAGTTTGCCTGAGCAGATTGCAGGTGGGGAGACTGAGTGAGACAACAGTATGGCTGAGTGTCTCCTTGCACCTGCCGCAGCAGCAGAAACTCACTGCTACCTGGATCTGGCTGCTGACCTGATTCTATCATTGATTCCAGCCTGACAAAGCTCACTCTATTATGGTTACACAGTGTTATGCACCTACAGCCCATTATTCCCTACTTGACTATGTGCACCTCAATATCATGAATGGCTCAGATCCTGCTGATCGTAAATACTTGATGCCTTGTTTGGGACTGATGGGCAAACACTATTCAATTAATGAACTGATACAACTAACTACACAGAATTGCCTTAATTACTACCTGAATATACGTTAGACCACTTCACAAGGAACATCCCTGTAATATCATGAGTAATAAGCCTGCTACATATTTATATTTATATACTTCTATAACTCAGGCAAAGATATTGCCTTGCTGCCTGTATATCAGCCCTTCCACTTTGGAAACTAGACTCAGCCTGCATTTCTCACTGTATTTTAATCACATTTCTGACAAATGGGGCCTGCATTGTTCTTTTATATCCTGATCTCTATGCTATCAGATTAGAATAATATTGCTATTATTCAACATAACATACTTTCATTAAAGTTGGTTTGTTGAAAAAAAAACAGGTGCATCTGAATTTTTCAAATTTATATCTTATATTGTCAGGACACAAACATTTCTTTGTTTAATTGCTCAAATGGCACACAATATGATTGGACAGTAATTATCAATCTGACCTCCTAATTGTCCCATTTGGTACATCTCATATTGTAACCTGAGCATCTGTTGTGTTAGGAACCTTACACCAGGTGTTCTTTGTTCAGTGATCCATGTCTAATTTGTCATAATGTCCATTCATGCTGAATCAGCTGTTCTAAACTACTATAAATAGGATTATGTCAGAGCATATATAGTCATTATGATGCTTCAAGATGGGAGTACTGTTATATCATTGCACATCTCAATTATTTTGTTTGTTTTAGCAAGTGACTATTTAATATATATGAGCAGACTGAGTATTATGTGCAAAAAATTATTAACATTTTTATGAATATGTTCTTTGAGATAGAAACAGTACTGCATTTGTATTGTAACTTGTGCCTAATTCTTATTTTCCCAGCATCTCAAAAAAATTGATATTTTCTCCCTTTTTATATTTACATTGCACAAAAACAAATTAATGACTAGCTGTTAGTGAAGAGTAAATTTGGATTGTTTAACAATAATAAAAATACAAAACATAAAAATATCAAATAACGGCAAAAAAAAAAAAACAATAACAGGTTATATCGATCAGTTATATCTAACAAGACAATACAATTTGTTCTTGTGTCCTTGACTTGCGTCACAAAAAAAAACAAAAAAAACCAATAAAAGAACAAAAAAAAAAAAAAACATTTGAAACAATTAATAATTTTGTCCTACATTTCAACACAGTAATCAGGAACATATACCCCAAGCTAGAAAATGTTTAATTGCCATTTATTCAAATGTATGCAACTGTCAATCACCATGAGACATCAAAAGATATGATTTTCTCACCTCAAGTTTTTGTGAGTATTCTTCATTGGCGAGTTCATTTCTTCTGGTGAGTTCTTGGTTTTTCTCCAGGAGTGCTTTGCCCAGTTCTGCCGCCAGGATAAGATCCCTCTCCTTCTGGGCCAACTGGGCATACACGTCTCCCTCGCTCTCACTGGAATTGCCCGTGTCACCCCCGGTACCAAGCGCCCTGTCCATCTCCAGATACAGGTAATCCTCCAAGTCTGTTGCTGGTGAAGTTCCAAGCGGTGTCGAAGGTCCTGAAGACTGCGCTTCTAAACGACACGCACACATTCCGACTTGTTAAACACAAAATAAAAATTGAAAACACAAAATAAAACATTGAGATTGAAGGATAAGTCCTTATGTTTCTTTTAGGAGGACGACTGATTACCTAAGAATCATCGTTCAACTCCAAAACCGCATGATTTTGGATCTGTCACAACTTTCACATCTTGATTCACGTCGACCGCATCAACACAGGTGAGAACAACACACGGGCGAGAACCGAAAGCACCTCCTGTCAAAATAGCCCCACTTTGTTATATCAGAAATGGTAAAACAATGGTGTAACTTTAAGCACCTTGTGTATACAGAAGGGCATTACTCTCATATCTTACAGTCAATGTATTGTCCTTATCGTATGTTTTGATCAAATCGAGATAAGGATTTTGAAAGAAAGTCCTGCTTTCCAAATGTCCAACGAGCCACAAATGAGGTCAGCGTTTATTGTGAAACATCGAGTATCTCGTACTAACGTGACTAATAATGGTACGCTAGTCGGACAACACAGTCGAAGTTTGTTGATATAATTATTCAACCAATCACAATCTCGATAATTCGTTTCCGCATCATGTTTTCCCGGTAAGTTTAAAACGGAAAAAAGGATGGAAGGGATCAGAAAAAGGTGATTTTTTTGCATAATTTCTTAATTACACCACGTTTAATTGGAAATATATTGTTCTTAGACAGAGCAGTATGTCTCCAAAATTATTTTGAGCCAAGATAAGCGATTGATTGACTTTAAATGTTCAAATGAGTCTTCAATGACTTCATCTAAAAGTAAAAGGCGAAATTCATGAATTCAAAATCATTGAAAATGTCATAATGAATTTATTTCTAACTACCAAAATAGAACCAATTAATTGGATCAATCTCTTTGCTGATTGTGTTGACTTATTCAAATGAGTATTAAATGATGAGGTTTGTCCTGTTCATGCTGTTCAGCCTGTTGGCAGAGACAATCACAATGTGCCCAAACATTTTAAAACATCTCTTTACTCATGCCATGAGTCGTGGCATGCACTACAACTTCACTTCAGTCCCAGACTCCAGAGACAGAGTGCAGTAGGAGTCACCGCTTGAGTGTTTGACCAGTGGTACTTTGTTTGATATGCTGATTCCCGGTCATCACATTGTCCAAAACACTAAAATAAAAAAAAATCTAGCCACCTAAATCGGGGGGCTGACTTCTCTTGGGGGCATGAAACAGGGATACAAACAAGCTGCCTCCCTGAAATAAAACAATATACACCTGCCATGATTTTTTTTTTTTTGCTGAAAGTGCCAAGTACTGTGCAGTACTCTTGTGACCACTTTGCAGTCACATACATGTGTACAATCATGTGACCTCTGTTGTGGTCTGTAAGAGTCACTGGACAGGTGATTTCTTACCTTGTTTCTGTATGAATAGCACAAATACAAGATGAAATTTGTATTCATGGAGTTTTCTGAAATTTCAATGTATTTGGTTTAATTGTATAAAAATGTTTTTTGTCAGATAAATACATGAAGGATGGCTGACACAAGTGATAATGAGGTCCTGGACTGTGCAGAGTCCATTACTGCCAGAATATCACGCCTCAACCAACTGTTTGTGGGCAAGTCACAGTCTGTGAATGCCAGGCAGAAAAGCCTTGTCAACAAAGAGGGCTTACTGGATGCTTTGCTGGCCCTGTATGAAGAGTGTAGCAAGGAGTCGTTAATGAAAAACCAATATATTGCATCTTTTGTCAAGAAATGTAAGTTATAAACAATGATCATTCTAAGATATCAACATATTTTCATATTCTCTGCAGAATCATAAGCTTGAACGTCGTTCAATTTGATCAGAAATTGTATAAAGCTAAGAAAGTTTATCTTGATAATGGCATCATGACGTTAATTAAATGCATGACCCATCTTTTACAGATTCTAAATCTATCAAAGATTTGAAGAAGTTGAGGATCAACATTTGTGATTTCAATGTTAAGAATGTGATAGGGAGAGGACACTTTGGAGAAGTTCAAGTTGTCAGGGAGAAAACATCTGGAGATGTATATGCCCTTAAAGTACTCAGAAAAGCTGATACTCTTGCACAGCAAAATGTAAGTAATTTTTATTTCTTTTGACTTGTGTTGTTTTTTGTAACACGGATGGTTCCTTTGTTGACAATGATTGCTGACAGGTAACAAAAAGTTGAAGACGGTAATATCGTCATCGCCCATCGCTATGCGAAATTATCAATTCACATTGCTTGGAAATGTTTTCCAATCGATAGAGCATGAAATTCTGATCGATGATATGTATTCCTGTAACATGTAAACAAATATAACAAAGTGTGTGATGACAAAATGTTCATAGTTTTCTACTCGCCTCTCGACAAAACCAATTGGCATCCTGCCGAGTTGACACATCGTCTTCACGAATCAATAGGCGAAATTATCAATTCATATTGCTTGGAAATGTTTTACAATCGATATAGCATGGATTCTGATTAGGTTTAGTTCAAATTTGGTGCAAATCGGACAATTAGAACATTAATGAGAAGCAAAAGTCTGATCAATGATTTGCGTTAGTGCCTGAGCGATATTAGAGCAACTTACGCAATTGCGCCTGAAAAGACACATCTTTTCATAAAGTTGTGCTGAAAAATTTGTTCATACACCATATTGAATGTTTTTAAAGGATAATTTCAACTACCACATTAATTTGCAATGATTGTTTCATTTTGTCTGTGTTTTTCTTTGGTTTATCTTAATTTTTGGTTTGTTGTGATTTTTGTTTTGTTTATTTTCATTTTTGTTCTGTTTGTTGTAAGCTTTGTTTTGTTTGTTATTTTTCTCATTCATGTTACATGTGGAGCACGACTTTTTCTTGTTTAAAGGTGGACATACAATGATGTAATTGCAATTATAAGAGAAATATATATATCTTTATGAAAATTTAGCGATCAAAGAATTATTATTTCTTTATTTCATTCAATTATAGATATCTACTGTTATTGTTTTAGGTTGCCTTTTATGAAGAGGAACGTGATATAATGGCTAAAGCCAGCAGTTGTTGGATCACACAACTACAATATGCATTTCAAGATAAAGAAAATCTGTACCTGGTGATGGAGTTCCATCCAGGGGGAGATCTGCTGTCCCTACTTGCCAGGTAAAATGCTCTATCCCTGATCTCTGGTAAAATGCTCTATCCCTGATCCCTAGTAAGATGCTCTATCCATGATCTCTGGTAAGATGCTCTATCTCTGATCCCTGGTAAGACACTATCCCTGATCCCTGGTAAGATCCCTGATCTCTGGTAAGATGCTCTATCCCTGATCCACGGAAAGATGCCAGGTAAAATGCTCTGTCCTTGATCCCTGGAAACGCACTCTTTTCCTGATCCCTGGTAAGATGTTCTATCCTGATCCTTGATCAAAGGTTCCATCTGCTATCCCTACTTGTCAGGTATGACGTTTTATTGCTGATCCCTGTTAGACACTATCCCTGGTCATTGGTTCCATCTGCTTTCTCAACTTGCCACGTTTGATACTCTACCCTTTTTGCTTTGTGATGGTTCCATCTGTGTGGGGATTAAATTAATTGACATTTCATTAAAACTATTTTTTAAAATGATATCTATAGATTTGTAAGCTTTCTCCAGTTATCCTGTTGTGTCATATTCATGTCCTGTTCATCTGTTAAATGTTAGTATAACAGTATACAAATACTACTGAATGTTTCACTGCAGGTTTGATGATGTATTTGAGGAGAGCATGGCTCGTTTCTACCTGGCAGAGATGGTGCTGGCAGTTCACACTCTTCACTCCATGGGATATGTACACAGGTAATTGCCATTCAGTTCCTTATAATTGGTATAGTACAGAATATGTTATGGTCCAGATATTTTAGTCAGGAATGTACATATTTTTGTCTTTTATGAATTTCAGAGATGTTAAGCCAGAAAACATCCTCATAGATCGCACTGGACATATCAAACTGGCAGACTTTGGTTCAGCATGCAAACTCTCTGACGCAAACTCGGTGAGATATTAATTACATGCATTATATCAGGATGGACTTTTTGCATGCCTATAATGTGTTACTCTAAATATTAGAGAATCCTTTCCAATTCCATGTTCATTTTTGTAAATTTATGAGGAAAATTAGGATTATAAGATTAATGAATATCATTTTATTTTAAGAGTGTATATTTAAGTATAGCAATACTTTCTGCAGTATAAGATAATTTATCACCACAATCTGTCCCCATATCTATACTGTTTATCTCTTCTGGGTGTAGGGATCTATTGGACATATTCCTGTTGTGAGTATTGCTGCTAGACCTAGGCTGGTCACATCAACTTTAGCAATACAATGACTTTACCAACATATTTAACAAAATTAACAGCTGCAATAACCCAATTTCTGACTGTTTGTGTTACTTATCAGTGATAGAGTTAAAACGCTGTTTACATTCATCATAAAAAAATCTTGCTTGAAGCAACATTTTTCAGCCTAAAACAGAGCATAAATTTGAATTGTTTATCCACCTTAATTGAGGCAAAAAAGGTATTCCTGATCTTTCGAGCAGAGATTATCATTCAGAAATGTACAATGACATTGTATTTCTTTTTACTTATAAAACAATCTTGAGCTAATCTGACCAGTACTTTTGGTCTGCTCGAGATGATATTTATTCCAAAACGCAACATGTTCTTTTAACTGAGCATAACTGGTCCTTGTTTAGGAGATAATCATACTCTGAATTCCACACACACACACACACACACACACACACACACACACACACACACACACACACACACACACACACTTTATATGGATATGGATATATCCTGTTCTTAACAAAATTATGTGAATTTTGCTGTTTATAATTTCATAATTTGTGTTAAAATATTGCAAGTATATCTATCCATGCAGTGGTTGGGTACTTCAATTTGTTATTACAAAATCATTATTTCATATTTTAAATTCATTTAATTATATTTTTGTCTTTATCATTGTCTCTGTCTATTTCTGAGCTATTGTACCAGTTATGAAAAAAACGATCAAGGTATCTTTACCCATACTCATCGTCAAAATAGACTTTAAGTCCACTGGCCATCACATTGAAGTTTGCCTGCAATAAAAACTCAACCTCCGGCGATTGACTGTTGCAGTTTTGACCTATATCATTGTCTTTGCCAGTCATAATGTCTCTAAATACAAATCTGTGTGCTTTCTGTAACATCTTTTCTTCAGTTTTTTTTACTAGATATCACACTTGACAATGTAAAATGACATTCAGAAGAATCCAATCTGTGATATCATGGCTACAAACGGGGAGAAACGTCAAATGACGTCAGAAGCACCACTGCGTTGTGGAGCTTCTGATCGACGCTGTCACTCTTATAATTAGGCTGAACCACTTTCACACTCATATCAATGGTAAAAAAACAATGGTAAAACAATGCTGAGATCAAGAAAACAAAGAATTTTTTCTAACAAGCCTTGCGTTTGTTGTTGAAGAGAGAGATACATGATTTGTTGAAAACTTATCGCCAGAGAACAAGTTCTACCAGAGTTAAATATGATGGCCAGTGCCTGGTGTGTCTGGAAACAGTGGGTATCAAGTCTATTTTGATAATGAATATGGGAGTAATTCCCCCTCAATGTGAATAATTACAGCTATGTTGCCACAAATGATAATTTTTTCCTTGTTATAGGTTTCTTGTACTAAAATTGTATCTATGGAATTGTGCAGTAATTGTTTAATTTGGTTTATTGAAAGAGCATGCATAAATGAATTATATGACATGTCACATTCTGACAGAGTAGAAGTGACAATATATAGATATAAAAGATACAATATCTGCAAAGTCTGTGTCATCTCACTAATTCACTTGATGGGGAAACATACTTCTATAATGTCATCTTACCTCTCATTGTCTCAATATTAACACTCAACTTGAAAATTACTCCAAAAAAGTAGGGTGATTTTTTTAGGAAGATAAATTTTACACTCTTATTTGAATGTATCAATTCTCGGTATCTGCTCTCCCAGCTTTTTAGCTGGTCCGTGAAAAAATGATGAAATTGGCACGAGAGAGCGATGCATGACGGGAAAAATGTTGCATTGTAAACTTCCACCCGCCTTGCTTCAAGATGGGAGGGAAATTTCAGACTGACATCGTACATTGACACGCTAATGTCAGTGCTATCGAGTGTTTGTTGTGTAATCATCATATAAGTATATTGCGATCTACGTAATTTATGTCAACATTACGGACGCAAAACTAACAAAAACAACGATGGAAAGATGAAAGGCAGAGGCGACAAAGCCCCAAATAGGCTGTCGCCGCTGTTCCCGGATGTGCCGTGTGCAAAGAATTGGGTCAAATACGATTGCAGCGCTCTGAAAATGAAGCGTATATGGTAGAGCAGATAGGGAGAATTAAAACAGCAAAAAGACAGACAAATTATCAATCACCCATTAATGAATTTTGTATATATTTTTTAATTATTTCACAGTTCCTTGAATATATTCTTGGTGTACATAAAATGATAAAGATGGTCAATAAATGCTGATAATGTAATGCTTGTACATTTTTAATGAAGAAATTGGGTCAGGTACCTTTTCCATGGAATCATTTAGCCATACTCCTATTCAATGGGAAACATAAATGCATTTTAATCTAATTCCTATTTTTTGCAAATGATGAAGAAATCTAAGCTTATATAATATACTAAATTGTAATAATCAATTCATAGCAATATCTCAGAATATGATTCCCGGCAAACATTGTATTTATTGAAAATAGTTTTACTACTATTTTCACAAGTTTAGTTTTGTGACAAATTTATTTGATATATGTTCAGAAAATGGGAGTGACCCAGTCCAGCCATGTTGGTCTGTAGTTGTAAAAATTGTTTTATATCTTTAGTCTGTGGCCAATATGCCAGTAGGAACCCCAGACTACATTTGTCCAGAAGTGCTGACCAAGATGAACAGTGACAACACTTATGGAAAGTTTGGGGAGGAATGTGATTGGTGGTCGCTGGGCATCTGTGCCTACGAAATGATGTTTGGTAAGACGCCCTTCACTGACGAAAATAATTCCATGGTCGTCACTTATGCCAACATCATGAATTTCAAGGTAAATATTAGATATTAATGAGTATGAGTTCCTGGCAGATTAAGGATATTTACTATTTATGAAACCCTGCCAAGATAGACGTATCTGTTTGTCATGACTATTTGAAACACCAAATGAATTGTGAGCTATTCAAATTTGGCCCAGATCTAAACCTCCTTTAAATTTTCCTGCAGGAGACATCTGTTTTTTTATTTGTTTAAATGTAGTTTCACATTTCCTGGTAAACATGTGATGTACATTGGTTTCCAGGTGCAGTGATAGAAACAAGCACTTGCCAACTAGCCAAGGCTAGTACTAAATCCATTTGGCTAGTACTAAATTAACCTTTTTCTTGTTAAATTAATCATTCACTCGCCAAAATTCATCAATTGGCTCGTACTGCTGAAAATCTGTTTCTATCACTGAGGTGGGGAAAAACCAAAATGCCAACTAGCATTTTCTATGACCTAAAATACAAATAATTTGCATGACATTTAAATAGAGGATAAGATGTTCTGCTTGTTTTCCTCTATCATTGCATAATATGAATGTATATCCACTATTTACAGAAATGTCTCAAGTTTCCATCCAATAGTGATGTATCCTCCTCAGCCCTCAATCTCATCAGAAAGCTTCTGACTGACCCTCGGGAACGTCTCAAATACGAGGGCATCTGTGTGCACAGCTTCTTTTCTGAAGTAGACTTTGACAATATAAGACACAGTAAGTATTTGTGTATTTCTAATGGACTAATATCAGTTTGTAAGTATTAAAAGGGACCAATAATTGGTGAGAAATCACAGCCAGGGAGTAGAAGTGGTCAGGGATCGGGAATTGTTGGTCAGTTGAGGCAGTAGGAATAAATCCTGACCAATTTTTCAAGAGGAATGTTTGGTGTGAAGACTTTACAGAAGACAATTTGATTATGCTGAGGAGATGAAACCAAATGTTCATAAGGACAGTCAGTCATTAGGAGCAGTCATAAGGAATAATCAGTCAGTAGGTAAAATATGAATAATAAGCTTGAATCTTCAGTCTGTAGGATGGTGTGGTCTACACAATAAGTTGGAAGACAGGGACCCATTTATGTGTAGGAAGTCAAATGGACAATTATACAATATTGTACAACGAATTTGTACAACTATATAATATGCTGTATTTACACGAATATAGGATGAGAAATTAGGATCCAAACCTTTAGTCAGTGTTTGGGGGTTGTCCTATACACAAAGGCAACCTGCATACTCCAACCTGTGGATGGTGATTTACGGCACCTCAGGGGTAATACTGCGATAAAATAAAAATCTCATCCACATAGAAATATTCTACCACGTGTCAACAGTATCCGCCTTCATTTAATAAGTGTAAATTACCCACAAGTCAGAGAAAATGTGAGTTTAACAATGCTTAAATATGCATACGCAACATGAGGTCGCCATTTGGAAAGTGAAAGTGACAGGGAGAAGCTCTTATTTTGGCATGAAAATGATCGGAGTGCCACCACAGTGTATTAACTCGCATTGAAATATTAATATATGGCACAATGATGGATCCCTGACACTACACATTTACGTTTTACTTTTAAAATGACTGTCAAACTTGAATGCCGATGTCTTGAGATTTCCCAATTTTTTTTAGGAAAGATTGACTTGTCCTATAATCGGAAATTGGCCTTTTCAAGCAAAATAACATCAATTTGGGGTGTCGTCTTATACACGGGTCATCCTATATACGAGTAAATACGATAGTCCATATTACACCAATATTTAAGTATAGGGTCAGGTTACAATTCCTATAAGGTTAAACTTATTGTGTGGAAATAATCGTATGGGATTAATTAGATGTCTGGCGCTTACACTTTATGCAGAAAATGAAATTGGAGTGGCAATTATGTGAATGATAATTTTTGTTGTGTTTATTTCAGCCACACCCCCCTTTATTCCCACTGTGACGAGCAATGATGATACATCAAACTTTGATGAGTTTGATAAGATGACCCACCAGCCTTTAGTGGATGACTTCCGGACTTCTATTACACAGTTTTCAGGAAAAGATCTCCCATTTATTGGATTTACTTTCACCAAATCTCTCCAAACAATGGACAGGTAAGGACTCAAAATAGTAGCTTCAGTTCCAAATTCTTTATATTGCACTCCCTACAAACCTTATCTAAAATTAGCCAGTTATAATCATAATTATACAAAAGTTAAAATTGGGAATATGTCATGTTTTTCTTACAGTGGATAATGATACGCATTAATGTAAAATACATATTTAGCTGAATTTTGAATAACATTTTATAGATATATATGATATATTTCTCTCAAACACAACAGACCCTCGCTGACATTTGAGGTGTCGTCACCTGCTGCTAAAGGTAGCTTAGAGCGCCGCCTAGAGGCTAAGTCAAAGGAACTTCAGGATCTTAGAGAAAAGCACAAGGAAATTGTACTCCGTGAAGCAGATCAGAGGTCTGAAGTTCAAGTTCTGCGAAAACAAATGTCAGACAGAGATGGCTTCCTGAAGAAGGTGGAGTCAGAGAGGGACACTCTGGAAAGAGATATGGTTCATTATATCTCAGAGGTCAATGTAAGTGTGATCAATATATAGTGATATAGACCCTGGAAAGAGATATGGTTCATTATATCTCAGAGGTCAATGTAAGTGTAATCAATATATAGTGATATAGACCCTGGAAAGAGATATGGTTCATTATATCTCACAGGTCAATGTAAGTGTAATCAATATTATACAAATATGGACCTGGGTGGAGTGCAATATGACTTTTTATGGACCTTCGGAAAGTTATATTGCACGAGGCGCAGCCTCGTGCAATATAACTTTCCGAAGGTCCATAAAAAGTCATATTGCACTCCACCCAGGTCCATATTTGTTTTATTCTATGATCACTGTGTTAATTACTGTGTTAATTACACATGGCAAACCTGGACATTGTTGATGGCAAACCTGGACATTGTTGTGATTGCTGTCGTCTGCTTCCCAGTCTGCAGGTCACTCAGAACAAGCTGGTGACGTCATTATAGCTGGTGACGTCATCAGTGCAGTGGAAAGTATATTGACGTGCAATATAATGCATCTGGTCAATAAAACAATTTAGAGAAGCTCATGTGACCAGGAATTGACCAATCACAGCACAGAATACACAGTGATCATAGAATAAATAGTGATATAGACCCTGGAAAGAGATATGGTTCATTATATCTCAGAGGTCAATGTAGGTGTGATCAATATATAATTATATAGACCCTGGAAAGAGATATGGTTCAATATATCTCAGAGGTCAATGTAGGTGTAATCAATATATAATTATATAGACACTGGAAAGAGATATGGTTCAATATATCTCAGAGGTCAATGTAGGTGTAATCAATATATAATTATATAGACCCTGGAAAGAGATATGGTTCATTATATCTCAGAGGTCAATGTAAGTGTGATCAATATACAGTGATATAGACCCTGGAAAGAGATATGGTTCATTATATCTCAGAGGTCAATGTAAGTGTGATCAATATATAGTGATATAGACCCTGGAAAGAGATATGGTTCATTATATCTCAGAGGTCAATGTAAGTGTGATCAATATATAGTGATATAGACCCTGGAAAGAGATATGGTTCATTATATCTCAGAGGTCAATGTAAGTGTGATCAATATATAGTGATATAGACCCTGGAAAGAGATATGGTTCATTATATCTCAGAGGTCAATGTAAGTGTGATCAATATATAATTATATAGACCCTGGAATGAGATATGGTTCATTATATCTCAGAGGTCAATGATAACAGCTTCAATATCACTGGTGAAAGTTTATGTGCAACACTTTTAATTCTCGCTATCTGCTCTCCCGGCTTTTTAGCTGGTCCGTGAAAAAATGACGAAATTGGCGCGTGAGAGCGATGCATGACGGGAAAGATGTTGCATCGTAAACTTCCGCCCGCCTTGCTACAAGATGAGAGGGAAATTTCAGACTGACATCGTACATTGACACGCTAATGTCAGCGCTAAAGCGTGTTTGTTGTGTAATCTTTATATAAGTATATTGCAATCTACGTAATTTATGTCAACATCACTAACGCATAGCTGTGAAAAACAACGATGTAAAGATGAAAGGCAGAGGCGACTATGTCCCGAGCAGGTTGTCGCCGCTGTTCCCGGATGTGCCGTGAGCAAAGAATTGGGTCAAATACGATCGCAGCGCTCTAAAAATGCAGCGTATATGGGAGAGCAGATAGGGAGAATTGACTTAATTGTAAACCTAAAATAATTCGAAAATTGCAATATCCATCAAATGTTTATAAATGAACCCACTGTATATTGTTGTGCTTGAACTGTGATGGCTTGATTTAGAGAGTTACAATGTCCTTACAGAGTTTGAAGAGAACTCTTGAGATGGAGAAGCAGGAGCGTGAGAACATCGACAGCAAAGCCATGCAGCTGCTGGATGAGATACGAGAGCAGAATGACAAAGCCCAGCAGCTTAGACAGGAAACTAACATGTAAATATTCATACCATTGAAACATTTTTCTTTCTGTCATTTATTTACCATGTTCCAATCATAAACAGTTTTTTTCTTATTCCCTTTCAATTGTGATTGAACAAGTTCCTAACAAACATGATTTCTTTTCTTCAGGGTTGAGTTGGGGGAGCATGAAGAGATAATTGAGCAGATGGAGGAGGAAAGACTTGTACTTAATAAAAAGGTGGAAAGGCTAGAAAAGGAGCTGAAAAGAGAAAAGCATAATGTACAGGAGCGGGAACTCAGGATAGAGGAACTTTCGGCCAAGGTCAAAGAGGTCAGTATCTCATGAAACAAGAAAAGGCTTCTTTGGAAAAGAAATAATTCTGTGCAGTTGAAAACATGCATTTTAGCACTTTGTAGATATTTGTTATTCAAAGTTGGCACCAAAGACTTTGTGTACAATTTAATTTATAGAAACTAAACCCTGACTCTATTAACTGAGTGCCTTGAAAGACAGGGTTTAAAGCCTTCATGGTTTCTTGTTGATAATGGTTGTTTAATTTTCAGTTGAAGTCATTGGGTAAAACAAGTGAGCGAGAGTTGTCCAAGGAGCTGGAGGCTCAGAAGAGAGAGTTTGAGAGACATGCTAATCAGTTAGAGGACCGGGTAGCTGAGATGGAGGAGCAGGCTCGGAAGGCCACTGCCATGCTGCAGGAAGTAAGGCAGAACAAGAACAGCGTGGAGGAAGAGGTGCAACTGCTACACACCAGGCTGGACCAGGAGGAGCGCGTCAAACGCCGCCTCACCATCAGCGAGGTAGCAAACAACCCACACTCACTCACCACATAAAAACCAATATAAATAATGACATTCTTTCAAAAATAATAGAACATGGGATAGATTTTTGTTTTGTTTCCTTTTCTTTGTTTGTTGAAAGATAAATGCGTTCAAAAATATAGTCAGTTTAATTCAATACTTTTTAATACAGACTCTTCTACATATAAATTAGTTTATATGCAGAGTTCTACAGAAATAACATCGAGAATTGAGATATTTTCACAAGATTGTTTCTTCGTGTCTTTTCATCGAAAAAAGTATATAAAAAAAAATTTTGAATCACTGCTTTGATCTTTCCTTTAAAGACTATGATCCATATCATAATGTGTCTTGGTGTTTGGTTTAGAAAAAAAATTAAACAATTCTTTCATATAAAATACTATGAGTGACAGAGTCATAAAGTTATATTTTGTGTTAATTGAAGGATAAACGCAAGTCCCTTGAGGTGCAGGTTCACAGGATGTCTCTTATGGAGAAGAGAGAAGATTCTCTCAAATATGAATTGAAGGAAAAGAGTGAACATGTTGCTCAACTTGCAGAAAGAATTGGGGTAAGCCAAATTTCTGACCAGAAAGATAATGTAGAGTTCTTGTGGTACCTGAATGAGGAAATTATATTGCTTGATTTGACTACAATATTATTGTGGCACAATGATAAAATATAAAACACACTATGCATGCTATATTTCAGGATTTAGAGGAAAGGCTTCACAGTAAAGAATTAGAGTACAAGAAATGCGAAAAACTGTACAGTCAACGTGAGGACCAGCTACAAGAAAGAGTCAAGGTATCTTATATCTGAAAGGTTTATTGTTACTGCCATTTATGTATGAACACTCCTGGATGAAAATTTTAATCACAAGGTATACTAAGAGATTACTTATATTTTCAACGGCGAGTACATTATCAACATCAAAAATATGGTCCTAAAACATGGTCCCAATTCTTTTTACTTGGTAAATACATAATTCTCTTTGATATTTTACTTACTTTTTTGTGTAAAAGTTGCTACAGTGACAGTGTACTAGTTACAGATGTTGTCGTGGGTACATTGCAGGAGTTGCAGAGTTACTTGGACGGGCTCCAGAGTGAGAAGAGTGAGTTGGAGGAACAGAGTCTGCTCGCCTTCGAGGAGAACGAGGACCGTCTACTCAAGATACAGGAACAAGAAACTGTAAGTCGGAAACACTGCTCATACAAGTCACTACTCACATTATAAGATCTGCTCACAAGCTAAATTGATAACATCGTTAATGACATTAATGGGAGATAACCAACATAGGAAATTATTTGAAATGTTTTGTACTTTCATTTTCAATTGGTCAATGATAATGCATACACTTTTAGCCATACAAACTAATATTAGACAAATATTAGCCAATGAGACGCAATTTGATGGGACTCAATTATCCTCTGCTCAAGTCTGCTCTGGAAAAAGATATAAAGGATCCTTTATAAAGCAAATTTCAGGCATTTCGAGAAAATGTTCACAAACATTACAAAAAGCAATGATCAGCACAGTTTTGAGGCCATTGAAATATGTTTTATTTCACTGCAGGTAGCTTATTTGTCTGAAATAATGAGAAAATCTTGTCTTTTTTGTAGACCATAGCCTTACTGAAGCAGAATGTGAACACTCTGGAGAGTCAGGTGGAGAGAATCAAAGAAGATCTAGAAGACACAGCCAACAAAGGCAGAGCACAAAGGAGAGCTTCTCGGTCAAGGTCACATTCAAGGCCACGACCTGTTTCTGTGGCAACAACATCAACAACATCACAGACCAGTCCTCCCAAAGTACTGACCCCAAAGGAAAAGTCAAGGAGGTATTTTTTATTTTTATTTTTGTGAAGCTTATTGTAATTTGATTATTTCATAGCAGACATGAGCCAGGATACTCAGTAGCTTCAAAATAGAGGCTTTAGACTGAAGGAATTAAAAATAAATAATGATAGGTGAGAACACAGTCAAATCTCTTCCATGCTATTTCTGACCAATTGAAAAATATTAGGATACATCCTTAGAATATCTTTTTTTTAATTTGAAATATGAATTGCAGGTCAGGGTTTATGCAAACAGATCAAGACTACAGCTGGGTCAGTCCTAGAAGGTCACGAAGGTCAGGGTTCACACAGACAGTGGGGTCACCCCGGAGGTCTGGCTTCACACAGACAGAAGTGTCATCCCAGAGGTCAGGCACAACCCAGACTGATAATGCGAGCACATCTCAGATCCACAGCCCAGAACACTCCAGAAAGCCCCAGGCAAATCAGGTACAAGCCAGTTCTTACTAGAATTCTATTCTCAAGTTTAACATGGATAAGATGAATGTTTAACCATAACTGTATTTTATTTCAGGCTAGCCCAAATGTCACAACACGCAGATCAAATGAGTCTCAGAAGGAGGTCAAGAGATCTTCAACCAAAGGTCACTTAGAGGTCACCACACGTAGGGCATCATCAGACAGAGTGAAAGCAGAACTGACTTTGTCTATTTCCCTGACAGCAGAAGATGGAAACAACTCATCTCAGCTGAGTTCTGAAACCCTGTCTCCCATCTCAGAGTCTGCTAACGACACTGTGATAGAGGTGACGCCACAGAAGGAAAGTGAAGAGGAAACCATTGAGGAAGAGGACTGGCAAGAGGAGGAGGAATCAAAAGAGGAAGAGTGGGATGAGGATAAGGAGGATGACTGGGAAGAGGATTTAGATGATAAAGAGAAGGTAGTAAGCTTCCGTGAGGTGGATCTGACTGTGGGGAGTGAGGACACGACAGGGAACACGACAGGGAACACGACAGGGAACATGACAGGGAACACCAGCTGTAACACTGTCATCAGGTGTCAAGGTTCCCAGACAGACCTGCAACAGAGCAAAGAACCAAGGTACAGACAATTCTATACAGACTCATCCTTTGAGAAGCTCAACTTTGCCTCTCACAATTAATTGTAGACTTATTGATCATGTACAATTTTGAATTTCCTTTTGTCAAATAGATAGGTCATGTATTCTTCCAGTTAAAATAAATCTTTGTCTGCACTCAAAATTGAAAATCGTGAGACATTTTTCCCATTGCATAGGAAAGTTTGAGAGATGAGGAAGAGAACAAATTGAAAATTAAACAAATGCTTAAAGATAAGAGGTGCTTAAAGATATAAACTTTGAATGCAGTAAGTGAAAGCCTTGTGTTGAAAAAGGCAAACTAAACAAGATCACAATGATGATCAGTACTACAGGCCTTGACATAGAGAGAAAAAAATGTTGGTTTTCCGGGTTGGCCATCAGAACCTGAGAAGTGGTGGCCCAAAGTTTCTAAGGATAATAGGATGTGAGATGCAATAACGAGTATTGTATATAAGGCTGTATAGCGACTAGTGTCTTACTGGGGGGTTACTTATCCCAATCAAGTCGATTGATTGTTATATGAGACAAACATCTATCAAGAATTGGAATAAAATCAAGATAGTTTGTGCCACTAAAAGACAAAAAATATGGTTGCCCAACTGGGCCACTACAACAGACCATTCACTGGCCCAAACAGAGGATCCGGTGGCTGGGCCACCGGACCAGTGCGTTTGTCAAGGCCTGTACCAGTGTAAATCCTAAGCCATTGAGACAATAAATATAAAAGTGATAAAATCATTGATTGGTATTATGGGGCACTATAGAAGAATGACACAAATGCCTGTGGTAGTCAAATAGGAGAATAATATTAATGATCAGAGAATGGAAAGATACATGTTATTCTTTAATTATAAAGAGACAGATAGATGAGATAGAAGAAGGGCTTTGTAATGTATCGGTGAAACAGGGTATATGTTTTGACATTGCTGATTTCTGTGAGATAGGAGGAGGTCAGATGAGGAGGTGGCGGACCTCAAACAGGAGAAGATGTACCTGGAGATCAAAGTGGAGAACATGGAGAGAGAACTGCGTGAAATGAAGGACAACAGCCACCAACAGAGGATCCGAGCCCTGGACCTCAAGCATGAACTCAGAGAGGTAAGAAGCATGCACTCACAGAGGTAAAAAGCATGAACTCACAGAGGGAAGAAGCATGAACTCACAGAGGGAAGAAGCATGCACCAGCAGAGGATGCGAGTCCTGGACCTCAAGTATGAACTCAGAGAGGTAATTGGGCATCAAGCACCTCGGTTCACAGGGAACAACTCAGGGAGGTAAAAAATTCAACTTGAGACTCAGACCCCAACTCTTAGAGAGGTAACAAGTGCTAAAACTGTCAAGGACCTTCAAGGAATGGCAGGCAAATCTAACAAACATAGAATCTTACAAATTTAGTCTGTAAAGGTATTAAGCTTTAATCCTACAATTTATTGAAAACTTGTAGGTATTGAAAACTTACCTACATATGAAAAATATGACAGAAGTTATACATAGAGTAATAAGATAGGTTGCTATGAGACGTAGAAGTTATATTCCCAGCAGAGGTCTGTCTGAGCCATACACTGCACGTGATGGGAAACACGGGTAGCGTGAACTTTGCTTGACCTCAGATGAGGCTCAAAGTAGGGTAGCACTGTTTGATGTCATTCTGGCACTATTCAAAGGACAATATAATTCATGACTTTATAAGTATATTGCCATACTTTTATAACGTCATTTTACCTTTCAGTGCCTCTATGATAACACTCCACATAAGTGTGCTTTCATTAGGCGACTATATATTATATTATATTATAAATTTCACAGACACTGATGGGGATGCATCAATCAAAAAGTTGATAGACATGAAAGACAAATACAGTTATCAAAAATATGTGAAATTTAAACATTTTTTTGCAAAATTGGTGCTTAATCCCTTGAGGCAAATTGTACTCCAAATAAGGTTAAGGAGATATTATTTATATATTTGAATTCTGGGGATTTTAATACATAGATATATGTGAAGGTATTAATATCTTTCTCAGAAATCGGACATATATGAGAAGCAAACAGATGAGTTGAGGACCAAGCTTAATAAGGCTGAGATACAACTAAGTGATGCCACTGAAACAGCCAACAACTGCCGTGAGAAGGAGACTGCTCTCAAATCCCGCACAGACAAGCTGGCCCAGGAGCTTGACGCAGTCAGGATGGAGAACAGGAGGAAGTTATCAACCCTACAGGTAACTAACTACATGCGTGGGTTGCTATTCACCTTAACATCTGTATGAAATTGCTTGGTGCAGGATGTTTGCATGCATTGTCAACTTTTTATTGGAGAAATACAAGCCAACTCAGATCACCAAAATTAACACATCTATAAAGTTCTTTGCAGTTGACATAAAATTATTTCCTATTATGGACTTCAGACATGGCACAAATCTATTGAAAACCAGAGGGGTACTTTTTAATCAATTTATATAAAGAAAATCACAGAGTTCAGTTTTGCCTATTCCAATACAAATTTCTATTCCTTTACAGGAGGACAGAGATGAATTGGACACGCAAGTCAAATCTCTGAAAAATAAGCTCTCAGTAAGTACAGATGATTCTTAGTTTTTCATCATAATTTCAAGAGTGAGAAAAACATTCCTAAGAGAGTTTGTTCTCTGTATATGGACAGTGTGTAAGATTTTATTTGTACTTTACAGAGCCTGGAGGATGTTGATAAGGAACTGCAGACCACTCTCACCGACCTCAGATCTGTCACCAAAAAAGCATCTGACCTGGCACCCAAGGTTAAGGTAGGACATCCACAGCCACAATAGAAACAACATAGATTCTAATGAGTCATGAATTATATGATGGTTTGAATGACAATCATTCCTTGATAAAAAAAAAATGATTTCAAAACATGAATTTATTTTCCATTCATATCAAAATTACATTGATTTATTATAATACTGTACAATAGGTAATGTGTTATCCTTTGTGAAGCAGATAAACCCATGGTTTGACATCTTCCTGAGCTTAAATATTATGAGGGTCTCTTAGGTTCGAAAAGTTTATGAGAAATTTATTAGAAAAATGGAGGTCTGTTTCGAGCTTTTGCTTATTTCCTGAATCAAATTTTCTTGAAAATATGTTGAAACTGTTTGCAGAGTTTGGAGGATGAATTACGTCAAGCCCTGGAGGAAAAGACAAAGTACAAGATGGAGGCAGACAAATGTCGGGATGAACTCAGCCAGAAGAAGAGGCAGTGTGACATGCTGGAAGAGGTCAGATACTTATAGCACACTGCATATAGCACCACTCTCATCGTTCCCTGTCTCTAAGTGTTGCCCTCGATCTGTCGCCTCGGTTAAACCTCTCTCATTGCCCTCGATCTGTCGCCTCGTTAAACCTCTCTCGTTGCCCTCAATCTGCCGCCTCGGTTAAGCCTCTCTCATTGCCCTCAATCTGTCGCCTCGGTTAAGCCTCTCTCATTGACCTCGCTCTGTCGCCTCGGTTAAGCCTCTCATTGCCCTCAATCTGTCGCCTCGGTTAAGCCTCTCTCATTGCCCTTGATCTGTCGCCTCGGTTAAACCTCTCTTATTGCCCTCGATCTGTCGCCTCGGTTAAACCTCTCTCATTGCCCTCGATCTGTCGCCTCGGTTAAACCTCTCTCATTGCCCTCGATCTGTCATCTCACTTAAACCTCTCTCATTGCCCTCGATCTGTCATCTCACTTAAACCTCTCTCATTGCCCTGTTTCTGTCGCCTTACTCGACTTGAAGTCTTATTCTCCTCTATCTGTCTTGGGTTAACCTCTCATTTACCTTAATTATGCCCCTCTTTCATTCAGCCAGCAACAATAGTAAAATAATTGTATCATACTGGCATATCAATTATCTGCTGAAACAGGATTGCAATGTAATAGTGTGCATTTGTGGTAGGAGTATATCAGTCATCTGGAATATTTTTTGTGTGATGGCAGCATATCAGCCAGCTGTGATAGATTGTGTATATGATTGCACCATATCAGTCAGCTATAATAGTTTGTGTATATGATCGCACCATATCAGTCCGCTATAATAGTTTGTGTATATGATCGCACCATATCAGTCAGCTATAATAGTTTGTGTATATAATCGCACCATATCAGTCAGCTATAATAGTTTGTGTATATGATCGCACCATATCAGTCAGCTATAATAGTTTGTGTATATGATCTCACCATATCAGTCAGCTATAATAGTTTGTGTATATGATCTCACCATATCAGTCAGCTATAATAGTTTGTGTATATGATCTCACCATATCAGTCAGCTATAATAGTTTGTGTACATGATCGCACCATATCAGTCAGCTATAATAGTTTGTGTACATGATTGCACCATATCAGTCAGCCTTAATAGTTTGTGTACATGATCGCACCATATCAGTCAGCTATAATAGTTTGTGTATATGATCTCACCATATCAGTCAGCTATAATAGTTTGTGTACATGATTGCACCATATCAGTCAGCTATAATAGTTTGTGTACATGATTGCACCATATCAGTCAGCTGTAATAGTTTGTGTACATGATCGCACCATATCAGTCAGCTGTAATAGTTTGTGTATATGATTGCACCATATCAGTCAGCTATAATAGTTTGTGTACATGATTGCACCATATCAGTCAGCTATAATAGTTTGTGTACATGATTGCACCATATCAGTCAGCTGTAATAGTTTGTGTACATGATCGCACCATATCAGTCAGCTATAATAGTTTGTGTACATGATTGCACCATATCAGTCAGCTGTAATAGTTTGTGTACATGATCGCACCATATCAGTCAGCTATAATAGTTTGTGTACATGATCGCACCATATCAGTCAGCTATAATAGTTTGTGTATATGATCTCACCATATCAGTCAGCTATAATAGTTTGTGTACATGATCGCACCATATCAGTCAGCTATAATAGTTTGTGTACATGATCGCACCATATCAGTCAGCTATAATAGTTTGTGTATATGATCGCACCATATCAGTCAGCTATAATAGTTTGTGTATATGATCTCACCATATCAGTCAGCTATAATAGTTTGTGTACATGATCGCACCATATCAGTCAGCTATAATAGTTTGTGTACATGATCGCACCATATCAGTCAGCTATAATAGTTTGTGTATATGATCGCACCATATCAGTCAGCTATAATAGTTTGTGTATATGATCTCACCATATCAGTCAGCTATAATAGTTTGTGTATATGATCGCACCATATCAGTCAGCTATAATAGTTTGTGTACATGATCGCACCATATCAGTCAGCTATAATAGTTTGTGTATATGATCGCACCATATCAGTCAGCTATAATAGTTTGTGTATATGATTGGACCATATCGGTCAGCTATAATAGTTTGTGTATGATTGGACCATATCGGTCAGCTATAATAGTTTGTGTATATGATCGCACCATATACCGTCAGCTGTGATATTTTCTGTTTGTGGTTGCAGCGTATCAATCAGCTCAAGGCTCTGTGTAGTGAGCTGGAGAGTCAGGTTACAGATTATGAGGCTCTCAACCAGCAGGCAGAAGAGAAGATGAAGGAATGGTCCAAACATAGGTCAGTACTCACTCCCATCTATCAACTTTAAAATGTACACTCACATATTTCAACAATGACCACTTATGTTATCAATGTAATGTGATATGGATTTATTCTGGACTTGCTGTGATTGCTGTTAACTTTAATTGCATGATGAATGACAAGTGTTTTGAGAAGAGCATGCCTTGTGCTAACTATTAGGATATAAGTATTGTTTAACGTTTTAATATTGTTTGAAATTAAACCTGTTTGTATCATATTTGTCAGTTTTGAGAGGTATGTATTAAAATGGTGACAGTTGATGATTGATTAAAAAAAAATGTTTCCCAGGTATTGATAACCAGAAATTAATATAAACAATTAAACAAGTGTCTTTATAGTTAAGTGAAGGATTTGGGGAGCACAACCATTTTTCCTTTTCTTAATGAGACTATCTTACAAAACTTCTGCAATTGAGTCTTACATATTTCATACTAATACTAATTATTTTATTTATGGATGCCACATTTATGGAGTTTAGAGTTATTATGTCCCATAGCATTAAGTACATTTAGGATACAATATTTATGATTACAGCACATGTTAAGCACAGTAAGAAAATTACCAATTGTCATTTTTGCTTTCCCATTAATCTGTTAAAACTGTTTTTAAATTAGATCTATGTTTTGTCCAAAATTATCTTGAAATGCATAACCCAAAATATGCAATAATTTGACTCTTTCTGTAAATATTTTATCGTGACCAGTAAACAAAAAGTAGTGGATTTTTTGTGTTCTTAAAGACTATAAACTTGTATCAATATGTGGCATATGTAACCATTAATTCTAGCTTTTATGAAGGACAGTAAAATTTTGGACAGCAAGTAAAGTTTATTGCCCTTGCTACATCTACTAAAGCAGTTCTCCATAACTAATGTTAATTTGATAGGTTATGGGGGAAACTGTTGCTAAACTATTACTTGCTTGTAAAGTATTCTCCCAATTCAAGTGATACCTTCCTATATGCTGTGACTGAAGAGAAAAAAACATTATCATTAGTAAAACAGAAAGTGAACAGAATAAACAGATATAAGGGAAGAGGAACTATCTATGGACATACTTAGATACTTCTGTGTATAGTATCATACATTTGGGAATTTTGTATCATATATCGCAGTCAATTCAGCAAACCCAATATAAATCAGGACATAGTTGCCCTATAACCGGCAAAAGGTGAACCTGGTATCTGGACCTGAGGAAGAATCAGTAAAATCTATTACCATGGGTTCTAAGATATGATAAATTTAGATTGATATTTAACTTTTAGATTGATCTTGAAAGGATGAACTTGTTTGTTATCAAAATGATTTATTAGAAAATGTCAAAAGGAACATAAATAGCTATAATCTTTAAGATCCTTTATCTGTAAAGAGCTTTAATGTTGTAATATAAAATACGATGTACATATGTAATGGAATGCTTTAGTTGTAATGGACATGTTGATTGGAGTGTTTGTTATGATGTACAGTGATATATATTCCATTTACAGGAACATCTATGAGAAAGCTGTAGATGAGCGAGAGGGAGAAATAGAAAACACACAGAAGCAACTCAACCAGGAGAAAAATATCAGGTACTTCACATGAAAAATAACACATTTTGCCTTGTTCTTAAACCATTTGCAGTGCCTTGTTCTTAAAACCATTTTTGGCTTGTTAAGAAAATAACAAAAAATATGTGCTTATGGGAAGTAGTATATTTACAGTTTTATAATACATTTCCTGTCAAAAATGAAAGCATCAAAGACTTCAATCAATATATAAGCAGTACATTATGTGAATAATACAATATGATTACAAAATATCTATTTACAAATGGTGTTATTGTCTTGATAAAGTTTGAAAAAGAAATGAATAACACAAGCAAATTATTTTGGCAGATTGAACAACAGGGAAAGGCTTGTTTTTAATTCTATTGATTTTATTTTTGTGTGAAGAAAATTCTCTGTGAAACAGATATTCTCATTTTCATTTGAATAAATTGGATATATAAGGAAAGTTTGGCAATCAGATATGTGAAGACAGTTTTAAATATTCTTGAAAGTGCGTACTTCATCCCAACTTTTCTCTTAATATTTAAAAAAAAATAGAAAATCTCTTTCTCTAGGATCACAGTAAATATTTTCAAGATTGATTTGACAAAATTGTTCTTGAATCCAATTTATTATGGTCCCTTAATCTGCAGAACTTTTTCTTCTAAACCCGTAATGGGTTGAAGGGACGTCAACGTCCACCACCGGCAATGGACGGGAAGCACATTCATGTCCCCATTTTTCTGGCTTAATCCCTGAAGAATGAGCCTATCCAAATTTTGTTTTTCGATTAGCAGGAATAAATTAACCATACTAATTGACAAAATTCATAACCATAGCTATTCAATATGCTCAATCAAGGGATGGGTACCAAAGGTCATGATTTAAGCAGTCTGGCTTCTTTACTATCTTTACATTGTAACAAGTTGCAACTCAAGGAAATCTTATAAAATAATGTCATTAAACCAGAACAATGAACACTTTAACATCCTTTCTGTCTGTTGTCATTGGTGGATGTTGACACCCTTCCGATCCATTAGAGGTTAATGACGTCATTTTGTAATTTTCTGTAGGGCTGCAACTTGTTACAATGTTATGATAATGACATCAGACACATTTTGTTTTGGCAATTAAGTATGCAGATACACTATTCCACAACAAAATAAAGAAATAAATCATGTGAAATTGCAATATTCACCATCGTGGATTCTAATACTAAAATATTTTACATCTGCATAGCATTTTTCAAAATCTGTGTTTTTAAAATGTGATGAAATCAAACGATAAAATGTGATGATATCAATATAAAAATCTGAGACCTTTTCACCCTTCTAACTATATTTGACACTGTTTATCAGGCAGAGACTTGAGGGACGTAAGGTGGAGCTCAACAAGCTGCTGGCCAACACCCAGGAGGCGTACCAAGCTGAGATCAGCAACCTGCAGGAAACCCTCACCAAGGAACGCAAGAAGGTCCACACCCTCAACAAACAGGTCAGTACTCTTAGAACTAACCCACTATACTGAAGTCTATCAGTTTGTACTCACACACTGCATTTTGAGTCTATGTAATGTCAATTCCAGCCAGCCAACTGGCATCAAAGACTTGAAGGTGAACTTTTTTTATTTACAATATGGGGCTCACACTGCACTTTTGTTCTACATGTGTATCATGATTTGTTCTCACAAGGATAATGAACATTTTTATGCTTGAGCAAACATGTCCTGCACCAGTAAACACTTTAATAAAACTTGGATGTTAAATTCTTTGATGTGGGCTTCTGTTTATTGTTATTATCCAATTTAAGGTTCTTAATGTATAATTATATAATGCTGCAAGTTTGTGTTTGTGATTGGCTCAGCTGACAGAGCTGGAGAAGCAGCACCAGCTGGTGGAGGTGGATAAGAAAAGCTTACTGCGACAGAGAGACTCCCTCCTTGAAGAAAACATCAAACTGAAGGAGGAGTCCTCCAACCTCATCACCAAGCTCAACGATCTCAAATCCTCTAACCTCAAACTGGGCAAGAACCTTGAAGAGGCCATGGACCAGTATGAGGTCCTAGCCAATCAGAAGGCTGACCTGGAAAATACCATGGAAACCATGGGGGTAAGTAGCCAATCAGCAAGAGATTACATACAAATACTTTATACAACTTCAGTATTTATGAGATTAATGAGATTAGGAGATTAATTTTGTGTTTCAGCCATCAAAAAACAAAAATGTTCTAAAAAATTTAATTAAATATCTAATATTTGAAAAAATTAAATATCTAATTAACCTTGTTATACAGGTGACCAGCTTGACAAGCTACCCAGCCTTTATAGTAACCTTTAATTTATAATTGTATTATCTTTTTTAACAGTGTTATTTCATTATTTCATGTAATAGTAAAATTTGATATATTGGAAATAAATTTTATATCATATCCTATCATTTATTTCAGATGAATCACAAGCAAGAGAAGTACAAGCTGAACAGTACCATTGGGCAGCAGACTAAGCTCATAGACTATCTGCAAGCCAAGGTGGAAAATCCACCTAAGAAAAAGAAAGGGGTAAGGCCCTATACTTGTGCTAATTTTGTTTTAATTATATTATGGCAAAAAGGTTTCAACCTGTATTCCTCTTTGATCTTTGATTGTTTATGTTTATATTTAAATTCTTTTAACACTTCCTATAAAATGGATAGATTTGAAAATTAAAACTTTTAGGTTAGTTTAAATAATCAAATTTGTGAGAGCTATTACTAGTTAAGTAAAACAATAAAAAAGCTTATAGTTCACTAAAAAAAATAACCATTTATTCAAGAAAAATCAAGAGAATATTCTGTATGATTCTGACCTTTTACCTTTAAATGCTGTTAAAAGATAATTACTGATAAATAACTAGGAATAATACTTACTAACTCATTAGTTAAGGTGCAGTTTTTTCTTTACTTAATTTAACCCGGACAGGACCTACATCTACGATTACAGCTTTATTCTCAGTCCAAACTTGCACACAAATATTAGCATGCCACAGCCTTGATTATAATATTTTATTTCCAATTAGTGTTTGTTATTTTAACATCTTTCTATGGGACAGAATTTATTTCTTTATAGAATTGATATTCTTCACACCCACATTGTTAAACATCATCAATTTGTGTGCTCATGACAGTCTAAATTTGAATTTCTGTAAGGTAATAATAAAAAGATCTCAAAATTTGCAAATACATATGGAAATATGACTTACAAAAGAAAAATATTGATAAACTATTTAAAAAAAATACAAATGCAGAATACATGTCTATGCATGATGCAAATATAAACTTATGATTATGATTCTCTCTGTGACAAGTCTTCCATATATTTCTTCATTTATTAAAGAAATTCAAAATTGTCCAAATCAAATTAGTGCATGATTTCTAAAAGAAATGTGTTTGCATAAATGTAACTTTAGATTATGAATGGTGATGGAGGAAGAATGATTTAAAAAAGGTAAAAGGGTCAATATGTATTTTGAATGATGATGAAGTGAAAGTGTCAATATGGAGTAAGAATGGTGATGAATGAAGGATGAAGTCAGCACTCTAGTTATGATTTATATAGTATATCTTGGTGGTAGTAGTCCTAGTTAGCATGCATGCTTCTTCTCTTCCTACTCTTTCTCTCCACCCACTGCACACTCTGTGGCGCCACCTGTCTGACAGTGTCCATTTGGTACTCCCTCGAAGCTATTTGGAGGCAAGCGGCAGGATGCACCTGGAGGAGGCGCCATGGCAGGCATCCAGTTCCGAGAGATGCAGCATTCCCTGGATCATGAGAGAGAGAAAAACTCCACACTGAGAAATCACATCACTAACCTCAAAGACGAGCTGCATCAGGCTAAAACTGCAAGTATGTTATCAACTTCACCTTACTACACACGGGATAATGGAAATCTTTCATTCAGGGTTGCCACAGGTCTGGAAAAAGTCAGGTGTTTTTTTTTTTGTTTTTTTTTTCTTTCTTCTTTTTTTTTACCAAGGTCAGGGAAAAGCCATGGAATCATGACTTGGACCAGAGAAAACCAACCTTGTCCATTTTGATAATCATGAATTTCAGATACAGGTTATGAAAATCTAAAATTAAAATTGATAATAAAAATAAAACAACTACAGAAGTCCATGATGATCCAGAATATTGCATATATTTTATCCTGATATTTTTAAATTGGTCAGTGAAATATTTAATTTCGTCAGGGATAACACATACAGGTGACATGTGACTTGTTGATTTCCAACATGGCTGACATGGTCAAATGTTGACAACACCACAACTTGAAAATCATTAATATTATTGTTTTGGAATATTAATTTGCTGATCTGATGGACTTTATACCAATATGAGTGTGGTTTGCAGTTATGCAATGATTGATGCATTGTCATATCTTGGTTAATTATAGTGCTTGTTTGTATGGAAATGTGGATACAGGCAAAATGTTGAGTGGGCAATCTTTCCGTGAGTGAAGGTAAATGCACATAATCAGATGTGTGAGACACAAGTTTCATGATAAAATATTTAAATTAAAACTATTGAGTTGCACTGGACATATTCATATCTCGTCTCAGATCATTTCAGTTTCATTCTAATACTGAGAAATTTACATTTTTACAATTGCAAAATCTACAAAATGAGCAGAAGTGAAGTTGTTTTTTTTATGGTTTTCTTGATTTTTTCCTTACTCTGCATTACACAAGTAGTATTCAATTACTACCTCTGCAGTCATTGACCAGTTTTTGATCTCATTCAAAGTTTGGAAATCCCCGAGTCATAAATACTTGCCTTTCTCACAAAAATATCATCAAATCTGAATTGACCAACATTAGCTTATAAATTGTAACCAGGTGTCTGGCACATATACTGACCAATCAGTACAATTGTCCAGTACAAAACAAATCTATTAATATTCTTTCACCAATGAGTTGACAGCCGGATTGTTCTGAATACTAATGACTTGCGCTTGATTCTGTGCGCACATTTATAGCTTTGGTGGCAGGTACTGATATGATAGAGAAGTCCTGCTATGGAGGGCATCTTTTCCTTTGTTTAGGCTACATCTGTCTGCTTCAATAAGGCATACCGGTATATATGTATGTATTTTAGCTGTGATTTTTGTGTGGCACACAGTGTGAGGTCAATTTTAACTCCTTCCTGGTATATGATTCACTATATTTTGAAAAATGAAATATTCTATGGAGTTGAAATTTTGAAGTAAATGGTCTTCTGTGGAAACATAAAATGGGTTAAAATCAACAATGCTATGCCAAAAACAACATATCCATGTTAATAAGGGGCAACTGATTTAAAAAACAATTGTCAACTAGCTGTGGGATAAGTCAGTTAATAGAATGGGACTTTAAGAATCCAATCCATGTCTGTTGTTATACAGATTTCACTTTTCAAGCTTTAATATCCCTTCTATGAAAAATTATAATTGCACATGATAATACAGTATATCTGATGTGGATAACTTTTACTTTATGGAAGTATTATATTTTATATCAACAAAGCTCTCAAAATAAAGAAGGGTGGTCAGGACCAAAAGACCTTGTCTACACTGGCCATGTCTCCATCTGCACAGCCTAGCCCTGGAGCACACTCCTACAGCAGTGCCATGGGCACACCAAAGACAGCACCCCGGCCCAAGAAGGAACGCATGCATCATAACATACCACATCGCTTTGTGACAGGGCTGAACAGTCGGCCTGCTAAGTGCTCGGTCTGCCTGGGATCTGTCCACTTTGTACAACAGGCTGCCAAGTGCCAAGGTACGAATTGCTAAAATATGGTAAAATTTATTGATATAGTAACAATTGTGTTTATATGATTTTCCTTAATAAAAAAATTCAAAAGGCTCAAAATGAGATAATATACATGTATATTGCAAGTTGCAGTGAAGTAAATATTAATGTACTTGGGAATATTGTGCTCCAAGTTTCTTTGTTGTTCTTGAAAATGTCAATGCTTTCAAAAGTATCAGATTTTGGTTAGGAGTGTCAGGTTATGTCCATAAGAGTATCAGATAATGTCTTTCAGAGTGCCAGGTAGTCTTTCAGGGTGTCAGGTAGTCTTTCAGGGTGTCAGGTAGTGTTACAGAGTGTTGGGAAGGGTTTCAGAGTATCAGATATTGTCTTTTAGAATACCAGGTAGCGTTTCAGTGTGTCAGGGAGGGTTACAGTGTTACAGAGTGCCAGTAAGTACCGGTATTTCAAAGTGTTTTAGAGTGCCAGGGAAAGTGCTTCAGAGTGCCAGGTAGTGTTTCAGAGTCTCAGATATTGTCTTTCAGAGTGCCAGGGAGTGTTTAAGAGTCTCAGATATTGTCTTTCAGAGTGCCAGGTAGTGTTTCAGAGTGTGGGGGAGGATTTCATGGTGCCAGGGAGTGTTTAAGAGTCTCAGATATTGTCTTTCAGAGTGCCAGGTAGTGTTTCAGAGTGTGGGGGAGGATTTCATGGTGTTAGGGAGTGTTTCAGAGTCTCAGATATTGTCTTTCAGAGTGCCAGGGAGTGTTTCAGAGTCTTGTCTTTCAGAGTGCCTGGTAGTGTTGGGGAGGGTGTCAGAGTGCCAGGGAGTGTTTCAGAGTCTCAGATATTGTCTTTCAGAGTGCCAGGTAGTGTTGGGGAGGGTGTCAGAGTGCCAGGGTGTATTTCAGAGTCTCAGATATTGTCTTTCAGAGTGCCAGGTAGTGTTGGGGAGGGTGTCAGAGTGCCAGGGAGTGTTTCAGAGTCTCAGATATTGTCTTTCAGAGTGCCAGGTAGTGTTGGGGAGGGTGTCAGAGTGCCAGGGAGTGTTTCAGAGTCTCAGATATTGTCTTTCAGAGTGCCAGGTAGTGTGTCATCCTAAGTGCTCCTCCTCCCTGCCAGCGACCTGTGGCCTGCCTACAGAATATGCACACCACTTTGCTGATGTCATGACCCGGGCTAAATCCACCAGCAGACTATCAACAGCTGATCTCAAACTTCATATGAAGGGATGGATGAAAGTGCCAAGGTAGCAACACATTTAGTGCTTTCCCTTTTAAACTTTCTATTCTGTATTTATTCTCTTATGATATTTTTCATAAATGTGCTTGACCATTTGGATTTCAAGATGTTTTTCTGTGTTGTTTCCTGTATTGGTTTTTATTAGAACACTAATGGTTAAATGTATAACTTTGCTGTTGTCAAGGGCTGGGAAGCAGCTGTGGGAGAAGAAGTGGGTGATATTACAAGACAACCATCTACGCGTATATAACAGCCAGGACCGCAGTGTAGAGTACACGGAGGCCTTCCCACTGTGTCCTACTAACGGCTATGTGACTGTCCACTCTGCAGCCACTGCCGCCGAACTCACCAACACAGCCTCCTCAGACCTCCCCTACATCCTCAGACTAGAGTTTGAACCAGACACCACCTGCTGGCCTGGAAGGTAACCATATCTGATTTACAGCATTTATGTGTCCAATCACACAATATTTTAAGCCTGGGTGTTATGGCAAAATACTTGAATTGTGATGTCTGTGTTTCAGGAGCTTGTATTTGATGGCTGAGACTTTCCCAGAGAAGCAGAAATGGGTGGCAACCCTGGAGGCCCTCGTGGATCACAGTGGACTCAGCAACAAACGCAAAGATGCTGTCAGTATTATACTTATCACAGAATAAGGTTTAAAGCAGAAATTAATTAACGATATCAGAGGAGAATTTATATGTAATCTATTTGTAATTTATAAATTCAATGAGCATATTTTAAAAGTTTAAAAAAAAAGTTTAATTTCTTGATTTACGGTATAGCATTTAGGTTATATTATGGATTTTGATTTCCATAGATTCCATATAAATTTATATTAATTTATAATTGATTTCTAACATGATGTATTTATTGATTCAAACATGCCTCTCTTAACATGTTGAGTATGAGTTTATGTTGTGTTGTGTTTGCAGAAGTTGTTGGGGAACACTATACTGACTGTGGCAGGGCAACGCATGGAGATAAACTGTACTCTGCCCATCACAGACGAAGATAGGAATGACACTGTAAATCTTCCATTTATTAAAATTAAGATAGATTATTTTTCAAAATAGAAATTACAACAGTGACCCTGGTAATAATGTTTTTTGTTCTCAGTTTGAGACCCATATGGCCTGTGGTTGGTACTGGGTCATGTTCTGATACCATGCAGCTTTTTGATCTTAGCCCATTATAATCTGATAAACACTGAGGAATTAAAAGGGCTTCAAAGTATTGATAATTATGAATAAATTAAGTTACTGACAATAAAACTATTTTATAGAACAAATGCATTTTGCAGTTTATCCTGGCGGGCACTGATGAGGGTCTTTACTATCTGGATATCACAAAAGCTCGTATCCTTAACACTATCAAAGGCTTTGATGCCGTCTACCAGATGGCCACATTGGACAACCTTGATGTCATTGTCATGGTTACAGGTAAGAATCTGACCACTTCTGAGGAAATATTTTGAGATCAAATTTGTTGACATCATTTGTGTATTTATTGATAAGAAGATATTTAAGAGCAAGTTAAAACCAAGGTCTCATTCACAGCATTTTATTTGTGAATCACTAGGCAAAGAGCGGCAGGTGGTGACTGTAGACCTACACACGATCAAGTCTGTAGTGGCCAACGTGTCCACCACATCATTACACAGACAGATCGTACCTGAGCCAGTAGATGGAGCCACAGCATGCACCACCTTTGCCCTGGGGAACACATCTAACGGCCCCATACTCTGTGCAGCCCTAGCCGACAGGATACTCATTCTGAAATACAAATACAAACAGGCAGAGTTTGTCTTCAGAGAGGTTAGCTTGCAGCCTTAATTATTTCACTCTTTCAGTTTGAAAAGGGGTGTCATATATAACAATATATGAAAATCCTCAGATAGTTGTTCATTACCCTAAAATTCTTATGTAAATGCTGAGTTTCTATGCTATACTCTGCAGGAGTTGGTGACCAATGTGCCTTGCAGTTGCATGTGTTTTGGTCAGTGGTTCATCATCATAGGCACTGATAAGTTCTACAAGATAGACCTCAACACTTTCACCATGTCAGGTATGTCTCCTCAATAGATTCATTTTATTCATTGTATTCCATCTTAATTTGTCTTAATGTGACAAGTATATGTCTTAATGTGACATGCATGTGACTTAGTGAGACCGTTATAAATGTGACTTAATGAGACAATTATGTTACATTCTGTGACAAGTATGTGACTTAATGTGACAGTTATGTGACTTACTGAGACAGTTATGTGACGCCAACCCATTCACTATGTTATGTATGCAAATTTAGCCAATTCACTATGTCACAGTCAGGAATATGGTTTCAACCTTTTTACCCTCAGCCCCTGATGTAATCAGGCTGAGGGTATTGCAGTACTCCTGGCGTGGGTATGTATGTATGTATGTCTGTATGTATGTATGTCTGTAGCGAACATCCTTGTCATCGCGATAACTTGAGAACAAATGATGACAGCTTCATGAAACTTGACATACATAAGCATCTGGTGAAAACCTCGGACGAGTTCGATGGACAGCGACCTTGACCTATTTTTCAAGGTCACAGGGACAATTATGTGAAATCCCAAGAATTGCAATAACTTAAGAACAAATGATGGCAGCTTTATGAGATTTGACACACATAAGCATCTGGTGAAGACCTCAGAATTTTTTCTATGAAACATGACCTTCACCTACTTTTCAAGGTCACAGGGACAATTATGTGAAATCCTTGTCATCGCGATAACTCTAGAACAAATGATGGCAGCTTCATGAAACTTTACACACATAAGCATCTGGTGAAAACCTCGAACGAGTTCGATGAACAGCGACCTTGACCTATTTTTCAAGGTCACATGGACAATTATGTGAAATCCCAAGAATCGCAATAACTCAAGAACAAATGATGGCAGCTTTATGAGATTTGACACAAATAAGCATCTGTTGAAGACCTCAGAATTTTTTCTATGAAACATGACCTTCACCTACTTTTCAAGGTCAAGGGACAATCATGTGAAATCGTCCTTGTCATCACGATAACTTGAGAACAAATGCTGGCAGCTTCATGAAACTTGACACACATAAGCATCAGGTGAAAACCTCGGACAAGTTCGATGGACAGCGACCTTGACCTATTTTTCAAGGTCACAGGGACAATTATGTGAAATCCCAAGAATTGCAATAACTTAAGAACAAATGATGGCAGCTTTATGAGATTTGACACAAATAAGCATCTGTTGAAGACCTCAGAATTTTTTCTATGAAACATGACCTTCACCTACTTTTCAAGGTCACAGGGACAATTATGTGAAATCCTTGTCATCGCGATAACTCTAGAACAAATGATGGCAGCTTCATGAAACTTTACACACATAAGCATCAGGTGAAAACCTCGGACGAGTTCAGTGGACGGTGACCTTGACCTATTTTTCAAGGTCACAAGGACAATTATGTGAAATCCCAAGAATCGCAATAACTCAAGAACGAATGATGGCAGCTATATGAGATTTGACACACATAAGCATCTGGTGAAGATCTCATAATTTTTTCTATGAAACATGACCTTCATCTCCTTTTCAAGGTCACAGGGACAATTATATGAAATCACAAGAATTGCAATAACTTAAGAACAAATGATGGCAGCTTTATGAGATTTGACACACATAAGCATCTGGTGAAGACCTCAGAATTTTTTCTATGAAACATGACCTTCACCTACTTTTCAAGGTCACAGGGACAATTATGTGAAATCCTTGTCATCGCGATAACTCTAGAACAAATGATGGCAGCTTCATGAAACTTTACACACATAAGCATCTGGTGAAAACCTCGAACGAGTTCGATGAACAGCGACCTTGACCCATTTTTTTAAGGTCACATGGACAATTATGTGAAATCCCAAGAATCGCAATAACTCAAGAACAAATGATGGCAGCTTTATGAGATTTGACACAAATAAGCATCTGTTGAAGACCTCATAATTTTTTCTATGAAACATGACCTTCACCTACTTTTCAAGGTCACAGGGACAATTATGTGAAATCGTCCTTGTCATCACGATAACTTGAGAACAAATGCTGGCAGCTTCATGAAACTTTACACACATAAGCATCAGGTGAAAAACTCGGACGAGTTCGATGGACAGCGACCTTGACCTATTTTTCAAGGTCACAGGGACAATTATGTGAAATCCCAAGAATCGCAATAACTCAAGAACAAATGATGGCAGCTTTATGAGATTTGACACAAATAAGCATCTGTTGAAGACCTCAGAATTTTTTCTATGAAACATGACCTTCACCTACTTTTCAAGGTCACAGGGACAATTATGTAAAATCGTCCTTGTCATCATGATAACTTGAGAACAAATGCTGGCAGCTTCATGAAACTTGACACACATAAGCATCAGGTGAAAACCTCGGACGAGTTCAGTGGACGGTGACCTTGACCTATTTTTCAAGGTCACAAGGACAATTATGTGAAATCCCAAGAATCGCAATAACTCAAGAACGAATGATGGCAGCTATATGAGATTTGACACACATAAGCATCTGGTGAAGATCTCATAATTTTTTCTATGAAACATGACCTTCATCTCCTTTTCAAGGTCACAGGGACAATTATATGAAATCACAAGAATCACAATAACTCAAGAACAAATGATGGCAGCTTTATGAGATTTGACACACAGAAGCATCAGGTGAAAACCTCTGACGAGTTCAGTGGACGGCGACCTTCACCTACTTTTCAAGGTCACATGGACAATTATGTGAAATCATCCTTGTCATTGTGATAATTCAAGAACAAATAATGGCAGCTTCATTAAACTTGACACACATAAGCATCTGGTGAAAACCTCGGACGAGACCGATGGACGGCGACCTTGACATATTTTTCAAGGTCACAGGGACAATTATGTGAAATCCCTAGAATCACAATAACTCTAGAACAAATGATGGCAGCTTTATGAGATTTGACACACATGAGCATCTGTTGAAGACCTCAGAATTTTTTCTATGAAACATGACCTTCACCTACTTTTCAAGGTCACAGGGACAATTATGTGAAATCCTTGTCATCGCGATAACTCTAGAACAAATGATGGCAGCTTCATGAAACTTTACACACATAAGCATCAGGTGAAAACCTCGGACGAGTTCAGTGGACGGTGACCTTGACCTATTTTTCAAGGTCACAAGGACAATTATGTGAAATCCCAAGAATCGCAATAACTCAAGAACGAATGAAGACCTCAGACATTTTTCTATGGAACATGACCTTCACCTACTTTTCAAGGTCACAGTGACAATTATGTGAAATCCCTATTGTTGCTATAACTCGAGAACGAATGATGGCAGCTTTGTGAGACTTGACACACATAAGCATCTGGTGAAGACCTCAGTGAAGACCTTCACCTACTTTTCAAGGTCACAGGAACAATTATGTGGTGCGGTGACGTTTTGTTCACAAATATGTGTGGAGCGAATGTTGTGCAATAAGTTACCAGGGCTGAGGGTTGATGCATCTCTGATGCCTATGTTTATTGTATTAGATATATGATGTCAACCTATTCATTATGTCAGGGATGTGATTTCAAACTATTTCTATTTATCAGATATATGATTTCAACCTTTCCATTATAGTTATGATGTAGGAATTTTCTTTTGTAGAGTTTGTGGACAAGGAGGATAGTAGTTTGGCTTTTGCAGCATTTGGAGCTGCCCACTACGACAGTTTCCCCATTGCCGTACTACAGATGGCGCCACCAGGTCAACCTGAAGAGTTCCTGCTTTGCTACCATGGTCAGTTAAAATGCTTTGATCATCATCCAAATGATAACCTACCGGTAGCTTATTATATTTATAACCTACCGGTAGCTTCTTATAAACTCTTCACCAGCTGTAATGAGGCTACTCTGTGTTATCTCTGTACACAATTTATTGTGCTTTATTGCAGAATTTGGAGTATTTGTGACGTCATATGGTCGCAGGAGTAGAGAGGAGGACATGAAATGGGCTGGCTTGCCATTAGCTTTTGGTATGTAATCTGATAAGTGTCCTTACTCTGACAATTTCCTGACCCAGGGTTATATTTACTAAGTGTCATTTGATACAGATATCTGCAGGTATGATAATTTTGTATTCTATGTATTTCAGCATATCGGATGCCCTACCTATATATCACCCATTTCAACGCACTGCAGGTTATTGAGGTCCTGTCTAAAGAGAGTGACACAAGGTAATATCATGGCCAACTTATTGACCTAAAAACCTCTCATATGGAACATGTATTAAAATTGTCTCAACCTGCCAGGGCAATGTCCAACATTTAGATAGAGACTTTTATGTATTATTAAAATGCAATCATTAAACCTTTTCAGCTCTCTGATTTATTGAAATTGATTGTATCTGCAGTGTCGGAGCCAAGACGCTGGTGAACATCACCAGTCCGCGATACCTAGGTGCAGCTGTGTCTGGGGGAGCTGTGTATATAGGATCTTGCCATGACAAACAGGCAGAGATCCTGTGTTTCAAGGGGAACATGCTAACAGACACAGCAGCAGACAACAAGGAGAACATCACTGACAACTATTCTGTACCCATGCACACAGCTAAAAGGTACATCACCTTAAAATCATATATCTTTTGTAAAGATTGGAATTGTTTCTTTTATATTTATTATCTTGGTTACATCTGTTGTATATATTTCTGTATTTTTAGTTTGAGTCCAGGGAAGCGGAAGTTTGGGTCTGCGCAGCAGGTTCACGCCTCTGCCTCGACTAAGATGAGCACCACTGGAATGACAACAACCTCTATTAAGGTGTCAGGAGGCAAGAAGCAGCCACTCAGTCAGGATCTCACACAGGTAGCTGGGTCCAGACGATACGCACTGCCCTCTAGTAGCAGCGACGATGCAGAAACTGAAACAACCATGGACAGTGTCAGCACCTCCTCGTATGACACATTAGATGTGCCGCCATCTTTTGACAAGAGAAGGAGATATTCAGAATCGTCAGATGCAAGTTTCTGATTAACATCATTTAAAACATTTCAGATTAACAAATAATACATAATCACTTAAAGTTTTCACCTAGTATTCCAAGTATTCATAACAACAGTCAAGATGAAGTAGAATTTTAAACTTGTAAAGTGCAGTTTAAGGATGATATATTTTGAGATGTAGTGCAAAATCTTGTTGGCTGCAATATATTCATTTGTTTTTTACTGTTGACAGTATCACTCATTCACAAGTTGTTTTGGCTCCTAATTATGACAGAGCTTGACTGATTATGATGATTTTACCATAAGCAAATTAAAAAAAAAAATTCAAGTCTCTTAAAATAACCTTTTTATGTGTTCAATTTATTAAAAAGTATGTGATCATATTTTTGATATCTATCTTTGTTGCTAAAAGAGTGTAGTTATTGCTGTTAACAACGTTTGTTTGAATTTTCTTGTCAAATATCTGACAAACTGTGAATATTTGTATATTATATGAAAGATATGTAAAGGTTGTAGGTCTACAATGATAAAGCTGATGTATTGTTATTGAAGTTGAAATGCGACAGGTCATGGATTCAATCTCAGTTATTTTGGCAGAATATGTCACCTTTTTCAGCTATGTTGACTGTGTCAGCATAGCTTCTGCAGTGATTTTTTTTAAAGATTTGAGCTAACAAGTTGGGGCTAAATTTTATATGTAACATGCATTTTGAGTGGTCAAAATTATTATCTGCCCAAGTCTGCTCTGGGAAAGGATCTAGATGATCATTTGTGAATCAATTTCCAGACAAAAAGTGATGATCAGCATAGCTCTTAGGCCATTGGCTTATGTTACCATAGGCCAATGTAATAGGTAACTGTTGTAGCTGTTTAAGTATATCTTTCGGTGCAAATTACAAAAAAAAAAACACAAATACAAAATATAACATTACACATTAACTACACAATTAATACAGATATCAGATCAGAACAAATGCATACATGCTTCCTCTACAGATTATTTGTACATATGAACTGTTAGTCTACATAACATTATGTAAACAGATGTGTTAAATACTGTGTTCTAACTGGTATAGTCTTTTTGAGATATATTTCTTTCATTTGACCACAAGTGATGTGCAATTTTAGTAAATGAAGTCAAGTCACAAAGATGTCACATCTTAATGTTATTTTTTTATGCCACAGGATGATAGTTTTAAATCTTACAGAATAATGCCAAAGCATTATACAGTGCCCAAGGTAGATCAATAAAACATTTACCTTTGTGTGAGTGTCAGTTTGGAAGAAATGAGGTTTATCCAATATAAGCTTTTAAACATTAAACAACTATTATTGATTGTAAATATCAACAGGTTTTTCTTTGGAGGTTGGCAGACTAAAACAATGGAAGGATACAGACTTGTACACAAATAGGTGGGATAAGCCTAAACATGGTGTAAATAATGCAGACATTTATTTCTATTGCCTAGAAATGTATTGTTAAAGAATAAAAACAAATCAAAGAAATATGATGTCGACTTTTCCATGCAAATGTTGTAATATATTTGATATGATTTTACATCTTTTAAGCTGGGCACAATGCTATTTGAAGCCCTAAGCTCATATTGGATAATTTCATAATGTAAAAGTATACCCTCTCAAAATATTTGTTAACATTTTCATAAAATATCTTGTGTTCTAAACTATTATCTGCTTTATTTCTTGATCAACACTATTCATGCCATCTGTAATTTCTCTTCTGTAAATTCTGTCCAGCAATATTTGTTAAGAGGGTGCAAGGGTGAATCTTTCAGTACATACATAGGCACAAACTTTGTGTGAGGGGTGTCCAAATATATTGGCCACAAAATATTTTCCCAGCACAATGGAGAGTTACAAGATGGCGCTGCATACAATTTTTAAATTATCATTAGTAAAAAAACTTTGAAGTCAAATAGGCCACAGGCCATGGCGCAGTTGGTTAGAGCGCCAGCATATTAGCACCAGTTCCTCTGTGGTAATCCAAAGGTCGTGGGTTCGAACCCCGGCCGTGCCGGGATCGAACTCGATACAATTTCCCATATGAGCTGAGGCCTGTGCCTAAAGGGTTCACCCATTGTCCTTGTAAATCTGTGACCGGGTGGGTTGTCATGTCAAGGACCTGCGACATGACAATTCAGTGAGGCAGCACTATATCTGCTACAAGTAGGTCTCATCACGAAATGAGTGAAATAATGTTGAAAGTGATGTAAAACCCCATACAAAGAAACAAACAAATCAAAGTAAAATAAACTATTGCAGGTCAATTCAAAGGTCACCAAATTTGGCATGAGGTTTGAGGGATGTCCAAAGCCATAAAATATTTTCCCAGCAAAATGGACAGATATAAAAATGGTGCCACATACAATTTCTAAATGATCGTATTTAAAAAAACTTAAATTCTTAAATTGGCGCAGTTGGTTAGAGCGCCAGCATATTAGCACCAGTTCCTCTGTGGTAATCCAAAGGTCGTGGGTTCGAACCCCAGCCGTGCCGGGATCGAACTCGATACAATTTCCCATATGAGCTGAGGCCTGTGCCTAAAGGGTTCACCCGTTGTCCTTGTAAATCTGTGACCGGGTGGGTTGTCATGTCAAGGACCTGCGACATGACAATTCAGTGAGGCAGCACTATATCTGCTACAAGTAGGTCTCATCACGAAATGAGTGAAATAATGTTGAAAGTGATGTAAAACCCCATACAAAGAAACAAACAAATCAAAGTAAAATAAACTATTGCAGGTCAATTCAAAGGTCACCAAATTTGGCATGAGGTTTGAGGGATGTCCAAAGCCATAAAATATTTTCCCAGCAAAATGGACAGATATAAAAATGGTGCCACATACAATTTCTAAATGATCGTATTTAAAAAAACTTAAATTCTTAAATTGGCGCAGTTGGTTAGAGCGCCAGCATATTAGCACCAGTTCCTCTGTGGTAATCCAAAGGTCGTGGGTTCGAACCCCAGCCGTGCCGGGATCGAACTCGATACAATTTCCCATATGAGCTGAGGCCTGTGCCTAAAGGGTTCACCCGTTGTCCTTGTAAATCTGTGACCGGGTGGGTTGTCATGTCAAGGACCTGCGACATGACAATTCAGTGAGGCAGCACTATATCTGCTACAAGTAGGTCTCATCACGAAATGAGTGAAATAATGTTGAAAGTGATGTAAAACCCCATACAAAGAAACAAACAAATCAAAGTAAAATAAACTATTGCAGGTCAATTCAAAGGTCACCAAATTTGGCATGAGGTTTGAGGGATGTCCAAAGCCATAAAATATTTTCCCAGCAAAATGGACAGATATAAAAATGGTGCCACATACAATTTCTAAATGATCGTATTTAAAAAAACTTAAATTCTTAAATTCCAAACTGAAAATAAATAGCGCAGGTCAATTCAAAGGTCACCAAATTTGGTAGGAGAGTTGATGGGTGTCCAAATATGCCAGCCATTAGATATTTTCCTGCCATAAGGGACGGTTACAAGATGGCGCTGCATACAATTTTTTACTTTTATTCAAATGTCACCAAATATGGTATGAGGGTTGAAGGGTGTCCAAATATGCTTGCCATAAAATAATTTCTTCTTTGGATTGTCCTGTTTGCCTCAATACATGACTTTGAAATATTTGTTTTAGCTATAAATTAGTGAAAATATATTATACATCCATTAACACACAAAGAAGTACATATATGAGGATGTGTACATCTGGGAAAAACAAGTGATTGGCCTATAAACTGAGAAAAAAGCATGGAAATATGTTTTGGTTCAAAGTAAGAATATTGAATATGGCCCGTCGTGAGAAAAAAATCTGCAAAATATTTTAACGTCACCCCCGAATGAATAATGGTCAGCCCCTAACCATGCATTGTGACTGAAAAACAATTAATGACAAACAAATAGCATACATGGAAACCTCTCGACCCTTTTTGGTGACCTTTAAATTTACCTGCATGCGTTTTATCAACTCCAATAATATAATTAAAGATTTTAAACTACTATAATAAAAAAGTAGTATAGGGCCATCTTGTGACCGTCCATTGTGCCATGAAAATATTTTATGGCTAGAATGTTTGGACCTCTTTCAAACCTCATACCAAATTTGGTGACCTTTGAATTGACCTGCGCTATTTATTTTTAGCTTTGAATTTGAGAATTTACGTTTTTTTCAATACAATAATTCAAAAGTTGTATGAAGCGCCGTCTTGTAACCATCCATTGTCACGGGAAAATATTTTATGGGTAGCTTATTTGGACACCCCTCAACCCTCATACAAAATTTGGTGACCTTTGAATTGACCTCTGACAGTTTTTTTCCACTCATCTTATATGAGTTGATAATGTTATTTTTCAGGATTTATATTAATATAAAGTGCCACAAAATACATCCCAATGACATTTTGGCCACAATATTGCAAATATGACATATTATCAACCTGATCTATCGATTTTGACAAAAATCTGAATAATGAACTGTGAATAGTGAATAAGTAACAAACTTGACACGTCATTTTACAAAAAGGAAGTAAGAGATAATTTTTTTAAAGAATGTGTTGTGTTGTTTTATACAAGGATGACTCGTGGACAACATAAACTCAAGATTCAATGGTTGTCGATTCTTTGAAAATTTTGTAAATGGCCATACCGTCTGATGCCCATTGGAGCATTCCCTGGATGTTCTAAAGAGGTAAAACCACAAGACTATATAAGACCACTTAACAAGTGCGGGAGCAAAATGTCGTAGAGGATTATCATTATGAGGTACATATAAACAATATTATTCATAATTGGTTTGTCTTTATTTTACATATTAATTGCTGACAACGTATATCAATTTTTGCCGTGTTTTCTTTATTACAATAACTTGATTGTCCCGGAATTGCACTGGTGAACATAAAAAGTACTTTTACTCTGGCTGCACCCATCTTGCCAATGAGATTATAGTAGTACCAGCAGAAACAAGTCATAAATTAATTGCATATATATATATATATATATATATATATATATATATCCATATATATATATATATCCATATATATATATATATATATATATATATATATATATATATATATATATATATATATATATATATATATATATATATATTATAGTATAATATATGTGTTTCTATTAAAATGAGAATACAACCCCAGGTGGACAGTAGGACTATGCGATAGCTAGTTCAAATATACGTCAATATAATAAAAAATAAACATTTTGGACTCGCCCTCCTACCACCAACGGTGGCACCACCATCACCTGCCAAGTTTCCCCGCTCAGTCTCGCCTGAGAATCACTTTTGAATTTGACCCCAACCAACAAGGACGGTTGGCGATTTTTTGTATGTGAGTTGTTACTGAATACGCTGGTTGTTTATGGAAATTTTAAGCTATATTTCTTAAGAAGAGATTGAATATGGATTGACTAGGAAGAAAGTTAACTTGATGAAGGTGGTAAGAAACATGGCTTTGGGTCAACAAGTTTTCGAAAGAAGGCCATTTGAAAGAGATTGCCAAACAAGCAGCCACTAAACCGTTCAAAGAAAGAGCTGAACTACCAATGGCAGGTTGTGGGTTAAAGGTTCAGAAGAATAAGATTCCCACAAGACTAGCTTTATCAAATCCCAAAGCTAGTAAGCTACCCATCAAACTGGGCAACCAACATTTTTCTCTTTATGTCAAGGCCTGGTAGGTGCAGTTCAGAAAGCCTGGGAAGAGATGTGTGGTTCCAAACAAGGTCAGGTTTGGGATCCTAAGTCAACAGAACATCCGATAGTTGATAACCACAAGTTGGTGAAGAAGGCCAAAATGGAGTCTAAATGGTACAACGTGGACAAGTTAAATGCGAAAGTACCAGGATATGGACTCAAGGTTGATGAAGTGTTCCCAGAATCCAAAGGTATCAAGGTACCTATGAGGAAGTTAGAAGACTTGGAGAAGAACCTAGGCCTAATGCTACGTGTCATAAATTCAGTGGATATATTTTCGGCATATTTGATGATTACTTGTATGCAAAGTTTTAAGGAGTTAGAGAAACAACTGCCAGACAAATATAAGCATCTCCTGCCTGATGGTCAGACCTTAGAACAGGATTATTTGACAAGGGCGAAAGGCATACAAGACCTGGGGAAAGCTATGGTCTGGCAAAATATTCAGTATATGAGTTTGCATAGGGAAGCAGTGTTTAAAGAGGCTATGGAGAGAAAAAGAGAAGTCATTTCTGAGAGAGCCAAGAAAGTATTAAAGCTACAATCAGTGGGAGGCCCGCTACTCTTTAATGGTCAGGCGGAAAAGATCTTAAAAAGAGATAGTAGAGAAGCGTCTGGAAAAGTTTTGAGAGCAGTGACAGTAGTACCACCCAAGACTGTGGCATCTCATCAAAGGTCAACAGCTTCATCAAAACTGAAAGAAAGAAGCTCTAGTGGCAAGCAACCCTTTCGTGCCGGAACCTCTAGAAGAAAGGAAACCAATGACAGCCCAGAACAATTTATCCCAGAGAAAGGCAGAGGACATGAAAAAAGTTATCCAGAAACTCTTGGAGAAAGAGGCCATAGAAGTGGTACAGAAAGTGGATTCTCCAGGCTTTAATTCAATAATTTTCTTGACTCCCAAGCAGTCGGGAGAGTGGCGCCCTATTCCAGATCTGAAGACTTTGAATCTGATGAACATGAACAAGACGTTCAGAGTGGAGTCGGCACGGATGATTCAACAAACTACTCTTCCAAACAAGTGGGCTTGTTCAATCAATCTCACAGATGCGTATTTCCATATACCAATTTATCAGAAGTTCTGGAGGTATTTGAGATTTTTTATAAATGGAGTGGTGTACCAGTACAGAGTGATGCCGATTGGATTGGTGATTGTCCCGCGCATATTTACGATGGTGATGAAGGAGATTGCCAGGGTACTCAGAGAACAAGGTGTAATTGTACACATGTACCTAGATGGCTGGTTGTTCAGAAGAGTAGTAAAGGAAGAATTGGGCAGAGAGATATGGACTATTCTTCAACTGTGTCTGGACTTGGGGCTGTTGGTTAACTTGGAGAAATCGTAGTTGGAACCCAAGCAGGTGTAAAAGTTTGTAGGATTATTGTACGATCTAGCAGTGGGGAGAGCATTTCCTCCAGACAAGAGACTGATGAAAAATGGGGAAACTATTCACAGAATGCAGATCAGGAAGGAATCAACAGCAAGACAATGGTTGTCGCTGATAGGACTTCGGTATCAATTCGGTATCAGTCAAGGTTCAGTTTGGGAGACTGCATGCCAGAGTTTTCCAGCAGTTTTTGGCAGAACAGTGGTCCATAGAGAGAGGGAACATGAATCAGATGATCCCTATGAACGAAAAGTTAAAGCCTCATCTAATGTGGTGGATTCAACCGGAAAACGTAAGAGTCGGTGTTTCTCTAGTCGAACCTCCAACAGACCTCCAGATTTTCAGGGATGCCTCCAAGGTGGGTTGGGGGGCACATGTGGTAGATCTGGAAGGGAGATAATTAGAGGGAAGTTGGTCAAAGCAAGAGTTGATAATGCATATCAATGTACTCGAGATGAAAGCCATCACAAAGATGTTGATTTGCCTTTCAGAAGAGATTCGGAACAAGAGAATTGTGAATTCTACAGACAACATCACAGTATTGGCGTATATCAACCACCAAGGGGGAACGAGGTCCAAAGAACTGATGGCAGAGACCCAAGAATTGTTCAAAGTGGTGATAAAGTTTGCGTGCAGGATTAAGGCCAGACATATCCCGGGGAAACTGAATGTACTGGCAGATTGGTTGTCAAGGAAAGTACAAGTACTACCAACAGAATGGTCATTACACCCGGAAGTATTTCAAAGTCTATGGGCGAAGTGGGACAAGCCATTAGTGGACCACAAGGCAACGCTAAACTCACATCTTTCGTGAGCCCGGTACCAGACGCTTTGGCAGTGGATGCTTTAAGCACAGACTGGACGAGGATGGATGCATATGCTTATCCTCCAACAGGACTAATTCAACAAGTTATGAAAAGGATAAAAGTGTCCAAGTGCAGGATAGTCCTAATTGCTCCCAACTGGACAGAGAAGATGTGGTATCAATAATTGCTCAGTCTCATGAGGGAGAAACCATTACTATTAAAGGGTATAGAACTGCAATTGCCAGAGTACTATTGTAGGATACGGATTGCCCATCTATAGACATGTATATACAAGTATAGACAATCGTGATATCTGGCAGAGATCAAAGAGGTTAACGAGTGCAGACGTGAGGCCAACAAGTGCAAGTTGATGAGAAGCGTTGCTAGGCTGTCATTGCTAGGAGCATCGTGGTAAGAAGGATGACTCGTGGATCCAACCCGGAACCATGTAGAGGTCGCAGAAAGGCCAGGAGGTGAAGGCTCATTAGTATTCAGACGTGTTCCTTTATAACAGTTCAGAAACCGCTACTCAGAGCTCAGTGTCCACTTGCCTAGAAGATCCACGACACTCAGCCTCGTGACTGCCACTTGTATAGACTTTGGGTGCGCCAACAAGCCCGAGAGCTTCAGACAGTTATCAGTATTTGGTTATTTCATATATCACGCTCTTGCCATGCCTTCCCCAGCCGGACTATAGTGTATACGAGCACCCAAATAAAGATATATTGTGCATTGTATACGCTGAGTCTGCGGTCATCCTTATCTCCCAGCAGATAGGTATTGTTAGCCAGCGAGTAGTTCACATATCCCCTGCACATGTCCCCGTAGGCACAATCCATAGGTAAGACTATTACTAAAAGTAAACATGGACATTTCTCATGACACAGTTTCTCATGATACAGTTTCTCATGATACAGTGTCTGACCTGATTAGAGCGTTTGAACATGCTAGACCAAGAGTTCAAAACGTGTTTCCGAAGTGGAATTTATCTTTGGTGTTAAGAATGTCATGTAAATCAATGTTTGAACCTCTAGGAATGGCCACAGCCTTCTATGCTAATGTGTCAATGGACAGTGTTTTGGTAGCAGCTAGATGGGCACAACAATCCACTTTTACTGCATATTATCTGAGAGATGTCAGTCAAGACATGAATAACATGAATAGAACAGGACCTGTAGTGGTGGGACAAAATAGAATGTAACTGACTTTAAAATGTACATAGACTAATTCACAAGGGCACTTAACGGATAAGATTGGTGATTAAAATGTAAAGACCACAGATGTAGAGATGAGCGGATGATTGGAAATCTACATGGTGGTGTTATTCTCCATTAGTATGACTGTATTGATGTCCAAAATTGGAATATATTGGGTCAGACGTGCCATGAAGTGAACAAGAGAAGACTTGTGAGTATATGTACATTAGAAATAAGAGGTAAAAGTCAGTTACAAGAGCCTTAATTAGTCAGTGGAACTCAAGCCCATGATAGTAGGACTAGACTGATTAGTATGCATCGTAGCACCTTGCACCCTAGTAGTGATTTGCCCCCCATTGATGCATGGCTCTCTAAAGTATGATCTGGATATAAAAGAGGGGAACCTCAGCAATAGTCCTAATTCTCTAGTATCAGATATATAAGTGGTCAGACCTAACATGGTATCAACTATGAAGAGGTTTTGGACTGATATCGCCACCTATCGCCCTGAGTTTCAGTTGAAATTGTTGGTTGGAGACTCCTCCTCCTAACCAGTAATTCTGTCCTAATGTCCACCTGGAGTTGTATTCTCATTTTAATAGAAACCCCACACATTTTAATAATTGGTGTGTTTCTTATTAAACATGAATACAAACCCAGGTGGACTGTGCTTTCCCACCCGGCCTCCCCGCTTAGGCGTCAATTTTTTTTTTTTTTTTTGACCAAAGTGATTCTCAGGCAAGGCTGAGCAGGACACTGGGCTGGCGATGGTGACACAACCGATGGTGGGAGTCCAAAATGTTTATTTTTTATTTTATTGATGTATATTTGAACTGGCTATCACATAGTCCTAATGCCCACCTGGGTTTGTATTCATTTTTAAATCTAGGAATGGCCACAGCCTTCTATGCTAATGTGTCAATGGACAGTGTTTTGGTAGCAGCTAGATGGGCACAACAATCCACTTTTACTGCATATTACCTGAGAGATGTCAGTCAAGACATGAATAATATGAATAGAACAGGACCTGTAGTGGTGGGACAAAATAGAATGTAACTGACTTTAAAATGTACATAGACTAATTCACAAGGGCACTTAACGGATAAGATTGGTGATTAAAATGTAAAGACCACAGATGTAGAGATGAGGGGATGATTGGAAATCTACATGGTGGTGTTATTCTCCATTAGTATGACTGTATTGATGTCCAAAATTGGAATATATTGGGTCAGACGTGCCATGAAGTGAACAAGAGAAGACTTGTGAGTATAAGTACATTAGAAATAAGAGGTAAAAGTCAGTTACAAGAGCCTTAATTAGTCAGTGGAACTCAAGCCCATGATAGTAGGACTAGACTGATTAGTATGCATCGTAGCACCTTGCACCCTAGTAGTGATTTGCCCCCCATTGATGCATGGCTCTCTAAAGTATGATCTGGATATAAAAGAGGGGAACCTCAGCAATAGTCCTAATTCTCTAGTATCAGATATATAAGTGGTCAGACCTAACATGGTATCAACTATGAAGAGGTTTTGGACTGATATCGCCACCTATCGCCCTGAGTTTCAGTTGAAATTGTTGGTTGGAGACTCCTCCTCCTAACCAGTAATTCTGTCCTAATGTCCACCTGGGGTTGTATTCTCATTTTAATAGAAACCCCACACATTTTAATAATTGGTGTGTTTCTTATTAAACATGAATACAAACCCAGGTGGACTGTGCTTTCCCACCCGGCCTCCCCGCTTAGGCATCAATTTTTTTTTTTTTTTGACCAAAGTGATTCTCAGGCAAGGCTGAGCAGGACACTGGGCTGGCGATGGTGACACAACCATTGGTGGGAGTCCAAAATGTTTATTTTTTATTTTATTGATGTATATTTGAACTGGCTATCACATAGTCCTAATGCCCACCTGGGTTTGTATTCATTTTTAATAAGAAACACACCAATTAATAAAAATTGTGGGCTTAGTATATTATTATCATTGTATAGGACACACACAGTACCATTTTTTGTCACCTAGCCATTTTAAAAAGTAGAAGCCGGCCATTTTAACAGGTAGAAAATTAATTACACTTGGCTTTTTATATTGTATAGGTTTGAGGCTTATAAAATGTAAAATTTAGTGATTGTTTTTGTTTTTTGGGGGGAGGGGGATATAATATACCATGAAATGTTATTTAAATCCAAAGTCACAAGCTTTTGACAATTACAAATAATTCAAACATGCTATTATGGCAGCCATGAAACCTTCATCATGTTCATCCCTTATGCTGTTCACAGGAAGTACTATGTAAAACACTAAAAAATATAAGGGGGTCCTAGGTCAACAACTGGATGGTTTGAATGGGTATTCTAACAAGAATTAAATGACTGAAGTTTGAAATGGGGGTGAGTACTAGTTTTTAAAGCAAGAGTCTTGTTATTTGCTTTGTCAAGCTTGGCACTGTACATCACAAATTGGCACCTACTTCTACTGTGATTTCTGACGGGATTTCATACTTTCCTGGCCACAGTTTTGACTTTGTAATCAGCTGGTTTTATAACAATGCCAAGCCCAAACTTCCTTGGGTCACAAGGCACACTGGCTGAATCACTCTCTGGTTTAAATGTGAATCTTTGCAACAAGGCGACAACAAATAAAAAGAGTCGGCTCCTTGCCATCACCTCCCCGGCACATACTCTTCTTCCTGCTCCAAAGGGCAAAAACCTGTGGAGATAAAATAGGGAAATTAGCTGTGTTTAAAAGTGTAATTCCTAGAGGATATATATTTAATTTAATTGCTTTTGTGTTTTGAAGGGGGAACATTCATATTTGTGGCTTGTCCTTGCATTCTATAGGATGTACATCCCTGAAGTTTTAAACAGTTTGATGAAGGACTATGTTTTAGTTTTAATGTCTTTGTTATGCAAAGATATCAAATCAGCTTCACAAAAATTATCAATGGCAACCTAATGACAGGCATGTACCTCTTTATTGATAAAGAGACATATGTAATCATCACTTTTACTTTACTCACCACTTAATTTGCTTTTTACATTTTTTCGATTTTAATAATGATAGATTCAAAGTATAAGAAAGAAATGGAAAAGATGTTATTCTAAATAATATCTTAAGAAATGATATTGCTACCAATGAGAACATTCTTGAGTATAATTACACTACCAATCTGTATATCCAAGGCATGTGTCTTCAGCTAGAATGGTGCTTTTTAGTTCAAATAGACGGAATATTGAAAAAATGCCTTAAAATTCAAGTAATTTGAATTTTTGTCAATAAAATATTTCAAATAAATGAAAACCTTTGACACCATTTGATAATGTTTGACATGACCTTAAATTTTCACAATTGAACTTGCAAATGTTCTCAATTCATCATAAATATCATGGGAAATTATGAGAAATATGATATTTTATTTACTTTTAAATTTTATATCACTGGGCAGTGCTAAGGTGTAATGCAGCAGCTTTTTTATTTATAAAAGATCAATAAATGATGTTTCCATGTGTATATGTAAGCATTGATCCCATCTGAAGAAAATAATTATATATATATAATTTTTTTTCTTCAGATGGGATCAATGCTATATACATATATATATATATATATATATATATATATATATATATATATATATATATATATATATATATATATATATATACTTTGGTCACCTGTGGGCTGGGTAATAATGGGGCACTCTTTCATGTTCCTGAAGAAATAATGACATTATATAATGGAGCTATTTACGAATGAAATAGTATCTTAGCAACAGTCAACAACAAATTTCATACAGCTGTGAATTGATCCTGTATGAAGTGTTCTAATTTTAAAGGTCAAGGTTTAGATATTTAAATATCAAGGTCAAACATAAGTTAAAAATGGTAATTGCAAGATACCATTGACATCAGGCAGCTGGGATGGACCAGCTGCACCGCTGTAGCGCAATCTAGGGGGTGCAATGCCAATTGGTTTTGCTGAGATGTAAAACAGAGAGTGCAAGATTGCACTTTGCAGCTGGTCCATACCAGCTGCTTGACACCAAACCATACTCTGGCAAGGGAGTTCATGAAAGATGCCGAGCTACCTGTTTCCATTATAGTCAAATAAGAGGGAGTGTCATTTCAGTCAGTCAAAGTCCTTGGGAAATAGCCGTATTTATAAGCGCTTGTTGTCATTTCTATATTGTGATTTCCATGGTTTTCCTTGCAGCAGCTGATTTCATTTTGACAGATTCTTAAAATCTCAAAGCTATTTCACCATTTATAACCTTATACAATAAAGCCAGCCCCTGAGTCCTCCTTGCAAGTGAATCCCATTTTAGGTCTTATCTAGCAGCTCCTTTTTTGCACTGATTCTATACAGTCTATATCTTTCTTGAGGTTAGGGTCCCATACATTTGATGCATATTCTAAGTAAGGGCACACAAGGCTAATGCTGGCAGCTTCTTTCTGGTATTTTCTGATATGATATATATATTTTCTGGAGATGGATGTAAAGCTGATTTCAATATATCAGTTATAGACATAATAAATTTGTATAAATAGATTTAATTTAAAAGACTTAAAATACCATTTGATGTTTTTCTTGGTTCTTGATAAATAGGTCAATGACCTTAGTAAGCAAGAGCTCCACCCTTAAAATTGGTGCTATTTGGTTTATTGGTCCTATTTGGTTTATAAACGATACAATCACAGAGGTATCTACAATATCAAATAACATATGTAAGTCTTGCACATTAAAATATTGAGTCCTAATATTATCAAAATCGCTACACTCAATTAAAAGACGTTTGATGGTCAAAGCTCTTTGACAACCATTACACTGAGGCTGATCTTTGCCTTTAAGATAGCAGTGTGTCAAATGATTATGTCTAGTTCTTATACGACTTAAAACAAGACTCTTCTCTTCAGTTAATTCTACAAGCACCTTTAGTTTTACCCAGAACTGGCTTAATCTCATGTAAGTTATTAAAAATAGCTTTGTCTCAGCACAATTGCCATTTAGAACGCAAAATATCCCCAGTAATATATGTCTGGAACTCTGGATAAGGAATAAGCATATTTATTGGGTGTTTGTCCAATGCTGCTTTTGTCAGCAGCCTCATTTCCATGGATTCCAGTGTGACTGGGAAGCCAATAAAAATGAATCTCCTCAGTAGAGAATTTTGTAAACAAAAGAATTTGTCCAGTCCTTTGCCTTCAATGAATATTTAAATGCTGAGCTCAGGTATTGAGTATTTATCTTTCACATGTGCATCTCAACCTAGACATTAATACCATGACCCCAGGAAGGCCAACAACTGTGACCCACATGTGGCTATTTCTGTACTGGTCTGCCAACCCCTCAGTTTCACTTTGCACTCAAATTTCTGTGGATTGTGACAAATATAGGAAACACCAATTCATATGAAATGTATTTAATATGCATAACCTCAATGTTTGGTACAATCAAAGAATTTTGGGCTCTATTATTTTGTATCATTATACATCAGTCTCTGAAAGTATATGACTTAATCTAGTCACTGAATTTGGCTTGATTTACTTAACCAAATGTTTTCAGACTTTTTTATATTCATATTTTAGGTCTTGAATGATATGTTTGTATTATTTATGAAGAAGTTTTAAATCTGTGAATTATAATTGCAACTACATGAAGGACAATATTGGGGCAAAACCAAATCAAGTTGGAGAGGCAAAATATAAGGTAGGATATTTTAGAATATCTGACTTTTTTATATTCATATTTTAGGTCTTGAATGATATGTTTGTATTATTTATGAAGAAGTTTTAAATCTGTGAATTATAATTGCAACTACATGAAGGACAATATTGGGGCAAAACCAAACAAGTTGGAGAGGCAAAATATAAGGTAGGATATTTTAGAATATCTGTACAAAATGGGGCTTTTTGGGGAGGGTTGTTTGGTGAATATGGTATGTTAAGTATTTAAGGGAGTATTTCTTGTGATATCAAAAGTCTGAATCTTTAAAAAAATGTTATTTCTGTTTCAGAAAAGAGCAGCAAAGAGAGGGTCTGCTCCCAGCACACCAGCTTCCTTATGTCTGGACTCATCGGAAGAGGACTCCTCGAAAACTTTACACTATCGAAATCATGGACATTTTCAACAATTATATGTAAAAATACATAGAGGAATTGTGTTAGAAACTAAAATAATGTTAATGAATATTTTTGAAAAAGAAAATAAATGTTTTTTATATGTTCTTTTTATTCAAATTTAGAGGTAAAATGACACCATATTGTCATGACTTGACAACATATTGTCAAGTTCTCAGAAAAGTTGTAGGAAGGTCTGAGAAAGTTTGAAGGAATGTCTCAGAAAGAATCTATCAAAACATTTCCAAGAAGTTTTGTCAAAAGCATTTCAAGATGTTTTGTCAAAAACATTTCCAAGGGGTATTGTCAAAACATTTTCAAGAGGTTTTGTCAAAATGCTTTCAAAAGGTTTTATCAAAGCATTTTCACGTATTGGAGTGTGTACACAATTACGTTTTGAAAATGTTTCGTCAAAATGTTTTGGAAACCAAATCAAATCGTTTTCAAAACGTTTTTAAAATGTTTAATTGATTTCTGGGGGAAGCTGTACTGCTTTTTTATTGTTGAGGGTTTTGCGAGCTGTTACAATAATAACTGTAACTGTGGCCAATAACAAAGGCGATTCAAGGAACTTTCCATCGGAACTTTAAAAATCTGGGCCATTTTTCAATTTTATTAAATCTGGGCCATTTTTCAATTTTATCACTGTCAGTTTAATTCCTAGGTCTTTTTTGTTTGTTGTGTGCCATAAATGTTTTTTTTTAAATTTCATCAGTTAGGTCTCCCACCGCCCAAGGAGCCCAACAAGGGGATGCCTTTCTGGGCTGGTAACTCACATCTAATATGATATGTTTATTCTCCACCCTTTGAGATCTTATCTTTATCCCCCGATTACCCAATCAGCAGTAATCTCCTCACAATACTTGTATATTAGAATAAAATTCATAATAATTAGTGATAAATTTAATTAGTGATAAATTTAATTAGTGATAAATTCCATACGTTTAAATTGTTATAAATCAACAAAATTTATAGCCTGAAAAAAGCCGGTTAAATCAGACCTGGGCCTAATCTGATTTGCCCATCAAGTGAACATCTGGATCTGGGACAGGCATGCTGCAACTAGACCGGTGTTACTGCCAATGGCAAACAAGATGCCCCTTTAGTTGCCTTTTAGTGGGGCTATTCTTTAATATGCTGAGCACATCCTGGCAACGTTGTATCATAGCATGCTCACAACATTGTCTGCTGTTCACAGATTTACTTCCTTACAGTTTACAACATGTGCTCACAAAATGCTCACGTTACTACTGTTCACAGATCTACGTCCTTACAACATCATGTTACAATGTGCCAAATGCCACAAAACAACATGTCCACAATGTAGAAAAAATGTACAAATGTCAGCATGGGACAATACGTAATGTTGCTATTGTGTCTGGAGGCTTTCTATAAATGAATGGTGTGTTTGGTGTGCAGGGATTGTGTTCTATACTTATACTATATATACAATAAATCCTAATTCCATAAATTATATATATCTGTATTTATGAAACACTCGTCATAAGCAACTTTTTTTGTCTTAAATGATTGCAAGACAAACCGTTTTCTCAATGGATGGTCAGTTGGAAAGACTTTCCCATCACTATCAAGGAATCGCTCAGGTTTGAAGCTCCAAGGATCATCCCACAGTTTATCATCATGATGAAGCGCCCATAGATTTCCCCATACCTGCAGATTCATGTCACACTAATTATGAACAGATAGTGTAGATTAAACTATTATAATAACATAAGAACTAAACAATAAGGATTATAGAAAATAGAAGTTGAATATACAGGTAGAACTTCTGTCATACAAATTATCAATGATAAAATATGTATCTTGTCTTTTTCTTTTGGTTGTTATTGCTTTACTCACACTTGTGCCTTTTGGTATTTTGTGACCAAGTAGAGTTGTGTCCTTTATGGCAAGATGTGGTACAGCCAAGGGAACATGTGAGATCAGCCGAAGAACCTCCATTATCATAGAATCTATATAAGGCATGGCTTGTTTGTCCTTTACTCTGACTTGTCTGTCACCTATTGCATTATATATGACATTTTGGGCTTTAGTCTGGATATCTGGATGTGCTGTCAGCTGGGCTATGATTGCATACAGTGCTGTATAGGTAGTAACAGTACCTGGAAAACATGGGAATTTAATTCAATGTTCAGAACATACCGTGCTGTAGATGTATTAATAGTACCTGCAAAATGTGGGAATATAATTTGATGTTCAATTCATATGTAAGAATGAAATTCAATATCCAGTTGAGTACATTATGCAATGTTTGTATATCCATACCTGCTGCAATGAGGTCCTGAGCAACTGCATTCACATTGCCACTGGATATTTCCTTGTGGGGTTTTGGATTTCTGTGTTCCTTTATTACTTCATCCATTGCAGATAAATGCTCTCCATTATCATAATGCTTAAACTTTTGTGTCATCTGTGTATTAAACCATTTATCCATACGTTGTATTAATTGGTACATTTCTTTGTTGAATTTAGTTGGCAAGTTATAGAGAAATGGCATTTCATTGATAAGAAATTTCTCTAGGGAGTTTAAATTCAAAGTTTCATTAAACTTTTGGTCGATAATCACTAGCTCTTCTAAATCATCATCTGTGAGTCGATATCCAAATGTCTGCAAAATTAGTGAAAAGGGTACATTCAAATTACTATTTCAAAATGATTCTTGACATGTTCCAAATATTTCTCAACTGTTGGGGAAGCCAATTTCTGCATATTGTGAGACTGAAACAAATATAATTTCTATATAATACAGCTTTGGAAAGCTGTGATCCATGGGAACAGATTTTCTAATCATTCCTCAAACATTAAGAAAAGAGAATAAGTAGCATTTATATTGTGCTGATGCCAGACAATGTCTGCTCATAGCTCTTGATAGATTTGAACTGGACACCCCTGTCTAGCAATTGTTCTATTTTGGCCAGATTTGTTACTTTTTCTTTTTTTTTTCATGCAGAGCTAAAATGATAATTACAACATAGATCTATTTCTACATTGTAAATGCATATTTTACAAGGTCCCAATTTGATCTATTTAAATACCTTCCTCAGGTGAGTACCGTTAGCACATAGACATATAGATACCCTTAATTCTGAATCATCTCCTTTTGACAGTTTTACCTTTTTAGGAAACAGAATTAATATATATTACACTGATAGAATTCATTTCCTGAAGATACTCCATCCTACCTTTGTTCACCCAGCAGATCGATGGTGATATATTTGTAAAGCTCATAACAAAGTTTCTTAAGATTTGTAACTTGCAGATATGGGGATGTAAAAACTAAGGTTTTATATAGCCATTGGCACTTACAAACAAAAATCTTATACAGATCAAATATATTTTTTGCACCACAACTGTTTAAGAGCCATCACCATAAAATGTTTAAATTATGGAATAATGGTAAAGATCCTAGAGATGATCTTGACAGCAATCGCAGTCCCTACCAATACCAACAAATGGTTTCAATCTCTTCACTTGGATAGGGACTGACTGCGTTATCCTACGTCTTGTTCATATGGGAAATAGGAGGCGGTGCAGGCACCTCTGGAAGTGCTGATCATCCTCCCTGAGTGCCTCCAGTGCAGAGGTGTTTGTGGTTTCTATTTTCCCTTTGTGGAGGTGCTGTGGGGAAACCCCTTTTGTGGACCGTTATATGAGCAATATAACAAAATGAAAATAAATGATGGCAAAACTGAGATGCTCATATGTGGAAAAAGCTCCAATTTGATAAAGGGCAAATACCAAAGGAAATTGCAGTAATAATAATAATAATAATAATAATAATAATAATAATAATAAATTTCTATAGCGCTATATCAGACAGGGTCTGCTCATGGCGCTTAAGTAGATAGTGTTCTCTGAACAAATGAGTCTTTAGATGCTTTTTAAAGCAGTCAACAGTCTTACAGTTTTTCACTGCAAGGGGCAGGGCATTCCAGACTTTAGGTGCATATGCTGCAAATGCCCTATCCCCGTATGTTTTTAAATTAGTTTTAGGAACAATATATTCATTCCTTTGAGCTGATCTTAGGTTTTTTCCACTTGTTTTAATGTCCAACAGGTCCTTTAAGTAGTCTGGGGCCCTACCGTTTTGTATTTTCCATGTGAGGAGGGCAATTTTAAAATCAATTCTAGCAACCACAGGCAGCCAATGTAAGTCCATAAGTTTTTGTGTGATATGATCACTCCTACTTAATTTTCCTACTACTCTGGCCGCCGCATTTTGGAGCTTTTGAAGCTTTGCCAGCTAACATCTAGGCATTCCAGCCAGTAGCGAATTTCCGTAATCCAGTGCAGTGGAGATAAATGCATGTGCCAGTGTTTTAGAAGTCTTTTCATCTATACAGCTCCTAATCCTAGCTAGGTTTTTTAAATGATAATATCCATTTTTGCATATTTTCCTAATCTGAGGCTTCATTGACAGCTCCTGGTCTATGAGGACACCTAGATCTTTGACCTTGTTCGATCTAGGGATATCAGAGGATCCAACCTTTATTTTATCAGGGATACCTCTTTTCTTAATATCCATCTTCTTCCCGCAAATTAGCATCTCAGTTTTTCCGTCATTCAGCTTCATTTTATTGGTGAGTAGGAAATTTCTGATTTCATTTATACATTTTTCTATCTCCCCCATAGACGTTTCAATATTCGAGGTAGACTTTGGGTCTAGACCAATGTAAATCTGAGTGTCATCCGCGTATACGTGATGTTTCAGTCCATACTTATCGATTATATCTGATAGGGGTTCCATGTACACAGTGAACAAGATGGGGCCCAGTACTGAGCCCTGGGGCACCCCATACTTTATGTCCATGTTTTCAGATCTGTCACCATCTATCGTGACACATTGCCTCCTACCTGATAGATAAGATCGGAACCATTTTAGAGCCATCCCTCCGATACCACATCTTTTTTCAAGCCTATTAAGTAATATACCGTGGTCAATAGTGTCCTCCCCTGTGGGTGCGGGGATTAAAGAATAGCCCCACTGCCCCCCAGCATGTCGTAAAAGGCGACTAAAGGGGCGTCCTGTTTGCCGTGGGATGCGACCTGTGTCGGGGAGGATATGGAATCCTGACGGGCTGAGCACTGGGCTGGTTTGGCAGTAATACTGGTCCAGTTGCAACACGCCTGTCTTGGATCCAAATGTTCACCAGACAGGCAGATCAGATTAGGCCTGGATCTGATTTAACCGGCTTGTGGTATATTTCCTTTAATATATTCTGGCTATTTGATTTTTATTAATGATAATTTCAACGTTTGAAGTTTAGGAATAATTTTAAAATTTTTGATAAATATTTGCTGAAAGGAGATTACTGCTGATTGGGTCAATCGAGGGATATAAATAAAATCCGAAAGGGTGGAGTTTTTATTCTAAGAGTATGTCATGTTGGGTATCCTCATGGCGTCAGGGCTTGGAGTTACCGGCCCAGAAAGGTGTCCCCTTGTTGGGCTCCGTGGTGGGTAGGGGACCTAACTGATGAAATATAAAAAAACACACATGGCGCAAAACAAACAAAAACAACCAAGGAATGACATAGACAGCGACGATGATTCAAACAAAATAGAAAAATGGCCTAGATTTTTAATTGCGGAAAGTTCTGATGCTGAACATACCCTGGCAAAAATGTCCCCCTTTGCAATTGCAAAGGGGATACAAGGCATTGCCGGGGTACCAAAAACCGTTAAAAAGATGGGAAATAAATTATTGATTGAGGTTGAGCGGAAAAGCCATGCGGACAATCTACTACGATGCGGAATGTTGGCCACAGTTCCTGTTATTATAACAGCTCACAAAACTCTCAACAATAAAAAAGGAGTAATCAGATGCCCAGATTTAGTGGGAGTTTCTGAGGAGGAGATAGTGGATGAGCTCAAAGACCAGGATGTTGTTCAATGCAAGCGGATATTTATAAAAAAGGACGGTGTCAAAATTCCTATAAATACGTTTATTCTGACATTTGAAGCAGCGCAGCTTCCAACATCTATTAAAGTTGGATATTTGAACGTTAGAGTTGATGTATTTATTCCAAACCCTCTGCGCTGCTTCAAGTGTCAGAGGTATGGACATGGATCTGATCGATGTAAAGGTAATGAAACATGTCCAAAATGTACCGCTCAGCACAGTGGAGATGATTGTTCTTCAAATATAATAAAATGTGTCAATTGCCAAGGCAATCATCCATCGTATTCGCGGAATTGTCCTTCCTTTTTAAAAGAGAAGGAAATTCAGCGAATACGACACACTGAAAATATATCTTTTCCAGAGGCACGGAAGCGAGTAGAAAGTTATAACACAACAAAGGCATCTTATGCCAGCTCTGTAAAAACTAAAGAAACAAAATCAATAGCAATTCAAACCGAAATTACATGGCCAATCGATGACAAAAATTATTCCTTTTTCACAAAAACCTCAAAATCTTCAGCTACATCTACTCAGACCAAGACATCCAGTATCCCAGTAATACCTCAACCAACAGCAACATCCACTAAACCCTCTTCACAAACTCCCTCAACATCATCCAATAATAAAAGTATCAATAGTAATAGACCAATACATAAATCAGACAAAAAAGAAAGCAAAGATCAAGTAAAAAGTAAGATAAATAGAAGTAAATCCTTGGAAAGGATGGACACAGGTGATCCTCCAGATGTGAATTTTACTCCTGTGCACTCAAAGCATAATCGTAAACTTAATAAGTGATTATGCTGAATCATATATTTTTTCTCATTATTCTTAAAATGGCTATCGGCAATATCATACAATGGAATTGTAGAGGATTTGATGCAAACAGGCCAGAACTGGAGTTATTAGCCCAAAAATATAATGCATCGGTAATTTGTTTACAAGAAACTAAATTCAAAGATAATTCCACAACATTTAAGGGATATGTGATTTATAATAAAGTCGGTTCAATTGATATTATGGACCGAGCACATGGCGGAGTTTCTGTTTTTGTTAAATCCTGTATCCCCCAAAGTAAAGTAACATTAAATACTCATCTACAGGCTTCTGCTGTTAGGGTTACCCTGCACAATACATTAACTATATGTTCAATATATTTACCACCTAGTGAGCCAGTTAATATTACCCATTGCTTTAACAAGTTGTATTTGTAAATCAATGGAACGAATGATTAACGAGCGTTTAGTTTGGTTTTTGGAAACTGCAGCTTCTATTTCTGTTGCACAAAGTGGCTTTAGAAAAACTCGAAGTACCATTGACCACCTGGTACGTTTAGAGACATTTATAAGAGAGGGTTTTATAAAAGGTGAGCATGTGGTGAGTATTTTCTTTGATTTAGAAAAGGCATATGACACCACATGGAAATATGGGATAATGAGCGATTTATATGATATGGGATTAAGGGGTCGTTTACCCCTTTTTATTCAAAATTTTCTATCAAACAGACATTTTAAAGTTCGAGTGGGTGCATCACTCTCTGATGCTTTTGATCAGGAAATGGGTGTTCCACAGGGAAGTATATTATCAGTCACTCTTTTTATTATTAAAATTATGAGGCAAGGAATCTTTACAATCCTTAAATTTAAATCTGAATCAAATAGCTAAATTTCAATATCCAGAAACACCTCCATGGACCTATGAAACTTTAAATATTAATTTAGCCATGACGGAATTAAAGAAATACTCAACCGATCCATCCCTGTATATAAATAGATATAATGAAATAAAATCTATCTTCACTGGATATCAGTGTATATACACTGATGGATCGTTTGATGATGACAAGGCTGCTGCAGCTGCTGTTAAGGGCAATCATATTTATTCAGAACGTCTGCCAAATAAATCATCTATTTATTCTGCAGAACTTCATGCTTTATACCTAGCTTTAGATCATGTGGAGACTTCTCCACATCGGAAATTTTTAATATTTTCTGATTCTTTGTCTTGTTTACAAGCATTCAAAGCCAAGGATTGGAAAAATCCATTTATTTTAAATATCCTTGAACGGTATCATAAACTCTGTACTGAGGAAAATAAAGAGATTCGTTTTTACTGGATTCCCAGTCATATTGGAATCCTTGGAAATGAGGCTGCGGACCAAGCTGCCAAGGCAGCATTGGATAAGCGGCCAATAAATATGTTTATACCTTATACAGAATTTAAGAAATATATTACTGTTTTTTTACGTTCTAAGTGGCAATCACGCTGGAACGAAGCTATTTTTAATAAACTACATGAAATTAAGCCCGTTCTAGGCAAAACTAAAGGTGCTATTAGAATTAACCGTAGAGAAGAGTCAGTTTTAACCCGTATAAGAATAGGTCATAGTCATTTGACGCACTGTTATCTGCTTAAAGGTGAAGATCAACCGGAATGTATTGGTTGTCAAAGGGCTTTGACTATTAAACATATTTTAATTGAGTGTATCGATTTTGATATTATAAGAACTCAATATTTTAATGTATAAGATTTACATACGTTATTTGATACTGTAGATACTTCTGTGATAGTATCATTTTTAACTCACATAGGACTTTATAATCAGTTTTAAGGGCAGAGCTTTTGTTTATTTATGTCATTGACTTATTTATCAAGAACTGCAAAACATCATACTGATAAAGTCTTTTAAACAAATTATACATATTTATTATATTTGATTGATATTATATAAATGCTGTTGATAAATCCTTGTGTTATCTACATATTGTATTAACATTTACATTTTGTTTCTAGTCAATATTACGTTTCTATTTTTACTGATTTGGCACTTTATTGTGTCAATGTGAAACCATTCATTCATTCATTCTTACCATTTTTAGGCACTAAATAACCTTAGTGGTTGATGTGCCTCTAAGCAACCATTCATTCATTCATTCATTCAATAGTGTCAAAGGCTGCTGACAGGTCAAGTAGTATAAGCATTACCGTCCTGCCATTATCTATATCCATTAGTATGTCATTTTGGACCTTCAACAATGCAGTCTATGTGCTATGAAATTCCCTGTACGCTGATTGGAACATGCTCTGAATACCATTTTGCACTAGATGTCCAACAAACTGTGTAGCCACTGCCCTTTCAATTAATTTTGAGAGATAGGCCAGATTAGATACAGGTCTATAATTTTTCTTAATTAGTTCAAGACCTAATTTTTTAATTAGGGGTCTTATTATTGCCTCCTTCATACTAATCGGCATGTTTCCCAGAGTAATAGATTTATTTATGATTTCAGTAATTAATGGCAGTAAATTCTCTAAGCATTCATTTAGCAACCATGTGGGGATGGGATCGAGTTCACATGACTTTTTTGCTGCTTCTTTTAGTAATTTCGCGACTTCATCTGAGTTAATTAGTCTTGTTTTGAATTTTGGCTTCTCGACTACAGGATTAAGATCAAGGCCGCATGTATCCATACCCTGTCTAAGATCCACAACCTTCTGTAGGAAGAAGTCATTAAATTCCGTTGCTAATTCTTTTTTATCCTGACACGTCGGGAAGGGGGTGTCTTCCTTAGTGTGCAATAATTTATTTAATATTTTGAAGAGTTTTTTATGGTCAGTTTTATTTGCATCTATTTTGTCCGAGAAATAGCTCCTTCTTGCCGATTTCATCATATTGTTGTATTTGTTTCTTTGTATTTGAAATTGTATTTTGTCAGTTTCTAGTCCCGACTTCTTATATTTCCTCTCTAATTTCTCCTTTTCCTCTTTTCAGAGTGGATATCATCAGACACCCATGGAGCCGGTTTCCTAACATTTATGGTCCTTTCAACTATTGGGGCATGTTTGTCCAACACTTCAGTTAATTTATTGTATTTATCTAGTAGTTCGTCAAGATCATCATCGCAGTAGGATTTATTTTTACCAAATTTATTTTCAATGTCTATCTTGAAGTTTTGAATATTCATTTTCTTAAAATTTCTATAAGATATTTTTTTCTTATTATTGGTTTTGGATTGCATATTTAGTTGTATTTTTATTATATCATGATCAGATAATTTTTCATCAACAAGATGCCAATTTATGATATTACTATGTATATCTGAAATCAATAAATCCAAGGTATTACCCAGAATATGTGTTGGCTCTTTAATGTGATTCTTGAGATTAAAAGAATCCAGAATATTATTGAATTTAATAACATTTGGCATATCTGGTTTATTCAGATGAAAATTATAGTCCCCAATAAATATAACTTCATGATTATATATACTATAGTAGGACAGGATATCAGAGAATTCCTCGAAGAACTGAGAGTAAGTGTATCTGTTCTTTCCCGAGGGTTCTGCCCTGTAGATGGTTATGACAGTGCAGGTTTTGCCGTTAGCGGTAATTTTTATTTCCATTAGTTCAAAGGTAGTTAAAATGTGGTCATGCTTTATTTTTTTGACATCTATTTCTTTTTTGTATACCGCAGCTAGACCTCCCCCCGATCTCTGAGACCTAGGGACATGTTCTACCTCAAAATCATTAGATTTTAATTCTGATAATATTATATGTTCATTCGTTTCATTTATCCAAGTTTCGGTGATAAAAAATATATCTATTTCGTTTTCAAATATATACATATTAACATGATCAGTTTTATTTCCCACACTTTGTGCATTTGCTACTGCAATATTCAAATCTTTATGAATATTATGAATTTTCTTCTTCTTTTTTAAACTATTACTACAATGAGAAGGTATTTGAGTCCTCGCATTATTTATTTCGTAAAATGTACCATTAAGAGTAGGTATTGAGGGAATCCCTGTCTCGTGTGACCTTGACCTAGGCGAGGCCATGAATGGAGGTTTCCCCATCCCATAATTTTGTTCCTTCGCGGAGCAGCAAATCACAGGAGGGGTGGGCGTGGCTTTATTTCCGTCAATTCGACATTTTAAGACGTGATTTCCATTTGTTAACGTTTGATTATGTATTTTAGGTGCTTGCATATCAATTTCTACACTGTCAGAAATGTATTGATTGTAATTTGCATGGATCATGTGCGTGGTTTCTTGCGATATTAAAACCTCTGCTTCAAGCTGCATCGTGGTATCAAGACTGGGGGCGGGGCAACTTTGGTCACGTGAGCATCTGTCATTTTTTGATTCGTGACGTCCTATTCTATTTATATCATCAATGAAATGATCATTAAGTTCAATTTCATTAAAACCTTGGTCAGAAGTGCCGTTATATTCTCGTAGCGTTCTATTTTTAGGACTTCGGGAGCTATTTATAGGCAAAGCGTAGTAAATTTGTAGAGGCGTAGTACAACTGTTTGTTGACATAGTAAAATCGTAATAATGGTTCACTTTAAAGTTGTTGATCATTTCATTATTCGTACAAATAGTCGCATCCTCAGACATACTATCATTTTTTGGGGGTATATTCGTGAGAGTGCCCGACAAATTTATCATCTGTTTATTTTTTATATTCTCAGGGATTATGTTTATGATTTTCGAGGGAATTGAATTATCACCAAGTGGGATGAGATTAATTATTAAGATATTTTCACTAAAAGCTACATATGTGATATCAATATTAATATTACAGGGATTTGTGCATAGATTATAGAATTTTCTGATCCATGCAGTGTCTATGTTGAAACTGCCTAGAGAGGAAAAAATAATTTGAATAGTGTTATTTTTATCAAAACTAGCACATAGATCATTAATATAGATATGACACAAACTCATTTCCTTTTTCAACTCAAATAAATTTTTATTCTGATGTACATTTCTCATGAGTCTATTAATGATGTTATTACCAATACATTGCTTCAGACAAGTATTTTTGACAATTCTCAGCCCACTTGCATAATGTCAATAATATTTTGGCTTCTTTGGAAGGCTTGTCTTAACAGGGCTTCTCTGTTTAGCTAGACGAGGATCCCTGGGGTGACCTTCGTAGTTCTTGGCTCCGCTATGTACGAAGTTGCATTTGTTGCCCTTCTTGCAACGCCCATTTGCAAAGAAAACGCATGTCTCCTTTTTCTTCTCCTCTATTTCTTTTACATGGACCCTTATTAGATCCCGTATCGCCACGATAGCCTTTGCAATCCCTATCGGGGTTCCCTTTATAAGTACTTGATCCCTTTTGTCATTTTTTTCCCCATCTATTTTCTTTAGGTTCGTGTTGGTGTCTTCTGCTATTTTATTTATGGTGCTTCCCCCAGCGCCAATCAGTCTGGCGGTGGCGACTCTGGGGACAATGGTACTGACCTCCTCATCAGGGTATTCGTTGTCGAGGAAATTGATGGATGGGATGTCGTCATCACCTACCTCATCATTATCACTTGTGTCAGCACATTCGATCAATTCCACCGCATCGGGATACCCAAACTGGTTGAGTTCCATCTTCATGCAGATGTTTTTTAGCCAATCGATTGCATTCAATTCAATTAGTGAATGATCATCAGTAGACACAACCACATTGGCAGCAGGTTGATCTTCAATGGTATCAGGTGTTCTAATGAACCTCACCTGGTTGTTATCTAGCTTTTCATCTAGTTTCTTCAGTTGATGATTTAGGATGGTGTGTGAATTGACTATTTTATAATTACAGTCTATTGATACTGGTGGAAGCTGGCATAGCATGATGGGACAAGTGGCGGTTTTTGCGATTTTCTGCACTATTTTGAGCAAGTTCTCAAAAATAACTATTCCTCCTTTTCCCATTCATATGACTATGGATGAATAAGATTCCAGACTATTTCTGAAGTTCTCATCCTTCAGGGCCCTTGTAAGGTCAAGAATGTTACCGATCTTCGGGTCCTTGACCCAGTCCCACAATATGCCCACTGCACTATACTGTGTAATGTTTTGGTAAACTCTATCTGTGAGGAAAAGGACTCTCTTTTTTTGGTACCTTCTCATCAGGAGTGGCCTTTGGAGCGTGGGCCATAGCCTCCGCCATGGCCCCAATGTGGCGGACATGATCACTGTTTTTCTTTTCCAGTTTTCCTATATAGTCATTGTTCTTTAATATAATCTTATTCAGTTCATCTATCTTTTGAGTTGCCTTAAGGGCATTACCTCTCTCACGATCCAGGAAAGTGTTCATTTCCTTACACTTTGTTTTGAGGCCATCTCTGTCCCTGTCCAGGGTCACTATGTGGTCGTCCCTTTCACGAACCTGAATTCTCAGGTCATTGATTACTATGGTTTGGTCCTCAACCTGGGCACTGAGTTGGGCGTGACTATCAGACTTCTGCTTCAGGAGGTCCATCAGTTCGGCCATGCTTAACTCCAGATCGTCCGCCTCAGGCATTGGAGTGGGAGGTGTGTCTGGTGGTGGTGAGGCTGCAGAGGGCCCCTTAGGAGAGGTTTTCCTGCCCCTCCTACTCGTTACTTCGGTGCCACCCTCAGTGCCATCCCCCACCGGAGCTTCCTTGTCAGTGGTCAGGGTAGGCATCGACTCCTCAGACTCTACCGCCTCCACCCAGTCTACATGGGAGGAGCGAGAGGAGGAGCGGGAGCGTGAGGAGTCTCTCCTCTTGGTGCTTGATTTTGGTCATACTTTTTGTTGCCATCTGAAAAGATAATAATTTCTGATTATTAGTAGATGCTACAGCATTCCGCACATATTTTTCCTTTATGTGGGTCTTAGTTTTTCTATAGCGTCTCCCATTCTTATTGCAGTTTTTTCCTTCATTATAATTGGCTATTATAATAGGATCAATATTATTTTCAGGTTCGTAGGTACTCTCTTTCTTTAGGTAGCCTTCCCACCATATCTTATAATACCTAGTTTTAGTTTTCCTGTCATAGAAATCATTTATTATTGATTTCACATTGTAATCCATATCTAATTTTCTATTAAGAGATGCAGGCTATCAGTGTTTTCTCTGATGTTCTAATATGATGAAGCAATTTCAATGAACAGAATTTCAATGAACAGAAATTTCAACAGAAAATTACTTCAAGTATTCAGTATTCTCACACAGATGCAATTTTAATATCTGTCTATGTAAATACTATAATATTTTGAGATTTTCTTGTTCAAGCGTTTAATTTTGACCCAAGTATTTAGGAGAACTTGTTCAAGCGTTTGTATTGACCCAAGTATTCAGAAAGGAATTAGATTCCCTTAATATGGTTTCCTATTCTCTTGTTCAAGCGTTTTTCTTGACCCAAGTTTTTAGTTTTTTTAATGTTCTTGTTCAAGCGGTTACCTTGACCCAAGCTCTTGTAAATAGATGGTCTTGTTCAAGCAGTTATCTTGACCCAAGTTATACCTTTTCTATTTTCTTTTGTTCAAGCAAATATCTTGACCCAAGTTAGTATAGCTACCTTTTCTTTCTTAATTGAGAGAAACAAAGCAGCAGATAGCAATTTGTGGTCGAGTAGTCAAGTAACGCAGGTCCGTACCGGTGAAATGAGATATGCCGGTGAGTTGAGATATGCGATATGCCGGCAAATCAAGAATACATATACACCAATCTACAATATATATTTATCGATATATGCAGGAAGTTTCCTAGAAAAAACTTACCACTTTCACTTATGTTGCACGATTTATCGACGATTTATCCGGTTTCAAGTCAAATAATCAGAGTCCACAAAATTTATGTATAATTTTCCAATACCAGGTTTTGCAATAGATTTCCAAAAGAAACGTCCTGTACCGTTAAGGTTTGAATCACAACTGAAACGCAGGTGAGAGAAATTACCTGAGAAAACCACCTGAGATGTTTACCTGAGTTTGTATATTGCCCAGGCCGAGCTTCAATTCAGTGCGAGTTCTGCTAATCAGTTAAGTGTCAACTAGTGATTTGTTAGAATTACGTAACTGAGAAATTACCTGGCAAGTAGCAGTTTGAGTGATGTTAATATGAAATTTTAGTGTGATCCAACGTTGTATTGTCGGATAACTTATTAATTTTAATATATATCCAAGATGGCGAATGGCTGGTTTGACAGGTGAGTATAGGAAAACTAATTTAAGAGCTCCAAAACGTTGTGATAATGTTTAGAAGCGCTTGAAATCAACTGTATGAGCAACGTCGATGTTATCAATACGAATTAGGATATTTTCGATAAAAAAAATTACCGATTTCGATTGATAAGGATGAAAAAACCGCGATCCCGATACAAAAGCGACCACCACGATGTTGCATACGACACGATGATGTAAATAAACCCAGTAGGTGAAACTAAAATTCCTAGAACCAGTAAGGTGAGAGATCTGGATGTTATCCTAGACCAAGAACTAACAATGAAACAACAGATCAAAAAATATGTAAAGATGGTTTTTTCATGTCAAAACAAAAATCTCTCTCAAATCAGGGGTTGTCTGGACGAAAAAACAGCAAATACTCTGGCACATGCTTTTGTTACTTCTACACTGGACTATGGAAATGTGCTACTAGCAGGACTGCCGAAGTGTGAACTGGCAAAACTTCAAAAATTGCAAAATGCTGCTGCCAGGGTTGTAGGTAAACTTAAAAAAAGGGATCACGTAACAAATAATGAATGGAATAGCTTTGTTGACTTGGAAGGTGCAAAATGGCTTTGCCCCAAAATATTTATCTCAATTATTAACTTATAAAAAAGCAGAAAAGGACCTCAGGTCAAATGAATATAATGAGAATGTAGTCTGCAAGGCAAATATGAAAACATGGTGATAGGGCATTTATGGTATATGCGCCACAAAATTGGTATGCCCTGCCCATTGAAGTCATTCATATCATTATGAAACATGTAAAATCTAGATGTTAAGGAACCAAATCTTAAGTGTTAGGATCAAAAGATCAAAACTTGAATGATGACCTGTATTGCTTGTATAGAGTCACCGCAACTTCAAAATAATGTGTAATTGTTTTTTATGGAAAACTTTTGATGAAGGACTGATCAGTTGTCCACATATTAAGCTGAGATTATTTTATTGTTACAGCAAAACAGTATATTCATATGTCTTGTTATTGGACAATGATGTTGATTTCATAATATTATGTAGCTTAAAACATCATTGAGACATTGTGGTAGAATGAAGTATGAGTTTTGATCATATTACAAGAGAGACAACAAAAATCCTCGGAGCTATGCTGATATTGTCAGTCTACTCACCAATAATGCTGTGATGTTAGCAACAGCATTATGTAGTATAGTTCTGTAATTGTAGGGCTTTCCTTCATTACTCTCCATCTTTTTCACCACATCCTCGATGATTTCAATGGTGATATCTTCAAGTCTTTGCACTCCATCTCCTACCATTCTCAGGCCTGTCATAGATACCCGCTTCATGTGATGCCACTCCTCAGAGTATTGTCCAAATATTAATCCAAAATCATGATAGAAAGAGCGAGCAATAAAAAGGCTTGGTCTTCCAGCAAAATCTTTTGATTTTGTTATAAGCATTTCTCTCAGTCCTTCCTCTGAATTAACGACAATTGTGTCACGAAATATATTGATGTAGAACAAAGCTCCATATTGACGTGCCCATCCGTTCAATGTCATAAGAGGAAATTTGGGATCCAGTTGCCCAGCATTACCAAGCAGAAAGTGTCCTTTTGGTCCAGGAATATCAGGAAATCTTCTTCTTCTCATGAATAGATATATAAGTACAGTAATTGCAACACCAACAAAAGCTAAGAGTGTCTCCATCTGTAAAAAATAATAAAACTGAATAAATGTAAAATTAAGGCCTTTCAAAGTCATTAAAATTATCATATTATCATAAGAATTATCATAAAACCTGTAGAGCCAAGTTATTGATACCAAGTTCTCTTTGGAAAAGTCTGTTCACAGAACTCTTTTAAAATAATATGCTTGTCATGGTGGCTTTGACTGAAATCCCAAATAGGGAAACAAAAGATTGAAAAAGCTCATAACAATTGAGTGCCTAATATAGGTAAAAAGGATGACATTTCTTCCATTGATGAATTGGTTCTTGTTCAATCATATGCACCAAAGCATTTCAAATGTATGTCAGTCCAAAGAACATCATGAACTTAATAAAGCATGAACTTAATAAAGCTGTCAATTGAACAATATGCCTTGATGTATCTACTTGACATTTATATTTAAATTGACATTATAATAGAGATAAATTTCGATCTATAGGGCAGTAGAGATGTAAATCATAACAAGTCATCCTTTAAAATGGAATGCTTGGTAATTTCTTTAGAATTGTTCTAAAAGTGTAAGAAAACAGATTTCTCACTCTTGCTGAGCAATCAATTACCTGCTGTTTGTAAAATGTATTTATTGACATTTGATGTACAGCTGCACCCAAAACCTTTATCTGGGTCAGAATTGTCAGGAAATACAAAATTATTTCAAATTGGGTCCTTGTGATGAGGTAATCAGGTTTTATCCCTGTGATGTGGTCATTGGCTTTGTTCTCTGTGGGGTACTTATCCAAATACCACAACTTGTCATCTCTTGGTGAACAGTAAGATATATATCTCTAAGGTGCAAGTGAATGTGGAAAACTAAAAAGGATGTGGGACACAATAAAGATTGAAATCAATCTCATGCCAAGTGGTCGCTACCCCCAAGTACCAACCAAACAAATAGAATGTAGTTGACAGCCTAAAATGTTTCTGCTTGAAATTACCCAAACATTGTGCTTTTTCCTGCTGTTTCAATCTCTTCCTATTCATGCTTTTCCAGTGTTCCACTTTGGTGAAAAAACATAAGGACCAGTACAATGTAGTCATAATATTAATTCCTGATATAATGGTGTAAAATGATATGCACATGCAATTATTTCTACTTTTTTACAAGCGCAACACATCACATGATATGTACCACTTCAGACATCCATGTAATGCTAGTATATTTTGACACAACTTGATATGAATTACACTCATGAATAGGGTACCTAATCCAATGAAAATTACATATGTTACATTCTAAAATTTGTCAATCTTATCTAATGTCCTTGTATTTGAGGGAAGTACAGTTGTTCCACATTGAAATGAACAGAATGTTTCATAACATCGTTATGTCAAAAAGAGGTCTACTCGTAAAAAGCATATTTCATCCTCTGTGAATTTTCAGGTCACATGTCTTTGGCGTAACAATTCACTATTTCATAGAGGTTCTAACAGTTGCCCCTCATAGGTGGCCTCTCTAATAGGTGGCCTCTCGGTTTGACCAGTGCCTGACTAAAAAGGACTTGATTTGAGCACTGGTCATTTCTATATAAGAATACTTCATATAAAGGTTGAAATTTTATATTGGATAATTAATTATCATCTATCTTAACCATGTCATACATTTGTGTTGTGACTCAAATTGAAATCATTAATGGACAAACATGCTCCATTGAAATAAACTAACATATCCCAACGCAAGCCTGCTCCGTGGATGAGTGATCAGATCAATAGTTAGAGGTCTCTTAAAAGAAGGTAAAAGTAAAAAAAGGCAAGGATCCTTAAGAATAGCTGGACGACGATTACAGTCCAAAGTCAATACCAACAACGGTTTTGAACTGATTCGAGCTCTTCAGTTGGATGAGGACTAACCCTATTGGATAGGGACTGAATGCATTGGATAGGGACTGACTGCATTGGATAGGGACTGAATGCATTGGATAGGGACTGAATGCATTATCCAAAGCCTTGTGTAGGTGAGGCGCTGTTCCTACACAGATGGTGCCTCCAGAGGTGGTTTCTATCATATCCGTTTTGGAGGTGCTTTGTTTAGACCTCTGTTTTTCTTGTGTGTATGGGTTATAACAACAGTATAACATTCTACATATGTTTATGAATTTTAGCAATGGTTTTGTGAGGTTTACATGACTTTTGGTTCATTTGAATCTGGAGTGATTGCTTGATTAAATGGACTCTTTCCCATAAAGCCTCCGGACTATTTCGTTTATTTTGCGCAGGGTGGGAATATCCAGCTTTTAAATGCATTTAGTGCTCTCATTTCCTCTTTTGTGTAGTACAAGATTCTATTAAAAAACTTTAAGAACAAATTTCCTTGTTTTTATTGTTCTTGGTCGGTTTTCCAGCCATTTCGTTGGGTGTGTGTATTCCCTTTTAACGATTTACAACCTGATTTGGTTGAAGCAAACTCGAACAAAAAAGATTTATTTTCCTTTCATATTATTCTTGTTGATGCCTGCATTCTTCTTGTTTTATATGGTAAGATTGTGTTTTATGTACTATTGTGAACCGGTTTGTCCACAGGAATCTCTAGTAGTTTCTTTAAAGAAGGCTTGGGGGAAAGATGAACAAATCAAAAGTACAGATTAATAGGGGTGGACCATTATTCATTCGGACGGGGGGGGGGTGGAGGAAAGTTGAAAAAAATATCATTGAGACCATTTGATGGAGAAAAAAAATTGAGAATGCCAACCTTAAGAAATATTTTTAGGAAAAAGATACAGGCTTCATATTTTTACAACACATGTATCCCATAAAGGCCTAAATAGACCTACTGATAGACCTACTGATAATTAAGATAATTAAGTCTGCTGTACCACTTGTCAACAACAAATGGGCAAACACGTTTGTGTGGTTCTGTGTGTGGTTTTGTGTGGTTATCATGCATGTATCAGGTCTTATATCCCAGTCACATCTATTCCAATTTCGAGCATTTGTTCAAATGTCCCAAACGTTGCTAAGGTGATGGATTTTCTTTTACAAACTTTATAGGCAGATAAAGTTTACTTCAATAAATGACTACTTGAAATACATGTATTAACTGTGAATTTAGTGTAAATAATGCATTGTATAATTTTCTGACAAATCATACATCAATTTAAACAGCTATAAGTATAAGAATTAGGATGTTTGGATACTAGGAAAAAAATGGTGGCCCAAGCAACTGAGTAAAATAAATTGAGAATGGCCGAATGCAAAGAAAAAAAATCGTCAATTTTTTTTCCTCCACGGAAATAAGTATAATTCCTCACTGAAGTCCTCACAGTTTTATTATTCATAGTTGGTAGTGGACTCGATCATGCAAAAAACGAAGGGCACACCTATTTCCCACTCCCAGATGAACCCCAACCCTGGTGTCTTCCTTGGTAAGATTGAGAAAATCCGCAGTAAAATGGACAGTGACCCAAACACCATTGTTTCAACACCAGATGGCATGACAGACAATGATGATTACAACTGATCTCTCTCCCCTTAAGAGATGTACACCTGTAAAATCTGAAGATGTCCTCAAGCTCGTCACAAAGGCAGTAGAGGTGAACTTCTACTTACAATAGCCATTAACAAATCATTCAGCGGACCCAGTCAATATGAATAATCTTGGCCTGAAACTTATTGAAAAGACCTGCAGACCAGATTCCAATCTAGTTTTCATATCCAAGCTTACTGGAAGTAGCTAACCAATTGGTTCTGCACTAACAGGAGAATGGTCTTACTGAAAATTCAATCAGTCTGTAAAGATTATCATAGCACAGAAACTGCACTATTGATCCTGGCAATAGAAACACAGTAGTATTACTGCTACTTGATCGACATGATCCTTTGACACAATTGATCATGAAATACTGCTTAACAAACTTGGATCAAGATGTTACTGATTATGCCCTAAAATGGATTAGGTCATACCAAATGGACAGGAAGCAATGCATTAAATATATAGATCCTCCCTGAAGTCTATTTTGTAAGGAGTCCCCCTAGGATCTGTCTTATATATGTCTCCTCTGTCTCATCTTATGCAGATGATAACCAGATTTATATTTCCATGAATCGAATCATGTAGACACATCTAGACATGGAATTGAACAATGCATAGATAAGGTCAGACCTTTTCTGATTGCAAATAAAGTGAAGATAAATGATGGTAAAATGCTGATCTGTGCTGACAGACATTATACTGCCACTAGACATAACAAAATTGATGATGCTGAAGAAATAAATAAGATCTGCAGACAGAAATCAGCTTTGCAATGAGTTCATCTATTTGTGCCTACATTTAATACATATCTTGTCATCTGATGTTTTTTCTTTTGCAAATTTAGCACATTTTCATATCGTTTTTTATGTATGATTATGATTAGAGCAACTTATTGGGGGTTATGTTCCGAAAATACACATATATCTTTTATATATAATTATGAAACTTAATAAGTTTGCATTTGATCATTTTAAAGTCCCTCAATTTTCATCTTTTGTACACCTACCATATCCAAGCTATTTCTAACCAAATTTAGCTTCTTAACATATCTCAAAACTGACAGACTTTTATTTCCTGCATTACATTTTTGTCTATGCATTATAATATGTACTTTCATAAATTAACCAACAATAAGTTGTTATTATAGAGATGGTTTCAAAATAGCTCAGCATATCAAAATTTCCTCTAATTTCCCTTGCAGATTGGTCCAAAAATAAAAATTGCTCTAATATTGTTAATTTTAAATGGATTTTGATAAATAAAGACTCTATGAGCTCGTTTTTGAAAGACGCAGATGATTGAATATTTATATTTATATAAAATCCACGGAAAAAGAAGTTTCATTTTCAAAGTCATGCAAAGGTCAATTCAAGGTCACTGGCAAAATTTCATAAAAATAGCCTACATGTAGGAAGGTCTACATTCAGTCATGTATCATTTGTGGATGTGTCACACTCTGTAAAAAACGTTATATGCCTTTGTCTGTCATTTCTACTGATGCTTTCTGTAAGTTTTGATATATAGGTCAGATTATATACAGGTCCATAGTTACTTTTAACCTATAGTTAATTTTGACCTATTCTAGGCCAAAGTATTTTCAATAGTTGAGTTATTATTGCTATTTTCATATTTCCTGATAATGTGGTATGATGAAGAGACGTTTTGCTATGAAAGGGAGTAGATCATATAACAAATCTAGTAGACACATAAAAATAAGATCAAGTTCACATGATTTCTTCGCTGCCATTTTCTCAAATCATTGCTTTTGATAGGGGTGAAGCGATTAAATGATAGGAGGTTGCCCTGACATAGTGAGGTATTGTTTTGACTGACATCTGGTGGCAAAGGGAGAAGGTGTTGGCATTATCTAGAACCCGACATGCATATTATATCAATTTTGCCCAGAATAAAACTAATTATGGAGTCAGTATTTGGAGGCATTGGGATATCATTAGGTTTATGCAGTAGGGTATCAATGACTTTAAACAGTTTTTTTGGATTATGTTCATTCAACTATGTTGTGGTAGTACTCAGATTGAGTCAATTACAGTAATACCTCGTACGTATTTATTTGATTCTTTTAATATATTCATATCAATTTGTAAATTAGAACTTTCCATCTTTTTTCAATTTCCTTTTGATAGAACATTCCTTCTTAATGAGAACATTAATCCAAGGTGCAGGCTTCTTAAGGTTGATGTCGGCATTTTCCAATTCCTAGAGATATGCGAACAGGAGAATGCAAAATAGATGAAATCCTATTGTTTCCGATGATATCCGAACGTTCGTGTGACATCACGGTTACCGGCCACATTCATCCTGGTAGAAACATTGTAACAATAGTCGCAATTTTGTTTTCGCAATCGTCTCAAAGCAGAGGAGTACTTCTGTGTCTCAAATGGATTAATTTGGGATGTGTTGTGATGGAAAAAAATCAGTGCAGCATCCAGGTAGAAGATGACCTCAGGGAGTACCTTTGCTAGTGGATAAGTGTGATATTTGCAAAGTATCGCCATAAACTGTGGGTCTAGTTTGACAATTTTAGATTTTCCCGTTTGATTATGTTGGACCAGATTAACATGTGGGTAAAAAACACCTGTGATCAGCGCACCAAAGATAATATCTGGACCGTAATTGGCATGGATATCGTAAGTACAGAATATTTTTGAAAAAATTAGTGTCAATGTTTGACCGTTCTCAGCCATCTAGTGATGATATCGGTGATACAGGTTTATCAGCTTTTCACCATTAGAAAAAAATCAGGATTTTTCTCCCCACCCCCTCCCAAAAATGAATGCCTCACCCCCTGATTTTTTTTGTCTGACAATTTTGGTATATGTGTCACTTACATCTTCACTCATTACTTTTTGTCATGACTTTTCAGTCATAACAATGACACCAATTGGCTGCTAAAAAGAAGCTTGAACGAGGTGTGGTCTCCCAAAACTGTCAATCCTTGTCTATACCTGCAGAGCCTAGTATAAGCCCAGGATCTGCTAAGAAGAATATCTCTCCTATGTCATTTGCCATACTTACTATTATATACGGTTTTGCTATTTTTGATAAAAAGCCATTTCTTATGCCATTTCTTTATGTTCAAATGGAGTGAACATGGTTTTGGCGAGAAAAGAATTATTTTCCTGCCCAAAGAAATGTATACTACATGTCCCGGAGAAAAAAAGGGCAAAACGCAGATCTGGTATTGTTAGAATCAGTGAATGATCTGACAAATTATTTTAACTTTATTTGCTATGAAGCACCTGTGTACAGTAGTAGTGGTAGTAGTTACATCATTGGAAACAAAGCTAATTTAACAAAGCTGATTTAAGGTCTATAATCCACAATGAAACACTGGGACAGACTTATGTTTTTTTGGCTTAAATGTGTTCAAAGTCATGTTATTTGTTAATTTAGCACAGAAAAAGTAAACTTAACCAGCTAGTCTTAAACTTTTATTATTTAAATTGAACCCGTTTTAACTACTGTTAAAACGGGTTCGACTCAGTTATTGCAGCTGGAAACCATGTGTGCTGTATGAGAAATACCCCCCACTGACGTCATAGCCTCACTCTCATCCTGGAATCCCCCAGAGCATGCAGAGCCGAAGGCAGTTACGTAAATATACGAGACCACACGAAGTTCTCTCCCGATGCTTCAAACTGATTGTGGATTATAGACCTTAACTGTCGAAGTTCCAGTGTGTTGACTGTGCCTTATAATTTACAAAACAAATCAATATGCAAATAAATGCACACCACTATTGATGACAAAATTCACACAGGTTATTAATCATATATGTTAATAGGACTTTGCTGCACAGGTCACAAATGTTAGGTAATATTGTCACTTATGTATGACTCTATAAACCATCCATCACTTTATGGATAAAAATAGCTTGGCATTGCATAATGTAACTATTAATATTTCCCATTCCAGTTTCCACGTGTAGTGATACGATCACCAAGTAGTTGTTTTAAGGTGCACTGTTGAAAAAAGACTTCCAAAAAAGATTTCCAGTGTATGGCCAGTCTTGGCTTTCATTTGTTGCATGACATGTTGTTCAACAGGCCATATTCTAATTATAAAGTGCCCGGTTATGTTTATGCATCTGTGTGTGGTAATCCATCTCCTGGATATTATTGAACTCATTTCTGTCAGAATTATTGACACACATTAATCTGGATTTACCTGGATGTACATTCCGATGTTGTCTCTTCCACAGAGATTTCTCTTAGAGGTTTGCCTATCCAACCATTGGGGCCTGCTCGAGATGAAATACTGCATCTATTGCAGATTCAGTAAATAATGTGAACAATGGCCAGCCAGTATTGGTCTTTTGATGTACTCCTGTACTGGTATTAAAACATTGATCACCAATAATCCCTCTCAGAAATCTTGTATCACATCCTTTTGAATCTTTAAGTTCCATAACATTTTGCCACCAGTCAACTTTATCATATGGCTTTTGATAGTCAATGAAAGTTATATGCAATAAACGGTAACATTTCCTAGAAATATCAGTCAATAGTTTAAATTTTAAAATCTGTTCTTTGCAACCTCTCCCGTTTTGGGCTCCTACATGCTCAAACTTTGGCTTAGACAACAAGTTAGTGTCAGTGCTGCACACATCATATAAACGTGATATCATTCAGTATCATAGATTGAGAAAAACTGTTTCAGCTGGTTTGATGTTGGCATAGAATATCAAATATTCATTTGCCAACATGCCTGACTTTGAAGGTGAAAACCTGGAGTATGGATGAGTCACAAGTAATTAAAAAGTTGAATAGGGCAGAACGGCAAAAACATTCACACCTTTTGTGTGTCAAAATCATTTGTGATACAAGATGTGAGAGCAACGAAACCTAGATAGCCAAAGGTAAGTCGCATATATTGCACCAAAAAGTGCATAACAAATAATGGCAAATCATTTTTGTTACATTATTTTCTTTTTTGCTAGACATATTGTAGGACAGACTACAGTTCCCATATACCTTTATCAGAGCAGCCCATCATGCAATGTTTCCAAAGTCTTTTGTTCCATGATTTTAAGCAAAGCACTGTCTCATTATTTGCATTGTCAAGCTTTGCTCTGTAAATGTATACATCACAATGAAATTCTTTTGCATGTTACTATTACATACTTGGCACCTACTTCTACTATGATTTCCGAAGGGATTTCATACTTTCCTGGACACAGTTTTGACTTTGTAATCAGCTGGCCTCGTGACAATGCCAATCTCAAATTTCCTTGGGTCGCAAGGCACACTTGATGAATCACTTTCCGGTTTGAATGTGAATCTTTGCAACAAGGCAACAACAAATAGAAAGAGTCGGTTCCTTGCCATCACCTCCCCGGCACATACTCTCCTTCCTGCTCCAAAGGGCAAAAGCCTATGGAAATAAAGAAAAAGCAAAATCAGCACTGTGTTTGATCATCGGATCATCAGTAATCGAGCCCAAGAAGAGTGTGCGAAACATTGGAGTTTTCTTTGATGAAACAATGTCCATGGACGTACAAGTTAAAGCCATCATTAAATCTTGCCATTATCAACTGAGAAAGCTGTCAAAAGTCAGGAAGTTCCTCTCACATGAAGCTCGTATACGCACAATCCATGCCCTTATCTCTAGTAAGCTGGATTATTGCAACAGCCTGTTATATGGCATACCAGTATCACTGATGAATGGCTTGCAGAAAATCCAGAACACCGCTGCCAGAATGATTCTGGGGGGACGGAAATACGACCATGTGACGCCACTATTAAAGGAACTTCATTGGCTACCAGTGGCAAAAAGGGTTGAATACAAAATCCTAACAATGGTTCTCAAGGCTTTACACAGTAAAGCACCAATATATATATGTGATCTCATTGTGTTGGACCAGCGTCCAGGTCTACGATCTGCTTTCAAAATGCTGTTAAAAGTCCCTAAGACAAATCAAAAGACTTATGGGGATCGCAGTTTCTGTAAGGCTGGACCTGTATTGTGGAATGCACTCCCAATGAATTTGAGATTATGCACCAACTTTGACAGTTTCAAAGCTAAACTCAAGACTCATTTATTCAGCATGGCATATAAGTAATGTAGATTAGATTGACTTATGTACAGCGCCTTTGAGCATTACGGAAAGGGCGCTATATAAATATCCCCTTTGATTTGATTGATTGATTGTTTACAAATAATTTAATTGATTTTGTGTTTTCAAAGGGGAACAGTTATTTCTGGTAACGTGCTGTGTTCTTGTATTCTATAGATGTCTATCCCAGGCCCAAGTGTGATAATTTCTAGATAGTTGGAAAGACATATGATTGACTTTAATATCTATGTTATGCAAAGATTCTAAGTCAGCATCACACATTTTATCAATGGCAAACTGTTAAAACCAGTGGTTGGTTGGCACTTTTTAAAAAGTACTAGCATTGAGTGCACATAATGAGAAGAAAAGTAAAGTACACCCTCCACTCACAACTGGTAGAAACTTTCTGATTCATAAGTTAACCATTGAAACCTTTGCAAAATGATCTTACTTAAATATAGCTATAGATTCCTTGCAACTGGGTACTTGGGGTCTGACACTTTGAAATTACAAATTACATATTGAATATTTCAAAAGAATTAAGTTTTTCATATTTGCGAAAAACATTAATTCACTGTGAAAATGATACTCAAATGGTTAATAGAGTAGTTTGAAAAGCATTTATGATCAACACTGGTACCTCTAATACTTAAAAATTATGTTATCTAAAAAGGTTTGCAAGACAAACCGTTTTCTTAATGGATGATCAGTTGGAACGACCTTCCCATCACTATCCAGGAATCGCTCAGGTTCAAAGCTCCATGGATCATCCCACAGTTTATCATCATGATGGAGATTCCATAGATTTCCCCATAACTGAAGATACATGTCATGTATAGATGATATACAGTAAACATATATGATGAAAAAATAGGTATAATAAAATTAAAGTAAAATATACAGTTAAAACTTTTAACATACATATAATCAATGATAAAAATGATCTGTTTTGTGTAATTTACGTTTGGTTGTTATTGCTATACTTACACTTGTGCCTTTTGGTATTTTGTGACCAAGGAGAGTTGTGTCTCTTATGGCAAGATGTGGTGCAGTCAAGGGAACATGTGAGATCAGCCGAAGAACCTCCATTATCATAGAATCTATATAAGGCATGGCTTGTTTGTCCTTTACTCTGACTTGTCTGTCACCTATTGCATTATATATGACATTTTGGGCTTTAGTCTGGATATCTGGATGTGCTGTCAGCTGGGCAATGATTGCATACAGTGCTGTAGATGTAGTAATAGTACCTGAAAAACAAGGGAATATAATATAGTGCTGTGTAGCTAATAATAGTACCTGAAACATGTGGAAATATAATTAAACGTTCAGAACATCAGCTACATAAGAATTTAATTAAATGTCCAATTGAGTACATTAGAAAATGTTTCCATTGCCATACCTGCTCCAATGAGATCCCTAGCAACTGCATTCACATTGCCACTGGATATTTCCTTGTGGGGTTTGGGGTTTCTGTGTTCCTTTATTACTTCATCCATTGCAGATATATTCTCTCCATTATCATAATGCTTTAATTTTTGCCCCATTTGTGTATCAAACCATTTATTTACCCTTTGTATTGATTGATACATTTCTTTGTTGAATTTAGTTGGCAAGTTGTAGAGAAATGGCATGCCATTGATAAGAAACAACCGACCCCACTAGCACAGTTGGTAGAGTGTAAGATCTGTGCCTTTAATGGTTATATAAGTGGAGGAAGGGAGGTGGTGGGTTCGACTCCCACTGCCGGCAGTGTTACTTTCACACTGGTTAAAAGGCTCGAAAGTCGACCTGATATGGCCATAGTTGCTGAAAGGGTCGTAAAAACACCATTTCACAATTTTTTTGATAAGAAACTTCTCCAGGGTGTTTGGAATCAGAATTTCATTAAACCTTTGGTCAATATTAACCAGTTCCTCAAGATCCTCATCTGTGAGTCTATATCCAAGTGTCTGGAAAATTAGTGAATAGAGTTACATTCAAGTTACTATTTCAAAAAGATTCATGACATGTTCCAAATATTTATCAGCATTTACAGTGAAAAACACAGATCTGTTGGGATTACCAATGGCATTTATTAAGGGTATATGTGTTCATGGTGAGTGCCATCTGATGACAGATTTCTAAAGGAGCTATTGTCTATTTTCACACAAATAGGACATCACTGCTCTAATATTGATTTTTATGAAGTCAAAATTTCTGCATATTGTAATGCTCAAACAAGTAGGATTTTGAAACAGCCTTGCTGTGATCCAAGGGGAATGGAACTTCGAATCTTCCTTCAAATAATAAGAAAAACAGAGGATAAGTCACAATTTAGAATTTAAAAAGTTTACATTTATATTGCACTGATTCCAGACATTGTCTGCTCAAAGCATTTGAAAGTAACTGGCCTGGATACAAACAGGAAACCCCTGGCTCTCAAAGTAAATTCTATACCAACTGAGCTATTTTGGTTAGATTTCTTGACTTTTTACTTTTCACAATTTCTTGGTGTATATATCAATGTAATATGTAACATATCTTTAAATTCAAATGTTGCAGTGCTAAAATGATTTATACCAGGAAATCTATTTTTGCATTGTAAATGCACAATTTCTTTTACAAGAACCCATTTAGATGTATGTTTCTTTTATATTTTCGACTGAAACCCTTGTACATGAAACAGCAAACGCCTGCCATCAGATTGTCCTGACGAGACAATAATCACTACAATATTAGTATTGCCTATCTCATGTTAACTTGGAAAATATTTGTTATGTTAAATAATATGGTGCATTTAACCTGGGAAATAATTTATTACAGAGGGCCTATTTTAATATCATTGCAATTGTTTTAATGGTTTCTTATAACTAATAGAGTGGCATATCTCAAAAAGAGGTTGTAAAGGGTTTGACTCAGTTTGTGCAGCAGACCCCATGTGGGCTGGGCTTAGAATGGTCCTCTGATTTTTTTACTCCCTGGTTTTTTTTGTAAAAAAATAACCATGGCGCCTTGTTTGCCATGAGGTGCAACCCATAAGGGGAGGATATGGAGTCCTGCAGGTTGAGCACTGGACTGATTTGGCAGTAACATCAGTCCCAAATATTCACCCTAGACGGGAGGACTTTAGGGCCCGATATTGTCCAACCGGCTTGTGGAATATAGCTCCATAAATTTTTTCAATTTTCAAAAACTAATTTGAAAGAAAAATAAGGTTTAAATGTATATTTTAGAAATACTCTCAATCATGATAAATTCTCCATTAAGATGAAATGCATGGTAATTTCTACCCAGCTTTACTAGGCCTCTTCAATATAGGCCTAGCGATGACGTAACCAATTGTCGTACTATTTGGGCGCTCATGAATAATAATGACCTAGAGATTCGAATTACGTCATCGTATCGTGCACGTGCTGTCTTACTGAAAGGCTAAAATTACATCATCGCATCCTGCACGTGCGGTTGGATACATTCAGTGGGCGGGGCTTATGGAACGGGCCTGTTTGAACATATCTGATCGCATAATCGGAGAGGGTGTTATACTGAGCCCGATGCAAAGGAGAATAGGTAATTTCTTCACGCTTATCAAAATATTATTAGCTTTACAGATGTGTGGAGCTTGACTGCTGAAACGGGTCAATCTAGGGTACATTTTATTTATTCTCGAATATATTGTTTAATGTAGCCGAGTTTTATAGGTGTGCTGATGGCTCTGCCTCATATCTATAACTCCCTATTAGTAAAATAGAAGTCAGAGTAAGGCTTAAGAACATGGACAATGTATGATAAACACAACACATATGGCATCAAACAAACAAAAAAGACCAATGGCTGATATGGAAACGGCCTCTGATAACGATTTAAACACAGATGAAACAAGGTGGGCAAGATTTTTAATAGTTGAAAGCACAGATCCACTACGCACCATAGATAAAATGTCTCCTTTTGCAATTAAAAAAGGTATTCAAGGATTAGTAGGAAAAGTGAAAAATGTTAAGAAGTTGTGCGACAAATTATTAATAGAAGTGTACAGAAAAAGTCATTCCGAGAATTTATTGAAATGTTCTTCATTGGCCACTATACCAGTAAAAATAACTCCTCAATAGACCCTAAACACCAGAAAGGGAATTATCAGGTGTCCAGAACTTTCTGGTGTACCAGAGACCGATATTTTTGAGGGGTTATCTGATCAGAATGTTGTCGCTTGCCGTCGCATTAGCATCAATAAAGATGCCGTCAGAACTCCCATCAATACCTATATTGTCATTTTTGAAACAACGCAGCCGCCACAAGCAATCAAGATTGGATATTTAAACGTAAGAGTAAATATATATATATTCCAAGCCCACTGCGTTGTTTCAAATGTCAGAAATATGGTCATGGCTCAGATAATTGTAAAGAAAACTCAACACGTCCAAAATGCACTGGCCAGCACAGTAGTGAATCTCGCTTTTTTAAATGCAACAATTGTGAAAGTGAACACCCGTCATATTCTCGGAATTGTCCCTGTTTTATAAGAGAAAAAGAAATCCAGAGAATAAAGTACACAGAAAACATTTCCTTCCCAGAAGCCAGAAAACGTGTAGAAAGCAAAGATACCCCAAAGCAAAGAAATTCCTTTGCTATTGTCACAAAATCAAAAGATACCAAATCCATTTCAGTTCAAACAGACTTAACATGGCCAATTGGTGAAAAGAACTATTCCTTTATGAGCAAATCAATAACAGCAATATCAACACAGACTCCTGTATCTTCTACCCCTTTACTTATTCAATCTTCAATAAAACCTGCGCAATCTTCCATAAAACCTTCACAAATTCAAACAACATCAAGCAGTAAAGGTGCAAATTCCAATTCTTCAAAGCTGAATAAACCTGTCAATAAGTCAGACAAAAAAAGAAACCAGATCCAGGAAAAAAATAAATACAAAGAACAAAAATATTAGAAAGGATGGATAGAAATGATCCTCCTGATATACATAGCATTTAGGTGCACTCCAAGCATATACACAGTAGAATTAAATGATTATGTTTGACCACATTCTACTCATTATTTTAAATATGGCTATCAGCAATATTATACAGTAAAATTGTAGAGGATTTGAGGCAAACAGGCCAGAACTGGAGTTATTAGCCCACAAATATAATGCATCCATAATTTGTTTACAAGAAACTAAGTTCAAAGATAATTCCACAACATTTAAGGGATATGTAATTTGTTTACAAGAAACTAAATTCAAAGATAATTCCACAACATTTAAGGGATATGTGACTTATAATAAAGTTGGTTCAATTGACATTATGGACCGAGCAGAGTTTCTGTTTTTGTTAAGTCCTGTATACGCCAAAGCAAAGTAACTTTAAATACTAATTTACAAGCTTCTGCAGTCAGGGTTTCCTTGCACAATACATTGACTGAATATGTTCAGCATATTTGCCACCAAGTGAACCAATTAATATCACAGATTTAAATAATTTAATAACTCAGCTCCCACAACCATATATGTTAGTTGGTGACTTTAATGCTCACAACTATCATTGGGGTGGCAGAAACAATACTGATGCCAAAAGACGTATAATAGAAGATTTTTTAAATAATAATAGTTTGTGCCTTTGGAATGACGATTCTCTGACATATTTACATCCTGTTACAGGCTCTTTGACACCAATAGATCTCTCCATCTACTCTCCAAATTTATTTTCAGACTATTCCTGGGTGAAGTAATGGGGTCGTGATCATTACCCCATCATTTTAAATAACCATTTTCCTCCACCAGACAAACAAATCCCCAAGTGGAAATTTCAAAAAGCCGATTGGGCAAAATTTCAAACATCCTGTTTTAATAAAATAACTACAGAAATATCTAATAATGTAGATGATCCTCTTCAAGTTGTTGTTGCCCTATAAATGCCTCCCACAAAAAACATTTTGTGGGAGGCATCTCTTTCTGTCACATAGAAAGAGCAGCCTTCAGCTGACTATAATTATGGCTAATCAAAATGCATTATGGTTAATCAAAATGCATGTTACATTTTGAATACAGCCTTTTGTTGTTTTTCTTGATTTTCATTTCCTGACATATGTCATGGAAGCATTGTTGACAACTCAGGCATAGCTTTTTTTTTTTTCAAAAATCATTAAAAAAAGGAATAAATCTGAGGCCAAAGGAAATATATAGAATTGCTGCTCTGAAAATACATCTTACTTATTAATAGCTAAGAACTCCGACAAGTAGTTACAGAGATGATCATAGTTGACAGTGAGACAGACAATTTCTCTTCGCTATGCTGATATTGTCAGCCCTGTATAAATCTACTCACCAATAATGCTGTGATGTTAGCAACAGCATTATGTAGTATTGTTCTGTAATTGTAGGGTTTTCCTCCATTACTCTCCATCTTTTTCACCACATCCTCAATGATTTCAATGGTGATATCTTCAAGTCTTTGCACTCCATCTCCTACCATTCTCAGGCCTGTCATGGATACCCGCTTCATGTGATGCCACTCCTCAGAGTATTGTCCAAATATTAATCCAAAATCAGGATAGAAAGAGCGAGCAATAAAAAGGCTTGGTCTTCCAGAAAAATCTTCTGATTTTGTAATAAGCATTTCTCTCAGTCCTTCCTCTGAATTAACGACAATTGTGTCACAAAATATATTGATGTAGAACAAGGCTCCATATTGACGTGCCCATCTGTACAATGTCATTTGAGGAAATTTGGGATCCAGTTGTGCAGCATTGCCAAGCAGAAAGTGACCTTTTGGTCCAGGAATATCAGGAAATCTTCTTCTTTTCATGAATAGATGTATAATTATAGTTATCGCAACACCAACTAAAGTCAAAAGTATCTCCATCTGAAATAAAAAATAAAATAAGAACTGACTAAATGTAAAATATTGGCATGTAAAAAGAATCCTTTCAGAATAATGTACTTCATATGGTGGCTTTGACTGAAATCCCAAATGGGGAAAATAATAGATTTTGAAATGAACCTTCTTCCTCAACATTTTGGTGTTTTGATCTGGGCTCCAGAAATCATAGGGGAGAGGCCATGAGTTTCCTATTTGGCTTTTAATTTTAATGAGATTTCATCCATTGTTGAACTGGTTCTTGTTCACTCACCATTCATATGCATCAGACCATGTCACATGTCTATCAAACCGAAAAACACATGGTGAGTTCAATTAAGCTACCAATTGGGCTAAATGTCTAGATGTATGTACTTTATGTCTATTTGATGGATCAATATAATAAAGATACATTTTTACAGAGCAATAGAGATGCAGATCATAAAAAATTTTTTTTAGTTGACCACGTTTAATGTCACTCCAGGACATTCTCATAATGGGGCTTTTCCCGCTATTTGAATATATATGTTTTGCCAATGTTCCCTTTGGTAAAATGAAGGAGAGAAAAACGGATCAAGACCAACACAATGTAACAGAATATTAATTCTAATATTGAACTGCAATGAAGTATAATTGTTCCATTATAAATGCAATATAAACAATTTACGGATTTAATTTTGGGTTTTGCATGTCTTTATCACAATATACAACCATTTTCTCCCCAAGCAAAGTTTATAGGTTTTTCGACAGAGACATCAAATCATAGAAACATCCATAGACGTTGTTGAGGGATACTGACTTAATTTTTTGATTCCATAAAGGATACCATGTCCGAACAAATTCCCTTAAACGATTTATTTGTTTATAAGTCATTGTGACCACACAATCTCACAAATACTGATAACCCACCGACTGTGATTGTATAAATAGCAATGTTTTGGAAATGATGCCCTCAATATGTTCAGGTAAATACTGAATCAGAGGTATTTTGGGTGTGTATTACATTTGCAATTGATAAACCATAAGGCAATAAGTATTCCTTGTAAGTGAATAATATAATTCATCTATACTTACCCTTAATGATAAAATTATGATGAGTCTAAAATGCAACAGCAAATTTTCTTTTTATATCAACATCAGATTTCATTTACTTAAAAGGTCAGGATATCCTTGAATGTAATTGTATGGCTTAACTAGGACATTTATTCTTGTGGAATGGTTAAACAACCAAAAAAAAGTAGGCCAAATGTTAATGAGCACAAAATATATACATTTTTTTGATATGTAACTCAATATAAAAGTGAATATGACTGAATATAATGATATGCACATGCATAATTTAACATTTATTAGAACAATGCATAACATTTAATTCCTGGGTCCAGTTACGCCATGATGAAATGTACCACTTAAGACATCTATGTAATGTTCACATACTTTGACACAAGTTGAGTGTTAATAAACACTGGTTCAGTGTATGATAACTGTTATCATATTTTGACCAGTAGCAATAAAACCTTACATTGCATAATTTTTCTTAATACTTTTATTTTACCAAGTTTGATAATCATATTATATTTCAAATAGTTTTGTTTGGAACCAAATATATATTAACATGAATTACTTTCACAAATGTTGTCTTCCTTGTGTAAACATGTGTTTTGATATGATAAGATACCTATCCAATGAACATTGTGTACTCCCCTGTGGGTGCGGGGATTAAAGAATAGCCCCACTGCCCCCCAGCATGTCGTAAAAGGCGACTAAAGGGGCATGCTGTTTGCCGTGGGATGCGACCCGTATCGGTTGGATATGGAATCCTGATGGGCTGAGCACTGGGCTGGTTTGGCAGTAATACCGGTCCAGTTGCAACACGCCTGTCTTGGATCCAGATGTTCACCAGACGGGAAGATCAGATTAGGCCTGGGTCTGATTTAACCGGCTTGTGGTATATTTCCTTTAATGTATTCTGGCTATTTTATTTTTATTAGTGACAATTTCAATGTTTAAAATTTAAGAATAATTGATAAATTTTTTATTTATATTTCTGAAAGGAGATTACTGCTGATTGGGTCAATCGAGGGATATAAATAAAATCCGAAAGGGTGGAGTTTTTATTCCTAGAATATGTCATGTTGGGTATCCTCATGGCGTCAGGGCTTGGAGTTACCAGCCCAGAAAGGCGTCCCCTTGTTGGGCTCCGTGGTGGGTAGGGGACCTAACTGATGAAATTCAAAATAACACACATGGCGCAAAACAAACAAAAACGACCTAGGAATGACATAGATAGTGATGACGACTCAAATAAAACAGAAAAATGGCCTAGATTTTTAATTGCGGAAAGTTCCGATGCTGAACATACCCTGGCAAAAATGTCCAAGGCATTGCTGGGGTGCCGAAAACAGTTAAAAAAATGGGAACACGTTTATTAATTGAAGTTGAGCGGAAAAGCCATGCGGACAATCTTTTAAGATGCCGAATGTTGGCCACAGTTCCAGTTTTTATAACGGCTCATAAGACCCTCAATAGTAAAAAAGGAGTGATAAGATGCCCAGATCTGGCGGGAGTTTCTGAAGAGGAAATAGTGGATGAACTAAAAGATCAAGATGTGGTCCAATGCAAGCGAATATTTATTAAAAAGGATGGAACCAAAGTTCCAATCAATACATTTATTCTGACATTTGAAGCAGCGCAGCTTCCAACATCTATTAAAGTTGGCTATTTAAACTTCCGAGTTGATGTTTTTATCCCAAACCCTCTGCGCTGCTTCAAGTGTCAGAGGTATGGACATGGATCTGATCGATGCAAAGGAAATCTAACTTGCCCAAAATGTACAGCCCAGCATAGTGGAGAAGAGTGTTCTTCGGAAACCATGAAATGTGTGAATTGCCAAGGCAATCACGCATCGTATTCGCGGAATTGTCCTTCCTTTTTAAAAGAAAAGGAAATTCAGCGAATACGTCACACTGAAAACATTTCTTTTCCTGAGGCACGTAAACGAGTAGAAAGTTTTAACAATTCCAAAGCATCTTATGCTACCACCTTAAAAACCAAAGAGACAAAAACAATAGCAATACAGACAGAAATAACCTGGCCAATCAATGAAAAGAATTATTCCTATTTTTCAAATACCTCCAAATCTTCAGGAACATCCACTCAAACCCAAACACCCACTACCCCAGTAATAAATATACCAACAGTTCAATCCACTAAAACCTCTTCACAAACTCCCTCCACATCATCCAGTAATAAAAACGTAAATAGCAATAGACCAGTTAAGAAATCAGACAAAAAAGAAATCAAAGATCAAAGCAAAACTAAAATAAATAGAACTAAATCCTTAGAAAGGATGGACACAGGTGATCCTTCTGATATACATTTTACACCTGTCCACTTAAAACATAATCATAAACCTAAATGATTATGTTAAATCCTATATTAATACTCATTATTTTTAATATAGCTACCAGCAGTATCATACAATGGAACTGTAGAGGATTTGAGGCAAACAGGCCAGAACTAGAGTTATTAGCCCAAAAATATAATGCATCGATAATTTGTTTACAAGAAACTAAATTCAAAGATAATTCCACAACATTTAAGGGATATGTACTGTATAATAAAGTCGGTTCAATTGACATTATGGACCGAGCACATGGCGGAGTTTCTGTTTTTGTTAAATCCTGTATAACCCAAAGTAAAGTAACATCAAATACTAATTTACAAGCTTCTGCTGTAAGGGTTACCTTGCACAATACATTTGACAATATGTTCAGTGTATTTACCACCAAGTGAACCAATTAATATTACAGATTTAAATAACCTAATAACTCAGCTGCCACAACCATACATGCTAGTTGGTGACTTTAATGCTCACAACTATCTTTGGGGTGGCAGAAATAATACTGATGCCAAAGGACGTATAATAGAAGATTTCTTAAATAATAATAGTTTGTGCCTTTGGAATAACGATTCTCCAACATATTTATATCCTGCTGATATTTATTTCCTTCTTTGGAAGTAGAGGAAGATCAGTGGGGTAGTGATCATTACCCCATTATTTTAAATAACCATTTTCCTCCACCAGACGACTCCCCTGTGGGTGCGGGGATTAAAGAATAGCCCCACTGCCCCCCAGCATGTCGTAAAAGGCGACTAAAGGGGCGTCCTGTTTGCCGTGGGATGCGACCCGTGTCGGGAGGATATGGAATCCTGACGGGCTGAGCACTGGGCTGGTTTGGCAGTAATACCAGTCCAGTTGCAACACGCCTGTCTTGGATCCAGATGTTCACCAGACGGGAAGATCAGATTAGGCCTGGGTCTGATTTAACCGGCTTGTACCGGTAGTATATTTCCTTATATTCTGGATATTTGATTTTTATTAATGATAATTTATATGTTTGAAATTTAGGAATAATTTTAAAATTTTTTGATAAATATTTGCTGAAAGGAGATTACTGTTGATTGGGTCAATCGAGGGATAAAAATAAGATTCGAAAGGATGGAGTTTTTATTCTAAGAGTATGTCATGTTGGGTATCCTCAAGGCGTCAGGGCTTGGAGTTACCGGCCCAGAAAGGCGTCCCCTTGTTGGGCTCCGTGGTGGGTAGGGGACCTAGCTGATGAAAAATAACAAAACACATATGGCACAAAAACAAAAAAGACCAAGGAATGAAACTGACAGCGATGATGATTCAATCAAAGAAAAATGGCCCAGATTTTTGATGGCAGAAAGTTTAGACAGTGATCATACCCTGGCAAAAATGTCCCCCTTTGCAATTGCAAAGGGGATACAAGGCAATGCCGGGGTCCCCAAAACAGTGAAAAAAATGGGAAGTCGTCTGTTGATTGAGGTGGAAAGAAAAAGCCATGCGGAAAATCTCCTGAGATGCCGAATGTTGGCCACAGTCCCAGTTTCAATAACGGCCCATAAAACCCTAAATAACAAGAAAGGTGTTATCAGATGCCCCGACTTAGCGGGAGTTTCAGAAGAAGAAATAGCCAATGAATTGAAGGATCAGGATGTCGTCCATTGCAAGAGAATATATATTAAAAAGGATGGCACAAAAGTTCCAATAAATACATTCATCCTGACATTTGAAGCGGCGCAGCTTCCAACATCTATTAAGGTTGGATATTTAAACGTCAGAGTTGATGTTTTTATTCCAAACCCTCTGCGCTGCTTCAAGTGTCAAAGATATGGACATGGATCTGACAGATGTAAAGGGAATGTGACATGCCCAAAGTGTACTGCCCAACATAATGGAGAAGATTGTTCATCAAATAATGTCAAATGTGTGAATTGTGAAGGCGATCACCCATCATATTCGCGGAATTGTCCTTCTTTTTTAAAAGAGAAGGAAATTCAGCGAATACGACACACAGAAAACATATCTTTTCCAGAGGCACGTAAGCGTGTAGAATCATTCAACACAACAAAATCATCCTATGCTAGCACTTTAAAGAACAAAGAGACTAAATCAATAGCAATTCAGACTGAAATTACATGGCCAATTAATGACAAAAATTATTCCTTTTTCACAAAAACTTCCAAATCTTCGGCAACATCTACTCAGACTCCTGCCTCCACTACCCCAGCAATAGCTCTACCAACAATAACACCAACAATAACATCGACTAAAACCTCTTCACAGACTCCCTCCACATCATCTAGTAATAAAAACGTAAATACCAATAGACCAGTTAATAAATCAGACAAAAAAGAAATCAAAGACCAAAGCAAAAGTAAAATAAATAGATCTAAATCCTTAGAAAGGATGGATACAGGTGATCCTTCTGATATACATTTTACACCTGTTCAGTCAAAACATAATCGTAAACCTAACAAATGATTATGTTAAATCCTATATTTATACTCATTATTTTTAATATGGCTATCAGCAATATCATACAATGGAATTGTAGAGGATTTGAGGCAAACAGGCCAGAACTGGAGTTATTAGCCCACAAATATAATGCATCTGTAATTTGTTTACAAGAAACTAAATTCAAAGATGATTCCACAACATTTAAGGGATATGTGATTTATAATAAAGTCGGTTCAATTGACATTATGGACCGAGCACATGGCGGAGTTTCTGTTTTTGTTAAATCCTGTATACCCCAAAGTAAAGTAACATTAAATACTAATTTACAAGCTTCTGCAGTCAGGGTTACCCTGCACAATACATTAACTATATGTTCAATATATTTACCACCTAGTGAGCCAGTTAATATTGCAGATTTAAATAATTTGATAACCCAGCTGCCACAACCAAATATGTTAGTTGGTGACTTTAATGCTCACAACTATCTTTGGGGTGGCAGAAATAATACTGATGCCAAAGGACGTATAATAGAAGATTTCTTAAATAACAATAGTTTGTGCCTTTGGAATGATGATTCTCCAACCTATTTACATCCTGCTACAGGCTCTTTAACATCAATAGATCTCTCCATGTGCACTCCAAATTTATTTTTAGACTATTCCTGGGAAGTAGAGGAAGATCAATGGGGTAGTGATCATTACCCCATTATTTTAAATAACCATTTTCCTCCACTAGACGAACGAATCCCCAAGTGGAAATTTCATAAAGCCGATTGGGCAAAATTTCAAACTTCCTGTTTTAATAAAATAACTCCCGAAATTTTTAACAATGTAGATGATCCTCTTCAAGTTTTTACGGATACATTGTATGATATTGCTGATGGGTGTATTCCCAAATCAAAGCCAAATTCTAAAATTAAAGAAAAACCCTGGTTTAATGATGAGTGCAAAAAAGCTGTCAAGGAGCGGAAAAAAATTAAATAGACAGCCGACTCAATATAATTTGCACCAGTTTCGAGTAAAAAGAGCTAAAGCCCGCTATATTATTAAAATAAGCAAAAGAAAAAGTTGGAAAGATTACGTTTCTAAATTAAATACACGTTCACCAATTAAAAAATGCTGGGATATGGTGCGTAAAATTACTGGGAAGGGAGGTGGAGCAAGGATCAAACATCTAAATCATAATGGCCAATTAATTACAAATCCCACCGAAATAGGTAACACAATAGGTCAAACAATTTCCAAGAATTCCTCATCCAATAATTATTCTGCCAAATTTCAACAAATAAAAAATAGAAAAGTAAGAAACCAACTAAATTTCATATCTAACAACTTGGAACAATAAAATAAGCCATTCACAATATCAGATTTAAAACTTGCTTTAGATAAATCCCATGATACCGCTCCTGGACCTGATCATATACACTATCAAATCCTCAAACACCTCCCTGACCAAACACTTGGGCATCTTTTGGATATTTTTAATAATATTTGGGAAAGTGGTTATTTTCCTCCTTCATGGAGTGAAGCCACTATCATTCCTATTCCCAAACCTGGCAAAGACTCGTCAGATTCAAATAATTATCGTCCCATTGCGTTAACAAGTTGTATTTGTAAATAAATGGAACGAATGATTAATGAGCGTTTAGTTTGGTTTTTAGAAACTGCGGCTTATATTTCTGTTGCACAGAGTGGTTTTAGAAAAATGCGAAGTACTGTTGACCATCTGGTACGTTTAGAAACGTTTATACGAGAGGGTTTTATAAAAGGCGAACATGTGGTTAGTATATTTTTTGATTTAGAGAAAGCATACGACACCACATGGAAATATGGAATAATGAGTGATTTATATGATATGGGATTAAGGGGTCGTTTACCCCTTTTTATTCAAAATTTTCTATCAAACAGACATTTTAAAGTTCGAGTGGGTGCATCACTTTCTGATGCTTTTGATCAGGAAATGGGTGTTCCACAGGGTTGTATATTATCAGTGACCCTTTTTATTATTAAAATTAACAGCATTGTAGATTGTATGAGGCCTGGAGCAGATTGCTCACTTTTTGTTGATGATTTCAACTTAAGCTACAGGTCAGCAAGCATGCATACAATAGAACGACAGCTTCAACAACACCTAAATAGATTACAAGAATGGGCTGATAACAATGGATTTAAGTTTTCTTTGAACAAGACCGTATGTATGCACTTTTGTAAAAAGTGGAAGGCTCACCCAGATCCTGATCTTTATTTAGGTCAAACTCGGATACCTGTTGTCGAAGAAACCAAGTTTCTTGGACTTATTTTTGACAGGAAATTATCTTTTATTCCTCACATTAAATACGTTAAAAAGAAATGCCAGAAGGCATTAGATTTATTACGGGTTCTTGCCCATACCGATTGTGGAGGGGACCGCAATATTTTATTACAATTATACAGAGCGCTGGTACGTTCTAAGCTTGATTATGGGTGAATGATATATGGATCAGCACGCCCATCTTATATTAAAATGCTTGATCCTGTACAAAATCAAGGTTTAAGATTATGCCTTGGTGCATTTCGTACCTCGCCTGCAGATAGCTTGGCAGTTGAGGCAGATGAACTGCCTCTTGATTTAAGAAGAGAAAAGCTTGCCCTTCAGTATGCTGCAAAAATTGCAGCTTGTCCAGACAATCCTGCACATGATATTATATTCAATCCAAATTATGTTGATCTTTTTGAAAATAAACCAAATACAATACCAACTTTTGGCCTTCGCATCAAGGAATCTTTACAATCCTTAAATCTAAATCCGAATCAAATAGCTAAATTACAATATCCAGAAACACCTCCATGGACCTATGAAACTTTAAATATTAAATTAGCCATGACGGAATTAAAGAAATACTCAACCGATCCATCCCTGTATATAAATAGATATAATGAAATAAAATCTATCTTCACTGGATATCAGTGTATATACACTGATGGATCGTTTGATGATGACAAGGCTGCTGCAGCTGCTGTTAAGGGCAATCATATTTATTCAGAACGTCTGCCAAATAAATCATCTATTTATTCTGCAGAACTTCATGCTTTATACCTAGCTTTAGATCATGTGGAGACTTCTCCACATCGGACATTTTTAATATTTTCTGATTCTTTGTCTTGTTTACAAGCATTGAAAGCCAAGGATTGGAAAAATCCATTTATTTTAAATATCCTTGAACGGTATCATAAACTCTGTACTGAGGAAAATAAAGAGGTTCGTTTTTACTGGATTCCCAGTCATATTGGAATCCTTGGAAATGAGGCTGCGGACCAAGCTGCCAAGGCAGCATTGGATAAACGGCCAATAAATATGCTAATACCTTATACAGAATTTAAGAAATATATTACTGTTTTTTTACGTTCTAAATGGCAGTTGCGCTGGAACGAAGCTATTTTTAATAAATTACATGAAATTAAGCCCGTTCTAGGCAAAACTAAAGGTGCTATTAGAATTAACCGTAGGGAAGAGTCAGTTTTAACACGTATAAGAATAGGACATAGTCATTTGACGCATTGTTATCTGCTTAAAGGTGAAGATCAACCTGAATGTATTGGTTGTCAAAGGGCTTTGACTATTAAACATATTTTAATTGAGTGTATCGATTTTGATATTATACGAACTCAATATTTTAATGTACAAGATTTACATACGTTATTTGATACTGTAGATACTTCTGTGATAGTATCGTTTTTAACTCACATAGGACTTTATAATCAGTTTTAAGGGCAGAGCTTTTGTTTATTTATGTCATTGACTTATTTATCAAGAACTGCAAAACATCATACTGATAAAGTCTTTTAAACAAATTATACATATTTATTATATTTGATTGATATTATATAAATGCTGTTCACAGTTGATAAATTCTTGTGTTATCTACATATTGTATTAACATTTACATTTTGTTTCTAGTCAATATTACGTTTCTATTTTTACTGTTTTGGTACTTTATTGTGTCAATGTGAAACCATTCATTCATTCATTTTTACCATTTTTAGGCACTAAATAACCTTAGTGGTTGATGTGCCTCTAATCAACCATTCATTCATTCATTCATTCCACTAGACGAACGAATCCCTAAGTGGAAACTTCATCAAGCCGATTGGGCAAAATTTCAGTCATCCTGTTTTAATAAAATAACTCCAGAAATTTTTAACAACGTAAATGATCCTCTTCAAGTTTTTGCAGATACATTGTATGATATTGCTGATAGGTGTATTCCCAAATCAAAGCCAAATTCCAAAATTAAAGAAAAACCCTGGTTTAATGATGAGTGCAAAAAAGCTGTCAAGGAGCGGAAAAAAGCTTTAAAAATATTTTATCGACAGCCAACTCAATATAATTTGCACCAATTCCGTATAAAAAGAGCTAAAGCCCATTATATTATTAAAATAAGCAAAAGAAAAAGTTGGAAAGATTACGTTTCTAAATTAAATACACGTTCACCAATAAAAAAATGCTGGGATATGGTGCGTAAAATTACTGGGAAGGGAGATGGAGCAAGGATCAAACATCTAAATCATAATGGCCAATTAATTACAAATCCCACCAAAATAGGTAACACAATAGGTCAAACAATTTCCAAGAATTCCTCATCCAATAATTATTCTGCCAAATTTCAACAAATAAAAAATAGAAAAGAAAGAAACCAACTAAATTTCATATCTAATAACTTGGAACAATATAATAAGCCATTCACAATATCAGATTTAAAACTTGCTTTAGGTAAATCCCATGATACCGCTCCTGGACCTGATCATATACACTATCAAATCCTCAAACACCTCCCTGACCAAACACTTGGGCATCTTTTGAATATTTTTAATAATATTTGGGAAAGTGGTAATTTTCCTCCTTCATGGAGTGAAGCCACTATCATTCTTATTCCCAAACCTGGCAAAGACTCGTCAGATTCAAATAATTATCGTCCCATTGCGTTAACAAGTTGTATTTGTAAATCAATGGAACGAATGATTAACGAGCGTTTAGTTTGGTTTTTAGAAACTGCGGCTTATATTTCAGTTGCACAGAGTGGCTTTAGAAAAGTACTAGAGAGAGTTTTATAAAAGGCGTTTTATAAAAGGCTAACATGTGGTTAGTATATTTTTTCGTTTTAGAGAAAGCATACGACACCACATGGAAATATGGAATAATGAGTGATTTATATGATATGGGATTAAGGGGTCGTTTACTCCTTTTTATTCAAAATTTTCTATCAAACAGACATTTCAAAGTTCGAGTGGGTGCATCACTTTCTGATGCTTTTGATCAGGAAATGGGTGTTCCACAGGGTAGTATATTATCAGTCACCCTTTTTATTATTAAAATTAACAGCATTGTTGATTGTATGAGGCCTGGAGCAGATTGCTCACTTTTTGTTGATGATTTCAACTTAAGCTACAGGTCAGCAAGCATGCATACAATAGAACGACAGCTCCAACAACACCTAAATAGATTACAAGAATGGGCTGATAACAATGGATTTAAATTTTCTTTGAAAAAGACTGTATGTATGCACTGTAAAAAGTGGAAGGCTCACCCAGATCCTGATCTACACCTTGGCCAAACTCAAATTCCTGTCGTCGATGAACCCAAGTTTCTTGGACTTATATTTGATAGAAAACTATCTTTTATCCCTCATATTAAATATGTAAAAAAGAAATGCCAGAAGGCATTAGATTTATTACAGGTTCTCGCCCATACCGATTGGGGAGGGGACCGTAATGTTTTATTACAATTATATAGAGCGCTGGTACGTTTCAAACTTGATTATGGGTGTATGGTATATGGATCAGCACGTCCATCGTATATTAAAATGCTCGGTCCTGTACAAAATCAAGGTTTAAGACTATGTCTTGGCGCATTTCGTACATCACCTGCAGATAGCTTGGCAGTAGAGGCAGATGAACTGCCTCTTGATTTACGAAGAGAAAAACTTACCCTTCAGTATGCTGCAAAAATTGCAGCTTGTCCAGACAATCCTGCACATGATACTATATTCAATCCAAATTATGTTGATCTTTTTGAAAATAAACCAAATACAATTCAAACTTTTGGCATTCACATCAAAGAATTTTTACAATCTTTAAATTTAAATCCAAATCAAATAGCTAAATTTCAATACCCAGAAACACCTCCATGGACCTATGCAACTTTAAATATAAATGTAGCCATGTCAGAATTAAAGAAATGCTCAACAGATCCATCCCTTTATATAAATAGATATAAAGAAATTAAATCTATTTTCACTGGATATCAGTGTATATACACTGATGGATCATTTGACAATGAGAAGGCTGCTGCAGCTGCTGTTAAGGGCAATCATATTTATTCAGAACGTCTGCCAAATAAATCATCGATTTTTTCTGCAGAACTACATGCTTTGTACCTTGCTTTGGATCATGTGGAGACTTCTCCACATCAAACATTTTAAATTTTTTCTGATTCTTTGTCTTGTTTACAAGCATTGAAAGCAAAGGATTGAAAAAATCCCTTTATTTACAAAATTCTCGAACGGTATCATAGACTTTGTACAGATGAAAATAAAGAAATTTGTTTTTATTGGATCCCCAGTCATATTGGAATCCATGGAAATGAGGCTGCTGACCAAGCTGCCAAAGCAGCAAAGGACACACGCCCAATAGATTTACTTATTCCATATAAAGAGTTTAGTAAATATATTACTGTTTTTTTACGTTCTAAATGGCAGTTGCGCTGGAACGAAGCTATTTTTAATAAATTACATAAAATTAAGCCCATTCTAGGCAAAACTAAAGGTGCTATTAGAATTAACCATAGAGAAGAGTCTGTTTTAACCCGTATAAGAATAGGACATAGTCATTTGACGCACTGTTATCTGCTTAAAGGTGAAGATCAACCTGAGATTATTGGTTGTCAAAGGGCTTTGACTATTAAACATATTTTAATTGAGTGTATCGATTTTGATATTATACAAACTCAATGTGCAAGGTTTACTTCTGTGATAGTATCGTTTTTAACTCACATAGGACTTTATAATCAGTTTTAAGGGCAGAGCTTTGTTTATTTATGTCATGGACTTATTTATCAAGAACTGCAAAACATCATACTGATAAAGTCTTTTAAACAAATTATACATATTTATTATATTTGATTGATATTATATAAATGTTGTTGACAAATTCTTGTGTTATCTACATATTGTATTAACATTTACATTTTGTTTCTAGTCAATATTGTAGGATATGGATTACTTTCCTCGACAACAGGGATTCGAGTTTGGCCAAGGTGCAGATCAGGATCTGGGTTAACCTTCCACTTTTTACAAAAGTACATACATACAATCTTTTTCAAAAAATCTTAAATCGATTGTTATCAGCCCATTCTCGTAATCTGGAGCTGTCGTTCTATTGTATGCATGCTTGTGGACCTGTAGCTTAAGTTGAAATCATCAACCAAAAGTGAGCAATCTGCTCATGGTCTCATAAATCATCAATGCTGTTAATTTTAATAAAAAAAGTGTGACTGATAATATACTTCCCTGTGGAACACCCATTTCAAAAGCATCAGAAAGTGATGCACCCACTCAAACTGTGAAATGTCTGTTTGATCAAATATTTTGAATAAAAAGGGGTAAATGACCCCTTAATCCCATATCATATGAATCACTCATTATTCCATATTTCCATGTGGTGTTCTATGCTGTTTCACGAGATTAGCTTAAAAAAATATACTAACCACATGCTCGCCTTTTGTAAAACCCTCTCGTATAAACGTTTCTAAACGTACCAGATGGTCAATAGTGCTTCGAGTTTATCTAAAGCCACTCTGTGCAACTGAAATATAAGTCGCAGTTTCTAAAAACCAAACTAAATGCTCGATAATCATTCATTCCATTGATTTACAAATATAACTTGTCAAAGCAATGGGACGATAATTATTAGAATCTGACGAGTCTTTGCCAGGTTTGGGAATAGGAATGATAGTGTAGGATATAGAATACACACCCAGAGACTCTTGGAAATATATAGACATTCATAGACAATAACGCACGATACTGATGGTTGATGAGTCACCATAACCACCACTCTGTGAGATCACGTGTAAGACGGACGAGCCAAAGTTAGATACGCAGGCAGGACAAGTTCATCTGATGACGCGTGAGGAAGCCACGTAGGCAAGCCCCCACAGATGACGCGGAGTGGTCCCTTAAAAAGAGACGCGCAACCGTGGATCCGGGTAGTTAGAAGTCCCCAGTTTCAGAAGAGCCCGAGGAAGAGATCAGCGACCACTTGCCACTGAAGATCCACGACTCTCAGTATCGTGACTCTATAGACTTGGGTGTTTTGCGTATAGTCAGGGTTTCATAAGTATCATGCAAAGTGGTAGTTCATATGCCTCGCTCATTGCCATGCCGGCCTAGCCAGACAAGGAGGAATCACAGCACTGAATAAAGGTAACTATTGCACTGTGTATATCCTGTGTCTACAGTCCTTATTGCCCGTCATCCATATGAGGGTATAACATGGTAGCTAGGATCCGTGCCCAAACTCACAGCCAGTGAGTTAGCGAGCTATGCTTATGGTACAGTACAGTACAGTACAGTAGAGTAGAACAGGTTAGAGTATCTATCTATTTGGTAGAGTATTGATCCCCCGTCCACGTCCCCCAACGACGGATACTCTCCATTAGTGGGTAACAATAGTGGCTTCACTCCATGAAGTAGGAAAATTACCACTTTCCCAAATATTGTTATGGTTTATTATATTGTTCCAAGTCATTATGTATGAAATTTAGTTGGTTTCTTTCTTTTCTACTTTTTATTTGTTGGAATGTTGTAGAATAATTATCAGATGAGGAATTCTTGGAAATGGTTTGACCTATTGTGTTACCTATTTTGGTGGGATTTGTAATTAATTGGGCATTATGATTAGTTCTATTTATTTTACTTGTAATTAGTTCTATTTATTTAACTTGTAATTTCGGTCTGAATTGCTATTGATTTTGTTTCTTTAGTTTTTACAGAACTGGCACAAGATGTCTTTGTTGTGTTCAAACTTTCTACTCGCTTCCGTGCCTCTGGCTCCCCTGTGGGTGCAGGGATTAAAGAATAGCTCCACTGCCCCCCAGCATGTCATAAAAGGCGACTAAAGGGGTCCCCATGTGGGCCTGGGGTTAGAATGGTCCTCTGATTTATTTACTCCCTGGTTTTTTTGTCAGTTCGTAAAAGGCGAACGAAAAAAATAATCATGGCGCCTTGTTTGCCATGAGGTGCGACCTGTAAGGGGAGGATATGGAGTTCTGCAGGTTGAGCACTGGACTGATTTGGCAGTAATACTGGTCCAGATGCAACACACCTGTTTGAACCCAAATATTCACCCTAGACATGGAGGACTTTAGCGCCCGATATTGTCCAACTGCCTTGTGGAATATAGGTCCACACATTTTTCCAATTTCCAAAAACTAATTTTAGTAATTAGTAAAATATGATTTAAATTTGGTATATTTGATATATTTTTAGTTAAATTCTCCATTAAGATGAAATATATGGTAACTTCTACACACTTATCAAAATATTAAAACAATTTTCACGAGATTAGCTTAACAGATATTTTGAGCTTGACTGCTGAAACGGGTCAATCCAGGGTACATTTATGTACTCTTGAGTATATTGTCTAATGTAGCAGAGTTTTATAGGTGTGCTGATGGCTCTGCCCCATATCTATAACTCCCTATTATCAAAATAGGAGTCAGAGTAAGGCTTAGGAACATGGGCAATGAATAATTAACAAAACATACATGGCATTAAACAAACAAAAAAGACAAAGGGCAGATACAGAAACGGACTCGGACAATGATTTGAATGTGAATGAGAATAGATGGCCTAGATTTTTAATTGCAGAAAGTTCTGACGCTGAACATACCCTTGCAATAATGTCCCCCTTTGCAATTGCAAAGGGGATACAAGGCATTGCCGGGTTACCAAAAACTGTTAAAAAGATGGGAAATAAATTATTGATTGAGGTTGAGCGGAAAAGCCATGCGGACAGTCTACTACGATGCCGAATGTTGGCCACAGTTCCTGTTATTATAACGGCTCACAAAACTCTCAACAATAAAAAAGGAGTAATCAGATACCCAGATTTAGCGGGAGTTTCTGGGGAGGAGATAGTGGATGAGCTCAAAGACCAGGATGTTGTGCAATGTAAGCGGATATTTATCAAAAAGGATGGTGTCAAAATTCCTATCAATACGTTTATTCTGACATTTGAAGCAGCACAGCTCCCAACATCTATTAAAGTTGGATATTTGAATGTTAGAGTTGAGTTGATGTATTTATTCCAAACCCTCTGCGCTGCTTCAAGTGTCAGAGGTATGGACATGGATCTGATCAATGTAAAGGTAATGTAACATGTCCAAAATGTACCGCTCAGCACAGTGGAGACGATTGTTCTTGAAATATGATAAAATGTGTCAATTGCCAAGGCAATCATCCATCGTATTTGCGGAATTGTCCTTCCTTTTTAAAAGAGAAGGACATTCAGCGAATATGACACACTGAAGATATACCTTTTTCAGAGGCACGGAAGCGAGTAGAAAGTTTGGACACAACAAAGACATCTTATGCCAGCACTAAACCCTCTTCACAAACTCCCTCTACATCATCCAATAATAAAAGTATCAATAGTAATAGACCAGTACATTAATCAGACAAAAAAGAAATCAAAGTTAAAAGTAAAATAAATAGAACTAAATCCTTAGAAAGGATGGACACAGGTGATCCTCGGGATATGTATTTTACTCCTGTGCACTCGAAGCATAATCGTAAAATTAACAAGTGATTATGTTAGATCATATATTTTTTCTCATTATTCTTAATATGGCTATCGGCAATATAATACAATGGAATTGTAGAGGAATTGAGGCAAACAGGCCAGAACTGGAGTTATTAGCTCAAAAATATAATGCATCTGCTATTTGTTTACAGGAAACTAATTTTAAAGATAAGTCAACAACATTTAAGGGATATTTACCTTATAATAAAGTTGGTTCAATAGATGCAATGGACCGATCACATGGCAGAGTTTCAATTTTTCAACCATATATGGGCCACGGGCCGTGGCGCAGTTGGTTAGGGCGCCAGCTTATTAGCACCAGTTCCTCTGTGGTGATCCAAAGGTTGTGGGTTCGAACCCCGGCCATGCCGGGATTATACTCATGATACAATTTCCCACATGAGCTGAGGCCTGTGCCAAAGGGTTAACCCGTTGTCCTTGTAAATCTGTGACCGGGTGGGTTGTCATGTCAAGGACCTGCGACATGACAATTCAGTGAGGCAACGCTATATCTGCTACAAGTAGGTCTCATCACGAAATAACTGAAATAATGTTGAAAGTGATGTAAAACCCCAAACAAACAAACAAACAAACAACCATATATGCTAGTAGGTGACTTTAATGCTCACAACTATCTTTGGGGTGGTAGAAATAATACTGATGGCAAAGGACGTATAATGGAAGATTTCTTAAATAACAATAGTTCGTGCCTTTGGAATGTTGATTCTCCGACATATTTACATCCTGCTACAGGCTCTTTAACATCAATATATCTCTCCATGTGCACTCAAATTTATTTTTAGACTATTCCTGTGAAGTAGAGGAAGATCAATGGGGTAGTGATCATTATCCCATTATTTTAAATAACCATTTTCCGCCACCAGACGAACGAATCCCCAAGTGGAAATTTCATCAAGCCGATTGGGCAAAATTTCAAACATCCTGTTTTAATCAAATAACTCCAGACATTTTTAACAATGTAAATGATCCTCTTCAAGTTTTTACAGATTCATTGTATGATATTGCTGATGGGTGAATTCCCAAATCAAAGCCAAATTCTAAAATTTAAGAAAAACCCTGGTTTAATGATGAGTGCAAAAAAGCTGTTAAGGAGCGAAAAAAAGCTTTAAAAAAATTTAATCGACAGCCAACTCAATATAATTTGCGCCAATTTCGTATAAAAAGAGCTAAAGCCCGTTATATTATTAAAATAAGCAAAAGAAAAAGTTGGAAAGATTACGTTTCTAAAATAAATACACGTTCACGAATTGAAAAATGCTGGGATATGGTGCGTAAAATTACTGGGAAGGGAGGTGGAGCAAGGATCAAACATCTAAATCATAATGGCCATTTAATTACAAATCCCACCGAAATAGTTAATGCAATAGGTCAAACCATTTCCAAGAATTCCTCATTTGATAATTATTCTACAAAATTCCAACAAATAAAAAACATTAAAAAAAAAAACCAACTAAATTTCATATCTAATAACTTGGAACAATATAATAAGCCATTCACAATATCAGATTTAAAACTTGCTGTAGATAAATCCCATGATACCGCTCCTGGACCTGATCATATACACTATCAAACACCTCCCTGACCAAACACTTGGGCATCTTTTGGATATTTTAAATAATATTTGGGAAAGTGGTAATATTCCTCCTTCATGGAGTGAAGCCACTATCATTCCTATTCCCAAATAATTATCGTCTCATTGCGTTAACAAGCTGGATTTGTAAATCAATGGAACGAATGATTAACGAGCGTTTAGTTTGGTTTGTAGAAACTGCAGCTTATATTTCTGTTGCACAGAGTGACTTTAGAAAAACACGAAGTACTATTGACCATCTGGTACGTTTAGAAACGTTTATACGAGAGGGTTTTATAAAAGGCGAACATGTGGTTAGTATATTTTTCGTTTTAGAGAAAGCATACGACACCACATGGAAATATGGAATAATGAGTGATTTATATGATATAGGATTAAGGGGTCGTTTACCCCTTTTTATTCAAAATTTTCTATCAAACAGACATTTCAAAGTTCGAGTGGGTGCATTACTTATATGATGCTTTTGATCAGGAAATGGGTGTTCCGCAGGGTAGTATATTATCAGTCACCCTTTTTGTTATTAAAATTAACAGCATTGTTGATTGTATGAGGCCTGGAGCAGATTGCTCACTTTTTGTTGATGATTTCAACTTAAGCTACAGGTCAGCAAGCATGCATACAATAGAATGACAGCTCCAACAACACCTAAATAGATTACAAGAATGGGCTGATAACAATGGATTTAAGTTTTCTTTGAAAAAGACTGTATGTATGCACTTTTGTAAAAAGTGGAAGGCTCACCGAGATCCTGATCTTCACCTTGGCCAAACTCGAATCCCTGTTGTCGAAGAAACCAAGTTTCTTGGACTTATATTTGATAGAAAACTATCTTTTATGCCTCATATTAAATATGAAAAAAAGAAATGCCAGAATGCATTAGATTTATTACGGGTTCTCGCCCATACCGATTGGGAAGGGGACCGTAATATTTTATTATAATTATATAGAGCGTTGGTACGTTCCAAACTTGATTATGGGTGTTTGGTATATGGATCAGCACGTCCATTGTATATTAAAATGCTCGATCCTGTACAAAATCAACGGTTAAGACTAAGCCTTGGTGCATTTCGTACCTCTCCTGCAGATAGCTTGGCAGTTGAGGCAGATGAACTGCCTCTTGATTTAAGAAGAGAAAAGCTTGCCCTTCAGTATGCTGCAAAAATTGCTGCTTGTCCAGACAATCCTGCACATGACGCTATATTCAATCCAATTATGTTGATCTTTTTGAAAATAAACCAAATACAATACCGACTTTTGGCATTCGCATTAAAGAATCTTTACAATCTTTAGATTTATATCCGAATCACATAGCTAAATTTCAATATCCAGAAACACCTCCATGGACCTATGAAACTTTAAATATTTATGTAGCCATGTCAGAATTAAAGAAACACTCAACTGATTTGTTTGTTTGTTTGGGGCTTTACATCACTTTCAACATTATTTCGGTCATTTCGTGATGAGACCTACTTGTAGCAGATATAGTGCTGCCTCACTGAATTGTCATGTTGCAGGTCCTTGACATGACAACCCACCCGGTCACAGATTTACAAGGACAACGGGTTAACCCTTCGCGCACAGGCCTCAGCTCATGTGTGAAATTGTATCATGAATTCAACCTCACCACAGCCGGGGATCGAACCCACGACCTTTGGATCACTACAGAGGAACTGGTGCTAATAAGCTGGCACTCTAACCAACTGCGCCACGGCCCGATCCATCCCTTTATATAAATAGATACAAAGAAAATAAATCTGTTTTCAATGGATATGAGTGTATTTACACTGATGGATCATTTGATGATGACAAGGCTGCTGCAGCTGCTGTTAAAGGCAATCATATTTATTCAGAACGTCTGCCAAATAAATAGTCTATTTATTCTGCAGAACTTCATGCTTTATACCTTGCTTTAGATCATGTGGAGACTTCTCCATATCGGACATTTTTAATTTTTTCTGATTCTTTGTCTTGTTTACAAGCATTGAAAGCAAAGGATTAGAAAAACCCTTTTATTTACAAAATCCTTGAGCGCCATCATAGACTCTGTACTGAGGAAAATAAAGAGATTTTTTTTAAATGGATTCCCAGTCATATTGGAATCCTTGGAAACATGAGGCTGCTGACCAAGCTGCCAAAGCAGCATTGGATAAGCGCCCAATAAATATGCTTATACCTTATACAGAGTTTAAGAAATATATTACTGTTTTTTTACGTTCTAAATGGCAATTGCGCTGGAACGAAGCTATTTTTAATAAACTTCACAAAATTAAGCCTGTTTTAGGTAAAACCAAAGGTGCTTGTAGAATTAACTGAGGAGAAGAGTCTGTTTTATCACATATAAGAATTGGATATAGTCATTTGACTCACTGCTATCTTCTTAAAAGCGAAGATCAGCCTCAGTGTATTGGATGTCAAAGGGCTTTGACTATCAAACATGTTTTAATTGAATGTATCGATTTTGATATAATTAGGACTCAATTTTTTAATATGCAAGATTTACATTGGTTATTTGATACTGTAGATACTTCTGTGATAGTATCGTTTTTAAACCAAATAGGACTTTATAACCAATTTTAAGTGTGGAGCTCTTGTTTGCTTAGGTCATTGGCCTATTTATCAAGAACCGCGAAATATCAGATGGTATTTAAAGTCTTTTAAATTGAATTTATTTATACAAATTTGTTATGTCTATAACTGATATATTGAAAGGATTTTGTTGATATTTTGTGTTGTTAAGATTATTTACATATCATATTGATTTTATGTTTTAACCACTTTTAGGCACTGAATAACCTTAGTGGTTGATGTGCCTCTAAGCAACCATTCATTCATTCCGTGCCTCTGGAAAAGGTATATTTTCAGTGTGTCGTGTTCGCTGAATTTCCTTCTCTTTTAACATTTTATTATATTTGAAGAACAATCCACTCCACTGTGCTGAGCGGTACATTTTGGACATGTTACATTACCTATACATCGATCAGATCCATGTCCATACCTCTGACACTTGAAGCAGCGCAAAGGGTTTGGAATAAATACATCAACTCTAACATTCAAATATCCAACTTTAATAGATGTTGGAAGCTGCGCTGCTTTAAACGTCAGAATAAACGTATTGATAGGAATTTTGACACCATCCTGTTCGATAAATATCCGCTTGCATTGAACAACATCCTGGTCTTTGAGCTCCTCCACTATCTCCTCCTCAGAAACTCCCACTAAATCTGATCACTCCTTTTTTATTGTTGAGGGTCTTGTGAGCCGTTATTAAAACTGGAACTGTGGCCAACATTTGGCATCGTAGTAGATTGTCTGCATGGCTTCTCCGCTCAACCTCAATCAATAACTTACTTCCCATCTTTTTAACTGTTTTTGGTACCCCGGCAATGCCTTGTATCCCCTTTGCAATTACAAAGGGGGACATTTTTGCCAGGGTATGTTCAGAGTCAGAACTTTCTGCAATTAAAAATCTAGGCCATCTATTTTCATTCACATTCAAATCATTGTCCGAGTCTGTTTCCATATCTGCTCTTTGTCTTTTTTGTTTGTTGGATGCCATATGTGTTGTGTTTATTATTCATTGCCCATGTTCCTAAGCCTTAATCAGACTCCTATTTTAATAATAGGGAGTTATAGATATGGGGCAGAGCCATCAGCACACCTATAAAACTCGGCTAGACAATATTCTCAAGAATACATAAAATGTACCCCAGATTGACCCGTTTGAGCAGTCAAGCTCCACACATCTGTTATATTAAACTTGTAGACAATGCCAATAATTGTTTGAAAAAATTGTTTATGATACCATACATTTTATCTTAAAAACATGTAGAATTTATCATTGATAATGTATCTAAAATATAACAAGCTAAACCTTATAAAACTTGAACTTTAGATATGGAGAAATGTGTGGAGCTATATTCCAGAAGCCGGTTGGACAATATCGGGCCCTAAAGTCCTCCATGTCTAGGGTGAATATTTGGGTTCAAACAGGTGTGTTGCATCTGGACCGGTATTACTGCCAAACCAGTCCAGTGCACATGGGGAGTCTCAGTTAAATCTTTCAATTCAAACAATTAATGTGTTACGTTTTGTAATGAGCTAGCAACGAATGGCAACACAATATTCGACATTAAAGCCATTTTCAAAATATAGTTTTCATAACAATTAGTAAATTATATACCTGTCTATGTTCATAAAGTATGTAGAATTCAGCAAAATATTGGAATAGGGTATTTTCCTCCAAATGTCACAAAGGCATCATAATATTTCTACATCATAAATGATACACTCAAATTTACTATAATTTAGACATTACTGACATTCAACCAAATTTGAAATAATTCAACAGCATACAATCTTGGTTGATAGTAGAAATGGATAATGTTAACCACAATCACAACTGCCCCTTTCAAAGAGGTGTTCACATGTTAATATATGTACATATATGTTTTGATGCGTTGATATGATTTAACAAGGTTTGGTTATGGTATACATAATACAGATGTTTGTGCTCTAAACTTGTCCGATAATTTTTCATAAATATCTGTGTCAATTGATCGTAGATGAGTGTTCACTTAAAACCAAATTATCTATTGAACACTTTGTCAACAATCTGCTTTGGAGCAGACCACATTCATTCATTCAACAAAAAATATTGCTGAGGAGGAAAAGGAACCCCCAAAAGAAATTTGCCTTGCTTCGCTCAGCATTCAAATAGGTACAATCTACCCAAACCATGTTTGAATGAGCCAGTTGGAGGCATCAACAACAAATACAATTTACAACATATCTTTCAGTGCAACGTGCAATGCTTTCAGATACGATTATTGCAATTATCTTTTTTTATTTACAAGACATTTAGCTTGATTATTTCATTTGACATTTATTACTGGACAATACATAGACATTCATAGACTGGAGTTCCTAACTTAACATTGATTGTGATAACTCAACCATGACATTTGCTTAATACCACATATTCAACTAACAGTTATATTATTATATTTTGGGATTTCAGGAAAGCTTGGAATTGGGCAGTTTTACGCCAAACCTTTATGGTAGCCAGGCAGGGAAGATACCTTGTAATTAATTCATTAACAATCATAAATATTTATTTAATATTTTAGCTCCCGACATCTGAGTGGAGTATGAGCTATGGTATTGGGCTCTCTCTGTGTGTGCGTGGGCACATCTGTCAACAAATATTTCACGATTTGCCATATCTTATCAGCTATTTGAAATACAGGCTCCAAACATGTAACATATGTACATCCATGACGGCTAAGACTTCCACTACACATTGCTTCATGAAGGCCCAAATTTGATTTTCTCAAGGATAGCTGGACCTTTGTTTTCAAGGTCACAGATTTTAATATATCACTTACTATTTTTGCTTTTTCTAAATACATCTTTTACTTGCATATAAAATATATGCTTGACTGAGTAAGATCAACTACTGCTGGTTTTGGAAGATTATACTGTGTACTTTGTAAAGGCACTGGCCTACTAACCTACCTTTTCAATCATGAATGCTTAAAATAGCCACTGACTAAGAAAGATCTCATTGTTTGTAGAGACACTGCAAATATTATCATATATCATCATTTCTGTATTGATGAAAATAATTCATAAGATGTGAGTTGCTAAAACATATATTCACAACCCTAAGGCCACTATCATGGAAAGCAGAGTTGACAGGGAGGGATTTTTGGCATATTGAGCATTATTTTGAACAATCAGAGCATTATTCTGACCAATCAGAGACATACTTAATAACTCTAATAATTGGTATATTCAATTTTATTTTTAATTTCAATACTCTCCTTATCAATAGTATAATCTCATAGATTTTGCTATATGTGTCACTTACATCTTAACTCATTACTTTTTGTTTTTACCTTCCATTCATAACAATGACACAGATTGGCTGCTAAAAAGAAGCTTGAATTGGGTGTGGTCTACCAAAACTGTCAATCCTAGTCTATACCTGCAGAGCCAGGTATAAACCCAGGATCTGCTGCGGAGATTATCTCTCGTATGGCATTTGACATATTTACTATTATAAACGGTTTTGCTATTTTTGATAAAAAGCATTATGCCATTTCTTAGGTTTCAAATGGAGTGAATATGTTTTTTAGCGGGAAAAGAACATATGTCCCCAGGGGCAAAACTGAGATCTGGAATTGTTAGAACGAGGAATCTGAGAAATTATTTTAACTTTATCTGCTATGGAGCACTTGTGTACAGTAGTAGTGGTAATAGTTTATTGACAAGTAAAATTACATCATTGGAAACAAACTTAATTCAAGAAAACACCAGCCTATTTTCTGATTTAACCGTCCACTTGAGAATATCAGAATTCCAGTGAATTGACTGATACTGATAATTGACAAAACAAATCAATATGTAAATAAATGGACACCACTATTGATGACAAAATTCACACAGGTTATTAATCATATATGCTTAGGACTTGTTAAATGTTAGCAAATGTTAGGTAATATTGATTGTCACTTATGTATGACTTTGTAAACCATCCATCACTTTATGTATAAAAATAACTTTACTATTAGGATACTATTAGGATTTCCCATTCCAGTGTCCACTAATGCAATGTCATCACATGTAGTGATACGTTCACTAAGTAGTTGTTTCAAGGTGCACTGTTGAAAAAGGACAAAGATTTCCAGTGTATGGCCAGTCTTGGCTTGCATTTGCTGCAGGACATGTTTAACAAGCCATATGCTAATAATTTTGCCCAGTTATTTTTATGCATCTGTGTGTGGTAATCCATCTCCTGGATTGAACTCATTTCTGTCAGAATTATTGACACACATAAATCTGGATTTACTTTGATGTACATTCTGATGTTGTCTCTTCCACAGAGATTTCTCTTTGAGGTTTGCCTATCCAACCACCGGTGCCTGCTTGACATGAAATACTGCATCTATTGCAGTTTCAATAAATAATGTGAACAATGGCCAGCCAGTATTGGTCTTTTGATGTACTCCTGCACTGGTATTAAAACATTGATCACCAGTAATCCCTCACATAAATCTTGTAATACATCATTTTGAATCTTTAAATTCCATACCTTTATGCCACGCGTCAAATTTATCATATGCCTTTTGATAGTCAATGAAGGTTATATACAATGAATGGTGACATTTCCCAGCATTATCAGTCAATAGTTTAACTGCTAAAATCTGTTCTTTACAACCTTTCTTGCTTTGGGCTCCTGCTTGCAAACTTTGGCTTGTCAGTGTCAGTGCTGCACTCAAAAAACGTGCTATTATTTAGTATCATAGATTGAGAAAAGCTATTCCAGCTGGTTTGATGTTGGCTAGATGTTGGCATAGAATATCAAATACATATTTGTCAGTATACCTGACGTTGAAGGTGAAAACCTGGAGTATTGATGAGTCACAGGGAATTTTTTGCCAGATGTATTCTACAAGAGACTAGGGTTATCAGAGCAACCCATCATATAATGTTTCCAGAGTCTTTTGTTCCATGTTGTGATTTTAAGCAAAACACTGTCTCATTATTTGCGTTGTCAAGCTACATGTATTCATCACAATATTTTTGCATGCTACTACTACATACTTGGCACCTCCTTCCACTTTATTTCTGAAGGGATTTCATACTTTCCTGGACACAGTTTTGACTTTGTAATCAGATGGCCCTATAACAACGCCAATCTCAAACTTCCTTTGGTCGCAAGGCACGCTTGCTGAATCACTTTCCGGTTTGAATGTAAATCTTTGCAACAAGGCAACAACAAAAAGAAAGAGTCGGTTCCTTGCCATCACTTCCCCGGCACATACTCTCCTTCCTGCTCCAAAGGGCAAGAGCCTATGGAAATAAAGAAAAAGCAAAATCAGCACTGTGTTTACAAATAATTTAGTTGCTTTTGTTTTGTTTTTTTGAAAGGGAAACATTTTTTTCTGGTAAAGTGCTGTGTCCTTGTATTCTATAGATGTCTATCCCAGGCCCAAGTGTGATACAGTTTCTAGATAGTTGGAAAGGCATACGAATGAGTTTAATATCTATGTTATGCAAATATTCCAAGTTAGTGTCACAAATATTATCAATGGCAAACCAAAGGTCGGTTGGCACTTTTTAAAAATGTTTTTCTTCATATAAGTACTAGCATTGAGTGTACATGATGAGAAGAAAAGTAGAGTACACCCTCAACTCACAATTTTCTGACTGATTCAGAAGTTAATCATTGAAACCTTTGCAAAATGGACTTACTTAAATATAACTATAGACTCCTTGCAACTGGGTACTTTGGGTCTGACACTTTGAAATTACAAATTACATATTGAATATTTCAAAAGAACTACGTTTTTCATATTTGCAAAACAATATTAATTCACTGTGAAAATGATACTCAAACAGTTCATAGAGTAGTTTGAAAAGCATTTATTAAAAGCAACACTGGCAAGGATGTTCCCCTTATCATTGTGTTATCTAAAAACGATTGCAAGACAAACCGTTTTCTTAATGGATGATCAGTTGGAACGACCTTCCCATCACTATCCAGGAATCGCTCAGGTTCAAAGCTCCATGGATCATCCCACAGTTTATCATCATGATGAAGATTCCATAGATTTCCCCATAACTGAAGATACATGTCATGTATAGATGATATACAGTAAACATATATGATGAAAAAATAAGTATTGAAATTATAAAATTTAAGTAAAATATACAGTTAAAATTTCTATCATACAAGTTATCAAATGAATGATAAAAATGATCAGTTTTGTGTACTGTACTTTTGGTTGTTATTGCTATACTTACAGTTGTGTCTTTTGGTATTTTGTGACCAAGGAGAGTTGTGTCTCTTATGGCAAGATGTGGTGCAGTCAAGGGAACATGTGAGATCAGCCGAAGAACCTCCATTATCATAGAATCTATATAAGGCATGGCTTGTTTGTCCTTTACTCTGACTTGTCTGTCACCTATTGCATTATATATGACATTTTGGGCTTTAGTCTGGATATCTGGATGTGCTGTCAGCTGAGCAATGATTGCATACAGTGCTGTATAGGTAGTAATAGTACCTGAAAAACAAGGGAATATAATACAGTGCTGTGTAGCTAATAATAGTACATGAAAAACGTGGAAATATAATTAAAAGTTCGGAACATCAGCTACATAAGAATTTAATTAATAGTCCAATTGAGTACATGAGAAAATGTTTCTATTTCCATACCTGCTCCAATGAGATCCCTAGCAACTGCATTCACATTGCCACTGGATATTTCCTTGTGGGGTTTGGGGTTTCTGTGTTCCTTTATTACTTCATCCATTGCAGATATATTATCTCCATTATCATAATTCTTTAATTTTTGCCCCATTTGTGTATCATACCACTTATTTACCCTTTGTATTGATTGATACATTTCTTTGTTGAATTTAGTTGGCAAGTTGTAGAGAAATGGCATACAATTGATAAGAAACTTCTCCAGGTTGTTTGGAATCGCAATTTCATTAAACTTTTGGTCTAAATAAACCAGTTCTTCAAGATCCTCATCTGTGAGTCTATGTCCAAGTGTCTGGAAAATTAGTGAAAAGAGTTACATTCAAGTTACCATTTCAAAAAGATTCATGACATGTTCCAAATATTTATTGGCATTAACAGTGTAAAACATGGATCTGTTTGGATAACCAATTGCATTTATTAAGGGTATATTTACATGTCTGCATGGTGTTTTCTGATGACAGATTTCTAAAGGAGCTATTGTCTATTTTCACACACATAGGACATCACTGCTCCAATATTGAGTTTTATGAAGTCAAAATGCTAGATAGAAATTTCTGCATATTGTAAGGCTGAAACAAGTAGGATTTTGAAACAGCCTTGCTATGATCCAAGGGGAACAGAACTTTGAATCTTTCTTCAAACAATAAGAATAACAGAGGATAAGTCACAATTTAGAATTTAAAAGGTAAAAGTTGTATAGCACTGATTCCAGGCATTGTCTGCTCAAAGCGTTTGATAGTAACTGGCCTGGATTCAAACCGGAAACCCCTGGCTCTCAAGGTGAATTCTATACCAACTGAGCTATTTTGGCCAGTTTCTTGACTTTTTACTGTTCACAATTTCTTGGTGTATTTATTAATATAATACATAACATATCTTTAATTTCAAATATTGCAGTGATAAAATGATTTACAACAGGAAATCTATTTTTACATTGTAAATGCACAATTTCTTTTACAAAAACCCATTTAGATATATATTTCCTTTATATTCTCGAAGGTTCAACTCCAACTGCCGGCAGTGTTACTTTCACACTAGGTAAAAGGCTCGAAAGTCGACCTGATATGGCCATTGTTGCTGAAAGGATCGTAAAAACATCATTTCACAATTTTTTTTTTTTAAATTTTTGAATGAGACCCTTGTACATGGGCCTATTTTAATATCATTGCAATTATTTTAATGCTGTCTTATAACTCTCATAGAGTGGCATCTCTCAAAAAGATGTTGTAATTAAGCTTTTTTGGGAGACTTTAGATTTGATTATACACAGATTATGAAATAACACCACAAAGAGTTCAGACCTCCCTTGAACTGAACACCTATCTGAACTTAACAGGGATTGACGATTGGACAACACAAGAATATTGTCAACCCTGGGATCCCTTGACTGGGTTCTGTCTTAATCCTACCAAGAATAGAGACCGGTATGGGCCACTGCAAATGACCCTCTTCTGTCTTTTCTCATTGGTTGGTTATTTTTACACCTTTAATTGTCATGGCTATGCTCCCAATGGCCCATACCTGACCCGTAACATGATTTCGAGTACGAGATTATGGGATGCCTTGACAAATTGGCATCAATAGTCCATCTGCTCTTGGAACGCCAATAGTCCCTTCACACATTGATTGGGTGCAATGGTTCATACAGAAAAGCAGTAGAGCATACTTGAAGATAAAATACTGACAGAATGTAATGTTATTTGATATACTTTGCAACCAAAGAGCAGCTGTTGCCCTATAAATGCCCCGCACAATTTGTGGGAGGCATTACTTGCTGTCACGTAGAAAGCCTGTAGCAGACTATAATTATGGTTAATCAAAATGCATTATGGTTAATCAAAATGCATGTTACATATTGAATGCGGCCTTTCGTTGTTTTTCTTGATTTTCATTGCCTGACATTTGTCATGGCAGCATCCTTGACAACTCAGGGATAGCTTTTAGATTTTTTTGAAAAATCATTAAAAATGGAATAAATCTGAGTCCAATGGAAAGAGATAGAATTGCTGCTCTGAAAATACATCTTACTTATTAATAGCTAAGTCCGACAAGTAGTTACAGAGATGATCATAGTTGACAGTGAGACAATTTCTCTTCGCTATGCTGATATTGTAAGCCCCGTATAAATCTACTCACCAATAATGCTGTGATGTTAGCCACCGCATTATGTAGTATCATTCTGTAATTGTAGGGCTTTCCTTCATTACTCTCCATCTTTTTCACCACATCCTCGATGATTTCAATGGTGATATCTTCAAGTCTTTGCACTCCATCTCCTACCATTCTCAGGCCTGTCATGGATACCCGCTTCATGTGATGCCACTCCTCAGAGTATTGTCCAAATATTAATCCAAAATCAGGATAGAAAGAGCGAGCAATAAAAAGGCTTGGTCTTCCAGCAAAATCTTCTGATTTTGTAATAAGCATTTCTCTCAGTCCTTCCTCTGAATTAACGACAATTGTGTCACAAAATATATTGATGTAGAACAAGGCTCCATATTGACGTGCCCACCTGTACAATGTCATTTGAGGAAATTTGGAATCCAGTTGTGCAGCATTGCCAAGCAGAAAGTGACCTTTTGGTCCAGGAATATCAGGAAATCTTCTTCTTTTCATGAATAGATATATAATTATTGTTATCGCAACTAAAGTCAAAAGTGTTTCCATCTGAAAAAAAATAATAAAAATTGAATAAATGTAAAATGAAGGCCTTTTATGTGCTAAAAATTTCCCATTTGAACATTGACATTCGGTTTTATTGTTTTTAGTTCAGAGAAGGTGGCTGTTACATGAACAACTAGAGAGCGTAAGTTATTAATACCAAAGCTAGTTCACAGATTCCTTTTAGAACAATGTACTTCATTTGGTGGCTTTGACTGAAATCCCAAATGTTGAAAATAATAGATTTTGAAATGAACCTTCTTCCTCAACATTTTGGTGTTTGATCTGGGCTCCAGAAATCAAAGGGGGAGAGGCCATGAGTTTTCAATTTGGCTTTTAATTTTAATGAGATTTCATCCATTGTTGAACTGGTTCTTGTTCACTTACCATTCATATGCATCAGACCATGTCACATGTCTATCAAACTGAAAAACACATGGTGATTTCAATTAAGCTATCAATTGGGCTAAATGTCTAGATGTATGTACTTGATGTCTATTTGATAGATCAATATAATATAGATACATTTTTACAGAGCAATAGAGATGCAGATCAAAAAAAAGAAATTTCAGTTGACCTTGTTCAATGTTACTGCAGGAAATTCTCATAATGGGGCTTTTCCCGCTATTTGAATACATATGTTTTACCAATGTTCCGTCCTCTGTGAGTTTGGGGATTAAAGAATAGCCCCACTGCCCCCCAGCATGTCGCAAAAGGCGACTAAAGGGGCGTCCTGTTTGCCGTGGGATGCGACCTGTGTCGGGGAGGATATGGAATCCTGACGGGCTGAGCACTGGGCTGGTTTGGCAGTAATACCGGTCCAGTTGCAACACACCTGTTTTGGATCCAGATGTTCACCAGACAGGCAGATCAGATTAGGCCTGGGTCTGATTTAACTGGCTTGTGGTATATTTACTTTAATATATTCTGGATATTTGATTTTTATTAATGACAATTTCAATGTTTGAAATTTAGGAATAATTTTAAAATTTTTCATAAATATTTGCTGAAAGGAGATTACTGCTGATTGGGTCAATCGAGCGATATAAATAAAATCTGAAAGGGTGGAGTTTTTATTTTAAGAGTATGTCATGTTGGGTATCCAGTCAGGGCTTGGAGTTACCGGCCCAGAAAGGCCTCCCCTTGTTGGGCTCCATGGTGAGTAGGGGACCTAACTGATGAAATATAAAATAACACACATGGCATAAAACAAACAAAAACAACTTAGGAATGACATAGACAGTGATGACGATTCAAATAAAACAGAAAAATGGCCTAGATTTTTAATTGCGGAAAGTTCCGATGCTGAACATACCCTGGCAAAAATGTCCCCCTTTTCAATTGCAAAGGGGATTCAAGGCATTGCCGGGGTGCCGAAAACAGTTTAAAAAATGGGATCACGTTTATGAATTGAAGTTGAGCGGAAAAGCCATGCGGACAATCTTTTAAGATACCGAATGTTGGCCACAGTTCCAGTTTTGATAACGGCTCATAAGACCCTCAATAATAAAAAAGGAGTGATAAGATGCCCATATCTGGCGGATGTTTCTGAAGAGGAAATAGTGGATGAACTAAAAGATCAAAATGTAGTCCAATGCAAACAAATTTTTATTAAGAAGGATGGAACCAAAGTTCCAATCAAAACATTCATCCTGACATTTGAAGAGTGCAGCTTCCAACATCTATTAAAGTTGGCTATTTAAACGTCTGAGTTGATGTTTTTATTCCAAACCCTCTGCGCTGTTTCAAGTGTCAGAGGTATGAACATGGATCTGATCAATGCAAAGGAAATGTAACTTGCCCAAAATGTACAGCCCAGCATAGTGGAGAAGAGTAATCTTCTGAAACCCATCATATTCACAGAATTGTCCTTCCTTTTTAAAAGAATAGGAAATTCAGCGAATACGCCACACTGAAACCATTTCTTTTCCTGAGGCACATAAACGTGTAGAAAATTTTAACAATTCCAAAACATTCTATGCTACCACCTTAAAAACTAAAGAGACAAAAACAATAGCAATACAGACAGAAATAACCTGGCCAATCAATGAAAAGAAATATTCCTATTTTTCAAATACCTCCAAATCTTCAGGAACATCCACTCAAACCCAAACACCCCTACCCCAGTAATAAATGTACCAACAGTTCAATCCACTAAAACCTCTTCACACACTCCCTCCACATCATCCAGCAATAAAAATGTAAATAGCAATAGACCAGTTAAGAAATCAGACAAAAAAGAAATCAAAGATCAAAGTAAAACTAAAATAAATAGAACTAAATCCTTTGAAAGGATGGACACAGGTGATCCTTCCGATATACATTTTACACCTGTCCACTTAAAACATAATCATAAACCTAAATGATTATGTTAAATCCTATATTTATACTCATTATTTTTAATATGGCTATCAGCTAAATTCAAAGATAATTCCACAACATTTGAGGGATATGTACCTTATAATAAAGTTGGTTCAATTGACATTATGGACCGAGCACATGGCGGAGTGTCTATTTTTGTTAAATCCTGTATACCCTGTTTACTTAGGTCATTGACCTATTTATCAAGAACCACGTAACATTGAATGGTATTTAAAGTCTGTTAAATTCAATTTATTTATACAAATTTATTTTGTCTACAACTGATATATTGAAAGGATTCTGTTGATATTTTGTGTTGGTAATATTATTTACATATCATATTGATTTAAAAATCTAGTCAAAACGTTTGTTTTTACCATTTTTAGGCACTGAATAACCTTAGTGGTTGATGTGCCTCAAAGCAACCATTCATTCATTCATTTTACCAATGTTCCCTTTGGTAAAATGAAGGATAGAAAAACATATTAAGACCAATACAATGTAACCAAATATTAATTCTAATATTGATCAGCAATGAAGTGTAATTGTTCCATTATAAATGCAATATAAACAAATTACGGATTTAATTTTGGGTTCTGCATGTCTTTATCACAATATACAACCATTTTCTCCCCAAGCAAAGCTTTTAGGTTTTTTGACAGAGACGTCAAATCACAGAAACATCCACAGACGTTGTTGAGGTATACAGACTTATTTTTTTAATTCCATAAAGGGTACCATGTCCTAGCAAATTCCTTTAAATGATTTATTTGTTTATATGTCAAAGATCCCAAATTGCAAATAATGTTGTTGTGACCACACAAATCTCACAAATACTGATAATCTACTGACTGTGATTGTAAACATAGCAATGTTTTGGAAATGATGCCCTCAATATGTTCAGGTAAATACTGAGGTATTTTGGGATAGTCTCACCATGTGTTTGTATTAAATTTGCAATTGATAAACCACAAGGCAAAAAGTGTTCCTTATAAGCGAATAATATATTTCATCTATACTTAATGTTAATGATAATATTATGACATATCCTGCCGCAAAACACATACACACCTACCTCTGGTTTGTTACTGCCACATCTGTACAATTGTTAGCCCATCACCATGGATCTTTAGCTCCGCGACCAGTTGTCACGGGGTAAATCACACTTGAAGCAGGTGTCGTTCGGGTTCAACTTTTTTATTTATCATGATACAATGCCGTTCCAGGCTGGCCCCACCAGTCAACCAGGGAGGGCCTATCATATACCCCAGGCTCTAGATGGTTGGCCGACAGATTTACATAAAAAGTACACAAATACATAATCATGTTGCACAAAAACATAACTAAATATGCCCTGGAGAACTGGTTGAACATCATTATTTTTAAATTAGCTATTTTCTTAGAGTGCCCTTTCGTGATTGGTCAGGAAAGGGGTTGCACTTGGTGATCAGAACTTTATCCTGGGCGTTTAAATCTTAGAATGTTGTTTGTCAACAGGGCCTATGTGTGCATCCAGTTCAACCATTCTCCCAGGTATAAAACTTAATTAATATGAAATTTTATCTATTATTGTTTTAACATTGATTTTTAACTTTTAATATTTGTTGGGTTACATAATGTTCACATAATTTGACACAAGTTGAGTCTTAATAAACACTGGTTCAGTATATGATAACTGTTATAATAATTGGACCAGTAGCAATAAAACCTTCCATTGCGTAATTTTTCTTAATACTTTTATTTTACCAAGTTTAATAATCATATTTTATTTCAAATAGTTTTGTTTAGAATCAGATATATATTAACATGATTTACTTTCATGAACGTTGTCTTCCTTGTGTAAACGTGATATGATAAGGTATCTAATCCAATGAACATTGTGTATCTTACATTTTAAGATGTGTCAATTGTTTTTGACTTTGAGTTCTACAGACTTTTATTAAACATTACTAAAGCAAATCTATAACAACTTGTAGCTGATATCGTGCTGCCCTACTTATGCTAAACTGCCATGTCAAAGGTCATTGACATGACAACTCACCCAGTCACAGATTCACGAGGACAACTCATTATGGGCCTCAGGTTATGGATATCCGCTCATATGACAAATTGTAACATGCGAATGGCCGTGAATCGAACCGAAGAGTTTTGGATCACAGAAGAACTGGTGCAAATAAGCATATACTATATATAACAACTAAGGTCATGAAAGCTCTTTCATTATATTTCTGTTAACCTGGTGTTTTAAATTAGATTAAAAACACTTATGTACGTCCTAAAATGTATAGGATATTATCCATTCAATGCTAAGATAACAAAGAAGTTTTAAAAAGTGAAAACTATTTCAAAAAAATATTTCTTTGATGGAGTTGAAAATTTTGTTTCAAGAGAAATAAAAAAACACCAAATTTTGCACCCACTGTAATTGCTCAAAAAATTTACAAAGATCTACAAGGCATTGTCACATCCCGCTGAGCACAGGATTACAGTATTCTATGGGACACTATTGATTTCCATAATTCCCCATTTTGTATCACAGGCTTCTCTGAATTTTGAACCAGTGATCTCAGATTTGGGCAGAAAGATTAATTAAGGTAAGGCTAGGTTAAGTTTTGAAACACTGAATTTAAGGATTGGATAGCATGGATCAGAAATATCCACACCTCAAGGTCATGAAAGTAAAATTGATAACCTTATACATGGAATAATAATGATTCCATCCAAGGTTGTGATTTAAGCTTTCATCATTTTGGTTGTACATGAGTTAAGGGACAATTGACATTGCATTGATCATACAATTTCAACACTATCTTAGCTTTTCAAATGAGCTTTCATGCCTTTAGTTTATGTATATAGACACATGACTGAGATCAAACCTATTTTTATCATTTGGTTTGCAGACAGCTCATGATCAAAATCCTGCTTGAAATGCTCCTTTGTGACATTTTGTGAGAAACAACAAGATTCTATTTAATAATTTTAAGTTTTTTTCACAGTTTCAGACGATTCTCAAATCCAATATTCAATTTTGCAATGACTATGACTGTGTGGGCCATGGATAGCACTGTGACATTTTGTATGATTTATTATTGGCAATTCTCACTATCTGCTCTCGCAGATTTTTAGCTGGTCCGTGAAAAAATGAGGAAATTCTCCCTATCTGCTCTCCCATATACGCTGCATTTTTTAGCGCTGCGATCGTATTTGACCCAATTTTGCACACGGCACATCCGGGAACAGTGGCGACAGCCTGTTTGGGGCATTGTCGCCTCTGCCTTTCATCTTTCCATCGTTGTTTTTCTCAGTTTTGCCTTCGTAATGTTGACATAACTTACGTAAATTGCAATATACTTATATAAAGATTACACAACAAACACTTTTAGCGCTGACATCGGCGTGTCAATGTACGATGTCAGTCTGAAATTTCCCTCCCATCTTGAAGCAAGGCAGGCGAAAGTTTACAACGCAACATATTTCCCGTCATGCACTGCTCTCTCACGCCAATTTCGTCATTTTTTCACTAAAATTCCGGGAGAGCAGATAGCGAGAATTGGCGCAAGAGAGCAGTTCATATATAGCAGTTCATATATAACAGAGCTAGATCCTTTCATCCAAATTATTAATTGTTCAATATAAGTAGCAAGATGTTGAAATAAAGTCCATATTGAATATAGGCAAATGACCTACCTCAGGTTATATTGATAAAATAAAGTTATTTGGGACTTTGTCTCAATGTTTCTTGCATTAACCAAAAATGTTTACATGTTATTTATTTTAAGTAAAAGGAATGAAGGATAAGGCTTTGGTGCATGTGTTTTTATATCTCCATATGACTGGATGAAGAGCTAGTTGTTACATGTTATTAAGGATTTTGGATACCCTGGTTGGAGGTGGAGCCACAGTAGCACCATCTCCACCTGGTGGAAAAAATGGCAAATTGGAGCTCTCTTGTAAATAAATGTAAATAAATGTCAAATTTTTCCCACCAAAAATCAAATCAGCTTTGCTCATTCTGAGACATTAAAATGAGTGAAAGACTATGACTTGCAGGCACAGGCAAGTTTGTTAGTAAGGGGAAGCTCAATAGAAGAGAATCAATGAAAAGGGCTAGAGAGGCTAGAGAAAGTGAACAAGTGAACAAAAGCTCTGTTGTTAACCATGAATCTCCCCATATTGCTACATGTACTGTAACTACCCCAGCCCAGTCAGATTCAAAGCAATCTGAAAAGGTGTCCTTTATGTTACAAGACTTGTTGATCTGGAATATGTTTCTGACCAGATGGACCAATGTTTGTACTGTTTGTCAAGCCTTGCCCTCAGTTCAACAGGATCAGCAGAGCCATAACTCCAAGCATGGGTAGAAAGATTGCTGCTTCTGGACTGGCTTGTGGTCATTTAGACCTGATGCACTAGAAGCCATCTTGAAGGAAAATTTTGAAAACAAGCCCAGTGTGCCCAAGGTCGGAACATTATTGACTCTATCCGCCATCATTATGCCCTAAAGCATGGTCAAAATAAGTGAATAAAGGCATTAAAGAAGTTTCCCAGATTCAAATAATATCATTTAAATGACATATGTTGTAATTACATCTTCCAGCCTCAAGAATGGACAAAAAATGTCACATTTCTATAATTTTGCCCATATTTGTGCATATTCTATTTCAAATTACTAATTTTTCAGAAGAAAATAACGTGATGACATCCCATTTTTTTCAATATATGATAGAATACATATTTACCTTCAATTTTAGGAGAGTAACTAAGAATTTAAACTAGTCAAAATTAGATAAATGCATTAGATATGTGGAATATTACAGTAAGATTATGCCACTACATGGCGCCACCGTTATGTAATCAAGCAATCTATAAATAGAAAAAGTACTAAATTCATGTAAAACATGCTTGTTATTGATAAAAAATGCAAACTTAAGTATAAAAGTTATATTTCTTTTCCTTAATGTTACATGGGATGCATTTTAACTGAATTATGCTATTCACTAAATTTATTGTAAAATATTGATTTTCCCATTATTAGTGAGAGCTGCAAAAAAAAATATACAGATGGTAAATGTACCAATATAAATTGTTTTTGACTCAGGATATGTCTCCTGTTTCAAAATGCAAAAAACTAGAAAAATTAAACTATGAAATGTCAGAGTATCCAAATACCTTAATAAAATGTTCTTGTAGTAAAATTAATCGTTGACAAACATACTGACATAGAGGTCATATTCTTGCAGACTGTAAAGAGCAAGACTCTGTGAACAATGTTTGGTATTGCACCAATCAGAAGTATGAAAGTTTATGGCATTGCAATTTGGAGTATTACAGCAGAGCATTATACAACTCTGCAAGTCGATTTGTTGTGGTGTTCCGATGGACGAACATCCCAGCGCCTGTTGATATGATGATGAGCGTACCAACTGAAAACGCTCTCTGCATTCTACAACATCAAGTATCTTTATTAAGGCAAAGGAATGCAAAATATCTAAATTAATCAAATGTATGTGATACCTGTCTTAATAAAACTTGATTTCGTTAAAATTGACTGAAAGACACAAGAGTGAATAGAAACAGTTTAATAATGTTTGCTAATATACCCTTAATATTCAAGAAGCTAGTATCAGAAATATAAAATGTGTTTTCCATGCATATCGATGTGATAAGTAATGTTTTGATTAATTAATGTATTATTTCCCCTGTGGGTGCGGGGATTAAAGAATAGCCCCACTGCCCCCCAGCATGTCGTAAAAGGCGACGAAAGGGATCCCCATGTGGGCCTGGGGTTAGAATGGTCCTCTGATTTTTTTACTCCCTGGTTTTTTTGTCAGTTCGTAAAAGGTGAACAAAAAAAATAACCATGGCGCCTTGTTTGCCGTGAGGTGCGACCTGTAAGGGGAGGACATGGAGTTCTGCAGGTTGAGCACTGGACTGGTTTGGCAGTTATACCGGTCCAGATGCAACACACCTGCTTGAACCCAAATATTCACCCTAGACATTGAGGACTTTAGGGCCCGATATTGTCCAACCGGCTTGTGGAATATAGCTCCACACATTTTTCCAATTTCCAAAATTAATTTTAAAGTAAAATATGATTTAAATTTGGTATATTTGATATATTTTTGTTAAATTCTCCATTAAGATGAAATATATGGTAACTTCTACACACTTATCAAAATATTAAAACGATTTTCACGAGATTAGCTTTACAGATATGTGGAGCTTGACTGCTGAAATGGGTCAATCAGGGGTACATTTTATGTATTCTGGAGTATATTGTCTAATGTAGCCGAGTTTATAGGTGTGCTGATGGCTCTGCCCCATATCTATAATTCCCTATTATGAAAATAGGAGTCAGAGTAAGACTTAGGAACATGGGCAATGAATAGTTAACAAAACACACATGGCATCAAAAATACAAAAAAGACAAAGGGCAGATACGGAAACGGACTCGGACAATGATTTGAACGTGAATGAGAATAGATGGCCTTGATTTTTAATTGCAGATAGTTCTGATGCTGAACATACCCTGGCAAAAATGTCCCCCTTTGCAATTACAAGGCATTGCCGGGTTACCAAAATCTGTTAAAAAGATGGGAAATAAATTGTTGATTAAGGTTGAGCGGAAAAGCCATGCGGACAATCTACTACGATGCCGAATGTTGGCCACAGTTCCTGTTATTATAAAGGCTAATAAAACAATAATAAAAAAGGAGTAATCAGATGTCCAGATTTAGTGGGAGTTTCTGAGGAGGAGATAGTGGAGGAGCTCAAAGACCAGGATGTTGTTCAATGCAAGCGGATATTTACAAAAAGGATGGTGTCAAAATTCCTATCAATACGTTTATTCTGACATTTGAAGCAGCGCAGCTTCCAACATCTATTAAAGTTGGATATTTGAATGTTAGAGTTGATGTATTTATTCCAAACCCTTTGCGCTGCAGAGGTATGGACATGGATCTGATCAATGTAAAGGTAATGTAACATGTCCAAAATGTAAAGCTCAGCACAGTGGGGACGATTGTTCTTCAAATATAATAAAATGTATCAATTGCCAAGGCAGTCATCTATCGTATCCGCGGAATTGTCCTTCCTTTTTAAAAGAGAAGGAAATTCAGCAAATACGACACACTGAAAATATGCCTTTTCCAGAGGCACGGAGGCGAGTAGAAATTTTGACCACAACAAAGATATCTTATGCCAGCTCTGTAAAAACTAAAGAAACAAATCAATAGCAGTTCAAACCGAAATTACATGGCCATTAAATGACAAAAATTATTCTCATCATTGTTCTCATTATTCTTAATATGGCTATTGGCAATATCATACAATGATATTGAAGAGGATTTGAGGCAAACAGGCCAGAACTGGAGTTATTAGCCTAAAAATATAATGCATCGGTAATTTGTTTACAAGAAACTAAATTCCACAACATTTAAGGGATATGTGTCTGGACTTGTCATCATTTGTGTTACCCAATGATGCTCACACTGACCAGGGTATCAACCCACCCACAGCATCTTTTATAAAGTATGACTGCTCTACTATTCCAGATGACTTTATGGCAGAGAATAACCATTTAGCAGAAATAGAGCAGTGTATCAGAAGAATAGAGCAAAATCAGAAAGACCAAGTTATTATAAATACAGAGTATGAGAATTTCTGTGCAGTGGTTAAAGCAGAGATGAATTGTAAATTAACCCACAGAACAGTTATAATTAAAACTGGATTAAGTAACAAGCGCAGACGGGTTAAAAAACCTTTCTGGACAGATGAGCTGACTACCCTGTGGAATGAATATGTAGATGCTCAGAATGCTGCAAGTGAAGCTCATGGTGTGAACAAAAGGAATCTGAAAGCAATAGCTATGACAAAGCAGAAGGCACTTGACAAAGCAGTACAGTCGGCCAAGCGAAGGCATTGGAGCAGAATGCAGTCAGAATTATTTAACCTACAAAGTGACAATCCAAAAGAGTATTGGCGTTATGTTGGAAAACTAGGTGTCAGCAATACAAGGTAAAAGCATATTCCATGGGAAGTATATAATGACAATGGTGGTATTTCTAATGATTTCCCATCTGTTATGAATAAATGGAAAGACGGCTTTTGTGGTTTGCTCAATATTGGCACTGATGATGAACCTATGCCAAATGTATCACAATCGCAGCAATTGCCAGTAAACCCGGATGCCAATAGACACTTAGATATGGATATAACAATAGAGGAAGTAAGGATGTCCTTAAACAGAGCCAAGAATGGAAAAGCTGTTGGATATGACGAAATCCCTGTTGAAGTGTTAAGAAATGATTGTGCCATTAATTTTCTTCATAGACTGTTTAATTTGTGTTTCCAAAATGGCATCATCCCAGATATGTGGGCTCTTGGAATAATTAACCCCATTCCCAAATGCTCAACTGCAGACCCTCGTGATCCCTTGGCATACCGTGGCATAACACTAGCCTCTGCCATATACAAGCTTTATGTTGGAATTTTAAATAGGCGACTAACAGTGTGGCCAGAGGCGGAGGATAAATTGAGTGACAGTCAGAACGGTTTCCGAAAGGGGAGAGGCTGCACTGACCAATTTAGTACTCTGTCACAGAGAGTGGATACACGTAAAAAGAAGAATCTATCAACATATGTAGCATTTATTGATTTTAGCAAGGCGTACGACCGGATAGCAAGACCACTTCTCTGGCAGAAATTGAGTAACCTTGGAGTTACACAAAAGTTTTTATGTGCCCTGAAATCCCTGTACTCCAATGTTAAGTGCTGTGTAAAAGTGAATGGGCATAATACAGACTGGTTTAATGTATCAGTTGGTCTTAAGCAAGGTTGTTTGATATCACCGCTACTGTTCAATCTCTATATAAATGACTTGGTTGATGAGATCAGAAGTTTAAATTGTGGAGTACAAATTGATGATGATGAACTTGTAGATATACTGCTCTATGCAGATGATATTGCTCTGATTGCCAGTAGTGAGAGTGACCTGCAGAGAATGCTACATAAACTGCATGAATGGTGTTCCAAATGGAGACTTGTAGTTAATACCAGCAAATCACAAGTTGTCCATTTCAGAAAGGGACCTAGTGTGCCTCGAACTGTGTACAAATTTATGTGTGGTAATGATGCTCTGGAGACGGTGGACAAATACAGATATCTGGGACTTATTTTTACAGAGTTTCTAGACCTGAATGTTATGTCTAAGGTGGTGGCCCAGTCAGCCACAAGAGCACTCGGTCTCGTCATTGCCAAATGCAAGTCACACGGAGGAGTGCCTCACTCTGTATTCAGACAACTATATGATGCCCTTGTTCAGCCAATACTGGATTATGGTGCCCATGTTTGGGGAATAAATGAGTATAGTCACATAAAAACCATACAGTTTAGAGCTGGACGTTTCTTCTTGGGTCTGGGAAAATATGCACCCAACACAGCCATATTAGGAGAGACTGGTTGGAGAGATCCACAGGAGAGAATCTGGCGTTGTGTATATAGGCAATTTATACGTTTATCGGAGATGCCAACTACGAGACTGAATGCCAGAGTCCATGCGTGGTCACGCAGACTGGCTGTGAGTGGTATCAAAAATTTCTGCCATAAAGCTTTGAAATTTGCAGAGAACATCAGGTGTGACCTGTCTGTAGAAATACTGAATGTAACAGTCATATATGAAGCTTTGAATAATCATTTTATCAATCTATGGTTGGTTAACCTAAACAGGGAAACAGGTATTAATGGACAAGGCCGAAATAAACTAAGGACATATAGATTGTTAAAACAAGAGTATGGAACTGAGCACTATGTTAATAATATCTATATCACAAGAGCACAGAGGAGTGCCATGGCCAAGTTAAGATGTGGGGTGGCTCCATTAAGGCTAGAGACTGGACGATATGAGGGGCTGCCGGAACATGATAGACTATGCCCAGTGTGCCTTTCACAAGAAATAGAATCAGAGATCCATGCCACCATGAAATGTTCATTATACGATGATCTAAGAGAAGATCTTTTTAACCATGCCATTCGTCTTAAACCTGATTTTAATATTCTGTGAGATGTTGAAAAATATGTTTTTATTATGACCAATACAGATGTTAGCAAAATAGCTGCCAAAACCTGCCATGCCATTTTGCATAAAAGGAGACTAAATATGTATAATGTTCAGACTTGATAGTCTCTCATAATTCTTTTATAGAATGGCTTAACCAATATGATTTATATGTTTTTATTATATGTCTAGTTAAGGTGAGACTTAAATAAAATATTTTGACTTTTGACTTTGACTATGTGATTTATAATAAAGTCGGTTCAATTGATATTATGGACCGAGCATGTGGCAGAGTTTCTATTTTTGTTAAATCCTGTATACCCCAAAGTAAAGTAACATTAAATACTAATTTACAAGCTTCTGCAGTCAGGGTTACCCTGCATAATACATTAACTATATGTTCAATATATTTACCACCTAGTGAGCCAGTTAATATTACAGATTTAAATAATTTGATAACCCAGCTGCCACAGCCATATATGTTAGGTGGTGACTTTAATGCTCACAACTATCTTTGGAGTGGTGGAAATAATACTGATGTCAAAGGACGTATAATAGAAGATTTCTTAAAAAATAATAGTTTATGCCTTTGGAATGATGATTCACCGACATATTTACATCCTGCTCCAGGCTCTTTAATAATAATAATAATAATAATAAAATTTGTATAGCGCTGATACCAGACAAGTCTGTTCATAGCGCTGAGCTCAGGACATGCATCCTGAAGAGATGAGTTTTCAGCCTATTATTAAACGAGGAGACTGAAGTACTTGGCAAGGAATTCCATAGTCTTGGACCTACAGCACAGCAGTTCCAGAGTGGACATTTAGTTTTGAGCCTCCTGCTGGGTGGAGCGGACGGTCACCTGAGTAATCCCTGATAAGGAGTCTGCAGCATCCAGCCTCTCCCCCTACCCCTCCTTTGAAGCTGACACTTAGTCACACATGATATTGTATTTGTTTGTAGAACTGTGGCACTATCAGTGGATATTATCTTACACAGTTTACACAGCTGTCTCACTGACATTCCAAGGATTCAAATGGTGGGTTTTGCATTGAAATCACATCACAGGGGGCTTAGTTATCAACAAGACCATTTGAGTGCCATGTAACTGAGAATTTTATTTTTTTCTGTAAATTTGGCATTAAAAAGTCAAACCTTATCATACACTCAGGCAATTCAATGTTTTTACAGAAAGTATCACTAAATATTCTAGTTTCTAAAGCTGTTTGAAATTTGTGGTTCTTATGTATAGTTTTAAATCTATGACTATTTGTAAATAACAGTCTCTGTCAGCCTGTGCCAGGTAACAGCAAACACAGAAACCTACAATGGTACATTCTCTCTGCTACTGTCATACATCATATATGGAAAAGTACATTTCTACATCTTAATGTTAAAGCATTTATCAAGTTAATTATAGTTTTACCTGTAATGTAGATTTTGTCTCAACTTAGTATTCACATATAGCATCTATATTTACACATTGTACATGCAATGATGGTATAATTATGTATAGTCCTTGTCTAGCTTTGATAATGGGAATGTCATGTTTAAGCTGTTTGTTGTACCTGGTCCATACAGCTATTATTCCACATGCTTTATACTTAGTCTTCATATTTCCTTTTCCTGTATTTTGGTGTTACAATATCACTTTGGATCCTTGGGGCCAACTTTGTGTGATGCTTGCGCATAATGCACATAAGTTTATCAGAATCCTTTCTGATCCCTCTTGCTGACGCACCTAGCTGATTGAACTCAGCATGTACTGATTCTCCTCCTTGTTCTCCATGCATGGCCATCCCAAAGTGGTATTCCCTGATCCAAGGAACTACATGTTCCTCAAGAAAGTGATGCTTTGGGATGACCTTGTTAGGGAAGTGATTTCTATAGAAATCCATGTACTTGTCGATCTTGGCCTGTATACCTGGGAGGTCTTTTTCAGGAATAGGTCTGCTGTGGCTTACAGCCTCATGTACCTGTGCAAAGAGCTGGTTCAACTCTTCAAATTCACTGCACACATGCTCAGCTTCATCCTGAATATTTGCATTGTGTACAAATTCATTTGACTTCTCTCTCACACTTGTAGTAATTGCATTGATAACTTCTGCCTTTGTGTATTTGTTGCAGTGGTTTCCCACAAAACTACGACTATGGTAGGCCTGTGGTGTGATCCCATGTTGCTGCAGCACTGTGTCCAAATTGGCAGTGACAGGACCACACCTGATAGCTAAGCCAGTTGTCTGTGTGGCCTCTTTGATCTTGTCATCCATAGCCAGCATCTGTGATTTCAGTTTGATTCTTTCTTTCACACTGTTTGACTTCTCAAGGTTTGCAATGATTTGCTTCTTCTTGTCTCTCATCTGCACAATTTTCTGATCTGCTTTGATATATCTATCACATGTGCTGTCTCCAAGTCTCTCTCCTATATCCCCTTGTCTTGCCAATGCCTTGCCTATCATTATATCAATATCATGACATCTCTCTTCTAGGAGATCATGATGTCGCTTGACAATTCCAAGTAAAATGTGTAAGTATGGCACACATACTCTGTTGAGTTCAAAGTCCCAGATAGGCTTGCCCAGCACATTGTTGAATTTTGAGGCCTTGGATTTGTCTGAATGTGCGATTTTTTCAAATCTCTCTGCATCAGCTTTGATGCCTGTCAGTGAGCGGAGCTCAGCAGGTCCTCGTTGCACAGGGCTTACTTGTAGATCTTTCTTTGGCAAGAGGCACCACAAGCAAAAATGTGTTCCCTGAGGACCAGAGAGACGGTACATCTTGCACAAGTAGTCATAGTCTCCATACATGGTGACTACTACTTGTTTTCCATTCCACACCATGTTCATGAGGTCCTTGATTTGGTCAGAATAGGTCGAGAGGGCTGTAATGAGATTTTCAGTGAAATCTTTGGCAGGGAAAACAAGAAATACTATTGTATTCTCACGTGAGTTTGGCTTGGCTACATTCAGAGTTGACATTGACATCTTGAAAGTCCCACCTCCGTGATCTCCTCCAAGCTTCACAAACACCTTGTCAGCAGGAATAGCGCCATTGTGCCAAGTAAGTTTGTCATACTTGCTGTACTCATTGAACATGTGGGACACATAATCTGGCATATTTTTCACTCTCACATAGGGTACATCCTTTTTTAGTGTTCCATCCACACTTTCTGGCCCTGAGGTATTTTTGAAAATCATCTCAAAAGTTCCTGATTCTAGGTGTTCCCCAAGCACTTCATTTTGTCTCTCTCTGACTTTGTGCTCTGATGCTCGCTCAATCCCCATAGCATCAAGAAAACGGTTGTGTCTCCTAGCTTGATTCCAGGTTAAGCCCATGTCAGCCTGCATAGCCAATGCCAAGTTGCTTGTCATTTTGACTTTCTGCTGAACACCTGCATCTGCACAAACTTGGAGACGAGTCTCCTTTGGTAGGGACTTCAATTCTTCACTTTGCTGTGCTAAGCTATCATCACCTGACTCAAGTCTCCTTACACATGACAGTTTCTGTGTTCGCCTCCGCCTCTGTCGACCACTCACTTCACTTGACAGCTTTAGTGCCTTTGTAACTCTCTGGAGATGGATTGATTGTCCACCAGTTGAAATAGAGACAGTGTTTTTGTCATCACTTTGATTGAGATTTCGCATTGTAAGTCCTTTTAACACTTCCATTTCTTTTTTGGTGAGAGAAGATACATTTCTCTAGAGCAAATCAGTAATCCCATATTCTGATGATTCAGATTGTGTATTATGATTGTCTGTAGTAGATCCTGACTCACATGATCCAGGCACAGAGATGTGTGAAATGGTAGGGGTGCATGCTGAGCTCTGGAGAGATCCAGCACTGTCCCTCCCAGGTAAGGGGATGTGTGCAGTGGTAGGTGTACATCCTGAGTTCTCAGATTCCAGTCCTAGTGCCCTCCCTCCCATATGGAGGGATCCAGCACTGTCAGGCAGTCCAGGATCAAATCCATGATCCCTCCCAGGTAAGGGGATGTGTGCAGTGGTAGGTGTACATCCTGAGTTCTCAGATCCCAGTCCTAGTGCCCTCCCTCCCATATGGAGGGATCCAGCACTGTCAGACAGCCCAGGATCGAATCCATGATCCCTCCCAGGTAAGGGGATGTGTGCAGTGGTAGGTGTACATCCTGAGTTCTCAGATCCCAGTCCTAGCGCCCTCCCTCCCATATGGAGGGATCCAGCACTGTCAGGCAGTCCAGGATCGAATCCATGATCCCTCCCAGGTAAGGGGATGTGTGCAGTGGTAGGTGTACATCCTGAGTTCTCAGATACCAGTCCTAGCGCCCTCCCTCCCATATGGAGGGATCCAGCACTGTCAGGCAGTCCAGGATCGAATCCATGATCCCTCCCAGGTAAGGGGATGTGTGCAGTGGTAGGTGTACATCCTGAGTTTTCAGATCCCTGTCTTAGCGCCCTCCCTCCCATATGGAGGGATCCAGCACTGTCAGACAGTCCAGGATCGAATCCATGCTCCCTCCCAGGTAAGGGGATGTGTGCAGTGGTAGGTGTACATCCTGAGTTCTCAGATCCCTGTCCTAGTGCCCTCCCTCCCATATGGAGGGATCCAGCACTGTCAGACAGTCCAGGATCAAATCCAGGATCCCTCCTATGTATGGGGTTTGGTATATTGATGTGTGTAGAAGAGAAGGCATTGGTATCCAACACAGGTAGAGATGCAGTTGTCTCCATAGGTAGATCCATGTTCATCAGTTCACAATGATGAAAATGCATATTTGACAAAGATCCTGTGTTTTGACATTTCATGCACTTCACCATTGTGTTCAACAGTCGCATTTGCAATGGCTTGCTCAGTTTCTTCACATCATTGTATTTTATATCTACAGTGCAAACTGGACATGAAACAATATTCTGTGATTTCCGTTTAAAAACATCACTGATGCAGGATGAGCAAAACATATGATCACAAGTGGAAGAGATCACAGTTTTGTTTGCCAAAATCTGCCTACACACAGAACAAATGTCATATTCCATCTGTGATGTGTCTACGAGCTGCAGTGATCCAGTGTCAAAATCTGGGCAAGTTTGATCAACAAGATCTTTGAATATATCTTTGTTTTTAGGGTCATAGTCCAACTGATTCTTGTTTGTGGGACCTCGTCTGAGCTTCTGAGATAAATAATTTACACCTTTCTTTTGGTTATTGTGTATACTGCAAACTTCACATTGTTCAGATGCAAGTTGGTCATCAAATGAGTTGTTATTCCACAGTTCTTGTGTGATAGAGGCTTGTGTCTGTGCATTCAGGATAGATTCCACATGTGCCAGTTTGTTAGCAGTACGGGCTTTGAGTGTTTTGTAGCATTTGCTGCACAATTTTGTTGGATGAACCTCAGTCTTGTCTGTGTCAATGTCCACACCATATATATCCCATATATCTTGTTTATAATTAATACAGAGGAATGGTTTTCTCCTTGTCTTTTCCTTCTGAGTTTGTGCTCTTCCTGTACAAATGCGGCACAGATCTTCTAAACATTTCATATGTTTTTCATATGTATGATCTGATTCTATTCCTTCCATGATACTAGTAGGTCTGTACTTGTTGTGATCATGTCTAGAAGTGACCTTCATCACTTCCTTCACAATATTGGACTACACTTACAAAGCAATACCAGACTCCCTAAACCCTTCAAAGCTACACCTGTTTACACCTGTTGTTTACTTTTACTAATTGGCTGAGTGGCAGATCCTGTAACACTGTACCCTTACATGTAAATATCACAGAAAAAACAAATTTCCTTTGAATGGGAATACATGTGTGCACAGTGGAAATCCCCAAATCGCAAATACAACACCTGTAGTTTTGATTCCGAGTTCTTTGAAGTTAATTGAATAAAGCAGTAATTAAGGATGTTTTCTTCTTACTAATCACAACAACACACAATAAAGATGTGTGCATGATAGATTTGTCAATAAACAAGAAGGCTTCTGTCAAAATCTAGATATAAATTTTCAAGTGATCAAATATACTGATTGACTCTTTACCCTCAATATAGCTCGAATAAAATCATCAAAAGTACATATTTGTTTTACCAGGAACCAACCAATTTTTTCTTTATGATAATAATGAGGATTTATATTTTTCATAAATGTAATGTTTGTATTGCTATAGTGCATGGAAATATTGTTATCAAGTGTTTAATTTTGGAATAAATTTTAGAAATAGGAACATTTTCAGCATTCAAATATATATGTTTTGAATGACCTCTATCATATTATAAAGACTTACATTTGATAAGTAATCATGGTAATATTGTATTATCCAACATTATAAAAGTTAAATTTCATAATATTGAATAAAACTTATTTTAAAGTTTTTAAAATAAAAGTGCCATCTAAAGTCACTTTTTAAGAAATGCAAGAGTTGCCCATTCAAGATGGCTGCCTGGTCCCAAAGGGGAATTGGGGATCTGATAGCAGGGGATAAGTGGCCGGTCCAGCAGGCAGGGAGGCTCAAAACTAAATGTCCACATTTTCTCTGTTCTGAACTGCTGTGACAGATGAGAAGGCCCTGTCACCTACTGTCCTTAGCCTGGTATTAGATACTTGTAGGTGGGTGCCATCATTGGATCTTAGACAGCGTTCACCTTCTTTGATCAGGAGTAGATCACGTTAGTAAGGCGGAGCCTTACCATTAAGGGCTTTCCAGGTTAATAGAAGAATTCTAAAATCAGTTCTCGCGTGAACAGGGAGCCAGTGCAGTTCCTGTAATTTTCCTGAAATATGATCGAATTTCCTGATTTTTCCTACTACCCGTGCTGCAGAGTTTTGGAGGTATTGCAGTTTCCTGATGTCAGTTTTAGGAAGACCAGCCAGAAGACCATTCCCGTAGTCCAGGGTAGATGTAACAAAAGCATGGGTAAGTGTTACCGCGGTCTTCTCGTCTAGACAATGTCTGATGGCCGCCAAGTTCCTAATGTGATAATAGCCCTTCTTACACATTTTCTTGATCTGGGCCTTCATGTCCATGTTGGAGTCAAATGTGATGCCAAGGTCCACCACTGACTGACTAGGAGCAATATCAGAGCCACCCACTCTGATTGTGGTTGGGATACTGCCATGGGTGGTAGTACTGTACCTGTCAGTACATATGAGCATCTCAGTCTTTCCATTATTTATCTTCATCTTGTTTGATATAAGGAAGTTTCTGACCTCACTGACACACTCTTCCAGTTTGTGTCTGCTCATATCCACACGATGGGGAGATGTGTGGTCTACAGGGATGTAGATCTGAGTATCATCTGCATAAATATGATAGCTCAGACCATATTTGGCAAGGATATCAGAGAGGGTTGTCATGTAAATGGTGAACAGTATAGGACCCAGGACTGAGCCTTGGGGTACCCCATACACCTTCACACATTGCTTCCTGTTCATTAGGTATGACCGAATCCAGGAGAGTGCATGACCTTTGACGTTGCATCTATCCCTCAGTCTATCCAAAAGGATTTGATGGTCAATAGTGTCAATGGCAGTGGAAAGGTCAAGCAACAGCAAGATAACTGACTCTCTATTGTCGAGAGCACCCATGATATCATTTTGCACAAACGGTTTCAGTGCTATGATATTCTTTGTAGGCTGAGCGAAACTTGTCAGTAAGGCCATTCCTTACGAGATGGGGGACTAATTGGTCTGCAACCGCCCTCTCAGTTAGTTTAGAGATAAATTCTAGGTTGGAAACAGGCCTATAATCTTTCTCAACCAGTTCTAAACCGAGTTTCTTCAGCAGGGGTGTTATGATGGCTATTTTCATATTTTCCGATACTGCTGATTCCATCAATGATTTATTTATGATGGAAGTAATTATTGGTAGGAGGTCATCTAAGAGGTCAAGTAAGAGCCAGGTTGGAATTGGATCCAGCTCGAATGACTTCTTTGCAGTTCTTTTAACCAATTTTCGTACATCCTCAATGGTCAAAGGTGTGAACCTTTCCAGACATGTAGTACTATTGTTCGCAGTGTGTCCTGGTGGCGGAGTTTGGCAGGATGGAGCATTATCAATGTCCAGGCGGATTCTCTCTATTTTTTCAAGAAAGAATGTGTTAAACTTCTCAGCTTGATTTGTTTGTTTGTTTGTTTGGGGCTTTACATCACTTTCAACATTATTTCAGTCATTTCGTGATGAGACCTACTTGTAGCAGATATAGTGCTGCCTCACTGAATTGTCATGTCGCAGGTCCTTGACATGACAACCCACCCGGTCACAGATTTACAAGGACAACGGGTAAACCCTTTTGGCACGGGCCTCAGCTCATGTGGGAAATTGTATCATGAGTTCAATCTCAGCATGGCCGGGATTCGAACCCACGACCTTTAGATCACCACAGAGGAACTGGTGCTAATATGCTGGCGCTCTAACCAACTGCGCCACGGCCCGTGGCCTTCTCAGCTTGAGTGATCTCACAGTCAGATTGGGGCATAGGTGTGTCCTTTTTCTTGTGCATGACTGTGTCAATGACTCTAAAGAGCTTTTTAGGGTCATGTTTGTTTTCCTCAACCAGGTTGGAAAAATATGTTGATTGAGCAGATTTAAGCATTGAGTTGTATTTGTTCCTCTGAGATTATACAGCTCCTTGTCAATGTGATAGCCAGTCTTGCTCTTTTTTCTCTCAAGCCTCCTCTTGAGAGATCTTTCCAGCTTTAATTGGTCACTCATCCAGGGAACAGGTTTACGCTGAGTGACCTTGGCAAACTTGGTAGGAGCATGTTTATCCATGAGTGATGTGAGCTCCTTGTCATAGTAATCCACCATCTCACTCAATGATAAATGTTCCCAGGTTTCAGTTGCAACTGTTAGGGATTTGATGTCATTCCTTAGGGATTGAAGATCCAGTCCCTTATAGTTCCTGTACCTGATCAATATTTTGGGGGGTTTGGGTGGTGAAATACCCAGATATAGTTTAATCATCTTATGATCAGATATATACTCATCCACTAGATGGCTCTTGAGAAACTTGTTCCCTTTGAAAGTGATGATTAGATCAAGGGTGTTCCCTAACTTATGGGTCGGTTCCTGTACCAATTGGTTCATGTCAAAGGTCGATAGAATGTCATTGAACTTTATGACATCAGGTTTATTTGGTTTATTGACATGAAAGTTGTAGTCACCAAGAAAGATGACTTCATGACTTCATGACCCATAGTGTGCTACGAGTTGAGTGAACTCATCATAAAACTCAGAGTAGGTATACCTATTCTTGTCTGATGGTTCAGGTCTATAGATGGTGACAAAGGTGAACTTCTTCCCCTTGATTAGAAGGGATGCTTCTAGGAGTTCCACTGTTGTCACCACTGGTTGGTTAAACCTGTCAGTTTCAAAGGGAAGCTCAACACGATGCAATAGACCCAGGCCTCCACCCAAGCATCCTCTACGAGGGAAAGAGTGAAATTTTAGGGAACCATCTTCCAGTTCCCTTTCCACTTTTTCATTATTTGAGTCTTGTAACCATGTTTCAGTTACAAATAGAGCGTCTAGGTTATGTTCTGAGAAATAGTCTTTCACAAGTAGTACCTTGCCAGATATGCTTTGGACATTGCATGAACCAATTAGGAGTTGGTTGCCAGGTTTGTATTGTGATGACTGAGTCCTAGTGTTTGGGGCGCCGTTTATATTAGTATTGTGTACTGAAGCACGTGTTGAGCCGGCCGGCGGCCGAGGCCCTGAAACGTGATTGGTCGCAATAGCAGACGAATGTGTATTGTCTTTGTTTTTGTTTATGTCAGGACCACGTGTTTTCGTGTCCGGACCACGTGTTTCCGGATCTAATAGACATTGGTAGCGATTGGTGTCTGTTCCTCTGCTCATGTAGTTCTTGAGACCGTGGCTCGGGCATTTCCGTAAAGCGCCACGTTGTACGCTACCACGAGGATGGAAGACACATCTCGAAGCAGACGGCTCCCAACAATTTGAAAAATTTGTTGGATTGCCACAAGAAAAAAGTGAGTTTCTATTAGAAAAAGATGGAATAATGTAGAGAACAGGTAGAAGGTCCTGCAGATTGATAGGTTCCATCTTCAAAATGCTAATTTTGGCTGTTCTGATAGAGTTTTTGTAGTGCTCGGCGGCACCATGCACAGATAGCAGCGTATCGTAGCTGACAGAATGGTGGGTATCAAGTGTGAGTCTGTGCTGGCTTGGAAATAGTTCAATGTTTCTATCTAAAATTACTTTAACTGCGTTTTGAAAATGTGAGCTGCAGAGAAGTTTTATTTGAGATGGGGCGATAAGATAGAAATTTATATTTGCTAACGACCCACGTGTTTTAAGACTATATTCATGCATGTTGCGAAGAATAAGATAGTTTGAGGAAAAGCTCATAGGGGGCAGTTTAAGCCGCCCTTTAATATTCTAATCATTCTTTGCAATATTTTTTATAACATGAACATATACAAACAAAGTTATGACTGTGTAAAATCGCTTTATTTGCATCAACACATAAACAAGGTGCCGGCCCGCACCTTCAGTTGCAGGAGTTAATAATTTTGTAAACTTCTTTACGAGCTTTACGTGTGGCCTCACTGCTACCACTGATAGATACAAAGTTCAATGTCTCTCCCTTTGTAGTTTTCTCCCTGACGACCCCGATGGATGCGCCCGTTGATGCCTTGAGGCGGCGGATGGTGGCGCCACCTTTGCCAATGATGGCCCCGGCTGCATCCTTGGAGATGAAGATCCGATTGTCTTTATTTCCCCTAGTTCTCTTCATGGAAGAGGTGGCAGAGGAGGAAGAGCCTGAAGAGGACGGCCTGAACGTGGATGCCCTGCTCCTCTCCTCTGCCGCTGAGGAACTGTCACCATCTTCATCAGACAAGAGCGTTGCTGAAGATGGTTTATCCGTTGCAGGAACTTTCATCGCGAGCCAGTCCGGAGGAGGTGTCATCCTGATGGCCATCCTTCGGGAGCACCACTAGCAGGTACGGTAGCACTAGATCGGATGCAGCCGGCTCAGCAGCGGCTGCAGTTGTTGTGGTGGAGGGCTGGTCTACAAAGGACTGTATCACCTCATCCCGCTCATGGATCGCCTGCAACGCAGTCGTCACCTGGTTATCGGCTTGAGCAGTGGCAAGGTCAGCTTGCAGCCCCTCGATCACGGAGTTCAATCTCGTCACCTCGGCATTCGTGGCGTTGGACGTCACTAGCAGACGATCATACGAGGACTGGAGCACATCGTATGTCGCATCAACAGTCCTCGTAACTGGAACAGAGCGTTCGGCTTCAGCAGAAGAGACACTAACGTCCCCGGATCTACGGCTACGAGTCTGCTTAGCCGGACCATTGGAATCACGTGATGCCATGTTATCAACGTAACAGCGAGCGTTAGACGTAGGAAATTGACTTCTTCACGGTCTTGGTTCAATCAGAGACTGAATGCCTGTGAGCAGTTGTGTGCGCTATTTAAGCAGTACGTCTGACACGGATTATTGGTCAATGCTGGTAGGTAATCCAACACTTTGTGGATTATTTGTTAAGATTTGTTAAGATTTTGTTCAATTTGTTCAATTTAATTCGCTCACGGAGCACTGTATATATACGGGTCAGATTAACTTGTTATTCTGCCACGTAGGATATTTAATACCGAAAAGGTACAGAATAAATATAACACACTAGCGTGAGAGTTTGATATTTGTCTTGTTATTTAATGTTTACTATAGTTGGAACATTATTTTAATTTTATTTTGCTCAGTCGTTAGATTCAGAAGAAAATAAAGGGACATATACAATGATATGCAGTTTTTTGACGTTAGGGGGCACTGAGGCCAGCTAGCTAAGAGATTTAACGGTAGAGGCGCTGTGTGCAGTCCGTCATCGATGCTATATAGTAGTTATTTATAGCACTAATATTAGAAATTTTAGCAGAGTTTTGGGTTGGATTTAGCTAAAAATTCTTTTGGTATTAATTACCTGGGGGTCTTTTGCAAGAAAGGGCTAGGTGAGTAGCCGCTTGCAGTTTTATTTCTTTGAACAGCGGGTGGAGCAGGCAGCGAGTACTCTGTATTTCCAACATCGGAACAAGTCCGAAAATCACTGTAAAATTAGTTCAATATACCAAATTTGCTTCTAAAAGGGTCTGAAAAAGAGTCCAGACACGAATAGCGTGCAAATTAGATTGGTATATGTACCTATAAATAGGTATATTGCAAGAAAGAACTACTTACGTAGTTGCTTGCGAGTGTGTATTGGAACAGCGGGTGGTGCGTCACAACAAGAAAAAAATGGTTGGTAGTAGCCCCTTGTTTGTGTATCAACAACCACCGTCGGAACAAGTCCGAAGATCACTGTAATTTGAGATATGCTGCTGATGGGTCTGAAGGTGATTCTAAACACCAGGAGCAACAAGTTTTATGAAATCAGAGGGTATAAGGTATCAGACCAAGCACTCGACACTGGCAGCAAAGAGTGGATACTCGTGAGCGCGGTGCCTCACAAAGACAACACAGTATGATCCCGCCCTCGCGAGCGGTATTCCAATCAAAACTGCTGTCAGAGCTTGCAATAAGTCTGGTATCAAATAGACCTCTGTATAGACAGGGTTCACTGCGAGAAAGTGTGGCGATAGACTAGCAATAGACTCCAGAAAATCGACCAAGAAGGAAGATTTTATCGGAGCTCAAATGAAAGCCGCCATTCCACTCTCAACGCATGCGCAGAACCCCAAGCATCAATAGATCTCTCCATGTGCACTCCAAATTTATTTTAGACTATTCCTGGGAAGTAGAGGAAGATCAATGGGGTAGTGATCATTACCCCATTATTTTAAATAACCGTTTTCCTCCACCAGACGAACGATTCCTCAAGTGGAAATTTCATAAAGCCGATTGGGCAAAATTTCAAACTTCTTGTTTTAATAAAATAACTCAAGAAATTTTTAACAATGTAGATGATCCTCTTCAAGTTTTTACAGATACATTGTATGATATTGCTGATGGGTGTATTCCCAAATCAAAGCCAAATTCTAAAATTAAAGAAAAACCCTGGTTTAATGATGAGTGCAAAAAAGCTGTCAAGGAGCATAAAAAAGCTCTGAAAAAATTAAATAGACAGCCGACTCAATATAATTTGCACCAGTTTCGAGTAAAAAGAGCTAAAGCCCGCTATATTATTAAAATAAGCAAAAGAAAAAGTTGGAAGGATTATGTTTCCAAATTAAATACACGTACACCAATTAAAAAATGCTGGGATATGGTGCGTAAAATTACTGGGAAGGGAGGTGGAGCAAGGATCAAACATCTAAATCATAATGGCCAATTAATTACAAATCCCACTGAAATAGGTAACACAATAGGTCAAACAATTTCCAAGAATTCCTCATCCAATAATTATTCTGCCAAATTTCAACAAATAAAAAATAGAAAACAAAGAAACCAACTAAATTTCATATATTTCAATAACTTGGAACAATATAATAAGCCATTCACAATATCAGATTTAAAACTTGCTTTAGATAAATCCCATGATACTGCTCCTGGACCTGATCATATACACTATCAAATCCTCAAACACCTCCCTGACCAAACATTTGGGCATCTTTTGGATATTTTTAATAATATTTGGGAAAGTGTTTATTTTCCTCCCTCATGGAGTGAAGCCACTATCATTCCTATTTCCAAACCTGGCAAAGACTCGTCAGATTCAATAATTATCGTCCCATTGCATCAACAAGTTGTATTTGTAAATCAATGGAACAAATGATTAACGAGCATTTAGTTTGGTTTTTAGAAACTGCGGCTTATATTTCTGTTGCACAGATTGGTTTTAGAAAAACATGAAGTACTATTGACCATCTGGTACGTTTAGAAACATTTATACGAGAGGGTTTTATAAAGGGCGAATATGTGGTTAGTATTTTTTTTTGATTTAGAGAAAGCGTACAATACTACATGGAAATTTGGAATAATGAACGATTTATATGATATGGGATTAAGGGGTCGTTTACCCCTTTTTATTCAAAATTTTTTGTCAAATAGACAATTCAGGGTCCGAGTTGGTTCTTCACTTTCTGATGCATTTGATCAGGAAATGGGTGTTCCACAGGGTAGTATATTATCTGTAACCCTATTTATTATAAAAATCAACAGCATAGTAAATTGTGTAAGACCTAGAACAGATTGTTCATTATTTGTTGATGATTTCAATTTATGTTACAGGTCCACAAGCATGCATACTATAGAAAGACAGCTCCAACAACATCTTAATAGAATACAAGAATGGGCTGATCATAACAGATTTAAATTTTCTTTAAAGAAAACTATGTGTATGCACTATTGTAAAAAATGGAAGGTGCAACCAGATCCTGATCTTTATTTAGGTCAAACTCGGATACCTGTTGTCGAAGAAACCAAGTTTCTTGGACTTATTTTTGACAGAAAATTATCTTTTATTCCCCACATTAAATACGTTAAGAAGAAATGCTAGAAGGCATTAGATTTATTACGGGTTCTTGCCCATACCGATTGGGGAGGGGACCGTAATATTTTATTGCAATAGTACAGAGCATTGGTACGTTCTAAGCTTGATTATGGGTGTATGGTATGTGGATCAGCACGTCCATCTTATATTAAAATGCTTGATCCTATACAATATCAAGGTCTAAGATTATGCCTTGGTGCATTTCGAACATCGCCTGCAGATAGCTTGGCAGTTGAGGCAGATGAACTGCCTCTTGATTTAAGAAAAGAAAAGCTTGCCCTTCAGTATGCTGCAAAAATTGCTGCTTGTCCAGACAATCCTGCACATGATATTATATTCAATCCAAATTATGTTATCTTTTTGAAAATAAACCAAATACTATTCAAATCCAAATCAAATAGCTAAATTTCAATATCCAGAAACACCTCCATGGACCTATGAAACTTTAAATATTAATGTAGCCATGTCAGAATTAAAGAAATACTCAACCGATCCATCCCTTTATATAAATAGATACAAAGAAATAAAATCTGTTTTCACTGCATATCAGTGTATTTACACTGATGGATCATTTGAAGATGACAAGGCTGCTGCAGCTGCTGTTAAGGGCAATCATATTTATTCAAAACATCTGCCACATAAATCGTCTATTTATTCTGCAGAACTTCATGCTTTATACCTAGCTTTAGATCATGTGGAGACTTCTCCACATCAGACATTTTTAATTTTTTCTGATTCTTTGTCTTGTTTACAAGCATTGAAAGCAAAGGATTGGAAAAATCATTTTATTTACAAAATCCTTGAGCGGCATCATAGACTCTGTACTGAGGAAAATAAAGAGATTCGTTTTTATTTGATTCCCAGTTATATTGGAATCCTTGGAAATGAGGCTGCTGACTAAGCTGCCAAAGCAGCATTGGATAAGCGCCCAATAAATATGCTTATTCCTTATACAGAGTTTAAGAAATATATTACTGTTTTTTTCCGTTCTAAATGGCAATTGCACTGGAACGAAGCTATTTTTAATAAACTTCATGAAATTAAGCCTGTTTTAGGTAAAACCAAAGGTGCTTGTAGAATTAACCAAAGAGAAGAGTCTATTTTATCACGTATAAGAATTGGACATAGTAATTTGACTCACTGCTATCTTCTTAAAGGCGAAGATCAGCCTCAGTGTATTGGATGTCAAAGGGCTTTGACTATCAAACATGTTTTAATTGAATGTATCGATTTTGATATAATTAGGACTCAATATTTTAATGTGCAAGATTTACATTCGTTATTTGATACTGTAGATACTTCTGTGATAGTATCGTTTTTAAACCAAATAGGACTTGTTTACTTAGGTCATTGGCCTATTTTACTTAGGTCATTGGCCTATTTATCAAGAACCGCAAAACATCAGATGGTATTTAAAGTCTTTTAATTTGAATTTATTTATACAAATTTGTTATGTCGATTACTGATATATTGAAAAAATTTTGTTGATATTTTGTGTTGTTAAGATTATTTACATATTATATTGATTTTATTAACGTTTATGTTTCAACTACTTTTAGGCACTGAATAACCTTAGTGGTTGTTGTGCCTCTAAGCAACCATTCATTCATTCATTCTAATGCATTAATACATGCTTTAAAGGTATTTGTGTGTGTTGATAGTGAGTGTCATCTGGTGGGAGAATTTCTGCAGGAACTATGCCAAAATAATTTTTTAAAGTACAAAAGTACGGGAAAACTGCTTAACTGTCAAAAGGAGTTTTGATTAAAACTTTCTAGTTATGAAATGGCATTTTATGATATCTATTTTTGTAATAAAACTATTGATTTATTATTTGAAAACCACAATGGAAATTTATTTGACATATTGAAAGCTTCATATTTTTTCAATTCATATTTTTTTAATTCATAAAACGTGGCATTGTAATATGCCACTGCTCCAAGATTACTTTTAATATGTCAAATTGTTTGAAAGAAATATGTTTGTAATCATATGCTTGTAATCATACCTTATAATTCAAATATTGTAATGTTTAAATATTGATTGATGTCATTAATGCTTTTATTTTAAAATAAATTATTTTAAGAGGGAATGTATCTCAACACTGTGAATGTTTATTTTCTCCTCTGTCACTCGTGGGCACTCATTGAAAAGACCCATAAATACCTTTAACCTGAGAACACTGGTTTCCATTACAGTTTTCCATGATTGCGTGATAATATAGCTGTCTTCATCCACTTTCATTATGAATTGTTGGCAAATCATATCACCAATGTAACGTACAATAGAAGATTGATGAGGACATTACCTGGGTATCGGGTAGAATCTACATACACAGCTGTGTTCTGTGCTGCTATAATCTGTAGGTCGGATGTTAAACAGGCTCTTACTTCACAGACCTCGCCCACCTCATCATAATTAAATGTATTTGCATTGTAATGATCTGCTTTATATTTACAGCCCTCCAGTGTAATATCTGCTTCTGTTGCAAGTAATGGACAGTCAGACTGGGAAAAATAGGTACTTGGAAATGCTTGAGTGTAAATTATATGTAAGTCAGCTGAACTATTTCCTGCAAGGAAACGGGCAAACATTGTATCCATGTCATTCTCAATCATTAGAAATTGATAACTGAAATGTTTTTTACGACCCTCTGGTAATATTGCAAGCATGTGTACAGTTGTAGAGATACTCATAACAATGGTCTGCATTTTAAATTACATTCAATCCTCATAAATTATGTTAGTGAAGTCACCTTGTAAAGTAATGGGCTTGTCGGGGAACGACAAATTCCTTGTAGAATAACGGAAAATGTATTTGTGTTTCCATTAAAAGTATTTTGTAAGTTCCACTCCATTCCTGAGCCCATCCTGTGGGATGCCTATAATCATGTTTTCCCAATTTACCTCCCCGACCTACAAAAGGCCAAGCTGAAATCTTACCTTTGATGTACATCCATGAAGTTGTATCACCTTTTCCCAACTTATATGCCAACATGCTTGAACTGCTATTGTGAGACGCGCAATGGGATTCATCACATGAGGAACAGTTAGCTGTTATTACCACTGATACACACTGAATATCCCTCAGACATTTGGCAAGACACATCAGAGAATTCTGACTGGCCCCACTCGTCGAAAACGTAGGATGGCGAACAGCATGGAAGATCGTATCACCATCCAGGCAGTGATCTAGAAATATAAACAGGAAACACTTCTGTGAAGACATATGTCCATGTGTACTTAGAAAAATAGGGAAACACTTATACATTTATCAATGCATGTGTTTATTTGTTTGTTTGTTTGGGGTTTTACATCACTTTCAACATTATTTCAGTCATTTCGTGATGAGACCTACTTTTGTAGCAGATATAGTGCTGCCTCACTGAATTGTCATGTCGCAGGTCCTTGAATGACAACCCACCCGGTCACAGATTTATAAGTACAATGGGTTAACCCTTAAGGCACGGGCCTCAGCTCATATGGGAAATTGTATCATGAGTTCAATCTCGGCACGGCCGGGGTTCGAACCCACAACCTTTGGATCACCACAGAGGAATTGGTGCTAATAAGCTGGCACTCTAACCAACTGCGCCACGGCCCTGGCCCTTGCATGTGTCTAATACCAAGTAACTGTCTAATACCAAGTAGCAAATGCCAATAGCAATTAGAGGCAGACCACAATTAGATGACACAAACGCAGGTGTTACTTCTTGGGGAACAGCTTTATTAATAAAGCGGGTAATACACACATCACACATCCTTAAACACTAACCAACCCCCACCTAAAGCTACACCTTGAACACACATACATTACATACATTGATTCGTGATTACAGATTTCGCCACAAATTAACTGCTGTGTTAATTGGCTTATAAGTGATGTCCTGCAGTAGTTAGCTTAATACATATATATGCCAGGACAATTGAACATATAATGAAAACAATAACGTAATAATAGAAGTAATAATAATATAATAACATGCAACTGGCTAATATGATTCCCTGATCGATTGCTAATATTAGAGCTGATTGGGCGGGCAGGGGGCAACAGAACAGGCTAAACTGGCGTGTACATGTGCATGCCACATTATATATCCCAGACTATGCTGGTACCCGGGGCAATTAACCCGGGCAGTTGATATTTTTCTCAAGCTGCCAGGTTGTCAGTTAGGCCTTCTACCACGGGGCAATTGGCTGAGACAACTGAGCTCCTACCTGCCAGGTAATGTGTGTGTGGGTAAACGTTGCAGTCTCCTGCTGGGTGTTTACCCCTGCTCTACCCGATCACCTGCTCCCTCACTAACTAGCCTTAAAGAACACCTCTAAGCCATCATTAATCAGAAGTGATCCTTATCATATCAAAGTCTCAGTTAAACCTTTCAATTCAAACAATTAATGTGTAACGTTTAGGAATGAGCTAACAACGAACGGCAGCACACTATTCGACATTAAAGCTACTTTCAAATTAGTTTTCATAACTGTAAGTAAATTCTGCACCTGTCTATGTTCATAAAGTATAAAATATTTCAGCAATATATTGGAATGAGGTATTTTCCTCCCCATGTCACAATGGCATCAGTTTATATGCATGGGTTGTGTGGAATATTTCTACTTCATTAATGATACACTCAAATTTACCATAATGTAGACAATACTGACAATCGACAAAATTTGAAATAATTGAACAGCATACAATCTTGGTTGATAGTAGAAAGGGATGATCAAAACTTCCCCTTTCAAAGAGGTGTTCACATGTTAATATATGTACAATATAATTTTTGATGCGTTGATATGATTTAACAAGGTTCACTTATACTATGAATAATACAATTGTTTGTCAATTAAACCTTAAGAATTGCTTATAAAATATTATGTGCTTGATGAATTTGTAATTCCTGTATATGGCGGCCTACCTCTGAAAGGTGGGAGAGGTGATATCCTTTCAAACCAAAATTTCACTACCTACCTGTTTGCACTTGAGAATCCACAGTTATAATTATAGTTATGAATGCAAGTAGATATCTAGGCTTCATGACATAATCTAATAAACCTCCTTTGAATATGTTGATATTTAATTCTATTTTCCCTTCCTCTTTTATCCTGGTGCCTCTAGGTAAATGAGTTGAGCTCACATTGCCGGAATATATTGATTGCTATAAAATATGTATATACAAATCCCAAGAGCAAACAATGCATTACACACAATTATGTTTCGGTAATACCTGTAATAGTCAAATAAATTATGCCTATTATTATGTGATCCTTCATAATTTAAGAATAATTGTCCTACAGCACATCGAGGTTGTTCAGTGCCTAGAACTGACTAGACATACCTATGTTAGTAACACAAAAATATAATTTATAACACATCAATCAAATACAATAGATATGCATAATTTGAAAAGATACAATTTGATGTTTAGCCAATAAGCCAATAACTTAAATAAGAGCTCCATTCTTAAAACTATCATAAAGTCATATGTGGTTTTAAGACAATACTATCACAGATGTATCAACAGTATGGTATCAAAATCAATACACACAATCAAAACGTATTCAAAAATCAAAACCCATTTGACCACCAATAAATCCAGGCTGATCTTCACATTTGAAAAGATAGCAGTGTGTCAAACCACTATGTCCAATTCTAATAAGACTCTTCTCATGGCTTCCTTCTTCAAGCATTTTTCAAGCATTTTTATCTTACCAAGAACACGCAATATTCTGTAGTAGCAGCATATTTTGCAGCATACTAAAGGGTAAGCTTTTCTCCTCCAAAATAAAGAGGCCGGTTGTCTGCCAAGATCGATGTGCAGATCCATACACCATATAACTATAAGTATAGAATGAACCAGGGCTCTGTATAACTGTTAAAGAACAGAGCGATCGCCTCCCAGATCAGTATGGGTGAGATCACGTAATAGATTTATAGCCATCTGGCATCTCTTTTTCACACATTAAACACATTATCTTTGAATTTAGTTTCACACTTTCAACATTATTTCAGTCCTTTCGCGATGAGACCTACTTGTAGCAGATATAGTGCTGCCTCACTGAATTGTCACGTCGCAGGTCTTTGACATGACAATCCATCCGGTCACAGATTTACATGTGTGAAATTGTGTCATGAATTCAATCTCGGCATGGCCGGGGATCGAACCCACGACCTTTGGATCACCACAGAGGAACTGGTGCTAGCAAGCTGCTACTCTAACAAACTGCGCCACGGCACGTGGCCTTAAGCTTAAGATAATGCTTAGAGTGTACAGGAGTAAAATGTTTGTCAAGAGGATCATCCTTATCCGTTTATTCTGATTTAGGTCTATTCATGTTTCTTCGATCTTTATTTATTTTGGAATTTAGTAACTGGTCAATCACTATTTATCTATTTCCATGGAATGAGGGAGTTCGTGGGGAGATTTTAGTGGATGTAATTGTTGGTAGAGCATGTCAGATTCCATTTACATCAATCATATCCATGTTTATATCTGTAATACTTGAAGGAGGGCAGAGGGTTTGGAATGTAAACATTGATTCGGACATTTAAATATCCAACTTTAATAGATGATGGAAGCTGTGCTACCTTAAATGTTAGGATTAACATCTTTACAGGCACTTTTGTTTCGTCCTTTTTGATAAAATATTGTTTACATTGGATGACCTCTTGATCCTTCATTCACTATATCCTCCTGCAAAATCTTGGCATCTTATTTCACCTTTTTTGTTATTCAGGGTTTTATGTATTAATATTGAAATTGGAACTTTGGCCAATATTCAGCATCTTAGAAGATTGCAAAGCAATTGCAATGGGATACGTTTATGCCAGGTGTGTTCAGCATCTAAGCTTTCTGCAATCAAGCATAAGGTATGTTCTGTATCTAAGCTTTCTGCAACATAAAATCAGGTATGTCCAACATCTAAGCTTTCTGCAATATAAAATCAGGTATGTCCAGTGTCTAAGCTTTCTGCGATATACAATCAGGTATGTCCAGTGTCTAAGCTTTCTGAAATATAAAATCAGGTATGTTCAGTATCTAAGCTTCCTGAAATCAAACATCAAGGCTATTTTCAACTCTATTCAAATCATTGTCACTGTCCATCTCATTCCTTTGTCGTTTTTGTTTGTTTTGTGCCATATGTGTTTTAGTCATTATGATCGGTCAGGTCCCCCACCCACCATAGAGCCCAACAAGGGGAAACCTTTTTGGGCCGGTTACTTCAAGCCCTGACACCATGAGGATATCTAATATGATTTACTCTTAGGATAAAACCTCCACCCTTTCAGATTGTATTTGTATCGCTTAATTCCAAACATTTAATTTTTTAAATCAACAAAATTATATTCAATGTTAACCAAAAATATCAAACCAGAATATATAGGATAAATATCACAAACCGCTTAAATCAGACCTGGGCCTGATCCAACATGTGATCCATAAAACCTATTAGTAAGTAATCAGTATTATTATAAATCTGCCCCTCAGGAACAATGCATGAGTATAATAATAATGAGTTTTGACAGAAACCAAATATGAAACCTTCATTTTGGACTTCATTGATAATATATAATTGAAATGGATATTTTTTTCAAATGGAGAAAATAGAAATGTTCATTTTGGGGTTATATTCCGGATTTGAACTCTTGTCATGTGGATTGTCACATGGTATCCAAAAGGGATCACACAATTTGCGCCGATCTCCGAAGAGGTACTTGCTGCAGTCCTACTCAGTGGTACCCTTTTCTCCATAGCCAGATTTGTACAGGAGATCAACAGCTTACTATAGTTTGGCCGCATTGGTGCAATCATTCAACCTCAGCAATGAAACTATATAACTTTAGCTTCTTTGACCCATTTTCAAACCTTTTTGCTTAATTTCAGGTCGAATAAAGGCCTTCCAGTGGTTTATTTTAAGAATTGTTCATATTTTGGTATATGCAAGTAAATTTTAAATAGGCATTGGCTTGAAATATTCTTCCTGTCCATTTTCCTTCTTTTAAAATATCTACCCAATGGTCAGGGACTTATAATAGTTAATAGTTGATACACATTATAGTTAATAGACATAATAGTTAATAGACATAATTTAGTTTGTTTGTTTTACATCGCTTTCAACATAATTTCAGTTGTTTCGTGATGGGACCTACTTGTAGCAGATATAGTGCTGCCTCACTGAATTGTTATATGGCAGGTCCTTGACATGACAACCCACCCGGTCAGATTTACAAGCACAACGGGTTAACCCTTCTGGCACGGGCCTTAGCTCATATGTGAAATTGTATCATGAATTAAATTCCGGCACGGCCGGGGATCAAACCCACAACCTTTGAATCACCATAGAGGAAATTGTGCTAATAAGCTGGCACTCTAACCAACTGCGCCGAGGCCTGTGGCCCTCAATAGACATACTAGTTAATAGTTAATAGACGTAATAGTTAATAGTTTGGTGTTTTACATCACTTTCAACATTATTTCAGTCATTTCATGATGAGACCAACATATAGAGTGCTGCCTTACTGAATTGTCATGTCACTGGTCCTTGACATGACAACTTACCCGGTCACAGATTTACAAGGACAGAGAGTTAACCCTATAGGCACTGGCCTAAGTTCATATGTGTAATTGCGTGAAATATGATTTAAAGCTCGGCATACATAGAGTGCACATATAGCGGACACTTCTGTTGAGACCGTGAGCACTACATTGGATGCCACAGCGGTGAGGACCTCAGGGTCATGGTATGTCAGGGGCAGATTCTTTCTCCACATCACATCTGAGTGTCCAATCTTCACGGAACCATCGCCACAGGTCGCCACAGGTCCCAGGGGCAGGTGCAGGTCTGCATAAATGTATGCAACAAGTGGAACACCCGTAAATGTAACTTTAGGGCTTGTAGCGACTGTACCATCACAAAAAAAGTAAACTGGACGACTTCTGCAGTATGTATTTAGGGCAGCTGCGCCCAGCCCACTCACAGTCAAGCCAGTACCTCTGGAAACCTTCCTGGTCCGACCAGCATGCACATGACCACTTCAGCAAGGGGTAGCATCGGCAGATTTTGCTTTGTATATATGCCAGTCTGCAGGCATGCGAGTACGCTTCAGCTACGAGTGTCCACATATGACACGATCCAGCATTAAGAATTTGCCTTCAGCAGCAAAGCACGCTGCTCATATCCAGGAATGTTATGATAAAAGCATAGCTTTGAATAGGGTCGAGAGTCTCCTCACAGTGCTGGACCTCACGGAGGGTTTCTACACCTCCCCCCTCAAGGAATTCACCAAACTGAACCCATCTTCATCCATGACATATCGTGGCCACACCGTCATGCCACAAATGACAGAATACCATCCGAGACTTGTTTACTTCATTATGTCACCATAGACGATGCTATAAGAATGATAAATAAGTACCCACCCCGGGGATGCCGGTAGTTGTGGTGTTACCTATGTACTGGTAGTACTGAGTGGGTGCAGGGGATATCCGTTGTTGGGGGATCTCAGATATGATACTCTACTCGCTATACTTGCTCTACTCGCTGGCTGTGAACGGGGCTCTTAACCTAGCTACCCTACCTACCTATGTGAGTTGGGAGGTAATAAGGACTGCAGACACAGAGTATACAATGCACAAGGGTCTCCTTTATTCGGTGCTGTATACACTAGTCTGGTTAGGTCGGCATGGCAAAGAGCGAGGCATATGAAATACCTGACTGCATGATACTCACAAAGTCCTGAGGATGCATAAAACACCCAAGTCTATGCGGTCACGAAGCTGAGTGTCGTGTATCTTCTAGGCAAGTGGATATTGGTCTTCTGGCTTCTGCCTCGAGTAGCGATTGAGGAACCTTTTTAAGGAGAACTGAGCATCTGTGTGAGGGGCTGCCTACGTGGCATCTTCTCCTGCTTCGGGGCTGCGCATGTCCTGCCTGCGAAGCTGGGAGGATAACGTCATCGTCTATTTGCGACGAGTGGGGCATTGCATCAGCCTGCACTTGTTGGCCTCACGTAGCACTTAGTAACCCTTATCGTATTTTGCCAAAGATCGTGATTGTCTATGATTGTCTATATATGTTTATAAGAGTCTGTAGGTAGGTAATCTATATCCTACACAGGAACCCTGACTTGCGCGAGCAGAGCTCTGAGGGCTACGTCGGTCATATTGCTCCGACCAACCCAGCCAGAAGAAAACAAGGAGGACCAAATGCCGTTTCTCTTAAACTAGGATGCCGGGCTGCAAAATGTGATTTCTCCTCAGCATTCTAGTCTATTCCTGCCCATGGTGAGGACCAGCCATTGTTAGGAATGTCCTGGCAGTCTCAGTATTATATGATGAGAGTATTGCCTTTTTGGCTCAGGTCAACTCCAAATTGTTTTAGGTAAATTAATGTTCTGCTCAAGGGTAATTCGACACGGGACCACTTTTACTGGGAGACATATTTCTTTATCCAAGAAGGCAAGGAGACATAATCATATGATCAGAATTACGGCTCAAGCTCACAGGGATATCAGTTGGTGGCATGCCTGCATACAATCACACAACGAAAAACAGATGTTCCAACGATAGTTCAACGTTCAAGAGGCCGACCTTCTTCTCGCAGACGCTTTAGACATTGTGTGTGGTATCATACATAATGGTGTCTGGCCAATACTAGAGTTCTCAGGCCCCTATGGATGTTTTCACAGAATATAGCGTGGAAGGAATTATTAGCAGTAGTCTTGACAGTAACCACCTTTGGCCCTCGTCTCCAAGGGCAACATGAAATTATGAATGTGGACAACCAACAGTATGTTACTGCATAAATAAGGGTACTTCGAAAGACCACAAACTGATGGGGCTGCTCAGAGTTTTATATTATTTAATAATTTTATACCACATAGACTATAAGGCCATTCATTTATATTCAGCTAACAATGCATTAGGTCAATTCATACTATGTACGGCTCAGAAGTCCCTCCTACCTCCAATAAGCTCTGAGGTCAGTCCTGGGTGTTCAGTCTCTCCATCTCTAAAGTCACTTATTACATTGCAGTTGCTAGGGAAAATAGTAAGGGTTTTTTGATCATTACCCGGATGCCGTCCTACACAAGGCAGCCTTTAGCATTCTACGCATGCCTGCGTTGGTGCGAGTATTGTGCAGTATTTCAGTACAGGCGCCCTCATGGTATCCATATGTCAGGGATGTCACTTTCGGTTCTCAACAAGGGGTAAATTATATAACCTTTTAAGTTCATAAATCAAAAACCTCCAGGACTGGGTTTACTGAGTATATCGGGTGCTTAGGAAAATCAGTTTGCACAGGTACAGTTCAGGGCTGGTAAGCGGGGAGTCCCGGATAAACTCCCATTGTTCCAACTTAGTAGTGTCGCCACCTTTTGCAAAACTCATGTGAATGCTGTATTGAAGCAATTAGTAACTGCCATGGGTCTAGACCCGAGGTTTTACACCGCACATTCATTTCGCGTGGGCAGTACAACGCAGGCAGCATTAGTAAAATATCAATCTTATGAGATAAAAGCTATAGGCAACTGGAAATATCATGCATTTTTACAATACATAAGGCAGCCATCATTAGAACAAATACATATAGCAGCAAGGTTGGGACATACATGTGCACACCCATAACACCCACTTATTATATATAGTATGGCCTTAACTCTGGGGAATCCCTCGTCTTTTGGGCCTAAGGCATACTATAATAGTCACTCATTAGTTCCTTAGTTAAGTTATTCAATGTGTTTTGATGTATTAATATATTAATGAATAATTATGTCGATTGATGTTGATGTATTGATGTTGATGTACTGATATTGATGTATTGATGTTGATGTATTGATGCTGATGCATTGATGTATGCAGTGGTGTGAATGGTGTCAGGCGCTTTAAGCGAAATAAAACTTTCCAATCACATACCACTTTAGTCTGATCATTTAACTAAGTTGGCATTAGACTGTATTAGGTTTAATGTGTATTAGTTTTTGGCCTGGACGCTCGTCACACCGCTGCTCAAGCTGAAATCGACGTGAAGTGGGCTCTCACGTTTTTGGCGCCAAATGAACCGCGCGAAAACCTGGAGGGTCGTCTGCTTGGAGTGAGGTGGTCATTCTTCCCATGTCTGTGGTTGCCACCATCCCACACAATCTGCAATACCATTAATCCCGGTTTGGCCTGAGGCATACTGTAATAGTCTGGTTCAGTTCCACTCATTAGTTCCTTAGTTAAGGTATTCAATGTATATTGATGTGTTGATGAATAATTATACTAATTGATTGATATGAATGTATTGCAGTACTAGTGTGACTGGTGTCGGGCGCTTTAATCGATATAAAGCTTTCTAATTATATACCACTGGTCATTTAAGTAATCAACAAAATATATTTTTTTTATTTTAAATATCTTACAGACAAGAGAGCAAAAATATAAAATATTAGATTTTTCTCTGTTATTTATCATTTCTCTGATGTCCATTAAAACTATCAAATGATTTTTATGCACATCATTGGTCAATAATTTATAGGTTTATTAAATACACGTTCCCAATATAATCGTCTGACAATGTTCTCTTCAATGATAGGTTTAAATATCCAATGTTAAAAATTATCATGTATCACATACTGCTAATTTCTGTTCTTGGCAATTTAAATGGAAAAGGTAAGTATTCATATTGAAGTAAAACATTTTGTGTCATCTTGGCCAATGCTATACATTTTCTTCAACATTGGACAATGTCCAATCGAGTACAATATTGAGATGTAATATACAATATCACTCTAAAGTTAAAGGCAACTCTCATGATATTTATATGGAATTCCATAAAGTAACATGGTTGCTTTGAACTTGGGATCCTCGTTGAATTTTAGAAGTGTCATAACAGTTCAGGGAAGTGAAATATGATGAAGTCCCTTTGGAGCCTGTGTTTGACCACCGTCTTATATTTGATCAGAGACGTGGAATATCCGTGAGATCAACGGTCACTTTGATGAAGAGATTGTCCTCAACAATATACGTACCATTCCATATATCAGCAATGGGAACAAACCGAGGCAAACCTGCATTTTAAAGAAACAATACAACATTAGTTGCTCACACATTCTTTGTGGGGTTTTTCCTGCATATTGTAATATTATTTAAGATTATTTTACAAACCTAGACTGGCATTTCTCTGGGAGGTAGGCTTGGTCAGAAACTGCATGGACTGGGGGTTGGGGTTAGGAGTGAAGCTCACGGAGAGGTCCCGGCGTTTGCTCTCATCCGGGTTTTGATCCACCACTGTGAAGGTCAGCGTATGGGTGAAGGGCCAGGACAGAAGTCCATCCCATGGCCCGTGCAGAATACAGAAGAATATTGACATATAACGCCCCTTAGCTGCAACAACACAACAACACACCAGTAAGTCGTATATTACAATTTTATTTTTCAATATAGAGCTTGGAAAATGCTAAATTCAATGGGCAAGTATAAATGCATGACATACTTTTATATTTGCGATTGATTTATAATAGATACCTTATTTTAAACACACACAGATGCATTAACACAAATTATAATTTCATGTTCCATTATAACTGTCATTTTTTTCATTAATATTTCAAAGAGACAGGTTTAGACTATGCTGAGTGCATGTTATAAACCTACCCCTGCCATCCCCCTGGGGACACAGGGAGAGTGCTATCTGGTAGCCCTGATTGTGGGTTGCAAATGCCGGACTGTACAAAATCTTCTTCTTGCACTTCAAGCCAAAGTCACTTATCTTCCACAATAATTGAGTGGTACTATTGAGCTTCTCAAGACAATCAACGGCATACTCACACTAGAAAGTTTAAACCAAAGTAATGATGATAATATTAATGATTTTGTAGCGCTGATGATGATGATTATAATAATAATAATAATAATAATAATAATAATAATAATAATAATAATAATAATTATTATTATTATTATTATTATTATTATTATTATTATTATTATTATTATTATTATTATTATATAGCACTGATAATAATAATTATGTAACGCTGATAGTAATAATAATTATATAGCGCTGATAATAAGAATTATATAACGCTTATAATAATGATAATTATATAGCACTTATAATAATGATAATTATATAGCGCTTAGGATAATATTAAGTATCTAGCACTGATACCAGACAGTGTCAGTTCATAGGGCTAAGTATCTGGTGTTGACATGAATGTAGTTGACATATTAATGGATGCTACAGACCTCCGCAATGATCTCCTCCTGCTCATCTATTATCTGTGTTTGTTCCATTATGCTGCTCTTTACATTGAAGAATATATCTGCCATCTCCAGCAGCTTATCTACCGCCTCCTCTGACAATTTCAACCTCAAGAGTAACACAAAGCATAGTGCAGTTGATATTGAAACACGACATATCTGAAGACATTTCTAATATCAAAATTAGATTTTAAAGGTTATTCACAATAACGTCGGTCTGTTAAAACTAGAATATTATTTGATATGTATATGGATAGTTTAACATAATAATGATTAAAATATTCTCCTGTCCTACATGATGGAAAAAAATTATCAATTTACCCATATATTACAACATAATAAAATAAAGTATGTAATATCAAACAAACAATATCATGCCTTTGATCAGATTGACAAAGCTATGCATTATCTTGTAAAGTGCTCTGATATACTGCTACATATGGACAAAGAGGCTTTCAAAATAAGATAAAATACTCCATATTCCTTTGATATCGCTTTGATTTAACAGGTATTTGAATTCAAATATGAAAAAAACAGTTATCAATTGTATATCAAATATTGCCAAGGTAATTTGATCATTGAACTTGATCGCTCAAGAAGTGATAATTTGTTAAATGTACAACGGCATAGAAAAGGTTGACAAATTCATAACTTACTTTCCGTCCTCCTCTTTTTTCTTGCTGTCATCTGTTGTTTTTGCAATCTTATTGAGACCCATGTCGGTACCCTGGCGTGACAGCTTCTGGGTTAGGGTCAGCACCTTGTTATCGCTACCCTCTCTGCTACTACTCCCAAGCTTACCAACTCTACAACAATTATACAACCATATAAACTAATGTTATACACACCCATGTCGGTACCCTTATCGCTGTCCTCTCTGGTACTACTACCAATCACGCTTGCCAACTGTCATACAACTGGTCAAAAATCAAAATAGCATGCCCTTTTTACTCAGTGAAATTCAACCTTTTTGATTATTTCGTTTTAGTTTAGTTCTGTCTTTTAGATTTATGATAGAGACCATTCAAACATTTTAAAGAAAAATGGAGAATGGATTTTATATGAGAATAGGGAAATGCAAAAAAACGTGATTGAGAAATGTGTATGTTCTGACTTTGTCTCTCTTCTCTTGACGGCAGGTTTGCCCGAGGAGCTGCCCTCTCCCTGCACGGCTGCTGCCCTCGCCGCCCGCCGGGCCTCTCTCTCCTTCTGCATCCGGGCCTCATCTTCTTTGCTGCCCTTCTTAGCAAACCCTATAACAGATCAACACAAACTTAATCTTGCGTGTACTTTGTTGTGTGTGACAATGCCTTGACATCCTTTGCAAATATTATTGAGCAATGAGCAACGGGGTACACAAATTGTGAACATTCTAGGGCATAATTTGAAAAGAAAATGTCGAATATCAAATACAAAATATCAAATAAACTTCGCGTTCGTGGAATAATCTTATCTATAAGGTGTCCCACCACTAAATCAAAGACTTTATCTCATTTCTCTTTATTCAAACAAATTTAAACGTCATGAAAGAACTATTGTAAGAAGGAAAAATATACCATTTACATTTTCTGAAATGCTTTGCTATCTTAACATTACATGGTTTATGTCCTTTAAATTCTAGGATATACCAAACCCTTTAAAATTTAATTTGAAACATTAGATTGACAGAATTGTGGTGCAAGAGTTTTCAGGCCCTAAGTTTATATACATTGATAATATATATATAGACACATAGATGAGATCATACGTATTCCTATCATTTGGTTTGCAGACAGCTCATGGTCAAGATGCCGCCATGGCTCTTTGGATTAAACAGGAGAATAAGTATGTCAATGTACCCAGGTCGTCAAAATGGTCTCAAAATGTCTCCCTTGAGTAAACTTAAAATAGTGTTCTAAATTGTCGTCAAACATCTAACCACAACGGCGTAGATTATCTCAACAGAAACATGTCCAATAAATATCTCAAATAAATACTCTCTAAGAAGGATTCTTACCTTTTTGTGAAACTACATCATTCCTAGAAACTGGCATAACTCTCAAATGTGACTGTTTTGTTGTATTCTTAAGCTTTACAAGAAAATGTTCTGAACAATACAGATTACTTTGTGTCTATGTCAAATGGCTGCCTATGCCTAGACCAAACTATATTATTCATTTTTCATAGACACAATAGCATACCTGATGTAGCTGCAATGTTAACGTGTCTCTTGGGACCGGGTTTGCTACAGTAGTTTTAATAAATAGAATAAAGCAAAGGTCAATATGCACTCTACATACACGTTATGCCACATCAGGACTAGCATACATCGAGTAGTCATAGCTTGGAGTAATTACTCCAAGGTCATAGCTTATCTTATGACCATGCCCATTAGTATTGCCTGATAAACGTCTCAATACTTTAATCCCACAATTATGATCAAATACACTATTTTTATTAATTTAAGAGATCATATTCAATGATATTACTAAGTACCTTTTTGATAATGGTACCATGCCAAATACATTTTTTCAACATTATAGTTTCATCATGCAAAGAACGGTTTTTATTCTGTAAGTATTTTTTATTCTTCTTGTAAAAATAAGATTAGTTTATAAGATATGGCCATGTATCTTTGCTGAGAGTAGACCAATAAAAACAGTAAAGAACATGTAATTCTTTAAGCTTGCTTGATTACAATATATCACGATCACCACCTGCAATGTAACAATACAGTTATCTGCAATACAGTTTTAGTTCGGGTGGCCTTGTATATGAATAAATGTACTTTACATAAATTCAATTCATGTGCACAACTAGTCTTCAAATGACATTTCTTGTGTACCCAATCATATGATACCTTTATGATTAGGTTGAAGTCTGATATATTGTAATCAAGCTCTAAGAATTTAAAGCAAAATCAGCCTTTCCTTTCCTTTTTCCAGACTTGAAAACAGATTTCTACAGGTGTTCATGATGCTAGAGTAATATAAATGGTTATCGGCAAACTTAAATGGATGAGGTGGGAGTGTGACAGTGGTGGCAACAAGGTCTACATATCATATAGCAGGGAAATGGCTTAAACTGAATGCATTGATTATACATGAGAAACAGGAAATGTAGGATAGCAATAAGCAGGCATTGTATATCATAATGTTTACAGTGAACCTAGCAACCAGTAATCTATACACCATCCGATGGTTACCGTCTTCACTCAAGTGTATAGTAATCCACTTATAGCATTAAATGTATATAAACACCGATATTGATAATTGATAATTATTTAGGAAAGGTTCATTATGATTTTATACAGTCAAAGCTTTTCAACATCGGCATAACAACAAGCATTCTGGAAAACAAAACTATATATATATATATATATATATATATATATATATATATATATATATATATATATATATATATATATATATATATATATATATATATATATATATATATATATATATATATATATATATATATATATATATATATATATATATATATATATATATATATATATATATATATATATATATATATATATATATATATATATATATATATATATATATATATATATATATATATGTATATATATATACTGAGAACAACAAAACTTTATTATTGCTTTCAGATATATATAGTATAGTGTCACATGGGTCTATATTCTATTGCGTGGGATTATGCAGAGGATATACTATTGCATTCCATGAAATGGATCTTGATTGTCTAAATGAATGTATAGTCCAAAGAATTTGTATACGGTTTCCTTTTTGAAAATGATATTTATATTTTTTCATCATTTTGAAGTTGCCGTAAATGAAGACACCAGTGACAGGCAACTGTAACTGGCAGTTTTAAACTCAGCCTCGGATATTTTTAACACAGTCAAACATATAACATACCTTTCTTTTGTGCATGAAGTTATTAATTTTCATATATTCTACATTTGCCAAAAAATATTTAAATTTTATGTTTATTTATGCAGTTGAGGTGTCTGCCAGTCTGTGACACTAACAGGCAGGTCTGTGATCTGCAGGCCCCTCATTCACATTCACTAATTGCAAGTCATCTTGTAATTTCACTGTCTTTCAAAATGTTAAAAGTGTTTATTTGTTCTCATGGCACAAGAGAAAGTCCCAACCACTCTCTGTCTCTGTCCTATACACAAAGTATTAACCTACCGGTATATAAAAGTAGTGATATCACTCTGGCTGCCTGTGGTGGAGGTCGAGACACGTGTGACCTGAACCCTGCATCTACACCCTGCAGTGTTGAAATTCAACACTGCTATAAATTTGTGACATGTGTTCATACAGAGATCGGCTGGACTGGATGACCATGGGTGTTACTATCATAGAACTCCAAAAAACAGTGTATCATTTTCTTCTTGTATCACCCCATAGTCAGGGTATCATTTTTAACTTTGTATCATCCCTAAATCAGGATATCAAAATTTAAGTCAGTCATAAATCATGTTCTGGGTTTGTCAATTCCAACCCATCCTCCATGGGTTAAAATTATGAGAGTATCCCCCCTAGGTATTTACACATTGGCCCTCATTGTCTCCGTTTGCTTAGTAACAGTCTGTTATAACAGAGCCTTTCTTATAACATAAATTTCCTATAGGTCTAAGACCTATATATATATATATATATATATATATAAGACCTATATATATATATATATATGTATATATATATATATATATATATATATATATATATATATATATATATATATATATATATATATATATATATATATATATATATATATATATATATATAACATAAACGAATGAATGTAAATGAATATTATATGTTGAGGATTTTACATTAACACCATTAACTTTTTCACACTCCAATCTCCAGGCATATTGCCTTATATGCTGATATTATTACTGGACCCCAGCACGGTTGAAGTTGAAAGTGAACTGTGCTTTTTTAACAAGAAAACCTCTGTACTTTAAGCCTCACATCTTACAAATAATAAGAATATATTACCATGGTGCTTTAATTGCATGGAGTGATTTGAGTGGTGTATTGGGTCATCAGGTTTTCAATATGTTCTTATAAAGCAACAAGGATGTTCTTGACAAGGGAATATGACCCTTTTACAAAAAGACTGACACGAAGGTCCTCTCACAAATAAGGTAACATCATGATATCACCTAACACCTCTTACAAATAGACCGAGAAGTCACCAAGATCTTCTCAAACTGCGCTAACACGAAGGTACGATATATTTGTACATGTCGCTAAATATGAACTTACGACCTACTTCGGAACTATTGCAAGCTGTATGAGGTCAGGTGTCATCGGGATTCAATACCTTACATTTTGCTACCATGCAACAACACTATATAACTTGTCCCAACTGGAAATCAAACTCTGAACATTTCGCATGGAAGACAGACATCTTTAAAGTTATACTGACACCTGGTGAACATACGTTTGTATTCATGTTTTTTTCTTTAAAGTTTTGATATATATGTATGTATATACATATATAAATGACCAAATTACCAATGACTTACCACTTAAATCAACGTCAGGTTTTGATATTTGGTTTTCATTATTTGTATTTTTGCTGTCTGTTTTGGCATCGTCGATTAGCGCAATTTGGTCTTCGATACTACCTCCCTCAGAGCATTCTTCTTCTGTAATATTCTGATTTGGCTTTGTTTCTTTTTCTGTGTCATTCTCCTTTATTTCTTGCTTCTTTTTTTCCTTTTTGGCATAGTTCTTTTGGAGGATACATCTTTCACTCTTGACATATCCTATAGTAGTCTCTTCCAGGTCTATAGTGTGATCATTATCCACATTTTGTCCAGTCTTAATGTGGTCTTTGGCAAGACTCTTACTTTTCTCTCGTATGTAGTAGATACTAACTTCTCTTGCTAGGCTGGATCTTCTACCACTTTGCTTAATGGCGGCAGCTTTTCTGTTCTTGGCATTTGCTGACTTCGAACCTGTAGACGTTCTGGTCTTTTCTCTCCAAAGCGTGGAACATTTGAATGCTCCAGACTTTTCCCGTTCCAAGACGGGAACCTCACACTGGGTGACACTGTAAGGTGACGCAAAGAGTTCATGGTTGATGTCTTTTGACTCTCTCCTCTTTTGTGACATATTTCCATTTTACATATTTTACAATCTCAATCAATCACTACGGAATATATGACCAGCCGCATTATGTACTCGCCATAAAGTGCTTCATGGTCATCGATCTTTATAGACCCCATAGACTCTTCAATTAATGGGAGGATTGCTTATATTTGTCAGTCATGTGTGACAAAAATCTATAAAGACCGTGCATAATGAATACTACCATTCAAAACGACATATTTAATTAATTTCTTCGAGCAGAGACTGTTGCGTTGACAGTTTCAGCTTTTCACAGATTAACACTGGAACTGCTACTATTGCAATCTGACTCATTTGGTGAAATAGCATGTCTGTAATAGGAAAAACTGTGCATTTGCAAATAGAAAGGTTTTGTGAATATTGTACAATGTTTTGTGAATATTGTGCAAGGTTTTGTGAATATTGTACAAGGTTTTGTGAATATAGCATACACTGCATATTACATAAAAGAAGGCCACGTGTCGTGGCACAGTTGGTAAGGGCGCCAGCTTATTGGCACAGGTTCCTCTGTGGTGATCCAAAGATTGTGGGTTCGATCCCCGGCCATGCCGAGATTGAAATCATGAAACAATTTCACACATGAGCTGACGCCCGCGCCTAAAGGGTTAACCCGTTGTCCTTGTAAATCTGTGACTGGGTCGGTTGTCATGTCAATTAGAGGATCTGCAAAATGACAATTTAGTGAGGCAGCGCTATATCTGCTACAAGTAGGTCTCATCGAAATGAACTGAAATAATATTTAAAGTGATGTAAAACCCCAAACATTTATCCGATACAAAGGCTTATTATGCGTATGTAATGAAGTCAGTTTTTAATCTCAATATTTAAAATTTACCTTAGAGTATAAATATCCATTTTTCTTAAAACAATTGGGTGAATGTTGAGCATCGTCAATGTGAGTATTTTGATAATGATTATATGATATGCCTGTATGGACAGCCCTTGCCATCTCATCACGGTATGTGGGCTACATAAACGAATTGTTCACCATCATTGATCACTAACTGACCACAGGTAGTACGCACGGGAAAATCAAGTGTTCGGCCCTTAAAAGATTTTGAAGCAATCCCTTGAAATTATTTCTTATCTAATCATCTGTGATCTGCCCTATTTATACATCTTAGCAGACTGTGGGATTTGTTTATCTTTGGATAAGTTTATAAATGGAATGTGCGCAATTTGCAATCTGGAATAGCGTTATGATAAGCATTGGGAATCTGAAAAACTAAGATAGTGTCGAAATTGTGTGATTGGTGCAATATCAATTCTCCTTTCTCTCATATACAACTATAAACAGACACATGGCTGATATCAATTTATCATATCATTTGGTGTGCAGACAGTTCATGATGATAAGCGACATTGACCCACCATGATGTTGCTCCGATTTGGCACTGAGAGTCTTGTTCCTCTTCGTCATCTGACTGTTGCGTATGTCATTCTTTACACTTTGTGTTGCATTCTGAATTGCAGCTGTATTCATTCTAATTGCCGGCATCTTTCAGACTTATATAATCCCCGAAATAATATGAGCTTATCAGTAAAACAAACTTCCAAAGCTTTTCTCAGGTGCTTGCGTCTAGCTTAAAACACCTTGAAACCAATTTGTTGAGATGAAATAGTCGATATAAATGCATTAGCGTGAACACTTTAATGAATAGAGTCAATTAGCATTGGTAATAGGAAGCCGATGGAAACCAATATTTGTAGCGGCTAGTGAGTACTACAACTAAAACAGGAATATTTGGTTTTACATTACATGTTCTTTTTCACGACCACTTTGCCATAATAGCCTATCATGTAGAGGGGCACCATTGGAATAAAATAGATGTTTAGGTCATTGTGAAAGCATGCTTAAAATTTTAAAGAAGAATGATCTGTGAAAAAGTCATTCAGAAAGTATGCTTCAATGCTGAGACAAGAATAATGTTTAGGTCAGTATGATGCTATATGATTGATGCTATGCTACTCCATGCGTACATGATATCAATCCATTATATAAGCCATCTATTGTTCAGGCCAATATGTATCCCTTTAAATTGTTCAGATCGTGGCAAACCAGGGAGGACAGAAGTACGTCATTACCATTATCAACCGCTATGAGCAGACATTGTCTGGAATCAGCGGTATATAAATGTCAGCTTTACTTACTTTTACCTATATAATCTTAATGAACAAACGGATGTTTCGTGAAGACAATAAAAGGCATCACTCTGTATATAATTCTTGCAGCCTGCGTTATATGCTTCCTACTGCATGGGTTTCCCCTTGGATGAATAGCTTAAGATGCCAGATTAAAAAAGATTGATGAGAGCACAGCATTACAACATATTTTCAAAAAGCGTATTTGAAAACATGATTGTATATCAAAATCAGATGTTGAAATAAGTGCATTATTATAAATTCATGAAATCCAAAAGTGGTTTATTTTTACCGTGATGTGTGTCTTTACCCCTTAAAACACTTTACCCCTTAAGTCATGCAAATAATCTCATCCATCTTTGCCCTCATCAAGATTGCCTCGTCAAGATAATTGATTTTAGAGACGCACCTGAGGGTAATATCTCATGTGTGCTCATTGTTATTAACAAGACACATATTCTGGGAGATAAAATAAGTAGATTTATGAAGGATTTCATGCAGATTGGTTATTGAATGCATCCCTTTGCAATTCGCTTGAACTGTAATTGATATGTGTGTTCAGTTAGAAATGTGTTTCTGTTATCATTGATCACTTATATATAACGTCCAATATCTCTGCCACATACCAAGTATATCTATATATGCACACAACTTACGTCCAGCTCTGACAGCCGAGGCCAATACACTCCATTTAAACCGTTTTTCAGCATCTGCTTCCACAGCAACGTGGAGAGATTTACCATATGGGAACCTGTGAGCCATTATTCGTATTAGTATCTCCTGTCAGAGTATCTCCTGTCAGAGTATATCTCACTTTCGCAGACTTTCAGTAAAAAGCCTAACAGTACGTATGTAGATGTTAATATTAATTCATATGCATCTAACATTTCTAATAATCATACCTACATTTGGTAACTAATACACATCATGCTCATTATATTAGCACATACATGGGATATAAAGATTAGCAAATATAATTGCAGCTGAGGCAATACTTTAACCTTTAGGAGATGGGTGGTTTCTATCGAACCAGCAAATTATATTCAGCATGGTTATCATGTTGTTGATTACTCTAAATTTGATGTAATTAATATTTTGAATACGTTCTCATTTTTCTCTTTCAACAAAGAAATGAAAACGTTACTCATCAGCCATGCCCCTGTAGAAGGTATAATCTGTTGTAAATCCCATTGAATCCCTTTGTTAGTAACACGTTCCCTTCACGCGTCTCCATCACAAGTTGTGATCAATGAAAGACGAGAATATCCTGTGTGAACTTTATCTCAAAGCGCTACAGGCTGATTACGGGTTGCCATATTGGCCCATTCAAAACAACACACCAGAACTGCACATATATACTCAGAAGGGCACATAAAAACTCTCTATAATCCAATCATTAAAAAAAAAACAAGATCGCACTCATTTAAGCAGAACCATAAACACTCATTCTTCCTAATTTATTCTTCATCGGATGATATTGATTTCATATTTTGAATGAGAAGGCAGACTAAGCGTCTATAAGACATTGAGCGCTTGATTAATATACAAATAATATATCAAAGTGTTTTTTCATAAGATGTTAAAAATATGATCATTAAAATGAAGTCTGTAGCATAATTTCAACAAACTTACTTCCCGCCCTTACTGCCACTGCCAATGCCCTCCATCGGAATCTTTTCTCTATCTCAGCTTCAACAGAAACGTGAAGAGATTTACCATATGGGTAATTCTGGGACATCATCCATGTGAATGTATCTAGAGTATCTACATAATATCTCTACATGTCTTTATTAGTGGCACTCCCTTCTGTGTATTCATACAATGTGCCCATCAGACCAATCCTTGAATGCAACATGCACTAATGAATAAAGCATAAACTGGTTGGCATAATTTAATAATTCACTTAGACAATGAAGACCCATTTCGTGGAATGCAATAGTATATCCTTTGTATAATCCCACGCCATAGAATATAGACGACCCAGGTGACACTATACTGATTACTGCAGATAATCACATGAAAGACATGTATAAGAAAGACATGTACAAGAAAAACATGTAAAAGGAAGACATGTACAAGAAAAACATGTAAAAGAAAGACATGTACAAGAAAGACATGTATAAGAAAGACATGTATAAGAAAGACATGTATAAGAAAGACATGTATAAGAAAGACATTGTGTGATCAATGCAATATCAATTCTCCTTTCTCTCATATACAACTATATGCAGACACATGGCTGAGATCAAAACCATTCTTATAATTTGGTTCGCAGACAGCTTATGGTCATGCTGGTACCTTGCCCCAGGCGGTTACCTCTCTCATCGCCTTTACCCTACTGTAAAGTCTCCTTGCAAATGAGCCTTGAAATATATTTTTGTACAGAAAAATCTACATGTTTCATTTGCATGACCATCTACTTTTCAGTGGCTGAGACGGTCACTTTTCAAATCAACTGCGTAATCAGATACATACCTTGGTTTAGGTCATTTAAAAAGTATTTCTCAAAGTTTTCTTCTCGCCATTGCCTTTGTTTTTCGTAAAATATGTCATTTCTTGCGGTTTGAGTGGCATTTTTAATGGCGATTGTATTAATCCTGAAACCTGGCATCACTCAGAAAGTTGTTTGCAAATACAAACTCTTGAACAGTAACATCAAAAGAACAGCCCATAATTTAGTTATTTCAGGTGAGTAGATCCACATGAAAAGGCTTGATTTTGAAATCAATTGTGCAGAATCGTTTGCGATTGTACATAATATTAACATATGTGGGTTTAAGTAATTTACGATATTAGATACGAATGTCTGATTCAATGGGATATAACAGAAGTACTCATGCATTTATCAAAATTATTCAGGCATGACGCATTTTTAAGAGCATTTTATCTTTTTAGTGCACCTTTCAGAAAGGTGTTTTCAAAATGATTAAACATTAAAATAAGTAACAGCATTTAAAGCAAGTTTAAAGCTTGAAGTGTCTATTTCCTACACTAACAGTTGGCTCGTCAAACATGGTGAACATGTATAATGTACAGCTGTATGCACATGAGCCGGAATGTATCCTTTTCACGTGAATTAAGTCATCTTACATTTTCCTATCAGTCAACAAGCATAGCTGTGCTGTGCAATGATTTAATTACTTTTTGACAAAGGTACATGGAGTGAAAATGCGGCGAATTAGTATGACAATTGCCACAGAAAAGGATAAAAATCAATGCAGTTAGTCATTTGGTTTGTTGTAACCTTCTCATTATGCTCAAATAATCGTTGGCGTATTTTATACTTGTATTTTTGTTCAGGCCGTGTTAGTTCAGGTAATAGTAACATGACAAATTAGGACTAGTTTTATATTGTAATATAACAAGATTAATTCCGATATTCTATTGAAGCATATGTTCAGTTCAGATATTTCTCGTATCTTAAGGCTGCTATTGCCCCAACCTGAGACATGTTCTCTTAAATCCTAACGACCATGATCATTTACTGATGAAATATTCTCCGCTTCCACCCACATACCACAAAAGTTTAAACATTAAAAAATAATAATAAACACCCCAGTCACTCTTTGCTAGGAGCAGGGCATTAAGTCCAATTTACAGTTTTCATCAGATCATCAAGGTCATTGTATTATGAGAAAAACAGGTCATATTTCAGGTATATCACTTGATGTGAAAGGACTACGCAAACAAACGCAAACAATTACACATAAGGATTCGCTTCTACTCCATTATTGGGAGGGCCAATGGAAAAAAAACCAAAGACGAACATATTTCAGACGAAAGGACAAACTGCTTTCATCGTAAACAAGATTTGTGACATTGAATATAAGATGTTCTTGGTTGTCATAATATATCCAGTCAATAATTGTGCCATTCCTAATTGGAAGTTTACATAAATTTGTGATCTGATCTGATCAACCATGACATCATTGATTGACCTCTTGTAGGGGTAATACTACCGTGAATATTACCATGAACATGCATCGGTTCAATCAACGTGATTACAGTTTAAGTACAGCGTGTCCTGTTTCAGTCAGCAGATACCGATGTCTTATTGATGTTTAACAGATTAAAGCGTACCCTTTTTCAAATTCAACAGAGTCGGTGGCAAAGCAACTGAAATCGCATACTTTACTCCGAGGCTGAAGTAGCCTATGGTTCCAAAATCTAAGAATTAGTCCTAACTAAAAGGATTAGTCCAGACAATTAAATATCATTTTTGACAGGATTAGTTCTAATTAGTTTCTAATGTGATAAAACAAGAACTTGTATGAGTATAATTATAACTATACTTAATACAAACTGACACAACAGTCAGATATCATAGTTACTTAAGGCAGTATGTCTCATAAGTCTTTTTTTTTGTTACATTGGTTAATCGTTAGTTACGTCATATATGATATAATGTTTTGTTTAGTCTCTACATATCATTACATTATACAAAAATTACCTTTGTTATTGTAATGAACAAAACAACTATGGTTTGTGGCATATGTTAACTAAATTGCCTACATTTCTAACATAGACAAATATATAACACTCACAACCAGTCTTAACAGCCATTGAAAGGGTCTTCCATCCTTTCTTTGTCTTATGTTTGGCCTCCACGGCCATGTGGAGGGATTTACCATAAGGGTACTTCTGGTTCTCAGACGCCATCGATGCAAATATCTACACTCACATGACTCTAGAATCTTTAAAATAACAGACCTGTTTGCCTACTAGATGTTTGGCAGGAATATATATATATATAGATATATATATATATATATATATATATATATATATATATATATATATATATATATATATATATATATATATATATATATATATATATATATATATATATATATATATATATATATATATATATATATATATATATATATACATATATATATATATACTTGTGCATTCTAATAATTGCAAAAAAAGGAATTATCAAGTTAGATGTACGCTAATTTTCAATATATTTATGACATGGTATTGTCACATTACTAAAATATTTACGTTAAAATAGAAAGAATTGTGGATCCTTGTTGACAGGTTATGTTTTGTTTATGACATTGTATCAATTATATGTTTCAGGCACAATTAGAACATTAAAAAAGCATCGTTGGCTGACAATGATGTCACCTAAAATATTGCTCCTCCAAATTTGATTAATTGATAGAGAGCTGTGTCAGGAAATTATCACGTTCGAAATCAACATGATTGCCTTTTAAACATTTTTTAATCAAACTTTTTATAACCCGAAGGCAAATCCCAATGTCCGTAATGATAACAATAATAACATTTTTTTTATATATGATATATCTGAAACATTTGTTTTTAGGTCTTTCAGTGGTCAATTAGTTAAAATAATCGATGTCACAAAATGATTTAATAAATACCTGACAACTACCTCGCCAAGTTGAAGATGAATATTAGATATCATAAGCAATGTTTGTGTGAAGCTTTTCTGGAAAATCATTTTCCCTTCATTGATTTTTAGTAATACCAACGATTATATTAGGTTACAATGTTAATGTATTTATTTAAATAATTTTGTCTACTTATATAATGATTTTTGACATAGAATTGAGGGAAATTGAACATTCTTGTGATTAGAGCCCCTGCTAGCTTGTCTTGTGTTTATACATTACGAACTGTCAACCTAGCAATATATAACTTTGACTGCTTTTGTTTTACTTGTAACAGATATAGTGCTGCCTCACTGAATTGTCATGTCGCAGTTCCTTGACATGACAACCCACCCAGTCACAGATTTACAAGACAACGGATTAACCCTTTGGCACGGGCCTCATAGTCCAGTCAAAATATGAAATGACCCGGAACAAATTAGAACAGAAACCATTTTGGTGTTATTTGTCTCAGAATGTTACCCAGATGAACATATAAAAAGTCTACCAAAATCAACTTAGTGGAACACTACCTAATTCGCATAAATTCAAAATGGCTGCCTCTCATTGACGTTTCACCCTATTTCATGCTTACATTCAGGTTTTTTTGTATGATTAAAGGTTCCCTGCACACTGAAATAATATCATGTCCTTGCTGTTGGTGTAAAGCAGTTATTTTAAGCCCATGATAATGAAATAGCTTATGTAGTGTTTCTTGTGAAGTATTTCATACAATGATAGTATCATTCTGCTATGAAATACATTTGTATTTTATGTACTTTAGGTGACCTTTATGGTGGACAGAAAAAAAGAGTATGCATTAATACCAGTCAGAACAAAGGACTTTTCTTGTTGCACTTGAAGAATAGTTTAATAGTAAGAATATTTGTACAGACAGTATTATTCAATATATTTTAGATGAACCAAGAAAATGAATATGTCACTCCAGACACAAAACAACTAAGCATGTTTAGTATTGAAAATGACAATCTCTTATAATCAGTGTTGAGCCCTGTAATTCTCTCACACTATAGGGTAATTAACCAATTAAGTAACAAGAGGCTGGGGTGTGCTACTGGGAACCATACTGTGACCCACATGTGATTCTCACTCAGCATTCAGGTGTCAGATCTTACACATTGATGCAACACGAAGAGTTATTTTGTGTAACATCACATGTAATTCAGAAATATTAAAAAGGTGTTTGTGGCAAACATTACAAGGGGTGTGTGTTTTCTTTGATGTTTGCATGAGTATTGCAAGTGAAGTTGTGAGTACTGTTTACATATTAGTTGCTGAGATAGACAACTCCTGTGTCTGCAGCTCCACTACCCAGCAACCAAGGCCTGGTCTGCAGATAGGCTTCAGACAGGAGGGGGGCAGTAATTAGGTAGAGGGTGGCTATTAGGGATAATATGTTCCAAAATTTATCAAATTCTGAGTCTGCCCTTTTTGTTTTTTCTCATGTACATATCTAATACACCTCTAATTCTACTGCACATTTAAGAATCTCAAACATAATCTAAAGCCTCTTCCCAGACTTCATTTAAAACTTCAAAATTCACAATGACATTGTTCATAGCATCTGCCTTTACAGTCCATCTGGTTGGACTAAAGACCCCTTATGCCAGGAGAACCAGTAGTTATTATTTCTTTTATCTGAGCGGTCATCAAGCAGACCAATGAAGAGTTTCAATAGGTTCTCTAGCAAAGATGGAGTTTGTCTTCAAACTACTACCAGACACTTTCAAGTCAAGAGATTTTGGGTCGTCAGTTTTTGAGATGCACTAAACCCTCTTGCTATCAGCTTTGAACTTTCTATGTGGTAACCTAAGTTTGAGAAAAGGTGGGGGCCCCCATGACATTAAGACATTGCCACATGAGCTTCCTCTTGCTTCAGAATATCATTAGAGGAGCTGATGCAAAAGTTTAAGTAGCATCAGTTGGCCAAGCATTGGTTCAAGCAGCTCACCCAAGCGTAGTAGTGGCTCCATTGCAGCTAGGTCTTGGTATCCAACTGCACCATCATTTTGCATAAAATACCTTAAAGCATTCATGAAATCACAGAGGTCACATGCAATTTATCTGAGGTTTGGAGTGCTTAAAAGACATGTGGCCATGGATTAATTAATTAATCTAATTATGAGGCAAAGAACAAAAGAAAAACAACAACAAAAGTAACAAAACAAATAATAGCAAAGAAATAAATGTCATACCAAAGACAACAAATGGTACTTTCCAACCCACTATGTGGGACTGAGATCAAGGTGTCATACCACAGACATTTTAAATATGGTCCTTTCACATTCTTTAGTGATGGAAGGTGATTTTTAGATGAGACTAAAAACGAAGGTCTCATGAACCTGAGTGTCTATGCCAGGCAGCAGGGTTAAGATCCCTCCCCACTTTTTGGAGAGAGCAGGAGATTGCCTCCCTGTGTGTAAAAAGGACTCTCCCTCTTCAATATGATCACCACTAATAGTTACCTATAGCTTGCAATGATGTGCAAATTCAATTCAATTGTTAATGGGTCATTTAACACAATTTTTTTTGTAATTCTATTTGAAAATTATCGTTCTCTATCCTTTTTGATAACTTTTTATTGTAGAATATTATGTGTTGGAGAAGATATCCCAGAAAAGGTGTAAAACAGACAGATATAATACAGATGTAACAGACAGATAGAATACAAGCGAAGTGCTAATTTTCGACTTCTTTCTCTACTTTTATTGGTCATTTTTTAGAGGAAGAGTACCAAATATGGGTATTAGCAATTTGAAAATTTCCCAATGGATTTATCATGTCCAAAAAACATAAAATAGACTCTAAGATTACTCAAATATGTCAAATAGGAGCCAAGCTATATAATTTTTAAGATTTGCCCTGGCATGTGTCGGCCATTTTGGATTTATGCAAATTACGCATTGTTCCACCACTTGGATTTTGGTAGACTTTTACTATGTTATTCTCTAGGCTCTCCTGAGATATTTTCTATCAATTTCATTTCTGTTCTAATTTGTTCCGGGTTAGGCCATTTTTTGTCATATATTGACTGGACTATCATCTCATTTGTGAAATTGTATCATTGTTTCATTTATATTAACTCTCTCTGAAACCAACAGCCTACCAGGCCATTTTACATGTGGCCTCTATAGAAGAATACACACGAAGGTGGTGTTATTACTGCCTTTTTAAATATGGACCATTTTCTGTTTTTTAGCCAAATCAAGTTATACATAATGTGTCTGGATATTTCAGGAACTGGTGATAATCAGCTTGTGCATTAACCAAATGCTTCACAGCCCGTGACCCTGTGGAGAATCAACTAAAAATTGGTGTCTTGATTTAAGAATAAAACATGAATTGAAGATATCAGTTCCTACATTTGATCTATTTGTACTGATTGTGATAACATCTTAGACATAAAAATAATTAGAACGTTTTGGTGTATAATTTTAACTTTGGCAGCTTTAAAATGTAAAGCTGGTCCTTGAAACAACTGAATATCATCCTTCGTATAATAACTTGATCTAATAAAGATGGTCTTCATCATTTCCCAATGAGAAGATTAAATCATACTTTTAAATTGTTTCAAATTCTATTCTCATAGTCATAAAACTATTCTCATATTCATAATACTATTCTCATATTCATAAATCCATTAAATTAGTTAATAAATAACAGAAGTGAAGTTATTTTGGATTTATCAATATCACACAAAAGAGCAATCTGGTACTTTACAAATATTGTGAAGTAATGTTGCAGGGAAGAATCTGATCATATGAATACTGAGATACAGTTACAAAACCACAGACGAGGGCCCTATCCCCATGGACCTCTCACAAAATGTTACATGTCCACGAGGTTATTTCTAAATAATAGACAGCTTTATGAGGTTATTTTGCTCAGCAGGGTTTGAATTGATGAATAGAATCTGGTTATATTGATACATCAATGTGCACATGACATGTTTTTCCTAAAGCCAACTTACCTGACACGAAGAAAATCTCAGGTCAGGGTACCCACGGTAGAGAATAAAAATGTGAGCTGCCAACATTACTTGCTGAGATTAGTACTCAGAATAATGGAGTGTGTGGTCACTTTCGTATGTCTAAAATAGTGGGCAAATCACTGCACACACTTCACAGCATTATCACTACACATATTTCGTCATTCAAATTTGGCTTTTATTTGACAATTAAAATAATAATTGCAATAATTGATATGATTTTTAATACAGAGATTGTAATTCTATATTGGTAATAGTGTATAAACAACTATATTGATAATAGTGTATAAACAACTGTGAATCCAAAGACCTATTTGGGTGGCATTGACACTATTTCCAAGAGGTGATCTTTGCACATCACATTTGGCTGTCAAATATTGAGAATTCTACATTTTGTTTTGGAATAAATAATATACCAATCTGATGGAATGTATTTAAGAATAAGCATTGTTTGCAGGTATGTATTAAGAGTTGATGAATTGTTATAACACCTTGGATAGGCACAGTCCATGTTTATATTGAAATGTGGATCCAGGCAAAATGTTGAGTGAGCAATCCAGCCATTACTTTGCATGGCGAGGAAGTGTCACATCCTCAGTCTGTCCCAATAGGCATGAAAATGTCCCTACTTGTTACCCACGGTTGTTTGCATAAAACACACACAGATGCATAGTTGGTGGGCTGTGCACATGCACACATTCAATGCCCACCCTCTTTCAGACCAAAACAAGCTGCCAAAACCAAACACACGTTGTTATGTAGAGGCCGGTCATTTGACTATCAGGAGTGGGTATGTTTTTTTCTTTAAAAAATATCTTAGCTCTCTTAGAATATAAAAACATCTTAGCTCTGAGTGAAAACAAAATAGAAATATCCTTGCTCTGGGAAAGAAAGCCATACCCCACTGATAGTCAAATGATCGGTCCCTAACATGTGTTGTTACCAGCACATGCATTTTATGTTGAACTCACTTTCTAACTAAAACAATGACAATAATTGCCTGTGTTAATACATGTGACACACTATTTTACCCAGTGTCTACTGGCTGCTTGTACTGGGTGCAGCCTCTTGACACTCATGCAGAGAGTTGAATATGTGGTTTCATTGCAGAGCCAGGAATAAATCCTGGATCTGCTAAGGAGAGTATCCAGCCATGAGAAATGGTCAAAAGCATATCATCAGACCTGTGAGACACATGCTTATACTGAAACATTTGGGACTATTGCATTGCACTGGCTATATTCATGTACATGTTCAAGGTTGGCCTCATGAGCTCACACAAAATCGGAAAATGAAGATAAAAAGAACATATTTATTTCTATATGTTGTGACATGATTATATCTCATTTATTTATCCCAATATGAAGATATCGATTTCATTCTTCTGATGTGCACTTAGAACCCCAATATAGGGTCTTCATCTTTTATTCGGTACTAAGTCATTTCTATTATTTTATACTCTTCTATATTTGCAATAAACCAATCAATTTATTTGCATATCACTCATACAGAACCCCAATATTCACCTTCACCTTCAGTATGAAGTACAGCAGTATAATAGTTGGGGTCACAGCATTGTATATAAATCGAAACTAGCTTTCTTAACATTGGTTTTCTGTATAAGTCATTTTATTTTATTTTTTGTATTTTCTCCATGTGCAAAAATTATAAAATTTTCTATGTTTTAACTTTCATATCACTCAAGTAAAATCCCAACATGAAGATTTCACCTTTGTTTTTTGTATAAAGTCATTTTTTTTATACTTTTTGACTTAACAAAAAATATTTTAATTCTATATGTTCTGATGTGCAAATTTCTGAAATAAGACTTCAAAATAAAGATTTCATCTTCAACATGAAAAGATACTCGTCCTAACTGGGTATTGAACCCCAGACCTTTAGCATGCAAGACAGATGTCTTACCCACTGAGCCATGTTGAAAAGTATGATTTTACTTTCTCACCGGTAGAGCACTCAAATAGACAAGCTCTTTATCACTACATCAAGCTATTTTGTGGAGGAAGATATTCAGTGATTTTTTACACCTCCCTGATCAATCACTTGGGCATCTTTTAGATATTTTAATTTTTGAAAGTGGTGATTTTCCTCCTTCATAGAGTGAAGCCACTATCATTCCCATTCCCAAACCTGGCAAAGACTCATCAGATTCAATTATTATCCCATTAGTTGTATTTGTAAAACAATGTAACAAAAGATTAACAAGCATTTAGATTGGCTTTTAGAAACTACGGCTTTTATTTCAATTGCACAGAGTGGCTTTGAAAAAACTCGAAGTACTATTGACCATCTGGTACATTTAGAAACATTTATGCAAGAGGGTTTTATAAAATGCGAGCATGTGGTTAGTATATTTTTTTCATTTAGAGAAGGCATACGACACCACATGGAAATATGGGATAATGAGTGATTTATATAATATGGGATTAAGGGGTCGTTTATCCCTTTTTATTCAAAATTTCTTGTCAAATAGACAATTCAGGCTCTGAGTTGGTTCATCATGTTCTGATGGATTTGATCCAGAAATGGATGTTCCACAGGGTAGTATATTATCTGTAACCCTATTTATAATAAAAATCAACAACATTGTAAATTGTGTGAGACCTGGATCAGATTGTTCCTTATTTGTTGATGATTTTAATTTATGTTACAGGTCCACAAGCATGCATACTATAGAAAGACAGCTCCAACAACATCTTAATAGAATACAAGAATGGACTGATCATAACAGATTTAAGTTTTCTTTTAAGTAAACTGTGTGTATGCACTTTTGTAAAAAAATGGAAGGTTCACCCAGAAATGCCAGAAGCCATTAGATTTATTATGGGTTCTTGCCTATACCGATTGGGGAGGGGACCTTAATATTTTATTTCAATTATATAGAGCGCTAGTACGTTCTTGCCCATACCGATTAAGGTGGACCGTAATGTTTTATTACAATTATATAGAGCACTGGTTCATTCCAAACTTGATTATGGATGTATGATATATGGATCAGCTCGTCCTTCTTATATTAAAATGCTTGATCCGATTCAAAATCAGAGTTAAAGATTATGCCTTGGTGTATTTCGTACATCACCTGCGGTGTGCGAGGGGGGCGCGTGCGCAGGAGGGAGTGGACGTCTTTTCTAGGAGCTCCAATTTCTAGGATAATAGAAAATAGTGTAGATCCCCATGTGCATCGCTCTTTAAATCTTTTCTTTCTCAGTATTGAAAGATTACCCTGAACTAGAAAGCTTTATATAATTTAAATTATTTTTTAGGAAATTAAGTCAATCTTCGTGACGTTTAAGTAAATCTTCACCTAACATTTCAAACTCTAAATAAAGGTAAGAAAATATTCTCCTAGCATCTCAAACTCTATATAAAGGTAAGTAAATCTTCACCAAGCATTTCAAACTCTATATCAAGGTAAGTAAACATTCACCTAGCATCTCAAACTCTATATAAAGATAAGTACATCTTCACCTAGCATTTCAAACTCTATATGAAGGTAAGTAAATATTCTCCTAGCATCTCAAACTCTATATAAAGGTAAGTAAATCTTCACCTAGCATTTCTAACTCTATATGAAGGTAAGTACATCTTCACCTAGCATTTCAAACTCTATATGAAGGTAAGTAAATATTCTCCTAGCATCTCAAACTCTATATAAAGGTAAGTAAATCTTCACCTAGCATTTCAAACTCTATATAAAGGTAAGTAAATGTTCTCCTAGCATCTCAAACTCTATATAAAGGTAAGTAAATATTCACCAAGCATTTCACACTCTATATAAAGGTAAGTAAATCTTCACCTAGCATTTCACACTCTATATGAAGGTAAGTAAATCTTCACCAAGCATTTCAAACTCTATATTAAGGTAAGTAAATCTTCACCAAGCATTTCAAACTCTATATGAAGGTAAGGAAATATTCTCCTAGCATCTCAAACTCTATATAAAGGTAAGTAAATCTTCACCAAGCATTTCACACTCTATATGAAGGTAAGTAAATCTTCACCTAGCATTTCACACTCTATATGAAGGTAAGTACATCTTCACCTAGCATTTCAAACTCTATATGAAGGTAAGTAAATCTTCACCTAGCATTTCAAAGGAGTCTTCTTCTTTCTCGTCCAGCATATCCATTGGGACCGGTGCTCGTGTGCGCTCTTTTGTTCTCCTTTCATGAACGTTTTTCACAGCTTTTAAATTCATGCGAAGACCCGGCATCTTGATCCTTTTTTTTTTTATAAAAGACGTTAATAACTGCCTTGTTTGATAGAAGCTAAATCGCTCTCCTTTGTGTTTTTACTTCTTAATGGGGAAGTTAGAAATGAAGGTTAGTGTTGGTTTGTTGCTCTGAATATCAGAAATGATATTGTTCCTTGGATTCTCTGACCTTTTAATTTAAAGGTTTTTTCCCCTTTATTTGCTGATCTTTAGAAATAACTGCTATTGTTCCCTTGGTTCTATAACCATCAATACTGAAGGTTATCTATCCTTGATTCTATGATCTTTGGAATGAAGCTGATCTGTCCTTGGTTATCTAACCTTTAAACATGAAGGTTATGTTCCTTTGTGTTCTCCGATCATTGTATTGTCGTCTCTCTGACTCTTGTCGTTTGTCTTTAGTATCAGAGATGGCATATGTTACCGACATGCATCACAACAACAAATCATAAATTGATAAGTTTATATTATATATTCAATAACCGAGCCTACACGCAAACTAGTCTCCATATCTTACAATATTCATTTACAGACAAATCGATTGAAAAGTATTAGAAGTCTTTATATTTTGGCAGTTAACTTCTATAGAATGTATCACTGAACGAAATTGAGCAAAATCTTTGTGTACATTGTTGTATAAAATGTTAAAATTGTCTCCTGTAAATGATCTCATTAAAACATTCCCTTGAAATAATCAAATCTGATTACATACATTTTATCAACGACTCAGCATTTCGGGCAATGAAAAAGAAGGTCACTCATAAGGCTGTGATATTTGTCTTGAAGTTATTTTTTCCTGATGAGTTATATTCTATATAATTATATGCAGGTATCAATTTATACTCACGATCGGCTAAGACTACTTTCTTTGGAATCAATGGGAAGTGATTCAGAGCTGATTCCATAGGTGTCTATTGTAACCAGCATAACCCACAGTTTGAGATGGTTGCGATATTAACAATGTAATAACAGATATGTATACTTGATCTGATTTTCAAAAGGGGAGTGTTATCAATATTTCTGTGTGATTCATGCCTAATCTATAAACAATTAGAATATAATGATACGTTTCTCGCTTAGATCTGGTTTCACAAAGGCTGCATACAAAAACTCTATCTCCCTATTTTGTTCCACATACTGCTTCTATCATTATAGTTTGATCAGATCAGTACTATCATATTGCACTAGATTCGGCAACGGTTTATAGGTTATATATTACCCCTAATCCATTACGGAAAGTGAACAAATATGACCAAGTGAGTTATTCAATTCATAAACTTAAGTTTTGTCATTGGTACTCTTGTTGTCCTAAAAATGAAAGGGCATTTGTTATTCATGAAAGTCAATAATTGACTGAATATAATATTGTCACTCGATAGCTCTCTGAGCCCATCTGTCAAATACTAGGTTGATGATAACAGTTTGTACACTAAAGGCTCTTGTGTTTGCTCATCTATCACTAACCATGTCATCTACTATTCTACGTGTGGGTGACCCGTAATTAGTTTCAAAAGAAAACTGGTCAGACAGTTAACCAGTATCCTATACCGAGATAAAAGCTCCCGTAAACGAGGGATTCAAATTGTAATCAGTAATTTAAATGGATGGTTGTTTTCTTTGCACACAGATCAAACAGTAAATGCAGCAGTTCCGGTACAGCATCGCGGGCCTCCCCTTGTTTATGTTTCCACCAGCCATGTGAATACTCTAGAAACTCCGGAAACTCTAGAAACTGTGTGAGGAATATCCCCTCCACACAAAGCAAACTGTGAATGAAGATTCTCTCCCTAAGATATTTTAGTGCGTAATTCTAATATATATTGGTACATAATGATCTGGTACTATTTGATTCCACAAATGATATGATATCAATTTTGGTACTAATTAATTCTTCAAATGATATATTACTAAATGATATTTTACCAAATGTACTAATTGATTATACAAATGACATTATACCAGACGATATGACACCAAATGAGATGTTCATAATAGATTTCATAAGAGATATGATAACAAATGATTTGGTAAAAATGGATTCCTTAAGTGATTTGGTACCAGACGACTTATTGATTCTTCAATTGATGTGATACTATATGACAAATTAATTTCTTCAAGTGATACGGTACCAAATAATATGATACAAATTGATTCCTCAAGTGATATATGGTACGCATTGATTCTTCAATTGATATGTTACAAGACGATTAATTGATTTCTCAAGTGATATGGTACCAGATGATATGGTATGTATTAATTCTTCAAGTGATATGGCACCAGATGATATGGTACATATCGATTCTTCAAGTCATATGATACCAATTTAGCATTCTAGCCCAGAATATACGCTGTGAACTATAGGCATCAAGTTCAACATAATCATTTGCAATAAATACAATCTATTGTAATAAATCAATCAACAAATCAATCATTTTCAAGGGCATTTAGGTAAAAAAGAAAAGGTGGTTTGGATTCAATATTTTACACAGATTATCAGAACACAGGTCAAAAACACAAATCTGAACTGTAATTAAATGACGATTGATAGATTTATTCCTTCTTCAAAAGTGGTAATCATTGGAATATAAAGAAAGTTTTAAATATATCTAGAAAGGAACTTTAAATATAATAAAAAAACAATAATTATGTGATAACTATAGATAACCTATCAAAATATTTAATATATAATATGATCTAGTAAATCATGTATCACTAGATGTTTGGAATATTACTTTCAGAAGATTAACTCCCAAAGTATCAACCGTTATCAGTGACTTTCTGATTACAACGCTCGACAGAACATTGACCAAATCAGTCTATTCTCAAAATAAAACAAATTTTAAAAAAAACAACGTATGATTACAAATATTTCTCACCTTTCATCTTGATGAGTAAACCAGGTGTATATATGTATCACATCAAGTCTATGATAGTGAAAAACACTTCATACTGAAATTTATTTTTCCACTAATAGAGGCAATATGAAATTATGAATACAGAATGGACTGTTGAGATCAATAAGTTAGCCTAGCTTATAGCAAGCCCATTAGGGACCTGTTTCATTATATCAATGCTGCTTGATACACAACTCAGTGTGTTGCTAAAGGTCGCCGGCTTAACAACACGCATCGGTATTTGATATAATCCAGTATGTAATATAGAAATAAGGATGAATGGAACAATGTGTGATCAATATTTCATACACGTCAATGACAAGATTTGACTGTTAATGTGAACAGGAACTCACAGAGTAGACTATTCATTACGCACTGAGCATTACTGAATATTTCAGGGATGTAGGATTTCACAAGCGTTTAGATGGTTAAAATAAACAAAAAATAAAAGATTGACGTGCTTTTGTGGTCATTTCGGCGAAATTCAAAGGGTGATTTATACAAGTTTTACCACTTTTATCATATATTAATAGGATAATTCCAACCATTGAACAATAATGGAAAATATTGATATTTTCTGTCCAATATATACCGAAAATATGTTCCTTTTGGAAGTAAATATGATTCCATACTGCTAAGTGAATAAAAGGACATGGTTCTTCCAGCTAAAATGGTATGTAAGATTTCAAAACTTGCTATGCCCTACGCAAACAACAAATTATCTCTAGCTGATAATCTCTAACCTATGAGGAAAAAAAAATTAGTAGAAAACTGAGGAACAAAAAAATAGTAGAGAAACTACGATAGGGTTCCAGTCCAATAATAGCAAGGACAATTGGGTGAAGGGCATATGCGTTAAAATGCCTGGTCCTGAAGATAAATTTCTGACGTTGGCTGGCTGAATGTCGGACATCTTGTCTGATGTGGCTCAAAAACTTTTGGTGAACACTGGCAACACATTGTCGTTGCCATACATGCCCAATATCTGGTGTCTCCAGTTCATCATTCATGAGAAATGGTCTGCACAATAATATTAAGGTCAAGGTCACAGCATCAAGGTCAAAGGCCAAATCTGATAATGAGATGTATATGGTGCTCGACATAGTGTTGATACATTAAAGGTTTGAAGTACTTTTCATTCAATTTTAATGGTTGAGATGTTGCATGTACATCAATTTTGAATTCAAGGCCAATGTATCAAGGTCAAAGGTCACATGACTAAGAAAGTATGGTGCGGCACAGTTATGACCTAAGACATTTCTGTTTTCCAAGTTTTAGTTTTAGTTTCTAAGTGGTTGCTGAGATATGCTCCATACAAAATTTGTGACCTTGAGGTCACTGCACGAAGTCAATGGTGACATCACATCAAGATTTGAAGGAATCTGAATCTTCACCTCTATATCTACCTCTCTATAAAATATGAAACATATATTACTGGTAGTTTTGGAGAAGAAGATTTCTAAACATAGTGTTAATATATAACAGATATGAAGTACTTTTCACTCACTTTTAATGGTTGAAATATTGCATGAACACAAATTTTGAATTCAAGGTCAATATGTCAAGGTCAAAGGTCACATGACTAAAACTTAACCCCATAGGTTGATAGCTCTGCTGACTTGAATGAAAACACATGAACCGAGAAAAAGTGTAACTAACAAACAGGTTATGGTTTTTCATACAAGATCCCAATTCAGTTTTGCTGAGATATTCATAGATATTTGTGAATTATTTCCAATGCATTATTTCAAGCACAATATTTGTGACCTTAAGGTCACTGCATTAAGGTCAATGGATACAGGGGCAAAATAAAACTGACATTGCACATCTGCACCTTGTGGTTATCATGCATGCCCAATATTTTTTATCAAGGTAAACGTTCATGAGATCTTCTTCTTCAGGCATTAGTGGGTAAGATGTTTTTTCAAAGGTCTAATTCTATCTACTTTCCATCAAGCTTAGTTCTATTTCCGTTTTGTTATGGTTTCAAATGTCTAATAGCTATCAAGTTGTCAAGGAGGCTGCCATTTTTAATAACATAGATATATGTGCCAATGCGTATCAAGATAACATGTTGGGGCCAAATTTGATATGTAACATGCATTTTGATTGGTCAAAATCATCATCTGCTCAAGTCTGCTCTTAAAAAGGATTTATATGATCATTTAGGTTCATTTAGGTGAGATGTTCACTCACAAACATTATAAAAAGCAATGATAAGCAAAGCCACTGACATATGTCGATTCACTCTTAATAGTTGTGAGATTTTGCTTGCACACAAATTTTGAATTAAAGGTCAATTTGTCAAGGTCAAAGGTCATATGACTAGAACAATATGACGAGGGACAGCTATGACCTAAGACATATCAGTTTTAATTTCCTCTTGAAAATGGTTGCCGAGATATGCTCTATACAAAATGTTTGACCTCGAGGTCACTGCACTAAGGTCAATGGTGACATCACTAAGACTTGAAGGAATCTGAATCTTCACCTACCAAATAAAACAGGTAACGATGTACCAAATAAATTAGGTAATGATGTTCCAAATAAAACAGGCAACGATGTACGCAATATACTAATAAAAATAAAAGAAGGTTATGTCATAGAATAGCAAATACTGTGGAAAAATTAATATAGTAGAAAACATGATATATTTGATATATGAGAGAGGAGAAACTCTTCGCAATTTCTTTTGTTTATTTGCTTAAGGTTTTACACCACTTTCAACATTATTTCGGTCATTTCGCGAGAACGACTTGTAGCAGATATAGTGCTGCCTCACTGAATTATCATGTCACAGGTCCTTGACACGCAAATCTATTCGTTTATATATTATCCACGGCCCCATTAGTCAATCAAAAGTCTTTGAGATCATTTAAAAAACATTTCCAAGTTATAAATGTATAAAAATTGGATTTATTGCGAATAAAAAGGATATATCCGCTTTTGACAGGGTATATATCCTTTTATATCCTGTTTTGACCCATATCCTATAAGTGTGTATAGATATATACTTGGAGGCATACTTTGAAAAAAACGTCAAATATCAAATATCAAATATCAAATGAACTTCACGCTCGTCACGAAATTGTATATCAAGCGTACATGCGTGAGGCTTGCCGCGCTGCGCTGGTCGCTTTCAATCTCAAGAAATCCAACACATTCTTGTCAGTTTCACGCCACTTCAACAATTCCAAGCCGGCAAAAAATCCAACAAGAGAGAACAACAAAAGTCAATTAATTTTCATTTTATTTTAACTGGAAATTGAGCAAAGATTACGGAAATAAGTTTAGAAAATAGTAAAACAGTGAAATATAATATAGATAAAGACAAAGCTTAACCAAAATGTCAGTTGAACTCATGGTTGCAGATTGCATTTTGAGTACAATTTTGTCATATACAGTGTATGTCTAATCTAACAGCAAATTGTGTTACAAGACTACTGAGCAACTGTAAAAAGATTGATTGACATAGATTAGTGGAAATACATTTTTAAAGAATAATATAATCAAAGCATCTGTTTTTTTACCTTCAATAGTTGTTTAACTTGCCATTCATTTGTCAAATGAAACTACGAATCAAATTGATCAATGTCAAAATTCAAAGAAAAGTTTATTTAGATATTAAGTCTAAGCTATGTCAAATATACATTTCTTAAGCGTAAAGTTGTGAGATGGTGATAAAACAAACAGGATTGATTTATATCTAAAAAAGATCCTTTAATCCTTTACCCTTTATCTCTCATATATCAATTTATATACAGGAGTCATAATCATCACTAGTACAATGCAGATAATGTGGCCATGTCTTAGATGTTTTAATATTGTATTGTATTGTATACCTTTATTATACTGACAGGATATCAAAATACAATGGCAAGATGTAAAGTGAACATTAGTATCCCAACCCCTGAGGACTTCTCTGTCAGTTAAATCTTGTACAATTGTTCATACTATTTACTATTTATAATATATTGACTCTCTGAAGCTGTTATGAATCTCTATAGCTGATTTGATTGTATAAATTAAAGTTCAGAAAATTAAGATCAAATTCAATTTCTCTAAATTTCAAAATAGCAAAAACTAAACTGAAAAGAAACAGCTATTCACTTTCGTTTTGAATTTGGTTTCTATAATTTATGAATAGATTAAACAAGCAATTGAGGTTATGAATCATGCAACCATGATATTTCTTTTCCAAATCATTCAATGTATCGTGTTCCAGTCCTTCATGTAATATTATCATAGACGTTTCTCAGGATGACATAAATCTGCATCTTGAATCGCAGACCTACATTGTACATAATAGGTATGTTTTACTTCACATCTGCAGATTTTATGGAGATTGACGATAAACAATTGTGTTGTGCAAGCATTAGTTAGGATATAGGCACATGATTATTAACCTACATAACCGTGTGAAACAAGACGATGGTACAATGAGTGATCATACCTTATATGTTTTATGTATGGACTAAAATGATTTGTTAACACCGACAGATATTCAATAAATTGGTTTTAATGCATAAATGTGTAGTTCATGCCTAGAACATGATGTGACCAATTTCACAAATTTTGAAATCATTCTTTTAATAATTAGTACGTTAGACAGTCAACAGGAAGAAGCGCCATAATGAGCCGAGATTTGTCTCTGACTTTAGTCCTCAAAATATACGACTATGAAGCTGGGTAAAATAAGCATAATGTGTCATATGAAATTGCCCAATTTCAAATGATCGGATACGTCAAAAAATGATTTTGCAATCATTATACAATTGAAATTGTGATTGGCTACATACTAGTTCATATATTTGAATTGTGCTATTATTTTTTGTGACAATGATAATAATAATAATAATATACATCAAAAACCCTATCACCATACATCCTCATGTTAATTCTGGTTATAACATATTCACTGTTTTATCTGAGTGTTCTTGGTCCTGATTTAGGTTTTGTAATAGCGATAGGTAATCTGGCGCATACCCATTATGTACGTTCCAAGCAAGTAGGGCTATCTTCAAATCTATCATAGCTTCAACCGGGAGCCAATATAACTCCATTAGTTTGCCTGGTACATTTAAGTGTTGATGCAACATAAGCATGAGCTAAAGTGTAAGCTGTTTTCTCGTTCAAACAGCGCCTAATTAATTATGGTTTTTTTATGAAAAAACCTTTTTTACACATTTTCTTCACTTGTTGTTTCAGCTGAATATCTATTTCTTACCCATTATAATGTCTTTGTTATTGCCTGTGCTTAATTTTTTAATTTCGATGTCTATAAAGCCAGCTTGAGAAAGGAGATATTCATACTCTGAGGCACTTCTTTCTTTTCCTTCTGAATGAACTAGCATCTGTACATCCATCAGCAATGCCCCAATTGGTCCATCCTTATCATCATTGAGAACCATTTCCAGGAGCATTATACTACCACCTGCAGAACGAAATCAATTTTGGGAATTGATTACTGTGAAACATCAAATAGATTTGACCTCTGACCGCACTACAATTACATTGTTACCCAGACAAATGTTTACTAAGGCTAAGCATTGTGTTTGTACGTATCATATTTACCAGACATCACCAAACGACTGGTATAGTTTATTGGGAGTCATGCAGATATTATAATTAAGGTGTGAAATAAATACTTTTGTCACCTTTCTCTAGAGCTGAATAGACCTTTCGTAGCAATCTCAAACACTTATCCTCTTTCCAATCATGGATGATAAAGCCAAGAATATAAAGATCTGCTGGAGGGAGAGGATCCTTAAACATATCTCCTGTCAAATTATAAAATGAAAACATTGTAAATGGTTAACACCATATTAAGCATAAATGAAGACCTTTTCCTGTGCTCATACTACCAATAAGTGTCCGACAATTCATTATCAAAGGCCAACCAAAACAATGTCATTCTGGAATAATGTTTTGAACTCATTCGTATTCCATAGGAATATGAATAAAAATAGATATTTGAGGTTAGAATATATTCCAATAAATCTAAATCTACATAATGTGTCCAATGTGTAATGAAATAACCTAAAACGTATATTATTTTGATAACTCCAACATGGGCAAAATAATCTACATCCATGACAAAAATGTTGAAATAATAATTTAACTCACATATAGCATGTCTATTCCATTTTTAGAATGGTATGGATTTCTAGTTTTAATTTTATCAAAATATAAACATATATGTTTCAATGATGAACTTTATCTAAAAAGGTTTAAGCATAGTTATGAACGGTTTAATATAAGAAATAACTGTTCAATATTTCACACACCAGACACTACGTTTAAATTGGCAGTCTTCTTTATAAAGAATTCTGGTAATACTGAAGTGACCTGTGGAAGGTCAAATGAAGTCACATCCACATGTGGGTATTTTATTGCAATCCTTTGAGTCAAATGGCTGGGTCCAGCTATATTGTAATAGAATAAAGTAAAATATGAAACATTACGTTTTTGTGTAAAAAAAAATTAAAATTAAATATTTGTGTTTATAAAGAAACAATGTGGGCACATGAAAGGTAAGGTAACAATATTTTGGATTTTCTCACAAATATATCTTATGGCGAGAGAGAGAGAGAAAGAGAGAGATAGATAGAGATAAAAAGAGAAGTGTACCTCCAATATCACAGATTCTTTTGAATTGAGAGAAATCAACTTGGTCTATAATGGAATCGTCCCCCGTGGAATAGCCACGCATAGCATGAAGGAAATCAATCAGCAGCTCAGTAGTCCTGTAACAGCCCACTTCCTCGTTATCAAATGGTGTTCCATTGTTTTCTGAACATGGGCTACTTCCTGAAAAAACACAGATCTGTTTAATTGTTCATAAAATATACTATTATATAACTCTTAGCTATGATTAAACTATATTTTGCTGTGGCTTTATCAAATATAGGAAATAAGGGTTACCCTTCTTGATGATATCTCCAAGTCCATTGAATAGTGAATATAACACTTGCCCATGAAGGCCCACAACTGATGTGATGGAACTGGGATTTGATTTCAGCAACCACTTGTTTGAAGTAACAGAGTTTTTGAAAAAGGCTGAATAAAAAGACAAACATCTTATTTTGACATACAGACAAATATCTCTGGAAATTATGAAAACATAGATATTGTTCAGCACAACAATGATATTTGCCTTCGTCTTGCCTGGTGTCCTTCACAAGCAATCCCATACCCGTGCAGGCGTTTAGAAGTCTCTCAGTGAACTCCGGACCTGTACCTAGTCTCCTGGCAAGATCACTGGATGTCATCTTTGTAACAAGTTCTTCGTATATTCCAAGATGTGTTGACACTAATACTATCTTAAATAATCAGAGTAGATACGTGACAACAACATTTCTTGAATTGTAGACTAAGTTCACTTGTAATTAATTCATGTTGTAATAAAGCACAAGATGTAAATTACCTGTGACACTTGATAGCCTTTTATCATTGACATCATCTCATCAAAACTTTTGCTTCCGTCCATTTTATCTGGTGGAACGTATGACCTAAAATATTATTAATACTTTAAAATCCTTCATCATTTACATGAACTTCACAATAAATCCTAATTCTCAGGGATTTGAAAAGATTAATTGTTAGATCTTTAAGAACAAAAATATGATTAACATTGTTCAAATAGATCGTGTTATTGATATGCTATAAGATGTTTACGCACTTTAACATTGCAATAGTCTGTAAAAGGGATAAAAACATTGACTTGATCGGTAATTGATGAAAATCAATCATTTAAACAACAGATACATGATTCAAGTAAGTCACATGCATGACACTGTATAAAATTGTTTCAAAAATTTTGTACAGTTTTGGTTCATGATGAATATGGTTCAAACAACAGCTTCTCTCGTTACATACAAACTGATGCTGCTTCAATACAACACAACCAATACAAATCTTAGATTTTAAAAGCTTTCATGAAATCAGTTTTTCAAGCACTTTTCCATCGAAAATACAATTATTTTTACGCAAACCTTACGATATTACTCCTACATGTCTATGCCATTTGGAAAAAAAATCAAATTATCCATTGAGTGACCCGTTAAAATAACTACTCAGTGAAGGTATGCTAACAGGCCCCTCACAGTTGGGATACCAGAGTGATTTGGCTTACAATGGCCAGATTTATATTTGTGTTTATCTATTGGTACATACCCAACCATAATGATTAAAAATAGGTTTGATCTCAGCCATGTGTCTATATATAGCATTACTTTTTCTATAAACGGGGGCATGAAAGCTCTTGCACCACATTTCTGTTAATGTGATGTTTCAAGTCAGATTAAAATACTTATGTACATCCTCAAATCTAAAGAATATTATCCATTCAATGCTAAGATAGCAAAGCATTTCTAGAAAGTTTTACCTTTTGCTTTTTAGAAATATTTCTTTCATGGAGTTGATAATTGTGTTCCAGGAAAAACCCTGTAAATAATATTATTCTTATTTGGCGCCCCCTGTTGTTTAGTTGTTCATAATATTTGCAAATAACTACAAGGCATCGTCACACCCCATTGAGCACAGTATATATTATTCTATGAGACACTATTAAATTCTATAATTCCTTCTTTTGGATAACAGGCTTTCCTGATTTTTATAGACATGATCTCAGATTTGGGCAGAAATATTAATCATGGTAGGCCTAGGTTAAGTTTTGAATCGCCGAATTTAAGAATTGGATGGCACAGATCAGACATACTCACACCTCAAGGTCATAAAAGTAAAATTGATAACTTTATACATGGAATAAAAATGATCTCATCCAAGTTTGTGATTTAAGCTTTCAACACTTTTGTTGTATATGAGTAAACGGAGAATTGGCATTGCATTGATCACACATTTTCAACACTTTTTTAGCTTTTCAGATTCCCTATGTACCCAACATCCATGTGGACCACAGTAGTGCAGAAGTCAAAATCACTCGAGTACTAGCAAATACTAAACAACAACAGTGTAACCCAATAGGGAGGTGCGCATGCGTGAGATGCAAGATGGCAGTGTTTTGATCTAGCTCCGTATTTTGTTGGGTTTTCTGGCAATTTATGGTACTCTAACGCATCAAAAACACTCCAGAATACAAACTCACCTGTTCCAGCACACCTCTACCTAGAGTCTATGCATTTTTGAAGACTCTTGTAAACAATTGCAGTGTAAAATCTGATCTGTAACGAGGGCTGGTATTTGATTCGCTTTACACGAAGCGCAGCGCTCTTCACACAGATCTTATTATACTCGTGGCGAGTGTTTACAAACCCCTCTCTCTCTCTCAAACATAAGCTTGGAATCACCTCCTAGCTTAAAGGTTCCTAATCACCTAGGCAACCTTGTCTAATCACCTAGACAAAATATCAAAAATTGTCCAAGAACCTGGACAAAGCTTTGCCCCAGACCTGGGACAAAACACTATCTCTTCTCGCCTCATACAGATACGCCGAATCACCTCGGCACCACAGCTGAGCCTTCGCTCGCTCTTTTCTAAACATTCTGTACATACTGAGGTAAAGAAATTAATAAATTGTCATAAATTTCAATATTTTTTTATTTGAATTGAAAGGCATTTGTTTAATCTCGAGCAGCCATTGACCGCTCGCTCACCCTAGCTATTTACGCAGTTATAAATAGTACATACACAGAATTTCCTACAACGGAAACAATTTTTCAAAATATTAAGCAAGTGACTCACCGGGTGGCAGGCTCTGACGTCTGACTAATCCGATCATCCAACCGCTTAATATTATTTTTCCCACCTTTACTGTACATTCGACTGATACACTTTGCAGTGAAAGGTCTGTTTTGTTACTATCCAAATATTCCACAATAATTCCAAGATGGCTTGTTCTACACGTAGTTCAACTCGTGATCTCAACGTGTCTCTTGATGCTGAAAGCATTGCCTCTCCGAGGCCTACTCCTACTGCTCCGGCTGCCCTACTGTCTCCTGTCCACTCTGCTATTGATGAACTGGCGGAGTTGAGATCCACGTACGCTGACTTGGTCAAAATGAACGATGCTAACGTGGCAGCCAACATTCGTCTCACCGAGCGCGTGGCCTCTCTCCTCGCGGAGAAGGACGCACTTGTGGCCGAGAAAACGGCTCTGGAAGCTGACAAGACTCTCCTTGAGGCAGAGAATGACAATCTTACTTCCGAGCTGGCTTCCTCTCTTCGTGCCTTAAAGGAGAAAGAAGACGTTATAGACAGTTTCATCCCGCCTTCTTCGGAGGTCAGGGGCAGCAAGTCTTCTTCTCTTCCTAGCCTTTTGGTCGTCCTCCCGAAGGACGGCAATCAGGCGAGAATAACTGACGGGATCAGCCGATCCGATTGCTCGTTTAAATCTTCCGCCGAAACCTTGCACTTTCTTCGGACAGTTTCTGACAGAGCCAAACAAGCTGACCACCTCATTATTCTGCCTGACATCTCTTCGATTGTGGCCGGCGAGGATGGAACAACTGCCTTCAACCGTTTGATGAATGAGGTCGAAGGCATTCGTGCAAAGGGCCCCACTGTCACCATCATCACCCCGCCGGCTCCGATTGACACTTTACAGAGAAAACACTGGACATATTTCGTTAGTTTTCTCTCCTCACACACAAAAGTTCTTCCCGGATATTCTTATAAGAAGATCCAATCATTCCATGGATCGACGGATCTCGCCACCAACAAAGATGGCAGTCTCACTTCTTCGGCCGTGGACATGATCGCCAAAGCCATCAACTCCGCCGTTTTCCCGGAGAAGATCCAGTTCGTCCCGGACGTCGAGAGTGCTCTCCTCTCTGACGAGGAGAAGCCCAAGCGGAAGCGACCAGCAAACCCACGTAAGAGGAAAGCTGGTCCTCCTCCTCCCAGCTCGTCGCATGCCTCTTCCTCTTCCGCCTCTTCACCTTCTGTCTCAGTCGTGAAGGACATGCTGGCCATCCCAACAAAGATGGCGGGCAGGATTATTGGCAGGAAGGGCTCGAACATACGTGCATGGAACCAGATACCTGGACTCGACGTAAAACTAATAAACATTGATGATGATTCCAGTCTCGTCCGATTTTCCGGTCCACGAGACGTTGTATCCAAAACCAAGGCAGAGGTGCAGAAGATTGTTGATTCAGCCTGATGTGCCGGGCCAGAGCCATCATCTACAAATATGGACATGTTAAATATTAATAATCATATTTGTTCAATACCATGTTCATATATTAATTGTATAAGTGCAGAGAATAAAATCTTAGCATGTACATGTTTTTTAAGTATGACAAATAAAAGATATATACCTTCTTCTATTTCTAAAGCTGAATGTCTTATCCCCTCGCTGCCTGCTCGGCGGCTGCAATCCAAGTCCATTCTCACTTGTGATAGGCATCTTCAGCTCATACTTTTAAAAAACACGTTAAAAAACATATTCTTTACACAAATATCAAAACCTGATAATCCATCAGACTATTCTATCTCTAGTCGATTTCTTATTTTCAAAAATAAAATTTCTTTGAGAATAATTGATAATCTGAATGAATATTTCTCATCTAGCAGTCGGGGCCCATGTGCTCCCCTGTATTGCTGGTTACCGCCACGAGATGGCTCTGGCGAGTCTCCACCGGATTTCAATATTATCGCTCCAAATTCCTTTTCAAATTCATCGCCAAATTCCAAGAAAGCACATGGGGTTAATCCACAACTGACCCCCGACCTGTTCTCACCATCTTTTCTTAGAAACTTACTGTATCCACTCAGTAATGCTACAAATTGCTCGGGGCCGGCATCCCCGAGCTGTTCACGCCATCCTCGTGGCAGCACACAACGAGGAGTTTCACGGAAATACCCGAACCATAGTTTCCGGTACCACGAGAACAGACGAACGACCACCAATCGCTACCATTGTCTATCAGATCCGGAAACACCCGAAGCACAACGACTCGTGGAAACACGTGGTCCGAATGTAAACATAAACAATGTCAATACACATCCGTCTTCTGTTTCGACCAATCACGTCTCAGGGCCGGCTCCAACTACACGTGCTCGCTCTGCTCCACGTGGTCAGCCACGGATTGTAAATAAACATCATTCTCGTATTAAAAATCCTAATAGAAACGGGAAGAAAACATTAAATATTGGATGTTGCAACGTACAGAGCATATCTAGCAAGATCCTGCCAGTAAAAGATTATTTTACTGAGCATGACCTTGATGCCCTGTTCATGACTGAAACTTGGATGCATGACTCAAAATCTGACAAAGTCAAGAGTGAACTTAAAGAAGGGTCACTTGAATTTGAGTCTTTTCCTAGGATTGGTCGCACAGGGGGAGGATTAGGGATTTTATACAAATCTGAATTCCCTTTCACAACCAATAGGGCCAACAAACCAGTGGTCACCACCATGGAGCTCATGGAGTCATCCATCACAATAAAGGGAAAAAAGATAACATTTGTGGTGATATACAGACCTGAACCATCTGATCGGAATAGATATACCTACTCTGAGTTCTATGATGAGTTCACCCAGTTGGTTGCACATTATGGTTCCTTTAGTCATGAGGTCATTTTCCTTGGTGACTATAACTTCCATGTCAACCTGCCCCTAAAGCCTGATGTCATTAAGTTTAATGACATCCTATCTACCTTTGATCTAAAACAATGGGTTCAGGAACCAACCCATAGGTTAGGGAACACCCTTGATCTAATCATTACCTTCAGGGGTAATAAGTTCCTGAAGAGTCACCTGGTAGATGAATACTTATCTGATCATAAAATGATTAAGATTTACCTTGATATTATACCTCCTAAACCCCCCAAAAAATCTATCAAATTTAGGAATTTCAAGGGATTAGATCTTGAATCCCTAAGAAGGGACATCAAATCCCTAACTGATAGAGACACACCTTGGGAACATTTATCCTTGGAGGACATGGTAAATTATTATGATAGGGAACTCACATTACTCATGGATAAACATGCACCTATCAAGGTTGCCAAGGTCACCCAACGCAAACCTGTACCTTGGATGAGTGACCAATTAAAGCTGGAAAGATCCCTCAAGAGGAGGCTTGAGAGAAAAATGAGCAAGACTGGCTCTCAAATTGACAAGGAGCTGTATAACTCTCAGAGTAACAAATACAACTCAATGCTTAAATCTGCTCAATCAGCATATTTTTCCAACCTGGTTGAGGAAAACAAACATGACCCTAAAAAGCTCTTTAGAGTCATTGACACAGTCATGCACAAGAAGAAGGACACACCTATGCCCCAATGTGACTGTGAGATCACTCAAGCTGAGAAGTTTAACACATTCTTTCTTGAAAAAATAGAGAGAATCCGCCTGGACATTGATAATGCTCTATCCTGCCAAACTTCGCCACCAGGTGGCACTGCGAACAATAGTACTACATGTCTGGAAAGGTTCACACCCTTAACCATTGACGACGTACAGAAATTGGTCAAAAGGTCTGCAAAGAAGTCATGTGACCTGGATCCAATTCCAACCTGGCTCTTACTTGACCTCTTAGATGACCTCCTACCAATAATTACTTCCATCATAAATAAATCATTGATGGAATCAGCAGTATCGGAAAATATGAAAATAGCCATCATAACACCCCTGCTGAAGAAGCTTGGCCTGGAACTGGTTGAGGGGAACTATAGGCCTGTTTCCAACCTAACATTTGTCTCTAAACTAACTGAGAGGGCGGATGCAGACCAACTTGTCCCCCATCTTGTAAGGAATGGTCTTACTGACAAGTTTCAATCAGCCTACAAAGAATATCACAGCACTGAAACCGCTTTGTTAAAAGTGCAAAATGATATCTTGGGTTGTCTAGACAATAGAAAGGCAGTTATCTTGCTGTTGCTTGACCTTTCCGCTGCCTTTGACACTATTGACCATCAAATCCTGCTGGACAGGCTGAGGGATAGATGCAACGTCAAAGGTCATGCACTCTCCTGGATTCGGTCATACCTAATGAACAGAAAGCAATGTGTTAAGGTGGGGATCCATAGATCCCGTCTCAAATCCTTAAAATATGGGGTTCCCCAAGGCTCAGTCCTGGGCCCTATACTGTTCACCATTTACATGACACCCCTATCTGATATACTTGCCAAATATGGTCTGAGCTATCACATTTATGCAGATGACACTCAGATCTACATCCCTGTGGACCACGCTTCTCCCCATCATGTAGATATGAGCAGACACAAACTGGAGGAGTGTGTCAGTGAAGTCAGAAACTTCCTCATATCAAACAAGATGAAGATAAATGATGGAAAAACTGAGATGCTCATATGTACTGACAGGTACAGTACTACCACCCATAGCAGTATCCCAACCACAATCAGAGTGGGTGACTCTGATATTGCTCCTAGTCAGTCAGTGGTTGACCTTGGTATCACATTTGACTCCAACATGGACATGAAGGCCCAGATCAGGAAAATGTGTCAGAAGGGATATTATCACATCAGGAACTTGGCGGCCATCAGACATTGTCTAGACGAGAAGACCGCGGTAACACTTACCCATGCTTTTGTCACATCCACCCTTGACTATGGTAATGGTCTTCTGGCGGGTCTTCCTAAAACTGACATCAGGAAACTGCAATACCTCCAAAACTCTGCAGCACGGGTAGTTGGAAAAATCAGGAAATTTGATCACATTTCAGGAAAATTAAGGGAACTGCACTGGCTTCCTGTTCACGCGAGAATTGATTTTAAAATTCTTCTACTAACCTGGAAAGCCCTTAATGGTAAGGCTCCGCCTTACTTGCGGGATCTACTCCTGATTAAAGAAGGTGAACGCTGTCTAAGATCCAATGATGGCACCCACCTACAGGTACCTAATACTAGGCTAAGAACAATAGGTGACAGGGCCTTCTCATCTGTTGGTCCATGACTATGGAATTCCTTGCCTACTAATATTAGGACAAGTACTTCAGTCTCCTCGTTTAAGAGTAGGCTGAAAACTCATCTCTTCAGGATGCATGTCCTGAACTCAGCGCTATGAACAGACTTGTCTGGTATCAGCGCTATACAAATTTTATTATTATTATTATTTATTATTAATAATTATTTGCGTGAGTTCTTCGGAGAATTTCAAATGTATGCATGTATCACAGTATTGCATGTATCATCTAAATATACCCTAAATCCATGATGTATCCGCCATGTGATATTGTTTATCTAACACTTGTACTGGTACTCTGCATGGCGAGGTAGAGTCATACACTAGGTATAAATCCTGGCTCTGCTATGGAGAGTATTGTACTGGGTGTGGACTCCTAAAATTGTCAATCCTGGTCTACACTTTCGGAGCCTGGTATAAATCCACCATCCACACTCGATTGATTAGTTTAGATATGATAATGCTAATAATTTACTAACTATTCTATTCTATTGCAAAAGTAATTAATATAAACCATATTGAACTCTAAAAATGTATTCCACGGATAGGTTACATCACAACTAGTGATTACGTATAAAATAATTATGATTATTCCATTATTCTGTATATATTCACAAGACCCTTTTATATATCCCAGGAACGTTATAGCACCCGGTATAAGAGAATCTACCAATGTATATTTTTTCTGACTTTTTTCTGACCCATCATGATGACTATTATAACTGAAAGTGGTTTATTGCCATTTTGATTCGGTAACTGCAGTTACCGAATCCAGTATCCCCCCAGTGATTGTGCTGCTTTAAGATTTGTCCCTGTATTCAATATGATAATCCAAAGAACATTAGTAAAATCCTGAATGTAAACATTATAATGATGTAACTTTCTGTACATATGGGTAATTTGTACACTTTTGTAAACTATCTTTTATTTGAAAGTATTGCTGAATAAATCCTGTTTGAAATTGAAATTGCTCATTTTAAATAAATAAGATATACCTACCTTACAATGTTGAAAAAGATGTCTCAGATACAATGTGTGTTACTTTCACTATCCAGGTTTCAACTACCATACACCTGCGTCATTTGTATGACTATTTCATGCTCTGAAATTTGCAAATAAAAGTTCAACGACACCAAATAGAGCAATGGTATTTGCCTTAATAGAGCATAACATGTTTTGAGTCACCTGTTTCTGACAATATCACTTTGTAAAATAAAGCATACTCGATGATAAGTTTTTTCTGTATCAAAGCCCAAGTCCTATGATAAATCTAAAATATAACAGTATCAAATGATATATATTATGGCATATTGACTACACATCATAATGTTCTGTGTCCATTAAATATTTGGCCATCCCATTAAATATATGGCCATCCCAAAAGATATATGGGATTCAAAACCCACATGATAACTATATGTTTATCTGGTCTAAATTTGGAAAAATCATGGCCCACCAGAAAACTATGTATTAGTGTATGAAGTTATTTTGAAGACATTAATTTATTGTCCAGTAAATAAGTGTTTAGGACATGATTTTGAAGATGTAAATTAATGGACCAATTAAGTGGTCATTATGCTTAATGCTGCTTGTATTGGGTGGAAATACAGATTGCATATTATGTTTATTGCTGACTGTTTTGACCCAAGTCATAAGCGGTCATCACCTCACACCTCTCACTATCTATGCGGATCACACGCTTGCTTCCAGGTAACCTCCAGTCAAAATGGCATGTGTCACGTATGCAGGTACAGTACTACCGAGAGTTCAGCATCAATCACAAGGGCACTAAGAATTAGCCAGTGTGTATATTGTAATTTGGCCATAATCCTGATACTTGAGTTTCTTCATTCTCCCACCCTTTATTAAGTGTCCGCCATTAAGTGTCCGCCATTATTAATGTGCATGTTTATATGCATTGACAGTTCATGTCTACCTCACACGAACCAGATTAAGCTCATGAGCTGGTAAATGTATTTCACTATTTGCATTTCTGGTATTGCATCCTTTACCTTTATGGGAAGACCAGAATTGTACCTGGCTCATGTTCACTCATGAGAGCTTGACTTTTGTTGTTGTTAATCATTTAAAGGTTTGAATGAATGAACGAATGAATGAATGAAAATGAAAGAATGGATGAAAATGAATGAATGAATGAAAATGAGTGAATGAATGAAAATGAGTGAATGAATGAAAATGAACGAATGAATGAATGAATGATGGCTTTAAGTCACATCAACTGTTTAGGTCTTAAGTAGATGATAAGATGGCAATTAATGCCAGCCCAACACAACTCCACCCTTTAAAATGATTAAACAGGCCAATTTCTTTTAAAAGGGATAAAATAAAAGCATTATCATCTCTGTCAAATAATTCTTTTAAACATTCAACTTGAAAATGTTGAAATGTCTAATATCATCAAATTAAACAGTCAAGCATGAAGTGTGTCAATGTCAGGTAACTCATTCAGGTTGATCTTCCCCTTTTAACAAATAACCATGTGTTAAGTGACTGTGTCCCATTTGAATACGTGTTATTTGATCGCTGGAGGTTTCCACATGAAAAAATTGAGGAGCCATCAGTGTCGATACATTGGAAACCTTTATAAACTGATTTGATCTCATTATATCCATTTATGTACAAAGAAGGGTCTGTTGCGTCTTCTTTGAATCTGCTTGTTTGTTTTGGGTTTAACATCACTTTCAACATAATTTCAGTTATTCCATGATGAGACATACTTTTAACAGATATAGTACTGAATTGTCATGCCGTAGGTCCTTGACATGACGACCCACCCGGTTACAGATTTACAAGGACAACGGGTGAACCCTTTGGGCACGGGTCTCAGCTCATATGAGAAATTGTTTCATGAGATCAATCTCGGCACAGCCAGGGTTCGAACCCACAACCTTTGGATCACCAGAGAGGAACTGGTGCTAATAATCTGGCGCTCTAACCAACTGCGCCACGGCCTGTGGCCTCTTTGAATCTGCAAGTGACAAATTAATATTTGTATATCCAAGGTAGGGTTTCTGGAAACTGCAATTTTGCAATTTGATCAGGATTAAATTCTAAAACTGTTAATGATTCTTTTATACGCATGCCAAATGTTGGAATAGTGTTTGGTTTATTGGTGAAAAGACTGAATTAACAGCTGTCTTGGTTGCATATTGAAGAGCATGTTTTTCAAAACTTTCTGCGGGTGAAGTGCAAAAGGCACCAAAACAAAGTCTTAATCCTTGATTTGGAATAGGATATAAAATATTCAAATGGACAAGCCGATCCATAAACCATGCAGCCATAATCAAGCTTTGATTTTACTAGTGCTTGGTATAAATGTAATAAAATAGTGTGGTCTGCTCCCCAATCAGTATGTGCCACAACACGCAGCAGGTCTAATGCTTTCTGGCATTTCTTTTTCACATACTTAATATGTGAAATAGATGAAAGCTTCCTGTCGAATATCAGACCAAAATATTTAGTTTCTTGGACTGTCCCAGGTACAGGTCAGGATCTGGGTGTACCCCACGTTTATTACAGAAATGCATGCACACTGTTTTCTTCAATGATAACGTGGAACCATTTTCATCTGCCCACTCCTAGAATCCTAAAAAGTTACATGACAAGAATTTTTTAAAGTGGTAAATCTTTAGATTTCATACCTCTAAGAAACATCTGACAGATCTTTCTGCAGTCTGATCTTTAGTTTAGCTATAATCCAAGATCTTTAACCCCCCAGGGTAATTGACCTACTCCCTTGACCTAAAACTGGGTCAGCAGGCTGCCTACTCATTGTGCCCCGCATGCATCTCCTGCACACATATTCTTCCAATGTCTATACATGTTTAACAGCTGATGTCCTTTCTTCTACACAAATACTCCCCTGTCGTAAAAGGCAACTAAAGAGGTGTCCTGTTTGCCGTAGGATGCGACCTGTGTCGGGGAGGATATGGAATCATGACGGCTGAGCACTGGGCTGGTTTGGCAATAATACCGGTCCACTTGGAACACGCCTGTCTTGCATCCAGATGTTCACCAGACCGGCAGATCAGATTAGGCCAAGGTCTGATTTAACCGGCTTGTGGTATATTTCCTTTAATATACTCTGGCTATTATATTTTTATTTATGACAATTTCAATGTTTGAAGTTTAGGAATAGTTATAAAATTATAATAAATAATTGCTGAAAAGAGATTACTGCTGATTGGGTCAATCGAGGGATAAAGATAAGATCTGAAAGGGTGGAGTTTTTGTTGTTGTCATGTTGGGTATCCTCACAGTATCAGGGCTTGGAGTTACCAGCCCAGAAAGGTATCCCCTTGTTGGGCTCCGTGGTGGGTTGGGGACCTTGCTGATGAAGTATAAGAAAATCACGTATGGCACAAAATAAACAAAAATAACCAAGGAATGACATAGACAGTGACGACAATTCAAATAAAATAGAACAATAGCTTAGATTTTTAATTGCGGAAAGTTCCGATGCTGAACATACCCTGGCAAAAATGCAATTGCAAAGGGGATTCAAGGCATTGTCGGGGTGCCAAAAATAGTTTAAAAAATGGGAACTCGTTTATTATTGATGTTGAGTGGAAAAGCCATGCTGACAATCTCTTAAGATGCAGAATGTTAGCCACAGTTCCAGTTTTAATAAAGTCTCAAAGGACCCTAAATAATAAAAAAGGAGTGATAAGATGCCCAGATCTGATGGGAGTTTCTGAAGAGGAAATAGTGGAAGAACTAAAAGATCAAGATGTAGTCCATTGCAAACAAATTTTTATTAAGAAGGATGGAACCAAAGTTCCAGTCAATACATTCATTCTGACATTTGAAGTATAAGAAAATCATGTATGGCACAAAACAAACAAAAACAACCAAGGAATGACATAGTCAGTGACGACAATTCAAATAAAATAGAAAAATGGCCTAGATTTTTAATTGCGGAAAGTTCCGATGCTGAACATACCCTGGCAAAAATGCAATTGCAAAGGGGATTCAAGGCATTGTTAGCCACAGTTCCAGTTTTGATAAAGGCTCAAAGGACCCTAAATAATAAAAAAGGAGTGATAAGATGCCCAGATCTGATGGGAGTTTCTGAAGAGGAAATAGTGGAAGAACTAAAAGATCAAGATGAAGATGGAACCAAAGTTCCAATCAATACATTTATTCTGACATTTGAAGCAGCGCAGCTTCCAACATCTATTAAATTATTTAAACGTCTAAGTTGATGTTTTTATTCCAAACCCTCTGCGCTGCTTCAAGTGTCAAAGGTATGGACATGGATCTGATCGATGTAAAAGTAGTGTAATATGCCAGAAATGTACTGCACAGCATAGTGGAGAGGAGTGTTCTTCGGAAATCATGAAATGTGTGAATTGCCAAGGCAATCACCCATCGTATTCGCAGAATTGTCCTTCCTTTTTAAAAGAAAAGGAAATTCAGCGAATACGCCACACCGAAAACATATCTTTTCCTGAGGCACATAAGTGTGTAGAGTTTGAACAATACTAAAACATCCTATGCTAGTACTGTAAAAACTAAAGAAACAAAATCAATAGCAATTCAAACCGAAATCACATGGCTAATCAATGACAAAAATTATTCCTTTTTACAAAAACCTCTAAATCTTCAGTAATGACTACAACATCCACTATCCCAGTTATAACGTAACCAACAGCAACATCCACTAAACCCTCTTCACAAACTCCCTATACATCATCTAGTAATACAAGTGTCAATAGCAATAAACATAAATCAGACAAAAAAGAAATCAAAGATCAAGTTAAAAGTAAAATAAATACTGTATACACACAAATATTCGCGACCTTTTTATTTTCGCGTTAATTCGCGCCAGGACGTCATTCGCGAAATTAAATGGACGCAAAATTGAAGAGGGGACTTGGCGGCCTCGGTGAAATGTAAATATGCTTATGAAACAAGATCTTAACGGTCTTATGCACAAGTATATACGGTAAAACGTAAATACGATGTTCATTTTTTCGAAATAACGAATATCGGAGGAAGCGGATCGATTTTAATTGCGTTTTAAATGATAAATAAAGGTATTTACCCAATATTATCATATTATCACAAATTGTTCAAGAACAGAACAAAACCATCAATCCATTTAAAACGCAATTAAAATCGATCCACGTGTGAAAGCATTTCTGTCAAAAAGAGAAGACACGACTCAAAGCAGTGGAAACAATGACGAAATGCAAAACTGTGAACGCTGATAATTGGTATCATTGAAATTTTACTAATTTTCACACCACTGAATGGGAAGACATCAAAGGCAGAATTGAATTGTGCGATATAATTAAATAATAATTTTAATAGACATAGAAGTAAGAGTAAAACGTAAATACGATGTCTGTGACGTAGCGGATCGATTGGCCACGTGACTCGCAAGTCATGTGATCATTGACTTTGCAGATTTGCCAGAGAATTGCGTTTTTACATACATATATAAAAAAAGCATGAACGTGATCAGAGAGGAAGGGTGACGAGATTTGAAAAAAAAAAAAAAAAGTTGCTGTGTGAGGTATGGGCTGCAATCAAGTTTGCCACTGACCTGAGTGTGAGATCTCATTGCTGGGGCAAATCTATTGCGATGGGTTGCAAGATAAGCTTTGGTTAAAATGAAAGAATATTGAAGACTTTTTAAAAGCTGGTTGAAATCAACAACAAAAAATAAGATGTTGAAGAATATATCTTCTCAGAGAATATATTGATAATCAGATATCTGCCGTGAAAAGATCAAGGCATTGGAAGCTGCCTTCCCTGCCATGGAAGAGTGCAAAGAGGTGAGATGAACTCTCCTGAAAAGAGAATTCAGCTCATAACAAGAAATTGTCAAAAAGTAATTAGATTCATTCTAAAGCAAAACTGATAGATTCCATTACTTCTGCAGCATATTCTATAGATGCTGAGTAAAGAGGCATCATTTAAAGTATGCCAAGTTTGATTTTGTGTTTGACATGGAAGCTGACACCCCTAAACACAATGACGTCAAATAGTGTCCTGGTTCTGGTTGCCATGGCAAGCTACTCTGATACATATAACATGAGAAATGTGCGCCAAAAAATCAGAGCATAGTTCACATCTTCAGGTGAGTAGATGTATTTCAGTGATGCCAAAAAATAAAATGCAATTTGTCAATGAACATTTGCAGTTGAATTTGTGTTAGGATGCAATCATGAAGCATATCTTATGGGATTATAAGTTGGAATGTAATTGGATTAATTGCAATGTTTACAACACTGGGCTTCAATTTCACTCAGCTAGACTCCCTGGAGTGGAACGCTGAGCACTACTCGTCTGCTGTTGACAGGTTTGAATTTGTTTATATTGTGAAATTTGGCCAGACATAAAATGTATAACATATTCAGGTAAGTACAAAGACATTGATGTGAATATCTTCCGAGTTGAATATCTTCCCAAGTTGTTGAATTTTGACATATGGCAGCTCTTTGACCACATTGACAAAAACGGAAAACTGCTCTGATGAAAAACATCATAACTCGGAAGATAATCAAGCAATTTTAATTCTGTTTGAAAGAGACTATAGTTTACAGATATATCTATTAGCCTGCAAAGTTTGAAAACTGTACATTGTGTACTTTTTTCACATCGGCGGCCGAAAGTTGTTGATTTTTTTGACATGACAGCTCATTGACCACATTGACCAAAAACGGAAAACTGCTCCGATGAAAAACACCATAACTCGGAAGATAATCAAGCAATTTTAATTCTGTTTGAAAGAGACTATCGTTTACAGATATATCTATTAGCCTGCAAAGTTTGAAAACTGTACATTGTGTATTCTATTCACATCGGCGGCCGAAAGTTGTTGATTTTTTTGACATGACAGCTCTTTGACAAAAACGGGAAACTGCTCTGATGAAAATCATCATATCTTGGAAGATATTCAAGCAATTTTAATTCTGTTTGAAAGAGACTATCGTTTACAAATATATCTATTAGCCTGCAAAGTTTGAAAACTGTACATTGTGTATTCTATTCACATCGACGGCCGAAAGTTGTTGATTTTTTTGACATGACAGCTCTTTGACAAAAACGGGAAACTGCTCTGATGAAAATCATCATATCTCAGAAGATAATCAAGCAATTTTAATTCTGTTTGAAAGAGACTATAGTTTACAAATGTGTCTATAAGCGTGCAAAGTTTGAAAACTGTACATTGTGTATTCTATTCACATCGGCGGCCGAAAGTTGTATTGTTTTCTTCACTTTGTCCAAAAATGCAGAATAGTTAACTACAATTGGCACAGACATGATGCACTTGCCACATAGGATATATACAGGTAGGTTAAAAAAATGGTTTGCTTTATTCAGTAATGATTCCTCAGAAAAATCCAGTTAAGCAGGTAAGAATATTTTTCTGATTGCAAATATTTTATTTGAGGTCAAGCAACTGCAAACTTCATTGACATATTGTGCGAGTTAATCAAAAGCTATTGAATAAATGTAGTTTTGAGGGTAATTTTTCAATATACAGTGATGAAAGTCTTCAGTTAATAACCTGTGAAATTCAAACTTGCCTGAAAACATGGAAAAATCAAAAGAACATGTGCACAATGATTCTCAAATAAACAGCCATCCACAGAATATAATCAAACAAATAATGATTATTTGCCAGAAATTAAGAGTTTATCTCAATTTTAACATGTTCAATCCCATCGTTCAAGAAAATTTGGTGTCTACAATTTTAGATTTGTATGAGCCAAGTTTTCTTTCATGCATACGATATGTCCGTTTGTTGCCTCCTTTCATTTCTGAATACTGCAATACACTGGACAATAATGTGATAGATAGAATGCATCCTGCCATACTTGAACATTATACTCCAGTTATGACAAGCCCGGATGGGAATTGTCTGTGGAATGCAATCTCTTTGTGCCTAATTGGTACTGAGCAACTTAGATTGCCTCTAAAATTGTTAACTGTTTACACAATTTGGAAGAACAAAGATTATTTTCTTAATCTAATTAAAAATGATTCAATCAGGGATCTAGGTACACCAAATGATAGGTTAAATAAACTCATTCAGATAGCCAGGACTAATACTGCTTAAGGTGCATTTTCTGCACAAAATGACACAACTCATCGAGAATTGAAATTTTAAGGGGGAATTCAGGGAGAATTATCATTACAAATCTATTTGTGTCATTTATGTAATGAAGATGTGCTGCTAGGGCCCAAAATCATATTCTACAGTTTGGAATGTGATGGAATGTCCCAATAAAAGGGGGACACACACTTCAATGTTCAGTTATGTCTTTGTCATTGGTAACACAAAATTGTTAACTCGTGCAAAAATGTCTTTTTTTATAAGATTCTTTTCAGGAACACCTATTGCGAAAAAACTGATGTCTTCAAGAAGCGCCAGCCACATCAGTTTTAGATAATTTAGGTGTTATGTTTATCATTAACATGCATCTATTTTATCTTTCAAATGTGGTGGATTTAAACTACATAACAAGTTTAGAGAATCTTCATCTTACCCAAAACATGTCAAGTTCAACTTTGGCACAGAATAATCTTTTATGACTACATATCAATACTTTTGCTCCAAATTGTTAAATACTTCATAAAAAACCATTTCATTTAGTTTTTATTGCTACAAAATTGAGATAGCTGCACATGTGAGAGATAGCAACAGGCGAGCAAGACAGGTACACATCCCAGCCGGAGGGTGACGAGATTTGTGAAAAAAAAAAAAATTGCTTTGTGAGGTATGGGCTGCAATAAAATTTTGCCACTAAAAAGAGAGTGCGATCTCGCTGTTCTGTCACCACGTTGCCTGCCCTCTGGTGGAATTTGCTGATGCCAGACCTTCACTTCACTTCAACTTTAGTTTGCAAGTTTATGTGATGGGTTGCGTACCATACATGTAATGAATAGGGTAGTTTTCACTTATTTTTGTCAGAATTATGTTAGATATGAAATATTACCCACAATATGCCTATATTTCTGTATTTGAGATTTGTTTTCAACCATCCGGAATTTGACCTAAATATAGCTGCATATGTGAGAGATAGCTGCATATGTGAGAGATAGCTGCATATGTGAGAGATAGCTGCATATGTGAGAGATAGCTGCATATGTGAGAGATAGCTGCATATGTGAGAGATAGCTGCATATGTGAGAGATAGCTGCATATGTGAGAGATAGCTGCATATGTGAGAGATTGCGACTTCTCCCAGCCGAAGGCACTTGTAAATGATAAATAAAAGTATATACCCAATATTAACACCATATACGCTTTGCAGGCCGAGAACAGAACAAATCCATTCATCCATTTAACATGCATTACGCAATACGAGGTCGTCATGTTAAAAAGCGGGAGTGACGGGGACAAGCTCTTATTTTTGGCGCGAAAACAATTGGAGTCTATCAACACGCATTGAAATATTAATATATTGCGCAATGATGGATCCCTGGCTTCTCCTCGTGTTGCGGACCACACTCCTCACAGCCCCGGGTCAAAGACCCATCACTGCCACAGGCAGATTAGCATATGACCGTCGGTACTACTTTCAGCTGTTTGTCGTCTGCCCTCAAAACCAAATCACGTACCTCTGAATGTAGCCCCGCATGACTTTTAAATAGTTCCCAGCAAACTCTGAGTGTAACATTGTAAATACTGCCTTTATTGGTACAATGTTTCAGAAATGATTACAACCCATTCAGATAACTATGTAAAGTTTATAAATTTACTCAACAATAAACCTTAGCGATTGTGAGCAAATTTGGCGTATGGGAGCAAATCGGAGCCAAAAAGGCACCTGTGGCAGTGGTGGTACCGTCGATGGTGGAGAGGGTGGATGGTCGAGACGGTGGCGACACTGCGCGGGAGTGTGGTTGCGGACGTGAAATACCGCAACGTCACGTACATGATATTTACGTTTTACTTCATGGATAAATTCTCGACCTGCGAAGCATAATTTGTGATAATATTGGGTAAATACCTTTATTTATCATTTAAAACGCAATTAAAATCGTGAAGGCATTTCTGTCAAAAAGGGAAGACACAACTCAACGCAACACGTGGTCGCAATTTTGAAAAGCGGAAGTGACGGGAAGAGGCTCTTGTTTTTAGCGCGAAAATGATTGTTATTAACTCGCATTGAAATATTAATATATTGCACAATAATGGATGGTTTTGTTCTGTTCTCGACCTGCAAAGCATAATTTGTGATAATATTATGTACTAGAAATCCAAAAATCGTGAAAATAAAACAGCGCGAACCTGTCGAAAACGGCAATGGCGCGAAAATAACTAGGCACAAATTTTTCTCTGTATACAGTAGTCCTTAGAAAGAATGGACACAGGTGATCCTCCGGATATGAATTTTACTCCTGTGTACTTGAAGCATAATCGTAAACTTAACAAGTGATTATGTTAAATCATATATTTTTTCTCATTATTCTTAATATGGCTATCAGCAATTGTAGAGGATTTGAGCCAAACAGGCCAGAAGAACTAGAGGCCTGCGTGGCATCTTCTCCCGCTACGGGGTTGCGCACGGGTTGTGCACGTCTTGCCTGCGTCGCGTGGGGGAATCACATCATCTCTATGTCCAGTGAGTCATCTCTATGTCCGGTGAGTGAGGCAATGCGTCAGCCTGCACTTGTTGACTTCACGCGGCACACAATAACTATGCATGATATTCTGCCAGAGATCGTGATTGTCCATGGTTTGTGAGTATCCGTCGTTGGGGGACGTGGACGGGGGATCGATACTCTACTCTACTCGCTGGCTACTGTGAGGCGGGGCACGGAACCTAGCAACCCTATCTACCTATATGAGGTGTGAGGTAATAAGGACTGCAGACACAGAATATACACTGTACAATATCTAACTTTATTCGGTGCTGTATATCCTTGTCTGGCTAGGCCGGCATGGCAATGAGCGAGGCATATGAAATACCCAAATGCATGATACTTATACACAAAACACCCAAGTCTATGTGGTCACGATGCTGAATGTCGTGGATCTTCTAGGCATGTGGACGCTGGAACTCTGCTTCTCCCTGCCATCTAACAGTTGCGGGGCCTTTTAAAGGATCGTTGAGCATCATGTGTGTGGGGTCTACCTGCGTGGAATCTTCTCCCGCTACGGGGTTGCGCACGGGTTGTGCACGTCTTGCCTGCGTCGCGTGGGGGAATCATGTCATCTCTATGTCCGGTGAGTGAGGCAATGTGTCAGCCTGCACTTGTTGACTTCACGCGGCTTCACACAATAACTATGCATGATATTCTGCCAGAGATCGTGATTGTCCATGATTGTCTATATATATTCCTGAGAGTCTATAGGTAGGTAATCTAATTATTAGCCCAAAAATATAATGCATATGTTATTTGTTTACAGGAAACTAAATTTACAGATATTTCAACAACATTTAAGGGATATGTACCCTATAACAAAGTTGGTTCAATAGATGCAATGGACTGAGCACATGGTGGAGTTTCTATTTTTGTTAAATCCTGTATACCTCAAAGTAAAGTTACATTGAATACTAATTTACAAGCCTCTGCAGTCAAGAGTAACTCATCACGATATGTTAACAATATGTCCAATATATTTACCACCAAGTGAACTAATTAATATAACAGATTTGAATAACTTAATAACTCAGCTGCCACAACCATATATGTTGGTTGGTGACTTTAGTGCTCACAACTATCTTTGGGGTGGTAGAAATAATACTGATGCCAAAGGATGTATATTTTAAATAACAATAGTTTGTGCCTTTGGAATGATAACTCTCCAACATATTTACATCCGTCTACAGGCTCTTTAACATCAATAATCAATTCTCCATGCGCACTCCAGATGTACTTTTAGACTATTCCTGGGAAGCAGAGGAAGATCAATGGGGTAGTGATCATTAACTCCAGAAATTTTTAACAATGTAGATGATCCTCTTCAAGTTTTTACAGACACATTGTATGATATTGCTGATGGGTGTATTCCCAAATCAAAGTCAATATGCTCCCATCGGTCTGACGTCACATGTTGTTACTGCGCATGCTCAGAAGGCAGCGTGGCTATTGAGTGGAAAGAAACTTGTGAACGTGTGTTAACCAACTAGACTTAATGTGAAATCAAAACTATAATTAATATCTTTTTATATAGTTCACAATTACGTCAGTCTTTTTCGGGGCCAAAACGTAATACAATCTCCCAAATACATATATAACTGTCTTCCTCTTGTTCTCACGAATTCAGACATATATAAATCAATTCTGTACATATATTATGAGCCGAGATATGAATATGAAATATTTAAAACTAAGACTCACTACTGGTTTTAATGTTCACAATTATGGCAATCATTTTCGGAAAAATATTGATCATATGTGAAAAATATCTTACTTATGTGGAACATATCTTACTTATGTGAATAATATCTTACTTATGTGAATAATATCTTACTTATGTGAAAAACATCTAACTTATCTGACAATAACAGATTTTTTTGCAGAATATTATTGTAAAATGGGAAGACATCAAAGACTGCATGGGCTGAGCTGTGGAAACAATGACAGAATAACCTTTGATCACAGATTTGGCCTTATATCACAAGGGTTTTGAAGTTGGCTTTAGGGGTGGCTTGAACAGGTTCTATCTTAGGGGTGGCTTCAACATTTTCAGCACATTTGCAATCTGTATTAGGGTTGGCTTCTGGAACTATCCAAACATGCAAGGTATCTTAGGGATGGCTTCACCACTGAATGCAAATGGCATTTTGTGCCCTTTGATCTTAACCATAGTACAAATAAAAAATAAACAATTAAGAATTTCTTTTTATTGATAAGGTAAAATATTTTAAAGATGTTTGATGACCATGGAACAAACTCTCTTTTCAGCATTTTATTTGTACCTGAAACAAATGAAAAAACAATGTAAAAGAAGAGTCTAAACATCAAATGAATAGTCTACACATCAAAAGAATAGTCTATCATGTTTTGGTAATGGTAGTTTTAAATATTTCATATTAATATCCAGCTAAATATCTTGGCTCATAATATATGTACAGCAATGATTTATATATGAATGAAATCGTGAAACCAAGAGAATGACAGTTATTTAAGTATTTTGTAGATTCTATTGTGTTTTGGTCGTGAAAATGACTGCCGTAATTGCGAACATTAAAACTAAATGTTAATAGTGGTTTTAAATATTTCATATTAATATATCGGCTCAAAATATATGTACAGAAATGATTTGTGCTTGTGCTCCAATTGTGTGGTTTCCACTCACTGCTGGTGGCTCCGCCAAGTGGCAAGCATAATGAGCGATATTAGGTGAGTTACCAATGGGAAGAATCCAGAACGGAAAAAAATAAAACCCAGGGATGCAAAAACTAATAAACCAAGTGTTGATGGATGAAAACAAAGTATAAAAATGGACCACCATGGAAATGAGAGAGAAACAAATAAGATTTCTCGCTCATTTCAATCAAATAAAACACAAAGCGATCGGAACTTAACTCCGCCCACTCGACCTATGATTGTTCAGTCCAAACTCCACCAGAGGGCGACATGGCGAACCTAATAGTTTGCGTGCGCCTCTGGTGGACAGTGTGTGTTCAGTCTACTCTTAATACTGTACCGGGTGTTAAGGCCGTGACCTTCTTGAAATCCTCTAGTACTGGTATGAAAATTGGTTCAGTCGAGAACACCTCACTTTTTATTAATTTATTTGTACTTTTATATGCAGATGACACTATTCTTGTCAGTGAATCCCCAGAAGACCTACAGAAAGCACTCAATTCATTACATGAATACTGCTCTAAGTGGAAACTCACTGTAAATGCAAGTAAAACTAAAATTGTTGTGTTCTCACGAGGCAAAGTAACAAAATTACCCACATGGAAACTAGGACAAGAAACATTAGAAGTACAAGATGACTACACATATTTAGGAACGGTCTTTAATTTTAATGGAAATTACAGGAAAGCAAAAGAGAAGCAAATAACACAAGCCAAAAAAGCACTACACACACTTTTAGCTAAATCGAGATACCTAAATCTACCTTTAGATATTCAATGCCACCTTTTTGATATGTGTATCATGCCCATATTACTCTATGGTTCAGAAATCTGGGGTTTCACTGACATAACCCACATAGAGCGTGTGCAAACCTTCTTCTGTAAATTTTTACTAAGACTACATAGAGGTACAGCAAACTGCATTGTATTAGGAGAATTAGGTAGATATAAAATAGAGCTCTATATAAAACAGAGAATGTTAAATTTCTGGACAAGACTCGTTACTGGTAAAAGTACTAAAATTGCATATATCATATATCATATTATTAAAAAAGAAAATGACGATGGTTCATACAAATCCAAATGGCTCAAGTTGGAGAGAAATTATCAGATCATAATATAATTAAAATTGAAATGAATATTTGTAGTAAAGTTAAAAATACAAAGAAGATATCATAAAAATTACGCCAAGAAAGGAATGTGCTTTTATTAGGGGCCTATATATTAACCCCTAACGGACGGGAAGGACGGCAACGTCCACCACCGGTAACAAGTTGCAGCCTTTCAGAATGTTACAAATGACGTCATCAAGCCAGAACAATGGGGACGTCCCTCCCGTCCGTTGCCGGTGGTGGACATTGCCGTCCTTCCCGTCCGTTAGGGGTTAAGGCCTTGTTCAAATAGGTTTTACAGACAATGATGGGGATGTATTTTTCAAAACATTTTTATAAATACAAATACAAATACAAAATTTTATTTATTGTCATGTTTCAATCAATAATTAAAACTAGCTTAAAGCTATTGCATGACTAGGTTATTTACAGTATATACAATCATAAAAATGTGGTAAAAACATAATCATCGATAAAACCATTCTTTACAGTCACATGTATCCCATTTTTTTTATCCTTTCTTTAAACTCATTTAGCGACATGGCATCTTTTTTGTTGGAGTGATGCCAAGTTGGAGAGAAATTATCAGATCATAATATAATTAAAATTGAAATGAATATTTGTAGTAAAGTTAAAAATACAAAGAAGATATCATAAAAATTACGCCAAGAAAGGAGTGTGCTTTTATTAGGGGCCTATATATTAAGGCCTAATATAGCTGTAATATAGCTGACACCCCACAGGAGCTCACAACATAGAACGTGATGCCAACAACCTGACTAGAGCTCAATGGTTCGACATCAACGGAATGCAAGCTAACATTGGTTTATTAGTTTTTGCATCCCTGGGTTTTATTTTTTTTCTATTCTGGATAGAGATGATTTTGTTGACAGCTTCGAGTGGGCGGGGCTTATTCGATCACGTGTCTCATACTGTACGTCCTGTTGGCTGGCCCTAGCACTTTCATTAATGGAGCGCATCACATCAGTTTGATAGCTACTCTTTGTCGATCTGACCTGTGTCAAGGTCAAGGTCGTCTGAAGGTCACCGTGTGACCCTTTAAGAAGGTAATTTGATATCGAAAGTGGCAATTTTTATCGAGTGATGCCTCATAGTGTCTAAATCTGGTGTTAACTCATTTTCGAAAATCAAGTCCATTAGGACGAGCGTGAAGTTCTTTTGATATTTGATATTTGATATTTGACGTTTTTTTCAAAAGGTGTCAACAAGTATGTATTAGTGTAACCTTTTGGGACATGGTGAAAAAAGTTATGTAAAAGGATATATATCCTGTCAAAAACGGGTATATCCCTTTTCCGGTGACAAATGAGTTTTTCAGTATGATTAATGGCCTTCTCAACCCTGTAGCACAGTCTTAATCATTTATTATCAATATATTAATGGAGAATAACTGTATACACCTTCATACTCTTCTGGTAATTGGGTAGAAACGTTATGTAATAGGATATATATCCTGTAAAACATGGAAATATACCTTTATCTATGACAGTCACATTTTTTTGCATGTTAATGATTCCCAAGCATTGTTGCACAGTCTTCGCAATCATGGATATACTAATGGAGGGTTAGACATACTTGCTAGACATGTCTAGAACATATCCTGTGGCATTAGAATGCGAGGTAAATTATATGAGTAGGAGATATGGCCCTTTTCCCATGGCAAATGGAAAAAGCTACTATGACACATTCCGGGGGATTTGGCGCTGTCTTCGCAATCATGGATAAACTAATGGAGGGTTAGACATACTTGCTAGACATGTCTAGAACATATCCTGTGGCATTAGAATGCGAGGTAAATTATATGAGTAGGAGATATAGCCCTTTTCCCATGGCAAATGGAAAAAAGCTAATATAACACATTCCGGGGGATTTGGCACTGTCTTCGCAATCATGGATTAACTAATGGAGGGTTAGACATACTTGCTAGACATGTCTAGAACATATCCTGTGGCAATAGAATGCGAGGTAAATTATATGAGTAGGAGATATGGCCCTTTTCCCATGGCAAATGGAAAAAAGCTAATATAACACATTCCGGGGGAGTTGGCGCTGTCTTCGCAATCATGGATAAACTAATGGAGGGTTAGACATACTTGCTAGACATGTCTAGAACATATCCTGTGGCATTAGAATGCGAGGTAAATTATATGAGTAGGAGATATGGCCCTTTTCCCCTGGGATATAGAAAAAAGCTAATATAACACATTCCGGGGGATTTGGCGCTGTCTTCGCAATCATAGATAAACTAATGGAGGGTTAGACATACTTGCTAGACATGTCTAGAACATATCCTGTTGCATTAGAATGCGAGGTAAATTATATGAGTAGGAGATATAGCCCTTTTCCCATGGCAAATGGAAAAAAGCTAATATAACACATTCCGGGGGATTTGGCGCTGTCTTCGCAATCATGGATTAACTAATGGAGGGTTAGACATACTTGCTAGACATGTCTAGAACATATCCTGTGGCATTAGAATGCGAGGTAAATTATATGAGTAGGAGATATAGCCCTTTTCCCATGGCAAATGGAAAAAAGCTAATATAACACATTCCGGGGGATTTGGCACTGTCTTCGCAATCATGGATTAACTAATGGAGGGTTAGACATACTTGCTAGACATGTCTAGAACATATCCTGTGGCATTAGAATGCGAGGTAAATTATATGAGTAGGAGATATGGCCCTTTTCCCATGGCAAATGGAAAAAAGCTAATATGTCACATTCTGGGGGATTTGGCACTGTCTTCGCAATCATGGATAAACTAATGGAGGGTTAGACATACTTGCTAGACATGTCTAGAACATATCCTGTGGCATTAGAATGCGAGGTAAATTATATGAGTAGGAGATATAGCCCTTTTCCCATGGCAAATGGAAAAAAGCTAATATAACACATTCCGGGGGATTTGGCGCTGTCTTCGCAATCATGGATTAACTAATGGAGGGTTAGACATACTTGCTAGACATGTCTAGAACATATCCTGTGGCATTAGAATGCGAGGTAAATTATATGAGTAGGAGATATAGCCCTTTTCCCCTGGCAAATGGAAAAAAGCTAATATAACACATTCCGGGGGATTTGGCACTGTCTTCGCAATCATGGATTAACTAATGGAGGGTTAGACATACTTGCTAGACATGTCTAGAACATATCCTGTGGCATTAGAATGCGAGTTAAATTATATGAGTAGGAGATATGGCCCTTTTCCCATGGCAAATGGAAAAAAGCTAATATGTCACATTCCGGGGGATTTGGCGCTGTCTTCGCAATCATGGATTAACTAATGGAGGGTTAGACATACTTGCTAGACATGTCTAGAACATATCCTGTGGCATTAGAATGCGAGGTAAATTATATGAGTAGGAGATATAGCCCTTTTCCCATGGCAAATGGAAAAAAGCTAATATAACACATTCCGGGGGATTTGGCACTGTCTTCGCAATCATGGATTAACTAATGGAGGGTTAGACATACTTGCTAGACATGTCTAGAACATATCCTGTGGCAATAGAATGCAAGGTAAATTATATGAGTAGGAGATATAGCCCTTTTCCCATGGCAAATGGAAAAAAGCTAATATAATACATTCCGGGGGATTTGCCGCTGTCTTCGCAATCATGGATTAACTAATGGAGGGTTAGACATGCTTGCTAGACATGTCTAGAATATATCCTGTGGCACTAGAATGCGAGGTAAATTATATGAGTAGGAGATATGGCCCTTTTCCCCTGGCAAATTGAAAATAATGTTTCTTGTACATTATGGGGGATTTGGCACTGTCTTCGCAACCATGGATATATTAATGGAGGGTCAAATTACTTTCTAGACATGCCTAGAACATAGCCTGTAGCATTAAAATGCGAGGAAAAATGTTTAGAAGAATTTAAGGCCATTTTCCCATGGCAAATTGAAGATATCGAATATCTTACATTCTAAATGTTTTGGCACTGTCTTCGTAACCATGAATATACTAATGAAGAGTAAGACATGCTTGCTAGACATGTCTAGAATATAGCCTGTGGTATTAAAATGCAAGAAAAAATGTTTAGTAGAAGATATGGCCCTTTTCCCCTGGCAAATTTGAAGATAATCGAATATCATAATTTCTGAATGTTTTGGCACTGTCTTCACAGGGTTGGGTCGGAATGTCCACTTTCAAGCTGTAGATATTGAATGCTGAATTTTCTTTTGTTTTTTAGGCCACAGGATTATTCATAGGATTTTTCATAGATTTAATTTCTTTATATCTATTTATGTAAAATGTGGGAAATTGTATCATGAATTCAATCCCGGCACGGCCGGAGTTCGAACCCAGGACCTTTGGATCACCACAGAGGAACTGGTGCTAATAAGCTGGCGCTCTAACCAATTTGCCATGGGAAAATGGCCATAAATTCTTCTAAACATTTTTCCTTGCATTTTAATGCTACAGGATATGTTCTAGACATGTCTAGCAAGTATGTATAACCCTCCATTAGTTTATCCATGATTGCGAAGACAGTGCCAAATCTCCCGGAATGTGTTATATTAACTTTTTTCAATATCCCAGGGGAAAAGGGCCATATCTCCTACTCATATAATTTACCTCGCATTCTAATGCCACAGGATATGTTCTAGACATGTCTAGCAAGTATGTATAACCCTCCATTAGTTTATCCATGATTGCGAAGACAGTGCCAAAACCCCCGGAATGTGTTATATTAGCTTTTTTCCATTTGCCATGGGAAAAGGGCCATATCTCTTACTCATATAATTTACCTCGCATTCTAATGCCACAGGATATGTTCTAGACATGTCTAGCAAGTATGTCTAACCCTCCATTAGTTTATCCATGATTGCGAAGACAGCGCCAAATCTCCCGGAATGTGTTATATTAACTTTTTTCAATATCCCAGGGGAAAAGGGCCATATCTCCTACTCATATAATTTACCTCGCATTCTAATGCCACAGGATATGTTCTAGACATGTCTAGCAAGTATGTCTAACCCTCCATTAGTTTATCCATGATTGCGAAGACAGCGCCAAATCTCACGGAATGTGTTATATTAACTTTTTTCTATATCCCATGGGAAAAGGGCCATATCTCCTACTCATATAATTTACCTCGCATTCTAATGCCACAGGATATGTTCTAGACATGTCTAGCAAGTATGTCTAACCCTCCATTAGTTAATCCATGATTGCGAAGACAGTGCCAAATCCCCCGGAATGTGTTATATTAGCTTTTTTCCATTTGCCATGGGAAAAGGGCTATATCTCCTACTCATATAATTTACCTCGCATTCTAATGCCACAGGATATGTTCTAGACATGTCTAGCAAGTATGTCTAACCCTCCATTAGTTAATCCATGATTGCGAAGACAGCGCCAAATCCCCCGGAATGTGTTATATTAGCTTTTTTCCATTTGCCAGGGGAAAAGGGCTATATCTCCTACTCATATAATTTACCTCGCATTCTAATGCCACAGGATATGTTCTAGACATGTCTAGCAAGTATGTCTAACCCTCCATTAGTTAATCCATGATTGCGAAGATAGCGCCAAATCCCCCGGAATGTGTTATATTAGCTTTTTTCCATTTGCCATGGGAAAAGGGCTATATCTCCTACTCATATAATTTACCTCGCATTCTAATGCCACAGGATATGTTCTAGACATGTCTAGCAAGTATGTCTAACCCTCCATTAGTTTATCCATGATTGCGAAGACAGCGCCAAATCTCCCGGAATGTGTTATATTAACTTTTTTCTATATCCCATGGGAAAAGGGCCATATCTCCTACTCATATAATTAACCTCGCATTCTAATGCCACAGGATATGTTCTAGACATGTCTAGCAAGTATGTCTAACCCTCCATTAGTTAATCCATGATTGCGAAGACAGTGCCAAATCCCCCGGAATGTGTTATATTAGCTTTTTTCCATTTGCCATGGGAAAAGGGCTATATCTCCTACTCATATAATTTACCTCGCATTCTAATGCCACAGGATATGTTCTAGACATGTCTAGCAAGTATGTCTAACCCTCCATTAGTTAATCCATGATTGCGAAGACAGTGCCAAATCCCCCGGAATGTGACATATTAGCTTTTTTCCATTTGCCATGGCAAAAGGGCCATATCTCCTACTCATATAATTTACCTCGCATTCTAATGCCACAGGATATGTTCTAGACATGTCTAGCAAGTATGTCTAACCCTCCATTAGTTAATCCATGATTGCTAAGACAGCGCCAAATCCCCCGGAATGTGTTATATTAGCTTTTTTCCATTTGCCATGGGAAAAGGGCTATATCTCCTACTCATATAATTTACCTCGCATTCTAATGCCACAGGATATGTTCTAGACATGTCTAGCAAGTATGTCTAACCCTCCATTAGTTAATCCATGATTGCGAAGACAGTGCCAAATCCCCCGGAATGTGACATATTAGCTTTTTTCCATTTGCCATGGGAAAAGGGCCATATCTCCTACTCATATAATTTACCTCGCATTTTAATGCCACAGGATATGTTCTAGACATGTCTAGCAAGTATGTCTAACCCTCCATTAGTTAATCCATGATTGCGAAGACAGCGCCAAATCCCCCGGAATGTGTTATATTAGCTTTTTTCCATTTGCCATGGGAAAAGGGCCATATCTCCTACTCATATAATTTACCTCGCATTCTAATGCCACAGGATATGTTCTAGACATGTCTAGCAAGTATGTCTAACCCTCCATTAGTTAATCCATGATTGCAAAGATAGCGCCAAATCCCCCGGAATGTGTTATATTAACTTTTTTCCATTTGCCATGGGAAAAGGGCCATATCTCCTACTCATATAATTTACCTCGCATTCTAATGCCACAGGATATGTTCTAGACATGTCTAGCAAGTATGTCTAACCCTCCATTAGTTAATCCATGATTGCGAAGACAGCGCCAAATCCCCCGGAATGTGTTATATTAGCTTTTTTCCATTTGCCATGGGAAAAGGGCCATATCTCCTACTCATATAATTTACCTCGCATTCTAATGCCACAGGATATGTTCTAGACATGTCTAGCAAGTATGTCTAACCCTCCATTAGTATATCCATGATTGCGAAGACTGTGCAACAATGCTTGGGAATCATTAACATGCAAAAAAATGTGACTGTCATAGATAAAGGTATATTTCCATGTTTTACAGGATATATATCCTATTACATAACGTTTCTACCCAATTACCAGAAGAGTATGAAGGTGCATACAGTTATTCTCCATTAATATATTGATAATAAATGATTAAGACTGTGCTACAAGGTTGAGAAGGCCATTAATCATACTGAAAAACTCATTTGTCACCGGAAAAGGGATATACCCGTTTTTGACAGGATATATATCCTTTTACATAACTTTTTTCACCATGTCCCAAAAGGTTACACTAATACATACTTGTTGACACCTTTTGAAAAAAACGTCAAATATCAAATATCAAATATCAAAAGAACTTCACGCTCGTTCCATTAGGACCCTTTTTGCCTGGAGGCTGTCACGCTTCATATGGTCTCCTCCCCATCAAGCAAGCCCTGTAAGGGCCTTATATAGGGTGAATTCTAGAATCCTGGTCAGACCATGCTTGGCCAAAGGGCTACGATTTTGTTATTTTGGCTTCAATTCCAGTGCCTTTTGCCTCTCTTTCCTCTTTACCTTAGACTGGTCCCCTGCCGAGTGTCAAGAACAGTGAGGGGTAGTTACAGCATAGATAGATAGCTGCACAAGTGAGAAACAGCTGCATAAGTGTGAGATAGCTGCACGTGTAAGAGACAGCTGCATCAGTGAGATAGCTGTACAAGGGAGAGACAGCTGCATAAGTGAGAGATAATTACAACAGCGAGAGAGTTACAGCAGAGATAGATAGCTGCATAAGTGAGAGACAGCTGTATCAGTGAGGGATAGTTGTACAAGGGAGAGACAGCTGCATAGGTGAGAGAAAGTTTCAAAAGTGAGACAGTTATAACACAGATAGATAACTGAACAAGTGAGAGACAGCTGCATAAGTGAGATAACTGCAAAGTGAGAGATAGTTACAACAGTGAGAAATAGCTGCACAAGTGAGGGGTAGTTACAGCAGAGATAGATAGCTGCACAAGTGAGAAACAGCTGCATAAGTGAGAGATAATTACAACAGTGAGAGACAGTTATAGCAGTGAGAGACAGCTGCATAAGTGAGAGATAGCCACAACAGAGAGAGCTCGAGACAGCATCCTTTCCCAGCCGAAGGCACTTGTGACTAATAATTAAAGGAATTTGTGCTGTGTCCCTTCCACGTAGCTTTCATCTTTTTCATTCCAATGAGCCCAAGATCAAGCTAATCGGTACAGCGGATGCCATGTATGAATTAATTAATGACTTTATCATTTCTATTCATATTATTGATAATTATTATTATTAATATATCATCAAGGTGAAGTAGACCTATGTAGTCGATCATCATGGAGAGATCAAAGAACCTGAATCAACCTGATTCAGGTTCTTTGGAGAGATCGAGATCTCGGATCGCAACGGGTATCATAATCTGCCACCTGGTGTAAATTTCGTACTTCCATATAATGTCTCCAGGGGTCTCTCTATACCTCTTCTCGATTTCCGTATCCGGTTAAATTGCAGGCGCGAGAAAGTTGGTGAGTTTCCTTTTTTCTTGATTACTCGAGTAATCCTGCTTGTCATTCACAGCGACCATGTTGACTGAGTGTATTTTAGCCACCCTTAGCGTATGTGTTGGGATCAAGCCGCCTAGCACCTGGGCTGTTTTTCCCGGCCTCACTTCGTCTCTCTGTCACGGTAGAAAGTGAATTCGAAGACTGAAGTCGGTCCCCGAGCGAAGTCGGCCCCTAGATTTGGGTGACTAGATTATCAAGTTACCGGAATGTAATTAACGGCTACCGAGGGTCCCTAGGGTTAATTATATTTGCGTACGCATCACTCTCGGTATCCTTGCATGTGCATTGATGCACGGCTTTCTATACCCAAAGACATCAAAATAGACTTGAAATCCACAGAAACGTCATCATGCACTGCCCATCCAATTTAACTCACGACTACAATAGAACTCGACTTCCGGCAACTGACAATCAAATAATTATGTTCCCTTTAATTAAACATAAGATGTCAGTCCTGTTTGAAAATATTTATTTGTCTTTTCTTGATCTCCACATCCTTTCGCCATTGTTTACGATTTTGCACAAAGACGTGAAAGTGGGTCAGTTTATTCACGGGAGTGACAGCAACGATCTGAAGCTCAACAACGTTGTGGTGATTTTGACGTCAAATGATGTTTCTCCCTTTGTGTTTCCATAACGTCATCACTTGGACTTTTCCAAATGCCATTTCACGTTGTTATGTTTGATATCGGGTAAAAAACTGAAGAAAAAACACTACAGAATTGACTCGGATTTGTATTTTTAGACATTATGACTGGGAATGATAATGACATGGGTCATAACTGCAACAGTAAATCGCTGGAGGTCAAGTTTATTTACTGGGGAAACTTCAATATGATGAGCAGTGTGTGGTGTTTCAAGAAACAATGGATTTCAAGTCTATTTTGTCGATGTCTTTGGGTATAGACATTCTGCACCCTTCACACAACCGCACCCGAGTCAAACCACTGAGTCTAGATGCAGCCAGATGGCATGCGCCATGTCAATCGTCAATGTATATATATATATAATAAAGCCAAATAAAGCAGTCAAATTTGTACCATTTCATCTTAGGTTCATGCTGCAAATGTCCATTACGTCTGAAATGTCCTGTTGATGAAGAGGGAGCAACAGTTAATTACAGTCAACGACAACAGAGCTGCGGACGACAACAGAGCTGCGTCTCAGTTTATCAGTTGATTACCGATGTTTATTACACCATTTTACCTTGTTGACACATGCACATGTCCGAGAATGACCTCATGTGAATATTTTCGAGAGTGTAGGTGTACTTTATAGGCTTTGAAAATGGAACCACAGCTCTGTTGTCGGCCGCAACTCTGCTTTGCACTTGCTTTTTGCATCTAAATACGGCTAAATAAAATTTTGATGAGGATTTTAAAATGTTCTCAAATTACAAGAATATATTTGGGAAGTTACATGGCAAATTTCAGATGAAAATATTCCGCCTTTCTTACTCGTCAGTGACCAGTTTCCACCAATGAAGTAGACCCTGATTGCCAATGGCTACAAGGGTCCTCCCCAGCTTAGCCGCTGTAATGAGCGGTAATTACCATATTTACTCGTGTATAAGACGACTCGTGTATAAGATGAACCCCCAAAATTGAGGTTATTTTGCTTGAAAAAAACCAATTTCCGTATATAAGACGAGTTGGTTTTTCTCAAAATATCGGCTTTGCTACCACTCAAGACTCAGCTGAAGCTTGGCGGCCATTTTAAAAGTGAAACCTAAATATGCTTACAATACAAGATCTTAACAGTCTTATACACGAGTAATTACGGTAAAACGTAAATACGATGTTCATATTTTCGAAATAAGGAATATCGAACGTAGCAGATCGATTTTAATTGCGTTTTAAATGATAAATAAAGGTATTTACCCAATATTATCACAAATTGTTCGAGAACAGAACAAAACCATCAATCCATTTAAAACGCAATTAAAATCGATCCACTTGTGAAAACATTTCTGTCAAAAAGAGAAGACACGACTCAAAGCAGTGGGAACAATGATGAAATGCAAAACTGTGAACGCTGATAATTGGTATTGTGCGATATAATTAAATAATAATTTTAATTTTAATAGAAGTAACAGTAAAACGTAAATACGTAGCGGATCGATTGGCCATGTGACTCACAAGTCATGTGATCATTGACTTTGCAGATTTGCCAGAGATAATTGCGTTTTAAATGATAAATAAAGGTATTTACCCAATATTATCACAAATTCGCTTTGCAGGTCAAGAACAGAACAAAACCATCCATTCATTTATGCATTACGCAACACGTGGTCGTCATTTTAAAAAGCGGGAGTGACAGGGACAAGCTCTTATTTTTGGCGCGAAAACACTTGGGAGTGTATCCACTCGCATTGAAATATTAATATATTGCGCAATGATGGATCCCTGGCTTCTCCTCGTGTTCCGCACATCGAATTTACTGTGTTCCGCACATCGAATTTACGTTTTATAAATAAAGGTATTTACTTATTATTATCACAATTACGCTTCTCAGGTCGAGAATAACAAAGCGTTTTCATTATTTATCATTTAAAAAGCAATTAAAATCGATCCACGTGTGAAAGCATTTCAGTTAACAGGGAAGACACGACTCAAAGCAGTGAATACAATGTACGTGATGTCCTTGATCTTAGCCTCAAAACAAAGCGGTTTGAAATAACAAACACAGCGGATCGATTTTAATTGCATTTTAAATGATAAATAAAGATATTTACCCAATATTATCACAAATTCGCTTTGCAGGTCAAGAACAGAACAAAACCTTCCATTCATTTAACATGCATTACGCAATACTAGCGTGAAAGCAAATATCGGACAGGCGGACTACTGTCTACACGTGGTTGAATATTTCTTTGTGTTAAGTCAAAGATATTAATTATATCGCTTTTTATTATCATCGTTTATAATATTGGGTAAATACCTTTATTTATCATTTAAAACGTAATTAAAATCGATCCACGTGTGAAGGCATTTCTGTCAAAAAGGGAAGACACGACTCAACGCAACACGTGGTCGCAATTTTGAAAGGCGGAAGTGACGGGAAGAGGCTATTGTTTTTAGCGCGAAACGAATATTAACTCGCATTGAAATATTGATATTATATTGCGCAATAATGGATGGTTTTGTTCTGTTCTCGACCTGCAAAGCGTAATTTGTGATAATATTATGTATATACCTTTATTTATCATTTAAAACGCAATTAAAATCGATCCACGTGTGAAAGCATTTCAGTCAACAGGGAAGACACGACATAAAGCAGTGGAAACAAAGATGAAATGCAAAACTGTGAACGCTGATAATTGGAATCAGTGAGAACAAAGTCAAAACAAAGCGTTTTCGAAATAATATTGGGTAAATACCTTTATTTATCATTTAAAATGCAATTAAAATCAATCTGCTACGTCTGATATTCGTTATTTCGAAAATATGAATGTTCGTAATGAAAACTCATAGTGCCGTAATTTTTGGGTGTAAATCCTCGTCCACAGGTTGCTCTCGTGTATAAGACGACCCCCCTAACATTAACTAAGAGTTTTTGTAAAAAAAACCTCGTCTTATACACGAGTAAATACGGTAGTAGCGACGGAAAACTGGTCAGACACCAGTATATGTACAATATATGTACATTCTTGGAATTTATGTGCAAAGATTTAATCTTGTTCTTCGACACGCAGTAGGTATTTCAAAAATGGTTGCCCTTGATTTGTAAAGAATTCAAATATGTTTCATTGTGGATATACAACTTCACCAACAGGATGTGCAAGGCCCTGAGTGCAAAGTACTAGCCAGTGCAAAGTACTCGGCAACCCATAAAGATCGAGTCTAACGAGTGATGTTGTCACTGTGAAATTACGTCAGAAGTGGTCACATGACCAAACATCATCATATAATCGATGTAAAAGTGGGACAAACTGCAAGTTTGCTGAATGCATGACTTATTACAATTTCCTGATAATTCTGTATATATTGAATAGGTATCATTTTTACTCGACAGGCCTTTAATGTAGACCATCTACTATCGATGTGAGCAGTTTTTATCCAGTTTTGAAACGTTTTGTGAAAATAGTGATCTTGATCTAACTGCTGGTCACTGTATACCAATATTCATCGTCAAAATAGACTTAAAATCCACTGTTTCCATAAACACCACACATAACCCATCATATATTCATGTTTCCATAAAGGCCAATTGCTGATCTCCATGTTGTTTTTTTTCCCCATCGAAAAGTAAACACCAGAGCTGTTCTACTTTATTGGAATCAGAACTGTACAACTCCACTATATCTAATCATTGGTTGGAGAGATTGGCAGGGGGCCAATACTAAATGAATTCAACCTCTGGTAATTGACTGTTGCAGTTATGAGCCATGTCACTGCCTTTTCCTTTCATGGTGTCTCTTAATACAGAACCATGACAACGTGAAACGGCATTCAGAAGAGTTCAAGTCATGACTCAATGGCTACAAACAGGGAGAAACATCATATGACATCAGAAGCACCACTATGTTGTGGAGCTTCTGATTGTTGCTGTCATTCCTATAATTAGACTAACCCACTTTCACCTGATTTTGCAAAAAATGCCGAAATGATGCTGAGATCAAGAAAAATCCCAAGAATTTTTTTCAGATGGGACTGACATCTTATGTTGATTTAACGAATACATAATTGTTTGATTGCTAGTTGCTGGAAGTCAAGTTCTACTGGAGTCGTGAGTGCATGGTGTATCTGGAAACAGTGGATTTCAAGTCTATTTTGACACTGAATATGGGTACAGAAGCAGCAAATTTGTGCGGAGTAGGTGGGGCCAATAATATGTCAATGCATATAAATTTGTTATATATATCAATGACGTTTGACATGGCCCATGCAATTTGGCTGCATCTGAACTCAATGAAGTAGAAGGGAGAAAGTCTCACTCAAGCCAGTCAGGGGATGAGATTGTATGTGCACTTGATAACTTATTGTCATTGAAGTAGACGGTGAGTGCCAGAGGCTACAATGGTCCTCTACAGCTTAGCAGCCGTAAACATCAGTAATTTGATATAGATCTGCCTTTTCAGCTTTCAAACATGAATGTAACCTGAGAAAATCATAAGATTTCGACCTGGGACCTACGTATCAGGTCCAGCAGAATAAACACCCTGTTCTGCTTGGATGCATCACTGTCAATTCATTGATTGGGTCAGTTGACAGTGCAGTAGATTAGAGTTATGTTTATGTCAAGTTCATGGCTGTGACTGCAAAAAAATGTTTTAGTTGGTAACCAGTGAAGTTGGCCCAAAGTGAAGTCAGCCCCTAGGAGAAGTTTGTCCCCTGATTTAGATGGCTTTATATTAAAGTTATTGGAAAAATAATACTTACAAATGGCTTCTGAAGGTTTGTAAAGGCATTTAGTGTCAAATTGCCTTCTCAAACAAGATTTCATCAGTTTTGAGCTGTTCCAGAGTGACCGGTTTCACCAAGCTGTTAACTTGTGTATCCATTATCATGACAAAATTCTTCTAACACATTTTGTATTACTTTTTTGCTCTGGAACGTGAAAAAAAATGGTTGAAATTCTCTATGTGTGAAGGAGAGTGAAAAGTATTTATTATTTTTCAAAAGGGCGTGGAAAAGATGAAATATTTTCTTGAATATCAATAATGAGTGAACAATATGAATTAAATAGACTGGAAAGACCAAGTAAAACAAGAAAAACAAAAGAAAAACTTTGGCAAATAAGATCTTAATTTTTATTTCTGCTGACTTTGAAGTCGCAGAGCTTTAAGCATCAGGAAAATGTCTGTCTGTCCGTTTGTCAACATTTCTTGAATAATCTTCTCCAAAACAATAATATATAATATATTTTCTCCAGTAATATATGTTTCATATTTTATACAGAGGTAGATACACCTCTTGGTGAAGATTCAGATTCCTTCAAATCTTAGTGATGTCACCATTGACCTTAATGCAGTGATCTCAAGGTCACACATTTTGTACAGTGCATATCTCAGCAAACACTTGCAGGAGGAAATTAAATCTTGGCATATAGAAATGTCTTAGGTCATAGTTGTGCATTGACCCTTTGGCCCTGAGGCGTTGACTTTGAATTCAAAGTTGTGAACATGCAACATCTCAGCCATTAAAAGTGAATAAAAAGTAGTTCATATCAGTTATATATCAACACTATGTTGAGCACCATATACATTTTTACAGATTCGACCTTTGACTTTGATGCGGTGTTCTTGGCATTGTCAGTGTTCGTTGTCAGTGTTCGCCAAAAGATTTTGACACACATCAGACAACATATCCGACATTCAGCTAGCCAATGTCAGAAATTTATCTTCAACCTCAGACATTTCAATGTGTTTGCCCTTGAGCCATTTGTCACAAGGTATGGTTGGAATGGAACCCTATCGTAGTTGTGATTTTGGAACAGCAAAAAATAAGATAGGCAGCCAGAGAAATTTTATGGGAGGTGCACGATTGCTTTGCATTTCTTATAAATATATGAAATATGACTGGACTGGCCTGCAGAGCCCACAAAATGTTTGCTAGTTACACAATTCACATGTTTTCATTTAAGTCCGAAGAGCTATCAACCCATGGGGTTATGTTTTTTTTTTAGATAAAGACTGAAAAGTACCAAAATTGGAAGCTAAACATTAGAAAATAAATACCCATTTAAAAAAAAACCCTTTTGAAATGAAACTTTTCTGATTTGATTTTCTCTTTATTTTGACCGCCGCTATTTTTACATTCATATTAGTATTAACTGTTGATTGTTGAGACATTTTTCTCTCATGAATGCTGATGTTCAAATGCAAAGGATTATTAAACTCTCACAATTATTCATAAGGATTATTTTTAGAATATGCTCATATCTGTAGTTTTTATTTTAATGTAAATTTGTTTTATACAGATTGATTGTTTGGGAGAAGATAGAGGTAAGCAGTGAGGAATGGCAGACAGTAGGGACCCAGAGATGGTCTTAAGACTGTTAGATGTCCTGATCAGCCCTCATCCTCCGCAACCTCAACAAGGTCAGCACTCTTTTGATGTATATGATTAGAATTACAAAATCAGGCCTCGACATTAGCCAGTTGCCCGCTTGCCCGAGGTATATTTCACACCTGTCGGGCAAGTCCGGGCAACTTGATACATCTGTTCCACTTGCCCGGTGGTCAAGTACTCTAATCTGTCCCCAATCAAAGTACCCCACAGAGAACAGAGAGAGCTGCTGACCACATCACAGGGATGACACCTGATTAGAGATAACTTTGTGTCCAAGCTCCGTTGCCCTTGGTATTACCCCTGCCTCCCAAAGCCTGACCAAGATAAAGTTATGGCATGCTGCTAAATATATATTCCTCAAGATGGTATTATCAATTTCGCACATTTTGGTCTTTGTCAATCATTATATTATCCAGGAAACATGTACAGTTGATTTTAAGTATGATGAGTAACAGTGGGGTATATCCATCAGTAACACTTGACATTACTTAATCTTATAAAGTGATAATTGTAGGTTATATTCTTACAAGATTTACAATTCAGGGTGACATTTTTACTCACAAGCTCAAAGTCTTCATGTATTTCTCTGCTTAAAAATTGAACTCCTGAGTAAGAAAAGGCCCTATTCCTATTGTTTTTATATCCAAGGAACTAAAATAAGAGTTATCACTGATAAAAATTGGACAAGAATTGACTGAGCATTGCCAATTTTTATGTTTTCGTAAAAATTTGGTACTTATGCATATGCACAAAAAATTGTAACAAACTTGAGGTCACTGCATGCTATTTTAAATAAAAACATGTACTATTCATTTCAACTTTTTCAAGCCAAATATTGTGTATTCTATGGGTTATATGGGCATTTTTTCTAATTATCAGCCAATGTTTGAATGTACAAATCCTATAAACTTAAGTCTTATACCGTATTCAAATATTGGGACAAAAATTCAGGGCAAGTGAATTGTAATTCAGGGCAAGTAGATTTTAAAATTTACTTGCCCGGTGGGCAAGTGGATCACAAATGTTAATGTCAAGGCCTGAAAATATTCTGGCAATGATATCAAGATAATGCATCTTCCCAAATAAAAATTGCACTTTAAACATGTTAAAACCCAGTATTTCCATGGAAACCAAAAGCGATTGCTTTTAAGACTATAAGCTAAATGGCTTTGAGCAGCAGCTTTTTGGTGACTGCTCAAAGCCATTTAGCTTATAGTCTTAAAAGCAATCGCTTTTGGTTTCCATGGTAATACTGGGTTTTAACATGTTTTTAATCTTGATATCATTGCCAGAATATTTTGTAACATAAAAACAGTCATTTTATTGATTAACTTTGGTAAAAAGAACATCACATGATATAGCCAGACTGATATATTTCACCCTAGTAACAATGGAGATCAGTGTTAACAGTAGTTTGCAATCAGCTGTAGCCATGTTCTCACATTTATTGAGCATAACCATCATAGAAAGTTACCAAGCTGCTTGACAACCATGCTTCATGTGAGTTGTGAAAAGGTTTCAAGTTAACATGATATTATGTTGCATGAACTAATCAGAATAATTTGATACATGAATAATGATAATTTTTATTAGCTTATTTTATTAATAATTATTTGCTATTTTCATTCTTCATTTCCAGGAACAGAAACAAAGTCACAGCCATTTCTCTCCTTACTTAAATCAAATATTGAGAAAGTTGAAAACATTGTTGGAAATGAGAGGTCTTATAAAAGTATTGGTGATGACTTTGAAAATATTGTTTTACCTGGAAACTATGAAACAGATGATATTGTGTGGAAGTTTACAGCTTTGTTATTAAAACTTTTCACGCTATTGAAGAAATACACAGAACAATTAATGGAAATTTATCGAAAGAACCAAAAAGGTGCTAAAATGGGCAAAAATCTTGATGCAAGTGCACCACCTATGTCTCCAGACACATTGAGCTTCAAACAGCAGCACACCGTTAAAACAAGCCTGCAATTTTTGGTAGTTCTTGGAATATCAAGCAACCTATCACCTGGTGTTGGATTGCCACTCAGTGTTAGATCAGGCTTTGCCCAGTGGTTGCAGGATAATAACACAAGAGATATCAAAGAGGGGGAGAGAAATGTTCAGTTGATGTGCTGTACTAAGGTCCTTCTCAGTTGCATCAAACTGCCGTCACTTGGGACACTTATATTGTCCAAACATTTAGGAGATCTACTGGCTGCATTATGTGAGATCTGCTATGCCCCAAAGACAAGGACAAGCCAGTCTCTTACTACACTAGCAAAGTCTGAACACTCGAACAGGACTCAAACAGAACAGACTGACAAATGTGAAGGATCCTCTAATCCAAATATTCTGCGTTGTGCGTCTCCAGCGAGTATGGTTGATATGGTCATGCAGCATGGGAGAGTGCCAGGAGTGCGGCATGATGAGTCCTCAACGACAGAATCAGGAAGGCAGGGGTCAATAGAAGCTGCTGCAGAGGATGGGAAGCAGACTGAGCCTACAGAAGCCCCTGACACAGGCAGGGCATATTACCTGGCACAGTTAAACACCTTGTTAGATCGAGTATATCAGCCTATGGTGGTGAGAGAGCTGCTTGTCTTACAAGGTGTGCCCAGTACTCAAGTCCTACGCCAACAAGCTCAGTCACAAACACAGAAAGGAAAATCCAAAATGATGCTACTGAAGCCGGCCCCTATGTGGCTTGTGAGGGTATGTGGAAGACTCCTGTCAGACAGACTGACCAAACCCCAGGGAGTGCAAAATGTGATCAGAGGAATGCTTGAAATAGGTAGATTACTCATTATTCAGTTGTAAACTTCTGACAAAAGAAGTGTAATGATGATTATAATTACTATGCAAACATAATGTAGAAATCGCTCTTTTTGTCATCTTTTAATTTTACATATAACACAAATTAAAATGTATCTTAATAAATGACATGGTTTTATTAAAACTGTAGAAGATCCTGGAGAGTCTCAGGCATCCGCTAAGAGTCTACACTGGAAGAAGTGTGAGGCAGTGGCTCGGGTGATAGCAACCTGCCCCCAGCAGGCACACAGTGTCGAGAACTACTACAAAATAGTGGCCCCTCAGGTCAGTCATAAATTGCCCTCACTTGCTTTGTGTTTAAAGCAAAATAGTGTCTCTGAATGTTTTACAAAGTAAAAGTTGCAAGTTTATTATCACCACAAAGGATATCATTTTACTTTTATTGGCCAGAATTTTACATAAATTCATTACAGTTAATTTGATCTAATAATTTGTATTTAAGAGTAGAAAACATACAGGTCAATCTGAAGTCAAAGCTCAACAAAGATGCTTTCATTGAAGACATGAAGTTGCTCAATTTTCAATATATTTATAACTCCAAATAGGTTGTAGGCTTGCTGAACATAGAAGACAAGACCGTTGCCAAAAGGTTTGTGAGAGTTGCCATGACAACCATAAGAGAGATGCTATCCCAGCAGCCTCAGCTCACCAGGAAGCTGATCATAGACCCGATGCTGTATCCAGTACTGCAATGTCTGCAGAACCGAGGTAGCACCAGAAGTGTGCTTATTGTATTTACTGCTCAGTGGCATTTAAACATATCCTGAATATCTGAAGAAGAAAGTATCAACATTTAGAAAAAATGATAATATTAATGCTAACAGTGAATCAAACATAACATGTTATCTCTACATATTGCAAGTTTTCCTATAGTTTAGTGATTCTTTTGTTAAAGCGATTTTAAGATTTAGTTGTGTCTATAAAAAAAATATTGATTTACATATAGTGACAAAAATAAATATGTCTGGCCAAAATTTTATTTTGACATGATTTGCACTACTAATAGTAATGTAAATGTGACTTTTAGAGGTTCCTGTCACACCGGCGCCATTGGTGGTGTTGGATGAGAAGGGATTGAGTCAGTGTGTGGAGGATGTTCACAGGTTGTTTATATCAGGAAGTGATCCACACAGTTCATTACTTACCTGCCTCCAGCCAGTCATTCACACCCTTTTCCAGTTATATTGCTTCACAAAGACAGGAGTGGCCCCTCTGAGGTAAAATTATGAATACATTGAATATTGTATCAACAAATATTTCACAAATGCAATTGGTTACTTTGAAGGGTTTTGATTATTATGCCAAAATGATTAAAGGATAGGGTTAGATGATTCATACAAAAACATTTTTTTATCAGATGGGATAAAAAAAAATTGAGCTTTGAGATATTTACTACTATGTATTGCTGCTATGTATTTTTCATCTCTCCAGATTTGAGTTCAGTGGAGCACTAACAATTTTGTCCAGTGACTTGAATATTTTCAGTTAGTAACATTTGTGTCATGTTTTCAAGGGTGGGATGGTTGGAGACAGAGGTATTATCAGTGTAGATGTTTTATAAAGTGGAATTAAAACACCATTAGACCTCCATAAACCATTCATAATTATCCCATCTCCCATGCTTGGTAACTTACAACATGACCACAAAATGTACTATATTTAACGTCCTGTGCCAAAGAATGGAATAGCCATGTACAGACGTGGCACAAATTTATATCATGAAAATTTGATAACATATATATAGCACAGGGACTTGATAATCAGGGAATTGATAATTTGTACTTTCAGAGCAGCCTGTGAGGAGATCTTGCAGACCTTCCTGTGTCACTCTGAGGAGGGGGTAGCAGAAGGCTACCTTCAGCTATTCCTGTTTGGCAATAACAAGCAAGTACAAGGCATGCCCCGTGAGACAGATAGCCGCACACTTCATCACAACCTACAGTTTGCTGCCGGCCCTGCAGGTGGAGCAGTCATCATCACTAGAACAATGAACAGGTCAGTTTTCCAAGTGGAATTTGCCATGTTTTATGTTTTATTGCAACAATGGCTTTATGTTTATCCAACAAGTCATTATTGCCAATGAGAGAGTGATTCATTCATCTTAATTTCTCCTTAAATATTCTGAAGTACTGTAATATTAATCATGGGGAATATTTGTCAGGCATATCAATATTAAGGCATCAATCACGTGCAATATTTAAAATAATTTTCATCAGAACATGGCCAAATATGAATATTTTTGAGCTTTGGTGTGATTTTATGAAATTCTCACATTCTGCTCTCCCATATCCGCTGCATTTTCACAGCGTTACAATCGTATTTGACCCAAATCTTTTGCACACAGCACATCCGGTCAGCCCATTTGGAACATTGGGACATTGTCGCCTCCACCTTTCAGCTTTACATTGATGTGTTTCTTAGTTTTGCCTCTTTAATTGTGATGAACATTATACACTTTGCATTATACTTATATAAAGACTGCATAAAAATACAATAGCACTGACATTGGCCTGGAAATGGACAATGTGAATCTGAAGTTTCCCTCCCATCTTGAAGAACGATGGATGGAAGTTTACAATAAAAAATATTTCCAGTCATGCATTAGTCTTTTGCGCCAGACCCGTCATTTTTTCAAGAACCAGCAACATGTCCAGAAGAGCAGATAGTGAGAATTAGATATCTTGATGTGAAATTTGAGAAAATTGGATAATATTTCAAATATACAGAATAGTCTCAAATAGTCCTGTATAAAATCATTGGATAATAATAGAGTAGCAGAAATCATGGCCACGATAAGATCTAAAACAAAACAGCTCGCAATATATTTTGGGTAAAATTTACATCACAAGAAATCTAATTTGCATTTTTTTTAAACTGCATTTTATATTAAAAAATTCCCTTCGTTATCAAAATGTTTGATTTCTAGTTTGACTTCATTGATACCCTATTTCTGTGACTGTTATGCAGTGAGGAGAATGCAGACTTGGAGACGCAGTGTCAATGTATAGTGGAGTTGCTGGTCAAACTTAAGAGAGATGGACTCGCTGCTCGGTTCTTCATCATAATGCTCAAGGTCAGCAACAATAAAGTATTCCAAATTACCTTGCATGCCAAGTAAAGCTGTTTGATGTGATAATATAATTAAAATGTATTTATTCCAAGAATTATTAATGTTTTATGTTTGGTTGTTAAACATACAAAGAAAACAAATACAGTTAATGGACAAAATAGCAAAATAGTCTTAGCAATAATTTTTGGAATTACTTTCCAAAATTACAATAAAGTCTTTTTTTCTCGCATTTACTCTAGAAATCCGGAAATAATCCAGTCTATTAATTTTTATCCATTTAAAAAAAAAAATGTATTGGGTTTAATTATGAATTAAAACAGAAACTGAGTGAAGTGGTGAGTGGTGAAGTTGGAGGTGAGGCTGAGGAGACAGGGCAGGGAGTGAGGGGAGGCAGTGAGAGCTTGCTGGAGATAGAGGACCGGCACGAGCACCAGGTACAGAGAGTCAGGTCCAGTCTGCTGGTGCTCAGTCTGCTGGCAGCCATGTCAGATAAGCTCGGCCCAGAATGCTTCCAGAGCCCCACTCACATCCTGGACTTTGTACAGGTACGCACTGCCACCGCCACCATTATATGTGGACAACTGGCCTGAATATCAGATACATATGCATGGTAGACCTAATCCTGGAGTTCTTCAGGTTATCATTGCAGCATTTGTCTTAAAAATGTTAGTTGATATTTAATAAATTTGATACTTTCTATAATTTTGCAGTCAATTATTCAACCCTATAAGATTTGACTTTATCTCCCCGTTTCTTTAGTTATAGAGCACAAGAATGAGCTCAATTGGTTACTTTTTTCACTTCATTTAAACCATTAGTGGTTATTGTATAGAGTAAGTGCTATTCATGAATGATTAAAAGTTACTACCTCTGCAAAAATGAGTTAGCCTGACTGTCAATGAGAGTAACACAATTTCATTTCCAGGTTACATTGGAGAGAGGAGCCAAAGTTTTGGAAAACACAGAAGATGAAATGTTTGGTATGTTTGAGAGTGAGACGATCACCATGGCGATGGGGCTGATGACAGCCATGATGGGAGGGGCTGTGGAGGTAAAATCCAAATGTTTTTAAATCATTAACCAATTATTTGTGTTTTATACATTGAAATTGCTGGTAACCTTTTATTATGGTTATCATAAAAACAATTGTAATATTTTGAAAATTAAAAAAAACAAAAACTAAGATCTCTGAGAAATATCTTTATTATTCAGTTGTGAACTATTTTAGATAATTCATTTTTGCCTTGGGATAATTGCAGATAAAATTAGAGGAAAGATACGAAATGAAAAAGTTGACACCTCTTCTGCAGAAGTTTTCTGACCTTCATCCTGACCCTGAGGTCAAGGACATGGCCACAGATCTGCGTATTGCAATTGCAACTCATGGAGTTGTCATGTCAGATGCTTTAACTGCTGCAGCCAAACAAAGAGAAACAAATAAAAAGAAAGAACATAATACAGATAAATATGAGGAACCAAAGATAAGATTAAAAGTGAAGGAAGGTAATCCTACAGAACAGAAGCCATTAATTGAAGTATTAGAATCAAAGGAAACTTTACAACCTAATGCAGAAGAAATAGTTGGCAAGAATACACAAAATTCAACAAATCTCTCCTCAAGACATTCACATGCAGAAGAATGTGTTAAAAAGTCGAAGAGTAAAGATTCAAAATCAGAACTTGATCTGGCAATAGAAGAACTGTGTGATCCATTAATACCAGTTCGTGGCCATGGCCTGATAAGATTAAGACATTTAGTGGAAAAGAAGGATAAAGAAACACTTGTGAAAAGTGACATGCTTCTTAAGATATTCTGTGAAAACCTGGATCATCCCGATTCCTATATATATCTGGCTGCAATTCAAGGTCTGGCAGCTTTAGCTGAGTGCAATCCTCGGGAAGTCTTGACAGCTCTTGCTAGACAGTATATTGGAAATAAGGACAGTGGGCTTCAAGTGGTTAAGTTGTCCCCCGAGTTGAGGATGAAGATTGGAGAGGTGATGATGAAAACCTGCAGGAGTCTTGGTAAGGACGCATTTCTTACCTCTTTTTTGAGATATACTCTTAAATTCAACCTGATAATTGCAGTGATAACAAAATTGTTTTCAAAATATTATCTAAAACATGGTCAATAGTGGTACACAAGATTATTGAATGGCCCAATTTGGCCATGATGCCAATACTGTTTGATGACTCCATCTGATCACAATGGATTGTTTAAAGATTAGATCTGATCACAATTGACCGTTTGTGGACTCCATGCAGTAATATTTTTTGTTTGATTGGATTCAGGTATCTACATACGCTATGAATATGATTTGTAAAAGCATTTTAGTTCCCTAAAAATTCTGAAGGTCTTTTTAATGACTTGCAGGTGATACTTTACCATCCTACAGAGACTTGTTGATTGACTCTGTGCTCAGTGGTGCCCGGGACTCTGATCATATGGTCAGGGCTAGTGCCATGTCCAACCTGGCTGAGATCTGCAAACTGATGAAATTCTCAATAGGGAATGTTGTTCAAGAGGTCATATTTATTTTATATTAAATCATACTGAGTAAAGAGAAAATTTGCACATGCTTTTCTTCCAAATCACAAAAAAATTGTCAAAAGTTGTTAAAACAATTTTCAATATTTAAAGTTAGATATATGTTTAATTCAACCAAATCTGGATATGGGGTTATATTACCTAGTGATTATAATGAATATACATAACCAAATCATAATGAATGAAGAATATTTAATTTACATTATATACAGGTGTTGTTTTGTGTCACATCTTTGATAAAGTCTGACCCAGAAGTAGAAGTGAGAAAGGCAGCAGCCTTGACCTTGACCCTTATTCTGCAAGGTGTGGGGAAAAATGCCCTCAAGGTTTGTTGTACACTTACATTATCACATTGGAGTAATAGCTAATTTATCTTTTTCACATGAAATTTACAAAAGGTAACTCAGCAACACCTGTTTATGTCTCAGATTCTCTTTTGTTACAGATTTTGGAATCAGAGTTGAGAGACATCTACAGACTTCTGAAGTTTGTGAGGACAACAGAGAGAGATGAAATTGTGAAGAACCATGTGCAACTTGCTTTAGAGGAACTAGACACTATAATGAGGGATTTCTTATTCCCAAAAGAAACATTCACAAAGAAAATTTCAGTTCTTGACCCCCCCGACAGGTGGTAAAAGTGATATGGGATTAATTTAAAATTAAAGTGTTGAAGGCATCAGTTTAACCTTCAAGAGAGTCAGTAAAGCATGATAATTTAACCATTTAATCAATTAATACAGCTGATTATTTTCAATAGATTGGAAAGAAGGTGTTGAGTGAAAAGCATACTTAATTAAATGTTTTTTCCAATGTAATAGAAAAAAACCTACACTCTAGTTAAAACAGATACTCAGCCATAGTTTAAATATCCTAGTCTGTATTCTGAAATAAATACTGAAATTTGGGACAAACAAAAAGAAATAACCACAAATCTGCTAAAAGTACAATACAATTATGTATGAAAATATTGCTCAATAGTTCGTATATTTGTTACCCAAAGGAGGAAACTATATTTTTGCAATCAACTGGCCATCAAAATTAACCTTAAATAAAGTACCAATCTGGTGGGCAGGTTATTGTTAGTTAAGGAAAAATAGGACCTTAGCTGCTGCCAAAACATTTTTCAAACCCACTGGAGGCTGCCAGTTAAGTTTTGTAAGGAAATTATAGGTGTAAAACGCCAATACAGTTTGCAAAGAAAAACATTGTAGGATGTTTCGAAAATTCTATGCACATCTAACAAATAACATCGCAACATTGCATTGTGTTGTATCAAAATATATACCAGTAGTTTGATTTGAAATGAAATAGCACTGAGCCTAATGAGTGCTTGTGATTATCATGTGATATTTGATAATGGAGTCATAATTTTGTATATGATTTATTGGTGGCTAGTTACATAATTTGAGTTACATAAAGGGTCATAGGTTTAATTCTCTGTCCATGTATATCTCAGACATGGTTGGGTTTTGGACAGGACTAACTATGAGATAATGTTATTACATAAATGAATATCATCGTCACTGTACATCGAACAGATCATAATTCATTTTGCCATTAAACATGAAACATTTTGAGTTGTGGGAACTGACTTGTTTGAATAAGAAGGCATCACAAAGATTAGGATGTAGTAGAGACTAAGAAATACTCTATGTTGCTGTATAAGGAATCAAGTCTATTCTGTATAATGTCTTCTCAGTTTTCAGTAATGCAGGCCTTGTGGGCCTCGTAGCATCTTGGAACAGAAAACCAACTTCTGTGCCTTCTCCAAGCCAAACCTTGCCAATAGCTTAGTAATTACCAGGCCAAATGAGCTGCAGATTCCCTCCAGTGCTGAAAAGATGAAGTTGGTCTGACCTGTGAGCCGTGTCCTGGCTTTCTCTGCATGTTCCAGGGGCATGGCCTGATCCATGTACTTGGGATGTAGCATGTTGGCTGTGATGCAGTGAGGCAGGATTGTCTTGCTGCATTTTCTTCCTCACTGTCTCTGTGAAGCCAAGAGAGGTTCACTGAGTCAGATGTTGTCATATCCATCTGCAAGGTTTGTTGTGTCACACTGAGTCCTACCAAGTGCAATAATGATGGGAAATAACAGTTCAGCCAGATCCTGCACCTGTTAGTACAGGCTCATATTCATTATCTTCTGTTGAATATTGGAATCAGGGTTGTTGGCAGGTGGGCCCTGTTATTCAGGTGTCAAGACAAGTCAGTTGGCTTTTCCATCTTGTCTCACCAGGTAGCTGAGCCCAATATTGTATGCAACAAAGCACCAGGAATGTGATGGTTGCGAAAATATTTGGTGACATCCACCATATGCTTTATAACTTGTGATAGATCTTGTCCAGGAAGATTCAACCAGTGGGCCAGGCAGCCATATGTGACTGAGAGAATCATCCTCTTGTTCCAGTGCCTTTCTTATCTTTTCCATGCTTTTGCATTGTCAGTACACACATTGCAGCTGTATGTTTCTATTTGGGTCAAGGGCTGAAAATGATACTTATCATGATTTATCAATAACAAATGCTGATTTTTATAATATTTTGCATATGACTCAATGATAATCATGACATTACTTATGGAAATTATTAAGATTTAACATTGGAATAAAGGGAAGTTATCAGTCAAGAGTCAAAATGGAAAGGATGGTGGTTCAATGTTGTATAATATGATTTGGGTAATTACACAATTATTCCATTCAAACTCCATGGTCAGGTGTGGAATATGAACGTATGGCATTTTATGAAGTTAAATAATTATCACTGACCACATTTAAAAAAAATATATTATTACAACCTATAAAAAAATTAAATATATTTTTGGGGTTGTGTCAATCAAAAATTCATTACAGTACTAACCATGGAATTCTAAACAAAAAAACATAGAGATCGCATGTTCTTTTTGGGTTTTTATTATTGCTAGATAGGTTGAAAACATGATATTTGACAATTTAAGGAATGTTATGCATTTCTGTGCACCAACTACCATATTTACTCGTGTATATGACGACCCCCCAAAATTTAGGATATTTGGCTTGAAAAGACCGATTTCCGAATATAAGACGAGTGTTTTTTTTTTCTTGAGACATTGGCACTGCTACCATTCAAATTTGGCGGCCATTTTAACAGTGAAACGTAAATATTCTTATATAACAAGATCTTACCCGTGTACATAAATATGATGTTCATATTTGCGAAATAACGGATATAGGACGTAGCGGATCAATTTTAATTGCGTCTTAAATGATCAATAAAGGCATTTACCCAATATTATCACAAATCAATCCATCCATTTAACCATAGAGAAAGTATAAGATAGAGGAACATCCCCACTTTAATCCAATTACCTACCAATTAGTGCTGGGCAAGAGCAGCCTAGCTAGCAGTGTGGTGTTACCTCCTTTGTACTATACGTGCGTTGCCAAGTTTGCTATATTTGTTTTCTTAATTGGTAGAAATCATTGCTGGCCCTCAAGACCATTTATGCAATTACATGCTTATAAATGAGTGTCAGACTATCAAGGAAATTTCTTGTGCATGTGTTGTTGTTTTCTGAGAAAGTGGTACTTTGTTTCATCTTTCTACAATGAGTTTAACCAAATTTGTTGCCCAAAAGTCATCACAAGACTGCAGACAGGTAACCTGTTATAATGTATTCCGCTGATAAATGCTGAAAATATCAAAACAATGATGAGAAAGTTCAAAACATGTACTTTAAAGTCATATGAATTACATTGATGGCGGATAGTGGCGGGAAGGTCAAAATTGAGTGCAAAGTTGCACCTTCCTATGGCTTTAGGTTCAGTTTCTGACAGGCATTTGACTCATTGACCAATGGGATGGCCAGTTTATGCTTATGTAGGTCATAAAGCTGCCAGCAACCCACAGGGAGCTTGTCTGTTAGCCAATTAATAGCAATTAGTGCCAGTGCAAGTCAGATGTCAAATTGTTTTCACAGCAGTTGTGAGCAACGCACCCTGTACCTTTGAAGTATGTTTGGATGTTCCTCTATCTATATTTTCTCTATGATTTAACATGCATTACGCAATACGAGGTCGTCATTTTAAAAAGCGGGAGTGACAGGGACAAGCTCTTGTTTTTGGCGCGAAAACAATTTGTATCAACTCGCATTGAAAAATTAATATATTGAAAAATTAATATTTTGCGTGTTGCCGCACATCATATTTACGTTTTACTTTTAAACGATGAAATAACAGACATCGGACGTAGCGGATTGATTTTAATTGTGTTTTAAATGATAAATAGAGGTTTTTACTTAATATTAAAATGTAATTAAAATCAATCTGCATGTAAAAGCATTACTGTCAAAAAGGGAAGACGCGACTCGAAGCAGTGGAAACAATGACGAAACGCAAAACTGTTAACGTTAGGGGGAACAGGGACACTTCATACAGAGGATCACAGCTGCATGAAATGTGTTGTTGATTGTTGCTTAGTTACCAAAAGGTATGACGTCACTATTTCATTGATGAATAGCCACAGCACCATTATGACGTCATTACTTCTTGAACTACATGAAATAGTGCACCTTTGTAACATACCAAAGTAAGCTAAATAGGTAACATACTTCTGTCCAAAGGGGATCAATGTTGATACATACACATATAAACATCATTTAGTGGTCTTTTATGACTAATCCATTAGCCAGTAGCTGCTGAATTCGACCTCATCACTGCCCAGTGATACACAATTAGAAGTAAACAAAATATCATATTTCTCCAAATTTCCCACGCTTTTTATAACAAAATTGAGAAGTTTTGCAAGTTTAGTTACCAAAATTTAAGAACAGGTGTACTCCAAATATTATTCTATTTAGTTTAAATAGATGGAATTTTGATTAATGGTCTATATTTTGAGATACCTAACTTTCTTCAAACTCAAGTCAAAAATTACCAAATGGTGTCAAAAATTTGCATTTATTTGAATCATTTTATTTACAAAAACACAAATTACTTGAGTTATAAGACATCTTTTAAAATTCTGTCTATTTAAACTAAATAACATCATTCTAGCTTTAGATTAATGCCTTAGTTCTACAGATTGATAGTGTAGTTGTTCACAAAAATGTTTTTTAAGTTAGCTCTATCTTTTCTAAAATTGTTATCAAACAAACCATCTTTTTCTGATTTTTACTGTAACTTTAAATGTAAAATGATTAAGAATGATAAAATTTTTAAAACAAGTTAAAAATCAAATCTAAAGAAAAATCTATCCCTAAGCATTTGACACCTTAAAGGTTGAAATGCTTTTTGTAGTTATTTTTATACAAAGCAATCATCTTACACCATATCATTTTTTGGGGTTCAAATGACTTTTTTTGGCGGGAAAAAAGAACTTTAGAAGACACTGTTCCCCCTAACTTTAACGCTGATAATTGGAATCGATGAAAACAAATGGATGGTTTTGTTCTGTTCTCGGCCTGCAAAGCGTAATGTGTGATAATATTCGGTAAATACCTTTATTAATCATTTAAAACGCAATTAAAATCGATCTGCTACCATATTTGTTATTTCAAGGGCATTTCGTCTTTGAGTCATGTCTTCCGGTTTTCAATGGCCACGGTCCGTGGTGCAGTTGGTTAGAGCGCCAGCTTATTAGCACCAGTTCCACTGTGGTGATCCAAAGGTCGTGGATTCGAACCCCGGCCGTGCCGGGATTGAACTCAAAATACAATTTCCCACATGAGCTGAGGCCCGTGCCTAAAGGGTTAACCTGTTCTTGTAAATCTGTGACCGGGTGTGTTGTCATGTCAAGGACCTGTGACATGACAATTCAGTGAGGCAGCACTATATCTGCTACAAGTAGTTCTCATCACGAAATGACTGAAATAATGTTGAAAGTGATGTAACCCCAAACAAACAAATTTATCAAAATAAACCTTCAAGTATATCCCAAAATACACTTAGAATGACCTTAATGTGTCAATGTCATGAAAAGGCCATGGGCCGTGGCACAGTTGGTTAGAGCGCCAGGTTATTAGCACCAGTTCCTCTGTGGTGATCCAAAGGTCATGGGTTCGATCCTTGGCTGTGCAAAGATTGAATTCATGACACAATTTCACACATGAGCTGAGGCCGATGCCAAAGGGTTAACCCATTGTCCTTGTAGATCTGTGACTGTTTGGGTTGTCATGTCAAGGACCTGCAACAAGACTATTCAGTGAGGCAGCACTATATCCACTAATAATAGGTCTCATCACATGACTGAAATAATGTTGAACGTGATGTAAAAATCCAAACAAATATCATCTTTTTTTGTATTAATCAAGTTATTTCTGAAAATCTAATGAGATGTCACTTTTTTGTATACATTAGGTTATTTTGATTTTCAGAGATACTGTTATGGATTTTAATTTTTGGCTTTGATAGGACAATCTATTTTGATTTTTAAGATTCATTTTTTTGTTTATCAAAATAAACTTTCAAGTATATACCAATATACAATTTTAGAATGAGCTTAATGTCAATCTCGTGGAAAGGCCATTGGCCGTGGCGCAGTAGGTTAGAGCACCAGCTTATTAGCACCAGTTCCTCCAAAGGTTGTGAGTTCGATCCCTGGCTGTGCCGAGAATGAATTCATGATACAATTTCACACATGAGCTGAAGGGTTAACCCGTTGTCTTTATAGAGCTGTGACCGGGTGGGTTGTCATATCAAGTAATGATTCCCTCCTTAAATAGATAGGGTTAACAGTGAATTTATTTACAATATTTTACCGTTATTTCCTTCTGTTCTGTTGTAGTGTAGGGCGCTAGCTTCCTGACATATCAATCCTTTCCTTCATTGTTTAATTCCCTCCCCACACTGCAATCCCTGTTTTACATGCATCCCTTTTTTCCCAAAGTTACTCCCATCCCATTTTATTCTTCCCCTTTTACCTGGTTTAACTTGCCCCTTTTTACCTTGGATGGTTTTATTCCCCGAGTTGGGACCCCGGAAGCTGCCGGGTTTCCCTTCCCTTTACCAGCCCATTATTGTGGTTTTGACAGGGTGAGGGTTGTGGGGCATATGTATGTGCCTAGTCTTTCCAGTGTTGTTTTGAGCGCCTTTGCCACTGCTCTCCTCGTGATGGGTTTGCCCCCCTTGTAAGGAATAGTGCCCCTGATATTCTGGGTCTGTTCTGAAGGTATGCCATGAGATGAGATACTGGGCATGTGAGGGTGCTGGTTGGTAGTATAGTTAATATAGGATTTTGTGGGGTGCATTTGTGTTTATAGTGTTGGAACTCAATGTTGATTTTTTTCCACTGCGCGCTGCTTGTATGTTATGGAGAGCTGGAAGAATTTTATGATATTCTTATAATTTCCGTCTGATAGGTGAGTTCCCCTATTCGGGTACACTAGTGATAGGTGAGGGTAAATGTGGCCTTCATGGCAATATTGTCGTAGATTGTCAATTTCCTTCTGTAATAATTCTTCTACCGTTTGTGGGTGGGAATGAATGAATGAAAAGTTGCTTAGTGGCACATCAACCACTAAGGTTATTCAGTGCCTAAAAGTGGTAAAAACATAAACGTTTATAAAATCAATATATGTAAATAATCTTAACAACACAAAATATCAACAAAATCCTTTCAATATATCAGTTATAGACATAACAAATTTCTATTAAATAAATTCAATTTAAAAGACTTTAAATACCATCTGATGTTTCGCGGTTCTTGATAAAAAGGCCAATGACCTAAGTAAGTTCCACACTTAAGATTGGTTATAATGTCCTATTTGGTTTAAAACGATACTATCACAGAAGTATCTACAGTATCAAATAACGAATGTAAATCTTGCACATTAAAATATTGAGTCCGAATTATATCAAAATCGATACATTCAATTAAAACATGTTTGATAGTCAAAGCCCTTTGACATCCAATACACTGAGGCTGATCTTCGCCTTTAAGAAGATAGCAGTGAGTCAAATGACTATGTCCAATTCTTATACGTGTTAAAAGAGACTCTTCTCTTCGGTTAATTCTACCTAAAACAGGCTTAATTTCGTGAAGTTTATTAAAAACCGCTTCATTCCAGCGCAATTGCCATTTAGAACGTAAAAAAAACAGTAACATATTTCTTAAACTCTGTATAAGGTATAAGCATATTTATTGGGTGCTTATCCAATGCTGCTTTGGCAGCTTGGTCAGCAGCCTCATTTCCAAGGATTCCAATATGACTGGGAATCCAGAAAAAACAATTTTTTTTATTTTCCTCAGTACAGAGTCTGTGATGGCGCTCAAGGATTTTGTAAATAAAATGATTTTTCCAATCCTTTGCTTTCAATGCTTGTAAACAAGACAAAGAATCAGAAAAAAATTAAAATGTCCGATGTGGAGAAGTCTCCACATGATCTAAAGCAAGGTATAAAGCATGAAGTTCTGCCGAATAAATAGACGATTTATTTGGCAGACGTTCTGAATAAATATGATTGCCCTTAGCAGCAGCAGCTACAGCAGCCTTGTCATCATCAAATGATCCATCAGTGTAAATACACTGATACCCAGTGTAAACAGATTTTATTTCTTTTTTTATTTATTTATATAAAGGGATGGATCGGTTGAGTATTTCTTTAATTTTGTCATGGCTACATTAATTTTGTAGGTTTCGTAGGTCCATGGAGGTGTTTCTGGATATTGAAATTTAGCTATTTGATTTGGATTTATATTTAAAGATTGTAAAGATTCTTTTATGCGAATGCAAAAAATTGGTATTGTATTTAGTTTATTTTCAAAAAGATCAACATAATTTGGATTGAATATAATATGTGCAGGATTGTCTGGACATGCAGCAATTTTTGCAGCATACTGAAGGGCAAGCTTTTCTCTTCTTAAATCAAGAGGCAGTTCATCTGCCTCAACTGCCAAGCTATCTGCAGGCGATGTTCGAAATGCACCAAGGCATAATCTTAGACCTTGATTTTGTATAGGATCAAGCATTTTAATATAAGATGGACGTGCTGATCCGTATACCATACACCCATAATCAAGCTTAGAACGTACCAATGCTCTGTACTATTGCAATGAAATATTACAGTCCCCTCCCCAATCGGTATGGGCAAGAACCCATAATAAATCTAATGCCTTCTGGCATTTCTTCTTAACTTATTTAATGCGGGGAATAATTTTCTGTCAAAAATAAGTCCAAGAAACTTGGTTTCTTCGACAACAGGTATCCGAGTTTGGCCTAAATAAAGATCAGGATCTGGGTGAACCTTCCATTTTTTACAAAAGTGCATACACATAGTTTTCTTTAAAGAAAATTTAAATCCGTTATGATCAGCCCATTCTTGTATTCTATTAAGATGTTGTTGGAGCTGTCTTTCTATAGTATGCATGCTTGTGGACCTGTAACATGGATTAAAAACATCAACAAATAATGAACAATCTGTTCCAGGTCTTACACAATTTGCTATGCTGTTGATTTTTATAATAAATAGGGTTACAGATAATATACTACCCTGTGGAACACCCATTTCCTGATCAAATGCATCAGAAAGTGATGAACCAACTTGGACCCTGAATTAATAATAATAATATTAATATAGCGCTGATACCAGACAAGTCTGTTCATAGCACTGTGGGCCACGGGCCGTGGCGCAGTTGGTTAGAGCGCCAGCTTATTAGCACCAGTTCCTCTGTGGTGATCCAAAGGTCGTGGGTTCGATCCCCGGCCGTGCCGAGATTGAAATCATGATACAATTTCACACATGAGCTGAGGCCCGTGCCAAAGGGTTAACCCGTTGTCCTTGTAAATCTGTGACCGGGTGGGTTGTCATGTCCAGGACCTGCGACATGACAATTCAGTGAGGCAGCACTGTATCTGCTACAAGTAGGTATCATCACGAAATGGCTGAAATAATGTTGAAAGTGATGTAAAACCCCAAAGAAATGAAACGAAACATAGCACTGTGTTCAGGACATGAATCCTGAAGAGATGAGTTTTCAATCTACTCTTAAACGATGTGACTGAGGTAATAGTCCTAATCTCATTAGGCAGTGAGTTCCATAGTCTAGGGCCAACAGATGAAAAAGCCCTGTCGCCAACTGTCTTCAGCCGGGTCTTTGGAACTAGTAAGTGGGTGCCATCATTAGATCTTAGACAACGGTCCCCTTGTTACCATTTAGTGCCCCCAGGTCAAGAGAAGGATTTTGAAATCAATTCTCGCATGGACTGGAAGCCAATGTAATTCTCGTAATTTTCCTGAGATGTGATCAAATTTCCTGATTCTTTTTACGACATGTGCTGCAGAGTTTTGGAGATATTGCTCCAGCGATGATGTGCATGAAGCAGTCCTATTGTTCATAGTGTCACCTGGTGGTGAGGGTTGGCAGGGAGGAGCACTATCAATGTCCAAGCGATTTTTTTCTATTTTATCAAGAAAGAAAGTGTTAAATTTCTCAGCTTGGTTGGCCTCACAGTCAGATTGGGGCATTAGTATGTCCTTTTTCTTGTGCATGACTGTGTCAATGACTCTAAAACGATTTTTAGGGTCATGCTTGTTTTCCTCCACCAGGTTGGAAAAATATGTAGATTGAGCTGATTTCAACATGGAATTGTATTTATTTTTCTGAGCATAAAACAGTTCTTTATCAATGTGAGAACCAGTCTTGTTCATTTTCCTCAAGCCTTTTTTGAGAGACCTTTCTAGCTTTAATTGGTCACTGAACCAAAGGACAGATTTGCGTTGAGTGACCTTGGCATACTTAATAGGAGCATGTTTATCCATGAGTGATGTGAGTTCTCTATCATAGTAGTTCACCATGTCATCCAGGGATAAATGTTTCCATGTTGAGTTCGTATCAGTTAGGGATTTGATGTCATTTCTAAGGGACTGAAGATCAAGTCCCTTAAAATTCCTGTATTTGATAGATTTTTTGGGTGGTCTGGGAGGTGAGATATAACTGATTTTATGTTCAGATAGTATAACTGATTTTAACAAGAACAAGACACGGCACCGGCCAATATTGTCATTTAAATTCACTAAGGTGTTTTTTAATAGACAACTTTGCTTTCTTTACAGAGTTCTTGTACCCGGAGATATTCACAACACTCAATGACTTATCCTCATCCAACTCTCGTTTATCTACCTTCACCTCAGCTCCCGACTCTCGCTCAATGCGCTGAATGTTAGCACCCCGCTTCCCGATAAGGCGCCTGGTCAAAGCAGACGACATGTACATCACAGAGCCAATACTGTCTGCTGTTGACTGGGGTTTTGAAGAGGAAGATGAAGATGCTTTGCCCCTGCTATGCCTCCGTTGAAGGGGTGCGGCAGAAGAGGAGGAAGGAAGAGGAGCATCATCCTCTTCATCCATCAGGAGAATGTCTGACTTTGGTGGGGCAGTCGGCTCCTCGGGGCCTGGTTGATGGTCTCTGCAATCAGGGTTATAGTCTTGTCCAAAAGACTTCCATCTGGCGCCAGGGATGCGTCAGTTGACCGGGAACTGAAAACAGGAATGTTAATGTAAGAAAACCCGGGCAACTTCAACTTCTCCATCATTCCCTTGAAGACAAGCCAGTGCTTGCGAAGCTTGGCATTTATGAGCGGAGTTGGAGTCATATCGGCGACTGTTGGACCCTTGGATCTGATCAGACGGATATATGCTTTGTAACGGTTAAATAGCAGCTCCCCGTCACCGCCGTTGATGATCTCAGATAACTCCAGCAGGATGATCACGTGATCAGCTGCGGGGATGTGGTCCAAACGATGAGACAGGAAGTGGAGATTGCGGCCTTCTACTGGGAACCCCCAGGGCTCATTTCTCGTGGACGGAGAAGTGGCCCAGCGATTGGTGGTCGCGGGGTAACATCTTTAGAAGCCATCTTAGACATAAGTAGAACTATACTTATATTCTTGTTGAGCAATGGAACACTGTAGCTACACGAGCTGAATGAAATGTTTAATTTTTCAGCTGAACATATACCCCAAAGCCAACAAAGAGATACCATGTATAGGGGCTGGGATTTGGCAGCCAGACGTGGTTTTCAGACTTTATAATTGTGTTTGTTGAGAAAAATCGTTAGTCTATTGGTCAACAGGCCTACCACCCGTGAAGGATTATGTGCGATAGCCAGGTTATTTAATAGACCAGAGATTTTCAGTGTGGGTTTCCTTGTTTATCACCTGTGGCGCTGTAGTCAATATCGGGCCAGACGGGTGGAAGGTCAAGGTCAAGGACACTGTTTGAATGTTCAGTTCAAGATAATAAATATTTATAGATTGTGCAACTTTGAATAAATGCAACGTATTCTTGCTATAAATATCTTATGCCTTTTTTCCTATTTGTTGTCTCGTAAGAAAACAACTATGTATGCTCTTATGTCAATCAGTTTAATACGTACTACGCAATTGTTGCGACCAAGGTATTTTCCTGATATAATACGCAGTTTATGCGTCTATAAGAACAAAGCAATAAAATGGCCTGCCACTAATTGGCTGCTGGGCCGGCTGTCAGCAAGGGGGCTGGCAGATATGCTCAGCACCTCTGCAGTTTGACAGTTGTCAAAATGAATCCCTGAACTGTCAAACTTTTATCCCATATTATATCTTAATAAAGAATAGTCTTTCAGAAGTCTGCATTTACTAGTATACACAGTCTCTAAAAAGTCATAAATTTTTATACTGGTAGAAAGTTTATTAGAGTTTATTAGAGTGGCAAAATGGAGGATTTCTCTGATGACTACACTCAAATTTATTGTTTCTGTCTGCAAGCTGAAACTATGGATATGATAGCTTGTGATAATCCAAATTGTGAATTAGAGTGGTTTCATCTTAGTTGTGTGGGACTTACTGAGGAAGAGGTTCCTGAGGGAGAATGGTTTTGTGATGACTGCAGACCACAAAAAGGTGATCTTTTTGTTAATAATAATTAAACTGGGAGATAAAAGCACATTTTACTTTTCTCTGTTTATTCAAAAATGGCTACAGTTTTAATATATTTTGTTTTTTTCCCTATTAATTACATTTATCTTTATTATTTTTTGTTACATTATATATCAAATCATGGTTTTACAACTGACCACTTGGTAATTAACATGCTATTCTCAGCAGACTCTCTTTTTCAACTTGCACATTTCTTTTGTCATATTCAACTTACAATGTAATTCTATAATTAACATGATGCATATCAGTGTCTTATATTTCTAATCATTTGAACTTGTACATTCAATAAAATCATCATATACATCTTAGCATGATACAATTTACATTAGGCTATTTACATTATTCAGTTCTGTGTCTCTTATATGATCTAATCATTTCAGCTTGCATATTTCTCTCTTACACAATAACATGAGTCATATTCATCAAAGTGTTATACAACTTCTATGATTTACAAGACACACCATCCAGGGCTCTGACTCTGAATCCTACTAGCTCCAGGATCCCTATGGCATCATAAATGATGGGATACAGTTGCCCACTATTAAATCCATTTGAGTAGTAGTAAGCAAAGACTGCTTTGACTGGACCATAAATCCCCCTGACCATCAGGGCAATGACATGAATAGCTAGTTCTGGTTGATTTGCATCCTCATTTTCATTCTCACAGTTTCTCACAATGTTTGCTACATTTTCTATTTCAGTGTTCACTTCACCAGCGTCCACATATCCCAAAAACTCTCCATTTTCTGTTGAATATACAAGTCCCTCCTTAATCCTCATCTCGTCAAATATGACAGATACATCTCGGTTTACTTCATCTTTCACATACTTTTTCAAGTCTTTGATGATTTGTGTGGATATACCAGGCTTGATTTTGAAGCAAGTATAAGATCTCAGTGTGCTTTCATGTGGGAGGTGTAGATATCCGGAGTCTCTCAGTGTATTATAGGCGGAAGTGGATTTAGAGCGTATAGCAATGGCCAGTTTTATAAGTGCTGGATGCCACCTCATAGCTGTTCTTTTGTCCAAACTTTGGAATTTTTGTTGCTGTTCCCATAGCGTATGCCAAAGATCAGAGTAATATTTTCATTTGGGAATTCCCTGTGCCATAAAAACCATGAAAAACTGGCAACTTTTGCACAGTGGATTGTAATCCCCAGCTGGCCACTGGGCAGCATTCCCCAAAATCAGGCACAAGTTTGACCTCAAAGTTCACCCATCGCACTGCATCGCACCCTAATAAAAAACACATGTTTAGACACCTGATAAACTCATCTGTTTGCCCCCCAAATCTCAATGCACGCAAATAAGGGTAACATTAATCAAATGCAGAATTGAAATACCAACCTTTCTGGCCAGGATCCATCATGGTTGAGTCTTCTGAATCCATATTTCAGCTTCATATCATCACAGAGAAACCAAATAACCACCAAACTGATCAGCAAGGAAATTCAAAACCAAAGAAAATGGCGGGGAAGCCCCCAGCCTCGTTCTGGAGGGGGAATCCCCATATGATAATTAGGCAGGCCAGAGGCACAGATAGGGTTTCTGCTAAGCAAACAAATGCCGACCGGCCTGGCAGGACAACACACATGCAGATCAGAAGAAGTCACACCACACTGCTATCTGGGCGGCTGCTGCCCAGCACTAATTGGTAGCTAATTGGCTTAAAATCCTGTGCTCCCTCCATCTTAATTACTCCATGGCCTGACGTATTGGGATCCTTTCACCAAAATTACCTACAGGGATGGTAGGCAGTCTAATGGGTGAGATTAGACAACAGTACTGTCACAAAAGATGGTGAACAGTAGAAGGACGAGTGTCTACAGATTAAGGTAGATTCGCCACAAACAAATTGACAGTAGAGCGAGAGACCAAAATGGGGGCCACCGCTCAATGTGTCAATTACCGGTTTCACCAAAAAAACCTACAGGGATGGTAGGCTGTCTACTGAGTGAGATTAGACTAGATTAACTGTCTACAGAGTCTGGTAGAACAGTACGTTTGTGTAGTTTCTTGTAGGGTTGTAGAATCTAGTCACGAAGCCAGGCCTAATGCACCGGGCGCGGGCAGAACTCAGGCAGTATATCAAGAATGCCGCGCCTCGAGAAAGGCAGATCAATGAATCGGCTCCCTCTATGTTTTACAACCGAGATCTGCTGCTCCGGGAAGCAAAAAGTCTGTCAGTCGATAGACCAGAAGATAGTTTGCAGTAGCGATGGGAAAAAATATATGGTTTTCTGATGTGTTTTTTGGGCAGAAAGCTGTCTGTCCAAAATGATTTGGGGGATACTCTTGTCTAAGTCTAGGCGGAAGCCGTAAGTGAAGCCCATTATTAGGAAATCCCGGGTGGCAGGATCATAATTTTCCAATAGTTCAGAAAGGGTTTTTGTTGAGATGGGGGAGATTGTAGATGGTTTGGGAATGTGTCTTTCCAACCAGCTTGGTCAGGGTTGCCACATTTGTAGCATCTATGCGTATTGGGCCAGAGGCAAGCCCCCATGCAGGTAGATTCTTGGAATCTCCAGCACGTTCCATTAACTTTGGGGATTTGTGGCCCATTTCCCACTTGACACATAGAGGGAAAGCTATTTTGTCTTGATCTGAAGTTGTTGGATTGGCCAGGAATATTTGCCGTGGCCGTTGAGGTTTTTTCCATACAGGAGCAGCCCAGGTACAACTCTGTCAGTCTTGTGCCAAGGTATGGTGTGGCGAGAGTTTTTATTTCTGGCAAGTCTTTTGGCCCATGTTTGCTTTGTGTAACTTTTTGATTATCTTGTGATACCATGGGAGGTGGAGACTTTGCCAATAGGTCAATGTGGCGGTGAGGATCTAAAATTTGCACTTTGCTATTTTCGAGGGTGTTCAGGTGGTCTCTCAAAGCCAACATTTTCATTTGCTGCTTCTGTTGGTCTCAAAGGATAGTGAGAATTTATGTTGTCGTGTGCCAATTTAGGAGTGCGGCTGGCCATTGGTATCTCTCCCCTCATGTTTTTTTAATAATATGAGGAGTATTTTTCGTAGAGGAGAAAGGTGAAAGCTCAGATCTGGGAAGAAACTTTGCGACTGGCACGTCCCAAGCTTTTCTACAGTCTGACAAGGATAAAAGGATAGGAGTAATTGGGTGAAGTTGCTCATCCCATCAAGCCAAGCCTCCAAATTCCCCTCAGCAAATACCTCCGCAGGGTGAAACTTCGGTGTCGATGATTTCGGAAGCAGGGGCCTCCCGCATATTTGTGACACTTGAAGCAAGCATCCTGGGGGTAAGAAAAACCATGGCAAATGGTTTTCCCCATATGTCTTTTTACTTGGCTATTACGCCCCTCACACCCCAGATAGCACTAATACTTCCCAGAGGAAGTTGAGGCTCCAGGGAGGGTTGGCTTTAGCCTGCCTCCCTGGCACTCCCCGGGCATGTTGGGCATCCCACCAACTTCTTGTAGTCCTTTGTTCTTCTTAACAAGAGTATGCAGGCTAGTGGAATCTGCTTGAGAGCTTCAGTAGCATCCCACATCATAAATGAGTGAAGAGAGAAAAGCTGACTGAAGAGCTCGCTGACCACCTTGAAGGTTGCATCAATGTAGATGGTCTTGACCTTGTTGAGCACTGCCTGCTGGTCATCGGTCATGAAGATGAGATGACGGGCCCCATCAACCTGGATGTCTGCCTTGAGGAAGTTCGGTGGAATGTATTCGGAGGCCACCTCAAAATCCAGGTCACGAGACTCTGCTGGGCAGGCTGCTTGGCGGGCTCGGTTGGTGATTCTAGCAAGGTTTGCTGGCTTGGGACAGCTAGCACCTGGTATGTTGTCTGTCACCCCCTCAGCCATCACCTGCACAATTGCAGGTGCAGACCGGAACATGTCACTCTTTGCCTTTTCCTTGACCTCGACCGTCATCGGATGAAGACTTCTCCCACCTGATGTACAGTAGCATGGTAGCGCAGGGCCTGACTTCTGACACTGCATAGCCAAATGCAGCAGTTCTGGGGCGGCTTCTTCACCCACTTCTTGGTAAACTGGAAGCCCAGACTGTCGATCAGCAATGGCTTGCCCTGCCTGGTACCAGTAGGCAATATATTGTATGTTACGATGTCCTCATCCTCCTATGGTTCAACCACGGGAAGCAACCTGTCTGGCAACATATATTCTACTGCAACTTCTGGACATGTGAAGGAGATGTTGACATCAAAGCTGCTGTCCTCATGTTCTGAGCGTGGATCATATTCTTCTAAAAATTCAGTAATTCTAGAACTTTCTTGATCTGGGAGGGACAGGGGACCATCTGGTAGGCTTGCAACTGAGATGTCCAGTACAGGACCGGCAATCACAGGCTTGGCGGCAATCTAAGGCTGAAGCCACGGGAAGCAAGAGTATGCAGGCTAGTGGAATCTGCTTGAGAGCTTCAGTAGCATCCCACATCATAAATGAGTGAAGAGAGAAAAGCTGACTGAAGAGCTCGCTGACCACCTTGAAGGTTGCATCAATGTAGATGGTCTTGACCTTGTTGAGCACTGCCTGCTGGTCATCGGTCATGAAGATGAGATGACGGGCCCCATCAACCTGGATGTCTGCCTTGAGGAAGTTCGGTGGAATGTATTCGGAGGCCACCTCAAAATCCAGGTCACGAGACTCTGCTGGGCAGGCTGCTTGGCGGGCTCGGTTGGTGATTCTAGCAAGGTTTGCTGGCTTGGGACAGCTAGCACCTGGTATGTTGTCTGTCACCCCCTCAGCCATCACCTGCACAATTGCAGGTGCAGACCGGAACATGTCACTCTTTGCCTTTTCCTTGACCTCGACCGTCATCGGATGAAGACTTCTCCCACCTGATGTACAGTAGCATGGTAGCGCAGGGCCTGACTTCTGACACTGCATAGCCAAATGCAGCAGTTCTGGGGCGGCTTCTTCACCCACTTCTTGGTAAACTGGAAGCCCAGACTGTCGATCAGCAATGGCTTGCCCTGCCTGGTACCAGTAGGCAATATATTGTATGTTACGATGTCCTCATCCTCCTATGGTTCAACCACGGGAAGCAACCTGTCTGGCAACATATATTCTACTGCAACTTCTGGACATGTGAAGGAGATGTTGACATCAAAGCTGCTGTCCTCATGTTCTGAGCGTGGATCATATTCTTCTAAAAATTCAGTAATTCTAGAACTTTCTTGATCTGGGAGGGACAGGGGACCATCTGGTAGGCTTGCAACTGAGATGTCCAGTACAGGACCGGCAATCACAGGCTTGGCGGCAATCTAAGGCTGAAGCCACGGGAAGCAAGAGTATGCAGGCTAGTGGAATCTGCTTGAGAGCTTCAGTAGCATCCCACATCATAAATGAGTGAAGAGAGAAAAGCTGACTGAAGAGCTCGCTGACCACCTTGAAGGTTGCATCAATGTAGATGGTCTTGACCTTGTTGAGCACTGCCTGCTGGTCATCGGTCATGAAGATGAGATGACGGGCCCCATCAACCTGGATGTCTGCCTTGAGGAAGTTCGGTGGAATGTATTCGGAGGCCACCTCAAAATCCAGGTCACGAGACTCTGCTGGGCAGGCTGCTTGGCGGGCTCGGTTGGTGATTCTAGCAAGGTTTGCTGGCTTGGGACAGCTAGCACCTGGTATGTTGTCTGTCACCCCCTCAGCCATCACCTGCACAATTGCAGGTGCAGACCGGAACATGTCACTCTTTGCCTTTTCCTTGACCTCGACCGTCATCGGATGAAGACTTCTCCCACCTGATGTACAGTAGCATGGTAGCGCAGGGCCTGACTTCTGACACTGCATAGCCAAATGCAGCAGTTCTGGGGCGGCTTCTTCACCCACTTCTTGGTAAACTGGAAGCCCAGACTGTCGATCAGCAATGGCTTGCCCTGCCTGGTACCAGTAGGCAATATATTGTATGTTACGATGTCCTCATCCTCCTATGGTTCAACCACGGGAAGCAACCTGTCTGGCAACATATATTCTACTGCAACTTCTGGACATGTGAAGGAGATGTTGACATCAAAGCTGCTGTCCTCATGTTCTGAGCGTGGATCATATTCTTCTAAAAATTCAGTAATTCTAGAACTTTCTTGATCTGGGAGGGACAGGGGACCATCTGGTAGGCTTGCAACTGAGATGTCCAGTACAGGACCGGCAATCACAGGCTTGGCGGCAATCTAAGGCTGAAGCCACGGGAAGCAAGAGTATGCAGGCTAGTGGAATCTGCTTGAGAGCTTCAGTAGCATCCCACATCATAAATGAGTGAAGAGAGAAAAGCTGACTGAAGAGCTCGCTGACCACCTTGAAGGTTGCATCAATGTAGATGGTCTTGACCTTGTTGAGCACTGCCTGCTGGTCATCGGTCATGAAGATGAGATGACGGGCCCCATCAACCTGGATGTCTGCCTTGAGGAAGTTCGGTGGAATGTATTCGGAGGCCACCTCAAAATCCAGGTCACGAGACTCTGCTGGGCAGGCTGCTTGGCGGGCTCGGTTGGTGATTCTAGCAAGGTTTGCTGGCTTGGGACAGCTAGCACCTGGTATGTTGTCTGTCACCCCCTCAGCCATCACCTGCACAATTGCAGGTGCAGACCGGAACATGTCACTCTTTGCCTTTTCCTTGACCTCGACCGTCATCGGATGAAGACTTCTCCCACCTGATGTACAGTAGCATGGTAGCGCAGGGCCTGACTTCTGACACTGCATAGCCAAATGCAGCAGTTCTGGGGCGGCTTCTTCACCCACTTCTTGGTAAACTGGAAGCCCAGACTGTCGATCAGCAATGGCTTGCCCTGCCTGGTACCAGTAGGCAATATATTGTATGTTACGATGTCCTCATCCTCCTATGGTTCAACCACGGGAAGCAACCTGTCTGGCAACATATATTCTACTGCAACTTCTGGACATGTGAAGGAGATGTTGACATCAAAGCTGCTGTCCTCATGTTCTGAGCGTGGATCATATTCTTCTAAAAATTCAGTAATTCTAGAACTTTCTTGATCTGGGAGGGACAGGGGACCATCTGGTAGGCTTGCAACTGAGATGTCCAGTACAGGACCGGCAATCACAGGCTTGGCGGCAATCTAAGGCTGAAGCCACGGGAAGCAAGAGTATGCAGGCTAGTGGAATCTGCTTGAGAGCTTCAGTAGCATCCCACATCATAAATGAGTGAAGAGAGAAAAGCTGACTGAAGAGCTCGCTGACCACCTTGAAGGTTGCATCAATGTAGATGGTCTTGACCTTGTTGAGCACTGCCTGCTGGTCATCGGTCATGAAGATGAGATGACGGGCCCCATCAACCTGGATGTCTGCCTTGAGGAAGTTCGGTGGAATGTATTCGGAGGCCACCTCAAAATCCAGGTCACGAGACTCTGCTGGGCAGGCTGCTTGGCGGGCTCGGTTGGTGATTCTAGCAAGGTTTGCTGGCTTGGGACAGCTAGCACCTGGTATGTTGTCTGTCACCCCCTCAGCCATCACCTGCACAATTGCAGGTGCAGACCGGAACATGTCACTCTTTGCCTTTTCCTTGACCTCGACCGTCATCGGATGAAGACTTCTCCCACCTGATGTACAGTAGCATGGTAGCGCAGGGCCTGACTTCTGACACTGCATAGCCAAATGCAGCAGTTCTGGGGCGGCTTCTTCACCCACTTCTTGGTAAACTGGAAGCCCAGACTGTCGATCAGCAATGGCTTGCCCTGCCTGGTACCAGTAGGCAATATATTGTATGTTACGATGTCCTCATCCTCCTATGGTTCAACCACGGGAAGCAACCTGTCTGGCAACATATATTCTACTGCAACTTCTGGACATGTGAAGGAGATGTTGACATCAAAGCTGCTGTCCTCATGTTCTGAGCGTGGATCATATTCTTCTAAAAATTCAGTAATTCTAGAACTTTCTTGATCTGGGAGGGACAGGGGACCATCTGGTAGGCTTGCAACTGAGATGTCCAGTACAGGACCGGCAATCACAGGCTTGGCGGCAATCTAAGGCTGAAGCCACGGGAAGCAAGAGTATGCAGGCTAGTGGAATCTGCTTGAGAGCTTCAGTAGCATCCCACATCATAAATGAGTGAAGAGAGAAAAGCTGACTGAAGAGCTCGCTGACCACCTTGAAGGTTGCATCAATGTAGATGGTCTTGACCTTGTTGAGCACTGCCTGCTGGTCATCGGTCATGAAGATGAGATGACGGGCCCCATCAACCTGGATGTCTGCCTTGAGGAAGTTCGGTGGAATGTATTCGGAGGCCACCTCAAAATCCAGGTCACGAGACTCTGCTGGGCAGGCTGCTTGGCGGGCTCGGTTGGTGATTCTAGCAAGGTTTGCTGGCTTGGGACAGCTAGCACCTGGTATGTTGTCTGTCACCCCCTCAGCCATCACCTGCACAATTGCAGGTGCAGACCGGAACATGTCACTCTTTGCCTTTTCCTTGACCTCGACCGTCATCGGATGAAGACTTCTCCCACCTGATGTACAGTAGCATGGTAGCGCAGGGCCTGACTTCTGACACTGCATAGCCAAATGCAGCAGTTCTGGGGCGGCTTCTTCACCCACTTCTTGGTAAACTGGAAGCCCAGACTGTCGATCAGCAATGGCTTGCCCTGCCTGGTACCAGTAGGCAATATATTGTATGTTACGATGTCCTCATCCTCCTATGGTTCAACCACGGGAAGCAACCTGTCTGGCAACATATATTCTACTGCAACTTCTGGACATGTGAAGGAGATGTTGACATCAAAGCTGCTGTCCTCATGTTCTGAGCGTGGATCATATTCTTCTAAAAATTCAGTAATTCTAGAACTTTCTTGATCTGGGAGGGACAGGGGACCATCTGGTAGGCTTGCAACTGAGATGTCCAGTACAGGACCGGCAATCACAGGCTTGGCGGCAATCTAAGGCTGAAGCCACGGGAAGCAAGAGTATGCAGGCTAGTGGAATCTGCTTGAGAGCTTCAGTAGCATCCCACATCATAAATGAGTGAAGAGAGAAAAGCTGACTGAAGAGCTCGCTGACCACCTTGAAGGTTGCATCAATGTAGATGGTCTTGACCTTGTTGAGCACTGCCTGCTGGTCATCGGTCATGAAGATGAGATGACGGGCCCCATCAACCTGGATGTCTGCCTTGAGGAAGTTCGGTGGAATGTATTCGGAGGCCACCTCAAAATCCAGGTCACGAGACTCTGCTGGGCAGGCTGCTTGGCGGGCTCGGTTGGTGATTCTAGCAAGGTTTGCTGGCTTGGGACAGCTAGCACCTGGTATGTTGTCTGTCACCCCCTCAGCCATCACCTGCACAATTGCAGGTGCAGACCGGAACATGTCACTCTTTGCCTTTTCCTTGACCTCGACCGTCATCGGATGAAGACTTCTCCCACCTGATGTACAGTAGCATGGTAGCGCAGGGCCTGACTTCTGACACTGCATAGCCAAATGCAGCAGTTCTGGGGCGGCTTCTTCACCCACTTCTTGGTAAACTGGAAGCCCAGACTGTCGATCAGCAATGGCTTGCCCTGCCTGGTACCAGTAGGCAATATATTGTATGTTACGATGTCCTCATCCTCCTATGGTTCAACCACGGGAAGCAACCTGTCTGGCAACATATATTCTACTGCAACTTCTGGACATGTGAAGGAGATGTTGACATCAAAGCTGCTGTCCTCATGTTCTGAGCGTGGATCATATTCTTCTAAAAATTCAGTAATTCTAGAACTTTCTTGATCTGGGAGGGACAGGGGACCATCTGGTAGGCTTGCAACTGAGATGTCCAGTACAGGACCGGCAATCACAGGCTTGGCGGCAATCTAAGGCTGAAGCCACGGGAAGCAAGAGTATGCAGGCTAGTGGAATCTGCTTGAGAGCTTCAGTAGCATCCCACATCATAAATGAGTGAAGAGAGAAAAGCTGACTGAAGAGCTCGCTGACCACCTTGAAGGTTGCATCAATGTAGATGGTCTTGACCTTGTTGAGCACTGCCTGCTGGTCATCGGTCATGAAGATGAGATGACGGGCCCCATCAACCTGGATGTCTGCCTTGAGGAAGTTCGGTGGAATGTATTCGGAGGCCACCTCAAAATCCAGGTCACGAGACTCTGCTGGGCAGGCTGCTTGGCGGGCTCGGTTGGTGATTCTAGCAAGGTTTGCTGGCTTGGGACAGCTAGCACCTGGTATGTTGTCTGTCACCCCCTCAGCCATCACCTGCACAATTGCAGGTGCAGACCGGAACATGTCACTCTTTGCCTTTTCCTTGACCTCGACCGTCATCGGATGAAGACTTCTCCCACCTGATGTACAGTAGCATGGTAGCGCAGGGCCTGACTTCTGACACTGCATAGCCAAATGCAGCAGTTCTGGGGCGGCTTCTTCACCCACTTCTTGGTAAACTGGAAGCCCAGACTGTCGATCAGCAATGGCTTGCCCTGCCTGGTACCAGTAGGCAATATATTGTATGTTACGATGTCCTCATCCTCCTATGGTTCAACCACGGGAAGCAACCTGTCTGGCAACATATATTCTACTGCAACTTCTGGACATGTGAAGGAGATGTTGACATCAAAGCTGCTGTCCTCATGTTCTGAGCGTGGATCATATTCTTCTAAAAATTCAGTAATTCTAGAACTTTCTTGATCTGGGAGGGACAGGGGACCATCTGGTAGGCTTGCAACTGAGATGTCCAGTACAGGACCGGCAATCACAGGCTTGGCGGCAATCTAAGGCTGAAGCCACGGGAAGCAAGAGTATGCAGGCTAGTGGAATCTGCTTGAGAGCTTCAGTAGCATCCCACATCATAAATGAGTGAAGAGAGAAAAGCTGACTGAAGAGCTCGCTGACCACCTTGAAGGTTGCATCAATGTAGATGGTCTTGACCTTGTTGAGCACTGCCTGCTGGTCATCGGTCATGAAGATGAGATGACGGGCCCCATCAACCTGGATGTCTGCCTTGAGGAAGTTCGGTGGAATGTATTCGGAGGCCACCTCAAAATCCAGGTCACGAGACTCTGCTGGGCAGGCTGCTTGGCGGGCTCGGTTGGTGATTCTAGCAAGGTTTGCTGGCTTGGGACAGCTAGCACCTGGTATGTTGTCTGTCACCCCCTCAGCCATCACCTGCACAATTGCAGGTGCAGACCGGAACATGTCACTCTTTGCCTTTTCCTTGACCTCGACCGTCATCGGATGAAGACTTCTCCCACCTGATGTACAGTAGCATGGTAGCGCAGGGCCTGACTTCTGACACTGCATAGCCAAATGCAGCAGTTCTGGGGCGGCTTCTTCACCCACTTCTTGGTAAACTGGAAGCCCAGACTGTCGATCAGCAATGGCTTGCCCTGCCTGGTACCAGTAGGCAATATATTGTATGTTACGATGTCCTCATCCTCCTATGGTTCAACCACGGGAAGCAACCTGTCTGGCAACATATATTCTACTGCAACTTCTGGACATGTGAAGGAGATGTTGACATCAAAGCTGCTGTCCTCATGTTCTGAGCGTGGATCATATTCTTCTAAAAATTCAGTAATTCTAGAACTTTCTTGATCTGGGAGGGACAGGGGACCATCTGGTAGGCTTGCAACTGAGATGTCCAGTACAGGACCGGCAATCACAGGCTTGGCGGCAATCTAAGGCTGAAGCCACGGGAAGCAAGAGTATGCAGGCTAGTGGAATCTGCTTGAGAGCTTCAGTAGCATCCCACATCATAAATGAGTGAAGAGAGAAAAGCTGACTGAAGAGCTCGCTGACCACCTTGAAGGTTGCATCAATGTAGATGGTCTTGACCTTGTTGAGCACTGCCTGCTGGTCATCGGTCATGAAGATGAGATGACGGGCCCCATCAACCTGGATGTCTGCCTTGAGGAAGTTCGGTGGAATGTATTCGGAGGCCACCTCAAAATCCAGGTCACGAGACTCTGCTGGGCAGGCTGCTTGGCGGGCTCGGTTGGTGATTCTAGCAAGGTTTGCTGGCTTGGGACAGCTAGCACCTGGTATGTTGTCTGTCACCCCCTCAGCCATCACCTGCACAATTGCAGGTGCAGACCGGAACATGTCACTCTTTGCCTTTTCCTTGACCTCGACCGTCATCGGATGAAGACTTCTCCCACCTGATGTACAGTAGCATGGTAGCGCAGGGCCTGACTTCTGACACTGCATAGCCAAATGCAGCAGTTCTGGGGCGGCTTCTTCACCCACTTCTTGGTAAACTGGAAGCCCAGACTGTCGATCAGCAATGGCTTGCCCTGCCTGGTACCAGTAGGCAATATATTGTATGTTACGATGTCCTCATCCTCCTATGGTTCAACCACGGGAAGCAACCTGTCTGGCAACATATATTCTACTGCAACTTCTGGACATGTGAAGGAGATGTTGACATCAAAGCTGCTGTCCTCATGTTCTGAGCGTGGATCATATTCTTCTAAAAATTCAGTAATTCTAGAACTTTCTTGATCTGGGAGGGACAGGGGACCATCTGGTAGGCTTGCAACTGAGATGTCCAGTACAGGACCGGCAATCACAGGCTTGGCGGCAATCTAAGGCTGAAGCCACGGGAAGCAAGAGTATGCAGGCTAGTGGAATCTGCTTGAGAGCTTCAGTAGCATCCCACATCATAAATGAGTGAAGAGAGAAAAGCTGACTGAAGAGCTCGCTGACCACCTTGAAGGTTGCATCAATGTAGATGGTCTTGACCTTGTTGAGCACTGCCTGCTGGTCATCGGTCATGAAGATGAGATGACGGGCCCCATCAACCTGGATGTCTGCCTTGAGGAAGTTCGGTGGAATGTATTCGGAGGCCACCTCAAAATCCAGGTCACGAGACTCTGCTGGGCAGGCTGCTTGGCGGGCTCGGTTGGTGATTCTAGCAAGGTTTGCTGGCTTGGGACAGCTAGCACCTGGTATGTTGTCTGTCACCCCCTCAGCCATCACCTGCACAATTGCAGGTGCAGACCGGAACATGTCACTCTTTGCCTTTTCCTTGACCTCGACCGTCATCGGATGAAGACTTCTCCCACCTGATGTACAGTAGCATGGTAGCGCAGGGCCTGACTTCTGACACTGCATAGCCAAATGCAGCAGTTCTGGGGCGGCTTCTTCACCCACTTCTTGGTAAACTGGAAGCCCAGACTGTCGATCAGCAATGGCTTGCCCTGCCTGGTACCAGTAGGCAATATATTGTATGTTACGATGTCCTCATCCTCCTATGGTTCAACCACGGGAAGCAACCTGTCTGGCAACATATATTCTACTGCAACTTCTGGACATGTGAAGGAGATGTTGACATCAAAGCTGCTGTCCTCATGTTCTGAGCGTGGATCATATTCTTCTAAAAATTCAGTAATTCTAGAACTTTCTTGATCTGGGAGGGACAGGGGACCATCTGGTAGGCTTGCAACTGAGATGTCCAGTACAGGACCGGCAATCACAGGCTTGGCGGCAATCTAAGGCTGAAGCCACGGGAAGCAAGAGTATGCAGGCTAGTGGAATCTGCTTGAGAGCTTCAGTAGCATCCCACATCATAAATGAGTGAAGAGAGAAAAGCTGACTGAAGAGCTCGCTGACCACCTTGAAGGTTGCATCAATGTAGATGGTCTTGACCTTGTTGAGCACTGCCTGCTGGTCATCGGTCATGAAGATGAGATGACGGGCCCCATCAACCTGGATGTCTGCCTTGAGGAAGTTCGGTGGAATGTATTCGGAGGCCCCCTCAAAATCCAGGTCACGAGACTCTGCTGGGCAGGCTGCTTGGCGGGCTCGGTTGGTGATTCTAGCAAGGTTTGCTGGCTTGGGACAGCTAGCACCTGGTATGTTGTCTGTCACCCCCTCAGCCATCACCTGCACAATTGCAGGTGCAGACCGGAACATGTCACTCTTTGCCTTTTCCTTGACCTCGACCGTCATCGGATGAAGACTTCTCCCACCTGATGTACAGTAGCATGGTAGCGCTGGGGTGACTTCTGACACTGCATAGCCAAATGCAGCAGTTCTGGGGCGGCTTCTTCACCCACTTCTTGGTAAACTGGAAGCCCAGACTGTCGATCAGCAATGGCTTGCCCTGCCTGGTACCAGTAGGCAATATATTGTATGTTACGATGTCCTCATCCTCCTATGGTTCAACCACGGGAAGCAACCTGTCTGGCAACATATATTCTACTGCAACTTCTGGACATGTGAAGGAGATGTTGACATCAAAGCTGCTGTCCTCATGTTCTGAGCGTGGATCATATTCTTCTAAAAATTCAGTAATTCTAGAACTTTCTTGATCTGGGAGGGACAGGGGACCATCTGGTAGGCTTGCAACTGAGATGTCCAGTACAGGACCGGCAATCACAGGCTTGGCGGCAATCTAAGGCTGAAGCCACGGGAAGCAAGAGTATGCAGGCTAGTGGAATCTGCTTGAGAGCTTCAGTAGCATCCCACATCATAAATGAGTGAAGAGAGAAAAGCTGACTGAAGAGCTCGCTGACCACCTTGAAGGTTGCATCAATGTAGATGGTCTTGACCTTGTTGAGCACTGCCTGCTGGTCATCGGTCATGAAGATGAGATGACGGGCCCCATCAACCTGGATGTCTGCCTTGAGGAAGTTCGGTGGAATGTATTCGGAGGCCACCTCAAAATCCAGGTCACGAGACTCTGCTGGGCAGGCTGCTTGGCGGGCTCGGTTGGTGATTCTAGCAAGGTTTGCTGGCTTGGGACAGCTAGCACCTGGTATGTTGTCTGTCACCCCCTCAGCCATCACCTGCACAATTGCAGGTGCAGACCGGAACATGTCACTCTTTGCCTTTTCCTTGACCTCGACCGTCATCGGATGAAGACTTCTCCCACCTGATGTACAGTAGCATGGTAGCGCAGGGCCTGACTTCTGACACTGCATAGCCAAATGCAGCAGTTCTGGGGCGGCTTCTTCACCCACTTCTTGGTAAACTGGAAGCCCAGACTGTCGATCAGCAATGGCTTGCCCTGCCTGGTACCAGTAGGCAATATATTGTATGTTACGATGTCCTCATCCTCCTATGGTTCAACCACGGGAAGCAACCTGTCTGGCAACATATATTCTACTGCAACTTCTGGACATGTGAAGGAGATGTTGACATCAAAGCTGCTGTCCTCATGTTCTGAGCGTGGATCATATTCTTCTAAAAATTCAGTAATTCTAGAACTTTCTTGATCTGGGAGGGACAGGGGACCATCTGGTAGGCTTGCAACTGAGATGTCCAGTACAGGACCGGCAATCACAGGCTTGGCGGCAATCTAAGGCTGAAGCCACGGGAAGCAAGAGTATGCAGGCTAGTGGAATCTGCTTGAGAGCTTCAGTAGCATCCCACATCATAAATGAGTGAAGAGAGAAAAGCTGACTGAAGAGCTCGCTGACCACCTTGAAGGTTGCATCAATGTAGATGGTCTTGACCTTGTTGAGCACTGCCTGCTGGTCATCGGTCATGAAGATGAGATGACGGGCCCCATCAACCTGGATGTCTGCCTTGAGGAAGTTCGGTGGAATGTATTCGGAGGCCACCTCAAAATCCAGGTCACGAGACTCTGCTGGGCAGGCTGCTTGGCGGGCTCGGTTGGTGATTCTAGCAAGGTTTGCTGGCTTGGGACAGCTAGCACCTGGTATGTTGTCTGTCACCCCCTCAGCCATCACCTGCACAATTGCAGGTGCAGACCGGAACATGTCACTCTTTGCCTTTTCCTTGACCTCGACCGTCATCGGATGAAGACTTCTCCCACCTGATGTACAGTAGCATGGTAGCGCAGGGCCTGACTTCTGACACTGCATAGCCAAATGCAGCAGTTCTGGGGCGGCTTCTTCACCCACTTCTTGGTAAACTGGAAGCCCAGACTGTCGATCAGCAATGGCTTGCCCTGCCTGGTACCAGTAGGCAATATATTGTATGTTACGATGTCCTCATCCTCCTATGGTTCAACCACGGGAAGCAACCTGTCTGGCAACATATATTCTACTGCAACTTCTGGACATGTGAAGGAGATGTTGACATCAAAGCTGCTGTCCTCATGTTCTGAGCGTGGATCATATTCTTCTAAAAATTCAGTAATTCTAGAACTTTCTTGATCTGGGAGGGACAGGGGACCATCTGGTAGGCTTGCAACTGAGATGTCCAGTACAGGACCGGCAATCACAGGCTTGGCGGCAATCTAAGGCTGAAGCCACGGGAAGCAAGAGTATGCAGGCTAGTGGAATCTGCTTGAGAGCTTCAGTAGCATCCCACATCATAAATGAGTGAAGAGAGAAAAGCTGACTGAAGAGCTCGCTGACCACCTTGAAGGTTGCATCAATGTAGATGGTCTTGACCTTGTTGAGCACTGCCTGCTGGTCATCGGTCATGAAGATGAGATGACGGGCCCCATCAACCTGGATGTCTGCCTTGAGGAAGTTCGGTGGAATGTATTCGGAGGCCACCTCAAAATCCAGGTCACGAGACTCTGCTGGGCAGGCTGCTTGGCGGGCTCGGTTGGTGATTCTAGCAAGGTTTGCTGGCTTGGGACAGCTAGCACCTGGTATGTTGTCTGTCACCCCCTCAGCCATCACCTGCACAATTGCAGGTGCAGACCGGAACATGTCACTCTTTGCCTTTTCCTTGACCTCGACCGTCATCGGATGAAGACTTCTCCCACCTGATGTACAGTAGCATGGTAGCGCAGGGCCTGACTTCTGACACTGCATAGCCAAATGCAGCAGTTCTGGGGCGGCTTCTTCACCCACTTCTTGGTAAACTGGAAGCCCAGACTGTCGATCAGCAATGGCTTGCCCTGCCTGGTACCAGTAGGCAATATATTGTATGTTACGATGTCCTCATCCTCCTATGGTTCAACCACGGGAAGCAACCTGTCTGGCAACATATATTCTACTGCAACTTCTGGACATGTGAAGGAGATGTTGACATCAAAGCTGCTGTCCTCATGTTCTGAGCGTGGATCATATTCTTCTAAAAATTCAGTAATTCTAGAACTTTCTTGATCTGGGAGGGACAGGGGACCATCTGGTAGGCTTGCAACTGAGATGTCCAGTACAGGACCGGCAATCACAGGCTTGGCGGCAATCTAAGGCTGAAGCCACGGGAAGCAAGAGTATGCAGGCTAGTGGAATCTGCTTGAGAGCTTCAGTAGCATCCCACATCATAAATGAGTGAAGAGAGAAAAGCTGACTGAAGAGCTCGCTGACCACCTTGAAGGTTGCATCAATGTAGATGGTCTTGACCTTGTTGAGCACTGCCTGCTGGTCATCGGTCATGAAGATGAGATGACGGGCCCCATCAACCTGGATGTCTGCCTTGAGGAAGTTCGGTGGAATGTATTCGGAGGCCACCTCAAAATCCAGGTCACGAGACTCTGCTGGGCAGGCTGCTTGGCGGGCTCGGTTGGTGATTCTAGCAAGGTTTGCTGGCTTGGGACAGCTAGCACCTGGTATGTTGTCTGTCACCCCCTCAGCCATCACCTGCACAATTGCAGGTGCAGACCGGAACATGTCACTCTTTGCCTTTTCCTTGACCTCGACCGTCATCGGATGAAGACTTCTCCCACCTGATGTACAGTAGCATGGTAGCGCAGGGCCTGACTTCTGACACTGCATAGCCAAATGCAGCAGTTCTGGGGCGGCTTCTTCACCCACTTCTTGGTAAACTGGAAGCCCAGACTGTCGATCAGCAATGGCTTGCCCTGCCTGGTACCAGTAGGCAATATATTGTATGTTACGATGTCCTCATCCTCCTATGGTTCAACCACGGGAAGCAACCTGTCTGGCAACATATATTCTACTGCAACTTCTGGACATGTGAAGGAGATGTTGACATCAAAGCTGCTGTCCTCATGTTCTGAGCGTGGATCATATTCTTCTAAAAATTCAGTAATTCTAGAACTTTCTTGATCTGGGAGGGACAGGGGACCATCTGGTAGGCTTGCAACTGAGATGTCCAGTACAGGACCGGCAATCACAGGCTTGGCGGCAATCTAAGGCTGAAGCCACGGGAAGCAAGAGTATGCAGGCTAGTGGAATCTGCTTGAGAGCTTCAGTAGCATCCCACATCATAAATGAGTGAAGAGAGAAAAGCTGACTGAAGAGCTCGCTGACCACCTTGAAGGTTGCATCAATGTAGATGGTCTTGACCTTGTTGAGCACTGCCTGCTGGTCATCGGTCATGAAGATGAGATGACGGGCCCCATCAACCTGGATGTCTGCCTTGAGGAAGTTCGGTGGAATGTATTCGGAGGCCACCTCAAAATCCAGGTCACGAGACTCTGCTGGGCAGGCTGCTTGGCGGGCTCGGTTGGTGATTCTAGCAAGGTTTGCTGGCTTGGGACAGCTAGCACCTGGTATGTTGTCTGTCACCCCCTCAGCCATCACCTGCACAATTGCAGGTGCAGACCGGAACATGTCACTCTTTGCCTTTTCCTTGACCTCGACCGTCATCGGATGAAGACTTCTCCCACCTGATGTACAGTAGCATGGTAGCGCAGGGCCTGACTTCTGACACTGCATAGCCAAATGCAGCAGTTCTGGGGCGGCTTCTTCACCCACTTCTTGGTAAACTGGAAGCCCAGACTGTCGATCAGCAATGGCTTGCCCTGCCTGGTACCAGTAGGCAATATATTGTATGTTACGATGTCCTCATCCTCCTATGGTTCAACCACGGGAAGCAACCTGTCTGGCAACATATATTCTACTGCAACTTCTGGACATGTGAAGGAGATGTTGACATCAAAGCTGCTGTCCTCATGTTCTGAGCGTGGATCATATTCTTCTAAAAATTCAGTAATTCTAGAACTTTCTTGATCTGGGAGGGACAGGGGACCATCTGGTAGGCTTGCAACTGAGATGTCCAGTACAGGACCGGCAATCACAGGCTTGGCGGCAATCTAAGGCTGAAGCCACGGGAAGCAAGAGTATGCAGGCTAGTGGAATCTGCTTGAGAGCTTCAGTAGCATCCCACATCATAAATGAGTGAAGAGAGAAAAGCTGACTGAAGAGCTCGCTGACCACCTTGAAGGTTGCATCAATGTAGATGGTCTTGACCTTGTTGAGCACTGCCTGCTGGTCATCGGTCATGAAGATGAGATGACGGGCCCCATCAACCTGGATGTCTGCCTTGAGGAAGTTCGGTGGAATGTATTCGGAGGCCACCTCAAAATCCAGGTCACGAGACTCTGCTGGGCAGGCTGCTTGGCGGGCTCGGTTGGTGATTCTAGCAAGGTTTGCTGGCTTGGGACAGCTAGCACCTGGTATGTTGTCTGTCACCCCCTCAGCCATCACCTGCACAATTGCAGGTGCAGACCGGAACATGTCACTCTTTGCCTTTTCCTTGACCTCGACCGTCATCGGATGAAGACTTCTCCCACCTGATGTACAGTAGCATGGTAGCGCAGGGCCTGACTTCTGACACTGCATAGCCAAATGCAGCAGTTCTGGGGCGGCTTCTTCACCCACTTCTTGGTAAACTGGAAGCCCAGACTGTCGATCAGCAATGGCTTGCCCTGCCTGGTACCAGTAGGCAATATATTGTATGTTACGATGTCCTCATCCTCCTATGGTTCAACCACGGGAAGCAACCTGTCTGGCAACATATATTCTACTGCAACTTCTGGACATGTGAAGGAGATGTTGACATCAAAGCTGCTGTCCTCATGTTCTGAGCGTGGATCATATTCTTCTAAAAATTCAGTAATTCTAGAACTTTCTTGATCTGGGAGGGACAGGGGACCATCTGGTAGGCTTGCAACTGAGATGTCCAGTACAGGACCGGCAATCACAGGCTTGGCGGCAATCTAAGGCTGAAGCCACGGGAAGCAAGAGTATGCAGGCTAGTGGAATCTGCTTGAGAGCTTCAGTAGCATCCCACATCATAAATGAGTGAAGAGAGAAAAGCTGACTGAAGAGCTCGCTGACCACCTTGAAGGTTGCATCAATGTAGATGGTCTTGACCTTGTTGAGCACTGCCTGCTGGTCATCGGTCATGAAGATGAGATGACGGGCCCCATCAACCTGGATGTCTGCCTTGAGGAAGTTCGGTGGAATGTATTCGGAGGCCACCTCAAAATCCAGGTCACGAGACTCTGCTGGGCAGGCTGCTTGGCGGGCTCGGTTGGTGATTCTAGCAAGGTTTGCTGGCTTGGGACAGCTAGCACCTGGTATGTTGTCTGTCACCCCCTCAGCCATCACCTGCACAATTGCAGGTGCAGACCGGAACATGTCACTCTTTGCCTTTTCCTTGACCTCGACCGTCATCGGATGAAGACTTCTCCCACCTGATGTACAGTAGCATGGTAGCGCAGGGCCTGACTTCTGACACTGCATAGCCAAATGCAGCAGTTCTGGGGCGGCTTCTTCACCCACTTCTTGGTAAACTGGAAGCCCAGACTGTCGATCAGCAATGGCTTGCCCTGCCTGGTACCAGTAGGCAATATATTGTATGTTACGATGTCCTCATCCTCCTATGGTTCAACCACGGGAAGCAACCTGTCTGGCAACATATATTCTACTGCAACTTCTGGACATGTGAAGGAGATGTTGACATCAAAGCTGCTGTCCTCATGTTCTGAGCGTGGATCATATTCTTCTAAAAATTCAGTAATTCTAGAACTTTCTTGATCTGGGAGGGACAGGGGACCATCTGGTAGGCTTGCAACTGAGATGTCCAGTACAGGACCGGCAATCACAGGCTTGGCGGCAATCTAAGGCTGAAGCCACGGGAAGCAAGAGTATGCAGGCTAGTGGAATCTGCTTGAGAGCTTCAGTAGCATCCCACATCATAAATGAGTGAAGAGAGAAAAGCTGACTGAAGAGCTCGCTGACCACCTTGAAGGTTGCATCAATGTAGATGGTCTTGACCTTGTTGAGCACTGCCTGCTGGTCATCGGTCATGAAGATGAGATGACGGGCCCCATCAACCTGGATGTCTGCCTTGAGGAAGTTCGGTGGAATGTATTCGGAGGCCACCTCAAAATCCAGGTCACGAGACTCTGCTGGGCAGGCTGCTTGGCGGGCTCGGTTGGTGATTCTAGCAAGGTTTGCTGGCTTGGGACAGCTAGCACCTGGTATGTTGTCTGTCACCCCCTCAGCCATCACCTGCACAATTGCAGGTGCAGACCGGAACATGTCACTCTTTGCCTTTTCCTTGACCTCGACCGTCATCGGATGAAGACTTCTCCCACCTGATGTACAGTAGCATGGTAGCGCAGGGCCTGACTTCTGACACTGCATAGCCAAATGCAGCAGTTCTGGGGCGGCTTCTTCACCCACTTCTTGGTAAACTGGAAGCCCAGACTGTCGATCAGCAATGGCTTGCCCTGCCTGGTACCAGTAGGCAATATATTGTATGTTACGATGTCCTCATCCTCCTATGGTTCAACCACGGGAAGCAACCTGTCTGGCAACATATATTCTACTGCAACTTCTGGACATGTGAAGGAGATGTTGACATCAAAGCTGCTGTCCTCATGTTCTGAGCGTGGATCATATTCTTCTAAAAATTCAGTAATTCTAGAACTTTCTTGATCTGGGAGGGACAGGGGACCATCTGGTAGGCTTGCAACTGAGATGTCCAGTACAGGACCGGCAATCACAGGCTTGGCGGCAATCTAAGGCTGAAGCCACGGGAAGCAAGAGTATGCAGGCTAGTGGAATCTGCTTGAGAGCTTCAGTAGCATCCCACATCATAAATGAGTGAAGAGAGAAAAGCTGACTGAAGAGCTCGCTGACCACCTTGAAGGTTGCATCAATGTAGATGGTCTTGACCTTGTTGAGCACTGCCTGCTGGTCATCGGTCATGAAGATGAGATGACGGGCCCCATCAACCTGGATGTCTGCCTTGAGGAAGTTCGGTGGAATGTATTCGGAGGCCACCTCAAAATCCAGGTCACGAGACTCTGCTGGGCAGGCTGCTTGGCGGGCTCGGTTGGTGATTCTAGCAAGGTTTGCTGGCTTGGGACAGCTAGCACCTGGTATGTTGTCTGTCACCCCCTCAGCCATCACCTGCACAATTGCAGGTGCAGACCGGAACATGTCACTCTTTGCCTTTTCCTTGACCTCGACCGTCATCGGATGAAGACTTCTCCCACCTGATGTACAGTAGCATGGTAGCGCAGGGCCTGACTTCTGACACTGCATAGCCAAATGCAGCAGTTCTGGGGCGGCTTCTTCACCCACTTCTTGGTAAACTGGAAGCCCAGACTGTCGATCAGCAATGGCTTGCCCTGCCTGGTACCAGTAGGCAATATATTGTATGTTACGATGTCCTCATCCTCCTATGGTTCAACCACGGGAAGCAACCTGTCTGGCAACATATATTCTACTGCAACTTCTGGACATGTGAAGGAGATGTTGACATCAAAGCTGCTGTCCTCATGTTCTGAGCGTGGATCATATTCTTCTAAAAATTCAGTAATTCTAGAACTTTCTTGATCTGGGAGGGACAGGGGACCATCTGGTAGGCTTGCAACTGAGATGTCCAGTACAGGACCGGCAATCACAGGCTTGGCGGCAATCTAAGGCTGAAGCCACGGGAAGCAAGAGTATGCAGGCTAGTGGAATCTGCTTGAGAGCTTCAGTAGCATCCCACATCATAAATGAGTGAAGAGAGAAAAGCTGACTGAAGAGCTCGCTGACCACCTTGAAGGTTGCATCAATGTAGATGGTCTTGACCTTGTTGAGCACTGCCTGCTGGTCATCGGTCATGAAGATGAGATGACGGGCCCCATCAACCTGGATGTCTGCCTTGAGGAAGTTCGGTGGAATGTATTCGGAGGCCCCCTCAAAATCCAGGTCACGAGACTCTGCTGGGCAGGCTGCTTGGCGGGCTCGGTTGGTGATTCTAGCAAGGTTTGCTGGCTTGGGACAGCTAGCACCTGGTATGTTGTCTGTCACCCCCTCAGCCATCACCTGCACAATTGCAGGTGCAGACCGGAACATGTCACTCTTTGCCTTTTCCTTGACCTCGACCGTCATCGGATGAAGACTTCTCCCACCTGATGTACAGTAGCATGGTAGCGCAGGGCCTGACTTCTGACACTGCATAGCCAAATGCAGCAGTTCTGGGGCGGCTTCTTCACCCACTTCTTGGTAAACTGGAAGCCCAGACTGTCGATCAGCAATGGCTTGCCCTGCCTGGTACCAGTAGGCAATATATTGTATGTTACGATGTCCTCATCCTCCTATGGTTCAACCACGGGAAGCAACCTGTCTGGCAACATATATTCTACTGCAACTTCTGGACATGTGAAGGAGATGTTGACATCAAAGCTGCTGTCCTCATGTTCTGAGCGTGGATCATATTCTTCTAAAAATTCAGTAATTCTAGAACTTTCTTGATCTGGGAGGGACAGGGGACCATCTGGTAGGCTTGCAACTGAGATGTCCAGTACAGGACCGGCAATCACAGGCTTGGCGGCAATCTAAGGCTGAAGCCACGGGAAGCAAGAGTATGCAGGCTAGTGGAATCTGCTTGAGAGCTTCAGTAGCATCCCACATCATAAATGAGTGAAGAGAGAAAAGCTGACTGAAGAGCTCGCTGACCACCTTGAAGGTTGCATCAATGTAGATGGTCTTGACCTTGTTGAGCACTGCCTGCTGGTCATCGGTCATGAAGATGAGATGACGGGCCCCATCAACCTGGATGTCTGCCTTGAGGAAGTTCGGTGGAATGTATTCGGAGGCCACCTCAAAATCCAGGTCACGAGACTCTGCTGGGCAGGCTGCTTGGCGGGCTCGGTTGGTGATTCTAGCAAGGTTTGCTGGCTTGGGACAGCTAGCACCTGGTATGTTGTCTGTCACCCCCTCAGCCATCACCTGCACAATTGCAGGTGCAGACCGGAACATGTCACTCTTTGCCTTTTCCTTGACCTCGACCGTCATCGGATGAAGACTTCTCCCACCTGATGTACAGTAGCATGGTAGCGCAGGGCCTGACTTCTGACACTGCATAGCCAAATGCAGCAGTTCTGGGGCGGCTTCTTCACCCACTTCTTGGTAAACTGGAAGCCCAGACTGTCGATCAGCAATGGCTTGCCCTGCCTGGTACCAGTAGGCAATATATTGTATGTTACGATGTCCTCATCCTCCTATGGTTCAACCACGGGAAGCAACCTGTCTGGCAACATATATTCTACTGCAACTTCTGGACATGTGAAGGAGATGTTGACATCAAAGCTGCTGTCCTCATGTTCTGAGCGTGGATCATATTCTTCTAAAAATTCAGTAATTCTAGAACTTTCTTGATCTGGGAGGGACAGGGGACCATCTGGTAGGCTTGCAACTGAGATGTCCAGTACAGGACCGGCAATCACAGGCTTGGCGGCAATCTAAGGCTGAAGCCACGGGAAGCAAGAGTATGCAGGCTAGTGGAATCTGCTTGAGAGCTTCAGTAGCATCCCACATCATAAATGAGTGAAGAGAGAAAAGCTGACTGAAGAGCTCGCTGACCACCTTGAAGGTTGCATCAATGTAGATGGTCTTGACCTTGTTGAGCACTGCCTGCTGGTCATCGGTCATGAAGATGAGATGACGGGCCCCATCAACCTGGATGTCTGCCTTGAGGAAGTTCGGTGGAATGTATTCGGAGGCCACCTCAAAATCCAGGTCACGAGACTCTGCTGGGCAGGCTGCTTGGCGGGCTCGGTTGGTGATTCTAGCAAGGTTTGCTGGCTTGGGACAGCTAGCACCTGGTATGTTGTCTGTCACCCCCTCAGCCATCACCTGCACAATTGCAGGTGCAGACCGGAACATGTCACTCTTTGCCTTTTCCTTGACCTCGACCGTCATCGGATGAAGACTTCTCCCACCTGATGTACAGTAGCATGGTAGCGCAGGGCCTGACTTCTGACACTGCATAGCCAAATGCAGCAGTTCTGGGGCGGCTTCTTCACCCACTTCTTGGTAAACTGGAAGCCCAGACTGTCGATCAGCAATGGCTTGCCCTGCCTGGTACCAGTAGGCAATATATTGTATGTTACGATGTCCTCATCCTCCTATGGTTCAACCACGGGAAGCAACCTGTCTGGCAACATATATTCTACTGCAACTTCTGGACATGTGAAGGAGATGTTGACATCAAAGCTGCTGTCCTCATGTTCTGAGCGTGGATCATATTCTTCTAAAAATTCAGTAATTCTAGAACTTTCTTGATCTGGGAGGGACAGGGGACCATCTGGTAGGCTTGCAACTGAGATGTCCAGTACAGGACCGGCAATCACAGGCTTGGCGGCAATCTAAGGCTGAAGCCACGGGAAGCAAGAGTATGCAGGCTAGTGGAATCTGCTTGAGAGCTTCAGTAGCATCCCACATCATAAATGAGTGAAGAGAGAAAAGCTGACTGAAGAGCTCGCTGACCACCTTGAAGGTTGCATCAATGTAGATGGTCTTGACCTTGTTGAGCACTGCCTGCTGGTCATCGGTCATGAAGATGAGATGACGGGCCCCATCAACCTGGATGTCTGCCTTGAGGAAGTTCGGTGGAATGTATTCGGAGGCCACCTCAAAATCCAGGTCACGAGACTCTGCTGGGCAGGCTGCTTGGCGGGCTCGGTTGGTGATTCTAGCAAGGTTTGCTGGCTTGGGACAGCTAGCACCTGGTATGTTGTCTGTCACCCCCTCAGCCATCACCTGCACAATTGCAGGTGCAGACCGGAACATGTCACTCTTTGCCTTTTCCTTGACCTCGACCGTCATCGGATGAAGACTTCTCCCACCTGATGTACAGTAGCATGGTAGCGCAGGGCCTGACTTCTGACACTGCATAGCCAAATGCAGCAGTTCTGGGGCGGCTTCTTCACCCACTTCTTGGTAAACTGGAAGCCCAGACTGTCGATCAGCAATGGCTTGCCCTGCCTGGTACCAGTAGGCAATATATTGTATGTTACGATGTCCTCATCCTCCTATGGTTCAACCACGGGAAGCAACCTGTCTGGCAACATATATTCTACTGCAACTTCTGGACATGTGAAGGAGATGTTGACATCAAAGCTGCTGTCCTCATGTTCTGAGCGTGGATCATATTCTTCTAAAAATTCAGTAATTCTAGAACTTTCTTGATCTGGGAGGGACAGGGGACCATCTGGTAGGCTTGCAACTGAGATGTCCAGTACAGGACCGGCAATCACAGGCTTGGCGGCAATCTAAGGCTGAAGCCACGGGAAGCAAGAGTATGCAGGCTAGTGGAATCTGCTTGAGAGCTTCAGTAGCATCCCACATCATAAATGAGTGAAGAGAGAAAAGCTGACTGAAGAGCTCGCTGACCACCTTGAAGGTTGCATCAATGTAGATGGTCTTGACCTTGTTGAGCACTGCCTGCTGGTCATCGGTCATGAAGATGAGATGACGGGCCCCATCAACCTGGATGTCTGCCTTGAGGAAGTTCGGTGGAATGTATTCGGAGGCCACCTCAAAATCCAGGTCACGAGACTCTGCTGGGCAGGCTGCTTGGCGGGCTCGGTTGGTGATTCTAGCAAGGTTTGCTGGCTTGGGACAGCTAGCACCTGGTATGTTGTCTGTCACCCCCTCAGCCATCACCTGCACAATTGCAGGTGCAGACCGGAACATGTCACTCTTTGCCTTTTCCTTGACCTCGACCGTCATCGGATGAAGACTTCTCCCACCTGATGTACAGTAGCATGGTAGCGCAGGGCCTGACTTCTGACACTGCATAGCCAAATGCAGCAGTTCTGGGGCGGCTTCTTCACCCACTTCTTGGTAAACTGGAAGCCCAGACTGTCGATCAGCAATGGCTTGCCCTGCCTGGTACCAGTAGGCAATATATTGTATGTTACGATGTCCTCATCCTCCTATGGTTCAACCACGGGAAGCAACCTGTCTGGCAACATATATTCTACTGCAACTTCTGGACATGTGAAGGAGATGTTGACATCAAAGCTGCTGTCCTCATGTTCTGAGCGTGGATCATATTCTTCTAAAAATTCAGTAATTCTAGAACTTTCTTGATCTGGGAGGGACAGGGGACCATCTGGTAGGCTTGCAACTGAGATGTCCAGTACAGGACCGGCAATCACAGGCTTGGCGGCAATCTAAGGCTGAAGCCACGGGAAGCAAGAGTATGCAGGCTAGTGGAATCTGCTTGAGAGCTTCAGTAGCATCCCACATCATAAATGAGTGAAGAGAGAAAAGCTGACTGAAGAGCTCGCTGACCACCTTGAAGGTTGCATCAATGTAGATGGTCTTGACCTTGTTGAGCACTGCCTGCTGGTCATCGGTCATGAAGATGAGATGACGGGCCCCATCAACCTGGATGTCTGCCTTGAGGAAGTTCGGTGGAATGTATTCGGAGGCCACCTCAAAATCCAGGTCACGAGACTCTGCTGGGCAGGCTGCTTGGCGGGCTCGGTTGGTGATTCTAGCAAGGTTTGCTGGCTTGGGACAGCTAGCACCTGGTATGTTGTCTGTCACCCCCTCAGCCATCACCTGCACAATTGCAGGTGCAGACCGGAACATGTCACTCTTTGCCTTTTCCTTGACCTCGACCGTCATCGGATGAAGACTTCTCCCACCTGATGTACAGTAGCATGGTAGCGCAGGGCCTGACTTCTGACACTGCATAGCCAAATGCAGCAGTTCTGGGGCGGCTTCTTCACCCACTTCTTGGTAAACTGGAAGCCCAGACTGTCGATCAGCAATGGCTTGCCCTGCCTGGTACCAGTAGGCAATATATTGTATGTTACGATGTCCTCATCCTCCTATGGTTCAACCACGGGAAGCAACCTGTCTGGCAACATATATTCTACTGCAACTTCTGGACATGTGAAGGAGATGTTGACATCAAAGCTGCTGTCCTCATGTTCTGAGCGTGGATCATATTCTTCTAAAAATTCAGTAATTCTAGAACTTTCTTGATCTGGGAGGGACAGGGGACCATCTGGTAGGCTTGCAACTGAGATGTCCAGTACAGGACCGGCAATCACAGGCTTGGCGGCAATCTAAGGCTGAAGCCACGGGAAGCAAGAGTATGCAGGCTAGTGGAATCTGCTTGAGAGCTTCAGTAGCATCCCACATCATAAATGAGTGAAGAGAGAAAAGCTGACTGAAGAGCTCGCTGACCACCTTGAAGGTTGCATCAATGTAGATGGTCTTGACCTTGTTGAGCACTGCCTGCTGGTCATCGGTCATGAAGATGAGATGACGGGCCCCATCAACCTGGATGTCTGCCTTGAGGAAGTTCGGTGGAATGTATTCGGAGGCCACCTCAAAATCCAGGTCACGAGACTCTGCTGGGCAGGCTGCTTGGCGGGCTCGGTTGGTGATTCTAGCAAGGTTTGCTGGCTTGGGACAGCTAGCACCTGGTATGTTGTCTGTCACCCCCTCAGCCATCACCTGCACAATTGCAGGTGCAGACCGGAACATGTCACTCTTTGCCTTTTCCTTGACCTCGACCGTCATCGGATGAAGACTTCTCCCACCTGATGTACAGTAGCATGGTAGCGCAGGGCCTGACTTCTGACACTGCATAGCCAAATGCAGCAGTTCTGGGGCGGCTTCTTCACCCACTTCTTGGTAAACTGGAAGCCCAGACTGTCGATCAGCAATGGCTTGCCCTGCCTGGTACCAGTAGGCAATATATTGTATGTTACGATGTCCTCATCCTCCTATGGTTCAACCACGGGAAGCAACCTGTCTGGCAACATATATTCTACTGCAACTTCTGGACATGTGAAGGAGATGTTGACATCAAAGCTGCTGTCCTCATGTTCTGAGCGTGGATCATATTCTTCTAAAAATTCAGTAATTCTAGAACTTTCTTGATCTGGGAGGGACAGGGGACCATCTGGTAGGCTTGCAACTGAGATGTCCAGTACAGGACCGGCAATCACAGGCTTGGCGGCAATCTAAGGCTGAAGCCACGGGAAGCAAGAGTATGCAGGCTAGTGGAATCTGCTTGAGAGCTTCAGTAGCATCCCACATCATAAATGAGTGAAGAGAGAAAAGCTGACTGAAGAGCTCGCTGACCACCTTGAAGGTTGCATCAATGTAGATGGTCTTGACCTTGTTGAGCACTGCCTGCTGGTCATCGGTCATGAAGATGAGATGACGGGCCCCATCAACCTGGATGTCTGCCTTGAGGAAGTTCGGTGGAATGTATTCGGAGGCCACCTCAAAATCCAGGTCACGAGACTCTGCTGGGCAGGCTGCTTGGCGGGCTCGGTTGGTGATTCTAGCAAGGTTAGCTGGCTTGGGACAGCTAGCACCTGGTATGTTGTCTGTCACCCCCTCAGCCATCACCTGCACAATTGCAGGTGCAGACCGGAACATGTCACTCTTTGCCTTTTCCTTGACCTCGACCGTCATCGGATGAAGACTTCTCCCACCTGATGTACAGTAGCATGGTAGCGCAGGGCCTGACTTCTGACACTGCATAGCCAAATGCAGCAGTTCTGGGGCGGCTTCTTCACCCACTTCTTGGTAAACTGGAAGCCCAGACTGTCGATCAGCAATGGCTTGCCCTGCCTGGTACCAGTAGGCAATATATTGTATGTTACGATGTCCTCATCCTCCTATGGTTCAACCACGGGAAGCAACCTGTCTGGCAACATATATTCTACTGCAACTTCTGGACATGTGAAGGAGATGTTGACATCAAAGCTGCTGTCCTCATGTTCTGAGCGTGGATCATATTCTTCTAAAAATTCAGTAATTCTAGAACTTTCTTGATCTGGGAGGGACAGGGGACCATCTGGTAGGCTTGCAACTGAGATGTCCAGTACAGGACCGGCAATCACAGGCTTGGCGGCAATCTAAGGCTGAAGCCACGGGAAGCAAGAGTATGCAGGCTAGTGGAATCTGCTTGAGAGCTTCAGTAGCATCCCACATCATAAATGAGTGAAGAGAGAAAAGCTGACTGAAGAGCTCGCTGACCACCTTGAAGGTTGCATCAATGTAGATGGTCTTGACCTTGTTGAGCACTGCCTGCTGGTCATCGGTCATGAAGATGAGATGACGGGCCCCATCAACCTGGATGTCTGCCTTGAGGAAGTTCGGTGGAATGTATTCGGAGGCCACCTCAAAATCCAGGTCACGAGACTCTGCTGGGCAGGCTGCTTGGCGGGCTCGGTTGGTGATTCTAGCAAGGTTTGCTGGCTTGGGACAGCTAGCACCTGGTATGTTGTCTGTCACCCCCTCAGCCATCACCTGCACAATTGCAGGTGCAGACCGGAACATGTCACTCTTTGCCTTTTCCTTGACCTCGACCGTCATCGGATGAAGACTTCTCCCACCTGATGTACAGTAGCATGGTAGCGCAGGGCCTGACTTCTGACACTGCATAGCCAAATGCAGCAGTTCTGGGGCGGCTTCTTCACCCACTTCTTGGTAAACTGGAAGCCCAGACTGTCGATCAGCAATGGCTTGCCCTGCCTGGTACCAGTAGGCAATATATTGTATGTTACGATGTCCTCATCCTCCTATGGTTCAACCACGGGAAGCAACCTGTCTGGCAACATATATTCTACTGCAACTTCTGGACATGTGAAGGAGATGTTGACATCAAAGCTGCTGTCCTCATGTTCTGAGCGTGGATCATATTCTTCTAAAAATTCAGTAATTCTAGAACTTTCTTGATCTGGGAGGGACAGGGGACCATCTGGTAGGCTTGCAACTGAGATGTCCAGTACAGGACCGGCAATCACAGGCTTGGCGGCAATCTAAGGCTGAAGCCACGGGAAGCAAGAGTATGCAGGCTAGTGGAATCTGCTTGAGAGCTTCAGTAGCATCCCACATCATAAATGAGTGAAGAGAGAAAAGCTGACTGAAGAGCTCGCTGACCACCTTGAAGGTTGCATCAATGTAGATGGTCTTGACCTTGTTGAGCACTGCCTGCTGGTCATCGGTCATGAAGATGAGATGACGGGCCCCATCAACCTGGATGTCTGCCTTGAGGAAGTTCGGTGGAATGTATTCGGAGGCCACCTCAAAATCCAGGTCACGAGACTCTGCTGGGCAGGCTGCTTGGCGGGCTCGGTTGGTGATTCTAGCAAGGTTTGCTGGCTTGGGACAGCTAGCACCTGGTATGTTGTCTGTCACCCCCTCAGCCATCACCTGCACAATTGCAGGTGCAGACCGGAACATGTCACTCTTTGCCTTTTCCTTGACCTCGACCGTCATCGGATGAAGACTTCTCCCACCTGATGTACAGTAGCATGGTAGCGCAGGGCCTGACTTCTGACACTGCATAGCCAAATGCAGCAGTTCTGGGGCGGCTTCTTCACCCACTTCTTGGTAAACTGGAAGCCCAGACTGTCGATCAGCAATGGCTTGCCCTGCCTGGTACCAGTAGGCAATATATTGTATGTTACGATGTCCTCATCCTCCTATGGTTCAACCACGGGAAGCAACCTGTCTGGCAACATATATTCTACTGCAACTTCTGGACATGTGAAGGAGATGTTGACATCAAAGCTGCTGTCCTCATGTTCTGAGCGTGGATCATATTCTTCTAAAAATTCAGTAATTCTAGAACTTTCTTGATCTGGGAGGGACAGGGGACCATCTGGTAGGCTTGCAACTGAGATGTCCAGTACAGGACCGGCAATCACAGGCTTGGCGGCAATCTAAGGCTGAAGCCACGGGAAGCAAGAGTATGCAGGCTAGTGGAATCTGCTTGAGAGCTTCAGTAGCATCCCACATCATAAATGAGTGAAGAGAGAAAAGCTGACTGAAGAGCTCGCTGACCACCTTGAAGGTTGCATCAATGTAGATGGTCTTGACCTTGTTGAGCACTGCCTGCTGGTCATCGGTCATGAAGATGAGATGACGGGCCCCATCAACCTGGATGTCTGCCTTGAGGAAGTTCGGTGGAATGTATTCGGAGGCCACCTCAAAATCCAGGTCACGAGACTCTGCTGGGCAGGCTGCTTGGCGGGCTCGGTTGGTGATTCTAGCAAGGTTTGCTGGCTTGGGACAGCTAGCACCTGGTATGTTGTCTGTCACCCCCTCAGCCATCACCTGCACAATTGCAGGTGCAGACCGGAACATGTCACTCTTTGCCTTTTCCTTGACCTCGACCGTCATCGGATGAAGACTTCTCCCACCTGATGTACAGTAGCATGGTAGCGCAGGGCCTGACTTCTGACACTGCATAGCCAAATGCAGCAGTTCTGGGGCGGCTTCTTCACCCACTTCTTGGTAAACTGGAAGCCCAGACTGTCGATCAGCAATGGCTTGCCCTGCCTGGTACCAGTAGGCAATATATTGTATGTTACGATGTCCTCATCCTCCTATGGTTCAACCACGGGAAGCAACCTGTCTGGCAACATATATTCTACTGCAACTTCTGGACATGTGAAGGAGATGTTGACATCAAAGCTGCTGTCCTCATGTTCTGAGCGTGGATCATATTCTTCTAAAAATTCAGTAATTCTAGAACTTTCTTGATCTGGGAGGGACAGGGGACCATCTGGTAGGCTTGCAACTGAGATGTCCAGTACAGGACCGGCAATCACAGGCTTGGCGGCAATCTAAGGCTGAAGCCACGGGAAGCAAGAGTATGCAGGCTAGTGGAATCTGCTTGAGAGCTTCAGTAGCATCCCACATCATAAATGAGTGAAGAGAGAAAAGCTGACTGAAGAGCTCGCTGACCACCTTGAAGGTTGCATCAATGTAGATGGTCTTGACCTTGTTGAGCACTGCCTGCTGGTCATCGGTCATGAAGATGAGATGACGGGCCCCATCAACCTGGATGTCTGCCTTGAGGAAGTTCGGTGGAATGTATTCGGAGGCCACCTCAAAATCCAGGTCACGAGACTCTGCTGGGCAGGCTGCTTGGCGGGCTCGGTTGGTGATTCTAGCAAGGTTTGCTGGCTTGGGACAGCTAGCACCTGGTATGTTGTCTGTCACCCCCTCAGCCATCACCTGCACAATTGCAGGTGCAGACCGGAACATGTCACTCTTTGCCTTTTCCTTGACCTCGACCGTCATCGGATGAAGACTTCTCCCACCTGATGTACAGTAGCATGGTAGCGCAGGGCCTGACTTCTGACACTGCATAGCCAAATGCAGCAGTTCTGGGGCGGCTTCTTCACCCACTTCTTGGTAAACTGGAAGCCCAGACTGTCGATCAGCAATGGCTTGCCCTGCCTGGTACCAGTAGGCAATATATTGTATGTTACGATGTCCTCATCCTCCTATGGTTCAACCACGGGAAGCAACCTGTCTGGCAACATATATTCTACTGCAACTTCTGGACATGTGAAGGAGATGTTGACATCAAAGCTGCTGTCCTCATGTTCTGAGCGTGGATCATATTCTTCTAAAAATTCAGTAATTCTAGAACTTTCTTGATCTGGGAGGGACAGGGGACCATCTGGTAGGCTTGCAACTGAGATGTCCAGTACAGGACCGGCAATCACAGGCTTGGCGGCAATCTAAGGCTGAAGCCACGGGAAGCAAGAGTATGCAGGCTAGTGGAATCTGCTTGAGAGCTTCAGTAGCATCCCACATCATAAATGAGTGAAGAGAGAAAAGCTGACTGAAGAGCTCGCTGACCACCTTGAAGGTTGCATCAATGTAGATGGTCTTGACCTTGTTGAGCACTGCCTGCTGGTCATCGGTCATGAAGATGAGATGACGGGCCCCATCAACCTGGATGTCTGCCTTGAGGAAGTTCGGTGGAATGTATTCGGAGGCCACCTCAAAATCCAGGTCACGAGACTCTGCTGGGCAGGCTGCTTGGCGGGCTCGGTTGGTGATTCTAGCAAGGTTTGCTGGCTTGGGACAGCTAGCACCTGGTATGTTGTCTGTCACCCCCTCAGCCATCACCTGCACAATTGCAGGTGCAGACCGGAACATGTCACTCTTTGCCTTTTCCTTGACCTCGACCGTCATCGGATGAAGACTTCTCCCACCTGATGTACAGTAGCATGGTAGCGCAGGGCCTGACTTCTGACACTGCATAGCCAAATGCAGCAGTTCTGGGGCGGCTTCTTCACCCACTTCTTGGTAAACTGGAAGCCCAGACTGTCGATCAGCAATGGCTTGCCCTGCCTGGTACCAGTAGGCAATATATTGTATGTTACGATGTCCTCATCCTCCTATGGTTCAACCACGGGAAGCAACCTGTCTGGCAACATATATTCTACTGCAACTTCTGGACATGTGAAGGAGATGTTGACATCAAAGCTGCTGTCCTCATGTTCTGAGCGTGGATCATATTCTTCTAAAAATTCAGTAATTCTAGAACTTTCTTGATCTGGGAGGGACAGGGGACCATCTGGTAGGCTTGCAACTGAGATGTCCAGTACAGGACCGGCAATCACAGGCTTGGCGGCAATCTAAGGCTGAAGCCACGGGAAGCAAGAGTATGCAGGCTAGTGGAATCTGCTTGAGAGCTTCAGTAGCATCCCACATCATAAATGAGTGAAGAGAGAAAAGCTGACTGAAGAGCTCGCTGACCACCTTGAAGGTTGCATCAATGTAGATGGTCTTGACCTTGTTGAGCACTGCCTGCTGGTCATCGGTCATGAAGATGAGATGACGGGCCCCATCAACCTGGATGTCTGCCTTGAGGAAGTTCGGTGGAATGTATTCGGAGGCCACCTCAAAATCCAGGTCACGAGACTCTGCTGGGCAGGCTGCTTGGCGGGCTCGGTTGGTGATTCTAGCAAGGTTTGCTGGCTTGGGACAGCTAGCACCTGGTATGTTGTCTGTCACCCCCTCAGCCATCACCTGCACAATTGCAGGTGCAGACCGGAACATGTCACTCTTTGCCTTTTCCTTGACCTCGACCGTCATCGGATGAAGACTTCTCCCACCTGATGTACAGTAGCATGGTAGCGCAGGGCCTGACTTCTGACACTGCATAGCCAAATGCAGCAGTTCTGGGGCGGCTTCTTCACCCACTTCTTGGTAAACTGGAAGCCCAGACTGTCGATCAGCAATGGCTTGCCCTGCCTGGTACCAGTAGGCAATATATTGTATGTTACGATGTCCTCATCCTCCTATGGTTCAACCACGGGAAGCAACCTGTCTGGCAACATATATTCTACTGCAACTTCTGGACATGTGAAGGAGATGTTGACATCAAAGCTGCTGTCCTCATGTTCTGAGCGTGGATCATATTCTTCTAAAAATTCAGTAATTCTAGAACTTTCTTGATCTGGGAGGGACAGGGGACCATCTGGTAGGCTTGCAACTGAGATGTCCAGTACAGGACCGGCAATCACAGGCTTGGCGGCAATCTAAGGCTGAAGCCACGGGAAGCAAGAGTATGCAGGCTAGTGGAATCTGCTTGAGAGCTTCAGTAGCATCCCACATCATAAATGAGTGAAGAGAGAAAAGCTGACTGAAGAGCTCGCTGACCACCTTGAAGGTTGCATCAATGTAGATGGTCTTGACCTTGTTGAGCACTGCCTGCTGGTCATCGGTCATGAAGATGAGATGACGGGCCCCATCAACCTGGATGTCTGCCTTGAGGAAGTTCGGTGGAATGTATTCGGAGGCCACCTCAAAATCCAGGTCACGAGACTCTGCTGGGCAGGCTGCTTGGCGGGCTCGGTTGGTGATTCTAGCAAGGTTTGCTGGCTTGGGACAGCTAGCACCTGGTATGTTGTCTGTCACCCCCTCAGCCATCACCTGCACAATTGCAGGTGCAGACCGGAACATGTCACTCTTTGCCTTTTCCTTGACCTCGACCGTCATCGGATGAAGACTTCTCCCACCTGATGTACAGTAGCATGGTAGCGCAGGGCCTGACTTCTGACACTGCATAGCCAAATGCAGCAGTTCTGGGGCGGCTTCTTCACCCACTTCTTGGTAAACTGGAAGCCCAGACTGTCGATCAGCAATGGCTTGCCCTGCCTGGTACCAGTAGGCAATATATTGTATGTTACGATGTCCTCATCCTCCTATGGTTCAACCACGGGAAGCAACCTGTCTGGCAACATATATTCTACTGCAACTTCTGGACATGTGAAGGAGATGTTGACATCAAAGCTGCTGTCCTCATGTTCTGAGCGTGGATCATATTCTTCTAAAAATTCAGTAATTCTAGAACTTTCTTGATCTGGGAGGGACAGGGGACCATCTGGTAGGCTTGCAACTGAGATGTCCAGTACAGGACCGGCAATCACAGGCTTGGCGGCAATCTAAGGCTGAAGCCACGGGAAGCAAGAGTATGCAGGCTAGTGGAATCTGCTTGAGAGCTTCAGTAGCATCCCACATCATAAATGAGTGAAGAGAGAAAAGCTGACTGAAGAGCTCGCTGACCACCTTGAAGGTTGCATCAATGTAGATGGTCTTGACCTTGTTGAGCACTGCCTGCTGGTCATCGGTCATGAAGATGAGATGACGGGCCCCATCAACCTGGATGTCTGCCTTGAGGAAGTTCGGTGGAATGTATTCGGAGGCCACCTCAAAATCCAGGTCACGAGACTCTGCTGGGCAGGCTGCTTGGCGGGCTCGGTTGGTGATTCTAGCAAGGTTTGCTGGCTTGGGACAGCTAGCACCTGGTATGTTGTCTGTCACCCCCTCAGCCATCACCTGCACAATTGCAGGTGCAGACCGGAACATGTCACTCTTTGCCTTTTCCTTGACCTCGACCGTCATCGGATGAAGACTTCTCCCACCTGATGTACAGTAGCATGGTAGCGCAGGGCCTGACTTCTGACACTGCATAGCCAAATGCAGCAGTTCTGGGGCGGCTTCTTCACCCACTTCTTGGTAAACTGGAAGCCCAGACTGTCGATCAGCAATGGCTTGCCCTGCCTGGTACCAGTAGGCAATATATTGTATGTTACGATGTCCTCATCCTCCTATGGTTCAACCACGGGAAGCAACCTGTCTGGCAACATATATTCTACTGCAACTTCTGGACATGTGAAGGAGATGTTGACATCAAAGCTGCTGTCCTCATGTTCTGAGCGTGGATCATATTCTTCTAAAAATTCAGTAATTCTAGAACTTTCTTGATCTGGGAGGGACAGGGGACCATCTGGTAGGCTTGCAACTGAGATGTCCAGTACAGGACCGGCAATCACAGGCTTGGCGGCAATCTAAGGCTGAAGCCACGGGAAGCAAGAGTATGCAGGCTAGTGGAATCTGCTTGAGAGCTTCAGTAGCATCCCACATCATAAATGAGTGAAGAGAGAAAAGCTGACTGAAGAGCTCGCTGACCACCTTGAAGGTTGCATCAATGTAGATGGTCTTGACCTTGTTGAGCACTGCCTGCTGGTCATCGGTCATGAAGATGAGATGACGGGCCCCATCAACCTGGATGTCTGCCTTGAGGAAGTTCGGTGGAATGTATTCGGAGGCCACCTCAAAATCCAGGTCACGAGACTCTGCTGGGCAGGCTGCTTGGCGGGCTCGGTTGGTGATTCTAGCAAGGTTTGCTGGCTTGGGACAGCTAGCACCTGGTATGTTGTCTGTCACCCCCTCAGCCATCACCTGCACAATTGCAGGTGCAGACCGGAACATGTCACTCTTTGCCTTTTCCTTGACCTCGACCGTCATCGGATGAAGACTTCTCCCACCTGATGTACAGTAGCATGGTAGCGCAGGGCCTGACTTCTGACACTGCATAGCCAAATGCAGCAGTTCTGGGGCGGCTTCTTCACCCACTTCTTGGTAAACTGGAAGCCCAGACTGTCGATCAGCAATGGCTTGCCCTGCCTGGTACCAGTAGGCAATATATTGTATGTTACGATGTCCTCATCCTCCTATGGTTCAACCACGGGAAGCAACCTGTCTGGCAACATATATTCTACTGCAACTTCTGGACATGTGAAGGAGATGTTGACATCAAAGCTGCTGTCCTCATGTTCTGAGCGTGGATCATATTCTTCTAAAAATTCAGTAATTCTAGAACTTTCTTGATCTGGGAGGGACAGGGGACCATCTGGTAGGCTTGCAACTGAGATGTCCAGTACAGGACCGGCAATCACAGGCTTGGCGGCAATCTAAGGCTGAAGCCACGGGAAGCAAGAGTATGCAGGCTAGTGGAATCTGCTTGAGAGCTTCAGTAGCATCCCACATCATAAATGAGTGAAGAGAGAAAAGCTGACTGAAGAGCTCGCTGACCACCTTGAAGGTTGCATCAATGTAGATGGTCTTGACCTTGTTGAGCACTGCCTGCTGGTCATCGGTCATGAAGATGAGATGACGGGCCCCATCAACCTGGATGTCTGCCTTGAGGAAGTTCGGTGGAATGTATTCGGAGGCCACCTCAAAATCCAGGTCACGAGACTCTGCTGGGCAGGCTGCTTGGCGGGCTCGGTTGGTGATTCTAGCAAGGTTTGCTGGCTTGGGACAGCTAGCACCTGGTATGTTGTCTGTCACCCCCTCAGCCATCACCTGCACAATTGCAGGTGCAGACCGGAACATGTCACTCTTTGCCTTTTCCTTGACCTCGACCGTCATCGGATGAAGACTTCTCCCACCTGATGTACAGTAGCATGGTAGCGCAGGGCCTGACTTCTGACACTGCATAGCCAAATGCAGCAGTTCTGGGGCGGCTTCTTCACCCACTTCTTGGTAAACTGGAAGCCCAGACTGTCGATCAGCAATGGCTTGCCCTGCCTGGTACCAGTAGGCAATATATTGTATGTTACGATGTCCTCATCCTCCTATGGTTCAACCACGGGAAGCAACCTGTCTGGCAACATATATTCTACTGCAACTTCTGGACATGTGAAGGAGATGTTGACATCAAAGCTGCTGTCCTCATGTTCTGAGCGTGGATCATATTCTTCTAAAAATTCAGTAATTCTAGAACTTTCTTGATCTGGGAGGGACAGGGGACCATCTGGTAGGCTTGCAACTGAGATGTCCAGTACAGGACCGGCAATCACAGGCTTGGCGGCAATCTAAGGCTGAAGCCACGGGAAGCAAGAGTATGCAGGCTAGTGGAATCTGCTTGAGAGCTTCAGTAGCATCCCACATCATAAATGAGTGAAGAGAGAAAAGCTGACTGAAGAGCTCGCTGACCACCTTGAAGGTTGCATCAATGTAGATGGTCTTGACCTTGTTGAGCACTGCCTGCTGGTCATCGGTCATGAAGATGAGATGACGGGCCCCATCAACCTGGATGTCTGCCTTGAGGAAGTTCGGTGGAATGTATTCGGAGGCCACCTCAAAATCCAGGTCACGAGACTCTGCTGGGCAGGCTGCTTGGCGGGCTCGGTTGGTGATTCTAGCAAGGTTTGCTGGCTTGGGACAGCTAGCACCTGGTATGTTGTCTGTCACCCCCTCAGCCATCACCTGCACAATTGCAGGTGCAGACCGGAACATGTCACTCTTTGCCTTTTCCTTGACCTCGACCGTCATCGGATGAAGACTTCTCCCACCTGATGTACAGTAGCATGGTAGCGCAGGGCCTGACTTCTGACACTGCATAGCCAAATGCAGCAGTTCTGGGGCGGCTTCTTCACCCACTTCTTGGTAAACTGGAAGCCCAGACTGTCGATCAGCAATGGCTTGCCCTGCCTGGTACCAGTAGGCAATATATTGTATGTTACGATGTCCTCATCCTCCTATGGTTCAACCACGGGAAGCAACCTGTCTGGCAACATATATTCTACTGCAACTTCTGGACATGTGAAGGAGATGTTGACATCAAAGCTGCTGTCCTCATGTTCTGAGCGTGGATCATATTCTTCTAAAAATTCAGTAATTCTAGAACTTTCTTGATCTGGGAGGGACAGGGGACCATCTGGTAGGCTTGCAACTGAGATGTCCAGTACAGGACCGGCAATCACAGGCTTGGCGGCAATCTAAGGCTGAAGCCACGGGAAGCAAGAGTATGCAGGCTAGTGGAATCTGCTTGAGAGCTTCAGTAGCATCCCACATCATAAATGAGTGAAGAGAGAAAAGCTGACTGAAGAGCTCGCTGACCACCTTGAAGGTTGCATCAATGTAGATGGTCTTGACCTTGTTGAGCACTGCCTGCTGGTCATCGGTCATGAAGATGAGATGACGGGCCCCATCAACCTGGATGTCTGCCTTGAGGAAGTTCGGTGGAATGTATTCGGAGGCCACCTCAAAATCCAGGTCACGAGACTCTGCTGGGCAGGCTGCTTGGCGGGCTCGGTTGGTGATTCTAGCAAGGTTTGCTGGCTTGGGACAGCTAGCACCTGGTATGTTGTCTGTCACCCCCTCAGCCATCACCTGCACAATTGCAGGTGCAGACCGGAACATGTCACTCTTTGCCTTTTCCTTGACCTCGACCGTCATCGGATGAAGACTTCTCCCACCTGATGTACAGTAGCATGGTAGCGCAGGGCCTGACTTCTGACACTGCATAGCCAAATGCAGCAGTTCTGGGGCGGCTTCTTCACCCACTTCTTGGTAAACTGGAAGCCCAGACTGTCGATCAGCAATGGCTTGCCCTGCCTGGTACCAGTAGGCAATATATTGTATGTTACGATGTCCTCATCCTCCTATGGTTCAACCACGGGAAGCAACCTGTCTGGCAACATATATTCTACTGCAACTTCTGGACATGTGAAGGAGATGTTGACATCAAAGCTGCTGTCCTCATGTTCTGAGCGTGGATCATATTCTTCTAAAAATTCAGTAATTCTAGAACTTTCTTGATCTGGGAGGGACAGGGGACCATCTGGTAGGCTTGCAACTGAGATGTCCAGTACAGGACCGGCAATCACAGGCTTGGCGGCAATCTAAGGCTGAAGCCACGGGAAGCAAGAGTATGCAGGCTAGTGGAATCTGCTTGAGAGCTTCAGTAGCATCCCACATCATAAATGAGTGAAGAGAGAAAAGCTGACTGAAGAGCTCGCTGACCACCTTGAAGGTTGCATCAATGTAGATGGTCTTGACCTTGTTGAGCACTGCCTGCTGGTCATCGGTCATGAAGATGAGATGACGGGCCCCATCAACCTGGATGTCTGCCTTGAGGAAGTTCGGTGGAATGTATTCGGAGGCCACCTCAAAATCCAGGTCACGAGACTCTGCTGGGCAGGCTGCTTGGCGGGCTCGGTTGGTGATTCTAGCAAGGTTTGCTGGCTTGGGACAGCTAGCACCTGGTATGTTGTCTGTCACCCCCTCAGCCATCACCTGCACAATTGCAGGTGCAGACCGGAACATGTCACTCTTTGCCTTTTCCTTGACCTCGACCGTCATCGGATGAAGACTTCTCCCACCTGATGTACAGTAGCATGGTAGCGCAGGGCCTGACTTCTGACACTGCATAGCCAAATGCAGCAGTTCTGGGGCGGCTTCTTCACCCACTTCTTGGTAAACTGGAAGCCCAGACTGTCGATCAGCAATGGCTTGCCCTGCCTGGTACCAGTAGGCAATATATTGTATGTTACGATGTCCTCATCCTCCTATGGTTCAACCACGGGAAGCAACCTGTCTGGCAACATATATTCTACTGCAACTTCTGGACATGTGAAGGAGATGTTGACATCAAAGCTGCTGTCCTCATGTTCTGAGCGTGGATCATATTCTTCTAAAAATTCAGTAATTCTAGAACTTTCTTGATCTGGGAGGGACAGGGGACCATCTGGTAGGCTTGCAACTGAGATGTCCAGTACAGGACCGGCAATCACAGGCTTGGCGGCAATCTAAGGCTGAAGCCACGGGAAGCAAGAGTATGCAGGCTAGTGGAATCTGCTTGAGAGCTTCAGTAGCATCCCACATCATAAATGAGTGAAGAGAGAAAAGCTGACTGAAGAGCTCGCTGACCACCTTGAAGGTTGCATCAATGTAGATGGTCTTGACCTTGTTGAGCACTGCCTGCTGGTCATCGGTCATGAAGATGAGATGACGGGCCCCATCAACCTGGATGTCTGCCTTGAGGAAGTTCGGTGGAATGTATTCGGAGGCCACCTCAAAATCCAGGTCACGAGACTCTGCTGGGCAGGCTGCTTGGCGGGCTCGGTTGGTGATTCTAGCAAGGTTTGCTGGCTTGGGACAGCTAGCACCTGGTATGTTGTCTGTCACCCCCTCAGCCATCACCTGCACAATTGCAGGTGCAGACCGGAACATGTCACTCTTTGCCTTTTCCTTGACCTCGACCGTCATCGGATGAAGACTTCTCCCACCTGATGTACAGTAGCATGGTAGCGCAGGGCCTGACTTCTGACACTGCATAGCCAAATGCAGCAGTTCTGGGGCGGCTTCTTCACCCACTTCTTGGTAAACTGGAAGCCCAGACTGTCGATCAGCAATGGCTTGCCCTGCCTGGTACCAGTAGGCAATATATTGTATGTTACGATGTCCTCATCCTCCTATGGTTCAACCACGGGAAGCAACCTGTCTGGCAACATATATTCTACTGCAACTTCTGGACATGTGAAGGAGATGTTGACATCAAAGCTGCTGTCCTCATGTTCTGAGCGTGGATCATATTCTTCTAAAAATTCAGTAATTCTAGAACTTTCTTGATCTGGGAGGGACAGGGGACCATCTGGTAGGCTTGCAACTGAGATGTCCAGTACAGGACCGGCAATCACAGGCTTGGCGGCAATCTAAGGCTGAAGCCACGGGAAGCAAGAGTATGCAGGCTAGTGGAATCTGCTTGAGAGCTTCAGTAGCATCCCACATCATAAATGAGTGAAGAGAGAAAAGCTGACTGAAGAGCTCGCTGACCACCTTGAAGGTTGCATCAATGTAGATGGTCTTGACCTTGTTGAGCACTGCCTGCTGGTCATCGGTCATGAAGATGAGATGACGGGCCCCATCAACCTGGATGTCTGCCTTGAGGAAGTTCGGTGGAATGTATTCGGAGGCCACCTCAAAATCCAGGTCACGAGACTCTGCTGGGCAGGCTGCTTGGCGGGCTCGGTTGGTGATTCTAGCAAGGTTTGCTGGCTTGGGACAGCTAGCACCTGGTATGTTGTCTGTCACCCCCTCAGCCATCACCTGCACAATTGCAGGTGCAGACCGGAACATGTCACTCTTTGCCTTTTCCTTGACCTCGACCGTCATCGGATGAAGACTTCTCCCACCTGATGTACAGTAGCATGGTAGCGCAGGGCCTGACTTCTGACACTGCATAGCCAAATGCAGCAGTTCTGGGGCGGCTTCTTCACCCACTTCTTGGTAAACTGGAAGCCCAGACTGTCGATCAGCAATGGCTTGCCCTGCCTGGTACCAGTAGGCAATATATTGTATGTTACGATGTCCTCATCCTCCTATGGTTCAACCACGGGAAGCAACCTGTCTGGCAACATATATTCTACTGCAACTTCTGGACATGTGAAGGAGATGTTGACATCAAAGCTGCTGTCCTCATGTTCTGAGCGTGGATCATATTCTTCTAAAAATTCAGTAATTCTAGAACTTTCTTGATCTGGGAGGGACAGGGGACCATCTGGTAGGCTTGCAACTGAGATGTCCAGTACAGGACCGGCAATCACAGGCTTGGCGGCAATCTAAGGCTGAAGCCACGGGAAGCAAGAGTATGCAGGCTAGTGGAATCTGCTTGAGAGCTTCAGTAGCATCCCACATCATAAATGAGTGAAGAGAGAAAAGCTGACTGAAGAGCTCGCTGACCACCTTGAAGGTTGCATCAATGTAGATGGTCTTGACCTTGTTGAGCACTGCCTGCTGGTCATCGGTCATGAAGATGAGATGACGGGCCCCATCAACCTGGATGTCTGCCTTGAGGAAGTTCGGTGGAATGTATTCGGAGGCCACCTCAAAATCCAGGTCACGAGACTCTGCTGGGCAGGCTGCTTGGCGGGCTCGGTTGGTGATTCTAGCAAGGTTTGCTGGCTTGGGACAGCTAGCACCTGGTATGTTGTCTGTCACCCCCTCAGCCATCACCTGCACAATTGCAGGTGCAGACCGGAACATGTCACTCTTTGCCTTTTCCTTGACCTCGACCGTCATCGGATGAAGACTTCTCCCACCTGATGTACAGTAGCATGGTAGCGCAGGGCCTGACTTCTGACACTGCATAGCCAAATGCAGCAGTTCTGGGGCGGCTTCTTCACCCACTTCTTGGTAAACTGGAAGCCCAGACTGTCGATCAGCAATGGCTTGCCCTGCCTGGTACCAGTAGGCAATATATTGTATGTTACGATGTCCTCATCCTCCTATGGTTCAACCACGGGAAGCAACCTGTCTGGCAACATATATTCTACTGCAACTTCTGGACATGTGAAGGAGATGTTGACATCAAAGCTGCTGTCCTCATGTTCTGAGCGTGGATCATATTCTTCTAAAAATTCAGTAATTCTAGAACTTTCTTGATCTGGGAGGGACAGGGGACCATCTGGTAGGCTTGCAACTGAGATGTCCAGTACAGGACCGGCAATCACAGGCTTGGCGGCAATCTAAGGCTGAAGCCACGGGAAGCAAGAGTATGCAGGCTAGTGGAATCTGCTTGAGAGCTTCAGTAGCATCCCACATCATAAATGAGTGAAGAGAGAAAAGCTGACTGAAGAGCTCGCTGACCACCTTGAAGGTTGCATCAATGTAGATGGTCTTGACCTTGTTGAGCACTGCCTGCTGGTCATCGGTCATGAAGATGAGATGACGGGCCCCATCAACCTGGATGTCTGCCTTGAGGAAGTTCGGTGGAATGTATTCGGAGGCCACCTCAAAATCCAGGTCACGAGACTCTGCTGGGCAGGCTGCTTGGCGGGCTCGGTTGGTGATTCTAGCAAGGTTTGCTGGCTTGGGACAGCTAGCACCTGGTATGTTGTCTGTCACCCCCTCAGCCATCACCTGCACAATTGCAGGTGCAGACCGGAACATGTCACTCTTTGCCTTTTCCTTGACCTCGACCGTCATCGGATGAAGACTTCTCCCACCTGATGTACAGTAGCATGGTAGCGCAGGGCCTGACTTCTGACACTGCATAGCCAAATGCAGCAGTTCTGGGGCGGCTTCTTCACCCACTTCTTGGTAAACTGGAAGCCCAGACTGTCGATCAGCAATGGCTTGCCCTGCCTGGTACCAGTAGGCAATATATTGTATGTTACGATGTCCTCATCCTCCTATGGTTCAACCACGGGAAGCAACCTGTCTGGCAACATATATTCTACTGCAACTTCTGGACATGTGAAGGAGATGTTGACATCAAAGCTGCTGTCCTCATGTTCTGAGCGTGGATCATATTCTTCTAAAAATTCAGTAATTCTAGAACTTTCTTGATCTGGGAGGGACAGGGGACCATCTGGTAGGCTTGCAACTGAGATGTCCAGTACAGGACCGGCAATCACAGGCTTGGCGGCAATCTAAGGCTGAAGCCACGGGAAGCAAGAGTATGCAGGCTAGTGGAATCTGCTTGAGAGCTTCAGTAGCATCCCACATCATAAATGAGTGAAGAGAGAAAAGCTGACTGAAGAGCTCGCTGACCACCTTGAAGGTTGCATCAATGTAGATGGTCTTGACCTTGTTGAGCACTGCCTGCTGGTCATCGGTCATGAAGATGAGATGACGGGCCCCATCAACCTGGATGTCTGCCTTGAGGAAGTTCGGTGGAATGTATTCGGAGGCCACCTCAAAATCCAGGTCACGAGACTCTGCTGGGCAGGCTGCTTGGCGGGCTCGGTTGGTGATTCTAGCAAGGTTTGCTGGCTTGGGACAGCTAGCACCTGGTATGTTGTCTGTCACCCCCTCAGCCATCACCTGCACAATTGCAGGTGCAGACCGGAACATGTCACTCTTTGCCTTTTCCTTGACCTCGACCGTCATCGGATGAAGACTTCTCCCACCTGATGTACAGTAGCATGGTAGCGCAGGGCCTGACTTCTGACACTGCATAGCCAAATGCAGCAGTTCTGGGGCGGCTTCTTCACCCACTTCTTGGTAAACTGGAAGCCCAGACTGTCGATCAGCAATGGCTTGCCCTGCCTGGTACCAGTAGGCAATATATTGTATGTTACGATGTCCTCATCCTCCTATGGTTCAACCACGGGAAGCAACCTGTCTGGCAACATATATTCTACTGCAACTTCTGGACATGTGAAGGAGATGTTGACATCAAAGCTGCTGTCCTCATGTTCTGAGCGTGGATCATATTCTTCTAAAAATTCAGTAATTCTAGAACTTTCTTGATCTGGGAGGGACAGGGGACCATCTGGTAGGCTTGCAACTGAGATGTCCAGTACAGGACCGGCAATCACAGGCTTGGCGGCAATCTAAGGCTGAAGCCACGGGAAGCAAGAGTATGCAGGCTAGTGGAATCTGCTTGAGAGCTTCAGTAGCATCCCACATCATAAATGAGTGAAGAGAGAAAAGCTGACTGAAGAGCTCGCTGACCACCTTGAAGGTTGCATCAATGTAGATGGTCTTGACCTTGTTGAGCACTGCCTGCTGGTCATCGGTCATGAAGATGAGATGACGGGCCCCATCAACCTGGATGTCTGCCTTGAGGAAGTTCGGTGGAATGTATTCGGAGGCCACCTCAAAATCCAGGTCACGAGACTCTGCTGGGCAGGCTGCTTGGCGGGCTCGGTTGGTGATTCTAGCAAGGTTTGCTGGCTTGGGACAGCTAGCACCTGGTATGTTGTCTGTCACCCCCTCAGCCATCACCTGCACAATTGCAGGTGCAGACCGGAACATGTCACTCTTTGCCTTTTCCTTGACCTCGACCGTCATCGGATGAAGACTTCTCCCACCTGATGTACAGTAGCATGGTAGCGCAGGGCCTGACTTCTGACACTGCATAGCCAAATGCAGCAGTTCTGGGGCGGCTTCTTCACCCACTTCTTGGTAAACTGGAAGCCCAGACTGTCGATCAGCAATGGCTTGCCCTGCCTGGTACCAGTAGGCAATATATTGTATGTTACGATGTCCTCATCCTCCTATGGTTCAACCACGGGAAGCAACCTGTCTGGCAACATATATTCTACTGCAACTTCTGGACATGTGAAGGAGATGTTGACATCAAAGCTGCTGTCCTCATGTTCTGAGCGTGGATCATATTCTTCTAAAAATTCAGTAATTCTAGAACTTTCTTGATCTGGGAGGGACAGGGGACCATCTGGTAGGCTTGCAACTGAGATGTCCAGTACAGGACCGGCAATCACAGGCTTGGCGGCAATCTAAGGCTGAAGCCACGGGAAGCAAGAGTATGCAGGCTAGTGGAATCTGCTTGAGAGCTTCAGTAGCATCCCACATCATAAATGAGTGAAGAGAGAAAAGCTGACTGAAGAGCTCGCTGACCACCTTGAAGGTTGCATCAATGTAGATGGTCTTGACCTTGTTGAGCACTGCCTGCTGGTCATCGGTCATGAAGATGAGATGACGGGCCCCATCAACCTGGATGTCTGCCTTGAGGAAGTTCGGTGGAATGTATTCGGAGGCCACCTCAAAATCCAGGTCACGAGACTCTGCTGGGCAGGCTGCTTGGCGGGCTCGGTTGGTGATTCTAGCAAGGTTTGCTGGCTTGGGACAGCTAGCACCTTGTATGTTGTCTGTCACCCCCTCAGCCATCACCTGCACAATTGCAGGTGCAGACCGGAACATGTCACTCTTTGCCTTTTCCTTGACCTCGACCGTCATCGGATGAAGACTTCTCCCACCTGATGTACAGTAGCATGGTAGCGCAGGGCCTGACTTCTGACACTGCATAGCCAAATGCAGCAGTTCTGGGGCGGCTTCTTCACCCACTTCTTGGTAAACTGGAAGCCCAGACTGTCGATCAGCAATGGCTTGCCCTGCCTGGTACCAGTAGGCAATATATTGTATGTTACGATGTCCTCATCCTCCTATGGTTCAACCACGGGAAGCAACCTGTCTGGCAACATATATTCTACTGCAACTTCTGGACATGTGAAGGAGATGTTGACATCAAAGCTGCTGTCCTCATGTTCTGAGCGTGGATCATATTCTTCTAAAAATTCAGTAATTCTAGAACTTTCTTGATCTGGGAGGGACAGGGGACCATCTGGTAGGCTTGCAACTGAGATGTCCAGTACAGGACCGGCAATCACAGGCTTGGCGGCAATCTAAGGCTGAAGCCACGGGAAGCAAGAGTATGCAGGCTAGTGGAATCTGCTTGAGAGCTTCAGTAGCATCCCACATCATAAATGAGTGAAGAGAGAAAAGCTGACTGAAGAGCTCGCTGACCACCTTGAAGGTTGCATCAATGTAGATGGTCTTGACCTTGTTGAGCACTGCCTGCTGGTCATCGGTCATGAAGATGAGATGACGGGCCCCATCAACCTGGATGTCTGCCTTGAGGAAGTTCGGTGGAATGTATTCGGAGGCCACCTCAAAATCCAGGTCACGAGACTCTGCTGGGCAGGCTGCTTGGCGGGCTCGGTTGGTGATTCTAGCAAGGTTTGCTGGCTTGGGACAGCTAGCACCTGGTATGTTGTCTGTCACCCCCTCAGCCATCACCTGCACAATTGCAGGTGCAGACCGGAACATGTCACTCTTTGCCTTTTCCTTGACCTCGACCGTCATCGGATGAAGACTTCTCCCACCTGATGTACAGTAGCATGGTAGCGCAGGGCCTGACTTCTGACACTGCATAGCCAAATGCAGCAGTTCTGGGGCGGCTTCTTCACCCACTTCTTGGTAAACTGGAAGCCCAGACTGTCGATCAGCAATGGCTTGCCCTGCCTGGTACCAGTAGGCAATATATTGTATGTTACGATGTCCTCATCCTCCTATGGTTCAACCACGGGAAGCAACCTGTCTGGCAACATATATTCTACTGCAACTTCTGGACATGTGAAGGAGATGTTGACATCAAAGCTGCTGTCCTCATGTTCTGAGCGTGGATCATATTCTTCTAAAAATTCAGTAATTCTAGAACTTTCTTGATCTGGGAGGGACAGGGGACCATCTGGTAGGCTTGCAACTGAGATGTCCAGTACAGGACCGGCAATCACAGGCTTGGCGGCAATCTAAGGCTGAAGCCACGGGAAGCAAGAGTATGCAGGCTAGTGGAATCTGCTTGAGAGCTTCAGTAGCATCCCACATCATAAATGAGTGAAGAGAGAAAAGCTGACTGAAGAGCTCGCTGACCACCTTGAAGGTTGCATCAATGTAGATGGTCTTGACCTTGTTGAGCACTGCCTGCTGGTCATCGGTCATGAAGATGAGATGACGGGCCCCATCAACCTGGATGTCTGCCTTGAGGAAGTTCGGTGGAATGTATTCGGAGGCCACCTCAAAATCCAGGTCACGAGACTCTGCTGGGCAGGCTGCTTGGCGGGCTCGGTTGGTGATTCTAGCAAGGTTTGCTGGCTTGGGACAGCTAGCACCTGGTATGTTGTCTGTCACCCCCTCAGCCATCACCTGCACAATTGCAGGTGCAGACCGGAACATGTCACTCTTTGCCTTTTCCTTGACCTCGACCGTCATCGGATGAAGACTTCTCCCACCTGATGTACAGTAGCATGGTAGCGCAGGGCCTGACTTCTGACACTGCATAGCCAAATGCAGCAGTTCTGGGGCGGCTTCTTCACCCACTTCTTGGTAAACTGGAAGCCCAGACTGTCGATCAGCAATGGCTTGCCCTGCCTGGTACCAGTAGGCAATATATTGTATGTTACGATGTCCTCATCCTCCTATGGTTCAACCACGGGAAGCAACCTGTCTGGCAACATATATTCTACTGCAACTTCTGGACATGTGAAGGAGATGTTGACATCAAAGCTGCTGTCCTCATGTTCTGAGCGTGGATCATATTCTTCTAAAAATTCAGTAATTCTAGAACTTTCTTGATCTGGGAGGGACAGGGGACCATCTGGTAGGCTTGCAACTGAGATGTCCAGTACAGGACCGGCAATCACAGGCTTGGCGGCAATCTAAGGCTGAAGCCACGGGAAGCAAGAGTATGCAGGCTAGTGGAATCTGCTTGAGAGCTTCAGTAGCATCCCACATCATAAATGAGTGAAGAGAGAAAAGCTGACTGAAGAGCTCGCTGACCACCTTGAAGGTTGCATCAATGTAGATGGTCTTGACCTTGTTGAGCACTGCCTGCTGGTCATCGGTCATGAAGATGAGATGACGGGCCCCATCAACCTGGATGTCTGCCTTGAGGAAGTTCGGTGGAATGTATTCGGAGGCCACCTCAAAATCCAGGTCACGAGACTCTGCTGGGCAGGCTGCTTGGCGGGCTCGGTTGGTGATTCTAGCAAGGTTTGCTGGCTTGGGACAGCTAGCACCTGGTATGTTGTCTGTCACCCCCTCAGCCATCACCTGCACAATTGCAGGTGCAGACCGGAACATGTCACTCTTTGCCTTTTCCTTGACCTCGACCGTCATCGGATGAAGACTTCTCCCACCTGATGTACAGTAGCATGGTAGCGCAGGGCCTGACTTCTGACACTGCATAGCCAAATGCAGCAGTTCTGGGGCGGCTTCTTCACCCACTTCTTGGTAAACTGGAAGCCCAGACTGTCGATCAGCAATGGCTTGCCCTGCCTGGTACCAGTAGGCAATATATTGTATGTTACGATGTCCTCATCCTCCTATGGTTCAACCACGGGAAGCAACCTGTCTGGCAACATATATTCTACTGCAACTTCTGGACATGTGAAGGAGATGTTGACATCAAAGCTGCTGTCCTCATGTTCTGAGCGTGGATCATATTCTTCTAAAAATTCAGTAATTCTAGAACTTTCTTGATCTGGGAGGGACAGGGGACCATCTGGTAGGCTTGCAACTGAGATGTCCAGTACAGGACCGGCAATCACAGGCTTGGCGGCAATCTAAGGCTGAAGCCACGGGAAGCAAGAGTATGCAGGCTAGTGGAATCTGCTTGAGAGCTTCAGTAGCATCCCACATCATAAATGAGTGAAGAGAGAAAAGCTGACTGAAGAGCTCGCTGACCACCTTGAAGGTTGCATCAATGTAGATGGTCTTGACCTTGTTGAGCACTGCCTGCTGGTCATCGGTCATGAAGATGAGATGACGGGCCCCATCAACCTGGATGTCTGCCTTGAGGAAGTTCGGTGGAATGTATTCGGAGGCCACCTCAAAATCCAGGTCACGAGACTCTGCTGGGCAGGCTGCTTGGCGGGCTCGGTTGGTGATTCTAGCAAGGTTTTCTGGCTTGGGACAGCTAGCACCTGGTATGTTGTCTGTCACCCCCTCAGCCATCACCTGCACAATTGCAGGTGCAGACCGGAACATGTCACTCTTTGCCTTTTCCTTGACCTCGACCGTCATCGGATGAAGACTTCTCCCACCTGATGTACAGTAGCATGGTAGCGCAGGGCCTGACTTCTGACACTGCATAGCCAAATGCAGCAGTTCTGGGGCGGCTTCTTCACCCACTTCTTGGTAAACTGGAAGCCCAGACTGTCGATCAGCAATGGCTTGCCCTGCCTGGTACCAGTAGGCAATATATTGTATGTTACGATGTCCTCATCCTCCTATGGTTCAACCACGGGAAGCAACCTGTCTGGCAACATATATTCTACTGCAACTTCTGGACATGTGAAGGAGATGTTGACATCAAAGCTGCTGTCCTCATGTTCTGAGCGTGGATCATATTCTTCTAAAAATTCAGTAATTCTAGAACTTTCTTGATCTGGGAGGGACAGGGGACCATCTGGTAGGCTTGCAACTGAGATGTCCAGTACAGGACCGGCAATCACAGGCTTGGCGGCAATCTAAGGCTGAAGCCACGGGAAGCAAGAGTATGCAGGCTAGTGGAATCTGCTTGAGAGCTTCAGTAGCATCCCACATCATAAATGAGTGAAGAGAGAAAAGCTGACTGAAGAGCTCGCTGACCACCTTGAAGGTTGCATCAATGTAGATGGTCTTGACCTTGTTGAGCACTGCCTGCTGGTCATCGGTCATGAAGATGAGATGACGGGCCCCATCAACCTGGATGTCTGCCTTGAGGAAGTTCGGTGGAATGTATTCGGAGGCCACCTCAAAATCCAGGTCACGAGACTCTGCTGGGCAGGCTGCTTGGCGGGCTCGGTTGGTGATTCTAGCAAGGTTTGCTGGCTTGGGACAGCTAGCACCTGGTATGTTGTCTGTCACCCCCTCAGCCATCACCTGCACAATTGCAGGTGCAGACCGGAACATGTCACTCTTTGCCTTTTCCTTGACCTCGACCGTCATCGGATGAAGACTTCTCCCACCTGATGTACAGTAGCATGGTAGCGCAGGGCCTGACTTCTGACACTGCATAGCCAAATGCAGCAGTTCTGGGGCGGCTTCTTCACCCACTTCTTGGTAAACTGGAAGCCCAGACTGTCGATCAGCAATGGCTTGCCCTGCCTGGTACCAGTAGGCAATATATTGTATGTTACGATGTCCTCATCCTCCTATGGTTCAACCACGGGAAGCAACCTGTCTGGCAACATATATTCTACTGCAACTTCTGGACATGTGAAGGAGATGTTGACATCAAAGCTGCTGTCCTCATGTTCTGAGCGTGGATCATATTCTTCTAAAAATTCAGTAATTCTAGAACTTTCTTGATCTGGGAGGGACAGGGGACCATCTGGTAGGCTTGCAACTGAGATGTCCAGTACAGGACCGGCAATCACAGGCTTGGCGGCAATCTAAGGCTGAAGCCACGGGAAGCAAGAGTATGCAGGCTAGTGGAATCTGCTTGAGAGCTTCAGTAGCATCCCACATCATAAATGAGTGAAGAGAGAAAAGCTGACTGAAGAGCTCGCTGACCACCTTGAAGGTTGCATCAATGTAGATGGTCTTGACCTTGTTGAGCACTGCCTGCTGGTCATCGGTCATGAAGATGAGATGACAGGCCCCATCAACCTGGATGTCTGCCTTGAGGAAGTTCGGTGGAATGTATTCGGAGGCCACCTCAAAATCCAGGTCACGAGACTCTGCTGGGCAGGCTGCTTGGCGGGCTCGGTTGGTGATTCTAGCAAGGTTTGCTGGCTTGGGACAGCTAGCACCTGGTATGTTGTCTGTCACCCCCTCAGCCATCACCTGCACAATTGCAGGTGCAGACCGGAACATGTCACTCTTTGCCTTTTCCTTGACCTCGACCGTCATCGGATGAAGACTTCTCCCACCTGATGTACAGTAGCATGGTAGCGCAGGGCCTGACTTCTGACACTGCATAGCCAAATGCAGCAGTTCTGGGGCGGCTTCTTCACCCACTTCTTGGTAAACTGGAAGCCCAGACTGTCGATCAGCAATGGCTTGCCCTGCCTGGTACCAGTAGGCAATATATTGTATGTTACGATGTCCTCATCCTCCTATGGTTCAACCACGGGAAGCAACCTGTCTGGCAACATATATTCTACTGCAACTTCTGGACATGTGAAGGAGATGTTGACATCAAAGCTGCTGTCCTCATGTTCTGAGCGTGGATCATATTCTTCTAAAAATTCAGTAATTCTAGAACTTTCTTGATCTGGGAGGGACAGGGGACCATCTGGTAGGCTTGCAACTGAGATGTCCAGTACAGGACCGGCAATCACAGGCTTGGCGGCAATCTAAGGCTGAAGCCACGGGAAGCAAGAGTATGCAGGCTAGTGGAATCTGCTTGAGAGCTTCAGTAGCATCCCACATCATAAATGAGTGAAGAGAGAAAAGCTGACTGAAGAGCTCGCTGACCACCTTGAAGGTTGCATCAATGTAGATGGTCTTGACCTTGTTGAGCACTGCCTGCTGGTCATCGGTCATGAAGATGAGATGACGGGCCCCATCAACCTGGATGTCTGCCTTGAGGAAGTTCGGTGGAATGTATTCGGAGGCCACCTCAAAATCCAGGTCACGAGACTCTGCTGGGCAGGCTGCTTGGCGGGCTCGGTTGGTGATTCTAGCAAGGTTTGCTGGCTTGGGACAGCTAGCACCTGGTATGTTGTCTGTCACCCCCTCAGCCATCACCTGCACAATTGCAGGTGCAGACCGGAACATGTCACTCTTTGCCTTTTCCTTGACCTCGACCGTCATCGGATGAAGACTTCTCCCACCTGATGTACAGTAGCATGGTAGCGCAGGGCCTGACTTCTGACACTGCATAGCCAAATGCAGCAGTTCTGGGGCGGCTTCTTCACCCACTTCTTGGTAAACTGGAAGCCCAGACTGTCGATCAGCAATGGCTTGCCCTGCCTGGTACCAGTAGGCAATATATTGTATGTTACGATGTCCTCATCCTCCTATGGTTCAACCACGGGAAGCAACCTGTCTGGCAACATATATTCTACTGCAACTTCTGGACATGTGAAGGAGATGTTGACATCAAAGCTGCTGTCCTCATGTTCTGAGCGTGGATCATATTCTTCTAAAAATTCAGTAATTCTAGAACTTTCTTGATCTGGGAGGGACAGGGGACCATCTGGTAGGCTTGCAACTGAGATGTCCAGTACAGGACCGGCAATCACAGGCTTGGCGGCAATCTAAGGCTGAAGCCACGGGAAGCAAGAGTATGCAGGCTAGTGGAATCTGCTTGAGAGCTTCAGTAGCATCCCACATCATAAATGAGTGAAGAGAGAAAAGCTGACTGAAGAGCTCGCTGACCACCTTGAAGGTTGCATCAATGTAGATGGTCTTGACCTTGTTGAGCACTGCCTGCTGGTCATCGGTCATGAAGATGAGATGACGGGCCCCATCAACCTGGATGTCTGCCTTGAGGAAGTTCGGTGGAATGTATTCGGAGGCCACCTCAAAATCCAGGTCACGAGACTCTGCTGGGCAGGCTGCTTGGCGGGCTCGGTTGGTGATTCTAGCAAGGTTTGCTGGCTTGGGACAGCTAGCACCTGGTATGTTGTCTGTCACCCCCTCAGCCATCACCTGCACAATTGCAGGTGCAGACCGGAACATGTCACTCTTTGCCTTTTCCTTGACCTCGACCGTCATCGGATGAAGACTTCTCCCACCTGATGTACAGTAGCATGGTAGCGCAGGGCCTGACTTCTGACACTGCATAGCCAAATGCAGCAGTTCTGGGGCGGCTTCTTCACCCACTTCTTGGTAAACTGGAAGCCCAGACTGTCGATCAGCAATGGCTTGCCCTGCCTGGTACCAGTAGGCAATATATTGTATGTTACGATGTCCTCATCCTCCTATGGTTCAACCACGGGAAGCAACCTGTCTGGCAACATATATTCTACTGCAGTAGCATCCCACATCATAAATGAGTGAAGAGAGAAAAGCTGACTGAAGAGCTCGCTGACCACCTTGAAGGTTGCATCAATGTAGATGGTCTTGACCTTGTTGAGCACTGCCTGCTGGTCATCGGTCATGAAGATGAGATGACGGGCCCCATCAACCTGGATGTCTGCCTTGAGGAAGTTCGGTGGAATGTATTCGGAGGCCACCTCAAAATCCAGGTCACAAGACTCTGCTGGGCAGGCTGCTTGGCGGGCTCGGTTGGTGATTCTAGCAAGGTTTGCTGGCTTGGGACAGCTAGCACCTGGTATGTTGTCTGTCACCCCCTCAGCCATCACCTGCACAATTGCAGGTGCAGACCGGAACATGTCACTCTTTGCCTTTTCCTTGACCTCGACCGTCATCGGATGAAGACTTCTCCCACCTGATGTACAGTAGCATGGTAGCGCAGGGCCTGACTTCTGACACTGCATAGCCAAATGCAGCAGTTCTGGGGCGGCTTCTTCACCCACTTCTTGGTAAACTGGAAGCCCAGACTGTCGATCAGCAATGGCTTGCCCTGCCTGGTACCAGTAGGCAATATATTGTATGTTACGATGTCCTCATCCTCCTATGGTTCAACCACGGGAAGCAACCTGTCTGGCAACATATATTCTACTGCAACTTCTGGACATGTGAAGGAGATGTTGACATCAAAGCTGCTGTCCTCATGTTCTGAGCGTGGATCATATTCTTCTAAAAATTCAGTAATTCTAGAACTTTCTTGATCTGGGAGGGACAGGGGACCATCTGGTAGGCATGCAACTGAGATGTCCAGTACAGGACCGGCAATCACAGGCTTGGCGGCAATCTAAGGCTCGGCGGCAAACTCAGGCTCTGACTGGTCCATGGGCTCTGGCAGGGCTGGGTCAGACCAGTCTGTGGCTTGTCCATGCTGCAGTACCAGGACATGCACTCCAGCTTCATCATAACCTGGTAGGTCCCCAGAGAGATGCCTGTACCACAGGTGCGATGCTGCCACTGATGACATGCATGACACTGGAGAGCATGCTGCAGAGGACGGACTCCCTGATGACAACTTACACATGGAAACTTGGGCTTTGGAACAGAGCTTCTGGAAGGAAGGCAGCAGGGCATTATTGTAGTTTGGAGGATCAAATTGAACTGAACACATTTAGAAAAGGAGGATCTTTTTGTACTGGAAAGGTGTGAACATCCCCTTTGTGTAAGAAAATATTGGCAAGGTGTGATTAAATTATGAGCACATCTTGGGAATGAGGGTGTGTCACCCAAAAGTGTTAATAATTGTATATATGCAATTATGCATTTGTTAAAACATGTGTATTTTATCACTGTTTAAGGTATAAAACTGTAAAGGATATTAAATTTTCTATATGGTATAAAATGGCAAAATATATATTTATAAAGGTATCAATTATGATTGTGAGATTGCATACCTGTGGTAATCAATTCTTATAAAATGGAATCACTGTTATAGTATTCCTTATATTTTTGATAAAGGCTGGAAGTGGTGTGCTCAGTGGAGCATGATATATTGGATAGCTGCATGCATCCATTCACAGGTAGTCATGTGATACATACTGCATATCAGATCAATACTCCATGGTAGTATAAATACCAGGTGAATTCTGGCTATGATCAGAGAGAGCCAAAGATCTGAAGTGTGCAGAGAGTGTCAGAAGCCAGATAGCAGTTATGCTAGGCTAAGACCTCCTGTTTATCACCACACATATGGGAACATCATGTGAGTTACAGTTCATTTTACCATTTGTAGTTATCATTATAATCTAATGTAATTCCAATATAGATTTTACATTGTGAATATTCTATTGCATTTGCAGTAAGTAATATGTACTGAAACATGTATCTCATTAGAATTAATTTGTACATGGAATATGCAAGATATTCTACATAGTAGAATTATTAAATATATATTTTGGACATATAAATGTAAAAGGACTTGGTGGAAATATCCACTCATAATGTGTTATTTTGTGATAGGAATTCCCAGTGAAACCAAGAAGATCACTTGTATACATCTTTTACTGTACACTAGAGATTCAACTTGGAATTGTTGAGAAAGACAAGGATTCACACAAAGAACCAAGAATTATTTACAAGTCCGCAAATTCCAAGGAGAGAAGTAAATACCAGAACTATTCTTATCACAGTGTACACAGAACAATATATCATTAACATTTATCAGTCATCTGGAGATTTATATACATGCTGTTTACCATTATTTATATTGTATTTTTTTCCCTTATTTATATAAAATAAATTTATTTAAGTTAAATGTTCATCCTCTTTTTGTTATTATCTTCAACATAAGTGTACAGGTTCCTTCATTTTGATATTTTGGTCTTTAACTTGTGACAGGGTGGAAACCCACATTGGGAGGCACACATGTAATTTTCGATAAAATACCAATAAAATACCAGTATTGTGTAATATAATTCAAATTATTTTGGAGAAAAAAAAACTTCAGCAAGAGCTTGTTAAAATATTTTACTATTGGGGTTTTTCCATGTCCAGGAAAATGATACAAAATGTCACAAGCTCATACTTTTATGTATGACACTAGCTTATCATTATTGCCAACTGACCTACCATTAGCATTGGATTCCAATGTGACTGGGAATCCAATAAAAACGAAATTCTTTATTTTCCTCAGTACAGAGTTTGTGATGCCATTCGAGAATTTTGTAAATAAAAGGATTTTTCCAATCATATTTTACTGGATTCCAAGCCAGGTATAAAAGGAAATGAAACAGCGGATACTGCAGCAAAAGCAGCAATTGATAAAATTAAAATATCGGCGGGATGCCAATTGGTTTTGCCAAGTAAACATATAGATGTAGAAAATAGATTTAGGCATCCCACATACTGAATACAGAAAACATATTAATGCTTTAATTAGATACAAGTGGCAATGTGAGTGGGATGAAGCTTTGCATAACAAGCTTCACAAGTATAAAACCTACATCAGGTAAATATCATTACTCATGCCGTAAGATACGTCGTGAAGAAGCGGTATTAACACGTATTCGAATTGCACACAGTCACTAACACATAGTTATTTGTTAAAAGGTGAAGATCAGCCTGAATGTGTTTCCTGTCAAACCCCTTTGACAGTGACACACATCATGCTTGACTGTGTTGAATTTGATGACACTAGACATCAATATTTTCAGGTTGAAAGTTCAAAAGAATTATTCGACACAGTTGATGCCGCTTTGATTTTATCCTTTTTAAGGGTGGAGTAGTGTTGGGCTGGCATTAATTGCCAGCTTAGCATCTACTCAAGACACCACATTCACCATGATTCAGGGTCTTTTAAATTTGATGTTTACGTGTAACTTGTGAATCATTGTTATAATGACATTACGTCATTGTTTATTGTATGTTTTTACACTTATTCATAATGGTACTGAATGATCTAAATGTGTTGATGTGCCGTTAAGAATTCATTCATTCATTCCAATCATTTGCTTTCAATGGTTGTAAACAAAAAGAATCACAAAATATAAAACATTTTGATGTGGAGAAGTCTCCACATGATCTGAAGCAAGGTATAAAGCATGTAGTTTAGCAGAATAAATGGACGATTTATTTGGCAGACGTTCTGAATAAATATGATTGCCCTTAACAGCAGCTGCAGCAGCCTATTATCATCAAATGATCATATACACTGATGTCCACTGAAAATAGATTTTATTTCTTTATTAAAGGATGGATCTGTTAATATTTAAAGTTGCATAGGTCCATGGAGGTGTTTCTGGATTGAAATGGAATCCATTGAAATGAGGCTGCTGACCAAGCTGCCAAAGCAGCATTGGACAAACGCCCAGTAAATATGCTTATTCCTTATACAGAGTTTAAGAAATATATTACTGGGGTTTTTTTTGCGTTCTCAGTGGCAGTTGCGCAGGAAGGAAGCTATTTTTAATAAATTGTATGAAATTAAGCCAGTTCTAGGTGAAACTAAAGCTGCTTGTGGAGTTCACCGAAGAGAAGAGTCTGTTTTAAATTGTTTAAGAATTGGCCAGTTGTTTGACACTGCTATCTTCTCAAAGGCAAAGATCAGCCTCAGTGTATCTGTTGCCAAAGGGCTTTGACTATTAAACATGTTTTAATTGAGTGTATCAATTTTGATAATATTAGGACTTAATATTTTAATATTTGGACTCAATATTTTAATATTTGCATGTGTTGTTTGGTACTGAATATACTTCTGTGATAGTATCATTTTTAAAGGTGGAGCTCTTGTTTACCTTGGTCATTTACCAATTTATCAAGAACCGTGAAACATCAAATGGTCTTTTAAACCGAATTTATTTATAAATATTTATTATGTTTATAACTGATATATTGATAGGATTTTGTTGATATTTTGTTAAAATTATTTACGTATATTTTATAATTCATATATCTAGTCAAAATGTTTGTTTTTACCATTTCTAGGCACTGAATAACCTTAGCATTTATTGTGTGCTATGAATAACACTTTCACCAAGGTTTGCCTGTATGCATCCTAATGTGATTGCTAGTGGATTAGAATCTTTCATGTTTTGAAGCAAAATATTCTTGTGCTGAAGAAATCTGCAGGGACTTTTGGTTCAATTCTTCTCACGATGATGTTTCCAAATATGGACGAATATTGTAGTGCCTTTCTGCAAAATACACTTTTTATCCCTGTTGACCACCTGACAGGCTGGAATAACTGCCTGTCTTTGAACATCATGCTCTGTATTCTCTGCAGATATAGGGCAAGCACGTTGTCAAAACAAAATATTACAACAACATTGGGGTCCCATGATCTTGTATGTAAATATCTTCAAGGTCACCATTTCAAAACATTGATATGATGCATACAGATTTAAAGCATTCATGAAACCTGACTTTCAGGAACATTTCCTTTCCATAACATGAATCTTTATACCCTAAATAGTGCTTTTATGTAGGATTACCCAAAATAGTCCCTGTTAACAATTTTCTGTGGCACTTGAAAGTTGATCAGTTGTCTGCTGAAACCTACACCAGCAATTGAACACTTTGTCAGTCAGCTTTGTTTAGCTGGTCTGTGATCTCATGTAAACACCTAACGAGTTTCCAGTTGGGCACCTGTCCAGCTTGGGAAACGGTGAAGATGTTTTGTACAATTTATTGCCAGGAGTATACTTCAGAACAACATAAGATTATTTTTATATTATTTGAATCAATGAAATAATTGTTATGGTTGTGACAAATATTTTATGGTTGTGACAAATATCTTATGGTGGTGAAAGAAATATCATTTGTGGGAAAAGTATACTATCTATTTGAAAAATATCTTATGCATGTGAAAACCTTTCTGTCAAAAAGGGAAGACATCACTCAAGGGCTGCATGGAATCCCCCTTAACTTAAAGGCCGAGATATGGAAAAAGTGACATTAAACCCTTTGATCACTGGTTTAGCCTTAAATCACAAGGACTTTTAATGGCAAAACTGTGAATGCTGATAATTGGTATCAGTGAAATTTATAAATTGACCCTCTTTGAGGTTCAGGTTCAGGTATCAAGGACTGACAGTATCCTCTGCAATATCAAAATAATCTATCAAATGATTCTCTTGTCATCATCTGGAAACCATGGTGATTCAAAATATCTCCTGTGACCATGAGCAATATCAAAGTTATCTATTAAACGGTTCTCCATTTATCATCTGGTAACCATGATTATACAATATATCTCCTGTGACCTTGACAAATAGGTCAAGGTCATTCATCAGCAATCCCATACAAGAGCGTTGAGGGTCACATACTCAAGTCCAATATGAAAGCCAAATACCAAATAGTTCAGTGAATCATCTGGAAACCAGCAAGTACTGCAGAGACAAAATGCCACCTGTGACCTTGAGAACTGGGTCATAGTCAACCATATTCAATCCCATGCAAGATATTATGGATTTACATAATCCTGTGCAATAACAAAGTAATCCGTCAAACGGTTCTCCTGTAATCATCTGGAAAGTTCGGACACTCAGAATTGCAGACAGAGCTGGATAAAAGGTCTCCCCTCCCCCTACGGGGTGGGTTGACAATTATTGAAGATCAGGCCACAACTCATACGAAAAAAATGTAACATGGATCTCAACACAGCTGGGAATCCAACTTTGGACTTCAGGATCATAACCAGGCAAATGGTGCGAAAAAGCCTGCACTCTAACCAACTGCGCTACAATTCACGGCCTGAGTGAATATTCCAGTTTTATGGAGGATTTCTGGAAGACAATCAGCTTTGTATCAGCACATAACCATGAAAATACAAACTTAAACATCAATTCTTTTAATTTTATAGGCAAACACATGTACCAATTTATTGAAAAAATAATGCCAATCTTTCCTTGATGCAGTATTTTATTATCAAAATCAGAAATACACATCTATTTCTCCACAAAAAGTGCTAGACATTTATCAAACTGTTACAATATTCTTATAAAATTAACTTTGAAATTTATACAATCTCAACAGAATATAACTTTTCTTTTTTTTTAATGACAAAATGTTCAAAGATTTACCAAATTTGGTCTGCAAATATTATAGGGAATTGGATAGCAAAAGAAAAAAAAGTTTTTTTATATTAATAATGAAAATGAAATAGTTTCCTCCAATTGTTATTTCACAATTATTCACACCTTTCTTTCTTCTTAAAATGCAAAAGATCTGGGAAAACTGGACATATCACTGGTGGAACTCTACAAGAGCTTCAGATATCTGTATGCAAGAATCATCAATGCGAATAATTGAGCAAATAAATTATACTACAGATTATTTCTATACAAAACAAAGAGATCTGTATGTATTGATATAGAGGTGGGGTGGGTTAATTATGAGACTATTAATACCCATTTTTATTTTTCAGGTAAAAAATATTTCTGGTTGCTTTATTGTAGATTGTTTTCTCTTACTATGGAAGAAATCTACAGCTAATTTTCCTGTGAGGGGGTCTCTCACATGTATGATGTCCTTGAGTGTAAGAATATTTACCGTTTAATGTTTTGCTGCCAGGCTAATATAGAAGTGCACTTCACAGATTTGTGTATGTCAAAAATATTATTTATAATTAGAAAACCACATGCCTGAAGCAATATTTCCCAAATGTAAGTTACTGTACAGTAAGTGGCAAAGAAAGCTATTAATATTAAATCTATGTAAATATTTTAACTTTTACTAATGCTGGTTTCATGTACATAAATAACCAACATAAAATTCATATAAAATGCTCTTAAATGTTTGACAATCCCAGAGCGATCCCTTTCGATGTTCAATCTTTCCCACCCTAGTGTAATAGCCTTTGATTTCCATATAAATGGTGCTACCTATGAATATCATATTATTCCCTGCACATATTTCCCCAAATCCTAGATAAGAACTCACCGCTTATTTTTTTTTAAATTAAATTTTATCAATTTTCATGGTGAGATGTTGAAAAACAAAACTTTATATCATAAGCCTGACCTTTCCACTTGGTCAAATATGTAAATGTAGCAAATTTATATTCATTCCAGATTTATTATCATAATTGGGAACAAAATGATATATACACAGAAGCACTTACAGTCCATGTAATGCATCACATTATAATTTTTGTATTCTGTTATTGATAACTGCATAACCAGATGATAGCATGTTCTTTGGGTAATTATAGATACAAATAATCTGTTTTTTCCTAATGACACATTGAACAAACATTCAGTATACATGTATAAATGTGGGCCATTACTTCCCTGGCACTAAAACCACATAAAATCTGAGGAATTCACACACACACACATACACACACACACATATAGACATATATTTGATTTTATGTAATGAAATAAATGTCAGTTAACAAAGAAAAATCTATTCACACAAATCTATTCACACATATGTTTTAGATTTTTATTCTCTTTCTCAATTTGTGTGCATAGATTTTTCTCACGTTTATTTGATTACATAAAATATATCTTTGTCGAATCCAAAATATCACAGTTTTGAAATTGTTTCATGCAAAACAAAACACCAGTAAATCCATCTTTTTTATATATATAAATTGAAATTGAAACTCTATCTCTCTATCTTTTCTCATTTGTGACTATAAAAACTATTAATATTGTTTGGTGGTACCCCCTTGATAATACATTTTCAAAACCTTGTAAACACACTCACCCATCATTCATATTTGCATCATATACACATTATCATTCTCAAAACACAAATTTACTTATTACAAGAGAATATGATAACATTCCTGTTTTACAATGTAGTCTGCATATTATCCTTTGAACCAATATAAGAATATCCAAACTCTACAAAAGGTGATGTGTTGCATAAAACATGTCTGGGAGTGATTATCTACTCAAATACAACTCCAAACTCACACTTAAAAATGGTCAATGTTTAAATATTCTGATCAAATAATTCAGTATTCCTTAATCTGTGACCTGATCTGCAGTGGGATAAATTGGTTCGATTTTGAGGCAAGAAATACTGAACAAAACAATTTAAATAGGTATAATAATGCCATAATAAATTAAAGGCACAGCCTCAAATGAAATATTTTAACTAATTCAGCTGTAGAAGATTATTCACAAACTTTGGCTGTGTTTATTTTGTATTAGTGATAATGAGGATATAAGGTAACAATGCAGACTTTGCTGCTCCTCATTCACACACCATAAGAAACATGATTAGGTGTGTTACCAGGCCAAAGTGCCATGATCGATTGAATCATAAAGATTATTTTGCAGATCAGATTACAAATCAGAATGCAAATCACAAGCATGATTAGAAACAAAGCTACATTATCTAAATAATGGAGTTTTTTTTAAACAAATCTTGATTCAAATAACAAGCATCTCTATTTTACTTGGATTTCTACTTCTTCTTAACTTTAAAACAAAGTCTACTGAACTTGAAAATATGAACATTTTAATGGAATGTAAACATAAAATACTGATAAAAAAGTGACTATAATGCTGTGAATAAAAGCATTAATTAACATTTAAATCTCAGTGCTACAACCAAGCTCTGTCCTTTATTCCTCAAATAGTATCTCCTCTCTAGAGGATATCCCAATTAAATAAATATATATGATCTGATATTTAGCTTATCAAACTCAGCAGAGCTTGGAAATACCTTTCCATTAGATGAAGTTCTATTTACTTTCACAGATGAGGATGTTAATACATCTAGCATCAACTGAATAAGGCACAGCAGCCACACAATGGAAGATATTTCAATAAGAACTCTTGTTTTCCTCATCATTTTCTATTGACTTACATATAAATATATATCAGCCCGCAATGTGGGCGGTGTATCTAAATTTTGTTTTTATACTTTGGCACATATTAAATGAACACATCATACTTAAAATCATAAATATACTGTGCTACATCCTGCATATTACAATCTTTTCCAAAATAGTTAACATTAAACAGCAATCAGATATGATATGGTACAAACCAAAATGTATTAACACAAGATGTGCTAAAATGAGAGAAATGCTGACACAATGCCCCAATAATAACGTCTCCACCTCTGGTGGGACATAATAAAAAGGTGCAAGCAAAAGTGGTGTACGTCTGTTATTCACCATAATTCAAAGATTTTGCATGGATTTCAACTTACTTATATGGACATGAGACCTTTTTTCATAATGTTTCATAATGTGCAACGATGGACACTGAATACTTTTTTTGTTTCAAGCTAAGCTACTAATGCACCTGGTATTTTTACAATATCTACAAAAAATGTAAGTTTGGTATGACTTTTTTTTTATTTGAAGCCCACAAGTACAATACTTAAATAGTATTTACTTGTTTTTTCCATCAGATTATGGTTTTGTACAAATTAACCTGAAGACTTACCCTTTAATAGCAATTACAACCAATTACATGATTCTGAGGTAATTTTTTTCTTTTCCTACAACAAAGTGGATTTTTTTTCTAAAAAAATTCTAGATTTAATATAAAACAGTTTTATAGTTTACTACCAAAGATATAACAATACCAACTTTAACATAAAATCAAAAATGAAAATGTACAACACCCAATTTCTCTCCTTTTCAAGGGAAAAATATATAATGTTTGTTTTTGGTCAAGCTTTGAAAGTATGCACAACCCGAATGACATATTGGCGACATATGGGACACTCCGACAGTCGCTTGCCACACTTTGTGCATGTTACCATATGGCCACACTCCAGCAGCACCGAATCTATCACTGCATCCATGCATATCTTACACATCTCTGCGTCATCTCCAGAGAGCCCTGTTTCTTCAGCTGCAAACAATATTTGTTGTTATTGATAATTAATGTCATACATCTCAAACAGGAGGTACTGCTCCCTAGTATTGTGTTTATCATTATTTGATATATTAGAGCTTACAAACCTCCAATCAAGCCAAGTTCAAACTGGAGCTTCGGGGTCTCATATATTTTAATGGAAAAGGAAGTATAGTAAAAAAAATTGAGCATAGTTCCTTTAAAAATATTTTTTAAATCTTTTATTTTGTGTACATTCATTACAGTATTACTAACCTTTTTCTTTATTTTTCTTGCTATCTTCCCAAAGCCGTTTCACTCTGTCTATCAACTCATATTTTTCGACACAACCTTTAAAGTCCACATAATTGGTGGCCAATATTTCTTTTAGTTGGCGAACTGTGAGGTCTTCTATCCTTCCCTCTTCTACTTGCTCCAGAGTCATTCTGTTAGCCGGCAAACGGGTATCAGGTGTCTGAAAAATAATTAAATTATTACTAAAGGAAATTTTAACGCATGCAATATGGAGACTTGGACAAGAGAATATAATGGTAGTTTTAATGAAAAGCATCACAAGTAGTCTTGCGGAACAAAACTGGGCAAGTTTGTAAAGTTATCAGAAACATTTTACTTTTTACATGACAAAATTTAATTTCAAAAGAATTGCACAACATATACTCTATTTTTATTATTTTATGATATCTGATTATGAAACCAATAATCCCAAACCCACTTCCCATATAGTCCAGCCATGAGTTTATTGATCAATTGATTTGAGAGCTGTCTTGAATATACCAATTTGAAAATACAAGCCATCTGTTGAAGACTGTGAGGGATGCAGAGCATGTACTGTATTTATTTTACAAGCATCCTCTGTTGGAGATATTTGCAGTTCACTTTACCTCGTCTGTGTGGAACTCGTGGTACAGCCTTGTCTCAGCTTCCCTCATCTCCCGCTCTTGACGCTGACGCAACCTGTCTGTGCGGTCAGCCTGGGTCTCATTCGCACTCTGGAGATTGGGGGCAGGTGAAGTTGGTGTTGTTGCAGAGTCACTGGATGGAGGGTCTGATGTAGATGGAGGGTCTGATGAGGACTGAGGCTCTGATGGGGGATCTGATGGAGACGTGTTGTGTGTGGGCAGGGGACTTCCCTGAAATGTCTCCTCATTCTGTCTATATCTCTCCTGAAATGCCCACCAAATATCTTAATTTAAGTTGTTACAAATGTTATTAGGTTATACAAATTATCCCCGATACACTGAGATAACAGACCACTCCCCAAATCACACATATATCACTATCCCCTGATACCCTGAGATAACCCACCTTCCCCCACATCACACATTTATCCCTATCCCCTGATACCCGAGATAACAGACCACTCCCCACATCACACATATATCACTATCCCCTGATACCCTGAGATAACAGACCACTCCCCACATCACACATATATCACTATCCCCTGATACCCTGAGATAACCGACCTTCCCCCACATCACACATTATATCACTATCCCCTGATACCCTGAGATAACCGACCTTCCCCCACATCACACATATATCACTATCCCCTGATATCCTGAGATAACTGACCACTCCCCACATCACACATATATCACTATCCCCTGATACCCTGAGATAACCGACCTTCCCCCACATCACACATATATCACTATCCCTTGATACCCTGAGATAACCGACCTTCCCCCACATCACACATATATCACTATCCCCTGAGATAACCGACCTTCCCCCACATCACACATATATCACTATCCCCTGAGATAACCGACCTTCCCCCACATCACACATATATCACTATCCCCTGATACCCTGAGATAACCGACCTTCCCCCACATCACACATATATCACTATCCCCTGATACCCTGAGATAACAGACCACTCCCCACATCACACATATATCACTATCCCTTGATACCCTGAGGTAACCGACCTTCCCCCACATCACACATATATCACTATCCCCTGATACCCTGAGATAACAGACCACTCCCCACATCACACATATATCACTATCCCCTGATACCCTGAGATAACAGACCACTCCCCACATCACACATATATCACTATCCCCTGATACCCTGAGATAACAGACCACTCCCCACATCACACATATATCACTATCCCCTGATACCCTGAGATAACAGACCACTCCCCACATCACACATATATCACTATCCCCTGATACCCTGAGATAACCGACCTTCCCCCACACCACACATTATATCACTATCCCCTGATACCCTGAGATAACCGACCTTCCCCCACATCACACATATATCACTATCCCCTGATATCCTGAGATAACTGACCACTCCCCACATCACACATATATCACTATCCCCTGATACCCTGAGATAACCGACCTTCCCCCACATCACACATATTATAACAAAACATACCGAGTCGGGAAGCTGGGTGAGCGGATTCAGTGAGTTGGTGATTGCGGACGGATACCCTGAGCCGAAGGCGAAGGGTATCCGTCCGCCATCACCAACGAACTGAATCCGCTCACACAGCTGACCGACGAGTGTATGTTTTGTTTTTATACCTCAGACAACTACTGTATTTTTAAAAAATGATACATGAAACAAGATATTTATCGTTACAAACATTTGTAAACAAAGCGCACCTCATTTGACCCCGTCACGTGACCCGAAAATGGCGCGTACCACCATAGACTGGTTGCCGCCATCTGTGTATATACACGATGTTCTTGACACTCGATGGGGAACCAGTCTAAAGATGGCTAATCAATACTTTACAAATAATTGACATGCGCGTATTCATTCGAAATCGCATAAATACGCGCATCACTGAGGTATAAATCACTATCCCTTGATACCCTGAGATAACCGACCTTCCCCCACATCACACATATATCACTATCCCCTGAGATAACCGACCTTCCCCCACATCACACATATATCACTATCCCCTGAGATAACTGACCTTCCCCCACATCACACATATATCACTATCCCCTGATACCCTGAGATAACCGACCTTCCCCCACATCACACATATATCACTATCCCCTGATACCCTGAGATAACAGACCACTCCCCACATCACACATATATCACTATCCCCTGATACCCTGAGATAACCGACCACTCCCCAAATCACACATATATCACTATCCCCTGATACCCTGAGATAACCCACCTTCCCCCACATCACACATTTATCCCTATCCCCTGATACCAGAGATTACCGACCTTCCCCCACATCACACATATATCACTAGCCCCTGATACCCTGAGATAACCGACCTTCCCCCACATCACATATATATCACTATCCCCTGCTACCCTGAGATAACAGACCACTCCCCACCTCACACATATATCACTATCCCCTGATACCCTGAGATAACAGACCACTCCCAACATCACACATATATCACTATCCCCTGATACCCTGAGATAACAGACCACTCCCCACATCACACATATATCACTATCCCCTGATACCCTGAGATAACAGACCACTCCACACATCACACATATATCACTATCCCCTGATACCCTGAGATAACAGACCACTCCACACATCACACATATATCACTATCCCCTGATACCCTGAGATAACAGACCACTCCCCACATCACACATATATCACTATCCCCTGATACCCTGAGATAACAGACCACTCCCTACATCACACATATATCACTATCCCCTGATACCCTGAGATAACAGACCACTCCCCACATCACACATATATCACTATCCCCTGATACCCTGAGATAACTGACCATCCCCAAAATAATTGGCTAGTATTCTGTAAAAAGTAATTTTCAATTAGATAAAAGTGTTCACTATTTGTGTAAAAAAAAATCTGTATTGTGTCAATATTTTTTTATGAATATCATATCAGTCATCAATGGCAACTTTTAGATGAAGATACATTTAGAAATGACTATGTTCTCAGATAATATATCAGACATAAGGGCACATATTACCTGACAAAGCCATATTTGCCAGTGATGTAAGGCAGTCAAGATATTTTTGGCATGCACTGTCCTCAGTATGCAGAAAATACCTTTGTGATGTCTTTATAATAATTCCAACAACTAAAAATTAGGAAAGCCAGAATATTTATCTGAAATCTACAAATAAATTAAGCATCATTTTCTGTAGAAATAAAAAAAAACATTTAGAATATAAGAAGAGGGTTTTTCCTTGAAATGTGAAATGGTAAAATCCAGTCACACTGACCCATTTTTTGAGAAATATTCAGCAACTGAACAGAACAGAGATGAATTCGACTCTATCAAGTTTCAAGTGTGGTCATTAGCATCATTATCTTATCAAAATGTTATTAAAATGTGAGAGGGCATCATGTGAAGTCCAGTTACATTGGCCCATTTCACGGAAAAGGTTTGTAACTGAATGGAAAGCAGCCGAGAAGAACTCTATCCTGTCTTACGTTTGGTCATTAGCATCATTAGCATTCTCATTATGATGTGTACTCTTAAAGAAAAATAGTATTAACATTGAATCCTGAATAGAACAATATTTTGAAATGTCATTTGGCAACCAACGTATGCATAACCATTACTTAGAAATTGTCTTAATGATGTATACCTGTCCACGTCACACTATGACTCTCATATGAACCCTGGTGACACCATTTCTGAACCCCTGACAGTCCCCTTAACAGTTAATTCAAAGGTAAATAAAACCACCAGATTTAGATACATGATTTATATATATATATATATATAATGATACTAACCTGTAACTCATCAAGATGTCTTCTGTGAGCTTCCTGTTCCCTGAAGTACTGTGAACTGTTACTGAAGCGTAACACAAGTTCTATTAAATCATTCCTTTCTGTGCACTGATTTGTGGGAATGTTTTTGCGGGACAAGAACTGGCTCAAGTCTTTGATTTTGAATGGCACTAGATCGTGTCTTGTAAAGTTTCCAGATGATAATATCCGACATTTCTTACATCTTCGTTGACTGCTGGGTTCCTTGATGAGACAGGATGAGCAATGGTGATGTCCACATTCTGCACATGTCCTCTGAAGAGAAATGAGTCATTTTGATATGATATAGCAGTTCCTATTTTTTAAACAGCAAAATATTAAGTGCATGCATCCAAGCATTGACTTGCAAAATTCATTAATATTTTGCATTATTTTAATATATACAGCAGTAGTCATTTGACATGCTGGTATAAACCTTTCTGGCATTTGTGTGAAGTTTTCTTACTGGTGACAGGAAAGCTAAGATTAGATCATTCATTATCATGGAAACAAGACAAGTGCAGTGATCCTTTGGATTTTACTTCAATCATTTAAATCATTAATCACTTCAATTGTGATCCTTGCCCAGTGAAAACAACATGAGGAATGACTGGCACCTGATTTAACACCCCACTTCATAACAGCCTATATTCCAATCTTCCTGCTGACAAAGACTTTCTATCAGCAATACAACAATACATGTAGATTTTTCTCAAGTCTTGAGTTAACATTTTTGAGTTTTCTACAGTTTTTGTATCCCCTATATATATATATTTTTTTTAATTTCCAAAAAGGAATCATTCAATCTACAAAGTTCATTTTGATTAAACAAAAACAAACTTACTTTTCGTTTGAACATTGTGAAGTTGGTTGAGCAGTTTTCACAAGACATGATTTGATCTCCCTTGCTACTGGATTGACCTTGAGTGTTTGCTTGAGGCTGACCTTGACCTGGGTGTTTCCCTCTGGCCTCTCCTTTCACAGCTCCAGCTCCCATCAACGCTCACTCTCCCAATAGGCAATATGCCACCACCTTCCTAAATGTTGGTTATTCTGCGTGACAGTTGATGTGGCTGAGTTGAGTGTGGGAGTTTTCCTACAAGTTAACGGTCATGATAATGAACTGCTCTGATGCCCTACAGTAGTTGAAACTTGATTCCACCAGTTACTGGAAGTCTATCATGATAATGATGGAAGCTTCCCTCCAGGTATAACACAATCACGGATGGACCTGCGAGTACAAAGCCAGTCATTAACATGATCAACAGGTGTTGACTGATACAAATATCACATTCTCAGTGCCCATGGCAATGCACAAACAATACAGTCTAACTGTTTTTCATGACTTTATTGTTTTATCTACGTGTGTTGTTACAATCAATAACAATATGAATGTTGATTTTTCATTATCCTTTACAATTAAAAATATTATGAAAGTTTTTTTTAAATTAAGTATAACACAACATTCAGATTTTGAAAAATGTACAGAAAAGTTGTTAAATTTCAAAATTTTATTGTACATCTGTGTGCACTTAATTAAGATAACATAAAATAACATCACATCAGATGGTCTGGTCTGTTCCAGAACTGTTTAGAATATAACTGTGGCAGTTTTGGCTAATCACTATCTCACTTCAGGTTACAGTAGCTTTAGATATAATCTACAGCATATTTACATTCAGCAAAACTGTCAGTAAAGATATATATTGAAAAATAATGTACAGAGACTTAGGGAAGTTGATTTCCTGTTCTAGGTATATGTTTATATATCACTCAGGTATAAACAGATAGCATTTAAAACATTGTCTGGGTCTTTGTATTCTGTAATTTATGCCTAATATTTCCTGCCATATTTGAGCTCATATATCCTGTTATGATAAAAAAAATTAAGAAGGAATTCAATTGACAACAAACTTACATCTAATCAATTCAAAAAGATATTTATACATGACATATCTGACCTCTGTTAACTTTAAGGTAGTCAATACACCATAACAAAAATTAAGATTTCATGCATCTCCAACCAGAGATGCAGAGAAAAAAGATTAAAGAATTCTTTCTCATTGTCTACCATCTAACCTTTCTGTTGTGTTTTAGAGCCCTGCCTAAAAAATGACAGAAACCAATGCATATGATTTGGAGTTTAAACATTACTATTCATGGCATTATTGTGTCATATTTTTTTAGCTCAACTGGAGATTATTATACCAGATATTTTTTTTTTCAATCTGAGAAAGAGTTTACAAATCTTAGCAAATTTATAAATAAACATATTTCGGAATCTAATATGTGAATATTCAGGGAGACCTCTGAAAATGATGAGCTGTTAACATTGCTAATGAACAACCTTTTTTGCTTTTTCGGTCCATTCCACAAGGAAGGTAAGTCAAACTTGGTCCAAAAAATGTTGTTTGCTTTGTTTCATATTGTAAAACTAGTATTAGAATAAACATCATTATACCATCAGCTATCCTGGTGAGTTCTTTGCATCTACCGGTAGTTTTTCCTCTCAGGTCGCTTGATATGTACATGTTTTATAAGTGTACAAACAGTAATAATGCATGCTCTTCTCATGAGGTCTGTTATGACTGATGCAGGAAGAATTGTACAATCATAGCATTTGTTTATTGAAGCTTATTTCAAACTCATTTTTGCAGATTCAAATCCATTCATTCATTCCGTATGTATTATGATTTAGTAAGGAATATTCTTTGACTGGTACCATTCCACAAGAACTTTTCTTATGCTGTGAGGGTCCATACAAAGCATATAATAATGTTCATGATTGTAACATTTTATAAACATCCTGACCCTAAAAGATATTTATGTCAGTTACACCCATTAAGTGGCAGCCAGGCCATTGATCTCAGCAAAAGGAGACAATTTAGCCATCCTTCGTTTCCAACACTGGGCCCACATTTTGTACATCTCTTACTTAGGGTGAGCAAGGTCCAGTCAAAAACAGTCCCAGAAACAGGAGTTGTGTGATTTTAAATGAAGGTTTTTATGTGACATAGCAACATCATCAAGCAAAACATTGGTTTATAAGTAAAAGGTCATTTTAAAAAAACACCTGATATTGATGAGATAACATTATTGTCTGAAATGATAAGAATGATAAATAGACCCTGATTATACAACTTCAATGGGAACTTTCACTTTCTTTCTGATGCAATTTTGTTGACAGTTTCAGGCCCCTCCTAGCATCAGTATGGACCCTAACAGCATAAAAAAGTTCATGAAGGATAGTAACAGTCAAAAACATATGAATTGTGGAAGCAAACTGCAGCATACATTGATCTGTAGACTTTATAGGCATGAATGCACAAGGCAAATATGACAGCTCAAGTTTCATGTGCATGAAATCCTCCATGATAATGTCATTCACAGTGACTGCAACAAATGGTCATATTTATGGGGATGGCAAGTTGAGTCTAAAACTTGGTTTGTGTTTCCAGTTATTAAAATAATACTTTTCTCTCAGAACCTTGTGGCCTGATCATTGAGACTTCTATGTAACATCACAACTGCGTTAATCATGTAAGCACCACATCAAGAAAAGGTTCCTCACTTGCTCAAACAAGAAAGCATCCATCCCATTTTCTCCTTTGTTTTAGGAGAACATTTCATTACTGTGTGACAGCACCACAAGGCTGCAGCTTGCTCTAATATAATCATAGTAATGATTATGATTACATTGTCTGTGACAAAAATTGGTTAGTCTTCCAATCAACAAAATTCAGTATTAAAGAAAACAATGTAGGACAAAATCAAATTTCTTCCATCCCATATAATTATTTTCTTATTCACATTTCAACACTGAAGCATCATGTCTGCAAATTTCAACCACGTGTTCTGATAATTTTCCCTTCAAATTGAAGATGAAGTTCTATGAGGATAATTTATCAATTATTTCTAGGATTGAATATAAGAAATTTCATTATAGATATTATATATACCTACAATAAGTACAAGCAGATGTAGCAAAGTAGAACATTGTAAACAAATTCATTTCTGTCTTTGTGTGATTATCATTCAACAGTTAAAATGATAAAACATATTTCATGATTGGTATAGTTAACTCGGACAGTTCACGACCAAACTTCCTTAGATCATGAAATTTTTCTTTTTGCAGTAGGTGCTTTTTGAGAGGCAAGAAAAAATATTTTCAAAAAATTGTATTATCTATATATTTGACTTGAGATTTTCTTGCTTGACATTTCTTTGTTAGGGTTTCATTTGAAAAATAAGGAAAATGTACAGTACTTCAGTCTGACTTTGAGCTTGTGAGATATTTTAAAAAGAAGTACTGATAAGCCTACAAGTGTAACTCTCCCTGTGGTAGGGGCCTAAAAATTCTGGGATGAGACCACAGAATTTTTGGGGGTCAACTTGATAAAACCATTGTTACTTTGTGAAATCAAGGGGCTGTGGCACTGTGGAATCATTATCAATATCTTTGTATCCCCATACATTGGACTTTGGTGCCACTTGCCACCACCAATCAGAACTAACATATTCTGACCTAAATTGAGTTTCTTTGCTTGGGGTTTTACATCATTTTCAACATTATTTCAGTCATTTCATAATGATACGTACTTGCAGCAGATATAGTGCTGCCTCACTGAATTGTCATGTCGCAGGTCAACCCTTTGGCACAGGCCTCAGCTCATGTGTAGAATTGTATCATGAATTCATCTCAGCACAGCTAGGGATTGAACCCACAACCTTTGGATCACTACAGAGGAACTGGTGCTAATAAGCTGTCACTCTAACCAACTGCACCACAGCCCGTGATTTAAAACAATAGGGACCTTAGCGTTTTCTTGTCTGTCACCTTTAGTGGATGTTGATGTCTTTTCATCTTCCTCTTAGGGATCAACACCTTTGTTGTATTTGTATAACAATCATTTAAAGGTATGAATATTTATATCTGAATACAACACCAGTGGCTTATAAAGTAGGTGAATGGAGCTGTTCACTTTTGATCAAATTTGCACATACTCGATTATTGTACATTCTTTTTGATTTTGTATAAAGCAAAAATATGCAGAAGTGGTGTAATCATGTGGAGAGGGGACCAATCTGGGTAAAAGTTCAAAATGGGGGAAATAATTGTTGGTACCCTATTCTTGCCCAATCAGGGTCAAAAGTCAGTAGATGTTTCCATGATGACCCCAGGACCGGAAAGTCGCTCCAAAGTTGTCACGTGCCAAACTCTGTCGAAAGTTGCTGATATTAACAGTTTTCAGTCCGTGACGCCAATGTTGAGTATTGACAGCTCTGACATTTGACAGTTGGTATCAAATATCATTCAATGTCTCTATACTCAGTATGGCTCAACATGAATAGACAAAGTTACTACAAGTTGATTTACAGTTAGGATACTCATACATATAGTGCTGTGATCCTGTTATGTCTTAAGTAGTATAAACAAATATTTTGATCACATCTTGCAGTCTTGGCATATGTAGTGTAACGATCAGATTATCGCTGTGACAATGTTGTCACCCAGCAAGTCCAAAATACAATGTTGTTTATCATGTTTTCAGAGTGTCACAGGTCAAGAAGGCTTTTCCAGCATTTATGTTTGAAAAGCTTTAATCTTTTTTTCTGATTTCAATGAAAACTTTCTTTTGGTTACACGGAGAAAGATTAGAATACTCTCATCGGTTATAAATAACAGGAAAAAGTAGAAATATTCCCTCACCTGTCTCCAGCCAACTTCCTTCTCGTTGACGTCATATCATCCTTGACCCTCAGTGTTCGAGAATTATGACTCGTCTATGTCGCCCGCCCTGCTAAACTACGTGCATTTCAGACCCATCTTAATGTGACAGTGGATGTTTCAGATAGGCAGCTACATCCCGAGTGTGTATAAATACGAGGTACTGATGGGGAATCTGTCATTTGGTAGTTTCCCCCTTATATTATAAGAACCTGTTGTGTGGCTGGAGGATTCCACCACATCACATTACTTTCATACTGTTGACGTCAAATAATAATTCCTCATGTACGTTTCCAAGATACAGTTATAAAGCCAAAGTAGTTGAAAGTGTCCATGTGTCTGCCCTAGTTGTGGAACCCTGACTTGCGCGAGCAGAGCTCTGGAAGCTACGTCGGGTTGTGAGGTGTCCCCTATCCCTCGTGAAGAGACAGGTCGCGACACAGTGTCGCGACCTCAGTGTGAACAGCAGACACTCTCTACACTTATTATTACGATATCTCAAATGTCTTACGCATCTAATCTTGCTTTCTTGTGAGTTTTGGATCCAAATTCATTCATTTGCAGAAGTTATTTGGGGTTACACTTCAGAGGCAGTGAATACCTCCCACTGATGAGCCGTCGTAGGTGTATGGAGTGTGCGTCCAAACACCATATGAACACCTACGATTGGCTGTATCGTAAATAGGTCAAAGAGAGGCCCCAAGTTGGTTGCACATGTACAACAGTATTCTGTCAGAAGTTTAGTTGTATCGAGCTCCCATAATCTTAAACAAAGATACAAATACACCAGGTGATTAGTTTTAAGTAGGAGAAAATCAACTTTTTTATTTGTGAGGTCATATTTGTCCGGAGAATACCACACCAGATGGGTGGTTTAGAATCTCTTCATGCGTGAATGGGATGACACTGAAACGGTCATATTGCTCCGACCAGCTCAGCCAGAAGTAAACAAGGAGGACCAAATGCCGTTTCTCTTAAACTATGTCTGCCCCCCCCCCCATCCCAGTTATTTGAATCTGAACTGAATCGGCTTCTTATTGTTGTAATTCTCACTGGGGATAAGTTTATGCACATGATGACACCTGATACAATAACTAGACCTACTATTCTGTATGTTGGATGCCATCTGGTTTTGCTGAGTAAACTTATAGATGTAGATGAAGGGAATCCATTAAACATTTTAGAGACATGAGCATAGAGAAAAAAAAAGAGGTAGTGTGAAGAGGGAGCTAGATTAGTTGTGGAACCCAGAGAGATCGAACCCACCACCTCTGGATCACCACAGAGGAACTGGTGCTAATAAGCTGGTACTCTAACCAACTGCGCCACGACCCGTGGCCTACTCATAATGTGTACATGATGCTACATGTTACAAACCAATAAAATGAAACTGAAGTGCAAACTGTGGAGCACAACACATTCCACCAGAGGGCAATGTGGTGAACCAAAACTGAGGCATAGAACATATATTGACTGAGGGTGTCAAGATTGAAGCCGGCGGTTTCCATCAAAATCCGCTGCTACACCAGATCTTTCAGTTACACATGATTGGGAGGCGGATTTGGCTGCCTGTAAAAGCAGCAGTCTGCCAAATCCACCAGGCTATAACTCCTGGCGGACCAGCAAACTAGGCAGCGAACTAGGTGGACTCACCACTGATACACTTTACACATGTTTTCGTATAGGTGGGCAGGGGTCGGTGGATTTTGCCACCCTGCACCAGTGGGTTTCAATCACCTGTACCCGGAGTGTGTGGGTCAATACAATACTTCTACAAAATTTGCCTATGGTTAAAAAGCAAATATTACCCACTCTCAAATCTAAACATTGTTTTTTTTAAATATTCAGTGATGAAAGTCAACATTCAGGAAAAAACCTGAAACCATTAAAAATTAACCTGAAGATACCCCTACCCCCTTCCAGAAATGTCACTTTTGTATGTTAAAGACTGAGTTCAGACCATTTTGAATTTCACATTTGAATAAAAAAAACCTGAATTCGGGTTATTTCCTGAATACTTTCATCACTGAATATTCTAATTGGCATAATAATTTGGCATGTCCAAGTGGTCAGAATTTCCTATATATGTAAGGTGTTTTTAAGATTTTTGGGAAAGACATTTAGGAATTTATTCATCTATGGGTCATTACTGTTTTTCATATCTGAACATTAGCTAATGACCTTTGAGCTATGCTGATCAATATTTTTGAGATGTTTGTGAACATTTTCGAGAAATTGTTTCACAAATGTCTTTTGAATTCTTTACCAGAGCAGACTTGAACAGATAAGTTTGACCAATCAACATATTTTACATATTTTATTTGGTCACAACTTATTATCTTAATTCTCACTGGCTAAAATTTGTCATTTTATTCAAAATGGTAGATTTCATGACAAATCAGTGGTAGCTAACAGTATTAGATTTTTAAAAGAATCAAAACAAAACGGAAAAGACCGAGCCTAATGGAAAATAGATAGAATTGGTCTCCTGAAAATGCAACATCCTCCCTGCTTATAGATAAGAACTCCAACCAGTAGTTTCAGAGATCATAGTTGGCGAAAATTTTTGCAGACCACAATAAATATAACTTATCAGGATTTCTCATCATCTTATCAATATTTCTTATCATTGTCAAGTTTTGATAAAGCACTTTAATGTATTTGATATGAAAACTAAGGTAACATTAATGTCGACATCCTTATTAATTTTTCCAGCCCACAATAAATATAACTTATCAGGATTTCTCATCATCTTATCAATATTTCTTATCATTGTCAAGTCTTGATAAAGCACTTTAATGTATTTGATATGAAAACTAAGGTAAAATTATTATCCCTAACTAGACTATCCTATGGACACTTCTTGCAATCATTTGTTTATGCTCTCTGATTAGTTGAAATGATCACTATTGTTCCCCACCATAGTCTCGACTGCCGTAATTGGTCCCAAACCGTATGCGTGTACGGATATCACAGGATTATTATTAAGATGTGTGACTGACAGCTCTTTTCTTGACTTCTGATCACTTTTCCTGCTGATCTTTAGCATAAAATACTAAAGATATTGAAAATTAGTTGTGAATGTTATGAGTCTTCAAAATATCACTTTTAGTTTATTTGACCAATCATAAAATAGTGTTCCTTTAAAAACAAGCCAAACAGAAAGTATGTACAAAGGGAAAAATCTCTCTTTATTAAAATGAACCTCAATTGAGTTAACACAATTAGTATTAATATATGAGGTTCAGGATTTGCACTTTTTGGTCATGATTGAGCCCAGACGTTTACAAGTTATCTGACTGAGTTTTATTGAATACTCGGGATGAATAAAAATTATATGGAATATTACCTGTGTAGAAAATTATTACCGGTAAGTCTCTAAAATTAATGAAGGTATAGTTAAATGAGCTTATCTGGTATGGACCTTTTATTTATTGTTAAAATAAATATAAATCAGTAAATCATGATGGTCATAGGATTTTTTTTTAATTCATATCAAAATGTAAAAGTATTTTTTACCCCCAAAAATTCAGATAAAACATCATCAACCCAAGTGTTCCATATTGACTAATACCTTGGTTGGTAAAACATTGATTGTTCTGAACTGTTGACATATAAATAATCAATGAATGAGTAATCTGTCGTTGCAACTGTCAATTCTTAAGCAAATATATTCATTTTTGTTTGGCCTGATCTGCAGCCTGCTGTTGCTGAACCTGTTCAGCCTGGGAGTTCAGAAGCCTCATTCGTTTCCTGTGGTAGTGCTGCCAGTGTAAAAGCTGCTGATCATCTATAAACTTTGTACATTGTGAATTTACAAGCTCCTTTCGGAAATATTCATATTGTATAAGCTCCAGCATATGAAGGCATTGTGGGTATCTGAAAATATAAATACATGATCTCTTACTTCATGGCTATAAATTGAAATTTGGAATATCACAAAAAAATTACATCAAGAAGTTTGATTTTTTTTTCTGCCCTTTGAGCATGAACAAATATCAAAATTCTACATCTCTCTTAAATTGTTTTTCAAAAATGACTTCACTGTTTTCAGAATTATTAATCATTATAATATTTTCTTTTAAAGTTAAATAATTAAAGAATCTTGTCATTATATAATCAAAATAAATTCCATCTGCTAAATTATTTATTTAAAGGTAATCTGAAATATCATATCAACTTACTTTAAGAATCGTGAGTATTCCGGTTCTTTCCAGTAGAGTAGATATGATAGATAATTAACAAAGGTTTGATCTTTGAAGTATCCACGCTGTGCCAAAACTGAAAATCATAACATCATCTTTTTAAACACAACAAAAATAATTACATTAAAAAATAACATTTTTCAAAATATTGTCTTTAAAAAACAAATGCCAGATATGAAGAATTGTAAACTAATTCTTACAGTTTAAGTAATTAGGATTAGCCAAACACTGCACAAATTCAAGCTCCACTTGGAATCTCAACTTCTGGGCATCTTCTGTCTCAATACCTGAAAATTAAAAAAAAAACCATAACTTTTCATATTCCGGTTGCCATCTTTGCTCTTGACTTTTTAAGTACACAAGAGTTCTCAATTCAAAAACAAACATTCATTCAAAAATATCATGATATAAATATAAAAAAATTAATTTGCTGGTTGTTTTATATTTTAATTCAAAACTATGTGCAAGGCAACAAGCTGTAGCTACATTAAGTCAGTAACTTAAATGTTTTACATGTGTTGAATGGTAAAATAAGTAAAATACTTAAATGAACTTCCATTATGACAGAGGCCTAAGGAATTTAAAAATGTCAGTGGCCTTTTTGGCTTTCAGTGGCAGAAAAATGCATAGCATGCACATGAAAGTGTTTGAGAATTTTCACCTTAATTGTCTTTCCCACCAAAAAATATCATGTCCCCCACATTTAAAACCCCCAAAATGACATAATGCAACATAATTATTTTGCATAAAAATAAAAACAAGTACAAAACCTATTTCAGCTCTTAATGTATCAAATGCTAAAGGGTGGATTTTCTTTTGATTTGTTTTTAATTTGTTTTTGACAATTTATTAATTTTAATCATTTTAGACTCAAAGTTGAAAAAGATTTTTGTCATAAAAATCGTGGGAAATTTTGAGAAATATAATGTTTTGTTTATTTCTAAGTTTATTTTATTGGGCAGCAGCTACTGGCTAATGGATTAGCTATAAATGATTAATAAATGATGTTTCCATATGTAAACTTAAACACTGGACAAAAATTCTGCACCTATTTGGTTGACTTTGGTATGTTATAAAGATGTACTGTTTCGTGTAGTTGAAAAAGCAATGATGTCATAATGGTGCTGTGGCTCTTTATCAATGAAATAGTGACATCCAACAGTTTGGTATCTTGGTATAAGTCAACAACACATTTTCTTACAGCTGTTACATTAAAGGTTACAGTCCCTCTTCAAATTTGCCACCTATCTATGATAAATAAATGATGCTTCTATTGGAGACAAGTGATTTTAGCTGGGTATTTTTGTCTGTCAGTTACTTAGTGGGGATCAGTCTACCCATCCATGACTTGTTCTTTGTAATCTGTTTGCTTATCAACTGCATAGCTATCTCTCAACTGTATATACCTGTCATATTGTAATGTAACCTTGGTACCCGTCTTTCAACTTTGAAGCTGTCATATGCCTGTGGGGATTAAAACACTTGTCAATATCTATTGCTGTCAACTTTATTTATTTTTCATAAATTATTTTTCGGTGTTGAATAATGTAACATCTTACAATACTTTTTGTTGTATCAGGCCTTGACATATGCCCTGGCCCGGTGGCCCGGGTCCACCAGATCCTCTGTTTGGGCCAGTGAATAGTCTGTTGTAGTGGCCCAGTTGGGCAGCAATATTTTGGGTCTTTTAGTGACCCAATATATTTTGATTTGATTCTAATCCTTGATAGATATTTGTCTATCACGATCAATTGACTTCTATTGGGACAAGTGAGCCTCATTAGTCACCACTCAGCCTTATATACATTGCTCTTTACTGTACCATGCATCCTATTATCCTTAAAAGTCACATGACAAGAAAATTGTGAAAATGTTTATATTGTGTCATAATATATTACAATACATGGACATTGCATTTCAACATGTTTTACACATTTTTATAAATGGAGTACAGAATTATAGTGGATCAAAGTGATTTGCTGGACACGCCCCTTTTTATGTGGGTCAAATCAAGGCTGCTGAGATTTTGCCGGAAGTGACGCATGTTCGCCCTTCATGTTCAAAACAAACCACTCCAAGCCAGTGAAAGTCTTGAGGGATTGTAATTTATAAGTAATAACATGAGTGTTGATAACATCTTTGAACCACTGGGGGCCTAATTAGCACATGTGGACAGTAGGTCAGATCATGTTTCACATCATAGTCACTTGGATTCTGCCTGTAGTGATGGGGAAGACAGGAATACAGCCAGCCTCCCAGTTGAGTTTGGCAAACTTACATCTGCCTATTGAGATTATTCAGATCCCTCAAGGGACTGACTGAACTATTCTTTATCATAATGTTATGGTCAAAGTCATTTCCTTGTTGAGAAAGAAATGTTGATATCTCAAAGTTTAGTATCATTTTTACAGAATTTCTATTTTTATTCAAAATTCCTTTGTTTGTTTGTATATAAATACTGATATATGATTTAGTTTGGTACCCACTGACACGCAATAACAGACATTAAAAAAATACCAAACTAAACATTTCAAATGGCCATTGAAATACAACTGCAGTGCATAAATAATATATAACCAGACCTCAAAATTTAGAAGTCAAAATAATTTCCAGCAATGAAACAGATCTAGAAATATGTGTCGAATGCTTTCAAAACATTTATTTTCAATTATGTCAAACGAAGTTTAGCTCAACATTACTGAATATGAATAATATTCAACCAATTGATATTGTTACTGGTAATTGGTTAACAAATAAATAAATAAATTTTCAGTGTAAAAAAATATGGAAATATCAACTAAAAATAATTCATAGATATTTTAAAAGTGTCATCTCAATGTTCCATTTACAGTTTGAAAACCCTTAAACTTCATTCCATTATGTTTAGGGCTAGCTTATAAGTGTCTTGAAACTGATAAGAGTAGAGCAGGCCATATTTCAGACACTATACCCAGTTAAGTCATGTTTGTTTATTTTCTTCAATTAAAGTAGAGATTGTGGGATGGGAAGCTGATGTAAATGCAAGTCTCTATTTTACAGCCTTAAGTTTTGCCATTAATCATATTTTCAATGGGTGTTATTTGTGAAGAAGAAAGGACATCAGCTGTTATACATGTACAGACATAGGAGGAATATGTGTGCAGGAGATGCATGCGGGGCGCAATGACGTAGGCAGCCTGCTGACCCAGTTCTAGGTCAAGGGAGTAGGTTAATTACCCTGGGGGTTCAAAGATCTTAGATTATAGCAAAACTAAACATCAGTCTGCAGAAAAAAATGTCAGATGTTTCTTAGAGGTATGAAATCTAAAGATTTACCACTTAAAAAAATTCTTGTCATATGACTTTTAAAAACTTGAGACTATCCTTGAAAACACCAGAGCATGATAAGTACCCAACTGGGCAACCAAAATTTTTGTCTTTATGTCAAGGCCTGTGTATGACATAAATCATCTATTTTAGATTATTTCGATGTTATCTTATATAATATAAACCTGTTACAGCAACTAACTTATAGTGTGTACTTCCAATATATATATAAACAAAATTATTGGTCATGATCTGAGATTTTTATCTTTGGCATATTCTTGTAACATAATATCAGATATTACATTATGCAGTAATTTTGTATATTTAAAAGAAAATTTACAAATTAACATAATGATGTATTTAGTCTCATCATCTGGACAATGATAGAACAACCTATTAGATTCAGATGGTCAGCTGAGGTTTGTCCAGGACTCATGTAAATGGAGGAAGTGTGAGGAAGGAAACACAGGGTTTCTAGTGAAAAACATTCATAATTATGTAAGATTAGACAATCTGAAGCTGCCCCTGTTGCCATTTAATTGGAATATTTTTTCTTCAGTTGTTTTTAAATGATTTGTCTGTTATTTATTCTGAGACATTCCCCCCATTGCCACTATGAACACTTCTGTTAATGGTTTGATAGCTGCTCTCTGATTGGTAGAAATAATTGCCAAATGTTGTTATTTGAGAGTATGGTGACATATATAATTACTGCAATGTTCAGTTAATAGCTGATAGTTGAGCTCTATTAGTTTTACTTGTCAGCAACCAGTTTCTCCTGATAAAGTAGACTGTGACTGTCAGTGGCTACAACAAGGGTCCTCTCCAGCTTAGCCGCTGTAATGGTACCTAGTCAAAATAACTGCGATACCAAGTGGACCGCGCTATTAAACTGCCACATTGGACTGTGGTCAAGCTGCTGAATTTGGGCATTTTATCATTGTAAATTATCAACAAGTTGGAGGAAATATTATGCTTAGAAATGCATGTTATTTACGTTTTAGAAGATTAAAATGGCCGACCAACTTGAATGCGTAGTTCTAATGTCGGGGCCTGAGTGAAAAATGAGAATATTCACAGAATTATATGCCAGACATGAAGTCTAATTATGGCGGAAAGTAGTTTATTAAGATTAATATTGGCAACTGACACTTGTAAATAATTTACATTGATAAAATATACAAATTCAGCAACTTGACTGTGGTCTAATGTGGCAGTTCAACAGGTACCTGGTCAAAATAACCACGATACCAAGTGGACCGCGCTTTTGTTGACAGAAATACGCATTTAATCTTCCAAAACATAAATAAAATGCATTGCTAAGCAAAGTTTAGGCTCACATATTCTCTAATTTACAAAAGTAGGTAATGTACATTGATGAATTGCCCAGATTGAGCAGCTTGACAGCAGTTCAATGTGACAGTTCAATAGGTATCGCAGTTATTTTGACCATAATTCGTTCAACAGAGCAGTTCACTTGCATGCTTGGTACCGCGGTTATTTTGACCATAATTTGCTGTAATCGGCAGTAATTGGTAGTGACGGAAAACTGGTTGGGCAAGTAATGTGATGAGCAATGCAGGGTATTCCTGGGAAAAGTGGATTTCAAGTCCATTTTGCCAATGAATTCGGGAGTAATCACATTTCATCAATCGTAAAATATTGTCCCCATTTGGAGCCCCTTTTTGTCGACTTGGAAATTCAGTAGCCAGACCAGTCTTCAACAGCAATATCTAATCGTAAATATGTATCTGGTTAGCATATATATTGCATCATTTTATCTAAGGTGTTCCTTTCTATGGACGTCAACGTTATATAGTGTATATTGTCCCTATACGAGGGCAAATCGACAATTTGTGAACAAACCTGAGATCGGCCCGATCGCCCGGGAGGCAGACATCTTGAACAGTGCGGACCTTATCGATGTCAAAAGAAATAATATCACAATAACTAGATACTATAATCGCAATTCTATAGGACCGTATTATTAATAATTAAAATAACTATGGAACAGTAATTTAATGTAGATTATTTGTGCATGTTTTATCTTTCTAAATCTGTATTTATTCTGATTTCTGCGGGCCTAATCTAGTATGGCCGCCTGATGGAAGGAGACGAGATTGTTTCACAAATTTGTTTTTAAAACGGTTATAATAAATGCAAATATGCCTCCAAATCCGCCGGTTGTTCGCAATACCTTTAAAGCGATAGCCAATGTCGATGTTGATATGCTGTCAAATTTAACAGATGCAGAAATTAGACCGATTTTGCCTTGCTTGGTGAGAATGTCTCTGTGTCCACCATTGGACAGCAGTGATAAATGGACACAGAGAAGAAAGATAATCTTGAAATGTCTCTCAGGTTTAGAAGTAGTTAACAGTCTAGTTGGATTGTTATCTATAGACTTCTATGCACTTGAACAAGATGCAAGGAAAGAGCAACAGTTGAGGTAGGAATACCCATTATTTAAAATTAAAGGGCTAAATCTCACATGAAAGCAAGATTAGATGTGTAAGCCTTTTACTATTTCTTAAAGGGATTAAGCACCGATTTTGAGAAAAAAAAACGTTTAAAATTCACATATTGGTGATAAATGTAATTGTCTTTGATATCTATTTTCTATTTTATTGATGCATCCCCATGTTTGCCTGTTAATTCGATTTTAACAAGACCCTAATATATTGCCCCTTTATGAAAGCACACTTCTTTCTTGGCATTATTTTTATGTGGAGTGTGATCATAGAGGCACTGAAAGGTAAAATGACGTCATAAGAGTATGGCAATATGCTTATGCAATATGCAAACAGTGCTACCCTACTTTGAGCCTCAATTGAGGTCAAACAAAGTTCACGCTACCCGTGTTTACCCGTCACTGCAGCTTATGGCTCAGACAGACCTGTGCTGGGACTGCAACTCTTATGTCTTATAGTAACTTATATTATTACTCTAATTTTAATTTGTCATGATGTTCATATGTGGCTAGGTTTTTCAATACACCAAATTGTAGAATTGATGCTTAATACCTTTAATAATAAGTGTAGAGTGTGTTTGCCGTCCACACTGAGGTCGCCTTTAAAGGGTGATTTTACACATAGTCTTTGAAACATGTCATCCCTTCTTTATGTCTTTAACATTTATGAGATATTTTTGTGATAATATTGGGTAAATATCTTTATTTATCATTTAAAATGCAATTAAAATTGATCCGCTAAGTCACTCCCGCTTTTTAAAATGACAACCTTGTATTGCGCAATGCATGTTAAATGAATGGATGGTTTTGTTCTGTTCTTGACCTGCAAAGTGAATTTGTGATAATATTGGGTAAATACCTTTATTAATCATTTAAAACGCAATTAAAATTGATCCGCTATGTCCGATATTCGTTATTTCGAAAATAAGAATGTTCGTAATGAAAACTCATAGTGCCGTAATCTTTGGGCGTAAATCCTCGTCCACAGGTTGCTCTCGTGTATAAGACGATCCCCCAAACATTAACTAAGGGTTTTTGTACAAAAACCTCGTCCTATACACGAGTAAGTACGGTAATTGTGATGTTATTGTATGATTTTACCATCATTATTAAAAAAAACATATTTTGATTTCTTTTTTAGAACCAAAATTGGCAGCACACAGTCTGAGAGTGTGTTGATTTCACAACTTACCCAAAGTGTCGCTTTGGAATTTGAGAGAAGTGATGCAGCAAGGAAATTAAGGCTTTTGCTGAGTGAATTGCTCTTTGTTGCCTCACAGGTATGATTTGAAAGAAATTAAATTATGTTAGATAAAATAACAATTATTCACGACTTTGAGTACTAATTTGTAATATGTATTAGCATGATCATTTAGACATGTATAAATATTTGGATATGCCTGAACATTACAACAAAAGGTCATGTGTAGCCATTTTCTAATAATGCATAGCTGTCATGTGGCAGTATTTGGTCATGCATAATTTGCACATGGCATATGGTCATGCTTGGTCATATGCCTGACATTATTTTGTACAGCTGTTATTTTGTAACATATAGCTGTTATGTGGCATTATTTTGTAACATACAGCTGCTACATAGCATTATTTTGTAACAAACAGCTGTTATGTGGCATTATTTTGTAGCATACAGCTGCTACATGGCATTATTTTGTAGCATACAGCTGTCATGTGGCATTATTTTGTAACAAACAGCTGCTACATGGCATTATTTTGTAACAAACAGCTGCTACATGGCATTATTTTGTAGCATACAGCTGATATGTGGCATTATTTTGTAGCATACAGCTGTCATGTGGCATTATTTTGTAACATACAGCTGTTATGTGGCATTATTTTGTAACAAACAGCTGTTATGTGGCATTATTTTGTGACATACAGCTGTTATGTGGCATTATTTTGTAACATACAGCTGTTATGTGGCATTATTTTGTAGCATACAGCTGCTACATGGCATTATTTTGTAGCATACAGCTGTCATGTGGCATTATTTTGTAACATACAGCTGTTATGTGGCATTATTTTGTAACAAACAGCTGCTACATGGCATTATTTTGTAACATACAGCTGTTATGTGGCATTATTATGTAACAAACAGCTGTTATGTGGCATTATTTTGTGACATACAGCTGTTATGTGGCATTATTTTGTAACATACAGCTGTTATGTGGCATTATTTTGTCAGGCATACCTTATGATTTTGTCAGGCATACCTTATGCATAGCAAAACATGGTCATACAGTGGGCCTTTATTTGTCATGTTCATGTGTGACCAAAGAAATGTTCAGCTTCAACTGATTTTTGTGTCCTTTTATTTGCATAAATAATCTTAAAGAATATGGACTATTAATATGGTTTTTTCAAGCCCAAAAATATGCCATCAAAATTAAAATGTGGAAAGTGATAAAAGTAAAACATAGAAAAAGTAAATATCATCATTATTACAGATCAAAGATCCCCATGGTGATTTTTATCAAAAGTCTTCAGAACTCTTTGAAAATGAAGTATTTCTTGAAGAAGTGTCAGATGTTCTTTGTATAGCACAAGCAGGTGGGTGTAGAAGATCAGTTATGAAGTAAACACTATCAACAGATATCAAAATATATTAAGCAATTTATCAAACAACTGTATAATTATTATATTTATTTATGAACACAATATTTTATAAAATTGTAAGCAGACTCCTATGCATGTTATACACTTGACAAAACAATCATAACATCTTTGCAAATCAGTTTTAAAAGTTTAAAGAAATAGGATTTATATGGCAGATCAGAAATAATTCTTAAATGTAATTTTTGCTGTTCTTTGAGCAGAATTGCCCAGTTTGCTGCCAGTGACAGATGTGGCTGAGGCGTTGCTGCATCTTCCCAATGGTGTCTGGTTGCTGTGTCGACTTGCTGCCAACGTGCCAGATGCATTCGAAGAAAGTGAGTTTTCCTGGAGTGAAATCATATACAAAAAATGAAATCATGTCAAACACATCTGTTGCATGGCAAAAGTATGTTTTGTTTGTATATTAGATGATATTTTTGACCCACACAGATGGAAATAGGGAAAAGTATTTTGTAATTTGGATTGCCCTTTAATGCTATATTTACCAGACTATTAGCTTTGTTAATATTCCCCATTAATTATTGAAGAACATGTCATCAGTTGTAAAAATATATGAAAGGATCTGAAAGGTTTTAGAATTTACCAGAGGATTATGTTTTTGACATGGTTGTGGTTGACATTACAAATGCTGGAAAGGGTTGAAACATAAGGTTATGTAATATGGAGTGGTCTTTTGATCTTCTGTTTGACCGGCATTGTAAGTGAATAGCACAGTGTTCAGATAATAATGAAATTATAATTGTTGCTGTGGGTTTTTTGGTCACAGCAATGGGGAGAGGAATGTCTTTTGATATTTATGCTGCCAAGCGAGTTAAATAGATTCCTTATGTTGGCTTGTTGCTTGGAACATTCCTTGCTGTATCTATTCAGCACATTGACATAGAGGGATCCTTTTATTCGCATGGCAGTTGTGTGTATATTGGCTTAGGCAATAGAATGCATGCTAAGTTTATAAAATAAGCTGCACATTGGACTTGGTCAGTTGGTCAGATGTCACCATGTCTACTTTTATTTATGCATTCAGTTAAAAGTGTTCCTTGGACACAAAACTGTATTAAAAATTACTGAAATATGATGATAACAAATGCTACTCTTTTATGTTTTATTTATGTAGTATGTGAGCACTTAGTTGTGAATGGAGAACAGCAGGATGAAGAAACAGTGGGAGGCCGGAAGCGGGCCGAGGCTCTGAGAGGATTGTGTGATGTTAATCCACAACATGCCCTCAATGTCAGAACATTATGTGTAAGTCTACTCTCTAACAATATGCCTTCAATGTCAGAACATTATGTGTAAGTCTACTCTCTAACAATATGCCTTCAATGTCAGAACATTATGTGTAAGTCTACTCTCTAACAATATGCCTTCAATGTCAGAACATTATGTGTAAGTCTAACAATATGCCCTCAATGTCAGAACATTATGTGTAAGTCTACTCTCTAACAATATGCCCTCAATGTCAGAACATTATGTGTAAGTCTACTCTCTAACAATATGCCCCCAATGTCAGAACTCTGTGTAAATCTATTCTCTAACAATATGCCCTCAATGTCAGAATTCTCTGTGTAAGACTATTCTCTAACAATATGCCCTCAATGTCAGAACTCTCTGTAAGTCTCTAACAACTTATCCACTTTATCATGGTTGAGACTGAATGTCTTTTCTAATGGAATAACTAAGTTTCAATGCTTTGCATAAATATCATATTTAAAGAATGGACTGCATTACTGAGATAAAGCATTTTATTTTATAAATCTTATAGCAAAATAAAGTGCTGAGTTATATAAAGGTCTGTGTGTATGTCAGGTGGAGCATTGCCGCATGCCAGGCTTAGCCTTGGCCCTCACCCTTCATTATGGGAAGGAGATCACAAGGAGTGCACAGAACAACAGCATACTCAGTGACACGGTTGCATTTGTCAGTGGACTGCTGCTAGGAAACAACACTGAAGTCCGAACTTGGTTTGCTCATTTTGTGAAATCTGGGCAAAAGGTATGTTTTTTACAATATAAATACTGAGGTTTATTTTCAGAATTTTTGAAAAGTTTCCATATTTCTCTCATTAATTTGGTATGTGCACATTTTGTTGTATTACAGAAAAAGTTTGACACAACACTGAACACTTTGCGACAGGAGCTCCTACAAGAATTTACACAGCTTCTACCAGAGGGAACCACAGAAAACATTGCTGAAGCTTATGTGGTTCAAGGATGTGCATTTATAAGACTGTACTGTGCTCTCAAGGGCCTTGCCACCCTTAAGTAAGATTAATCAGTGTTTCCATATTTCTTTGATATCATGACCTACCAGTTAGTTTTATGTTTTTTTCTTTGTCAAAAATGTATGTATTTTGTACAGAGAAACTGAAAAGATAGCTTTGAGTGAAAGTGAGTTTGATTGAACTTTGTGTTCTTAACTATCAATGTATGATTTCAGATTTCATGATACTGAGGTACACTATTTGCTGCAGTTGATAACTTGTCACCCTCCTAGGACAGCGGCTGGTGTAAGGTTTGCATCCATGGCCCTCTGCATGGTCCTAGCATGCCCCTCACTTTTAGGGTAAGTTTAATATTATAATAATAATAATAATAATAATAATAATAATAATAATAATAATAATAATAATAATAATAATAATAATAATAATAATAATAATAATAATAATAATAATAATAATAATAATAATAATAATAATAATAATAATAATAATAATAATAATAACGATTTATATAGCGCTATATCAGACTGGGTCTGCTCTAAGCGCTTAAAGTTTAGCAAATCCTTCATCAATATCAATTGAAATATGCACCATTTTGGCATAATGTCCTGATTGTTGAATTTTTTTTAATAAGTGTTGTTTTTTATTTTATTTTTATTCAGAACTGTTGAGCAAGACCGACAAGTAGCTGACTGGTTAAGATGGCTTGTAAGAGAAGTGTCTAGTTATGAAAAGTAAGGAAACATAAATGATAATTCCATGATAAAGAGTGATTTTTTTCATCATTTGCAAAGGTTATTTAATATCTTCTTATTATTTTTGGGATCCACAATTGAAAAAAACCCACCAAATGTGTACTGGATTAGACAGTTGAGATAAAAATGAATGAAACAAATTGTAATTTTTCACAACTTATTGAATGATTTATATTTTTTTACAGAGAAACAGGTGTGAAAGCTTCCTTTGGAGAGATGTTATTGCTGATTGCCATCCACTTTCACAGTGGCCAGACGCATGCCATTGCTGACTTGGTGTGCTCCACTCTGGGCATGAAGGTACATAGCTGCCCATTCTCCATGCATTGATGAAGAGAAAACCACATTACATTAGACTATGCTTTATTATTTATAACATTTTACTTGATTATATTTTTATGAGTATAAGATTAAACACAATTTGATATTTCCACCTATCATCAAGTATTTCTCATATTTTTTTCAGATTCCAGTGAAAGCTAATTCACTTGCCAGGATGAAAACTCTTTTTATTCAAGAAATTTTCACAGAAAAGGTACTTTGAAAATGTTTAGAATATCAGCTTAATTGAAAAAGATTATATATTCATTAGCCTACAAATTGCACTTGTAGGTGTTAGGTCAGTTTTGAATTAACCACCTTCATATTTTTTGGCTTTTCATAAGTTAGATACAATTGTACTGACTTGATATGAACTCAAAAACAATATACCACTATTTCAAGAAGCATAATCCTTCCTAACTTCAGGAAAAATAAAAAAAAACACAAAAAAACATGAAACCATTTTATGACATATTGGCAGTTCTATTTAAGATTATGATATTGTAGAAGTGATTTCCATAAAGAAGATATATTTACTTTTTGTTGTAATTTGATAAATTTGACAATTTTCAGCTGTGTCCATAATGAATATTTCGATATATTGTTTTTTTCAGGTGGTAGCATCTCACGCTGTGGGTGTTTCCATTACCAAGGAGCTGAGTGCCAACCTCTCTGGCTATCTACCAGTACACTGCATCTACCAGCTACTCAAGAGCAGAGCCTTCTCCAAACACAAAGTCCCAATAAAGGTAACATATTATGAAACATCAGAATAGTCAGTCCCAATAAAGGTAACATATTATGAAACATCAGAATAGTCATAAAAAATATCTAATGCTCCAAAAGTAAGTGCATTTTCTCATAAAGGTTGCAAATATGCCACCAGGTGAAGGTTTTGACAGTAAGATATATGCATGTAAAATTCTTATATGTTTATAGTTGATTTTCAACTTTCATTATTTTCTATTTATATTGATTTTCAACTTTCATTATTTTCTATTTATATCCAAGAAATGATTAATGCTATATTATTAGATAATTTATGACCTCTTGAATAACTCAGGTAATAGATATAACAGGTGGATTGGCGATACAGATAAGTTTATTTTTGTATTTTTCAGGATTGGATATTCAGCCAGATATGCCACTGCACCACTCCTCTTCACCCACTGCTTCCTCCTCTCATAGAAGTCTTCATTAACTCCATAGTGCTGCCCAGCACAAAGACTGACCGCACAAATGAACCTATCTCAGAAACAGAGATCTTGCAGGTCTTCAAATACTCTGTTTTTACAAAACATCTTGGGAAGGGAGGAGAGGATCTAATGAATATGTCCAAGCAAGATGGGAAAATAAAGCACATTGGGAAGAAGAAAAAGGACAAAATTAGTGCTGATATGGAAGATGTATTCACTCCTCAGTTGCTAATGATGTACTATGTGCTACTTTACCAAGATACAATTGTATCAAATATGAAAACCATCAGTAAGTTTTATGCATTTCTCCATATTCAGCAGATATTGTAAGCATAATAATACTCACTCGAAAACAAATTCTATTATAATGTTTTTTTTAACAGAATAGATTTTTTCAATTTGTTTGAATCTTTTATTATCAGAAAATGATGTGATAATACAACATTGTTATAATACAAATGTTTCAAATTGATCTTCACTTAATTGTTTAGCTGCATCTAACAGAAAAGTAGAGAACTATCCTCCACAGATGATAGCTCAACTGCCCATGAAGTACCTGCTACTACAAGCCCAGAAAGAACAGCAGCAGTATGCAGGACTATTCTCTCCCCTCCTCAGGTTAATAACTACTTATTATATTGTACCATTGTAATGTTAATGCACTTTTTGAGAAAATAAATCTCAGATAATTCTCATGGCTCCAATTGATCCTGCTGACACTTGGTGTGGAAAAATCTGTCATACTGTATTCTGAACTTTGTAGAATTTCAAGCTTGGCTCATAGTAGCAACAAAGGTTGATTGAAATGCCATTTTATATTGATCAGTTGTCAACACCCAAAACACACTTTCTTCTCAACTCAAAATTCTAAAACTGATTAGTCTTTTTCTAGACATGCATTTGTTGCCAAAATATTCATGTATTGCCTTCGCAGCATGCAGACAGGCATTCATTATATCAGCTGTCTGCCATGTCTATAAACTTATCACAGCATGTATTGTACATGATACAAGGAACAACTGGTGGATCACAAATGTTGAAACTCAATTTTATCATATTTGCAGGTTACTGGCCACTCACTACCCTCATTTGTGTATGGTGGAGGACTGGCTGGATGAGGAGTTGGCAGCAGCTTCCGTGGTGACAGGTCCGGCCATCAAGGTGCCACACCTCACATGTCAAACACTTTCACAAGGTATGCCATTAGAAATCTTGTCAAGAGTCAAATGTACCATTTTAAATTTTGTAATCATAAATATGCAGAGGACAAACCCAAAACTAGTTTCATATGAAAAAGCTATGATTTTAAAGTTTTGACATTAAATTGAATACACTTTAAAAATAGATTTAAAACTTTATGAATTTATATTTCTTTTTTTCAGCATTTTCAAGTGTAGAAAGCAATCCAAGTGTATTATTACTGCTTCTGGAACAACTGGTAACCATGGCACCCATTGACCTGGTGCCATTTGCTGAGGTGTTTATAAGGAAGCTGCCACACCTATTGCCAGCAAGTTTGCCAAGGCGAGTCACTGATATCGCCAAACAGATCTGGATTAAACTCAACACAGTGATGCCCAGGAAGTGAGTCAGCTATAAATAACGTTCAGTGTAACTGCTTGTTCAAAGGGTATTTAGGATCAATTCTCATATCTCCAGATGATATATTTGTATTACTTCATACTGAAAAAATAAAACATTTGAAATATTTACAGACTTCGGGTAATGACAGTGAATGCCTTGCGGTCCAGTCAGAATGGTACTTTTAAGATGCCGGAATACTCAGAAGATGACATCACTGTTGATCCATTGATCGTGCTCCGCTGTGACGACCGGGTGTTCCGGTGTCCTGCATTGCTCCAGGTTAACCTCCGTGTGTTGGAAGCATTCCTCCAAGCTTCAAAGTGTTACCTGGCAAACCACATCCTTGTAAGTTTCACAAGATTTACCAAAATGCTCATATAAATATTTGAAACTGTTTTCTCTTCTTTTCTTATTATTTTGTCTTATTTCCTAATACACATTATAAATGAAAAGTAGTGTGCTACTTTTCATTTATAATGTGTATTAGTTATACCTAATAGCTTTTGAATATTTGTTGAAAAAATGTCTAAATAAATGTATTTGTGCAGACTACCCCAGGACAAGACAAGCAGGGTGCAAGTATAGTGGAGCGTGAGGAGCTGCGTGGAGCGTTGGTGGCTGCTCAGGAGAGTGCTGCCATCCAGGTCCTGCTTGAGTGCTGCCTCTCCAATGGACATGATCAGGTCTGCTCCAAACTCTCAACTCAAAAAGTCCTTATTGTTAATTTGATCATGAACTGAAGCAACCTTGTTATAAAACGCTTCATATGTACTTTCGGTATATGAAGGGTTTTATGAAATGGAATACTGTGATATATCTTTTATTGGTGCTATATATGAAAAGCTAAACAAAAAAGTGAATTAATATCTTTTTTGATGCTCAAGGCCTTGACAGACGATTAATCTTACCTGCCCCATAATACATAAGCTTTAGTAATAAGTTCCATCAGTTAATTGAAGTTAATGAGAAACTGACTTATTCTAAAATTGACAAGCAAATTTATCAATATAATTTATTTTTAGAAGACCACACTATTGGGTGATCTGCGAGAAGTACAATGTCTTGTGTGCTCCTTTCTCCACCAAAAGTTCATAGCAGATCCAAACCTAGCCAAATTAGTTCACTTCCAGGTAAGTCCACTGCAAAGTGAATTTAATTCCATCATTGCCTCTCAAACAATAGACTGTCTTACTAAACCTCACTGATTTTGTACAATCTGACTCCACAAGATTTTTGCTATTCAAATAATAATATAAATATGGATGATAGGATTGACATGAGCATTGTTTGATATTTATTTATGCAGGGATACCCCAGAGAGTTGTTACCAGTGACTGTGGCAGGAATCCCATCTATGCATATCTGTCTGGACTTCATACCTGAACTTCTCAGCCAACCCCACCTTGATAAACAGGTAAGACTACCATCTTAATTCATGATGCTGAAAATTCACATCATTTTCCAGTGATGTCTGGCAATCAGATACTTATAATTTGTACATAGAATTGCCTTGAGGGGTAAATTTGCAGGATCATTTTAATTTGACCTTGACTAAAGATGCTTCCGCCAAGGCTTGCTTTCTATTGTTCTTCCTCTTAGAACCACATTTCTTTTCTTAAAAAACGTAGGTTTTGTAGTATTAAATCTCCCATTGTAAAATAGCCCCCCCTTCCCTAATTTAACAATAATCCATTATGCTTTCTAGTGTAATAGCACTTTAATCTTTTACTGGAATTTTTCCCAGAAAATAAATATTTAATTATCATTTTCCAAATTTATGCAAGTCACTGAAGTGACATATATTAAATACTTCTGAGGCCTTACTCCCTTCCTAAAAGTGTACAGATTCAATTTATCCAGCTCGCAAATTTGCTTTGAAAATAACAATTTGAAAAGCATATGATATTAATATTTATTACGGTAGTTTGCACCCCTCCCTCCGTCTTGAAAATGTGCTGTATGTGCTGTGACATTAAAATTGATAAATATGGACTAAATACTATCAAGAGATGCATAAATCATTGCGCCTTTGAGCATTACGGAAAGGGCGCTATATAAATATCCCCTTTGATTGATTGATAAATCATCATCATCCTTTGATACTATATAACCAAGAAAACTCTGAATCCCATAAATGTTTAAAAATGTATATGTTGCATTTGTGATCATTCAGGAATCTATAGTTATTAACCAATGATGGCATATTCCATATATAGTGAATGTCTTGTGGACATATTTTTGGTGAATTTTACTTATACAAATGACATTTCCATGCATGAATTTAGTTAAGATTGTTAGTAATCTTATATTTATTATTGACGAAAACAGGATATAAATGCCAGATTTGTTAACTATTTACTTGGAAGTCTCAGTTCAATCCTCTTGGTGGCAAGGGAATGCCGTGGAGTTTGTTTTTTAAGTAACATATTCAGGGTATCCGGAGAACTCTCAGGCTTTCTGCCATTTATTGCTAATAAATCAAGTTCTCCTGTGTGTAATGTACTGGTAGATGAGCCAATGTCTGCTCCAGCTGATTGTCTTATGAGTGATTTTGATGTGCGGTTTGGACTGACAGGACCACTCCTAGGATCACTATGATATAACCTGACTGATAATTTACCACTTCCTTCACTACTTTTCTTGCTGTTACTGCTGTGGTCAGATTTGCTGGTTCCAGAGCTGCCCTTTCTGGCTTCTGTGCTGGATGTCTCATGTTCTACTCCAGCTGTATTCCCATTTTCATCCACTTCGACTACATCTAACCCAGTTCCTTTGTTTCCATTAGATGAATCATTTTGTGTATCAGATTGAATAGGTACATGCTTCATTCCTATTCTGGGCTTCTCCAGATGTACTCTGGTCTTGACAGGTTCAGTCACGATTGTTTTCTTTTCTTTTTCAGTAGTATTGATGTTGTCCTGGTCTTTTTGGTCTGTGTCTACCGTCTTTCCATTATCATGAAGACAAGGAGCTTTGGTTTTATAATCAATTTGTTTTACATAATTTTGATCACCTAAATTCAGTGACTTTCTTTCACTTTGTTTCATGGATCCCGTTGTTTTCTTCAATCTTTGTTTGGTGGCTTCAACTTTTATTACAGCTGTTATTAGCTTAGCCTCCTTCAGTATTTTATTTTGTTTCTTTTCTCCTTTATCTTTCTTCATATTGAATAACACCTTCTTTGAGCTCACTCCTCTTGTAGAAGTGTCTGTATTTTCATTTTTAGTTTTATGGTCATACTCTTTGGAATCACCGTCTTTTTCAGTGGTTTTAGTCTGTGAAGCAGTAAATGTAGGTGTTTCCCCACCAAACCTGGCTCTTTGACTAAAGAAATCCCCCCTCAGTTGATCATGTGACATTGATAGACCCAAATGACTGACAGGTGTCGTACTCCGACTTGGAGCAGCAGACTCTGTATTATCAGTATCACTGACTGGGAATATGTCATTATCATCTAAATCTGGCATAAGATCAAGCAAAGAATGCAACCTTTGATCTGCTGAGCCCAACTGTCTTTCTAATGCTTTCTGGACTTCATATAACTGGCCCTTTTTCTGTTGCATACTTGTCTGAATCTGCTCCAGTTCTTTTCTGTGATGCTTTGTCTTTCGCTTAATGAGCTGTCCGTGTTTGCTTAATTCTGAAATATGACTCTTCTTTTCTTTTACTTCTCGCTCCAGTCTTCGAATTTCACGAAAGTTATGGAGCAATGACAGAGTTTCATACTCAAGTTTTCTTTTCTGTTTTAATGTAGATTTAAAAACATCCTTGACACGGGTTACATCTTTTAAAATTTCCTTGAGTTTTTTAAGCACTTCATCCATTTCAGTCCTAACAACAGCACTTGGAACTTGGGGCTTCACAGCCAAGTCATCTGTAAACAATGCAATACTGGACACAAGACTTTGTATCTTATCAATTAAAGAAGTATTTCCTTTCAGCTTTAAGTTCATGGCTGTATTTGGTCGAGATGATCCTAATTCTTGATTATCAGCAATCCTGTGTGGACCAGCGTGATTCTCCAGAAACTTTAACAATATCTGTATATTGCAGTAAAATTGACAGACTTTATCAAACTCAGGTACATCTTTGAGTTGATATTTGAGATTATCCAAATGCAAATTTTCTTCACGAATGAAAGACTTGGACACAAAACTCCTTTGAATCTCATTGGCAATTGCTTCACTTGATTCAACACAAGTATTCAGGAAACTTTTAAGTTGGGATACCTGAAATAAGATCAGAATATAAATTACTATTACCGGTAATACACAAAAACATAATTAAACAAATCATTTCCTTACCATAATATATGTTTTTATGTGTGTGTATGTATAGTAGCATGATGATACTATATATGATATAGTAGCAATGCTTTTCATCCTCATTGGAACATTTGTCTTTTTTTAACTTGCCACACGAAAACACACACATTACAAATATAATGGTGACTGGCCTCATTTGTGCAAATCATAAATGATTATAGGGTGTAATAACTTTATTGGCTTTGATACTAGGATTTAAAGGCGAGAAGAGGTGTGCTTATCTTCATCTCCCATTTCTCATGGACCTGAAGACCACATCTCTGTAAATCATGCAATATATATATATATATATATATATATATATATATATATATATATATATATATATATATATATATATATATATATATATATATATATATATATATATATATATATATATATATATATATATATATATATATATATATATATATATATATATATATATATATATATATATGCATATATATATATCTATATATATATATATATATATATATATATATATATATATATATATATATATATATATATATATATATATATATATATATATGCATATATATATATATATGCATATGCATATGCATATACATATGCATATACATATACATACATATCGATATATATTTATATATATATATAGTCATTTATTCAAGACACGTGGTGATCACCCGCTATTCTGACTATGGACACTTCTTGTAATCATCTGTTAGCTGCTCTCTGATTGGTCAAAATGATTGCTATTGTTTCCCACCATTGTCTTGACTCATTGGTCCCAAATTCGGATGTGCGTACGGACATCATAGGATTATTATTAAGATATGTATTATATTGTAATGCATGTTCATTTATGCAATACAACCAATTTCCCTCACCTCTAAGGAAAGTAATGTATTCTGATTGTCAAGTTCTTTGCACTCTAGTTCTTTCTGTTCCAAATCTAACTCTTGTTCCTTGAGGAGCATGTCAAACTTCCTTTCCGCAAACCTTTGCAGTTGGGGTGCACTGCGGCGAAAGATGGACAAAAAACGCTCCAAAGTGCTCTCTGATAAAGTGTCGCAGTGCGGCTGGATCTCCTGCCGAAACTGGTCTGTGGCTGGAAGGGATGAATATGGAAAAATTCAAAGCAATGAGATTTATTTCTGTGTTTTACTCTTGTACTCATTTCTGTATCTACTCATGTACTTATTCCTGTATTTACTTATTTACTCATTTCTGTATGTACCCATGTAGTCATTCCTGTTTTTACTCTGGAGTACTCATTCCTGTTTTTACTCTGGAGTACTCATTCCTGTATTTACTCAAGTACTCATTCCTGTATTTACTCAAGTACTCATTCCTGTATTTACTCAAGTACTCATTCCTGTATTTACTCAAGTACTCATTCCTGCATTTACTCAAGTACTCATTCCTGTATTTACTCAAGTACTCATTACTCTTAAAGTTTCTTGAGATGTGTGTAATTGACAAAGTAAAACGTCTGCCGTCAGTTTAGTTACATATAGAGTACAGATACATACCCTCTAGTGTCTTTAAATATTCAGCCACATGGGGATGGTCACATTCAAGAAGAGCTGTGCAGAATTCATCAAAAGCCAAAGGTCCACGAGCAGGCAGGAAGTCCAGCAGACAGCCAACTTGCTGAGTCATTGTACCGCATGCCTAGATAATGTGATATATTTTAAATTAGACAATCAATATATAAGTATTGATCTTTCATGATTTTGCCTGTTAGTATACAGATAGAAATAATAACCTGAATTTAACCTTAGGGAAGTTTAACTTAGCTCTCTTAGAAACATATATCTCACTGACCCTGATAGTGTCAATCATCTCCATGGAGAGGATGGCTTTCTGGATAAGCATGGCCCACAGTTCCTCTGTGGGTCTAATGTTGTGGAGCAGGTAGACACGATTACGAGCCAGAAGGGCTCTATGATGGTGCTGCATCTCATAAGAATCCATTCTTTTTTTTTTACCTATCTATCGTGCATTCATATTTTCGTCAGTTCAGTTATTACTAAGTTGCATTGAAGACAATACCTAAGAACTCCTTTATCCTTGTGGGGTCAAAACTGTTCCTTGTGAGATATCAGAATTGTTAAGTAATTATGAAAATGCTGGTTTTTTTATCTTACACTGTTCATATTGTCCAATATCTAATTGTATTCTCCATATTTTCCTTCTGAGTTTTATGAAATTTCATATCTCTTCCATGTAAGGTTTTCCCTGCTTTTAAAGAAAAGTTTTCTTCCAAGTGCCTTTAAATCTTTGATACTTCTGCCTGGAATCAAACTACCTTTTTAAGAGTGAAAAATAAAACCGTTGTTTTAAATCTTTCATCGGACCTTGTTTGATTACACATATGAAAATAAATGCAAATATATGAATCACTGTCTTTGGTACTTTTTTCCATCTTTTCATTATCCTACACTGTCCAAGTTAATTCCAAGTGAGAGTGAAGTGTGCAGTTGCACATATCCATTTAATTTGCCTTGAACTTCCTGATTTTGGATATCAAATGCAATCTTGAAGGATTGAAGCCAAATGTATCTTGATTTATTGAAGCCAAATGCAATCTTGACAATATTTTCCTTCCATGTTGTTAAGCTGACTTAGCATCCATGTTTTTAGACTTATGCTCCTCAAAGACTATGGAATCAATGGAATTACCCTTACTTACAACATGTGAAGACTTGTTGATCAAACATCAGCCCCTCAGCCAGGCAGTGGCTGGTGAGGTGTTCAGGTGATCAAACAAGACAACTTCTCTGCCATGTATTCCCTACTGTAATACACGTCCATGCTGGTGAACCTGCTACAATTCCAGCTTGGAATGGTACAGGTTTCAGCTGAGAAAGGAAATGTCTAAAAAAGAACACACTTTACCCTCCTTATTAAACAATATCAACAAGATATCTTGCAGTATTGAAATCGATTTTTTGGTATTTGTCAAATTTTGTCACAAAACTGGAACTTGTTTGATTCATTTCTGTGAGCAAATATGAAATAAATTTTTAAAAATCACTTGTATTCTATTGTTTTTATTTTATTTTGTCTAATTGAAAATGAATTAAATAAAATGAATACTTTTATGTTTGTTCTTGTAATTTTATGATTAAATTTTTGAGAATTTGAATTGGAGAACAAAAACGACAACCTGCAATCACATTATGGAGTTTTGTTGATGTTGAGAAATGCCCACACTCCATTCTATAGGAGGGTTAGCCCCTATAGAAGTGTTAGTGACCAGGGAGGCCAGATTGATTCTTTGTGGTGGTGGACATGAGATATGAGAAATCACTTATGATGTTTGCCCTTGTTACAGTCAGATAATTGTGTGCAGTGTTAGCCTAAGAGTGACCATGTTTGCTGCTGTACAGATCATGTGTGTACAGTTCTGCTTCATTACACCACAACTTAAACTGTCTGGTAGCTTGTCCAGTGTGATTGATCAATTTAAGATAAACACAGGGTGGCTTATCCAGGATGAACATAATTAACTCTGCCACACATTTTTAGAATCAAGAGTTTACATTTGGGTAGCATGGTGAACAGAGCAGATGCCACAAATATGAAAGATCAGAGTCAAAAAGATTAGTGGCAATAATTAAGATCAAGATCAGCAGACTATGTTTGCACAGTACACTGAATCATATATTATTATTGTTTGGTGGCATATCCTAATTATCTATTGCAGATTGAGAATTTGAATTCCTTATCATCTAATACTTATTTTTTGGTTAAAATATTTTAATGGGAGTTATATCATTGTAGTAATAAGGTGAGGAAACAATTTTTGAGAGAAAAGTGCAGACAAATACTAACAAACTAGTTTATATGCTCTGGTTGATCTCATCAGTTTATTTGGGACTGACTGCAATATGATATTAGTATTTTGTTAAATAATCAATGTCTGTATTTGTTTGTTGTAGATCTTTGCAGTGGAGCTGGTGTCTTATCTGAGTGTTCAATATGCCTTGCCTAAATCTCTCAGCATTGCCAAACTTGCAGTCAATGTTATGAACACTCTTATCACAAGTAAGATACTGTCCTTTGTAATTTTATTTTTAACAAAGAATAAATGATTATATATATATTTTCTATGTGAACAACAATTTGTTCTATTCTGTAAGAATTTTTATTGTAAGAAGTTTCATTTTATAGCAGAGAAAAGAATGTTGTGAATAACAGCAAGTTGATTTTTGTGATTCTGCCAATTTTCAGTCCTGCCAAGCGACATTAGGGGAGAGTTCTTTCAGCCGACGTTACCAGCATTGGTGAGGATATGTCGAGCCTTCCCACCACTATGTGATGATGCTGTACATGTCCTTACACAACTAGGAAGGGTATGCACAGCTCATCTGGCTGCTGCTACCAACACCATACCCAGTGGTAGGTCATCCCTTACACTACTATACACCTATTCCATCTTACCCATAAGAATACCATATTCAAATTTACCCCTCATCCAAATGTAGTATTTCAGGAAGCTGGGCTTTCAATTTTCTATTAAACTTTTATGGTATATTTAAGCTACTCGTGGTAGAATAATTGTCAATTAAAATATTTATAATATTAAAGTTTATTGCAGACTTACTATTACAGATAATATACAGTGATAAAAGTCAGCATTCAGGAAAAAAACGTGAAACCCTGAAAAATTAACCTGAAGATACCCCTACCCGCTTTAAGAAATGTCATTTTTGGATGTTTCAGATTGAGTTCAGACCATTTTGAATTTCACATTTGAAGAAAAAAACCTGAATCCAGGTTACTAGTATTTCCTGAAGTCTTTCATCACTGAATATAACAAAAATCGCATAGAAATGCACATTACTAGGAAAATAGATTTACATAAATCTAATGCAGATATAAATATTATTTCAGATTCAATGGGAGGGGCTGGTGATGGTACAGATACTATGCCCAGAGAAGGAAAGATAAAACCCCGGGCGCACTCCACACAGCTGCCACAACATAGACAGTTGCTTCACAGCGTACATAAGACATTTGCCAATATAGTGGGATCAACAGCATTGCTAAAACCACTGCTTCCTTCAGAGTCATAACATACCTCAAAAGACAGTTTCCTGAAGACCACTGAGAGTCTTTCTATTCTGGTAGAAGTGAATAATTATATCTTTCTAAAGCAAATTCATGAATACTTTGAGAATAAAACATTGCATGTTTCATACTTTGATATTAAACTCAATTTCACCCTACATATTTATTGGGTATTAAAGGCATCGGCAGTTGCTGCTCAGGATATAAGTGATGACTTATTTATATATTTATCTGATCACCTTTACAAATTAAAGGGACACACTTATGGAATGTTATAAAATTATCAAAGTATGAAAACTATAAATATGCTTAATAGGCTAACCCAAAATGTATTTCCATCTATGTTCCCGTCATGAATCTAAACATGTTATTTAAATATGACAAAATTCATTAAATGGAGAAAAATCATTATGTGAAAGCTTAAGCTAGTTATGAATAACCCCAAGTCATCAATCATAGTGGAATATTCAGTAATATTCAGCCTAGATGTAAACGTGACTGTAAATTGGGACCTTTGTAGTTTTTGGCACTCCAAAAAGCTCTCAAAGTTCTGGTCTGGATGCTTTGCTTGTGGTAGATAAGGCATAGATATCTTCAAGAATGTATGTGCAAGAAATAACCTAATGGAAAGACACTTGAAAACCCTCTTTTAAATGCAAAGAAATTTATATGGATCTGCATATTTGTAAAAAATGTATATTTAAAATGTTGCTTCAATGCTAATAGAGTGTACAAACTGTATATATTTGTAATAAAAATTCAGGATAAAATTTTATTCTATTCCATTTTTTTTAATCCAAGAATCATTAACAACTATTACTCATTTTTGTAAACAAATTCTTTTAATAGGAATGTACAAATTCACAAAATGAATATACACCAACTATGAAAAATATAAAAATTACACTTCTCAGTAAATGGATAAAATGGAGGAATTTTGTCACCAAGTGACAACAACCTATTTAATTAATTTGAAAACAAAGAGAAAGGCAGCTAAAATATTAAGTTTACAATTGCACCTTTGGGTTTGAGAAATTAGGCATTTTGTTATGAAATGTACATCAATTGGACCACTATCTGTAAAGATATGATGTTTTATACTTTTACGAAAACTTAAGATCATGGCCACATGCAAAACACATGTTAAATGTCCCATGTTGACATCATTCTTGAGCTTATTGCAACAAAAGGTCATACTTTATGGGGGTTGCAAGATGAATTTAAAAGTTAGTCAGCATTTCCATGTTTTCCAAAAAAAAAAAATTGTGCCGAAAACTTTTATTGTAAATAGTCATCATGAGCATACAAAAATAATCCTAGAGGAATAAATGATAGAGAAATGCCATTTAAGTTCCATCTGCAACTGAAAGGATCTGTGAAAGTGGTCAGACTCCTAACAGATCTGGCTCATAGGATTCCTCTGATAAACTTTATGAGACCTTTCTAAGTAGATATGTTAAATGTTAATGAAAGCACTTGGTAGATATTAACTGTGTCCCTGGAAACTCCTTTAACTTTTCCATAAAAAATATCTCTGACATTCATCAAACCTTATAAACCAATCACAATCATATTATTTATCCGTCTCCATTTGTGTTAGACTTGCTATAAATATCAGAATGTTAGTTTTTTTTATCATAGATGGAAATGGATTTAGTGACTAGCAGCAGTCATAAATATTACAAACAGATTATTAGACTGATATTTCTCTTGTTAGATATTTTCATTATAGAATTCTGGATGCAATTACTCCTACTATGGTGACAAATTGTAATTAGATTTCAGAATTTGACATCTTACATGAAATGTTCACCATTTCTCACGTGTCATCTGACCTATTACTTTTTTCAAAGATTTGTTACAAGATTTACTCCCCAACACTGCAAGATTTAGATAATGTTTTACAGTCTGGATACGTTTTAAAATTAGGATTACCCAGGTCTCCATTGGTTGTCTTTGCATGTGGGTTGTCTGTGGGAGGTCCCTCAGTCCGTACACAGGCACAACGCACTGATTTGCCTGGTTTGTGATACCGTCTTGGAACACCTATCCAATCCCGCTTTATGCCTCCACTGGAACATTAACAAATATGAGGATTTATCTTCATAATTAATAACATGTTTGTATTAGTCATATGTTTTAACACATATTTGATAGGTTATTATAACTCGCCCTTGCCCAATACTCAAATCTACTCAATATTGCAATGGTCTGGAAAATTAATACAATTTATACAAGGATTGCTAACCTCATATTTGAACACCAAACTCTTCCACCAGAATTTTTTGACCATTCACTATTACAGGGTGGGAATTTATTCTTGTCATCAGCCTCTAGAGCCTTTTCCTTGTTACCAGCCTCAATGGCTTTCTCTGCATTAAGCAAAGCTTGTGTAGGATTGCCATCTATGTCATAAAAATATCCTACCAATAAACCTACAAAGAAATAAAAAAATATTTTACTTAAACTATTTAATAATTGGTACATTTAACAGTCCTTATAAGGAAAGTGGAAAATATATGCAAGCCTTACCAACATAAGTGTAATCCTTTTCATAGAAACTCAGCCAGTGCAGTAAATCAAGATGCTGGGAATTTGACAGTTCACTAACATCATCAATCAGACCAGCCTCATTAAATTCACCAGTCACAAATGCTTTTGAGCCATCTTTTCCTATAAAATAAATAATGGACATCTTTTAAAAGTAATTTTCATACAGAAACAGCAAGACCCTTCTAACATTTACATCTACATCTATAAGTTTACTCGGCAAAACCAGTTGGCATCCCGCCGATTTATTTTAATATTTAGTGATGGTATATTCATTAATTTTTATTTCATATATTGAACGTTTGTCAATACAATTTTACTTTCAATAAAATCAAATTTGAGCCATTTATTTTAGATCATTTAATTCAAAACAAAAACTACAAGGAAAAAGATTTTGACAAATGAAGAATAACTGATTGTGGGTCACCATACTGAACTGAAGCATTAAAATCACACCCCAGAAGTGCACAAAAAACTCTAAAATTCAATCATTTAAAAAAAAAACAAGATAGTACAGTTGATGATAACAGAGCTGTGGATGACAACAGAGCTGTGGGCCCATTTTCAAAGCATTTTAAGTGCGTCTGCAATTGCAAAAATATTCTCGTCTTCTTGTCTGGCACATGCATGTACAACATGCATCTACAGCATGTACAAAGTCGAATGGTGTAATAAACACTGCAGCCTTGTTGTCACCCGCAGCTTTGTTGTCATTGCCTGCACTATGGGTAAATCTTGTATACAAATGTGAAAATTCTCTAGTGGTGCCAAATGTCAGTCCAGTAACACAACAATCCAAAAGACATGAAGTCGATTTAAAAAAATTATTTTAATTATTTATTTTTTTACACATAAAGAAATTCACCTGCAAAAAATCCATATCCTTTTCCTGGTCCATAGTGTTTTTCACCTCTGGAAACATCAAATACTTTGCCCATAATTGCCAAGTACAGCCCTTTACTTCCCTTGGTTCCATCGTATAGTTTTAGTTCTTCCTTTGTTAGCACTTTTACTCCTTTATTTTTCGTTGATATTTGATTCTCTGACTTTAAGTAAGATTTAAGAGCTTCTGGCAGATGTTTTATCAGGTTTTGAACTCCTTCATTTTCAATCAGCTGTTTCTTGTATTCTGACATGCACTCAAATGTCAACAAAACTGACACGGAAGCCACCAACACAGAAATCACAACAAAACACTTCATTAAGCCCATGCTGTTTTTAAATGTTTGGCAACTTATCAAACTAAGTTTAATACATTAAGTGTACATTAATATCTTGTCTATAAGAACAATCGTTGGTATAATATCGTCAAGGTTTGTCAGACACTCACGGTCGTTTCCGAGCTTATGGAGGCTGACATGACAGATTCAGAACGAGGTCATCCGGAAGTTATCTTTTTTGAAGAAGCGAAAATGGCCGAGCAAGACTCTTGGAGAGGGCAACAATATCGCCAAAAAGTCATCAGACAGATGTAAGTACGCAAATAAAACGTGTCGGTGGGACGCGGTTCCTGTTTTAGACAATTAGTTCTGAAGCCAATCGTAAAAATGTTTTGTTTATCACAAGAAAAGATACTGTTTTTGAAGAGTTCCAAAGTGTCCAGTTTCTGTTTCACAACAAAATCGTCAACAAGACAGTCTGACACAGTGGCCCTAAGTTGGTGTACTCCCTCTGCCAGTTCTAGATACACAGAGGAATACGGGTAAATTCGGTCCCAGTCTTAACTTAGGAAAGTAGCTTCTCATATATTTCTGAGAAAACTGGTGCAGCCAAGCTCCTAAGTTGGCCCCAAGAGAAGTTGGCCCCGAGATAAGTCAGCCCCAAATAAAGTTGGTTCCCAAGCCCTGGCGCTTTTTGCATCAAAAAGGGAATACTACCGGGCATACTATCACATGATGGGGCATACTGTCACATGACCGGGGACAGCTAAGTCTCGGCGGGATGCCAATTGGTTTTGCTGAGTAAACTTATAGATGTAGAAGTCGCATGATCCTGATCCTGATCTGCCCACCCAGCTTGTCATAGGGCCGATAGGATGGCCTGGCGGGAGAATTTTGGATGACCAGGCAACGGCCCAAAAACAAACGAGTGCCAATAGTTCTCATCATTCTGGAACCAGAATTTTCGGGCATATGCACAAAACAAGTTTTGAGCTGTTACAGAGTGACTGGGGCTGGTTTCTCACAATGAGTCGTTCACCTCCCAATGGCTGAGCCATCTCTGGTATTCTCCTTTTCGACCTTGGCATGTTCAACCCACGCAAAGAATTCTGTCCCCAGTTTGACCATAACTGGAAGAAGACCCCGACCTGTCACTTCCAGGTGAAATTTAATAACCCCATGGACCATCTGTAGCTGCAGATATCCTACTGCTAACTTGAACAGATGGCCACCTACTAATGTTACAAAGGGGCAGAATTCTCTCTGGTACAGGGTTCACTTGGGGGCCAAGTTCACACTGAGAAAAGATATGAAATTTATCATTCTATAGACTGAGAAATCATTTTAAATTCAGATTTTTATGTGTATTTGGTAATAGAAGATCTCACTATAGTAAATATTAAAAGCTCTTCATATTTTGGCTTTTACTTTGGCTTTGTACTTCTAAAATAACAAAGTTCCTGATTTGTAACTACATATCTCAGTAAATTATATAGATGAGCTGCTACCAGAGGTACTTCCATTCAAACCTTGTCCAGACCAAAACAATTATATTCCCAGAAATTGTTGTGTCCAAGGTTGGATGTACCGTATTTACTCGTGTATAAGTCGACTCGTGTATAAGACGACCCCCCAAAATTGAGGTTATTTTACTTGAAAAAAAACCATTTCCGAATATAAGACGAGTTGGTTTTTCAAGAGATATCGGCTCTGCTACCATTCAAGCTTAAGCTGAAGCTTGGCGGTCATTTTAAAAGTGAAACGTAAATATGCTTAAAATATAAGATATTAGACGTCTTATACACGAGTAATTACGGTAAAACGTAAATACGATGTTCAAATTTTCGAAATAACGAATATCAAATGTAGCTGATCGATTTTAATTGCGTTTTAAATGATAAATAAAGGTATTTACCCAATATTATCACAAATTGTTCGAGAACAGAACAAAACCATCAATCCATTTAAAACGCAATTAAAATCGATCCACGTGTGAAAGCATTTCTGTCAATAAGGAAGACACGACCAAAGCAGTGGAAACAAAGACAAAATGCAAAACTGTGAACGCTGATAATTGGAATCAGTGAGAACAAAGTCAAAACAAAGCGTTTCGAAATAATATTGGGTAAATAACTTTAAATGATAAATAATTTTAATAGACATAGAAGTAAAAGTAAAACGTAAATACGATGTCCATGAAGTAGCGGATCGATTGACCACGTGACTCACAAGTCATGTGATCATTGACTTTGCAGATTTGGCAGAATTGCATTTTAAATGATAAATAAAAGTATATACCCAATATAAACACAAAATACGCTTTGCAGGTCGAGAACAGAACAAAACCATTCATCCATTTAACATGCATTACGCAATACGAGGTCGTCATTTAAAAAGCAGGAGTGACGGGGACAAGCTCTTATTTTTGGCGTGAAAACGTTCAGAGCCTACTAAACACGCATTGAAATATTAATATATTGTGCAATGATGGATCCCTGGCTTCTCCTCGTGTTGCGGACGTGAATTAACGCGACGTCACGTACATGATATTTACGTTTTACTTCATGGATAAATTCTCGACCTGCGAAGCATAATTTGTGATAATATTGGGTGAATACCTTTATTTATCATTTAAAACGCAATTAAAATCGATCCACGTGTGAAGGCATTTCTGTCAAGAAGGGAAGACACGACTCAACGCAACACGTGGTCGCAATTTTGAAAGGCTGAAGTGACGGGAAGAGGCTCTTGTTTTAAGCGCGAAAACGATTGTTAATATATTGCGCAATAATGGATGGTTTTGTTCTGTTCTCGACCTGCAAAACGTAATTATGTATATACCTTTATTTATCATTTAAAACGCAATTAAAATCGATCCACGTGTGAAAGCATTTCTGTCAACAGGGAAGACACGACTCAAAGCAGTGGAAACAAAGACGAAATGCAAAACTGTGAACGCTGATAATTGAAATCAGTGAGAACAAAGTCAAAACAAAGCATTTCGGAATAATATGTTTTAAATGATATATAAAGGTATTTACCAAATATTATCACAATCGAGAATTGCGACCACGTGTTGCGTTGAGTCGTGTCTTCCTTGTTGACAGAAATGCTTTCACACGCGGATCGATTTTAATTGCATTTCAAATGATTAATAATGAAAACGCTTTGTTTTGAGGCTAAAATCAATGATGTGGAGACATTCTCGACGTAACTGTGATAATATTAAGTACATACCTTTATTTATCATTTAAAACGCAATTAAAATCGATCAGCTACGGATATGAAAGTTCAATTTGGCATGTTGGCCGCTCCACTTTTGTCTCGTGGGCACCCAGACGCTAAGATAAAGGACGTCACGTACATCGTATTACGTTTTGTGATAATATTGGGTAAATACCTTTATTTATCATTTAAAACGCAATTAAAATCAATCTGCTACGTCTGATATTCGTTATTTCGAAAATATGAACATCATATTTACGTTTTACCGTATTTACGTTTTACCGTAAATACTCGAGTATAAGACTGCTCTCGTGTATAAGACGACCCCCTAAACATTAACTAAGAGTTTTTGGAAAAAAACCTCGACTTATACACGAGTAAATACGGTAGTCTTGATGAAAAATTATGAAAAATTATGAAAAAATAAATAAATGGCAATCCCAATTTTTCATTTGTGATTTCCTTTTATCTTTCTTTTATTTGCAATGGAAAACTAATCTAAATATTTTTGGCCTCTGTATTAAACAGAATTAAATTTGAATCAGATAATAAAAATTATATTTACATAATATAATTTCAATTGGATAGAATAGAAAAATGACTGGGCTCTCTCTGGGTAAATTCAATATGAGTGAAAGTTTTAATCAAGATTTTTGTAACACGGATGGTCCTTTTTTGATATCCACTGCCAACAGGCAGTGGATATCAAAAAGGGACTATCTGTGTTATTCTGTGATCGGTACGATCATGGGAAATGGGTAGTTGTGGGTTGTGGAATTGTGGGTTGTAATTCGTTTTTTTCTGTGGTCAATATTGTTCAAGCAACTGACGCCACTGTGGAGTGTTTGTCCGTGTGCATGTAAAAGGTTCTTATGTGCGCATGCGTGTACATATGAATATGTAAACAAAGATAAAGAAGTGCGTCCACGTGATGACAAAAAAATAAAGATATCAACGTTGTCGTCGCCCATCGCTGCGCAAAATTATCAATTAATATTGCTTGGATATGCATTTTAATTGATAGAGCATGGAATTTGAGGATTTTAGTTCAAATTTGGTGTAAATTGGACAATTAGAACAGAAATGACAAGCAAAGCTCTGATCGATGAGTTGCGATAGCACCTGAGTGATAATAGAGCAACTTACATAAAAGAGCCTGAAAAGGCACATCTTTGCATACAGTTGTGCTAAAAAAATCGTTCATATACCAAATGAAATGTTTTTGTTTGTTGTGATTTTTGTTTTGTTTATTGTAATTTTTGTTTTGTTTATTGTAATGTTTGTTTTGTTTGTTAATTTTTTTCCCATCCGTGTTACATGTGGAGCACCACTTTTTCTTGTTTAACACTTTTTCCTAATAAAATATAAATGTTTTCACCCTAAGCTTTGTGATCAAATGTTATAACCCTTCATATAACCCCAATATAAGTTGATGTTTTGTTTGAAAGTTGATGAGTCTTTTTCTAAAATCCATGTCATCCATTGAAACACTTTGTCAACAAACTTTGCTTAGTTGACCAATAATCTAGTGAAAATACCACTTGAGTAAAAGTTTGCTAACAATTGAGCACCTTCAGATTAGGACTCTGGATTGAATTGGTTTACAAATGCCTGTTTGTTTTTGCAAGCCTTCTTTCTTTTCTTTTTCTCAGGTAGATTAGATTTTTGAGAAGTTGTTTATTCCGATTCTGATTTCTTAATTTGAACTGTTAGAGTATGTAATTGAATGTTAAGTTGTACATCTATAAAGAGAGCTGTACATCTTCAAATGAAATTGCAATTGCAAGGGTGCTGGCCGCTGGAGGAGTCACAATGCATTTTCACAATGCATTTCATGTGATAGTGCTAATTTTTATTTTTACATATATATATTTTGTGAAATGTCCTAAATTAAACTGTAACTAAGTTTGGATTACCCAAGAGATATTTAAATAAATCAGGCATGAAAGTATCAGTCTAAGCGTAATTTTGAGTGAACTCAAATATGACTACCCGGTATTTTCCAAATCACAAACATGATTGTGGTATGAATTAATTAATTTGTCACCAAATTTTTATAATAGATTCATTTCAAATCATATTTAGTACATACCGGTATGTATATATACCGTATTTACTCGTGTATAAGTCGACTCGTGTATAAGACGACCCCCCAAAATTGAGGTTATTTTACTTGAAAAAAACAATTTCCGAATATAAGACGAGTTGGTTTTTCAAGAGATATCGGCTCTGCTACCATTCAAGCTTAAGCTGAAGCTTGGCGGTCATTTTAAAGGTGAAACGTAAATATGCTTACCATATAAGATATTAGCCGTCTTATACACGAGTATATACGGTAAAACATAAATACGATGTTCGTATTTTCGAAATAACGGATATCAGACGTAGCGGGTCGATTTTAATTGCGTTTTAAATGATAAATAAAGGTATTTACCCAATATTATCACAAATTGTTCGAGAACAGAACAAAACCATCAATCCATTTAAAACGCAATTAAAATCGATCCACGTGTGAAAGCATTTCTGTCAACAAGGGAAGACACGACTCAAAGCAGTGGAGACAAATGCCGCAAAACTGTGAACGCTGATAATTGGTATCAGTGAAATTTTACTAATTTTCCCACCACTGAATGGGAAGACATCAAAGGAAGAATTGAATTGTGTGATAAAATTAAATAATAATTTTAATAGACATAGAAGTAAAAGTAAAACGTAAATACGATGTCCGTGACGTAGCGGATCGATTGGCCATGTGACTCACAAATCATGTGATCATTGACTTTGCAGATTTACAGGAGAATTGAGTTTTAAATGATAAATAAAATCATATACCCAATATAAACACAAAATACGCTTTGCAGGTCAAGAACAGAACAAAACCATCCATTATATTTTCCCGTCACTTCCGCCTTTCAAAATTGCGACCACGTGTTGAGTTGTGTCTTCCCTTTTTGACAGAAATGCCTTCACACGTGGATCGATTTTAATTGCGTTTTAAATGATATATAAAGGTATTTACCCAATATTATCACGATGATTAACAGCCGATCAAGTGCTATAAATGATAATAATTAAAAGCGATATAATGAATATCTTTGGCTTTATAATACACAAAGAAATATTCTACCACGTGTTAGTTTTGATACTAAGGTCAAACACGTCACGTACATCGTATTACGTTCTTCATCGTGGAGAAATTCTTGCGAAAAATAATTTGTGATAATATTGGGTAAATACCTTTATATATCATTTAAAACACAATTAAATCGATCCACTATTTCTATTATTTCGAAACACTTTGTTTTGACTTTGTTTTCACTGATTTCAATTATCAGCGTTCACAGTTTTGCATCTCGTCATTGTTTCCACTGCTTTGAGTCGTGTCTTCCCTTGTTGACAGAAATGCTTTCACACATGGATCGATTTTAATTGCGTTTTAAATGATATATAAAGGTATTTACCCAATATTATCACGATGATTAACAGCCGATCGAGTGCTATAAATGATAATAATTAAAAGCGATATAATGAATATCTTTGGCTTTATAATACACAAAAATATTCTACCACGTGTTAGTTTTGACGCTAAGGTCAAGGACGTCACGTACATCGTATTACGTTCTACATCGTGGAGAAATTCGTGCGAAAAATAATTTGTGATAATATTGGGTAAATACCTTTATATATCATTTAAAACATATTATTTCGAAATGCTTTGTTCTGACTTTGTTTCCACTGATTTCAATTATCAGCGTTCACAGTTTTGCATTGAGTCGTGTCTTCCCTTGTTGACAGAAATGCTTTCACACGTGGATCGATTTTAATTGCGTTTTAAATGGATTGATGGTTTTGTTCTGTTCTCGAACAATTTGTGATAATATTGGGTAAATACCTATATTTATCATTTAAAACGCAATCAAAAAGGGAAGACACGACTCAAAGCAGTGGAGACAATGACGAAACACAAAACTGAACGCTGATAATTGGAATCAGTGAGAACAAAGTCAAAACAAAGCGTTTCGAAATAATAGACCAATAATATTGGGTAAATACCTTTATTTAAAATGCAATTAAAATCAATCTGCTACGTCTGATATTCGTTATTTCGAAAATATGAACGTATTACATTTTACCGTAAATACTCGAGTATAAGACTGCTCTCGTGTATAAGACGACCCCCCAAACATTAACTAAGGTTTTGTGCACAAAAACCTCGTCTTATACACGAGTAAATACGGTACATTCAGAATATTAAAAATATCTTTCTGGCCTATCTTCTAAAAAGAATTTATAAATCAGATTGAGAACATTTTGGAATTGAAAAGAAATGAAAATGTAAATATACCATTCAAGGATAAATATAGTGTTGGACATGGTCAGTTCCAGGATATTATATGCCAGATTGGTTCTTCTACACTTCTAAGACTTTTTCTTTGTGCATCTTTATTGCTGATGCCTCTATAGCTATAGTATATCAAGAGTGGAAACAAAAATCTCAGTAATTCCCGAAGCAAACCATCTATAATGCTCTATATATGTCACCGTAAGGAAATCCATCAAGTACATCATATTTGAGTTATGTCATTGCCTCGTGTGTCATGAGTCTGAGAGGTTTTAATTTTGTCAAAGCCTCATGCACATGCTGTGAAAGCCTGGAAGCCTGGTTCTCAATGTTTGACTCTGTTAAAAATGTATGATTTTCAACTCCCAGTTTCGGACAGTTACTGGTCAAAGTAGTCTACATTTATGGCAACTTCAAAATATAAATATCATTTTCTAAAAGGAAACTGTTCAAATTCTTTAAAAAAAAGACTTTCTTGTTAATTTAGCTGTCCCACCCCTTGCTCTTTTTGAGTTTCTTATCATGAGTGTTTGAATATTAACCAGCGGGACTCGCTCACAAAGGATGGTCACTCTTTCAGTCCCCATTCAGGAAGGAGGGGGTGTAGTTCAGTCGAGATGAAAGTTTTTTGCATGAAGTTGTCTCAGAGACATTAAGTTTATTTGAAGCATTGACTTACTTTTAATATATAGAATGGATATCTGTTCTGAAGGCAGTCTGGATTTAGAATTAGGTCAGCCAACAAATTTTATCACAATAAGTATAGTTTGTCTTATTATCTAAATTTGTTTTATTTGTTAGATTATCAGTATTTGTTTGTTGTGTTTGAAAACTAAATTTCCTTAAGATAGAAAATGGCCCATGCTCAACAAAATGTTCAGAAGGGAAAACAGTTGGGCCCTCTATAATTAAATGGACTATTTAAAGCATGATATGGCAAGGAATTTTCAGATTTTCAAAATTCCAAAATTGTACAGAATTGTTTAAATGATGGAGTTTTTTTCATGCTTTTTTTCAGTGAAGATGCAATGCGGCAGGCAGGAAACCCAACCAGCAAGACAAGCATGGAGATGGAAAACCATGTTTACCAGAAGGCCAAGTCCAGAGTAAGTCTTCTGTTTTTTTCATATATATATATATAGTGGCATGATTACAAAATGTGTAATCATGCCACTGAGTTGGACTTAGAACAGAATATAATGTTAAACAGAATAAGGCCCCCCCCCCCCCAAAAAAAAAAAAAAAAAAAAAAAAACAACAAACAAATGCCATGTATTGTGCATTTAATCATTGAATTTGGTGACAGGCTTCAAAATGATTAAATGTCAGACTCTTAATTTGGTTATTAAAAAACATCTTGTTTAAACCTTCACTTGGTAGTAGAGTGTGCAAAACCAATATGGAGATACATATTTTAAAAAAAAATATTCTGTTGAATTTTCAGTCCTCAAAAGTATGATACTTGCCTTCAGCCAAGACAAAAATATAATCTTGTTCTTTACAAAAACTTGATAATCAGTCGGTAAACACTGAGCCATAATGATGTCAATTCTACAGAACAAATTTAACCACAAGTGCATAGACAATTAAAGATTTGTTGAAACAAAGAGTGTCTAACATCTGTGGTAAAATAAGACATTTAGATATGTTGTATTTGGAATAATTATATTATTATTATTGTTACTTGCAGGAGGAGTATCTTGGTTTGGTAGCTCGACTCATTCTTCATGTGAGAGACTTCAGTGAGTACACACCAAAATTATACCTTTCTTTACATTATATCAAAATGTCTGATATATATCAACATTCAGTGTTGAAATGATGGAAAATTTGAACTGAAATTATTTCTTTGTGACAAAATAAGTAATTGTATATGTCAGTTCTAGACCATAGACAATTAAAGATTTTATATTTCGGCTTTTACTTTAGTTTTTTCCAGATATTTATAGCCTACATAGATAAAAAAATAGAAAGATTGTAATTTTTTTAATTGAAAAGACGAATGTGTGTGAATTTATATGGATAGAATACCAACAGATTAGTTTGGGATTTGTCTCACCCCTAGTGAGAATGAAGAGAACTTCCGTATCTAGCCAGATATGACCTCTGGTGGTGATTTAATTTGTAGACTGAACTTGAGCTCGATCACAACCTTTGTCAAATATTTACATGTACATACCTTAACATTTATTGAAATAATAAATTAGATGTGACTACTTAATAAAATTTAGTGCATTATTTCTGATTATTAAAAACATATTCATATGATCAAGAACCACAGCAAGAATAAGATGCATTGTTTTTTTAGAGCAAAAGTGACAACAAATAGCACTGTACTCCATGCATAATATAACAATGGGGACATGTTGGACTGAGTTCCTTTGTTGTTTTTTTACTACCATGGTTACAAGACTATCCAAAAATAGCATAATGGACCTATGGTATAGATTAAGTAATATCATGTAACATCACATAAAAAGGGATGAAATTATCTTTGCTAGCTATAGGCCTGGCTCATTGTGAACATATCAGATACCAGATAATACTTGTTCAGTAACAGGGGAAGTGGCCTGCACAAGATTTTCAATAGAAACGTTGTGTGTGACTCCAAAATCATGTTGCCAGGCAACTTTATCTTCCTGCACCTTACCTGGACAGGTTTACTGGGAAAGTTCTCCCAATTTGCATCTCTTCTGCAACTGCCAGATCACTTAACCTGGAGTTACGGGACAAAATAGCACATGGCAGTATTCCCTGCAGTATTCCTGGTATGGTGCTAAATAATCCAGGCCAAAGAATCAGCACTGCTGGATAAGCAAGCTAACAGAGCACAACTTACTGTTTGCTCATGTCAAACAGATGTCAATGAGTCTAAATAATAATGAAACAAGCCAGCTTAGACCCCATGCTAATGTTATATATCATTTCAGTACTGTAACCATTTAGCTTATACACATGCACACAAACTTGCACACAAACATTCATGCAAATGCATGCAAATGTACATGTATTTGTAATGTCCACAATTATATTCCCCTTGTTCTCACAAAATATGTCTAAAATCATGAGAACAAGAATCTTGAGAACAAGAGGAAGAGGAAAATGACTGCTATAATTGCAAATGATATAATAAGATGTTAATTATCGTTTAAAAGATTTCATTCAAATATCTTGGCTAATCATGTTACAGATTAATCTGAAATGGTTTAAATAAATATGAAATCATGAGAACAAGAGGGAGACGGATATGTTTGTCATAAAGAAAGATTTTATTTAATTTTGGTTCCAAAAATGACTGCTGCAATTGCTAATGATACAACCAGATGTTAATTACAGTTTGAAAAGATTTCACATAATATCCCTGTTAATAATACACTCACATAAATATCTCTGTTAATAATATACTTACAGAATTGACTTGAATATGAAATCACAAGACACAAGAGGAAGTCAGTTATATAAAAAATATTACTGCATTTTGGCTCTGATAATGACATGTAAGGTTATCTTTTACTTTTTCCAGTAATGTTCATGTCAAACATCATACTACAAAGCACAGTGCAATATATACCCTGATATATTTTTAATTATTCATGCGTGTACTGTATACCGAGAAAAATTCGCGCCTAGTTATTTTCGCGCCATCGCCGTTTTCGCCAGGTTCGCGCCGTTTTATTTTCGCGAATTTTGGATTTCTAGTACATAATATTATCACAAATTACGCTTTGCAGGTCGAGAACAGAACAAAACAAAAAATTTCGAAACACTTTGTTTGTGTTTTAAATGATAAATAAAGGTATTTACCCAATATTATCACAAATTGTTCGAGAACAGAACAAAACCATCAATCCATTTAAAACGCAATTAAAACTGATCCACGTGTGAAAGCATTTCTGTCAACAAGGGAAGACACGACTCAAAGCAGTGGAAACAATGACGAGATGCAAAACTGTGAACGCTGATAATTGAAATCAGTGAGAACAAAGTCAAAACAAAGCATTTCGAAATAATATGTTTTAAATGATATATAAAGGTATTTACCCAATATTATCACAAATTCGCTTTGCAGGTCAAGAACAGAACAAAACCATCCATTCATTTAACATGCATTACGCAATACTAGCGTGAAAGCAAATATCGGACACGTGGTTGAATATTTCTTTGTGTATTAACACGCTTTGTTTTGATGCTAAGATCGATATAAACAATAATAATTAAAAGCGATATAATGAATATCATTGGCTTTATAATACACAAAGAAATATTCTCCCACGTGTTAGTTGTGACGCTAAGATTAAGGACGTCATGTACATCGTGTCTTCCCTTTTTGGCTGAAATGCTTTCACACGTGGATCGATCTTAATTGCGTTTTAAATGATAAATAAAGGTATATACATAATATTATCACAAATTGCGCTTTGCAGGTCGAGAACAGAACAAAACCATCCATTATTGCGCAATATATTAACAATCGTTTTCGCGCTAAAAACAAGAGCCTCTTCCCGTCACTTCCGCCTTTCAAAATTGCGACCACGTGTTGCGTTGAGTCGTGTCTTCCTTGTTGACAGAAATGCCTTCACACGTGGATCCATTTTAATTGCGTTTTAAATGATAAATAAAGGTATTTACCCAATATTATCACACATTATGCTTCGCAGGTCGATAATTTATCCATGAAGTAAAACGTAAATATCATGTACGTGATGTTGCGGTAATTCACGTCCGCAACACGAGGAGAAGCCAGGGATCCATCATTGCGCAATTTATTAATATTTCAATGCGTGTTCATAGACTCCAATTGTTTTCGCGCCAAAAATAAGAGCTTGTCCCCGTCACTCCCGCTTTTTAACATGACGACCTCGTATTGCGTAATGCATTTTCAATTTCGCGTCCATTTAATTTCGCGAATGACGTCCTGGCGCGAATTAACGCGAAAATAAAAAGGTCGCGAAAATTTGTCTGTATACAGTATTTGATTTTCCTCAAATGTCTTCAGTTTTATTAAATACCTCATTGAGCCAAGTTTAGGGTCTAGATACTGTCAGTCTAAAAAAACTCAAAACAATTATTTCTGGACAGAAAAGTGATAAAAACTGACTTGAAAAATACACCTTATCGAGATAAAAATCTAGCTTTTTAATAGCTTTTTTATCAACATCTTTCAATGAAACATATCACATTAACAGCGCTATGAACAGACTTGTCTGGTATATGTGCTATAGAAATTTTATTATTATTATTATTATTAACTGCACCACATTCGATAAAAAAACCAAATATATTATTCTCAAACAGAAAATATGGTTTCAATTTTTATAGATCTGTAACTGTATGAATTGAAAGTATGAATTGTATGCAATGAAATTGATGAATATGTGACTTTAATATGATATCAAGTATGATATCATATCAATAGATAATTTAATCTTTTTTACATTTGCCGGTCATGTGATAAGAGAGCAGGATATAGTAACTGTATTTCAAGCTAGATAGGCATTGGCACATCATAGCAGTTATTTTTTTATTTTATTTTTATCTTTTAAATATTTATGGACCTTCCTTTAGCATGTACAGCTTGTTTCAAGGTCAAATGCTTTTATTCATCTGTTATTACAAAGATAAATGATTGAAATCTTTATTTCTTAATTGCTACTAAAAAACGGTGATTATTAGACTGAATCCAATATCAGGCAGATTTCTACCTCTAAGCACCCATTTTCAAGATATTGAATTGAAATTTGATGATGTTAATCATGGCTATAAATGTTGACTAACAGTTCTATTTTTATGGCACAGATTGATCAATTAGCAGGTTTAAATACTGAGACATGTCTAATCATTGTCCTGTGAGGAGCAGATTAAGCAAGATATAGTGGAAGCTTTTATAAGGAAGAGCAATTAGTCTGAGGCTTAATGCAGTGTGCTTAGCCTTGGCACTTAGCATAAGGCTGGGCATGATGAGAATGAATGGGTAACTCACAGGGATTCCTCAATGCCTTTATTAAGCAAACTGACTCACAAAGCATAGCATGGGTCACTGTAAAGGTCATATAGAATTGGGTCATGGTACGACGTGAGAAGACCTGTGGGGTAGAGTTTTTGTCTCAGGCGAGCAGCGTACATGATCCGCAGACACCACATTAAAGTGAAATATTGATGCAGACTACCAGCGAGAGCGGGCACCAGCAGCTCTACCTTAATGCTCATTATTTCCCACTTGTCACTGTTTTCAAAAATGCATACTCTGCATCTTGAAGCTCAACAACATCGGCAAAATACGCAGGCTGCATAATTTATGTGCTAGCAATCGTTTTGATCATTTTGTCGCCCAAACCCTGCATGTCTTTTCGGTGGCAGGCAATGCAGTTGGCTGCAGCGTATTATATGTCGGTGGCCAGTGTGCAGAGAGGGATTGGACAAGCCTCGTTAGCAGCGTAATGTACTTCAGGAGGACATGTGCGTATTGCTATCTGCCTTGGTTGATATCTCCTCCTCCCTGTCTGTCTGTATGTCTGTCTGTTCTGTATACCACTTCTATGCTGCCCATTCTTGGGCCCAGCAAAACCATTGATTACAAGTACAGTCCACCCAGAAACTGTCACCATGGTTACCAGTGGGAAAATAATGTATCTTGTGAGGGAAGTGAGTCGCTTAGCATCTCAGGCAGTTCCCGGCCCAAACCTGATCAGAATTGACCATAGGTGAGGTGTGAGTGGGTGGACAGAAAGCTCAGATACCAAGGAAAACCAGCTCTGCAGGCCACACCATATATCTTAGTTGTCTGAACTGGTGCAGCTAGAATATATCATATATTCTAAATAACCTGTTAAGCTGATTGTAAACTTGGTTGATTAGAGCCTTAGATGCATATACCAGGTCCAAACACTGATGCTCTGTTTGAAAGAGGTTGACAAGAGTTCTTGACATAGGCTTCATTTGAAATAAACCTGAAACTGGAATTCATTTGATTAAATTTAGAAACTTTTAAGTACATGAGATGAATATGACTATGCCAAGGTATGGATGCTTTCTGTCCTATATTTTGTGCAGGAAAACAAGAAAAATAAGACTCAAATACCATAAAGGGATTCAAAAGAAAAAAATTATTTTGGGCAAGAGTGTTTTAGCTTCTGTAGTGAGATATAGAATCTGTCTGTCATTCTTTCTGTCAACTTTCATCCTCTCCTTTGAAATTACTGGTCAGAGTTCTTAGCTATTCGCAATTAGGTAAGAGGTTTTATTTTCAGGGAACTAATTCTATCAATTTTCCATAAGACTTTCCCTTTTCATTCCAGATTTTTTAAAATCTAAAAGCTACAACTGAATTGTCAAGGAGACTGCCATTTTCAAAAGCAAGACAAATATTAGACAATGATAATTGAGGTAATACATACAATATGTGACATGCAATTTGATTGGCTGAATCTCAACATCTGCCCAAGTCTGCCCTGGGAAAGGATTTAAATGATCATTTAGGAAACAATTTCCAGAAAATGTTCACAAACATTACAACAAGGCAATGAACAGTATGGTTCTTAGGCCATTGGCCTATTTGGTATGTGTTTAATAAATATTGCATAGAATTTGAAGCTGGGCAAGTTTAGATGTGGATGACAGCCTGTGTACCTGTCTGCTTCTATCAGTACAAACTCAGCCCTTAGAGCATACTAAAATATGGAAAGTGTGAGAGAAAAGGTTCCATATATTTCTGATGAATGCATCCATATCATTTTGATATTTGCTAGTAGAAATAGATGGCCTTAACGGAATAAAGAAGTTATTTTGAAAAATGCATATAAAAATCACAAATTAAAGATAAAGGCATTTGTCTTTCGTGTCTATTTACTGTTTAGGTTGATGCACCCTAGTAAGTAAAACTTATTTGAACATGAACCTAATTTATATCTCCATTTGAAAGCATACTTTTTTGGGGATTATTTTTGTCATTATTTATTAAGTCATGAAAGGTCTAGTTCTTTGAATAAAAAGTTCACATTAGATCTCTGCTTATAGTGAAACACATCTATGTCTCATTGCAACTTATCTTTTAACTCTTTGTTAAACTTCAATATGTCATAATGTAGATATGCTTTTTAGACACAAAATTACAGGATTAATGCTTAAAGTCTTCAACATAGACACTCCATAAAGGTATCCATTTTTTACACAAAATTACAGAAGAATTTTATTTTCTACCAGACTTGACTGCAAATATTTTTTATTTTATTGATTAACATCTATTGCCTCTTAGTAATTGTCCTGTCCATCTATCCACCCAGCCTCATTCCAGCCATCAGGCATTTCATATCTAAACATACACAAGTGTAGATATTTTGATCATAGTATTCAGTAGTCTTTGTTAAGAATATTAGCTGGCAAAAGGATGAATTTATGTTTTATGAAATTAGTTGATCAAAATGAACAAATTGAGCATCACAATTAGTTATTTAGTTAAAATATGCAGTTTCAATTTGTAGCGGCTGGATCTGATAATAATTTTAGAAAAAATATGTAAAGCTGAATGCAAGCCCATTTTCCACAGTAGGCTGCAAATGGGACTGAAACCATGTCAGATGCTAGCCATAGAAATTGTATCAGGTTCAAAACAGCATACACAGCCATAATTATTCAGGATGTAGGCCATTATATGCAAGTGTAAGAAAATAGATTTAGTATGTACCACAGAAGTCTCTGTCATGTTTTTTTAACCAGTGCAATACATGTTGGTTGTGTGCTGACCTGTTGGATGATCAGAAGGGGTACTTAATATGGGGATGTAAAAGATATGCAGAGAAGTTTTAACTGTCAGTCTCATGCTAAGTGGCCAGTACCCAAGTACAAGGACCAACAATAATCTGTACAAACATACTTTATTACAGAGTTATCAAACAGCTTTCCCATGGTGCCTTATGTTACAGTTGTCACAAAGTATCTCATTGACCACAACTATCAGTCATAACAACAGTTTATTACAAAAGCAATCTCATGTGACCGATGCAAAATAATGGTTATTAAAGATCTCCAGTTCTCAACATTCATTAAATTGGTTGAGAGACTGATGTAAATTATGATATTTAATGAAAATCTTTACTAAATTACTAGTTTTCAATGTAGTTCTATTGAGATCTACTTCCTCAACAATTTTTGCAAGAAATTGAAATCTGGGATAAGAAGAGACTTACACTTTCCCAGAAAAGTTAGCCATTGGGAAATATTGGGAAACATATTAAACAATCATTAGCTGGAGGAGCTTGTTGGATTTTTGTTAAATTTCTTCTTTAGGGTCTATGTTTTGGTCAATAAACACATTTTGTGGAATATATAAATGTAAAGCTGTGTACTCTTTTATGAGTAAATTGACACAATATGCCAAAATGTACACATGCAATGTGAGGGGTCATCATTACAGAAGTATCATGGAATTGGAAAATTAATGGGGAGAAGCTGAAGTTTTCAGTTCAAAATGTTGCCTCCAATTGCTTTATATTTACATTTTCCAAAATGGAACAATGGCATCCGAACTTGAATGGTAGATTGATGTGATTCAGTTTTTTTCTCAGGACAAATATCTGACAATAAAAAATAGATTATACTATAATAGTAGTAATAATGATATAATAAAGTAGTCAAGATTCATCACCATCAAGAGCCAGATTAATATGTATCTGAGAGTGAAAGACATCACTTCATATTTGAAAACAAGTCATTCACAACACAATCATAATAAACCGTATGGCAAAGAAATACAGAGACATTCAATACATTGGAGAAAAATGGAATTTTCATGAGTATGGCTGTACAAACTTAAATTTAGTATGAAAACAATATGTTGAGATGTTATTTTAGATACAATTCATGACTAAATAATCACTATAAATAATTTCAAACATGTATTACAGTCAGGCTTAAAATAGACAGCATACTATCAAAACAGATGTCATTTTATAGGGGAAGGAAACCTTCACAAAATGTACATAAACAACATAGATATCATTAATATGAAAAGAGATAAAACATGAAAAGAGGAATTTTAGATATGATTTCAGTTCTTATTCCATTTTTGTAATACATGATAATCTTTTTCTGGTGACAGCCATCTTGTCAAGGGGATTATAGTGGTACCAGCAATAAGAAACAGATAATACAACATGATAATATGTAGGCCTGGGAATGTTTTGGGGCTGAACTCTTTGTGACCTTGGGTCAAGGTCATGGCCAGCACAGGAGAAACTTTCCTTGTGAATACTCTATTTTCTTACAAAATACAGCTATATTAATATTATGTAGTAGATGTAATCTACCTATGAGGGGCATGGATACAATTGATATTGGGTGACCTTGGGTTATTTTCAAGGTCACAGGAGCTGATTTTCAAAATTGGCTATTTCTGATATTTTGCAAAACACTACAAATAGTATCTATTCTCACTGCATTTATCTTACACAATATCTTTGTTCATAATCTTTAGAAAGAATTATGTAACTAGGTCATAATGACCTACTTAAAGGCCATATAGCTCACAACATGTGAATCTAATCCTTTACAAATCAGAGAAGATTAGATCGTGATATTGTCTAAATGTGTAAATATATGTATCCTGTACACTATGTTCATGATTTGGAGGATAATTTATGTAACTACCATATTTACTCGAATATAAGAGGACTCACTGTATAAGACGACCCCCCCCCCCCCCCCAAATTGATGTTATTTTGCTTGAAAAGACCAATTTCTGAATATTAGTCGCTTTTTCTTGAAACATTGGCACTGCAACCATTCAAGTTTGGCAGCCATTTTAAAAGTGAAAAACGTGAATATGCTTACGCAACAAGATCTTAATGGTCTTATACACGAGCGTTTACGATAAATACAATGTCCGCGACGTCCTTGACCTTTCATATTTTCGAAATAACGAATATTAGACGTAGGGGATCGATTTTAATTGAGTTTTAATTGATAAATAAAGGTATTTACCCAATATTATTATTTATTCTATGATCAGTGTGTATTCTGTGCTGTGATTGGTCAATTCCTGGTCACATGAGCTTCTCTAAATTGTTTTATTGACCAGATGCATTATATTGCACGTCAATATACTTTCCACTGCACTGATGGGGAATTCCATGGCGGGAAATGTTGGGGAAGCCCTATAATGACGTCACCAGCTTGCTCTGAGTGACCTGCAGAATGGGAAGCAGACGACAGCAATAAATACAGACAAACTCGTCCCTTTCAGTTCTCACTTTTAGAATTAAACCAACAATGGCAGTAATTAACACAGTGATCATAGAATAAAACAAATATGTACCTGGGTGTCGAGGCGCAGCCGAGTGCAATATAACTTTCCGAAGGTCCATAAAAAGTCATATTGCACTCCACCCAGGTCCATATTTGTATAATATTACGCTTCGCAGGTCGAGAATTTCTCCACGTAGTAAAACGTAAATATGATGTACATGACGTCCTTGACCTTAGCGTTAAAACATTTCTGTCAAAAAGGGAAGACATGATTCAAAGCAGTAGTAACATTGATGAAATGCCCTTGAAGAGCAATACTGTGAACACTGATTTTCACACCACTGAATGGGAAGACATCAAAGGCTGTATAGAATTGAATTGTGCGATATAATTAAATAATAATTTTAATTTTAATAGACATAGAAGTAAAAGTAAACGTAAATACGATGTCAGTGACGTCCTTGACCTTAACGTCAAAACAAAGCGTTTTCATCACTAACTTTCAAACCATCCACCAGGGATTCATCATTGTGCAATATATTAATATTTCATTGCGAGTTAACACACTGTGGTGGGCTACTATCGTTTTCGCGCCAAAAACAAGAGCCTCTCCCCATCACTTCCGCTTTTCAAAATGGCGATCTCGTGTTGCATACGTGGTTAAATATTTCTATGTGTATTATAAGCCAAAGATATTAATTATATTGCCGTTGGGGTAGTTTGTATCTGGACAGTATGAGCAAAGTTTATTTACTTTTCATGCTGATAAAGTCAATTATTCTTGCCGTAAATCACTGTCCACAGGTTTCCCTCATGTATAAGACAGCCCCCCCCCCCCCCCCCCAAATGTTAACCAAGGGTTTGGGTAAGAAAACCTGGTCTAATACATGAGTAAATACGGTAGATTAAAGAGATTGACATTTGTGAGTTGGATAGTGCATGACTTTGTATGCATTAAATACTGTACTGAATTCAATTTTGTGCCACTCACAAACTATCTAGTTTATTGCAAATGTGCAATACAGCAGAAATGTGGTTTAATATGTCCCAGAATATATGTATCATATATCATTGTTTACCACAAATGCAACAAATAGTTTTTATCGTGCTCACCTGGCCATTTAAAACTGGTTAAAAAAGATGTTGATGTCATCACACCTGTGACAAAAGGCAGTCATTTTAATGGGTAGAACATTAATCACACACACTTGGCCTTGTATATGGTAGAGGTATGAGGCTTGTAAAATGATAAATTTATTCATGGTTGTATGGACAAATATAACACAACATATAAAGTTACTTTAATCATATAAAGTTACTTTTAATTAAAATTTTGAAGCTTTGGACAGTTACAGATAATAATTTAAATATGCTTCTATGGCAGCCATAACACCTTCATTCCTTTTGCTAATCAAAAGAAGTCATGAGAATGTAGCATTATATTTTCCTCTTAATGCAGAGCATTCTTTCATTGCAGTCATTTTGAGACTTATTTCAACCATGAGGTAGTAATTCACAGTACTTAGTAATTGATGGGCCCAGATTCGGAATTGTACACCAGACATGGGAGCAGTAATAGCCAAATGACAGATTTTTGGAAAAAAAACACTCAGAAATACGGGAAGCGATTTGGGGGAAGAAATGAATTTTGTTGAAAAGGAATAGTTATAATGATTAAATGATTTAAGTTTGATATGGGGATTTTGTTTGTCTTTAAAGGGATTAAGCACCGATTTTGAAAAAAACGTTTAAAATTCACATATTGATGATAAATGTATTTGTCTTTCATGTCTATCAAATTTTGAAAAATGCATCCCCATCATTGTCTGTAAAACCTATTTGAACAAGATATAGGCCCCTAATGAAAGCACACTCCTTTCTTGGTGTCATTTTTATGTGGTGTGTCATCATAGAGGCAAAATGACGTCATAAGAGTATTACAATATGCTTATGACGTCATGAAATGTATTGTCCTTTGAATAGTGCCAAAATGACGTCAAATAGTGCTACCCTACTTTGAGCCTCAATTGAGGTCAAATAAAGTTCATGCTACCCGTGTTTACCCGTCATGTGCAGCTTATGGCTCAGACAGACCTATGCTGGCAGTGAAACTGCTATGTCTCATAGCAACATATCTTATTACTCTATTATAATTCCATTCTGTCATGATCATATGTGGCTGAGCTTTCAATACACCAAATTGTAGAATTGATGCTTAATACCTTTAAAAATCTTCAATTTGTAGCACATGTAAATAGTTATTTTTGGCTGTTCTGATTATATCAGCAGAGTTTATACATTGAGGGGGTAAATATTCTGTCATTCTGTCTGTCCACAGAATTCATAACTGAATGCACTGTGTCAGTTAATCTATGATGGAATAATCACAAAACATCAAAAGATATATGTGGTCAAAGATATATATGGAGATGGGCCATTCAAGCCTCTCCCATCACAGTTGTCTGTGCAGGAGAATGCACTCATGGCTGGCTTGATGAAATCCAAGAGGGAAACCTGAAATGCTGATAGCATACACACACACACACACACACACACACACACACACTTTTCAAGTATTTTCTAGAATAGCAGTTTTCTCTGTCTACATGAGGTCAGCTCTGTCTACATGAGTCAGTTCCCCCTCGTCAGCCTAGTAGTCTATGAGATGATTTCATGATGTCAGAATTACTTTGCTCCTGGTAAAGCATATCTATGAGATGGCTACATGAGGTCAGAGTCACTCTGTTCCTGGAAAAGCCTATCTATGCGATAAATACACATCTGAGTCAGATACACATCTGAGTCAGAGTCAGATGGGTGCATCAGATAGGTGAACCAGATAGGTGATCCAGATGCATGCACACAGGTGCACAAGATAGATGTTAGACAGAGGGACTCTTGTCACATGCTTCAGCTTTCATGGCAGCCGACACAACCCATTTTGCTATTGTGCTGCAGATAAGAACATTCTTACCACAATGATCAATGTTTTTTGTAGAGGAAGAGAATATTACTTGTAATCAATAGACGCTTCAATGCACAACTGCTTCTCGCCTGCTCACAAGGGCAGCCATTTTCAATGCAGATCTGGAAATAGTATTTTGGTTTATTTTCTTCTGAGTTATAACTTATAAGGGGAAGGTGTTGAGGTTGTCATTTCATCACACTGGTATTTCTCTAATGCACTCATATTAGCCTACTTTGATATTCAAATATATTGGGATTTTTGCATAAAGGCAATATTTGTGCTGTTTATTCTGTTATCATTACTTTCGACATAATGCAAATTAAGCATTTGACACATTTACTAAAGAAAATGACCAAGCATTGTAAGCAGTAAGGTTCATTTAATGATAAAAGAAGGCGGGGCTCATGTAACTCAATCATAAATCTCAGCTCACTAATTCTATTATTGCAGATCCCCTGTCTACGTCATATGACACCTGAAAACACTGATTTCCAATCAATAATAATAATCATAATGGCCTTAGCATGCATATTGGAGTGCAATAAAGTGACAGACAGCCTTATGTTGCTGATCCAGACAGTTTGTTCTATTTGTAGAATATTCATGGCATGTTACAAATGATCTGGCAGCACTGTGAATTTATCATGTAATCTTGCAATAATTTCTACTGATTTGCTAACTGAGGCAAATTCTCAAGGTCATGCATCCGATTAACAATATATAATTAAAAAATGAATATAAAGAAGAAATGCCTGTGGTAAGGGCTCATACATGGACCACCATGTCCAGTCATGCATGTGAGTCCTGCCTTCTAAAATATCATACAGTCAGAATTGACAGATCTCAGGTCATGACCTGGAGTCTAGAGATCAGCATTATGGTCTGCAGTTATCAGACTCTTGCACAAGATCATGCACAACACCTGCCTTTTTTGTTTATTTTTAATAGTTTTATTTTGACACTTTGATACCATTTGGTCATATTGCTTCTTGAGATAATGCCAAGTGGTTGTTGAAAAGTGTGCAGAAATGGGTGTGGAATATCAAACACATTCATACAGTTTTGAGCAAAAATAGCAGAGGTATATATTTTACTCAATCCACAGTGAAATATTACATCAAGTTTAGGATCCTAAGTGATGATATTCAGCAAACGCAGTCCCAACCAAGACCAATAGATATGGTTTAATCACTTAAATTTGATGGGGACTGACTAGAATATCCAGAATCTTGTTTATATGTGTTTCCCTGGAGGTGCCATCACCTGTGGATGGAAGTGTACTGCCTTAATGCACCTCCAGCTTGGAGGTCTCAGGTCAAAATGTTGGTGGCACATAAGCATTTTTACAGACTTGTCTAAGAATTTTTACTTCATCCAAACATTTATAGAACCACAAAACTCATCAGTTTCAGGGTTTTTATCTATTTAGATAATATTTATTGATATCTTCTCAATCATCACTGTTATTTTGCTGTAAGTGTGGGAGTTTCATACATTATTTATTGAAAACAATTTTATATGGGAATATGGGCCATTTTCATAATATTTTTAGTGTTTATTATTTATGTTTTAAATAATTATATTTACATATCTTTACCTCAATCCTTATATGAAAATTATGGAGTTAATGCCCATAAAACTATTTTATGTATGTGGTTGCGTTATATTCATCACATTTAATGGTATGGAAAACATATTGGTAGCATTTTTTGTCAGCAGATATTCCCCTCTTGTGGCCATTATTGAATGGCAGGGAATGCATCTCGCCTGAGGTAGTTTGGTCACTCTGACGGACTGCCTACAGTGGTTTCCGGTGGTGGCAGAGAGTTTGCTGAGTTGCTGGCACACAGTTGTGGAGAGCCAGCTCCGGCTTTGTATGGCTGTCCTTAATCATGGATAAGGTGGATTGCTTGGCACACTGTTGTGGAGAGCCAGCTCTTGCTTTGTATGGCAGTCCTTAATCATGGACAAGGTGGATTGCTTGTAGTGCTGGCACACAGTTGTGAAGAGCCAGCTCTTGCTTTGTATGGCAGTCCTTAATCATGGACAAGGTGGATTGCTTGTAATGCTGGCACACAGTTGTGAAGAGCCAGCTCTGGCTTTGTATGGCTGTCCTTAATCATGGACAAGGTGGATTGCTTGTAATGCTGGCACACTGTTGTGGAGAGCCAGCTCTGGCTTTGTATGGCAGTCCTTAATCATGGACAAGGTGGATTGCTTGTAGTGTTGGCACACAGTTGTGGAGAGCCAGCTCTGGCTTTGTATGGCTGTCCTTAACCATGGACAAGGTGGATTGCTTGTAGTGTTGGCACACTGTTGTGGAGAGCCAGCTCTGGCTTTGTATGGCTGTCCTTAATCATGGACAAGGTGGATTGCTTGTAGTGCTGGCACACAGTTGTGGAGAGCCAGCTCTGGCTTTGTATGGCTTAATCATGGACAAGGTGGATTGCTTGTAGTGTTGGCACACAGTTGTGGAGAGCCAGCTCTGGCTTTGTATGGCTGTCCTTAACCATGGACAAGGTGGATTGCTTGTAGTGTTGGCACACAGTTGTGGAGAGCCAGCTCTGGCTTTGTATGGCAGTCCTTAATCATGGACAAGGTGGATTGCTTGTAGTGCTGGCACACTGTTGTGGAGAGCCAGCTCTGGCTTTGTATCGAAGTCCTTAATCATGGACAAGGTGGATTGCTTGTAGTACTGGCACACAGTTGTGGAGAGCCAGCTCTGGCTTTGTATGGCAGTCCTTAATCATGGACAAGGTGGATTGCTTGTAGTGCTGGCACACTGTTGTGGAGAGCCAGCTCTGGCTTTGTATCGAAGTCCTTAATCATGGACAAGGTGGATTGCTTGTAGTACTGGCACACAGTTGTGGAGAGCCAGCTCTGGCTTTGTATGGCAGTCCTTAATCATGGACAAGGTGGATTGCTTGTAGTGCTGGCACACTGTTGTGGAGAGCCAGCTCTGGCTTTGTATGGCTTAATCATGGACAAGGTGGATTGCTTGTAGTGTTGGCACACAGTTGTGGAGAGCTGGCAATCTTGGAGAGTAGAGAATATATTTGAATTGAAGTCCTTCAGGTGTGAAGAGTTGGGATGAACTATTTCAATTTTGGGCCCATTGAGTTAATGTCCTGTCTGTGCAGCAGTCAACATTGCTTTGATGACTACCTGAAGGGCATGATGGAAGATGATACCTTAGGTGTTATCTATCCTGTCTCTGCACTTTTATAATGTCAGATATCATCAGAGATGTGCCTGGAAACCATCAGAAGGAGATGGTCAAATGTCAGACACACCAGTCACGTATCAAATCAATTTTCATTCATTTGTTTGCATTTGCAAATCAAAGCAACAACTATGAAGCAAAGGTTATTTTCTGACATAGAAAGTGCCGGTTAAGGTTTTTCCACTGCAAATGATATCACTTGAGTCCAATTTTTTTACTTCACAGGAGGATATTGTTTGGGTGGGTGAATGGTCAAATCAGACTCCCTTTGTTAGTATGTGTTTTAACCATCTGCCATATATCAAGAATAATAGACATTTTGGTGATTGCTTATTTATTTTATCTAGATTCAGAGACACAAATACATCAGATATATTTATGAAAGAAAATAAAGCCCCTTTTTAACACGAGAGGTCTTGACACTGACTTAAAAGAATATGACTTCTCTATGCAGAAATATGAGAGCTGGAAAAAATGCTTTGTAAAGAGGATATTTCTTCTTTATGCTCAAAAACTAGTGGTAGAATTTCATTTTAAATGGAAATCTCAAATGAAAAATATTTTCTTCTGCAATGTTTATGGTGAAAATTGTCTTGCTTTGAAAATTTGCCTAAATTATTATTTATTTCCTTTTACTGTATGGAGACAGGAGCTTCATGTTTCAGTCAGTTGTGGTGGGATGACAATATCCAGGGAAATAAGGAAGCATGGTGCCTTAATACCTCTGTCTTTGCTTAAAGCCAGATATCAGCTGTACTTTGATCTTTACATTGCTCAGAATATATTTCTGAAGGGGCAGGTGGAAAAAGCCACATTGCTTTATCACCAGGGGTACAGAACTATATATACCTGTCATTTTTTATATAAGTTGGTCAATATATTAGATCATATATTTCAAAAGATATTACCCCATGGGAAACAGAGTAATTGGTAATCCTGGAGGCCCTTGTAACATTTGGAACACCCATGGTGCATATATCAAAGTTGATCAATGCAAGGTGAAGATGGACCCATAATATTTTGATATATCAGAGTTCATATTAGTGTCACATATTGCAAATCAGTTTGTTCCTGCAGTGATTTCTCTGATGTGTCTGCATTAATGACTACTGTGGTGTATGTGCTAGTGTCTCCTGTGGTATGCCTATGCTAGTTTCTCCTGCAATATGCCTGTGCTAGTGTCTCCTGTGGTGTGCCTGTGTTAGTGTCTCTTGTGGAATACCTGTGCTAGTGTCTCCTGTGGCATGCCTATGCTAGTGTCTCCTGTGGTGTGCCTGTGCTTATGTCTCCTGTGGTGTGCCTGTGCTAGTGTCTCCTGTGGTTTGCCTGTGTCTGTGTCTCCTGTGGTGTGCCTGTGCTAGTGTCTCCTGTGGTTTGCCTGTGTCGGTGTCTCCTGTGGTGTGCCTGTGCTAGTGTCTCCTGTGGTTTGCCTGTGTCGGTGTCTCTTGTGGTGTACCTGTGTTAGTGTTTCCTGTGGTTTGCCTGTGTTAGTGTCTCTTGAGGTGGGCATGCAATTATTTCTTTGGTGTGCCTTAAGTGTTTTTGGAGAATATTGTAGTGTGTTCTGTCATATGGAATATCTGCAATGGTTTTGTGGTGTGAGTCAGCTGCACTTCCTGTGGTTCCTGTGTAGCATATCTGCTGGGAGAAATGTGATGTATAGCCAGTATCCCATGATATATGTTTGCAGTTTCTCCTTCGGTGTGTGTCTATAGTGACTGATTTTGTGAACGTTTGCAGTGGGTCTTTTGATGTTAGTCTGTGGTGTTTCCTGACATGTGTGTCTGAAGTATGTCCCGTGGTCAATGTCTGCAGTGCCTCCCATGGTGCATATCTACAGTATGTCCCGTGGTCAATGTCTGCAGTGGCTCCCATGGTGCATATCTGCAGTATGTACCGTGGTCAATGTCTGCAGTGCCTCCCATGGTGCATATCTGCAGTATGTACCGTGGTCAATGTCTGCAGTGCCTCCCATGGTGCATATCTGCAGTATGTACCGTGGTCAATGTCTGCAGTGCCTCCCATGGTGCATATCTGCAGTATGTACCATGGTCAATGTCTGCAGTGCCTCCCATGGTGCATATCTGCAGTATGTACCGTGGTCAATGTCTGCAGTGCCTCCCATGGTGCATATCTGCAGTATGTCCTGTGGTCAATGTCTGCAGTGGCTCACATGGTGCATATCTGCAGTATGTCCTGTGGTCAATGTCTGCAGTGGCTCCCATGGTGCATATCTGCAGTATGTCCCGTGGTCAATGTCTGCAGTGGCTCCCATGGTGCATATCTGCAGTATGTCCTGTGGTCAATGTCTGCAGTGGCTCACATGGTGCATATCTGCAGTATGTCCTGTGGTCAATGTCTGCAGTGGCTCCCATGGTGCATATCTGCAGTATGTACCGTGGTCAATGTCTGCAGTGCCTCCCATGGTGCATATCTGCAGTATGTCCTGTGGTCAATGTCTGCAGTGGCTCACATGGTGCATATCTGCAGTATGTCCTGTGGTCAATGTCTGCAGTGGCTCCCATGGTGCATATCTGCAGTATGTCCCGTGGTCAATGTCTGCAGTGGCTCCCATGGTGCATATCTGCAGTATGTCCTGTGGTCAATGTCTGCAGTGGCTCCCATGGTGCATATCTGCAGTATGTCCTGTGGTCAATGTCTGCAGTGGCTCCCATGGTGCATATCTGCAGTATGTCCCGTGGTCAATGTCTACAGTGCCTTCCATGGTGCATATCTGCAGTATGTCCCGTGGTCAATGTCTGCAGTGCCTTCCATGGTGCATATCTGCAGTATGTCATGTGGTCAGTGGCTGCATTGCCTCCTGTAGTGTGTATCTGCAGTGTCCCCTGTGGCATATCTGCAGTGTTTCCTATGGTGTATATCTGCAGTGTCTGCTGGTATGTTTGCCTGCAGTGTCTCCAATGATTCACCTCTGCAGTGTTTCCTGTGTTGTATATCTGCAGTATCTCCTGTGGTGCATGTCTGCGGTGATCCCGTGGTTGAGCTGATTGCCTGCTACTTGACAGTCTAGGCGGAGGTGCAGGACACATTGTCTAATGTAGCTGCCACAGACAGCCACATATTGATGAAGCATTCAGGCTGTGTCATTAAAGGGGCTGTGATAAAACAACAGTGAGGTAAAGCCATGAGCTAGAATCTACCATATTTAACACGGGTCATTTTACGCCATGGTTATTTACTGACACCTTAATATCACCAGCAGTTGGCACAGATTGTATGGATCCAAGATCGGGAATGAATCCATTCTGGTACAGCTGGTCAGCCTTCCATGCAGGTGAGTGCTGTCTCGACCACACGGCTGGCCTGGCTCGCACATAGTCTTCACTCAGATATTTGTACTGTTACATAATGTAACCATGTGCACAGTTTTGTCATGCTGTTACGTTGGATGGGATGTAGCAATCATTGATGTCATTGAGGTAATCGTGCATGGAAAGCTGTGCTTTACTGGCATTCTCTCTTACTCTGTGCACAATCACTGTCACCTGAAATTGGTTGTTTCGATGGTCAGACTCTGACCAGACTTTTGTAAATATTGCTTAGTGACAGTCAATTTCTTAAAGATGTTATCAGATGAATGATAATCTCTTCTTAACAACAAAAACAAGCAATATATATTGGATAACTTTGAAAACAAATCTTTAGAACTGCAAATGTCCTGAAAAAATTTTAATTGAGAAGAAATGTAAAGAGAGAGAGATAAACTTGAGCATTTCAACAGCCAGGATGGTAGATTATCAATCGAATCAATAATGGTATGAACACAATACTTGTGTATAGAATGTGCCAGCTGGGTGGGTTCCTATAATCTCCTGGGTGATATAAACAAGAAATTGTGTGGAATATTCTTTGTTTTTTTCCTGTGACAGTGTGTCCATCCCCATACACATGGATTGAGCTGTGAGCAAGGTCAGAACTCGATCTTGATAATTTATAGAGAAGATACTCTGTAATATCTCAAAACTCATGGAATGCTTAATAAGGCTATTTAGTCCAAAGACTTTTACTAGTACACGAAACAAAGTCAAAATATCAGATAGTTGTATGATTAAATATATTCATTAACATGAGTGGAGTAGATACATAGTTGGAAGCTCCCCCCAGTTAGGATTCATGTGTATGGAGACAGTCCCTTTTTTCATCCATTATTAGCATTGGTTATCACAAACATAACACTTTACAATAATTCAGTTTTTAATTAACATTTAAGTATATTTGGTATCATGCCACAATCTACACCAGATTAAGATGATACGATATCGGAGATGTTCATGAGAGCAAAGGTTCTGAAAGTATGAATTATAAGAACAACTTCATTGGTAAAAATAGTTTACAGTTCCAGATACTCGTCAGTCTCATGACGAGTACAGTAAATCAAGACCCATATGATTTCTATTCCTGCTTTGGTTCTGATGAATGTATTATACTTGTATACTTGTTAATTGTATATTCATATCAATGAACTAAACATTTCATAGATATTTTTTAAATTAATTTCTGCAGTTTATGAGTTAATGATCATTATTATTAGTATAAAATGTTATTGGATTTCTTAATTTCAATATGAGAATTTAATATTCATATGATTAGATTAGATTATTAGATTATACTTTGTTTTCTCATGGAGATATCTATCATTTATATGCAGGCACGCCCATGATACTAGAAATCCTCAACAGTCAGTATCCGTGTTAAATGTTCTGTTTTCTCACTGAGATAATTATGCAATGATGGTCAAATGCACGTAACTCCTCTGGCTTTGTGAACTAGATGTGGCTCACATATTCATTATTTAGGTTTCACAAATGTCATGCTCATGATTAGCTACTAACTAGCATTATTCCTCTGTTTGTTATGATAGTTCATGATGTATTTATCCCGAGGTATTTATATATAAAGCATTGATCTGATTGGAAGAATCCTCGCACAATAAAGCCAGAAGAATATGCATTGACATCAAGCAAACTCAAACTCTCTCAGTTATTGATTTTATATTAATACATTTATCAGTTCATTTAGTGTATTATTTAATGAATGTTTTGTTGTAATTTGCAGTTGCAGAGTATAGTTCCATAATATTGTGAGAAAATAAAACCCAATTATTAGAATATGCTGCAATTCTTTTGATATTTAATAAAAGGTGCAATTCTACTGTGCAATTCGATTTTTATTCTGTCTCAGAATTGATATTTGTTACACCTTGTCCGATGAAGATGTATTTGTTGATTTTACAAATTCAAATAATCTTATTTAGAGATGTTATTTTTGCAGTTCTAATTATTTGTGTTGGTTTAAACAGGATATTCTTGTATGTTCTTTATATTTTAATTGCTAAAGGCACCCTAACAAGATTATGAAGCATATGAATATTTTCTTTCAGAAGAAGAACATATTTGTTCCCTGCTTGCACATTAATAACGTAATCATATGGTGATGAAGCATATATACATCTGAGAAATTATGTGAAGTTTTGAGTGATATTGATTTGGGATTAGCCTGGTGAGGCTTTCATGCTGCAGGCAGTGCGGAAGGAAGCCTCCAAGACATCAAATTATCCAACCCTAGCAAACAAGTCAAAAACTAGTGCAGTAATTTAGGTTCAAAACCACAGGCCAAATGTTTGCAGATAAGCAGTTAGCAAATCAATATTTGTCTGTTGTAGAAGATATTTGTCCTGCTACCTAGGTCTTGCCTACATTCTGTTTGAGAGATGCCTCACAAAATAACAATAACATGAGATATTGTTTTATGAGTCATACACTTTCTCAGTTGAAAAGAAATTGAGTGAAATATAAATCATACACTTGGATAAGTATCTCAGTGGAGTAAGTGTTATGATGTTTTCAATATATTGATTTGTTATGTGTTATACAGGCATAAAATATATGGACCATTGCATCTCTCCCTGATTTAATCCAGCACATTTGTTAGTTCATTATATTTGTGCGTCCAAATGATTATATTAGGCATTATGATGGTATGAATAGTTTTCACCTGCCAAGAGAAATACTGGTTAACATATGGCATCCCAAAGTGACATCCCTAGCTGTGGTATACTGGGGTCAGAGATCAGATTAAGATTGTAGGATATTGGCTGCTAGTGGCAATAATACAGCAGCAGACATATTGAGGCCAGCCTTGGCGCTGGAAGGTGCCCTGGCATTGACAGTTGTTGTAGCTTTATTGACAGAGCAAGCCTTATATTGACATGCAGGTTGACCCAATGCCTTGCACTGTCACCTATCATCACAGATAATGTACTTGAGGCAAGCAATATAAATTGCAGAAAGTGAAAAAATATACATCTTGATATACAAAATCAGCCATGGTAGCATATAAATAGATATGTTCCTCTTGATATTTAATATTGATAGGAATATTAGCACAGTTAAGTTATGTTGATAGTATATGATGACTTAGCCTAAGTCACGTATGGCTGTCAACCTGCAGGGCTGCATAAAGGATGCATTGTGGACACAGCCTCAATGGTCAATACGATCAAGACTGATGTCAATGTTGACTCCACTGTATTTGAATCTCCACAAAACAGAAGCTATGTGCATTGTGCTGTTTATATTCAGGAGACTATCAACATTTACCCTTTCCTTCAAATCCCCAAAGGGAATTTATTTGAACATTGCTGCAGTTGAAGTGTGTTAGGTAACACAGTTTATGTTTAGTTCCATCCCTTACACAGTGCAGGAGCAATGGTGTAGGGCATCATATAATTACATCTTTCTGTGTGACTGTCAGTTTTTTCTAACACAAACTTTGCCATTTTCCCAGATGTCATCTCTTATTTCGGTTACATATTAGATCAAACCTTATATGGAGTGATAGATATCTCTCAATATTCATGGATCTTTCTCAACCTGCAGGTAGCATTATCTGAACACTGACAGGACCATAAGCCAATTATGATGTGACATTTTATTTAGAAAATAATTCATAATTTGTTGGATTTATTTTCATTTTCAAATTCTATGCAATCAGCAAATTTTGAAAACATGCATTTAGCTAATTCTGACCTACTTTTTTAACTGAAAAAAATTGGCATTGCATGAAATCTATAAAAGCAGTGGTAGAACACATGCTATATTATTGCGAGTGTCACCCTGGAAGCCATATTATTGCCAAATTGCATGTGAGGCTAAAATGGACACATTATAAATAAGAGTGATTGTTCTTTATGTAAGGTGGAATTATCATGAAAATAATGATATAAGGGGAAGTGCAATCATTGATAGAACAGGGCCAGAAGAGCAATACTATGCAGCGATGCTGTAATAGAACTTATTTATTACAAGTAGTTTTTACCCCTCAGCACAGTTTGCCATGTGGGAGTCTTGGGTCTGGATGTCTGTACCTTTTTTCGTGTTTATATTCATGTATTCATAATATATATATAGTTACAGCAATAAAAACTCAGATGAAGGTATTATTAAATGATTTAAACATTAACAATGAGAGTATTAATGCAAATGTGATATTTGTTTGTTTGCAGATCAGCGAAAAGAGAAAGCAGCCCAGGCCCAGGCTGCTGTTGCCATGGGAGGTATGCCCCAGCAGATGGGTATCCCGGGCATGCCAGGCCCTCCTCAGCCCTCACCCATGGGCATGCAGATGGGACAACCTGTCCAGATGCAAACTGCCCAACCGGGCATGCCCCAGGACCCCATTAATGCTTTACAGAACCTCACCAAGCAAGGCCCTGGACCACAGATGGCACAAGGACCTCCAGGTATGTCACTGTGGATGAAACATCTTGCCCTTCATATTGTTGTATCTTAAAGCTGGATCATAACCATAAACATATGAACATTCTGATTTAAGTGTGACACAGTCTCTGCATCAAAGAATTTCATATTGATTTCACAAAACTTATACAGAACAAAAAGGTAACTTTTGACCTTGGTTCATCTATTAACTAATATTGCCAAATTTGATTCATGTTGGCTTGAATCCCTTCATTTTTCAACTAAAATCCATTTTTTTTACTCAAATAATTTGTTCAGCCAGACAGGACTATAGATAAACAAGTAACATTCATTAAGTTTTTTTAATAACCATTGAAGACGGCACAGCAAAATTGTTCATTATTAAGGAAAGATTGTTTAGTTTGCATGACTTAAGTACTATGATGTGATAAAATAAATGATAAGGAGTTGAAAATGTGGGATGAATGTGGGACAAGATTTTTATCAGTGTCAATAGTAAATTACGCTAGTTCTATGGCCATGACTTGTATTGCTGTCCCTGTATCATGATTTGGTTTCCAGAATGCCACTTCAATCTGTATGAAGGATCAGGAAGTGATTCTGAATACATAATCATAGCTGTGTAGAATAAGCAAGGAACAATGTTTTTGGTACATACTTCAATACATTGAGAGTGAATGACGGGTTTACCAGATTTTACTCACATCAGGAAGTTAGATAGTACAAGGCTGATTGCTGATATTGTCACCATATTGTTTCAGGTCAGATGGGTGTTCAGATGCCAATACAGGGAATGCAGCAACCTGGGATGCCTCAGCAGCAGAGACCGCCCCACTTCCATGGATACCAGGCTGGCATGCAGGCCAGGCCCCCCATGCAGCAGGCAGGCATGCAGGTAGGTCCCAACCTTACAGGACAGGCCCCCCATGTAGCAGGCAGGCATGCAGGTAGGTCCCAACCTTACAGGCCAGCCCCTCCCCCCATGTAGCAGGCAGGCATGCAGGTAGGTCCCAACCTTACAGGCCAGCCCCTCCCCCCCATGTAGCAGGCAGGCATGCAGGTAGGTCCCAACCTTACAGGCCAGGCCCCCATGCAGCAGGCAGGCATGCAGGTAGGTCCCAACCTTACAGGACAGGCCCCCCATGTAGCAGGCAGGCATGCAGGTAAGTCCCAACCTTACAGGCCAGCCCCTCCCCCCCCATGTAGCAGGCAGGCATGCAGGTAAGTCCCAACCTTACAGGCCAGGCCCCCATGTAGCAGGCAGGCATGCAGGTAAGTCCCAACCTTACAGGCCAGGGCCCCCATGCAGCAGGCAGGCATGCAGGTAAGTCCCAACCTTACAGGCCAGGACAGGCATGCAGGTACCCTATTTACTCGAATATACAATGACCCTGTGTATAAGACTATCCCCAAAATTGGTGTGATTTTGCTTGAAAAGGCCAATTTCCGATTATAGGACGAGTGGGTGTGTTTCTTGAGACATCAGCACTGCCACCATTCAAGTTTGGTGGCCATTTTAAGTAAAACGTAATTACTTAATTTTAGGGATCCATCATTGCGCAATATATTAATATTTCAATGCGAGTTAATACACTGTGGTGGCACTCCGATTGTTTTCGCGCCAAAATAAGAGCTTCTCCCATCACATCTGCTTTTCAAAATGGTGACCTTGTGTTGCATATGCATATTTAAGCAGTATTTAACTAACATTTTCTCCGACTTGTGCATGATATACATGATATTAAATAGGGGCGGACTACTGTTGACACATGGTAAAATCTTTCTTTGTATATTATAAGCCAAAGATATTATTTACATCGCTTTTAATTATTATCGTTTATAGCACTCAATCGGCTGCTCGGAGGTGCCGTAAATCACCTTTCACAGGTTGCCCTCATGTATAAGACAACCCCGAATTCGAGTAAATACCCAACCTTACAAGGGCCCGCTTTTTGAAACAATCTCAAGCAAGAAATTTGTGCTTACACATTTCAAATCTGTACTTACATCTCATGGCATGCCCAAATCCAGTTTCAAGCAAGAATGTCTTGCTTACATTTCAAGTTCAGATGTCAAGCATGGTCCGTAGCTTGCTTGGATGAAGATTTTCTTGCTTACATTTTGCATCAAAAATTGAAAAAGATGAAAACAGCTTCAAATGCTTTCAAAAACAATTTTGTGGAGCTTGAAATGGGTTAAAATGTAACAATACTGCACCATGACGTCACAGAATCACCCAGAACACTGGAAAAAAAGGTTACAAACTGCCCCGTGTGGCCTCATGACGTTACAATGTAAATCCTGTCAGACCCCCATTGTGATGAGTTCAGATGGGTCAAATATCGGAGAAATGTAAACAAACTGGTAATCCAGTGATTTGGACACAATCTGAAGGTATTATTGACAAGAAATGGTAATTTTCATGAAACAACTGGCATAGGTGCATACAATGGACATAATTAATTGTTCTTGCTTACATTTTCTTGCTTGAAATTGTTTCATTGCCCCCCCCCACAAGGCTTGGCTATCAACATGGTGCTCATGCCTTTGCCTCACCTGCCACTCTCTTACATACTATTTATCCAGGCATCAGAAAGTTTTTTCTACTTTGCACTTTTATAAGTGTGTTGCAAGTGCAAGTTGATACCCGACATCTCACTGCTGTTTGAAGTGTTTCCATTGTTATTTCAATGCAGATAGATTCTTTACCTTGCATTAAGTAGGAATTTGGAGCAGATAAATATTTATATATGAGGATGAATGAATCTGCATGTGTGTAAGGGATAAACCTGGCATTCAATCAGAATCATTTGCAGAGTAATGAATATAATATTGTCTGTGGACACACATTTTAGTAGCTCAAAAGGATATTTGATATTGGCAGTGCCATAGTGGACAACTTTATCATAATTCAAGTAGATGGACTACTCATAATAAACAATTGACCTTTTATGATGGTAAAAATTGGTTTTTGCAATTTTATGTATAATAAAAAAAAAATGTTGCTCCTTATTTCAGGCTGGCATGCGACCTCAAGACCCAAGCTTCATGATGCAGCAAGCTGGTGCTGCCCCTAGTGGCATGCCTGTCAACCAGCAGCAGATGGCCCAAGCCCCACAGGTTGGAAATTCTCTATTCATATTCCATAGATCTTTCAGTTAGCTCAACTTTATAATCAGTTTACTATCTTCAAATTCAATAAATATTTGATGAGAATCATACTATCTATTTAAAAAACATACCAAATCTGAGATATATCAAATTTGTTTTAATAATTTGGTGATAAAGGCTTGGCCACACTATTATGAGGTAATAGAAAACACTAATCCAAATTCTCTGACAGAGAAAATATTTGTGATAATTCCATTATGTTTCCTTTAATATTTATAAGATCTGAATGAGGCATGTGCAGTCTCCACTTAATTATACTTTAACACGTTTTATGTTTATCCTTTGTATAGTTTATTGTTATCTTGATGGAACATCTTAACATACTTCTCATTAATTTATTGTTTAAAAAACAGTAATTCCTTAAGCAAGTCTGCTATTGTTTATACATTGATGTGATTTTTGAAGTCACCAAAATTTTCTATTAATTATGAACTAAGGGCAAATCATTCTAGTTTTGGCTAATTTGATAAGTTTTATTGTGACTTTTCAGTCTAACTGGAAACAGAGTGGGAAGGAATTGTTACAGTCACTTCTGTCAGATGTGAGACTTCCAACAAATTCTCTCTGCTTATTCCTCAGTGTAAACATGCCTCACACAAGCTGCTTCTAAGATGTCTCTCAAATGCAACATTATAGCTATTAATAAGCATTTTATTTTTTTAAATAAGGAGAATCATTTCTACTGCAAGAATACTGGAATATATAGGGTGCTCCAAAAATAAGACATTTCTTTGAACTATTGAACCTCATATGTTATTAATATATTTTTGGAATATTTCACTTTTTTATCGTACTTTGGGTAAAGTTGGTTCCAAATCTATGAAATATGTTTTTTAAATGGCAAACTGAAGATAATTTCAAAACATATGATGATATTGAATATATCAGTACAGATGAATTCACCTATTCCACTGGAACAGACCATCAAAAGTAGACAATTTGAGCAAATGGTGTTCCTGAAATACAATGTACAATGAATATGATGTTGTTAAATCCCTAAATAGGATGCTTTCAGTTTGAAAGGAGTAAACCTAATTGGCTTCACAGGAAAGTTGCTGCCATCGGCATAGGGTCTATCCAACCAGTTTTAGACAAATATTGGTTGATGCCTTCTCCTGTATCTTAGTGAGAATAAGTGCAGGCAGACAAAATAACCTGTGGCTGAGCATAAGTCTTCAACAGTTATCTCATACTTGGTGCTTCAAGAGGGTGTTCTGCACCTATGAGATATTCTTTCGCAGATCACCCCTCTGCCGAACTACTTTCGCAGATCACCCCTCTGCCGAACTACTTTCGCAGATCACCCATGTGCCGAACTACTTTTGCAAATCATCCTTGGTCCAAGTGAGATCCTTCCACCAGAACCAACAAAAGAGATCTGTCAGGCTGAACACTGCATGAACCCATGCTCTTGACTTTATCTCATATTTATCTACCGCAAATGGTTTATATAGCAGACCAGTAAAGAAAAGAACATGTGAGTGCAGTGTTCAGGCTGACAGATCTCTCAAGTTGGTTCTGGTGGAAGGATCTCAATGCCCACCTCTCAATGACGTCATTACATAGTAAAATGTATGTTGCAATGACGTCATTGAGTGTGACGTCATTAAAAAGGGGCGTGGCATTGTTTATGTTGTTTGACACACACAACATAGGTCCACACATGCTGCAATGTTTTCCTCTCTGTTTTGCTTTAAATAGATTGGACATCAAACCAAAACCTTTATCTCATACCTATCTGTAGGAGTAAAGTATGAGATAAAGTCAAGAACATAGGTTCGTGCAGTGTTCAGGCTGACAGATCTCTTACGTTGGTTTTGGTGGAAGGATCTCACAATATAGAGTGGCACTATGCCCACCTCTCAATGGCGTCATAACATAATAAATTATATGTTGTAATGACGTCATTGAGTGTGACGTCATTAAAAAGGGGGCGTGGCATTGTTTATGTTGTTTGACACACACAACATAGGTCCGCACATGCTGCAATGTTTTCCTCTCTGTTTTGCTTTAAATAGATTGGACATCAAACCAAAACCTTTATCTCATACCTATCTGTAGGAGTAAAGTATGAGATAAAGTCAAGAACATAGGTTCGTGCAGTGTTCAGGCTGACAGATCTCTCTCGTTGGTTCTGGTGGAAGGATCTCGCTCGTCCTTCGGACTCTTGAGATCCTTCCACCAGAACCAACTCGAGAGATCTGCCAGCCTGAACACTGCACTCACATGTTCTTGCCTTATTATCAATAGAAACCTGATTTTGCTCCATCATCAGTCTGCAGTAAGGGAATATATGCTTCAGTATACATATCAGTATACATATCAGAAGCTTAGTATGGTTTATATTGACCAATAAGGATCAGAACATAAGTGCATAAGGTTTGCAGTAAAGATTAAGATCAAGCTTGCCATGAGATTAGATCCCATACTATATTTTATTTGTTTTCTTTAAAAGTTAAACATTTCCAAAAATAAAAACGAATCTTATGTACAGAAGACCTTCGGGTGTAATTTAAGGTTTAGGATTTTAAATTGAATCTGAAATCTGACAAAGGACAACCTCAGGTGTTGATAGCTCAATTGGACTTCATCTTTTTACAGTTATTGCTAATGCTAAACATCTGATAATTGCAGCATTCAGCTGGCCACCAGGTGTCACCAATGTCTATGGTTGTTTCTACATTTAATGCCAGATTACTCAGAATACTATTTATTCCAAAATTACTTTAGTTTTTGGGTAATTGCTGTGTTTAGAATAAATCACACCGGAATATTTGAATTGTGGTCTTCAAAATAGGGCAGTCTGGGATGAAAGAATTTTGCTAGCTGTTCTTTGCAAGAATGTGTATAGATGTATTAATATGTAGGACATTTTCTGCATATAGTGTTTGGCAATTTAAGCCACTTTCCTATGGCCACTTTGTTTCTGTTTCAAAGGAACTAAACAATTTTTGGCACTATTCTAATATCTTCACATTTCCATGTTCTTTTAGCAGTTTCCTAACCCATATTTTATTTCTCCAGATACTTCATCATAATACCTTTAAGTTTAAGATTAAAGATGAAAATAACATGCTTTGGATATATAGTGCAATAATTAGTGTACTTCACTCTGCACATTACAATGGGCTATTTAAATGATAGAAATAATATTGAATGTCTGTATTGTGTTTTTTCAATGAATTCCAATACCTATTTTCATAACTTGGTTATGCCTCCTTCAAGGGAGAAGGCATATATAGAATATATAACTACATCTATACAGTTATGATTTCTGAAAAAGAGGTCATTGTATGTGTGAGTAGCCTGTGGAGACAGCTGGGTGACCTTGAACATTATTGCTAGTCACAGAGCTGTTATTTAACAATCTTAAAATCTGTCCATACAACAAAAATAGAAAAGTATGCTCAAATAAATCAGTTATAAATGAGAATGATAATCAATAAAGCAATTATTTCCAATACCTATTATTATAGGTCTGGTAATTGTTCTTGTTGCTTTGTATGTTTGTGAATATGGCTTTGGGGGCATGCTGCTTAGCAGTCTCTGATTGTGCAATTCTAACTTTTAAAAATATTGGATTATGTTACTGAAATCCCAAAAGAATTGTAATGTAAACATAATGTGCTCAAGATATGATGTAATGAATGTAGCATCTTTTTTAATTTTTGTATTAATGATGTTGTGAGAAATACAAGATGGAAGATTCTTGAGCTATTTGGAAGAAAAGAAATGAGTAATTCAGAAATCATGCCACACTTAATTATCTTAATTATAATGTACAATTGAAGGCATTCCAAAGTATGCAAATAAAATGCACTGGCTCAGTTATTTATAAATATATCTGTATTGTGACCAAATATACATGAAATGTCCCAATATCTTTCTCAACTTTTTTGGATTTTCTGGTGCAAATTAATATAACATTAGCTCACAAACTTTCAACAAAAAATACTCAAACTTCCTGGATCTGGAAACAGAATTTAGGGCTAAGAACTCTTATTTTTTGTAATACATATATTACGGTAATCATACAAGATATCATATAAAGCCTCATATATAGAAGTAAGTAGGCAACCATTCGAACTAAATAAGTAAGTTATAGGTTTAAATAGAAATTGGGATATTCCAATGTGTTCAATTGGCTGTTGCATTATTGCTAATTTACCATAGCAAGTTTAAGTGATAGATTTTTGTAACATCAAAAATTAAACTTCGCCATGAAATATGATAAAAGTAAACATTTGAAGTTGAAGTGCATAGTAATTGTTAACATTATAAACATTTTATGGTTAATCTATGTATTTGGGCTGTTCAGTGGTCCTTTAACTGTTTTTAGCAATTATTATTTTGATAAAATCTATTTACAGGAGAACAACTACAGGGATATAATATCTATGATGATACATTTGTGTTTGAGGAAGTGTAGGTGTTTGTTTGACAGTGTTTGCCCTTTCTCTATGACAGCTAGGAACCAGCCCCCAGCAGATGTCTCAAGCTCCTCCAGGTCATGTGATGCAAAGTCAGATGACCTCCCAGCCAAGTCACATGACCAACCAAGGTCTGATGACCTCTGGCCAAGCGTCACAACAAGGTCATGTGACCCAGGTGTCCATGCCACCATCTTTCCCTGCAGTGTCAAGTCCTTATAATGTTGTAAGTTGTGAACTCTGCCTCTTAGCAGACATGTTACAGTGGGTTAGGGTGCATGCTTGTGTCAGGTGGAGGGGCATGGTGCTGTTGCTGCTTTAGTGTTTCTGCTTCAACAACTATACAAGATGATATCCTTCAAAATACCTCAATATATTCTCCAGCAGGCTGCTGCATGAAGATGTCAGATGTCTTGCACCAACAGAAACATCCGTTTTATGAACGATTCCTTTCCTTACTCTACCCACTTAAAAGCACTTCATAGGACTTTCCCGAACACTGACACCCTTGGATATAATGACCCACATATATTTATTATCCATTTATTATTTGCAAACAAGTTAGGGATCCTATTTACACTAGGCCATCATATTATATATACTCTTTATGGTACTCCCTAACAAAGTTTCCTGCATATGATTTTGTCCTTTCCGTGTAGATCTGAATCTCAACAGGAAACTTTTAAAAATATCTTTCTATTTCCCCTTTAGAGTCAGATAGTGTGTGTGTGTGTGTGTGCATGTGTCAGTATGTCAAATACTTTGTATTTAACTGCTTTTATTCGTTTCAATCACTTCCAAGCTGTTAAGGGAAATTCTGTACATAAGCATCCTGATGCCAACCTTCCTTTTACCCTTGTGACCACCAGATGTAGATCAAGGTCATCATGGTCTCTCAGCCAAAAGATGATCTAAATAATCACATTGGTACCAAAATACTATGCATGTTTGTCTCTTAAGATAGTACCAATTTCAAATATGAGATACTCAAGGAAAATAAATGGGTTACAGTTAAGAGGATATCATAAAAAACTTAAACCTAAAGAACTCAATCAGACTATCAGCCAAATAATATTGCCCTTTAAGACATTTATCACACATTTGTCTGATATGTTTACTGGAGGAGGACTGATGAATAAATCATTCTAGAATGTTGGAATTGCCAATATCGTGATCAAAAATTACTTTTTATACCATTTAAAATTTCTGTAGCCCCCTTTCTTTGCTTTTTGACGAATTGTTTTATTACCTCATGCTAAAACCTTTATACGGTAATTTAAAATGTTACAATCCAACATCAGGGTAACAAAGGTTCTTAAGAAAACGGAAAAAAAATAATGAGTGTGATAGCTGTGAACTTTCATAATATTTTCCTGAATCAGTATATCTAGAAATTGTGAAATAAATAAAACATTTACCAGTAAGTGGTAATGTTAGAAATGGCTTTCAATTTAAGAAATTATATAATATGTCTCGTTTCAGCCCAGTAGCCAGGGTATGGTTCCTTCACCACTAGGTGTCAGCACCAGGTAATTCCCAGCTTTACATAGTTTAGCATAGGAAGAACTTGTTTGTTGTTGCTAAGCTAACAAATATTACTAAGCTGTTACTATTTCATCGATAAAGTGCTCGTTTTTCTCCCAAATGTGAGAAACTTGTTTTTAGCAGGAAAAAAAACAGAAGATGTTCACCAAAATGCTTTAGAATGTTTGGATTTTTTTTTTAAATAGTAATTTTATTTTTGAAAAGTTGAATTAAGAATTTTCTTGGTGAATATAATTGACATACATTAGTAAATTCTAAAAGTGCATGTTTTTTCTTTTAGCAGTTCTGGAGGACCAGTTCCGTCTCCTGCCCATATGATTCCCAGTCCATCGCCAGGAAGTGGTGTCGTACCATCGCCACGTAATGCAGGAGCGCCCTCTCCTGGAGGCCCCATGAACACGCCAGGCAACCCCAACTCGCAGGGCCCCACCGCCAGTCCCAGCTCTGCAACCCGGTCAGGCGGGGAGGAGATGACTTACCTAGAAAAATGGAAGCAACTACAGAAGTATATTGAACCCTTAAAGCGTATGATAAACAGGATCAACAAGGATGAAGGTAAATCTTTGCTTTATATAATCCATTTGGGAAAACAGTTACAGGCATGGCTTACATTATGAGTTATTTATCATTGTTAAAGACATCAACACTTACAACATGACTATTTTGTTCATATATAACCAATGCACCATTATTGGAATTTACATTTAAAAAAATATTGTTTTATTTGCTCCAAGCTGGGGCGAATGTTTATTTACAGTCATGATATTGAAATATTCAACATTCTTCAAAACTAAGTCAAAATCATAGGCAAATTTGAATGGTTTAAATTGAAAAAGCTGTCTGCTTAAAGGTCAGAGCATAAAGGTACATGGGTATCAGTAACTTTTCTTCACTGATAGTGTCTTTAATATTGTCCTGAAACTTGGTTTTAGACAGGAAAAAAGACCTGAATAAAATGAAAAATCTCCTGGACATACTTTCTGACTCGTCTAAGAGGTAAGTCATTTTAAAGGATAATGATTATTTTGTAGCCCTATTTTTTTAAGAGTGCTTAAATTTATCGATTTTCGTTATTTAATTTGGCCAAATGCAATATTTATTATTTCCTATTTATGACAGGTTACCAATGGCAACATTGTTGAAGTGTGAACAAGTTTTAGAGAAACAGGATTTCCAACCCAAGTCTGTAAGTAACAATTATCTAAAAATGTGATTTTAATGTTTTTGATGAGAAGTCTATGATGAACTACCATGAAATTGTTCTAAGTATACATCATAATGAAAGGACAGAACAACTATTAACATTACATACATACATAATGAAGCCAGCCTTGTTTCCTGAGAGCACATATTCCCACATATGTAGGCATTTTTTTTTAAATGAGTGTTTCATCCTACCATTTTAAAAATATTGAATAATAATAGGTCAAAAAGATAACTTCAATTTTCGGGGAGAAAACATTGATTTAAGGGAGAATTTATTCATCTATTCCCCCATCAGGGACTTGCACTGAATGTTTTTAATTAATATTCAAGAGTACAGCATCCTCAACATCAACCACAACAACAACCACGACGACAACGCCCAAGACAGAGCACATGTGTCAGCCGCTCCTGGATGCAGTGGCCCAGCACATCCACTCTCCAGTGCTCAACCACACCCTACAGCGGACCTTTGGACCGGCAGTACTGGCACTGCACGGACCTCCCATCACGTGAGTCATATCACACTAGCACTGCACGGACCTCCCATCACGTGAGTCATATCACACAAGCACTGCACTGACCTCCCATCATGTGAGTCATATCACACTAGCACTGCACTGACCTCCCATCACGTGAGTCATATCACACTAGCACTGCACGGACCTCCCATCACGTGAGTCATATCATACTCGCACTGCATGGCCCTCCCATCACGTGAGTCATATCATACTAGCACTCCATGGACCTCCCATCATGTGAGTCATATCATACAAGCACTGCACGGACCTCCCATCACGTGAGTCATATCACACTAGCACTGCACGGACCTCCCATCACGTGAGTCATATCATACTCGCACTGCATGGACCTCCCATCTTGTGAGTCATATCACACTAGCACTGCACGGACCTCCCATCACGTGAGTCATATCACACTAGCACTGCACGGACCTCCCATCACGTGAGTCATATCACACTATCACTGCATGGACCTCCCATCATGTGTATCAAATGAGCTCCTTTCCTTCACACCCAATTATTCCTTTAAGCATCATAAATGGGAAAGAAGTGGGAAGCCCACAGCCAACGCTATCAATTGTAAATGGGAACCCACAAATTATATCATTGAGGTACTGGAAGACAACATCCAGTACCTTGTAGAAATCACTCAGTCTGTCCTCTGTGTGTGTGTGTGTGTGTCACCTCTTTTCCTCTATTTTCCTTTGTGTGTTTGTAAGGTTACTTAATAGCTGGGACATTGGGGGAGTGATCCATTGATCCTTGGTCCCTGGTTACATATTCTTATTTAACATCTTGGGGCATGATTCTTTGATCTTTTGAGTTGCTGGCAACTTTGACTATGTAGGGCAGTGATCAGATCCCAACCTTATCACATACACAGCACTTTATAGTATCTCTGTTGTTGCAATTTTTGCTCAATTCAGCTGCATATTTGCAAAGTTAGCATGCCCTGGCTTGGAGACCTTTTCACTTACATTTGAACCATCATTGCTGTAAATAACCTCTAACTTAGCTGCTGCTTATATTGAGTGTTGTATACTCTGTAAAGGCATTATTTAAGGAGCAGCTAACACAGTGTGTCCCCTTCCATGGAAACTTGATGCACAATGAAGCCAATAACAACCTGGGAAGAAATGACAATACCTATGGAGTTATGACAGAGTAAAAAACCTACGTCATTAGTTCATATATCAACTAAAGCATTGTATGTAGTATCAAGGAATCTGGCTTTAGCCATGTATAATATTATTGTTGACATCAATGATTATTACAGAACTGATTGTGACATTTGTAATAGGGTATTTATTTACATACATATATAAAAAAAGCATGAATGTGATCAGGGAGGAAGGGTGACAAGATTTGAGGTATGCTGTTTGAGGTATGGGCTGCAATAAAATTCTCCACTGATAGAAGTGTGCGATCTCGCTGTTGCGTTTTTACATTGCCCTCTGGACGCTACACCAATCTCCACTTCAGTTTTATTTTGAGAGTTTATGCGATGGTTTGAGCAATATGTATATGAGATATAGAGTTATGTTCACTTATTATGCCCTCCTCCTCCGAGGGAGGGCATATAGTAATCACTTTTCCGTCCGTGCGTCCGTCACAATATTTGGAATGGCCAACACTCGAATGTGGCTGGACCACAGGGATGATACTACATATGCCTACAACAATATAGTCCAAGTAAATATTTTCCATGAAAGTTTGGTGACCTAGGTCAAAGGTCAAGGTCGCAGTGACCATCGGGTCAACTTTGGCCGTGAGCGCTCTAACTTCTAAAAAGTTGGTGTACAGGTGTATTTTATGAGGGGCTAGGCTAAGTTCGATGATGGGCGATACTGACCAAATTTTGAAGTCATGGCGGCCATTTTTCAAAATGGCCGACGTGCTGATTTTGTGAATTCTTTTGAGAATACACTTATATCAAACATTATTACTTATTATCAATTGGTATAAGCTGCAAAAATGTTAATTTATGTAATTGGGTCAGTGTGACCTACTTTTCAGGTGAAAATCGACATCCCCATTAGTATTTAGAGTGGCCCTCATTTCAATGCTGCAGGACATTGGGGTTTGATTCTACATAATGTTTGTAAAACTAAAGACCCCAAAAAAAGATTCCATGGAATTTTTCCAACCAAGGTCAAAGGTCAAGGTCGCAGTGACCATCGGGTCAACTTTGGCCGTGAGCGCTCTATCTTCTGTAGAAATGTTTCAATTTTGACATTGGGGTTTGATTCTACATAATGGATGCTGATTCTGTGAATTTGAGGTGCGGGGCAAACTGGCCACTAGGCGGCACTGGCCACAGGGGTATGCAGGAGGAGGGCATTGTTCTGCGCTCTCTGAGCGCATTTTAATTTTTTGTCAGAATTATGTTAGATGTGAAATATTGCCCACAGTATGCCTGTATTTCTGTATTAGAGCTTTGTTTTTAACCATCGGTAATTTGACCTAATTATTGACCTAATTATTGAGGCCCCGCTAGGTTTTGTACAAAGGGGCCTACATGGGTGAAATGCAGATATTTTTAGCCAGCACGATTGAGAGAAACAATTGAGAGATAGCTGCATAAATAAGAGATAGCTGCATAAATAAGAGATACTGTATACAGAGAAAAATTCGCGCCTAGTTATTTTCGCGCCATCACCGTTTTCGACAGGTTCGCGCCGTTTTATTTTCGCGAATTTTGGATTTCTAGTACATAATATTATCACAAATATTTCAATGCGAGCTAATAACAATCATTTTCGCGCTAAAAACAAGAGCCTCTTCCCGTCACTTCCCCCTTTCAAAATTGTGACCACGTGTCTTCCCTTTTTGACAGAAATGCCTTCACACGTGGATCTATTTTAATTGCGTTTTAAATGCTTTCACACGTGGATCGATTTTAATTGCATTTTAAATGATAAATAAAGGTATTTACCCAATATTAACACAAAATACGTTTTGCAGGTCGAGAACAGAACAAAACTATTCATCCATTTAACATGCATTACGCAATACAAGGTCGTCATGTTAAAAAGCGGGAGTGACGGGGACAAGCTCTTATTTTTGGCGCGAAAACAAATGGAGTGTATCAACTCGCATTGAAAAATTTAATATATTGCGCAACGATGGATCCCTGGCTTCTCTTTGTGTTGCCGCACATCAAATTTACTGTGTTCCGCACATCGAAAACGTAACACGATGTACGTGACGTCCTTGATCATTTCGTCATTTTATTTTTGTTATTTATGGTCATGCTTGGTATCAAAATGACCGGGAGAGTCCCCTCTTCAATTTCACGTCCATTTAATTTCGCGAATGACGTCCTGGCGCGAATTAAAGCGAAAATAAAAAGGTCGCGGACAGTTACAGCAGTGAGATATAGCAGCATAAGTGAGAGACAGCTACATAAGTGAGAGATAGCTACAACAGAGAGAGACAGCATCCTTTCTCAGCTGAAGGCACTTGTTATTCATAGAAATGTTCAGTTGATAAAATATGTTGAGTCATTAATTGATGTACAATTGGTTTCAGTGCCCCATCACCTCCAGCCAAGCGTCAACGAGTAGAGGATGATAGTGAACCATACATACCCAATGTCCTACAAGGTGAAATAGCCCGCCTAGATCATCGCTTCCAGGTCAATCTCCATGACCTCTACCATACAGGCTCCAAAACTGTCCATCTCAAGTGTAATATAAGTAAGCTTAATACATTACTTTATAAATGATTAGTTCCATTAAAGCTTTTATGGAATGGAAGTTTACTGTCATTTTTTTATGGCTGATAAATAGAAATGATCTACAAATCTCTCATTGCTATTTTGTGACTTTTTTTCTGCAAATCTGCAAAACCCAATATCAGAGTGGTAATTGGCCAAGTTTATGGCAATATATTAAATACCATTCATTTGAAACTCAAAATATGAGCTTGTATTATTTTGGAACCTGAGGTTTTCTGTCAAAATAATATTCCAAACTAGTTTAGGCTTAATCAGTTTTTCCACACTGGTACAGGCTAAATCATTTGAATACATTGTTTACAAGCAAATACCTGACGTAAAATGCAAAATTGGAAAAAGTTTTCATTGACAGCTTTAAATTTAAGATTATCTGAAGACAAAAGACCCTTTCGAAATGGCTTAGAAATAGGCTAAATTAAATCAAGATAATTATTATCTTGAAAATTCGCCAGCCTTATGCCACAGACATTTAAAACACCAGGTGGCACTGCAGTTTTTATAAGAAAGTGAATGCAGATGTTCCTACAATTCTTTATTTCAAAGACCAACATTTAAAAGACGGAAATATTTATTGTTGAAATGAATAAAGAGGTTTGAATGTGTGAGTTTGTTATTGTTTGTAGATGATATCAACCTGCCGAGTGTTCCTGCTATCTGTGTCGTGGTGCCTGAGAACTATCCTGAGAGCAGTCCTAAGTGTATCACAGAGGGAGAGGAGTATGGTGAGTTCTCCAAACCAAGACATACCATATTCATTTAGTGTTTTGTTCATATTGTTTCATATCAATCTTTCAGAATAATGTATGTATGAAAGATCAAGATACAAAGGCACTTCACATGTTACTGTATGTCCCAATCTTAGCACAGTCGATGAGTTACTGTTAACATCAACACTATGAGTGCACATTGGCACCAAGTTTGAATTGTAAAAACCTAAAAATGGTAAAATACATGTAAATGCAATTATGTTATCTCATTCTGAAAATAATTTTGGCCCTTTTAAGAAACATCTGCAATATGATTGTGTAAACAGCATTTAACAGCATATTTTTTTCTTTTTCAAAAAAAAGCTTTCTTGTTAATATTGTTAGCTTAAGACAGAAATGCATAAAAACAATTCACAAATCCACATAATAAACAGGATTATACAGGGGAGAGAAAGGTATATCTTACATAGATGACAGGGAAGATGCCATCTTACAATTATAGGTTACCTGTAAAGATACCATATGTGGTCAGGTAAAATTTCAATTGATTTTCAGAGATAATATTTGGGTACACATGAGTTGTAAACTGAGCAGAAGCAATGGCTAGTAACACAAGGTGTCCTTATATTTGTTTTCACCATGTCAATTCTGTCAAATGGTATTTTCATTCATGAACATGAACAGACATCAAGCATTCAGAATATTGCCCCTGGATCACTGAGCATGAGGAAAGGAAGTGAGAGGTAAATAAAGTACATAGAAGCTGTAAGATAAGTTGAATATAGCCTGCTTAGTGTGGCCGATGGTATTTGCTTGTGTCAGATATGCCTGCTGTAGGATATTGCTGTAAGGTGGCTGCAGGGTTGGCATATGCCAGGAGCCAAAAGGTCAAGGTCACAGGCTGATGGACATTTGTCTTAGAGGTAGACTTAATATAGGTCATCTTCATTTTTAGGTGGGTAACTTCTGAGAACCTTCTGAGAAAAAAGTCTATTGGCACATACAAGTAGGAAATAAAAAGATGAATGCAAAGTCTTTATTATTACATGTTTGCTCTGACTCATAAATTTATAAGGCCAAATCAAATATACAATAGATCGGCATCAGAAACAAATCCTTAGAAAAATAATACCACAGGATTAAGTGGATAATAACAAAAAATACCTGTATTAAAAAAAGAATAGAAAGACTAGTTAACTTTTTTAGAGGATATGAATGCAGACTATACTTGTCCAGTCTCTCGCTTGGAGTTGTGTTATTTGCATCAATCTGTGAAGTATGGAGCATGTGTTGCCTAGCAGAGCAGATGCAGAATCACAGCAAAGGCCACCAGCAAGGACCAAAACATGCTGACATTTGTAACACACTAATAAGATGAACAGGGCTCCACATATAACTCAATCTGTTTTGTTCAACTTCTGAGGTGATTTCCATTTGTCACCTCTCACAAACAAAAGTATTTATTTATTTTTGATAAATATGAAATGCTTGTAACTTTAGTTCAGGTGTTGCTGTTTTTTATTTGATTGGCATATTTTGAAATGCACCTTAGATTTAGAAAAATAAGTTATGATAAATAAGACATCAGCAGTTTGTTTAGGATAAACTTGTTTAATCAATAGCAACAGATCAATTTCTGAACATACAAATATTTGTATGGGCAGTTATTAGAGCACTGTTTATGTCCTGTGGCCTGTTGCCTTTCTTCTCCTCATACCCAGGAACGGTAAATAGTTTATACAGAGTCAGTAAGGATTATGAAAGAGTATGAACACTATGTTGTTGATTAATAGTCAATCAATACAGTCAAAATATTGATGGCAAGAGCTTATTTTGATTTTTGACAGATATTTAATTGTCACTTGTATGTCAGGTATTTTAAAATCATTATGATACATCATTATTGTTTTGATTTCAAAGACTGTCCTGAACAGTAAGCATTTAAATCTTATACTATGATATAAAGTGTATATTGTGTTTATTTGCATGAGTTATTTAAGATAAAAGTCAACTTTGAATGATTTTAAGGACCATTCTGAGTTTATCTTGTTTAAAAAGATTAAATTTGAGAAATATATGTGATATAGAAGTCCAGTTCTCAGTGCAGTGAGGAGTCTTGGCTGGATCATCTGGCAAACAAGATCCCCAGATCAATGGAAGGTTAGACTGTAATCTTGTGGATCTGCTCTTGCTGATCCTCTACCTCTATGTATAGATGCCACACACTCAGCTGGTCATCACACTCACCTCACCCAGTATACCATACCAAAAACACTCCCAATAGGAACTTTTGCTCGAAAGAAATGCTGACAAACATAAATTTTAGATTCTTTAAAGATTATATAATTATTATTATTATGTATTATAAAACATTTGATCTCTATTTTTTTATTTTTTTTGACTGAAGTACAATCAAGAAAAAAATAATTCTTTTATGTTTCTAATTTTTTAAATCAATTTTGATAATGGATATGTGCTTGAATAGTTATACAGCTATAGGAAGACTTAAGTAGTCAGCAGGATGGCTTAGATTATAAGTAACGTGATATGGACTTGTGTGGTCCTCGGTTCAAGCCCCAGACATTAGTGGTGTTGTGACCTGTCATTCAACTGTCATGTTTTCATAGCCAAGTTGCATTCCTTCTCACAGAATTAAATTGTACATACCAGGCCAAATACTTCTTTTATTGTAAGTAATTGCAACACTATTGTTTTATGGCAGCATTATTCTTTGATCAACTGCATTCTTTTTGTGTTAGTTTCTGGCTCTGGCTTGTTTCTGAATGGCAGTTCAAGCATTTAGAGCAGCTGGTCTAATTTATGGGAATTTTGTCAGAACAAGCTTTTTGGTCGTCAAACATTTCTGTTGCTGCCACTGTATTTTGTTTCTTTCTCATTCCTTCTCTGTCAATGCTTGGATATATAGACTTTGGATAGATACTATAAAATTATAATATGAAGGCCTGGGCATTTTTAGGTGAGTTTAAGGTCAAGGTCATGGTCAGCATAGGTCAGCATAGGGGAAAAGAGTGTTCTTTTTATGTTCAAATGCACATTATCAATATAACTTGGCACATATGATCCACCCATGAGGGATTTGGGTGAGTTCAATATTGGGTGACCTTAAGCTATTTTGAAGGTCATAGGAGCTGATTTTCAAAATCATCAATTTTTCAGATGTTCACATGAGTGTGATATTCGGTGACCTTGAGATATTTTTAAGGTCAAAGAATCCAACTTTTAAAATTGTCCAAATGGGATCTTTAAAAACCACCACTTGACACTTATTATCACCAGATATAAAGATAATGTTTGGGGGGGGGGGGGGGGGGGTCAAGATCAAGGTCATGACTTTTAAAAGTATTTACTTTGCTTGTAAGAGCTCTTCTGGTTGTGAAAATATAGTATTAATACAATCTGGCATTTACAATCTGGCAAATCTTCTCAAGAGATTGATATTTGGCATTCTTCAGCTTCTTTCAAGGTCACATGAGCGATTTGTTAAATCAGAAAAATACAATATTTGGTAGAACACTTTAAATGTCATATATAACCACCAAATGTGTCCTATGTGATATGCTAAAAATTTATGAATCAGAATGATATATGTAACAAGGTCACTGTGACCCTACGTGTAACCCAAACAGATATCAAAATATCAGTTGGATACAGCATGACCTAAAAATGCATTAAATGCTGAGCTGACAATTTTGTGCCACACATTCTTTATTATTGTTGATATTGTTTTCGAGAACAATCCATAATTAGTCCATTTGATTAGGAAGATAGTTTTTAGAAGATTATTATATGGAGGAAAGTAAAGGAGGGAATTCACAGGATTTACACAGGATCAAGTGTAGGACTGAGCAGATCTGAGATCGAAGGGGAGATATGCTCCCCGGGGATGAGGGAAAGGAGGCAAGGTAGATAATATGAAACCAATCACTGTATGCCAAACTTGCATACATCACAGGTAACTGGGGTTATACAAAGTTCACTCCAGGAAATATACAGGCTAGGCATTCAGGATTTATGCACTGACTGATAGATAGGCTGAGATTGATACAAATCGGCCCATCTGACGTGGCCCTTTCAGTATTGATCATACTGTATCTTAACAGAGAGTGTGGTAAACGTGTGGTTGTTATGATTGTCAAAACTCAGCATGAAATACAAAGATCCTGCATCTGTCAAACATGCCATCACATTACATCCATCACACAGCATTTAATGTCAGAGGTCATCCTGTGTCTTACTATTGGGTGGCAACAGTGGCTACCACAAGGTGGCAGCAGCTTTCATTAGAATTTTTTCATTGCATTTGATACTTGAGATGTTAAAAAAATAGCTAGTGATTAGCTTTGCTCTAAGCTAATAATTTGTAAACCAAATTAAAGCACTTTCATTAAGATATGTACAAAAAGAATATATATGGATGTTAAAAAAAGAAGAATATTTTTCTATTTTGTAGATATAGTGAAAACTTACATTAAGATATTTCTTTGGAAAATACAACTTCCTGGATTCTGGCACTGAAAATAGCAGTAAATTTCGATTTGTTTTATTTTTTTTTAGATGATCACATTTATTAGTGCATACATTTCTTCTTAATGTGTAGAGAGAAAACCATATGATCATTTAATATTTGTTAAGACACAAGTTCGTTCTTACACAAAGAGTAAAATTAGATATAACCTGTAAAATGGAAGTTAATGATTGTGCTGGGATAATGTCGTGGAGTATGAGAGTGATTTAGCAGGTAGTTTTGTAGAGTGAAGGTTAGCAGCTGATGAGGAGTGCAGTCAGTGGTGCTTAACCAGAACTATTTATATATAAGCTGCTACCCAGGCCCTTGACACGTGGTTACCACCACCAAACTCCATGACCTTGCCAACCTCCATCCTGGCAGCTCACTCCCTCTCTCTCTCTCACATTAAATCCCCCATGAAAATATCGAATTTATGCAAGATGTGACTGATTGATTTGCATAGAATGATATAGACTTTTTATTATTTTCTTTGTTCAAATATAAATTTAAATTTAAATTCCATGCTTGTATTCCTTATAGTCTTGCAGAGAGGACATTGAGGTTGAATATTTTATCACATGTATTTTGGGGCAATGTTGATGTATCATATATCTCATGTTTTGGCCCTTGGGAAGGTTTTATACCTGGCACGTGTTAGTAACTTTTTTTATATTAATATTGATAGAGATTAACTGGCAGATGTTATCAGAGTGTTCTGTAGAAATGTTCTCTGAGATATTTGAGACTGTTTCCTTGGAGAATTACACATAATAGAATTTTACATTTACATTGGAATAGTTTTAAAAGAGGAAGTTTAATTTTGTGCATAGTCAGTCATATTTAATCTTTAATGGGAGTGGCTAATGCATGGGCAGCCAGGAAAAAATAGTCACATAAGAACAGCCATCAGACTCTCTGGGGCCTTAAACATGGCCCGTCATTAGATATGTTAGTCATTAGATATGTTAGTCATTAGATATGTTAGTCATGAGATATGTTTTCTTGAGAGCAGGAAGGTTTTGGCCCTGAGTACAAAATTATCAGTTCAGGTAGAATGGATTTGTAAGTATTGTAAGCAAGTACTTCTTTGGGATAATTGATTTTGAGATAAATCTATGGTCCAGCTTAAGTGAATATCTACTATGCTGAAATTGTAGGTAGAAAAGAGAAGCAGAGTGAGAAAGGTACGAGAGGGGAGTTTCCTTACAAATGTGTCAATCGACACCTGCCAGGTATCACACTTTATTATCTGAGACTCTTGACATCCAAATAAATGATGCTGCTGTTTGTGGTACAACTCAACAAACAGTGTAGAGTAATTTTATGAGGTGGGATAAACCAGTAAGGTAGAAAGAAGAAAGGATTCAGGTAGCAGCATTTATATATAGTCAGCATGATTAGTTTTCTATCCAAATAAAAAGGCAGTGTGGTTTGGGCCGTCATTCATGGTGATGATGTATGCCTTGTATATTTGATGGTTGTAATAATAGGCCTGAACCAAACATGCACCCGCTGAGAAGGATGAAAGAGACTGCATGATGTAAGCAGGGTCAACCACCCACCGTCATGTATGTTATTTTCCTGTGCTTAGCGTCAAAACATGGCTCATATCTTTAATAATATGGGTTCTCCTATGTCGTCACTGTTGACATTTCCAAGCATGCATTTTAAACCCCTTGACTGCAGGGGCTATTGTGATCATGTGCATCTGTTTGTCTGTCTGTCCGCTTGGGGACATAATAACTTTTTATGTAAGTTTACTGGCATCATCTAAATGGACACAAGACATGCATATCAAGATGATTTATTATTAATGGCAGAGATGTTTTTTTGTGCTTTGCATGTAGTGTCTTAACTGTATTTTCCTTTTGTTTCAGCTTTTAGATTTTTTTCAATACTACTAAAGTGACCAAAAATACTCAAATGATTCTGCTGATACTATTGTTTTCCTTAATCTTGAACCTCACCCAATTTTACCTTTTTGTGCAATATTGAACCTCACCTTTTTGTGCAACATTGAACTTTCACCTTTTTGTGCAATATTGAAATTGCACCTTTTTGTGAAGCATTTAACGCATACATTTTTGTTCAATATTAAACCGATATACCTTATCATGCAACATTGAGCTTGCACCATTCTTGTGAAAATATTATTCTCAGGACTTGTTTTCTTTCACTATTTAAGCCATGTCTAATTTTGCACTATTTGAAGTTGCCCTCTGATAAGGTTACTATCCTATCGTATGATATCCAACTTAGTAGTAAATTGAAGTTGTTTTTGCACTATATACAATTTTGAGCTGTTCATATTTGCTGTGCACACATTCCATCCACCATAACAATTTATAGGAGTGTTTTTCCTAAGAAAATGTGATATTATAAAAGATTGTAATCTCGAGATGTTTCTTCTCAGTGTTTCTACTTCCATGCCTATTTGTAGCCTATCAATATCAGCTGTGATAAACAGCAAAGTAATTGTGAGAGATTTACTGGGACTAACACCTGGCACATGTTACTGGACTCAACAAGTGGAGCCATCATAGTCGCTCATGTCTCGACCACCACGTGGCGTGAAAACATCACTTCTCTATGTATTTTTTGTGTTTTTTCAAATGTCAAGGATGCTATAGCTATACTTACATAGGATGTAATAATCACATGTATCATTTTATAACATGGAAAACATAAATGAGATAATGCTTGTTTGTTTCAACCTTTAACCTAAAAAGATTTTTGATTTTTACCATGTTTTTCAGTATTTATCATATATAAAAAAAGTTTTGAATTTTAGGATGTTTTTTTTTAAATACATCATATAATATGTCATGATTTGTATTTGTTTTATCAAACCCTTCATTTTGTATCCCAATCATTCCAAAATATAAAATGAAAAGCGTAACGCAACAAACAATGTCAAAAGCACGAAAAACTCTACTTCATTAGGGAAAATTTGTCAGACAAACAAATTCCACCACATTCTAGCAGAGCTATATGGAGGTTGGGTCAGTAGGCTACAGGCCGCCAAACACTAGATTGGGTCCTATACCTGTAATGATTGATAGCAAGAGTCTCAGGTATGAAAGTACTGGGGAGGTATTATAAAATATAATACCCTCAAAAGAAGTATGGAAAAATAGGATAAATATCAGAAACAGCTGCATTTAATTCTAACAATCTCTAGATCAGTGTATTCCTACCAGAGATAAGATTGCCACTGTGAGGTGAGAGTGGTTGGAGGTCCTGTATGAGGCTGTGGGGGTTGGAGCAACCTCTTGTTTGTTAGACTATGATAGGACAGGAATGAATTGTGGTGAGGCAGGCAGATTTGTTGGCACAGTTTTAGGCTACAGGTGGTGGTGGCAAGGAGGCTCGGTGTGGTTTCTCATCATACATATACTTGCTGCTGCTTGACACAGGTAGAACGAGAAACTGCTGCCTCCAGCATATTTTATTGTTATTTGTTTTTCATTCATTTCATGTTTCCTCTTCAGTTTAGCTTATAGATAGTTATACAAAAGACTAGATCTGTTGTGATTCTTGTTTAATTTGTGGTCAAACCAATAATCAAGATGCTTTAGAGAGAAACACTCCTAAATATTTCCTTTATTTTATTAACTGAAAATTATATATTTCTATGAATATTTTCTCTTAAAAATCTATAATTTGACCTTAACAGCCGTATTCATTCTCTTAGCTTGTTAATTTGATTCAGATGACAGAACAGCAAAGTGCAGCATTACTCTTCTCTTTTCAACATTTGTAGATCTGTGAAACTGATAATATAATAGGAGTAGCCTAAGTCCATGATCAGTGCCTAACTTATGATAATCTGTAATCTCCAAACGTCCATGAATGCATGCAGATTAGTAGCCAGATTATCATTTATGAGCAGATTATTGGGAATTTGCACAGGATGCTCACAGAATTAGGATGACCAGTGGATAGTTATGAATATTTAAATGAATACTTTGGAGAAGAATTTTTTTCTTGATAAGGGAATGAGCAGTAGCTAGATTAGATTAGTTGTCTGTTCTCTAGAAATTACTAAATCAAATAACTTGATATTTTACATGCATAAAATGAACAATGTGGTTAGTAGAACAGTCCGGAACACCAGCAACACTGGATGTCTGAGACTCTCAACATTTGTACAACTCATGTATCTGGCAAAAATGTGTGTAAAGCAGAGCTCTGAAGCCAAGCTGGGCAGGTGTAGAGTATAAGTAGGTCATTAGCCTGAGATATTAATAGATGACCTTGTCATAAATATGTTCATTAGCAAGACATAAAGAAGACACATAACCACGGTGCAAACTTATATCTGTGTCTGACGTACAGAGCAGCCACTATGCTGTACTGCTCAGCTGTTCTCTCAGATATCACATTCATACAATTTCCCCAAATCTTGGCCCCAGTGGTACATTAAAACCTTTCATGCAGAGTAATACTCACTGATTTGTACCAGAGTCTGAATGATTATGTGTCAAGAGTTTTGTTATAGCAGATTGCTGAAAGATAATTTATGCTTTGAGAGTTTCTCCACAAGGTTATATGAACTGTAATATAATATGATTAAGACTATTGGACAACACATTTATTTATGTATATACTATGTTTCATCTCAGTTTAGACAAAGATCAGTGATGCAGACATTTAGATAGCTGCACAGCAGTATGTTATCTAACATATAAAGACTAGGTAGGGTTAAATGAATGGGACGGAAAATGTATATTATTTAAAATACTGTCTCATATATCATTAATAGAATTCAATAAGCAAGGCCCGAATGATGTAGAAGGATATAGATTTTTGAAGATTTGGCCATTTTGACAAGGAAGTGTCACCACAAATACTGGGACCAGAGAATGATAGACTTGTTTATCTGCAACTCCTAGATATATGCCGTTGTCATTATTATAGATGAGTCTAGCCATGAATAAGGGAACAACAGAAGAAAAAACACTACTGGATATCTTTGTACAACAGGCCAGAATGCTTGCTTTTTTTGCAAGAGTGGATGGATTTTATGCAACACCTTGTATATTTTTTAGGCTTACGGGGATAGGTAGTATTTCATAGACCTCTCTGTACCATACATTGCAGACAAGCATTAATATTATTTGCATTCATTACAATACGCAGATACACTCAAAGGAGTTAATTTTCATTCAAAACCATGAATCTCCATCCAAAGCTTGGAATTTTTATTTAAATCCATGAATCTTCATTTAACGCCATAAATTATCATCCAAATAATTGCAAGCAATCCCTATAACCAAATTTTTGTGAATGAAATGCATGCAGACAGCAGTTATAGAATTTCTAGCAGTCCATTCTGAGGATTGTTGTCTGGTATTGCAATAAAAATTGTTAAAACTTGATTAGTTATTAATACTAGTTTTACCACAATAGATTCTCAGTTATGTAAATTGCCAATCGGCAAGTTAAACTGTTGTGTCAGAATGGCCACTCTTCCTGTGTAAAACTTGAGAAACCTGATGAAAGATATGACCTGACAGTTTATGTAAGCTAACAGATAAACAACATTTTTCATGACAACAGTCAGAAAGATTGACAACATAAATAAAAATATCAGGTTTACCAGAAAAATATGAAGAAACTGACCCTCAATAACTCTATCACCTACGTCTATTTTAATCAAGTCCACTGGCGTCAAATTATATACACAAGTATACAGTGTTAAGATGGGAGAAAGACCACTGCTGGCCCCTCGAGAGAAGTGTTTTGTAATTGTTTTTTCATCACAGTTGAGAAAGGTTGAACCTCAGTGTAGATTTTATGACCAGCTGTCTTAAGCTAAGTGTACTTAATAAAATATCAACAAAGAAAGGCATAATTATTTATTGCTTGATTACCTTTGGGTATATTTTAATGAAAAAGATAGTGTAAAATTGGTGATATGAATTAAGTGCCATGTACCTTAGGTTTTTTCGGGAGTGATGGGTTGTCTGCAGATATATCAGACATGCTACTATTTTCATATGACCATTTGTCATCAAGTACAAGCCAGTGGTCAATAAATTACCATGTTCTCCCTATCCAGAACAGACCACCGCTTCTATCACTTGCTTTATTGCAGATTGTAGTGGCTGTCTTCAGTATTTTAAGAAATGGTAACCTTGCACTATGAAGAAATTAATTAACAACACCAAGGTGACTGATTTGGGAGAGTTAAGATTATATGCTTAACAGTTTTAAGGGAATAGATATCATTGTGAATGATGGTATAGGATTTCTACACATGAGATAATCTGGCCAATCTGACTATTGGTTTGCAGATAGAGCTTATATATATGTAAGTGGATTTGAAGGGATAGCCTGTCATAATCCGGTATAATCCATGGGTCAAGGGTTAGGGTTATTATGCTGGAAGCTGCAGGTCTAACATGAAGGGCATGAAGGAGTTTGGGCTTCCTACTGCTTGGCGGGTGGCATTTCAATGGTATTTTCATGAGGATGTTTGGTTTTTAGGCATTTTTGTGAAATATTTGATTCTTTGGAAAAAAATAAGGATTTGAGAAATAATTACTCCAAATGTTTGACATTTGGTGAATTAATATCTTTTTCCCCTAGCCATCTCAACCCCTCAAATCAATGTATGATAAATAGCTATTTTATGCTGATTCCATCCAGTTCCTTTAAAAAAATAGGGACTACCTTTATGTCACAGGAGGTCGAGGATTCTATCGTGATGTACAAATTTGGTAGGATTCTATCAGCAACAACCACAAGGCATGCATGAGATAAAATTGCCCTGCTTTTCATCTTAATGTTTACTGAACCCTTAGCAGTCATGTAACCCTTGCCTATTTATTTTGAAAAGCTTTGAGCAATTCTGTGCCTTCTCCAGATGCATAATTTGATTCTTGGGAGATATCATCCAGTTAGGAACACCCAAAAAGGAATATCTTCTATTTTCCCTTTACCTGAAGGTTTAATTTCTATGAAAGTGGCTAGTTATTACATATTGATATTTTTCTCCTGTTCTAACTACTCAAATGATTGATTTCAAAGAAGTCCAACTAACCAACGAAAAAAATTATTCAACCATTTATAACACATTTTTTATATAATTGCAGATCAGTGTAATCATGAGAAAAGTCACTATATGAAATAAGTTATAACAAGTTCAAATATTTAATTCAATGTTGAAACAATTGTTTTGTGGTATGTTTCTGTTTCCAAATATTTATTGAATGGCTACTCAAATATTGTGCATTTACACACGAGATTGTGAACTTTGTTGTGTAGTATAGCATTCATAATGGCAGATCTTACGATATCAGCATGTGCATTCTCTGACCAAAGTGTAAAGCATGTGCACTTTTAGTTTCATTCACATCTGCAATAAACTCTTTGACAGAAGAAAGATTACAAGCTTGATCTTATCATGTAAGTGATTATAGATATATCATATCAGGCAAACATAAAATTCAGCTGATGTGTTTTAAGTTTATTTCTGCAGCAAGATTGTTGTTATCAGATATCAGAGCAAAATGCAAGTTAAGTTGCATCTTTGTGGGGTGGACAGCTGGCTTAATATGCAACCTCAGGGCAGAAATGGCTGGTATATTTAACATAACCCTGTCATAAATGACAAATGCGATGTGGGAATCTGGGCTTTACAGGATCTGAAGTACAAGCAGTGTGAGGTTAAGGTGCAGGATCCTGAACCACATAAAATCCTTCTTCATGAAATAAGCTTCAGTAATTCTTCATGTCAACTGATAACTTCTCTGGTCAGCTTTTATATTGCTCAAAGAAAACCTTCTTTTCTCTATTAACACGTTTCAATTGTCTTATCAATCAAAATCCAAGAATTTAAATAAATATAGATATATTATGTTTTACACTTGATTCTCAATATGATTGGCAAAGTTATGTTTCTCAATATGCCTGGCAAAGTTATTGACAGGTTGTCTTGATACAGGTTTTACATGGAAGAAAAAAAACTAAGAAAATACAAGCCAGCTGTGTATATGTAATGATCTTGTTTTTTCCAGGTGATGTAGCTCAACAGCATCATATTGCCAGAAAGATTTACCCCTCCTTCTCAAGGGAGCTTTGCTACAATTTATGAATATATCATGCCATATTACTTATGCAATGTATGGTGTTTACAGATAAGGTTAAATAAAAGAATAGTTGGAAGTTAGATATGTAGAAATGAGAACTAATATTGTGAGATAGCCAGACATGGCTGCAAGAGTCAGACAAAGAACTGTGATGCCAAGTCTGCGGGTATAATACCCTGCCTATACACCCCAAGATGTATATGTAAGCCACACCTGAATATACAGAAGATGAGCAGGTTGGAAGAGGCAGTCACAGAGGTGGGGATAGGCTCTGGTTTCTCCCCCTCCCTCACGAACCACTGACTTAGAAAGTCTGTGAAACTAAGCACATGTTTCCGCTGATGAGTCAGAACGGTCTGTTGTCAGCTCTTTGATGAATCGATTTAAGTTATGTTGGAAACTTCAAATGTGTTGACATCTGGGAAAGTATTGAATGCAAACTTTTTGTCTGTAAACAATGTCTGTCATTTTTTATTTGCATAATGAATTGATTTTCCGCTACTAAGTTATCATATTTCATGATTTTATTATCATCAATAATGCCAGTACTTGTTTTTTTACCTGAGTATCAGTCAAATATTTCATGAAAGTTCCATAGTTCTGTGCTCAATTTCTTTGTGTTTCTTTCTTATATCTTAACCGTCTTTTAAACAAGTGCATTCACTCACTCCAACCCCAAAGTTGTTTGTACTTGGCAGCTTGTGAGTAGTTCAAAATAGCCAGGTTAGGGAGTTGAGAGAGGTGGGAGTGAAAAAATAATCACAGACCAGATCCTGATGGCATAACAGGTAACTGGCTTACCTCAAAGTGTGCCAGTCTCATACCCTTCTTTCAGGTTACAGAATATTTCTACAGAGTTCCAGAATAAACCTGCCCTGGACATTTTTTATCCTTTTATTAGATCGATGATGAAAGTTATTTTGTGCATTTTACAGCTAAATTAATAGATAATTTATAAGTGGCACATATTTTGTAGAAATAATTTTGAATATTATGATATATGGCACTTACTTCACGTCCATAATGACAGCTATATTGAATTTGGCACCATTTTTACAGATGTCGGTAAGAATATCTGATATGTGGCATTTATTTGATATCTTTATTGATATATGATATATGGCACTGAACATCTGACTGTCAGTACAAACAATTGTATCATTATAAATTAATAACATGACTGCATTTAGAGTTTCTTGGTAAGTTGGCAATTTCTGGCCTCTGAATAGCTGCAAATTAAGATAAATGCCATGAAATAAGGCTTTGGTTGCAGCAGGTCAGCATGTTGTGGCATTTCTAATTCAAAGATTGCACAAGCCCAGTTGTCAGTTTGAGGTAAATACCATTTTAAAAACTCTTCAGAAGTGTGTTGTACCGTGTTAGATCATTTAGTGCAAAGTAAGACACCTGTATGATTCAGTACAGAACAGAGTCAAAAATAGCTTCATGCCCAAATATTAAAGAAAGCAAAGCCACAGGAACTGTGATGCAATGAAAGAATGCAAGACTGGTTGACAAGATGTTTGTTTATATATATATAGATATTTTGAGATAGATAGCTCAAATACAAGTTGATTGCCTCAGAGTTTAAAAGAGAGCAGCAGTATCATGCAAATTTGCACAAATTTTTATCATGTGAATTTGAGTTGGTGCATTCAGTGAAGAGTGCATTCAGTGAAGAGTGCATTCAGTGAAGAGTGCATTCAGTGAAGAGTGCATTCAGTGAAGAGTGCATTCAGTGAAGAGTGCATTCAGTGAAGAGTGCATTCAGTGAAGAGTGCATTCAGTGAAGAGTGCATTCAGTGAAGAGTGCATTCAGTGAAGAGTGCATTCAGTGAAGAGTGCATCTTAGTATTGGTGTGACCTCTGTGCGCCTCAGACCTCAGGGCAGTAGAGAATGTCACTTACATAACTCAATCAGGAACAGATGCATAGCCATTACATTTGGCATGAGGGAGGAGGTGCATTCTGTCAGAATATCTATCTGCATGTAGAGGTCAGTCAATGAGAGATCAGTGACCTCTCTTGTCTCTTACACACCTAAGATAGAAGGCAGTTGTGTGGGAGGTCAGTGATTTGTCATTGAGGCATTAAAGGTGACGTATGCCATTATTACATCAAGTTTGTAGAATAGACATCAAATTGTCCTGAAATGGATATAAACCAACTTCAATCTGCATCTTATATTTATGTCTATCTGATAACTATGTACCATATTTCTACAGTAATTTGGTGCTTAATATTCCAAAGAAATATAAGAAATATTAACAATTAAATAAATGTTCAGATAATGCTTTTTTGCATTCCTGGGGTTTGCCTAAAATATAAGTTGGTAAAAAATTAATATCACAGTTGGTTACAAATTAATATCATAACAAAATATTATGTTAGCAAAGGTTTAATGGATATCATGTAAGTATTATGGCAAAAGGTTATTTTGAATATCAGAGGGAAAGGACAAATTCTCAAAGAGAAAGCAACCAGCAGTTGACAAGAAAATGAGGGCAAATAAATCTTCTGTAGCTGAAAAAAGGTCATGTGACAAAGTGAGAATAAAAGAAGTGTCTCTTTAAAGTAACTTTAGACCAGAATAGATTATTTACAATGTAGTTCTATATGACCATGTAGAGAAATTAGTATATTTTCAAGAACCATAGATAATTATGATACTTCTAGGACAGCTGCCATGTTAAAAAATAAAATGATTCGTCACCTAGCATAACAAATCAAAGGAATATTTCTAGACCACTGGAAAGAAATCCCATTTGTCTATATTAGAGTAGCATCAAAACTGATGGCAGAAATGGCAAAAATGTGTCTCTGACCCATAGCTATGAATCGGGCATAATTTGAAGATTCACCATTGATGATAATACATTCTCAAGGGGCAACACTTCCGCATTAAGCTAGATGGATTTATACAGGTTCCCAGTAGAAGGACAGCCTTTACAGTTTTATTTGTGACTATTCATATTCAGAGTTTATCCATCCATAATGTACAACCTGCTACCTTTGATAAATCTCTGTTTGACATTGTGTCCTACGAAGTAATTGAATTTCACTGAGAGTAAATTATTTATACGATTCATTTCTCCTTCTCAAGTCAATCTATACCAAAGATAAACATAGAAGACAACCCTTGAAGGAATATATTTTGGAGGAAATTTAGCTGAGAAGTTCCGTGCCCAGAAGACCACAGAAGTGGATGCCTCGGTACCTAAAATACTTGATAAATGACCAGCGTGGGGGCTGTATGAGCAGTGTGGTAACATTTGGGCTGGTACAGGAGGCCCAGGTAGAGCACAGAGCAGTGAATAACACTCCTCATATACTGGCCAATAACATGGATTAACTCCTAATATGATGGAGAACGATGCAGTAAGCAATGCCACATGTCAATTTGAGAAGGCAGATATCAAATTCAGTATGCAATGATTTTCATTTTGAACCCAATATTGGCATATGCAAGTCATTTTTGGAAGCTTGATATTGAATTTAAGATTAAATAAACGAACATGCACAAGAAAAAGTTTTTGTACATTTAAACATGATTTCATACTATGTGTGTTGAGGTACACATGTGGTAGACTGTTTTATCCTATACAGTTGTTGAAGTAATATTTATAAGATAAAGATCAAGTGTTTTCATCATCAAACCAAGATGCTTATCTGAAACTTTCACAACCTGTTATGCACATCAGATCGCTTGATATATATATAACAGATTTACGACATTTCTTTTTTGATTGCTGATTTAATCAAAATGGAAGCAGGAACAAATATACTTTTTATCAGGTCCAAGACTGAAACGAGACCTGTTAATGGGAATTCGGGGCCAGCTAGTCTGCTTGTTAAATATTCTTTATGTAAAGCCTGTTTTCGAGACAGGTAACCATTTTTTTCGGTTGATTTGTACAACTGTACAAACTTTGCAGAATATTAACTTGAGGGTATATATATTTTTTGACTCTTCAAAAAGAATATATGCTGTAGACATATTGGGGGGAGATTTCTTGACAGTTTTACAGCATCCAGATTTTTTCATAAAGTGCAAGGTTATGGAGAGTGCCCATTCCTTTAAACTGTGAGGTCATTCACAAGGTGCTAGGTGTACAGATATATAGTATATGGTATATACCCCACAACCATCGCCACTGATCCTTTCTCCAAGACCCTTGCCACACTTCATACCCCATGGGATTTGTACTTATAATGGGCTTGCTTTGCCCCTTAAACACCCCTCCAAGGTTAGCCTCAACATCAAAAATGTCTTATTTGACATTCCAACATATAATCTAAGTGTATAGAAACATAGAAAACACAAAAAACATCCATCTTATCACAGCAGGTTTTAGGTTTGGCTACATTTGCTGTCAGGTATAGGTCAGACCCTCATGATAAATCTAAGCGTGTCTCTCAGGACCTTTCCTATGTAAGCTTAATGTATAGTGGCCCTTCAAGGTCATTTTTACCCATGAAGAAACCTCGTTAACAAAAACAAACCGAAAAGTCATAGATATGTAACCAGAAAGAATCATGGTGTTGACAAGGTGAGACTCTTTTCATCTGCACCTTGGTAATTTGATTATACAAAGTACAACATGAACATCTATCAATTGTTGGTCCAAGGTTATTGATTGTTGAAAAGGCAGTTAAAAATAAGAGAACTGCTTGATCATCCAGGCAAAACATTAAGTCTGACTTACTTGTCTCAATCTGAAGTGGTGGCTTCCCGAGAAGACATACCAGTAAATTATTTATCATAAATGCATTTTAATTGGCATAGTATTATGTAATTTATTTTGATAATCTTAATAATAGCAATATCATAAAAATGGTCACGACATCAAAATGACTGTTGGTATTTATCAAATGACATAGCCCTTTGTTTGAAAGTAACTGTTATCAGAGTTTGAGCTTGTTTTGTTACCTTAAGCAAGTAACCTGTGACCAGGGCCAGCAATTTTTGAGATCTTCATCTATTTTCCATTAAATAACTGACTAAAACAGAGTGAGGGCAAGTGAAGCAACATATAACACCATATTTCATACCCTGGCCACTATACTAAGACACATGATATTTCTTTAGTTCAGAGAATGTTTATTTGATTGACAATTTTATGTAGATGAGAATAAGATGGGACAGTTGCTCAATTCCATTAGGCCAACATAACCTTAACATACTTGCAGCAGGTAAAACATAGATAGGAATAATTTTAATGATTGAATATTTGACCAGTTCTACATGTATACAGAAGTGTAACTGTGTTGCCAGCTGCATGGCGGACATACTGAGTGACCTTGATATGTAGGTCAGGGTCAAGCATGTAGGAGTAGATGATGCCTAAGGCAGTGGGTGTCCAGAAGGATCCAGTATACGTATCCCTGTGAACTCACTCTGCTGTCTGCAGAATCTGCCTGTAACCACTCTGGATGCAGCCATCAGCAAGCCAGTAAGAAAACAAGCACAACTAACTGCTCCAAACCAATCTCAGGTCTAAACATTAAAATATAAATAGATAAAGGCTGTGGTCATTTGAATATGTTATTTAAAGTTACCTAAATTATATTGACCAATCCTCAAATGACAAGGTTGAAATAGCTATTCAGTGAGCATGATCTCTTGACGATTAGGAAAGACATACACATGTAAGTGGGAGAGCACTGAAAAGGCTTCCATCATCATTGGCAGTACTCAAAGGGACTCTGATGTAGTGATTAAAGCAATCAATGTCTTATTGATCAGTATGAAAGCAGTTTCAATCTTGTATGCATTTTGCTTTGGGAAAATTAATGTTATGACTGATTATATTCACCAGTTAATTCTCAATGATAGATGTGAGTTTTGTTCTTTCTTTGAACTTTGAATCTTGGAATGTGAAGGTGACTCCAGCCATTAGATAATACAGAACACAGCACCAGTACTAAGCAATATATTATGAAAACATGGATTCAAATGGGTGAGATTATGTGGCACTTGTTTTCTCATTTTCCTGGAGAGAAAGATATTCTCAGTTGAAGGTGCTATCAGTTACACGTCAGAACCCCACCAGGATTGTGTCAGTCACTCACACAATGTGGCAACATGAACAAGCCATCTGATCTCATTAGAGCTGGAAAAAATTATACCCCGCTAAAACAAGTAAGAATTCTGTTTCTGGATTTCCCAGATGAAATAAGACTTTGAGTTTAAAAAAAAACAACACATATGAACATTTAGATGTTGACCTCAGAAGGTGATGATCACCTTGCTGCCCAATGCCTGCCTCATGATTGATATAAAATGTCTCAGTGATCTTCTTTGAGAGAACAGTACACAGGATTATAATTAAGTCAAAAGTCTCTTTTGCTTATGTGTCTGTGATGCTTTGTATTAGCTGGACACTCAGAGTTTCATCTGCAGAAGCACATAGACAGAGTCAGATACTTACTAAATCTGATGCACAAGTAATAGAAGTAGACATAGTAGGTAATAACATGCACCACCTATCATGTTGCATCTGACACATAAATTGTTGTATGCAATATATTCCTGGTAACCATACTCAATGCAGAAATTAATGTGGATGACAAAATTGACTCTTTCCATGGACAGTCATACAATATTGTTTTATACTTGCTCTGGTAACTAAGCCAGTAAGGCAATGTGTTGCCATGGTTACTTGTTAGTTTTTATGTGTTCATTTCATGCACCATCAAGAAGAGCTCGGTCCTTTAACCAGCATTGTAACCCAAAGTGCCCAATTCATTCTCAGGCTAATTGTGAGACAACATTTTCAGTCGGTGTACAGTATATTTTAAATATGAATTTTCATGAATTACCTTACTCCACAGGGCCAGAAGCAAATGATATAAAGTGGATAAGAAATGTAGAGAGTGAGGAAAAAAGGAGACAGTGGAAAGGTTATATTATTAAACCAGCACAAGCTGACTTCATTTTCTTGCTCTGTTTGCACCACATCTGCCACCGCAACACTTTGTTTTCTTCCTCATTCAGTTTTGCTTGGATATAAGGACTACCGGTAGATATTATATAATAATATGTAGGTCTGGGGATTTATTTGGGCTGAACTTTTTGTGACCTTGGGTCAAGGTAACGGCCATGTTCAGCACAGGAGCAATTTTACTTGTGATTGCTCTATCTTCTGGAAAATTGCTGAAAAAATAATAAGACTTATTATATATGATCTGCATATGAGGGACTGGGAAAAATTTTATATTGGGTGATCCTAAGCTATAAGAGCACAGGAGACAATTTTCAAAATTAGCTATGTGTGAATTTTCGCAAAACACTACAAATAGCATCTATTGCCAAGACTTTCAAGGTCATAGTCATGGCTAGCATGGCCTCATCTATGTGTTTAGGCACTTTTTGAAAGTTGAAATATAGTAATATCAATAGGATCTTGTAGGATAGGAAACTTAATAATCGTATTAATTGTGGGGACAGAAGATTTTAATATTTGGTGATATTTTTGAGGTCACAGGAGTGAATTTGTATACCTTTGCTTAATTTGAATACCATAATTTACAAAACTCACCAAATATCATTTATTGCCACCACATTTATCTTGCACAATTTGTATAAGATTTGGAGGATAATTCATGGAATTAGTTTATTTTGATATTTTGAGGAGATTAAATAACTCAACTGTTGGATAGTACATGACATTGTATGCATTACATACTGTGCTGGCTTCAGTTATGTACCACTTACATGCTATCAAGTTAATTACAGGAAATCTCAAATATCATAGCAAAAGGGCAAGTTATAAATCATGAGAAACAAACAAGAATTGTATTGCAGAAAAGACATGAAATACATATAAATACAAAATAAATATTAAATTAAAAGTCCACCAAACACAATGGTGGTGGATTTATTTTTTGTGTTGAGGGGGATGGTGGAATTTTAAAAGAAATGCAAAAGTGATACATAAGATACATTAACAATTCATCACATCAGTCATTTTCATATGTTAAACCTTAGGTCCAAGTCACATACCAAATCTATTATTGTGATGATTAAACAAAATTTCATCTTAACTTTTTTTTTCTCTCTTCACAGATTCAACTCCATTCTTGAAGGACATCCAGAAAACCCTGAGCTGCCATTTGCTGCACCTACCAGACAAATTTTCTATCACTGCCTTATTAGATACCTGGGTAAGCTTCAAATGTTCTATGCTACATCATAGTTTCTTTGAGATATTACTTTTTATACACATTTTCATTTTAATAAAGAGCTAAAAGTTACCGATCTTTCCATCCATATGTCTGAAAGTCAAATATAAATATAGATACAGTTATTACTCATATTAGAATAATCCTATTTTGTTGTTCAAAACACCACAATATTGAAATATAATAGCATAATAGTAAAATATACATATACAAAACAAAAGATAAAATCTTGGACAGGTTTGTTGACCTTTCCATGACCTTTGAATCAGGATTGAGACTCTTTCTCAACAATACCTGGATTACCAAAATCCTTTACTGATATATATTATTCTGGACTATTTGGGAGCATTTAGTGATAATCTAGACTAAAAATTACAATTGAGGTAATGGTAAGGCCAAATTTAGATTGCCTTGTGTCCAAAAATATCTTGATTATCACCATTTTCAAATCTCTTAATGAGTTCTGCAAAAACTCACTACATATTAGATGAGGTCAATATCATCAAATTGGCAGAGAAGCCTTGTTTGCTCACACTTTATATTATTAATTAATCCACATGTCCGTTTACTTGTTTGATTTTAAGTTGAGCAGTATAAGATTAAACTTTTATTTACATAATAACCAACTCTCCTCAAAAGTTATACGAAAAAAAAAATCATAAAGCTTATTAATTAAATTTTACATAACACCATTATCTGTTTTATCTAAGATGTAAACAACAAGCTCTTAAGAAGCAATAATAACTTCAAACTTAAACTAAGGAATGTAATTGATAAAGCTCTTGTCCTGAATAATGAGTTTAAAAAGCAATTAAAATCAAACTCCAATATTATTCCTGAGTGCTCATGTACGGTATGTGTCATTAATATTGTTTGTATCATTGTATGTCAGGCAAGAAAGAACTTCAATCATGCAATGAAATATAGGAACATTCTTTGTACTGTGCCATCTAGATCTTTCAGAAGAAAATGTCAAAGATGGGGAAAGACAGGCACTGTATAATATTATTATACAAGATTTGAATAATTTCATTGTGGCCATCTTTTTTTTTACCCTCAGCCCCTGATGTAATCAGGCTGAGGGTATTGCAGTACTCCTGGCGTGGGTATGTATGTATGTATGTATGTATGTCTGTATGTATGTATGTATGTATGTCTGTAGCGAACATCCTTGTCATCGCGATAACTCAAGAACAAATGATGGCAGCTTCATGAAACTTGACACACATATGCATCTGGTGAAAACCTCGGACGAGTTCGATGGACGGCGACCTTGACCTAATTTTCAAGGTCACAGGGACAGTTAAGTGAAAACCCAAGAATCACAATAACTCAAGAAGGAATAATGGCAGCTTTATGAGATTTGACACACACAAGCATCTGGTGAAGACTTCAGACTTCTCTTGATGGAACATGACCTTCACCTACTTTTCAAGGTCACAGGGACAATTATGTGAAATCATCCTTGTCATCGTGATAACTCAAGAACAAATGATGGCAGCTTCATGAAACTTGACACACATATGCATCTGGTGAAAACCTCGGACGAGTTCGATGGACGGCGACCTTGACCTATTTTTCAAGGTCACAGGGACAATTATGTGAAATCCCAAGAATCACAATAACTCAAGAACGAATGATGGCAGCTTTATGAGATTTGACACACACAAGCATCTGGTGAAGACCTCAGAATTTTTCCTATGAAACATGACCTTCACCTACTTTTCAAGGTCACAGGGATGATTATGTGAAATCATCTTGTCATCGCGATAACTCGAGAACAAATGATGGCAGCTTCATGAAACTTGACACACATATGCATCTGGTGAAAACCTCGGACGAGTTCGATGGACGGTGACCTTGACCTATTTTCCAAGGTCACAGGGACAATTATGTGAAATCCCAAGAATCACAATAACTCAAGAACGAATGATGGCAGCTTTATGAGATTTGACACACATAAGCATCTGGTGAAGACCTCAGAATTTTTCCTATGAAACATGACCTTCACCTACTTTTCAAGGTCACAGGGACAATTATGAGAAATCATCTTGTCATCGCGCTAACTCGAGAACAAATGATGGCAGCTTCATGAAACTTGACACATATAAGCATCTAGTAAAAACCTCGGACGAGTTCGATGGACGGTGACCTTGACCTATTTTTCAAGGTCACAGGGACAATTATGTGAAATCCCAAGAATCGCATAACTCAAAAACAAATGATGGCAGCTTTATGAGATTTGACACCCATAAGCATCTGGTGTAGACTTCAGAAATCTATAAAACATGACCTTCACCTACTTTTCAAGGTCACATGGACAATTATGTGAAATCATCCTTGTCATCGCGATAACACAAGAACAAATGATGGCAGCTTCATGAAACTTGGCACACAAAAGCATCTGGTGAAAACCTCGGACGTGTTTGATGGACGGCAACCTTGACCTATTTTTCAAGGTCACGGACAATTATGTGAAATCCCAAGAATCGCAATAACTCAAGAACGAATGATGGCAGCTTTATGAGATTTGACACACACAAGCATCTGTTGAAGACCTCAGAATTTTTTCTATGAAACATGACCTTCACCTCCTTTTCAAGGTCACAGGGACAATTATGTGAAATCATCCTTGTCATCGTGATTACTCAAGAACAAATGATGGCAGCTTCATGAAACTTGACACGCATAAGCATCTGGTGAAAACCTCAGACTAGTTCGATGGATGGCGACCTTGACTTAATTTTCAAGGTCACAGGGACAGTTAAGTGAAAACCCAAGAATCACAATAACTCAAGAAGGAATAATGGCAGCTTTATGAGATTTGACACACACAAGCATCTGGTGAAGACTTCAGACTTCTCTTGATGGAACATGACCTTCACCTACTTTTCAAGGTCACAGGGACAATTATGTGAAATCATCCTTGTCATCGTGATAACTCAAGAACAAATGATGGCAGCTTCATGAATCTTTACACGCATAAGCATCTGTTGAAAACCACGAACTAGTTCGGTGGACGTCGACCTTGACCTATTTTTCAAGGTCACAGGGACAATTATGTGAAATCCCAAGAATCACAATAACTCAAGAACGAATGATGGCAGCTTTATGAGATTTGACACACATAAGCATCTGGTGAAAACCTCAGATTTTTTCTATGAAACATGACCTTCACCTACTTTTCAAGGTCACAGGGACAATTATGTGAAATCATCCTTGTCATCGCGATAACTCAAGAACAAATGATGGCAGCTTCATGAAACTTGACACGCATAAGCATCTGATGAAAACCTCAGACATTTTTGTATGGAACATGACCTTCACCTACTTTTCAAGGGCACAGGTACAATTATGTGAAATCCCTATCATTGCTATAACTCGAGAACGAATGATGGCAGCTTTATGAGACTTGACACAAATAAGCATCTGGTGAAGACCTCAGACTTCTTTTGATGGAACATGACCTTCACCTACTTTTCAAGGTCACAGGGACAATCATGTAAAATCCACGTCATTGCAATAACTTAAGAGCAAATAATGGCAGCTTCATGAAAATTGACACATAAAAGCATCTGGGAAGACTCCAGATGAGTTTGATGGACGGTGACCTTAACCTACTTTTCAAGGTCACCGGCCCATCTCAATAATTCTAGAGTAAATGATGACAGTTTCATGATACTTGACACACCTAAGCTATTAAAGGAAGTAGATTTTATGGGTTTTTTACCCCTGCATCAATTTGCCTTGGTGCAGTGACGTTTTGTTCACAAATATTGTGTGGAGGGAATGTTGTGCAATGAGTTACCAGGGCTGAGGGTTGATGCATCTCTGATGCCTATGTTTTTTAATCTACTCAATGGTTGTGCAGAAAACATCATTTTCAACAGCACAGAATTATTTCTTTTTTAAAGAAGTCTTTCATGTTTATGCTGTCATTGCCAATAACATAAGAAAATACATTGACCACTGATGGTTTTAGAGCTTACCAATTTAGCACCCACTCTAATGCACTGCCCATGTAGTGAGCTGCTATCGTGGGATTATCTGAAGATTAGTCCAGGAGAAAAAATTATTTGATTGATAGAATGCTTTTTTAATTGTTTTCAGGAGATGAGCATACGGAGTGCGTGTCGACCACAGAGATCCCACTAGCACAGATCTGGATGTATTTATCCACCCTGCTCATCAGTCATATATGTGTGCTCTGGACTCAATATGCATGAATAAGGTGCAGGATTGTCATTGTCGCATTTAAACATGCACAGATTCTCATCATGGTCAAATTATACATGTCTCACACAACTCAAGGACCAGGAAGATACTCGAAATAAATTATTAAAATTATCAACTACAAAGCGTTATGCAATGGTCAATTAAAAACCAAGGGTGAGCACAGCTGTGAAGCCACCAGGGTGTTGATATCAGCAATTAACTATATGCATCAGAAAGCAGCCATGCCTCAGTGACAAAGGATTTCCCATTAATAATAAAGGGGATATAAACTTTTCAACCTGATGAGAAATTTACATTTCTCTCACTGACGACTTGCACAGGAGAGCATTTGGGTTTGAAAGGGGGGAACTCCTTTCAGTTCTGTAAAGGCTGTTTTGATCCATATTATTTGACAGGGAAAATTGGGAATAAAGTTCAAAATAGAATGATTTAGATGTCCTCCCCAAGTCTCTGTCTATATGGCAATGTCTTGAGCATTGTTCAAAGGTTATTTATACAATATATATTGAACAGATTTTATGTGCTAAATGTAAATACATGTATATATAAACTTGTAATGATTTAATATGAAAAACAAAGTGATTATGACTATTATATTTTTTTAAGGAAGAACTTATCAGTATCATACATAAAGAGTTATTAGTTATGGTGTTACTAAAACATCATTATTTCAAATTGCCCAAAATAAGTCAGAATGAAATTATGTGTTCATTTATGTATTATATGTTTTGTTTAGTATATTTTATTGTCTGATTATAGAATTTTCTCTCCACACTGGTATTATTTGTCATTAATACCTATCTACATTTTTAAAAATTCTTTAAAAAGGATAAATTTCCCTCTTTTGTTTCAAAGAGAAAATGTGTTTATACCTATTATATTCTCATTGGAAGACAGAAGTTTTTATATATGTCTCTGACAAAAATACAAATCCTGCATATTACTAAAGCTGAAAAATCTGTTTGTACTTTGATTTACTTCTGTTGATTTACTTTGGAGCTAATTTGTGCAAATAATTGATCTTTGACCTATCCTTGGAACATTTTTTCATTGTTTGAAGCTACATTTGTGGATGAACAGGATAATTAAATCATGTTTCTTTTACTGACTCGTGGATGTATGACTATATTTCAACAAGCATAAATTTGACCTCTTTTTGAGCTTTTAGACAGCTTTGGAAGAGTTCTGATCATTTTTTTTAAAAAGTACCACATGTTTGAAAATATTTTTCTTTGTAAAGATTTTTGTATTCTCGATGATGATTGTTGTAAAATATGAAGTACTCACTGAGAAATCCTTTTCACATTTTGTATTATAGTTCTCAATTGCAAATAAAACATAATATTTGCATCAGAAGTTCTTATTGTTCATTTTCATTTTGTATTGTGGAAAATCTGGAACACTTTAGTCCAAATAATTATATGATGTTTATCTTTATACCTAATGCCTAATGATGTAATATCTCGGAGGGTAACAGTACAAGGAAGACTTGAATTTGCAGTTTTAGAATTGTGGGTAACAATTCACAAACTTGTTTCATCAATTTGGAAAATAAATCATTTGTCATAAAAAACTAAAAGACTATATTTCCTTTGAAAATTAGAATAAGAAGTTACAATCATCATTTTGAACCCCAATTACAGCTTGTGAAACTAATATTAATCTTTAAAATTTTGAAACAAGATGTTTGACATCAATATATTCAAAGGTTAATTTATGGAGGAGACACCTTGGCAATATTGACAGTTTAAAAAAAAAACATTTAATCATTGATTAATAATCCAGCAGATTATGAAGCAATACCTGAGAGATTTAGTACATAGAGCAAAACAGCATCATTAGGCATAGGGCCAGGTCACGCCATAATTCATGTTGGAACTAAAATATGAAGTTTTACTAATGGTTTTACTTTTAAGTCATTAAGACAGGTGTGATTATCTTGTTTTAGAAACAATTTTTGGTCACAATAACAGCATTTCAAAGGTAAAGTACTGTTACAAACCAGTATTATTTGTAAAAAAAACAAGCTGGAAGACTTTATTCCTGCTCCGTATCTTCAGTCTACATCTACAATTTGATCAAAATTAGTTTGTACAATGGTATTAGGAGGACATAAACATAATTTCTTACAGGAAATGTGACAAAACAGTTTTATTTTGTGATTTGAAAATGTCTTGATATGAACCCTGGGTTATTGAAAAAAAATAGCAACAAAAGCTCATGAATCAAATTTCACATAACCAAATATAAGCATTCAAAGTGTTAACCATTCAAAGGCCATTTGATCTGAGACCGAGTTTCATTAATGAAAAAAACTTTCATAAATATCTCAGCAACATATTGATCTTCAAAATAAGTTCAAACATTTCTCAACTCATGAGAAAATGTAAATGTAGCTTTTTTTCATTGATTTTAATTAGTGTTCTTCCCGAAAATGGCTAATGTAATTGTGAATGTCATCTAAAACTTGAAAAATGGTGTACTTCACATCTGCCATGTGATACCATGTCCATGTCTTACCATGTCACCATGAAATTAATTTTACTATTAAGAGAATATCTTACAGTATGCTCTTTCAACAAAAACAATTTTTGCCAAGAGAAGCACATGTTGATGGGGTTGGTACCCAAAACCCAGAATCTGATGGTATCCAGAACCCAGAATCTGAAGTTAATTTTCTATTCATGTCTTACCAAAGACAACTCTGCATTACATTTCCCTCTCTAGCCCACAACAATATCATATCAGTATAAAAATGGAATCTGGATATTCATCTGGAGCACATATGAGTTAAAATTAAATGTTGCATGAATGTGATGGATCATAGAACTTTATTGCACGAGTTTTATTAGATCGAAATTTGTGTTTGTTCAAGAATGATAGTATAAATTTGCAAGTTTAATTAAAGAACATTTTCATTTTTATGGCCCAAAAACTGTGCCACCTCTGATATTTTGTATAATAAAACTTATTTTTATTTTTGGAGACAGCATCTCTGCGCATATAGCATGCATTTCTGTTTAGCTGTGATTTCTGATTGATGTCTGACTATTTATTGCAAAATAAAAGATTCTGTGGAATTGAAACTTTAAAGTGAAAGCTATTCTATGGAGGCATATAACCATAAACCTGTCCATGTTCATTTCCCCACATGACAATCTCTTTATGCTCATAACATAATGAGCAAAATTGACGGTTGTTAGCCCTAACAGAATCAACTGACTGTGATAGTTTTTGACACAAATGTTAAAAATCTCTTAACACCTATTCCTATTTTACTCACAATAAATAAATTGAATAAATTTATGCCCAATTTGAACCACCAGGAACTGCTGTCTGACACAAATGAGAACTGAATGAGAAATCCCCAGAAACGTCCTATGATGTCATTTTGAATTCTGGGACACTTTAAATCACGTGGTATATTGACAACCAATCAAAAAAATCCACATTTAGGCCGCGTGTATCGCGCAGTCTATCCTGGTTGAGTCCATCTTTGAGGCTTTCCCAGTAAACTTGGGTGTCTACGCATATGTAATTAGCGATGACGTATTATTTCATAATGGTTTAGATGATTATTTTATTATACATTTTCACCTTCTGATTTAGTATTAAAATATATGACAATTTAATACCACATTTATATCCTGCTATAAATCCTTTTTGATAAACCATAAATCCGAAATATCAGCATCTCTACCTGACACCCCTACACTCTAGACCAATACCACTCGACGTCGAAGAATATTCACCACTTCATCGGGAGAGGAGTACAGTGTTGGATATTCGGGGTGAAAATCAAGCTAGAAAACCACTTTCTGGCTTAGATTTTCGGACCAAGTCAACAGCTCGTGTTCGTCTGGGATCGGAGGTGTAGGGGTCCAATTTCTACGATCATTTATGTCATCTTGGTGAACATTCGCAAACAAAATTCGCAATCATGGATGATTCGCATACGAAACCAGCCGAGGAGGTGATCGCCTACTTCAAATCAGACGAAAATACAGGTCTTAGTGACGAACAACATCAAAAATATTTACAAAAATACGGTCCAAACGGTAAGTTTTCCCCGCACGATTGTCTTCTTGAATATTTATTGAATTTTAAGAACAGAAACTACCCGTAAACAGCCAATATACATCTCTGGAAGAACACGCCCCGTGCACGTTGTGGCTTCAACACTCAATGAATGAATGAATGAAAGTTTCTCCAGTGGCTATGAGATTGCTCTTAATATGACAAATTTTACTTTAATTCATCAAAAAATTATGTCTGAAAAGACCTGTTATTCTAACACAAGTTTTCTTATTCTTTTCAGAGCTCCCAGCTGAGGAAGGTGAGTGCTATCTTTGTCCAAGGACATATATTTTGGGATTTCATGTTTTTTCTCATCTTGTTAACATTAAATGTATTCAACACCATTTTCATTACAATACCCAGTATTTCAATAATTTGGGTCAATACAGTTTATGAGAAACCTTTACTAACTCTAGATTATTTCTGTTGTCAGGAAAATCACTATGGGAACTGATCTTAGAACAATTCGACGATCTACTAGTCAAGATCTTGCTCCTAGCTGCCATTATATCCTTTGTAAGTATACCTTAAACCATTTTATGAGCACTTTTATTGTTGTCCAACCATTTGCATATCAAGGTGGTTTACCAGTACCTGGGAAATCTTACGTGAACTACTGGTATATAAATAGCCCACACCCATCATGGCAGAATAGGTGGATTTACCACTCCAGCCAGATAACCAGGCCAAGAAACAAATCTCTTGCACTGGAAATTGAGCCTTCATATATTCAGTCATTAGTGCAGATAAATTTACTCTGACATGGATGCAGACACTTATTATAAATATCTTAACTTTACAAGTTTAAAAAGAGTGTATATGTGTGGTGCCACAAAGCTGTGATTTAGGTATCCGCATATAGCATCAAGGTGGAAGACTGACCTTGCTGCTGCAACACAATCCCAGCCCCTATTCCATAGATGGATGGGGGAAGCAAGTGGCTAGAGTCTCAGTTATTTTTGGGTGCGAGCAGGGAATACATACTTGCATTCCTAGAAGAAGCAGCAACCAGCAAGGCTAAGCCATAGCCCTAGTTGTTTGGTAGATGTGGTATTACCTCATCAGAACATGGTGAATACTGGTATGGGGAGGCAAGAACAAATACTTTTACCTCCAAATTTAAGTTAACGGAAAGTTTTGGAACTTTGGAAAATGGTTTAGGTATTTCACTTTGAATAAATACCAACTATGAATGTGTCCTATTCAATACCTAGGCTTTGATCATAATTGAAACTTCAGAAATCTATTCATTCAGGATTTTTTTTCAAGTTCAATATATTAAACAAATCATTTATAATAAAAATAAGAACAATTGATAAAATTACATAATTCATAAAAGTAATGATAAACTCTTGATAAACATCAAAACATATATCTAAATCTGCATCAATTTTTTTTAGCTTATTTGATTATAATTACTATAAATCATGATAAGTAGAAATGGGTAGATTAGAAAGTATCAAAGTCCAGATAAAGATTAGAAAAAATAGAAACTGGTAACATTCTGAATTCACTAATCACCAATTGGTCAGCTGTGAGAATTTTAAAGTTTGCAGTGTGACTCTTAACTTAAATCTAAGTGTATATTAAGCGAAAAGGTATAGGTAATTTGATGTTGAACCATCCCTGGTGGTAACCATAAGCATTGATTAGTGTGTCATTGCTGCACGCACATAGCCAATGAGAAATGCCTTGCACAGGTAGCCCAGGCCATGTGTGATTACTTCAGGTGTAATTTATCCCAGCTTCTGTGTCCAAACATGATATGGATGCCCTGCTCATGTGTTGATGGCCAGAGTCTGATTATAACTGGGAGTGATACCCTGGCCCACTTTAATGTCTCTCTCTCTCTCACTACAATGGGTACTCACAACTTCAGACTTTGATCTTGTATTTGTTTAATCACACTTATCACATTTTTGTTCCAACTTGAATACTTTCATCAATGCCTTGAACTGTTTTCTTGTGTGTCACTTTCATCAAATAATGATTGCCATTATAAATATACATGTAGAAATGGATTATGATCAAGACAATTTCAAAATGCAGAAGTATACACTCAACATCAAATATGTGAAATGATAGAAACTCTTGAGTATTCAGTGTGCATTTTGATTTGAAAATGGTCTTGTTTTGGCAATAATTTCTGTAAAATTAAGATACATTGAGAATTGGGTGTACATTTTGATGTGAAAATGATCTTGTTTTGGCAATATTTGTACAGAATTGAACTTATACTTTGTCAAAAGTCAGTTGTATGTAGTATATGTTTATGCCAAAAATATGGCGTGTGTCTCTTACATTGCATGATGAGCACGAAAAGCAAATTATACATGGTTCAGAAGTTGAATCTGGTGCAAAGGGCAATCAAGAAACAGTTCTGAGATAACTTTGGAATCAGGTGTACTGTTTTCTGATAAATTCATCTGCTTTGTCATTACTTGATGACCCAGAAAATTCTATAAATAGGCAGCAGTAGATGTGAACTTTTATGTGGGTTACATAAGAATTAAATGCTGTTTGGTTCATTTCATGAACATAAATAAAACAATTCTTCAATATTTGCTAGATTCTGAAATGGAAAGTTAAATTGAAAAGGAAATAGGTGGAGTTATTTTAAACATTGCTCAGCTGTTTGCTTTTTGCAAGAGGACATGGCCACGTGTACTAGAGTATAAGCATACCGTCATACCATGTGACCCCATATTTACGTCATCAGTTTTGAATGAGTGATTCAGTCTTTGATATCCTCTATCCACCCAAACAAAGGACAATAAAACTTGGGGCAGATCTTGATATCGTCATGGGAGAGCATGATCAGATGAACATTGTATGTCACTGAAAATCTTACACGTAGTTCATAAATTAACATGATCAACAAATGGAACACAACTATAGGATAAATTGCTGTTTGCCCACCTGTGTAGTGCTGATAAAAGATCTTTGCAGATAGCATGACATTCACTGATGCAATATCTAGTTTTTACTGTGCTACCAGGCAAATTATGATTGGCTCACAGTTAATATCATCCAAACTTTGATTCTTAGTAATTGACGCACAATATTACATATATATATATAAAGGATAGATTTTATTTTTATATAGCTTTATGGCCAGAAAGTGATTTTTTTGCAAAGGAAGATTCTATATGTATATCAATTAATATAGAAGTATTTTTATTTCAATTTATATATTAGGCTTTTAAATGGAAAATAAATCAATTCGAAAAGTGTTATAACCACTTTAATGAATAGATTTTTAAGTTAGAACACAGGCAATAATGGATAACCTGAAGTGAAAACAAAGTTAATTTGATTTGTAATCTTGCACTGTAATCATGCAGAGTTGTGTACTGTCCAATACTGTAGTACTTCTCCAGAGGATCATGGCTAGCTTGTGGCAGTACATACATGTTTAAATGCTATGAATGTTAATCTGCATCATGCCTGGAATTATGTGTGAACAGTTTTAAATACCCCATGCAGTCAATGCCAGCTGATAGATATTGTGTAGGCATGGGTCTATATTAAGGTGTAGCTTCTCTGCACAACATCTTGTCTTGTGCAAACTTCTAGAATTTCCTGGCTCCTAGTGTGTTGCTGGACAACTCGGCCAGAAATATCTGTCTGCTTCACCACAAGTAGCCCTCATAGCATAACTAGCCATCTGCTTCACCACAGGGAGCTCTCTCAACATAACCCTTGAGTTACAGTCAGAATAATTAAAACACACACTTAACATAAGAATTTAAAATATCACCTCACCTGGAAAGGTTAATATTACTTTACTATAACATAAAAAGGTCACATACCACTCATTGGGTTGAGTGCAAAAATAGTTTGACCATATCTCTGTTATCAATGATCCTAAATGATTTACAGTGAATTTGTTTTCATATATTTCTGTATTCTTATTCTTTGTTCATTTATTTGGAATCAATCACAAAATGAAGTGAAACAAATAATAATCTGATTTACATTTCACGTTTTACAATAATCCAACTTCTCAAAGTTTGATGCTTATGACCAATTAATAAATGACTTGTACAGCTTAAAGTAAATGATTTTGAACTCAGCAATGAGGCCAGTTACACAAACTCTTGGTTTCATGTCTCCAAACACCAAGAAAAGATTTGTGAAGAATAAAAGTCTTAAATTGTTTTATATGCATTGAAGTCTTCCATATATGTTAAGAATGGGATCAGTTGGTCATATGGCTCTGTGGAAGTCATATATTAGTTTTTATGATAAAGAATACCAATAATAAATGATTTTCGGCATCTACTATCTCATGCAAGAAGACATTCACTTTATTTTATTCAAGTCAATTCATATTTCATGAAACAAAAATGATAATGATACATGGTAAGAGTAATACATCTAAAACAAGGTCTTGAGGTGATTGTAAAAAGCTGGGATATGAACTGACATACTACATAATTATCATTGATTACACTGTGTTATCACAATACATTTGATATAACTTCTCTTGACCTTTGGGCAAATGACATCAAACATGATGATTGAATAGTCCCAAGAATAAACCTTGATATAATGTACAAGAATAACTGGAATGGAGATGTTGATGTTGAAATGAAGGAGAAACGGGTGTATAACTTTGCCAGGTGATAGACAGGTCATGTAGGAGTTTCTTGGGAGGTGTAGGAGGGCATGTTGGGGGGTGCTGGGTGGGAACTACTGCAGGGTGGATTCCTCTTGCCATTGGTGAGCTCTTAAGTATCTTGTTTGCTTCCTTATGATGGATCCTGCAGGTTTATAAATTATTCTGCTTCTGCTTTGCACCTTTCTGACAGGCGCTAAACATAAATCAGCAGTTTACCTGTTATTTTTTGGCTGCACTTAGGACTTTTTGCACAGATTAATTGATTCAGTAAGCCAATTTTCATTTATCATTTTATTAAACCTTCAAGAGATGTATATTTTGTCATTAAGTCAAACCATAAAAAATATGTCCTGATTGATAGAGTGAAACCATATTCACACATCCTTGACATAAGGAGAACAATGCATGTCAACCATGTCATTAATATGAGGAGAACCATGCATGTCAACCATGTCATTAATATTAGGAGAACCATGCATGTTAACCATATATTTCTTTGATATGGTGAGAACAATGTATGGCATTGATGAGGTGGTAAACAATTTTTTTCTCTGTATATATTTATATAAAGACAGTGAGAACTATAGATGCATTTATGAATTAATCATAATAATAACCATATATATATATATATTTATCCTGAATAAGGTGAGAACCTAGTGCACATGTCCTAGCATGATGATAAGATACTTGCATTGATGTGCTTTCCAGATTTTCATACATAAACATCCTAGCCACTATTACTCTCCACAGCAGATCCAGGATTTATACCTGGCTCTGCAAGTAAACGGCATATTCAACTCTTTGGTTGAGTGCACAGAGGACACACCCAGTGCAAGCAACCAGGGCACAATGAGTAAAATATTTCATCACATGGGGTAACATGGCCAATTGGTGTCATTGTTATTATAAGAAAGTGAGTACAATAAAGATTGAGATTTTAGTGACATGTGTACCGAAATAGTCAGACAAAAATAGTCAGCAGGGGATGGATCATTAATCCTCAAGGGAGGAGGAGGAACAAAAATCTTAACTTTTTCTTCTTGGGCAAAGCTTATATGTCAGGCCTCACCATGAACTGACTGAATAGCTCTGTAAGTGATGTAAAATCCTGAACAAAATTATATAAATGGTATAATCTTTCAACCAAATATTTCAAATACACTCCTCCCCTAAATTACGAATGATCCATTCTAAATCACTTTTGAACATATGAAATAAGCATGTGCACGCGTACAGTTGTGCTGTTGTGCATGAGCACGTACCATGAGCCAACCAATTGGCCAACTATATGGTAATTGCATGCTAATATGCGGACTGATTCTGTGCTAGGAACAACGTATTGCGGCAGAGGTAGTATTTGACTCTACCTCGCCATGCAGAGTAAGCCACTATCAGCAATCCTTGGATTCTAAGATATTCTTTACAAAGATGATTGCTCTGAAAGTCAAAGCCAGGAGAGATGGAGAGCTGTGGACTATACCCCCAGTGTAGGATCTATGCATGATATCACATGTCATGAATGCACTTCACAATCTCAACTGTCATGAATAAATGAGATCAATTGATATTCAGTTTAAATAAATGGTCCCTCATCTACACTAACTGAACTTTAGATGCATAGAAAAGGTCACTGTACCAATTGAAATGATAGATTTGCCATATGTTGTATCATGATTGGTTGATCTGCCATTAGCTGGGGAGAAATGATCAACAGATTTGCAGCCATCCGGCATCATGAATAATAATGTCCACGTTTGATTGAGTTGGAGTATATTGGAAAAATCTGTCTTACCTTTCTGCATGCCCCAGTATATGACCTCTGGGCCCCTGTTTAGTTCAGAAGGGTGAACAGTTGAGCAGGCTAAAGGCAACAGATGAGATGCTAGTCACAAAAATCATTATATTCTTCTTATGTTAGTACTTGACAACTACTATTTTAAATGAAAGTGGCTCTTTCTTTTGCAAATGTCATCAATTTGCAACCCGAATGTTACTAATGATTTGTGGACAAAATCAATTTACTCTTCTAACCACATTTCGCCCTAACCAAGAATATATTTATATATCGATTGGATGATAAGCAGAATATACAATCACTCAAAATATGTCAGTTGAATATAGGTAGTCCCCCCTCGCAGAGTAGGAAGTGTGGTGTAATATGAAGATATAAGCAGGAGTCAGAGACGTGGATAGATATATGATGGCGTTTATTGCTTATGAGTATGTAGGCGTGGCTGGCAACAAAACACTGCACTGGTGAATGGGAATTCAGTAGTTTGCTGTTGGACTCATATTGCAAACATATAAGCTATGTTACCTGTAAATTTACAAAATATTCATAGCAGTCTGTTCATAGCCATACCATATAGTGCTCATTTTAAGATTTTCATCAAGAATATCTCAGAATTGTTCCATATGATTAGCAAATTTGTTTGAAATGCTTTAAGAGCGCACAATAAATAGAATAGATTCAAGCCTAGTGGATCTCCAGTGTGCATGTAGCATTACAGCTATCAGTTATTTGATATATATTGAGTACAAGCTTTAAGAACATTGACTTTGTGCTTGTCTTGTGGTGCAAACATTAGGGGAAGATTAGACCAAAATAAGGAAGGCTTAAATTCTGCTCAGTTAAAAAGGTGAGGTAACTGTTAATTAGTATTTGACTATTTGTTTTATTTTTTTGTCTGCATCCATGGATATGAACTCAGTATAAACGTTGGGCACCTGAAATGAGATACATGACAGAGTTCAACTGTCACATCAGTAGCTGGAATCTGATCTCAGCAGGGGTGTCATAGGCAGGTGAAATTCTACCCAAACTCTGTCTTCAGTCTCAAAATGTCCACTATGACACTCATTAGAGACAAGCAGGAACTGTGGCGATGAAACCTGTTCAGGCAGTCAGTTCTAATGTGTTTATATAATCATGCAGATTGGTCTGCTCTTGCTTGTTAAAACATGAAACTGAAGCACAGATTTGCAGGGTAACAATACATTAAAATATGGTAATTGTGTATTAACATATTATGACTCATTTTATGGTCGTCTGTGTCTCCTAGGATACGTTTCTTTGATATAATATCCAGAATGCAAGTTGTATCATTATCCTGTAAAAATGTGGACTCAACATATATTTTACTCACATATGGCATCCAAATGAAGAGAATAATATTATTTGATGTGAATACTTATAATTTAAAAAAAGCTCAAGGTCATAATTATGCCTATGTGTTCAATTCTATATCCATCCTGTTCTTGTCAAAGAATTAAACCAGGCATTCATGAGAATTTCTCAAGTAAGGAAATCGAGTTAATTGTGAGTTAATGAAGCTATGTAAGGAGCAGTATCTTCTGAATATGCTTAGAGAAGGGAGTGTAACTTGGATATTGTAGGATGTTAAATAATCAAGGATCCCATGTTTACAGTCCGGCTGCTGGCTGAAAGCCAAGTCCTGTCACCACCATCGATCTGGTTTTGCTGCTGCAGCTATTTGCTGCTGCAGCTATTTGCTGCATTACTGTCCTTGCTGGATTTATCATTTGTCCAACCCACGTGGGTTGGGCAGGAGGTTGGTGTGAAATCATGGCCTCTTAAGATGAGTACAGGATATCATGGCAGCATGTCATTTGAGACAGCACAATAACAGTCAAAAGGTGTTTGAATCACATCATGGGAATTGTGGTGTGTAAAATATCCGAACACAACCAGTTTTCTTCCTTCATGAATTCAGACTGTAATGATATGCAGCATCATGCATACATATTAGTAAATTTAGTATTGGTTGGACTGCCTTGTATAAAATGAATGGCTTGAGATATTTTGACAGTAAATACTATGACAGTTAAAATATTTAGAGTGTTCCTTCAGAAAAAAACTTTTCTAATAATCACTTGTAAGATTTTGGATAGTGTTACAGCAATTATTGAAATTCTATAAACTTAAAATATATTTTGAATTGATGGAAATTTTGGATGTTTAAAGCATTCTGTTTTAAAAACATAAAGCATTGCTTGACCAACATATCCCATGGTAGCATAGACAAACAAATTTGGAAGTCTATTTATATTGAGGGAATGGGATAATACAATTAAGGCTGGGTAAATTGTAACATCCTGTACCTATTGATGTTTTACTCATCATGATGAGCATAGCACTTTCCAGCAAGAGCAAGAGCTGCTCTCCACTGATTGGACAATATTGATCATTTTGTCCAACGTAAGTGGAGACCAAAAAAATTATGTAAAGTGGCATTTCAAGCTTTGTTTTTACCAGTTGATTTAACTAGGGCAAAAATGTGCACTGCCTCGCTGATATGGACGATAAATATTGATAAATACATAATATAAAATATATGAATAAGGTTATAGAGTTTGAATAATAAATAAATTATTTAATTCATTTAATATAGCACCACATAACCAGCTAAGCTAATTATTTAGACCATATTTGCTGCATTATTCAATGAAGGGGACAAATTAAAATTCTTTCTTGTCCTGGACTTTTCCTATATATTCTAATTATCTGGTCTGATATCCGGACAAAGATATGCAAATAAAATTGTGACGAGATCAAACCATGAAACAAGACAAATCTGGAAACAATAAATACAACTCAGCAAAGACTTAGCAACAGTGGTTAAGATCTTTGTGATTTTGAAAAATGATAGTGGACCATTGAGTGGAGTTTGGTGTATCTCACTATATGAGGCAAGTATATACCGGTAGTCATAATTGATTAAAGTTCAAAGAACAAAGGTTAGGGGCATAAAGGTATGAGAAGCCTTAAATTCCTCTTGCACTTGATTGGAGTTGACTTTTGCTGTCCTGGTTTTTGTGATAGGGTATCTTTTAGACTGGAATGAATGAGTTTCCAGCTTTGATCCTTCATGACTGCTGTGTGTTTAATTTATACATTTCCAATCACTCTCAGTAGGTGTCTTGCATTGAATAATCTTTAGTCCAGACAGTTTTTTTTATGAAAGTTGGCAGAAATAGGCAAGACTGCAAAGTCCATTCATGGCAGATATTTGTCACAGGATGGAATACTTATGTTGCATTAACAATGTTAATTTAATAAATGGGGAAATCTTTCTGAAAAATGGAGAAGCAGGGATCCTCAAAGAACTTTACATTTCAAAGTCAAGTTTTGCATGATTCACCAAGGTCATGACGCTCCCCAAAGTATTTGTGATAAGAAAATGTGCCATTGAATTAAAATATGCAATATGAATGAAAAGAGAACAAACAGTTATATAATACCTTAGAATGGGCCAGTTACATTATTTGACACTCCAATTCCATAGAAATCTGTCTCAAGGCAAAAAAAAATAGCTTATCCTTGACCACAGCAGGGTGAACAACTTACTGGTCTGAGGTAGAATGAAACCATTGCTGGTCTTCAAACAGGATAAAGGACAAATTAGCTGCTCTGCTTAATGCATAAAAGAAAATACTACTAATTATAAGTTAAAATACTTTATTAAAATTATATCATTAATACTATTCAGAAAAAATCATTGTAAATTATCCAAGGAGATGAAAGTCAAAATCATCCATATTTTATGTTGTTGGATGGGTAGGGGTTATGTGTCATTATCCACCAATCATCAGTCTCCATGTCACATGATATTCATTTCAGGCATGACTGAAAGTGATTGAAGAGCAAATTTCATATGATTTACCATAAAACCCTGCATTGTGGCAATTCTGCTGGGTGTTTAATTGTAGGATGAATGAAGGAAGCTTCTGATTAAACCTGCATCATATTTAAACACTGCATTGCAATTGAAATATGGACTAAATATAATTCTGTTCACTCGGTGCTTTTTCATACTTTATTTTTTAAATAACATAATTGTGAATTAAATATAGTGAAATTTATAGACAATTTTAGGAATGTAAAGAATAATTTGTTTTTGAGCCATTGATGTATGAATTTGTATTTAATGTGTATCTATCTTGTGTTTTGTAGGTTCTGGCATGGTTTGAGGACCATGAGGATATGGTCACTGCTTTCGTGGAGCCTTTCGTTATTCTGCTCATCCTCATTGCCAATGCTGTCGTTGGTGTATGGCAGGTAAGTTAAGAAATCTTTTGAAAAGCATTGTAATTCTGTGTGTTTAGTACGGGTTCCTGTCTTGCACTAAAAGCTAATTTTTCAAAACAGAGGCCTATTCATGTGTGTTTTTCAAAGTCAATCTCATAGAACATAACTTAACCAAAGTGTGCTTTTGTTGCAACAGAGAATATTATTCAGTTAATCAACTTCACTGAAAAAAAGTCATTTATATTAAAGTAAAATAGGTTTCAGAGTTCCTTTTTTTCTTATCCCAACTATTTTGATAACCTTGCACGTTCAATATGAAGCCAGAGGTACAGATGTACTTTTCTTGGTTTTGATTATGACTAGCCAACCAATGCAATAGTTCAACAAATAGATATGTAATGATAATGAGTTGTAGAAATACAGATATTATAAACTGAAACTGTCGAGTTTCCAATGTCAGTTTGACATGTAAATTATTGACAAATCATTCACTGATATTGAAAGTATTTTGGCATGGATAACTTTTCATGTAATACCTCTGGTGAATACAAACAATCATTCTTTACTTTGAGGTTCCCATATTACTAAAAATGCAAATAGAAAAATAGATACAAACAAGATTGTGTTTTTGCTTGTTTGTGTTGAAAACAAGAGTGTGATTTTTAACATTCATCTTGGATGGTTAGATTGCTCATAATTATATAGACCTATCATTCAGACCTGTGATTGATGCTCACAGGTAGCAGAATAAATGCACAGTTGGTTCAGTGCAGGTGTCGTGCTGACTTGGAGAGTCATTATTTTGGCACTGTGCTGACTGGCTTGTTTTGAGGTTTTAATGTTTGTTGATGCTATGTGGCCTTGTGTCACAGATACTTGCATGACACGATACTTGAATGCTTTACCTTTTCATGTCTGTATAAATTCTTCCATTTGATAAATTCTCTAGAGTATGAAGTACTGTACCATGTCAATCTTTCAGAATAACTTATTTATCATAGATCGCAACACAGCAGTCACATGTATACTGCTACTGTTAACCTTAAACTTCTTGCACATGATAACAAACCAAATGTTATCAGTTTGTGTTCACAAGGCAGCCTAATTTTGGCACCAAATTTGAATCATTAAAATTTATAAATAGTAGAATACATGTATGTATATTCACATAATTAATGTATATGTGGTTCTAATAACAGCACAGTATTATGTTAGAGATGGTAGTATTCAAGTATTGTGTCATGCAAGTCAAGTTTGACAATTATTTATTTCATAGACAGGAAGTTCACAAATAAGTATACAAATCGGGTATTACCGAATAGTGTGACTCAATGACTTATTTTATTGATATATTGTCCATACCGTGTTAAATATAATATTAGTATATCAATATAGATATTCATTAATATAAATGGATGGTATGGATGCCAAACATTATTTGAATTTTCTTAATATCATTGCTAATATCCTGTCCATAGTTTCAAATTCCTTTTGCATTTTGAAACTCTGGTCACAGTTTTTTTTCCAGGTGTAGTACACCTTTATCTTTAGCATTTACATTTGTTTTGCTCAAGACTTTGCCGGCCAATATATTTCCTGTGGCTATTTTTACTCCCTATACCATGTCATCATTAAGTGTAAAAATGACACTGGGCACCTGTGATATTGATTTTGTGAATAATACTAAGCACTGTTTGTGACATTGGCTACAAAGCCTCTCTGTTACAACTGAGAACAGTTCTGAACCCTCTCTCTGCCCAGCCAGCTGCGTCATGAACACCAGTTTATGGTGCCTTTATATACGTCATTCACCGTCATTCACCGGGGCAACTTGAGGCTGCCTAATCTGCCATATTTACCCTCCACATCCCAGATATCTTTACTTAACAAGTTTACCGATATCTCATATTGATACAAATGTCTTGACTTCATTACTTCAAGTTCATGAATGACATGAATTTGTTTTGATATACAATTTCAAAAAATTAAAAGTGTGTCCAAGGTTCATATTTACTGAGCTACTGTAACACCAATGGTTGCCTTGATTTATGCTCAGGGTTTATGACTTCTATTCCAGGAAGTTATGAAGTGAGTGCTTTTTTCTGACATTGAGGTTTAATGTTCTGTTGCGGAACATAACTGTTGCTGGAAGCATTTCCTTCAGGAAGCCACAAACCAAATGCATTCTGTATGATGAGCACAAATACACATAGATATGTGAATCTTATAAATATAATGGTTTTAAAATGTGATTCTATTTTGTTGGGTCTTATTCTTGACTGATTCAATCCCATTTGAATCTGTCATGCATTTCTGTGTGTTGTTTGGTGGGGGGGGGGGGGGGGGGGGTCATCATCTTCAAAACTTGCCAAAAAATGTGCCCAAAGTGTTGATTTATATGACAAGAGGCAGATTGTTTGTGAATACAGTTGGCATTGCATGGAGATAGTGTGCACCGTGTCTGGGATATAGGTCTATCATGACGTCAAACCTGGGCACTACCTCCACCTCAACACAAGGCCAGTCAAAGGTCATGGCATCCAGCAGGGTATTTTCAACTGTATCTCACCTGTGGACTGAATACAAAGGACATGCAGGGAGATATAGAATATGTTTTTTTAACTCTCCGAAAATAGATGATAATTGCACTTGCTGCACTTGGATTAAATTTGAAAAGAGCAGGAGTTTATAACATATTGTTGTGCCCCTTTGATTACTTTGTTTTGTGACAGAGATAACCATGACCTTGAAATACTTTACCATAATTTTATCTTGCTAGCACCTTCCATTAGGATTTTCCAATTTCATTTGAAGTCTGCAATTGCAAAGGTTATATGCTTCATAAAATTTGGATATACATAAAGGCAAGAGTCTTTAAATCACAATTTAATATGTGCAGTTAAACAGTAAGATAGAATGAGCTATTTTATTTGCCAGTAATTGTGCAATAATATTTCATGGCTGACAGTATAAAACTGTTGCTCTGTAAGTTAAATTTGGAAATAACTCAAAAGACTTGAGAAGAATTTTACATTTATAAGATATGTACAGTTATAAATTTGATTTGATTCAAAAGGTAAATAAGATTCTTGTTATACAAGAAACAAATTCAAATGTCAGGCTAACCTCATCAGTGCTCTGTCCTTTACTGACTGGTTGATTGATTGATTTAAGCTGGCACTGGAATTTACTAGGGTTTGCATAATATGACATCAACATTAAATAACATTTGTAGCTCAATGATCCAAGTGTACCTAGATTGCCATTGATCAGTAAAGAACACACACACACTCTGAACTCAAAAATAGGTTTTCTTAAGTACAATATAGATTTAAGATTTTCATAATAGATTTTGGCAAATTGCAATTAGTAGAAAATAGAAAATCATGTTCCCTTGAGAATTTGACATGCCTGTAGGTCGAAATCAATCAAGATAATATCAGTGAAGCAATATTTTTGGATTGTGTGATATAAGAATGACATTGGCTCATGGTTTTGTATCTTATCACTGGCATACTTTGTGTGGTCTGTTTGTTGGCAACATCATTGATATAGTATGTTCTGTGATCAGGGTTGATGGTTTTGTCTTCTCTACCTTGAACATTTGGCATGATTTTCGGTAGTGTTGTGCATTCCATACCTGGAACAAATAGGACAAATTGGAGACATTATTTTACTCTAAATATGGCACACAATGAAATAAGTCAAAACTGCTTAAATTGAGAATTTTAAATTGAAGTTATTACATCTAATTTGGGCATCTGGGATAGAACATGAGGATTGCATTGGTATATGTAACTGACCTTACAGAGCCCACAAAGACTTTCAAGAAGATAGTTCTTTCTTTGAAAGTGACAATCTGAGGAAGGATATTGCTGGGGCCTTATTGATTTCAACACCTGTTGATATGACAAGCATCTCATGTGTTGCTAGGTAACCGGTGTAATATGGCAGGATGGATATAGTTCATCAGATACCCATTGATTAGGTGAATTATACCCAGTGATCAGCTCATCTGATTTGAGGTTTTTGTACAGGGGAAATTCCTTTGTTTACTACATCTAAATTAATTGAATGTTTGGGGAATGAGACCTTTAAGTAGAGGTTTCCTTTGCCTGTAATTCACAGAAAAAGTAAATCTTGGTAACATGCTCAAGGTATCATGCTCTGTCCATGTGTTTTATCAGTTATTTCAGATACAGGGACCAAATATTGACAACATATGTATCCCATGAAGACCTTATTATTTCACATTCACTTGTTTTTCAAGATCCCAGGCTTCAAATTGTTCCCAAAAAGTTTGGAATTTTGCTTTATGTTATCACCTATTTTATTCAAGAGTTGAACCACACATCCCCCTCATGAAGGCAATTTGACGTTGTCAACCATTCATGATGAGACCTTTAAAACAGTACCCAGTCACACAACAAATTTCAAATTCAAAATCATTTAGAAACTTTAATTTATAAGGCCTTGTAAAAGCAGTTTGGAAATGAGACATATCACCTTATTAATTAATATATATGTAATCTGTCAAGACAATATGGGATAGATCGGAGCTGCCATGTGAGAGCTGGAAGGTCACTTCTATTTATTGCTTGGCTTCATATTATAGGTTGCTTGACGTCACTCTCAGGACAAAATAGTTCCTCTCTGGTAAGTTAGTCCCTGATGGCAACCTACATCAAGGTGGATCTTTGTCATTCTCTCAGAGGGTTGAAATTCAAGATAACTGACATGTATTCAGTGAGTGATGAGGATCACTCTGGGATGGAGCCAAGGGGATGGGTTCTTGGGACACTGTTAGTGTTATTTAACCTCCACATGAGGTCCACTGATTACAGGTAATTTTCCAGGTACCAATGTTTGCCCACTCCACCTTATGAAAGTCCACCTTCCGAGCTGCACCTTTGGCCTTGTTTGAAACATAATGAATAAACCAACACATTGAATCTTACATCCATAATATTAACAGAAGCAAGGCCCCTTTTACAATGTTTGTTTGGTTCAGAACCACTCTAATATAGATGGCTTTAGGTTCCTTGAGAATCAACTGGTGCGACCTATCAGGTGAAAATTAGATTAGCCCACAGTCTTAACAGTACAAAGACAGCAGGAAGGAAGAAAAGCAAGTGACATGACAGGCCTTTGTATTGTGTAGGAAGCTCTTGGTATAGTTTCCTATAGCACCAAGCAGAGAGTCTCAGATTGTGAATCTTGTGTTTGTGAAATAACTTAGATCCGTGTGCGTATTCTGTATACTCAAGTGCTTGAGATCAACACTGCTGAAAAACAAAATATCTGAGAGTATTGGTGGCACATCACAGCAGTGCCTGGTAGGAGATGGGATATTTTATCTCCTTCTACCTTACATGCTAAGCCTAACCTAAGATCTATCTACTATGCTATCTTCTGCTAATTCAACTGGTTACATGTCATGTATAAGTCGGATATGTAAAATGTTTTCAAGGATTCATTTTGTGCTTGAATAATTGCAATGATTGTGATACAGTACACAGAATCCAGTATTAATTATAAATTGAACGAAAACGAGACAAATGTTTGTTGTTGTTTTTTCTTTTTTTTTTCTCTTTTTTCATACTTTCTATTTGTCTATCAGTTGTGTGTGATGTTGAATTTCATGATAAATGAGAATAGTTGAGAAACAAGACCTGGGAGCGCTTAGCAACAAATGTAGAGTTCTGGTTTGAAGCAAGCTTTCTACTCATCTCTGACCAATCTTCACCAACCTCCCTCAAAGCCAAGCTTGCTGGAGTTCAGTGATTTAAGGCCCCATCTCTTCTCAGATTGAAAATGTAAGCCTAGAACGAAAACAAAATGATTCTGAAATTGTGTCGTCTTTGGCCAAGACTACCATTACAAGAATTTCATCAAAAAAACTTTCTCAAAGAAGTCGCATACCAGAAAAGAGGTAGATTATCTAATATTTATGCGAATAATGTTCTCCCTACAGACACGAAAATTAACATTGGGGAATCAGTTTCACCATCCAAGAAAGCTGCAATTTCAAGGAGGTATTACTCGGCTTAGCAGAGACAAACGAACTCAGATTGATCCAAGAGGCAGAAGCTGGGAAGATATTCAGAATGCATTAATGAACACTGTTGAATATGCAGGATGAAATGTTCTCAAATGTTGATATATAAGTCCTTTTCATTGTTCAAAGAATGTATCATGAGTGAATATTTCCCTTGTAACTTAGTCTTGAATTTGAAGTTGTCTGTCAGTTCTCAAGATAAATATGTGGATAAGATAAACATAATTTAATGCATTAAAAAAAGGCAGGACCAGGAAATGCCAGAATGTAGGCATGTTGTATAATGTAAAAGCGGGGTGGGTGTCAGTGTGGGCTGTAACACTGAGGAATATGAGCCCAAGCTAATCATATCAAGTCATTAGTATGCAGACAAAATGCCATTGTTTTGGTGTTTAATAATTGGCCACTGTATTATGGAGGACCTTTAGTATACCAAACAGGAAATTAAAGACAAAAAGCAATGAAAGTCACTGCTGACAGGCAGTGTCTGTTTGCCTGATGATCAGATTGCCTTTTTGGTATGACATTTAAGAATCCCTCAGCTTTGAATCACTGTAAGGCACTGTATGCATCATTATACCCTATGTCATTCATTTTGCTGCAGATGTCTTATCTTTATTGAGCATCGCCTGTCCAGTATTTTTGTCTGGAGTGATAATTAATATCTTTTGTTTACATGCATGTAAATTATTAATCACCCTTTGAGAAAATAAGATGTATTTTCATTTTAGCAACAACGTTGTAAAAATTATGACAGATTTATATTTTAGCATGAGGAAAAGATTTGTGTTATACTTCGCTGATTGTTTTTCCACCGAAAAAGTATGAGATGATATGTAGCACAAGTGCTAAAACAGACAGTCTTCACTTAGGAACCTGTAACCTTTTACTTGAAGGGATTGTGATATGATCCCTGCCATGTTATGTGGTTCACTAGAAACAAGCTGAAAGATGCACTCAGAGTGTAGGCTATTTTCTACTAAATAATATAGAGATGGCAATGTTCTATAGTTTACAGAAAGCGGTGGTATAACATCCATAGTAATGCTTGAGTGATGTGATGTACAGGGGACAGCAGTAATAAAGGGACATGAGAAATCAAGCTTCAGGAACATAGTGGCTGCTTGCCCCCATCTGGGCAAAATCTGCTGAGCCTGCAGAATGTTTTGTAAGATTTCCAGTCAGTCCCGTCTGAGTATAGGATAAAGGGAGCTTCAAGGATCTAAGCACAAGACCCTTTAGTACAGTATAAATAATGACTGCTTGCATTAGTCTGACTAGTGTATGGCATTACACGCTTCTCCCTGATACTGGAGAGGCAAGGTGTAGGATGCAGGGTGTAGCTGCAGGCTGGCTACAGCATTAAGGCATAAACCACATCTCAGCACTGTGGGACACTCACTGCGGGACACTGCTTGCTTACACTAGCCCTTGAACCTTCCACTGCTACTGCTGCATAGTGTATGGCAAACTATATATATATATATATTTGAGATATGGAAATCTTCATCTGAAGCAAGCCTGGTTGCAAGGGCTCAAAAGTATCAGGTTTAAACAAATCTATTCACATTTGACCTTGGTTAAACTGATTATTGACTTTCAGATAGTATCACCTTTCTTTTAGCATTTACCTCAGATCCTGAATTTCCAATGTAGAACTAAACAAAACATGACAAATATTATCCTGGAAAATTCATGAGAATTGTTTGCAAATGCATTTGAAGAGAGAAATAAACGTATGGTATAATGTCATTTAAGTTTCACCAACACCTGGTCTTTTTGGACTTTTTGACACTGGACTTTTTCATAGAATTTTAGTTGTACCTAGGGAAATGCTTGTATTTCAGCAAATGAGTTTTTTTGAGCTCATCTGAGCATAGATTACACATCAAAATAATATCATCCATGTGGATTTTCTTATGTTAATAACATGTCCTTATTGCTCGTCATTTCTCGCAGTAAATGAGGAAAAGTAGCTCATTAAGTATTGATCCATATGAGTCCTAGCATGTTAGGTGTGAAACACAAGTAACTGCAGATAAAGGTGCTAAACACTCAGCTTGTAATGGCAGATGAGTTATGCCAATTAGGTGAGGATTTCTTTCAGTTGGCATCGGTCTGACAGAAATTGCCATTGTGTGGGAAACCCAACATATTGCCATGCCAGGCCAGGCAATGGTGATGTAAAAGTGTTGGCATAGGAATTGTGGAGCTGAGCAAACATAAGCAGTTAGTATCAATAAATGTGATTGATCTACAAGACTGAGACAATGTCATGATGAAGGCAGCTGCTCTGAACTGGTCAGGCAGACACCATGGCATCAAACAGCATGGCATCAAACAGCATGGCATCAAATCACTGCAGGGATAATATACTAGCATGTCCACTTCTCATCCATGATTTCTTGTGCTCAGTGTTTTGCACCAGTGTCATTTTGATGATTGATTCAGAGTTTTTCATCGGCACCAAGGTCAACCGGATGATCCAATTGAGCTTGTCCAATATTGGGTGTACGCACCTGGTGGAAATGGTGGCATACGGCATAATCCAGATTTGTGAATTACTTCCACAAATCCATCATTGACATTCTTCAGACAATCCTTAATACATTCTAATTCCAGGTCTTTGATTTGAAGAGAAGTGAATATTCAGAATCATATTGCAAATATTATTTCTCATGTTGCACCTTGAGTCCTAGGAGAAAGGACAAAGAACAAAATCAATTAATTCTTACATTGACAATATGAGAATATAAAATTTCAACACAGGGAAAATTACAACTACAAACTTTTATTGTCGCTGTCACATAGATGGTACACTCAGCAATTTACAACAATCTATTTTGATCAGAAAACATAAAGATCAATTCAACTATCATCAATTCAACTATCATCATATCATCATTTGTAACTGTCAACCATGTTGACCTTCATGTCCTTTTGTTCTCACTATCCTTAGCCTCTCTTGATATCTTTGTGGTGTTCTCTATTGAAGTGCTTCATATGTCCTAGCTTGTCAGGACATATCTCACTCAGCATGCACAGAAGGGACTGCATAACACTGACCTGTTTGCTTGGCTAAATGCTAAGCTGCTAGTTATAGACATCACCTGCCAATGTCAGGATTCATGAGCGAAGCTTAATGTACATGTTCAGGCTCTGACAGCCCAGACAGAACTAAGCCAGGACTGTGCAAGTCAGGAATGCTGACCACTGATTATTTCTCATAATATGACTCCCTACATTGTGCTTCTAATACCTTTCTAAAACATTGCGCCTTTGTGCATATTTGGGAATGGAATATGCATATATAACTTGATAAAAAAGATATGTATAATACTTAATTTTGAAAGATAGTTTGTGATTATTGGTGACTAGTCAGGGAGTGTGGTTAGTTCATGAACTTATTTAAAATAACCCTATTAAGGTCATTTCACATTTACATTGGGCTGATTGGCAAACACAGATGGCTATTTGATATGACCTTATGGAGGTCATTTTATCACTGCCTTTGGCCAGGATTGGCAGACATCTGTGCTAGTGTGGATCATGATACTGGGTGGGAATAAGAACTGACTGACAGAGGCAGGATATATACACATATCAAAGGAATTCTATAAGAATTCATTATGAAGATATATATCCTTGTGGATGTGGCAGAGGCAAATACAAAGTGGCACTCTATAGTTATTAGGTCGCTGTTGATTGCTTGAAGATTGGATGAGCTTGGTACCTGGCATGAGATCAAGTGTAGACTGTGATGTGTCGCATCAAACGTAAGCACATCCTGTCTGATATTGATGCCGGCTTTCTCTTGCATTTTTTTTATCTCTGTGGTACCATCATATCACTCATGCCTGTTTCTTGATAAAACTAATTACTAGCTAGATATCCTGATATCATCGTTGTTGACTAGTCTCGTTGATCTTATAGAACTTGCAGCATATAAAAATAATTTACTTCTTGTGCTGAGAAAAATGAGAAGAATGTTCTTAGTAAACAACAAGTATATTAGGTTGGATATCCTCTGTCCGTGAGGCAGGAACATCTAAGTTCTGCACCATTTACTTCAACATCAAAAATCCACAATCTATAAGGAAAGCATTTGGGAAAGTTTGACATTAGTGATACAGACAGGTAAGATAGTGTGCTATTAGTGAGATATGCTCAAAGCTTGGCAAGCAGGCAAGCAGGGAAGAGGTTGTTTGTTGGCCATCCTATTTCAGGTCAGAGTGTCTGAGGATCTGAGTACACAAGTCTGATGCTCACAACAGGTGAGAAGAGGTTCCCAGTAGCTTATCTGTGCACAAACAAGTCTCTGATGAGCACATTGCACATGGCTGGGGCTGTGTGGTTGTATGCACACTCTAACACTGGAAACTACAAAACAAGCACATTCATAGGGTAACAAGTACCAGGAAAATATAGGATATATAACTTAGTTTTAGAAATAATAACTTTATTTGAAACAACAGAGCAGGCATATGCATTGGGTAATAATGACTTTGGAAAATAAAGGAAAAAATAGCTTGGTCTCAGGTCAGAAATATTAGCTTCCTTTTGGGAATTAAGCACAATATTAGATTTGTTGGTTCCTAGGTGCTCAAGGCATATGCATTGGTTAATAATGACTTTGGAAAATAAAGGAAAAAATAGCTTGGTTTCAGGTTAGAAATATTAGCTTCCTTTTGGGAATGAAGCACAAGATTAGGTTCCTAGGTGCTCATGTGTCTGGTGGACGCATCATAATTTTATTGTCGCAATTATTCAGATACATTGTGAAAATGAGGTCAGCAAAGTTATATAATTGAGAATGTGAGTAACATATCCACCATAATGTCAGAACAGACAGTCAATGATACATTCTCCTAGATAGTTCTGAGACACATCAAATTTTGGTGTGAGGTGAACATCTTTGTAATTAAATTAAATGGAATGACAGGTACGTGTGATAAAAATTATTGTTCATTTCATGTTGAGAGGCAGTTTACAGATTGGCACTTTTCCCTCTGAGTTGTGTGGTATAATATGCTAGATTAGATAAGGGCTACATGGCAGACACTTAGCAAAGCATGAACAGATCACAGATAGACAATGTTGAGTGTTCCTAGCAAATGGTCCTTGAAGCAGTCAATCAGCTGCCACCACAGCATGTCTCTACTGCACCCTCAGTGCTGCCCTCTGAGAGTAAATATCCTCAACATGCTCAGCATCATCAAAGACTCTATAACATTGTATTATAAGATTTTTGGTATTATTTTTTCCTGCAAGAGACAGGTCATGAATATAAGATGTATGCCTCCAAATGTATGAATGAGAGATTTTATTTAAATGTTTGGATGAACCTGTAAGTATATATGCAGTGCTTACTATTCTGGTGCAGGTGATATGTTAGCTGGGCATGCAAGTCATGTTTGTTTTATAATATATAATCATGGCTATATTAATGCTTTGTCACCTGGACATACATAATGTCGTACTAGAAAGATGATACTTCATTCCAGACATCAAACAAAACAGCAAATATTCCTGCCTCAAACACACATTTATTATGTTACCTAGCAGTGACTGAAATGGTGCAGCATATTGATAAAGTCACACATTGTGTATAACAAAATTGTTCAAGTGATGAGACTGTTACTGCTGATTATAGTTAAAAATGATATTGTCAGATATCAAATAAATTTGAAGTATATTGTTTTCAGAATGAACAAATTATTATACATATGGGATACTTCTTATCATAGTGAATATTTCCCTCTATCAGACTAATTGATTTATGATAAGAAAGGTCATGAAAGCAATTGTATCTATGAAGCATATTTACTCTGGGAACAGTGCAGGCCCATACAAGATTGATGTATCTCATGTTATGGATCTGCACATCTATTATGAAACTGTCATATTGCCTGAATGTCCACAATGCTGCTATAGACCATGCTTTTTGGGAAATATGCCATGTGGCTCTGCTTTGGGAAAGGAAAGTTTTTATATCTATTAATTAATTGTTTCCTGGATTTTTTTATAGAAATAAAAATCAGAAACAAAATAGGGAAATGGTTTGCAATATTTTTGAAAACCAATTGAGAATATAGGGCCCGTAAAGATCCATAATGTGGATCTTTTAAAAAAAAAACGAAGGAAGTTTATAAATGTGCTTTGATGGCCGTTGTTAGTACAACTGGGGAGGCCATTTGTTAAAAAGCTTTCTAGTTGGTACCTTAATGGACATACAAATACAGGCAGTGAGATGTAGCATTGTCATGAGAGGAGGTCAATATTACCTCTACTTGAAAGTGCAAGGAGATGAACTCAAGGTGTGGGCGAGCAGTAAGATTGCAGTAATGGCCACTGCACACCTCTTTGTGCAGGTCCTTGTAAGACAGATGCAAACATTATATTGCAGATTCTACTCTACTCAAGGAAAATCATGGCAAGAAATATCTTGTCTTGCATTATTCATGATGTTTAAATACCATAAAGTAAAAAGTGTTGACAATGAGCATGATAACAATGTGCAACAAAAGCAAGTGGGGACCATACATACACATGTGTGTATGTAAGATGCTGCAGGATACAGTGAGAAGCTGTATGTTTAGCGTTGTGATTGATATATTCAATGAGGCTGGAGGAGTGCCGAGATATTCAACAAAGCTTATTGGTATGCATTAAGTTAGTCTGTTGTGCGACGCATGATGCCACCAATAAATGTCCCTGGACTACCCACAGGTAGATGCCGGATTGTACTCTGCCATCTGTACACATCGACTATGGCTTTTTGTATGCTGAGGCCTTCAGAAGAATTCCTTTCAGTATTCTTGCTTCCATTCAATTTTGACATCATCTGCAAGATATCTATATGATTCATGTCTTGATTTCATATATATATCACTGGTATTTGATATATTTGATATCACTGCTGTTTGACTTCTTCGATATTGATCACTGATATTTGACTTATTTTACTCAGTAAGGCCATCCTATGTGCACACATACTTGTGGTTGTCTGCCATTAAACTTGAATTCCATATAGGTGCAGATGTCATTATCATCCAGATTCACACATATTACCAATGCTGCCTACAGGTTAATTCCAAGTCCACATTCTCCATCATTTTATTGCTGTGACAAGGCTACTAGTATTGAGTGACAAGCAGCAGAATATCATGATTAATAAACATAATGTATGTGAGGGCATCTGCCATTATCGTGCACATTGGGCCTTTGCCATCACAGCATCAACTTAAGTGGACAAAAGCATTATTTTAAACCTATGTTTTTTAACAGAAACTGAGAAATATTGATCTTGAATGTTGAAACGAGGACAACATTAAGATACCCTCAGCCCCTGATGTAATCAGGCTGAGGGTATTGCAGTACTCCTGGCGTGGGTATGTATGTATGTATGTATGTATGTATGTATGTATGTATGTATGTATGTATGTATGTATGTCTGTAGCGAACATCCTTGTCATCGCGATAACTTGAGAACAAATGATGGCAGCTTCATGAAACTTGACACACATAAGCATCTGGTGAAAACCTCGGACGAGTTCGATGGACAGCGACCTTGACCTACTTTTCAAGGTCACAGGGACAATTATGTGAAATCCCAAGAATTGCAATAACTTAAGAACAAATGATGGCAGCTTTATGAGATTTGACACACATAAGCATCTGGTGAAGACCTCAGAATTTTTTCTATGAAACATGACCTTCATCTACTTTTCAAGGTCACAGGGACAATTATGTGAAATCATTCTTGTCATCGCGATAACTTGAGAACAAATGATGACAGCTTCATGAAACTTGACACACATAAGCATCTGGTGAAAACCTCGAACGAGTTCTGTGGACGGCGACCTTGACCTGTTTTTCAAGGTCACAGGGACAATTATGTGAAATCATCCTTGTCATCGTGATAACTCAAGAACAAATGATGGCAGCTTCATGAAACTTGACAGACATAAGCATCGGGTGAAAACCTCGGACGAGTTCAGTGAACGGCGACCTTCACCTACTTTTCAAGGTCACAGGGACAATTATGTGAAATCATCCTTGTCATTGTGATAATTCAAGAACAAATAATGGCAGCTTCATTAAACTTGACACACATAAGCATCTGGTGAAAACCTTGGACGAGACTGATGGACGGTGACCTTGACCTATTTTTCAAGGTCACAGGGACAATTATGTGAAATCCCTAGAATCACAATAACTCTAGAACAAATGATGGCAGCTTTATGAGATTTGACACACATGAGCATCTGTTGAAGACCTCAGACATTTTTCTATGGAACATGATCTTCACCTACTTTTCAAGGTCACAGTGACAATTATGTGAAATCCCTATCATTGCTATAACTCGAGAACGAATGATGGCAGACCTCAGTGAAGACCTTCACCTACTTTTCAAGGTCACAGGAACAATTATGTGGAGCGAATGTTGTGCAATAAGTTACCAGGGCTGAGGGTTGATGCATCTCTGATGCCTATGTTATTCACATTCAGTTTACCTTGCAATTCATCACTTGAACACATTTCCAAATCATACTGATAGAATTGGTAGCAAAGGCAGGGTCAAGATAGAGTAACCCAGCCTTGCCATGAAAGCCAAGCAGTCTCTAGTTGCATAGCAACAGGAACTCCTGAGACTGGGGAGGGACCATCCCAGGCTAACACAGTAGACAGAGGTCAGTCTGGTTGACATTACGATGCTTGGTGAGCGTGATTAGTCTCTCATTGTGTGGGCTGATTATGCCAAAATTAATCGCAAAATATGATTTTATATGTGGGAATAGTTGATTGGTTTTTAGATGTTACTATATTGTATTTGTTGAGACAGGTAGCAGCAGTCCCATGGGAGGCAAGATCTTTGTCATGGATTGCTGTAATAAAAAGAGGGAGGCTTAAGACAAGCATCTCAGATTTGCCAGTATTAGTCTTTGGAGTATAGACTCACTTTATGTGGATGAAGCTGCAGGGAATAAAGAGATGACAGTTTATCTCAATGGCTTCATATCAGGCCACTTTGCAAAAACCTTTTTGTTTAAGATTTAAGAAAATCGGGGAAGGAGTATGGCTGTTCCCTACCAATGTTAGTAGCATAGGCATCAAGCAGATTTGCTATTTTACTTCTTGTGAAAGAATCCCTTGCAGATATTACAGTCCTTGTGTGGAGCTTTTCAATGACTGCTTTGCCATTTTTTAGCATTTTATTAGCATTTTTAGGTTTAAAAGAGATTGTACAATACAAAATCTTTTAGTGTTGGATGTCCTAGATATATGTTAATGTGAGGAGGGAAATATATATATATTTATCTGAATGCAGTTGCAGTGTTAAGTCTTGAGGAAGGATATACAATATGGTGGTTTGTGATGTCGCTGTCACAGGAATATTGATCACATGCAAGGCAAGCTACTAAATGTTAGCTCTCGCAGCTAGAATGTCTCCTGCCACCTGAAGGGTACAAAACATGTAACCTGCTCCATGTATCAGGCAAGGATCACATTGAAAGCCATCTGAGTCAAACTACCTTTTAAGGATAATGCATATTTGTTAGATATACAATATCATGATTTCAGTTCATTATCCCAGTCTGGGATTTTAGCACTAGCCCGTAGTCTCAGACTAGTAGAAACGCTGTCGGGCTACTACACCTTCCCTTGATGCTAGATATGAATTGAAGTGAATAAACCTCATGTAATTCATATTTTTAAAAATTACCCAAAAAATGGTTCAGACTGTCTCAAAGCCAAAATTATTTGGACTGTACTGTTAACCATTGCTGTAGAGCAACCAGTGTATATCTGGAGTAGCCCATATCTCCTGGATGGTAAAGTCTCAGGAAATAAGAATATGATAAACCTGAAATGTGAATGTCAACAAATTAATACAAGAGGAAGTGAGATGTATAATGCAGGGTGCACACAGAGCTTATGTGTCACATGCCCTGCTGTATGGGCTGTCACGCCGCCTCAGATTATGCATAGCAGCACTATTGCCACCAATGTCCTGCCATTTTGATGGCCTTTGTATGCAGTAGTTTATACATATACATGTATGTCTGTGAAAGCTCTGTTTGTCCTATCAACAGAACAAAGAGAAATACAACACAAAGCAACAGCTTTTATACCAATCAATAGATTTGGTGCAGAACTGTAGAAGAAATTAAAAGAGACTGAAATGGATTTGGCCGGAGGGAAGAAATGTGCTGCTGAATCATTTGGTTGTCATGGCAATGTTAATGTGATATTATTCACAAACAGAGCAGGTTTAAAAGAACCTCCAACAATAGTGCAGATATATAAATGCTTATTATTTCAATTTTCTCATGGTTCCAAAGGCTAATTTTAAATCATTTAGACAATATTAACTAAATAAAAATAACTGGGGAAATTCAGGGATGTAGTTAACAAGTTCTTCCTCATTTTTGAATCGGATTTTGTCTGACTGACTTGAAACAAATAGCTGAGGTGATTAATTTTGTACTTCATTGTATCTAATGAAATAGAATTAGAAAAAGCAAATATTACATGAATATGTACAGTGAATGTCATGGTTGATATATTTGTGATATTAATGAACTCATCAGTGTTTTTATTTGTGTGTTTGCAGGAGCGTAATGCAGAGAGTGCAATTGAGGCACTGAAGGAGTATGAGCCAGAAATCGCCAAAGTGTACAGAAAAAATCACAGATCTGTGCAGCGAGTGAAGGCTTCTACCTTAGTGCCTGGTGATATTTGCGAGATCGCTGGTTAGTATTTTACTCTTATATTTAATCATAATAGCATTTATCATGTTGATGAAAGTGATGTTCAATTTTTTCTTTAAAATTGAAAAAAAAGGCTTTATTTTGAGAAAAATGATCAGAAACTTTAATTTTACATCTGGTATGTCGTGTTGTGGAATCTTTTGATGAATTAGGGAATCCTAGAGCTCCTTCAGCCATGCATCAGTAACATTGCCAAGTTGTAGCTGACAAACAGGCCTTTTACTGATTATATTTACTTATTTTCTGAATTCTTAAAATTCTCAATTTTAATAGCCACGTTCAGTACCAGGTCTGTTATCATCTCTGTTAAAATAACCAAGTCAAAGATATTAAAATAACTGCCTGGTGGCATTTCAAAATTAGCAACAAATGACAACTGCAGAAATCCTGTAATATAAACAAAATAAGGGAAAATATTGTGTGTTCGATTTAGTGTGCCTGCATTTAAAATTAACATTGATTACACAAGTATGAAATGTTAAGCAGTAAATTTATTCCAATGAACGAAATAAAAAAATAAGTTCACCTTCTTGAACATGATCTTAAGATGACATCTTTTAACATATAACAGAGTTTGTAACATTATGCAAAAAGATATATATTTGCATCTTGATTAACATTTTGGCAGTCATTTGAGATATATTGAGAAAAATGTAATAGATTATCTAACCTTTCAGCAGTAATAGACCAGCCAATATTATCTTCAAAAGATTGTATGATGGACAATGTGATTTATGCTTTGGGGAAAAGCTTATTCTTTCCAACATGCCAAGGTACATTTATTCTCATGAGCATGAGATGGTTTGCCAAAGTCACAGACGCACTGAGACAGACACAAAGGAGTCCATTTGCCAAGATCATTTAAGATTGCATTAAGTCTTTACCACTTGCCAGTAACAGAGGCATCTTTGTATTGATGCAAATAATGATTAATAAAGTATCTTATTTGCCAGGTTTGATGGAGGCCATGACACTAAAATATATTTCCCTAACACCTTCTCACCTGCCAGCATTTAATGGGCAGGGAAAATTTGAGTTCCATAGTCACAGATGTCATGGATTCCCTTATAAGGGGAGTGGAAACATAAGATATTTATTTTGTGACTATTGGGCACTGGTATCCTCATATGAATTTTAACATATTTTAAATGTTTGGCATATTTGGTGCTATTATGTATAATGCAAAAGACAAAGAATCATGAATTGAATAAGAAAATGTGGTGCTCCATGTGAAAGACGGAAGGAAAAGAAATTAAAAGAAAACAGAAGGCAAAGAAACAAGATTAAATATCGAAACAAAGAAACAAAACAAATACAAAACAAAAAAGTAACAAGACATATTTCAACATCAGCAGAAATAGAGTATCATGAATTTGAAAAAAAAACCAGCACAACGAGACATAGAAATAACTTAAATCTTGATTGATATCATGACACCATGCAAACACTGAGTGCACCAGGCAGCTGATTTAGTTGATCATATAGAAATGGTTAACAAGATAATGAGTAAAGCATACAGCTAGGACAAGATTCTGCCATAAAGCTGAAAGGATATCTTAGCATACTCAGCCATCACCTAGCACAGACTCATCACATAACATGTGTATTAATAGTACAGCTGGCATTGGCCAAAAATCCTTTAATGATGAAAATACCACAAAAACCTCTTATTAAATTGAAAAAGCTTCTTTTCACTTGGTTTCCAGATTGATATAAATCACAAGTTCTGATATAGAGTGAATTGAGATTTATCTTTCTTTTTTGTGGTTATATGGCACTACATTAGGTATTACAGAAATCCTATATTGGGTTGTTTGCTTGAGCTTTTGTCCATAGTGTCATTATTTACTTGATGCATACTGCATTATCTCTATTTGCTCCACCATGTAATTTATGGATGTGTACTATGTAATATTACCCAACAAAAATTTGCACTCAGCTTTAAGATTTAATGAATAAAAATAAAAAAGACAATTATTCTCCAAAATGTCTTGGAATGTATGCTACAGAACAAAGATATTTCTAAGCTTCTCAGAAATCATTTATGCAAGGCAGTAGTGAAATGTTACATAAATTATTGAGTGTAAATTGATGTCAATTTTTATTGCTAATACACAACAATTAACCTGTTTATTTAATTCTTGGTTACAAAGTATATCCCTAAATAGCTTTCTAATGTTATATGACTTTATTGGCCTGAGTTTATTTGTATTACAGTTGAGAGAGTGCTGAGTTTGGTGTTATAAATATATAAATGAGCGTTTTATTCACCTGTACGGTCTTAAAATCTTGAAGCACCATCATGGTTTATTTGATATCAATGAGCTAGCTAGCTGCCTTATGATATTCAAAACTTTCCAATTATGTGGAGCATGGAATGTGTTTAAAAATAGAAAGAAATGTCTTCTGTGGTTAATGTTATCTTTTCTTTTATGTTACAGTTGGTGATAAGATTCCTGCTGATCTTAGGCTTATTAAGATCTTTTCTACAACACTCAGGATAGACCAGTCCATCCTCACAGGTACTTAACACTGCCATCTGCTGGCATATATGGTATCCACAACATCAAATCCCCAAATGACTAGTATTTATTATGTTATGATAGTCAGTGGTGTAGCCAGGATTTTCTGAAGGGGGGGGGGTGAAATCTGGATATGTTGGGGGTCCATGATCAAATCATTGACAATATATTGGTCTAATTTTTGTACCATTATGTTCAGCCCCAAAGTACTAGTAAAAAAATTTTTTTTTAATGTTGGGGGGGGGGGGGGGGGGCTGTAGCCACTGATAGTCCCTGCTAAACCGAGGTTCACGTAAAATATCTCCTAAATAATCTTCTTTATACACCACTGCTAAACTTTACCTACTTAACTTTAATATAAAATACCTCCTGAACAACATCATATTAACTTTCTTGAGAGACGTAAAACCTGCTCAATTATTCATTGGGTTCCAAAAAAATGGTATCTGTTTTGATGAAGGAATATGGCACACTTGAGCTGTGTTATTATATTCATTATTCCTGTTGATAAATTCCAGGGAAAAAAATATGGTATTTATGTAAGAACATCAGTCCACAATATGAGAGCAAATTATGTCAACTCTTCAAAAGGAATTAAAAAACATTATGCAAAAATTGTTTTCTAGCCATTTTCAGTATATTTGAATAATAATATTATGTTAAAATGAAAAAGAAAGATATTAATGTATAGCAATGAAAAAAAAGAATGGGGGTTACAAGACCAAAAGTTCACTTGATATTCATTGTAGTAATTGATCTGGATTGAATGTTGCAGGAGAGAGTGTAAGTGTAATAAAGCACTGTGACCCAATCCCCGACCCAAGAGCTGTCAACCAGGATAAGAAGAACCTCTGCTTCTCTGTGAGTATTGTAGATGACACTATATTTTAATCTGTCAGGTAGCATAAGACAAGGACAAGATAGAAAAATGTATGTAACAACAAAACATATGTTACCTTTTTAATAAAAGAGTTCAATAACTTATGTTCATGAATGTAAAAATCTTTCTAAATGGAACTATCCAAGACAAGCTTAAACTGAATCATGTTTAACAGAAGTAATTACCGTACTCATTTAATAGAAGTAATTAATGTCCTCTTGCAGGGTACTAACATTGCTGCAGGAAAAGCACGTGGCATTGTTATTGGAACTGGTCTCAGCACTGAAATTGGTGAGTTTACTTCTTGAAACATTTCACATTAAATTTTGCATTAAACTTTTATTAATGCCAAAATTGTTAAAGGGTTAAATATTGAAAACAATGTAATGAAATTATGGGATATGAGTTGGAATATAATAGTTTTAGTGGGTGCAAGTTGTTTTGGTAGGTTTGAGTGGAGTTGTATTGGGTGAGTAGATTTGAGAGTAAGGTGAGTGGGTTACAGTTTATGGAAGAGTATCCAGTCTAATGTGGATGCTACACAGGAAGTTTGTTGTTTGAACACATGCTGGCATCATTCCAAAGATTAGGGGAAAAGGGGTGCAAGGTAATTGGTCTTGGATCAAAAGAGCTCTTGTGGCACAAGGTATGAAGAACACAAGTATTTTCCTGTATGCAACTTCATGAGAGGAACCAAATACACTTAGCCCAACTTCAAGCTTTGGGTGTGAGCATATAACAACCACCACCAACACCCCCCACCCCACGTGCTTCTTATGGCATTCCTGGCATTGAAAGTTCAATTGTGCTAAAGCCTAATTGTCATCTCAACCCACCATTTTGCATTGCCAAATCTTTATATGAATTTGTACAAAACAAATCACATAACAAGAAAACATGATATGTGAAAGATCGTGATCATTCAGTAATAAAGAAGCTATTAAATGTGCCAACTGGCAAGCAGGAGAAAAAGAGAGAGATAGAGAGGTGGGTGCGCCTAGGGTAGTAAGCAAGAATCCAACTAAAAGCATCTTTGATGAAAAACTTATGAAATATTCATTGTGAGCATGTGAAGCTATCAGAGGAAGATGGCTACAGGCTGACATTGAGCACATCCCGAGGCATTGAGGAGGCATGCTCGGTAAGATGGTGTAACTTGTTGCTGCACTGCTTCTGTAAGCTGCCAGTGTTTATTACAGCTCTAGATAAGTAAGACAGCTGCACAGAGAAGCTCCCCATGCAGGTTATGTAATGGCAGGCACCAGTTCTGCAACTCTGTGGAGCATGAGGTGGAGCATTCCATGAATTTACCAATGCCAATGGAGCCAAACTGCAAGCATTATGGATCATCCGCCCTGTAGAGGGAGGGTCTACTCTCATATGACTCCTAGAAACCATAACACCATGGCTAATCAGCTCAAAGGTTGACATTATACAAGAAATGTTGGAAAGTTTATCAAAAAGGCTTAATTCCAAATTACCAATTCTTAATCTATTTCGTCCACAGAATGGTGGCTGGTACTGAATTGAACCATTACATACTTTTAATATTTAGTTTGATTAGAAAGAAATCCATTACCATTCGCAGGTGAAAGCAATGTGCCATTATGAGTTATTTGCAAATGCCAAACAAGGCAGCATAAGGGTAATTCAAATTGACAGACAAAGGAAAATGTATCATTCAATATAGAAAATGATTTCCAGAGATATGACAGTAATTTATTGGTTGTACACTCTATTTAAAATAATTAGATATCATTTGAATATAAAAACATCAGTGTCTCATTAAGCCGTATTATAAATTAGTCCTTGGTTTTATGTAGACGCTTGACAGATTTGTTTCATTAGTTATTGAAAATTTGATATGTCACAGTGACATAATATTTTTTAAAATGACATGAACTAATGAGAGGGATTTTCCTTGTTGATGTATGAATGTGGTATTAACACGGGGTGGTAAGTGGTATTGGCCTGATACACCAACCTACACCTGGTCAGTGTATCCCTTTGGCCTCAGACTCTGTGTTAGCCTGATATACAAGCCCATGCTTTGTCTGTGCATCACTTGTCACTCTGACTGTGTGGGATGGTCTGATACACAAACCCATACATGGTCAAATTTCCATTGCTCCTCCAGCTCCTCCTCCAATATCCCAGCCTACAAATGTTCAGTGCATCACCAGCCCCTTTGACTTTGTGAAGTGGCCTGATAGCCTGCACATGGTCAATATACTGCTTGTCCCTCTGCCTTTATTGTTTCTTCAGAAGTCCACCATCAGCATCCATAAATGCTGTACTTCTCTCCAAGATATGGGATGAGAAGCCAGGGTTTAAATTAATGATGCATATCACACTATTGTAGTCTCAAGTTAGATCTGAACTAACATTTACTGATATACTAATGGTTCTCCAGACAATTATTGACACAAAATCTGCTGATATCTCTTGGGCAAAATGAGCTTGGGATTATTCTCAGCCAGATTATGATTGATGTGGATCAGTAAACATTTACAAAAGCAAATGAAGGTGGTGTAGAGTAATTAGAACTGATAAAGATGGTACCAATGCCAGACTAGGGATGTACATCATGCCATGATTACGGTGGGTTGTATTGGGCTTAATGCCATTAATTGATGCCCCGTGTCTGTTTGCTTTATTCAGCAGATTTTATCTCTAGTCCTTGACAGGAGCTAATATTCAACTTTTCTGCTTCAAGTCAGGCACACAGTATGCCATTAGATCTGAGGTTGTTTGCAGTCTACATTTGCTTTATTTTGCTAAGAATTTGTCATTGTGATATTTGATATTTTATAAAGCAGCCTTTCAGTAATAAGATGTATTCTTAGTCATATATCAAGGGCAAATAAACTTCCAGGTCAGAATATATATATATATATATACCACAAATTATTAATTTCTGTTCAACTCAATTGTTCATCTCTGCCAAATTGATTTGTTAAGCGTTTACTAAATCTGGTTTTCTAGATGTTCATGGGCTTTACCTTGTTAGTTTGGTCAGTGTAGGGATGTCAATATTTGTATCATATGAAGGATTCACATGATACAACACGCAGTCAGGACACAGTGACAAGCTGCTTGCTGCCACAATTACCGGTAGATCCTCAGATTGTCTTACACCAAAATACATCAGCATCAGTACATCCAATGAGCTAGCTCAAGATATGGGATGGCCTTACTAATCATTCTTATGTTAAATGGCCTTCTATAATGTTTGCGATCAACAAACTCAAGAATTTTAATGAATGTCTTGTTAGATCTGTTTCTTTGCTTATGCAGAATATACTTCGATATGTGTGAAGTTAGATGCTATGTAATGTTTCTTTGTCATGCCATACTGTGCCAGTAATGTGCTATTGTGAGATGTGGGTATGTTTGATTGGTATTTGTTAATCAAGTTTATTGGCCTTAATTAGGGACATATGCTCTTTCTGATGACATTACAGTCTTTAGCTGCACATGAGAACCCACAGTTGTCATGGCAACATAAGAGTAAACAAGGCACTGCAGGGAGGCAATGACCTAGGTCATCATGGCAACTAGCTTGTTTACTTTCCCAACACCCTCAACCAACCAGTCAATGGGACTTGGTGTGGTTGCATCAAAGGTTGAGTCAGATGAGATGGCTGTGCAGTAAGATGTGCTGTATACATGATTGATGTATATTGTTGAGAGCCTGATTGGCAAGGTGTTGTTTATTTAGAACTTGGCATCTATCAGCCTTAGGTTATCTTGTACTGGAGCTAACTATATATAGTGTAGGCAGATGAGTTAGCTGAGCCTTGTAGCAGTGTTGGTGGCAGCTCCATGCTATCCTGCATGGCTATGCCACCCTTATATAGACCTGTGTTATCACATCAACACCACAATTTGTGCAAGGACAAATACAATCGCTCAGACCCAGAGCCTGTACTCTGTCCTGAATAAATCACAGGTACTAGCTTGCCCATATTGTAAGGTTGAAGGTTGACCCTCACTCTGACGCCTCCTGCGGCTGTAGTCAGCTGATCTGGGCCTGATGGGAGCATGGTAAGAGAGAAGGCCACATCTCCCACCTGGAGGGCCCCTTAAAACTTATCCTTCACAAAGGTTATACCTTCATGCTTACCCTGATTTCAATGCCAAGTCTAGATGGGATCTTGACACAGAAAATGTCCCTGTTAAAACAAGTACAAAAGTTGCATAATAATTGTTTAGTGTATTGACTTTCAAATTAGTAGTAATAAAAGCTGACAGGCTTGGTATAAAAGTCAAGGTCAAGGCGAGACCTATGGCACTCGGGTGAATAACCACACACAGGGATAACTATAAAAGAATGACGTAAACAACAGGGGAATGGTATTTACCTAAAAGTTTATTTGACAGCAGCTGAGAAACATTCTGCTTAGTTGAGTGGGTTTTTATTATATACTTGGTTGTTTACCTTCAGTAACCAATAGAAACTGGGAAGGTGGGTTATTAAAATCTGCATTTTCATAAAGATGCACTTAATTTTTTTTTTCTGGCCTTTACTTTCACAAGCCTGGGGTGATTTGTTTGAACTGTGGCACAGCTTTTTTATTATCAAGATTGATATTCATGGCTTCTCTTCTAAATCATCAATGATGTCTTTTTTTAGGTAAGATCCGCACATCAATGGTAGAGACAGAAACAGAGAAAACACCTCTCCAGCAGAAATTGGATGAATTTGGAAACCAACTGTCCAAGGTAAGATTAATGGATCACTCGGTATACACAAAGCATCATCTCCTATGGTGATATTGTTTAAAGTAGGAATGATTACTAAATTTTATCTTCTGTAGACAATTTCTTATTAAATAATAGTTAATTCTTTACATCATGGTTGCTATTGTGCAATTACAGATGACCATCTTGTTTTTTTAATCGTTGGATTTTAGTGTTTTTTTGTGTGTGTAGTTCTGGTCAGTTGTTCAATGCGCAAGATGTTGACTCACAGTTAGCAAATAGTTATATAATAAAAATATAGCAAGGGGGAAAATATGGATTATACCAAATTTTATAATGTTTTGACTATATCGTAATTTCAAATCTGTAACAGGCCTTCCTAGTGTGAGAAAAAGTTTTCAGAGAGTACTTGTCCATAGGACAACTAAGTTTGATAAATTACTTGTCCAAAAGAATTGTTCACTTGTCCAGGTTGGACAAGTGCATGGGTGCTGGTCCTCCGTCTACAGACGGATTTCCGTCAAAATTTAAAATCTGTGAACGGAAAATCCGTCAAATCGATTCCTCCGTCAAAAAAATAATTTCGTGTCATCAAAATTGCACAAATCGACCCAAAACATCGAAAATTCAGTCGTTCGCTTACCGCTTGTGGCCGCCGCCTTGTTTTGGTGTTGCGGGCAGCTTCGGTAGAGTTTGACGGATTTTGATTGGCTAATATTTTGACGACTCGGCTACCCACACCAATCGCTTTTCGGTTAAGTTTGCGAGGCTCGCTTTTCGCGCGAAAATGACAACGCTGGATGTCTCAGACTATCGCATAGGTGCTGGTCCTCCGTCTCCAGACGGATTTCCGTCAAAATTTAAAATCCGTGAACGGAAAAACCGTCAAATCGATTCCTCCATCAAAAAAATAATTCTCACCAGCACCCATGCAAGTGATTTTGACAATTAACTTGTCCGAATAAACTTTTTTGCTGTAATACAAATAAAACTTTAATTGTAGTTATTATTATTTTATTTAACAAATTAATTGAAATCCTTCCTCTGTTCCTTCTATAAAACATTGTTGCCACACTATAAGCTGTTGGTTGAAAATCATCATATCATTTATAAGTATGTAAAAGTTGAATCTTTCCCGCCAGTCCACCTTTTACGACATCGCGCGTTGACTTGCGGTAATGATTTTACTACATCAAGCATGCTCAAAGAGAAAAAAACGTAAAGCAGTCGTTGACAACAACAATGGCAGGTGCCGCTCAAGTGGAAATATTTTCACGAAGATTTTGGTCAATTTAAGAAAGATTTCTTAATAATTATGCATGTAAAAACAGTACTTGTCCGTCGGGCACGATTAGAAGATAAATTGCTCGTCCGATATGGTAAAAAACATGTCCCGGACGTTCGGATGTGTACTTTTTCTCACACTGCTTCCTATCTTTTGCAAATTTATTATTCAGGTGTATTTGATTTTGTTTTGACAGGTCATCACCATTGTATGTGTTGCCGTGTGGGCTATTAACATTGGCCACTTCAACGACCCAGCTCACGGAGGATCATGGATGAAGGTGAAAACCTAATTTACTATATTTAAAGTCTATTTTATAAATATTAATTTCCTAGAGCACATATTTTCTACTATTAATTCTTGTTTTCAAACATCATGGTGCCTATCTGCATAGTTGAATGAAAAACATATTGTTATTTACCAACAAAAATAACTTAGTACAATAGAATATCCATTTGAAGATCTGCTATGCATAAGTATTAAAAAAAAAAACACATAGATATTAAAAACTTCAATAATTTGTTTTTGCAGGGTGCAATCTACTACTTCAAGATCGCAGTAGCCTTGGCTGTAGCTGCCATCCCCGAGGGTTTGCCCGCTGTGATCACCACCTGCCTGGCTCTGGGAACCCGTCGTATGGCCAAGAAGAACGCCATCGTGCGCTCCCTTCCATCTGTGGAGACCCTTGGCTGTACCTCAGTCATCTGCTCCGACAAGACAGGAACACTCACCACCAACCAGATGTCAGTGTGCAAGGTGAGCATAGGCTGCTGGTATATGAGGATAGTCACCAGTATCTAGGAATCATTTTGAGATCATATATATATATATTTATATATCAATGTCAGAAACACAGTTAATTGGTTAATAGGAAAATATAGAGTAACATTCAAGTCAAAATGTTATTCATTTTTTGAGTAATTAAAGCTTATTCATTACAATGTTTTCATGTATCTAAGTTTTACAGTGACTTTTGAAAGCCTTTTGATTTCAGATGTTTGTCGAGGTCTCTGTAAATGATAAATATGTAATGTTTGCATTGAGATTTATACAAATACAATTTTAAAGGTAGTCATGATATAAAGTAGAAGAGCAGTTGCATTTGTCATGATTATGTCATGTATAATATTGTTTTCTAGATCATGACATGTGACAAGGGTGACAATGGTCCCATCATTCAGCATTTTGATGTAACAGGTACAACATATGCACCACAGGGTGAAGTGTGAGTATCAATATGACTGGGCGAGGACTCTCTCTTACTAGAATGCCATCTTCCAGCTGAGGAAAATTGCTTTATCAATGCCAGAATATCAATAACAATTTACCAATCATTTTAAAACATGTAAATCAGCACTTTATTGTATTCTGATTCTTTGATAGATATTTTGTGATAAAGCATATGACCAAGTATGGGTATAGCATTTCTCAGCGGAGGGAGTTCTCAGGTCAAAGTATACAGAATAAAATACATACACATATATGCTAATCGATGGCATTTAATTATTGTTCTTGGCAGATGTTCATCTTTGACAAAGTGACTGAGGGCAGCATCTCTACTCACCAGTATGAAATCACTGGTTCCACCTATGCTCCCGAGGGTGAAGTGTAAGTCTGCTCGCTGCCACTAGGTGGCGCCAGTTTCAAGCGAGATATCTACTTGGTTATGCTGTTTGCCATAACTCCCTGTAGATGAGACAAGATCCAACCAGCTGGATTGCACCTACAATGAACCCCCAATCCCTCCCCTTTGCACTTTACACTAACCCCTCTGTCAGACATGTATGTCAATATAAAGCATAAGAATTATAATCATGTGACAGTGATGGAAAAAAACATATATTTCTAACACTTTGCTGTGTGATTTCCCAAAAAAATTGAAGGAGCATGAATTTGGATGACTCTATATTCCCTTGTCCACTTTGCCTTACCCTGAATTGATGTTTCATTTTACAGGTTGCTTGTATTTTGGTCACAATAACAGATTTCAGATCATTAACAGTTTGTCATGAAAAAAATATTTCTCTTATTGGAGTTTGAATATTATTGGGATGAATTCCAACTAACAGTTTCCTTCCTTTGTTGAGTGAGGTTTATGTTTCTGGTTTGAATTTTGAAACTTACACCAAACAAATGCTCTATATGTATAAATTATATAAATAATATAAATTAAATGATGACTTTGATATTCAATACCTGCGACTCGCACTTTATTTTATTTTGATTTTTTTTTACAATCAAGTGATCTAAGCATTTTTTTATACTTGCTTATTAAAAATTGAGTAACAAATTTTCATTTGACAAAAAGAGATCTTGTAGGAAGCTTTAGATTAAATATTTCAAAGTTCTGCTCCTGGAATGCCAAATCCATTCTCCAATATAGGTTTTAGAACTCAAAATGTTGAATTGGTGAAGATTGAATGAATGTCAAGCAAACATATCTACTTTTATTTGGCTGGAATATGAAAACAAACAATGAACACAGACCTAAAAAAAATCCCATTGACATAGCACATTCCCTGTTTGATTTCAACATCTACATATTTGAAACCTATTAGAAATACTCGTAGATTGTGTTTGGACAGATTAAATTGCACAACAGGTTTTAGTTTCTCTGTGATGGGATGTGTACATGCTGTAAATTTAGGCCAATATAGAAGAATGAGTAGGGAATATTTATTCAGTTTACTGGCTTTTGAATATTATTCCATTTAGGGTTGATTTGTGATGTATTTGTGCTGTTTTTGTGTTATATTGGTGCACTCCCTGCTCAAACTATGTTGAAAAATAATTCAAAATATTTTCCCAGGCACATCTTTTTTAGAAATAGGCAACAAGGTCTCTTTAACAAACTTGATTGATTGAATTTCAATGACGAATATTTTGCCAACCAATCTGTTAATAGCAAAATTATGAGCTTCATGCTGTGGGTAGTATCAAGTTTGATATGTTTTATTTAGATCAATTAAAGGATTACATATATTTTTATATTTAACATCTTGACTGCTTGTTTTATTTGTAGGTATATGCATGGCAAACCAGTCAAGTGCGGAGACTTTGATGCTTTGCAGGAGATGGCTACAATCTGTGCAATGTGTAACGACTCCAGTGTAGACTGGAATGATTCAAAGGGCTGCTATGAGAAGGTTGGAGAGGCCACTGAGACTGCCTTGACCATCCTGTGTGAGAAGATGAACGTATACAACATCAGCAAGTCTGGAATGAAGCCCCGTGAGCTTGGCACTGCTTGCAACATCCACATCCAGAGTATGTTCAAGAAAGACTTCACACTCGAGTTCTCTCGTGACCGTAAGAGCATGAGCTGTGCTGCCACACCCATCAAACAGACCAAGCTCGGAGCTGGCCCCAAGATGTTTGTCAAGGTATAGTCTCACCATCAGATACATCGTGTCAAATAGCACATGAAATAAGGATCAATTTAAGTGAAAAGATTGATGAGGCATCTCCTTTCCTCTGAAATTGAAATATTTTCTCATTTTCAAAATTATTGATATTTTCAGGGTGCTCCAGAGGGTGTACTTGACCGCTGCACATTTGTCCGTGTTGGAAACAACAAGGTTCCAATGACCCCTGCCCTCAAGGCTGAAATCATGAAGCATGTCAAATACTATGGAACAGGTGTGTAAGACTTTACATATTTCAGTTCAAATTTACACTAGTTTATTGATCTAAAGCTCAATCAGCAGATGAATCACAAACCAAAAATATGAGTTGTGTTGAGGATAGTTTGATTATTGTTGTTTTTGAATGTACAGGTCGTGACACCCTGCGTTGCCTGGCCCTTGCCACTATTGACAACCCACTGAAGAAAGAGGACATGGACCTTGAAGATTCCACTAAGTTCATCAAATACGAGACCAACTGCACATTTGTTGGTGTAGTGGGTATGTTGGATCCACCACGTACTGAGGTATTTGACTCCATGATGAAGTGCCGCCACTCTGGAATCCGTGTGATTGTCATCACCGGTGACAACAAAGCCACTGCTGAAGCTATCTGCCGCAGGATTGGTGTGTTCGGAGAGAATGAGAACACTGACGGAATGGCCTTCACCGGTCGTGAATTTGATGATTTGTCACTTGAAGACCAAGCTAAAGCAACAAGACATGCTCGACTCTTTGCTCGTGTGGAGCCAGCCCATAAGTCAAAGATTGTGGAGTATCTACAAGCTGACGGAGAGATCTCAGCTATGGTAAATAATTCTGTCTTTTTCTTTTCCTATTTTTATCTAAAGAGAATATCACCAGAGATTTATAGAAGAATAACCATCTTAACAAAGGAATATAAATATTGTCTTGTTACAGACTGGTGACGGTGTGAATGATGCCCCAGCTTTGAAGAAGGCAGAGATTGGTATTGCCATGGGATCTGGAACCGCTGTAGCCAAGTCGGCATCTGAGATGGTGTTGGCTGATGACAACTTCTCCACCATTGTGGCTGCAGTAGAGGAGGGCCGTGCCATCTACAACAACATGAAGCAGTTCATCCGCTACCTGATCAGCTCCAACATTGGTGAGGTGGTGTGTATCTTCTTGACCGCTGCCCTGGGTATGCCAGAAGCTCTCATCCCTGTGCAGCTATTGTGGGTGAACCTTGTCACTGACGGTCTGCCTGCCACTGCTCTGGGATTCAACCCTCCAGATCTGGACATCATGGACAGGCCCCCACGCCGTGCCAATGAGCCCCTCATCTCTGGATGGCTCTTCTTCAGATACATGGCTATTGGAGGTAAATAATCTAATGTCATATTTGTGTGTACGCTTTTGATTTTTGTTGCCAAATGAAATGATTCAGAATTATTTTATCAAGTATGGCAGTGTATCAACTAAAGGTAAATCAGTCAAAAGCAAATTTTTTAGTATTTAATCAATTTTAAGGTAAAGGGTCTGGATTGGTGAGACAAGTAATTTATCCAGAATAATGTGCTACTACAAGAAATGAATTATTATGATCAAATACTTCAAATAACAAGCTAATGTAAATGTGTTTCTGCTTAAAGTGTATGTGGGTGCTGCCACTGTGGGTGCTGCTGCCTGGTGGTTTACAATGTACGAGAAGGGACCCCAGCTCAACTACTACCAGCTGGTATGCAAAATATATCACTTTTATATGATCCATAGATTTTATATCCTTGATAACACGATCATCTATGTATTTATTACACCTGTAAATTTAACTTTTAAAGCATAAATTATGTTGTAATACATAAAGTCATAATACATAAGATTGTATATTTGGGCAGTTTTATTTCTTGCATTTGTGATATTCACATGACTTGGATGACATAATATGCAAAAACATTTACATTGTTTTCGACTACATTATATAATTTTCATTTTTTTATATCTATTTGAATATATATTTTGAATGTGAAAAAGGATATAATAATTATCTCCAATATCTTTGTTTCCTGATTTTAATTTATAAGCAAATTAATGATGATTATGTGAAGATAATGTGTCCATGCTATAAATGTGGAGAATTATGACCCAAGTGACGATCTTCCCAGGACATGGTATGTATCACAACACAAAGTGTATAATGTATGCAGCTGGACTATTGTTTTCCATTCGGCAGACTCACCACATGCAGTGTCCTGCAGAGCCCAGGATGTATCCCAACATTGACTGTAATGTATTCAATCATCCCAAGCCCATGACAATGGCTTTGTCTGTGTTGGTGACAATTGAAATGCTCAATGCATTGAACAGGTAAATGGCCATAGATATGCTGTGATACACCATAGATGTCTGGCTGTCCTAGACAAACAACACTTTGCTACACTTGAGCAGTAGTTTTGATGTTGTTGGCCACTGTCCGCCTCCAGTTCTATTGACCAATCTTGTCTGTACTTCAACACTGCACATTCACAGATGAATTTATTTGGCAAGACTCAAGTAAAATAATGAAAATTGTATATGTAAGATGTGATATTGAGCAACAGTTGAAGGTGCTTACAGGATTGGTATATTTGATGTCCTCTTTCTACTTATATATCCAAATCCTTCTTCATATGTGGCCACCTTTATATTTTGTTTGTAGACACATCAGTCTCAGTGCTTGGTTCAAGATGAGAGGTTTAAGGGCCTGGACTGTGAGATCTTTAAGCATCCCAAACCCATGACAATGGCTCTGTCTGTCCTCGTGTCCATTGAGATGTTGAATGCCATGAATAGGTAAGGAGCTGTGTCCCTGGCCCGTTGGCGCAATCAGCTGCTGACCTTGCAGGATGGCTTGTCATGTGTGCCTGCCCTCTTCCTGGGTTGCTGTGCTCTCTCTGCATCGTGGCCACCTCTGCCCTACTACATGCCGACGTGTCCTACGCCAGTGTAATAGTGGTAGCGGTGGCTCCTCGGATAAATAGCATTGAAATATCTACCATAAGATAGCAGCTTGCAGAATGTGGAGCAGACATTCTGTATATTGAAACTGCTCGGATCTGGAATTGAAATTATTTGCATTGAATGGTCTGAAAAATATGTATGGATCGAGTCAACAGCTTTTTCTGCATCAAAATAAATCTAAACCTTACTTGGTGACAATCAACATCCAAAATGATTTGAGATGCTTTCCTGATTTAAAAGCACCAAAATTGTAATTAAAGTGGAATTTTTTCCATTCCATCATCAAATTGTCAAATGGGATGAGGAAATAATACACATGCAAGCCAGCATCAGCCAACATGGCTTTGTGCCATATAGATTTATTTATTTGTAAAGATAAATAGTCTACACCTTGCAAGCGTATCAAGTAGTTAAACCTATGATGAAATTGTTGCAGAAAGCTGTTGACTGATGCTGTATAAACATTTTCCTAAATTCACAAAACTTTTACAAATTCTGCAGAAAATATTTGGTCATATATTATAAGTGAATTTATTCACTTGGATGGCAAAGAGAAAGCATTGTTGAGTCACCAGGTTGAGAGGGTTAGTGCATGTGTGAGAGCCACTTCCTGCATGGTCTGACTAGTACCAGTGTGCCTGGACATAGCTCCTCGTTTAACCACAAGATGGCACCTCCGGTTGGTAAAGACTGGGTGCCCTTTATATAAATAAATCAGCTCACTTTGGGTCAAGGGAAGCACCTCTAGCTGGTCCAGAGCCACGAGCACACACAACCTCTCCCACAACCTCTAACCATATTAACCCGCTCTTACCAACTATTAACAGTAGACACACCTGTCTAACATTCCCTCACTTCAAGTAGACAAAATGGGACAAACACCTCTTCATGTATTCCATAAAAACGTCATCAGAATATAAAAAAATATCCTCAACAATCTGAACAAAACAGTGAGACATTTGATTATTGTATGTAAATTAGTTTCTTTCACTTTATTGTTGTCTATTTGTTGTGCAGATAACATTATAGAAATTTTTATTTATGATAGAAATTTTTTTAAAGATATTTTAGATGTGATTTATTTGCTTAATTATTTGGACCTAATGGTATTATTTCGCTGTTCTATTTTAAGTTTGACCCATTTCTCAGCTTGTATTTTTCTGCTTATTATATTACTATTTAATTCTAGATTTGTAGAAATAGTATAATCTATTTCAGCAAAAATGTGTACATTAGTTGCACATGAGAATTACTTGAAATGGTGTACCTTTGATTAAGTAGTAAATTAGTATCTTCATTTGATAGTGATTGTGAGTAATAAGGTAGTGATATGACTTGGTCTGATTGTGCATCTTCAGTAGTTTTCTTAATGTTTTGGCTCTGTCTATCAATGTGCATAGTAATAGATTCATGCACAATTCTTAATATTGGGTTCTACAGAATAAAAAATGAAATCTTACCTGGATATATACACACATATATAAATATATATTTCTATTATACAGCTTTGTATCACCTTCATTTATAATATTGCAAAGTCCTGTTAAAATTAGGTGTAAACCTCTGGTGGATTGGCTCTGAAAACAGTTTGACACCTATCCATGTGTAGTTATGTCCAAATTTAGTAATCTAAAATTGATTGACCCAACTTAGTAAAATTAAGTGACATTTCAAGGCATCGACTTAAAAAAATCACCAAATATATTGATTAAATCTCAGAAAATTCACAACCCACAAAATCTGTAATCAGTCAAAATTTTGTGATGACAAACTTTGTAACCAAAGTATCATGTCCGTATGGTAATTAGTTAATATGATATAATTATATTATATTATATTTTGTGTGTATATTCCAGTGTTTCTCAAGTAAATATTTAATTAAGTACATTTGGTGGCACATTTAATAAACACTTTGCATTAAACTAAATAATTGCAAGTATTTTAATAAGTTTTCTCAATAATAAACACTTTGGCTGGAAGACTATTCATGACAATAGAGAGATGTATGGTCTCAGGTATTTTAAACAGACAGAGTCTGAGAGGAGGAAATCATCAAGGTAACCATGGTAACAAAGACCTGTCTTACTATTGTCATGCATATGTTCAACTTACTTAATGTGTTATGTTATATTTTTTAAAAGATGGAAACTTGTGATCACAATTATTCTGAATTGCAAAAAGATGTATTCAAAATTACAGTGAAGAAAGTCTTCGGGAAATAACCTTAATTCAGGTTTTGTTTCTTCAAATGTGAAATTCAAAATAGTCTGAACTCAGTCTAAAACATAAAAAAATGACATTTCTGAAAGGCGGTATGGGTATTTTCAGGTTAATTTTTAAGGTTTTTTTTTAACTGAATGCTGACTTTCATCACTGGAATTAATATATGATCATTTTGTAATCAACAGGAGTGCCATCCTTGGTATAAAATATTTATCTCAGTTTAACTGTTATAGCTATTAAAGATCAAATCTATCACATTTGTAGCTATACTATTTAGTATTGCCATACAGCTTTTATAATTTTGTTAACAATATTTGATGTAAGACAGTACATGTCTAAGTCGAGGATGGTATTCTGAGTAGGTGTGATATGTGTTGATGTAGGTGGCATTGTGTAAGTATGAGTGGTTGCTGCTGTTTGTTTCAGCTTGTCTGAGAACCAGTCTCTGGTAGCTATGCCTCCATGGTCCAACAAGTGGCTTCTGGGTGCCATGGCTCTCTCCCTCAGCCTTCACTTCCTCATCCTGGAGGTCGACTTCCTCGCTGTAAGTAAACCATACCATATTCTCTCTACATATAACCTCAGTTGAAATCATGCTTGACAAGGGAAAATATTATGTTCTCTCAATATAGGATATATTTTCATTGTTAAAGGCAAACTTATAACAGATAATTTATAAATAGTGGATGGAATTACTTCATATTGAACACACAGGTTACTCTTAAGACTTGCATGGATGAGTTCAACAATACCTCTATAAACAAATCCACAAGGTTGCTCATGCTCATTTGTTCAGCCTTGTTAACATGGGCATGGTTTAATAGTTTTAGCCTTGTCTTGATGGTTAAAAATAGGTTGAAATATTGTCAGAACTTAATGATATCAAGTGCTCTGCATTGTATTTTTTTAGAATGAAAAGAATTAATTTCAATTATGCTTGATTGATAATAGTTGTGGACATTTTCCCAAGAGAGTTTCAAGATAATATGACAAACCTTACATATATATATGTATTATGTTTTTCCATACAAATAATTCCCCATAAAATTACTGGGACAGATACTAGGCTTAAATCATGATGACGAAAAACTTTCAGATTTCATATGTTGATATATTCTGAATATGTTTCACTTGTTATATTTGCAGGCCGTGTTCCAGATCACTCCCCTTAACTTGGAAGAGTGGTTTGCAGTGTTGAAGATCTCTATCCCAGTTATACTATTAGATGAAACTCTCAAGTTTGTTGCTCGCAAATTCTTTGACGGTAAAAATCCATTTTCTCAATTCTACTGGATGATAGCTGTGTGGGCAGTGTACATAGGACTAATACTCCACTCTCCTATCTAGTTCCCTTCCCCCATTTTCCTTACTCCACCTACCTACCTATTGAGAGGCTGTCGCGCATCATGATGAACATTGTGATCAAATACGGGATGCTGATGGTGATGATGATGATGATGATGATGGTGATGATGATGATGATACAATGCACAAGTCTTTCATGGAATACTAGCCATGTGTTTGAATGATTGAAATGAGCGGTTTGCGGACTTTTTACCGTGTTTGTTCACAAACCAGCTTGCAATGGAACGTCAACTAACATGGCATGACCTTTTGAGTGTTGTTGTTAGTAAGAAAGGGACCAAAAGACAATTAAGGGTTTGCACTCCCTTTCCCAATACAGGTCATAATTGCATCATCCTGAATGAACCTTGCCTGCTCACAGGAAACTTTGTTCATAAGCCAAATATAGCAAATGATCCCTAATTGCATAACAAAGCGATGCACTTCAACAGATGGCACAATTATTTATATAATATTAGTCAACATCACCCCGTGTTTGTCACAAATAGGTATTTTGACTTCTCTAAATTATTTGTACATTTCTATTTTCCCATTTAAAATTCAGTCATCTCATTTTTTAACAGCTAGTTTCGTAATGAAACAAAACTTATCATTGTGGGACTTGCAGATATGCAAAATATATTGTTGTAATATAATCATTCATTATAGTAGGATTTTTGCATATGTGCACACAAATTCAGGCCAGTTTAAAGCTTAATTTGATGTCAACTATTAAAGAACAAAACTGTATGAATGAGTTAAATGTAGAGAGTCACTGTAATTTTTCCAATATTAGACAAGTCAGTTGTGTTGTTTCTTCAGTAATTGTGATAATCTCAGTGCAAACTAGCGTAATTCCACACGTTTCATTTTGGCCATCTCAGAAAAAAAATTGATAGGTTTCTCTGACTTATTTTGTGTGAAGTATAACTTTATTATTGTAAATTGTAAAGGAGCCAATATGGTTTTTATTAAAAGATTTTAAAAAGTGCATGTTGCGTTCTGTTTGTATGTTCATGGAAGATAACAACCAAATCTATTAATTGAAACATTCAAATCCTACAAACTTGACCTGTTTTTAATACATGATGCCTGTCAACTGGATGTGGAGTTGTGGACACAATTGAAATAGCTTCATACTGATAGTCACTCCCAGAACTTGGCCTCCTACCCTTCCCCTAGTTAAGATGCAGTTTTGTGTGTAAACTGTGTGTCACTCAAGTTGCATTGTTGCTTAAAGCTGTGTTGATGCTTTGTGAATACATGAGAGCTAAGATGTATTCCAAGTAGGAGATGATAGTGGAGTATTAAGTGCATGATGTGTGCTTCTCGTCTTCTGTTCAGTAAGTTCATGTTGTTGCATGGTTTATGTCCATGTATTTTCCAATATTTTGATACACTATTATATATGTAGTGCTCAATAATTCACATTTTTGTTTAAAAAATAGAATACTGTAATATGACATGTTATACATGATCTTTGTTCTATTATTTTGTTATTATATTTTATTAATGACAACTTTTACAGTTAATATAGGCCAATTTGAATCTTCTTTGCAATTTTTATTTATTTTTTGTTGAATTCTTAGCCATTGACAAAACAATGCTTCCTTCATCATTTATGTTATTTTATAACTTATCTATTAATCCAGTGGATACAAATGTTTTGGGTCACTGAATAACACCAGTTGATGGGCATCGTTGATAATTTTTTTGAAATGTTGCAAACTAGTATTGCTGTAAAGTTTGTTGCCCAGTGGTATAAGATTAATGATAATGGCATGGGCACTATTACTGACCTCATTTTATATATTGTGTAGACTTGCTCCACATGCTAACTAGTTGTTTACTCCACCAATAATGACTAAATAACCTGATTTGGTGTGTGTTTTTTTCTTTTTGCCTCCCCCGGATTTAAACAGTCTCAGGTTGAGTCGAGCCTTTTTCTTCTGCCGAACCGGCTTTCTGTTTTTGTACATAGTATACATATTATTGCTGCTATTTGCAGTCACTTGTTCAAACATGCAGTCTTTTTATATTTGAGTTTTCTCATATTACTGTTGTTTGAGTGCTAGTGATTTGATACCCTTAGGCTGCCTTAGCAACTTATATCCCTAAAATAATTAGATATATACTATTTAGCCAACCCCTCACTCCAAAGATAATTGACTTCTCTCTCACTTTAAAATTATAATTGTTTATTTAAACACAATGTAGGATTGCACCTAACTGAGACTAGTTGGTTGCACACATTATGGTAAACACATCTCATGCTTCTTCAGGGTGTTGTGTCACTTAATCTCATTATGGTTACCTATGAAAAATCAAAATATTTTCTGAAAAGAATATAGTAGTTTCACTTGTTGAGCAACCCTAGTGAGGTCGAGTGATTGGTTCTTCAATACTTGTTTTTTTTTTCTGTTGTCATCAATGCTGAATTCTGTATTCCAGTTACGTGTAGACTACTTATGAATCGAACCACACAAAGCAGCACCAAATGTTTAGAAAAAAAATTGTGTCTGGATTTGAGCAATAAGTATATTGTACATTTAAAATAATGCTATGCCAAATAAATTACTACACAGAATGAAATAGGCAATTTGTAGTGCTAGGCCATAGAATATATAGCATTTATGATCAAGAAACAGAATTGAACATGATATATTCAAACATGCTGTTAAAATCTGAAGGTGCTATACTAAACATCTTGTATTATATACCCAGTGATATGAAGTGTCAGAACATGCTTGGACTGTTAATCACATAGTTTGATTCCTGGTAAGCATCAGTGAGGTGGTTAAGATTTTAGATCATGAGATAAAAGCAGAAAAGTTAACTGCGCTTCCATTGTTGTGAATGAATATATGGATAAAAGGACATTTTTGAAATTCTCAGAAACCCTCCTCTGCTTTGTGCATTATATATATATGTAATATAGACCAGCATAATTTACTAGAAACCTTGTATATTGATCACAAAGGTCCTTTAGCTTGCAAGTCTGTATGCAGTAGATGCATATATTTACACAAATCATTGTACAGCAAAGGGGCCAAATTCTCCAATACTGCTAGGCAATCCCCTCAGAATTCAGCACATTTTAAATAGTGGTTTGCCAAATATTTTTTTAGCAGTTTTAGACAATCATGATGTGAAACAAGTTCAATATAATCATTCCTGATAATCATTCAAAAATAACTTTATTGCACAAGATCATTTCCACATTGTTGTAATTTTGGAAAAATAAAGGCAGCAAAAGGGACTATACTAAACTTGTATGAAACAAAATCAAAACAAAACAAAAAAAATATTTGGCATAACCACCATACTATTGGTGTAATTTAAGATTTTGGTGTTGGTTGTATATACAAGAGGTTAGCAGTATATTAAGCGTGCTGGCAACGTATGGTGTCTGTTGACTGTTGTGTGCGTGGTAGACTAACAAACCCAATTTTACATTGATGCTCCTCCGTCGTCTTTATATTCTGCGCAACCCCTAAAAGAACATTTCAAATTGATATATATGAAATGTTCTTTTAGAGATTTTGTAGTTCACTGCCAACGGTCCAATTTTATGATGTGATGTTGTGTCTTTCAACTTTACATATATATTATTACATGCCTTAAATGAAGTGAGTCTTGATTGTTAAAACATTAGTGAAATTACTTAAGACGGCTGCATTTATTTAAACCGGTTATGAAATTGTTAATGTTGATTGTTAATTATGTTTTGTATTTGGCAAACATTTGTCATGGTTGTTAAGCTAAGTGTAGACAACCTGTACATTTTACTACATACAAATATAGACTTATTACCTAGTTAAACATATTAAAACCAAAGAAAGATTAGTGACATTTTATAGAAAATATTTGATTATTGGAAAGGAATGTTCAACAGATGTCTAAATTTCAAATGATATTTAAGTAGTAAAATAAAGACTATTTGGCAGTGGATTCCTATGACTGTGAAGGAAGGGGTGATGCACGCTAAACCATCTATGCACAACCCAGAGGGTGAAAAACAAATCTGTCACACCTCTTAACAAATCTGGGTGCTCATGGCAAGGAGTAAACATGACTTTATTGAGCATTGTTTATTCTGTATATAATATGTCTTCTACAGTTTTGTAAATGATAAAAAAAATGTGATGCAAGGCACTAAAAGATATAAATATCACAGGTTTTTATTTCATCATTTTATGAAAGAAGGGTTAAATATATATATTTCACAATGCAGACAGCACTGTAGAAGAGATTGCTACCCAGTTCACGATATCCACTGTGATTTGTTGTGTATGCCCTGCCTCTGTAAAGTCTATTTTGTCCACACATGCTTTCAAAGTTTCAAAGTGTGCTTTGTCAGAAATGATCACCCAATATGATTCACACGTGATTACTAGAATATATGTATAAATGTATGTGACTTAGTTCTTATTTAACTTAACATTAAGTTTTTCTTGTGTTTTTTTTAATCCACCTGGTGGCTCAGTTTTATGTTAATGGGATAAGGCTTTGTTTACTCTTGGTTGCTGGCTTGTGCTGGTGTCTTTGAGTTCTGTCCCTGGCTTGTCTCAGACTGGACCCTCTAGACTTTTATCACATGTCGCATCAGCAGCAGAATTGGCTCAACAACAACCTGACGATAGCAGTTTTTAGCGAGTGGTAAAAACTGTAGGAACCAAGGAAAATGAAATGTAACCATCTGGCATAGTGTGGTACCTTTATGAGTAGATGGACTGACTTACAGCACTGTTTTGGTAAGATACGATCACCCTTCAGCCTGTTTCTTTCTGGGCTTCTAACATTGGATACAGGGGTTTTCATTAGAAAGGAGAATATTTTAATTTTTGACAGTCAGAAGCTTAAAAATTTATTTACTGGTTATGGAATGAAATTAACATTACCAAAAACTGCATGGTCCTTTGAGTTTTAAAGTTATTTGAAACATGGCTTTGATATTTTATTTTTATGCATGGTGAGTGGACTTTTGAGTTTGGCCATGATTAATTATGCAAGATATTTATGATGTTCTTTGTATTGAAGTTTGTCACAGATCAGTATTTAATGATGATTTTGTATGGTTTTGCAGCGCAAATTGCTAAGGATCCAACCCAAAAGTAAGAAGAAAATTGGCATTTCATCAGTGAACAAAATGCAGCATTAGGCTTATTTCTTCTCCCACCCCAGTCCTGCACCAGGCAGGCGTGTTTGAGGACGTCGGCACATTAATAGGCCCCTGTAGTTACTAGTCAAGATAGTTCACACCAAACTCTTCTGTGCCATTGCAATGCGGGCAGCACCTGGCAGAGAAGGGCTCCATTCACCAGCACTTAGGAACTTCATAATCGTGCACTCTCTGCACATCATTTTTCCATCATCCATGGATATTTTGCACTCCATTATATGATTATTTGAATTTGTTATCAAAGTAATTTGACATTATTGAAGTCTTCCTTTGTACAAAACTTTCCAAATCCCAATACATGCTTTCATAAAAACCTCTACTTCAACCCTAACTTGGCTATAATGCAACAGTGGAGCAACTACTGTGAGCTGGAGTAAGTAGTATGCTGTGGAGGAAAGAGCTAACTATAGTGAAGGAGCTGTAAATGGGTAGAAAAGCTCACAATAATACAGACAGGAAAATGGGAGCTAGATAATGTAGCTGCAAAGATTATGTTAGAATTTCTCACAATGTTTCTCAATGACAGGTCAATGGTTAACAATATATAGTGGGAACCTTTTTTACAAGCGTGTATATGATAAGCAATGTTCTGCTATGTATGTGTGTACAGTATGTAGGGCCCTTTTAAACTTTTCGACCAAGTTCTGTATAAACCCCGGGAAGTTATGAGTCGCCATTTGTATGGTTATACTGAGCTGTTTTGATATTCAATTATTTTTATTGTATTTTTTTTCTTTCTTTCTTTTTTTTTGTTATTCAGTTCATAAATGTAAAAAGTCCTCCCAAATGTGATGATTTTGCTCAATCATTCTGACACTGAGTTATCATACTACAATATATATATTTCTGCATCTGGATGTGTTCTGTAATTTAGGCTGGAACTAGTGCATGCCTGGTGAGCTGGTCTTGCCCCATACACTGTGCAAGTTGGCCGGGCCTAATAGTAAAACAATGCAAACAGGGCCGCAGGCTAGCTTGAGACAGTGAAGTTGGGGAAAGGCAAGCCCGTCTGCAGCATGTTAACTTGTGCAGTAGGTGAATAAAGGAAAAAATGGGGAGAAAGTGATGGACCCTTCCACATGCTGTATGATGCAAAAACTGCATATAGCTAAAATACTGTTAACAAAGAGGCAGGGTACACCAGTATTAAGTCATGCATTTTACTTGTTGTATAAAGAACCAACGTGTGTACATGATGATTAAGATGATATTGTGGATATTTTGAATATTAGGAGTCAGATATGTTTAAACATTAAAAGTTTTCAATACTATTACCTTTACTACTATTAGCCATGCATGAGGTCAGATTAGGCATATACATGTGAACGTTTACAGGTCTGTATGTGTATTATATAAGATATATATAATTTGTGCAGTCAATGTCTCAATGTGCTGTTGTTTTTATTTCTGTTGTAAACCTCCTTCCTTCTTTGATATGTAAATGCGCATTGAGTAATTATGCTGTTTGGGCTGTCGCCATGGAGATGGATACAGACAGTTGCCATGGAAATGAAGCTTGTCACTATGGAGATGAAGCACATGGTGATTATTCCAATCCATCATGGCCAAAGGAATACACTCATCTGTACAGAACATCATTGTGAATTATTGCTACTGTTATTGGATAATAAAGAGGTGTTCCTTTTCAAAAAAAAGTTTAATTCCAGTGTTTGTGTTTTATATCAATCCTAATTAACCAGACTGAATGTTTTGAATCAAGTTATTGAAAATATGTCTTACCATATCTCTATTAAGAATAAACATTTTTTTCCTCAACCAAATGACAAAAGCAATCAATTTAGCTGTTGAAATGATCAAACAAACATGGAATCCATCCCCTTTCACAATGTAAATTATTCAACAGAGAAAGGCACACCATATCATGGAGCCCAATCTAGTCCATGGAAAGAAACCTAAAATACTGATTTTTTTTCTCCAAAAGAGAAATATACAAAGTTTTTTTAAATTCTTTAATTTCCATTCTATTCTTGAATAACATGTTAGGTTTTATACTTTACAATCGGGGAATCTAGTATGCAACGTGCTTGGTCAAGAAAAATCTTCGTCATCACGACCATCCACAGCTCACATGAATTGGCAGAGAAAAAGGTGCATCATGTTTGTGTGTATCGCCAAATTTGCCCCTTGAGAACAAAAATAGTATTTGTTTTAAACTACAGTTTCTTAGTACCACCCTTATAAAATGTCGAGACAGAATGTTTTTATTCACAAAATTTCCATTCACCCTCAGACTATATGTGTTAAATATCTCTGATTTTAAGAATATTTAATAAAGACTTTAAATTCTACATATTATTTTGAAAGAAATATTCCTTTTTATTTGGAAAGAGAAGATAAATCAAAGTAAGGTTCATCTGAAAACCTTTAAAAAAAACACCATCTGAAAAAGGAAAGGTAGGTACTGTCCAGAATAAATACTTCCTATTTTATCCATGATATGACCATGGTGATATGAATTAACACTATCTTCATTGCCTTTTTCATGGTATTGTGTCAAAGAACCTGAATCAAGATTCTTTGGTATTGTTCTTCAATAGAAATTTGATTTTAAAATACTGTACACATGGCATTTGATCCCTTGGTTGAAAAGTAATTTGCTTAATATTCTAATTAAATGCCAAGGTAAAGCATCCCTCCCAGCTGAGCTTGATTTGATTTGATTTGATTTGATTTGATATGTTGGCCGCTCCACTTTTGTCTCGTGGGCACTCAGAGCTTACGCAGCATGGCTATCCAGCTAGAGAGGAGACCCAATACGCACTATCCCCAATCTGTGAATAGCACTCGTGCTGACCGCCCGGTGCAGGCCCCTACACTGATGAAAAGCTACCCTATCTAATTATCACCTTCTGCACTGACAACTTTCACCTCAACACTCACTCCTTCCCTTGGGGCCTACAATCCCCAGCGCGCTAAAGGGCGTCCAATATCCCTATACAGCCTGAGGCGTCCAATATCCTCGTAAGCCCTACCAATCACAACTAGAGGCTAAAAATGTCCTCCACGTGAGTACCTAGTGATCTTCAGCACCTTCATACCTACCAGCTGCCTCCTTACCAACTTTTCTAATCCCACCGAGACTACATCCTAAGTAACCGACATCCCCCACTAAACTATGACTAACATTTTTCTCACCATCCTGATCCAGACCTGCAAACCCTGCAATTGATCTCCCGCCACAATTTTGCGTTTCAACGGGTAATGTTTTTTGTACAAGCATTGCCTCCAATCAAAATTTTTAAGGTAAGGCAAACAGGATTTGATTAATAAGTTGTCATTGTTTGTTATTTGTATTAATTCATAGACGTTTGGAATTAAAAGAAGTAACAGATGTTTCCCTACTTCCTAAATTTAACTCGTTTATCGATCTTCTATCTGAAACATCGCATTTGTACTGGGAGGCAATAAACCACAAAAATGGCAGATTTGAGCTTGACATTTGTTCTTCGTCTCGGTTTCACACCATGTTTTATCGTAATTTCCTCGAATGCCGACGTGAATTTGATCACAACTGAAGACATGTGATGCAGGTAACGCGGGTGTTTGCTGTGGTGGCCTGTAGCATGGCATTGTGTTCTCCCATCCCAAGCTAACATGATGTTCGCATCCACTATTATGCTGCACCACGTCCATCAGAAAGTTGTCAGACTCTTGATTCGTAAACAGTAGGTCTACACTTTGCTTTATTGAATTGACATTATCTTATTTCAGTAAGATTAATCTTATTTATACTAAGTTATGTAATCTTTATTTTTAAATATCTTGATCTGTTATTTTATTAATGATATTTGGAATATACATATTTGCATTTATAATTATGAATTTCAATTGCATGGGTTTAGTTTTTTGGCTGTTTGGATTTTTACAAATGTGTATGTTATCAATTCATCTGTCATAATTTGATACATTAGTCTTGAAATGATTTTAATTCATGTCAGTTTATTGATAGATTTTTAAGCTTGGTCTTTATTATCATGATTATGCAAATTTAATAATTAAGATTGTTTTGAGCATCACCATTCACTCCTTAACTTTTTGGATGCATTTTAAAATTATGTGTTTTCGATGTCATGATTGACATCACTCACAACTGATAATTAGACAGAGTTCCCACGCAGTCAGGCAGGTCAGGTACATGACCTAAAAAAGTGGGGAAATCATGCACAAAGTCAGGAAAATGAAAAAGATTGTGATGCAAAACTGAATAGAATCATTCACTAATTCAGTAATTTTCTCGAGACATCAGCACTGCTACCATTCAAGTTTGGCAGCCATTTTAAAAGTAAAACATCAATATTTAGTAATTTCCAGTCATTTTGTATTGATTTATTCATACTTGGATAAGGTATAAGTATATACCTATGCATTTTGGGCAACATTAGATTCACAAAGGTTGGAAATTGACAAGCCATAGAAAAGAGAGAATAAACAAAAATATTAACAGAACTAGAACATATTGACGATTGTTTATTTCATTATTATTCATATTATTCTCATAAATAAACATTGCATTACTATTCAATATACAGCACAACTGATTGTCCTTGAAGATGGAATCCTTTATTGAACATGGAATGTAGTAACGTACATATATCAAACGAAACGGAAGAGTCGCTCCACTACATCTCTTTCCCGTTAAATAAATGACATGTTTAAAATATGAAACGCTCATGTTAAAATATTTATATGGAGAAAATCATTTTTAAATATCTTGAATTTTATCTAATCTAATCTCATTTACACCCTTATTTACCTGTGTAGCCAAAGCAACAGTTTGCTTACACCTGATCTAATAATCATTTTCCTGAAACATTTTACTAAATATTACAGCTTTACAGTTCTTTTCAATGTTTGTCCTGTAGCCATAATTAGACATATTGAGTAGAAAATCCTCCTATATTTTCTTTAATCAAGCATGGTCATGATCATACATTCCCTTTCCACCATTCATTTGCACAAGAGCACACACTAAGAATAAGTTTTATGATTTGGGAGATTTATATAACTGAAAATCAAAATTTAAGATTTGTCAGTATCAATTGAAATGTGTAAAATATGGTTTGAAAAGTTGCTTGCCCTGAATCTGTTTGAATCAGTCAAATAATTGGATATAGTAGAAACAGTCCTCAAAAGTTGCTTGCCTGAGCCTGTTTGAATCAGTCAAATAATTGGATGTAGTAGAAAAAATCCTCAAAAGTTGCTTGCTCAGGGTGATAGGGCAAGCTAAAATTTCACACACTACAGTCTGGTTCTCTAATTTGAATCATGGAGGTCAATATTGTTTTTCATGAAAATCAGAGTAGAGACTTTGGCACAACTTTGAAGAGAAAAAAACGGACAGTTATCATTATTTCATGTCTAGTGTTTGAGGATGTACTCCCCTTCACATTTCAGTCTAAATTAACTGAGAAATTAATGTAGAAATATATAATACTCAACCCATTGTAATTTACTAGTCAAGGATTTTTTTAAGTACTAAATATACAGCTGCTATAAATGCAGAAAAATCTCTTTAAGAATTGATCCAACCAGGCACAAATACAATGCAAATCTATTTAATTAAGATTATTTATAACTCATAAGCATATTCAAGCCAATACAAAATTATAACTTTTTTATTTACCGGTAAATATTTCCAAATGTAGCAATATATTATGTTACTTATACATATTAAAATGCAAGAGAGACAAGTAAAGATTAATATTTTCATACTTAAAGTTGTTTTGCCATGGAAATGCCTGAGAATGAGAAGGAAAATGGAGGGACAGAGAAGGCTCAGTCTGAGTCAAGAGAGAAGGAGGGACCATGGGCAGACAAATCACTTCCACCATCAGACTGGAGTCCTGAGAAAAAATCATCAGACCAGGATATGATGCAGAAACATGACGCTTCTAACTCCCCACGCAAATATCTACAGCAGGCCGACAACCGCAAGAAGCTCAGCTATGAAGAAATAATCGTACAGCTTGAGGATAAAATCAAGGTACATGCCACAAATCATGGCATTTGTTTGGGTTTTTTTTTAGAAATTTCTCAAATTCCTTTAGAACCAATGTGGGAGATTAGAAGATTCCATTGTGAGTAAAATTTTGTGCAAAAATATGGGATTTGTGTCATTGATGTATTCAACAATTTTGTAAGACTTGAGAAATCAAGCCAGTATTTTACACCCCTTTGGTTGACACTAAGCCCATTATGTGAAAGTTGTCTTTTCCTATTTGAGTGGTACACATTATAACATTTTATTGTGATATTCTTTCAAAGATGTTCAAGATTTAGCTGAATTTTATTTTTATTTAATCATAAATGTTATTTCAGGCACTCTTGCGTAGGGAGGATTTTACAACATTAGAGGCCAGAGGAGACTTGAAATTTGTGCAACGACAAACACGTTACAGCCCTGATGTTGTCCTCAACAGAAGAATTGTGGAGAGAATTGTCAAATATGGGATTGCTCATGTGTTCTTGCGAGTGTGGCAATGTGTTAGTCAAGTGGACATTCTTAGTCCAGAAAAATTTGCAAGCTTTAAAAATTTACAAACTATTTTGTCTGTGATTTGGAATTGTTCAGACAAGTCGCCTTATTTATGTGAATGTCTTGTCAGATGTGGAGTGATACAACAATTATTAGGAGAACTTAACACAGACACAATTAAACAGTCAAGCCTTACAGATGAAAATGAATTGTACCTCGCCAAAGCCTATTTAGGAATATTACACAACATAGTCAGACTATCCAGTGAGAGCAGAAGATTATTTCGCAGTTCAAATGCAGTTAAGATACTACAGCCATACTTGCACTGTCCACAAGGTCTAGTCAAGATCAAAGCGTACATGATATTGTCCTATATTATCTCAGAAGAAGAAAATGAGATTATTAATGCCAATGATGACAATATACGCTTCATCATTAGTATTCTGGAGGAAGCTGTCAACAGTGAAAACCATTTTTCTAAAACCTATGCATTTTGGGCGACAGAGATAGCTTGTGGGATCAATCACCTTGCCAAGAATGATTCCAATAAGATCAGGCTGGCATCGCTGGGTCTGCTGCCACTGTATGTGAAGCTACTGCAGAGTGACAATGTTGACGAGCAGAGTCTGGGGGCAGCTGGGCTCTGGATCCTCGCCTTCAAGGATGACAACAAAGATCTTATACGTGATGAACCAGGATGCCTTGAAGGTATGCCATATACAGCATATGCCTGCTTTCAGTGACTGTAATTGACCCTGAATGTTTAAGCTAATTGTTAAAGGCAATATTTGATACCTTTTTTATATTTGTTCTCTATTGTCACTTGTGACTTTACAATATTTCCGAAGAATTTTGACAACATATTATAATGTAAATGATGAATTTATTTCTTTCATTTTCCAAGCCCTTCAAAGTTTGGTCAACACTAGTCCCAACGAGGGCATGCGAAGGTCAGCAAGAGGAGCATTGTGGGTAATCAGGTCAAGTCCACGCAAGATTGTCACGCAAGAAGGTAACTCAGATCATTGTGTTGAAAACTGATTTGGTGCTTCAGTTTATAAAACCACAGAAAATATATGATTTTTTTTTGCATTCAGTGAAAGATGCAGATGTTCCCCACATCATGATCAGTTACCAGTGGGATGCTCAGAAGATGATGATAAAGCTGAGAAACCGACTCAAAAGTGCAGGCTTCAAGGTCTGGATGGACATAGATAACATGAGTTAGTAGAATGTTCTAAACAAATTGTTAAAATGAGAAAAACAGTATCATTAAGGTCATGAAAAATAAAAATGATCTATAGACCAAACAAAATGCAATATCATTGCTACTTAGTAATCTTGTAATAACTTGCATTTGTGCTAAAAATTATTCTTTCCACTTAAATTCAATTTGTTGTGTTTCTTCAGAATGTCTACTCTATTAAAAAAATCTTGGTACCATGGCATTACAATCATAATTTCTGAAAAAATATTCACATTTGTTGTAAATGTTACAGAAAGATGGTGCTTAAAATGGGATTAGACTCATTTATGATATCTTAGCCAAAATCAAATCACATGATAGCTTGTGCAGGTCTCAACGTTTACTTTACCCTCAAAATGTTTTTGTCTTAACCCAAGCATTCTGTGCACTGAGCAAGCTAGCATATGGAAGGGTTGAGTTGATGCATGTATGCTTGCAGCGGGTTCCACCCTGGAGGCGATGGCTCTGGCCGTGGAGCGGGCTGCTGTGGTCCTCGTCTGTATGTCTCAACAATACAAGGACAGCTCCAGCTGCAGAACTGGTTTGTGGCTGATATTTGATACAAGACCTAACATTATTTACCTTATTATGTTTCCTAATTCTCAGGCTGGCAAATAACATTATGATAAGTTGTTTGGGGGCTAGAGATAAGTTATCTGATGAAAGCAACAGCTGCTCAGTGGATAATCTCAATTATCAGAATACAAGAAACTTAATCCATAACATACATAAATGTGATGAAAATGTATAAAAATAAGCATAACTGCATGATTAACATACATTCTTACAGTGCAAGGATGCAATGGAATAAAATTTATATGTTATATTTAAAGACCTGGTATCAAGGAGAAAATAGAAAACTTTAAGTTAAATTGAGCAGACACTATACACAGGACACTGGACATCATATTTTGCAGAAGCTGAGTACACATTTCGCAGACAGAAGGATATCGTTCCAATCTTGGTGCAGTCAGGTTTCGTGCCAGACGGTTGGCTAGGAGCCATGGTTGGCACTCGCCTGCACTTCGACATGACCACAGAAGAAAACCTTGAATCTCAAACATGCAGACTCGTCAAAGAGCTCGGTGATAGAGGGCGCCTCAAATCAGCTTCAAGGTCACTAATCTCAACACCAAGGTCAGGGAGGTCAGAGAAAGATAGCGAAGAAGGTAGGAGTAAAGAACATTTGGTTGAGAATAAAAGTTAATGTAAATTATTTAAAAATAATTAACATTAAAGTTGCATTTGCATGGTATACAGCACATGTTCACATTTTTGATTTTAGGACTGTGTTCATTGTCATCGTCAACTTCTTCCCTACATTCATATATTCGTACACCTTCTGCTGCCACCTGGGGTCCAGGAGAAGTCAAAGCTTGGCTGGAGAAGAATCAACTCATCCATGTCTGTGAAAGGTATGACATCATCATCAATGTTTAATATAAAATATTACATTAAAAGAAATGTAGCTTTTTTTCATTACCTTTAAGAAAATATGTAAAAAGTATTTTGCAATATTTTAGATTTGAGAAATTCTCTGGGGATCTACTGTTACAATACAAGAAGATGATGTCTACGGCTCCAGAATATTTCTATAACAGCCTAGAAGCTCAACTCCGATTTGATCTGATCACTTCACTCCGGTTTGCCAAGTCCTTGGAGAGTATAAGCTGAGGGCATGAGGGATTTTGTCACTTGAAATTGACCAATGTTTTAGTTTAGTGACTTGTGGGGTCATATGGGTAAATGTCCTTATTCAAATATTGAATAATATAAATTGCCTGTCAAATTAAATGTGTAAGTAAATATGTTAGATATTGTCCCACTGAATGTTGTTCCAAGTTGCTGCACGGAAAAAAAATATCCAGTTGAATAATTAACAAATTTGTCTGCCAAAATTTTCAATAGCGTTTTAGAATATAAAGTTTTTAGCATGCATTGGAAAGAGACATATGACAAATAATTTACTATTAAAATGTTGCGGAGTCACCTTTTAATGTAGAGTATAGCTATTACTGATTGTACCATATTATGTCCCGCAGGAAATGATTGAATATCATGGTGCCTTGGAGAGCTTGTAAAAATTGGTGCCTCATTCTATGTCTGTATAATTAAGAATATGGAGTTTTTATTTGTGATAATGGTGTCTACTGACTTAATGCAATGTCTATTTATTTATATAGCAACACAATATTTTATATCTTTTGTATATGGACTGGAAGCCAAACTATTGAAAATGGCATTCGTGAGGCCAAGGTCATCATTTTGATATTAATGTCATAGTGCAAAGCAAAAGGAGAGCTTTCTGGGTACAGCATTTTTGCTTATCTGCAAACAATTTTCAGGAATCTTATCAAAACATTTTGTCTGTCATAAATTTACATTACCGGTAACTATCCCTTGTCTTTTTCACCTGAAATTTAAAAGGTCAAGATAAAGGAAGATGATGACTTCAACTTTGAAATGTATCTTAATTTCATGTCTAGCAACCAAAATCTACAGTTAACATCAATTAGGTTTGTTTAAGAAGGTTACTTTAGGAATTATGCTGATGACAGGTTACTAAAATAAAGAAATTTGAAAAATACTCAGATTAAAAAAATATCCTCTATGCTCTGCAGATCTGAATTCTTGAACTTCAAAGTTTTTTTTTTTGCATTATTGTCATCATCAGAAACAGAACTTTACCTATTCTTTACCTGTGCTCAATGTATTTGATCTTGATGAGGTAATACTGATATTATTCATTCTTCCAGCATATTATTAGAATTTTGCTACCAGGCCAGTGCAAACTCTATTGATAGCTAAGATGCATGTGCTCCGAGTTGTACATCTTCTAGCTGATCAGATTACAAGAACAACCAGGGTATGAGAGTAGAATGCTGGTAGACATACTTAATGGGTCACATTAAATATTTTGATAATTTTTTATGTCTGTTATGTTCATCCATACAATGAACAAGGAATGAAATGTTTATGTATTTATGAAATGTCAAATAGGAAACTCTTGATTGTAGACGGAGGTTTATTTTAGCCTTATGTATCACTATAGTTAAAAGGTAGGATATAATAAACAGAGTATCTTATAGTATAAATTAGCCAGCAAGTAAAATAGATGTTTTGCTCACCTTAAAATCCATGCATGATGTTTTAGCAAAGAAGATCATTATTTAATATAAGTAATTATCTAGTCAGTTTTGTTGATGATCACTTTAAAAAAACAAGGAAAATAATCAAGAGAAAGGTAATCTAACATAAGATTTTACCCACCAATTATCTTTTAATTATCTGTAATACCAGGTCATTATTTTACCTGAATATTGCATGAAATGTGCAGTTTGGAGTTTTGTTGGCTGTGATAACTTAATCCTGGCACTCCAGAGTTATATCATTAGTGTTCTGCCATAAGATGTTCACCATCAAACATTATTTAGTCAACAGTATTAACATATTTAATATATTTATTTTTATTTTACATATTTAAAGTGCACTTATTTACATGATATAAATATTGTCTTGGACTATTATAATCCTGGGTAATATGCACAGATCTCATTGTTTTGTTATGAATTTATCTTGGCTTTGTAGAATGCACCCATTTATTTGTGATTTGAGGCAGCATTTATTTTGCACTCTTGAGTCTTTGGCATTTAATATGAGATGTGACAGTGGCATTTTTATGCTCATTAGTAGAAAATTAAGGATATATTTGGTTCTTTGCTTTGAAAAAAATGTCAAAGTTTGAGTGGTGACAAATATTAATGATGCTTTATGAGAGTTATACGCTTTCCATTAAATGAAATAAAATATTCTTTTACATTTTGGCATCGCAAACTATTTGGTTAACTTTTGCTTCAAAGTAATTCCATATGAATGATCACTGAATTATTTAGAAAAAAAAGTGCATTGTTTGTGCAGAAGTAACCAAGGTTTGATGAAGAATTTTTATTTTATGGTCCCTTGTCTAGTTGCAGAGGATTGATACTAATGTTAAAGCTTGTTATTTTTGTTCTGGGACAAAAGCAACATCAGTTATAATGAGAGAACTTGCATTTAAAGTGTTGTACACATATTTAAATGCTACAAATTATTTATTGACGAATTGGATTTCACATAATTGTCCAACAAAGGCAGATTAATAAAAAGAAGTGTTCTACTACAAGAAGTTTATTTCATGGGTTTTTACAAAATAATTAAAAGACAAGTTAAAGATATGGTAAGTATTTAAGAATGTCTGACATGATATGTAGATATATTGTGTGAAGATATGCTATGGGTCTCAATATGAAGATATATACATGTGTATCTTGGGAGAAAAAGCTTGTACAAATTGGCATTGCCACAATTTGTATAAATAGAAATATAGGAATAAATATTTGGCTATAGTTTATTGGCATGGTTTGTTTGTTGTATGTATTGGCACAGCTTCAGCTAGTACCGGTAATAGGGTCTGGGTCTCAAGGCCATATTCATCTTATTCACACACACTCCTGGTGGTCTAAAGGTGTGATCTAAAATTGTATTTTACATATATTATATTGGCCAATACCAGTAACACATCAGCATTGTGGCCCCATGTATATATATATAAAGATAAATTTTTTGTCCTATTTCAAATAAATGCCTGTGTTTTAAGAATTCTAATAACTAAGTAGCAGTTTATTCACTCCCACTGGAAAATTAAAAAAAGATGTGATGAAAGAAATGTGCTACAATAAAATATTTTGCAACTGAAGATTTTCATCATTAACAACACTTGTTTAGAAATAACAATTTGTTTAAAGAGATTAAGCACTAATATTGCAAAAAAAACATTGATGATAAATTTATGTCTTTCATGTCCATTAACTTTTTGATAAATGCATCCCCATCAGCTGAACAAGACCCAAATTTGTAGCCCCTTTTGGAGGCACACTTCTTTCTTGGCATAATTTTTATGTGGAATGTTATCATAGAGGCACTGAAAGGTAAAATGATATCATAAGAGTATAGCAATAGACTTATGATGTCATAAAAGTTATTGTCCTTTGAATAGTGCCAGAATGACGCCAAATAGTGCTACCCTACTTTGGGCCTCAATTGAGGTCAAACAAAGTTCACGCTACCCTTGTTTACCCCTCACATGCAGCTTATGGCTCAGACAAACCTCTGCTGGGTGTGCAACATCTATCTCATAGCAGCTTTATGTAAAATTTAAAATCATCATGATGCTCACATGTGGATAAGCTTTCTATACACCAAATTATAGGATTAATGCTGAATAACTTTAAAATATATTCCCAATCTAATATCATAACTAATTTACTTTGGGTAACATTGGAATTGACAGGAATAAAAAAATAAGTAAGGATATAGAAAAAAAATAAGGGGTCAGCATGTATATTTTTTATTGCTTCAATTTTGTAAAAAGGCATGCCACTATATTCCACACGTGTCCATGGACAAATTCTTAGAGAAATCAACTTCAATTGAATTTGTTCAATACTACTTCCATCAAATGTCAAAAAAATATAACTTAAAGACAAATCCATTTCAATTTTTTATTATTTTTTTGTAGATTCAAAGTACAATTACAAAATAAATTTTATTTGTTTCATCATATATATTATACATGTATATACATATGATCTCACAGCCTGCCCCTCTCTTTCTTAAGAGTCAAATCACACTTTTGATTGTAGATATCGCCTGAACTCCATCTTGGCAATGCTTTTCTGATGCACCTCATCAGGACCATCTGCAAGCCTCAGAACGCGTGCCCATGTAAAGAATCCCACAATGGGCGTATCTGTAGAAACCCCCATACCTCCAAAAGCCTAAAATATGCACAATATAAAAAGAGTTATTAGAAAAAAATATATATCTTTTAATTTAATACACCTCTCCCCTGAATGAATTGTACACGAAGAGAAGGCCCACAGTGCCAAGATATTTTATTTTTTATGAAAGTAGATGTTGTACATGATGTACAGAGCAAAATAATCATTTTGGATATAAAATATGGTGTTCAGTATGGTATTCCAGTAACTATTAGGAAAGGAAAACTTTAGCAAAGATGGAACTCAACAAGGATCAAAACATAAAAAATTGCACATATAAAATACATAAAGCAGGTATCACTGAAACAATAGCAATTTTTTAGTTTTCATCGGCATATCAATTCTGGGATTGCAAATCATGATGTTCCTTAGAGTTTATTATTTGTTGCATAAATGGACAGCTTCTCAGACGTGCTTTCAAGTATACTGCTAAATCCTTATATCTTGGATTTGGATTTGAATTCCATCCTGGCCAAAGATCTTCTGTGAACTTCATCTGGTCCGTCGGCTAGTCTTAGTGTACGAGCTGCAGCAAATATACTGGCCAGTGGCGTGTCCTGGCAAACCCCCATGCCCCCATGTGCCTGCAAAGAAACCAGCCTAGTACTACACCAAGAACACCTCAGGTGGTATAAACAAGAGATTTGTTTCTCAACATTTTTTCTTCTAATGGGAAGGTAGGAAGGAGTTTATTGTAAATTGTTAAGGGTCACAATTGGGCACAAAACTTGAAGTGGCATTTGAAACTTTTGTATTTTTACACAAAATATTGGGTTGGGGGACAATGAGAAACAAACCCTTTTTTTGGCCTTATCATAACTGTTCTTATGATGTCACACCTTTTTAAATCCTTGAAAATTGAAAAAGACAACATATCATATGACATGAGAGTTGTAATTTATATGGATTTCTCTCTTTCAGCACCAGTAGCCTGGGTCAAGAAAAAATGCCAATATACACAAACTAAGCCTCAAATTATGAAAATATTTTACATCCACAAAAATTGCTTCTGATTAGAAATCTCTTGATAACACCCAGGCAAGGACAACTTGGACAAATGATAAAATTTGGGCAATAATGTATCATTTCTTTTTACTTCTAGAAGTTTACTTCAAGTTAGTCTAAAGTATTGCTGGTAGAAAAAAATATATTCTTTGGACAGGATGTTCCTGTCTTTAGGAGTTTGTAAAATGCTGCAAGATGTGGGTCAGTTCATAGGACTCACCTATCACCTATGAACCTTTTTTATGCTGTGAGGGTCCATACAGGGACTGGAATAGTGTTCAGAATTGTACCATTTTGGACACACTTCTCAATTTCCTCACTTCTCAATTTCCCAAAGTTCTTTTTATAAGTCCCACCCACTGAAAGTCCATGTCAGTTTTGCATGTTTCTTGATCAAAGGAACGTGAGTGTCACCTGCTGGGACAGTAGGCCAGTGCCTATTGTTCTCAGCATTTGTCTACAACACAAGAGACACATTTTGTGTGGCCCTTATCAATGCTTATCATGCATATATGAATATTAATAACGAGCTCAGAGCTCAGACACATTTGCAAAGAGAGTATAACATAGAGGCTTCAAAGCAAATGATTTCAAGATTTAATAATGGACTTTAAATTTAGAGTAAGTTGGCCACAAGGCCAACCTTTAACATGTTTGCAAATGCTCAAATTCTTACCTGAATAGCCCTATCACAGACGCGTTGCACCATGTTAGGTGCTGCCACCTTGATCATGGCAATCTCTGGTGCTGCCACCTTGTTGCCTACAGTGTCCATCATATGGGCAGCTTTAAACACTAGGAGGCGGCACTGTTCTATTTCAATTCTGGACTGAGCGATATCTTGCTGGATAGTTGCTTGTGCTGCAAGAGGCTTGCCAAATGCAATACGGCCTTGAGTCTAAAATTAATGAAAATGTCCAGTTGAAACTTTTTAAAATTCTACCAGGTTTAACAAATGAATCTGAGAACACAGAGAATTTAGTTGCAGTAAATTCATTTCACCAAAGAACCTGTGATATGCTTTTTTATGGTTGCTTATGGCTTAAAAGAATAACTCATGTGGAGGTAAATGCATATAAAACATGGTGCTCTCATTGTAAAATAGTTTTATTTTCTTTAACATGATATATGTCTGAGATTTACACACCCTGTCCACCATGAGCTCTAGCGATCTCTCAGCCATTCCTATGAGCCTCATACAGTGGTGTATACGTCCAGGACCAAGCCGGCCCTGAGCGATCTGGAAACCACGCCCCTCTCCGAGCAACATGTTGCTCACCGGCACCCGAACATCCTCAAAGAGAACCTCTGCATGACCATCTGCATACATTTAATGAAATAATATGAGAACCGACACATGTCAGGCAAAACTATCGGACATATTGTGATTTTTTTTCTAGATTTTTTTTCCACTCCTTATGAGAAATAAATAAACACTGTGAGGGGCTACTGATAGATCCTAAATTGCATTTCTTTATATGTTTCCTATTCCTATAGTTTTTTGTTAATGCCAGATTAGTCTAAAATTGCTTTTTAAATTAATAACTTATTAAAGATTAAAAAGAGTTTGGCAGTTATAAGGAAGGAAGCAAATGATATTGTGCAAGAAATTAGACTGCATAGAAATGTGTGTAGATTATATGTTATGAGTGGACTGTACATACGAGGGGCATCCACAAATCCGAACACATTGAGAGGTCTGAGTATCTTCACCCCTGGGGCATCCATGGGCACGATGATCATACTTTGCTGCTGGTGTATGGCAGCATCAGTGTTAGTCTTACCCATAAAGATACACAGCTTGCAACGCGGATCATTTGCCCCTAAAAATTAAACCATTATTATATCTTTTATACAGAATTACGTATTTTAGAATATAGAGGGCAGCACAAGCTAGTTAAATATATCTGGGTTAAATATATCTGGGATAATTATCAGCAGCAAACCTACCCAATCATTTTTTGGCTTTTATATTTATCACATATATTGATATTAAAACGAAATAGAGTAGAGAGTGTTAGTACCTGACGTCCACCATTTGTGACCATTGATGACATAGTGGTCACCTTCCCGCTGGATGGAGGCCTCAATGTTAGTGGCATCTGATGAGGCAACCTACAGAAAAATGTCATGCCAAATACATGCATAAACATATTTTACTTGACTAAGTTTATTTCATTCTTCAAATTCTTAATGGTATCCATTGTAGTGATATAATTTGTTTTACTGTCTGTATGGCATGAAATCTGATTGTCATTTTATAACACACAATAATCACTAATTTAACAAACCCCTGCACAAATCTATTTTTAAAGTAGGACAGAAAATATCATTTGACTGTCAAAAAAAAACAATAATTGCTTCAGAGTTGCATATGCCACCATTGTTATGTGAATGTAGTCAGACTTACGGCTGGTTCAGTCATGCCGAAGCAGGAGCGAATCTTGCCCTCCAGGAGAGGTGTGAGCCACTCTGCCTTCTGCTCCTCTGTGCCGTATCTAACCAGCACCTCCATGTTACCAGTGTCTGGGGCAGAACAGTTGAACACCTGCAGAGAGGAACATGCTATCAACATCAAGATACAAAAAGTAAAGTTCAGCATAAAGTACTGTACATGTGGATATCTTGTTGATTTTAATTTAGGATATTGTAATTGTTGGGTACCATTCTGTTTTTATAATGATTGGATTTAAGAGAGTTTTTTGCATACTCCTGTTATTTGCGCAGTTCAAAAATATATGTTGTTTTCAGTGGGGCAAGATGGCAACCCACAATTATCTTATATAATAATAATAATATCCTTTTTTCAGAGAAGCAAATATATATGGAGGCTGTTTTCAGCTGAATGAGTCAACCTTTAAAAGAACATATTCTGTCCATGTCCATATGTCCATATATCTTATTATAAAAGAATACAGGAAGTTGTTTTAGAAGAGAAGCTGGATGCTGGTTATGGGTACCTCTGGTGCGACGTGAGAGCGTCCCATCAGCTCACACACGTAAGCATACTCCACATTGGTCAGACCAGCTCCCCACTTCTGCTCCGGGTCACTCTCTATGGGCAAAAACAGATTCCACAACCCCTCTGCCTTAGCCTTCACCTGAAAAAAACATGTCTTGTGATTCAAATTATCTATTCCATTTAAAGAAGAGTTTGATTTTTTTTATAAATATTTAAAACAATTGTATTACTATTTTTTTCTGTTTTATTTGGTTTATGTGGCCTGTTTGTTTACCTTGAGTTCCTCCACCTTGGGGTGGATGGTCCACATGGTCTGAGGGTCAGAGTGATATCGATGCAACTCGGCTTCCAGAGGCAGCACATTCTCATCTATGAAGGTCTTGACACGCTTATATATATCCTGCACCTTGGGTGACAGACCAGACACTGACAGCGGCAATGAACCTGCAATACAACAACACAGTTATGCTTAATGTTTCTAATTCTCAAAAAGTATTTTGAAAAGTATAGGCAAAGAAATGCCATGTTACAGTTTTAAAAATACAAACAAATCTTTTGAGTATTTTCTTTTACAAATAGGTCTTTCAAGTCATTTTTTTACATTCTGTTTACATTCATTTTTTACATTATATATGGCTAATTTCTAGTTTTTGGGCCCATGTCCCAAGAGAGAAGGAATAACTCTTGGCTCCAGTACATTTTCAATGCAAAAATACTCTGTAACATCTATATCAAATCATTATTACCTGGAATATGCCTTTCAGAGGAAGTGGAATAATTGTCCTTTCTGCTCATATTGTGTGCTGGGGCTGAAGCTAATGGTGAGCTGCTGCCTGTAGGTTGTGCCAAGGTTTTCTTTTGGCTCTGTGATGCAATTTGCCACCCGAGTTCTGCAATTCCCCGGCCCAGTAAACCAGCTTGCTCTGCTGTAGTAGAACTAGCCTGGCCTTGAAAAAAACAAATCAGATTAAAATTATTTCACATTCACTATGGTCTAATTGTAATCAAAGGTTAAATTGAGTGGATTCTCATGTCCACTTTTTCAGCCTGCATAAAGGCATTTTTATTGTATGAATATATATGATGTTTAATTATTTTCAGTCAAATGATGTGACTTAATGGGATGTCTGAGTGTCCATATATCAATGTATTGTGTGTGTTAGATTGGTCAACTTTACAGAATTATTACAAACACAATAATTTTGACACTCAATAGAAAAGCTCTGTATCTTATTCGGAAATATTGTTCCCTGTCAGAAAATTTCATTTCAAATTATTCTTGGCAACATCTTGCCAATTTTAAAGCACACTGAAAAATTACTTAAAGCTAAATACTTCGGTAATTCTATTTTGCAAAAAATTTTTGTCTGAAAATCATAACTTCTGACAGAGATTTTTCTTATTTCTCACTTCCACATGAATATGTTGTTTATTTGAAAGATGTCTCACATTGAAGGTGTTATTTTGAGCTAACTTCATGGCATACTCTGAGATAATATCACTTGATATTATGAAATACAAATCCTCTGTCACAAGACTAAAAGCCTCAAATGATTAAGTTTGCTAGAGAAACTATTTTATATCTTGACATATCATTCAATGGATTGCCAAATTTTCATGATGTGACATTAACTGCCTTTAACTTATTCTAATATTTATTAAATGTTGACCAACCAGTTGAGCGGTGTTAAGAGGAGGTTGAATATTGTTCCAAGTCCATGAGCCCACAATGTGATTGTATCATCTTATCAGTTGTTTGTGACCCACTCAATGCATCAGTGATCGCTATCATGTCCCCCTTTATAACCTCGAGGCTGACCTGACCTATTTTTAACCATCTGTTTATCATAGACATCTGAACTTTGGTGATATGGTATAAACTTAAAGGTCGGAGTATAACTCTGTTTCTGTGTCCAAAAATGATTAATCTCAAAATTAGCAAAACTGTTATTAATAAAATGAAACAGAGCCTCTTTCTGAGTTTTGTGAATATTTTCATATTCCTGCACATATTATTTAATTTAAACTATTGTGGTTGAGAATATTGAGGGCAATGATTGAAAAAGCTGATTTCAAAATCCGATGTTTTAAATTGTATACTCAAATGTTATTGGAAAATCATTGCAAAAATGTTACTGGATTGATAAATATATTTGGCATCTGAGAAAACAAGCACAATCCAAAAATCAGCACCTTGTGCTTGTCATACACCATGTACTGATATGTTATTTTGCAAAAGAGTTAAATAGCTTTTCTAAATAAGGTGTTCCAAAATATCATATCAGAACAATTTTATTGAATTAAACTTTAGCTTCAACATGATGGGAAATATTGCAATTACGTGTATTTTTATACCTAAATCTGGCTTAGAAATGAGTAAACATAACTTTTTGGTGTATTTATTAAAATATTTGAAATTAATCTATTAATATTTGAGACTGCCAGTATATTGTCTTTATTTGATTTCTTGAAAAATACTATTTGAATAGGGCTGAGAATATTATCAGTCCAATTACAAAGTTGCAATATTACTTGCTGTCTAATGTCAAACAATGCCTTTTGTGTTTTGTCATGTATTTTGAGCACAATTAAATGTCATAGTTTATGAATAAATATACATGCAACCTTAATTCTCTTTCAGACAATTACAAGAAGTGTTCATAGTAACAATGGCGGGAAGCGGTGATCACCATGTGTCTACATTTCAGCATCGCATAAATGGCTTTCTCAGAAAAATATCACATGACAACTCATTAAACAAATAAGAAAAAAAATATTAAAATTAACTGGCAATAGAGTCATTTGGGGTCGTTGTGGATGGTCTGGTATATCATAAATTGTCAATTTGTGAGAGACTTATAGAAGTATCATATTTAACTACCTAAATCTCCTTCCATATTTTTTCAATGTACTGCCAGCTGGATCTTATTGTCTGAAGCAAACTGTGATTCATAATAACTTTCTAGACTCAGATGTCTTGCATAACTAAAACTTCTAGTAATTTCCAAGCCTTCAAAATTAGCACCCTATACCAGACTTAAAACATGTATGCTGAGCCTGTGTTAATAATAAAAAAATCTTTACAACAGCTATTTCTAATATTATTCTCTCTCCGATTATTCATTGCCTTAGTAAGAGAGGGCTTACCTTGAAGAGCTCGTTTGTAGACACCCTGTAGAATAGCAGCAAACCGGAAGCAGATAAATGCCACATAGAACTCCCAGTTGTCAATCTTCTCTATTGCCATATGCTCAGCATATTCCTCTATGTATTGCTTTACTGTAGGAATGCCGGCCTCATCAAAGTTGAAGTCTGTGCCAAATCCTACAGAAAATATGGGATTCAAAATCAATTGACAAAAAAAAAATCTGAGCAAATACTGCACAGATGCCTGTTATTCTATTTTATCAAAACACAAAATATAACTACATATTTTTATGTATACTATAAATATATTTCTCAAGGCTACAATTAAATTTCAAGCTAAAATTAAATTTCTAAGATATAAACTGCATATTGATGATTTCAAAAGAAAAATGTTTAAACATTTTATTTGATTGATATAACCTTGAACTTCAAAGAGTGTTATTTGATGGAAGATTTTATTTGGTGATGGACAGCACATTTACATTTTACATTACTGTTTACATTTACATATAGCTATTTACGTTTTACATTGCAGACAAGTGACAAGTGTTATTTTGTAATATTCAAAATATTACTCCTGAAGGAGACTTAGGCTTATCCTTAAGAGAAATACTTTAGAACACTGCCTTGTGGGATATGGATTTTTTTTTCTGTGACATAGCATTACATTTTGCTGAATATACTGGACATAATGATAAGCGGATAACCTTCTGACCTGGAAACTGAGCTAAAGCTTCAGGGAAGTAGTGAGGCATGCAGTTAGTGGCAAGGTCACTGATGGGGTCACCCAGAGTCGATAACTCCCAGTCCAGAACAGCAAGTACTTCTAATTTGGTTGGGTGAAATATCAAGTTGTCTAACCTGCAAGTGAATAAAGGGCAGGAAGCAGTTTTATAATCACCTTACTGACCTTGCTGATGCACTGTGCTATTTGTGATGTTTTAACTTATAACTATGTACCGTATTAACCCTGGTAAGTTTGCTGAATCCATTTCGAAGATTTCATTTTGGTTCCAAAATTATTAAAATGTTTTTTTATGACTCTGGGTTAATAAGGTACTACAGTAACTTATGCACTTCATTTGTATTCATTGATGCCATGCCCTTAAACAAAACAGACCAAAGCTCTGAAATGGAAAAATATAGATATTGACAACACATCAGCTGGAGCACAGAGCACGAGGTGGACAATCAGTTGAGGAATCTAAAAGAAGAGACATATGATCATGAATTTCTGTGTTATTGAGAGTTTGTTTACCTCTGAGAATGGGCTGACCATTATGTTGGTAGTGAGGGAGACAATTCCCTGCTAAGTCACTTATTGGATCTCCTAAGGTGGAGAGTTCCCAGTCTAATACTGCAACAATTTCCTGTTTTGTGGGATGAAAAATCAAATTGTCCAGTCTGAAAAAATGCAAATTGCTTTGGAACTATCTAATCTCTGTGAATGACATGTAAAGAGGGTGGGGAAGTTAACCCCTAACGGACGGGAAGGACGGCAACGTCCACCACCGGTAACGGACGGGAAGGACGTTGACGTCCCCATCGTTCTGGCTGGATGACATCATTTGTAACATTCTGAAGGGCTGTAACTTGTTACAATGTAATCATGATAATGACGTCAGGCTGCCTTAAATCATGAACTTTTGACCCTAGCAATTCATAAGCATATTGAATTACCATGGTTATAAATTTTATTAATTTAGTATGTAGATACACTAGTCCAGACAAAAAATGGTTAGTCCAGCCAAACAACAAAATTTTGATAGCCTAGTCCCTTAGGGGTTAATGACATTTGACCTAGAAATTCATTTCCATTCAATCATAGGGGACATTTATTTAATTACAGAAGGCATCATTAAAATGTCAAATGAAAATTTGAGTCCCCCAATCTGCCTGGTGACCTGATTACATCTCTTTCAGTGTGGTGGTTTCCTTTGTCTGAAAAACATGACATCTTACTCCACCTCTGTGTGTTACCAAGTCTAACAATATATGGAATTCCACTGCTTATCTCTTTTTAGTATTTCCCGAGGAAGCTGAAGATATGGCCTACACAAAAATTTTACCAACAGACAATGCAAACTTTAGCAATACCATTCAATAAAAATTGTTTGAAGTATTTGATGAACAAATTTTCAATTTAGTGTGTGTAAATTAGGTTATTTTTGTATTTTATTGTAACAAGTACATAGAGGTCTTATTTTACTCAATATGAAGTAAATACAAATCCAAGATTTGATAAATGCCATACCTGTAGTCTCCATGCACAATGGTGCACATTTCATCTTTGGGCATATTCTTTGGCAGCCATTCGAGCAAATTATTCATCGCTTCAATTTCGTCAGTCTTACTGGCTTCATACTGCTTGGCCCAACGATTAAAGTTACGCTGCATGTAATTTCCTGTTTTCACAGATTAAAAGAGATAATTATTTATCAACAATGTAATATAACATAACATAACATATAAATGCTTTTCTTACAGGTTGGACAAAGAGTTTTTTTTTTATAAAATATGGATAATTTGTTCAGAAAACATAGGCATCAGAGATGCATCAACCCTCAGCCCTAGTAACTTACTGCACAACATTTGCTCCACACAATATTTGTGAACAAAACGTCACTGCACCAAGGCAAATTGATGCAGTGGTAAATAAAACATAATAGTGCACATCTACTTCCTTTGATAGCTTATGAGTGTAAAGTATCATGAAACTTTCATCATTTACTCTAAAATTATAGAGATGATGGGCCTGTGACCTTGAAAAGCAGATGAAGGCCACCGTCCATCAAACTCATCTTGGGGTCTGGGGTCAAATGCTTATGTGTGTCAACTCTCATGAAGCTGCCATCATTTGTTCTCGATTTATCACAATGATCGGGATTTCACATAATTGTCCCTGGGACCTTGAAAAGTAGGTGAAGGTTACCAATCATCAAACTCTGTTGGGGTCTTTACCAGATGCTTATGTGTGTCAAGTCTCATAAAGCTGCCATCATTTGTTCTCGGGTGATCACAATGATCGGGATTTCACATAATTGTCTGTGACCTTGTTCCATAAAAAAAAAGTTTGAGGTCTTCACCAGATGCTTATGTGTGTCAAATCTCATAAAGCTGCCATAATTTGTTATCGTGATGCTTGGGATTTCATATAATTGTCCCTGTGACCTTGAAGAGAAGGTGAAGGTCACCGTCCATCATACTCGTCTGGGGTTTTTACCAGTTGCTTCTATGTGTCAAGTCTCAAAAAGCTGCCATCATTTGTTCTTGAGTTATTGCAATGATGGGGATTTCATGATACAATTGACCCTGTGACCTTGAAAGTAAGTGAAGGTCATGTTCCATACAAAAATGTCTGAGATCTTCACCAGATGCTTATGTTTGTCAAATCTCTTTAAGCTGCCATCATTTGTTCTTGAGTTATTGTGATTCTTGGGATTTCACATAATTGTCCCTGTGACCTTGAAAAGTAGGTGAAGGTCATGTTTCATCGAAAAAATTTTGAGGTCTTCACCAGATGCCTATATGTGTAAAATCTCATAAAGCTGCCATCATTTTTTCTTTAGTTATTGCTATTCTTGGGATTTCACATAATCGTCCCTGTGACCTTGAAAAGTAGATGAAGGTCATATTTCCTGATTACATCAGGGGCTGAGGGTAAAAAAGGATAATTAGGGATACTAGTATGTGTCATTCTTCTCAACCATAACCTTTCTCCTAACTAAAACTGACTGAATTTTGATCCCTCCCTCAGGGTATGGACCCTCACTGTAAAAAATGTTTGTAAGGGATGGTAACAGTCAGGGTAAAAAAAGGACATTAAATATATAAAAATGATCAATGCATTTACCTTTTTTGCCATAGTCTTCCAGACCAGCCTCCTGTATGTTGACTTTGTGTATTTGGGTGAGAACGTGGTTCATTTGTGAGTAGATGGTTCTCCTCTCCTCTGGGCTGAACTCAGCCAGTGTCACATCTTTGAATATCCTCCCCGGGATATGCTCCATCACATAAAATGGAGTTCCTATCAAACTAAAAACAAATCAAGAGTCTCTTGTTTATTGACATATATTTTATTACAATCCTCTATCACCATACATGTGTTTATCACCTTTAATATTGTGAAACAGAAAGATACCAATAGTTGTTTAAAGGAAAATCAAAAACAGACTTTCCATTTATTTTGTTTGTTGATATAGCTGAACTTTTATATTTCCAATAACTCTGATTTAAACATAAATCAATTTGACGAAAGGTAAATCAATAAAAAAAATTACAATACCAATTTTGATATCAGGCAAAATTTACAAAAAATCTGTCTTATATTTCATAGTCAAATGTGTATCATCAGTTTGGTCTTGTGAAGTTAGGACTTAGAGAAAGATTACCTGTCTTCTTCACAGAGTCCTAACATCTTGGGCACAGGGACTCCATGATCTTTGAGGACCTTCATTATTCTATACTCTCTTTCCACAGCATGGGCTGAGGGCAATAGTTTCCCGGGCTAAAAGTAGCAAAATATATATATATTTTTTTTAATTCTCGTTTTATAATGACAACACAAATCAAATAAAAAAATCCTTTAAATTTTCAAGAATCAATCTTTAAAAATTATGATAAATGCATTATAGATGAACATTGAAAAAATTCAACAAGGGGAAGACTGTGGGACAGATCATGACTATCATTTAATAACATACTTACCGGTTTTTTCCTGAGTACAAGATTTTTCCTAGCGTACTGTACAAAATATGTAGGATTGGATTGGCCGTGTTCAAAGCATCGCACAATAGGATCAGCTGTAATATATTATCACATCAATCGTTGATTTTTGTTGTCAACACTGAACACATCAATTGTTCATCTAAATTAAGAAAGGATTTAAATGGGGTTGTATATTTTATGATGTATTTTTAAACCCCAAAAATTTTTAGCCGTATTTGTAAGAAATCAATTTTAAAAACTCCATTGCAGATAAATATTATTTCAGAGAAAAGACTAGTTTGTATATTTTATTATATTTTTAGCCATTTAATTTTTTTTATTTTGCAAGAAGGTATTTATCTGAGTTAGTACTGGAATATTTGGCAACACATGTTGATGGAATCAAATACATGTACATATATTCATAGCTAAAGTATGGTAAAAGGCCATATTCAGGTCAAATAAAATATTTGAGCTTTATAATTTCTTTACCAAACTACAACAAAAGGCAAAATGACCATCTACTTGATTTCTTTTTAACAACCATTTGATCACTTGTGCTGAAAGTGTTTGCTATCATCTTACATAACATCATTTTTGTTCAACTCGAAGCGACAAAACCTATTTATTTGATTGATGTTGATCCTTTGCCCTATAACTAAAACCTATATCACTTTATATATTTTTGTATGGACCGCATGTTTTAGAAGGTGTTTGTAACAATTATTAAGATAAAAGGAAGAAAAGCTCAATGTTCATGCATTACCTTGTTCTGTACCTTTATCATGCAGCTTGAGTGCCCAGTTGAGGAAGGATTTCAGACCCTTCATGGGAATCTCAAGGCGTTTGGGAACAGCAATGGTTCCCTCTACATACCCCTGAACTGGGAAGCCAAGCTCTGTCTCCAGAGACTGCACTGCCTGGTCTGGATTGACTACCTGAAAAAAGGCACTGTATCTATTGAGAAAAAATATCATAATAATAATAATAATAATAATAAAATTTGTATAGCGCTGATACCAGACAAGTCTGTTCATAGCGCTGAGCTCAGGACATGCATCCTGAAGAGATGAGTTTTCAGCCTATTCTTAAACGAGGAGACTGAAGTACTTGTCCTAATATTAGTAGGCAAGGAATTCCATAGTCGTGGACCTACAGATGAGAAGGCCCTGTCACCTACTGTTCTTAGCCTAGTATTAGGTACTTGTAGGTGGGTGCCATCATTGGATCTTAGACAGCGTTCACCTTCTTTAATCAGGAGTAGATCCCGTAAGTAAGGCGGAGCCTTACCATTAAGGGCTTTCCAGGTTAATAGAAGAATTTTAAAATCAATTCTCGCGTGAACAGGAAGCCAGTGCAGTTCCTGTAATTTTCCTGAAATGTGATCAAATTTCCTGATTTTTCCTACTACCCGTGCTGCAGAGTTTTGGAGGTATTGCAGTTTCCTGATGTCAGTTTTAGGAAGACCTGCCAGAAGACCATTACCATAGTCAAGGGTAGATGTAACAAAAGCATGGGTAAGTGTTACCGCGGTCTTCTCGTCTAGACAATGTCTGATGGCCGCCAAGTTCCTAATGTGATAATAGCCTTTCTGACACATTTTCTTGATCTGGGCCTTCATGTCCATGTTGGAGTCAAATGTGATACCAAGGTCAACCACTGACTGACTAGGAGCAATATCAGAGTCACCCACTCTGATTGTGGTTGGGATACTGCTATGGGTGGTAGTACTGTACCTGTCAGTACATATGAGCATCTCAGTTTTTCCATCATTTATCTTCATCTTGTTTGTAATGAGGAAGTTTCTGACCTCACTGACACACTCCTCCAGTTTGTGTCTGCTCATATCCACATGATGGGGAGAAGCGTGGTCAACAGGGATGTAGATCTGAGTATCATCTGCATAAATGTGATAGCTCAGACCATATTTGGCAAGTATATCAGATAGGGGTGTCATGTAAATGGTGAACAGTATAGGACCCAGGACTGAGCCTTGGGGTACCCCATATTTTAAGGATTTGAGACGGGATCTATGGATCCCCACCTTCACACATTGCTTCCTGTCCATTAGGTATGACCGAATCCAGGAGAGTGCATGACCTTTGACGTTGCATCTATCCCTCAGTCTGTCCAAAAGGATTTGATGGTCAATAGTGTCAAAGGCAGCGGAAAGGTCAAGCAACAGCAAGATAACTGACTTTCTATTGTCAAGCGCACCCAAGATATCATTTTGCACTTTTAACAAAGCGGTTTCAGTGCTGTGATATTCTTTGTAGGCTGATTGAAACTTGTCAGTAAGACCATTCCTTACAAGATGGGGGACTAGTTGGTCTGCAACCGCCCTCTCAGTTAGTTTAGAGACAAATGTTAGGTTGGAAACAGGCCTATAGTTTTTTTCAACCAGTTCTAGACCAAGTTTCTTCAGCAGGGGTGTTATGATGGCTATTTTCATATTTTCCGATACTGCTGATTCCATCAATGATTTATTTATGATGGAAGTAATTATTGGTAGGAGGTCATCTAAGAGGTCAAGTAAGAGCCAGGTTGGAATTGGATCCAGCTCACATGACTTCTTTGCGGACCTTTTGACCAATTTCCGTACGTCGTCAATGGTTAAGGGTGTGAACCTTTCCAGACATGTAGTACTATTGTTCGCAGTGTCACCTGGTGGCGAAGTTTGGCAGGATGGAGCATTATCAATGTCCAGTCGGATTCTCTCTATTTTTTCAAGAAAGAATGTGTTAAACTTCTCAGCTTGAGTGATCTCACAGTCAGATTGGGGCATAGGTGTGTCCTTTTTCTTGTGCATGACTGTGTCAATGACTCTAAAGAGCTTTTTAGGGTCATGTTTGTTTTCCTCAACCAGGTTGGAAAAATATGTTGATTGAGCAGATTTAAGCATTGAGTTGTATTTGTTCCTCTGAGAGTTATACAGCTCCTTGTCAATGTGAGAGCCAGTCTTGCTCATTTTTCTCTCAAGCCTCCTCTTGAGAGATCTTTCCAGCTTTAATTGGTCACTCATCCAGGGAACCGGTTTACGCTGAGTTACCTTGGCAAACTTGGTGGGAGCATGTTTATCCATGAGTGATGTTAGCCCCTTGTCATAGTAATCCACCATCTCACTCAATGGTAAATGTTCCCAGGTTTCAGTTGCAACTGTTAGGGATTTGATGTCATTCCTTAGGGATTGAAGATCCAGTCCCTTATAGTTCCTGTACCTTATCAATTTTTTGGGAGGTTTGGGGGGTGAAATACCCAGATATAGTTTAATCATCTTATGATCAGATATATACTCATCCACTAGATGGCTCTTGAGAAACTTGTTCCCTTTGAAAGTGATGATTAGATCAAGGGTATTCCCTAACTTATGGGTCGGTTCCTGTACCCATTGGTTCATGTCAAATGTTGATAGAATGTCATTGAACTTTATGACATCAGGTTTATTTGGTTTATTGACATGAAAGTTGTAGTCACCAAGGAAGATGACTTCATGACTGAATGACCCATAGTGTGCTACGAGTTGAGTGAACTCATCATAAAACTCAGAGTAGGTATACCTATTCTTGTCTGATGGTTCAGGTCTATAGATGGTGACAAAGGTGAACTTCTTTCCCTTGATTAGAAGGGATGCTTCTAGGAGTTCCATTGTTGTCACCACTGGTTGGTTAAACCTATCGGTTTCAAAGGGAAGCTCAACACGATGCAATAGACCCAGGCCTCCGCCAGAGCGTCCCCTACGAGGGAAAGAGTGAAATTTTAGGGAACCATCCTCAAGTTCCCTTTTCACTTTTTCATTATTTGAGTCTTGTAACCATGTTTCAGTTACAAATAGAGCGTCTAGGTTATGTTCAGAGAAGTAGTCTTTCACAAGTAGAACCTTGCCAGAGATACTTTGGGCATTGCATGAACCAATCACTAGGTTTTCCTTGTTTTTACGTGTTGTCATGGAAACCCCATTGTTTCTATGGCGAGTGGTGCCACCTATATGGGTGCGGTTTGCAGACCTGTTTCCATTAAGTGAGAGTCTGCAGCGAGACTTCTTGCTTCGTGTGGATCCTGCCTCGTCATTGGCTGGTCGAGCAGACGAATATGTATTATTTACATTCCTACCACTAACAGCGCCACCTATGATAATTTTGCCAAAACTGCATGATTTTGACGAATTGCATGGACTTTCAACATATTTGTTGTTCAGTCTATGTTTTTGTGGCCGAGGAGGCAGAATAAATATGTTTTCCCAATAAAGATGTTTTGGGTGCGATATTTGTGTATATTTAACAAAATTGAACTGACAATTTTGCTTGCTCACTCCATGTACAGATAGTAGCGTGTCCGATTTTATGTAATCGCAGGTATCGAGCACCAATCGAAATTGGGCAGGGAACAGTTCAATTTCATGCTCTGACTCAAATATATTAATATTTGAGTTAGCACTAATGTCCTGCAGTGACCTGAAGTGAGCACGTGATAAGATATGAAAATTAATATTTTGCAGAGAAAGATTCTTTGTGAAAGTGTCCATATGATAGTCACACAGCAGAATTTTTCTTGACCCTAAACCATTGTGGGGCAAGGAAAGAGTTTTCGTGGTCTCACTACTATTCTTGTCGTAAATATTGAAACAGGAACATATACAAACAAAGCCATGATTGTGTAGCATTGAAAAGTTATTTCAGTCAGCTGAGTTGGGCAATGTTGTGTATATATACGGGTCTGTTTTGCTCTGTATATGCGGGTTGCATATAAAGAACAATGAAACTCTATTGATCCCTGTCCAAGAATTAATTTCACAATAATAAATGTGTGCGTAGTAATAGAAAATAAAATCTTATTTTCCTTTCGTGTTATGTTTTGTAGATATATAGTATTCTTATTTATGTTATTAAATAAGAGCGTATTTAAGAATAACGTGACAGACGTATGCTAGGGTTGTGGTAGCACTGTCAGTGTTCCCTCTTGGCCGTGAGGCTGGTGAGAGAAGAGAGTAGTGTATAGACAGATGTCTATTTGTGTTCTTCTTATTTATATTATTAAATAAGAGCGTATTTAAGAAAACGTAAAGACAGACGTATGCTAGGGTCGTGGTAGCACTGTCAGTGTTCCCTCTTGGCCGTGAGGCTGGTGAGAGAAGAAATCACTGCGTCGTAAAGTAAACAACAGGTAAGTGGCAAGATAGCCACCAGTTGAATACGTATTTAGCAGAGATCATAAGCGTAATATTCACCTTTGTATTCACCCGTGTGCCGAGAGGCTGGTGAAAAGGGAATCGTTATTGTCTTAAGGGTCCGAAGAGACTTAAGACACGTAAAACCTGGGGAATAAGCTGTTTCAGACTAAAAGCACTCGACACAAGCAGAACAGGATCGTCAGCTCGTGAACACCGTGCCTTCAAAAAGACAACAACTTGTGACCGGCCTTCGCAAGCAAAAGTCAATCCAAACTGCCGTCAGAGCTTGCAGAAAGTCTGTTACAGATAGACCTAGGTATAGACTTGGTGTGCGATTAGAATTGGGCAGTGATAGACTCAGGTTAGACCAAATATCACGTCAATAAAGACAGAATATTCGGAGCTTCACAAAAGAGCAGCCATCACCGCGCACGCATGCGCACCCCCAATCATTATAATGTTGCCATGAATACTATATATTATCCTATTATCATTACTACTTTCCTTTTGCAATAAAAACATTGAAGATATTTGACACATGAACTATTGATCATCATGTATGCACAATAAAATCTGTTAGTATCCAATAGAGATGGGCAAAATCTGTATATCTTTTATGCATATGTTTCTGCATATTTTACACTGAATTTATTGTAAATTGACAATACCTTGATAGTTCTTATGCCCAGGGCCTTGGCACCCTTAAGGTTTTGCCCAAGGTCATCAAGAAAAATGGCATCTTCAGGTTTGACTTGCAACTTCTCCAAGACCAACTGGTAGATTCCAGGATCCGGCTTTGCCATCCCCACCCTACAAGATTCCACTATCTGCAACATTAACAGACAAACCCAATTGACTCATTAATCTTTTTGTCAATGTTCTTCCAGAATATTTCTAAAAAAATGTCTAACAAGTTAAATATACATGAACAAAACAAGATACCAGTTGTAATTCATAAATAAAAGACAAATATCATAAAAACTACCAATGAAATTAAAATTCATCACTGTATTTATATAGTAAAACCAAGAGTAAGAAATTGTTTAGACGAGGGAACAGCCAACACCCTTGCTCATGCATTTGTCACTTCTACCCTTGACTATGGAAATGCCCTTCTAGCGGGTCTTCCTGAGTGTGAATTAGCCAAATTACAAAAATTACAGAACGCTGCGGCGAGGGTAGTTGGGAAGCTCAAAAAGAGAGATCATATCAGGCAAAAACTTAAGGAACTTCACTGGTTGCCAGTAAAAGCTAGGATTGATTTCAAAATATCTCTATTAACATGGAAGGTGCAAAATGGCTTTGCCCCAAAATATTTGTCTGATTTATTAGAATATAAACAGTTGGGTATGGGACTGCGATCTAATGATAAAAATGAATACGTAGTACCTAAGACTAATATGAAATCTTATGGAGATAGGGCTTTCATGGCGTATGCGCCAAGGAACTGGAATGTGCTGCCCCTTGAAGTGAAAAATAGTAAAACTGTTGAAACTTTCAAGAAGAAACTTAAAACATTTCTATTTAGAAAACACTATCTTAATGAAGCGCTTCGAGCAGACTTGGTCTGATATAGCGCTATATAAATCGTTATTATTATTATTATTATTATTATACACATGGAAAGAATATCACTGAATTGAATTTGTCTGACCTCATCAAATAGTGTGGTGTCTAGTGGTAGGAGGGAGAGGTCCTGGTCTTTATTTATGAACCAGTTATTGGTGAGGACAGCAGTCTTAATGCCCTCAGCTCTGATGCACTTTATAGCATCCACCATCTGTGGGAAAATCTCAGGAGTCTGTTCTTGGGCAGTCACCATGTTGACCAAACCAGATAGGTCCAGGGTACGTCCAGTCTACAATTATCATCATAAAATATTGACCCTTAATCTGTTATTTTATAAGAAAGGTAAATACTTGATTTTTTTATGTTAAATTGTAACTAGAGGGAATGACTGTACTTAGAGTAATCAACTTTAAAACAGGCACCTTGACAAGCTGTAAAAACCCTCACAGTCTGTCTATTTAAGGGATTAGAATTATTAAATTGGAGTGCAAACTGCATAATAAAGTCCTTAAAATTGTTATGGATAGACCTTTCAGATCTTGCATTAAAAGCACTGTGTACCTGTATTAATATCAATTATATGAGACATACCACATCTGAGCATTCCTTGCTGAAGGCTTTTAAAAAGTCTTGACCCCAGATCTCTCCCCGATCTCTTGAAGCCCACGAACCATTCCTTCCATTGCCGATGATCACTTTCAGAAATGTGCCTCTTGGCAAGTTCAGTTCAGTTTCATAATCTGCAAATCCAATGTACAATTGTGATAACTATCCTCAAACAAAAAATACTGTAATGAATTACAACACAGGAATCTTGATAATCTTTCAATATATGACAGGTGTGGTATCCCTGTAATCTTGTATATAATAAATTTTAAAATAACAAAAACAAACAACATGACTGACTTGAAAATACTGCTCCTGGGGAAGGGAGAAGTACCCCTCCCATGTCAAATATGACTGCTTTTGGTTTCTTCTTCTGGGGGCCATTTGACTGGTTTGCAGTTGAGCTCAGTGCCACCTGGTGGTGAAGGTGACCTGCTAAGATGCGGGTTCGGAGAACTTGAGAGGCTTTCCACATCTTGCCAGTCTCTGCTGCTGTTTTAAACAATCAACTATTATCAAAATGACCTCTGATATCTATCATATTCATTATATAGATTATACTATAACTAACTTGAATATGGAAATAATAAATTATGATAGCTACCTGTCAGTGATTAATTATGTATATATCTTTTATAAGCTAAAATGATGTCCCACATATAGTGCTGCATGTGGATAGTCAGAATTTCATTAAGATATACACCATTCATCTTGAATTCAAGCAAAATTTCTCCTTACTTTTTACAATTACTGATCAATTTTATATTATGTTTTGCAGAAGGTGACAGTGTTCAACATTTCCCACATCTTTTGGGACAGAATTAAGAAGAGACATCCCAACTCAATGTGCCACTGGAAACATTGCTTCACTTGATTTTAAATATCGTCAGTTTAGATTTATAGTCCTTCTTTTGCGGCATCTTTTAAGATGAATAAATTTGTGTGTTGCTTAAAAGCTTTCATAAAATCAGATTTTCAAGTACTTTTTCTCAATAGGCCGATTGCCGACCTCCATGTTGTTTTTTTTCCCCCATTGAAAAGTACAAACCGGAACTGTACAACTTTACCGGAACCAGAACTGTACAACTCCACTATATTTAATCATTGGTCGGAGAGATTGGCAGGGGGCCTATGTAAAAAAAAATGTCTGCACCTAAACTTTGTGACCAAATATTGATGCACATCATATTGATGCAACATCAATTTCAGTGTCATTTGAAAGTGCGTCTTCCGCTTAGTTCTGGACCATTGAACACCTTTTCAACAACTAATTCTTAGCTGACCAGTGATCTTTAACTATAAGGATCAAAGAGCCTTTTGGAAGTAGCAAAATTTTAAAATCGAAATATATATATTCTGGCACAGATAGATTAACTTTTTTAATAAATGGTGAATATTACTTTAACATTTACTGTAGAAAATGTAATGCCTTTTAAGTTTAATGCGTCCACCCTATTTCAACAATGACAAAATTTGCACTGAAAAGAAAATTATGACATTGATTTTTGTAACTCACTTGACATATCCTGTCTTCTAATTACCAGTATTAATCATATAGATATTGGGCCCTATGTAATTGTTGGAATAGAGTATATTGTACTTGAAGAGAATGTAATGCTCGGTAATGGTTAAAGTGCACTGAAGTAGGTTTCACTCAGTTATCCAATCCAGGGATGGCATTCATTTGTAGATCTTGATTATTTTTCTATATTTCTGTCATGAGTCAGGTTCCAATTTTGTGTGAAGCAGATTCTTTGTACTTTATGTTCCCAAGCTAACCTTTGATCAGAGACGTTTAAATATCTCCTACCTTGATAAGCAATCATGCAAATGACAGCACCTTCCTCTGTGGCATCAAACCCAAAATCCAAATCTGAAATCTGACCTTGTTGCACTTACAAGCCATAGTTCAAACTAATCCACCACTGGCACCAGTCCCTTATTTTTCCACACATTTGCTGATAACTTCATATCGTGCTGTTTTCCTTATCACATCTAAAACTAACATTTGATAATTTCATATTTTTTCTCAGAAAGAAATATCATGCATAAATAAGTTGAACAGCCTTTTTGATTGACTTGTTTTGTCATTCTTTTCGTCTGCTATTTCCGGTTTGCATGTGTGGAAATGGCGAGCTTGGAGAAAACTCATGGGGACAACCCAGTTGTTATCTCAGCTAAACCAACAAGGAAAGTAATATCTGGAGGAAAAGGTATGAGTTTTATTTTAAAATGTGGACTGGCAATTTATGTTACACAGATGTTATCTAATTACTTTCAAGATTATCCTTGATAGAGCGATAATATGTGATTTTCAAGGTAGACCTACAAGGGTACCTGGATCCGGATGATATGAGCGTGTGCCAGTATGAGCGTGGGATTATATGAGCGTTGGACTATATGAGCGTTGGACTATATATGAGCAAAATTGGTTGTCCTACCTACGAGGGACTTCCTTGTGAAAATGATTGACAGCTCAACTGACAAGTTGAACCCAAATGTATCAAATATTGAAACACACTGCTGCTAATGTATCAAATATAGTCATATATGATATGATAAAAGATTGTTACATTACACTAAATTACTTCTGTAAACCACGCTCATATAGACTCACGCTCATAAAGGGACACGCTCATAACGTCCCACGCTCATACTGGCACACGCTCATATCGTCCAGTATTCCCTACAAGTACAGTCGACGACAACCGAGCTGCGGAAAACAGAGCTGCGTTTCAGTTTATCAATTGATTGACTTTGTTTACAACGCCATTTGATGCTGTTGATTTATTTACATATCTGACAACAATTTTATTTTGAACAAGTGTTTATTAAAAAAAATCAAGCTTACATAAGTTTGCATACTCCTTTGCATCGGGTTCAGGAGGTCTACTCGCAAGGAACCAGTTACCGCCGATGAAGTAGACCGTGACTGGCAGCGGCTACAAGGGTCCTCATCAGCTTAGCCGCTGTAATCGGCGGTTATTGGTAGCGACGGAAAACTGGTCCCTCACGAGTATAACACCCTCTCCGATTATGCAATCAGATATGTTCAAACAGGCCTGTTCCATAAGCCCCGCCCCCTGAATGTAATTAACCGCAATACGATGACATACCGGTAACTCAGCGCCAAAATAGTACAACAGTTGGTACCGTTATCGCTAGGCCTGTAGTAAAGAGGCCTAGTAAAGCTGGGTAAAGTTTGCAACATCCCAATGCAAAATCCTAGAAAATATTTTTACTCTTTTACGCACTCACAAATCACTGAAACAAAAGCACTATCTGACGGTGTAAGCAGAAAAGACGTGCTAAAAACATGGCCGCCATGGACCGATAATTGGGGTATGCTCCATAGACTTCCAGCTTAATCATGCCAAACCTTGAACATTCAGCCCTAAAGTCAAAACAAACACAAGCGAAAATGGAACCTATCACTGACAGAGCAAGCGTGAGTGTGTTCAGAATCAAGGCCTCAGCTGCCACTGAGAGACCTATATATTACATAATATAATGTATAAATGAGGTCACCATAAGGTGCTATAAGACATAAAAGTTGCACTCCCAGGAGAGATCTGTCTCAGCCATAAGCTGCACATGACGGGTAAACACGGATAGCGTGAATTTTGTTTGAACTCAGTTGAGGCTCAAAGTGGGGTAGCACTGTTTGACATCATTCTGCCAATATCTAAAGGACAATACATTTCGCCACGGGCCATGCTGCAGTTGATTAGAGCATCAGCTTATTAGCACCAGTTCCTCTGGTGATTCAAAGGTCGTGGGTTCGATCCCCGGCCATGCCGAGATTGAATTCATGATACAATTTCACACATGAGCTGAGGCCTGTGCCAAAGGGTTAACCCATTGTCCTTGTAAATCTGTGACCGGGAGGGTTGTCATGTCAAAAACCTGTGACATGACAATTCAGTGAGGCAGCACTATATCTGCTACATATAGGTCTCATCACAAAATGACTGAAATAATGTTGAAAGTGATGTAGAACCACAAACAAACAAACAAACAAACAAACAATGTCATCATGACATCATGTCATCAATGTCATCATGACATCATAAGCATATTGCCATATTTTTATAGCATCATTTTACCTTTCAGTGCCTCTATGATCACACTCCACAAAAAATGACGCAAAGAAAGAAGTGTGCTTTCAAAAGGGGGTTTTAACCTAGGTTCCTGTTAAATCAGGTTTTACAGACATTTACTGGAGTGCATCAAGCAAACCGTTATTTAGATATGAAAGGCAAATATCTTTATCGTTATTGTATGATATTTATACATATTTTCGAAATCACTGCTTAATGCCTTTAATACCTTTAAAAAAGGAGATAAAAGCTGTGCCGTTAATTAGAGGCCAGTTTCCTTGACATCTGTAAGATTTTGGAGCACATACTTGTCAGACATACCGTATGGTGAATCACTTTATGATGAATAAATTTACAATATCCTGGTAAATTTTCAGCATGGCTTCAGATCAGGTCATTCATGTGAAACACAGCTAATCACAACCTTGCAGGATATACTCAAGGCTAGAAATGATGGGCAAAATGTTAACACGCTCATTCTCGACTTTAGTAAAGCCTTTGACACAGTCTGCCATGAATGACTAAATCATAAACTCGAGCATTACAGAATCTCAGGGCAGGTCGGTTCATGGATAAAAATCTGGCTTACAAACTGTGAACAGAGGGTAATTATCTATGGCAATGAATCTGACCCTGTTTATGTTAAATCTGGAGTGCCACAGGGTACAATCCTTGGGCCAATACCTTTTCTACTCAGTATCAATGATATTGGAGAAAAATTAAAACATTCAAACTTATAAGACTCTGCAGATGACAGCCTACTTTACAGAATAGTTGAAAGTGATAATGATGCAGTAAAACTGCAAGAGGACTTAAATACACTGGAGAAGTGGTCAGATGAGTGGCAATGGACTTCAGTGCTTAGGATGCGACACCCTGAGAAGCATGAAAAAAGGCCAAGCTCTTAATACTCTTAATATAGCTCTTAATAAGAAAATATACATTAAATGGTCACATCTTGCATCATGTTGAACATCATCCCTACCTAGGAGTCGAACTCCAAACAAATATGAAATGGAATGAACATATTAACAACATTGTCTGCAAAGCAAATCAAGTACTGGGATTTGTAAGAAGGAATTTCTACATGTGCCCAGAAATATCAAAGAGGCTGCCTACAATAACCATGTGTGCCCTCACTTAGAATATGCATCAAGTATTTGGGACCCTTACCTCAAGAAAGATATAGACTGAACAGAATCAGTGCAAAGACGAGCTGCTAGATTTATGGCTGGCAACTGGAAGAGAAAAACAGGCATTGTAACAAAAATCCTGGAAGACCTAAAAAGAAGGACTCAGATGCTTGTTTTATTGTACAAGGCTATATTTGGTGAAATAGCTTTGAAACTACCAGAACATGTCAAAATGAAATCAGCTTCCACAAGGAAAAACCATGCCGAGTAAACTTATAGATGTAGATGTCGTCAGTACAAACATATCTTTCACTGAATTTTTCATATGTTATGGACTTATGTTGTTATCCCGTGGTTGTGTATTTGAACCCCTTTATTTATGGTTTCTTCAGTGTGTCCCAGTTTATAAGTTGATTACTAATGTTTATCACACCATTTGAACTTGTTGGCATATGCAGGTGTCAGAGAATGACCTGATGTGAATATTTTCTGAGAGTACAGATGTACTTTAAAGGCTTTGAAAATGGAACTGCAACTCTGTTTCACACATCCTGACCTTATTCCCATATTCATCATCAAGATGAACTTGAAATCCACTGTTTCCAGAAACACTACGCACTGCCCATCATATTGAAGTTTCCCTACTAAATGAACTCAACCTCTTAGGATTAACTGTTGCAGTTATGATCCATCTCACTGTCTTTTCCAGTCATAATACCTCTTAATACAGACCCATGGGTTATCTGTAACATCCCTTCTTCAGTTTTTTTTTAGCTCTGCTGACTTCTTGAAGTCACAGAGCTTTAGCAGTGGAGAAAATGTCTGTCCGTTTGTCAACATTTATAAAAGAGGAAATTAAAACTTGTTATACAGAAATGTCTTGAGTCATAGCTGTGCCTGGTGATACTTTTTTCCTAGAAAAATTAGGATATGATATTTCCTTTCCAGCCAGTATTTTTCTTGATTAATGTTGAATGAAACAAGTACATAGGTTCTTTTGTGATCGTCATAACAAGTAATTTAACAGACTATTTCGTGTTGAACAAATACATGTAGATATCCATTTAACAAAGCTAATGACATAAAAATCACAACAAGACTCATGCCCAAAAATAATGGCATATGGATCTGGTTCTCATCAATCTACATTTTAACAAGGTACTTAAACGATCAGTATCTATGGATGCTTCAGGTATTGCTGCATGTTTGCAGCCTTAATCAGGCTTAATCAAGCTGCATTAGAGCCTTTTCTTCACTAACATGCACAGGCTGTGCTCTCGTCATCAATTTTTTACACCATTAAATAAAAGTTTCAGAACAAAAATGTTTGACCTTTTTTTAACTTTGAATTTTGTTTTGGTCCCAGTTAAGTTTACTGTATTTGTTATTTCTTTTGAAGGGAGAAAATTAGCCCACCAAGTCCCAGATGAAATACTAAATGATACTGAACTGCAAGCATGTGTTAAGCAGGTATGTATGATTATTGAGGATTTCAGGCCATTGATCTGTCATCAATCTTTCCATGTATTGCCTTCCTGAATAAAGAGTGGTATGATGACAAGGTGCCAGTCTAGCTAGGATAGGAAAGACCACTTTGAATAGAAATTTCAAATAAAAACATGGGATTTATTTTTAAGGATTGAAGAAATATTTTGTTATGTATTTCCCTTCATCTTATTTCAGCTTCCAGAGAATTATAACTTTGAGATATATAAAACAATATGGAAGGTACAATCAACCAATTCCAAGAAAGGTGTGGGAGATTCATTTTTCATTCGCACTGCATTTAATAGTTTTTACACATACCAGTAGTTATTATACTTTTTACACATACATTAACTTAAAGCATTAAGAATATCATTTATTTGCATTTACCTGACTTTAAACACAAGTTGGTATAACCAAATTTGTATTTTAGTTGCATTACAGTTTCCTGAAGGACTGCTCATTTTTGCATGCACAATAGCTGATATAGTTGAAAAGTAAGTTATTTACTTTAAGTAATCTCTCCTTAAAAGTCTAAAATGAATAAGATGAAAATTAATATTTAATTATAATCAAACAAATCAGATCAAATGTATATTGTTTGCAGCCAGTGACTGCCATTGAAATTAAAATACTTTTATCAGTCAAATTTGAAGACACTATTTTGAAAGTCAGAGAAATGAAAATATGGAGTTGTTTTGTTAGATTCACAGGTGCTGAGACACTTATCATGGGAGATGTAACCTATGGTGCATGCTGTGTTGACGACTTCACTGCCAAGGCCCTCGGCTGTGATCTCATGGTACACTATGGACACAGCTGTCTAGGTAGTTCTCACATCTTTTATCTTAATATATTAAAAAAAATATTCTGCCTCATGACCTTGATAATGATCAGAAATATTGGAATAAAAATATGGAAATCTTCAGAAGAAATAATTTAGTGATGAAGTGAAGAAAGCTTGTGAAACTTTATAGTTAATGATTTAAAAATGGAATAAATTGTTCATAGTTTAGGTAAACATTAGTTTCTATATTTTACTCCCAACAACTTTCTCTGATATCCTGGAAACTATGAATGTGAATGTTTTTTCTATGTTATAGTGCCCATAGACACAACAAGTGGAATACAGATGTTATATGTTTTTGTGGACATCAAGATTGACACTCTCCATTTCATAGAAACCATAAAGCACAACTTTGAGTGCAACACACGTATTGCACTTGTCAGCACTATTCAGTTTGTGCCAACCCTCCAGGTATGATGCTAACTTTTATATGAATACTTTCAAGAGAAATTGATGGAAATTACAGAAAATTCTGCTCAGTGACTGTTAATATTGAAATTACCAAACCAGGTTGTTTATTAAATTGTTACCTTTCATTGATTATCCTATGAATCTTTTGTTTTCAAATACAATGTTTATTTTAGCTGTAAAAGTACTTTTGGATACAAAGAGTAAAATTGTCATACGTATGGATATCATTTGCAAAACATTGATGGGATGTTTTTGCTGATGTTTTCAGTCAGTGTATTTAGATATCAAGGACAGTTATCAGGTTGTTATACCTCAGGCCAAACCTCTGTCCCCAGGAGAGATATTAGGGTGCACATCCCCCAAGCTTGACAAAGATGTGCAGGCTATAATGTGAGTATATCATCTTCATCTCAGCTAGGACGACATCTCATTATTCTATCTTATGTTTATTCTATTGGACATATAACATTATCTCAAGAATATCTGAGAATATGATATATTAAATATAGATTTCAGAGTTAATTTATACTATTAAAAAAGATATTAAAAAAATATATATATATTCCTATTTCAAAGAAACTACACAAATACATAATTTCTTTGAATAGCTTAGATAATTTGTCAAATTGCAGTTGATTTAAAAGGAAAACAAATATTGTGCAAACTGAACTTTCGAAGTAATTTTATTGAAATGACACATTTTTAATGAGAAATATACTCAGTGTGTTTGTCAACAAAATTTTTCTTTAACAACAAGTGTAGATATTTTTAGATATTCCTTGTCACTGAATGATATGGAAGGGAGTCATGTTATAATGACACAAAAACATTGACATGTTGCATAATCTTGATATTAACTTGTACAGATATTTAGGAGATGGTCGTTTCCACTTAGAGTCCATCATGATTGCCAATCCTTCTGTGCCAGCTTATAGATACGACCCCTATGATAAAGTATTTAGCCAAGAATACTATGAACACGATCGCATGAAAGAGATCAGGCAGGAGGCCATCTCCAAGGCAACACAGGCCAACAAGTTTGGACTTATTTTAGGAACATTGGGAAGACAGGGATCACCCAAGGTTTTCCAGGTAAATACAGAAATATAAATATAGCCCACTTGTTGATATATCACATGCATTTACATGCTTTCACCATAACATCGGATTATCTATTCTCATTTATTAGATGCCTCCCATTAATAAATATTCTACTTCATAAAAGAAAGGGAGGAAATAAAATTAGATCTTTTTATCAATTCCAATGATTATATAGTTGAATTTAAACAAACATTAAATCATGAAAAGTCCTAAATCATTTTGTACTGTTATTCAATGTTGTAGACATTAGAGGCCAGATTGAAAAAAGCTGGGAAAGATGTCATACTGGTTTTAATGTCAGAGATATTCCCAGACAAACTCAAACGCTTTGCAGATGTTGATGCGTAAGTTGCAGCTCTTTGTTTTAACAAGTGGAAAGTCTCTTTAGTCAATCTTTTTTTAGTCATTTTTCAAAGGAAGGTATTCATCAGCAATGAATCATTGTTACAATCTCTGAAATATTTGATATTGAGTTTTTCACAAGTAATGTTGACCTTTTGTTAAGGTAGAAAAATGATGCACAATTTGAAGTTGTAATGGTCCCATACTTGTTTTTACCATTTTTGTATGACAAAAAGTGTTTCATTATCTAGTATATTTAAACTTAAATATATTTCTAACTGTTGGTATTGTAGATGGGTGCAGGTTGCATGTCCCAGACTGTCCATAGACTGGGGAGCTGCATTTGAGAAGCCCTTACTCACACCTTATGAGGTAATTACAGACTATTAGATCACAAATCAGAGTTTTTTTTACATCAGGAGCATCTATCAAAACTTAAATAAGTGGCTGTTGTTGAATTCTACCTCTATTTATTGCTGCAAGTTATTTGAATTTGAACACGATTCAGATTGTATTGACTATAGTACCCCTTCAAAGTTGGTATGTGATCTTTGGACATATCCTTAAATGAGATGTTAACTACTCCTGGTCTTACTCCATTGCTGGTAGAGATAAACTTGTATAATGTCTCTACTATACTAACCACCATTCTAACCACCATTCACATCTAAGGTCCATCTTGAATGGCCCCACTTGAGGGATTACTGTTTGCGTATTTATCTCACAGTATAATGAATATATAATGAATAGAGCTGTGACACCATAAGATCAAAGGTGCAGTGTGTCTTACCACCAATCCACCATTTCATTTGACTTCATATGAGCCCGCAATTAGAGGATATTATTTAACTTTGTTACAATTTAAAGCAACACCAACCTTTTATTTTCAAAACTTCCCAAACCATATTTAGAAGCATAATACATCTCATTTTGATGTTTATCATATTAGTGTAAAAATGTGTGCATTGATATCAATGTGGACATTTTTACACATATTTTGTATTTTTTATAAAACAGGCCTCTGTAGCATTACACGAGATTGAGTGGCAGAAAGATTATCCCATGGATTTCTATGCCAATGACGGCCTGGGACCATGGACAGTCAACCACCAGTCCCACAGACCCCAGAGGATAAAACCTGCAAGGCCAAGAAAGGTCATACATCAACATACAAAAGACAAAAGTGATTCAAAATGCACAACAGACAACACAGATATGTTGTCAGGAGACAGTTTAAAAAATATTGATGGAATATCACAAATTAAGGGAAGGATAGAAGGTTGTGACGACTGCTCCTGTGGCAAGAATAACATAGGACTTACCGGTACATAATAGTGTTTATCAATCTGTGTTATGACTATTTCTATATGTATGTTTATATATATAGATATATATGTGTACATTGTGTGTTTTTATGTCTTCAATTTTGCAATGCATTATAACATGCAAAGATGATGAGAGCTTTTGTATATGTCAAACCTAATGTCATTAATAACTTGATGCAAATAATAATAAATATAATGCACCATGATGATCTTAAGTTTGATATTATCTCCTTGTCTGAGCTTCACTCGAACTCACTTACAGGACAGAAATGAGACTGACCAAGTGTGGCATAGCCACTCTAGCTCATCAATAATATTTACATATGCATGAGGCATAAGAGCCATACAAAATGTGTGGGTCCAGTGAGGAGACAAAGCAGGAAACATAGGCACTGGCCACCTTTTTGCCTGGACACCCGGACTCCTGGGGACACCCAGACTCCCAAGGCTTGGTTTGCTGTCTGGGGGAGCCAATGGGTAGGGCAAAATGCGAATGTCAGTTTAGGGATGCATGCTAAAATGGTACAGTCTTGAACAACATTCTTTCTACAGTGCATTGTGCTTGAAGAATTCACTTTTTGGCAAAAGGAAATTATAAAAATGGAGACATTAGACAAATGGCACCCTAACATACAAACAGAAAATATAAAATATATATTTAAAATAAAACATTGATATCCAATATATTTGAAATGATATTGCTTTATAAAAAAATATGATGTTTTGAAACATAATGGTTCTTAGGCATTTAGTAGTTAAAAATGTGGATTTGTGGGAAACAAAATGCAGGTTATTTTGTGCCAACTCAATACTGTTGTATGAAATTGAGGAAAATATCTATTTTTTTAATTCATAAATTGGTAGGGTTGACATATTAAAATTTGTTAATATTTAATATTTAATATAACATATATTTATTAACATATATTAACATATATATTTATATATAACATTTTTGTTATAGTCATTCACACCAAGTGGCATGTGTCATCCTATCTTTATTGTTTCATCTTTGTTATCTTGTCTCTATTGTTTTATCTTTATTCTTAATAGTTTAGTAACTAATCATCTTTGATATTTAAAGTATGGACAAAATTGACACATACATAATATTCTGATTCTTAGAACTTAACCTTTAAATATCTTTATCTGCATGAAATGTCTCGTGATAAAAATGATGAGACTGTGATTAGTTGTGCAAGAATCTTCACCTCAACCCTGATTATCATCTACTGATTATTGGAAATTAAGAAACTGAATGTGTGCCGAGATTGAATCATGACACAATTTCTCATTTGAGCTGGGGCCCGTGCCTGAAGGGTTAACCTGTTGTCGTTGTAAATCTGTGACCGGGTGGGTTGTCATGTCAAGGACCTGCGACATGAAAATTCAGTGAGGCAGCACTATATCTGCTACAAGTAGGTCTCCAACGAAATGAATGAAATAATGTTGAAAGTGATGTAGACATGTGTAAAGTCTGAACAAAATTAACACATACATAATATTCTTATTCTTAGATCTTAACTTTTAAATATCTTTATCTGCTTGAAATGTCTCGTGATAAAAATGGTGAGACTGTGATTATATGTGCAAGAATCTTAGCCTCAACCCTGATTATCATCTCCTGAGTATGGGAAATTTAGAAACTGAATGTGTGCCTGACTTTGTGGATTGATTTTCAGTTCCAAGAATGTTATTTATTTATACTTGTAACATGATAAAATATTAAGTTGTATTTGACTGATCTGGACATCCTCTCAGGTCCATATTCCTATGATTATTTGCCACAATCCCTGTATAATTGTTGGGGACTTTAATACCAAAAATGATAACTTGTGGGATGGTAGGGTTCCTCTGAAATGAACCCATTACAGGCTCATTGACATCAATTGGCCTCACTATGTGCCCTCCAAACTTCATTTTACTTTCCGCATAGGTAGTAGATCAATAAGATAGTGACCATTTATTTAAAGTGTCATAAATCTCGAGTCTGAAAATATGTCAAGTATGTGTGCAAATAAAATATTTTCAAAATTGTAATTCCACAAATGTAACTGGGAAATTTGAAGATGATTTTATTCCCATCGCAAAGGCAACTCACAGACAAAACAAAAACTCTGGTTCAATAATGACTAAACAGTTTGCAATTGATATTTTACAGACTAATTGTGTGATCAGAGCAACTATGGCGATTAAAATGTGTCAATCGGTTTCTGACGTGTTCAGATGCTTGACAAGAAAATTTTGATTGTATTCCTGAAATGAAAAGGCATTTAGCAGCTGGTAATGTGGATTTGTGGAAAGCAAAATGCAGGCTATTTTGTGCCAGCCCAATACTGTCGTATGAAATTGATAAAAATATCTATTTTTTGAATTCATAAATTGGTGGGGTTGACATATTAAAATTTGTATGATCATAATTTTGCTACTTCGTGTGTATAGTTTACACCCTTGTTGATTTTTGTTATCTTCATTTACACCAAGTGGTCAGAGTGCCAGGATATTAACACCAGTTCCTCTGTGGTGATCCAAAGGTCGTGGGTTCGAACCCTGGCCGTGCCGAGATTGAACTCATGACACAATTTTCCATTTGAGCTGGGGCCTGTGCCTGAAGGGTTAACCCGTTGTCCTTGTAAATCTGTGACTGGGTAGGTTGTCATGTCAAGGACCTGCGACATGAGAATACAGTGAGGCAGCACTACTGAGGCAGTAGCAGATGAGGTATAATTCAATTCAATTCAATTCAAACTCTTTATTCCAGACTCTACATATACATAAAATACATGAGGTCCATATTTTTGGTTGCTAGTTCACTACAGAGACTACCCTACCCATACAATGGGTGGTCATGCAAAACAGTATTTAAATATAAAAGGTTTATCCAATGTCTTCTAATCCTCGACGTGTAAGGTAAACAAGTGCAAAGTAAGTCTATAATTATGGCATTGACTGATTTTTCTAACCTACATATAAATTTATACACAAGATTTCTGATTACTGCTGCACAACATTGCACTTCACAAAGTGTACACAATAGACTAGTACTATCATATTTGGACATTCCCAAAAAAAGTTTGAAGACATTATGGTAAGAAACATATAATTTGTTGATTGTGGTCTTTTTATAACTCCACCACAAATGTGCTGTATACATTGGCATGCAATATGCTCTAAACAGGGTAAGTTTAACCTCAACGGTACACATATGAAATTTTCGGAGTATCATATTGCCCTGTGCATATAGTTTACGACACTGCCGTTCAATATCAATATTATCACACAGGTCATTTGTGATGAAATGACCAAGATATTTATATCGATCTACTACATTAATTACTTCACCATTCAGTATAAATATTGGCAAGACACTATTTTGTAAACCCCTGGTAAGATATTTCATAATGGCACTTTTTTTGGCATTAAACAACATATCATGTTTGATTGCATAACATTCACATGTTCTCAGAAGCTTATTAAAGCCAGATACAGAAGGTGCAAATATAACAAGATCATCAGCATACATAATATGATTAACAATTCGGCTATTAACACTACATCCAACATTATGTGCATTGAGATTGCTACTCAAATCATCAACATATATATTAAACAAATATGGAGACAATATTCCTCCTTGTCTGACACCATTTGATACATTGAAACAACAAGAGAAGGTGTTTCCCCATCTAATACACATTTTCTGTTTTTCATACCAGAATACAAGTATACGTACAATATATCCAGGCACACCTCTCTTTATGAGCTTATTAAATAATACAGAATGATTCACTCTGTCAAAAGCCTTGCTAGCATCTAGAAAACATACAAATACATTTCCATTTAACACACGATACGAATCAATTATTTCCTTGAGAACATAGATCCCTTGGTCAGTGCCATGTTTTTTCTTAAATCCAAATTGATTAGGATTTGTAACAAGGTATAATTCAATACGATCAAATATAACATTTTCGACAGCTTTGCTAACTATGCTAGCCAGTGCAATTGGTCTATAATTGTCTTTTGCCGTAATTTTGCCAGTCTTATCCTTGATAACAGGCACCAGTACAACAGATAGCATTGATTCGGGTAGAAAACCATGTACAAATAGACTAGTTAAACATTGACTTAATACAATTACAAGGTAATCAGAGGCATATTTTAAATGCTCCGCATAAATGCCATCCATCCCACAGCTTTTATTTAAAGCTAATTCTTTGATTGCTTGTGTAAGCTCTTCATAGCTTACTGCGACATAATTATACTCAGTATTGAGATCAAGATCATATGTTGGATTAATATTCCTTATACAATTAAACAATTCAGAGAAATGCTTTTTCCACAATTCTGCAATGTCTTTTTCACCAGACACTCCCTCTATATTAGTGGGGAGGGGTGTGCGAGAATTATTGATCAATTTGATTTCCTTCCAAAAGTCATTAGTACTGAGTGCAGAGAGCTTTTTCGCTAGAGATTCCTTCCTGAGGGCTGACTCGTTACTACGTATATATCTCAAAGCATATTTGAATCTTGCTTTTGTTTTAACATGTAATGAATGTAAAGGACCTTGTCTGGGTTGACCAGCACTGAGCCAGACACTTCTTGTCTCACGAGAAGCCTTGTAAATCTCTGCTACATAATCAGCCCATCCAGGCTTGTTAACATACTGTTTGACCTTCTGTGTGGAAAATACATTATCACTTGCACATTTCAAAGATTCAATAATATCTGTATAAAAAACATTAATATCATGAGCATGGGAAGCTTCTTTACAATTCAAGTCTTTGCAGTTGAGGGCCTCTACAGGGACCTTAACATTTCTGAGTAATTTGTCAGTTTCTAGGCAATATCTATTTACATCATCGTGAGATAAGTTATCCCATTTTAATTTGACATTACATATATTATTTGATACGCCAGATACATCAGGTGCATTCTGAATATTGATATCCATATTCATTGGGATATGGTCATCATCAGTTACATCATAATCAATACATACATCTTTTATAATATCATGAAAATCAGAGCTAGTAATAATGTGGTCCAGCCAAGAATGTGAACCCCAGCTAGCACTAACAAATGTATAACTATCCCTAGGTAACATCATACATGACGATATCTTGAGGTTATTCTCATTACAAAATTCAATCAAATGTCCAGCAAAGAGAGAACTTTCTATGTCTCTTAGATTAGCATTAAAATCGCTGACAATGGCAAAACATGTTGTATTCTGTTCTTCTATTAAAGCTTTAAGTACACCAAGCTTTTCAATATATTCGTCTTCATTATGCCTGGCTTGATAAGGCAAGTAAACATTGTAAACCACACATTTATTAATTTCTACAGTGATTTCTATCGCCACACACCAGTCTAAGTTAATATCAATTGCTTTTATATATTTTTCAAGTTCCACTTTCCATAAAAAAGATGCACCCCCCGGTGGGTGTCCATGACAAATTCCATCGCCATAGTCCTTAGTGGCAGTCCCGATTCCGTGGAAATTCTCATGTAAGCTATTAATATTGCCAAGTTCATTTTTTGAATACCAAGTCTCTTGTAGACATACTAGGTCATTTTTTCCCAATATCTCTAAGATATCGGGCCGTTGATAAAGACCTTGTCGGCTTTTAGGCAGCCCACGACAATTATATGATGATACTTTGAATTATAATGTCTTCACATGTGTTACATCATCATTGTTGTCATTGTTAGTAGCTGAGGTGTCATCTGGTGCAGTATCTCCTTGTAGAGGTAGCCTGGCCATAGGTTGTACTGTGTGTAATTCACGAGGCTTTCGCCACCATCGTACAAAGGCCTCTTTTGGCCACAACTCAGGGTCCATAAACACCTCTGGGTTCGGGCATCTTGATTCAATGTGGAATGAAGAATATGTGTCAAATTTAGTTTTGACTGCTTCGACGTCAATTTCAAGTTGCAATTTGTCCACCAGGTATTTCTTCATCTCTTCTGCCGTCACATCAGGGTCAAATCTAGTTGCAAATACGTTCGCAGTACGCTGCCTTTTGACCGTTGCTATGCGACTGCCACCACCTGTGCCGACAATGCCCTTTGGCTTACGAGGTGGACCACCACCACCACTACTGACACCACCTCTGGGGCCCTTGAAGGGCGCCACCATGTTGATTTCGTTTCTGGGTGCATTGGAGGCCACAGCTGCTGCGTAGCCCCCTGCCAGCTTGGGCATACTGACAGGAAGCATGGATCCCTGACTGTTCACTTCGAAAGGGCTGTCGATCTTCCTCTCCACTCGATTCAGACGTACATTCACTGAGGCCAGAGCTGCTTCTGTCTCCTTCGCTGTGTCATTTTGAATTTGCATTGTCTCTTTCAAAAAATTTACCTCATTTTGGGTTTTCTTTATGTCGTTGAGAAGAACAGACACGTCTACACTGTCAAAGGTGATTGGGGGCAGCTTCCCCAGATCCAAAGCAACATATTTAGGGACGTCATCACCCTTTTCTTGCAGCAATTTTATTATGTCATCAATGTTGTGCTTACTTTTGTCTGCTCCTTGTCTCTTTTTGTAACGTGAAGTGTTCTCATCTGCACATAAGGTGAACAGTGCCTCCTTGGAGGCCACAATTTCCTCTTCTTTGAATGAGCTTAAACAAAGCTGTGTGATAGTTAAAGGTGGCAGCATGTCCAGCTTGTTTGTGATGAAACACAACAACTCATCTATCACAACATGTGCTGAATTCCTGGTATTATCACCCATCTTGCAGGTTTGGAAAGGTGGGTCTCCCCACACAAAGTCTATCCAGAGTCAGTCTGGTGACAAACTAATGCTATATGCTTTCTACATCATGTATATATTGTCACTGTTCACAAATAATCCATAAATTGTTGTATATTTCAAATAATAATCAGGAGCTGTCAAACCATGTGTATTCATAGTCTGGTACCCTATCAAAAAAGTCACCATTCTGTAAACAACGTATTATGACGTAGCAAGCAGTTGTATATGGCAACTTGTTTCATACTGTTACTATAGAGTATATTCTACAGCTCACTAATAGAAAAATATTAGATACTGACTTAAGGACGAAGTAACCTAAGCCTTAATCGCCCTGCACATTTCATGCTGATGGTTAAGATATGACAAAATAAACATTTATACCAACATGCAGAATGCACATGACTACCTTCCTTTATAAAATGGGAAGAGATGGGTGGATTAAGCTTAATATGATAAACTTAATGATAAACTTAATATGCAACATAATATCACTACAAAACACAACTTTCTCTCCTGAAACTCCACTTTTCCCACCTGTCAAATTTTATAAAACTGATGGTTCAGCTCATCACTTGCTGAGGATAACAAGGTAGCCTTAGCCTCTTGATGGTCCTACACATCTCTCATGCTGATGGTTAAGATATGACAAAATACAACATTTGTCCCTTATTCTGCCAGACAATCTTATCCCTCCCAACTGCCACGGGCCGTGGCGCAGTTGGTTAGAGCGCCAGCTTACTAGCACCAGTTCCTCTGTGGTGATCCAAAGGTCGTGGGTTCGATCCTCGGCCATGTCGAGATTGAACTCATGATTCAATTTCCCATATGAGCTGAGGCCCGTGCCAAAAGGGTTAACCCGTTGTCCTTGTAAATCTGTGACCGGGTGGGTTGTCATGTCAAGGACCTGCGACATGACAATTCAGTGAGGCAGCACTATATCTGTTACAAGTAGGTCTCATCACGAAATGACTGAAATAATGTTGAAAGTGATGTAAAACCCCAAACAAACAAACAAACAATCCCTCCCAACTCTTCCCATTTCCATGTAGGATACGGATTGCCCATGTATAGACATGTATATACAAGTATAGACAATTGTGATATCTGACAGAGATCAGAGAGGTTAACGAGTGCAGATGTGAGGGCAACAGGTGCAAGTTGATGAGAAGCGTTGCTAGGCTGTCGTTGCTAGGGACATCATAGCAAGAGGGATGACTCTTGGATTCAACCCGGAACCACCTAGAGGTCGCAGAGAGGCCAGCAAGTGAAAGCTCATTAGTATTCAGATGCGTTCCTTTATAACGGGCCAGAAACTGCTACTCGGGGCTCAGTGTCCACTTGCCTAGAAGATCCACGACACTCAGCCTCGTGACTGCCACTTGTATAAACTTTGGGTGCACCAACAAGTCCGAGGGCTTCAGACAGTTATCAGTATTTGAGTATATCCAATATCACGCGTTAACCCGTTGTCCTTGTAAATCTGTGACCGGGTGGGTTGTCATGTCAAGGACCTGCGACATGACAATTCAGTGAGGCAGCACTATATCTGCTACAAGTAGGTCTCATCACGAAATGACCGAAATAATGTTGAAAGTGATGTAAAGCCCCAAACACACACACACACACACACCAATATCACGCTCTTGCCATGCCTTCCCTAGACGGACTATAGTGTATACGAGCACTCGAATAAAGATATATTGTGCATTGTATACGCTGAGTCTACAGTCATCCTTATCTCCCAGCAGATAGGTTTGTTAGGCAGCTAGGTTAGGCCCCAGCTCACTTAGCCAGCGAGTAGATCACATATTCCCTGCACATATCCCCGTAGGTATAATCCATATGTAACATCCATACCTTAATCTCATCTCAATCCCAAAACTCGCTTTATTCAACTTATACAATATTAATCTCCATGGAATGATCATTACACACAACTGCAAATTAAAACCACCAAAAGTTAACACCACAAATCAAAACGCAACAGAATTTAATTACAACAGACATTACAGATATTCTTGAATTACTGTGATCCAAAATTTTATTTTATTTATTTATACTTTATATACCTCTTAAAATACCTCTTTGTCTTGATAAGGTTCTTAAGTTAACTCTGTTAATTTCTGAACTGGTCACCTATCAAAGTCGAATGTTCTGTTTACATCATTCAGCAATGTACATTAGTGGTTGCTTTATGTAGCACCCATGAAAAAAGAACTCGATAAATGATAAAGGCAACTTTTGTTTTCTTTCAATATGTTTATTCCATAATAAATATACTATATCATAAATGTTAACACCAATATTGATAGGTTCTTGGATGGCAAAATGTATAATATAAATAATATTTTGCAATTCAATTCAATTAAATGTTTAACCAAATAGATGCAATTAATTTTATCCCCCCCCCCCAAAAAAAAAAGGTTTTGCTGCAAACTTAATTACATACTTTGCATAATCTGCAGAAATATTACATTTACCCTGATATAACTATGCATTTCATTTTTTTATTTTATCTTGCCAAAATATACTAGTTTTTAATGGACAATTCAGTGACAATTCAGTGAGGCAGCACTATATCTGCTACAATCACGAAATGACTGAGATAATGTTGAAAGTGATGTAAAACCCCAAACTAACAAACGAATTCACTGAAATAGGTGTACTGAGCATCAGTGAAAGTCCCAGAGGCCCTGATATGAAGAAAATACCACACCCTCTGCTTCCCCAAGGTTGAGGAGGTCCCAGAGCTTGGCTGGCACTGACTCACCAAAAACAAAATGAGGCACTGGTCCCAACTTCATCTTGGCCACTGAAAAATGTTACATTTGGTCAGTGACAAACATCTCCACCACCATCTCCACCACCACAAGCTCCCCCTCCACCTCATTACTGATGACAACTATCTGAAAATTATTGATGTAAAAAAATGGAAGCCTGTTTTCAGGTAACATTTCATAATTGTACTTTCAGGTAATATTCCTTAATTGTACTTCAGGTAGCATTTCATAATTGTACCATTTATGTTACTGTCATTTAAATGTATTTTACCATTCAAGACATTTGTAATGTTCTAGTTGCAAACATTGTATATGAACAAAGACCTTCAAAATGTGACTAAAATCTAATATAATCTAATTGTTACTAAAATTATGAAATAAATATTTACTGACACTTAGAGCAACGAAGAGCATGATGAATAAAAATATGCTGAACAAGAATGTTCCACACCAGAATAGGTGTGCTTAGCATCAGTTCTTTCCCCTCCTGAGATACAAGAGGATTCTCAGTCTCGGAGGCCCTGATATGTTGAAAATACCACACCCTCTGCTTCCCCAAGGGTGAGGAGGTCCCGGAGCCTGGCTGGCTGGCACCGACTCAACAATAACAAAATGGGGCACCGGTGTCAACTTCATCTTTTCCACTGAAAAATATATAGCATTTGGTGAGTGACAAACATCTAAATATTATTGTTGTTGATTAAAGTAAACTGAAATATGGCCTAACAAGCATTTACAGAAAGTTATGTATCCATAAGAAAATGACTAATTAGTTCTCTGTCAGAACTTTGAAAATCAGTCTTGCTGTTCATGTGCTCAGAAATAAATATTTTAAAGGAAACATGTCTTAAGTGATGCTTATTATCACACATTTTTAACTATGATGACCATGTCAGCATAGTTAAAAACTATGTCAAATTTTGTCTCATTCTGTCAGTCAATTTGATTGAAACTACTGGATTGAGTTCTTGGACCAACTCGTCTTCCATTTGGCTTAGATTAGTTTCCATTTTTTATTTTATTATGCTCAAGTCTGCTCTTGATAATTTTGGATATATAAAACATCCGATGTTTAAAAAATAAAATTTGAACAGTTGATTAATTGATATTTACAAGTCTCCTGCATCTTGGCCAACTCTGCCTCTGTCAGTGAGAGGAGCTTCACTTCCTCCTCTATATCCTCATCCTCTTCTGCCACCACCTCCAGCACCACGATCTCCTCTTCAACCACCACCTCCTACTCCATCACCACCACATCCTCTTCTGCCACCACCTTCACCACTACCTCCTCCACCTCCTCATCACTGATGACAATTATCTGAAAATTGTTGATGTGAAAAAATGTAAGCCTCTTTTTGATATTCCTTCAAAATATGGGCCATAACTTTGATATTTCATCATTTTGACAGGCATCTGGGATCCATTGTGTGTTTTTTGTGAGGCTGATGGTTTTTTTTGGAAACTAAACCACAAGCTGTAATAATCTACTTTTATTCTTTGGGTTGGAACATTGAAGAGTAGTAAAAATCGATCCGCTACGTTACGGACATCGTATTTACGTTTTACTTTTACTTATGTGTCTATTAAAATTAAAATTATTATTTAATTATATTAAAATTCAATTCTGCCTTTGATGTCTTCCCATTCAGTGGGGCTCAAGGTAGTGGTTGACTGCACAGAACAGCAATGTGAGAGATCGTCAGATCTACAAGCCCGTAAGGAGACATTTTCCAACTATAAACAGTGGGATTCACTTAAGTGGTTAATTGGACTTTCCAAAAATCCTAACTGTGAACTATGTGTCCTCTGCATATGAAGGCCGTGCCAGTGATAAGCACATAACCCTGGATAGTGATAATTTGCTTCACAACCTGCCTGATGGGAGTAGTGTAATGGCCGACAGAGGTTTTCCGCTAACAAATGAATTAAAACAACTAGGTGTTAAGTTAATAGTTCCTGACTACAAGGGTAGAAATAGATCTACTGCCAGGCTCAGTATGAAAGATATTTATCATCAGATGTTTGCACCTTGTGCATATATGTGTAACTTTCAGCTTCCCATAGTAAGAGCAACTTCCAAACACAATTTAGTAGATAACTGACTTCAGTAATCACACTTCATAGCAAATTGTCACAATCATTATTAAAGTGGTTCAACGAAATAAAGTTTATTTTGAGAAATAAAGTTTTTACTCTTTGAAATAATAAAGTTTTCTTTTGTGAAATAAAGGTACTGTTCTTAAAATGAGTCAATGACATTAATGAATGTGAAACGGTCATGAAATAAAGTCTCTTCTATGAAAAAAGAATTAAAGTTTTGTACTCTTTTGAAATAATAAATTTTTCTTTTGTGAAATAAAGGTACTGTTTTTAAAATGGGTCAATGACATTAATGAATGTTAAATGTTCATGAAATAAAGTCTCTTCTATGAAAAAAGCGAATAAAAGTTTTGTATTCTTTGAAATAAAGTTTTCTTTTGTGAAATAAAGGTATTGTTATAGTGACTTATCACCTGATGGGGATGCTACAAAAAGTTCTTTAGGTTTTTGCCAATGGTTAATGGTTGTTAAACAGTCTCATTAAAATACAGCCCTTACTTGCATGTATATATGCACAAATGTGATCCCAAAATGTTATATCTTGAAATCATATAAAATGCCCTATCATATATGCACCAATATACTTACAATTTATGACGATTAAGTTCAATCTAAGTCTTGGGTTCAATATATACAGTAGGTTGGGGTCAAATATTTTTAAAAAGTCAAGTGCAAAAATAGTTAATCCCTAATTTGTTTTTATATGAATGATAATTAATTTAGTATACATTAAAAACAAAGTTTTAAGTTCTTTGGTCTTAACGTATATGTAAATGTGTACTGTGCATGCATATACCTATTTAAAAAATAATCTGCACTTGGGCATCTGTATATACATAAAGGTTGTCAGCCTACACTATTCTACACCTGGACAAACTGGAAAAAATGCCCAAATACAACATACTTATTTATTACAATATTTGTACAATGTGTGACAAAATAAGTATTTATGAAATCTGGTGAATTACCAACTGATAAAAAGGTATCTGTACAAATATTACAATTCATTAATAATTGTAGACTGTAAACTTCTGGTATGACATAGGATTCTTGTACAAAATAAATTATTTATTACTTAATTCATATGGTTTGGCTTTTCAAATAAGGTGTACACATGATATTGTTTTTTGTTTATTTTTGCATAACTTATTTAACATTAATTATAAATATTAATATATAATGTCACAGCCTCTGACACAGGTTGGGCAGTACCACTCTATCTCTTCTTCTGCCATATCTTCAGTGTACCGAGCACATTTCCAACAGTGCCATGCATTGCATCCACATTCACACTCACAGCCAACACTGGCATTCGAATTGTCCTCTGCTATAAAATCTGCTTCTGGAAGGAGTACCCTACACTGTCCACAATATACTTCAGAGTCCACAGGTTCGCAGCTTTGTGCTGTGTTGTCTCTTGTTGGTTCCTCATCACTCTGTTCAACCTTTACACACCTGAGGTCAATTGTAGGTAGATAGTTTGTTGGTTGTTTCATGATACCCATAATGCAGGGTGCCACATGTTCCACAAAGAATCGTTTCGCACAATTTAGCTGATTTGCCCAAAATACAGGGTCAAATTCAACTCTGACGACCTTCACTTCCTTCAATGTATAAATAACAAAGTCACATTCCTTCAACCCTGTTATGGCCATACAGGCTTGCACCTGTGACAAATATCCCTGTGACGTATTGAGTAGGTGGTTATTGTGCAGGAACTTTATCTTTTTCTCCTTGATGGCAGTGTCCACGTCCAGATTTCGGGCTGTGTAGGGGCACTTTATTTCTACCAGTCATGGGGGGTGACATGAGCACATGGTAATTCCATCTGGACTTCCTCTGATGTAAGGTGTATCTAGATGCACCACTAAGCCAGTTGTTTTCACGCTGAAGTTTTCATGTGTCTCACTCATCATTTGGGTGTACTTGATACGAGCTTTGTCCTTATTCACTCTCCCCCACTTCAGACTTTCCTTGTTTGGCATTTTGGGTGGTTCTCTCAAGTGTCTGTATTTGTAGCCCATACAGTCATCTGTTAGACGGTCAGCAGAAATTTTGCCCCAGCATAGTACCGCTCGATATCATGCATCTTGGTGCTTGTGATGCAACCCTCCCTCTGGTGGTACCATTCGACATTTTCATTCTGGTCCTGAGTCATCTCACAAATGGAAGACCTGTCATCATCTTATAGTGTCAGTCTGTTGACAAATTCAGGCACTGATTCACCAGGGAAGGCTACACGACGTGCTACTGGCAATGGTTTGGCGATGACTGTCTCTTGATAAACAGGGATAATACATGGGTCCATCCCTGTGGTGATGTCTGGGAGTGTCTCTATTGGTGGAGGTAGGGGTGTAACTATATCGCTGGGAAAGTTGGTTGGGGTGAGTACATTGACGGCTGGGACATGAATGCCTAAATGCTGTGTTGCTTGAGTTAAAGCGAAACGTAGTTTCATAACTTGTTGGGCTGTTGGTCGCCTTGATGGGATTGGGCCAAGAACCACTTTTCCATAGTCATCAGCAGTCCTTCTTAGATGCGGTTCAGAAGCCCGTTGCTTCCCAACGTGTATGTTGTCAAGTGCACGAGGCTCAACATTAGCAGCTGAAACCAAAAAAAATTTGGTATAGAAAACACATATACTGACAATCAACATTTTCTGCATCTTTTAATACCTAATTTCAGAGTAAAAATAAATAATTTAATTGCCATCTAGTACCTTTAGGGTCTGTCCATTGACATATCGTTTCTGTGCAGGATGGATCTGCTGGTAGATGTGTGGCACCAGATGAGACCAGGTCAGCTATCAGAACAGGGCAGCTCCCATGTGACCACAAGCTTGACAAAAACTGAAAATAAAAATACAACCAAATATTAAAACATTCAGCTAGAATATGAATGGATATATTTATATCTTTATTACCATACCATGACATAATTAAAATGAATTGTACCTACCCAACTGTGCATGTACAGTATCCACCAACAGGTTGCCCACTGATGATGTTGATGATGAGGAACAGAAGTTAGACATTTTCAGCTGATGCACTCTGGGAAGGATTACACTGTGCTTGGACTGCCATAAATGTGGGGTGGTCTGGAAGTGGATGAAATCGCATGCTGTGAATAAAACCCTTTAACTGGAATGGTCTTGACAATTTGTAAGTTCTGGCCATCTGTTGAGTAAGGACACTACAGTCCCTGAGGTACATCTTTACCATCGTGTCATCAATGTCTGGAATATTGGTGATGTCTTTAGACCAATTGGGTAAACCCACAAGATATTCTGGTTTCAAAGAGCTGAATTCAACTTCCTGTGATGCTGACAGCCCAGAGCTCTTTTGTCTTGGTCTCAGAGGTGCGATGTTTTCTTTTCCATTTGTGCTTATTCCCAGACTGAGGGCCAGGAGGTTCATCTTTGCTGACTTGGAATATTTGATGTCAATACCCTTCGCCCGCCAAAGTCTGTTCAGTTCTGCCATACTAAGAGATGACACATCACTATAGGTCCTGTACATTGCTAAGGCTGCATCACCAATCCTGTCAGACTCTTTCTTCTTTGGAGCTTTCGGCATGGTCACAATACTGTAAGAGAAGAAAATAACAATCAGAGATATCAATATGTTCTGTTGTGAATAATTGAAATGTCTGATTACACTATATATAGAGAAATAATATGAAGGAAGTAATGTTCAACAGCTTTCAGCTGAGCATTGTAGTCAGTCGTGAGATAAACAAGAAATTGGAACTCGAGTTCTGATCAAAGGGCACACAAAAGCATTTATGTGCAGTGGTGTGAAAAACAAGAAATTCAAACAATGTCCTAATCTCTCCAATTTCACTCAGGCCAAACACTCATGTCTTCCTTATCCCTTGATGTAGTCATGTCTTCCCAATTCCTTGATGTAGTTATGTCTTCCTTATCCCTTGATGTAGTCATATCTTCCCAATCCATAGATTTAGTCATGTCTTCCCAATCCATAGATTTAATCATGTCTTCCTAATCCATAGATTTAGTCATGTCTTCCCAATCCTTGGATATGCCATTACTCGATATCATTTATGCAACAGACAGGACTAATAAAGAACAAATTTTCATAAATTACAAAGTTCACATTTGATGACACTCCCCAACACTTTGCCCTTAACATGCTCTATATATCGATAAACAATTTTGCTAACCTTTGAATCTGCTCCACAAAATATTTGAATGTAAAAATGTGGACATTTGTTGATGAAAATGAAGCACATGTTACAGTCTACATCGATGTGGGTCAGTGGTCACGTGACCGGAACTGTACAACTCGAAAAACAACATGGAGATAGGCAATTGGCCTATGGGTGGTCTGCGGTGCTCCTATTGCCTAAGAATCAAATGTTAATGTGACATCTTTTAGAAATGTCTGAACGCACTGAACGATATTTATCAATCAGACAAATTATCGACTTTTGCTTGTCTTTTCTGTTCAATTTGTCCGATTAACACTAAATTTGAACCTAATCAGAATTCCATGCTCTATCTATTGGAAGGCATTTCCAAGCAATATTAATTGATAATTTTGTGCATAGATGGATGGATGAAGACGATGTTGTCATCTTGAACTTTTTGTCATGATGCACTTCTTTGGTCACATGTTTTAGTTAATATATTTATACATTTGCACATGTGCAAATTGGAATCTATTATGCACACAATGAACACTCCACAGTGGTGTCAGTTGCTTGAACAATTTTGACTCCAGAAAAGGCCGAATTACAACCCACAGGAAATGACTACACATGGTATCAGGACACACCGCACCCGCCACACAAACGCACCCTGGTCAAACCGCACCCTGGTCAATCCGCAACCACGGTCATAAGGTATCAAAATATACACTATTATTTTTTACACCAGAGATTATTACTCTACCTTTTACAACATCTTGTTCACAAAGTGAAGTGTTACTTCTATAGTCGTGTGTTTTTTACAGATTGGACCATTCCATTCATCATGCCAGCCTTGTGAACTGCTTGAAAATCCGGGGACAAATGTGACATAGCCCAATCCATTTATGCTCATGAAAGTATCATTTTACCAATATTGAAACATTTTGTTTTTTCATATATGAACCTGCCCACCAGAAGTGAGTCATTTCCTGCGTGAAATCCAATTCAATACTTTTATTGACATAAGAGATCAATACAAATCTATTTGTCTTTTCATTAGCTATAATATAAATTTTTATAACATCAATAACAAATACTACAATTAACTATTTTATGCCATCAATTAACAATTATGACAACACAAACATAAACAATTCAATAAAGATAAAGATAAAACAAACATATATTTATTGGGTATTGTTATGGTGCTTGGGCGGCCAGACATTTGAATTGAGAGTACAATATTTTAAAGGTACAAGTATGAGATTATGGGGAAAACAGTTATTGACTATTCCTTTTTTGAATAGAAGCAACTGTGTGGTTGTCATTTTCTTGGAAGGGATTCCTATACTTTAGGTGGCAGCACTGCATTGGTCCAAGCAATATTGGTGCAAGCAATATTGGGATTTTTATGCTACTCTTTGTGACCTTTTGACAGGTCAGATAAGGGATGGGGGCTCATTGTCAAATAGAATGTGGCTTGACCAATTCAGTTCAGTTGGTGTGAATAACAGTTAAAATGTAGATGCATTGCACCAGACTTTGATGTATGTTCATAATGGCTGGTGAAGTTTCTAATCATAGGGTCCAATATAATACCAATTTGTATCAATGTTATTTTCTTTGTCATTTCATATTATTTGGCACATATGCACCTTTGATATGCATTCCATCAGAACATTTCTATATTATGACTATCAGAATAGGACTTAAGGTTGCTTCCATATGCTTATTTTAATTTATGGTTATTGCTATTTGATATATCTATTAATCTGCATGAAGTTCACTTGATTCAACTCAATAGAATAGGGTTAGTATTTGAACAAATTGAACAAGAAAATGTGGTGATCCACATTTAATAAAGGGGAAAATAAAATTGAACCAAACTAAATATTTGACCCCAAAAAAAAACGAATAACTATGGAAATAACAAAAAAGAAAAAAACTGGGAACAAAGCAAAAACTTCCAACACACAAAACAAATTTAAAGAACAAAAATAAATCTGCCCTTATTAAAGTAGAATGCATGCAGATTAATGACAGCAATAACTAAAATTTAAATAAGCAGATGAAAGCAAATAAGTCCAAATCTAAAAATCATAATGTGAAACCAACATCTCTCATTAGCCAATAAAAAGAAGCAAGTCATGCAGAGACCTGCAATAGTACAAATTTAAACTTGAATAGCAGTGGAATACATGCAGTATTAGTCAGATTAAAGTAATAGCCAGTCATGATCGGTGCCTGTCGATACTATCAAGTGATGATGAGTTGGTACTGGTTGCCCATGTATCCCTGAAAAAGATTAATACATGATTATTAAAAAATTCATTTTTGGTGATATGGTAGCATTTGCAGCATGTTTTATTATTACTTATGAACTAAATCTACCAAATTACAAATCTTGACAAACTTTATCGTGTAGTGCTGGCTTAAGTTAGTGATGTGTATACAGCTGGTGTGCATGAAATCTTGTGATGGTGGGTGATGCACCAATGGACCATTCACAAATTGATCATGTGGTTAGTGAAACACTGATGGAAACTGCAGCATTTGGTCATTTTTGACCTGGCTGTGAAGAAAGTTAAATATTCCAAAATATAGATTATTTATTTGAACTACAGAACAATATTTGAAATAAAGCAATACTTAAAAGTTATCAATTTTAATGGAGCAGTTAAAAAATATCTATACATGATGTTTTCATATTTATTAAAAAACATTGATCCTCTGGACATATATGTATTATCTATTTCGTGAGCTTTGGTGGATTAAAAGTGCACTAATAAACAGTTTTTTATGAGTTCATAAATAGAATTTGATTAAAAAACAATCACCACCACATATAAAAAGTGGCAAAGTTAATAAAAAATAAATGTTTTAACTGCTTCAAAGTGAGTTTTCACACCTTATACATAAACAATCTAAAGGTGTGTATACTATCCTCTTTGTTGTGAGGTGTTATAATCCCCTCAAAGAATTATGCAGCCTCACAATCCCATAAAAGACTTGGCCTTACACCTCAATAATTTTATTCACACATATTGTTTCTTTGTGTTATATGAAGGACATCAAAGTAATTAAGAGAATATAAGGGGTGAGTTTATCTTGTGCAAATCAGATTCATTTATGCATCTAACCAGTCATCATGTCACAAGTTCCTGATAACCCCTGTGTCCAGTGTCAGAAGGATGTCCGGCCGAGGCAGCATGCCTTCCAGTGTGACCGCTGTAGCCAGTGGCAGCACAGAGTTCGTGGCACTGGCTTTATCATGTCAGATTATCGTAAGATAGTGTGTGAGATGGAGCTGCTCTCGTGGTACTGTACCGGATGCCCATTTCCAAGCACTATGACCTCTACAAATACAGACAACAGTACATTTAGGTAATTATAATTTTTAGTGAATTGTATGTTGAGATTTGAAAGAATATGATGGGATTATATTGTTTGTACAACATTATGTATGGTTCTTTTCTTTTGTCATTGCAGTCCTGATTTTGAGAACACCCGTCTGTCTGAGGCTATGGAGGTTGATGAGGCCCTGCCTGACCAGTCTGCTGACTCTGCTGCTGACCCTGCTGCTGACCCTGCTGTTGACCCTGCTGAGCCTTCTGCTGACCCATCCCTTGATATCAATCTGGTGGTCTACTATGTTGTGAAGAATGGCACCAGAATGGGCAATCAATGACAGACAGCAATGGCTATGGCGATACGAAGTGGCAGAAGAAGCCCCAACACAATCGCACAATCTGGATATGCACTGTCCAAAGCAAGGCCCTGAGGTGTCCCGCTTCGGTCATCCAGGTTGGTGACATCTTTACCAGGGGGATGCATGGCCACGTGCATCAGGCCAGGTCAGGGGCTCAGGTGGAGGTTGAGATAAGGGCCGAGCTGAAACAGAAAGCCAGGGACGTCTTCACCTCTGGTGCTGCCATTGTGGAGGACGTGATGGCCGATAAGCTGGCTAATGTTCCAGGCCCCAGCTGTCCCAAACCAGCCAACCTCATCAGGACAGCCAACAGAGTCTGTCAAGCTCAACGACCAGCTGAACCCAAAGACCTCACCTTTGAGATAGACGTAGACTTCATCCCCAGTGACTTTTTACACAGTGACATCACTACAGATGGCGCTAATATTTTACAGCCCTGACCAGGAGACAGTGTTAGACCGATCGAAGACCTTGTATCTTGCTGGCACTTTCAAGACTGTTTCGAAACCATTTGTGCAATTATTCAGCATCCATTCTTTTGTAAAATGTGACACTGACAGCTTGAAGCAAGTGCCCTTGGCATTTGTGCTAATGTCTAGGAGAAAAACTTAAAGACATTAAAAGAAAATTGCCAGCCAAAGGTGTATCAGTAAAGCAAATTGTGGTTGACTTTGAAGTAGGCATGTGGAAAGGCGTAAGAAAAATATTTCCTAATGTGGTGGTTAAGGGGTGCGTGTTCCACTGGAGACTGGGACTGGGACTACAAGCTACATACACAGCCGACTCTGCTGTCCGTTCGTACATTAGGAAGTACCCGAAACCTTTGAGTGGCTGAAAAACACCTTCAAGAGCTGTGCCAGTATATGCAGTCCACCTGGTTCGATGGGTACTGGACCCCCTCGGATTGGTCTGTGTACGGCCAAGCCTTCCGGACCAACAATGATGTGGAGGGATGGCACAGACGCTTGAATTACAAGGCTGGCAGATGCTCCCTGCAATTGTATGTGATGATCCAGCTCCCCGTCAAAGAGTCCACAGCTGTATCCACACAAGTGAAATTGATCAAGGTCTCAAAGTTGGTGCGATATCAGTGCAAGAAGTACAACCAAATCCAGGGGAAGATATTTTCCCTTTGGGACAGTTATGCTGGAGCCCTGAAAACATCAGCCCTGTTGAGTGCCTGCAGTCACCTGAATGGCCCATACATGTAAAAAGCAAATGAACATGGTAGTGAGTGAAGTGATGAGAATTGACCAGATTTAAATTATGTAGCAAAAAAATGATTGTACATTGTCATTGTAATATAATATGCTTACAATAAATGAAATGAAGAGCAAAAATTAAATATTATGTTGTGTTTTTATATTTCAATCCACATCAGCATACCAACAACTCAAGTATGGCATTGTTGATTGCACACTTAAAACACATGAAGTAAGTCAAAATCAAAGATAACAAGCATTATCTTTTTAATCAGTGCAGTGAAAAAGTACAATTTAAAATTTCATGGTGTTGTTATAATACATATAAACCTGTGATCTCCTTAATTGTATTTATCTATCCATTATGCACACAAATCATGTTAAGTATACATCAAGGATATTTGGCTCATATTTAAGGGCATGTTTGCCTATCTTTATAAACATTTTTTTTTACCTGAATTCTGATCATTTTCTAACCGGCCCCACTAGCACAGTTGGTAGAGTGTAGGATCTGTGCCTTTAATGGTTATATAAGTGGAGGGCGGGAGGTGGTGGGTTCGATTCCCACTGCCGGCAGTGTAACTTTCACACTGGTTAAAAGTCTTGAAAGTCGACCTGATATGGCCATAGTTGCTGAAAGGGTCGTTAAAACACCATTTCACAATTTTTTTTTTCACTGATCATTTTCTGCCACTTTACAGGGTGATGGGGTCAGTTGTTTCCAGTAGATATGGTGTACCAGTGGCAGTAGAAGTAGATGTAAACCAGTAGAAGTAGTCAGTGTTAAACCATTAGATGAGAACCGGGAAATAATGCCGATCACAGAATACCACAGATAGTCCCTTTCTAATATCCACGATCTGTCGGCAATGGATATCAAGAAGGGACCATCCATGTTGTAATAAAAAGTTGCTATACGTGGTATTGGCCGAGTTCAAATTCGTCACTGATAAGAGGGAGCGATCTCGCTATGGAATCACCAGGTTGTCCAGATACCACAGCCATCTCTTGTGCTTCATTCTGCTTTGCTCAAGAGATGCCCACACATCCCATTCAGAACCTTAGGAAAGGTTTATTATGACATTTCATCATCAAACTATGAAATAGGTATTATTAAATATTGCCACAATGCATTGTTATATTGATGGATAGCTTTCTGAACTTGAGTTATCAAGCTTTGATTTTGTTGGTGCAGAGAATGCAGGGTTTGCTTTGACCTCCATTTTATTTTACCAAGGATCCTCATTCTGAGCATGCCCAGAATCAATTCAAAAGCACATGGTTCCTGTCAAAAGTAAACAACCTCATTGTGATGTCATAACACTCATTTTGAGCATGCCCAGTAGAGGTTAAAAATCACTTGGTTCTTGTTCACAAAGTAAACAAGCCTCATTATGATGTCATTGAGATTCAGCCATATTGGAAAATGGTGTCAAAACCTTTATGGAGCTTTTCATCCCAGAAAGTCACACCCATCTCATCACCTTAAGTAGGTCCTTTGTCATTTATTAAAGTTGCATTTTATCACAAAATACTTCAACTTCAATTGGGCACATTTTTGAACTTATACGTTATAATGAAGATGGACTGAAAGGAACATTTCCCTTTTCCTAAGCTTAGGAATTGGCAAAAAGGGTGTCCCTTGAGTGATCCACAAAACTGGAGCAAAAGGTAAAGGAGGGTAAAGCAATGGTGTCTGCATGTTGCCCTCTGATGGAATTTATTTATGCTAAACCTCTCTCCTCTTCACTTTTATTTTGCGATGTTTTGCATAATATGGCATATTCTGTGTAAAATTTCATATTCAACATGATTCTGACAAAAAATAAGTGAAAATACTCTGTTCTAGATATACATATTGGACAAAACATTTTCACTTATTTTTTGTGAATAAGTGAAAATACTCTGTTCTAGCTATACATATTGACATTTTCATAAGTAAAAAATAACTGCAAAGACCTTGCACAATTGAAGGATAGTTACAATAATGAGAGATATTTGCACAAGTTGGAGATAGTGAGAGATGGATACAACAGTGAGAGACAGCTGCATAGGTGAGAGATGGCTGCATCAGTGAGATAGCTGTACAAGTGAGAAATAGTTGCAACAAAGGGACAATTGCATAAGTGAGAGATTGCTGGACAAATCCGAGATGGATACAAAAGTGAGAGACAGCTGCAGGAGTCCCCAGACGTAAATAAGTGGACACAAAATGTTATGTCATACATGGTATTTTTCAAAGATGTTTCTCAGCTGAAAGATTTAAATAATAAGTGCAATCTTGAATGAAATGTTGATTCTTTTATTATTTTTGTAAAAAGAAAACAAAGTTTCATTAATTTCACCATTAAAAAATAAATAAAAGATATCGCTTATATAGGCATCATAAATAGAGGACATAACTTTTAATGAATTTGTCCCCTATTTCCTCGGATTAACGGGCATAAAAAAGGTTTGATAATGATATTTCTAATATTTACATGATAAATTATATCTTGCATACTTAGTTGAAATTATGGAATTATAAAGCACTGTCACGTAACATAAATCACAGGACACCAGATTCTGGCTCCATAGGTGAGAGATAGCTGCATATATGAGATAGCTGTGCACGTGAGAGAAAGCTGCACAAGCAAAAGATTGCAACCCCTCACAGACGAAGGTACTTGTATATTACAGAAAATCGTAATCAATCTCAATATAACAAGATTAACACAATTTCAGTAGGTTCTACAATCTTATCTCCGTGCTTTTGCTGATTAGGTTATTTAAAAACCGTAAACAATTACGGGAGCTTGACAAAAACATGACTTGCTGAACCAGACCGAGCATGCGCAGAACCCAATATACCATTATTCATTCTTCAAAATATCTCTTATGATGAAAATGTCTAGTATCTCTGAAACATTTTCTTTGGGGGAGTTTCTGCTTCTGGGACATGGTCCTTGCCCTTTTTTTGTTTTTTAATGAATTATGACAAATTTTAGTTTCGGGTTTTTTTTAGTACCAACTTTGTCTATGGGCTAGAGTAATTTGAATTTCTCCCACCCACAACCTTGACTCTCATTCGGTAGATTGACTTTGCATGTCTCTCCAATGTGATGTGTCCTGGTTTGACTTGCAATATTGATATTGACTCTGTGTGGGGAGGACCAGAAGTTATGACTTGTTATTTGTATTTCTGTACATACATTTTCATTTTATACAGAAACAAATTATGAACAACATAATCATATTTGATAGTTTTATGACAAAGGCCAGAAAAAATGTTTCTTGTTTGTCATCGCAGCCCTTCCCTATTTTTTGGGGACGAAAAATATTCAAATACCACTGCTAAAAACACATTTATTAGTACCCGACAGTGTACAATAATAACACCAGGAAAGTATCTTCACTGAGCCATGGCGGCATTAATCGGGAAATTTTGTGGCAAGAATCTCCTCTTGTTTTATAAGACAGTATGAATCTGACACAGAACCCCAGCTCTGCCTTAATAGTTGCCTCCTTCCTGACACAATGCTCAGTTAAAATTTGTATAGGTGTGGTTTGTCAGTGTCTTCCCTTGATCTAGCATGGCCTGGGGCATGAGCTGTCTGCAAACCAAATGATAAAAATAGGTTTGATCTCGACCATGTGTCTATATATAGCATTACTATATATATAAACTAAGGGCATGAAAGCTCTTGCACCACATTTATGTCAATCTGATGTTCGAAATCAGATTAAAAATACTTATGTATATCCTAAAATTTAAAGGATATTATCCATTCAATGATAAGATACCTAAGCATTTTTAAAAATTGAAAACTTTACCTTATGGCTTTCAAACATATTTGTTTGATGGAGTTGAAAATTGTGTTCCAAGAGAAATAAGAAAAGACCGGTGGTTGGGTGGTGGAACACCCTGGAAATAATATCATTCCCTAAGAAACTTACAAATTTTGCGCCCCCTATTGTTTAATTGCTCATACTATTTGCAAAGAGCTACAAGGCATTGTCACACCCCACTGAGCACAGGATAAAAGTATCATATGGGACACTATTGATTTCCACCATTCCCTCTATTGGATCACAGGCTTTTCTGATTTTTGTACAAGGGATCTCAGATTTGGGCAGAAATATTACTTTAGGTAAGGCTAGGTTAAGTTTTGAAACACTGAATTTAAGGAATGGATGGTACAGATTAGAAATATCCACACCTCAAAGTCATAAATGTAAAATTGATAACTTTTTACATGGAATAAAACTGATCTCATCCAAGGTTGTGATTTAAGCTTTCATCCCTTTAGTTGTATATGAGTAAATGGGGAATTGACATTGATCACACAATTTCAACACTATCATAGCTTTTCAGATTCCCTATGGCCTGGGGCACACTTTAATCTTTTCAGAAGCTTGTTTACTGATCAAGCAGTTCTCCCGTTGACACTTCATTCTCGTGTGAGCAGCTGTGGACGTTCCCACTGGAACGTTCACCACTACATGTATGGACAAACAATATCATTGTGATTTTATCATCAGCCTATGATTGAGTCCATGAAATGAAAGCAGAGAATACCGATGGAAATGATTTTTAATTGTGATTGATGTTTATGAATTTAAATTGTTATTTTTCAATAACTATATATATGTTTGTTTTAAAATCACATAGATTTGTAGGTAAGATGTTGTTTTGCCAGAAGATTTGTAGGTAAGATGTGATATTGTCCGGAGATTTGTAGATAAGATGTGGTATTGTCAGAAGATATTTTGGTAAGATGTGATGATGGCGGAAGAATTGTAGAAAAGATGTGATATTGTCAAAAGATTTGTCAGTAAGATGTGGTGTTGTCAGAAGGTTTGTTGGTAAGATGTAGTATTGTCAGAAGATTTGTTGGTAAGATGTGATATTGTAAGAAGATTTGTCATTAAGATGTGGTATTGTCAGAAGATTTGTAGATAAGATGTGGTATTGTCAAAAGATTTGTTGGTAAGATGTGGTATTGTCAAAAGATTTGTTGGTAAGATGTGATATTGTACGAAGATTTGTCATTAAGATGTGGTATTGTCAGAAGGTTTGTCGGTAAGATGTGATATTGTCAGAAGATTTTTTTGGTAAGATGTGATGTTGTCAGAAGATTTGTTAGTAAGATGTAGTATTGTCAGAAGGTTTGTTAGTAAGATGTGATATTGTCAAAAGATTTGTCAGTAAGATGTAGTATTGTCAGAAGGTTTGTTGGTAAGATGTGGTATTGTCAAAAGATTTGTTAGTAAGATGTGATATTGGCCGAAGATTTGTCAGTAAGATGTAGTATTGTCAGAAGGTTTGTTGGTAAGATGTGATATTGTCAGAAGATTTGTTGGAAAGATGTGATATTGTCAAAAGATTTGTCAGTAAGATGTAGTATTGTCAGAAGGTATTTTGGTAAGATGTGATATTGTCAGAAGATTTGTTGGAAAGATGTGGTATTGTCAGAAGATTTGTTGGAAAGATGTGGTATTGTCAGAAGATATTTTGGTAAGATGTGATATTGTCAGAGAATTTGTTGGTAAGTTTTGGTATTGTCAGAGGATTTGTTGGTAAGTTTTGGTATTGTCAGAGGATTTGTTGGTAAGTTTTGGTATTGTCAGGATTTGTTGGTAAGTTTTGATATTGTCAGAGAATTTGTTGGTAAGGTTTGGTATTGTCAGAGGTTTTTTGGTAAGTTTTGGTATTGTCAGAGGATTTGTTGGTAAGTTTTGGTATTGTCAGGAGCTTAATCATATAGAGCCGAGATTCAAGGTCAAGCTGTGTGCCAATAAAGGTGGACATATCTGCTACTGTTTCTCACCTAAACCCAAAATGCTAGATGAATGATTATCAAAGGCTATTGTTTGTGTCATCATGTCTGTGATTATTAAAATGAAAATACCGAGTCCATCTTCGAAAAGAGCAGGGCATAAACTTGGCGACGGACTGCTATCATACATGATACAGCCTAAATAGTGCTGAAAAGATCGTTTTAATTCAAACATACCAAGTCGAAATTGTTATTGGCAAATGCCATGCCATAAGGAGACTAATAAATAACATTAAACTGTTTAAAAATGCCACAATTCTTTACCTTTATTTGTTTTTTTTACTATGCTTTTAATCCTTTTAATTGTTTTCCTTGCATTGTTAATGAAGACTTTCACAACTTGAAATTAAAGAAATATGTACAATGGCTCTGAAAAGGATTCCTTAGGATGATAGGTTTGAATTATGTAGTTTACAATCAGTGATTGTTTGATTTGTCTGGCTAAATGTGATACCATAACGTGTTTGATTGTGATGCAATATTCGACCAACTTTCAGCCATCCCCATCTTGTTTTCGGTGCTTTTACTACTCAGCTCAGCTATCACAAATGTGTTTGAGAATAACATTCACCCCTATCAACTATTCAACCTTTTAATAACACGCTTGTCCCATACCCAAGACTTGGATTATGGAATCGTTTGTGTACACCAGACAGTGGACCAATGTTTGTTAGTATGTGTCTGGGGCAGATGGATTGTCGTGACATATAACCACGTACAGCCTACACGACGATTGAAACCAACTCACTAGGCAGCAGTTTTGCTGTGTGTGAAAAAGAATAAATCAGAGCAGTGAGACCCCAGCGTATTCATTTCTTCTAAACAAGAAAACATGCAGCACGCAGAATATTTGATGTGTAAGCATTCGATTGTTTAGTATGTATGGCAGACTGAGATTTGATATTTGAATGAATAACATAGACTGATTTTTGTGTATATTTCCTGAATAACCAATAATTGATCACAAAAATATTTCAGTCATTTTGAATTATATAGAAAGATGGAATCATGTGTTTCTCTAGCCGGTGCCTCCATGATGATGATAATGCCAAAGAAAGGTCCTTGGTCATTCTTAAGAATAGATAAGGCATCGAGAAGCTAGGATAGAGCCAAATCGTTGGGAGCACTATTATTTATTTTTTCTTCTGTGACCACTGATTTGTTTATGCCAGTAATCAAGTCATATCCAAGATGATCAACCATTTTGATTCTTATCTTTTACTTTATCTATTCACACGTGCTTAGCACGAGCTTAGTAGAATTTCCAAATATTTGACAGAGCAAAAACACGGTGGCAAACATTCTTGTAATGCTCACTCAATTTCAATATTATAATGCTCAATCAATTTCAATAAAACCTTAGCCCAAAACTCCTATAAGATCCCTTCTTTACATCACTATAATGTGTTTTGAACAGATAAGAAATTTATTTTGTATGATTATTTCAGATCAAAACCAGTTACTAAAACATGTACCACACAAGTACACCGAACAAATTTATTGTAGGCCCCAGAATGGCAATAGGCTAACAAAATCTCACATGAAAATATGTAATGTCCTAGAAAAGTATTACATACAAAATCGACATAATCTGGTATTGCTCTATACAAATTGATAGAATTATAATATTCATTAATGGTGTGTCTCAAAGTACAAATTTCACACGAGCGTGTAAAATTCTCTGCTCAGTATATTATTACAAATAGAATTAGCATTATCTGAGGCAAGTAATATTCCATACCTTTAATTAAAAAGATGTATATTTTGTAAGTTGAATCGGATTGTTTCTCTCTAAGAAATAATTTCTATCCAATTGACATTTAGGAGAATATTTATCAAACTCATCTGGTCAGTCGCAGATGGAGTTGTAAATTATTGGACAATTTCAGCTTGTTCTGTATAATCTGTACTCTATCTAATATAGTACATTCCAGCCCAGGGGAGCTTCGGGCTGATAAACATAATCATATATTCAACACAAGATAAAGGCTTTTATAATTTATAAATACAAACGGATATAGTCTTTTTTGCAAATACTGTTTGGTTAAACCAGCAGTTGTGCAGCAATTTACCGGTAGATCCATATGTATTGCAAAAAAGGCAGACTTGAGGATTCTCTGGCAAATATGACCAAAAAACAATATCTTTAGTTATAAATTTGATTTTCACTCTGTGTGTGACATGGCCGATAAGTAACAGACAGAGAAAACATTTATGAAAAGTCATTTTTTACATTTATTAGAAAAAACACTTAATCAGATCGTAAGCCAATCTGGGGAATTGAAATTTTGAACTATATTTAAATGGTGCCAAATATTGTTGAAAGCATTTGTCCCTATAATTTTGTGAAAAGAAATGGGCCGACATCGATTACTATTTTTTAAAATATACTTTGCAGAACAAATCATTAAATGTTTGCAGCGGTTTTAGTTTAAATCAGAAAAGTGCAAAATGGACTGATAAGCAATATTGGGAATATATAGTTTTTGAGCATATCACATATATTCATCGGCGTGCCTCATTTGCTGATAGGGGCGGCCACTGTCTGATTTGATCAGAGTCTCCGGAGAGCAGCGCCTAATTGCTTTAGTGTGGTAATTTTCACCAGAAGCACACCACATCAGATTGACTTAGCACAGGTTTGACTCCATGTGTCACATATGTTTTGCCCTTTCCATGCTGGCTGCGTTTAAGGGATTCACATTCAGTTCTTTGCCCACAATATTAACCTTATATATAATATATAATATACACTTAAACATTTTTTTATCCCGATATTGATATTGATTTATTTGAATCGTAGAATTGCTGCAATCTACTCCAGATAACAGTTTGTAGCAATATTATTATGGATGGGCCCAATTCATTTGGATCTCATCCCAGGACGGCGATACGATGCATCATCTCCATTTAAGCAAAAGACTTTTATGGTGGGGTGGCCTAATAACGGCTTGCAGACAATAGCTGAGAATCTCCCCGGTGCTATTAGGAAGTCTGTCTGGAGTTCGCCATGCGGGCCATAATGTGATGTAACATGAACTTAATGTCAGAACATTGTAGCGATAAATCAAATCTGATTGCTCCTCCAATAGTTTGACATCATAGAAACACACCTGGATGCACAGTACCACCATGATAGACCTTGGCTCAGGTTTATGGTAAATGGTTTTATGCAAGTAGAAAAACAAACGAAAGCAGACATTTTTTCTGTAAACCAGTGATTAATATGAAAAGAAAGGTACGAGGGAATATTGGAAAAATAATGCCGAAATCAGTTTTTGTATAATAGGCCGATTGCCGATCTCCATGTTGTTTTTTTCCCCATTGAAAAGTACACACCGGAACTGTACAATTTTACCGGAACCAGATCTGTACAACTCCACTATATTTAATCATTGGTCAGAGAGATTGACAGGGGGCCTATGAACATTTGCCACCTTATTCTCTTGTTGGTATATTTATGATAAAAATATTTTTGTACTCAACATTATCAATCCAATATCACAGCTGATGCCTAAAAAATCTCCTTTATTTGTTTTATTTTGAAATACATTGTTTAGGAATAGAAACCTGACAGAGTTGCATTTGCTGATGTCACGCAAGTTTTAATGACTGGTATACCTCTTTGAACTGTAATACTCATGTATGTGTTGTTTGAGAACTCTTTCGATTATTAGAGGAGTGCAAGATCATGTTAATCTATGTAGAAAATATTGCCTATGAATTTAGTTAGGACTTTTCTTCACATGATTGACAATAATTATTTGTTAGTCTTAGTAACAAGTTAGCTTTTTTTTTTGACTGCAGGTGTTATTTGAAAAAATAAATATTTGAGATTGTTTGATGATGTACAAAACAGGAGTTTTGTAGTCGCATTACGTGTTAGGTCCTTCAGTGATTTGATATGGATGCAACATCACAAATAATTTTCCTGGAGACACACATCTTAAGTGCTTTCACCACTCAACTGCAACTATCACAATTGATTTTGCCGGTAACACAATACGTGGGAATGCCTATTTAACCTTTTGCCCCCCCCCCCTCCCCACGACTCTCCAAAGTCAGGAATATTCGTTTATTGATAAAATACGCCAATGGGTCAGAATTCAGGCATGCTATAAATATATCATTTTCTACTTGGAATATTTGACACATTGCATGGTTGCCATAGTGATTTAAATCTCTGGTATCAGTTCGGCTCACGTTGGCTGTTAGGGACACAGCGATGTCAATCCTAATATTGTCATACAGCTCCTATTAAACCTATTTCACAAGTTAAAAAGATGCAGTGTGTGATTCAAGCCCACCTGCATGTTTATTGACGATTATTTTTGAATTGTTTGATATTTACAATGATTTCTCTTCCAGTATGAGATGTTTTAATTTCCATATACTAGTGTTTCATGAATCATTTACCCATAACATATTTGCTGATGGGGATGGTTGAGTGATAATACATCAATAAGGCAAGATAAAAATACAGATGGCTTGATTAATTATCAATTATTTAAGCATTTTTATTTTACATTAATCTCGTATTGACGAAACACAATATTCTCTTTCATTTATCTGTTTTAAAGGAATACTTTTTATTAACAGTAGCAATGATGTGAGATAAACGTGATATTTTAAATCTGATGACCAGTGATTTCTTCGGAGTGATAAGATGCCGTCGTTAAGGCGAGCTGAACTGAGCGAAAATCACAAAGAGGCTCTGACCGCAGGCACACGGCGTTAAACCGAAAGTCTTCACTATTCATTCGCCTCCGCGGACTCCGCTAAGATTGGCGGGATAGAAGCCAGATGGACAGAGTGGAACGCCGCAATATTCTGGGGTAACCACAGTTTATAGTTTTCATATAATCATAGAGTATTTTTTGTTTTCTTGTTGCTTTATGTGTTTACCTTTATTGGTATGCACATGTCAATACATCAATGATTTCCAGAATGTATAGCTGCAGAGCCTATTCTATTCAAGTTACATAGCATATTATATTCAATAACAGATTGATTTGTTAATGGTAAGATATGACATAATTTGTCTTTATCAGGTCACATGGCCAAGCAAGGTAATATGATTTCGAACTCAAGCAATCATATTCTTGTTTTGATGAAAGAGAGGTTACAACCAGTTGTTTTTTAACAATATTGTGCAACTATCAAAAGGACACTGAAATGTGTTTCCATTCCTTATTTTAGCATTTGAGGAACATTTAGAAATGATGGACAATTCCATGGCCCATAATAGTATTGTTGCTAAGAATGTCTGAAAACTATAATACATCTTTACATCGATCTGACATATATCTCAGCGAATGCCATGAACATAATTAGGCCCCGTGCGACTAACGTGTGTCATAAATATCAAACCGGATATTACTGATCATTTATATGACAGTAGGATTATTAGATTTAGTCTAATTTTCCACCAATAGATGGCGCAGGTGTTATCTGAGCTCTGTTATCGACATTGACTTTGGAAGGTGAGAACCCAGTCGTGAGATCGGAAGGAATTGATGTGATTTGAGCAGAATGAGGTCATGAGCTGCTCTCACATACACCTGTTATCACCATTGTTACCAAATAATTCTAGGAGAATCTTGTAGTTCTACTTTTTGTATGTGATATTTCAATTTTTCATATTGCTAAATAATCGATTTTGGTAAAGTGAGTGAGCTCTATAAACCACCGCATTTCAGAGTTAACGCTGACATGCTATGTGGCAGTCTGTTGTTGGACCTGCATCATTCACGACATTGCAGTAAAGTACATTAAGAACAGAGAGATTCCAACATACCATTGATTGCAGTGCTTGCTACATCATTTACCAAATGACATTGTGTAAGGTAGAATATTCCCTGGGGTGACTGCCAGCCTGTTCCCTCAAAATTAAGACAACTTGAGCAATCACAAGAACCTATATTGGACAGGAAATGAGAGACTCAAATATGTGGTAATCCAGTCCTCTGCGGGTCCAGTGTATGTACTTCAAAACCAGCTATACTGAGCAGTATCGAGGCTGAACATGATCTGAGAAAACTATTAGAGATGAAGCATGTCCAAATCAATTATAGTGGTCATGAAATTAAGCGTCAAAATGTCAAAGAAAATGCCATAGATTACTTAAGATATAGATTGCAACAGATGTTTGTACCAGGATAAAATACGTTAATAACTCGCATAGGAAACGTGATTGAGGAAATAATCATGAGTTGAATGAGGAAAACATTATCAGAAAATTGCGGCTAGTAATATTCCACTAAATGCATTAGCGCATCTCATCACCAGTGTTTCTGAGAGTGATAAATGGTTGAGCCAATAGAGTGGTAGGCCTGAGAGCAGCTTCTGCTGGCTTGCTGGTTGAGCACTGCTGTGTCTGCACACCACAGTGTGAGCACAGGGAGCTGGGATAACCTCACACAGATGGCAGAACATCATCAACACACAAGGCTCCGGATGTGATGCAAATGAAGATTGGTGGCAGTGTGACGGCCAAACACTAGGCATCCCCGTATAATATCACGTGTGAGTTTTGCTAACACTTGAGACACCTGCTACAGACACTTAGGATATGGCTTGGATCGATCCAGGGAGAACTATAACCTAGGATGACCCATGCTCTACTCAAGGGAGGCAGAATCAACGGTCAAAGGAGAAGGGTTCTTACATATGTATGCATATACTAACCATCTTGTGTTTAATACATTATGAAGGAATAATTATACTTACGACCTGTGAATATAAGAGCCAAGCATATACTCAGCAGACTCAGGGTACAATAATATTATAATAAGGTGATAAAGGTTTGTAATATATTTTCACTGCACAAGGGAGGATATTTGCTATTGTGGCGCTTCATATGACAAGGTAAGTATTGTGGGCCCCACGACGTGATAGATCATGTCTGTGTATACGCTGTGATGATGGGCACCACAGGGTGAATGCCACCGCAAACACCTAGAGATGCTGGGCGTGGTGGGCATTATTCACAATCTCCTCCATATCTGCCAAGTTTGAAATATCAGAGAGAAATAGAAGCAATTATATAATGTGGAATACACAAAATATATATATATGCTAACCTGTTAAAGGAAGAAGTGTGAAGAACAGAGCACATTGAACAATGAATGTATATAAGGTACCATTAGCCAGGGAGTCATAAATATGATGAAAGGAAAACATTTGACAGTCCAAACATAGATATAGTGATAAAGGTTCGCATGAAACAATATGTATTCATGGTTAACAACAGGAAAGGAACGTCCAGGTGACTGCGCTCTACACTGACAGTGATGCTAAGAAGTGTTGCAACTGGTTTATTACCATTAGCATATCAAAGCCTGTCGCCTGGGGCTGAGGCAAATCATGCCGAATATAAGATTCCACACTCGAGAGCTCTTCAAAGCTGTTTGGAACCAATCAGAGACCATAGAAGACTGTTATTGCATGCTTCTTGTGGAAATATACCAAGTGTTTGAAGATTTAAGGAAACATTGGTAAACAGAACAAGTAAGACTCGACTCAATATTTCCAGGATGACAGGATATACTAAAAGCCTCTTTTTGTTTGATCAACATATATGCATTTAATAGGATCCCCAATGTCTGAATAACATTGCGTCATTGGCCCCAAGGTCTAGACTAGTTTCATGTTTTATTTTCTTATTCTGACTACTGTTGAAATGTACCAGATACACCAATTTGTTCTGTTATAGTAGCATATAGGGAACCAGTTTTGAATCTTGGAGTTACTTTTCCATCTGTGTATGCTTCTTCTTACAAAAGGAAAAGTTATAATTTATATCTTCATTTATCAAATAATTGTAAGAATGTATAAAGAGATAGAAGGCACCTGTATGAAAGATACGAAAGCCAATCAATGTGTTTGTTATTTTATTACATATTGCCCAAAATCTTATTTTGATTTAGACGTCAATAGGTTAGATGTGTGCTATGCAGGAATATTAAACATATAGCTTATATATTCCGATGTATGGCATCTTCATATTTGTGATATAGAGGCTAGAATATGTAGATCACTTGCAAAATTAGTACTGAATGACATGAAGTATATGGTTACATGGTAAGAATGTAATATCTGACAAGGATATTGGGTTCATTATTCATTTCCGAAAGGAGGGAGTGTCTGGCAGCAAAAACGAAGGGTAGTTTTGCAGTGCCACTCATTTTAATGGAATTATGCTGCAGATTAGTTAGTCTTAAGTTTCAAATAAACTTTATGTTGTGAAATATTCGATAATCTTCTCTTGTTTTTTATAGGAATATATATTTTGATAGCCAAAAACAATGGGTGGTGTGTGTACCTGCACCAAAGCCAAGTTCATGTTAATATGGGGATTCGTGGAGTGTGCACTCTTCTCTGGTCTGCTCTGTGGCTGGGCTTCTCTCTATGAATTACTAGAAACCAATCAGTTCTATGCATGTGATTTCAACACATCTGACGCTCGCAATGGCACAACAACCTCGCTCTCATTTCCCTCAACAGATCACGTGACAGGAACGGGAAACGGTGCAAATGACAAATTCAATTATCTTCATTTAAATGAGGAAAATGAAGAAATTTCAAAACAAATCAATGACTCAAAGACTGCTGACTTGAAATGGATGAAATGTGCAAATTGCTCTTCCCATGGCTTAATGTGCGATGAGCAGGTGAGAGCATTATGCTGGGTGTACGTCTCGGCAAGCGTTATAGCAGGACTTATCATGTTACCATTCGGCGTTCTCTACGACCTTAATGGAACCACCAAAATCAGACTGTTAACTACGTGAGTAATTCTCTATAACATTAACAATTATTTCGTGGGTTTAATGCAATTATATTCAATCAATTATTGTTTTGTATGTTTTATCTCTTATAATGATGTACAGAGAATATTCAAAAAGTATTTATATGAGCTCTGTAATGAGATTGAGGTTTTCATTAAAGATCTAATCTGGGTTAAAAAAACCTTAAAACATCCTCAGGGGGGTTCTTTGTAATTTTCATCAGTATACCAAATAAACTGTAAATCTAATTGGGATAAATTATATGAATGTAGTGATATTATAGGGTTTTTCCAAGGAGAAGACCATCTGACATATGGAAGGTGTAGGATCACTAATAAGAGTAATTTGTTCAGAACCTCGCACTAAGTCTATAATTTGCTTTTTATATTATGGTGTATTTCATTTATAAATGAATTTCACCAAAGTTCAAACAATGTTTTGCTCTTTAAGATAGATTTAGGTATCACACATGAAAACTATACTTTTAAGATATATAGGTGACATGCACCACACCACATGACCCAACTATTACATATTGATATGTAAGTGACATGCACCACGCCACATGATTCAAGACTACCATTTGCATATATAATGACTCAAGTATACCATATGGATATTTAAGTGACAAGACCCAAGTATACCATACGTAGCATACCATATATAGGTGAAATGTACCACACCACATGACTCAAGTATACCATATACCATACCATCACGCCACATGATATACCATTTGCATATATATATATATATATATATTTACAAACACACACACACACACACACACAAATATATATATATATATATAGTAAACCGATGTTTACTATGACGAAACCGGTTATTCATTGTGTAATGAAGGTCTTTATTTTCCAGACTGTTGTTTGCTGCTACCACAATGACAATGACATTTATCAGTCCAGGTGCGTCACACTAATAATTGCAAGACGATGTATGATTAATAATATCTCTCAAGTTTCAAATGGATTCCAATTTTGTCTTAACGGTTAACTTACATGCAGCTGATCATAGACCTTTAAAGCATTCATGAAACCTGACTTTCAGACACATTTTCTTTAGATAACATGAATGTTTATACCCTAAACAGTGCTTTTATGTAGTATTACCCAAAATATTCCCTGTTAACAACTTTCTGTGGCACTTGAAAGTTGGTCAGTTGTCTGCTGGAACCTACACCAGCAATTGAACACTTTGTAAACAAGCTTTGTTTAGCTGGTCTGTGATCTCGTGTAAACACCTAATGAGTTACCAGTTGGGCACCTGTCCAGCTTGGGAAACAGGGTGGAGATGTTTTGTACAATTTATCAGTTTATTGCCAGGAGTGTACTTCAGAACAACATAAGATTATTTTAATATTATTTGAATCAATGAAATAACTCATGGTTGTGACAAATATCTTATGGTTGTGACAAATATCTTATGGTTGTGAAAGATATATCATTTATGGGAAAAGTATACTATTTATTTGAAAAGTATCTTATGCATGTGAAAACCTTTCTGTCAAAAAGGGAAGACATGACTCAAAGGCTGCATGGAATCCCCCTTAACTGAAAAGCCATGATATTGAAAAAGTGATATTAAATCCTTTGATCACTGGTTTGGCCTTAAATCACAAGGACTTTGAATGGCAAAACTGTAAATGGTCAGTGATAATTGGTATCAGTAAAATTTCTGATTTGACCCTGTTTGATGAAATTTGGGGTTTTTCACACCACTGAATGGGAAGACATCAAAGGCACCTTAAAAGCTGGGCTGTATAGAATTTTTTAAAACTTTTTTTTGCAAACATATATAATATAAAATATAATGATTTTTCTTCATTTATAACTTCATAAATATTCATCCGTTTTTAATAATTTTACCACCAAAAGAAAGCCAAGAAAAGGCACTATCATCATGATAAGTGTTATCTTCCAATTCATTCTCTAAATAGTGGAAAAAAATGGCCAAAAATGTGTTGCTCCAATTTTGACAATTGGTAAACCACACCTCCTGTGACTTACGGAGCCCACTGACAGTTCAAAGGTCAAGGTCGCACAACACACTTCCTGTTTAGTACTGGCAGTACTTGGTGGTCACAAAAAATCATAATTCTCAGGGCAGATGTTCTTTTGTGGATTTCAGACAGATAGCCTGTATGTATGTCAATTTTAAGATCATATATTGTTTTCAGATACCTTAAACCACTGTAAAATCGCCTGGAACCTTCCAGTTTTCATGAATGCTTTAATTAAGTTTTCGTCTCAGCTTCAACACCTATTTACATATTCATGTAAATTATCATTGTCATTAACTAATTTTTTTTTTTTTTAAATTGTAATTATTTGCTTTGTGGAAAGTAACATAATTACTTTGAAGTGATGATTTAATGTGCATATTTCAGAGAAGCCTTGGTTGTTGTATCTTGGTCTGTCGCTAGGTGGAAGTAGTGGTTTCCTCATCCTGTTGACGAACATTCAGACTGCCAACCTCTTTCCAACATGGCGAGCCACTTCAATCTTAACTTACCACACCGCCTTTCAGCTGGGGGCCGGTGTTCCATTTCTCATGCAGGTAGCTGGAACAACTGTTTGCTTAATTTTTAGTGACTTAATTTTAACACAACCCTTTTTTAAAAGAAAGTATGCGCAATTGTCAATTTCGTTATATATCAGAGATATTTAAACAAATGTCTCTGTATATATGAACACTTTTTATTATTTACTTAAGTCATTGATTTTCTAAATGTTGAGTGGCCATGGGCATTATCTATTATCGGCAAAAAAGGGACCCGAGTGTGGATAATAATGATATAATTATGCTTTAATATACTTGCAACCGAAGGTTGAAAAGTTACAAAGTATTATGAGAAAATAATACAAACAATAATATATGTGAAATATGGAAAGTCAGATGGATGAAACATATGATAATGATATGACTATATGATGACAAAAATAAATACAAATATGCATTCAAAAAATGTAAAAGCTCATCGTTTCTGGTAATAGAAAAGGCAGCAATTTACAAATGAGTCCTTGAGACGCTTTGTTCCAGTTTAAGATAATGGGTATGTCAGTTTACTTCTAGCATGTGCTTTAGGCAACAGGTGGTTGAGTTTGTCGTCTGGTTCACTCATATTTTGGAGAAATAGATGGGGCTGTTATAAATATACTGAGGTTTTCATTAGAAGAATTGATGTTTTATCATTATTGTTATCACAGGTATAGTATTATCCACTATAGCAGATGAAGATAGAACTGATTGGGTTGTCTTTGTAATTCAGGTGTCTGGCAACGCTGGGATGCCCCTACAACTGTCCTTCATGTTCTACACAGTTGGTGTCATCCCGTTGTTAGTGGCAACCATTGCCTTATTGCCCAAGACTCGAGTGCCTTGGCCAATCACATCGCAGCATATCGCTCAGCACGAGTCGCTCACCAACTACGTGAGGAACAGCCACATCTGCACCATTGCCAAGGCTTCTGGTAAGCAGTTTATATTGCACTAATTTATTAAGATAAAGGTCTTCCCTTATTATCTATCGAGATTTATGAATACAATTATTAACGCAATCTGTTATTTATGATCTCACAAATCAGTATATTACACTGGAAAGTATAAGGTAAATATCTTGATAAGGGCTTCGAATATCAGGGAATATATGATGATGTTACTGATTTTTGAGCTTATATTTTGATACCTGCATCGATTAGTTTGATAATTAGCATAATGTAGTATAATGTGGTCCTCTCATAGAAACAAGGAGCAAGACCCAGGAACTCAATGCCACCTGCAAACACGGGGTCCTATCCTCGTTCTGCTTCTCCCAGCTACTGTGGATATTTGCATACAGCCTCGTTTTCGATATGATGGACATCCATGCTTTACTGTGGCTCAATAATGAATCTTCTTCTCAGACTTATATACATGGTTTGTTACACAATATTACTATGGTATTATTACAAATATTATGAATGTATAATATCATAAGAAATTAATCAATTACTGACCGATCAGTTCATTAATTATTATTTTTTTCCTCCTGTGTGTTAATGGCTGATGTTGTATATATTCACCAGTTATGACTTCCTCAAATTTAAATGATCAATTTATAGCATACGGGATTGTTTGAAAAAATAGATTGTTTTTTCCCAGAACTGTTTGATCCACAGCTCCTCCTAATTTACGACTATTATCCCCAAATAACGATATCTATTTCTAGAGTAATTCATGAGTTTATGTGCGAAGTTGAGAAAATGTAGATCAAAACTTGTTTTCCACAGGTGAAACGAGTATGGCAGTGAGTTTTAAGTATGGTTGTCTGCTGGTCATGCCTGTGTTAGGGCTTCTAGTGGATGTAGGATCATCAACCTCACAAGGTCAGGAGAAACTAAATCATGTCAGATCAATAACAATACTTATATTACTACGATTTTATACCAACACCTAATGTTTCATCAAACAATTATAGCACCATAGTGTTCTCCAATCACCAATCGGCAAAGCATCAGGTTATCTGTATGGGCTTGTGGAACACGCAGGGTCTCTTATTTCAACCAAACGGGTTTGACTGATATCAAGTGTTTATATATTCTTATTTTAATGTCATCCAAAGAATAATCAAGCCTTTTTTGGGAGATTTTAGATATAATCATACAGAAAATATGAATTCTCACTGAATTCGAATGAGTTGGGTATTTAAAAAATCTCATGCAAATAGGATTTGGCATAAAAAGTAATTAACTCAGACCTCTCAAGAACACATATCTGGGCTTTGCCGATCGGTGATTGGAGAACATGAATAGCATCAGGCAAATGTATGTATTACGCACGAGACATTTTTTCTCTATATTTATTAAAATATATAATTGATATCAAATACTTCACTGTCAGATGTGTTGTTACTGTCAGATATGGGATGCAACCAGACCAGAGTCCCCTTGCGGCGACTTGTGACACTACAGACCGTCCTATGGGGTATCTCACTGCTTGTAGTCGGACTAAGGACCTTGCCCTTTTCTCGTGTTCATCAACTGCTACATGACCTTGACGAGGTCCTTTGGACAGCAACATTTGGAGCCCATGCGTTATACATATATACCATGTAAGTTTCATTGAAAGGAAGGGACTTGATTGAATTAAATTTCTTGAGCTCAACATGAACCAATTACGACTTTAATTCCCCGTGCCACTTTATAATGGATCATATGTAGCTATTTAATTGACTTAGACTCATTTTTGCAGGTTCCCGTGCAGAACTTTTGGGGCGTTGTATGGTTTAAGTCTGGCTTTGACAAGAGTTGCTTCCATACTTAGATATCCACTTTATATCCTTATATCATGGGCTGACAATAGCTTTTATTTTGTGAGTATTTTTGTGACAAATCAATCATTTGGTTCCAAGCAAAGGCTGTGTACACAACTTTTGTGCGTTTGTCATTTTACAAATCTGGCATTCTTAGCAGAAACGCTCACATACTTGTGAAGCAAGCAAGCAAGCAATTTCTTGTGAAATCTGCCACTTTCAGTAGATATGTATAGTTGTCCTTTTATATATGTGACAAATTGAAGCGAATTCTAGGATTCGAGACTATATCATTAATAAATAAAAGGATACATTAGTACACTATTAACTTGCAATTTATATTTCATAAGTTAGATCGTTTTATGAGAAATCGTTTTACATGAGAATATTCCGAGATTGTCCGATGATATTACCATGTAGCTGCAGTTTTTATTTTGCACTTCATTAACAGTTCAATATGAAAGCTTTGAAAGAAATGTCAAATTTATTAATGTTCTATTTGGTCATTATACATTCTATTTTTTTATTATGTAACACAGATGCAGTCATTTAAGATCTCAATCCTCATTTTGCTATTGGGACATCTCATCTTCCTGTGGAGGAGGGGTAACCAGTTTTATGTGCTCAATTATCACTCATCTTGCGAAGAACCTACCACCTGCACAACCCGGGAAACGGAAATGGCCTCTACCAATGGCATGGACCCTTTGACGACGAGAGGCTCATTGTTAAGCTTAGAGGATGACCTCTGAGAAGAGCTACATGTGTAAATGACCTTTCATATTCTCATCCTCGTGAATTCTATTTGATTGGTAGTGCTTTCCCTTATCCTGACAAGTAAATGGACAAAATCGTATTCAACAGAAGCAGGTGATGTGTTATGAATATGCTTTGTTTAGTGTGTTTATTATTAGATAATATAAAATGAAATAGAGAGAGATTTAATCTCATCAAAACATTCTTGTTACATGTAAATTATAACGTGAAAATTACCCATGGGAATATCTACTTTAATTTGTAACTGATATCTCCTCTGTAATTGTACGGACGCTTTGAGGAAATTGTGAGCAGCAATAAACTTGATTATAAATTCAGACAAAGACAGATCTATATACTACTCAAATCAAACCCAACAAAGACAGATCTATATACTACTCAAATCAAACCCAACAAAGACAGATCTATATACTACACAAATCAAACCCAACAAAGACAGATCTATATACTACTCAAATCAAACCCAACAAAGACAGATCTATATACTACTCAAATCAAACCCAACAAAGACAGATCTATATACTACACAAATCAAACCCAACAAAGACAGATCTATATACTACTCAAATCAAACCCAACAAAGACAGATCTATATACTACTCAAATCAAACCCAACAAAGACAGATCTATATACTACTCAAATCAAACCCAACAAAGACAGATCTATATACTACACAAATCAAACCCAACAAAGACAGATCTATATACTACTCAAATCAAACCCAACAAAGACAGATCTATATACTACTCAAATCAAACCCAACATTAGGTTTTCTTAATCCCCCGTTTTATAAATAAAATAACATATTATATAAAGATAAATACAAAATAATATAAATGTATGGTATGCATATAATTCATATATAAAGCAATAAGTGGTATTCCTTTCAGATTAAAAAAATATAAAAGATCGATTTGAGAATATTCCTTGAAGCAAAAGCTTATCAAAAGTAGCTCGCGGGTAGGTGTGTGACAATATATGGCTTATGTGGAAATAAATCTCCAATAAACCTCTCACAAAGCCCGGAGCCAAACGCCAGCAACCAACATCCCTCATCACGCTCAAGGTCAATGCACATGTCAGCCGTCTTACTTAACAAACAATGAATACATAAATACCATTGCATGCGTTAACAAGTAGACAATGCAACGTCCGAGACCTCGGAGTCCTCGGGCATAGGCCAATTTAACAAGGCCGACGACCATCCCGTCAAAGAGCGTACTGCATGTATTTTATTTTATTGATTAAGGTCATGTGAACTCACAATAATGCAAAATCTTCTAATAAACATCACAATTACATGATGCCAATATTATCATGCCTTTTGAAACATATATTGCAGAAAATATTGCGATTTACATAACATTTATTTCACCAAATTCTATCACAATTATCAGTTCATAATTTTATGTGACCAGATTGTTGGGTACGGAGACCTTGATGTGACCGAGTTTTTATCTCCTGAGGAAAAGATCATGTAGAATTCACAAATGGCATCGGGATCTCATTCTGAAAAGTAAATTGTTGACGAATATTATGTGAAATATCAATTGCCATTTATCGGTTGCTGCTTGGTTAAATTTGATTATAAATCGGAAGATAAATCATTTTCTTACCCGTTGTACTTATCCAACATATTTTATGCGCTCAATATTGTCCAAAATGTGGCCTGAGTCCTGCGAAATGATTGCCAAAGTGATGATTATTACCATGATAATGGCGGTTGTCATGGTGATTGTTTCCATGGTGTCCGTGGCGTCCGTATCTATCGTTACCATAAGTTTGATCCTGATGGTAATTATACTTGTGTAATCCCCTGTCCCTGTTTTTATAACTGTTCTTTTTGAGGACTTGATGATCATAATGTCCTCTAACACGGCCATGTGCATCGTAAGTCTGGTATTCATCAGCCATGGCAACCATCACCATGGCAACAAGGATCACAATCACTATTTTATTCATTTTTCTGCAAATATTTTGTCTATCCAGACGGTTGAAATAAGTTGATGTCTGGGACCACAAGTGACGGTAACACAAAACGACAGCTCATGAGGATGCTCTGTAGTTATATACATATGTCATACTCATTAACATGCAAATGAAGTTGTCATAATTGACACGATGACATGTAGTGTGTGCAGAGCATAATGCTGAGTCGTAGTTCTCAACGACCCCTGGTGGTCTTCTCCCTAACAAGCCGATATCGTCCACCACGATGTACGTCTGAATGGATGTATATCTCATTGCCTTTTCCCATAATACTACTGGAACAATTTTCATTAGAAACTCCACAGAATTCCTCAGTGTCTTAGTTTCTTTCCTACAAAACAAAATCATGTTTATCAAAAAGACTGGAAAAACCTTCTCGTCACCAATTGATTGGCAGCTACTGCTAAATCATTAGTATTATCATCATTAAAACCAAACACGCAGATATCACCGATAACATAATGGGTTATTTCAATTTCTCATGAATGACACGTATTTCAATATTTCAGTCTTCATGTGTTGCAGTATTTTGACCAATATTAACGACATTCCACGCTGAAATCTTTTAAACATTATTTCACCTTCTGCGTGTATGAAATTTCATCTGTGAGATATCACAAATTCTTCCGGTCAAGATGTTCTGCAAGATAAACCTGAATTATATCTCAAAACCCATCTCTCCCAAAGTCCTTTTAAGTGAACCTGGAAATCGAAGATGTAAATTCAGATTGTTACCACGCGGGCATATTTTACTGCAGGAAGCACCACTATGTTTTTTGGATACCCCATAACTGAACCTAATCCACCTTTGGGCACCATTGATTTATTGTAGTAAATTTGTTATTTAGGTCTATATGTTTATCGATACAAACAAAAAGCTCAAAATCATGGAAGACAGGCAGGTTAAGCTGAATTTTCTGTTAAAGCTTGGAATGGATTGTTACTTGATTTTTTATATTGGTGGTCATTTAAAATAACTGATGATCCATAACTCTTTTGTTGGTATTTAAATGTAAAAAAATGCTTTGACCTAACTATGTAAAATGCTTTGAAGCAACTCTTGCTTTCAAGTGGCCATGATAAACCCTATTTACAGAGAATTATACATGACATAGCAATCATCCATATAAAATATAAAATATTTAATGTCGTGACCATTATTCATCTTTATACGAATATAAAAAACCTTGCATAATTATATTATGAGAAACTGGCTAAAGTAACAATACAATACAATACAATACAATACAATACAATACAATACAATACAATACAATACAATACATCACAAAAATATTCATTATCCCAGTACACTTATTTATGGACACTATTTTGTAAAGGCTGAACATCATTCATCATTCACTCTCATTTACTCTCAGTATAACGAAAACAATTAAAAACATTTTTCTGTCAGTTAAAATTGCTTCTGGGCTAATAGGTGCCTTTTTATATTTACGTTACAGTGGTTCATACTGTCTCTGATACTGTCAACTGATTTTATACTGTCTGGCAGTTCGTTATAAGCAATAGCACCACTTGTTTCTACGTCTGTGTTGTATACAGTATTGAGTTTGTATACATGAGTTTTGCTGACCTTGTATTATGGGCATGCACCTGCTTAATGTTGTCTTTAGGATTTTGTGGTGCAACACCTTTTAAAGTATCACGTGCTATGATGCATGTGTGGAGTAATTGTCTGTTTTAGTGGTAATTGAGGTCTTTGTTTATATTTGGTTATGTATTGTTAGTATGTACTTTATTGCTTTCTATTGTATTGTATTGTTATTGTTGTCGGATTCAGCTAAATATGCCAATGTTTGGAATTGGTTTTTTGGCTAACTTTGTCCATTTCCTCAGGGTGTATTCTTCACATGCATAATCCAGATGTTTGAGGTTGACTGATTTTGGCACCCTTACTCTTCTTGTGGTTATGTCCTCAAATTTGGCTAAACTCAAATTTTGGCTAAAGGTTGGGTTCCCAACAAAACAAACTCATATTTGAGCTTCTTTGAGTCAAAGTATCCATGCAGTTATTCCACAGGATTGTTCATAACCGATTACAAGTGTTTTATGTCACCTGGTTTGGTGGCATATTTCACTTGAGTGTGTCATCAGCATATAGGCTTGATAATCATCAAGCAGGAAGACTTGGCACCCATTTATATGCTATGTTATGGTGTGTGCTGCCCTGGGATATACCCTGACAGTAATTAGTGAAGGACTAAGCAGGCATCCATCAGCAATATTACTCTGTCATCAAGATAGCATATAAACCATTTACGTTCCATATCAGATACTCCATTAATTTGTTAGCTTTTTCTGCATGCCTTTCTGATCACTAAATCCCAGTTACTAGACCTTGGCCCACATTCTGAACCTACCAATCAGTGGCATTGATAAGGGCTGTCATGATAAAGCGCATGCAGTCACCGGAAACCTGATTATACCAATGTTACAGGGTCACCAACTTATAAACTATTAGCTAGTTTTAAATAAAAATAGAAGTAGTTGACCATCAAAATACTCTTAATCAATACCATGACATTGATAGTTTTTCTGTGATCTTGAGTTGACTCGATGGTCATGGCATCAACTTTGTGTGGTGTGTCATATATAGTGATAAATGTTCCAAGGGTTTCCCTGTTCTATATTATGGTGAACTAATAAGAGTAACCCTTAACACCCATTTAATATGTCAGTTGCCCGCTGCATAAACGGAGTTAAACCCGTTTAAACTTCTAAATTGAATCCGTTTTAACGAGAGGACCTTGATTGTCCTGCCTTTGAGGTTGGACAAGGATTTTCTCGGTGTGTCATGCTCTTTCTTCCAAATACTCTACACACACCAACTGCCAATTTCATGAGAGGCAATTAATGAGAGGCAATTCTTTCTTGGCCAGGAAAATTCGCTTTAAAGTCATTAATGTGGTATCATTGTAACCAGAATCGTTTAATACATGTTTAAATATCTCTGTTGTAACAGATTGATTTCTTTATAAGATATTAAAAATGAACCATTTTGAAAATAAATTTTGATGCAATCACTTTTTTCTAATCTTTGATGTGATATCACCTATGACCACACATTTAGTTCAAATGGCTTATAAATTAAAGTTAAATCAAACATAAAAATGTGTTCCGTCAATAAACATATGGTACACCACCTCAATATTAATTTCTGTAATGGGTCTTCCTGTCTGCCTAAGGGTGATATTATCCAATAGGTGGCACTGTTTTGTCTATAGAATGGCTAAAAACACTTTTTCACGAAGCATACAGGTCAAAATTATTGTGTATTTAACATTTTCTGATGTCGATGTTCAATTGTAATAAAATAGTTCACATTTTTATTAGCACAATGCATCCAAAGTTGCAAAGTTTAGCCTGGTCTAACATGGATTAATATTTCTGCCCATTTGTAATCCCTCTCGTATTAAAACGAGGTCTGCAATCCTGTTGTGAAAGAAAAACAATATCTTGATATACCACCAACTGCTCTAAGACTAATACTGTGCAAATTGGGGGACAATCAATGCTTCATCATTGACAAATGGTAAGTGACACTCGAGTGAACTTTCCAACCATTAATATGATTAATGATTAATAGAATTTTGCCTATTTCTCAGGGAACATAAACATCAATCTCAGGGAAAATGGTAAGTTACCCTCGTAACATTGAATCGTTAAATGTTGGAGTAAACCCCAACTATTTTAATCTTATTTTAAACCCTTTCTAAAACCTGGTTAATCACAAAACAATAATTCTGAAGATAAGCACATTGTTGTGCAAGGACCTGTTCTTTTCATCAGATTGCAGAAAGCACATGCTCCAAAGTTGGTCTTTGCAGGTCTTTGCAGCAGCAACTTTGAATTATCCAATCTGTAGAAACCTTTATAATAGTACTTTACTTGGATATAATTAGATACGCTGACCATCTGCACTCATTGGTATCCCATGCTCCAATCTGTGGAAACCGTAATAATAGCGCTTTACTTGGATATAATTAGATACGCTGACTATTTTTTTTTTGACGCAAGAATGTCAGCCACAAATGCTCAGGATGTTTTCTTACCCCACTCTCATCACTGTTTTGGACAACATTTTCAACAAATTTATCAATAAGTGAATTTGTATTCAATTGTGGCAAAAAAAGTGAGTCGAGAATATCAGTATTCGGTAGGGAAAATGTCAGGGTATGGTAAGTATCTTTAAGGGTAAAAGTGTTGGAACCTGTTTTTTATTCATGCTAAATGTAGTATTGTCAGGAGATTTTATCAGTGAAATGTTTCATTCGATTGTATATATACCTAGAACACCCAGTGCCTCATTCTATCAAACTAAATATAACTTCAGCCGAAGACTTCTGAGATAAAGCAGTGGGGGGATAGAGTCAGCTCCAATATTGTGTGAAAGGTTTTTTTCCACATTGACTGTTTGCGGTTACTTACTGGGTATGTACTTTAAATGATCATTTAGGAAGCGGTTTCCATGCCTTTCCGGGCCTTTCACAATCAATACAAAAAATAACAATGATCAGCATAGCTGTTAGTTAGACCACTAACAAATAAATATATATTATCATGGCAAAAGGGGAACATGCTCGGATTTGAAGAAAAAAGTGTCTTGGAATACATTTGACTATTCAGATGACTATTCAGACCTGACAAAGAGGAGTTCACCAGTGTGAACGGCAATAATGGATCAACTGCAGCAACAAATGATGTGACAGTCTTCTCAGGGAATCAGGGAATCGTAGGGCTACTTCATAACACTAAAAGAAGCATCATTCCAGGACAAAACATTTACTGTGTTGTACTCATGTGTTGTGTCGAACCGGGGAATCATTATGGAATCAATTATGGAATGTGCTTTCAACTGTCCTTAGTACAAGGACCTTTGTATGGGACAATGAACCTCAAAAACAGGTCATTCAGCTATCTTGTTGGCAGGAATAGGGTTTAATTAAAAACGAACACATGGGACTAAAGGAGAAGGGCTAGTCCGCCAAACGAGGCAATGTGTGTAGCCATTACTCCAAATGGTACAGAACGTTTAACTAAAATATATATGGGCTACAGAAGTGCTAATTGATTATTTAACATACCTAAATATTAATGAGGACTTAAAACGTGTCTATAAGTGACATAATGTCTGTCTGATCGTTGTTCTATCAACTTTTAATAACTTTAAACTCAATCTATGGGGTATCTTAATGTAATAAAAAAACCTTTTATTGGATATATCCAGTGCATAAAGATGGATCCTCTTTGGCATCAGACTTTGGCTTGTGTGATAACAAGGCCCGTGGCAATGGACTAGGAAATCTCAAAAGTCACTTGGAAATGTACATGATGACAGCTATGAAAATGGAACTCATGCCAACTATGGCGATGGACATAGATGACAGGAACGGGAAAGGTCACCCACGTGACAGCTATGATAGTTATGGTAAAGTGACAGCTATGGTAGTTATGGTAACGACAGATGTGTTCCTGATAGGTGCTATGGGAAATACAATAGTCACGTCGTCAATACAACGGCCTCGTCAGAGGATTTAATTTGGTGAATTTGTCGGATTTGGTAGAGTTGGATGGCAAGGCCAATAAATGATTTTGTGGTTTATAACAAAATAAGAAAATGTTTTTATACATTTATAAATTAAAGGATTTAGAACAACATCTATCTACATTTCATTATCACAAACATCATGAAATAGTCGTAATATGTCAGAAAATCGTTTTGACTCTTGATTGCGAAACTATCACCATTCTGATCGGCGATCCATATATGACCAAATGAATACTGAAAATTATGTTTCTTAGAAGTTAAGCAGACCAATCACAGATCAGAATCCTTGTACATGTACAAGTCCATTATTATCCAGAAATCTTTACATTCCTAATAACATACCTTCCACACAGTTTCTTACTGAGCACAGGGTGACATTGGATCATGGGATCACATTGGTAGGGGCATGTGTTATCCCCTCGATGTTCAAGCTAATTGTATATATTGACTCGTTGTCATTCTGTTTTTTCAATCCCATGAGTTCAGATTAATTTCAAAGTCATAGACTAATCAACAAAATGAGTTGTGATCTTCCCACCGTTATTTCTATATCTCTGTTGGTAAATTACATAATAATTAATTTGTGATTTTTCAACATTCTGATCATATTTTGGTATTTAACTATTTAAATTTAATAGATATTCAATTCTTATCTCTGTGAAAAATGGTTTTTGGGGTTTTATGCTGCAGTTGGTTGGTATCAGAGAAGTAAGGATTCTTCATCATTGCCATATTATCACATTGGCAAATGTATTGAATGGGTTAACAGTTAAAAAGGAATATCATTTGATTCAATCTTTTGCAAATTTATTGAGATACAGAACAATATTGAATACGTTTCTTTCCTATACACATATCACCGAGTCAGAGTAGAATAGGCAATTACTGGCCCTGATCCATCGCATATTTGCTTTAGAAGTGGTGTATTGACACACCATGCTGTCACTTCTGAATTGTTGGAATGTGACCCCTGCCATTGAGAGCAGGGAAAGACAGTTGTACCCTGCTTCAGGCCCCGTTGTAATGTGGGTGGGGAAAAGTGGATCCATATGCACACAGACACAGTGGGGAGGGTGTGTGCTCTCCATCCAGCGTGGAATGTGCATACATTATGCGGCCGCCAGAGGGAGTGCGCCCGCCAGCATTGAGACTGCGGTGTGCTACAGGGCCGCCCCTTGATCCTCCAAGCCTCCATCATGACGGATACAAAGGTGGATTTCAGCGGCAAATGGACCGTTTACAAGAGCGACAACTTTGAGCAGATCCTTCATGCTGCAGGTCAGTGATACATTCACATCAGGCATTTGTAAATTGGCAGTATACTGTGATTTTTTGGCTTTTTTCCTGTCTGTAAGTGTGTAATCTTACTTTAGAGCCCCCTGTTATTTCACAGCAGCCGGGCCAGACGAATAGGCCTGTCTGGCGGAGGGTGATAAAAATCACACATGTCTGCATGCAAGAAGCACACAAAATAGCTTCTCAAAGTCCTTCACCAATGTTTTTTTAACAGAAATTGCATATATATATTGAAAGTTATGACATTAATCGAAAACGTCCCACTTTATACAAGACACTCCGGACATTTAACATTTTATTCTGCGTGTAGATAGACTATGTGTTAATCCAAGTTGAGGATTAACCACTATCCACGTGGATTATGTCACATTATATAAAATAACAGACAATCTGCATAATACATGGTAATACGAGCAGTCTGATCATCCTGAATTAAGGCTAATGCAATGCAGCGTGTGTCTATGTATTGGGTTTACTACCTTAGCATATAGCGGTAAGATACCTACCATATTCCCAGTACTGTCTGCCAAAGATGCCAGGGAGACAAATATTGCAGAGTTGCCACGTGTTTGTAGGATCCTCATGAGCTGAATATTAAACATTACTGGCATTGTGCAGAGGAAGAGCGACCTTTTTTCTCTATATTACAATCATTGGCAATGTAGTCAGGAGTTAGGAGAGTGCATGTTTAGCTTACATTTGCCGTGTATGTCCTTGGAAGAATATTCCAATTATTTCCTTTTAATTTTTTTTTTTTCAAACACAAATTATATCAATAATTTTACAGATATTCATATAACTATAGGGGAGACTTTCCGAGACTGAACCTTATAACCAGTCTTGGAGTAAACTCAGATATGTAGGTCGGGTTGGTTTGCAACATGCGGACATCTGAGGCAAGCACAATCGATGACCTGGATTGATAAACAGTATAATGCACAGAGATATGCAACTTTCTTATTAATGGGGTGACACAGCAGCAGGGATGGCATCTGTTGTATTTAAGGCCAATTTCATTCACACAAAGAATACAATACTTTATGTAATTCGTCACAGATAAGTCTAACAGGAGCACATTGTATGTAGCTAGAATGACCTCAAAATGTATATTGATATAACTATCGCCAAGTACTAGTCAGAATATAGAATTCTCCTTTGACATCATTCTCCTTTGACATCAGGCATTCTTTTTTGACATCAGTCATTCATATTTGACCTTTGGCATTATTCTTATAATTGATATCAGTCATTCTCAATCGGCATCAATCATTCTTCTTTGACATCATTCATATCAATCATTCTTATATTTAATATCAATCATTCTCCTTTAACGAGGAGGGGGTTTTGGTCGAGAACATGTGCTATCAGAGGATATCATGGTGAGTTGAGATATGTTGATATATTGAGCCTGGTATTGAGCACTATTGCCTATCAGTGTGTCAGTGAGGGAAGCCTGCCATGATGTCCGGTGTGGGGAATGCTGGGAGGACCTCCATGACACACTGGCCTGCATGACACGAGGACCGCTGACATTTGGTACCACCACCCGGCCCCAGACAACCAGCATGTGGATTAGATGTATTCATCGCATATATTTACATAAAACCCACATATACCAATTATTAGACACCACATTATCATTTATTTCCTCCCAAATATATCATAATAGTGTACCATGACATATTTCCTGTATTTTCGGTGATAGGAATGTTTTGGGAATGAATCTTATCCAAAGGCTATAAAGTAGGGTCTTTGGAAAGTTGTCAAAAAAGTTAAACAATTGTTGGTTTATCGTACTCTGGCAGGCAACTAAACTGACTCATCAAACAAGCGCCTATGTGGTATAACGAGCATATATTACAGCTGGCTTGATAATGAGACAGTTTACTGGTCAATAGTAAGTAGATAGGGCAGAATAGTTTTGACTGATGACACCATCCTCCACAATACTGCAGCATATGAAAAGTATAATACAACTTTTGCTGCAATTCAGCTTTCCACCAGTGATTGCATTTTGGCTCAAAGTGTTTTCTGAAAATAGTTTCTCCGTTTTGTTATCAGAAATAATGCAAGTCATTAATTTTATGATGACCCTATTCTGGTGCAGTTTTGATATAATTGTTCAATGCATTTCTAAAATAGACAAAGATTTTAACATATTAACATGTATGAGTTTTTTTTTATCAAATTCTTTACCTTATCTAATGTTTTACTAACAGTGCTACTTAGGCCGACAATATTGTCAATTATGTGAAAATATACAAAACATCTATTTCCTAGCTCTCTTCAGTGTGGGGTATACCTATGAAAGCTTAAATCTATAACAACATCGACATCGTTATCAAACAAAGATATCACTTCTGTTTATATTTTTTGTTATTTCAAAAGACAACTAATTTTATCGTCAATTTTGCATCCCAAAAATAATTTCTTTCTTAAATCACTTTCAATCTGTAAATAGGGTGATAAGTCAACTAAAGGCAATACCATTCTTCAAAAAGCGGATATATAAAACCATATGCATTTTATTCTGGTGATTCTTGCATGGAAGATACAGGCTAGACAGTGACGTTGGACAGATATGGAGAGGCAGACGGTAAGTGAAATATAGCGACCAAGATAAACATGGCTTCAGACAGGGCGCACACACCGACAGAGCTCACTCTGGGTAAATGCTGGAAATGACGCTCATTTGTGGCATATATAGGCGATAGTAAAGGCTATAACAATAACCGACAACCCACGGATGTGGTCAGTAATATTGATTTGTTTGTCACTCTTCACCCACAGTCATAATTGGATTGTGTGCCATCATATTACAGTCTGCCATGAGCACAATGTTCAGGGGTGTGCTATTTTGCCAAAAAGAGACTGAATTTATCATAAAAGGTTTTAAAAAGAGAATATTCTCAATGAAAAGGGTTCAAACTGAATCTTCTTTATCAAAAGATTTTCTAGCCGAGATTTCTTAATTAAAATGTCTTAAATAGAAATCTTAATGAAATTGATAAATTAACTAGGAAAACATTTGTTTACTTTGTATGCAAAACTTAAAGGAAATGTTTGTAAATGTCAAAATAAAGTAAAGTCAACTGAACTATTGTCATAGATGTTTTTGGTGGTATGGAATATATGGTTGAATCTAATTCAGACATTTATTTTGTTCTTTCCTAATTGCTAAGCTTTATTTTAGGAGCAAATTGGTTGGCCAGGAAGCTCGGGTCGAACCTGAAATCCACCATTGTGATCAAGCAGGACGGGGACAGATTTGACATCAAGTTCCACACTCTGGTGTTCAACAGGGAAGAAAGTTATGTGGTTGGTGAAGAGTTTGAGGAAACACAGCTGGACGGAAACGTGTACAAAGTGAGTACAAACGGCACATAACAACAATATAACAACTGACTAGTTTATTATATCATATCGGCATTTGGTATAGATTAATTAAGTAACTCACCCATCTGACAATTAGGTCAATATCTATGAAATGTTTGGGAATTGCTAGTAGAGCAGCATCTGTGGAAACGTCCATAAGAATCGTGGAAATAGGTTGCCATAGCTCTACAGTCTTTGATGATATTGTTAATGCAGATCAAAGTTCTTCTCAGTGCAGTGTTGAGTTCAATTTGGTCATGTGAAGTACCCATTATATCGAGGTCTCTGCTTTGTATTAATGACTACATACTCTCAGAGGGATCTGTGATTCACACAACACATGTGAGCAAATTGACATTTCATGAAAGCAGAAACGTTGCTTAATGTTAGTCGCAGTGAGAGTCGGGTGTGTGCCACATGGAATATGTTACAAATATAGCTCCTAACTAATTAATTTAAGCCATAGTGTTTCATGAGAAGGTCACACTAATTGACAAATATGCCGTTAACATCAAAATGTACATGTCTTACTTTGCAAATATGATCATGTCACTAACTATAGCCTTATAATAGCCTGATAATAAAATGTAGTTATGTCTCTACTCATGGCATTTTTCATGACATCTTTTCACGTGAATGTATATATATCATTTAGGTCACAGTAAATGAATGTACGATAGTCTGGACTTTTCATTCCTCTGATGTGTTATCCCCTTAAGAGAAAATACCAAAGGTTGAGAGGAAAGTCTTTGGTATGGAACCAGTGTGGAAGATCCAAACGTTGAAAAGGTTATCAGTTATTTTTTACATCAAATCTTAATAAATTTCCTTTTCAAGAAAATACATATTTCAGGGCATTGCAAAATGGGAGGATGGCAAAGTAATTATTGAATATACACCCAAAGAGGAAGGAAAAGGACAACATCAGCTTATCACAAGGGAAATAGTGGATGGAGAATTACGTATGGTGAGAAAGACATTTTCTGAAACCGGCTTGGTCTAAAAAAATATACGCAATTTAGTCAATATGACAAATCGCTTGAGAATCCACTAGTGTTACTTTATGCATAAGAAACATTTAAATGCCAAAATAGTAGGAATATTACCTGTGATAACAGCGAGAAGATAAGAATAAAATTGCCTTTGTCATATGTTCACTTATTTTCTAATTAATAATGTTATGAGACAAAGTAAACACATTTATTTCAGAGCATGAAAAGATTGACACATAATCTCTAATTTTATCTATTTACTTATATTTCTCTATTTCAGTCATTTGTTATGGGCGAAACAAAGGGATCAAGATATTTTAAGAAGGAGAAAGACATCTAAATTAAATAAGAATAATACAGTGAAATATATGTTTCTCTTCAATAGTTAAAATACAATATGCTGAAATAGTAAAATGCTCCAAAGTGAACAATGCTGACAACTTTAATTTTCCAGTCAGGAATCCTACGTGATTTGTGTAAAGATATTACCTCATATTACAGTGAATTGTGTTTCCTAGATTCTGTAATGCATTGTTCAGAGAATCGCTTCTTGTGTTTCACAACTGGTTGTGTGGACAATTCTACTTACATCGCACAATTATTAATGTTCCATATAAAAAAACACTTATTGTCTACTTTTACTCGGATGGGTAAAGGATTATAAACGCATGTGCTATGTCAATGTTAGACCACGTTTAATTATCAACCAAAAAATAATAATAATACATATGTATGATTGATTTGTGAGATTATGTTTGAAGGTAAATGGCAGCAAAAAATATATTCTGTGAGTCAAAGTCAAACACGGTCAAATTTAAATAAGACTATGCAAAATACTATTATCGTATTGCCTGACCAAACATGTCAAGTGGTTCCAGTATTGTTAGTTATATTTTGACTTGGAGTGTAAATGCAATTATATTTTGATTATCAAATGAATGTAGTCTGGTTTAGTTATTGACCCATTATTTGCTATATAAAGAACAACATAAGGCGAAAATGCCTGACAAAGGTTTTTGGTACAAATAGCAGAGACAGAAATCGGGCGCTGAGGCAATATACAGTTGCAAATACCATTCAATTTTGTTCTGTGGCGTTCCCAGAAAAAAGAGTAGTAATACTGGGAACCCCAGCAAATGGTGGAGTAGAAATCTTTTTAGGGACTTTATTCTATATGTATCGTGTAATATTAAGTCAAATGTCCTTGCAAATAAAATTTGGTATGTTGATACTGCAAAATATGGCATTGAAAAACAACATGTAGCCTTCCCGTATTCGTAGCCTTATAGTATAATATAGCTGGATTAGGAATATTGTTATTCAATTTTAGCATATTCTATACATTATCTGCAATATGCAATTCAATATGCGGGTAAAGGTAGAAGTTATTAGACTATTAGAGTATTTTTTTCTTTACTGTCCATTATGCACAATTGAAAATATAACAAATGTAAATTTCTATTACTAACAAAAAATGACAAAAATATATACTCTTTTCTTGCTAACTTCTACAAATATTTTCACCAAACGCATTACACTTGGGGAGGTCATGAATTTCAGATGTTAAATGAGCTTATCCTCATTGTGTCAAATGTTAGATCGGTCTTACTGCGCATGCTCCATGCTCAGGGGACTGAGTTAAAATACTCTTCCATCCTGTCACTCATTTTGTACCAGATATGGGTTAAATTCAACGGGTAATGTATATGGCATAAAATGAAGAAGTAAAACAATTATGTCAAGACTTACATTCTGGAAATACCATTTATTTAGAGTGAAGTACTACTGTCGCACAAATTTGTATATTTTGAAATAAATTATATATAAGCAGATTGGACCCTTATGACATTTTTGTGACCTAATTTATGTACATTATAATGAAAATAAAGATGTCAATTTCACCCTTGATCACTTGCACTCTTCTATATTCCCTGCTTTCCAAATATACAATGAAACTTTGTAATATTATGTTTTAAAACAAAATGTTTGATATATTTTATGTCATAATGTCATAAAAGGAGTTCTTTGAAATTCAAGTCAATATGCAGCATTCATGCAAAATTATAATATATATGTAGCTTCTAATGGGAGCGGAGACCGGAATCGAATTTAAGGTTGAATGACTTGGAACATACAAAATGGTAGTGCACCTAAGTGCATCTATTGATACCGAAATAGGGGATAAGACCTCTTAGATCATCTGAGGCAAATGAATATATTATCCCTAGAACCAATCTAAAAACATATGGGGGGAACGCGTAGTAGTAGTAGTAGTAGTAGTAGTAGTAGTACAAGGACAACGGGTTAACCCTTTTGGCACGGTCCTCAGTCAGTAGTAGTAGTAGTAGTAGTAGTAGTAGTAGTAGTAGTAGTAGTAGTAGTAGTAGTAGTAGTAGTAGCAGTAGTAGTAGTCGTAGTCGTAGTAGTCGTAGTAGTAGTAGTCGTAGTAGTAGTAGTAGTAGTAGTAGTAGTAGTCGTAGTAGTAGTAGTAGTAGTAGTCGTAGTCGTAGTAGTAGTAGTAGTAGTAGTAGTAGTAGTAGTAGTCGTAGTAGTCGTAGTCGTAGTAGTCGTAGTAGTAGTAGTAGTAGTAGTAGTAGTAGTAGTAGTAGTAGTAGTCGTAGTAGTAGTAGTAGTAGTAGTAGTCGTAGTAGTAGTAGTAGTAGTAGTAGTAGTAGTAGTAGTAGTAGTAGTAGTAGTAGTAGTAGTAGTAGTAGTAGTAGTAGTAGTAGTAGTAGTCGTAGTAGTAGTAGTAGTAGTAGTAGTAGTAGTAGTCGTAGTAGTAGTAGTAGTAGTAGTCGTAGTCGTAGTCGTAGTAGTAGTAGTAGTAGTAGTAGTAGTAGTCGTAGTAGTCGTAGTCGTAGTAGTCGTAGTAGTAGTAGTAGTAGTAGTAGTAGTAGTAGTAGTAGTCGTAGTAGTAGTAGTAGTAGTAGTAGTCGTAGTAGTAGTAGTAGTAGTAGTAGTAGTAGTAGTAGTAGTCGTAGTCGTAGTAGTAGTAGTCGTAGTCGTAGTAGTAGTAGTAGTAGTAGTAGTCGTAGTAGTAGTCGTAGTCGTAGTAGTAGTAGTAGTACTACTACTAGTAGTAGTAGTAGTAGTACTACTACTAGTAGTAGTAGTAGTACTACTACTACTACTACTACTACTACTACTACTCATTACTTTTCCTCATTACTTTTCCTCATTACTTTTACTCATTACTTTTCCTCATTACCTTTCCTCACTACTTTTCCTCATTACTTTTCCTCACTACTTTTCCTCATTACTTTTCCTCATTACTTTTCCTCATTACTTTTCCTCATTACTTTTCCTCATTACTTTTACTCATTACTTTTACTCATTACTTTTCCTCATTACTTTTCCTCATTACTTTTCCTCATTACTTTTCCTCATTACTTTTCCTCACTACTTTTCCTCATTACTTTTCCTCATTACTTTTCCTCATTACTTTTCCTCATTACTTTTACTCATTACTTTTACTCATTACTTTTACTCATTACTTTTCCTCATTACTTTTCCTCATTACAATTCCTCATTACTTTTACTCATTACTTTTACTCATTACTTTTACTCATTACTTTTACTAATTACTTTTCATACACCAGAGTCCAGAGCATTTACATAAATTATCAGTATGATACATTATTGCAATGGAATATTGAACTTTCTGGCTCAAAACCTTTTAACTCATTACCTCGTAACCATGGTTACACATAAAAACGATTAAGTATGCAGACAAATTTGGGGTTGCACACAAAAACCAAACATGATTGATAATTCATCTATTATAATTTTATACAGACATATAATGATATATACCAATATATTGGCCAATCTTACGGAATTTTAAGACAATTGGCTTTTGTCACCTTATTTGTTAAAATCATATTTCAAAATGAAAATTATTCACAAATATAAAAGAAAATTCAAAATGTATAAAGTAACCCATGACGTGTCAAAAATAGCTAACAACCTCGGTGAGTTAAAATCTCCTTTAACAATAATACAAAGCTTTTGTATTTGTTTTTACAACTTTATTGTCCAAAAAGATCCTGTTAGATTTGCCCAATCTTCCGAGTGAATTAATTTGCGTGATATGCAATGCCCAAATAGTTAATTGTCACGTGAAAATAAAGAGAAAAATGAGAAAAAATAAGGAATCATGAATGATATAAGATGAGAGAAAAATAAAAAGCTTTGAATTATGTCTACAGTCGCCACTGTTGAGATGTACGCATGTTGATTCGTGTTTTTTTTTCATGCGGTTATGGAGCTTCCCATGACTATATATCTCACCATCATAAGACCCTCTTTCAGCTGGAGAATAGAAGACATATTTAACGAATTTACCAATAAAAACAAAAACATTGACAAATACAATAACTAAAAGAAACAGAGTATAGACGTTTTTCAGTTTACAGGATGCTTTTTTACATTCTGATATCGATGTTGAATTGAAGGAGCATTGTATCTATGTTTTCATGACCATAAGATACAACCCTCATGTAAAAGGGCCATCACAGATGCTTGCTTTTTGACAGGGCATTTCAAATAGAAACCACGATCTATGTCAAAACTATACTGAGTAAGCAAGGAAAATTGTAATTTCAAACCTGGACTGGTCCATTTTAAACCATGCTTTTAACACATTGGATGTACGTGAAAGTATCAAAAAGTGTTATAGCTCATTTATATGTTTTCAAATTATGATTATTTATATTCTTACTTTAAAAATGGAGGCTTGACATAGGTGATGTATGATATAAGGTGTGTCGTCGTGGCAACGCAATAGTTTCAAAGAGCTTTGATCCCATCATATTTGCCGATTTTAGAGCAATATAAGTATGCTTTTTCAAAAAAATAAATAACCAGGATCCTGATGATGTTTTCCAGCATACCCTGATAATCATTTTTTCAAGGAAGATTTAAGTAACTGTTTATTAGACAGTGAGAAATTATTCACTCAAAATAACTGCAAACAAATAAAGTGCAGTTCAATAATATATGCCCCAAAAACTGCTTTTGTTCAAATTCCTTATCTGATTTACGAACATTTCAAAAAAGGTTTTTGAAATAAAATGATAATTTTTAACGAAAATGAAACGTTATGTTAAGAAACACTTATGAACAATTCTGGAAATTTCTTTCAAACAATTCTATTTATTTTGTTCAAACCATAAATATATATCTCTATCGTTGATCAGTGTAGGCATCTGTAGTTTTTGAGAAACTAAATTGACTTATCAAGTTACAAATCTAAAAAATAACTCCCTGCATTAATTAGCAGTAATTGGCCTTATTCACATCAGATAAAAGGATAACTGTTCCATTGTTTCACATAACGTGTACTTCCCTTAAGAGAAATCAAGCACATTTTCAACCAGTATTTGGCCATCTTGACTTCTGTAATGAGTGATCAACCCCTACAAAACTATTTTCCATATGGCTTCTCCAGAAAAATGCACAATTTCTTTGTCATGACTTTCTTTGTTTTATTACAATTTTCTGTTTTATGAATTCAAGTTAACTATATAAAATGTGTCTGTACATTTTATGACACACTTCAAATTCAATGTGACAAATCATACATGCTTGCCTTATATACCTACCTGCAGATAATCAACTAGAAAAAGATGTATTAGATTTAAATAAGACATTAAATTGTAGTTATCTACTTCTTATTTTTACCTATTTGCATTGATTTTGAAATCATCTGAGACAAACATATCTTTAAAAGAGAATTTGGGTATATAAACTTATGCTGCTACATGAAATAACTGAATGTCTTCCTTCATAAAATAATTTGACATTGTGATAAAGATCTTGACTATTTGTATAATTTATCAGTCGGAAGATCAAATCATACTTTTCAACATGGCTCAGTGGATAAGATATCTGTCTCCCATGCTAAAGATCTGGGTTGAATGAAGTTTAATTATAGCTACATGTACATCATGTTTTTGGTGTACTTGTTTTTTGGTGTAAATGATGTTTTTGGTGTACTTCAAATTCCGATTTTATTTGATACACATTTACACAGACACATGGATCCAATTTCAAGATTTTGTCATGGATTTTAAACTTCGAGTATGTTTATCATGAGGCTAACCTTGAGTATGCACTATGATAAATATATCCAGTGCGATGCAATAGTTCCAAATGTTTTACATGATGATATATGCTTTGACATTTCCTCATGGCAAGACATTGCCCACTCAACATCCTTTACCTGTCAAAGGTGTTGTGACAATTCGTTAACCCTTAACATACCTGGAAATAATATTCATTCTTAAATACATTATATCAGATTATTTATTCCAAAACAATATCCAAGATCTTCAAAGTGTGGGAAAAAACATTATCGTCCTGTGCTATACTTTCTGTCCCTCTAGTGGATTGGATCTAGTGGCGCCCTCTTTCATCTATATATTAATCACAACAAATATATCAGTCACTCTTCTGTGATCGAGATAGAGATGGATCTTGAATGATTGAATGGCTGGCAGGCAAGTCGAAGGCAATGTAAATAGTCACATTCTCCAGGGCCACACGTTAATCTGTGCAAAGTGTTAGGTGAGTCTCTTATTTTATTTGCCAAGGTTAGGATGCATTAGTATTGAGAGTTACATAAGTTGAAGATGTTGCCAAATTTCTTGCTTTTATTCTGGTGATAAATTTGCAAATGGCGACCTCAACAGCTCAACTCTCCTCAAGGCTGAACTCAACATCACAGAGGCTCAAGTGAATTGAAAATTGCAGAACTGAAAACTTAAAATGGAAGACCTGCTAATATCTCTTGGTAGCCAATTTAAATACATTATAAAAGTCTTAACAGATCAGTAAATGTAACATGTTATTCAAACATCCCTTCAGAGTAATTACCAAGATATTGACAATATCAATATTATTGTGCCTATTTGCTGGAAAGGGCTTGAGCACAATATTAAATTATCAAGTGTACAACTTACAAGTATTGGAAACTTAACATAGGGAAATATAAAAAAAATTGTAAAAGAGTTCTCAAAGGTCATATATACATAAAATAGACCTTGTCAATTTTATTCTTAATTATCTTAATCTTACATGTATGATAATCTTACATGTATGGTTATACAGAAATAACAAGCATGAAATGGTAATGGTATGGAATGGTATGGTTATTGGTTTGTTTTCTAAATAATTTATTACCATTTTTGCACTGTGCTTATAGAAACAAAAAACTTATTATTCTAGTTTATCACCCTGTTTAAGAATCAGCCAGCATTGCTCTAATAGGCAAAGAGATATAAGTGCAACATGGATTGCTGAATATACCGTTTACAAGCCTTTCTTTATTTATAATGTAAAGTTACAAATTGGGTCATTTTACCCACAAGGATAACTAGACATGTTGGAATCCCACATGCACAAAATTCTGAGACCCCTATATCGAGGCCCAGCTTTGTTATTAAATTGAAATTATGTTTCATCACGTATACACTCAGCAGCTGCAACAGCTCGTTTTGAGGTTTTACTAACCTCTCTTTAGGGTTATGCTGTGAGTTTTTGTATATTTTTGAACAACAAGCAAAAGTATCATAGAGATAGGGTAATGAGTTATATGGCAGTGGTGATTGCAACAAAATAAGTCATGAGGAATGGTCAAATTCCTCTGTGGAGAGGAATATGTTAGTTCTAGTCTGAGGTGCCAGGTGGAGCCAAGATTCAATGTGGAGGTAGTACATCAGTTGGCCCTAGTACTAAGAGGATTCATTTGGGGTCATTAAGTGAAAAATATAAATATATGCAATTTGAAGATTATAAACTTATCACAAGCGAGGAACAGGTCCAACTATATTTGGTATTGTTTACATTGCTAAGAAACAAATGACGTTACTTTTTCATTCATAATTGGTGAGACATCACTAATCAATGTCCAATGAAACCAAATTTACAGGTTTAGAAGATCACGAAATGTCATTTTTCCCAAGATTTCCCATGATTTTTGTGACAAAATCATTTCATATTAATGAGGCACTGGACAAAATCACCCTGTCTGTCCTGTGTCATTAAGCGTAGGTAACATCAGTAACATCAGGGGACATATGGGACTCGGCTCTGACTTAGCTGCTGCTGGCATTGAATGGTGTATTGTATACTGTTTAAAGGTGATAAGCAGCTCAGCTTACAGACAGTGTGTCCCCTCCATGGAAACTTGATATACAGTGAAGCCAATATCAATCCAGGGAGAAATGACAATGTGTGTGGTGTTTGTTATAAATACAAGGCACACAGTAGACTGTTTATTGTTAACTGTATTCAGGCCACTAGCATGGGGATGGGACAGGTGCTTGATTTTTTAGATATTAAATTGAAATAAAAAAGAAAAAAGCAGGGTATTCTGGTTACATTTAAAGAAATAATAGACTCTGAGATAATTTTAAAAATATTTCTGGGAATAACTACAACTGCTATCAATTTGTATTTAACTAAGGCATTTATCTCTTGCTAGAATGATGCTTTTTAGTTTGAATAGACAGATTTTTTTTGAATGCATTATAACTCAAATAATTTGTTTTTGTAAATAAAATAATTAAAATAAATAATATGTTCACTTTTGACACCATTTGGTAATTTTTTTTACTTCACTTTGAAGAAAGTTAGGTATTTCAAAATAAGGACCATAAAACAAAATCCCCTCTATTTAAACTGAAGAGAACAATATTTGTTCTTAAATCTTGATAATCAAACTTGCAAATATTCTCAATTTTGTCATAAAATTCTAGGGAAAATTTTAGAAATTGTTTCCTTCAAATCTTTTATCACAGGGCAGTGATGAGGTCTAGTGCAGCAGCTACTGGCTAATGAATTAGTCATGGAAGAAACATTACAGGATGTTTTCATGTGTTTTGATAAATATTGATCCCCATATTATTTGGCTTTGATGGGCTATAACAGTGCACTTTTGCATATACTTGAAGGATCAATGATGTCATGATGGTGCTGTGGCTATTAATCAATGAAATAGGGATGTTTTATCTGTTTTTGTATCTTTAAAAGATATCTCATAAACTTGTGATCCTCTGTGTGAAGTGTCCCTGATCCCACTAACGTTTTTAGTGTCTATGAATTAAATCAGACAACAAAGTGCAAGTGTACTTAAAGATTCCAGCAATACTCCAGAGTACAAAAGCTAGATCATATATCAACCAGTGCAATTTATATAGTACGAAGGAATCTGGCTGTAGCCATATCAAGTATTATTCAACAGATTATTACAGTGCCTTTTATGACATATGTCACCAGTTACTTGTCAAAATCTGTTTTATAGATCTATATAAATATTAATACAAGATATTTGTCTTGTACCATGTCTTGTACCATGTCTTTATAACTCCATTTTTGGTAGGAAAATATAATTTAGGAATACTTAATTCACCTTCAGGTTGAGATAGAAACGAATAATAGTTCAGAATAAAGAATAATACAAATACAAAAGATAGTAAAATGAAAAACAAAATAGATTAAATGATTTATAAGAAAGTAGATTTCATCACAGACCTTGAAAAAGATTTTATGAGTATTCTTATCTATTCTAGATTATGTCATTATAAATTTCATCTTCTATCATTGGTTCCTTGGGAGATATGAATGTATATTTGAGGTATAAGATAACATGATAATTTTGTTTGTGTTTTGCAGTGTTTTGAATGTGACACAGTGAAATGGAAGCCTTGCCTGGGATTGTTTACTTTCCTGCCCCAGAGCACGGCTCATCCTCAGCCATGACAGATCACATCTCTCATCTACTTCATGAACAAGAAACACCTTCAGCTGCTAAAGTTGAAACCACCAATACCTCTTGGCAGGGAGCACAACCATTTGTTATTGAGCCCCTGGACGGAAGAAATCACCAGTACTGGGAACAGGGACAGGATAATCAGCGCAGCCAGTACAATAACACATGCAATGGTCCAAGCTCAAACAATGAACTTATGAAATCAGAAGCCAAGGATGATTTACGATCATGTCGCATTGATGCAGTAAGATATACCAAGAAAGAGCAGTCTGGACAATGGCAGAGTTGTTCTGTCTCTGAGCAATACTCTGAAGCAAAAACTGACATGTTTGATAAAGATCTACCAGTGAAAGTAGACACAGCTCCCACTCCTGTGAGCTTATATATGAGGACTTCAACTGCTGCTTCACCAAAAGATATGATATCATCCTGTGTCTCTATGAGTGGTACCACAACAACAACAGTCACCAGTCACTCCAAGCCTGATCATCTGAAAAGTGTTTGTCCAGAATGCTATTCCACATTTGACAGTGATGCCGAACTTGAGATCCATATGCTTATCCATGGAACCTATCAAGAAATCCAGTGCTTCCACTGTTGTAATAGTTTTGCAACTAAACATGACCTGCTATACCACATGAGACTAGTGCACAATCATCCAGCAGAGGACACTCCTGCAGCTCCATCGAGAACCCCAGTCCACCAGCAGGCGCCACTGGTCCTACCCTCAGTTTCGTCAAGTAGGGTGTCACAGTTTGTTCCTCAATACCAAAACAGCCAGGGTTACAATAATATGAGTGTCCCAAAACCTCGTGGTAGACCGAGGGGAGCAACAAAAAAGAAGGGCAGAAAGCGGGACCCAAATAGGCCACAAAGGCCAGTGAATGCTTATTTTTTCTTCATAAAAGAACAGAGGAATAAGTTATATAAAGAAGGAAACCGAACTGACACAGCTGTAGCTCACTGGACTAAAGAAATGGCAGCAACTTGGAGGAGTTTGTCTGAAGATGAGAAGATGCCATACAATAAATTGGCAGCAGATGATAGAGTTCGATTTGATAGAGAAATCAGTGCATACAAACACAAAGACCCAAATAAACCCAAAAGACCTCAATCAGCCTATTTCTTGTGGCTTGGAGAGTTCCGCAAAAGAAACAAAGAGAAATTTAATGAGAACAAACACTTGTTGCAGGCTGCAGGGAAGGAGTGGCAGACACTTACACATGAAGACAAGGAACCCTTTGAGGCTCAAGCTGAAAAAGAGAGAGCCAGATATCAGAATGAAATGCGGGACTATCTGGCCAATAGGAATCCCAAGACATTCGCAGAGTTTTACCCCCAGAAAGCAGGAGTGCCCATGAAAGTTGACAATAATGCTGCAGAGGATGGAAATGATAGTGACATTATCCTTGTGGAAGAGGATTGAAATCATTTGTGAGAGTTGGTTAATCTTGTGGTATCTTAGGATGGTGTAAGTACTTAAGAATCTCAGTGGATAGACTCGGTGGTTTACTCTCAAATGCTTTAAATTATTCTCAACCTATTCTTGACATACAACAGGCTCACCTGTTTATCCTTATTGTCTGTTTGGTCAAACATGAACATGATCAAATAAAGACACAGAAAAACTAAGGTGTGATTATACAGTGTCCTGAAGTCAGAGTATCCAAGTAGAGACTTCACCCAAACTGCTTACTGTCACCAATTTAAGCATATTAATAGCAAAATTGAGTCCTTTTCTTTTACAAATCTATAAATTTAAAATTTAAGTCCTGCCATCTGGAATCTAATTAAAAACTAAGAGCAAGGGATTACATGGGATAATCTATGTGTCCAAAACGTTGCCCTAAATGAACCAATACAGACTGGTAGGGCATAAAAATCAGTTGATGCCAAACATCTATTTGGTCACATGTAGCCATGACCAGATAAGTTCACATAGGGGCATTGCGTTACCATATTGTGTCATGCTGGAGATATACAGTCAGGACACAATAATGTCACACAGCAGCTGTGTATGACCTGATGAAGTGAAGGGTTGGGCAGGCATAACCTTAATGTTATCGGACACATCATGTGTGACCAAATCTATAGGCGTTTGGCTCAGTCTGATAATTGACGTAAGTGGGTCTCGGACATGCCTAATTACACATCCATCTTCTATTTCCCTGATAATATGTAATGCTGTAATATATTGAATGAAATCAGTCCTTAATGCTGCTCTTTTCCTAAATTTGATTGCTACAAAATACTTGTTAGGAACCTGAGTGCTTGTGTTATAAAACATTTAAAAGTTGGAAATATCAACTTTCTGAGTATTATGGTGCTTTCTAGCTGCTTTTTATGTCAGAACACAAATTCAAGTGTTAGATGTCCTGGTCATTATATGGTCTTAGATGTTCCCTGCTGAACATTCTGCTGTGAAATCCCATGTACAGTGTTCACCAAAGTATTTATGAAAAGCACAGGCCAAATGACTGATGTTATATTGAAAAATACAGAAAAATTGTACAAACTTCCTGAGTGTGTTATTAGTTGACACTGCACATGCATGATGTCAAAGTTAAAGTCATTGTCTATTGAACATTTATATTAAAATCAATTGCAAAATATTCACATTATTTTTTTAGATTCATTACTTGATGTTATATATGTTGTCTTATGTACAAGTGCTTATTGCATACATATATACATATACAAGCACTGTCTTTTTAGTATTTATATACATATTAATCAAAATTTAAATGTACTGCCATTCTGAAGATTTGCTTATGTATAGATTTAATGAAACTACAGTAACCATGGTAACATTTTTTAACAGTAAGTATTGAGAATATATTGATGCACACTATAAATGTGGCAAAATGTCACTACAACCTCCACAATATCTCATGCTCACAGAATTAACTATCAAAGAAACTTGTGCAATTACATTAATTATGCTGAAATGTGTCCTAGAGAAAAGTTATTGGCAGCCTTACATTTTGATAATGCAGAAAGTGTTCTTTAAATTACCAATATTGTATTTAGCATTAATATTGAATAAAAAAATATTTAGATATTTCTTTTATAAATGAGGTTTGTGTCATTGTAATATGATTTTATTTAAAAAGTATTTGTTTTGATTGAAGATCCTTTTGAGTTCATTTGTTGAATTTGTACCAGTCTGTATGTTTAAAAAAATAGAGGAACCTATATCTTCTTTATACTGACTGAATAATGTTGTGTTGTCTAAAATATGTATTCCACAAAGTGAAAACAAAAATGTAAAAATCTAAAATGTTTGTTTCAAGAGGATTTATGAAAGAATATTCAGCAGTATGATAGCATGTTTCCATGGGTTTCATTCAGAGAAATAAATGTCTGCTTGAAACATAGATTAATTGTAAATTGAAATATAATTGTGTGTCTCACAGGTTGATTTCTGGGTTAGCAGAAGGTGATGTGACCATGGGATTGGAAAGCCTTGTGGTTCTATTATTACTTTCACAGAATATGTCATATTGAACTTCTGTACACAAGGTATACATGATGCACAAACCATTTACCATAATAACTGAAGACATCCAGCATCTCACATCTAGATTATGCTGCAAAACTTCTTACGGTTGCCAATTTTCAGCTAATCTGAAATCCAACACAATTCTGATATAAAAACCCCATAAGCATTTACTCATTTTTAACTGATAATGTTTATCAATAAATATAACCAAATACTCAGAAAAAATATTGGTTTTCATTTTCATATATCTCATGCGAACAGTGCTCAATTGTTGCATAATCTGTATATCTTAACTAAAATCAAAACCTTTCTTAACATAAAATTCTGCATCTATTTCACATAGTATGGCATTTATATTTTGATTATTGGAAAAGCCAGTGAAGGTTGAAGACCGTCAAACTAGCAATACTGAACAATGATTATTTGATGAATATTGTAAAGGGTAATCACAGAAATCCCTTTACTATATATATATATATAATTATCATGATTATTTGACACATTTAATTATTTAACACATGATTAATACAGTTGAGAATCAAATGTATATTTTTTTTAAAGATGTTTAAAAACAGGAAATATTTGTGGTACATGCAGAGCATGCAGGTTATTTAAATCTCCTTAGGTGGGTTCATACAATATGAAGTCTCAAACTGATGCCAGCAAAAACTATTGCAATACACTAATATTTACCCTATATGAGTTATACTTACATTATACTAGTCATGTGACTGCCAGAGGTGTCATGGAAGGGGATCCCATATGTTGGAGATATTAGCAGAAATTTAAAAAAAAATTGATAATTTCTTTTATTACACATTTAATTGTTGATTAATGTCTAATGCACCTTAGATCTCTAGGCCTCCTTGTACAGTTTTACTCATCTCATATGTTGAACTTAAAGAGAACTGATAAACAAAAAGCATGTTTATCATAGATCATTATAGTTATGTTTGAGCTGTGCTTAAAGATTTATATTCAGAACATGTTGAACATGTTTGAATTTTTTTTCTTCAGTTTATTGGGCATTGTGAGTGACCATCCATAGGGTAGAACATCTCCTGTCCACAGTATGGGTTTCTACTTTACAGTGGTCATGAAACAAAGTCAGTAACATTTTTGTCTGGTACAGAATATGAATTTTGAATTTCTTCTGTACATTTTATTATAGTGTCAGTCGTGAGGCCTATCTGGCTGTGGTGCATTTGGCAAACAAGGGCTCAGATTTTAATAATTATCATGATTATCAGATCATATTCAGTATATTAATTTAAAATTGGGAAAAAATTATTTCCGTCAAAGGAATGAACAAATGTATTCCATGTTTTACTCCATTTTCTGAGACTCATAATGGCGTGTTTTCTTTCCTTTGATTTGAGATATAATATTGGTATATACCAGGGGAATTAAGCACAAAGAAGTATTAATGTTTCAGAGTTGATCAGATTGTTAGTTTTTACAAATCAGCTAGTCCCACCATACATTTGAGAGATGCATTTACCGCATGTTCAATTGTATTTTACAAGATCATCTGGTTTATAACAAAACAGGATTCAAGTAAAAAAATAATTATAATAAAATTGCATGATTTCAATACAAGAAAAGAAATGTTTATATGGAGATTTCCAGCATGTTTACCCCTCAGCTGTATTTTTTATTCAAATTTCACTGATCACAAAATAAAATTGATCCAATAATTTGTAAGGGTCTACTGATAGCAGTGGATAACAGCACTCTGTGTGCCAATTCACAGATCCAATTTTCTTGACGATGAGGACATAACCCCTAGTGGACGGGTATGACGTCAACATCTACCACCTGCAATGGACAGTAAGGACTTTAAATGTCCCCTTTGTTCTGATGCAGGCTCGTTCTTTAGGGGTTAAATAGTGTTTTAAAAATTCCAAAAGTTAATTTAATCTTTCACTTTCAATCTCCTAAATACATTTTACTATTTTGAGTGGAGCAGAGTAGGTTAAAGAAAGTATATGTTATGTTCAGCACACAAGTCTAAATGTTTTTAGAGTGGAACTTCAACTGCTTTCCATCTTAATATTAAATCATGTGACAAATCATCTTATTAAAAAAGAAATTGTTCCTTTAACACAGAATTAATAGTCCATGAAAAAGGGTAAAACGTTCACAAGCATACAAATTGAAGCTTGTGGAATCAATACATGTTTTTGCTAACAGAGGCAGATCAAAGTGGCTGGTTTTAACAGAAAGCTTTCACTGCTGTTCTAGATCCTCTATACATCTCTCTTCCAAAAGTTATTATCATGAGTAGTGTGTGTACCTTTACAATGTTTATGTAGTTTGTACTGTGTTATGGTAAAATATGTTAATTAGTTGCTCTTTATAATGTTATAGTTAAAAAAAATCAAATAAATTATAGCATACCACTGCCGTCTTTTCTCTATTCTTTTTTCTGAGAAAGCCATCTATGCAATGCTGAAATGGATACACATGCTGACCGCCACTTCCCACCATTGTTACCATTATTGGGACACTTCTTGTAATCGTTTGGTAATTGCTCTCTGATTAGTCGAAATAATTGCCATTGTCTCTTACCATTGTCTTGATTGCTGTGATTTGTCATTAGTTTTCTCTTATTCCCACCTTCTTTTCTCTTCTACTTGGTATGTCCCCGTTTTGAAAGGGGAAGGCACCCTGTTACACCTTAAAATGTCAGGTTCAGTTTTTGAGCATGTGCACCTCAAAACTGACAACCAAAATTCTTCTTCAAATATGCTCCAAAATTGTTTGCATCAATGCATACAAATGACTCATAAATAGCTCATAAATCTCATAATTATTTGCCAGTAGTTCGGAATGATTTCAGTCTGTACTTCAAAAACACTCACCAGCCTCAGAGAAGGGAAGTTTGAAAGTCAGTTCATAAATTATATGAGCAATGAGAGCAATACAAAAGTAGTGGACAGTAAGGAGATGTGGTCATAACAATAAGCACTGGCCTGCACTGCAACATGACAATTTAGTGAGGCAGCATCTTATCTCCTACAAGCAGGTCTCATCGTGAAACTTCTGATATCAGTTCTTAAGCAACATGACCTTATTTCTAGAAACAATTTAAGTTATGTTTTTTGAACATTTGACACATGGACCAAATTACCTGACCAAGAGAGAAACACACTCATGGACACAGCCATTGTTCCCGTTTACCCATGCAGGCCACCTCACTCGGTCAAATATTTGCCCGAGGTGCAGTGTATTGCTTTAATTAAATGGCAAGTGTCTTTATGAAAGGTTTATGAAGGATTGAAATTTCTCATAACGTTGAGCTTTACATTGAACTTAAAAAAATAGTAAACTTGAATATTCAAGTTTATTTAAGTTCATAATCTTTGAAGTGATACATATGACAAGATTTAATAAGGTCTTCAGCAAGGCAATGATACATAATTTGTTATCTCCCGTCGCCCGGGTGGTGCGGGAGATATGGTATCGGGCTCTTTTTATGTGTGCGTGTATCCATTTCCTATTTTCTTTTCTTCTCAGACATTTAGATGCTCCAATGTTTAGTGCGCAAGACTTGATTTAAAACGTTACCAACATTTTGAAATTCACTTAAAACCGTTACATTTTGATTTATCTTATCAGCTCTAAATTTCAAATAGATTTTGATGAAAAAGAACACTATGAGCTCGTTTTTGAAAGATGCAGATAATTAAATATTGAAAGTAGTGAAACCACGGAAATAGGAGTTTCAGATATAGTGCTGCCTCAGTGAATTGTCATGTCGCAGGTCCTTGATGTGACAACCCACCTGGTCACAAATTTACAAGGACAACGGGTTAACCCTTTGGCATGTGCCTAAGCTCATGTGTGAAATTGTATTACGATTTCAATCTCCAACTGCGCCACGGCCCATGGCTGCTCAGTCAGAGACTATTGTATAAATTATATGATACCAAGGAATAAATGTGCTACCAATGAAAAATAAGGTGGACCAACTTAACAAATATTGTTATTTGCTTACAAATATTTCAAATAACTTATGGATAGCACTGGAACTTTCAAGAATAATCTGGATGCATGGAGTTTTCTGGGTCTGATGCTTCATCCTAGTAAGCAGTTTAAGAAGCAAAACTATTTCATGAATTTTATATTTGAAACAGAAAAAATATCCTCTTCAATTTTAGAAGTTGCACGGTGAGAAGAAGATATACATCTTTTTTCTGATTGGTATTATTACATAAAATTACCATATGAAACAGAAGCAGCTAATCACATTTGCTAAGCCAGAGGCTATTTTAGCAATCATGATTTAACAGTAAGTAGGTCAGTCAGACCATCACCAGAAGCTGGTCATGTGATGGAAATTTAAATAGTCCAAAAGTCAATTCGCAGGTCAGTTTGACTGGCTGCTGCTCATTGGGATGGATATATATTTTCGTCAAAAGTAAGTAAGTACTTTGGCCAGCATCAGCTTGGCAGCTTCATCTTCCACAAGTAGCAGCAGCTGTTTCTCATCATTTTGACAGACAAGCAACTGGCAAGAGTTCCTTACATTTGTGTTGCACCCCTTAATTGCATGAGCATTACACCTGTATAAGAAACATATCTACATATAAACATCATGAAATATTAAAGTTTAACATAGAATAAGACAAGTTGCAATAACGCATAGAAGTTGCACTATTATCAGAGATCTGTCTCAGTCATCAGCTGCACCTGATGGGTAAACATGGGTTGTGTGAACCATGTTTGACCTAAGATGAGGCTCAAAATAGGGTAGCACTGTTTGGCATCATTCTTGTCCTATTCAAAGGACAATATCTTGTCCTATTCAAAGAACAATATCATGACGTCATAAGCACATTGCCATACTCTCACGATGTTATTTTAATAACCAGTGCCTCTGTGATAACGCAAAGACCGACTTAAAATGATATCAAGATAGATGTGTGCTTTCAAAAGGGGCTATAAATTAGATTCTTGTTCAAATAGACACTTACTGGAGTGCATCAACATCAACAATAAATAGATATGAAAAGCAAATACTATCATTAATTTATGGTTTTTATACACATTTTTCAAAATCACTGCATCATTTTTAAGTGGCATTATGTGTTAGACCTGAGAGCAATAATTGCTCTCAGGTTAGACTCTTTTGAGATTTTGGACAATTATTGATTTTGATGCTTTCATATCTTGGCTTCGGGTATCACAAATGACTTTGACCATTGCACAATAGATGTGAGTGCATTCACAGCTATCCCCCATTCAATCTAGTTAGCTGGTTCCAAACCAACGACTTTCTTCCCGATTGTGAAGATTCAGATTTCTGTAATATGTCACTGCTTCAGGGGTTATGACGGGTTTACAGAGCCTCTCAGATTCATAACTGATTGGGGCACCTTTAGGAGATAAAGGAAAAAATCAAGACATGCCAACGACAGTTTCTCTTGTGGCTTAAAATGCTTTTAAAAATCATTAAAATGTCCTTACTGTGTCATGATCCATTTGTGTAAGTAACAAATTACATTAAACAAACCAGAATTCAACTGTAAATGAAGGCCCAAACAAAGAAAGTCAGATGTTGCCAGAATAAAGTCATTCTTCAAGACTTTCCAAATAAAATCCAAGGGCAAGTATTTTTGTTAGAACTGATAATAGTGTGCGACACAGATTGATCATGTGTGAGAACCCCAAATACATAGACATTTCATAGACAATATCATAGACAATATAGATGACGCATATGAGTGACAATACGCATGCTCTCTGATTGTTACACTGGCTTTGTACACCAATCGTAATGGGGGCATGGATGGGGATCAGGAACTATACTCGCTGGCGACTGTGAGCTGGGGCCTTAACCTAGCTACCTAATCTACCTATATGATTTGGGAGGTAATAAGGACTGCAGACACAGCGTATACTTAGCCGTGGGGAGAAGAGGCTCTTGGTTGAAGGCACGTAAATGGTGCTAAAGGGCACCAGGTGGGTTGCATTCGCTTGGCTGTGACCAATCGTCAGCAGGGAGTTGTCAGTGTAGCTGTGGCTGCCTGGTTGTTGGGTAGGCTGCTTCTACCAGGGAGGAGGCCACTGCAGGAGTAGGCTGTGCAGCTCTGCAGTGGTGGTGGCGTGAAGGGCTACAGCAGTGGGGGGGAAGAGGTCTGTATCCTCACTCTCCACGTCATAGTCTTGCCTTGGGAGATGCTCTCAGAGTGGCCTGGTGTGGTGACACTCCAAAGAGTAGTGTAGCAGTGGTCTAGACGATGGTCTGCTACAGTGTATGCACTCGTGCTCCCCGAGGCGCAGGATCTCCGTCTTGGCACACGGGTAGCTGCAGCAGTCCTAACACTGAAGTTAGGAGTCAAACATTCTGGGATGACCTGAGTTGGAGTAGGGCGTGGAGAGTAGATCTTGAATCTGTATGCACTGCGATGGGGCCTTGCTTGGGCGAGGATGCTGCATGATTTAAGGCGAAGAAGAGGCCAACCAGCTCAGTTTGAAGAGTAGAGGCGCCATCTGTAACCCTGTACGAGTACTGCTCATTTTCATAGGCAAAGCCGGCTCCAGCCCTGGATGTGTATGGATGAATGCTGCCGTCTGTGTAGTAAGTCCTGACTTTTGCAGGGATCCATACAGACATAGACATGTGGGCAGCGTTGAGGAGGTCCTCCTTAGTGCAATTGGCTTTCCTGGCTGGCATCGGGGTGTAACAGATGAGGGCAGGGTGTGGCTCCCAGGGAGGGGGTACACTGTTGGGTGCTCCCAGGGAGGGGGTACAGTTGGGCGCCAGGGACTCCACGAGGTCAGGATGAAATCTCTCGATCACGTCCTTGGCGAGGTATGGCTACTTCTGTCTGGTGGTGGAGTGTTGTGCCCAGGAGTCCTGGAAGGCAGCAGAGAGAAGCCGGTGCAGTACTGTGGCCCATGGCTGGAGTGTACTCTTAGCAATAATGGCGCCCACAGTCGTCTGCTCCAGGCGAACTTCTACTGCCGTCAGGTTGGTCACGTAGAGGATGCAGTGGGTTTTGGTCCATCTGGGAGATCCTAGGACAAGTCTGGCTGCCGAGTTCTGACTGGTGCCCACTTTCTGCTCCGCCAGCTCTTGAATCATCAGCAGTGCCAGTGTGGCGTAGTCGATGAGGGATCGAATGGCGCCAATGTAGTATGTCCTCAGGATCTCTGCCCTTGGCCCAGTGTCTAGATATGTCATGCACATCATGATGTTGAGACGAGAGTTGCAGGGCCGCTTCAGGTTTTGGTGGGTGTCTTCATGAGGATTGGCATAGCTTGGGGCTTGGGGGGGTCTGTTTGGCGGTGGTGAAACCCGTTGTACCATCAGCATTGTAGCCGTGGCGAAGTGGTCACTGGTGAGAATAGGATGTACTTGCCAGGTAGCACCAGGAGCCAGGTTGTTGGACACTATTGTGAGGTCCAACGGGTTGCCACCAATGTGGATAGGAGAGCCGTCATTGAGTAGGCTGGCTGTAGAGATGTCCTCGAGATTGGTGCCACTAGGGTTCTGGTTGGATGCCGACTGCAGGATGGGGTGGTCCCCGGCTATAACTGTGGAGTTGTTGAACAACTCTTCTAGGACAGGTAACAGTAGATGTTGAAGATGTGTAGTGGGCCTCCCGCTAGTTGAATGGTTATGCTGAGAGACTCAACATGCTGGCCGCATGAGATGTCAGGCCTGGGCATCTGGGGCTGGTTGCTAGGGTGGACCTCGAATGCCTAGTTCAGGTATGCACCGGAGGTGTACGGGGAATGTATCCCGGAATGTTGACCTCCCGGCCATCCTGAAGTAGGGTTTCTTGAAGGAGGAGGACATCTGGGTTCTCCAGGCCAGTGGTGGCAGCAAGGTGTGGACTCTTGGCTATTAGGGAATTCACATTCCAGGAGAGGATTGTTAAGTGGGAGGTGTTGGGAGATGACTGATGATAATCCTGATGCAGTCTGTCAGGCCCTGGATCTGCAGATTGGTGGTTTTCTGCATTTCCAGGATGCTGGCCATCATGTTCTGCATGGGTTTCAAGGTCATATCTGGGGGAGTCCTGGCTGCCCCGGCTGGGAGTCGCTTCCTCCTGCATGTTCTTGTGGTCTGACTGCATGGTAGAGTCCCTCTCTCCCCCGGTGGGGACTGCTGGGCGGGCTGCTGTGTTGTCAGTGGTGGCTGCTGGTCCATCTCTGCTGCTGCCGGTGTTGTGGGGTGCACAGGTGCTGTCCTTCTCTCCCCCGACGGGGACTGCTGGGCGGGCTGCTGAGCGGCGGGTTGTCTGGGCTTGGACTTCTTCCCTTTCCCCTTTCCCTTCGATAAGGGCTGCTGAGCGGGCTGCTGAAGGGGGTGCTGTGCGGGCTGCTGCGTGGCCACCCTCTCCCCCGGTAGGGACTGCTGAGCGGGCTGCTTCAGGGGATCCCTCACCCCTGTTGGAGCCTGCTGGGCGGGCTGCATGTGGAGACCACTAGCCCCCCATCAGGGCTGGCTGTGCGGCCTACAACTCAGCGGTGGGGTCAGCTGTGCGGGCTGCTCTGCCATCGTCTACGCTGCCGTTACCCACGGCGGGATCTGTTGGGTGGGCTGCTGCGAGGCTGGTACCGTCACCCCCAGCGGGGTCAGCTCTGCGGGCCAGTGTCCATGTCCTCTTCTATTCTGTTGTGCGGGCTGCTGCTGCTGTTCCTGGATGGGGCCTGGGCAGGAGCTGGCCTGGGTCTGGTGGGTTGGGCGGGGGCCTGCCTGTCCGGCGCCTGTCTCCCTCCGATCGATGAGGCTGTCTGGGATTGGTCTGCCGCGGGCTCTGATCAGTTGGATGCAGGGGTTCTAGGACATTACCCCCCCGGACATTAGCCCCCTGGACAATACCCCCCCGGACATTACCCCCTAGGACATTACCCCCTCGGACATTACCCCCCCGCCCGGACCTGTTCAAAAAAATAGTTTTTTAAATTTTTTTAGTCTATTTAAACTTAACCATTTTTAGGTATAGTATGAATTTGTATTTAGTTCAACAAGGTGTGTTTGTATGATTTTGTACTTAGTTCAACAATATAACAAAAGCAAATGGTTAATCTAAAGTTTCTTTTATTCATATACCATAGAAAATACAGCATTCTAGTTCTATATTCAACTATGTCATTTTATCATCATTGATTACATACATATTCTTTATATTTCTATAAATTTTATTGAAAGCACTCTTCATTAAACACATTCAGCACTCATGTGGAAAACTATGGGTCACTGCTAGCACTTTATTTACTTCTACACATCAGCACTAAAGCTATGTTTCAAATGTCTATGTTTCAAGTGTCTTTATTTAGTGTCTCAAGTGTCTGAGTCACTGTCCTTCACCACGCAAAGTTCATGGCCACAGCACGCAGGAAATCCAGTGGTGCCCGGTTGGCGTAGTCCCCAACCACAGTGGTGAGCCGGGTGTTGATGCGGGCGTACACCGGGTGTGGCCTGGGGGGTTCACGGCCCTGGCGGATGTGCATCAGTTGGACCTGGGAGACTGCCTCCTCACGCTGGAGCACCTCCAGGAACTTCCAGAAGGGTGTAAAGTTGGTAGTACAGGCTGGGGACTGTCTGGAATGTCCCGTCAGCAAGCCAGTGGGCCGAGTCCTGCAGCAGCTGTAACTTGTTCTCTGCCGCAAACACCAGGATGCGGTCGTCATCCTGGCTGTCCCAGACTAGGAAGGGAGAGCCGTCAGCTGTGGTGGCGTACCGCTCAGGTAGCGGATGGGGGATGTCATCACGGCTCTTGGGTACGGGCAGTGGATTCCCAGCCAACTGCCTCTGGCGCCTGATGTTGCGCCGCAGGTCCTGCAGATTGGGTAGCTGCGCAGCAACGCCCTCTGTAGCGGTGCCCAGGTTTGTCGACAGGATTTGCTGGGATGGCTCCTCGGTCGTCTGGGCGCGCTCCTTCATGGCCTGGCGAACCTTGAGCACGTCACCCCGGGCTGGATCTGGAGCATGGGTGTGAGCACTGCCTGGCACCGCCATCATATCCTCCCCACGAACTCGTACCTAAAAATATAAAATCAAATTTCATATATTAGTCACCATATTTTAAAGAACAAAACCATGAGAAGTTATTAAAATGCAAATAATTTAATGAAGTTACGGAATTGTCTGTTGAAATAATCAATCAATAAACATCTAAACACAATTTACGAGTAATGCACCTTGATATATTCATTGGTATATATAATACTGCACATTATAATATGTTAATTGATAATACCTTTCCTTTGCAGCCATTAGCGTAGCGTCTCCTTTCACACTCATAGGCCACCCAGCCACGTGCTAGGTTCTTTTGCTTAACATACACATAGCCCTCGAACAGTAACTTATCAGAGCCTCTGACTGACTTGATGAACTCCATAGTGGATATGACATCTGCCACTTTCAGGTGCCCTTTAATAGGGGACATCCTGAGATTGACTCAGTGTGCCTGGAGTGAACTTTTTTTACTGTGAGCACAATTAATGGTGAACATTGACACCTAAGACAATAGAATCCATAGAATTACTGGCCACCATTCACACCTATGCCCAGGTGTGAGACCTGCTCCACACTATGTGGGGAGCAGATCTCACATAGTGTCGAGCAGATCTCACACCTACAGGATAGGAGCAGTTCACACCTTGGTCCTAATTGGTTCATGCATGTCACATGATTTGGAGCAGTTCACTGCTACTCTCTCATTGGCTGACACCAGTCACATGATAGTCTTCCTTTTAGTCTTCCTTTCTATGCTATCTTCTTATTGGTTTATATGTATCACATGACCGGGGGGGTAATGTCCTATTGGGGGAGGGTGATGTCCGAGGGGGGGGGGGGTAATGTCCGGGGGGGTAGGAGGCGGAGTCTCGCAGGGCACCCCAGGTTCCATGCATGATGTGGCTTGCTGCAGTTGGGGCACTTGGCTGTTGTAGGGTCCTATCATTTTAGTTTGCCGAGAAAGCCTTCTGTGGCATGAGGCAGACTGCAGATCCCTCATCTGATGGAGGAATGGCAGGCATGCGTCAGATGGCCAAAGCATTGGCATTTCTTGCAACGTGGGGGGCTCTGGTATGAATGGGTGAAGTTTGAATCTGCCCGTGTGCTGTAGGACTGTCTCTGCTGGGGCTGGTCCCAGGAAGGTGAGGGTCATTGACAGGGTCTCCATCTTGTCCTTCCTGGTTTTGTGTATGGCTCGGATGACCTGTCGGTGATCCTCGAACGCTTCCAGGGACCTTCTGGGCTACCAGCATCGTGGGTTTGAGTGAGGGATATAGTAGTCAGCTTCACTCGGTTGTCTGGGTCTTGTGATATGCAGACGAGTTGGCGTCAGGACTCGCTGTCCTTGGGGGTGAGAACATATTCCCCCTGCAGGTTGGGGCGCACACTGTATTGAGTAGCCGTGAGCACCCTGTGACCACCTCGGCTACGTCTAAGGCTTTGAGCAATTTGTATGTTGCCTGGAAGTTGGGTGATGGTAGGACCTTGAAGCGTGGTAGCTGGGACCTAAGGAGAAGACGGGTTGTTGTAGCAGGAGGCTGGGTGTTGTAGTTGGTATTGCTCTGCTGGACTGGGGGCTGTGCGGCGACTGCTGCGGAATACAGCCTTAAGGTACTGGTCCTGTGTGTTGTATGCTGTTCTGCGTGGGATCATGGCTGTCATCATGGGTGATGGTGCCCTGCTGTCTGGGTTTGTTGTCTTGGGACCCACTGGTGTTGGTAAAAGGTCTTGTGTTGGCGTAGGCGGAGGGGATAGGAGCATCTCTGTGGTCTCTGGCTCAGGTGGCTGGACTGGGACCACAGCTAGCATGTGAGGCCGTCCATCGTTGGCTGCTTGTTCGGGGATTGTCTGCCATATGTGGTTCGGTAGCAGGGTGTGGGTCACTTTTGGGCTGGTCGTCTGGTCCTGGGTAGAGTTTGATGGGGCGTGGATCATCGCCAATGGGGTTGTAGTTATTTCCGACGATCTGACGTGCAATGGTGTTGTGTGCAACACAGCGTGCGACAGTGTTGCTGTGTGGAGTAGTGTTGCAGTAAATGATAGTGTGATAAACAATTAGTCTTGACAGATTTTCGAAATGTTATGCCTTGATGAAATAAATTGAATGAACAGAAAAACCCTGTACAGACGCTGAACAGTTATACCACAGTATGTCATTGACCATCATATAAGAGTTTTATACAAAACATGCCAAAAGATTGGCAGCTACAAACTCGAAAAAATCAAGATATATATACAAATATACACCCATAATAGAATCAAAAACCAGGGAGAAAGTTTCTTTGCACAAAAAGAAACAAACCCCCACAAAAATATATGTCGCTAAGATTATCACTTCTAATTTTCAGACAACGTAATAGAAGAAAAGGACACAGGGACGGTCAAAGGGATAGAAACCAACAATGTTTCCTCCCTACTGGATCAACCTGTCTCAGACCAACTTCCCAGTCGTAGACACTAATAATGTAGGATATAGAATACACACCCAGAGACTCTTGGAAATATATAGACATTCATAGACAATAACGCACGATACTGATGGTTGATGAGTCACCATAACCACCACTCTGTGAGATCACGTGTTAGACGGACGAGCCGAAGTTAGATACGCAGGCAGGACGAGTCCATCTGATGACGCGTGAGGAAGCCACGTAGGCAAGCCCCTACAGATAACGCGGAGTGGTCCCTTAAAAGAGGCGCGCAACTGTGGATCCGGGTAGTTAGAAGTTCCCAGTTTCAGAAGAGCCTGAGGAGGAGATCAACGACCACTTGCCACTGAAGATCCACGACTCTCAGTATCGTGACTCTATAGACTTGGGTGTTTTGCGTATAGTCAGGGTTTCATAAGTATCATGCAAAGTTGGTAGTTCATATGCCTCGCTCATTTCCATGCCGGCCTAGCCAGACAAGGAGGAATCACAGCACTGAATAAAGGTAACTATTGCACTGTGTATATCCTGTGTCTGCAGTCCTTATTGCCCGTCATCCATATGAGGGTATAACATGGTAGCTAGGATCCGTGCCCAAACTCACAGCCAGCGAGTTAGCGAGCTATGCTTATGGTACAGTACAGTACAGTAGAGTAGAACAGGTTAGAGTATCTATCTATTTGGTAGAGTATTGATCCCCCGTCCACGTCCCCCAACGACGGATACTCTCCATTAGTGGGTAACAATAATATGTCCATATATATGGACAGTAAACCAGCTCGCAGGTGCCTGTATGCCTTTGCCCGGAATTCCGGTCACACGTCACTGGAACTTGTGGTTGTTGTTTAGGGTTTCCCTGTTCTATATTTGTGTCAAACAATCAGAGCAATCCCCTCCATAATAGTGACATTATTCGCCCGCTGCACAATCCCATTGCAACGAGATGTCCTTGATAGTCCTAATATAGATTTGGACTGCATAGTCTATCCCAGTCGTTTCCAGGAGTCGGAAACACTTGATGACATCCTGGAAGCCCAAAACTGGGACACTGAAACCCCCCCGCAGAATGGAGTAGAATTATGGAAGACCTCCGTAATATCTCCTATGAATAAACTATTCTAGATCACTGCACAAACAATATATATCTTAAAAACAAAAATTAATTTACCTTGACAACAACAAGGAAACGCAGAAGAAAGAAAAAACTAGAAATAAATATATATTTCCAAAAATGATTTCTTCTTGTCAGAGTCTTATATCCCCGACGGGCTAAAAAATCATAGGCAAATATGCATCTATGCCCCTCCAAAAAATTGGTTAAAAACGGCCAATAAACCAACAAAAATAATGGTATAAAAATTCCTAATAATATTGAAAAATCTCCATAGAAAACAATAGAAAACATGGAGTTCAATATATACAGCTTAGAAATGGACATTCCGACCCCGCGCCGGAGTTGTACGAAGCGTAAAATAATCAAGATAGTCTCGAGGCCGTAAGGGAGAGGGTCCAAAATTTAAAAATATTAAATCAAACAATCAAATTTGATTAAAAAGCTCAATCGGCTTCAAAAATCCTCTCAAATACCTCAGAAAATGTTATAGAAAATGTTACAGAAAATCATAACGCTTTACACGTTAAAAGTATTTTGGTTGCAAAAAAGTCCTCTAAACCACGAAAAAATAGGTTTTTTCAATAGCACCTCCACAAGGTAGACTGGAGGTGCCCCTATATACATTCCTATATAAGCAAGACTTAAGATAACGCAGTCAGTCCCCATCCAACTGACGAGATCCAAAGTGATTGAAACCAGTATTGGTATTGGTTGGGACTGCGATCGTTGTTCAGATCGTCTTATGCAGCATCGCCTACTTCCTACAGTTATACCACAGATGGCGTGACAATCACATTTAAAAGTAAATGTTCCATCTGGCTGTTCCATCTGAAATATTCCATCTGACTGTGGCTAGGGTCCACTCAGCACCCTGCTTGTGGCCTATGCATACTTAAGTGGCATAATCTTTGAGATACTCAGGGTCTTTACAGGCCTGGAGTGGACCCTGGGATGTTGCAGATGCCTCAAAGTAACTTGGGTATTGGCACCCTCTGACAGTATACATCTTTCACCTGGGTCATAGTCTAGGTGGCAGTTGCGCTGGGACGGGGCTATATTTGATTGATAGGTTGCATGCGATTGGGCCTGTTCTTGGTCAGACTAAAGGTGTTTCGAGAAAGATCTGAGGAGTGGAGTCTGTTTGACTCACATGAGAGTGGAACGTGGTCGTTTGACACACTGCTGTCTTCTTGAAGGTGAAGATCGGCCTCGGTGTGTTGGCTGTCAAAGAGCTGTGACTGTTAAAAATATATTTTGGTTGAGTGTGTTAATTTTGATTTTGTTAGGACTCAGTATTTTGATGTGCGGGATTGTTTGATACTGTGTATGCCTCTGTGATGGTGTTGTTTTTTTTAACCTGGTGGGACTTTTTAACTGGTTTAGGGGTGGCCCTGTTGTTTGCTTGGGTCTGTTTATCAGAAGCCATGGAACATCAAGTGGTGTTTGAGGTCTTTTAAATTGAATTTGATTTTACACATTTGTTATTTCTGTAACTTGTATGTTGAAGTGATTTTGTTGATATTCTGTATTCTTATGATTGTTTGCATGCCAATTCATATCTAGTCAATGAATTGGTTTTAACAATTTCTAGGCACTGAATGACCTGAACGTTTGATGTCCCTTTAAGCCACCATTCATTCATTCATTCATTCATTCATTCATTCATTCATTCATTCATTCATTCATTCATTCATTCATTCATTCCACTTCCTGTTTCCAATCTTTCTTCTCATTTTTGGTGATTCTTATTATTTTCAGAATGGTCTCATTAAACCTTTCCACTTCTCCATTGGACTGGACAAGTAAGGTATGCCAAGGACATTCTCTATACCATGTTCTTCCAAGAACCTCTGGAATTCTGCTGTGAACTACAGGCCATTGTCTCAGTCTGACAGGAATCATTATCCTCTGGCCTTTGAACACTACTTGTATGATTACACACAAGTCATACTTGACGTTGTCATAGCCAGAGTACTTGATTCTTGACCAGTCACCTGACTTGATGCGGTCTCTCACAAGACACAGCTCTGCCTCTGGATCCATTGATGATGCCTCTTCTATCTCTTGTGCTGTCATCACATTTGGAACTGCATCAAAAACCGTCTGTCTCATATGTTCTTCTGTCTGTTGGCACAAGACCTGGTATGAGACTTCCTCCCTCAGCTGAGGAAGGCAACTCAGCCAATCCACAATGTTTTCCCTTGTAAAATGAAAGAAATGATGCTCAAACTATGTTTGAGCACATTTCTAACATGAATGCCCCCTCCCTATCCGGTTGAGGGCAAATTTGGGGAATATACTTTGGTAGAGCTGTTTCAGTACCAGGATGTTAATCTATTCTGGTGACATAACAAAGATGTGATGTAATTAATGTAAAATGTTTATTTCATTACTAAAAATTCAAATAAGCAAGTAAAATCACAGTTGTTCCCAATAAATTATTCTTTGTCCCTACTTTAAAATTCTAAGGCAAGACAATGGATACCAGTTTATAAAGTCAGAACACAAATACCAATAATAGTACATCATACTCACAATGCCTGGTGCTGGTCTCTCTCCCAGTCACCACACCACATTGCTTTTATAGTATTGACCTTGCCTATGTGGCAAGGAGTACCATTAGACTGACCATTTCTTTTAAACATAGGGTTGATTTAAAATGGTATATTTACCATGGGTCTGTATGGAAATATGTTAGTTGATTTGCACACTATAGTATAAAATTTGACCTGTTCCTGATCACCTCATGGTCTACGTTAGTGCCACGTAGCCATTCTTCAATGTCTGCGAGACACCTTATCATAGACCATTGTGATTTTTTGAATCATTAATTGTTTAATTGCAAGTGTTTTGACTATTTTGTGATAGTCATAAATATTTTCCATTGTTTTTTGATCAGTGCATTTGGTGCTTTGGTTCTGACTTTCATACATTTTGTACACAAATATACTACATTATTACTTTTCTTCATATTTTCTTATTATTATTTAACAATTACCTACCTTACCTATTATACCTTATATTCTTTTAAGTGCCTGTCTTTCCTGATTATTTTATTACCCTAAACTTCCTACAAATGAACATGGGTGGACCTAAAATAGAACAACCTCCTGGTTGTTGGCCAGGTGGAAGACTATATGAAGAATAAAGTAATAGGAACAACAATGATAATACAAGTACAATTTACAATTGCAAGTAAATTAGATCAAATTAATTAAAATCTTAAAATCTTGTGGCATTATTTTAAAAATCGACAATGACATAATCCAGGACTATCTTTTATCAGATACATCATCATGGTGTCTACAAGGGCATTTCCTCCCTTGGTGGTTGGCAGGTTATTTGACCGGCCCCCACACATGGCCGTTGGTGAGAGTTAAAATGGTTACAACCAACTCCACCAATACAATCATAAAAAGAATCCTGACATGTCACTTCAGCTCTCTTGGTTAACAATAGTCATATTTCTAAAATATAAGAAACAAACCAAGAAACAAAATTATGCAACATAAGTGCGAAATATTGAATTCAATTCACTAGCTCACCATGGTTGTGATGAGTGATTGCCCATATAATACACAGTAAACAGGCGGTTTTGAAAGCTTTAAATGTTTAAACAAATTACAAATAATAATAAACCCATTTAAGATTGGTATGAAACATGTTAAAATCACCAAAATGGCATTTATCTTACTTTATTGAAGTGTAAGCATAACTGTCCACAGGTTTATAGTCCTATCAACCATAAAGTATTGCACATGGTAAAACAAATGTGGCAGAGTAGGATACAACACATTAGTTTGCAACATTGTTCCTCCCCTGTGGGTGCGGGGATTAAAGAATAGCCCCACTGCCCCCCAGCATGTCGTAAAAGGCGACTAAAGGGGCGTCCTGTTTGCCGTGGGATGCGACCTGTGTCGGGGAGGATATGGAATCCTGACAGGCTGAGCACTGAGCTGGTTTGGCAGTAATACCGGTCCAGTTGCAACACACCTGTCTTGGATCCAAATGTTCACCAGACAGGCAGATCAGATTAGGCCTGGATCTGATTTAACCGGCTTGTGGTATATTTCCTTTAATATATTCTGGCTATTTGATTTTTATTAATGACAATTTTAATGTTTGAAATTTAGGAACAATTGATAAATTTTTGATAAATATTTCTTGAAAGGAGATTACTGCTGATTGGGTCAATCGAGGGATATAAATAAAATCCGAAAGGGTGGAGTTTTTATTCTTAGAGTATGTCATGTTGGGTATCCTCATGGCGTCAGGGCTTGGAGTTACCGGCCCAGAAAGGCGTCCCCTTGTTGGGCTCCGTGGTGGGTAGGGGACCTAACTGATGAAATATAAAATAACACACATGGCTCAAAACAAACAAAAACGACCTAGGAATGACATAGACAGTGATGACGATTCAAACAAAACAGAAAAATGGCCGAGATTTTTAATTGCGGAAAGTTCCGATGCTGAACATACCCTGGCAAAAATGTCCCCCTTTGCAATTGCAAAGGGGATTCAAGGCATTGCCGGGGTGCCGAAAACAGTTTAAAAAATGGGAACACGTTTATTAATTGAAGTTGAGCGGAAAAGCCATGCGGACAATCTTTTAAGATGCCAAATGTTGGCCACAGTTCCAGTTTTGATAACGGCTCATAAGACCCTCAATAATAAAAAAGGAGTGATAAGATGCCCAGATCTGGCGGGAGTTTCTGAAGAGGAAATAGTGGATGAACTAAAAGATCAAAATGTGGTCCAATGCAAGCGAATTTTTATTAAAAAGGATGGAACCAAAGTTCCAATCAATACATTTATTCTGACATTTGAAGCAGCGCACCTTCCAACATCTATTAAAGTTGGCTATTTAAACGTCCAAGTTGATGTTTTCATTTCAAATCCTCTGCGCTGCTTCAAGTGTCAAAGGTATGGACATGGATCTGATCGATGCAAAGGAAACCCAACTTGCCCGAAATGTACAGCTCAGCATAGTGGAGAAGAGTGTTCTTCGGAAACCATGAAGTGTGTGAATTGTCAAGGCAATCACCCATCATATTCGCGGAATTGTCCTTCCTTTTTAAAAGAGAAGGAAATTCAGCGAATACGCCACACTGAAAACATTTCTTTTCATGAGGCACGTAAACGTGTAGAAAGTTTTAATAATTCCAAAACATCCTATGCTACCACCTTAAAAACCAAAGAAACAAAAACAATAGCAATACAGACAGAAATAACCTGGCCAATCGATGAAAAGAATTATTCCTATTTTTCAATTACCTCCAAATCTTCAGGAACATCCACTCAAACCCAAACACCCACTACCCCAGTAATAACTATACCAACAGTTTCATCCACTAAAACCTCTTCACAGACTCCCTCCACATCATCCAGTAATAAAAATGTAAATAGCAATAGACCAGTTAAGAAATCAGACAAAAAAGAAATCAAAGATCAAAGCAAAACTAAAATAAATAGAACTAAATCCTTAGAAAGGATGGACACAGGTGATCCTTCCGAAATACATTTTACACCTGTTCACTCAAAACATAATCATAAACTTAAATGATTATGTTAAATCCTATATTTATCCTCATTATTTTTAATATGGCTATCAGCAGTATCATACAATGGAACTGTAGAGGATTCGAGGCAAACAGGCCAGAACTGGAGTTATTAGCCCAAAAATATAACGCATCGGTAATTTGTTTACAAGAAACTAAATTCAAAGATAATTCCACAACATTTAAGGGGTATGTACCTTATAATAAAGTTGGTTCAATAGATGCAATGGACCGAGCACATGGCGGAGTTTCTGTTTTTGTTAAATCCTGTATACCACAAAGTAAAGTAACATTAAATACTAATTTACAAGCTTCTGCAGTCAGGGTTACCCTGCATAATACATTAACTATATGTTCAATATATTTACCGCCTAGTGAGCCAGTTAATATTACAGATTTAAATAATTTGATAACCCAGCTGCCACAGCCATATATGTTAGTTGGTGACTTTAATGCACACAACTATCTTTGGGGTGGCAGAAATAATACTGATGCCAAAGGACGTATAATAGAAGATTTTTTAAATAATAATAGTTTGTGCCTTTGGAATGACGATTCTCCAACCTATTTACATCCTGCTACAGGCTCTTTAACATCAATAGATCTCTCCATGTGCACTCCAAATTTATTTTTAGACTATTCCTGGGAAGTAGAGGAAGATCAATGGGGTAGTGATCATTACCCCATTATTTTAAATAACCATTTTCCTCCACCAGATGAAAGAATCCCCAAGTGGAAATTTCATAAAGCCGATTGGGCAAAATTTCAAACATCCTGTTTCAATAGAATAACTCCAGAACTTTTTAACAATATAGATGATCCTCTTCAAGTTTTTACAGATACATTGTATGATATTGCTGATTGGTGTATTCCCAAATCAAAGTTAAATTCTAAAATTAAAGAAAAACCCTGGTTTAATGATGAGTGCAAAAAAGCTGTCAAGGAGCGGAAAAAAGCTTTAAAAATATTTAATCGACAGCCAACTCAATATAATTTGCACCAATTTCGAGTAAAAAGACCTAAAGCCCGTTATATTATTAAAATAAGCAAAAGAAAAAGTTGGAAGGATTATGTTTCCAAATTAAATACGCGTACACCGATTAAAAAATGCTGGGATATGGTGCGTAAAATTACTGGGAAGGGAGGTGGAGCAAGGATCAAACATCTAACTCATAATGGCCAATTAATTACAAATCCCACTGAAATAGGTAACACAATAGGTCAAACAATTTCCAAGAATTCCTCATCCAATAATTATTCTGCAAAATTTCAACAAATAAAAGATAGAAAAGAAAGAAACCAACTAAATTTTATATCTCATAACTTGGAACAATATAATAAATCATTTACAATAGAAGATTTGAAACTTGCTTTGGATAAATCTCATGATACCGCTCCTGGGCCTGATCAAATTCACCACCAAATCCTTAAACACCTCCCTGATCAATCACTTGGGCATCTTTTAAATATTTTTAATAACATTTGGGAAAGTGCTGATTTTCCTCCTTCATGGAGTGAAGCCACTATTATTCCCATTCCTAAGCCTGGCAAAGACTCCTCAGATTCAAATAATTATCGCCCCATTGCTTTAACCAGTTGTATCTGTAAAACAATGGAACGAATGATTAATGAGCGTTTAGTTTGGTTTTTAGAAACTGCAGCTTATATTTCTGTTGCACAGAGTGGCTTTAGAAAAACTCGAAGTACCATTGACCACCTGGTACGTTTAGAGACATTTATAAGAGAGGGTTTTTTAAAAGGTGAACATGTGGTCAGCATTTTCTTTGATTTAGAGAAAGCGTACGATACTACATGGAAATTTGGAATAATGAGCGATTTATATGATATGGGATTAAGGGGTCGTTTACCCCTTTTTATTCAAATTTTTTTGTCAAATAGACATTTCAGGGTCCGAGTTGGTTCATCACTTTCTGATGCTTTTGATCAGGAAATGGGTGTTCCAAGGGAAGTATATTATCAGTCACCCTTTTTATTATTAAAATTAACAGCATTGTTGATTGTATGAGGCCTGGAGCAGATTGCTCACTTTTTGTTGATGATTTCAACTTAAACTACAGGTCCACAAGCATGCATACAATAGAACGACAGCTCCAACAACACTTAAATAGATTACAAGAATGGGCTGATCATAACGGATTTAAGTTTTCTTTGAAGAAAACTGTGTGTATGCACTTTTGTAAAAAATGGAAGGTTCACCCAGATCCTGATCTTTATTTAGGCCAAACTCGGATACCTGTTGTCGAAGAAACCAAGTTTCTTGGACTTATTTTTGACAGGAAATTATCTTTTATTCCTCACATTAAATACATTAAAAAGAAATGCCAGAAGGCATTGGATTTATTACGGGTTCTTGCCCATACCGATTGGGGAGGGGACCGTAATATTTTATTACAATTTTACAGAGCGCTTGTACGTTCTAAGCTTGATTATGGATGTATGATATATGGATCAGCACGTCCATCTTATATTAAAATGCTTGATCCTATACAAAATCAAGGTTTACGACTTTGCCTTGGTGCATTTCGTACATCGCCTGCAGATAGCTTGGCAGTTGAGGCAGATGAGCTGCCTCTTGATTTAAGAAGAGAAAAGCTTGCCCTTCAGTATGCTGCAAAAATTGCAGCTTGTCCAGACAATCCTGCCCATGATACTGTATTTAATCCAAACTATGTTGACCTTTTTGAAAGTAAATCTAATACAATACCAACTTTTGGTATTCGCATCAAAGAATCTTTACAATCTTTAAATTTAAATCCAAATCAAATAGCTAAATTTCAATATCCAGAAACACCTCCATGGACCTACGAAACTTTAAATATTAATGTAGCCATGTCAGAATTAAAGAAATACTCAACCGATCCATCCCTGTATATAAATAGATATAATGAAATAAAATCTGTTTTCACTGGATATCAATGTATTTACACTGATGGATCATTTGATGATGACAAGGCTGCTGCAGCTGCTGTTAAGGGCAATCATATTTATTCAGAACGTCTGCCAAATAAATCGTCTATTTATTCTGCAAAACTTCATGCTTTATACCTAGCTTTAGATCATGTGGAGACTTCTCCACATCGAAAATTTTTAATATTTTCTGATTCATTGTCTTCTTTACAAGCAATGAAAGCAAAGGATTGGAAAAATCCTTTTATTTACAATATCCTTGAACGGCATCACAAACTCTGTACTGAGGAAAATAAAGAAATTCGTTTTTATTGGATACCCAGTCATATTGGAATCCTTGGAAATGAGGCTGCTGACCAAGCTGCCAAAGCAGCATTGGATAAGCGCCCAATAAATATGCTTATACCATATACAGAGTTTAAGAAATATATTACTGTTTTTTTACGTTCTAAATGGCAATTGCGCTGGAATGAGGCAGTTTTTAATAAATTACACGAAATTAAACCCGTTCTGGGTAAAACTAAAGGTGCTTGTAGAATTAACCGAAGAGAAGAGTCTGTTTTAAGTCGAATAAGAATAGGACATAGTCATTTAACACATTGCTATCTTCTTAAAGGTGAAGATCAGCCTCAGTGTGTTGGATGTCAAAGGGCTATGACTATTAAACATATTTTAATTGAATGTATTGATTTTGATATAATTAGGACTCAATATTTTAATGTGCAAGATTTACATTCGTTATTTGATACTGTAGATACTTCTGTGATAGTATCGTTTTTAAACCAAATAGGACTTTATAACCAATTTTAAGTGTGGAGCTCTTGTTTACTTAGGTCATTGGCCTATTTATCAAGAACCACGAAACATCAGATGGTATTTAAAGTCTTTTAAATTGAATTCATTTATACAATTTTGTTGGTTATAACTGATATATTGAAAGGATTTTGTTGATGTTTTATGTTAAGATTATTTACATATATTGATTTTATAAACGTTTGTTTTTACCACTTTTAGGCACTGAATAACCTTAGTGGTTGATGTGCCTCTAAGCAACCATTCATTCATTGCAACATTGTTCATATCAGCAGAAATAATGATATAAAATATGAATAGAAAGTATCTTGTGGACATGCCGTCACATTAAAGATAAATAGTAAATACATGATCGCATGTCCTTTCTCTTTCATAACAAACAGTATTAGAATCAAAACAAAATGGTCTCCTTACTCACAATAGGAGATACAATATCTATTATGTTTTGAAAATAAGGACATAATGTTTATATAAACAAAGAACAATATATACGTAAAGAATTGCTATGTTGCTAAAGCCATGCATAATATTTTGCTTAATATCTATACATAACCTTAATAGTAAAATATGTGCTGGTAGAGTATCATTATCACTGAGAATTGAATAATGTTATATATTCACTCATTTGATGCCAAACTAATATTAAACATTATACATATTTTAATAGGCAGTAAATGGGCATATATATATAATATCTTTATTCATACGTACATAAAATGCAGTATACATTGAGTTGACAAAAACGATTGTGTGAGGAAAAACAAAAAATTTACAGTTATCTAAAAACATCAACTTCAAGCAGTGGTTACATAATCAATCATTTCTTGACATTCGTCTATTGTTAAACCATCAATCCCTCGCCTCAAGAGATACAATATCTGGCATATGGCAATGAATATTTGCTTCCAGGATTAAACTAAAACAACAAAGACATGAAAGGAAAATATCAAAACCATGAAATTACTGTAAATAGAAATCACACAGCGGAACAAAAATAGAACAATATCAAATCCTCCATATTTATATTACTGGCACTCAGGCAAAAAGAAGGCTTACCCGGGAATTATATTGACCTCTTGTGTTTTAAGCCTGTGCTGTGCCATGGTCCTCCGTTGACCCTGTCCCAATATTCCTCTCAGCCAGTTGCTCATCTTCAGATAGGACATTGTTACACAACCGATGTCTTGTGAAATTGCCATTCGTTCCAATTAAAAGACTAGCCTGAAAATCCGGGGTCCCAGTGATCATCCTGCACTTTTTGGTGAGACCCATTGGTATTTTTAATAATTCAGGCAGTCGGTTGTGAAAATTTATACCGTCAATATAAATCACATTTGGGTTCCACTTAACACATATGTATGAAAAGCACAGATTCATCACATATCTCATAAACCTTAAATTTGTGTCCCTAATATCAACTAATGTGATATAATCGGTCCCATTTCCCAGTTCCAATAAAAGTTCAGTATAAATCCTATTTCCTCTTGCTAAAAACACACTATGAGGGTAACACAACTTATAGCTTTTTAATATTACCCAATACAAGAAGTAAATTAATATCAATTCAAGCATAACACTAAATAGAACAATCAAAGTCATGTAAATACTGTCCGCTACGTGAAACACATGCAGTGGTTTGCACATTGGATATGCCATCAACAGAATTTTTGAGGCATCTGCACCAGGTAAAACTGTACCAGCTGCTTACAATCGCAATACAAATTTGTTGTGGCAGATGAAATAAATGAGTCCAAAAATGGAAAAAATCCCAATGATGAAAGCTGCGACACTAAAGCTTTTGGTCACCAATTTCCAGATTAATGATTTTGGTGGATTTGTGTCCAATGCTTTGTCAAATGATGAATAATATGCCCTTTTTCCATGCTTTATCGAATGGATTAAATGTTGCATGCTTACACTTATTGCTTTGTCGTTCACTACATCATCATGATCAAAATGGACAATGGACAAGTCAGGTATTGGTTCAATTTCCGAATGCATTTTTAGAGGCTCTGCACCAGAATAAGATTTCAGAGCTGTATTGTTATAAAGATTGTACAAAAATAAAAGATTCACCGAATACTCTTGCGTGATCTCAGAAGAAGAAGATGTATTGCAATTTGTTAGGCTAGACGAAATGAATAAATGGTTAGTTCTTAGTGAACAAAAACAAGGAATTGTCAAAACGCCAAATGTTAGAATAGGTGTTTGAACTGGACCCTGCTTGTCACATTGTAGGTACCATTTATCATGGGGATTTGAAAAACCAAATATTGGCCGTTACCAATGCTTTGCATTTTAGTATGAATGATGGGTGTGATTTCATAAATCATATGACATTTCTTCAGTGCAACAGCTGGTATATCAAGAAACAGGGCAGCAGTGCACGACAGATCTTTGGTGTCACTGATGGGTGTTGAGTCGGAACAAAATTTTACCTTGTCACCTACACAATAATCAAAAAACTTATCATCAGCCTCAAAATAAAATTTAAAGTCATTAGATAAACCAATGAAATGTGAGAGGTTATTAATGTGAGTTAAGCCCTTTGAAGTATGGTTGGCAGATAATGGAATTGGGAGACTGTGTACAGAATAGATTTGAAATGTTGAATCGTATTTGCTGACTGGAATTTGTACAGTGACATATATTTTTGACTGAGTAGCGTGGTGTAAAAACATTTGGAATTTGATACAAATATGATGAATCTTTAACAGGAATATAATACCCTGAATACATATCTCTCAGCATATTATCAATATTTGTAAACAAGGTATCAAGTTCCACTGGGCTTATGAGTTTGGGTGATAAAATGTTTTGTACCAATAATTCAACAGCTGACAAGTGCTCATTTGTAACAGACACCATCATTTGCAACACACCGTTTTGCTGAACAATAATGGATAATAAGTTATGGACTATGGCAGCATGTCTTAAAGGTATGTTGAGAACATTAGTCCTAAGTTTGTGAAGTGCCGAAACTAGAGAATTGACCTTCTCATGGAGAATTTGTGAGTAATTGAGGTTGTAATTTATCTTGTAAGATAACTTTTGATATTTAAAGTTGTCAAGTTTAGCATATATGTTGAATTTGTCCAAAAGGCTGTCCATCTGCTCATCAGAATTCTCAAGGTAAGATTCGATTGTCTTTACAATAGCTCTATATTTTGAAAGATCTTTGAAGCTAATCCAAACAAAGTTTTGCCAATGTATGTAAAAATATTTCTTTTTGACCTTTGTGTATTTGGAAAATACTTTTGGTTGTTTTCCTGGACCAAAAGGGCATCAACTGCATCAATATTTATTTTAATTTCATTTTGCAACCAATCCATCTGTTTGTAATACAACGGAAGAAGATCACTATACAAGTCACAAAGATGTTGCATGGCAGACAATTTTTCAGAGGACTGGAATACAGTCTCTATATCCACTTCCGTCATCTTCCTAGGTAATACCATTCTATCTAAGACAAATGTGTGCTGCCAATAGCTACGACTATTTTGAAAATAAAATTCAGGTTTGAAAGTGACACCATAGTTTGGTCTAATGGTATTTTTGAAAGCTTGTGCTGACCATACTATAGTAATGAAAACAAATATGTGGCACATATCTATTAAGGCCATGTTTGATATGTTCTAATGAAAACAAGATATGAGGGTTCAAATAGTTTCTAGTATGTTACCTTTGGGGTCTCTGTGATTGACTCTGGTTCACTACACAATCCCCCGCTGGTGATATTTATGCCTGTTAATATGAAAACATAATGTGTTATAGGAAATTTTTTCAGAACACATAAAACTATTCTCACCACAAGAAAATATAAAACAGAATTATTAGCATTATATATTCTAGTGTGAACATTATTATACTGTGAAGAATGAGAGAGCATACATTGGTATAGAGTACTAAATGACTCATAGGGTTCATAACAATAATAGATTGTAACCAAAAGGAACAATAGGAAGTAATTTAGTAGTAGTGCACATTAACCAGAGGAGACTTTGGGCAACTTGATAGGTACCTTTTCTGACCTCCACATATCTAGGGTAAAACATGACCTGCATTATATAACCTAGATTGATCTCAATTATTGTGGAAACTTATGAGATCAGCTAATTGCCAATAGTCAAATCTGGGCATGTCTCACTTCACTCAAAATAATAGAAAAGTGTTATAGAAATAGAAAAGTTTTTCAATAGAAAAAAAAATGTGAACCCTTAGTTTGATACCGACCAAACACTGTTTAATTGTACTTCATTGGAACATGTCGCAAAATCCTGACATCATTGTTTTAAGATATTGTTGACCAGATGTGCCCAACTGGTCTTCTGGCATCCATTACCCTACCTTTGTATTTTCTTGCCCTTTAAAGATGACATAATATTTCATATTCCCCAATTCATCTTTCTTACCTTTCAATATTTTCTCTACATCTCTCTCACATTTCAGCTCAGTTTCAGGTGCCAGTTCAGGTATAAAAGTTGGGACAACCTGAGCCCCTGGTATGTAGCCAAGTTCATCATCAACACTTTGCATCTGAGTTTGTCCATAACCATTACTCACCTGGGGATCATTTCCAACATTCTCAACATTGATCTCATTTGAATCTTGCTGTTGTGATTCACTTACCTGATCTTTTTCATGCCCTTTTTGTTCAGATGTATGAGTGGATTGTTTACTTACCATTTCTGCTGCCATCTTCAGAAGATCTTCCTGACTTGGAGGCTTCACCTGCTTCTCTGAAGTCACAGCTACATTGTCATTTGAGTCAGGTGTCTCTATGTCAACGAATTCATCTTCTGATAAATCATCGACAACCAATGTGGTTTCTGGAATATCATCATTGATCTCTTCATAAGGACGCATATTCCTATCAATATAAAGCTTGAGGCGATTTAAATGTACACTGTTTGGGAGGATTCTATTATTTTCCATTGACTTTATCCTATAATTATGCTCAGCAGTTTGTTCCATTACTCTGAATGGACCAACCCATTTATGTTTCAATTTCCTGCTCAAACCTGCAGGAACAGTTTCTACATACAACCAAGCTTTACAACCAATATATATCTTCTTTGGTGTACACTTCTTGTCATATTTCCTTTTCATGTTTTCCTTGCTTTCCTTCAGTTTACATTTTACCTCATTTTGCAGAGTGGCTAATATACATAACTGTTCCTCAAGTTGTACTCTGGCTACACTGTAGGCATCTAAACTCCTCAGAGCTTCCAAGATGACATATTTTGTGCAGGGGTCAATGATGGCTAGTACTCCATGGTTTCCCCTACTGGTTACTGGATATGGTCCACCTATATCCATCTGTAGTCGATGAAATGGTTCCTCCACTTCCAATGGTTGTAGCTCAGCTCTCTCTGTTACTTTGGGCTTAGGAGCATGCTTACTACAAATAATGCAGCTTCTGACATAATTATCAATTTTACCATGTAATCCCTGAAAATAGAATTTCCTTCTGACAGCTAGCATTGTTGCTGCAATACCATTGTGCCCATCAGAGGGTTGTCATGGTGCATTCTGATAATTTGAAGCTGCATTGATTTTGGGACTACAAGCTGTTCAATGCACTTGAATTCTGGTAGCATTCTGCCTCTGCGGTACCATCTGTGATAAAGTATACCTTCCCTGATAGAGTGCTCATCGCTTTGTACTTTGACTTGCCTGGCTTCATTTTTGTTCTCAGGTAGCATACCTTTTTCCAGATAATTTAATATGAGTTGTAAGTCTTTGTCTTTCCTCTGTTCATCTGCTATTCTAAGGAAGCTGGGGATTTCCTCATTTGCTCCTTCTTGTATTAACTTGCTTGATCCTTGATCACTTCTTGGGGCTGTCCTAATTGAATCAATGTAAGGAGCCCTTGGAGGTTCAGTAACTTCTTCTGAAGGTTCCTCAGGATACCTCCTTCGTGATAAAGCATCACAGTTTTGGCTCTTATTTCCTGACTTGTAGAAGATTTCATAGTCATATTGTGACATGAAGAAAATCCACTTTGCTATTCTGTTGTCAACAGGTGTGTTCTTAAATATGTACTTCAAGGGGGCATGGTCAGTGAATATCTTTATTTTGGAGCGTCGTATCAGTGGATCAAATTTCTTTATGGCCATGCATATTGCTGCTAGTTCCCACTTTGTCACAGAAGTATAATTCTTCTCACCAGGGGTCATTTGACAACCTGCATAAGCAATCACAATTCCTGATTATTTTATTACCCTAAACTTCCTACAAATGAACACCCTTCCAGGGATATGCTTGATGATGTTCTTGTATTGCTTCAATCTGAAAAGCCATACAAGAACCACCACTTCACATTTGGTTTGTTTGTTTGGGGCTTTACATCACTTTCGACATTATTTCAGTCATTTCGTGATGAGACCTACTTGTAGCAGATATAGAGCTGCCTCACTCAATTGTCATGTCACAGGTCCTTGACATGATAACCCACCTGATCACAGATTTACAAGGACAACGGGTTAACCCTTTAAGCATGGGCCTCAGCTCATGTGGGAAATTGTATCATGAGTTCAATACCGGCACGGCCGGGGTTCGAACCCACAACCTTTGGATCACCACAGAGGAACTGGTGCTAATAAGCTGGCGCTCTAACCAACTGCGCCACGGCCCGTGGCCACTTCACATTTGGAGGGGGCATACTGGTGTAGGGGACGTACTAGTGTAGGACGAGACCAATGGCTTATGGTCAATTTTAATCTCAAAGCTTATACCATATACGTACATGTGTAGCCTCTCACAGGGCTAGACTATGGCCAGAGACTCTTTCAAACTGAGAGTATCTTCTATCGACTAATGACAAGCTGCGACTGACATAGTACACAGGCCTGAAATATCCATCCCTATGTCACCTACTGTTGATGGGTCAGTCCCCTTTGGGGTCTCAGCATCGGTTCAGTAATATGCCATGACTGGTGTGGTCATTAATTTCTTTTTCACCTCATTAAAGTACTCTCCCCACACCCAGCCAGTGTCATCACAAGTGAGCTCCCACAGTAGCTCAGTCAGGGTAAAACCAACTGTATGCTTCACCTGCATTTTTAGGCTCTCTGTAAGAGTTGATTTTTGTATGTATAATTTGATTTACATTATTATTACAGTCTACTATCTGAGTTTGATAAAATACAATGCTTTATGTGTACAAAGAGGTATCGGTGTGGGGTTTAGCCTCTAAAAATGTAAAAAATCTCAAAAATAGCTAAATACAGTATTAGTATATGCTTAAACTTCAAATATATCATGTATATGCATAAGGTCTGGTTTATGTCTCTTTATACACACTCTCTGCTGAAAACTAATGTCTTTTCCAAAAGTTTGTGATAAAAAACTTTTTTGCCCGGAAGCTTTTTCATAGAATTACCCATTTTTCCACTGCCCAATATAACCCAATGCGCTGAATTTCTCACTGATCCCTGTGAAAAAAAGACCCTGGGCAAATATTTGTACATTGATATAACTGTATTTGGCATTTGAAATCTACAGGGGAAGAGTATACATTAATAATCAAACCAGACCAAATTGAAAGTTAAAGTTTGTTGCCAGTTATACTGACTTAAATGAGTAGAGATATTTTCCCATAGACTTTACACTACAACGGCCATAACCTTGAGGTCACAATCTTTAAATGCCTATAAACTCATTAGTAATTGATATATTTTATTTGCTGAATTCATATTAACTCACAGATTCAATAATGTTGATTATAGCTAAAGAAATATTCATCTTCTCAGTTTTCTGTGTTCAAAGTCATATCAAGGTCATTTCAAGGTCTAATATTTTTTTCTAAATTTTCAAAGTTTTCAATTTAAATGCAACGCTTTTCCAAAACAATTTCTTTCTTTTTCCTGGAGCTAAGCATCATTTCTCCATTGTTTACGATTTTGCGCAATTGGGTGAAAGTGGGTCAGTATGATATTAGGAGTGACAGCAACAATGAAAAGCTCCACAATACAGTGGTGCTTATGACGTTACACAACCTTTCCCCCTGTTTGTAACCATGATGTCATGACTTGGACTCTTCTGAATGCCATTTCACGTTGTTAACCGCAATGTTGAGTAAAAGACTAAGGAAAAGACGCTACAGATAACCGCCAGATCTGCATTTATAGATATTATGGCTGGGAAAGATGATGACATGGGTCATAACTGCAACAGTCAATCGCTGGAGGTCAAGTTTATTTACTGGGGAAACTTCAATATGATGGTCAGTGCGTGGTGTCTCTGGAAACAGTGGGTTTCAAGTCTATTTTGATGATGAAGGTCAGGTGAAGGTCAGGTAAGAGATAGTTACCACAGTGAGAGATACTTACATCAGAAAGTGATAGCTACACAAGTGAGGGAGAGCTGCATCAGTGCAAGACAGGTACAAAGGTGAGAAATGGCTGCATTAGAATGAGATAGCTGCATATGTGAAAGATAGCTGTACACATGAGAGCTATTCATAACAGTGAGATAGCTGCTCAAGAGAAAGCTACAACAGTAAGAGATAGCCGCACAAGTGAGAGATGGATACAACAAGGAGAGACATCTGGGTAAGTGAGAGGTAGCTACAAAATTGAGAGATAGTTGCATCAGTGAGAGAGAGTTACAATGAAATTTATCTTTATAATTGAGAGATAGTTACAACAGCTGTACAAGTGAGAGATAATTAATTGCAACAAAGATTAAGGTTTCTGCTCCAAGAAATAATGGAGCTTATACCAACCATGGTTTCAATGACGCATCCAATGTTTAACCACACAAACAGCAATATATTACAATGATGTTATTATCTTAAATGGGTTGTAAAGCGAATGTTTTGAATATATCAAGATTTTTTCTGGGTCGTTTTGATCATAAGGTGGTTTATCAAGAAAAAAAACCTCACAAAGACTTCTTTCTAGTGATTTGAGATGAACGGCATTTGGGATAACACCTATCCAACTTATTATTTTAGTCATTTTAGTATGTCTGGAGTATATAGGTTCCTGTCCAAAACCAACCCAACTGTCATGGTGAATAATTCTGGAAATTATTTCATTAGATTATAAGTGCTTATGTGAATGGATATATATGAAGATCATAGGCGCAAAGTAAAAGGTACAAACATTAATTTTCTGGAAAATGTCTTACCATAGACTGTGAGTTATATTACAGTGGTAATGTTCGTCCTTCATATCACCTTCATATTTTAGTCATGCACCTTGCCCAGGAAAAGGTCAATTGCTTAGCTAACAGTGCTGATACTGATATTTCATTTAGTGTAAATATTGGTCCAATGTATTGATACCATTATTTTTTCAAATGCAGTTTTATTTGCACAGTGGGATTGCAATTAATTAAAAAAAGGTTCATCTGAAATTTGTTAAAATTGTATTGTTTTATACACAGACAGGCTTAATAACGTTTGAACCACATGCATAACAAATAAAATAAGCAGAATCTTATCTTGACAAAATTTGTTTGAAATGCAATTATATTTATATTATATGATATTCCCATTGTGTAATTAATAATATTAATGCTGGTGACCAATGCTGGTGATCAATGTTTGTAAATATCTTAAGACGCACAAAAAGAACGTAATATTGATTCTAGAATTTGACATTGTAAAATTGATTGCTGACCTGCTGTCATGTTGATTAAAGAGAATCTATCTCAGTAAATGATAAGATTGATTTTTCATATCATAAGGAAGGTCTCTTCACTCTTTTGAAATAAATTATACAAATCTCAAAACATTTAGAGTAATATCAATTGACTACTTGGTCACAAATTAAAGTTTGTGACCTAGTGTATACGTGAAGATCCTGTGGGATCTTATTGGTTGTTCAATGACAGGGATGGCCTTCAAGTATAATTTAAGCAGTAATACTGTTATAATATCAACCGGTATTAATTAATATGTCAACTTCATTCATTCAAATTTAGTGATAATAATTGAGTGTTGTATTCAACTATGAAAAACTGATACTTGATAGACATTACTATGAATAGTAGAGAAAAAAACGATTGTGGTTCAAAATAATTGAATTTTGATATAAAGTGTGATTTGTTTGTTTGTTTGGATTTTTACATCACTTTCAACATTATTTCAGTCATTTCGTTATGAGACCTACTTGTAGCAGATATAGTGCTGTCTCACTGAATTGTCATGTCACATGTCCTTGACATGACAACCCTCCCGGTCACAGATTTACAAGGACAACGGGTTAACCCTTTAGGCATGGGCCTCAGCTCATATGGGAAATTGTATCATGAGTTCAATCCCGGCATGGCCGGGGTTCGAACCCACGACTATAAAGTGTGATACATATTAAAAGGATTAATTTGATTCATTATGATTCATTCGATTCATTGTAATGATGAGGTAGATAGTTATATATGATTAATGCATATTTTTTTAGAATTGTATCACTCATGCGGTTTTAAAAAAACAACATTACAATAACATCACAAAGACAAAATTACAATAACACCACAGCACGATATGTATTGAAAAAGAATATAAAGCCATAATCCACACAGGGATTCACTATAGCATCAACAATTTACATAAAATTCAACTAAAAATCACAGCATTATTGGTAACAAAAGATGTTATCCTGTGTCATCCAAAATATGGTAAGTCTAAAGACTTTACATTCTGTCAAATATCTCCTCACATTGAGTCAAATTTATGTTCATATTTCAATATACAAATAAGTTTTTCCATCTCTAGTTGTGATTTTAAAGGCAAAATGTTGAGTTTGGATATACCATTTAGCCAACAGAATGATGTAATTTATCTGAATATAATGGTTATTGTCATAATAAATGCCAAAGATTATGTGCTTCTCTGACAGAGAAACATGGTATGTTGCAATATTATTAAACAAGTTCTCAAGGCTCCTGCAGAAAGCATATACACCACAGCATTCAACGAATTGGTGTAATATTGTATCTGATTCATAACCATCACAAGAATCACATAAGGGTGACGAAATAACATTTTGATTAAACTTCCATTTATTGCAATCCTGTGAATAATTTTAAATTGAAATGCCTGAAGTTTTGTTTCTCTGGATGAAATATATGGCTGATAAAAATCAAAGGCCAGTCATCATCATTTATATCAAAGATTTCCAACCACCTATCCCATGCTGTGGGTCTTATATAGTTTCCAGATAGGATAACACCCATGCCTTAGTGATATTTTTCATATTAAAGCTCTCTAGTAAGGAGTGCACCTGAGAAACCACCATTCTTGGAGATGACTAACTCTTGTGCCCAGCCAGTCAGGGGGATTTACATTTTGTAATATACTCTTATATGCCATTGTGGTTGTTTTCTCATAAAACATAAATAGCACAGTCAACTGTATGCCACAGCTAGGATTTTAGTGAAAGAAATTTAATTTCAAATCCATAGGAACCAAATAGTGAATAATTAACACATTAGTAGTGGGACAAATTAACTTATTGTTCATAATTTTCATATGCTTCTTAAAAATGGTTCAAGATAAGATATAAAAATAAATCAGCTCTAATATTGTCTTAAAACATTTATATCATGCACTACAAATATAGAAAAAATGAATAATCTTGCCCACACCATAACTACAAAGAAAATTGGTGTTTTTGTCTTGCATAGTTCAAATTGATATTTGCATAATAGAAATAAAAAATAGAAAAGAATATTGTGTACTTTTCAAGTAATATCCCACATTTTTTAGTCAGTAATCAAGACATTTTTATGTTTTTCAACGCCTTTTCTTTCACTCCCCTCAATGGTGATATTGCATGCGATTTCTTTTTTGTTTCAAAACATGGATAAGAAATCAATATAATCACATGTCATATTTTTGAGATGAGAAATGTACATTTTGGAAAATACTTTTCATTCTGTAAGATTAACTTTATCAGTCACAAATACTACTTAAATCATTTTTGCGTTCCATTGTTTGGAAAGAGTAGTGCTGAAGCTGACATGTACAACCAAAGCAATCACTGACAATATACAATGACCTTAGGATGGTCAACAATTTTTCCACATATAACTGTGTCACTGATTCAATATTGATATATTTGTACAGAAACAAGGAAATTGATATGGCATATATAAAGTACATATATTTCAGGAATGTTTACACCAATTCCATTAATCCAAGATGTAATGACTTATCTATGATTTTGGCCAATGACTAATGGTGCAATGTGATCCTTTCCACCACAAATCAAGCCTCTCATATATTTTATATGTGTCTCGTGTTTTGTGAAGTACTGAACACATATCACACATGACCTCAAGTGGGCGTGTGCCTATCACTTGGTACTTCTGTGTCCAAGTAAAATAACTGTTATACAAATCCTTATCATCACTTACTTGTTTAAGATATCTAGATAGATTGTGTATTGTGGTGAAATTGTTCACATCAATAAAGGAATTGGGAGGTCCCACATGACTGTAATTCCCTCCACCCATAGTCACAGGAACTACATGCAATTCCAGAGTTCGCCAGAATTTTTCAGTAATATAATCAGTGCACAAACAATTCTCAAAACTAAGGTAAAATTTATAATTTGCCATAATTTCCTCACATCTTTTGCATTTGAGTTTCCCACATTTTCCATATATACTAACTTTGATGTATTTGCGAAGGACTTTTACATAATCACTTCGCTGACTTGGTGCATTTTTACAGTTTGAAACCATCCATGCCACTAATTTGGATTTGTCCTTGAAGAAATTGTATCCAGCAGTCGGTGCATCCATTCCTGGCTGCAGATCTAATGTTTTACCATAAAACTCCAATATATCAGAATCTAAGCGATAAGTATTTGTAAGATTGAACTGTCCATTTGTTTTCTTCCATTTACCTGGGAACTTATATGGTGGTTCTCTGGCGCGAAATATCCATTTTTGTTCTTTTCTGTGGGTTCTTGGAAAGTCTCTAAATTTTCGATCCATCCAACGAGCTGTCATAAGCACCACGTGTGAAGTGTTAAGTTGTAGTTTATCTTCTGTCACATAACATTCATTCACAGCACACTTTCCAGATATAAATGGTTCCCGTCCCTTTCCATAAAGGTAACTTATATTTTTATCTCTATTTAAATTCGTAAATGGAGTCCAAAACAAGATTTTAATTGTGGATCTTTCAGTTGTAGTTGATGCTGTTAGTGGGTAAGGTTCCAATATGGAGAATACCTTGACAAACAACTGACTGGGCAGAATGTTCCCATTTAATATCTGTGTCATTGTGATTAAAGCAGAAATGGATAAACATCCAATAAAAACATAACCCAAAATGTGCTTCATTTTGATCAATTTCATTTTGATCAATTCCAAAATTGAAGATTGTCAAATGAAACCACAATTCAGATAAAGATATATGTGTTGTAATAATGCTCAGATGTGTGTGCAGTGATTTGACCACTATTTAGACATGTGACAGTGACCACACTGAGTAATAATCTGAGTACTAATATCAGCAAGCAAGTATTCTCAGCAGGACGCCAACTTACATTTTTAATCTCTACTGCTAGTCCCCTGACTATCCTCTACGACAGGTATTTTTGCTTCAGGAAAACTACATAATGGATTTGTACTCTTGTGTAGCTTAAGGTAAGTGAAGCCGCATTCAATTCATACTCTCACGTAGTTTGGGATGGTGGCGCTCTGAACTTTTAGCAGTTCGCAACTCCACTCAGAAACAAAGCGATCGTGTAAGTCACATTAGATTTTCATAATCAAATGCATCTTCAGCAGACGATATTTGGCCAGATTTATGGCCAGGCCATTTGATATTCAGAGGAGGGAGAAATATAAATATAATTTTCAAAAAGGAAATTGCATACAAATTATTTTCATTTCTTTCAATAAAGACTTACTTGTTTAAGTATTAAAGACATTATATAGGGGAATACATCTTGACTGATGACTGATGATTATATGAAGTATGAATGAATACAGACCTGTTATATCAAGGTTACAGATCTCTGCTAAATATTGGAGAAATATGCTAGTTTTCAACCAGAATTACATTTTGATCATTCCATTTTTACCAGATGAAATAATGTTATGGTATCTTATCTTAAGATATATTACAACACAACATATATCTGATTGCATGGTGTCTGAAAAAGAAATTCCATAAATATCAAGCGAATGTAAATATATAAAAACTGGACATCATTTTCTGCATCGTCAATATCAGCGTCAGTGAAAGAATTCATGAAAAAGCCATGCAACTGTCTGTCTTACCTTATTTATTTTCTTCAGATATATTCGGTTTGATAAAATAGCATATATTTGACTCTTTATATAAAGTGTTTACAGAGACAAACACATTTTAAGAGATATTAAACTTGACCTCTTTTCTCCAGTAGAGAAGCCATTTTCTTGGGATTAATCTTTGCTTACAGTTTAATTCTTTTGATCTTCAATACTTTTGATTGAACAAACCAAGGGAAATGTTCAAAAGTAACACAAATTCCAATACAACTCTGGGCAACTTTACATTCAATCTACAACAATGTTATCATTCTTATGACAATACCTATACACTGACAAATCTGGAGCATATTGCCAGAAAAAGTAGTACCTGAAGAAAGACTCTAACTCATGCATTTGTCACGTCTACTCTGGACAACGGAAAGGCCTTCTTGCAGGACTACCAAAGTCAGATATCAAGAAGTTGCGTGTACAGAACTCTGCAGCACGAGTGGTAGGGAAAATCAGGAAGTTTGATCACATTTCCGAAAAACTAAAGTAACTTCACTGGTTACTTGTACACGCAAGAATCTACAGTGACCGGCAACTGTCCGAAACCGGCAGATGAAACTAGGACATTTTTAACTCGGTCAAATATCGAGTAAAACTGTTCTGTACTAATTGCAATTGAGCTGTATATTGTACCTCACACGTCATCTTGTTAGTCCTATTCCTTTCAAAACGTCCAAAGTGTTTATTTGTTTTCACGGCACGAATGATCGCATCACTGTCAAATGACGTCAGAAGTGGCGACGTTTAACATCACTGTATATCTCAATGTGAACTCTGACAATCTGCAGGTTTACTGAATGCGTGAAAATCACGCTATTTCTGTTAATATTGAACGGGTATCATTAAAACTCCACAGACCGTTTAAGTCGAAGATCTTCTTTTGGCGTGAGCAGTTTTTACACAGTTTTTAAAGGGTTTGTGAAAATCGGGAGTGAAAAACATGAAAGTGTCCGGATTTGGCTGCCGGTCACTGTACATAAAGAACCGCATTAGCCTCCAGCCTCTCATGGCACGTGCATCACTGCCGCACGTGCAGGGTTACCGATGCGTACGCAAATATGATAGAAGTACATCATATTTGCACCTCGTGCACGTGCCAACCATTGACATGACGTCACTGACCATCACGTGCAGTGAACACGCGCTGAAAACTGATGCGGTTCTCTTTGTCACTGTACTACGGTTCAAAATTCTCTTAATGACTTGCAAAGCGCTAAATGGTATGGCGCCTCCTTACTTGAAAGACCTATTACATATAGAAACAGCACTAGGGACCTTAGATAAAAAAAATGGTGCTTACCTAGAGGTCCCTAGGACCCGACTTAAAACATTGGACGATAGAGCCTTCGCCTCGATTGGTCCCCCGCACGTTCTGAACACAGCGCTATGAACAGAGTTTTCTGGTATCAGCGCTATATTATTATTATTATTATTATTATTATTATTATTATTATTATTATTATTATTATTATTATTATTATTATTATTATTATTATTATTATTATTATTATTATTATTATTATTATTATTATTATTATTATTATTATTATTATTATTATTATTATTAATATTATTATTATTATTATTATTATTACAAGTGAGCCGACAATAATATGAAACACAGGGAGCTATTATTTTCATATCATACACATTAAAAATTGGATAAAGATAATTCAGTGAAACTGTCTCGCCTCGTGCACGTGCCAACCATTGACATCACTGACCAGCACGTGCAGTGAGAAAAAAAACAGATGCTGTTCTCTATGGTTGAGAGCAAGGTGGGGGGGGGGGGGGGGGGGGGGGGGGGAGGGGGTACTCTCATGATTTTAACCCGCGGAGGCTGGGATGGAACTGAAAACCCCAGAGCCTGAATTAGGGAAATATTCTATCATTATTGGTACCCTGATTTAGGACTAGCTGAATTTTTTATACCCTCATTTAGGGATGATGCAGAAGGGAGATATTTGGAAAGGGGGATTGTGATCCCTGTTTTAGGGAGAAATTTGAAAAACAGTACCCTGTTTTAGGGAAAATATCAGCGAAAAGGACCCTATTTAGCCCAGCTTCCCCGGTAACGCTGACTATGAGAGTACCCCCCCAGGCTTGTACGTCATATTGCTCCGACCAGCCCAGCTTGAAGAGAACAAGGATGACCAAATGCCGTTTCATGCAGGGATACCGATGCGCATGCATGTGATCATAGTGTAGACACCATTGCTTTACCCTTTCGCTCCAGTATTGTGGGTCACTCTTGAGCAAAGCAGAATGAAGCACAAGAGATGGCCACGGTATCTAATGTACATAAATGTATGTCGCCTGCAGCTCTGTTGCAAAGAGAACCGCATCAGTTTTCAGCGCGTGTTCACTGCACGTGCAGTCAGTGACGTCATGTCAATGGTTGGCACGTGCACGAGGTGCAAATATGATGTACTTCAAGAGATGAAACAAGTTTTTCAGGAATTTCTCACCGTAGAGTATACAGAGCATTATGAATGGTGTGCTTTGGACGGCAGATGCAGAATACAAAGATAAAACAATTCCAGAGAAAAATATTCCAAAATATTAAATATATTCCATGTTTTTGTCAACTTTCTTGTCTGCAGAAAATTCAGATCACTTTTGTGCCCGGAAGTAAACAGATTCTCGTGAGTGCTAAATGCTGATTGGTTGGTGCAAAGCCTTCAGTATTGTTATGAATGACCTCACGTGAAAATGTATTGTGACGTTATATAACTCCTTCAGCTACCAATTACTTCCGGGCACCAAAGTGATCTGAATTTTTTTTTTGATGCCATACCTCTGACTTTGGAACAATATAAAGTAACATTCGTGATATATATTTGGAATATTAAAATCACAGACCACAAGTTAATTCATTTTAGAAGATGGCTAGATACACATTTGGAGGGAAAGCAATCGTTTGCACAGTTTACAACATCATCTGCCTCGGAAAGTCAGGAAATGCATAGATTTTTGTTTCCTCTCTTGATATATCATCATATTTGCGTACGCATCGATATCCCTGCACGTGGAGTGGTCCACGTGCTGTGAGAGCTGGCTGGAAGCTAATGCGGTTCTCTATGCTCTGTTGTCGTACCTGCGGAAGAAAACAGAACCTGCTGAAAATATCCCTTTCCTCGAGATCACCCTGCTGCGAAATGAGCACGCAGGCAAAACACTTGGTGACGTCACTGGATTGTCGTTTGTTTACATAATATGACGTCATTGTACACAATTATTATCAATGGGACAGAGGAAAACTTTAAATTATATTACTGGTGGTGGGGGGAATACACAGGATCTGTAGATATTGGACACATACAAATATAACAATCTTAATCTATATGACAAAAGGTAAGCCTAAAAATATTTAAATGAAGTGTATAGTGCAAAGTATAGACATAATTACGTATGTAGACCTACATGTACTCCAACTCAAAGCTCGGTGGTGCTACATGTACGTATTTCATAGGGGAAGTGAACCACAAATGGAACAACAAAATACTCTTAACAAAAAACAATTACGTTTCAATATACATGTACATATCATTACAAGGTAAGTTATCAATTCACAAAAGATCCTCACATGAGGTGCGTGGTCTCAGCCGAAATTAATAGAAACTGAATACATGTATAACTCCAATATTGCTTACCTGAAATGTGTTTGTTTACTCTGCATTACAGAGTTATCCTAATTTTAATATGACCTCCAACTTGAGTATGGTGCACAGAGCAGTAGGGAATTGGATACCTCAGTAATGCAACGTAATATCGTTCTTTGTTTTATCTCGGATTTATCATTGCAGTCCCAAATATTATGGAAACAAATAATATTCTGTAAACTTCAAAATCGTTATATGTACATACCCATTAATGCGAACAAAGGTTTAAAATAATCCTTTTTGAAGCATGTAGACTATGTGCCGTTTACATTGGGACACATAATGGGATAAAATTGATTAAACTTTTTCTGTTTGCAATGAGTAAAATTTGGAATGCAAATAATGTTTTAAAATAATGTCCTTTTTTCCTTTAAAAGAATATTCCGAAATGCTGAGAGAAAGGAAGGACAGTGAAGACCACTGGACAATAGCTGCAGTGCCCAACCAGGTGGCGCTGTGTAATCTGAGTGCACCATCGGGATTTGCCACCTTAATTAGCCAATTTGCAAAAGAAGTTATTCGGAACCACCCAGAAAACATTGCATCATTTGCTGTTGATTTCTTTGATGGTCTTAGAAAAGAAAAAGGAATCAGTAAGAATATATATATACATATATATATTGTTCAGATTATCTTGTATTTTGGAATATTCTATCCCCCAAAAAATCAGAATATCTGGCTCACCCATTTACTCGAAAAGAGCATAAAATATTTATTCATTTATTTGTGTGTGTGTGTGTGTGTGTGTGTTATATTGAATACCAATATGATAGTATATAGTAAGATCGTGCTTAAAGCAAATATTATATTTTGAGTACAGTTCCCAGCTACTCATACCCAGTGACACGGGAGGAGGATGGGATTGGAATGCAAACAGACAAACAAGAGGATGAAGACTGTGAAGATGATGAAGACATCACTGAAATACCAATGGTAGGACTGTTTAAATTATATTAGTAATAGCTCTATTTAAATACAGAAAACAAGCTAATTATTTAAGTCTATTCCAGGTTGTTTGGGACTTAGTCTAAGTGTGCCTTTTATCTCCTTTGGAATGACATTTAGCATATGTGGAATTGTGATGTCTAGCATCTGACAGGTTTTGAAGTTAGTCAAATAAATTTAAAGTGAAATGTGTTTTAGGTTTGAATGATCATTAAGTAATTTCCATTGGCATGTAATGCAAAATGTATGTCATAGTTACCTAGCCTGTCTATTGAAAGGAAATTATAAAAATCTGACTAATGAACAATGTCATGAAGAGGCAACGACCTAAAATTTCAATAACATGAACACATACTTAACAACTGTGTTGTTTTGGTTCATTTTATTGTTGAACTGCACATTTCTTTGCAGGTTTACAGGCAGCCTGCCAAAAGGGAACGTAGGCCATCTGGAATGTTTCCTACAATGTATTATGACCCTACAATCCCACAAGAAATAGATGATTCCTTAGCAGGCATGGACAACATTGTGATAGAGGATGCAGATGAAATTGAGGCAGTTATCAAAATCCAAGCAGCATTTAAGGGCAACCAGGCCAGGAAAATGTTCAAGCGCATGTCAATTATATCTGAGAAAAGGAGCTCAGCTGATTCAGTAGTGAGAGAACAGACAAGTTCTGTAAATTCTGTAGTACCAGAGCCTGCACCACAAGATAAATAGAAATGACTTTTCTTGTGGTGATTATCAAATGGTCTGCACAGACTGAACTTATTCTGAAATATTTTTAATTGTCTGATAGAGACTGAAATATCAACAATGCTTAAAACAATGGATTGTAGTAAAATAATGGAAATGGGTATAGGCATATTCTAAAGAAATTTTATGAAGTTTTATTTTTGCAGGAAGTTTTATTTGCTCATATCTAATACATCTGTAATGAATAAAACATTGATTTTAATTATGTAGTGACCATTTGAACATTTGAATATATCTTTTGAAAGACTTCTCATACTAAATGTTAATGTGTAAATGTATCAGAAAAAAATATTTTGTGTAATTCTTCTCTCATCATAATTGAGCCAATAATCTTAAGAACAATATCATTTGCATCATATATTTCACTTACAAAGAGATCTTATCCAATGACAGCATGGCATATATATAATTATTACATACTATATAAAAAAGCATCAACGTAATCAGAGAGTTAGTGCGGAGAGATTTGAAAAAAAAAAAATTGCAGTGTGAGGTCTTGGCTGTACACGCTTGGCACCCGCCGTCTAGCTGGCGGTGAGTCTTGGCTGTACACGCTTGGCACCTAGTTTAAGAGAAACGGCATTTGGTCCTCCTTGTTCGTTTTTGGCAGGGCTGGTCGGAGCAATATGACCGTTTCAGTGTCACCCCATTCACCCATGAAGAGATTCCAAACCACACACCTAGTGTGACATTCTCGTGACAGATATGAGGTGACAAATGAAAAAGTTGATTTTCTGGTACTTAAAACTCATCACCTGGTGTATTTGTATCTTTGTTTACGATTGTGGGAGCTCGATACAACTAAACTTCTTACAGAATACTGCTTTACATGTGCAACCAACTTGGGGCCTCTCCTTGACCTATTTACGATACAGCCAATCGGTAGGTGTTAGGACGCACACTCCAAACACCTACGATGGCTCAACAGTGGGAGGTATTCACTGCCTCTGAAGTGCGACCCCAAATAACTTCTTCAAATAATTTTATTCAGACATGAAACTTGCCAGAAAGCAAGATTAGATGTGTAAGACATTTGAAATATCTTTATAATACGTGTAGAGCGTGTCTGCTTTCTACACTGAGGTCGCATCACTGTGTCGCGACCTGTCTCTTCACGAGAGATAGGGGACACCTCACAACCAGGCGTAGCCTCCAGAGCTCTGCTCGCGCAAGTCGGGGTTCCACAACTACTTGGCACCCGCCGTCTAGCCGGCGGTGAGAGCGGCAGATCGCCGGATCCTCCATATTGTCCCGCCGAATTCGCTGAGGGTATTCAGGTCACAGTTAGTTGTGAAACCCCGACTTGTGCGAGCAGAGCTCTGGAGGCTACGTCGGGTTGTGCGGTGTCCCCTATCACTCGTGAAGAGACAGGTCTCGACACAGTGTCGCAACCTCAGTGTGGAAGGCACACACACTCTACACTTATCATTAAAACATTTCAAAAGTCTTACACATCTACAGACAAGTATCCAGTGAGAGGCAACATACCAGATTGACCCGGAATCTTCTAGGATCACCATCCATCACCTGGACCCGATTTTTCCATCGTACTTCAAATCTTAAATCTGAGCATGTACTCAGATTTGAAGCCATACTTACCGAAGTTTGCTTCCAAAAGTGAAGTATTTTGGATTTTTTCATCATGCTCACAATTTCAATTGTGCTTACGTATACTTCACGAAGTATTTGCTCAGACTTGAAGTACGTACTTGAGCCATATGACGTCATATTTCCATTGTTTAATTGAGTAAATACTCCCATGACGTCATATTCAAATGAGAAAATACAGAGGCTCAAAATAGGGGATAAAAGGGGCTCGGAATGGGGGATCACTATGGGGGATCACTATGTAATGTAACAACTTTTCCAGTGACTGGGAATGCATCTGCATGTGATTCTTTTCAATTAAACCATATCTAATCCTTTAATTTCACATAAATTGCTCAATATTTCGTAAAAATTCATACTTTGGAGCATTGACTTCAGCTTGAAGCCAGCCTCTGAGCTGTCTCAGAATCTGAGCATGAAAACTCAGAATCTGAGCATGAAAAATGTCTGAGCACATTGAAAAAATCCAAAAATCTTGGATCTGAGTAAATACTCAGAATGTGAGCATGAACTTCAAATCTGAGCAAAAACTTCAAGTCTGTGTTTTCCAAGCATGATGGAAAAATCGGATTTGTGTATATACTCAGAATCTGAGCAAAACTTAAAATCTGAGCATGAAATTAGGATCTGAGCATGTACTTCAAATTGAAGTACGATGGAAAAATCGGGCCCTGGTATGCGGCTGCAACGAACTACAGCCCCATCATTCTGCCATCCACGGCCACTCGAGCCCTCGAGGTGCACATCTTCCGGCTACGCCTGGGCTACCCATGCACTAAGACCGAAGTGTACCACCTCGGGGACCACGAGTGCCTACATTGCAGCAGACCCTCGGCCAGGCCTCTCCTGCACTATCTACTAGAGTGTTACCATACCAGACCTCTTCGGGAACACCTCACCAGGCAAAGCTACGACGTGGAAAGTGAGGATACAGACCTACTTCCCACTGCTGCTGCCGTAGCCTTCCATGCCACAACCACTGCAGAGCTACACAGCCTAATCCTGCAATGGCCCCCTCCCCGGTAGAAGCAGCCTACCCCACAACCAGGCAGATTCAGCTCCCCTGACACCTGCCTGATGACGACTGGTCACAGACAACAGAAACCGACCCAGCCTGGTGCTTTTTAGCACCATATAAAGCGCCTTCTCCAGACCAAGAAGATTCTTCTCCCGCAGCACCTTCCAGCAGACCCATGTAGGACCTGGAGCAGCCAACTCGTCAAACCGAGACTGCCTTCGGCAGCCACATGAGGGCCGTCCCTTGATGACTAAGGCCCTCGTGGGATGCAGATATTCACCCTGCCAAGCCTACAAACCTAATTCATTCTTACACATCTAATCTTGCTTCCTGGCGAGTTTAATGTCTGAATTAATTCATTTGCAGAAGTTATTTGGGGTTGCACTTCAGAGGCAGTATATCCCATCCACTGATTAGCGTTCGTAGGTGTTTGGAGTGTGTGTCAAGATTGGCTGTTTCGAAAGCAGGTCATAGAGAGGCCCCAAGTTGGTTGCACGTGTGAAACTGTATTCTTTCACGCATGCTAATCAATGTGAGATAAATGCTTGTTTTTGGTCCAGATAACCTTTGAATGAAGAATATATCCTCTTAACATTTTTGGTGGGAGAATTCAAGCCGATGTAATATCCATTTGATTTGTGAAAGTTTGATGAATCCCCGTTTGTACATCCAGTAATTTGATCACATGACACAAGATGGCACCCACATCAACAAGAATTGTCTTCTGCACCAAGATCTTTACCATTTTCGGCTGATATCAGGGTCCGATTTTCGTACTTCAATTTGAAGTACGTGCTCAGATCCTAATTTCATGCTCAGATTTGAGGTTTTGCTCAGATTCTGAGCATATACACAAATCCGATTTTTCCATCATGCTTGGAAAACACAGACTTCAAGTTTTTTCTCAGATTTGAAGTTCATGCTCACATTCTGAGTATTTACTCAGATCCAAGATTTTTGGATTTTTCCAATGTGCTTAGACATTTTTCTTGCTCAGATTCTGAGTTTTCATGCTCAGATTCTGAGACAGCTCAGAGTCTTGCTTCAAGCTGAAGTCAATGCTCCAAAGTATGAATTTTTACCAAATATTGAGCAATTTATGTTAAATTAAAGGATAAGATATGGTTTAATTGACTGGGAATTCATTGCAGATGCATTCCCAGTCACTGGAAAAGTTGTTACGTTACATAAAGTGATCCCCCATTCCGAGCCCCTTTTATCCCCTATTTTGGGCCTCTGTATTTTCTCATTTGAATATGACGTCATGGGAGTATTTACTCAATTAAACAATGGAAATATGACGTCATATGGCTCAAGTACGTACTTCAAGTCTGAGCAAATACTTCGTGAAGTAAGCACGATTGAGATTCTGAGCATGATGACAAAATCCAAAATACTTCACTTTTGGAAGCAAACTTCGGTAAGTATGGCTTCAAATCTGAGTACATGCTCAGATTTAAGATTTGAAGTACGATGGAAAAATCGGGCCCAGGCTTCCAAAATATTAAACAAAGATACAAATGAAGCAGATGATTCGTTTTAAGTAGTAGAAAATCAACTTTTTCATTTGTCACCTCATATCTGTTAGGAGAATGTCACACTAGGTGTGTGGTTTAGAATCTCTTCATGTGTGAATGGGGTGACACTGAAACGGTCATATTGCTCCGACCAGCCCAGCCAGAAGAAAACAAGGAGGACCAAATGCTGTTTCTCTTAAACTAGGTCACAGTGCACCAATTCGAAGCCACTATATAATCCTATTTAAACATGCAACTTTCAAACTTCACTAAGAAATTGTTAAAATGTTTCAATTGATGCTTTCTTATTTTTTCCTATTAGAAAAATAATGTTATATTCATTTAAAGGCAAAAAAAATATACCTTCAGTTGGAAAATTTTCGGCTGGGTTGGTCTCAAACCAGACCTTCTGTGCAAATGCGTTTTTTTTAGGCAGACTTCATGAATATCAAATAATTTTGGAACGCCCCCAATTTTTAAAAAAAATATTAATTAGCTTTCATTTGACTTTTCTTTCATCATTGCATGTTATATTTTAAATATTTATCAAAAGATTTCTAGTCATATGCTTTTTTTTGTTTTAACAGCCCTCATCTGAGAGACACCCACGCATCTGTAACATAGGTGAATCACATTACATTTTGACCCAGATCTTAATTGTGCACTGTGACCTGAATTTCAGAAGGCGGAGGTCGGATTGATATGAATGGCGACGAGCGGGAAAGAAGCAGACGAAACATTGAAAACTTAAACTCTTCAATTGTTATGATAAAAAACTTTTTCAATTCGGAATTTTTGCATCAACATCTTTGGGAATATATATAGATACGGATGATGCTTGTTATATATGTATAAAAACAGATAAGTAGGATTTTTTGAGAAGAAATGGATGAGGATGAGACAAGGTCAAGGAGACAAAAATGCGGGAAATAGCAGACGACATTGGACACCATGGTTTGACTGATATTTGGGTATATCATGAATAGAAATCAGGTAGTACTGTATTGTTCTTATGATTTGATCGTAAAGAAGAAATTTAAGGTAAGTGGAGTGTTAAAATCTTTATTTTTTCAGGAGATGAAGGTATATTTTGTTCCAGTTATTAGCAGCCACTAATTGCTATTGTGCTTTGTAGGATTTGTAGGGTTTGCAGGTCTGGAACAGGATGATGAGAAAAATGTTAGTCATAGTTAGTGGGGGATATTGGTTATCTAGGATGTAGTCTCGGTGTTAAAATCTTTATTTTTCCTTGTTGTTTCAGGAGATGAAGATAGTTATATTTTTGTTCAAGTTATTAGCAGCCACTAATTGTTATTGTGATTTGTAGGGTTTGTAGGTCTGGAACAGGATGGTGAGAAAAATGTTAGTCATAGCTTGGAGTAATAATGAATGGAGGGGTGACGGGGAAAGATCAAAGGGGATATGATAGATGCCGCCATGGGCATTGTTATAATGATGCCATATAGGTGCAAGATATGAAAGTTTTGACGTAATTTTTTTTCAAAACTATTTTAAGTTATCAAAACCACAATTTAGAGCTACACATATCGCGAATGAAATGTTTGTTTATTTATGCAGATTATGGGGATATAAATTTTATTTCTCTGCTCCAAGTTTTGATGATTTTATGAAGAGATTTGCAAATTCATATTATATTTATGAATATGAGTTAATATTTCTGTTTTACCCTCACATTATCAGGAAATCACGTACTTTATTGTTATTTTTATCTTTCCAGTTTATTTTTAATTATTGGCGCATATATTGGCAGCTTAGAAAATGATACCATGTTGTTCAGTGAAAAAAATACTATCAGAAAATGTAATTTATAGCCCTGCCAATATATGCGCCGTTATAAATAAATTGACCTAATACATATAATGTCATCATTTCAAATCAACAAAAAATAACAATTAAAAAATGCAACAAAAATTTTATGAATGCTATATCATTAACAATATTTTGTTTAAAAGTTTAGAAAAAGCAATATGAATATGAATTATGATTTTTTTATAAACATGTATAAAAAAAAAAAGATTTGGAAAATGCATTTTTCTTTTTTTCATAATATCTTATATTGAAGAACTCTTTTGAGTAATTTTGAGTGGATGGTATTATAAGCTTCACAAGAGGAACTATTCTGAATTTTTCTTTATAAAAAATAAACCAAAATGTGGTATAATACTTCAATAAAACTTTGGCCAATTTATTTAAAAAAAATATGAATCTTCAATTTTTCACTGTTCTGAAGTCGGCAACTATGATAGGATCAAAGGATTTTGAATCCATTGTGTGAAACAATGCGTTGCTATGACGCCATAACTCAAATAACAGCCGTTGCGCCTCCATTCATGATAACTCCAAGGTCATAGTTAGTGGGGGATATTGGTTATCTAGGATGTAGTCTCGGTGGGATTAGAAAAGTTGGTGTGGAGGCAGCTGGTAGATATGAAGGTGTTGAAGATCACTAGGTACTCACGTGGAGGACATCTTTTGCCAGTTGTGATTGGTAGGGCTTACGAGGATATTGGACGCCTCAGGCTGTATAGGGATATTGGACGCCCTTTAGCGCACTGGGGATTGTAGGCCCCAAGGGAAGGAGTGAGTGTTTAGGTGAAAATTGTCAGTGCAGAAGGTGGTAATTAGATAGTTTTTCATCAGTGTAGGGGCCTGCACCGGGCGGTCAGCACGAGTGCTACTCACAGATTGGAGATAGTGCGTATTGGATCTCCCCTCTAGCTGGGTAGCCACGCTGCGTAAGCTCTGAGTGCCCACGAGACAAAAGTGGAGCGGCCAACATATCAAATCAAATCAAATCAAATCAAATCGGCGTCTGCCGCCTTCTGCCACTGGCACCCGCCGGCTCAATCGTGGAGAAACGGGATAACCCGGGCTAACTTGCCGGACCCAATTGTGTACAGCATTGACTGCAGTAAAATTCGCCACTGATAAAAGCGTGCAATCTTGCTGTTGCGTTTTTACATTGCCCTCTGGTGGACGCTAGACCAGTCTCCACTTTTGCAAGTTTTATTTTGCAAGTTTATGCGATGTTTTGCCGAATATGTATATTTGGGATAGAGCAGATTTCACTTATTTTTTGTCAAAATCATGTTAGATATAACATTTTACCCATAAATTGCCTTTATTTCTGTATTAGAGCTTTGTCTTCAACCTTCGGGAATTTGACCTAATTATTAACCTAATTATGGAACCAGTGGAGGTCCCTCTAGGTTCTGCAAAAAGGGGCCTTCACAGATAAATTGCAAATATTACTTAGACAGCTACACAAGTGTGAGACAGCTAAATATGTGAGATAGTTACAGCAGTGAGAGATAGCTGCACAAGTGAGAGATAGCTGCACAAGTGAGAGACAGCTGCACAAGTGAATTAGCTGCACAAAAGTATCACATACATGTAAGAGAAAGTTGCCACATTGAGAAATACACCAGAAAGTGATAGCTACACAAGGGAGAGATAGCTGCATCAGTGAAACACATATAAAGGTGAGAAATAACTGCACTAGGTGAAAGATAGCTGCACACTATACCCGAAGACATCGGCAAAATATACTTGAAATCCACTGTTTCTAGAAACACCTTGCACTGCCCTTCAAATTTAAGCTATGACTCTGGAAGAACTCGACTTCCGGCAACTAACAATCACACAATTATGTCCCCTTTAAGTCCACATTAGATGTTAGTCCTGTTTGAAAAAATTTCTTTGTTATTTTAAGAGCTCAGCATCGTTTCGCCATTGTTGACGAGTTTGCGCACACTCCCGCGCAGTGTCGCCACCATCTCGACCATCCACCCTCTCCACCATCAACGGTACCACCACTGCCACAGGTGCCTTTTTGGCTCCGATTTGCTCCCATACGCCAAATTTTCTCACAATCGATAGAGTTTATAGTTGAGTAAATTTATAAACTTTACATAGTTATCTGAATGGGTTGTAATCATTTCTGAAACATTGTACCAATAAAGGCAGTATTTACAATGTTACACTCAGAGTTTGCTGGGAACTATTTAAAAGTCATACCGGGCCACATTCAGAGGTACGTGATTTGGTTTTGAGGGCAGACGACAAACAGCTGAAAGTAGTACCGACGGTCATATGCTAATCTGCCTGTGGCAGTGATGGGTCTTTGACCAGGGGCTGTGAGGAGTGTGGAGTTTGCGCAATCAGGTGAAAGTGGGTCAGTTTATTCATGGGAGTGACAGCAACGATCTGAAGCTCAACAACGTTGTGGTGCGTCTGACATCATTTGACATTTCTACCTTTGTGTTTCCATGACGTCATCACTTGGACTCTTCTATATGCTATTTCATGTTGTCAAGTTTAATATCGGGTAAAAAATTGGAGAAAAAACGCTACAGAAAGCACACAGATTTGCAATTATAGATATTATGACTGGGAAAGAAGATGACATGGATCAGAACTGCAACAGTCAATCGCCCGAGGTCGAGTTTATTTACTTGGGAAACTTAAATATGATGGGCAGTGCATGGTGTTTCTAGAAACAGTGGATTTCAAGTCTATTTCAAGTACATGCTCAGATTTAAGATTTGAAGTATGATGGAAAAATCAGGCCCTGAGCACATTGGAAAAACCCAAAAATCTTGGATCTGAGTAATAACTCACAACGTGAGCATGAATTTCAAATCTGAGCAAAAAACTTTAAGTCTGTGTTTTCCAAGCATGATGGAAAAATCTGATTTGTGTATATACTCAGAATCTGATCAAAACTTCAAATCATGAAATTAGGATCATGAAATTAGGATCTGAGCACATACTTGAAATTGAAGTAAGATACAAAAATCGGGCCCAGATGAGCACCATGTAGCACACCCCAGGTACCATCTGACTGATTGTCACATGTATGATGAGAACCAGATATCCCAGGTTGCAGAACAACCCTCTGGACCTTGAGGACAGGAACCTTGTGCCAGGCAGTCGGAGACAGGGCAGAGATCTTTGGGACACTGTCAGAGTTCAAAGGCACAACAGGTCCAACAGAGAGGGCAAACTACTTCGCAACCTCCTGAAACATTGGGTCAATTCCCCAGCTGGTTCTGTCCCATGGCAAGATAGGATGGTGTGAAAATATCAAAGACTGTGGATATCTGGAGACTTTACATGTGATAGCTTGCTTTGATTCGATTTAATTAATGTATATTGGAAATTTAAACATGATGAAAATGTTCAAGAAAAATGTAATATTGTGTTCTGTTTCCTTATCTTTATTAAAAGTAATTTTAAAAAGGGTAATAGGTAAGTATGTCCCCTCAATAAAAGGAAAACTTTAAAAATTATTAGGCCTTTAATAATAATGCCCACTTCCCTGATTTAGTATCTTGTTTATAGTATTTTACACAAAAAAAGTATATTATTTTTATAGGGGTATTTAAAGGAATTTTTTTTTATTACATATTGATTTTTCACTGGCCAACCGTTTTAATATGGGTTATTTATTTTAAGATTTTAGTATGAGTTTTTAGGGACACCTATTATTAAAAGTTACTAAAATATAAAGGTCAATGAAAGACGCTCAACTAAAAACATGTTGCCTGAGGGTCAACAAGCAACTAATATTTATAAATAACATCACATAAGTTTTTATACAAAATTGTGACTACTGTCACAAAGTTCCATACTATAAGAAAAGTCACAAAGTTTAATAAATAATAATAAGCATTATGAAAGTCTTGGAAAAGAAGTGCAAGACAATAAAATGTTCTAAGATATAAAAATATTTATATCAAAATGTCACATAAAAAGTCCCAGCTTCTAAATGACACAAAACAGTCTGAGACATTATATGTTAATATTAAAATATCAGATATATTAAAATGTCACATATATAAAAATGCAGTCTCAGATTTTAAATGGCACACAACAGTCTCTGCATTTATGTAGATTGTCACATAGTTTATATTTTTGGTGTGGCTGTGCTGATGGTCCCTGATTGCACAAAGTCTGACAGATTGAGTGAAGAATCCTGAGATCATGGCAATAACTCCACCCTCAACAGGAATAGTGGATGATGAAGTGGTTGCCTGTGACTGCTGTGACTGCTGAGAATGCTGAGAATGCTTAAAATGCTGAGATGGCTGTGTTGAGGAGGAAGGCTGGGACATGTAATCTGCAACATATTACTGTGTAGCAGACCTCCAGACAGACCCTCCACTGGGAGGTCTGTCCCAAGCCTCAGGTGGGGGCTGGTACAAGGAAGAAGTAGAAGGAGAAGGACATGATGTCTGCTGCATGAAGACTGCTGATAGTGCAGAGCTTGGCCAGGGCCCGATTTTGCATCACACTTCAAATCTTAAATCTGAGCATGTACTCAGATTTGAAGCCATACTTACCGAAATTTACTTCCAAAACTGAAGCATTTTGGATCTTTTCATCATGCTCAGAATCTCTGTTGTGCTTACTTCACGAAGTATTCGCTCAGACTTGAAGTACGCACTTGAGCAATATGACGTCATATTTCCATTGTTTAGTTGAGTAAATACTCCCATGACGTCATATTCAAATGAGAAAATACAGAGGCCCAATATAGGGGAAAACAAGGGGCTCAGAATGGGGGAATCACAATATGTCACGTAATAACCTTTCCAGTGACTGGGAATGTATCTGCATGTAGTTCTATCCACTAAAACCTTATTTAGTCCTATAGTTTAACATAAATTGTTCAATATTTCGTAAAATTCATACTTTAGAGCACTGACTTCAGCTTGAAGCCAGCCTCTGAACTGTCTCAGAATCTGAGCATGAAAACTCAGAATCTGAGCATGAAAACACAGAATCTGAGCATGAAAACTCAGAATCTGAGCATGAAAACAGTCTGAAAATCTTGGATCTGAGTAAATACTCAGAGCGTGAGCATGAACTTTAAATCTGAGCAAAAACTTCAAGTCTGAGTTTTCCAAGCATGATGGAAAAATCGGATTTGTGTTTATGCTCAGAATCTGAGTAAAACTTCAAATCGGAGCATGAAATTAGGATCTGAGCATGTACTTCAAATTGAAGTACGATGGAAAAATCGGGCCCTGGAAATGCTGCTGGGTAAAGTGCTGTTGAGGAAGAGGTGGGGAAAATCCATTTTCCTTCAAGAAAGTCCTTAAAGGTGGTGCCCAACCAAAGAAAGGTCCAGGAACTGGAGCTTGTGGATTGGCAACTTTGGACCTAGCCAATGACCTGGCCAACTTTTTACAAAATCATTTCAGTGGAGATTTCCAGAAGAGAAGAATCTGGCCTGCATGTCCCAAAAAATAGATGGAAACTCTTCAAACACAGCCTGTGATGCAGCCTTTGTATTATTGTGCAGTATGACATAAAGGTGCCGCTCACTGATGTGTCTGCCTCAATGGTGGAAATAGCTGCAGCAGTCTTCTTCATATCTTCAATGTTCTTCTGTATGGTTTCCTACAAAGCTAATGTAGCTTCATCCTTAGCAGCAGGTACAGCAGCTGTATCATATTCATCATCATTGACAGTAATGAAGGAGATCTTGTTCTCTGCACAAATTACACTGGTGATGGGGACTGGCTGATGAGTGATGAGATGCTTTTTAAATTCCAATTTGTTCCAGACCCAGGGCCCGATTTTTCCATCGTACTTTAAATCTTAAATCTGAGCATCTACTCAGATTTGAAGCCATAATTACCGAAGTTTGCTTCCAAAAGTGAAGTATTTTGGATTTTTTCATCATGCTCACAATTTCAATTGTGCTTACTTCACAAAGTATTTGCTCAGACTTGAAGTACGTACTTGAGCCATATGACGTCATATTTCCATTGTTTGATTGAGTAAATACTCCCAAGACGTCATATTCAAATGAGAAAATACAGAGGCCCAAAATAGGAGATAAAAGGGGCTTGGAATGGGGGATCACTTTATGTAACGTAACAACTTTTCCAGTGACTGGGAATGCATCTGCATGTGATTTTATTCAATTAAACTTTATCTAATCCTTTAATTTAACATAAATTGCTCAGTATTTTGTAAAAATTCATACTTTGGAGCCTTGACTTCAGCTTGAAGCCAACATCTGAGCTGTCTCAGAATCTGAGCATGAAAACTCCAAATGTGAGCAAGAAATCCAAAAATCTTGGATCTGAGTAAATACTCAGAATGTGAGCAAAAACTTCAAGTCTGTGTTTTTCAAGCATGATGGAAAAATCGGATTTGTGTATATACTCAGAATCTGAGCAAAACTGAGCATGTACTTCAAATTGAAGTACAATGGAAAAATCGGGCCCAGCTCTCCCTCTCTGTCATGTCCCTTGCTTGAGACTTGTGAATTTTTGTGTACCAGTCCCCAATATCCTTCAACCAGTCCTTCAAGTATTGTGAAGTATGGCCCAACTCTGCTGCCTTCTGGTTCCAAAGTGCATTCTTCTTCCTGTTCCTAAATTCCACGACCTTCCTATTCCACAGACAGGGGTTATCTTTGATGAACTCTATAACATCATCCTCATGTGCCTGATCCCTCGGTGGGACTCTGGTCTTCTTTGCCTTGTCATCTCTCTTGGACCTTTTCTTGGCGGGAGGCACTTTGGAACCAGAAGGCATTGTGGTAGAGTCTGTATCCCCACCTGACTGCTCTGGCTCACTTCTAGTAGCAGCAACAACTACCTCTGCAAATACAGTTGTGGTATTGTGAAAACAAAACAGATCTTTTCCTGTCTCCTCATAAATGACTCCTCCTTTGCAAGTTGTTTGGGCCTCGGGGGACCACGTTTCCCCAGGCCTTTCCCTGTGGAACGGCCTCTTCCTGTGGAACGGCCTCTCCCTGTGGAACGGCCTCTCCTTTTTGCAGGGGATCCTCTCCCTTGTGCCCTTGGTCCAGGCATTGTAATTAATATCCAAAAGTTAAAAAAAACTCCAGATTAAAAGTAAATCTGTTGCAAAAATTGTGTAACCTTGTTGTTCACTTCTCCACTTTTAGGTTGTGAGTGCGTAACGGTTGCGCAACACCTCAACTTTTATGCATGTGCCCTCTGTCACATGACCGTTTGAATTCACATCTCATCCGCTTTCTCATTCGCTATGCGTCCACATGACGTCAGTTTCTCTTTCGCTTTTTATGCGCACTCCCTCTGCTCACTAGACTACTCATTCGCTAATCTACATGCTAGTCCGCTTTCTCCGCTTGCCATACGCACTTTGTTCTTTTCTGTGCGCTTTGCATCAGTGCTCATCCACTCTGTCCTCTTCGCACTCTTCCGCTCATTTCTTGCAACTCGTGTGCATAGCATTCGTTGTGTGTGCATGTCTCATGCGCTCTATCAAAATTTTCGAAATTTTCCATTACGCAACTCCTCCGTTTGGCCTGTCCACTGCAGTGAGACCAAGCCTTAAGAGAAAGCCAGAGAGATAGCTGCACAAGGGAGAGATGGATACAACAGTGAGAGACAGCTGCTAAACCCCTAATGGACTAGCCTATCTAAATTTTGTTGATTGGCAGGACTAACCAATTTTTTCTGGACTAGTGTATCTGCATACTAAATTAATAAAATTTATAACCATGGTTATTCAATATGCTTAATGAAGAGCTGGGGCAAACGTTCATGATCCAGTCAGTCTGACGTCATTATCATGATTACACTGTAACAAGTTGCAGCCCTTCAGAATGTTACAAATGACGTCATCAAGCCAGAACAATGGGGATGTCAACGTCCTTCCCGTCCGTTACCAGTGGTGGATGTTGCCATCCTTCCCGTCAGCCCTTCAGAATGTTACAAATGACGTCATCAAGCCAGAACAATGGGGACGTCAACATTCTTCCTGTCCGTTACCGGTGGTGGATGTTGCCATCCTTCCCGTCCCTTAAGAGACAGGTAGCTACAACAGTGATAACAATAGTCATAAATGATAGATAGCTGCAAAAGTAAGAGATAATATCTGAATGATCGAAATGAGACAAGGCACCAATCAATGACAATATCTGGATGATCCAAATGATACTAGGCTCCAATCAATGACAATATCTGAATGATTCAAATGATACTAGGCACCAATCAACGATAATATGAGTGATCCAAATGATACTAGGCTAGGTGCCAATATATTATATACTAGGGTTAGGATAATATGCCATTCAGGTGGTCGTGGTACACCCCAAACTGTACAGATATAAACCACAGTGTGGCATTCAGGAGGTTAGGGTACACCCCCAAACTGTATAGATAAGAGCCACAGTGTGCCATTCAGGAGGTTGGGGTACTCCACTTTCTTTTCAGATATGAAACACAGTGTGCCATTCAGAAGGTTAGTGTACACCCCAAACTGTACAGATATGAACCACAGTGTGCCATTCAGGAGGTTGGGGTACACCACTTACTCTACAGATATGAGCCATAGTGTGGCATTCAGGAATTAGGGTCCACCCCCAAACTGTATAGATATGATCCACCATTTGCCATTCAGGAGGTTAGGGTACACCCCAAACTGGATAGATATAAACCACAGTGTGACATTCAAGAAGATCGTGCACACCCCAAACTGGACAGATATGAACCACAGTGTGCCATTCAGGAGGTTGGGGTACACCCCAAACTGTACAGATATGAACCACAGTATGCCATTTAGGAGGTTAGGGTACACCCCAAACCGTACAGATATAAACCATAATATGGCATTCAGGAGGTTAGGGTACACCCCCAAACTGTAAAGATATGAACCACAGTGTGGCATTCACAAGGTTATGGTACACCTGAAACTGCACAAGCATACATGAGCAGGAGGATGGAACTGTCCTAGCAATGGCGATGATTGGCACTGATAGCAAAGACTCACTCATATCATGATTGAACTTCCTTCAGGAGAATAACCCTCAGCTGAGATCTCTGCCTGTCGTGCTCACACTAAGAATACCAGACGGACTAACTATCATCATAAAGAGAATGCATTCATTGACACTCTGATTATTTGTGACACTTCAACAAATTAATTTAAATAAGGTTAAATTCTTGGCCTTGTCACATGACCAAATAAGATTAATTTCATGCATCCTTTAAATATATGTATTTCAATATTTCAGTTACCTGTGAGATGTACATGTCCGAGTTGGGAATGACACCCAGGTCCATCACAGACTCCTTTGGTGTTATATCATCATAACCGATTTTCACTGAGCCAATGCCATGTCTAACAGCAGGACTATACCTCTTGTTCACACAGATAATCATCTCTGTCATCCCGTCATTAAGTTTCATCTTGTTTGTTATCAAAAAGATTTTTCCAGCACAAGTTTAGACATGGCTATTTGACTAATCCAAAGATGTTCGGATCTGGCCGTCATCAGTATCGTTATGGTAGTTCAGTCCATATTTGCAATGATTTGAACAAAAGGAAACTCTAGGAGACTAATTCTATTCTAGAATTCAGCCTATGAAACAGAATGGAGGTTGCTTGATGGTGGAGGAAATCATACAAAGTGGTCATATATAAAACATGAAAAGAGAATATTGAGATTTCAATTTTAATTACGTTTATTGGTCAACTTTTCTGAATAATTTACTGCCTTCTACCCCTGGACCATGCCAATCAAGTTACAACTTGCGCTCCTCTACCCCCAGATCAAGACACAATGTGCTGCCTCCTGTGGGATACGGATTGCCCATGTATAGACATGTATGGACATATTCGATATCTAGCAGAGATCAGAGAGGTCAACAAGTGCAAGTTGCTGGGAAGCATTGCTAGGCTAGCGTTGCTATGGCCAGGAACCAGGAGAGATGACTCAAGGATCCAACCCGGAAGTGCAGAGAGGTCACAGGGAGGCCAGCAGGCGCAAGCTCATTAGGATTCAGCCACGTTCCTTTATAACGGCCCAAAAACAGCTACTCAGGGCTCAATGTCCACTTGTCTAGAAGATCCACGACACTCAGCCTCATGATCATACTACTGCCACTTGTATAGACTTTGGGTGCACTATCAAGCCCGAGAGCTTCGGACAGTTATCAGTATCTTGGGTATGTCATATATCACACTCTTGCCGTGCCTTCCCTAGCCGGACTATAGTGTATAGGAGCACCAGAATAAAGATATATATGTGCATTGTATATACTGAATCATTCAGTCATTCTTATCTATTAGCGGATAGGTTTGTTAGGCAGCTAGGTTAGGCCCCAGCTCATATAGCCAGCGAGTATATCATAGATTCCCTGCATATATCCCCGTAGGCACAATACACATGTAACACCTCCTACCTCCAAGCCAAAGCACAACTCCAAGCCCCCTACCCCCAGCCAAGGCACAACTCAAGTCTCCTACCCCCAGCCAAAGCACAAATCCAAGCCTCCTACCCCCTGGCCAAGACACAACTATGTACCCCCTACCCCCAGCCAAGGCACAACTCCAAGCCTCTTACTAGCAGCCAAGGCACAACTCCTTGGCTGGAAATGAAGTGAAAATAACAAATTTGTAGCCCTTTGGCTAAGCTTGGTTTAACCAAGAGACAGATTGCAAAAGATTACTTTATTAGATCATAATCTTTTGCAAGTCATCATCAGTGTCATACAAATATAGGGACACAGGCCGTTACTAGCACCAGTTCCTCTGTGGTGATCCAAAGGTCGTGGGTTCGAACCCTGGCCATGCCGAGATTGAAATCATGACACAATTTCCCATATAAGCTGAGGCTCATGCCAAAAGGGTTAACCCGTTGTCCTTGTAAATCTGTGACTGGGTGGGTAGTCATGTCAAGGACCTGCAACATGACAATTTAGTGAGGCAGCACTATATCTGCTACAAGTAGGTCTCATCGCGAAATGACTGAAATAATGTTGAAAGTGATGTAAAACCGAAGCAAACAAACAGAGGTAAGTTTTAGCACCGATGGTTAAAAAGTAGGTCAGTAGGTCTTCCAGCTAAGGCATGCTAGCTTTAAGTATATTTACATATAAGCAGCTATATGAAGTAAAGAAACTAGAGTGCTGAAGACGGGATTTGATCACTGCCCTACTTAGTCACAGTTGCCTTGCAACAAAACCCTGATTGATGTTATATATTATTAAGCTTATATGAACAGCAACCAAGGATCAAATGATTGGAATGTTCCAAAAATAATGTTGTGAGATGAATTTACCCCTGGTGGGGATCTTCCCCATGGAGAATCATTTTCCAATATCACCACATGGTGGTAAATTCACATGATGTGTGGACATCAAGTCAATCTTACTTTATGACATTCTTATGTTTTCAAAATAAATCATCAAATAATTAATATCACAAAAAGGTTTGCAAAATGTCAAAATAAATCTTGATCCCAGTTGGTCAAAACTTATTGTTTCTCAAAAGCATATGGCCTAAGATAAATTTTATGGTGCCAAATACAATTGAAAAATTTCAGACACAGGACAGACAGGGTGATTTTGAGGGGAAGTTACTTTCCAGTACCTCAATAAGATGATCCATAGTTAAAATTTGGGGCTGCAATCTTTATTTGTTATCAATTTATTGTGTTCACAAGGTTTGAAAATATTGGGTCAAACAACTTTGAAATAACCTTGAAATGTAGGTCAAGTGGGTACATAGTGTCACTTTCATCCAGCATAAATGACACCAAAGAACACACAGTCACATATTCTGGAAATTAGCATCTTCAGATGCAGGAAAAAATAGATATATGAATATTTGCAGACAGGTATCAGCTATTAAAAAGAATAATGAATTTGTGTCTACATTTCATGTATTTGTTATTACCTTATTTTATTCTATTGATGATTTACTACATTTAATAAGGCATTTTCTTATATTTTAATGGTTTGTTATCATTTCATATGTACTATCATAATTAGAACAACTTATTGGGGGTTATTATCTGAAATTACATCTGATGTTACCTGAGATGTCTAAATATTAGTCAAGAATTTATAGTAAAATACATGGAAAGGGAGTTTTATTTTCAAAATCATTTAATGATCATAACAAGGTCACTAATATTTTATAAAATAGCCTACAAAGGTCCATATTCAATCATAAATCATTTGCTGATGTAAAGATTATTTGACAAGGGTAGAGGCATTCGTTATGCCTTTGAGCTATTATTACCCAAACTTATACTGTTAAGCTTCCTGTACATATTATATATGATACTTAATAAAGAGAGGTAATAATAACATAGATATGTTGATATTGCTAGAAGTGTATCAAACTTGTTTTATTAATTAATCAATCATTTCAACAAATATTTAAGAAAATTAAATATAAAAAGGGCAATATACATTATAAAGGATCCATGCATAAAGCTTGATACATGCATTATATAGGCAAACCATTCATGTATAATGCTGGATATTGGTTCATATAACCACATGCCCTATACAGGAAATATAAACTTAAAAAGAAGAAACTGTGTGCTGTATTTGTTATCTATTATCTGAATACCGGTGTTACACAGGAAGATAAATATATCAGTTTTTTGTCTCAAATATCTTTAAATCTGTAATGTATGATAAATGCCAGATTGTTAGCAATTGATTTACATCTTTGATTCTGATATCTTTTCCAATTTCACATATGAGCTGAGGTCCATGCCAAAGGGTTAACCTGTTGTCCATATAAATCTGTAACTGGGTGGGTTATCATGTCAAGGACCTGCGACATGAAAATTCAGTGAGGCAGCACTATATTTTTTATAAGTAGGTCCGATCACGAAATGACTGACATAATGTTGAAAGTGATGTAAAGCACACAGTTTCTTCAAACAAACAAACAAACAAACAAAACAAACTGATATCTTTTCTGTGGGATTCAAAGTGGTGTTCCAAATGATATCAAATACTGCTCCCACCTGCAAGTAGAGAAGACATCAATTGGTGTGGGAAATATTTGTCTATTCCTGGCTATACAATGTACAATTTATATCATGTATAATTATAACACCAATAAAAGCTGACTTTTCACCCTAACCCCTGTCTCCGACAGGAAACCCCAATGTATGCTGACATATAACCCTGACCTTTGTCTCCCACTGGTAACCCCAATATAAGCTGACATATAACCCTGACCTCTGTCTCCCACAGGTGACCTAAAAAAATGCTGATATATAAACCCTGACCTCTGTCTGCTACACATAACCTCAATATAAGATGACAAATAATCCCGACCTCTGTCTGCCACAGGTAATCGCAATATGAGCTCTGTATCTTAAGGAAAACTGATTTGAGAGGACACCTTGAGAAACCATATTCACTTACTTGAGAAAGATGAATTATATACACTTACATATTATTACATGCCAAATGATTCTAAATATTCTGCAATCGTGCAAACAGCTTTAACTGCGATTCCATGCTGTTTACCTTCTGGGCAATGTGCGATGATAATAGCTAAAAAAAACAGTACATTGGCAAATACGAGCTTTCATTATGTTTCTTTAAAAAATCACAAGGTGAAAATTATCAACAATGTGAAAATGCAATTTGTAATTTGAACAGATATATTCACAGGTGAAAATCCTAACAAAATGTTTACAGGTAAGAACATTTTTCTAAGTGGACCTTTACTGACATCCCTTAAATAGTTCTAAGTTATAATCACCTACATTCAAGGCATAAAATGTTACTGACCTTACTTTGTGACTCATGGGACATCAGGTGTTATTCATTTACTTTGAGATATGAAATGTTACTCACGTTACTTTGAGGTATAAAGTCTTTGCCTATCTTACTTTGAGGTATGAAGTGTTAATCACCTTACTTTGAGGTATGAAGTGTTATTCATCTTACTTTGAGGTATGAAGTTTTACCATACTTTCAGGTATGAAGTGTGACACCTTACTTTCAGGTATGAAGTGTGACTCACCTTACATTGAGGTATGAAATGTTACTCATCTTACTGAAATGTTACTCATCTGCATGAAGTGTGACTCACCTGTCTTTGATGCTTGAAGTATCACAGAGCCTTTTTCATTAGCCTTGCCAATGACAACTATATTCTTCCCGTAAAAATTGGTATCTATTTCCCTCTATACGTATTCCAGAGGCCATAAAGGAAGTGAAGTTTTTCTCTTTAAAACATCTCGCTATGACTACATTTTCATTTTCTTTTAAAGCAATCATCTGAAATAAACAAGTGTGAACAAAATGGCATCATGAATATCATAACAATCAAAGGCATTTGATTAATTTGATTACAAACAATGGCAGAGCAGAAATCAAATCATTTAATGCCTCAGATATTTCAAAATGAATAATACATGTTTGCATCGTGTCATCTTATGTTAGCAAGATTGATATATTACAATATGTTGTTCAGAACCATGGCACTCTGCACTGACCCCTTGAATAAGAAGTAGCTAGAGAAATAACAGATGAATGATGTGATAATTCCTTAAGAGTAAAAACCAAAATTAATAGGAAAGTCTTTGGTATGAACCGACGTGGGGATTAAGTTTTATTTTGTTCTGGTGGTACAGTTTGGAAGTATAGAAAGACGCCTATGTCTATGAATGCCAACATGTGAAGCTGTGCCCACTTCACCTTAAATGATTTTGAGAGTTATTCTTCTAATAATTAAAATGTGCATGATGATAAGAAATCAAATTTAGAAAACGTTTTCACGCAGAAATCGGTATTTTCCATTTTTTCTGATTCCGGTGTGAGCGGTGGTGTGTGATGTGAGGGCTGGTATGATGTGAGGGTTGGTGTGATGTGAGGGCTAGTGTCTCACCTTAGCCTCTGGTGATGTGGTTGTCCAGCTCGCACCACCATCAAGACTAATGATGCCCCCTTTGTTGATGTGAGTTTCCCCTGATGCATCTTTAGACTGAGCTATCAGATTATCAATGTAACTGTCCCAAGTTATCTTTGGAGCCTTATCACTTTATCAAACGCTATAAAAATTATAGTTACGGAGCCATATGTTTAAAGTGGATTTCTTTAGAGAACTCTCATCTGGCACATGTATATATATATATATATATATATATATATATATATATATATATATATATATATATATATATATATATATATATATATATATATATATATATATATATATATATATATATATATATATATATATATATATATATATAGATAGATAGGGGCTAAAACTTATGGAGCCGTGAAAATGGTTCTCTAATCAAGTGGGTCCATAATTATGAATTATAGCTTTATATACATATATATTTATCTTGTCGTGATTATCGGCAGTTTCTGACGTTCTATCAAATCTTATACGTTCTGTGGTCAAACTCACCTGTTCAGTCGCACTTCTGTCTCAATTTCTATACGTTCTTGTGACTCCAGTGTGCGTTTTTCGGTGTAAAATCTGATCTGTTTCGAGGGTCGGATTTAGCTTTGCCTTGACAAGGCGCGGCGCTCGAGGTGCAGATCTGGTTGTACTCGTGCAAGACGTGCATTACAAGCTTGGAACCACCTCCTTGCTTTCTTGTTATCTAACCACCTAGATAACCTCTGCCTAACCACCTAGGCTCTACCCAACCACCTGGGTCCCTATAACACTGTTTTCATTATATTGAAAACGCTCTGCCTAACCACCTAGGCCTCAATTTTTCTACTTCTTGTCCCGCCCGTGGACAAAGACCACCTAGCTGCCTTAACGTAGCATCCTGCCTAAATATTTTGTGATAACACATACATTTTATTTTTAGGCACACAACTTTTATATACTCGTATATACCACAGTTATCTATTTATTTTTTATATAAATATTATTTAAACTGAATATTTTTAACGGATTATCAGTGTCTATTCCTGGCCTGTTCATTCACAATATATAACACGGCCAGCATTAACCTGACACTCCCACTGCTCGGCTTTACCCGAGCTCGCAACCTCGGATTTCCTACCAGAGCTCATAGCTGACATTAATCCGCTTAAACAACAATTTTTTCAAATTGAAATTTTACATACCCGCCATCTCTCACTTGCCGACTATTTTCTGTCTTGAAAGCATCGTGCTGGAAAGTTGATAAGTTTGAAAAATGGCTATCACCACTCGTAGAGCTGCCAAGGATGTACTCGAAGCGGGTCCTGAGATACCTGAGACCCCACCCGTTCCTGCAGCCCTCGAGGCTCCAACTCTTTCGCCAGCTGATGAACTGTTAGCTTTGCGAAAAACCTATGACGATCTCGTCATGATGAATGAGGCAAACGTTGCTTCTAACAACCGGCTGACCGACCGGGTTCGAGCCCTGACTGAAGATAAGGACTCACTCGAGAGGGATAACACGGCTCTCTCTGCCGAGTTAGCATCGGCACTGACCACCATCAAGGAGAAAGATGAACTGCTTGAATCTTTCCTCCCTTCTTCGTCGGATGTCCGCGGCCCCAAGGCCAAAAGCACCACACAACTACTCGTAGTCTTGCCCAAAGACGATCATCGGGAAGCCATCACCACAGGTATTGTGCGGCCTGATTGCAATGTCAAAACCTCTGCGGAGAATTTGAACTTTTTATCCACTAGATCGGATAGGACGGCTGCTGCCGACCACGTACTGATACACCCGGACATCTCGTCTATCGTGGCCGGTGGAATGGGTGAAACTCTGTTTAACTTGATAATTGATGAAGTGGAAAAGATCCGGGCAAAAGGCCCCACCGTGTCCATCATCTCGTCACCACCGCCGATGGGGACCACAAAACGTAAACAGTGGATGGTGCTGAACAGTTTGCTGTCATCACACAAGATGGCAGGATTTGATTTTATTCCCATTCCTCTTTTTAAGGGGTCCATCACCAAGGTGCGCACTTCTGATGGCGATCTGTTACAATCCTCGTTGGACACTATCATAAGTATGATGAACAGTTCCACCATTCCGGACAAAGTGAAGTTCATCCCTCCATCTAAACCTGCCTCCGACGAGGATGACGTGATGGTAGTTTCCTCGCCAACGGTGCCCCCGCGCCGGCGCAAAGGACCATTTGTGAACAAATCTACGAGACCTGCTAGCGGCAGCGCTACACGTGAAGTCCTGGCCGTCACATCAACGGCGGCGGGCAGAATAATCGGCCACAAAGGCGCGACTATACGATCTCTCAATGCCATTGAGGGGTTGTCTGTCAAAGTGGTGAACGTAGATGACGATTCCTCCTTAGTAAAATTCGCGGGTCCTCGAAATGCAGTGAAAAAAGCCCGTACTCGGGTACAGAGGATCATTGACAGTATATGATGTGATTGGCCAGAGCCAAGTAATCCTAAAGACATTTTTAATTTCCATTTATCTAACTATGTAAAAGATACAACTGTAAATAAAAATGTCATCACATCTTGTATGTATATATGTGTGTGTTCTTGTCTGCGAACATCAGCTCGTAACTCTGTTCAATTCCAACTATCTTCTTCTAATAAAAATGAATATGAATGCACAAATATACCCCTTGTCTTTAAAACAAATCACATTCTTCTTTGCCAATGGCATCTTGACCTGTTAAACGTCACTAACAATCTGAAGAATGTAAATCTTATTCTTATCAATAAATATGAATGGGTACAAAATACAAAGCCTGGCCCCCAGTTCATGATCGATCTTAAAAGCCAAATTACCTGCCATATAATTGATAAACTGAATAAAATATCAATCCTACCCGGCCTAACCGTTCGGGAATCTTTATGGACTCCAAACCTATTTGACTCTGGCGAGTCGCACAGTTGTTTCCCGAGTTATGACATAACCTGGGCAAACACTCGTCTCAAAAAACTGTCAATTTCTATTAAACGCTCTCTCACTCCACAACAAAAACATACATGTGGTTTCGGAGAAACCACTCCTACTTTGATCACATGGTCAAAATCAACCAATCAGAGCCATCCTCGCTCGTACCTTTCACAACCTCCCCTGGCAGTCAGGACACGATTGTCATGCTCAAAACCCATCTTAAATCCTCACAGAAGGGTTCAAAGCGACAATCGTGACAGTAATCGGTTCAATTGTTTACGCTACCAAGGACAATCGTCTGACGAATGTCCTCAGCTAGCCACGCCCAACCATACCACGTGGTCTGGCCAGGCCAATCACAACGTGGTGAGGCCTGCAGGGCCGGCTCTGAATACACGTGCTCGCTCTGCTCCACGTGGTCAGCAACAAATTGTAAACAACCAACATTCTCGTATTAAAAATCTTAATACAAAGGGAAAAAAATCATTAAACATCGGTTGTTGCAATGTACAGAGCATATCTAGCAAGATCCTGCCAGTAAAAGATTACTTTAACGAGCATGACCTTGATGCCCTGTTCATGACCGAAACTTGGATGCATGACTCCAAATCTGACAAGGTTAAACAGGAACTTGAAGAGGGCTCACTGCAATTTGAGTCTTTTCCCAGGATTGGACGGACAGGGGGAGGATTAGGGATTTTATACAAATCTGAACTCCCTTTCACAACCAATAGGGCCAACCAACCAGTGGTAACCACCATGGAGCTCATGGAGTCATCCATCACACTGAGAGGAAAAAAGATCACGTTTGTGGTGATATATAGACCTGAACCATCAACTCGGAATAGATATACCTACTCTGAATTTTATGATGAGTTCACCCAGTTGGTTGCACATTATGGTTCATTTAGTCATGAGGTCATTTTCCTTGGTGACTACAACTTCCATGTCAACCTCCCCTTAAAACCTGATGTCATTAAGTTTAATGATATCCTATCTACCTTTGATCTAACACAATGGGTTCATGAACCAACCCATAGGTTAGGGAACACCCTTGATCTAATCATTACCTTCAGGGGTAACAAACTCCTGAAGAGCCACCTGGTGGATGAATACTTATCTGATCATAAAATGATTAAGATATACCTGGATATTTCACCTCCAAGACCCCCCAAAAAATCTATCAAATATAGGAATTTCAAGGGATTAGATCTTGAGTCCCTAAGAAGGGACCTCAAATCCCTAACTGATAGGGACACAACATGGGAACACTTATCCTTGAATGATATGGTAAATTACTATGACAGAGAACTCACAGCACTCATGGATAAACATGCGCCTATCAAGGTTGCCAAGGTCACTCAGCGCAAACCTGTACCTTGGATGAGTGACCAATTAAAGCTAGAAAGGTCTCTCAAGAGGAAACTTGAGAGGAAAATGAACAAGACTGATTCTCAGATTGATAAAGAATTATACAAGTCTCAGAGAAATAAGTATAATTCCTTGCTGAAATCGGCTCAATCTACATATTTTTCCAATCTGGTTGAGGAAAATAAACATGACCCAAAAAAACTTTTTAGAGTCATAGACACAGTCATGCACAAGAAAAAGGACACTCCAATGCCCAAAACTGACTGTGATGTCACTCAAGCTGAGAAGTTTAATACATACTTTCTTGAAAAAATAGAAAGAATTCGCCAGGAAATTGATATGGCACCACTCAGCAAGAATCTGCCACCAGGTGACACTACAAACAATAGTACAGAATGTCTGGATAGGTTCATACCTTTAACCACAGATGACGTGCGTAAATTGATAAAGAGGTCAGCAAAGAAATCATGTGAGCTGGATCCTATTCCAACCTGGCTCCTGCTTGACCTCCTGGATGACCTCCTACCATTAATTACTTCCATTATAAATAAATCACTGATGGAACCGGAAGTATCAGAAAATATGAAGATAGCCATTATAACACCCCTGCTGAAGAAACTTGGTCTTGAACTAATCGAGAAGAACTACAGGCCTGTTTCAAACCTGACTTTTATCTCAAAGTTAACCGAGAGGGCAGTAGCCAACCAGTTAGTCCCTCACCTTGTAAGGAATGGCCTTACTGACAAGTTCCAGTCTGCCTACAAGGAATATCACAGCACTGAAACCGCTTTGTTAAAGGTGCAAAATGATATCTTGTATGCTTTAGACAATAAAAAGGCTGTCATCTTACTGTTACTGGACCTCTCTGCTGCTTTTGACACCATTGACCATCAAATCCTATTCGATAGACTGGAGGCCAGATGTAATATCAAAGGTCATGCCCTCTCCTGGATTCAGTCATATCTTAGGAACAGGAAACAATGTGTGAAGGTTGGTATCCATAGGTCATGCCTGAAATCCATAAAATATGGAGTACCACAGGGCTCAGTGCTGGGTCCCATATTGTTCACCATTTACATGACACCCCTCTCTGACATTCTGGCCAAGTATGGTCTGAGCTATCATATCTATGCAGATGATACTCAGATCTACATCCCTGTTGACCACACTTCCCCCCATCAAGGGGACTTAAGCAGGCACAAACTGGAGGAATGCGTCTGTGAGGTCAGAAATTTCCTTATATCCAATAAGATGAAGATAAATGATGGAAAGACAGAGATGCTCATATGTACTGACAGGTACAATACTGCAACCCACAGCAGTATCCCAGACACAATCAGAGTGGGTGGCTCTGATATTGCTCCTAGTGAGTCAGTGGTGGATCTTGGTATCACATTTGACTCCAACATGGACATGAAGGCTCAGATCAGAAAAATGTGCCAGAAGGGCTATTATCATATCAGAAACCTGGCAGCCATTAGACATTGTCTAGACGAGAAGACTGCTGTAACACTTACCCATGCTTTTGTTACATCTACTCTGGATTATAGAAATGGCCTGCTGGTTGGTCTTCCTAAAACTGACATTAGGAAGTTGCAATACCTCCAAAACTCCGCTGCACGTGTTGTAGGAAAAATTAGGAAATTTGATCACATCTCAGGAAAACTACAGGAACTGCACTGGCTCCCTTTACATGCGAGAATAGATTTTAAAATCCTTCTCCTAACCTGGAAGGCCCTCAATGGTAAGGCTCCACCTTACTTACGTGATCTACTCCAAATCAAAGACGGGGAACGCTGTCTAAGATCCAATGATGGCACACATCTACAAGTACCTAAGACCAGGCTAAGGACAGTGGGGGACAGGGCCTTTTCATCTGCTGGCCCTAGACTTTGGAACTCCTTGCCTACTGACATTAGGACAAGTACTTCAGTCTCCTCATTCAAGAATAGACTGAAAACTCATCTTTTCGTCTTGAACACAGCGCTATGAACAGACCTTGTCTGGTATCAGCGCTATACAAATTTTATTATTATTATTATTATTATTATTATTATTATTATTATTATTATTATTATTATTATATATTATATGCAGCATCAAGTTTATGAAAAAAGAATTACCTGCAAGATCATCATAAATACTATCATCAAAAAAGTTGAAGGTGACATTATACCGACGTTTATGATTCCAGACAATATCTGCTTAAAGCTGTTGATAGTAACTGGCCGGGATTCAAACCGGGGATACCTGGAGCTCGAGGCGAATACTCTCCCAATTGAGTGATTTCGGCCCTATATCATGACAGAATGGTATCTATGTCACAAGTAATCATATCTAATTCACTGGTCTAAAAAGACAAGCACAAATAAATGATAATTTCCAATGCATATGGGACGCTTGTGAAGAAATACATTCATTGTTTCTTGATATTTGAAATTGACCTGTAAGGAAAATGATTGAAATTCAGTATTACCCTATTTTGGCAATAAAAGAGTGAGATATATTTACTGTTTCTTCCAACTTTATAACTTCCAAATGTATCTAATGTGATATAGGTGCATTAAAATCAGCATGATGTAGAATTTACTGCAAGAGAAAATCTCGAATATGTTCCCAGCAGGCTCTTCTGTTTGTTATGCCGTGATTTTAACTAGTGGTATATGCAAATCATAATGACATGAATTATTCACGTAAGTAAGGCATAGATTATTCAAAAGGGAATTATTTACATCAGAAAGAATTTGCTTTTCATATTGAACTTTCCTTGGCAGGATTAGATCATTATGATTTAATGAAATACACCTAGCTCAATATATAGTTTATCAGCCAAGCAAACTATGAGTTTCAGAGAAATGTAATGTGAAATGTTTATGTGTTATTCCTTTAAGAGACAAATTATCCTATTTTGTTATTTCATTGAAGTTGTTTACTCATTTTTTATATGATTCACTTGTAACACATTTTAAAATTAAAATAATTTAATATATTAATATTGTTAAATGACATAAAATGTCTTCTACAATTCTGTCACTATGTGGCCTATCTCAATTCATCACTGTAAGGTTGGAGTCATAACTTGGAGAATTATATATTATTTCTAAAGTTGATATTTTAACCATGTTGCACATTTGTGATAAAAAACTAATATATTTCATGTCTTGAAAATTATATTTTAGCCCCTTAGTCATGTCACAAACTGGGCGAGAAATTCACGTCTGGAAAAATAGGACATGTTGATCTGCCACGGGTTTTGGAGATTCCTACCAGAAAACCTTGGAGTAATTATGAATGGAGGCGCAACGGCTATTATTTGAGCTATGGCTTCATAGCAACGCATTGTTTCACACAATGGATTCAAAATCCTTTGATCCTATCATAGTTGCCGACATCAGAACAGTGAAAAATTGAAGATTCATATTTAAAAAAAATAAATTGGCCAAAGTCTTATTGAAATATTATACCACATTTTGATTTATTTTTTTTAAAGAAAATTCAGAATAGTTTCTCTTTTGAAGCTTACAGTAGCATCCACTCAAAATTACTTCAAATAAATATGTTTATTTCTGTCTGATTTCTTCAATAATAGATATTATGAAAAAAAGAAAAATGCATCTTCCAAACCTTTTATTTTTCATACATGTTTATAAAAAAAATGTGTCACTATTCATATTACATTTAAAAAAACTTTAAAACAAAATATTGTTAATGATATAGCACTATTCTTGTTGCAATTTTTTATTGTTATTTTTTGTTGATTTTAAATGATGACATAATATGTATCAGGTCAATTTATTTATAACGGCACATATATTGGCAGGGCTATAAATTACATTCTCTGATAGTATTTTTTCCACTGAACAACGTGGTATATTTTTCTAAGCTGTCAATTTATGTGCCAATAAATAAAAATAAACTGGAAAGAAAACATGACGATAAAACATGTGGTTTCCTCAGTATCTGAGGTCGTAATAACAATTTTTAATACATTTTCATAACTTTGATATGAATGTACAAATCTGATCATAAAATCGTCCAAACTTGGAGCAGAAAAATAAAATTTATATCCCCATAATCTGTATGAAAAAACAAACATTTCATTAGGGATATGTTTAACTCTAAATCATGGTTTTGATGACTTGAAATAGCTCTGAAAAAAATAACGTCAAAACTTTCATATCTTGCACCTGTATGGCGTCATTATGACAATGATGTTCCTTTTGATCTTGCGACGTTGTCCCTCCATTCATAATTACTCCAAGAACACACACACACACATCCCAATCAACTTATGATGATTATGTATTACCTTATATTTCTGATGCCTCTTGGCTTGCAACAATGAAGAAGCAAAGGACAGGAAAACTGTATTCTATTATATATATAATTATAGTGATTTGCGATCTTTATTTTGGCAACAGATAATTTATATTGAATATTTAATGTGTTGTTTAAATTGGTACCACAGAGCCACAGATTTGAGCCACAGATTTGTACTAAATTGTGAGCGACATATTTCCTCATTTCCTGGCATTCAAGAGTGTTCACTTCCAGGGTCACTCCACTTCCACTGTATAATACTCACAACAAGACGACCTTGGACATATTCTCAGAAAAAGAGTATGTATTTTGTCCAAAGTTGTCAAATTTAAGCTGTATCTTGCATGAATTTGAATAAATTACTTATTTAGTACTTAACAATTACAAGATGTTATCAACATAAAATGCCATCAACAATTATAATGCATATGAATGTCACGGACAATACATACTGATATGTATAAATTGGATTAGCATAACATATGAAATGAACATATACATATTAAATTACGTTTGCAATGGTTGGTGACCAGTTTAGTTGTGAATTTTCAGAAATTATCATTTTGTCAGTAAAGGAGTACTATTGTCTTGCACCCAGTAGGAATCGTGGCCCAGTAGGAATTCCTACATTGTGCAACTGCCCAAAGTAGGAATTCCTACTTTGTGCAAATAAGTAGGAATTTTAAGATATATCAGTAACTGAGATCAATGGATGCGGCCAATATAATTGCAATGTTTATAAGTTTTCTATTAAATTTTGTATTTAAAAAAAATAACAGACGCTTCCTGCTTAATTGGACGTTATTGGCATTGGAGAATGTGGTTACACATTTGGATTGACTCGTACATTATAATGGAAATATGACATATTTGGAAATAGAAATGTTGATTGTCACTTTAATTTTACAAAAAATGTACAAACATTTTTTTTTTAAATATTTGTGTCTTAATGATACGTTTATAGGCTCACATCCAGATATCTGCCTTTTTGCCAGTCAGAAATGTACTGATAAAATCATATTTTATTATGCACACAACTGATATCAGTGCATGCTCATATCATTATAATTATTTTTATAACAGTCCTATGTTCATAAAGTCCAACATTCATATAGCCTAAACCTCCTCAATGACCTCATTCAGCTTCCTGATATTTGGATTCTTGACTCTAATATTCCTACTTATTTGCGCAATGTAGGAATTCCTACTTTGTCCTGCACAATGTAGGAATTATTCCTACATTGTGCAAGATTCCTACTTTGCGCATGACACTATAACAAAACATACCGAGTCGGGAAGCTGTGTGAGCGGATTCAGTGAGTTGGTGATTGCGGAAGGATACCCTGAGCCGAAGGCGAAGGGTATCCGTCCGCCATCACCAACGAACTGAATCCGCTCACACAGCTGACCCGACGAGGCATGTTTTGTTTTTATACCTCAGACAACTACTGTATTTTAAAAAAATGATACATGAAACAAGATATTTATCGTTAAAAACATTTGTAAACAAAGCGCACCTCATTTGACCCCGTCACGTGACCCGAAAATGGCGCGTACAGCCATAGACTGGTTGCCGCCATCTGTGTATATACATGATGTTCTTGACACTCGATGGGGGACCAGTCTAAAGATGGCCGACGCAAAATAGTTCCAACTAATCAATACGTTACAAATAATCGGCATGCTCGTATTCATTCGAAATCGCATCAATACGCGCATCACTGAGGTATAGCAAGCTGGAGGACCAAGTTACTTGCTGTGCCAATCTTATTTGGAGACCATACATCTGTCTTTGCAACAAACTTTCCCAATGTTGTCACTGTTAGAGAGGTTTGGGGGACCTAATGAGATATGTAGGGACTATACAACATGTAGAATATATACTCGCTAGCTTATGTGAGTTGAGGCCTGATACCTAGTTGCCTAACATACCTATCTACAAGAGACAAGAATGACTGCAGACTCCAAGGTTTTACAGACATTTACTGGAGTGCATCAACCAAAGCAATATTTAGATATCAAAGGCAAATATCTTTATCGTTAATTTATGATACTTATACATATTTTTCAAAATCACTGCTTAATCCCTTTAAACTGAGAGCAATAATAAGTTATATTGCTCTCAGCTTTAAATCATTGAATTAGCGCGCGAACTTGGATCCTTTTATTCAATCGGTCTCACTTCTCTGGGACACCGACCAGCGTGATGAGCGATAATGTAAGTAAAAGATGAGTTCATTCTGACAGCTCACTCATTTGAAGAAAGAGGGAGAAAGTGGCTATACAGTTGTAGTCATTTAAGATTTGAACTAATTTACCACCCATGTCGGTGGGATTTATAATCGGCATGATTTTCCTGGCTGTATTTGGTGGATATGTGGTGACGTCTTTGATTTTGATGAGATTTCCAACTTTGATACATGACAAGAAGAAGGTGAAGTTTCGATGTCAACACATCAGTCACAGAGGAGGTGAGTAAATTATTCACATTTCACTCACGAAAATGCTAAATTAATTACAGTCATGATATAATAGGCATCATTTTCGTGTTGGCTTTGTCAACACTTTCATGTTTATTTTTTCTAAAAGCACTGGCCCTTTTTGTATGATGATTCTATACCCAAAGACATCGTCAAAAAAGACTTGAAATCCACTGTTTCACGACTCCAGTAGAACTCGACTTCCGGCAACTAACAATCAAACAATTATGTTCCCTTTAAGTAAACATAAGATGTCAATCCTGTTTAAAAATATTTATTTGTTTTTTCTTCATCTCGGCATCGTTTCGCCATTGTTTATGAGTTTGCGCAATCAGGTGAAAGTGGGTCAGTCTAATTATAGGGGTGGCAGCAACAATCAGAACCTCCTCAACGTAGTGGTACTTGTATCGTCATATGAAGTTTCTCCCTTGGTGTTTCCATGACGTCATCACTTGGACTCTTCTAAATGCCATTTCACGTTGTCATGTTTGATATCGGCTAAAAAACTGAGGAAAAAACGCTACAGATTACCCCCAGATTTGCATTTACAGACATTATGACTAGGAAAGACAATGACATTGGTCATAACTGCAACAGTCAATCACCGTTTAGTTAGTGGGGAAACTTCAATATGATGGGCAGTGCGTGGTGTTTCGAGAAACAGTGGATTTCAAGTCTATTTTGCCGATGTCTTTGGGTATAGAAAATAGCTAAATGATTGGCAAATCATACCAACACTGCAGATACAATCATGTCACCGTTTAGATTACAATTAAACGCACAGGGAGGATTACACACTGGCTTGCAAATGGGCACACGTTCACACTGAAGTGGCCAAATATCAAACGCACAGGGAACATGTCAGGCTCATACCATTGTTTTAATCTGAGAGCAATTATGGCAGTCATTGATGAATGGTGACCTTCACTGACTTTTCAAGGTCACAGGGACAATTATGTGAAATCCTAAGCATTGCCATAACTCAAGAACAAATGATAGCAGCTTTATGAGATTTGACACACATTTATAAGCATCTGGTGAATACCCCAGACTTTTTTTTATGGAACATGACCTTCACCTACTTTTCAAGGTCACAAGGACAATTATGTAAAATCCCCATCATTTTGATAACCCAAGAACAAATGATGGCAGATTTATGAGACTTGACACACATAAGCGTCTGGTAAAGACCAAAAGAGTTCGATGAATGGTGACCTTCACCTACTTTTCAAGGTCACAGGCTGATCAGCTCAATAATTCTGGAGTAAATGATGACAGTTTCATGATACTTGACACACCTAAGCTATCAAAAGAAGTAGATGTGCACTATTATGGTTTTTTTCTTTACCCCTGCATCAATTAGCCTTGGTACAGTGACGTTTTGTTCACAAATATTGTGTGGAGTGAACGTTGTATAGTAAGGGCTGAGGGTTGAAGCATCTCTGATGCCTATGTTTCTTTTTCCATATGGTACATTAAGACTGTCAAAATCTGCGACTGTCAAAATCAAAACGCCACCATAGAACATCATTTTTGAAACAGTTGCGAACTATGTTGGTTTTATGTGAATATTTACATGTTTTAAAACATTAAATAAGAACTAGTTGTTTTCTTTGTGTAAGTTTTTGAAGAAAAGCATTATCCTTAAGCAAGATAGGAGAAAAAATGTGGGATTTCTTTTGGAAGTCACTCTTAAACCTGTATATGGTAAAAGCTAAATAGATGATCCACTAATATTGGAGGCACACTAAAGAACCAATAGATTGGGAGGTATACGCTGTACCGTTATTATACATTACCAGGGTTTGCTGTTAGAGATTTTGAGTTCTAAATTCTCTCACCCCCTTTTTGCCCAAAGTTCAAAAACAACAAAATATTTCCCCAAAAATGTCCAAATTGTATAAGGATGTTAAATGCTGACAGAATAGAATTAGAGATGAACTTCATAACAGGGATTGATTTGCCAATTCTTGTGGCCCATAAACAGTGAAGATAAAAGAAATATTTAGCCCAGACACTACAATAGTGCTTAATGTAAAGCCGTGTATTGCTGTACTTTAAATGGGATTACATAATAGAATTGGGAGTGTACCACTGTACCAGTGTACTACATGATCATGCCATATTAGAGTGCACCACTGTACTACATCATGACCGAGTATGATATCAAGTGTTTGTGAACACTGTTTTGTATACAATACTTTGCATACGATAGTATTCATGCGTGTATTAATAGTCATATTAAGCAAGAAAATATGCTATCGCCATTTGCATTTTTTCTCACCAGATATTCAAAAGAGATTGGAATACTTCCCAATGCATTGCAACAAATAACATGGAATAAAACAGGAACCACAGATGTCTGGATATTCTAGAATGTTTTTGATTTGAAAGTCTCTCCCTTCATATTTCAGAAAATTTTCCTATTCCAAGGTGATTTAGAGTGTATAAGTAGAGGTATCACACAGTGACACCAAATGATATTCGTTGGTCCAAATTCTTCACTTATTTTATTTGCCTTTTTAAAAAGATATGGGCATTATTCAAATGAGTTCATGACAAAAGAACAAACACTTAAAAATGGAGTGGGATGTATCATTGTTCAAAATTAAACCCATATCATGCGATAATCATGAAAAACCTCTTGTGTGAATAGATTTTCTGGGTTTTAAAAACATTCTGTTGCACAACATTAAAGCTTTGTAGCAAAGATTATTTATGACAAAACAATCTTCAGGGGTGAAAGAACTCTGATACTTTTGTGTCTTGTGTCGAATAATGTTGATATATGTATCGATACAGGAACTGCCCAGCGTGAAAAGTAATTATGCTCATATTGTCCAGGTACAAGCTCCCGAAACGGCGATATAATTAAAATCTTTGTTTTATTATACACATAAAAATATTCTGACACGTGTCAACAATAGTCTGCCTTCATTGAATAAGTTTAAATTATGCACAAGTCAGAGAAAATGTGCATTTAACAATGCTGAAATATGCTTACACAACACGAGGTCGCCATTCTGAAAACCGAAAGTTTTAGGGGGGGGGGGGGGGTGCGCAAGTCAGAGAAAATGTGCATTTAACAATGCTGAAATATGCTTACACAACACGAGGTCGCCATTCTGAAAACCGAAAGTTTTAGGGGGGGGGGTGCGCATGCATAAGTAACAAGATGGCAGCGTTTTGAATTGGCTCCATATTTTGTCGTTTAATTCGGCAATTTACTGGGCTCTAACGGATCAATTATCACTGCAGTGACTACCTACCTCAACCAAAGCACTCCCCGCTTTAAGTTCACACTTTTAGCAATATATCAGTGAATATATTCAGTGTAAATTTTGACCAGTGACGAGGGTTGGTAAGTACCGGTTTACCTGCCGGCCGTCCATACATCCACAGAAAAGCAACAAAACCTGCCAGTGTTCAGTCAGTGCAACTTTTCTGACTGTGCAAAAGGATAGTTGGGCCAAGCAAACTACTTGGGCAACTCTTCCAAAAGGAACAAATAGAACAACAAAAAGAACCAAAACAAAAAAAAGGATAGTTGGGTCAAGCAAACTGCTTGGGCAACTTTTCCAAAAAGAATCAAAAGAACCAAAACAATAAAAGGATAGTTGGGCCAAGCAAACTACTTGGGCAACTTTTCCAAAAAGAATCAAAAGAATCAAAACGAAAAAAAGGATAGTTGGGCCAAGCAAACTACTTGGGCAACTTTTCCAAAAAGAATCAAAAGAATCAAAACGAAAAAAGGATAGTTGGGCCAAGCAAACTACTTGGGCAACTTTTCCAAAAAGAATCAAAAGAATCAAAATGAAAAAAAGGATAGTTGGGCCAAGCAAACTACTTGGGCAACTTTTCCAAAAAGAATCAAAAGAACCAAAACAATAAAAGGATAGTTGGGCCAAGCAAACTACTTGGGCAACTCTTCCAAAAAGAACAAAAACAACAAAAACAAAAAAAGGATAGTTGGGCCAAGCAAACTACTCGGGCAACTTTTCCAAAAAGAACCAAGAGACCAAAAAAATAAAATGGATAGTTGGGCCAAGCAAACTATCTAAGAATGTTCACATGAAATAGCTCCAATCCTCCAAAAAATATTCAAAGACTCACTCGACAAAGGAGAAGTCCCAAAAGCATGGCGCACAGCAAATATAGTTGAAGTCTTTAAAAAAGGAGATAAAGGTTGTGCCGCAAACTACAGGCCAGTTTCTTTGACATCTGTTCCTTGTAAGATTTTGGAGCATATAATTGTCAGACACATGATGACTCACATGAACTTTACAATATCCTGGTAAGTTTTCAGCATGGATTCAGGACAGGCCACTCGTGTGAAACTCAGTTAATCACAACCTTACAGGATATACTCAAGGCTAGAAATGATGGGCAAAATGTTGACATGCTCATTCTCGACTTTAGTAAATCCTTTGACACAGTCTGCCACGAATGGCTAATTCACAAGCTCGAGCATTACGGAATCTCAGGGCAGGTTGGTTCATGGATAAAAAACTGGCTTACAAACTGTGAACAGAGGGTAGTTATTGACGATGATGAATCTGACCCTGTCCATGTTAAATCTGGAGTGCCTCAGAGTACAGTACTTGGACCATTACTATCTCTACTCTACATTAATGACATTGGAGAGAAGCTAAAATATTCAAACATAAGGCTCTTTGTTGATGACAGCCTCCTATATAGAATAATTGAAAATGACGATGATGCAGTAAAACTGCAAGAAGACCTAAATATGCTGGAGGAATGGTCAAGTGAGTGGCAAATGGACTTCAATGCTCAGAAATGTTACACCCTGAGCAGCAAGAAAAAAAGCCAAGCTCTTGCTGCTTGATACAAGAAAATATACATTGAATGGTCACATCTTGCAACATGTTGAACATCATCCCTACCTGGGAGTTGAGCTCCAAACAAATATGAAATGGGATAAACATATCAACAACATTGTCTGCAAAGCAAATCAAGTACTGGGATTTGTAAGAAGAAATTTCAATATGTGCCCAGGAAATATCAAAGAGGCTGCCTACAATACACTTGTGCGCCCTCACTTAGAATATGCATCAAGATGTGTGGGACCCTTACCTAAAAAAAGATATAGACTGCACAGAATCAGTTCAAAGACGAGCTGCTAGATTTGTGTCTGGCAACTGGAAGAGAGAAACAGGCACTGTAACAAAAATCCTGGAAGACCTAAAATGGGATTCACTAGCAGGGAGAAGAAGAACACAGATGCTGGTTTTATTGTACAAGGCTATAAATGGTCAAATAGCTTTGAAACTTCCAGATCATGTGAAAATGAAATCAGCTCCTACACGGAAAAACCATGGAAATCACTATATCAAAATGGCGACAAGCTGTGACCCTTATAAATACAGCTATTTTCCAAGGACAGTGACTGACTGGAATAATCTTCCCCCTCAATTAACTACATTGGAACCAGGTAGCTCGGCATCCTTCAGGAACTCCCTGGCCAGAGTATAAAGGTTGGCAACAAGCAGCTGGTGTGTACCAGCTGCACCCCTTAGTGCAACCTTGCACTTTCGGCGGGATGCCAATTGGTTTTGCCGAGTAAACTTATAGATGTAGAGCTAACAACCATAGGATTCGCGCAACCATAGGATTGGCTGATAATTATGAAATTGTATTGTATACATAAAACAAATGGAACAATGGACTTTTTGACTTAGACAAGTTTATATGAATGGTAAAACTAAATTTTTATGAAAATTGCAGCCATTGACCCCGATTGCGTCACAATGAGCATGTGCACGAGTGCCAGCTTCTAACAAAAAGATAAACATTGGGGTTACTCTGTCAATTCTTGACCAATATTCTTCATTGACAACTCAAAATTTAGCTTTTGAGCTCTTCTCTTCAAATATGTAAGTTTGATGTACGATATATTAATTTTCGTCTTTCAGCATTGAAGAGAGATCAGTGCGCGAAGGCTATGGTTGTTCATGTCAGGGTCAAGACGTGACCCTGACTTGTCAATCTTGTCAGAATATAAAATATGCACATCGCTTTATAAGATTAAGTAATGACAAGTTTTTCTAATGGATATACCCCACTCCAGCACACATATAGATAACTGTTCATTTATTTATTGATTATTCATTTATTGACAAAGACCAAAATGCGCAAAATCGGCGGTCGTTAGCCCAAAAGATGTGACGGGGGGAAGCTCTTATTTTTAGCGCGAAAATGAACAGTGCCGCCACAATGTATTCATTTGCATTGAAATATTAATATATTGCACAATGATGGATCCCTGACACTTCGTATTTACGTTTTACTTTTAAAATGACTGCCGAGCTTGTCGAGTGATAAGTTTTGAGAAAAGTTAGAATTTTCACATAAATACATTTATTTAAATCTTGAAATAAATTAACAGGTAGGCAAAATATCTATAATCATTTCCTGCATGTCGACATGTCATTTGGATAGAAATTTGACAACATTTCGACACTTATCAGTATCGATAAGAGCACTAATATCAACTGTCAAATCCTAATTCTCGAGAAAATAACACATGCATCTGTTAGATCTTTGATTATCTGGAACTACATTTTAACAAGAATTTTGCCTAATTTTAAAACAGTAATGTGCCCCAGTTTAAGATTGTATAAAGAAGAGTAATTTCTGACTTGGGCGCTCAAATGTTACTGTAAAACATTATAGATTTATCATAAAATTTTGCACTATCACATACAAGACATTGCTACACACTCAACTGTAATGAAATTGGTATAATTTTGTGATTTTGATATGATTTAGATCTGATTTTATGCCTTTTGTCAGATGTGAAAAAGTCATTATATAACAGAATCAGCCTGATTCGTTCAGAACTTGTGAAGAACAATGGTATAACGTCATACCATCTGGCTATCTTTCGATAACAGTTCAGCAAAATTCAGAGCTCTCCCACTCCCGTATCTCTGCAAAAATGTGGAATGTGCTTTAATATGCATCAGAGGAGACCAGATGATGAGTCCTCCAGTAGATGTCACTGTTATTACAAAGACCATAATTAGTCATTGGGATATTTTTGTGATAGTTCTGGGACCAATTTTTCAATTTTTTTCCAAATTTGTTCATGTATTCATATTTGTTTCCAAAACTGAAGTATTTTCAATTTTTTTCAGCGTTTTTAGTCAATTTCAGCAGTGCATACTTTACTTAAATCTGAACGGAGTATGTCCTCAGACTTGAAGTGTGTACTTGAGTTATATGATGTCATATTTCCATTGATTACCTTTGTAAATACTCTCATGACATCATATTCAATTGAGAAAATACAGAGCCCCAAAATAGTGGATAACAGTGGCTCAGAATGAGGGATCACTTTATGTCAACCTTTCCAGTGTGTCAGGAAATGTATCAGCATGTAATTCTATTTTTAAAAATCTGAAATTGAAAAAATCTAAAAATCTTGAAAATGTGTAAATACTTGATGGAATAGATATGTTTTAAACACATTTGTTTCATGATGTAATCATATAAATATATTATATTTATATACTATGTTGAATAACTCTTTTTATTTAGCTTTAAATGTTTAATGTTTTCTTTGCTGCAGGAGCTGGGGAGAACCTGGAAAATACAATGACAGCTTTCAAACAGTAAGTCAAATGAAGTCAACCATTATTTGAACTGATCTGTACTGGGCCCGAATTTTCCATCATACTCCAAATCTTAAATCTGAGCATGAACTCAGATTTGAAGTCATACTTACCAAAGCCATACTTACTTTGCTTCCAAAAGTGAAGTATTTTGGATTTTTTCATCATGCTGAGAATCTCAATCTTACTTCACTAAGTATTTGCTCAGACTTGAAGTACGTACTTGAGCCATTTGACGTCATATTTCCATTGTCAAATTGAGGAAATACTCCCATGATGTCATATTCAAATGAGAAAATACAGAGGCCCAAAATAGGGGATAACAGGGGCTCGGAATGGGGGATCACTTCATGTAATGTAACAACTTTTCTCGTGACTGGTAATGTATCTGCATGTGATTCAATTCAATTAAACCTTATCCAGTCCTTTATTTTAACATAAATTGTTCAATATTTCATAAAAAATCATACTTTGGAGCATTGACTTCAGCTTGAAGCCAGCCTCTGAGCCGTCTCGGAATCTGAGGATGAAAATTCAGAATCTGAGCAAGAAAAATGTCTGAGCACAGTGCAAAAATCCAAAAATCTTGGATCTGAGTAAATACTCAGAACGTCAGCATGAACTTCAAATCTGAGCAAAAACTTCAAGTCTGTGTTTCCAAGCATGATGGAATAATCAGATTTGTATATATACTCAGAATCTGAGCAAAACTTTAAATCTGAGCATGAAATTAGGATCTTATGGAAAAATCGGGCCCTGAGTTATGTTAATATTCTCAATATAACCCATTTTCAGTGCTGTGCTACAAAAAACCTTTTGACATTGATTTTGGTCAGAAAAACTGCCTGTCATCTTTTCTAGACAGTAGATGAAACATTTTGGGAGTGGCAGGTGTTATATATAGTAACTGAATGAAATCAGGTTCATGGATTACAAATATTTCAGTCTCAGGCATTGAGCCAAGATGTTGTGATATCTCTGTGCTTTCTTCAGTATTCAGATCTACTTGGAAAAAATGAAAAAATACAGTGCTGGAAAACCTATTCATATACACTTTCCTTTCACAGCCATTTTATTTAAGGGGCTTTTATATTTTGGTGCCAGCTGTAATAATATACTTCCAGAATGGGTTGGGCATCTATTACCTATAATAACGGCAATTATTAATAAATCAATTATGCTTGGAAACATGCCTGATTCTCTCAAAGTGGCCATTATAAGACCATTAATAAAAAAACTATGTCTGGAATTATTGAAAAATAATTATAGACCAAATGTTGTCTCATCTAGCTTACTTCTCCAAGCTCATTGAGAGGGCGGTTGCTAAACAGTTTGTCAATCATCTTTGACACAAAAAGATCATAAAATATTATTAAATAGACTAGAAAAAATATGTGGTATTAGTGGGACGGCACTGGAATAGTTTAAGTCCTACCTGACAAATAGAAAACAATGTGTTATTACAGATGAGAAAAGGTCTGAAAATATGGTTATTAATTATGGTGTTCCCAAGGGCTCAGTGCTGGGGCCAATCTTATTTACAACATACAAATGTATATGCGACCCCTGACTGATATCATAGAATGGTATGGACTGAAGCATCATATATATGCAGATGATACTCAGCTCTATGTTACTCTGGACCCGAAAACTGAAAATGAAAGAAAAATATCATGCAAAGAAATGTATAAAGAGCATTAACATTTTTTTACTGGACAATGAAAAGAAGATAAATGATGGAAAAATTGAAATGATAATATGTGGTAAAAACTCTAATTTTAAAAATGTAAAAATTCCATCTGAACTTATGGTAGGTGAGTCTAACATCTACCAGAACATCCGTACTTCTTGCAATGTTTACACTGGCTTACTTTATATATATAAACCATCTGTGGTAGATAAGTATGAGATAAAGACAAGAACATAGGTTTATCAGTCTTCAGTCTAACAGATCTCTTTCTTTGGTTCTGGTGAAAGGATCTCATTTGTTCCTTGGACCTATGAGATCCTTCCACCAAAACTGAAAGAAAAGGAAACTAAAGATTAAAATAAAATTAGTTCGGTACCAGTGAAAGTAGTTTGGCACCCTAAAAAAATATCTGCAGGTCCAGAACACTCTCTTGAAGCAGCAAGTATGAGATAATTGATCAAGAACTCACCATGAAGCAAGGGGTGATCTGGGAAAGTAGTTTGGTAAAGGGGTGATCTGCAAAAAAATATCTCACAGGTGCAGAACACTCTCTTGAAGCAACAAGTATGAGATAATTGATCAAGAACGCACCATGAAGCAACAGATTAAGAAAATGTGTAAAAATGTATCTCAAATTAGAAGCTATGTAGATGAGAAAACTGCGAACATTCTTGGTCATGCATTTGTCACGCATTACTATGGTAATTCCCTGCTAGCTGGAATGCCAAAGGGTGGAATAGCCATACTGCAAATATTGCAGAATGCTGCAGTCAGAGTTGTGGGAAGAATAAAGAGAAATGATAATATAACTAGAAACTGATGAAACTACATTGGCTGCTGGTGGAGGCTAGGATTGATTTCAAAATAGCATTGTGAACTTATGATACACAAGTACCTCTCACAGCTGCTGATACCTAAACATGGTACAAGACATCTCTGGTCTATGGATAATAATGAATATATGGCACCAAAAACTAACATGAGAACGTATGGTGACAGGGCATTTGCAAAAATTGTAACACACTGAGTGGTTTTAAATCTAAAATTAAAACTCACTTATAAACAAACATTATCTGCAAAAGAGCCATGAGCAGACATAGTCTATATTATTATTATTACTACTTAGATGTTCTGTGATCTTGGACAGTATTTGATTGTAAGAAGAGCAATTTGTTACTCTGATCAGATATTTCTATATAAATACCACTTGAACATATTGTGAAACTATTAGTTGAGAAATTTACCATTCTGATTATATGATTCAAGATATAAACTAACCACCCAAGACTGTTAGGGGGACGATAATTATCCCTCCTCTTACAGGACTGTGGTATATATGTTGTGCTGTCCTCTAGTGGCCATAAATAGTGCTAGTTGTCCTCAGACATGTTCTTATTACTTCAGATAGTGCTGCTCTCTGTGTGTTTAGATATACCTGAATTAGACAAAGCTCTCATTGTCAAAATCTCCCATTAACTTGTTTTTTAGAATTGCCACCAAAGAGAAATAGGACATCTTGATGTAAAAGAGATTTTTTTTCTCTTTATTTGAAAATTTATACCAATTAGTGTAACTTGTGTGTTTTAAAACTGCTGAAATTTGCTGAAATAGTTAATTAGTTTATTTCACCAAGTCGTGGCTACTTTCTTTGATTCATCTATTAATTTCTTTTTTGATATTTGAGCCAATTAAAAAAAATAGACAAGGTTACCCAATGTATCACCTACTGCAGTTCAACTCATAGTTCAGGAGAATATGCAAGAGGTGTGTGTACAAGAAGAGCTCAGATGCTGAGGTGGTCCTGTGTTTACCAAGGGAATTATGGATGGTTAAATTAGATAGTCCTAACTGTCTGCAAATCCATGATCCATGTTTCTTGTAATGTAATCAGCCCAGTAGATGCCTGTTTTACAGAGATAAAGAAATGATTTGGTACAAGGCTTGAGCTGACCTTGATTTAGTGTGTTGCCATGACAACCAGGTGTCATTCCTGAAAGAGGACAATAACTTTACAGTTTGATCAATATTTAGAAAATAATATCATTTTTCTTCAAAAAGATATCCATTTTAGCAGTGTATTTTTGTGAGACATTGTGAACATTCTTATTTTAAACCCTACCACCATCAACAATGATAATCTTGATATCTGCAACAGCAATTTCATATGGAGTAGAAAAGGCAAAAAACAGCTGATTAAACCAGACATGTTCTTATTACCTTATTAAGCTTTTATGTCTTTAGCTCGCTTGTTTTAGAGGTAAGGAAAATGTTTCTAGACAGGAACCAGCTCTTTGTGATGTGCTGGATCCTAAAATTATCTATTGCCTTTGTCACAATATCTACCATGTTCACTAAGAGAACTTCATTGTGCCGTTGTATGCACAGGTTAAAAAGTTGTTTTGTGAGCAGGATATTTCATGATATCATTTACATATTTGATAAAAATAACTATTCAAAAGTTGGTGTATAACTGTTTATTATTTAAACTGGAGAATTCTTTATTATTGTTCATTATGGAATGGTCAATTTTGACAGAGGTACACTTCTCTTCCTGATCGAAGGAGACTGAAAGAATGTTTTTGGAGCCATTTCTGCCCATCGTTGATATGCATTGATATATGCATGTTGAGAGCCATGAGGGCCAAGATAGCACATGGGCAAAAACGGAATAGTAGACAATTAGCAGAAAGCAGTAATCAATGGCAATGTCTCTGTTGTTGTAAATTCTGGTATGCTTCAAGGTGCAGTGTTTGGTGTATCATCTTTTTAAATCTCTATCTTGGGAGGAAAGTGAAACTGAATCCCAAGAATATTTGGGGATGATGGTTTAACATTTAGTCATGCTTCTTGAAAATGATCCAGTAAATTTATAAGATGACCAAACATCTTACAAGGAATGGTGGCAAGAGTCAAATGAGCTTCACTCGGTATGGGCTCTCAGAGCATGAAAGTGATAATATTTAAATGAGAAAAAGAACTAATAGTAAACTTAATTGATACTCGAATGTCTGGCCTAGAAAAGCTTAAATCAGGCCATTTGTTGATGAGTACATTTTGACAAGCTTTGTGGGGAACATGTACTGATTGGTCAACATTTCACTATCTGGTAGAATGAAGCTCATGTTTCTGACCGAGAAACCTTCAAATGCATCCTGGTGTGAGCTTACCAGGCATAGCAACAATGGAAATTGGCCATATGTGTAGAACATGGGAGTCAAAGAGAGAAATCTGTAGGTGATAATACATGTAGGTGTTATACAGTGTGGCTTGTCACTCAGCAGACCTTATTTAATGTTTAGGACCAACAGAATTACATTTCCCAAAACACTTATGCTACCTTGAAGGAATAATCCTGGTTGAGATAATGAAAATTTAACCTTTTATCTATGTAAAAAATGGCATAATTGTATGACACATGCAATTTACATAAAATTGGAAGACATGTGCAATAACCAAAAAAAGATAATGTCAGTTTGCTAGAGTTTGCCAGGAACTCATTTAAATTAATGTTGCTGTAGTATTAATAATCATAATAATCAGACAATTAATATAAAATAATGATGGAAATTAAGTGATAAATATTTAGAACAATTTTGAATGATTTAATCAATGCAATGTTCTTGGGAAGAATAAATAATTTGAATTAAGAAAATATTGAATTAATTTCATGAGACATTATGTTTTTTATGTAATTAACACAAACTTCTTTATTTCTTGGATTTCAATTTAGTCAAGATTTAAATAATTGAATTGTGATATTTACTGACCATGTCAGCATAGCTTCTGCAATGAGGGTGGCAATATTATACTAATTATTTGAAATTTATTAATTATGATTTGAAATAAAGGAAATAAACAAAAACCTTACATATTAGTAACAAGTTTTTAGTATATTTATTATTTTAAACAAATCATTTTTAGAGGTGATGTTTCTGTTTTAGATCAAATCAGTTTTGGATATACAGTTTTGGTACAATCACAAGAATCTATACACAAAATAGGATTGACCACACTGTGTGTTGATTACTGAACATATATTTTAATCAAAGAAAATAAAATGGTATCATATCCAATAGAGCTTACCAGGAATTAAAAATATTGTGGTGATAATATTTGCATACAATTACAAAAGCAATAATGTAAATTAAATTATGAATATTTTTGATAGTTTTCGTTGATGTAATTAGTGATGCTTCTTTTATACAGTCAATATTTTGAATCAAGAAAATATCAAATTAAACTAACTATATGACGTACAATGTTTTGAATTTTTGTAAACAACACCATGTCACCATGCCAAATCAATTAGCAGTGTTCAAAATTTGAGCTTACTCTGTTGCCCTGAGCAAACGACTTTTTAGTCCAGGCCAGACATTTTGCGGTCTTTTACTTTTATTTTCAATCATTTGACTGGTGACAACCAGCTCAAGACAAGTGAAATTTTGACCAATGTTTCAGACACTGATTCATATTACTCAGGAAATACATTCCTGGAATTATGGGAATTGATTTTTGCACTTTGACCATCACTGCCACAGGCAGATTAGCATGTGACCGTACTACTTTCAGAGTGTTAACATAAACAAACGTGCACTTAGACATGCATTACAATGTTTCACATGATCATGTTAGTGTGTCAGCGCAATTCTTGCATCAAAAAGAAATCACACAGTTTTAAAAGTAGCCTTGGACAAATCTAAATAGTTCCGAGCAAACACTTGAGTATAAATTTACATTGTAAATACTGCCTTTATTGATACCATTTTTCAGAAGTAATCAAAACCAGTTTTATAAATATGTAAAGCCAAAATAATTAACCAAAAATACACTTTGGCGTATGGGATTAAATTTTGACAAAAAGGCACCTGTGGCAGTGATGGTACCATTGGTGGTGGAGAGGGTGGGTGGTCGAGACGGTGGTGACACTGTGGGAGTGTGCACTTTGACCAACTAATGTAAGGACAGTACGGTGTGTTTATGCATCATAAACTGATAATTGAATTATACTATATAATCTTGCTTTATGGACAAAATATTAAAGACCTTTAGAAAAACATAAATTTCATGGATTATAATATGTAGTGAAAATTGTTGAAGTTATATTAGACAGAACAACACTCAGCAAAGACTGCCCATAATAAAATGCTACTATCTCATGTTACAAGACAATGGTTTATCTCTTTTCAGGTAGCTTTGCTAATCATTATTTTGACATTAGTCAGTACACTAATTATATACACATAAGTTCTGAATGAGATACAAAAAGCACCAATAAAACCCAGATATTAGCTGGCAGATACAATATACACCTCACACTGACTCAGTACAAGTACATCTCAGTCTGAGTCAATCCCAGACAGGGCTATACTGGTGACAGAAACACAGTACAACTTTTATCCTGTATAAAATATTATTTATTGATTAACAACTGTATGTTGGACACAGGCAGACACCTATTGATATTCTCTTTCTAAAAGTTAATATATAAAATGATTTCAGTATATTAATCACAAATTGTTGATAAAAGTATAACAATTATAGGATTTTTGATGATGGTTAAATGTTGACTTAAATTATGTTTGAGAGACATTGTTTTTTTTTAAACATTTGCTTTCCAAAATATGAACAGTAACATTGCAGTATACTCAGCCCCAGTTTTAAACTGTGTACAACAGTACAACATATATTTAAAGATATATATTTTTTTGACAGTATAATTTAAATGTTTTGTTTATTTACCAGTCTTACAAAATGAGATAAACCTACTACTGATAATTAAGTTTGATTTAAGATATGATAGAAGATAATGTTTTGATGGAACTAATGGCTATAGCTGTCTTTGATAAGTTTATCCTTAGAAGCAGTCAGTGGTTCTATCACTGCTACCATTGTCTTGAGGGAACTAATGGCAATAGCTGTCTTTGATAAGTTTTATCCTTAGTAGCAGTCAGTGGTTCTATCACTGCTACCATTGTCTTGAGGGAACTAATGGCTATAGCTGTCTTTGATAAGTTTTATCCTTAGTAGCAGTCGGTGGTTCAATCACTGCTACCATTGTCTTGAGGGAACTAATGGCTATAGCTGTCTTTGATAAGTTTTATCCTTAGTAGCAGTCGGTGGGTCTATCACTGCTACCATTGTCTTGATGGACTAATAAATAACCAGTCAGAGCCAAACAGCTATCTGATCATGAATATAAGTGACCAATATAAGTGAGGTCATGCTGAGCACATGTAGTTCACTATACCTGTATCCATCGTCAAAATAGACTTGGAATCCACTGTTTCCACAAACACCATTAAGTTTCCCTACTGAATGAGCTCGACCTCCAGCGATTGACTGTTGCAGTTATGGACCATGTCATCGTCTTTCCCAGCCATAATATCTACAAATGCAGATCCGTGGGATATCTGTAGTGTCTTTTGAATAAACTGATCCACTTTCACCCCTTTGCGCAAACTCACAAACAATGGCTAAACGATGCTGAGTTCCTGAAATAACAAAGGCATTTTTTCAGACAAGACTGAAATCAGACAAGACTGAAGTCAGCAAATAATGCTGACTTAAAGGGTACGTAATTGTTTGATTGATAGTTGCCAGAAGTCGAGTTTTACTGGAGTTGTGGGTGAAATTGGATGGCCAGTGCGTGGCGTTTCTGAAAACAGTGGATTTCAAGTCTATTTTGACGATTAATATGGGTAGAGAATGTGTTTTGATGTAAATTTTGTGACCAAAGGTCTGAGTAGTGCAGCATAAACAGGGTACCTTTCTATGTTGGATTTGCTACCAATCTCATTTTGAAAGAGTTACAGGAGATCTATCTATATTAGTTTCAGGAGACATTTTTATGTAACTTATGCACATGTTATGCACAGAAATGACCTCATTGCAATTCAACATATAGAAAAGACCTCATTATTCTCCAGCCTATAGAAATGACCTCATTATTCTCCAGCCTATAGAAATGACCTCATTATTCTCCAGCCTATAGAAATGACCTCATTATTCTCCAGCCTATAGAAATGACCTCATTATTCTCCAGCCTATAGAAATGACCTCATTATTCTCCAGCCTATAGAAATGACCTCATTATTCTCCAGCATATAGAAATGACCTCATTATTCTCCAGCATATAGAAATGACCTCATTTTGCTGATTTGTGAACAATCAGAGAAGATGTATAATGTTCTAATCACTACAGCTTTATAGCCCAGCAAAGTTAAGAGTTCTCCAACCATTGTTATTTGTCGCATTTGAGCATGACCACAGTGTATAAAATAAGGTTTAGGCAATGTCTCTGTCTCCATACATGTGGATTGGGTTGTGAGTGAGGTCTGGGCTATATAATGGTTATTTAACAGGTTGAGCAGCTAACACAGGAAAGTGTACTCCATCCATGTGTAGGAAAATAACTCTGTAATGACTCAAAACTCAGTAGTCTCCTTTAGGAAGGCCATTTGAACCAAATGATCATATTAACCCTTTATACAAAACTCAGTCAAAGTGCTTATCATATAATTGAATAGACAAATATATTCATTAATGGGGATGGTGAAGGTAAGTGGCTGTTAGTTCCCTCCAGGTCCTCCAGATTTATGTGGACAAAGACAATCCCTATGGTGTGACGTGCTGCTACCAATGTTCTGTTTAAATCTGCCAAATATTTGAAGATTGCAGAAAAATGCTTTTATAGTTGCTGGCTTTGGTGACAAGTTGCTTAATAAGGGTCACTGGTCAAGCCATTTGCATGTAGATGTTTTGCTCCATCTGATATATTTGCTTAATACTGGACTTTTGCTATTGTCATTGTTAACTTTAATGGCAGAATTTTGAGTTTTCAAAGTGGTGTGAATGTTTATATAATATTGATAAAAAATATGTAATATTGGTGTATTCAGTCTTCCCATGCGTCAGAAGTTATATATTTGACAATATGAAACCATATTTTCACAAGACTGATGGTGTGCATAAACTGATGAAGTTGCAAAGTACAAGAACTATTTGTATATGAACCACAAAACCATAAATATATGGTGCTCGACTTATCTTTTGTAATAATTGAAATAACTTACTGAAATTGCAGAATATGAGGAACCTTAGAAATTCAATAGTACTGAACTTGACAAGCAACAGGCAGAGTGTGGTGTCAAAATAGATCAGATTTTTATTATTTTATAAAATTCACCATTATTTTGCAGAAATTTTTCAATTAAATGTTTGTTTCTATCCATTATGAAGGTGAGATCAATATTTACTTTAAAAAGTGCTTTTGAAATTCCACAACAATATCACACAGCACATTTTACTTGTGCAAAAATACATTTTACAAAATACCTATTTCTACTAGTATTATTATATTCATCACCAAATAAACCAAGTCTACTTATTGACAGTCCTTATAGCATAATATGTTTAGGTCCTCTGACATGGTATAGCATTTAATATTTTATATCTATCACATCAGATTCTGTGGATTGTTCTGTTTCTAATGGATAATTGTCATCTCCCATATACAGTTGGAGCCAAACATCTATATGGTCATGCATAAACATGGCCAAATAAGGTCATGCAAATGCATGATATCATCTGATCATGCAGTGCTTTCGTGTGTCACTATTTAAAGGTAATAAGCATTAAACCTGTATAATCGTGTGTAAAAAGCAGCCATAAGCTACACATGATAGGTAAACACAGGTAGCGTGAACTTTTTTTGACCCCAAATGAGGCTCAAAGTAGGGTAGCACTGTTTGGTGTCATTCTGGCAGTATTCAAAAGACAATACCTTTCATGACATAATAAGCATATTTCGATACTTTAGTGACGTCATCTTACCTTTCAGTGCCTCTGATAACACTCTACATAAAAGTGACACCAAGAAAAGAGTGTGCTTTCATGAGGGGGCTATGAATTAGGGTCTTGTTCAAATAGCTTTAACTGACAATGATGGGGATGTATCAATCAAAAAGTTAATAGACACGAAACACAAATGAAATTGTCACCTTATGTAAATTTTAAATGTTTTTTTGCAAAATTGATTTTTAATCCTTTTAAGTCATGTATACCTAATGCATGGCACAATATGGTCATGCAGTGGTTGACCATTAACGCATGATAGATGTTTGGGTCCATCCGATAGGCTTGATACAATGACATGGATTATGCATGGAAAGAACTACAGTTCACTGATCTAATCTCCTTGTTCTTGTTGACATTCTGTTTGTCCATTTATTCAATTAGCATATTTATAAATATCACTTTAGCCTTGGACGTCATATTGAAATCATTGCTGAAAAGCTGCTTGTACTTGTGTTATTTATACTTTGCATTTGATGACAGTGGATACTTAGTTCTCTAATCACATTAATACGTTGTGAGCCACATTTCTGTTATCAATCATCGAATATCATATTCTCTTTGTGTAGAATTATCCACAGTTCTCAGTAAGTACTGAGCCTCGCAATGTTCTAGTCCTTGTTTGTATCTGTGGCTACAATAGAATGACCTGCATCTCTCCTGACCCCTTCCTGGAGGTCAAAGGTCAAGGTTGGTAGGATATAAAGTAACCTGGTATCATCACTACTCACAAAGTGCGACATATTATTAGCTTAAAAAATGGAATCACACTGTTTCATAAGCTTCACAAAAACACCATAGAAAAAATGTTTAATAAATTTCACCCAGTGTGTTATTCAATCCCTTGACGAAATTTAAATCTTCTCCACTCCTTTTGTATAGTTTCTGAAGCTTTTCTGAGCTGTATGAAATCTGTTCGCTCCTTTTTGACATCTTTATGAGCACGATAGCGCTTTTGGATCTTACTGGCACTATCATGCATCCGTTTTACTTTTTTCCGCACTAAAATTCCACGGAAAAGTGCTTGAAGTCGAATAAATCCTCTCTTCAACTTGAAAAATTTCTTTCGTGCCAGGTACCCTCGCACAATGGTCTGAAAATAAAAGAGAAACTCATGAAAATCAAGGATTTATACAGGCAGTACTCAAGTTATTGAAGTATTGTACATTTATTTGCAGACACACAGATGCAGCAACACAAAGTCAAAATTACTGACATATGTCAGCGGTGGTGTTTTCTTTGTTGAATTAAATGTCATTTATCTGAGTGAATTCATAAAATAGTCATAAACTATTTGACTAATGCTCAAGCTTGGCAGTTCAAATTTGGCCCTAACTTGTTATCTTGGTTCTCATTGGCTAATATTTTTATGTTATTGAAAATGGCAGCCTCCTTGACATTCAATTACTACCTCTGCAGGCATTACCCTGTTTTTGAGTCACAAATACTTGCCATGCTCACAAAAATATCATCAAATCTGAATTGACCAACATTATGTCATAAACTGTAAACCAGGTGTCTGGCACATATACTGACCAATCAGTACAATTGCCAGTACAAAACAAATCTATTTATATTCTTTCACCAATGAGTTGACAGCCAGAATTTTCTCGATACTAATGACTTTTGCTCGTTTCTGTGTGCACATATATAGCTTTGATGGCAGGGACTGATATGATAGAGAAGTCCTGTGATGGATGGTATGATTTATGCCCAGGATCAAGAAATGAGACATACGGAACATGGTTGATTCATATTATGAACTAATTAAGGTGATTTGACAATACCAATGAAACATTGAAAGCAAATTTTACTTTGATATTTACAGCTTAAGAATTTTCTGGTTAGGCCTGTCCATTTATTGATTGTTATGACTTGTTATAAAGTATTTCTGTCTTAAGTAGAAGGTGATTTATTTCTTGTTGTTAACGGGTAGCAATAATAGTGACAATGACATGCACATTAAATGTAAGTGAGCGAATCATTTAAGGACATGTGGAATGATTTAGGGATACAGGATGGCATTTGCAATCTCCAACACAATAGGCTGAATTGCATACAAATCACTCCCATTACAAAGATTAAGGACAGAATCAGACAACAATTAAGAATTGTTCCCATCCTTTATATCTTGCTGTGGGCTGTTGCAAACACATTCATTGATTGTTGAGGTTTGTAGGTTTTAGTTTGTACATTGTTGTCTTATATTATAGTTAATTCTTACAAAACAGTTCTCTTTTTATAACTGGACATAATGTTTAAGTAGTCCAAATGACTTAATTAAAACAAAATTTTAATCTTGAAAATGTAAATCTTTAGGCATTGTTCATTGATAATGTAATTAAAAGCATCTGTTTTATTTGCAGCCTCCAAGTATCTATTGGTTTATGATCTATGATAGACAGCAGAAATTAATATCTTACATATTAATTGTATGTGTCTGGTTTTTTAAAAGGTTAATTGACACACAATACTCCATCCATCATATCACCCCACCCCTTACATTTTATGTTACCATTAATATTTATTTTGCAGTTACAGTTGTATATATTGTATGAATACCTGTATGCCTGTCTATATGCATGCCTGTAACAGATATAAATATGTTGAAAGAATATGAAAACAACAGAACAATATGGGCCTCTTCCGCTTCCTTTTACCTCACTACCTTTTGTGGAGGTAAGACTTATTCCCATATAAATCTGCCAGAATGCATTTTATTGATTTTTAGATACAAATATGTGAACTAAGAGATTGATGAAAAATGTTTTATGCCTCAATTCATACGTGTTACATGAAAGAATACAATTAGTCATGGCACATGGTGTGTTAATAATGTGTGACTTTGAAGTCATTATTCAGGCCAGGGAAATACCTTCCAGCAACACCAGGAAACACCAGCAACAATAGTAAATACCAGCAACAAAAAGAAACACCAGCAAATGCAAGCAACACCAGGATAGACCATCAACACCAGGAAACATCAGCAACATAAGGAAACACCTGCAACACCAGGAAACACTTGCAACATAAGAAAACACCAGAAAATAGCATTATCAGGAAATACCAGCAACATAAGGAAACACAAAAAATGCAATCAGAAACACCAGGAAATGCCAGCAACACCAGGAAACATCAGGAAACCTTCATATCAGAAGAGTTCCCATATTAGATCACAGAGAAATTTGAATCCATGGAATAATTCCACTATCAACATCAGGTGTGAAATTCTCTGGCAGTTCCGCCCCCCTAATATAATCATGAATTGTTGGGTTGTCAAAGTATTACCATCCACATAGGCCTCAATAAAAGTATGCAAGGGAAATAGCATCTCCGGGTTTTATCAAACTAAGATTCCTATTTGCAATGACTATTTATAAAAGTCAGCAACACATTAAGAAATGGGATTTTTATAGTTTAGATGTGAACATGCATCACATTAAGTTGTCCATTCATTTTATATGTATTCAAGAAAGTGTATGCATTAAGGCCTTTCACAAATTCTTACTCTGTTGCTTAGCGGTAAATGCTTTGATAGTTTTGTGAATGCTTCATGTGTGTAAAATGTTTCCTTAGTTGCACAGATAACATGGGGGGAAAATCTATAATAATTTCATACTTGGCTATGCATACACTATGTTTAAATACAATATTGATGTGAGCTTACTTTGAGGAATGAATGGAACATATAAAATATGACCATCTATGCAACATACATAGGTACATCATAATCAGATTTGTGAGAAAGGGCTCAGTCGACGTAGCCAAGAGTAATCCAAGGCCATGAATAGAAAATAATACGAAAGAACCTTGTGCTGCAACATATAAAGATAGAGACTAAGATATACCAGATTGAATGGGAAGAACAGAGACAGAGAGTAGTGTCAGTCGTCCCGATAGTTGATAGACCTTCAACGGACATTCAGTCCGGCAAAGTTGACTTTTTTGCTGGACCAAAAAAAAGAATAATAAAGTTATCAGCATGAAAAGTAAATGAATTACACAAATATTGTTCAGGTACATGGTTCCCTAATGGCAATATAATTAGAACTCTTTGTCTTAAAATACACAGAGAAATATTTTAAGTCAGAAAAAAATATAAATTTAACAATGCTTAAATACGCTTACGCGACATGAGGTCGCCATTATGAAAAGTGCAAGTGACAGGGGGAAGCTCTTATTTTTAGCGATATAAAGATTAGAGCGCCACCACAGTCTATTCATTTGCATTGAAATTTTAATATATTGTGCAGTGATGGATCTCTGACACCAACGAAAGTAGTCTCTTTAATCTCATTGCTGACACTTTGTATCTATGTTTTATTTTTAAATTGATATTTGAGGCATAAGTTTTGAGAAATGTTAAAATTTTTACAGAAATACATGATGGATATAAGGTTCAATTATGGTGGAAAATATGCCAGACCTTGGCAAAAAATGTCTGTCAAGACTGGCAGTCCATAGACATTCGGGAAGACTATAGTACAGGTATTTGACTATAGATAGTATATTAAATGTGTTAATGCCCTTGAATATTTTGAGAGGCCAGATATATAGACATGTAATCATAATGCATAATACGGGTGTCTCATAGTCCAGAGGTTCAAATATAACATACATGATTCAAGGTGTTGTGAAACCAATATAACAATAAAGAATAGCTCAAGATCTGGATAGATTATGCATATCAAAGACAAATGTGCATCAAGGTCTAATGGAGAATACACAATTCATGTATCAAGATTGAGAGTTACTTGAAGCACAAAGAAGTTTAAACTATAAATAGTTTAACACTGATATGCATAAATATCACCAACACAGTGGCTCCAGTTTACACACTGCTCTATAAAACACAGAGAATCACTTGTAACATAGAGTAGCTTAATGTATAAAAGGCCAATACTGAGATACATAACATCATTCTCACTTAGCTCAAGGTTTAGATTGACGACACACATAGGGTTACTCATAGCAGCGAGTAGCTTAATATACATGTATAAAGGGGTTTACACTGCGATTAGTACATATCCCTCACATAGCAGCCCAAGGTTTCAGATCACTATATGACACATATAGAATTACACATAGCACAAAGCAGCTTGAGATGTGAACACCTGAGATCAGGAATAGATCACAAGCCAGTGGCTAGAAGGAGGGCTACCTCTACTCAGGTTACCAGTAATAACAATTTATTTGTTGTTTTATTAACCATATTTTTTGTGAGCTTTACTTACTTGGGAAACCTCTCAAAGTTGGATTTCTAGGTAAACATAGAGCAGCTTTAAATAGTAATAAGATGTTCCCTAAATCTGTCTCCTCTTCAGACTCAATCTGTGAATCTCTTATGATTGGGTTATGACATACAAAAATCATATGAATGAAATAATTGTGACGTCATTCTCTTACAAACTAATGTGACCTCAACAGGCATTCATAATTAGCCTAGGTAAGATGTCACAAAAGGTAGATTACTTTGAGGATGATTGTTATAGATTAAAAGGGCATGGATTAGTGCCACCTCAATGACATAGTCGCAGATTAGGTCCAGACACAGATTAGTTGTGAGGCCATAGAGTGAGGATCTCAGGATATCTGACAGGCCATTGATAAGGGGTGATGGACACAGATGGAGATTAGGGATAGGACATAAATAAATGACCTACAGTTTTTAATGGTAAGAAAGGTGATTTTTGCATTTTTTTAAACGTAAGATATTTAAAGGTAAGAAAGGTGATTTTTGCATTTTTTAGAATTTGAAAAATAAATGCACTGATGTAGGCAAAAATATCATTTAAAATATCTTCTTTTGGGGGAAATCCACTGATAAAAGCATGTACTTATTTTTTTTACCCATCTTCAAAAACCTTACATGTTTTTTTGTTCTCATAATTAAAACTCTTCAGGAAGTGTCCGTCTTTTGCTACAAATCAAGTCTGTCTTGTTGGACAACATTAAACATCATGGCCTGGGTTGTTGGCAATTATGTTATGATTCTTTGAATCATTAAATTATGAAGGTAGGAAAATCTTTTAAATCAATGAGCACAGATTAGTAAGAATTAAGTGGCCAAGGATAGGTTTGCCTTAAGGTTAAGCTGATCATGATTCATTATTTCTCAGCTTGTCCAGGTGAAACAAATTTAAGATTATCACATCCACTTAGCTGTGAACAGTAAACAGTGGTGAATGTGGGCTGATCCATATATGGAGCATATACACATATTTGCAGCTTAACGGATTAGGTGCGTCTGCCACCTGTTACCTGACAGAAGCAGCAGGCATATTAGGGTACTGGACCAGTCCCATTGGTTCCCCATTTGCTTGGACTCTTATTTCCATGTAACATTTTATAATACTATTTACCTGCATTAAGCACAATCAATATCAACACCAAGAGAGGCCATGAATGCATTGAATTCGTAGAACTTAGTAGGCATTTCATGTCTGTCTTTGTGTGATCTTTGTTTAGAGCTAAAATGATGAAAATTCTTTATGGTTGGTGTAGTTGGACAATTTATTATGTCTATGTCAGCATAGCTTCTGCAGTAATGGGAGGAATTTTCTGTCACTCTGTCCGTCAACTTGATCTTCTCTGAAACTACTGGACAGAGTTCTTAGCTATTAGTAGGAAAGATATTGTATTTTCATGGGACCAGCTCTATTTAGCCAATGGGAATATTGGGTCACCAAGCCTCCGGAGTTCCAGGTTTAAATGCAGTATATATGACTGTACTTCACTATTTTTAGCCAACTCAAACCTGCTCAATTCACACTCTTCAAATGGAGTTTTCAAAAGACATCATATATGTTGACAACTTTTTGGTGTTTTGAAATAAAATGAGAACACCCAAGAAGCTACAAATGCTCAAATGATTTGAACAGTTAAGCTTTTTTTGGCCAACAGTTGAGTTGTCTCTCGCATGTGTCGTCAACTGGAGCATTCAGCATCTCTTTCTGATTAAATAAATATAGTCTTAGCTTAAGACTTCAAGCAAAAAACTATGCCAGGCACAGTATTGGATACATAAAAATGGCTGTACTCAATACGCAAAGCTGGTTAAATTTAAACCTTTATCTTTAATAAAGACTTATATGCAGAAGAAGCTTGCAAATATTGGCAAAAACCTAGGGCCAGCAAAGTTCTCATCTCTTTTTGGCTGATATAAAAAAAAGAAATGCTGTTTATATGTGTCATATGTGATTTGTAACATGCTGCGAGCGCTGACAAATACTGTAGATCTGTTGCAGGCATTTTCCTGATTTATTTTTTTTAATGAACAGATTTTTATGTCTAATCTTTGCTTTGATTAATAAATATATCCTGTTGGGCAGCTAAAGCAGTCATATGTGATTATAGTATTGTCACAGGTGAGCTTTTTATCTTCAGGCTAGTTGACCATCTGTATGAGGGCATTTCTGAATGTTTTTGTCAAATTCCTGTAGACACATTATCTTGCCATTGCTACATCAGATAATCATCAAACTTGATGTGTTGACATTTCTAATAAATGTCTCCATCAGCCTGCTCAATTAGTTTTATTTGAAGGTCACATGGCTGAGTTACAGTTATCAGGGTTAGAAATATCTATATTTGGTACCTTTTTTTGATACTTGCTTTTGTCAATGTTTTTTCTTGGCTGCGAGAAACTAGATATTTCTATTATCTGGCCTTAGACACTGCCATCATCATTGTCCTCACTGACAGCGTAACATAAATACAGCTATCTTCTCTCCTTCCCAGCCTGCCATTCTCATCCTCTATGTTGTTAAGGAATACACACCTTAAGCCTTTTTTATCAGGAATAGTAGAATGTTTGGTGCAGGTAGTTTACAATGAATCATCTGGTGAGAAGAACCGGGGCAGTAATTTTATCTCGTTCTGTGGGTAAAGTGCACTGGTATCATGTCAAAGACTTTTGATATTGGTCATGTTGACAGCATTATGATGTATATCACTTCATATTTGCACCAGGTCTCAGGGCTGCACTTAAACACATTGATGTTTTACCCACAGAGATCCACAGTATGTAACAAAAATGTAAGGTTTAACAAAAATGTAAAAAAGCAAAAGAAAAGATTTAGCTTCGAAACACTGAAGAAAAATCACCAAGTAGAAGAAAGGAGTTCCACTTCAAAACATGGAAGAAAAATCAAACAAATAATATAGAACATAATTATTTTTATGCAAAATTATTTTGTTTCTTTTACAATATAGAACATAAAAAGGAATAGCTGATCCTAACAAAATAATCCTATGACAGAATCAGGATGTGTAATCCAATTGAATGTACAAGCTCTAAGCCAGCTTCATAGTCATCTCACAAATCATAGATGACAATCCTAGAAAATGGTTTATTTGTACAATAAATTAGGTTTACACAATAACTGATGGGATTAATTAATGAAGTGCAGGATTAAAATATTTAAAAAAAAAACAAAAAAAACAAATGAGACAAAATTCTATGTTGCAAATTTCATTAAAACGATATGTTTCTTGCAATGAGAAACAAAATGGAATGATTTCTTGTATCAAACTTGAAATATATTTCAGATATTTGTTAAACTATTTGCCTGGAAGCTGGACTTGTCCTGGCTTTGAGCTTAATATTTTTCTCATTTTAACTCAGGAATTGTGTTATTTAAGCAAACAGTCTGACCGTGCTTAACACAATGTGCTACTGATGCCTTTTGAACTGCAAGGTAATACACATGATCCAGTTTTATTATAAATTATTGTTGTCATTCAATAGCACTTATCTCTGGTGCATGATAGGTGCATGATAGGTGCATGATAGGTGCATGATAGGCAGAGAAATGAATCTTTGACTGTATTTTGAAGGAGGTTGAAAGGAGCTTGAAAAGTGGAGGAATTTGATTTTTACAGTGCTTCAGGTTGTGACCTTATTACAAGTATCAGAATTAAAAAACAAATCTTAAATACTCTTTAGAACATATCTTTTTTTTCCAAAATATAGAAATAAGCCAAAAGAATTACTTTTGCACTCTGCATCTTATTTCATGTGTGAAAAAATGTTGAAAAAGATGGGAACATTAGGAAATATCCAAGAATTATGCACAACATGACTTTTGAAATAGATACAGTCAAGCCCCGCCAGTCCGTCATGGTCTGTCACACATAATTCTGCCGGTTTCACGAGTCTGACGGTTTGATGAAACGGACATCAAATGAATACAAATAAAGAAATATTAGAATGGTTGCAGCCAAATCACTGTCGGTAATTGATATGCCGGAGCATCGGGGGACGGTCCGGCGAGGTCTGACTGTATTACAGTAACTGAATGAGTCCAGTTTGGCCTTTTAATGTGTGCAGTACAGTTATATATCTAGATAAAGGAAGGAAAGAGAAGATAGAATGGGCACTTACTTGCATGGTACATACCTGTAAGGTAGTGGCGGCATGCATAGCAGACATTTTGGCCAAGCTTGGTGATGTTCACTCCCGGGGCAGATATAGTCTCCTTCTGTATTCCTCCCCTCAATCACCTGTTATGCTCACCTGCCACAAGTCGCATCAAGCTCTCCTTATAATCCAAGAATAATCACACCTCCACAAACAAGTCACTTTACCAGAAGTGTGTTTGCTAGTTTTTAGCCTTTGATTTGCAAGTGACCGCTTCTAATTGGCTCCTATCCTCCAAAGTCATTTGTCTCCATTAGAAGCTGTGTCTTTTGAGTTGGCATGTGGAGGGAGCTGGGAGTTGGGTGGCAGGTGCAGCTTTGGTGAGGCCTGTTCTACCTGTGAGAGATGACAGCAGTGACGGCTTGTGGCCACAAAGCTCCCAAGATGAGCAGCCTGCTCACATCCTCACTCACATCATCTCCAACACTTCCTCGTATACCGTAACTTAATCTCCATTCATAAATGTGTGACCCTCTAATCCTGACATGCAACATTTCAATAGAACATATTAGTTGTGTATATCCTAGCCTTTGTTTCTGACATTTCTGCAGTAAACCAGAGGAGACAATGAGATCTTCTGCCACTTATGCAGGAGATCAAATAATTGTGATGCTTTGACAAACTGAATGTCAGTCTTTTGGTTGAAATTGCAGCAAATATTAAGTATTTACATTATGACAATTTCTTTATTGCATAGGAATGCTACCCCACTGAGAATCATATTTATACATGTAATATGTTAACTTTATTATTACCAAGCAGTAATTACCCAACAGTAAACTTGATAATGTACCATACGTTTTAACTCTGTGTTAGCTTATGGCACAGCAACAGCTTATGGCACAGCAACAGGTACAAGCATATTTCTAGTCTTTCAACAATTGTCTCATTTTGAATATGCATACAAATGGACAGATCCCATTTTCTAAGCAGTTTTATTTTCTTTAGGATCTATCAAATCAACGATTTGTAATGAATATGGACAGTATTGGTAGGAACATAATATTCTTTTGAAAGATATTCAACTGTTGAATAGAGCTGCTCAAAGTAATTTATGTCATACTACATTTTAATGTCATGCTCAAGACAGTATTAGTGTTTATGTCGACCAAAGTAGTTTTCATCGTAGCAAATGTTTATATCATGCTCAAAGTAATTTATGCCGAATTAAAAGTTTATATCATGCTCAAAGTAGTTTATGCTGTACTGAATGTTTTTATCTCATACTTGGTGCTTCAAGAGGGTGTTCTGCACCTATGAGATATTCTTTTGCAGATCACCCCTCTGCCGAACTACTTTCGCAGATCACCCCTCTGCCGAACTACTTTCGCAGATCACCCATGTGCCGAACTACTTTTGCAAATCATCCTTGGTCCAAATGACAAGTGAGATCCTTCCACCAGTACCAACAAAAGAGATCTGTCAGGCTGAACACTGTATGAACCTATGCTCTTGACTTTATCTCATATTTATCTACCGCAAATGGTTTATAGACCTATACTAGACCAGTAAAGAAAAGAAAAGAACATGTGAGTGCAGTGTTCAGGCTGACAGATCTCTCAAGTTGGTTCTGGTGGAAGGATCTCAATGCCCACCTCTCAATGACGTCATTACATAGTAAAATATATGTTGCAATGACGTCATTGAGTGTGACGTCATTAAAAAGGGGCGTGGCATTGTTTATGTTGTTTGACACACACAACATAGGTCCGCACATGCTGCAATGTTTTGCTCTCTGTTTTGCTTTAAATAGATTGGACATCAAACCAAAACCTTTATCTCATACCTATCTGTAGGAGTAAAGTATGAGATAAAGTCAAGGACATAGGTTCGTGCAGTGTTCAGGCTGACAGATCTCTTACGTTGGTTTTGGTGGAAGGATCTCACAATATAGAGTGGCACTATGCCCACCTCTCAATGGCGTCATAACATTCGTTCGGACTCTTGAGATCCTTCCACCAGAACCAACGAGAGAGATCTGCCAGCCTGAACACTGCACTCACATGTTCTTGCCTTAATATCACGCTCAAAGTAGTTTATGCTGTACTAAATGTTTATATCACGCTTAAAGTAGTTTATGCTGTACTAAATGTTTATATCACGCTCAAAGTAGTTTATGCTGTACTAAATGTTTATATCATGCTCAAAGTAGTTTATGCTGTACTAAATGTTTATATCATGCTCAAAGTAATTTAGTTTGCCGTAATTAATGATTTTGTCACTCACTATGAATGCTTTCACAAGGAAATTCAGATGATATGGAATGGTTACATTTTCTATTTTTGTTCAGTTTTATTTGACTAATGTTGATGTCATCATTGTAATAATAATTGCTTTTTTAAAGAAATGAGTGAAATGTTTATTTATTGCAGAAAGATTCCAGATGTCAAAATCATTAGTTCTCGCCCTTAACATACTGGTAAACATCTTGATGAAGTCAGAACAAAGTGAAGCCTTACTTATTCATTGCATGACCATACTGTATGAGGCCTTAGGAAGTGCAAAATCAAGAAGAGTCATGTTACATTTGAGCATGTCTTACTCTAAAAAGACATAACTGTTCAAGAAGCAAGCCTGAACAGAGCAGCTGCAACCTGTCTTTCAGAATAGTATCTCTATCAGAGGTCATTAATTCATTTGGGTGGACACTGCAGTACACAATAATATGCTGCTATTTCACTAATGGTGACTGGTAACATTGTTGGTGCGATATCTGGGTAGACAAAGACAGAGTAGGAGATAAAGTGGCAAGTTTAAGCATGAATAGAGATGTTGTTACTGCCATCTTATAGCCGGGTAGGTCCTGCACACATGATGCATAGTTGCAACTGTTACAGCGGCAATCATAATCTGTGGCATTTGTTAACAAATGTATATTCCCTCAGGCTTTCTATAATCACACCTGCCACACATCATTCCTAACCAGGCACACTTTACCTGTGTGATAAAGACATATATAAATGGATATTACCACCATGCTGACTCAGATCAAAATAAGCCTCAATTACACAGTGATCACGAAAAATGTTTGTATCAGAACTAAAGCATTGAAAGAAGTTTTGGACCATTCCTCTTTTAAAAAACGTCTTTTTAAAATTCAAAGCTTCATATATTCATTTCAAATGCAGCCTACATTTCTGGATTTTTTTCTTTGCCTTGATTGTGTCCCAATCTAAACTCCATTAGGATTTTACTGCTCATTAGGTGCATATGCATCAGTCAAAAGACATGAGTAGCTGGGACATTAGCTGAATGTCACCACATCTATAAGAAACAGCATGCAAATAGAGAAGCTGATATAATCCATATGTAAGCATGTGCAGTTAATTTAGGAAAATGTGTACAATTCATTTGTATGTGACTGCAGGTATATTGATGAGTTGATAAGAAGGTACAGATGAGTGAGTTGATTTTACAGTCATTTGCAAGGGGCTGGTGTTCATTGAGTTTATATAATTCCTATTTAAGAGATTGCAGGGATATTGAGGAGTTGATGTAATTCATTTATGAGAAACTTGATAGAACAAAGGTACTGACATTGATATGAAATGACCTTGTCAAACTAATGATGACATCAATTAAAACATTTAAACTCAAGTTAAACCCAAACCAAGCATGTTTCCTGTGAGTGAGATAGAGGCGTTGTCGGTGTAAGCTGGAGGATTGGGAAATGTGTCAAAACCATCTGGAGGTGCTGATTACTCATGTGAACAAAGTCTTCTCAATAATGCCTGTCATGTTTTGCCTTATATCAGTGAAAAATGACACTGGCCTCTCATCACAGCAAGTCCATGTGCTCAGTGAGTGTGTTCACAGAGGGATGAGATGCGACCGATTATCTGGCTGCTGCAGCTCGGCAGCAAACCTCAAATTGATATCCATGCCTTGGCTGGCAAGAGTTTGTAGATATATTGTGACATAGTAAAGGTTTGCATTACCACAAATCTCATAACAAATAGTAATACAGGTATTTCAGATCAGATGGATAACATTCCATTGTCAAGTATACATGCATATGTGATGACATTAGTGGATGTGGCCATTTGCTACTGAAATATCTATAATTAGTAGAGTATCATTGCATAGAATCACATTTGGGATTTTTTTTAGAAGAAATATATAAGCTTTTTCGTATTGTATATTGGTTAAGAAGGTTTGAAGAATATGCCATGTGTCTGCAACAATACAAACCTCCAATACAATCTGCAATGTCATGTGGCAATTTTGTACATCTCTTTGTACATTTGTCTGTCATGACCACATGCTCATGTTTGTCAGTTGCATCAATCCTAAGGCCATAAGTCTGTAAGAACTTGTTGTCCTTGAACGCATTGCAGATCATGACTAAGACTGAAATGTTATGTATTTTTGTTCTCAACATTCATCATTGCCAAATCTTTGCGGTGCACCTGCTACACAATCAACATTATCAGGGCTACATTTTATATCTGTCAATCCATTTGTCTAGATGATAACTTCCAGTTTATATATTAGTAGGTAAGGTGTTGTATTTTCAGGGGACCAATTCTATCTATTCTATCATTAGGCTCATCTCAGCTTCAGCAGTGAAGGGGAGAAATATTCTGTTATTCTGTCTGTCAACTTCAATGTGAAACTACTGTGCAGAGTTCTTAGCTACTAATAGGGAAGATGCATGTTCAGAGGACCAATTCTATTTTATTTTTTTGTTGGTTATTTAATGATTTTTAAAACAAATCTGAGTTGTCAAAGAGGCTGCCATTTTGAAAAACATGACAAATATCAGCCAATAAGAATTGAGCCAAATTTAATATGAAACGTGAATTTTAATTGGCTGAAATGTAGTCTCAGTTTAAAACTTCTGAAATAGAGCAACTTTGGAGTCAGCCCCAATATTGGTTAAATTATTTTTACCACACTGACTGTTTTCGACCTGCAACACTTCAGTCGACCATTTATGACAAATATCAGCCAGTAAGTATCAAGATTTTGGGCATTCCAGAAAATGTTCAAAAGCATTTCCAGAAATTTTCATAAACATTACAAAGAAGCAAATATCAACAAAGCTCTAAGACCATTGGCCTATGTTTTAAATAAATTCAGTAGCTCTGGTTAGGTTGTCATGCAATACCATGGATCCACTTTGGCATTGAAAATATCAGAGACCTATAACATCTAGTGCCCCATTCTTGTAACTTGAATATTGTCTCATTTGACATTTTTATAGAAAGGCAATGTTGTGGCAAGTGTGTTGACCAACAAAGTGGATACATTATTTGTAACATTGACTGACTTGGCCTGCAAAAATCGATAAATACTAAAAATTATTGTTCAGGCATTTCTGAGAAATAATCAAAAACATTACCAAAAACCACTATAGCTTTGAGGCCTTTGGCCTATATTTTCCCAGAAATAATGAGAATCTTATGCACAGTACACAGCCTACAGCTTTATCACAAAATGCAATCAGAATTGACTGTATGCTTGGTTATGTAAGGTTCCGTTCCATGAATGTTGAGAACTTAGAGAGATTTCTGCACACTTAATAAGTGCATCTTATTTACTTCATGGTAAATAAATATTTGAGGTTTAGTCCCAAGATTTTCTTTCTTCTTCCATTATATTTAGAGCCAGATTCTGTCATAAAAAGAGATGCATATTTGTAGGATTCTTATTGTAATGTAAATGTCTATCACAATTACCAAATAATTTTGCATGCAATGGACATTATCTTATATGTTCTGAAATATATTTAACATGTTTGACCTGTCATATTATGGTTATGTCAATATAGGCATTACTTTTAATGACCACCACACCCTGCTGTCCACAGAACCTATTTCTCATATTCGTATTATTTCTAATCATTTTAATCAGTATTATTCTTATTAAGTTTTTGACATTACTTCTTTGACGTGTAAAGCAAGTCACACAGACATTGGCATTGTATGAGGAACGTCACACAGTGGATACAAAGTGTGCAGAGCTCTATCTCCAATTACATGCCATAGCCTCGTTATTTGGTAACCTTTTATAAAGCTATTCATGTCTTCAGTCAGATCTAGATGTAACACAGCACAGCACTCCTTTGTCTTATCACATCTTTGTTGTCTGATGAGAATAGTGACAAAGAAGTAAAAGTTCTTTTATTTCGATAAAGCATTCAGTTCACATATCTGATGTTTATAATCTTGGATGTGGATTTAAAAATGCATGTTTTATATAATCTTGAGTGATTAATGTGGTTCATAAAAGCATTGAAAAATAAGAAATTCCTTGAAGTATAATTCAAAAAGATTTTGATGTTGGAAAATGGTGAAATAAAGGGATGATTCTTGTAAATTATTTCAATATATACAAAATTGGATTTCAGAGAAAACATAATATTTTTGCATTTCATCAGCAGTTCAACAATGGGGTTCATGAAACTAGTATTCATATTGGTTTGACCATAATTAGAATATTATTAACTATTCTCAGTGATATGCAACATGACTATATATCCTTTAAACCTTTATTTGTTTGTTTGTTTGTTTGCCTGGGGTTTTACATCACTTTCAACACTATTTCAGTCATTTTTTTACAAAGACAATGGTTAACTCTTTAGGCATGGACCTCAGCTCATGTGAAATTGTGTCATGATTTCAATCTCGGCATGGCCAGGGATTGAACCCACAACCTTTGGATCACCACAGAGGAACTGGTGCTAATAAACTGATGCTCTAACCAACTGCGCCATGGCCCGTGGCTCTTTAAATCTTTAACTGTGATATGATAATCTAAGAATGCTTAACTGTGCATGATAATCTAAGAATGCTTTACTGTGCATTATAATCTAAGAATACTTTACCTGTGATAAATACAATGCCCATTTTGCATGATTTTCAAGGAAACCTTTACTTGTGATAAACAATTTGTCCATTTTACATGATACTCAAGGAAACCTTTACCTGCCATAAATATTTTGCATGATATTCAAGGAAACTTTACCTATGATAAACAAATTGTCTATATTGTGTGATATTCAAGAAAACCTTTACCTGTGATATACAAATGGGCCATTTTGCATGATATATAAGGAAACCTTTCTCAGATATAAAGCTCTCCACATAGCATAATATAAAGGAAAGCTTTACCGAACTACATTGCATTGTATTAGAAGAAGCCTGTATTATCTAATAAAACAGGATACCTTTTACCAGTCATAGTCCATATTGGTGAAAATACTGGTATGTATTTTCTCAATGGATGTAGATAGTTTTGGCTTCCTTTTAACCAGATAACATATGTGATCCCAGTTATAAGAAAAGGTATTAGTCCTTTTGTGTTGGTTATCCCGGGCAGGTGGCTGTGATGTTAAGGTATCGATTATGACAAAGAAGTGTTATATAGACCACACAGTGTATCTATCTTTGGTTCAGCACAAAAATATCTCAGAAGGTTTAAGTTAATATAACATTTTAAGGCCATCAGCCTTTTTATGTTTAGGCTGTTTACATGTTTTACCTTAAATCAGTTTTTATTCTAAATATGTATGTCTAATGTAGACACCCATCGTAATACAATGTCACATTTAATTTTTACTAGATGAACCCTTCAGTGAATGAAATATCCACATACATCTTTACCATCACGTTTTAGAAAAACTTTGATGATTATATCCTCAGAATCAATCTGAGATTTGCACACTGCTAAAAAAATATACTTCTCTTAAATTGGAAAAAGGTAAAAATGCATTTCTCATCAGTACACACAATAGTAGAGATTATATATATAGTATTTTATACAGGTACTTTGTCTAGGAAACAAACTATTTATCCATGTGTAATATGACAAGAGTAAAGCTTATCCTTAATGCAAATATAACAGACTGATATATAAACCTATTACTAATGATTGAAAATTTGCAAACATACACATGGTGCATTTGATGACGAAATAGATTCAATCTAAAACGTGATGGTATTTTTAGTTGTGCTACTAAAGTTTTATAATCTTCAGGTGTATCATTTAAGGGAGAAGCACTTTCTATGTGGAGCTTTGTAGTTTTGAAGTGAGCATTTACAATTTAGACCTATGGAAATGTAACGCTCTTTCTCAAATTGAATTCAGAATAGATTTTGCTATTGTAATAAAGTATTGTATAAACTCAGATGAGCACAGCAAATTTTAATTTTGAACTCAGATGCCAATATCATTTCTTGAAAAGGGATATCTTGATAAAATATTTTCACTAAAACGGTATTCTGGATAAGACATTTTATGCCTTAAGAAATCATACAGATTTTCATTTAAGTGTAGCTTTGAAATAGAACTGTCCATATTTTGCTCAACGCATAAAGAATGAGACTGCTATTCCTGTGGAATATTAAAATTCCAGAAATGATCAGCTGAGTGGAAATAATTGCCTCCTTTGCCTCGCTTCAGACATGCTGCAGCCGCTTAGAGTTAATGTGCTGAGACCTAGCAGAAATTCAAACCAATAGCAATTCAAATAAAGTATAATTCCCAAAATAGTAATACAAAGATATAATAACTCAAACAAATAGTAACTCAAACAAACAGTAACTCAAACAGTAACTCAAACAAATAGTAACTCAAACAAATAGGAACTCAAACAAATAGGAACTCAAACAAATAGTAACTCAAACAAATAGTAATTCAAACTTATAGTAATTCAAACTTATAGTAACTCAAACTTATAAAATGTGGTAGTTGTCAAATTATATCTCTAAACAAGAAAGTCTCTTAGAACTGACAAAAACAGTTGCTTAAGTCTTATTATTGAGGCTTTTGCAGTAAATGTTTGACATATTATCATTCTGAATAATTAATCGGGCAATAAGAAACAATGCGTTCTGTGTCAGCTGAAAAATCTTCATGAATAATCTAGCTGAATGATCTACTGAGGTATCTTTCTAACTCAATAATCTGCTATTAATAAGATTAATAATGACTGATGAAATTAATACTCTGACTGCAATTCTGTGGATGAAATGATAGAACATGAAACTAACCAGAATAATAGGTGCATGGGAAAGAACATCAATCAAAATTCTAATGTGAATACTTTGAATGATCTGGGCCAGTAAAGGGATTGAGATTTTTATTGTTTGTTTTCAAAATCCAACTTGGGGAATTTCTGTGAAACATTCATAAGGGCAGTGACTACAAGTTGTATCAAAACAGGTCAATTATAGGTCAGCGTTTATTGTGAATAATTATGGTAGTCCCACTTAAACAAAGCAATGTTTTTCGAGCCATCGAATGCTTTAAGGTGAACTTCATATTGATTAGAACTAATATCAGTGCATGTTTCCATATGTTACCAAGCAAATTAAAAAGTTATCAACATTTGAGAAGATTCCACGTCTGCCTTGTGGGAGATAATGCAGATAATGTCATTTCCCACATGGACACATTTTTATTAGAGTCTTAATTATCGAGATGATATGGCAGACTTCTATAATGAAGAGTGACTTCCTGCGATGGCTGCTAATGTACAACTGAACAGTTCAAGCCAATGATCTATTTAGTCATTTATAAATGTGACCATATTAGTTCACGCATATTGCATGACATCATCTTGCCACATTTCAGCATAACCAAAAGATACTATAAGCATTTTAAATGATATCTGGTTTCTGGTCACAGAAAACCAGAGAACCAGAGATTTTAAAAATTTTATTTTAGATTTCGTGAGTACTGTGCATTTACAATTTTAATAATTACCTAAGCATTGTTCCTTAGCTTACAATACCCGTCAAATATTCCCTTCACCAATAATCATCTGAAAGCATGTTATTTGCTCTAACTATTGAATGGTTACATCTGTAAATGACTTGACAAATGCATTTTAATGGCAAAATGCACAATTTCACTAAGTAATTTCATTACTCATAAATAAGAACTCACAAAAATATTTATAAATGCATGTCAAACAATTGCTGTTCAATTAAATTATACACAAAAAAGGACAGTTCTACAATAGACATTCACAGTCTTCTTCCAGAATTATCCTGTGTGCTGCCTTTTTTCGTGAACACTGAATTGAATTGGCCTTATTTTGAAAGAGGTAGAGAGGTCCATGAGGTTATAGTTCAAAATATTGAAAGGTTGCAGCATTATTGGGGCTCACTATTTATGATAGAACAATTCTTAGACTTGGTAATCAGAAGGTTAGTCTTGAGAAGAGCCAGAAGGTTAGTCATGGCAGCAATCAGAAAGTTAGAAAGGTTAGCCAAGAGAGCAGTCAGAAGGTTAGTCAAGAGAGCAGTCAGAAGGTTAGCCAAGAGAGCAGTCAGAAGGTTAGCCAAGAGAGCAGTCAGAAGGTTAACCAAGAGAGCAGTCAGAAGGTTAGTCAAGAGAGCAGTCAGAAGGTTAGCCAAGAGAGCAGTCAGAAGGTTAGTCAAGAGAGCAGTCAGAAGGTTAGCCAAGAGAGCAGTCAGAAGGTTAGTCAAGAGAGCAGTCAGAAGGTTAGCCAAGAGAGCAGTCAGAAGGTTAGCCAAGAGAGCAGTCAGAAGGTTAGTCAAGAGAGCAGTCAGAAGGTTAACCAAGAGAGCAGTCAGAAGGTTAGCCAAGAGAGCAATCAGAAGGTTAACCAAGAGAAAGTTAATCATGTCAAATGGTTATCCACAAGAGTAATCAGAACTTTATTCATGAGACAAGACAGAAGGTTATTCATGAGACCAGTCACCAGTATGATAGCAGTCATTTGAGTATTCACAAAAACAGCCATTATGGTAGCCATAGCAGCAGTCATATGAGTCCATGTTAACTTATTGGCTGTAATATCACTTCTCTTATTTATAACAAAAGGTCATGACAAAATCTGTTATCACTTTTGGCGTGCCATTTTAGTTGACAGGATGTTGGTATTTTCGAATTATTTCAGTTCCTTATGGTTATCTTCTTAAATATTTTTAATATTCAACACATGTCCCGAGAGTATCAAGAATTAGGGTTTTTTGGAATATTGATAGATTATGCCTATTTTAAACAGATATAAATGGTTTTCTATGTAGATTCCACCCAGAGACATTTCTGCCCAGCATTTCCATTCACTCATGCCTGGTATGAAATATGAATCAAACTCTACAACAATTCATGTATCCTATGTCAACATATAATGGACCACTGCTGAGACTTAATGCATGATGATTGATGACATATGGTTAATATATTGCTATTTTGCTCTGATTGATCTGAAAGTATGAAAGGGTTTAAAAGATATGCAGCCTTAATATGGCCCCTGTGTGAATGTTATCGCTGTTATATTGGAAGTGAATGCAATAAGTGGCTCGTAACATAACACTGAGGTGACTTGGCTTTACCATATCAGTTTCTGGACATATACACGCTCCATAATACTTACCATATTCTCCAACAAAAGTGCCATCTTCATCTAGTCATGTCCCAAGCAGGAAGTTTAATGGATTTTATGTGTCTAATGTTTTAATATTTTCTTCTTGACAGTGTTTTGAGTTTATTTAAGTCTCAGATAGGCCTACATTATATTACACAAGGTATTGACACCACAGTTAGGCCAACATTATATTACACAAGGTATTGACACCATTGTTAGGCCTACATTATAGTACACAAGGTATTGACACCACAGTTAGGCCTACATTATAGTACACAAGGTATTGACACCATAGTTAGGCCTACATTATATTACACAAGGTATTGACACCATAGTTAGGCCTACATTATATTACACAAGGTATTGACACCACAGTTAGGCCAACATTATAGTACACAAGGTATTGACACCACATTTAGGCCTACATTATAGTACACAAGGTATTGACACCACAGTTAGGCCTACATTATATTACACAAGGTATTGACACCACAGTTAGGCCAACATTATAGTACACAAGGTATTGACACCACAGTTAGGCCTACATTATAGTACACAAGGTATTGACACCACAGTTAGGCCTACATTATATTACACAAGGTATTGACACCATAGTTAGGCCTACATTATATTACACAAGGTATTGACACCACAGTTAGGCCTACATTATAGTACACAAGGTATTGACACCACAGTTAGGCCTACATTATATTACACAAGGTATTGACACCACAGTTAGGCCAACATTATAGTACACAATGTATTGACACCACAGTTAGGCCTACATTATAGTACACAAGGTATTGACACCACAGGTAGGCCTACATTATAGTACACAAGGTATTGACACCATAGTTAGGCCTACATTATAGTACACAAGGTATTGACACCACAGTTAGGCCAACATTATAGTACACAAGGTATTGACACCACAGTTAGGCCTACATTATAGTACACAAGGTATTGACACCACAGTTAGGCCTACATTATAGTACACAAGGTATTGACACCACAGTTAGGCCTACATCATATTACACAAGGTATTGACACCACAGTTAGGCCAACATTATAGTACACAAGGTATTGACACCACAGTTAGGCCTACATTATAGTACACAAGGTATTGACACCACAGTTAGGCCTACATCATATTACACAAGGTTTTGACACCACAGTTAGGCCAACATTATAGTACACAAGGTATTGACACCACAGTTAGGCCTACATTATAGTACACAAGGTATTGACACCACAGTTAGGCCTACATTATAGTACACAAGGTATTGACACCACAGTTAGGCCTACATTATATTACACAAGGTATTGACACCACAGTTCGGCCAACATTATAGTACACAAGGTATTGACACCACAGTTAGGCCAACATTATATTACACAAGGTATTGACACAATTGTTAGGCCTACATTATAGTACACAAGGTATTGACACCACAGTTAGGCCAACATTATATTATACAAGGTATTGACACCATTGTTAGGCCTACATTGTATTACATTAGGTATTGACACCATTGTTAGGCCTACATTATATTACACAAGGTATTGACACCATAGTTAGGCCAACATTATAGTACACAAGGTATTGACACCACAGTTAGGCCAACATTATAGTACACAAGGTATTGACACCACAGTTAGGCCTACATTATAGTACACAAGGTATTGACACCACAGTTAGGCCTACATTATATTACACAAGGTATTGACACCACAGTTAGGCCAACATTATAGTACACAAGGTATTGACACCACAGTTAGGCCTACATTATAGTACACAAGGTATTGACACCACAGTTAGGCCAACATTATATTACACAAGGTATTGACACCACAGTTAGGCCAACAATATATTACACAAGGTATTGACACCACAGTTAGGCCTACATTATAGTACACAAGGTATTGACACCATAGTTAGGCCAACATTATATTACACAAGGTATTGACACCATAGTTAGGCCTACATTATATTACACAAGGTATTGACACCATAGTTAGGCCTACATTATAGTACACAAGGTATTGACACCAAAGTTAGGCCTACATTATATTACACAAGGTATTGACACCATAGTTAGGCCTACATTATATTACACAAAGTATTGACACCATGGTTAGGCTTACATTGTATTACACAAGGTATTGACACCATTGTTAGGCCTACATTGTATTACATTAGGTATTGACACCATAGTTAGGCCTACATTATATTACACAAGGTATTGACACCAAAGTTAGGCCTACATTCTAGTACACAAGGTATTGACACCACAGTTAGGCCAACATTATATTACACAAGGTATTGACACCATAGTTAGGCCTACATTGTATTACATTAGGTATTGACAGCATAGTTAGGCCTACATTATATTACACAAGGTATTGACACCATAGTTAGGCCTACATTGTATTACATTAGGTATTGACAGCATTGTTAGGCCTACATTGTATTACACAAGATATTAGGACATAAATGACAGCTGCCACATCACATGATTGCATTTATTTCAAACAAAATTTATATTCCTGTGATAAGTGACCTAACTAACTCTCAGATAGTCAGAAATGAATCATAGTTGCCCTGATCGGATGAGACTATTATTAGATATGACACAAGGTCAAGGTCAGAGGTCAGTGACATATAAACTTGCTCCATTATTTTGTCCATTGAAGAAAGTGGATGGACAAAGTAGATGTCTACCATGTTCATAGAAAAGTGGCTTTTTCCACATTAGATATTCTGGAAAATCACTTTGTGTTCTTATAATCATATGTTTTTACAATAATTGTTTGCTGTTACTGCTGTATCTCTTGATATCTGTTATATTTTAAAGTTAAGCCACATTAATTCATATGTTACAAAATTGATAAACAAAACATTTTATGGGATATTTTTCATGTAACTGAAATACACATTTTACTCAAAGTTATAAAAGCCTTATCTTAAACAAAAATTACTTTTAAAGGCTTTGGCACATAGATTTGGTAAAGTGCACTCTCAGTTCTATTCTCTTTGAGCTCAACAAGAAAGGACAACAGGACACCCTGTTCTTTATTCAGAGATAACCAATCAGCTGCACTTCTCCTAGCAGCCATCAAATAAAGAAGACTTCATCCATTATTTTCATTGCATTGGATATACAACAGTAGAAGAAAGGGGCTTTCTGTTACATTTTATTCTATTTACATTGTCAAACCCCGGAAATGTTCTCTTTTCATGACAATCCAATATTAAGCTGGATTCTCTTTGATGTTGACAGTAATATCAATGTCTGATGGATTCTGTGAAATGTATGCAGTGTGAATGGTAATAAACAGGCAATCTCAATGCAGTATGAATACCTCAGTTCAGCCAACACATTATGTAGAGTGACCTTGCTGCCATATTATAGAGTGTGACTTTATAATCTCAGTGCAGTATGAATACCTCAGTTCAGCCAAAACATTATATAGAGTGACCTTGCTGCCATATTATAGAGTGTGACTTTATAATCTCAGTGCAGTATGAATGCCTCAGTTCAGCCAAAACATTATATAGAGTGACCTTGCTGCCATATTATAGAGTGTGACTTTATAATCTCAGTGCAGTATGAATGCCTCAATTCAGCCAAAACATTATATAGAGTGACCTTGCTGCCATATTATAGAGTGTGACTTTATAATCTCAGTGCAGTATGAATGCCTCAGTTCAGCCAACACATTATATAGAGTGACCTTACTGCCATATTATAGAGTGTGACTTTATAATCTCAGTGCAGTATGAATGCCTCAATTCAGCCAAAACATTATATAGAGTGACCTTGCTGCCATATTATAGAGTGTGACTTTATAATCTCAGTGCAGTATGAATGCCTCAATTCAGCCAAAACATTATATAGAGTGACCTTGCTGCCATATTATAGAGTGTGACTTTATAATCTCAGTGCAGTATGAATGCCTCAGTTCAGCCAACACATTATATAGAGTGACCTTACTGCCATATTATAGAGTGTGACTTTATAATCTCAGTGCAGTATGAATGCCTCAATTCAGCCAAAACATTATATAGAGTGACCTTGCTGCCATATTATAGAGTGTGACTTTATAATCTCAGTGCAGTATGAATGCCTCAGTTCAGCCAACACATTATATAGAGTGACCTTGCTGCCATATTATAGAGTGTGACTTTATAATCTCAGTGCAGTATGAATGCCTCAATTCAGCCGACACATTATATAGAGTGACCTTGCTGCCATATTATAGAGTGTGAGTATTGAAAAAAGAAAAATAAATATGTGACGTAGGAAAAAATAGATATATAAAGTAAGCACCAGGAATCATTTCCACAAATATAGCAATTAGGGATGACAATGTTGGAATCATTTTGAAGAAATCTGTTTTTAATGTATTCATTTGGCCTTAAAAACTGTGTGCCTTCAGTTTTTGAATGAATCAAGATTCTCACTTGTTCATTCACTTTGGTAGGCTTTGTATGATTGCACCTTGTTGCAAATTTATCATTCATTCTATTTTCATGTATTTTTTTATGATCTTGTGTATAATGTGCATAGATGTCAGAGTTTGTTTTAAAGTTCAGTGTTTGAAAATATTCAGGTAATTTATTGTTTGAGTTCTTATGAAGGAATTTTAGTTTATTCAGTTCTATGTTGTTGGGTAATTTAAGACTTCTGTTTATTTTGAGTAGTGGTTTCATGTGAGCATTGTATTCACTCAGTGAAATGACACATAATGCTTATACTTGTAGCCTTATTAGTTTCTTGTTGCAGCCATACCAGACTGCCATCATTCAGATAGGGTTGAATGAACAAATTGTATATATAAAGCTTTGCATCTGTTGGAACATAGTGTTTTAATTTGTTTAGAATACCTATTGTTTTTTTACCCTCCATAGTAGGACTTCTCTTTCCTATCAGTCCCTGCCACCAAAGATAAAAGGGCGAAAACAGGATTAGCTGGAATTCATGACTATTCATAAAAATCTGGCTGAGAACTGATTGGTGAAAAACAAATGACAACTGAAAAGATTTTACTTTGTTCTGGCAGATGTACTGTTTGGTCAATTTATGGGTCAGACACCTGACCCCAAGTAGTACCCCAGTCACATTTGCATTGGGTGCTGGATGGGTAGTAAGAATCGGCCGACTTCACAGGGTCCCGGGCACCCGGGAGTTCATCAGCGGTAAACTGAGATATGTTGTGGCTGTGGTCACATTTACATGGGTGCTCCACGGCATGCGCCAGATTAGATGACACAGACATCTGTAGGATATCCTAAAGATGTCTGTCTAATTTGACAGACTTCTGAAGGATATCCTAAAGACATCTATATGATATTGTAGATAAACTGTTGGATCATCTGACAATGGCCTGTGAACACATGAAAAAAATCCTATTTTCACCATACGATGCCACTGGCAGCCCTAAGATAATCTTAATATATGCCTATGGAAAACTTGTGGGAGCCTGCCATGTACTTTAAGATGATATTTGGTGAAAAGACATCAGGGAAACACTGGCAACTTTTATGTTGCAGATAAAGTTGCTGATGACCCGCATGACGTCTTAAAACTGCATAATTGTGGCCGATGATCTCCTGGTGTCCTTACAGCAATCAGAACTGCCAGTCGATTTCATAAAAAAATAACTATCAGCTGGGCATCTTAACTGAAATCGGTGCAAATGTGATTGGGGTAACCTCATGTCGGTCAATTTGGACTGGATGATATTTTGCTCAGCAAAAAGTGTTTATGACTCGGGGAATTACAAATTTCTAAATACATCAAATATTTTGTGTCTGTACAATAATTGGTTTGCCTTTGCCATCATGATGGGTCGACAATATGAGCTTTGCTCTTTTATTTTGTTTGAAATAGTATCCTTGTGATCTTTCCAGTTCATGCGCTCATTAAGTAGAATGTCAAACAAATTGAATTGTTTGATTTTTTTGACTTCATCTGTGTGAATTATTAATTTATATACTGGACTCTGCCTTTGAATTGTATAAAATACTCTATATTCAGTTTCAACCACTCACTGATTTTTTCCAGTTCAGTGTTTATGGGATTTAGATCAAAGTCGTTAAGCTTCAGTTTTGTTGCAGGCACTCCAAGTACTAGATTGTGGCCTAATAATCTTATTGAAGTATGAATGTTTCTGGAGGGATGGGAAATTGCTCAGTGGTAGAATATTTGCTTCATACATGAGTGGCAAGGGTTTGATCATTTTTCATAACCTGAAAGGCATTTATATGAAAAAATTGATTGATACAAACAAATCAAATCTTGGTCTTCACTTGTTGAAAAGGGATGAAATCTGTCAGATAGCAGATTGATGGTCATGTCATGTAATGATATAATAGCAGTTCAGAGTAGTTTATAAATAGCTTCAGCGTTGCAGATAGGTTGGGAGTGGTTGTGTGGCATAGATGTCAGACACAATGATGGAGATACAATACAACATCCTGCCTATTTCTAGAGGCAATCTCCAGCACCTTTTCATATATGGATTTTATCATTTCACCATTAAGCTTATTCTGAAGCCTTAAAATATACAAGCAGGGTATCCCATTTTTTCAGATTTTGCTTAATTTGAGTCATATTAATTAAGAAGAAACTGTGCATTCTCTTGACATATATTACCCATTGTCCTTCGTGAAAGCGTGAAATTATTTCAGCTTCCGGTTTAACTTTTAAAATGGTCATGGCACAGGTGAACCTTCTGAGATTACCTGCCCATCCAGCAGCACCTGATGTTCATATTCATGTTCACATCTGACTGTGTGATATTTGTGAGATTATTGCATCTTGGTTCACTGACCTTATTCCCGTCAATTACAATCTTAATCTTATATCACTTGTATTGGTACATTCTCTTAATTTTTTGTTTCCTGAGTACTAACCAAGAAGACATGATTTATATAAAACTATTTTCAGAATATTTATTTAACCAGGCTGGAGCACAGGTTGGAGGAAAACCATTATCAAATGCAGATTTATAGAAGAAAAATGTTGATTGAACTTTATACTGCAGTGATGTTGCAGAGTGTAGCCCATAATTTTTCAGGGTAGAAAAACAGATTTCATATCCTGTTTGAAGAGGGAGTTAATAGCAAATGTTTCTTTTCAAAGCCATTTCATCTTTGATCTTTTTCTTGAATTAGAAAGAGTCCTCTTAATACTTGTAACGACATTGGTTGAAATAGGCAAAGAGGCATTGACATTCTATAATATTATTTTCTATTATTAAGAAATCCTGGCTTTCTCGACAGAGCAACCATTGGAAAAAACTTTATATTCCTACCATTATGTAACAGTAAAATATGTATTAAGAATACAAATTTTATTTTCGATGAAAGTGCTATATAATTGTTACATATATAGTTTCAATTTGACACACTTGGAATAAATGTGGGGGAAATGGAGTGAGGCCATAAAATGGAGTTCATTACTTTCACCACATTGACTGTTCCCACTCTGACTGTCATATGTGTGTGTGTGTGTGTGTGTGTGTGTTACCTCTTGTTTTGTTCATTTGTTTGTTCCCTCTACTGGGTTTCTCTATATTTAAGGCATCTGAGCATTCATGAGATTATGAGTTGTAGTTGGCAACATAGAAGTTTTCTTAAGCCATATGCATTTGACTAATGACAAGTTTTAAACAACTGGAATCGTTGAATGATGTATTTTCATATGTTATCAAACATTTTTGTGATCATTCTGAATTATTTATTGATTTATTTTGACAAAACAAAAGAATGCCCTGAAATAAGATTGCCTTAATGTCCATACATCCAGTAAATTTAATAATAACACTTTAGGTGTTATTATTTTTTTTTCTGTGCAGTGCTTCCACCACATGGATTCCTACCAGGGGTATATTCATATCATATGTGGTCATCAAGTCAATATTTTTGGAATATTCAAAAGTGCAGTCTTTAACATACATATTTATTCTCTGTTTTTTATACTTGCATATCTTGGAATGTTCCAGAAATGATGTTTTTGACTTCATGCAGCCATTGACAGAGGCAACTGTGACTAAGTAGGGCAGTGATCAGATCCCATCCTTATCACTTGCACAATCTGGGAATAAATGACAATATGTGTGGTGGTATGCAAGGCACACTGTATACTAAAAATTGTTATCTGTATACAGGCCACTGGCATGGGGATGTGTCTTGATATTTAATAGTGTCTATGAATTAGTTTGGAAAGCAGAGTGCAAGTGCACTTAACAGCCTGCATCACATAGGAAAAGACCAACATCATTAGGTCAGATATCAACCAGTGCAATATGTATATAGTATTAAGAAATCTGGCTGCAGCTAGCCACAGATTATTACAATACTGATTGTGGCATTGGTCTCAAGGTATCTATTTTTTTATTGTCATCTGTGTTTCTTGTGCTTTTTAATGAAAGCAATCTGGTTGAGGGCCATGAGGGGAATGGCTATTAAAAAAAAGACACAGAAAATTGCACCAGGAGACAAATGATCGACAGTGGAGTGTGTGATGTGAGTGACCTCTGGGTATCATGTCCAGTACAGCTGTGCAGCCTCATACAGACTGCTGAGATACACACTCATATTGCTATACACCAGGTCACTCTGCACTGCAAACTAATCCCATATCATTACAGTAGAAAAACATTTCCCTGCAGTCCTACTTTATGCAGGATTGCTGTTTGTTCTATCATCTGTCATCAGATATCATCTTTGGAATAGTTTAAAATAACAAGTATTTTTTTATTGATATGATATCAATGAATATGGTTAATAAGGACATTAATGCTATTAGAGGAGAGTTCATTATCTGCTTGTTCATTGTCAGATTCAGTAGGTATTGATAGTTACAAATGAATTTTTTGTTTGCGGAGAATAGCAACCTCAGAATTTAGACATTTTTAATTCAATAATGCAATAAAAGTTACAGTTTTTGTTATTCTGATAAATGTAACTTGATTCAGATGGCAACTTTATTTATGAGAGAAATCTGAGACACTGTAAATATTTTATTACCGTAGTTTTATTACACATGGTAGACATTATGGTCCACAATCAACAGCTCAGCTGAAACAAAGCACACTCACACAGGGCAAAGAGATGTATTTACTGAAACCAATTTAGTATGATTTGTAAACTTTTGTGAGTGTTTTGGTCTTTGGTCTTATTCTGTCACAGCTAGTATAAGTTGTCCCTCTCTTTGTCTTTCAGCATTTGGGACAAAAAATTTTTTTAGAGTATCTTTTATCAAGGCTAATAAGAAAAGCAGGTGTGAAACTTAACAGACATTTTTTTCAAATATATATACACTACTTCCCATGGTGTTCTGATAGTCATAAATTAAAATATAACCTAAAATATGCCATGTTAAATGCTCTGAGTGGATAAACAAGACGTTTTAACTTTTATGTGTGAAAATTGACACGAAATGATAAAATATTTTGCTATTTGATATGGTGGTTGCTAATAATACTGGATACATATTGAACTAAGCTGCTTCTGGTTACCTCCCGATGTCAAACATATGATTTCTTAATTGAAGAAATAGGTTTTATATGACTTGTTTACCAGAAAATCACTTCATATATATATGTATGATTCCTTGAATGGATGAAGATGGCAATATTAATTTTGATGATAGATCCTCAGCCCCTTGTAATAAGAGAAGGGCACTCCGGCCAATACCTCCGGCCAATATTACCTCAGCAGGGAATAGAAACATTAGTAGGATTAAATGTATGATTTCAACATGCATCAGCCTTGTGTGGTGCATATAGATTGGGATTTGTTTACAAATTGCTCTGTCAGCAGAATCAGGTATAAGAAAGGCCCAGCCATAATGTTGTTTTAATTGATTCTCTGGTTAGACAGAGCATGTTTGTTTACCTGTACTGAGGATAACATAGTATTTACCTTACTGCCTTAAGCTATTAGTGACTTGTAGACACGCCATGTTAAAGTATAAATCTACAGTTAAAAATGTGATCTGTAAGCTTGATTTGGACCAAATAGAAGATGGAAAAATATAAATATCTTTGGTGAGGAAAGTTTGAGATGGTGGATTTAAGTGCAGGTATGAGCAATCATGGATCCCCCACTTCTGCATCAAATATCTGCAAGGCAAGCACAATTCTACACAGACGTCAAAGCATCATCATCATCATTTAATGTTAGTTAATGCAAGTCTAATCTTTACTTCTGATGACCAAACTGTCATTGGTCAAATGACAAGACCACACACAAACAATAATATATTTACGAACAAATATCAGTGCAAAGTGAGATCAGTTATTCAGCTGTCAATTAAATTTGTTATCAGTAATGACGCATCTTAATTTTTTACACATCCAAAAGCAATAAATTTCCTTGTGTCTCCTGAAATGTGTGTATCCATTTTTTTATATTTAATTTATTGTAAAGAAAGGTATTTTGTATGAACATAGAATAAATCCATCCCATCTCTATACTTTAGTATCAGTGCTTGCTTGAAAATATGCAGGTGTGTTATTATTCCTCAGATACGGAGGATCTTCTGGGTAATTCAGACTGATTCTACCTGCCCCCATTGAAACCAAGTCTATACCTGTCTGATGCCATTTTATGCCTCACTCCTATTTGGCAAATAGCTAATGCAGGACAATCACAGGCACACGCAGAGGTTCACAGTAATGGTACCAAGATGAATATTGTCATAAAGAGAGAAAAAACAGGTACAGGGATGTTTTATTGCAGTTATTCATATATATTCAATGTAAATTGATAAGAAATATATACCCAGCTGCAGTTACAGCTAAGATGAGCTCAAGGTTTCTTATTACATGTACCAAGCTTATACAATATAAGTAAAGTATACAGCCATGAGAAGAAAAGCTAAAATATCAATTTGGGCTAATTTTCTTTCAAACAAGATTATTTTTTTATTCCATGCGTAAATATGTGACTTATTACCACAGTCCAGGGCAGAAAGACTCATTAGAAGTTCAGAAATGTCTTGTCCAGCAAGAAGATTTATTGCCATCATTATTAGATAATTAACTATTAAGAGTGTGAAAAATTTTCAGTCATGTAAGATGAAAAATATCAATTGAAATGGGCTAACCAATTATTTGAAAGATCTAAGCTTATTGAAAACTGACATATCTTTGGTAAATTCCCTGTAAAAGATATCAGAATGCTTAACAAAGCCATGTGGAGGAGAACTTGTCAGACATTAGCAATGATAGCTGGACACTTCAGCCCACAGCTGAGGTAACAGCCATCAGAGCTCAACAAAGTGGGAGATCATCTCAATGAGATACACCTCTTAACATAGACAGGTCTCACGAGAGAGATAATAGGGGTGATCGATGATATCAGTGCTCATAGAGACAACACTGAGATACATGTAGTCAGGTTCAGTTATGATACACTTGAGCCACAGGGCTTCTAGACAACACTGAGATACATGTAGTCAGGTTCAATTGTTATGATACACTTGAGCCACAGGGCTTCAAGAAAACATTGACATACATGCAGTCAGGTTCAGTTATGATACACTTGAGCCACAGGGCTTCTCGACAACACTGAGATACATGTAGTCAGGTTCAATTGTTATGATCCGCTTGAGCCACAGGGCTTTAAGACAGCACTGAGATGCATGTAGTTAACTTCAGTTGTATTGTCATACTTTCTAGCAGTAAATAAGATGTTTTGTATATTTTCAGTGCGAGAGATGTGGGTACCCAGATGTTGGAGATAGATTGTCACATTACCCGGGATGGTGAGGTCGTGGTATCCCATGACAACACGCTCACCCGCACGACAGGCCAAGACATCAAAATTACAGAAACAGATTACGTGGTCAGTACTTATTCCCTTCTCTGTATTATGTTATCTAAAGGTTGTTGGTTAAGGTAAATGTTATCCTATAGACAGGTTCATTGGCTTAGATGAGTACTCATAAACTTTGTGTATAATGCCCAGCATCTCAAATCAATCCAATCAGATTAAGTTCAGGATTTTATAAATATCTTATTTAATTATCACTGTTATGATTTTTATTGTTAGAAATACTTCCATATTAAAACAAATGGATTTTCATGAACATTGCACTCAGTAATCTACATGTACATTAGTACAGTTTATGAAAGTTAAAAATTGAAGCCCAGTACTTGCCTGATTTCTCAAAATTGTACTCTGTTCATGCTATATTGGTGTTTTCAATTTCCCTGTATTCATTGAAAGTGCTTTGTGTAATTAAAACAGGTTACCTGAAATTGTTAATCTTTGAACGAAATAAACATATCTCACAAGATGATTGTTTATAGATAAGCTTTCAATTTCAAACAGTTTTTGCTCATATCTCAACAAGAAATTAAAATTACAGAAAAAGTCAAACAGTTTTTGCCCATATCTCAACAAGATAATAAAATTACTGAAAAATTCAAACATTTTCTACCCTTATCTTAACAAGAAATTAACATTACAGAAACAGATAAAACAGGTTTGATCTTGTGAGAGCAAGACCAACATAGATCAGAATTGCTTGATTTTCTTGGGACAGATTAGAATGATAATACAGAATAGATTAGAATAGAATAGATTACTAATTTAGCTAATATATAAGATGAGAATAGATAAGAATAGATTAGTTTAGGAAAGATTAGATGGAATGGATTAGAGTAGAATAGATTAGAATGGAATAGTGTTTATTATATGTTCATTTTATCATCCTCATAAATGATAATAAATCAGATATTGCTGTATGTTATTTGAATGCAGATTCGTTCCCCCTCCTTATTGAGAGAAATAGATGTAACATGATAGAATGTAGAGCTGCCATATTTGTGATCTTATAGTGAGTTTTTTCTTACAGGATTTGCCACAGTTAAAGCCTGCACTTGGTCTCGATTTCAATCCTCGTAAGTATAATTTACAACTGTATAGATATTTTGCTTAATGAATTGTACCTTTAAGAATTGTTGAAGAGTGGCAAGTCTACTGAAGAAAACATCGCCTAGCAAAGATCTGTCTCAGGAAGCGAGCAACAGAACTAATCTGAACTCATTCTGTGACACAATGTCCCAGCTAGACTCTCTTCCAAAGATGTCAGCTTCAGTTCATTCTGTGACATGATGTCCCAGCTAGACTCTCTTCCAAAGATGTCAGCTTCAGTTCATTCTGTGACATGATGTCCCAGCTAGACTCTCTTCCAAAGATGTCAGCTTCAGTTCATTCTGTGACATGATGTCCCAGCTAGACTTCCTTCCAAAGATGTCAGCTTCAGTTCTGTGACCCAGTATCCCAATTAGAAATTGTCCCTTCCAAATGTCTCTGTTTAATTTATTCTGTTATCTTAACTTTCAATGAGTTCCTGTCCAAAAACTCATTCTGGAGAACAAAGTCCAGGAAGACATCAATGACTTAAAACACCACCTGTAAAATTCATAATTGATATATATCAATATAAAATGATATATATCAATATGACATATATCAATATAAAATGCAAACATTATTGGAATATTGTATGTTCAGAAATGTTTTTTTTTTTTTTTGGGGGGGGGGGGTAAAATTAATTAATACTCTGTCATATTTTTGTGCTTCAAATTCTTCACTTTCATTCACATCATTATGGTGGGTACAACTTTTTGTGCAGCTTTTAGTTTTACTGTCATCCCATCCTCCCACCAAAAAAATATGTTAAAAAAAATCATATTTGTGTATTTTATTTAAAACTTGTGAAACCAGTAATGGCTGATTATTTCCTAAGTGAAATAAGGATTGATGTATCACCAGGCGTCTCAATACACTGTTGCACATTTCTGTTCTCTCTCCTCAGCACCTGGGAATTGTAGTAAGTGATCACAAAACTTTCACCTTTATTTGACCTTCAGTTTGATTGTTGAAAAAAACATTGACTTGATATATTTTCAAGATTTGTTATTATTAATACAAATAATACCAATATGCATGTACAATGTGGTGAATACATATTAGAAATAACCCCAAAATAGCTATTAAAATAGTTATCTTTTTATTCGTGTGCCAAGAACAAAAGCATGAAATATATTATTACACTCCAAATTTCTTTCATAGGTGAAGTAGTGACAGTTTGAATTAGTGATTTGCTTCACATTTGCCATTCTAATCAGCATGCAAAGATATTTCTCAGTTTGACATTTTTATTAAATTTTCTCAAGAAGATATTTGAATTAATTAGGGCATCTGATATTTTATCTGTCCTTTCAAGGTAAATGAGAATTATATTAATGTGAAAGACTGGAAAAAACGAGAATTAGAATAAGATCAGATAGCTAATCACATATACGGGCTTCATAGTTTAGATCACATGTTCTCATTAATTCAATACCCAATATCATAAATAAAAGGAAATTTGCTTCAACAAACCTACACATCTACCTTCACCCTGTATATATGAACACCTTGGATGGCCTTGAATTGAATGACCTTGAACATTTTGCAAGGTCATAACATTTTCCAGCCCTTCACAAGGATGGGGATTCTTGCCATAATCCTTTACAAGTTGACTGTAAACATATTTTATGATGGGTGATCTTATCTACTCAGTTTTTAATTTTAAAAGCCTCCTGATGAAATTCTTGTTTGTAAATATATATATAAAAAAAGTTTTTTTTGTATATTTGTTTATTTCCACAAGGAAAAGATGATAAGATTACAATAAAACCACATTGTGCAACAGGGAAATTCACATTGCCTTGTCTGCACAGGGATACACTATAATGTAAACAATTTCATTGAATGACAACTACTAATTACAACAACATTTTGAACAAATGATGCTATCCTGTGCAATTCAGTGTGTTGGTCCATCAAGGACCAAATTACTGTGCTCAGCAAGGTAGAGTCACTACCTCTGCCAGTTTTGACATGGCAACTGGTTGGCTCCTGTACCTGGTCATGCACAATACCACTAATGTACACATGCACATGCCCATTTCATATGTTCAAAAATATTTTAGAAAGGATCATTTATAATTTAAGGGGAGAGAATATTGATGATGTCTGGTTGGAAAATTATCTTACTGATGTATTACCCTTGCACAAGAAGAAGAAAATCAGGGCTTTTCTTTTCACCCCCTTTAAGATGAATGATCCATCCCATGAGTATTTTTATTTGATTATTATGGTATCATTTGTTGTTGTACTCACTTTCTTATTATAAAGTGACACAAATTGTTATTACATGTGACAAAACATTTGACTCAGTGCCTATTGACTGTTGAAAAGAAGCTAGTACTGGGTGTGATTTCCTAAAATTGTCACTCCTGGGCTTGGTATAAACCCAGGCTCTGTGAGGGTAGGACCAAATCAACGTTTTGCAAAGATTATGATAAAGCATTTAATAAGCGGTAAAGGTACCTTACCAAATAAAGGTACCTCACCTTCAATACAATAACAGTATGAAACGCAATAAATGAATGGAAAATAAACATTTCCTCCTTGCCCTTAGATTGTGTTAAAATATAGTAGTTGCATGTGTTTGTTTTGTTTCATGGCTCTCTGGAGGATGGTGTACATATCTTCCATCCTAGTTATACTAAGAATATTAGTACAGTTCAGCCCAGAACACTGATTGTCTGTGCATTTTACCTGGTTGTACAATGACCTGACCTTCCAGCAGCACAGGAAATTAATGAATTTTGGTTGATATTTATGACAAATGAGGCAGGAAATCCCGTAGGCCAAGTCTGTGATTTATAAATTGAGTTAACTGATTCCCAGTGAGTGAATGCTGGGCATATAGCTTATGTCTGCATTCAGTGAGGTATATGCAATTAGAGTATTAGCCTTAAAGGAGATAATTCTGCTCAGTTTTGATGTCAGTCTTGGCTCATGATGGATCATCACAGATGTAAGAATGACTGATATATATATGTACTGCTGATATGTGGAGATATGGAGTTATCTACAAGCAGGACATAACCCATGTCAGCATTTTTTTCATGTTATATTGTAGACTTCAATCAATGATCAACCATTTAGAATTACAGACATTTCAACAACTTCAAAACTTAAAAGGCATTTGTGTAACATGACAATTTGCTAATCAAGATGATATACACTTGGACTTTCTTGCAATCTCTGATTTCTCTTTATTGTTTTTTATCACTTGATAGATATCACTATTAATTGATGATGTGCAGAGGACAGAAACAAAGTTGATATTGTTTTTTCTTTAACCCTGTTTGAATGTCTTTCAAAGCTTATAATTTGGTTTTCAGATCATAGGACAGTGGGAGGTGAGGACAGGCAGATCCCGCTGCTTAGAGACCTGTTTCACACTTTCCCCCATATGCCCATCAACATCGACCTCAAGATAGACAATGATCAGCTAATACAAGCAGTAAGACAGCTTCTCAATCACACTAATAAATCATAATATATCATGTGTTGGATATTGTTTATTTTTACCTCTTTAAAACAAGAGCTGAACACACAGTATCTAAAAATAACAGGATAGATGTACATATTTTAATGATTAATAGTTTGAAGATTGTGTGTGTTGGACATGAACATATTAGTAGAATTAACAACTGATGACACATTGGTTTCATTCATTAAATTGACGATGATTAAGGAGTAGATTGCTTTCCCAGTGTGAATACAAAGGATGTTATTGATTTAACAATCATAATTATATTTTGTGCTTATTAATTAAGATATAAGCCAATTTAGGTCCAACTGTATGCCAAGAATGAATAGTTGAGATTAAAAAAGTAGTGTTTTGTGAAATGTAGTTATGCATTTTACTGGTTGAATGCACTTGGTAGTCAAATTGATATATACTATACTGAAATAATTTGAAAAATGGAAAAATTTAGAGCTAACAACCATAGTATTCGCACAATCATAAGATTGTCTGAAAATTAGAAAAATCCCTTGTATGCTTAAACAAATAAAAAACATTAAATATTTTGGCATAGAAATGTTGATATGAGTGGTATAAATAACATGAAAATTGCATCGATTGACCCTGATTTCGTCACAATGTGCACATGCTCTCATACCAGTTTGTTATATAATATATTGGCCAATTTACATCATTGACAACTCAGAATTGAGCTATTGAGCTCTTCTCTTCAAATATCTAAGTTAGATGACCAATATATTAATATTCATCTTTCAGCATAGAAGAGAGGTCAGTGCGTGAAGGCTATGATCGTATGTGCAAAGGTGTGACTCTGACTTGTAAATCTTGCAAGAATAGTACATGCGATCATCGTTTTATAAGATTAATTTATGTCAACTGTTACTTGTGGATATACCCCACTATAACACATGTATAATCAAATACCAAAATGCGTGAAATTGACAGTTGTTAGCCCTACATTCAAATTTACATTTTCTGGGCCAAGTTGACTGAGCTCCCATATGTAACACAGCATATAAAAGGTTCATGAGGGATGGTGTCCGTCAATGGCCCAAGTGGAATTAGTTAGTTTATGAGTCAGTTCAGAAAGCCTAATTAAATGGCATTAATTGCATTAAATGGACAAACATGGGACAACTTTTGATGGAAAGATCTGCTTAAAAGAGTTGCTTCAAATATAGTATACTTTTATTGAAGTGGATCATTAATTTGTGATCATTTGCAGTCATTCTTCTCAGCCTTGTATGATATAATTTGCCAATGAGGTTCTATCAACTAGGGGAGTTATTTGTTCAATATAACTTGGCCTTGGTATTAAAAGTCTGTTTTTCATCACTATGTAAATTAATACACTATTTATAAGATTCAGAATATCACTTTTGCTTGTTTGTATTTCAGGTAAATGAGTTGATAAAGCAGTATAATAGAGAAGATATTACTGTATGGGGAAATCGTAGTGATGAAGTGGTCAGAAAGCTCTATGCCCTGGTAAGTATAAAAAGTTGATATCTGGAAATGAAAGCTGTATGCCCTGGTAAGTATGCAAGGTTGATATCTGGAAATGAAAGCTCTGTGCCCTGGTAAGTATACTAGGTTGATATCTGGGAATGAAAGCTCTGTGCCCTGGTAAGTATACAAGGCTGATATCTGGAAATGAAAGCTCTGTGCCCTGGTAAGTATGCAAGGTTGATATCTGGGAATGAAAGCTCTGTGCCCTGGTAAGTATGCAAGGCTGATATCTGGGAATGAAAGCTCTGTGCCCTGGTAAGTATACTAGGTTGATATCTGGGAATGAAAGCTCTGTGCCCTGGTAAGTATACTAGGTTGATATCTGGGAATGAAAGCTCTGTGCCCTGGTAAGTATGCAAGGTTGATATCTGGGAATGAAAGCTGTATGCCCTGGTAAGTATGCAAGGCTGATATCTGGGAATGAAAGCTCTGTGCCCTGGTAAGTATGCAAGGTTGATATCTGGGAATGAAAGCTGTATGCCCTGGTAAGTATGCAAGGTTGATATCTGGGAATGAAAGCTCTGTGCCCTGGTAAGTATGCAAGGTTGATATCTGGGAATGAAAGCTGTATGCCCTGGTAAGTATGCAAGGCTGATATCTGGGAATGAAAGCTCTGTGCCCTGGTAAGTATGCAAGGTTGATATCTGGGAATGAAAGCTCTGTGCCCTGGTAAGTATGCAAGGTTGATATCTGGGAATGAAAGCTGTATGCCCTGGTAAGTATGCAAGGTTGATATCTGGGAATGAAAGCTCTGTGCCCTGGTAAGTATGCAAGGTTGATATCTGGGAATGAAAGCTGTATGCCCTGGTAAGTATGCAAGGTTGATATCTGGAAATGAAAGCTCTGTGCCCTGGTAAGTATGCAAGGTTGATATCTGGAAATGAAAGCTCTGTGCCCTGGTAAGTATGCAAGGTTGATATCTGGGAATGAAAGCTGTATGCCCTGGTAAGTATGCAAGGCTGATATCTGGGAATGAAAGCTCTGTGCCCTGGTAAGTATACTAGGTTGATATATGAAAATGAAAGCTCGGAGTGACAGAGGCTAATTGGCAATATTGACTATTATACATTAAGTCTTGTAAAATAAAATCTTGCCAAAGAAATATAAGTTAGTCTTATTTATAGAAATCTAAGTGTTGTGATATTTTTCTATTTACAAAAGGAAATGGATGTATATATTTGAAAATGTCTATAGGAAAATGCACATCATTTGTCTAGACATTCAGATAATTGATATTGTAAAACGTTTGTTATTGTCAGTAAGGGAGGCACTTTTAGATCAAGTATAGATACAAGTTATAATTTCAGCATTTCTACAAAATCATATTTTCATTGTGTTTTTATATGGCTAATTAATTTGATAAAGTTGATGTGCATAAACTCCTTTAATATCCCATCTATTCTCATCATTATGCCAGAAAACTATAGAAGTGAATTCGACTCTTAACATGAATTTCTGTCAAGATAAGACAGGGATGTAATTTCTGGATAAAGATGTAAAATTGAAAATAGTGATGATAATTATTAATTAAGTCTTGGTTTTTCAATTTGTTTGACCAGCTATCAACTCAACTCTACATTATCGTTGTTACAATACAGCCACTCATCTGGAGATAATAATCATTAGATGCATCGTAGATAAACACCATCAAGCATAATATTCAAAATGTACAAAAAGAGTGTTAACAAAATTCCAATTCATGATAATGGGAAATTATTAGCGAGTTTGAAGTGATTTATAATTACTCGCCTTATTCCAACATAATACACATATATTGCCCCATAAACTGTTCCAAATCTGGAGAAATTCTTTACTGTTGATGAAATTTAGCACACTCTTCTTTAAATCCAATTGAAAAAATGTTAAATGCATAACAAATAAACCTGTGTTAATATTACTGTTATTATGGTTATTAATATTGGACATCATCCATTCATTTATACAGTGATAATTTGGTTTAATTCAAACATGCTTTACAAGCAATTAATCAATTATTACTGGCAGCTATACAACTATATCATGTTTTCTTGTAAAATGACATTGGGTAGATACCAGACAGAAGATGATAATCTGATTTGCATCATGCCCACATACTGAAACTCACTCCATCTACTAGCGCATATAAAGATATACTGGTCACGTCATTGGTCACTATATTAACTAAAGGGCAGAACAGATAGAATTATACATACATTTTAAAAGGACATATTTTTGCCCTAACATATATAGTTGTTACCATATCACATTAAACAAATGTGTCCATTTTGTGACATTTAAAAAATCTAGTAATTATTATAGTTATTAGATCATCCCTCACAGAATAAGACTGACCTGTCCCTGTGACGAGTCTCTATGAGAAGGAGGTGAATGCTCTCAGTTAAATCATAAAGAAATTAGGGGAAAATGTAAACTTCTCCTAGATGAACCACATTTTTCATCTATGAATGAACTGAATAATGGCCTATTGGGACAGGCTAAGAAACCCCTACCCTTATGCTGTCATGTTGCATTGGGTTAGGACAAAGAATGACTGGGGGCTATAATGTTGCTGCAACACCTGACAGAGAAAAATTATCCCACCAATCCCAGGCTATTGTGGCATGCTTCACTAAGTTGCCATGGTGACCAGGCGGCCAATGTCATAAGCTGTCTTTTTATCCCCAAAGGGAGTCTAGAAATTCCTACTATGGTTGAAAGATTTAACAATCAAGTCTGACAGGGATGCAGGAAAGCATATATGATAAGGCTTGATGGTCAAAATACAGACAATTACAGGTCATAATACATCAGGCATTAGCCACAAGGTCCCATGGCGGTGAGCAGAATTTCCTGAATCACTGCCCTCATGCAGCAAAGTGCCGTCCCTTGGGAGCAGACGCTATAAAGCATTATTGAGTCAGATTTATGGGTAGCCAATGAGGAAGGATCATATTGATTGTTGACAATGAGGATGCATCATATTGCAGATTGTCATACCAGAGAGACTCCCCAAAGACAAAGGCATATTACCTTACACAGAGTTACTATAGATCAATATTGATTATATGTTGCTCCCAGGAGACTAATGATATTCAAAATTGGTCATATTTAAGTAAACTGTGATATAAAGCTTATAACAATATATCCAATGCTGTATAAAAAGCAACAGTTTCTAAAAAGTGAAATATTATTATTTATTTGATATCATTTGATTATTTGTTTTATATAGTAAAGAAATAATTTCATAGTTCAAAATCTGAATGTACCTAAAACAATTTTAATGGACAGTATCAGTAGACATAGGATTAAGAACTCATGGCAAACTGAACTATGACATATCCTGTATGGCTTAATTTAGCACACTAGGTGAACTCAGCTTAGCAGGAATATTCACAGAATATCCATGTCAGTTTGCCAACTTCAACAACCTCCCCTTCTTGCCTCATTTGTGAAGTGATAAAGACTTTCTTGGCTCAATAAACTGATGTCATCAAACCCTTGGCACCATCACCTCATTGAGACATGATATCTTCATTTTAAGTAGGTTCCTAGGTATGTTACAACTTCAACAAGATTATATATACTTGATATCTCCTGTCTCAAAGAGAGTAGAGATCTAGTCCTCCTACATCTCCTCCTTCAAGTCCATTAATGCCCGTAGAGTTATAATATTTTCTTTTATATTTCACTTCAGAACCCGGAGATTCCAGTGCTGTGTTCTATGCGTCGTGTGCTCATGATCATCGGCCTGTTCTGGACAGGTCTCCTGCCATTTGTGCCTCTCAAGGAAAGTTTCTATGAAGTCCTTATGCCAAGAATTCTTCTCAGGTGTAGTAATCAAACAATTCAGAAATCTTGCCAATAAGATTATATACTGAGAAACGCTCTCTTTGAAAGACATTTTCACATAAAATATATATTTAAAATTTTTTTAAAGACATTATATTATGTGTTTCTCAGAAAATCTTTTAAGTATAAAAAATACATAACAAAAATGTTGCATAATCAGCTTTAGAGTATAATGTTGCATAGTATTCATTTCACATGTGGCAAAAATTACTTCAAATTATTTTAAGCTTACCTTGTATTTTAGAATATAACTTACAGTCATGTCACAAGAAAGTTGGATGCAGTTGTTTATTAGCAATGGTTGGATATATATGCAGATTACCAGATGAAATGAAATTGAGATACTAGTACCATTTTAGTGTCAATGAGATACATTTGCTTATTGCTATCAATTTGCCAATTTCTAGGGAGGATTTCCAGAATAATTTTCTTAACAAATGGCGGATAGTCATTCGAATATTTGATTTGTAAGTAACATACTCAATATATTTCTTTTGTATAGAAATGTTTGTCTGATAGACAATTGATAATGTAGATATGACCATTGTTTTGTTTTGTTAAGCATCACTTTACCGAGAACTCTCTTTAAAGATGACACTGTAAAGAGACAAATAAATTTTCTTTGATTATTTCCAGTTTGATGATGAGCCCAGTGATGCATACCCATCTAGCAAGGCGAGGGATACAGGTTGGTACTCTGACACATCATAGTATGGTTATAGTCAATAAATGGCTGGCTTGAGAAAAGGACAATGGTCACTTAACAGTTCAGTACTAAATTACATTGTTTAAGAAATTGGTGCCAATTTAGGTGAAAAATGACCATCTCTGAATTTATTGAAACAGCCCAATTATTATTTGAGTGTCATATTGACCTTTATTGTTGATACTCAATTTGATCAAACTATGAAATATTTGATCTTTTCGTTTGGTATTCAACTTTGCCATTTTCTGTGGTATTCAACTAAGCCATTTTCTGTGGTATTCAACTAAGCCATTTTCTGTGGTATTCAACTTGCCCATTTTCTGTGGTATTCAACTTGCCCATTTTCTGTGGTATTCAACTTGCCCATTTTATGCGGTATTCAACTTGCCCATTCCCTATGTATTTTAATTTACCCAATTTACATTGTTTTGAAGCCAACCTTCTTAAAAGTACAGAAATCAGATTGATAGTTTTCCCCGACTACACCTTGTTAAATTTGATTCTATCCTAATTTGTTGGTCAACAATGCCATTGATATGTATCTTCTCTCAATCTTTAATTGTTAATTGACCAATCAAGCAATTTAGATGGACTTTGTCTTTCCTTCTTCAATTATTGATCAGTCAAGCCATTAAGACAGCATTTTTTACCCTCAGCCCCTGATGTAATCAGGCTGAGGGTATTGCAGTACTCCTGGCGTGGGTATGTATGTATGTATGTATGTCTGTATGTATGTATGTCTGTAGCGAACATCCTTGTCATCGCGATAACTCAAGAACAAATGATGGCAGCTTCATGAAACTTGACACACATATGCATCTGGTGAAAACCTCGGACGAGTTCGATGGACGGCGACCTTGACTTATTTTTCAAGGTCACAGGGACAATTATGTGAAATCCCAAGAATCACAATCACTCAAGAAGGAATGATGGCAGCTTTATGAGATTTGACACACATAAGCATCTGGTGAAGCCCTCAGAATTTTTCCTATGAAACATGACCTTCACCTACTTTTCAAGGTCACAGGGACAATTATGTGAAATCATCTTGTCATCGCGATAACTCGAGAACAAATGATGGCAGCTTCATGAAACTTGACACATATAAGCATCTGGTTAAAACCTCGGACGAGTTCGATGGACGGTGACCTTGACCTATTTTTCAAGGTCACAGGGACAATTATGTGAAATCCCAAGAATCGCATAACTCAAGAACAAATGATGGCAGCTTTATGAGATTTGACACCCATAAGCATCTGGTGAAGACCTCAGAATTGTTTCTATAAAACATAACCTTCACCTACTTTTCAAGGTCACATGGACAATTATTTGAAATCATCCTTGTCATCGCGATAGTACGAGAACAAATGATGGCAGCTTCGTGAAACTTGACACATATAAGCATCTGGTGAAAACCTCGGACGAGTTCGATGGACGGTGACCTTGACCTATTTTTCAAGGTCACGGACAATTATGTGTAATCCCAAGAATCGCAAGAACGAATGATGGCAGCTTTATGAGATTTGACACACACAAGCATCTGGTGAAGACCTCAGACTTCTCTTGATGGAACATGACCTTCACCTACTTTTCAAGGTCACAGGGACAATAATGTGAAATCATCCTTGTCATCGTGATAACTCAAGAAAAAATGATGGCAGCTTCATGAAACTTTACACGCATAAGCATCTGTTGAAAACCTCAGACTAGTTCGGTGGACGGCGACCTTGACCTATTTTTCAAGGTCACAGGGACAAATATGTGAAATCCCAAGAATCGCAATAACTCAAGAACGAATGATGGCAGCTTTATGAGATTTGACACACACAAGCATCTGGTGAAGACCTCAGACTTCTCATGGTGGACCATGACCTTCACCTACTTTTCAAGGTCACAGGGACAATTATGTGAAATCATCCTTGTCATTGCGATAACTCGAGAACAAATGATGGCAGCTTCATGAAACTTTACACACATAAGCATCTGATGAAAACCTCAGACATTTTTGTATGGAACATGACCTTCACCTACTTTTCAAGGTCACAGTTACAATTATGTGAAATCCCTATCATTGCCATAACTAGAGAACGAATGTTGGCAGCTTTATGAGACTTGACACACATAAGCATCTGGTGAAGACCTCAGACTTCTCTTGATGGAACATGACCTTTACCTACTTTTCAAGGTCACAGGGACAATCATGTCAAATCCACGTCATTGCAATAACTTAAGAACAAATAATGGCAGCTTCATGAAAATTGACACACATAAGCATCTTGGAAGTCTTCACATGAGTTTGATGGACAGTGACCTTAACCTGCTTTTCAAGGTCACCTGCCCATCTCAATAATTCTAGAGTAAATGATGACAGTTTCATGATACTTGACACACCTAAGCTATCAAAGGAAGTAGATTTTATGGGTTTTTTTTACCCCTGCATCAATTTGCCTTGGTGCAGTGACGTTTTGTTCACAAATATTGTGTGGAGCGAATGTTGTGCAATGAGTTACCAGGGCTGAGGGTTGATGCATCTCTGATGCCTATGTTTATTCCTTCCTCATTTGTTGGTTAATTGAGTCTTTAAGATGGCCTATGATATCCTCATTTGCCCGATTTGCCACTTTTCATTTTTTATCTTACTGCCTTTCTATATGTCAATAATATAACTCTCAGTCTTGCATTTCTGAGACTCTTCTCTATGTTTCTATATTTCAGACCTACCTCTGGGTCCTGAATGATGAGCCTGAATTTGAAAGAGCGTTCAAGTGTAAAGCTACTGGTGTGATGACAGACTTTCCGACCAAGCTTAAGAACTGGTTAGATGCTCACCCACAGTATGCCTCTGCCGATCCCCTGTTGCAACAGGGTTAGTAACCGGGATCAGCTCCATAGGATTAGTCTCATTATAACCTGCCAATATTGTCCCAGACATAAACCTGTACCTCCATCATATTTGTTTTCTTAAAAACAAGTTTTCTGTTTGTTTAATAGTAAAATTTTGATGTAAGACATGATACTTTACAAAATAATCATTATGTGTATGTGTAAACAAGGATTTTAGTAAGGAACAAGATATTTTATATGTTCATATAGATATTCACCATTCGACATGATAGTAGGAAGATAAACACATAAGAACATTAATGGATAAGCAGTAACATTTACAAATTAGTAATTTTACATTTTGAAAAAGAAATGTTCAGTGTGATTATGATATATCACATATTCTGCCAGTGCAATGACTGAGATGAACTTTTTAGCTCTGCTGACTTCTTCAAGTTGCAGAGCTTTAGGAGTGGGGAAAATGTCCGTCCGTCCATCTGTCAACATTTCTTTAAAAATCTTCTACTCCAAAACTACCAGTAATATATGTTTCATATTTTATATAAAGGTAGATATAGAGTTGAAGATTCAGATTCCTTCAAATCTTAGTGATGTCACCATTGACCTTAATGCAGTGACCTTGATGTCACAAATTTTGTTAGGAGCATATCTCAGCAACCATCTATAAGAAGAAATAAAAATTGATATACAGAAATGTCTTAGGTCATAACTGTGCCTCGTCATACTTTCTTAGTCATGTGACCTTTGACTTGACACATTGACCTTGAATTTAAAGTTTGTGTACATGCAAATTCTTGCAACCTTTAAAAGTGATAAAACATATGTCAATGGCTGTAGAGCTATGCTTATCAGCGCCTTTTTACCCTCAGCCCCTGATGTAATCAGGCTGAGGGTATTGTAGTACTCCTGGCGTGGGTATGTATGTATGTCTGTATGTATGTATGTCTGTAGCGAACATCCTTGTAATCGCGATAACTCAAGAACAAATGATGGCAGCTTCATGAAACTTGACACACATATGCATCTGGTGAAAACCTCGGACGAGTTCGATGGACGGCGACCTTGACCTATTTTTCAAGGTCACGGAAACAATTATGTGAAATCCCAAGAATCACAATAACTCAAGAACGAATAATGGTAGCTTTATGAGATTTGACACACATAAGTAACTGGTGAAAACCTCAGAATTTTTTCTATGAAACATGACCTTCACCTACTTTTCAAGGTCACAGGGACAATTATGTGAAATCATCTTGTCATCGCGATAACTCGAGAACAAATGATGGCAGCTTCATGAAACTTGACACACATATGCATCTGGTGAAAACCTCGGACGAGATCGATGGACGGCGACCTTGACCTATTTTTCAAGGTCACAGGGACAATTATGTGAAATCCCAAGAATCACAATAACTCAAGAACGAATAATGGTAGCTTTATTAGATTTGACACACATAAGTATCTGGTGAAGACCTCAGAATTTTTTCTATGAACCATGACCTTCACCTACTTTTCGAGGTCACAGGGACAATTATGTGAAATTATCTTGTCATCGCGATAACTCGAGAACAAATGATGGCAGCTTCATGAAACTTGACACACATATGCATCTGGTGAAAACCTCGAATGAGTTCGATGGATGGCGATCTTGACCTATTTTTCAAGGTCACGGACAATTATGTGAAATCCCAAGAATCGCAATAACTCAAGAACGAATGATGGCAGCTTTATGAGATTTGACACACACAAGCATCTGGTGAAGACCTCAGAATTTTTTCTTTGAAACATGACCTTTACCTACTTTTCAAGGTCACAGGGATAATTATGTGAAATCATCCTTGTCATCATGATAACTCAAGAACAAATGATGGCAGCTTCATGAAACTTTACACGCATAAGCATCTGGTGAAAACCTCGGACTAGTTCGGTGGACAGCGACCTTGACCTATTTTTCAAGGTCACAGGGACAATTATGTGAAATCCCAAGAATCGCAATAACTCAAGAACGAATGATGGCAGCTTTATTAGATTTGACACACACAAGCATCTGGTGAAGACCTCAGACTTCTCTTGATGGAACATGACTTTCACCTGATTTCAAGGTCACAGGGACAATTATGTGAAATCATCCTTGTCATCGTGATAACTTAAGAACAAATGATGGCAGCTTCATGAAACTTTACACGCATAAGCATCTGGTGAAAACCTCAGACTAGTTTGGTGGACAGCGACCTTGACCTATTTTTCAAGGTCACAGGGACAATTATGTGAAATCCCAAGAATCGCAATAACTCAAGAACGAATGATGGCAGCTTTATGAGATTTGACACACACAAGCATCTGGTGAAGACCTCAGAATATTTTCTTTGAAACATGACCTTCACCTACTTTTCAAGGTCACAGGGATAATTATGTGGAATCATCCTTTTCATCGTGATAACTCAAGAACAAATGATGGCAACTTCATGAAACTTTACACGCATAAGCATCTGGTGAAAACCTCGGACTAGTTCGGTGGACGGCGACCTTGACCTATTCCAAGGTCACAGGGACAATTATGTGAAATCCCAAGAATCGCAATAACTCAAGAACGAATGATGGCAGCTTTATGAGATTTGACACACACAAGCATCTGGTGAAGACCTCAGACTTCTCTTGATGGAACATGACCTTCACCTGATTTCAAGGTCACAGGGACAATTATGTGAAATCATCCTTGTCATCGTGATAACTTAAGAACAAATGATGGCAGCTTCATGAAAATTGACACATAAGAATCTGGGAAGACTCCACATGAGTTTGATGGACGGTGACCTTAACCTGCTTTTCAAGGTCACAGGCCCATATCAATAATTCTAGAGTAAATGATGACAGTTTCATGATACTTGACACACCTAAGCTATCAAAGGAAGTAGATTTTATGGGTTTTTTACCCCTGCATCAATTTGCCTTGGTGCAGTGACGTTTTGTTCACAAATATTGTGTGGAGCGAATGTTGTGCAATGAGTTACCAGGGCTGAGGGTTGATGCATCTCTGATGCCTATGTTTGTAATGTTTGTGAACATTTCTTCCAAAATGATCATTTGAATCCTTTTCAATAGCAGACTTGAGCAGATGATGATTTGGACCAATCAAAATGCATGTTATATATCATATTTGGCCCCAACTTGTTATCTCGATTCTCATTGGCTATTATTTCTATGTAATTAAAAATTACAGCCTCCTTGATAACTCAGTGATGGCTATTAGATTCTTGAAAAAATCTTTTAAAAATGGAAAAAGAACTGAGCCTAATGGAAAATAGATATAAATATACCTCTGAAAATACAACATCTTGCCTACTAATACCTAAAGGAGAAAATCTCATGAATGATTAATTTAGTAAATATTAGGCATGCCTGACACCCACAAGGTGCAGTTGTGCACTGTCAGTTTTATTTTTCCCCTACATCCATTGACCTAAATGCACTCACCTTAAGGTCATAAATTGGTGTGTGAAATATTGAATTGGTAACAAGATGATGATTTACAAGATATCAATGAATATCTTATCAAAACTGAATTGGGATCTTGTATGGAAAACCATAACCGGTTTGCAAGTCAGCATAGCTATCCTATGGGGTTATGTTTTAATGAATGATTCAAATCAGGATTTTTTTGTTATGCTTGTTGTTAAACTTGCAATTAATTATACATGAGCACTAATATTTGTGATTTTTATGCTGGTGATAAATATCTTAAAATGTCTCGGAAATTGCTGAATTACATCATTTTCTTAAAGATATCATTGATATCATGAAGAAATCATCACATATTTGAACAATTCCCACCTAAAACTGATCATGTAGTGTAGTTTTCCACCAAAAAACTACTCTTGCTTAAATTCTAAATCTCCATAGTGAAAAAGATAAAAGTATTTGGAATGAGCCTTTTATTTTTACTTCAAACACCTGTGACTTATGTATATATTTCCATATTTTTCTACATTATATTTTCCTATTTTAATCCAAGTGACCAAAGACCAGTGGCCAAAAACTTGATGAATTTAATTTTTTCTCTTTGAAAAAAAATGTAACAGAAGACTTGTATGTTTATGCCAGTGTATTTCTTTTGAGCCATAGAAAAAATTATTGCCAATCAAATTGAAATGTTAGGACAGTCAACTATCAATGCTGCCTCAAATGAAGAAATCGTAATTGAAATTCTGCAACATTGAAATACATTTCTCTGTTTACAAAATATCTGGTTCAATAGAGAGAAAGTAATTTGTGAATTGATCAGTAATAGTGGATATTTTCTTGAGAACTGATCATGAATGTGTAAGGTTGTTTTTAAAAGATTGAATGCAATTTGTATTTTAGGATCACGTGTAGATAATTTATGTTAGATGTAATATAGTGTTAATAGATGTGTTATTTATTTATGTGTATGAATTACAGCAAACATATCTGAATGTGTTATGCTACAGTGGCGAGGTAGAATTTTATTTAGTACATCTTTATCAGGATGTATCATTTAAACAATCAAGGAAATTAAAATTGAAAATATTTTCTACAATTTTAAGTTCCAACATGAATTTGGCAACTTCATCTCAATATTTTAGAAACAATAAACAACACAGATTATGTAATATATATCAGCAATTGCCCCTTTATTTCAAATTCAAAATAACTCTCCAATTGAAGACATAGTTGTAAAGGATAATATCACTTCTTAACTAATAGTTTTGAAATTTGGTTTTAAGCATGTTTAGACAATTATATACCTTTGATTTTATTGGTTTGCAAACACTGTTGAAATCAATAAAAATCAAAACGAAATTGTGTAAAAATCTCCAAAATAAAATCTCAGTTGTATTCCATATGAACAAATAATTATGCTTTATCACAAATGAGAAATGGAGTATACGTGTACTTATAACCATGGACCGAATATCAAATTCTAATATTTTCAGTGTAAATTTTTAAAAAGCATAGCCCATATAATACAGATTAGTACTTATTCAGCGGTTCTGATTTATAAAAACAAATAAATATTTGATCACATTAGAATGCTCAGAATCACTGTCTCCCAATATCCTAAAGAGGCTTTTGAAATTGGAGTAATAATGCATGTAAATAGCTCTTCGTGTATCTAGTTCATAATTTTTCACTATCCAAGATGAAGTGTATGTTCCTCTGGAAAAAATCAGACAATATGAATGTATCTGAATATGAACTTCCATGGGTATGCATGAAATCTGTTGTATCTTTTAAATGTATAATAAAGCCCATTATAAATATTATGACTAATGGCATTTGACATATCATAAACACAACAAAAGTGTGAGGTATATAACTAGTTGACACCTTGAATTATCTGAAATTCCATGCATGTTTTTAAACTTGCCTGCTAAAATAGCATAGTTGGCTTTATAAAGGTATTAAAGTAAATAGAAACTTCAAGAGGACTGTTGCTTAGGGTGTAGCATTTATTAACATATATGAATGCAAAATGGTTTCTCCTTTCGAGTGCTTTTCATGGAACAAATCACTACCATGTAAACCACTGAACCAAGAAAATCACATTTTCATAAATGGACATAACAAAATGTTTCTATATTATTTAAAAATAAATAAAGTTTTGAACTTACAGATCTTGGCATCAAGTTGAGCCAAAATCTAAACTGCACACTTCTTCAAATAGCTTTTTTTTCTTCAAATAAAATTGTGACTTTCATTTAGTGAAATAGATAGGGCTTCTGCAGGTTGTATATTGAAATGTTTAAAAATCTAGATCTTTTTGTAAAAAGTGCCTTGAAGTAATATGTGTATGCCAAAGGACTGAGAGCTAGTAACTTTGTTTTAAATTAAACTTAAAATGCTTTGTTGTTTTGTCATATTAATACATCAAAGGTTGCCTTATGTACAAATATTTATGAAAATATATGCCTGTTTAAGTATTTAGCATGTTAGAAGTTACATACTAGGTAGGTTAAAATCCAGTACCATTTTTGGACAGTATTTTGAGGTTTTAGCTATAAGGATTTTGGTGAATAGAATTCTGTGTTTTACATTATTGTTCAAATCAAAACAACTTGTGACTTTTATACAATTGACAAAAAATTGAAGAACATTTTTGTTATTTGATAAAAATTATAAATTTCGCTTTGTGACTTGTGATGTATTTTTTACATAAAAATTTGCTTTGTTGGTGTGATATGGAGAATACTTTGTGACTTCTAGACAATGGTCTGCACATGTAATTGTATATGTTCTATCAGTAAAGCCTGGATCCTACCAGAGGAATAATCAATATTTTAATTGTATATGTTCAAGTAATATATTTATATTTTTCTGTTTTGTGATTAAAGGTACGAGTACATATAATGCAATGTGATTCCACTTGTTTCGTCTGCACATTGAGTTTTTGTATGTGATTTCGGGCAGGCTTGTTGTCAAAGTGTGCAACTGTATTGGAATGACGTAAATGCATTTTTGGATGTTTTAAATACTTACCAAACAACTTAGGTACCTCTTTTTAACTAAAATAATCAAACCTGCCAATATTTGAAAATTACAATATACATGAAATATTATAGAAATATGTAATAATTTTTTTAAAGTAATAAGTACTTGGTAAAATAGCATAATTGCTGAAATGCATGTGTACCCTATGAAACAATCAGTTTTGATAATTACTTGATGAAATAAGTATATCAATGAATTCCTAATTCCAAAATATTTATGGAGTTTTTTAAAGCAAGAGGTTTCTTAGATTGAGAGTATAACAAGTTTATAGCTTCACAAGTACCGGTATTATGTTCTTGGAAAATTGAAGTAAGGGCCTCAACAATGAGCGTCTTGATTTATGACATTTTTCTTTTAGGGACCACACAAAAGCTACTGTATTCATGTATTATTTATTTACGATCATGTTAAGTTCTCATAGATGCATTGAATTTCTTTTTACCAAATGTTGTTCATTAAAATTGTATTCTGCAGTAAATGTTCTCTTTAATTAATTGTGAAAAAAATGTTATAATTTGTTTATGATATGTATTGGTTAATTGAAAGTGACTCCCTACAAGAATATTATCTGCTACCATTACTTTATATATATTATTATATATAAATTCTCAGAGAAATAAAATTGATTCCCAAAACTGTTAGATTTGTTAATTTGTTCCATTATTGAAAGGATTTTCTCCAAAGGAAATGCATATAAAAGGAAAATCTAACCTGGAGTTCAGAGGTTGTCTTGTGTAGGTGTTCTGTTTCTTGGACAACAGGTTAACCCTTCAGGCACAGGCCTCAGCTGATGAGAAAATGTATCATGAATGCAATCTTCACACTCCTGGGAATCCAACCAATAACCTTAGATCACCACAAAGGAACTGGTGCTAATAACCTTATGTTCTAACCAACTGTGCTCATGACCCTATCTCCTGAAACTGGTTGGCATCACCATAACTTTCACTGAGATAGGTTCCAATCTTGATTGAAAGAAGTTATATTTCAATTATTAGGAATGATTCCAATTAAAATTTTACAACATATTTGAACAGCTCTTCAGTATATAGATCTGTAAGAAAGACAATTTTTGTTTTGATTTTTGGCTTGATATCTGACATCTGAACGGAGACTTTATAAATGTTAAGCCAACTTTCTGTATGTGTCCGAAAATATATGCAGCATATTGAATGTATCAATTGGTATTACTTTGAATTGACTTGTAAATTCAAATGTTTTGGTAATAAATAGTCAAAAATAATGTTTATGGGGATATCATCACCCCTTGATTAATAATAGCTGCCCTCTTAATCATCAGAAATCAAAACCAGACGATGGAAGACAAATAAGTTCCTCAAGGATGTATACTAAGATCTCTGAAAATACAAAAAAAATTCACCATCTTCTGTGTTGTTTTTAGGCATCTAGTCCCTCATGCAATAGGTATATGGGCACCGGTACTTGTATAGGTTTTGTACAATGATGTGGATGCCAGTCATGCAGGTCTTGCATTTCAGCTCGTGGTGGCAGGTGTGGAAATCATGCCATTGTTCATGTCCATTATTATTCACAACCATTAATATATCAACTTATATATCCACCTGACGATTCAGATCCATGATTATTCTATTCAAACTCTACATGCTGAATGTTGGCTGTGTAAACAGTGAAGTTTCTAAGGAGAGGGTATTTGCATTGTATGAAAGGAAAAAAGAAAGACTTGGGATAGCCATATAATCATGTTGTTATGGTAACCACTTCTTAAATAGCAACTTTTAAAGGAATCTATATTTCTGGTCTTGTGTAAGACAGAGCCATTATAAATAAGAGTATGACAATCTCTTAGTTGAGACTGAAAATAGTGTAACTAGGTGCACCACTGCATTATGGGAATGTCATCTCTTTTAGCTTTTGAATGAAAATTAACAAAGAAAACTAATTCAATTTTACTTAGAACCTTTATTCATATTCACAAGAATATTAAAAAGGCCTTTCAAATATATATTGCCACACATGACTAGATTGATGTTGGTTTTCAATGATTTACTTACATATGTATGTGGTTTCATCTGAATATTATTAATTATGAGAACATTTTGCTGACCAAAATTAATAATTGAACTAAAAAAGCAGCAGAGTGATGACTGATTATTTAATCAAGTATATCTAAAAATGGATATAGAAATGAAAAATATATACACAAATCACAGATACAGCAATATTTATGAAATATTCCACTCCAACAACTCGGGAGATTTATCACAGATTAAGTCATTTTTATGATATAAATAAATATGTATTAATGGCATTTTATGATTTATATTTTAAAATAGACTACATTTAATCCCTTTTGACCAATGTATTTTGCTATTCAACTGAAAAGTAAGAAATCAAAATAGTCTTAGTTATATGATGAAATAATCAGTGACTTGGGAAGAGTGATTTTGGAAGAGTACAAGAGTACTTCAAGTAATAGAGTAAACATATAATGGAAAAAGCAAAAAGGGAAAAATACTCTTCAAAATTTGATTCTCAGTTTCCAAGTTACGTTGACAATTGAAATAGAACTGTGAAAAACATAATTTTAACAGAAAGGTCAATTTAACATGTGAGAAAACAAGTGTAAGAGGCATGCTGCCAGAAAGTATATAATTTTCACCATATTTTTTATTTATATATATTAAATATATATTATATATATTAAACTGACACTATCTTTTACTATACTTTAGGTCTGGTATTACTCTGATCATTAGCAAACTTCACATATGGTCGCAAATCCAAGACACATGCAGAAAACTGAATGGAGTAATTCTCGATTTAAACAAATTTGAGCACATCATTGCAATGAATGTTGCGGTAACAGAAAATTAACCGTGGGAAAGAAGTTCTTTTTAGTTGACTAAATGATGAAATGGAAATGTGAAACTTTACAAAGGCAATTTTTATAACAATAACATGATCCACGATGAAGTAAAAATAAAAGTTTAATAAACTTTGATATTTTGATCTTTCATTCTAAGTCCAGCACAACCATCTATTTCATCTGTCCATCTTATGTACATATACAAATTATAATATTTTCATTGCAACTAATTAATATTTTTTTGCAGATTTGTATAGAAAAATTAAAGGCAGTGAAAATGCAAAACATGAAAGATCCGCCTGGTCATTAGACTTAAAAGAACTTCACAATGAAGGTCATTAAATCTGAAGGAAGCAGTTACATTTTTTTCTCAGCAGATAAGCTCACTCCTTCTCAGATGGATGATATTCAATCATTCTAGTGTCAAAGAAATTAAATAAATTACACATTCCAGGTAAAGAAATATATGTTATAGATGTCCCTATCATAATGCCTCCAATATCTTGCGAACAGGGGGGTTGACATTTAGACCATGAAATTTCCACTTGAGGGCACTGAAGTCTGCACTTTCTATCTTCTCCTTCTGATGATCTGGGAGATTAATGGTGTCCTCTGTCCTGTAAATATTAGTAAATATTACAGATCTTGTATGCAAAATATATTCAATCATTTATAAATATTCCTGTTAGTGTAGTTCTTCCTAATATATGTAATGGATTAGAAATGCCAAAATATGATATATCATAATAACACGGCGATAAGTATGATGCGATATACCGGTATGAAAAAAGAAGGATTTCCAAAGCCTTGTTTTTGTCAGTAATATTAATAAACATCAGCTCTTCGCCATTTGCTGTCACCTCTCCAAGATTACCAACAATAATCTGTTACTTTTTACAAATTAACAATAATTTAAAAAAATTATATATTGTATTGTTTTGTTTTGTTTTGGCATTTTGCGTTTTGTGCTGATGTAGACATGAACTTTGATTCTAATTTGCAGTCTGTCTGTTATGCAATAACTTTATTCTCATGCATGACACATTATTACATGCATGACACATTAGTTGTGATCATATTTCACTTACATGTAGTTTTCACAATCAGAATCAGAATCAGATCATCAGAACACAGTCATGAATAATGTTTTGGATTCTCCTATTTTAGATGCATTGCACAGAATATCATTGCACTCAAGACATAAAAATTTCACATTAAAAGCTTGCTTGAAATGTCCAACATGGCCTGAATACCACTATAAAATATGAACCTCGCATCTATTTCACATGAATTAACATAGAGCAATGCAGATTATAAAAACTAATATAATGCAATGTCTGCTTGCCATAACAGAGTTCATCAAATGCCCAACATATGAACCCTATATATCTTGAGGTTTTATTGTAGAGGAACAGGACAAAATTGAGGATATATCTACCCAAAAAGGGAAATATGTTGATTCATGACTTACACAAATAATGACTACGGAAAAACAAATATTTTTGGTTGTAATATCTTTGTTAATTTGTGTAATACATTAGTGTAAAACATTACCATTGTGATATAAATATATAAATCACTATGATTTCACATTCTTCATCATATTCATGCTCACATATTTTCCTCTTTTTGCAAAACTATCATTTTTCTTTCATATTAATCCATTATTTTCTTTTCTCCAATCTGATAAGATTAATGTGATATGAAATAAGTTAATGAAAAGGGAAAGACATTATGGCATTATGAATTATTAGAGTTTGTGGCAAATTGAACTAAAATCACCCAAATTCTCCAGACCTGTCAACATACATGTAGTCAAGTCAATTCGGTCAATACCAATCACCATTATTTCCATTGAGATCATAGTTCATCAAATCAATATATTTCTTAAACTAAACATTTTTTTTCCAGGGGAATGGGACACTTATCTTTGCATAGTGAAAATAATAACGTGAAACAGAATTGGCAATAAGACTGTATATAAAGTCTGTCACCACTTAAATTGATTGAAGTGCATTAATATTCTATTTATAGAATTTATTTTGTACATTTCATTAGCATACTCTACCTTTTGAGAGCCTTTAGGCCAGCCCTGGATAGGTTATAGAGAAGGTTAAAAAGACAGCACAGAATAAGAACATCACAACAGTCAATAGGCTTACATCTAAAGATTGCAAAACCAGAGAATATATCATGTGTATTTGTCATCTTTAAACAAGAGAATATAGGAAAGTGCTACTATTAAAACAGTCAGTCATCAAGTATTGATGTTTATATTACTGGATTTTAAGTGTTGGCCTTTTATTTTTCCATGACTGAGATATATCATTTATAAAATAATGATTTATCATAAATAACAAAGAAATAATACCACACAAAAATCCCAGTAATACATTAAGATAGCATTTATAAGATTGTATGCTAATAATTAAGTTATTATTAAACCAATCCAACCTTTGAAAAGTAAATTAGCAACAGCTCAAACCATTTTATAATTAGGCATCAATGCATATATGGTATGAATTGAGATGATAAAATAGAGATTAAAACTATGTCTGCACAAGAAAATGAGGAGTGTAGGCAAGCACAGCAAATTAAACTTCATGAATATTCAGGCAAAAGGTGAAGCATGGAAAATATGGTCAGTCACACTTACGACCACATGCTGAGACATGACGCATTGAAATCAGACCCCCACTCAACCATAACAAGACCACCACATGTTCGAAACTGTTGTGGTCGCTAGTTGAGCATACAAGATCGGCAGGCCATCCTAATAAGAACGTATGACATGACGTACGCAAATCATAGATGAATACCTATAGGACAGTCAGCAGATCATGCATGATTGCCACAAGTTCACACCAGATGACATGGCGACTGTGTAGGGTTCGCCACAGGATTGCCTCCAGACCACCTTCACATTGTGGCTGTGACGTGATTGTTTTGAACAGTTCAAAACATTCGAGGGCTTGTACCGACTTCAGCAAACCAAACTAGACCTTGGCAGACCATTGCAAACCACCTCACGCGTGTTCCCGTTCTGATAAATGATGTGAGACGATTTAACAGATTGTGCCATGTCGTGTGATAGATCGTGTAAGTGTGATTTGGGCTTTAGGCACCATCACGTTAGTGTAGTTTTCATTGGTGAGTGTTTGGGTGAAGGAAAGTTTAAACTATATCAGTTACTTCATGATGGGACCAACTTGTAGAAGATATAGTGCTGCCTTGCTAAATTGTCATGTCGCAGATCCTTGACATGACAACCCATTCACTTAAAAAATTACAAGAACATCAGGTTAACCTTTTAGGCATGGGTCTCAGCTTATTTGAGAAACTGGAACATGAATGCAATCTTGGTATGGTCTGGAATCAAACCCACAACATTTGGATCATCACAGAGGAAATGGTGTCAATAACCTTGCATTCTACATGTAACCAACTGTGCCACAGCCTGTGCCTTGGTTACTAATGAAGATTGGCAAATCATATAAAATCAAATATTAATTTGACCTTGAAAGAGGGATCAAAAACAGTTCATAACATTATTAGCAGCCCCACTGCAGTCCTAAAGGTTTCCTTTTCCTTGTATTGAAATCTCATTTGCCTTATCATATCAGCTCAATTCATTACCATAAATTATGACAGTGGCAAATTTTGATAAACAATCAAACAGGCTAGTGAGTAGTATATAGGATTAGTGATCAACTTACAGGAACTTTGGGTAGAGCATACGCTCAGCCATTGCAGACACTCCACAGAACAGTTTGTAGTCCACCTTAGAGTCCGAGTCTAGCTCCACAAGTGAGAAAATTGTATTGAGTTCCTCTGGGGATATTGTGTTGATGAGCACATCCTTCAAGGATTTCTCCAGATCCTGAAATAAGCCAACATTGATAAGAATAAACTGCACTGCTTCCAAAACATGGGCTACCGCATTTATAATAATTAAAGTTTTCAAAATACAACCTGGGGTCCTGAAAATGGCCTCTCCCTCATATTATAGTCTTTTCACAGCTTGATCACAATATGTGGAGTGAAAGCGTTACATATATTAAAGTTGTTTTCCAGTGAGAAGCTATGAGTTATGTATCATATTATAAGTGGCTACGTACCCTGGTGCTGAGATGGCCAGTTTTGTCCTTGTGTCTGAGGAAGATCCTCTGATAGAGGATAAGTCTACGGGAGGCTATCACACAGTGTTTGCGAAGGTAATCCTGAGCCGACATAGCTGAAAAACCCAAATTACAAACAAATCTTTTAAAAAAATCATTAAGTTCCTCCAGGCCACCAAACAGGTATTTTTAAGAACTGGGATGTGACCTCTTGATATATTCCAGCAACCTTAACTTGGATTTGGGTTCAATATTCAATGCAGGGGCAAACTATATTTAAAGAAACAAATTTTGTTGGATAATCATTGAATGAATATGTCAGGAATTTTGGAGAAAAAGTTTCTTCCGCTTTTGAAACGTTTGAAACCAATGTATGGAGCAATAACTTATTTAACCAAAGATAATTGTTCACTGTATAATGAATTACAGTTCAGTATAGTCTTCAAATGCATTGAAAAGCAAAGATCTTTTCGACATAAAATATAAATTCTTACTCTCTAAATCTCTCATGTCCATGGGCAGTTCAAACCTACAGGACTGCTGTGACAGAGCAAGTCTCCCATGCATCCAGGGCTGAACCTTGCTTTTCGACTGAAATTTATGATGAAAATATTAGTTTCAAAAGCATTAACTTTGACTAATCTAAAATATGTATTACTTTTGTTAAAATAATAACATTCAATACAGTTTATATGCTTACATCCATATTTTTTATATTTGTAACCAATAATTTCTAGCCGAGCCTGAAGATCATGGTTATGGATACCCTTATCATATAATTCCTGTGCAAGTCTAAGCATAACATCCACAATACAACAAATGGTGCAAATATATAACATCTATGGGAAGCCTTCATAAAATGTCCACCTGTCGAGGCCAAGCTGGAATATGTCCACATGCACTTCTTTTCACATTGAAGTTACACCAGAGACATCTTTGAGGGAAAATATTATTACAAAATGGGTTAACCATTTAGATTACCGTGTTCAACCTAATATATGCCCCTAAGTATTAATGATATGCCTACCATTTCTATCAATACTACCGGTAACTGTAAATGATTTTGAAAATACATTATTAGATATAAGCTGAGAGCAATGATAAATTATTGCTCTCAGATATAAGTGAGATTTAACCATGTAACCATTTTTTTCTCAAAATAGATATCTAATGACCCAGTGTTTCGAGGCAATGGCTGATTTTTTCAAGAATTTTACATTCAATAGGTAACTGGGTGATTCTGACACACAAATATATATATACTTTTAGTCTACATTTGCCCTGATTTAAAAATAATAATAAAACTAATGTGTTTCTATTGGTAGGTTATCTTTGCATAAAAAATATATAATGAAAAAGGTTTGTGCTTAAAAATGTATTTCTAAGGATTTCTAAGTATTTCTGAAGAAAATATGGAGTATCGATTTGGAATTGGTTGTTATATCGCAGTGGATATTACAATTGTTCTCAATAAATGACTCTTGGGCCTGGTTCTGTGACTCAGGGAGCAGTGAATCTGTTGGGGGAATACGGTAGGTGGATTCACCTATTGCTAGGCAGCCAGTCCTTGTTAAGGGCTTGTGGCAAGGTGAGAGGGAAATAGCCAACAGGTGATTAGCAACCCCAGGATATCACCACTTAAGGTTCAGACAACACTTGAGATTTGTTACTAATCAATCAAACCGAATAAGTCATGGTGAAAGTTTGTCAATGCTCTATTGAAAACCAGCATCATTAAACTCTGGCAAAAGTTCAACTCTCCTTATTTTGAAAAAGATTGATGTAATCGCTTGTGAAATCACCAGCTATTCAAAGAAAGCTTCTCAATAGGGTGAAAATGTTACATACAACATCTAAAATAATAATAATAATAATTTGATAACTTATAACTGCCTGCAATGGAAGTGGGGTTGCTATTCATACAATTCTAAAAGTCATTTCACTGGAAAATAATGAGGCTTTTATAATATTCCTATTTATCAAAATTCATAAATGCCTATTTCACAAGCTGGTAATTGCTCTACAAAGTCAGGATCACTGAAACTACATGATACTTGCCAAAAGTTGTGCCAGATTATTTACTGTGTATGGCAGAACATGAAAATCTGATTTATCATTTGGACTGTACATAACAAACTATAAGACATTCACAAAATAACATACAATTGGTATTAAACCATAATTATATTGTGGTTGAATGAATGTTAAAAAGCTAAAAACAACTGCACAAAAGCTTGATTAATTTGGCTAAAAGTGGATATCAATATCAGAGTTGTGCATTATATTTATTACTATCAGGAAGGCATATTATCCAAAGAACTAGTTAATATCTACTCTCTTTTGGCAATAGTACATTGAATAATGATAGATATATGTATCAGGAAGTATTATTGTGAACAATGTTCATGACACACTGCTCATATCAACATGGCACAACATATAAACAAAGCTAAATTTGTGAAAAAAATACATGTCATATTCTGAGCTGTAATACTTACAAACACATGTGTTATCAGTACCCAGAGAAAGGTTGAGGAAAGAAAAATATAAGTGAAAAATCATTTAGTCGTTTAGAGTAATTATAACTTTACTGACTTAAAATCTTTATGATATAAAAGTGTATCATAGCATAAAATGGAAAGTAGATCTATCTTACAGCTACTGATGTTAATTTTCTCTTTAATGTTAATTTAAAATCTTTTATTTTAAATATTTGTAAATAGATTTTTTTGTTGTGAATGAAATTCTTTTTATAAGATTTTTAACAATTCTACAAATAGCTAATCCATATTGAACCTGGGGCATGCCCTACTTGGTTTGTACTTGTTGCTAACAAGTTGCATGTTTATAGGGCTTGTGAAATGAGGAGATACACATACACAAATTGTACAACAAATCAAGAGACAATCAACATAGTTCAGGCAATATTTCATAGCATATATGACGGTCTCGTAAGGTGGTGGAGGTCATGGTGATCCTGCAAGGTGAAGGTCATGGTGAAGGTCATGGTGATCCTGCAAGGTGAAGGTTGTGGTAAAGGTCACGGTGATTCTGCAAGGTGAAAGTCATAGTGATTCTGCAAGGTGAAGGTCACAGTAAAGGTTGTGGTGATTCTGCAAGGTGAAGGTCATGGTGATCTTGCAAGGTGATTGGGTGATCCTTTTTGGCATGATAAGTCATGATAAGATATGAACTTGAAAACAGTTGATAAGCTGTACCACTGATAAATATCACTGGGGATTTATCTTGGTCATGTAAGATTATATCGAATTAAATGGCAGTCAGAGATTGTTGATGTCCATCTGTGTATACTTGAGGGACAAAAGATGGCAAAGAAGGAAGTTGAATTACATTGTTCAATATATTGAATTTTGATGACACTGTTTATGTTTTGAGTTGTATTAGATGCCTCAATGATAAGTGTAAGATAAATGTTCGGTTGGAGAGAACAAAAGGAAGGTAAAGTATGCAAGTAGTTTGCCATATTGAAAACCTGCAAGTAAAAGATGTTGAATTCTAATTGGTTAATAATTGATTAAGGCGATGTCTAATAGTGTACATTTTTGAAAATAATAAAAGAGTAAAATATGTGGGCTGCCTAGAATACAGAGAAATGCATGGTTTATAATTTTGAATGGAGAGATGGGATATTATGCAAACTAAATGAAAGAAATATCAACACTGCATCCACACAATGCCCCTTGTACTAAATCATTAATGGTCCACCTTCCTGCTGGACACAATAATTGTAAAAGATCTCTCCATAGGGATTGAGTCAGTGAAGTGAAGCACATTCTCACAAATATATATTGAATTTTTGAGAGTGAGGTGAAGATTAAATGTTCGTCACATGTTTTTTTTTGGTGTTTTTAGTGATGTGAGTTATACATGAGTGCTGCAGTTACTTGCACAGTGGGCCCGTGTGACAATCTCTACCTGTTCATCCACTTCAAGCAGCGGCACATTTCTGCTTCCTTTAAGCTTCTGTTCTATTTCATCCCGACCACCAAGTTCACGAATTTGATTTATGTTCAACTTTAATCATAAAAATCACTGAGATAATAAGTGGAAGTTTTTAATTAAATACCAGTTCTATGAAATCTGTTTTGTACTTATCTTATGCCAAAAGCAGGTAATGATTTAAATTATTTCCATTCAATTTTTTCAGATAAATATCATTCTTATAATTGTTGAGTATCTATTGAATTTTATCTATTGAATATTTGCAGTGGATAAACATAAGCAATGTCTTATTATTTGGGCCAATGAGAAATGAGAACCTTATCTAGTGCTGACTGAGGCTTCCACTGAAATGGATCTCCAGCCATTACTCGCTGGTACTTCTTGCTCTTACACAATTGTATATTCATTGTTCTTTCTTGTTGCTCAAGCTACAATAGGAAATTAATTAAATATAAATTTTAACAATTGCAAGTTGTAAAACACTAACTGACTGCAGTTTTCTTCTTTTATATTACCAATTCATGCAACTTGAGAGATTGTGCCAACCACACAACAAACCACTTGAGGAGGAACTCTCCTGCATTTCATTTCCTCATTGTGTAACCTATGAATGTCACGTGGCATGTTGTCCTCCTGGAAAACTACTCTAATTGAAAAGAGGAGCCAAAAACAATGTCACTCAGTAGGCATTAAAGTCAGTGTACAATAATTTTGATAATTATAAGCCATTGCCTATTCAGTCTTGGGGCAATATTTCTGTAAATGGGATAATTGGTACTGATTGCTGTTCATTTAAATTCATACTTAATATCCTTTCATGCTTGGAGAGATTCATCAAGTTTGTAAGAAATTGTTCCTGCTCCTGGGAAAATTTTCACATGATGGTCTCAATTTATATTCATATTAACATTGCAAATTTAGATAAAATTTACCATCATGATTTATGGATGACAATGGGATTTTATTTTATAGGTATGATGATAGTACTGCCCTCTTGTGGATTTCACAGGCTGCAGTTCACTATTTGTCCTGGATACACTGTAAACATACATTTGCAAGCCCAAACCTCTTTTTCCCTCAAAATGAGCCTAAATACATTGAAAGTGCACATATCTCTGTGTATATTTTGGGCCTTTTTCACCAATAGTGATACACAATTGGTCAAGTCTTTCACAAAGATTTACTCCCATATAATTCATAATGGAGGATGTGACATTATATTCTGGTTGGAGGATGTCACATAAAACTGTTAAAATAGTACTGTATGGTTGGAGGATGTCACATCAAATGCTCTACATACCGGTAGTTATGTATGGTTAGAGGATGTCACATCAAACTCTCCAAATAATACTGTATGGCTGGAGGATGTCACATCAAACTCTCTACAAATCACTGTGTGGTTGGAGGATGTCACATCAAACTCTCTAAAAAGTACTGTATGGTTGGAGGATGTCACATCTAACTCTCTAAAAAGTACTGTACGGTTGGAGGATGTCACATCAAACTCTCTAAAAAGTACTGTATGGTTGGAAGATGTCACATCAAACTCTCTAAAAATCAATGTGTGGTTGGAGGATGTCACATCAAACTCTCTTAATAGGACTGTATGCACATCACATTATATTATTACAAGTACTTCTGGGGCGAAGTATTTCTTCAGGAAGTACTGCATTGGTGAAGGGTATCATTTCATACATTAATAGGAGGGGGAGTTACATCATACTCTACAAACACTACTGTAGTTGTGGAGGATTTCAGGTGTAATTCTAAATCCACCATTGTTCGGATAAAGGATGCTCTTCTCGCTACAACATACCCCCATTTTCTTCTTAGCATCACCTTTCTTGTGACACCCAGTTTGTCTCATTTTAATCTGGCATTCTTTAACATCTTTGTTCTTTTCCGATGGGTTAAGCAGGTTCACTATAAATGCCTTCCGCCTTTCATGGCCCCATTTCCTTTGAGCAGCCATCCGCTTTTTTCTTATGTAATCTTCAAGATCCATGTGATTTTTTTGGTACAAACCATTGACAGGTTTGTTGTATATATTCTTTCCAACAAAACAAATCACACTCTAGTCAATAGCCTGACTTTAAAAAACTACCTTTGACATTTAAATCATGTGTAACACCACAACACTGAAGTATATCACATCATTATGACCTTAGCATTAAGTAACAAGACTGTATTAATGGCTTGACATTAAGGTATTTATAGTTTATTTTAGGTGATCTCACCTTTGGCTGTGGAGCCTCGGTTTCTGCACTCTGGTCTGGCAGGTTGAACTGATATCCTACTTCATTGTTCTTCATTTCCTCACCTGATATTTCCTGTGAAAACAAGCAGTGATAATATGATTACTACATGTATCTGTTTTATGCTGTCTTTTCTGGCCAAAATACAATTCCTTCTCAATGCATAGATTATTTAGTTTACTTTTCAATTGTATGTTAATGTGTTACATTAATGTTTATGAGATCATTATAGATAAATGTTAAGTGCTCTAATGTAATAAATTACATCTTTATTGAAAAAAAAATCCCAGAGATAACCCTGCGGTGACATCAAAACCTCATCCAGTGTAAAGTACCTCATCCCTCAAAAACTCAAAAACCTCGGCCTGAGGCAATAGCTAAAACATTTTTGTCATTAATAACTCCATGTTGAACAGATCTGATATTAAGTTCAGATCAGACAATGATTGAACTTGGTGAGAAGGTCAGTGATTTGTGAGCTCCAAAGTGCACAGTTATGTGGTATAAACTACATATTACATTTCCTATGTGCAACTGCAAAAGGCAGCCCCAGAGACTGTTGTGTGATATTTGACAATGTGAGTCATCTTAGTTTGAACATTTATAAAATAATAATTCTTTTTGGAACTTCTGTATACTTTTACAAATGTACCTTTATCAATGACTTCCTCAAATTATCTTATTGCAATGATTTGTATTATTTTCTTTTTGCTTGTGTTATGCTATGACAACCTTCAAGCATTTTTATACTGAAATTATCTGTGAGAATAAGTATCTCTATGTGGTATTTCTGAAGCTACCGTACCTCAAGATTTTGGCTGTCGGAAGCGACCACAACTTACCACCCGTTGAACTTTTTCCCTCCGGGTAACATTTCTCAAACAACATTTTCGGATGATTTCTAAGACTTTCCATTCAGTTTTTAAATGCCGACAAAAATGATTTATGTGCATGAAGTTGATACAAATACTGCCATTTTACATTCTTCAATCCCAGATATGTGCAAGAAGTGAAAAAGTCAATCATGTGAGAGAAAAATGAGAAGATATGTGTAAATTTTATCATTGTGACGTGAACGTATCTGTCTCTTACCTCGCTCTGCTCTATTTCATCCTGTAAAGTGGTTTGTTATCAATAAGGATACTTTTTTTTAATTCAATGTATTTACACATCCCAAACAAAATTCTGTCCAAACAAATCAAACAAAATTCTCATAATGTGAAATTTAACTTTTTCTCTTTAAGAGGAATTATATTGCTAATTTATATATTGTTCGAATGGCAATAAGCTACAGTGTATATGATTCCTGCATAAGTATAAAACCTTCTGAACAATAGATTTGTGAAGAAACAGGTTGTGCATAAAGATTATGATAATCCATCTGGTCTTTTTTTGTTACAGTTGATAATAAACACTTAATCAGATGAAAAGTGTTTTTCTGAGGTTTGGTTCCAGTTGATAATAATAAACACTGAACCAGATGAAGTATGTTTATCTAAGGTTTAGCTTCTAAAGATCTAATAATCAAATGATTACAACAGAATTTTTGTTTTCTGAAAATATAAAACTAAAACCTTCAAATTCTTTGAAATTATTTCACATTTTACGATAAAGAGAATTGAAGTATTATTCCTCTAAATGAGGCTTCTCTCATTACAAAGCCCAGTCTGTACCACGCCACAAGCAGATTCACAACATAAATAATTCAACCATCTTTAAATCAATATTTCCGCTCATGTTTCCCTGTATTATTCCTGATGATCATACACATTTAAGATAATACTTACATTAAGGTTGCCTTTGAACACGACGGAGGATGATTTACCCTCCTTCTTGGAGCTGGAGGAGGTTAGGAGGCTGTGCTTGCTGGATCCACCCCACTGGCTACTTCCCTCCTTGGGGGGTACAAATGGAAGGTTGGGCACTCTGCCACCAGATTTCTCCTGGCCCGGAGACTCGCTGAATTGCACATTAAAACATTATTGATGAGGAATTGATGAAGGGCAGCTTTATGAGTGGAAAGCAATACTTGATATAAGTGAAGGTTTTAAAATCATTCTATTTTAATTTATTCTATATATTCTATATGTGGTGCCCCAACATCAATTTGTGGGACTGGTATCTTCATTCCATGTAGAGATTGTTGAGATTCCCCAAATCACCATAGTACGTACATAAGGTAGGTATATACCCAGTGTTTGTTTTCTATTCAATGTACTGATCAGTAATATCTAATGCTGCTTTTCTCTTCTCATATCTGTTTTATATGGAAAACAAAAACAAGAATTTGATAAAGAAACATCAAATTGAGTATATTGTAATCATAATATTACTAACCTCTCTATGAAAAGTATGTTGATAACAGCTATATTTCCAAACAATATGGTTGAGTTGGTTTTATACATGACATATACCCCACAAATCTAGCATCTTTATCCACTGTTGCCAACAGCAACTACTGATTTATTTATTGTGTGACCTGATGATATTTACAGTGAGAAAATGGATTTTTCGATGAAATATTCAGGGCTAAATGGAGCAAGAAAATGGCTTTTTAATATTGTGTTGATACAAATTATATCTGAATTTATAATCACCACAAAAGATGCAACGCAGTGTCTGTACATATCTTTTTGTCAAAAATAAAGCCATTCAGGATCGGATCCTCTTGGAATGATTGGTGAACTGTGACAGCATGACATAATGACAGAGTGACAAGGTAATAATGACACAGAGAGGATTCTGATGACAGAATGACAAGGCAATAATGACACAGATAGGATTCTGATGACAGAATGACAAGGCAATGACAGTGTGAGAGGACTCTGAAGAAAGAATGACAAGGCAATAATGACAACATGAAAGGATTCTGATGACAGGCAATGATGACACATCGAGAGGATTCTGATGACAGAATGACAAGGCAATGACAGTGTGAGAGGACTCTGAAGAAAGAACGACAAGACAATAATGACAACATGAAAGGATTCTGAAGACATAGTGACAAGTCAATGATAGCGTGAAAGGATTCTGAAGGTCTTTTTATTTTCAGATATTACAGCCTAAAAGATAAAATCTGTTTCATTTGGATCACAGTAAATTTTCTTGTGACCAAGATGGTGATAAGCCTCTCTCTGCTAAGTAATCTGCAGAACTAATCTTCTTCATTTTTTATGAACCATTTTCAAAAAAGTGTTTTGCAAAATATACATTTGTTCTCAGATTATTCACTTACTGTAAATGTGCAGTTTATTAGAATGTAACCATTTTGAAACCTTTTTGACATCTGCCATCAGGTGGCTCTCACCCAAAATACCTATAAATACTCTTAAGGATAAGAATAAAGCAGCACTCACCTTGTGGGGGGAGGAGTTGGTGTTTTTTGTGACGACTCATCCTTAGGCTCTTCCACTTCTGGTGCCGACGGAGATGCCATCTTCTTTTCTGGCTTCTTTCTTTCTGAAGGTGGTTTTCTTTCCTTTTTGACTAAACTAGTTCTTTTTTTCTTCTCTTCTTTGATTGGAGGCTTGTGGCTGTGACACTTCTTGGAGTTAGATTTTGTGTTCTCAGAATTTGCCTGAGGATCTGATTTGTTCAGAGCAGTTTGCCCTTTTGTGACCTCTTCTTCCTGGAACAAAGATATTGAAATATGGAAATATGAAATACAATAAATATGTCCATTACCCAATAATTCCAAAATAAATATAATATCCTGATAACATCTAACCGGTAGTTCTAAAGATGATACAAAAAATAACAGTTGATTTGACATTAAAACAAATCATCAATATCAGTTCCCTTATAATTCTGGCCAATAATAAAATGAATGTTTGACATTGATGTAACCTAGATTTCACTGAGTGACTTTTGTTAATATTATGGTTTTAGTTTTAACTTCAAAATGTATTATAGCATAAAAGAGCATTTTCTGAGGCCGTTATTGACTGCTGTCTAGCCTGGGAGATGGATGAGGCACCTCACAATAAGCTTATATAGATCTGTTCCATAGAACCACCACACTGACTCCCATCTTTACAGGCCAGCATGATGGAAACATTCGTGTCATCATCTTTAGATACAATGTTTTACAAATAATGTCTCTTGATATTTAACTGAGAGGAGGTTGGATACAGAACAAAAATCTCCACCGGTAAAACAAATTCAATGTGGCCTCCCACATGAATATAAATAACTCAAAGGTTATTTCACACTTTACAATTATATATCACATCGTTTCTCCACATATCTCCTCTTACCTGAAAATGAAAGGATTATCCAAGATCTTTGCATTTTCTACGAATGATAATCAGGATTTTCTGATCTCTGACCCATCTGTTGCTAGGTTCATGATGCCAATTATCCTAATTCCCTATGCATTCTGGGATTGATTTGAATCGGGTGGCAGAGAAGCTAGCGTTAAATAAATGATGAGTTTCCAACAGGTATTGGCTACCATGTGGTGCATTGTGGGGAAACATTAATGTGGAATGCTCAGGTATTCTCTGTCTGTCTGTTCTTTGTGCTTTGAAAATTTGAATTATTAATTCTATCATTAGATGATATTATTTATAACATCATGAAAATGTTCTATGAAGTATGTATGCTACTTGGAAGATGAATAAAATCTTTTCAAAATAGACTGAGTCATCAATTTAAGATATGTGAATATCTTAATTATATATTTTAAATTGTACAAATCCAAATTTGATGTAACAAACGTTAGTTTAAACATATCATATACCAATCCTATAATTTGGTAAATTAAACGCATATTTACATATGAACATGAGAAACCTGAAATAAGATAAGTTGCACTTTCAACATTATTATTTTAGTCATATATTTGAGACCATCTTGAAGCGGATGTATTAACTCATTAAGTTAAACTAGTGATAATAAACTTGCACTCCAACCAACTCCTGCATGGCAATTGGTCTGTGAAAGGTAAACATGGGAAAAAATAATAATGACATTTATTTGGCACTGATACTAGAGAGTGTTAATTGATAGCAGTACATCTTTTCAACACCAGATGAGGCTCATAGACGGATATCACTGTTTGTGGTAGAGAAAATGCCTTGGCCCAACTTCAACACTTCCTTCAACTTATCCATAGTAGTCAGTTCTGTTTCTGAACTTTAACTTAATCAATTTACAAAAAAAAATATTTTAATAAACATCCTCGCCTATGAAAAATGAATTGGAGCAGAAACTGCAATAACAGAATGAATGGTGAGCAGGCATATATATAGGGATTCCTCATACCACGTTTCTAGAAGTCATATTTTTAGCCTACAAGAGCATTAAAGATAACTGCACTTCGGGAATTCCATTTTATACGTATCTGTGATGAAGGTGATGACTTTTTAAAAATTGCATATTCTGAGACGTTTTCTGTGGAATCTGGTATTAGCATTTCCATCTATTTATATTTAATAACAAAAAATTGAAACTCTAAATAAAATCTTATTAACATTATAGAAAATGAGGTACTCTTTCTAAATAAAACACCTTAGTAGTGTTTAGACCAGATTTTGTCAATTTCATAGCAATATCTAGGAAAGTTATTACTTTTAAATATTCATCACTATCTTCAAAAAAACCACTGAGTTATTATGACTTCTACTTCATGCTATGGCTACAAATGACATGTAAATCTATATTTTATATTAAATCATTACATGTTAAGCTCCTGTAAATCTCACCTTACCAGTAAAATTAGTGCTCCATGTTCAACCCCAAATAGCAACATGGAAAGATTTAAGTCTATTCAATCCAGTTGTGCTTCTTAAGTGCATGAAGTAAGGTAAATAAATGTGTAAATTATAATATTTATTCATGTATTGTAAAATAAGCCTAACATAAATAACCCTTGATTGACCCTTTCAGGTTTCAAACAGATGTAATTATCCTATTTGCTTTGCAATGTTTAAATCTTTATTCTTTTTATTTGCTGTCCACTTAGTCTGGCCAGAAAGTGTCACCTTTAAAAGCACATGGTTTAAATTTATCTCAACCAAGATAGTCTCAATACCTCAATAGCACACATACATGTAATAGAGCCCATTGACAAACATTTGATCCTGGATTGTAATGATTGGTCTCAGTTATCAATGATGCTCTACTCAGTGCCCTCTGGTTTATGCTGCATGAATCATATGATAAACTTGCAAAGTGGGAAAAAAAGTTGATGCTTTCACCACTCCAACAAGATATAATTGTCCTAAGCTTGAATTTAGATTGTCATATAATATCAGGTTGTCCATGTTCAAGCTAATGCCTCAGTCACATTTACGCCGATTTCAGTAAAGATGATCCACCGGGCTCCCTCCGATATCACATAGACGTCTTTACGATATCCTACAGACGTCTGTCAATGATCAAGACGTCTTTAGGATGTCTTTCAGACGTCTGTCAAATGATCTAGAAGTCTTTAAGATATCCTACAGACATCTGTGCCATTCAGTCTTGCGCGTGCCGTGCGGTGCCCTTCAATAATGTGACCACAGCTACGGCATGTCTCAGATTGTTGCTGATAAACTCCCGGTGCAAATGTGACTGAGGCATTAACAACTGTTAAAATATTTAAATTCTTGCTGTGGTGACAGCATTCCATAAGTCTTGTACTAAGCACAACTAGAGGCAACAGGCAATATATTACAAATAAGGCTACCCATACTTACAAGATGTATGCATGTAGGCTACCCTTTCACATTAGATGTGTGCCAGTAGGCTACCCATACTTACAAGATGTATGCATGTAGGCCACCCTTTCACATTAGATGTGTGCCAGTAGGCTACCCATACTTACAAGATGTATGCATGTAGGCCACCCTTTCACATTAGATGTGTGACAGTAGGCTACCCATACTTACAAGATGTATGCATGTAGGCCAACCTTTCACATTAGATGTGTGACAGTAGGCTACCCATACTTACAAGATGTATGCATGTAGGCCATCCTTTCACATTAGATGTGTGACAGTAGGCTACCCATACTTACAAGATGTATGCATGTAGGCCAACCTTTCACATTAGATGTGTGACAGTAGGCTACCCATACTTACAAGATGTATGCATGTAGGCCATCCTTTCACATTAGATGTGTGACAGTAGGCTACCCATACTTACAAGATGTATGCATGTAGGCTATCCATAGCTATACTGGATTTCCTGTATGCAACCTATACTTACATAGTGACCAATTAATTACACTGCGTGCAACTAAATTACCAATAGTTATATTGCATGCAAGAAGGCTATCTATATTTCTCCTGTCTGTCAGTAGCCTACCAATATTCACAATTTATGTTGGTAGGCTGCCCATATTTTCACTGCATGCAAAAAGCCTGAACCTGTCATTCTAAATGTGACTAGATTACTGTTGGAAAATATGTTTATCTTATCTTTCGAAAATGCTCAAGTGGCCTGACCAGTCTCCCCTCCCCTTAACTCTTGGAGAAAGTTGACCCTCCTGTTTGTTGAGTATATGATTAGCATGTTTAGAGGCTAAGCATACATCATTCTATCTATTACTTTATCATTATGTCTCAGAATTCATTAGGCATTGTTTGTCATTGTCAGGTAGCACTTGTACCATATATCCTGGAGTATATTAACAGCAACGTCTGCAACTATCTGAATTCTACTTGCAAGACGTAGGAACAGGTCAGGAGATCGAGGTATCCAAAATATAGTGTGAAACATTCATAAAGGGAACAAAACCTTTGAAATTTAGTTTTTATTTTTACTTTACTTCTCAAAAACAAGTTTGTGATATATAGAAGAATTGCAAGCCACATTGATCTGTGTACTCTGTTATAATGACTGCTTAAGGTAGATATATTGGGAAATATGCTAATCTCAGTGTGGTTTGTGGTACAACAATATTGTAGGATAATTTGGGATAGCTAATTGTAGGATAATTTGGGATAGCTAAAATTGCAGGTGAATACCAATGTGTTTATTATTTAAAGTTAGTAACTCTTTAAAGAAAAAAATAAGAAAAACAGGAAAACAGGAAAAATAGGGATTCAAAACATTAAACCTTGTGGTACCCCAGGTTCTGCAGCTGAACCAATCTCAGGTCTCAACTACTGTGGTTTTGTGTCAAATAAATTTGAATATCAGTATTGGAGTCACTTGCTTAGTCAGCCTCCAAGTGAAAAAATCTGATAGATACTTGTAAGGATGAGAAAAAAATAAAATACATTAATATAATCTGTCAAATTTATCCTGGATGAAACTAATAATCCTGGATGAAACTAATAATGATTTCTATAAGATTTGCACTAAAAGCGAGTATGTAATCAATTAGATTTTCTACTAATCAAGTATTCATTATGTAATAAAGAGTTACCTGGTGTGGCCATGCATTATCTGGATGATCCGGTGGCTCTGGTTCCTGGTCATATTGAGTCTGTGGTGATGGTATCCTTATAGTCTCCAACTCTACAAACCAGGAGATGCAGGTCACAACTCAAATGGAAAATCAAGAAACAATCCATGTACATTAGCATGCTTTCATACATCAGAAAACCTAAATGTCATTTTTTAACCATACATTTGATTTGGGAGGCTGGGTTAGAGTGCAACATGCATTATTATAAATATCATGCACAATCTTAATATTAAAGATCATTCACTCATGAGAAAATATCAACATCACTGACCTATACTAGTATAAGCAGTTCAATAAGCTCACAAAACATGTGGCAAAACCCATGATAAAAGAGAACCTATGCCTTAAAATGTGTCTATTATTGGGCATTAATCACAATTCACTGAAAGCAAGAGGCAGATCTCAGGAGAGGATTTTACATTCTTAAGACCAACATGCAAAATATCACGTGCTACAAAAAAACAAACATGGTATCAGGTGCACTGGCACCTACAAAACAACATCAAGTGCTTCGCTGTCAAAGGATAAACAAACTGTGGTACAAACAGATTCTGCAAAGATTACCTCTTCGTGGAAGCCTCAAAACCTTGGCGTGTGTGATGCCCTTTGCTGAAACTGGGCAAAATATTTTCTGTGTTGATTAGTACTGAAATAATTGAGTTCCGCAGATTGTTTTGTTGTTAAGCTGTTAAATATTGATGGTTGGGTTCAGACATCCTGCTGAGGAGTTCTTTCTGATTAGTCCATTCATGTTCAGTACAATATCAGTGTGGTCATTTCTATCTCAAACTCTTTATAAGTACATTCAGATAAACTATTTCAGTACATCTTTTATTTTCCTGCATTCTTTATAAGGTTTAAAGTAATGTTAAGAAAGATAACATTGCATTAAGTCAGCCATTAAATTGAAAATGTTGTGGAATAAATTGCCAAAATGGGAATGTTTTTTTTTAGAAGAATTTTCTAATAGCAGGAAAAAAAGCTTCTTTTTCATGGCAATGCTCATATTTTTTGGGGAGAAATTAAAAAGCCACAGGTGTGACCACCTGTGGATATTTTATCAGACTTCTTGTCATGGCTAGAACCTTGACGATGCATATTAAACTGCAGTAAAAGTATTATAAGGTTCATATAATAAAAGTGCTAAACACTGACTCCACCATCACCAATCAATAGCCTGCATGCATCCATGAACATGCATGCAGGCTAAGATAGATGTCATGTTGGCTGCACCGGAGACTTGGTGCTCCCTGCCTATGTGAGAAAGAAATGATGAGAAACAAGACTTTCTTTTCCTGGCCTATTTAATAATAAATTCAAATAAAATAGCAGGATTAAAATTACAAATGTGATTTGGGAATGAATAAATTATTAGTGAAAGAAAGGAAAGGATTTGCTCTGTAAACACATGTTACCAAATGTTACCAAAATATCGTTACTACTACTTCAAACTATCTTTGTGACCAGATAAGAAAATAAATTGTCTCCTGCATTTATACACCAGGTGGCAGCATGGGCCACTTGAGAAGTGAGAATTCTGTATGGCTCTTGTATGTTACACACCAGCCTGATGTCAAAGATATGAAATACGTAACAGAAACAGTTTGACATTATAAGAAACAATACCTCAGTGATGGGCACACATACAATACCAGCAATGCTAGGCTGTCTTGCTCTGATTAATGGCCTTGGCCGCCTTATGGTCTATATCAACATTCAAATTGACCACTCATTAATCATTTAGTCAAATAAATATTCCCAAAGCCATGATAACAATCACTGACAGTATAATGACGTCATTTAAAGCCATGCACTGAGTCCCTTTACACAGCATAAGGACATGTTTGATACAATCAAGCCAAAGTACCGGTAATTGCATAATTTGATAGTGATCCAGATGCAAAGGAGAATAACTATTGAGAAGTATAACATTGTTCCATATTCATGAGAAGTTTACATTAATTATTGGAGAATGAAATCACATCTTAAACTTCAATGAAATCTGAAATTTCTATTCCTCCAAGCAGGCTTGTAACCTAAGTTAGACCTCTCCAAATCAGGTGATTTCTCTTTTGTGAAAAACATGTCATCCTGCACTTTTTTTTACAAAACCTTATACAGGAATATATGAAAAATAAATAAGTAATAACATAGTTAACTAGTAGGAAATTTTGATTAAATATTAACATAATGATGTTATGATTATTCATGAATATGCGACGATAAGAAAAATGGGTGTCATGGTAAACTCATCGGTGATATCATTCTGAGACATGGGTCTTTAATATTTGGCCTGCCTTTGATGTGATAAGCTGTGATTTGAAGGTGCAAATGAGCATTATGAATGTTAGGGAAGAACAAATGATTTGTATACTCATTATAAGTATGTGTTAATTGTTAACATATGACAGGGCATAACCTTTTAGCTGTTCTCAAGCACTGTATTATAGATATAGTGATCAAATTATTGTATATAACTTTATATATATATTTATTAATATATATATATATATATATATATATATATATATATATATATATATATATATATATATATATATATATATATATATATACATATATTATATGTATAAAGTTATACATTTGTATTAATTGATATTTAAATATATGATAGAGCATAACCTATCACCAAATCCAAACCTCTGTTATATATTTTGTCTACTCACTTCTCTCTTCACTTTCTGATGGGCTTCCTACAGAATCTTTAACAAATTAAAAAACAATAATATGCAGTTTTAATTATTGATTTGGTTTTTCCCAGATGGTAAGTTTCCATTTTGCATCACATTGTGGAAGTATGTGTCTAACAGTGATGCTGCTGCGACATAATATCACTTTTAAAGTTTAACTACATCATTTTTTATATAACATGAGAAATGAACAGACGATATCGATTTTGTCTGCATATTCTATCTAAACAAAACTTTATTCTAGAAACAACGATGTCTGATGATGAGTATTTGTTTCTTTCTGCTATTTTGGCTTAATATGTTTAATTATGGATACCTGCTCATAAATCTCACTGGATCCTGTAGAATCATAGATACAAGAAAAAACTATAGATTAAAAGAGTGATAACCTGACGTTTGATCTTTGAGTATTATTGATCTACAAGGAATGGGTGTCCACTACACCTTTTGTCCTATATTTTAGCTTTATATCAGTCATATTGTGACAGGACCTTATTGTAACTGATGTAGTGCTGTCTCATTGAATTATCATGTCATGTCCCCAATGTGATATCAAACCTAGTCAGAGATTTAGACAGACAATGGGATCACCCTTCATGTACATGTATGGATCTCAGCTCAAATGAAAAATCATAACATGAAAACAATCTCTGACACAGCCGGGAGTTCTAATTTTCTTCGTCTTGTAACAGCTCATACCAGTAATAAATTGTTTCCTGTGGTGTTTCATGCTACAATCACTTAATCAAACACATGAAATTTAGATCATAGTAAATCAGATTTATCAAGATGGATATAAGATTTCAGTAATTGCTTCCAATTTAAAAACAATTGATAAAGTGCTCACCAAAGTTTGAACTGATATCTTCTTCGCGGGGGTGTTCGGGCTGAGGTAAATAATTCTCCACCTCTGGTTCGTAACCATCATCCTCTTGTACACCAGTTTCCTCCTGCCACTGTGAGTCCTTGGCAAGGTCATCAAGGTCAAGGTCATCATAATATGGTGGTGGGTGTGGAAGGTAATCCTGGGAAGGAGTGGACTGGGCAGGGCTTCTCTCTCGACCATGAAGGGAAACTTTACGTACAAAACTACAGAAGTGTGGACTTTCACCTCTGCTCACCTGTGTCATAAAGATGCAATTGACAGATGTTTAGATCACAATTTATTCATTATCATCCTTCAATAACAAACATTGACCTTAAACCTATGCTGATCATAGCTTTTTCGTAATATTTGTGAAAAAAAATTCTGGAAATTGCTTCATAAATGATAATTTATTTCATTCATGTGTGTATTTTGTTAAAAAGGGGTACCCTGACTTTTAGGTGTGATGTTACCATGGCAACCATCAATTTCAGAAAAAAATCCCTTGGCAAAAATCTTAGTTAGACCCTACCCTTTCAAATGGCATATTGCTTGTCTTGATCTGTGAGAACACCCTTCACCAAATTTTGCAGATTTTGCAGGTTTTTACTGGCAGAGCCTCTTAAATCCCATTCATCGCAAACTTCAGCAGATGATAATTTTGACCAATCAAAAAAATCATAACAAAATGGAAAGGATTCTAAGCCTAGTAGAAAATAGATAAAATTGGTCCTCTTAATGTTATGGTTAGTGTTACTATGTAAAATCTGTCATGTTAAGGGTAAATAAACCACTGAGTTCATTGTTATTATTACTGGAGTTGAGAAGGTCTCAGCAATATATAACATCATTGTTATTATGGCCAGAGTTGAGAATATCTAAGCAATGTATAACATCATTGTTATTATGGCCAGAGTTGAGAATATCTAAGCAATGTATAACATCATTGTTATTATGGCTGGAGTTGAGAATATCTAAGCAATATATAACATCATTGTTATTATGGCTGGAGTTGAGAATATCTAAGCAATGTATAACATCATTGTTATTATGGCTGGAGTTGAGAATATCTAAGCAATGTATAACATCATTGTTATTATGGCTAGAGTTGAGAATATCTAAGCAATATATAACATCATTGTTATTATGGCTGGAGTTGAGAATATCTAAACAATATATATACGATCAATACTTACTCCATTGTGACGTAATGTCTGCTGCTCACGTCTCTGAAAATAATAAGGAAACATAATGAATACAACATCACAAAGATAATATTGTCAGAAATATCACATATTCACTGGGTGTCATTGCTGTAAATGCTGAAGTGTCTGTGGATGCTACCCTTTACTATACAGTTTTCAAATGTCTGCCAATGTTCAAACATTAAATTGTCATCTGTATGCAAATATTTGTCAGGTTTTTATTAGCTAAAACACATTGCTGGAATAGCACATATCCACCACAGAGAAAAATTCAATACATCAATATATAATTCTCATGTCAGAAAATGGATTAAATGTCTGATCAAAAGCATTTCATATTTCAATGAAACACAATGTCATAACTATGCAAAACTTATTCAAATAAATGTTTTGCTATTTATGTTGAAGTGACAACCATTAAGTGCACTGTTGATACTAGTATCATCCTAAATGAAAAGGAATAATTCCAAATGAAATTCTGCATGCTGTTAACTCATTCTTTTATCTATGCATTTCAAACATCCTTTAAAAAATGGCCAAAATGCTTCTCTGAGAAAGTTCACACAATATCTATTTGTGACAAGGATTATGTATTGCCATAGACACTGAAGGGCAAACTTTTCCCCATAATATGCCAATAGATATGGGAAAATTTGCATTTGGCAAGGAAATCAATAGTTTCAAATTTACACAAGATGATTTGCTGTAAGATCAGATGTCAAGACAGAAAATTGGTCAAACTATTGTGACAATGGATGAAATATAAACAGCTGATAAGCCGCGGTAGAAATAATGCTAGTTGTTTCAGCATAAAAGGGATATTGCTCATTATTTCACACTTTGCAATAAATAAGAATTTACACAATCATGGAAGCAAAGTGTCAAATCACAATTAAATGGCAATCAGAGATTGGAAGTTGTCCCACTGTGAATAAAACTTGAGGCATCGCAGCTGTTTTGAAAATTGCTGACACTTTGTTTTACATTGTATAAGATGCTTCAATGATATATGTCGAATAAATGTTTGGCTGGAGAAGACAGAATGGAAGGCATGCACTAGATCCCCATCTTGAAAACCTTGCAGGTAAATATATAGAATTTTGATTGGTTGAAAATTGATCGAGGTGAGCAAGAGAATAAATGTGCAGGAATTTTCAATGGTAAGGTTTTTTATGGCATAATATCTTTGTTGTTCAATAATGTATATCATTGAAAATAATATAACATAAATCTATGAGGGAAGGTGTGAATGATTTTAAATTTCATATGGAAAAACACGGTGCCTTGCAAACCAAATGTAAACCCCACTTCTGTATGATACCCCTTGGACAAGATTGCTAAATGTTCCACCTTTAGAGAATTATAATGACACTTTCCAATAATCAATTGTGACACATCCCAGCCTATAAAGCCTGACCATGAGGCAATTACTGAAAGATCACACCGCTTTATAACAAGGTGTGTACCTCGAAATATTGGGGCAAATATTTGTTAATTCACTGCATTTTAAGCAGATATTCATTAAAAAAAAGGTTCTGTATAAATATGCCATGTGATCTTTAGGGCGAACAGTTCAAAAGGATCTATATATGCACACTACAGGCTTCTTGGTTCTCACACCAGGCTTCTTGGTTCTCACACCAGGCTTCTTGGTCCTCAAACCAGGCTTCTTGTTTCTCACACCAGGCTTCTTGGTTCTGACACCAGGCTTCTTGGTTCTTACACCAGACTTCTTGGTTCTTACACCAGACTTCTTGGTTCTGACACCAGGCTTCTTGGTTCTGACACCAGGCTTCTTGGTTCTGACACCAGGCTTCTTGGTTCTGACACCAGGCTTCTTGGTTCTGACACCAGGCTTCTTGGTTCTGACACCAGGCTTCGCGGTTCTCACACCAGGCTTCGCGGTTCTCACACCAGGCTTCGCGGTTCTCACACCAGGCTTCGCGGTTCTCACACCAGGCTTCGCGGTTCTCACACCAGGCTTCATAGTTCTCACAGGAGGATCCAATACAGTTCCCAGAGGCAACACTGATTTGAGCAGTGCTTGATGTGATGATTCTCCATCTACGACCATTGTTTGGTGTTCATCAGCAAGCCACTTTGTTGGTGAGAAATGTGTGGCTAGAGGCAAAGACCAGGTAGAAACAGGTTACTTTCTATCTTAGATGATTTACCTAATAAAATATATTTACACCTTGACTATGATGATAAACAAGTGTTTAATTTTTAAACAACTAAAAGTAGTGCAAAATGAAAAAAATTATTCATTATCAAACCAAGTCTTCACAGAAAATACTGGTAATTATTGTTTGTAATTATTGTTTGTAAATCAGTCCAAAAAGGACTTTTGTGGGATGGGATAAATTTTATTGCCACATCCTACTATGTTGTTTGATGTTTCCCAGACATCGTCCAGTTTTGCTTTTTTACCGCCTTCAGGTAAAAACAAAATTGTCTTGTACTGCCTCTCAAGAGTTACTCAGTGTGATTAAATGCATCAAGCATACCTAAACATACTTGCACCTCCCTCAATCTGCCTTTGTCTACCTGTATATACTTGCACCTCCCTCAATCTGTCTTTGTCTACCTGCACATAATTGCACCTCCCCCAATCTGTCTTTGTCTACCTGTACATGCTTGCACCTCCCTCAATCTGTCTTTGTCTACCTGTATATACTTGCACCTCCCTCAATCTGTCTTTGTCTACCTGTATATACTTGCACCTCCCCCAATCTGTCTTTGTCTACCTGTACATACTTGCACCTCCCTCAATCTATCTTTGTCTACCTGTACATGCTTGCACCTCCCCCAATCTGTCTTTGTCTACCTGTATATACTTGCACCTCCCCCAATCTGTCTTTGTCTACCTGTACATACTTGCACCTCCCTCAATCTATCTTTGTCTACCTGTATATACTTGCACCTCCCCCAATCTGTCTTTGTCTACCTGTACATACTTGCACCTCCCTCAATCTGTCTTTGTCTACCTGTATATACTTGCACCTCTCTCAATCTGTCTTTGTCTACCTGTATATACTTGCACCTCCCCCAATCTGTCTTTGTCTACCTGTATATATTTGCACCTTCCTGTCTCCACTGTCTCCATCTATCTATACATACTTGCACCTACCTGCCCACTGCTCTGTTAGCATCTCCCAGCAATAACTTGGTGAACATATTTTCTTTTATAAATGGCAAAAAACAACTCCTTCTTTAATAGTGAGTACTGTGAAAGCTTCGAATTGCCCAAAAAGATCTTTTAATTCTCTTGAAATAAGTTGTATAAAGATTATAGGATCATCCCATGCTTGGGGGATCAGCAGATTAACATAATCAGATTTCAATGCCTCTCTGTACTCAAGCCCAGTATCTTGTAACAGTTGATGTGTATGCACTCTTTGATCACTGGTTCCAATTGTATATTGAAGTAAATAATCTGTTAGTATTTCAACTGAATCATATTGCTTAGAACTGTTTAAAGCTCAATTTTGTAAGCATGTTCTTCTGAATAATTCACAAACTACATTGCTTGCTGTATAATAAGATAATCCAAAAGCATTTTAGGCAAAATTGGACAAGAAAAAATAAATGTGTTTAAATAAGAAAAATAATTGCTAAGCTGTTTAACTCACTATTAAACATACTTTTAAATGTTAATTTTGATAGTTTAAGAGCAATTCAACAAATCATCTGATCAATTACCTAATTATTTGGTGGTTTTTAGAAAAATGCAGACTGATTATTAATAAAAACCTGAGCTTTTCATTGTTAACCAGGTATACAGGTTCAGAAAAGCATATATTCTGTATGGCTGAGTTGAATGGCTGGCTATTTATTGATTGGGTCATTTGTAAGTTCATTAAAGGTGACCATGGACTTGACATTATTACCTTGTCAAGTGCACACGAACACCAAGTAAACAGGAATTGGTTCACTCAAGCCAACTCCTTGCTGCTCTCTTAATATGGTTAAACTTCCTCTGATATTAAAACTTAATTGGTAATTCCATTTTTAAAAAATATCTCAATAAGTCAGAACATAAAATGTCTTAAAGGTAAGAATAACCCAAACTGAAAGAGCGAGAATTTTACCCTGTGTAGTTAAAGGTTTAATAAAGATACAGAACTCTTTAGCCTCAAGGTTTATTCACTTCACATGTCAAACATATTGGAAAATTTGCAATCGCAGATATCCAGTAAGTCAATCATAAAGATGATAGAATTTAAACCTTGCAATACAAAGTAGGTCACCCATGACGTCTGGGATCTCCATAAATATGTGTTACATTTGGTCTTGTATTATCAGATTGGATTTCAGTATGATGATGTATCTATGAATATTATCATTGTTATTGTGGGAATGTATTTTCCAAACACTTGATTATGACCTCAGACAACAACTAAAAAGACAATCAACATTTGTGACCTGAGGCTACAACTAAAAAGACAATCATCATTCGTGACCTCAGGCAACAACTAAAAATGACAATCAACATTTGTGACCTATGGCTACAAATAAAAAAGAAAATCATCATTCATGTCCTTAGACAACAACTAAAAAAAATCAACATTCATGACTTGAGGCTACGACTAAAAAGACAATCAACATTCATGAAATTAGACAACTACTAAAAGACAATTAACATTCATGACAATAGTCAACAACCTTTTAATCAAGCTAGTCCTACTAAATTACTTATTAAAATCAAGTGACCCTCAACAAAAAATGAAAGAGGAAACAGCACATAACCACTGCATGACCATTTTGTAAAATGCATGAATTACGAGTGACTCCACACTATTTGAACTTGATCTAATGGATTAGCATAATGAATGGCCACCAGACCTTTTGGAGTCGTGTTCATGTTTGGCTCAAATTGTTCAATCAAAAACTCACATGAATCGAGGTTTCATTGACACTGTCACAAACTATTTTTTTTTTAAAGTATATAACCTTATGTATATCTTAATGATGTTTTTAATAGCAGTGGGCTCTAGCATTGTGCAATGACTGAGATATTAATAATTTAAAAAGAAGAAATATTGCATGATATAAATGAATGGAACAATAGTCTGAATGTAATAATTAATGCTTTCTTCATATTCATTACAATAAAACTGAAATATTCTAATCACATTTGTTGAGAAAAGAAATACACTGATCTAGTTAACGTTAATTTCAATCTTGGACGTGAGATAAACAGTTTTGTACATAAAATTGTCTCAGGTAAGGTGGAAAACAGCATCCGTGTTATATAAAGACATGCAGGAGCAGGAAACTGTACAATTGGCCTTGACAAAAGACTCACAATACATGTGCTGTAAAATCTTAAACCAAAGCCTCAAATGTATACATTTTATTGCAGCAAAATATTTGAAGAATATATGGTCTACAATTTTGAAAATGAATTTGGAAATGTTTACCGTAACTGGTGCAGTGTGTGGTCTCATAGACTGTATGTATCTTATCTGTTCTGGTGATCTGTTGGCAGCAGGTCCTTCTTCCCTGGCTTCTGTATGTCCATGTTGACTACCAGATGTCCTCACAGCATGCCTGCCTGATACAAACTGTGACCTACAATCCTCACATGCCACTTGGGGGCGCTCTCGCAGAAGTTTAGTGTGCAAGTGTGTATGATCAAAACATCTAGAATGGCGATCAAAGAAACGACTGTCTGGGCTTGCATTTATAGAAGACTGGAATTTCCATTCTTGGTACCATCTACTGACCATGGTAAAACTTTTATGTAAATCCTGAGCTTGTTTTTGTGCTGTCTGAAGAGTTTTCTCATCATACTGTCTTTGGCTGTACTCTGATTGGCTAGTTCCTGGACGGCTTAGTCTATATTCTGATTGGCTAGTTCCAGGGCGACTAGACGTGGAAGCTGACCATGCCTTTTTATAATGAAAAAATGCACTGTGTGGCCTCTTTGGGGTTGACCTTGACCTAGCTCCTTTTGACCTTGATATCAAGTCATCACTTATCAAACTTGAAGTCTCCCATAAGCCTCTATCTTTATCTTTTTGTCTCAAAATGGTGGCACTCTTCACTCTGCGTCTCTGGCTTTTGGAGGGGGAAGTCAAGGAATATTCATTTAATGTTCTGGATACATTGTCTATTGAAAAATGTACGTTGTCTGCACTAATCACTGAAGGTGTGGAGCGATATGTTGATACTTTCTTACTTGTATCATAGACATACCCATCAGCTGCCCAAGCTACTTTTGCTTGCAATATGGCGGACATGTCTGATGTTCTGTTGCCTTTTAAATCTATTTGTAATTTATCAACTTCAGTACTTGATATACTGTTTTTATCATACTTTAGAATGACATGTCTCCTCTGAATGATCAGTCCAAATGTTTTCTTCTACATTGAAGCACCATGTCCTATTGTATACATATGGAGTATGCCAACTGTCTCTCTTGAACTTTGCCTCCATGACATACCTTCAACATATGTCTTCGGAAGAAAACTGATAAATTGTGAAGATTTCAAACATCAAGTAAAGCACATTCCATATATGCTGAGGTTCTTCAACTTAGCAACTGCATACTCCTACAACATCTCTCCTGGTGTTTGTATATAGGATAAGAAGGGTCCTTAGACTTTACTTTGTTTGGTTTGTGGCAATATACGTTTTTCTTACAATACAATTAAGATGCACCTTGAAAATCATTCAGTTTTAAGACTACTGTGTATGAGTTTGTCGTTAATAAAAGCTGTAGTCGTTACATAAGTAGTAAAACTAAGGCACTGACCATGTGTTGGAAAGTACATTATTCCCAATCATCACCTGTACAACTTATTAAGTGATTTTTGTACATTTATGAACACTCATAATCCAAAATGAACTTGTTTCCTTCTTATATCCAGGTAAAGTCCAGCATATCGTTAAATTTAAGCTCGTCGGGATATTACCAAAATTGTAAATACTAACTTAAACAGAGAAACAGTATTATCCAAATGGCTGTTCACATTTCAGTTTGGAGACCTATCAATCAGTGACGGGTTGCCAAGCAACCGCGTTGTGTTTGATATGTTCGAGGACGGTCAAATATCGCCCACCGATTAAAGCTGTCAATCATCTTAATATCCCGAAAGATATTGATCAATAATTGCTGCGTTTCCCTCAACAAGGAAATATATACCATATTATGATCTCCCGTGATTTATTTAATTAATCTAGGAAACAGAGTGCATAATGTATGTCGATGAATGTTGCACAAGAGTTAAAACTCTTTGATCACCAAACACTTGTGTTACGTTAAATTTTCACATTCAGTTTATGTGCATGTCATTAATCAAAGTTGGTGTATATCTCAGTGAGGGAAATAATAAATTACTCTGAGTTAAAATGAACAGGAGGGTAGGAAAATAACATTACTGATTTTTCCCCCATCAAATCCTGTCTATGTCCAAATCTTTTCATCCAGCTTGTTGGATCAGAATTTTTGTCCCCTGGCTATACATATACTTACATCTGTGTGTATAAGGATAGATCCTTTATTTGGAAATTATATGATGCTTTATTTATCCTAATTTACAGCTAATATAACTGTTTTCAGCCCGGGTGTCCAGCAGGCATTCATTACGACAGCAGATTACACATGAACATAGAGAAAAAATAGTTTTTCTGTGATATGAGTATGAAAATAATATCGCTCTCTAATAACCTCTTGAGAATACATGAGCATCAATTTGTGGACAGTCCATTTTAGGTATGAGCTATGAAAACGAATCTTTTAAATTACATAAATGGTATATTTTTAGTTGACTGTGTCAAAGTTATATTGTGCTTTGCATGAAGAAAATCACACACACACACACAAAGAAATTGTTCTTATGGGCTTTAGTATGCACAATATCTGATTGGTTAACTCTTATATCCCATGAGGCTTCCTTTGTAAACATCCGATCTGTATAAAACAGTGAGTCCCGGTGACAGACTTCTCATCGCTGGCTGCATTTGGAACCATACAACAAAGTTTACGCATTCACATTTGATAAAAACATTTGACAAAATTGACGTTTGGGGGAACTTAATTTAAAATGTTACACTGAATCCTTCTAGGCACTATTTAGCCACTTTAATGTCAACTAGTACAATTGAATTCTTACTGCTTGAGTTAGCCACGCTGCCACCTGGTGTGTGTAACTCTGTTGATTTGAAATTTGAACATGTTATTCTATATCAATCAGTTTTATTCACCAATTACTCTCTTTCTATTTATTTTTCAAAACAGTTGGTTTCAGCACAAGCAGTAATTTCTCTGTGATGATCCACGGGCATGGGTTCAATTCCCGGCCATTTCAGCATTGTTACAATTCCTTACATGAACTGAGGCCCGTGCCTGGAGGGTTAACCTGCTATCCTTGCAAATCGGTGACTGGATTGTCATGTCAAGGACGGTGACATGACAATTCAGTGAGGCAGCACTATATCTGCTATAAGTAGGTCTAGTCATGAAATGACTGAAATAATATTGAAGTGACGTAAAACTCCAAACAATCCAAAGAAAAAATATACATGACAGAAGAGACACTTGGCGGATCACTAATAAAACTAAAGCAGTGACAATTAGTCTAGTCATGGCGAGTTCAATATTTTTTTCTGGAGAATTGACCCCGCATAAGGACACCAAATTTTGCTCACAATGAGCAATGAAAGCCCATGTCAATTTCCCCCCCTAAAGCTAAATTCTAATCTGGTTTGATTTGAGCCTTGTTTTCTTCTGTAGACCAATTAATTCTATGAATTATTTTCTGAATAATGACAACTGAATAATGACAGATTTCAAATATATATATATATATATATATATATATATATATATATATATATATATATATATATATATAAAAGGTTTTTTATTCATATATATCCATAGTGTACAAATATCTTCAAAATATCTTCAAAAATAACTAACTGTAATCCATGATGGTTTAAATTCTATTTCTAAGCAAATTAAACATTTGATTTTACATTTCCATCACCAACTTTATTTCATGAATTCCTAATAAAATGATCAGTTATGGCGTGTTTTATGATAAGTTAAAGTTATCTGTTGAAGAAGAGGAGATTTGCAATCACTCCTCAATGGCTCCCATGGTCAAGCCATTGAAAAGAAAAGCATGCTAATATCTCAGTCCCGTAGAGCATGTCGGATGCTCGGACAAGGGATGCTCAGACGGGTGCCGTAGAGCAATCGTAAGGTCACCGCGTGATGGGGCAAAAGTGAGGGTTGTGCGGGGAGCAATCAGCCGGTAGATAACTTAGACATGGGACCGGCCCCACTAGCACAGTTGGTAGAGTGTAGGATCTGTGCCTTTAATGGTTATATAAGTGGAGGGCGGGAGGTGGTGGGTTCGATTCCCACTGCCGGCAGTGTAACTTTCACACTGGTTAAAAGTCTTGAAAGTCGACCTGATATGGCCATAGTTGCTGAAAGGGTCGTTAAAACACCATTTCACAATTTTTAAACATGGGCCATCATCAGATAGCTTTATCGTATCGATAGTTGTTGTTGGGGCTACTTACACGTCAAGGCTGTGTGGTGCCCTTGTAAAGTGTGACCAAATCTACGGCATGTCTCAATTCTTGCTAAAAACTCTCCGGCACCCAGGACGCCTGGAAGTCAACCGATTCTTCGTCAAGTATAATGCGGCAAGTATTTCTTAAATCTACGATGTCGCCCCTATATTGGTGAGATATTTAAATCGTGACCAGGCGAAATGCCCCGATGAACATGATGAAATATATATGATTATATTCCCGGGGGGTACTCTCATAGTCAGCGTTACCGGGGAAGCTGGGCTAGATAGGGTCCCTTTCGCTGATATTTTCCCGAAGACGGGTTAAGATATTTTATCATTTTCCCTAAAACAGGGTACTGTTTTTCAAATTTCTCCCTAAAACAGGGATCACAATCCCCTTTTCCAAATCTCCTTCTTCTGCATCATCCCTAAATGAGGGTATCAATAATGATAGAATATTTCCCTAAATCAGGCTCTGGGGTTTTCAGTTCCATCCCAGCCCCCTGCGGGTTAAAATCATGAGAGTACCCCCCCCCCCCCCCACCCGGATTATATTGTTCCCTAAAGTGCTGCACGTGCAAAGATTGTCCGCGTGTCTTTTTCTCTTATTATTCCATTAAAATGACTATAATAGTAGAGTTCGTCCATTCTTCATAATGATCTCTTAGCTCCTGGCAAATCATACATGTGCATTCTGCATTCATTCTGTAGGAATAGTCCAATGCATGTCTGAACAGGTAACATTGTGCATCCAATACATCTGGATACAGAGCATCGCCCATTACTGACAGCTCCATGTCAGTATCTATATCACTGACAGCTCCGTGTCAGTATCTCTATATAAATGACAGCTCCATGTCAGTATCTCTATATAACTGACAGCTCCATGTCAGTATCTCTATATAAATGACAGCTCCATGTCAGTATCTCTATATAAATGACAGCTCCATGTCAGTATCTATATCACTGACAGCTCCGTGTCAGTATCTCTATATAACTGACAGCTCCATGTCAGTATCTATATCACTGACAGCTCCGTGTCAGTATCTCTATATAAATGACAGCTCCATGCCAGTATCTCTATATAAATGACAGCTCCATGTCAGTATCTCTATATAACTGACAGCTCCATGTCAGTATCTCTATATAAATGACAGCTCCATGTCAGTATCTATATCACTGACAGCTCCGTGTCAGTATCTCTATATAAATGACAGCTCCATGTCAGTATCTCTATATAACTGACAGCTCCGTGTCAGTATCTCTATATAAATGACAGCTCCATGTCAGTATCTCTATATAACTGACAGCTCCATGTCAGTATCTATATAACTGACAGCTCCATGTCAGTATCTCTATATAACTGACAGCTCCATGTCAGTATCTCTATATAACTGACAGCTCCATGTCAGTATCTCTTTATAACTGACAGACAAATAACTGACAAACAACAAAACGTCAGTATCCCTCTATTACTGACAGGAACATATCGATATCTCCCCATTATAAACGACAACATTTCAGTATCTCTATTGCAAACAGCTTCATTATGTATCTCTCCATTACAAACAGCTTCATGTCAGTATCTATTAAAAAGACCCATATCAATATCTCCCCATTATAAACTCCAAAATGTCAGTATCTCTATTTCAAACAGCTTCATGATAGTATCTCTCCATTACAAACAGCAAAATGTCAGTATCTATATATTACAAACAGCAAAATGTCAGTATATTTCCATTACAAATAGCAACATGTCAGTATGTCTACTTATGAGACCAGCATCTCAGGAAGGCTGAAGATTTGGCCATGCCTGTTTGATGGGTGTTGCTGGTAGTGAAGAAGAGGAGTATCTGTCTTTTGCTGAGCAAAAACTCCGCGCATGTAAGTCTATGTGCGAATCTGATTGTATTAATTCTGTTTCTAATCCTTCTGACGATGAATCGGAATCAGACGTGTCATCCCAAGAAGACACGTATCTCGAGTCGTGGCTTGGGCTGCAGACTGAGGACATCGATCCCGTCAATGAAGACACGCCAGGCTTGGTAGTTTTCTTGGCGCCGACCAGTCTCTTTCTTGCACTAAATGGAGTGTCCTCTGGTAGTTCTTTTAAGAAAATAGTTGGATCATTTTGTCTAGTAGATTTGGAGACAGAATATTTGTTTGTGGAACGCTGCTGAGTAACTGTGCTCACCGGGACAACTGTAGTCCTGCTTGGCGTTGAACCCATGTCCACTGTTTAAGCTGAGAGCAATTTATTATTGCTCTCAGATTTAAGAGATGAATACTTCAGAATATTAACTTTTCTGTGATTTTCTGGTGTGTCTTGTGTAATACATGGATATGCGGGGTTCTGAGTCTATTCTCTGACATTTATAGAAAAGCACACAACGTGACGCACACACGCTTGCACTTTTTAATCGCAATGTAATCTCCTTGACCATTCTGACCATTAATACTGTTTCACACATGATACCTGGTCAGGCATGTGGCACGATGTAAATTAGATACCAGAATGGATTTGTGGGAATTTCAGGGCTATTTTCAATAAAAAAAAAAAAAAAAAAAAAAGAAGAAAAAAAAGATAAAAAGAAAAACGAAAATTTGTAAACATAAAATTTATATTTTCCACAGTGCTTTTGCTCACGTTTTACTAAACGTATGCCGTATTTTTTATATAACCGATGTAAATTACATGGATAGTGACTGGCAGCCAAATCCGGACATTTTCTTATTGTTCACTCCCGTAGTAAAAACTACTCACATCGATAGTAGATCGTTTACTTTAAAGGCATGTGGAGTAAAAATGATACATGTTCAACATATACAGAATTATCGGGAAAGTGACGCATTCAGCAAACCTGAAGTTTGTCCGAGTTTTCTGTTGAGTCATATAGTAGGGGAGCCAATCTCAGAAAGATGCTTATTATGGGAGTTACTGGTCCCCCAAAATGCATGGTCTAATTTTAGTATATTAAGGAAGAAGACACATTGGGGGTCAGTTTTTCAAGAAAAAAAATATATGTTGTTCGTTTAGATTTTGAGATATCACTGTTGCCATGGTAACCAAATAATTTTATAGCATATTAAAAATAAATATACTTTTCCCCATAACTTTTATATTTGATGGATTAGAATTCCTAAACTTTGCATACACATGGGATTCATAACAATTAACATATTTTATGGTTGCCAGGGTAACAGTTATATGGGCATTTTAGCCAATTTTCAAAATATGACCTTCCAAAGTTGTATGAGGGTGACACAAATGGATAGAACTTGATAATTTTTGTCTTGTCACATAATGCTATACTCATGCTTTATTTTATACAAATTGAGACCATGATATAAATTCTAGTTGTGTATATTGTCATGGCAACTATTTATACCAATAAATTACAAAAATGACTATTCTCAAAGGAAATTGGTTGACATGGAAAGTAACTTAATCAAATTCCCACACTTTTTCAAAGAAACATACTTAATTTGTCAATTGGTGAGATAAGTACATTGATTTTGGTACTTTTTGTCTTGTGGTCTTATAATGCGATCATTGTTGTGTTTAAGTGGAGACCGTGTGCTGATGACCTTCACATTCATGCCAGATACCTTATTAATTCATTAAAAATAAAATTCCATTTAGCTAGTTGCATCACAGACCACCACAAGTGACTCCCCAATGCATGCAAAGAATGAGTGAGTATATGCCCTTCAATGCTTATTGTGTGCTAATTGTCTGTTTGTTGTGTAGGATACGGATTGCCCATCTATAGACACTTATATCATGATTGTCTATACAAGTATAGACAATCATGATATCTGGCAGAGATATAGTAGGTAGCTAGGTTAAGGCCCCAGCTCACAGTCGCCAGTGAGTATAGTCCCATATCCCCATTTATGTCCCCATAGGCACTATACGTACAAACCATACGTAACAGTTGTACATTTAAGTTTGTTACACAAGGTCTTCTTGGATGCTATTACCTGTGCTAGAATAGTTTGCGCTCACAAGGTTTTGGGGCTCGTTTCTCTCCAAGTTTTTACATAAAAAGTTTATCGATTATACCCTTACTATGGTCTTAGACTATCCTAGTCCAAATATATTAGACAGTTACTAGTGTCTAACAACACCCTCTATAACAGAACTTCTCTCTCAGTCCCTGCCACCAATGCAATCACCCACTTCATCGGTGGAAACTGGTCGCTGACAAGTAGTCTTAAAAATCAGGTTGATCGATGAAAGAATATTTATGACTCTTTACCCTCACTTCCAGCGGCTACAAGGGTCCTCTCCAGCTTATCCTCTGTAATCGGCAGTAATTGAGTGACGGAACGAGTAGTGTCTCAGTCAACCAGCTGATCACAGGGCGTGAACTGAAGCTGGTCAAGTCTGACTGTAGATAATATTAAGGTGGGTGTAACTCACACGCAGGGCTGTTCTGGACTATACTTGTAGGGCCTGGCTTATACCCCAGGATCTGCTCAGGGGAGTAATATACGATTTTTTTAGCCTAAAAAATCTAACTCAGGATTGACATACAGGGAATTGGCCCCACTAGCACAGATGGTAGAGCATTGGAGCTGTGCCTTTGTTGGTTACACAAGTGGAGGTTGGGGGGTGGTGGGTTCAAATCCCACTGACGCCAGTTTTACTGTCACACTGGTTAAAAGGCTCGAAGGTCGACCTGATATGACCATTGTTGCTGAAAGAGTCGATAAAAAACGATTTTACTTTGGCATAAATGTGTGCAGTCGGTGAATTCTTGCACATGTCAATGCATTGTGCCTCTCTCCCCATTTGAAAGCAAAATTTTCCACAACGACACAGGTGTGCAGTTTATATGGGGTGGGACGGGGCTAATATATACTACCTCTCTATGTTAAAGGTTCGGGATTCGAATCCCGTTTGGGACAAATACTTTGATCATGCCGCATTGTGGAGAAAGGTGGATATGTACTGCTGTGTTACTTCCCATTCTAACCAATGCTCCGTGATTGGTTCATAAAAGGCCGTAGTTTGTGCTATCATGTCTATGTGATAATGAAAGATCCCATGCAGGCACTCTCCGAAAATAATGGGGCATTGAGCCCTAGTTACAGACTTCTATATAGGAATAAAACCGCCAACATGAAAGACAGAAAGCTTACCAAAACGCAACTTTGTTATATATTAATATTACCACAAAAGTGTTAGATATTAATAGTAAAAGATATGAATAAATTGACTCACCGTCAAATCATTCGAAGAGTTGTGCCATTCAATTAACTTGTTCTCGTCTTGTGTCATCATGGTCATTGGTATTTTAGTTCGGCACAGTGGACATGTTATACTACCATCCTGTATATTTTCCTGGTTGCTCTTTCTGCTTCCTGCGGAAACAGGTTTTGAAAATGAAGATATAAAAATGCAGGGTTTAGGTCGTGATAATGAAGATTTGAGTCTTTGCTTTTGAAATTCCAACACAGAAGCAAATGTATCGAGCTGTTGGTCCATTTCCGGTGAATGTTTCTCTTGAGACATGATATTTTTTGTCAAATTATTTTTAACAAAATCTCTGAAACTGAAGTTCACTGTGGAATTCAGACAAGAAGTATAAGGCATGTGATTATGATAAGTTTTGAGTTTATTAGACAGCATGGGGTCTGTATCATCCTCTCTGAACTGGTTAGCAGAGACATTCACGTCCTCCTGCATTCTTAATTTGTTTGATGGGAGTAACATAAGGGGCTTTTTCACGCTTAGATGCCTCAAAATTAATTGGGATCTTGTTGACACGAGACTAGGCACATCAAAATTATCTATAATACGTGGCTTTACCTCAGTATTAATCCGAGAGTTAAATTCTGCACCTAAATCAACCAACTCGTCATTAAAGTTGGCGGTAACTGTGTTCATGTTGTAAAGTTGACCCTGGTTGGTGTTATTTCTGATGGAACTACACGTGATTTGTGTCCGTTGTATTTCTCGAGATGGGGCAAAGTTCAAGCTTCTCCTCTGGTCCCTTTGCCCACAGCTGTCTTGTCTCCCCATCGTCCAAATATTTGCAGGCCTGCTGTAAACTCCACCTACATTTGGAGACCTGGATCTAACGAGGGGCTGTCTGGCCAGGCCTCCATCCTTGCTTCGTATCTCTCCAAGATTCAATTCTTCCATATACATTATGAGTGTTCACAGATTCACTGTCTCCTAGTGTGTATTCTCTTCTTTAGTGTGCCCCGTCTGGGTTTATAACCCTTTATGGTTGTCTCAGTGCTAACATTGTTATCGAGATTGATAAGATTCTGTGTATGGGTATCAATAGACTAATGGAGGGGATTTGGGACTGACCAGTCGAGACTGGCCACATAAGATCCACTGGTCATCCCTTAGCTGACCATCACACTGGAGCACACACAAGATGACACATGACTTGCTAAGCTTGACCTCATATTCAGCCAGCATAACAGAGTGAGCTCACATTAAAAAAAGGTTGAATAATACTGTAAAGGTTGACTTGTGCATGTGTCAACCCAAATCCCTTTCCAGCGAAAACATCATTTCATGTTTATCACCTGTGAATAAGTACTAAATCTTTGCTCAAAATGGAAACACAGAAAATAATCAAAGCATTATACAGCAGTTAAGAAAATATTTAAATCTTAAAGTGAGTATGGTAAATATTTAAATCTTAAAGCGAGTAAGATAATACATTGGTCTAATATGATCAAGGGGCTGTTGATAGAATCTTGACTTGAGAGCTTGTACGTGGTTTGAATGTTTGCTTCCCCACTTTGGTTGAAATGATTGGGAACTGTATCACCTACGTGTTAACATCCATTCAGCATTTCCATTAGATGGATTAATCACTATATGACATAAGATCACATAATTCTTTTCCAGACTCTTTATACTTGACATATCAATCACTTCGTTAAAACAAGATCTATCATAGTAGTCTAGATTCGACTTTTCCCACGAGTCCATTTGTGCATTCTATTTGCCTATTAGACGTCGCCCAACCTCAGCCAACAGGGAGTCCATGTTGTTTTCTCCATCTCGCCTACTTTCTGAAATCAATATAATATAATGATACGCTCATGAAGTTTATGTAATTCACGTTCTGTATCGTACCATTAATCATTCATATCGCCACCTTAGACATATTGAAATCTAATTGTTTATGATTGTTGGCACTGCTCTACACTTCTGGCATTAGTTACTTCTCACATGAAGAATCATACATCTATTTCTTTCTTTATGAAGTGTTGTGTATCTATAGATTATAAGAAATTTTTAAAACCAGGCTTCAGTGTTATCTGCAAACTATAAGTGCACTAAGTGCACAAAAAGTTCTCTTTAATCCAATCATAAATAAAACAAACAAAAAACAACAAAAAATCAAAAAAACAAAAAACCAGACGGTAGTCTGCAATTGCAATATACGCATTTGATTTGGAGCATCCCTGGTACTGCTGGCTAAAGGTCCTTGATGACAATATGGAAATTTAGAACACACTTGTAAATTTCTTCTCCCATTCTGCGACCACTTATTTTGTCACTTAAATTATCAAATAACTTCATTGGAACAAATTTAAGATGCACAACTACATTTGTTTAGCAAGATTAGATATAGGCTTCAAGTGTAAAATATGTGATTGACGGAAAGAGCGATTTTATAAAGAGGTACCAGAAATTAACAAAAAGATAAATAGAACAGATTCTCCTTTCCACTCATTGTTTTAATCAAATTTGTGACACATGCAATGCTGGGTATTTATGCTAAACAATGAGACTCGCTGATCACAAAATATAACAAGCACTTCGATATTGTCTCGTAATAGCATGGCGGCTATTTCAACATAAACAATAGGTCATACCACATAAAAATTAACATAAACAATACCGCATAAAAAGGTTCATCAGGGATGGTAGGAGTTCAGATCACCATTCAAAATATGTTCTTTAACCCCAAATCTACTCCACCCGCACACTGACATATCAATTAAATTCATTTATTTTCAAATGTTCGTGATCAATGAATTGTAACTTTCATTTCTGTTATTAAAAAAATAAAGCAAAATTACGCTACCTTTCTCTAAGGGTCCTGTTCTGTCAGTATTGCCTTTATCTACCACATAGGTTGATGTCAGCTGAGGCAGTATATTTACACTATGAATATATTCCTTGAAACCCATTGCGAGCGGCCTCTGCTTGGGCCTGTCATAATAAATTATGTTCATATTAACATAACTGGCGAGTCATGTACTGTGACAGTACTATGTACTGTGACTGAATTATTTCATGTTAATATAATAATAATAATAATAAACATTTATATAGCGCCATTTCAGACTATGTCTGCTCGTAGCGCTTAAAAAATATAATATATTATGCATATGAGCTTCGATTGACATAAAACGCAATGGACGGATATATTTGGAGGTCCAGTTATTGAAGATATTACAAGTAACCAATTTCCATCCCAGAAATAAGACGACAAAATATTTATCGGAATATGATTTTTTTCAACTTATTCCATACAATTTAGTTTATCAGTAATGCAGATATCATTAATGCAGATATCATTGATGCAGATAGATGATTAATGTAGATATATATCATTAATGTAGATATATATCAGTGATGCAGATATCAGTGATGCAGATATCAGTGATGCAGATATCAGAGATGCAGATATCAGTGATGCAGATATCAGAGATGCAGATATCAGAGATGCAGATATCAGTTATACAGATAGATATCAGTAATAGAGGTCCAGTTACTGAAGATATTACAAGTAACCAATTTCCATCCCAGAAATAAGACGACAAAATATTTATCGGAATATAATTTTTTCAACTTATTCCATACAATTTTGTTTATCAGTAATGCAGATATCATTAATGCAGTTATCATTGATGCAGATAGATTATTAATGTAGATATATATATCATTAATGTAGATATCAGTGATGCAGATATCAGTGATGCAGATATCAGAGATGCAGATATCAGAGATGCAGATATCAGAGATGCAGATATCAGAGATGCAGATATCAGAGATACAGATATCAGAGATGCAGATATCAGAGATGCAGATATCAGTTATACAGATAGATATCAGTAATAGAGATATAAGTAATGCAGATAGATATCAGTAATAGAAATATAAGTAATGCAGATAGATATCAGTAATAGAGATATAAGTAATGCAGATAGATATCAGTAATAGAGATATAAGTAATGCAGATAGATATCAGTAATGCAGATGACATCAGCAATATACATAGATCTAGAGATCTTAGAAATGGTGGATAAAAGCACATCTTTAGTAACGAAGTCCTTTTGATATTGGATATTGGACATTTGATATTAACACTCACATGACAAGATTTTTTTAATGTGGCAAAACTTAGGATTTCATACACCTGAGTGATATTTGATTTTTTTGGCAGACTGATGGTTTATTTAGCTATAATCCAACGCCATTGAACCCTCAGGGTAATTAACCTACTCCATTGACCTGGAACTGGGTCAGCAGGCTGTAAACATCAAAGTGGGAGAAAAAGTACTGAAAGTTTCCTTTTTAATAGACGTCTTGTTTACCAACTACTCTCCTTTCTTTAATGCATTTAATATCCAATGTTAAATCTGTTTCATCTATTTTGACTTTGAGGTTTGGCTATATTCTATTTATACATTGCAGTAGTAAAGTAATGGTCATTACACTGTCAAAAATAATGTGTGTCAGATAAAACACATTGTTTGTCTTGATTTGGAAACACTATATTGTGTGTAAATGTTTTTGCGAAACACATTTGGTAAAACATGTTAATGTGTTTTATAATGAAATGCAAAATTGTGTTTAATGCTCTGTCTGAGAAATGAAACAATAATTTGTTTAGCTGTATCATTGTGTTTAATCAAAACATTTTATATATTCTACAAAAGTGGTAGACATTCTATATTATGATATTCTATATTATGTACTATATACTATCACACCATAAACACATACTAAATCTAAACAAATTCTAAATCACTCTCGAAACATTTGTTGACATTTTGAGAAACATTTGTTGACATTTTGAGAAAGATGGATGTGTACAATTTGAGTTGTTTCATACTTAATACAGTTTGTTTAGGATGACCTTTCATGCACAGTGTCATGACTTCTTATGCAGTTTTAGACCACAGTTTGTTCCTGTGATTCTTTTTTATGTATATATTTTCATTTGATTGTCCTGCTGGGTTTAGTTATTTGCAATGCCCTCCAATGCAGAATGGGTAACTGGGATGCCCTCTTGCTCAGTGTCAGTACTTGCTATTATGGGAATACCTCAGCCAGGATATGTAACTGGGATGCCCTCTTGCTCAGTGTCAGTACTTGCTATTATGGGAATACCTCAGCCAGGATATGTAACTGGGATGCCCTCTTGCTCAGTGTCAGTACTTGCTATTATGGGAATACCTCAGCCAGGGTATGTAACTGGGATGCCCTCTTGCTCAGTGTCAGTACTTGCTATTATGGGAATACCTCAGCCAGGGTATGTAACTGGGATGCCCTCTTGCTCAGTGTCAGTACTTGCTATTATGGGAATACCTCAGCCAGGGTATGTAACTGGGATGCCCTCTTGCTCAGTGTCAGTACTTGCTATTATGGGAATACCTCAGCCAGGGTATGTAACTGGGATGCCCTCTTGCTCAGTGTCAGTACTTGCTATTATGGGAATACCTCAGCCAGGGTATGTAACTGGGATGCCCTCTTGCTCAGTGTCAGTACTTGCTATTATGGGAATACCTCAGCCAGGATATGTAACTGGGATGCCCTCTTGCTCAGTGTCAGTACTTGCTATTATGGGAATACCTCAGCCAGGGTGTAACTGGGATGCCCTCTTGCTCAGTGTCAGTACTTGCTATTATGGGAATACCTCAGCCAGGGTATGTAACTGGGATGCCCTCTTGCTCAGTGTCAGTACTTGCTATTATGGGAATACCTCAGCCAGGATATGTAACTGGGATGCCCTCTTGCTCAGTGTCAGTACTTGCTATTATGGGAATACCTCAGCCAGGATATGTAACTGGGATGCCCTCTTGCTCAGTGTCAGTACTTGCTATTATGGGAATACCTCAGCCAGGGTATGTAACTGGGATGCCCTCTTGCTCAGTGTCAGTACTTGCTATTATGGGAATACCTCAGCCAGGATATGTAACTGGGATGCCCTCTTGCTCAGTGTCAGTACTTGCTATAATGGGAATACCTCAGCCAGGGTATGTAACTGGGATGCCCTCTTGCTCAGTGTCAGTACTTGCTATTATGGGAATACCTCAGCCAGGATATGTAACTGGGATGCCCTCTTGCTCAGTGTCAGTACTTGCTATTATGGGAATACCTCAGCCAGGATATGTAACTGGTATGCCCTCTTGCTCAGTGTCAGTACTTGCTATTATGGGAATACCTCAGCCAGGATATGTAACTGGGATGCCCTCTTGCTCAGTGTCAGTACTTGCTATTATGGGAATACCTCAGCCAGGATATGTAACTGGGATGCCCTCTTGCTCAGTGTCAGTACTTGCTATTATGGGAATACCTCAGCCAGGATATGTAACTGGGATGCCCTCTTGCTCAGTGTCAGTACTTGCTATTATGGGAATACCTCAGCCAGGGTATGTAACTGGGATGCCCTCTTGCTCAGTGTCAGTACTTGCTATTATGGGAATACCTCAGCCAGGGTATGTAACTGGGATGCCCTCTTGCTCAGTGTCAGTACTTGCTATTATGGGAATACCTCAGCCAGGGTATGTAACTGGGATGCCCTCTTGCTCAGTGTCAGTACTTGCTATTATGGGAATACCTCAGCCAGGATATGTAACTGGGATGCCCTCTTGCTCAGTGTCAGTACTTGCTATTATGGGAATACCTCAGCCAGGATATGTAACTGGGATGCCCTCTTGCTCAGTGTCAGTACTTGCTATTATGGGAATACCTCAGCCAGGGTATGTAACTGGGATGCCCTCTTGCTCAGTGTCAGTACTTGCTATTATGGGAATACCTCAGCCAGGATATGTAACTGGGATGCCCTCTTGCTCAGTGTCAGTACTTGCTATAATGGGAATACCTCAGCCAGGGTATGTAACTGGGATGCCCTCTTGCTCAGTGTCAGTACTTGCTATTATGGGAATACCTCAGCCAGGATATGTAACTGGGATGCCCTCTTGCTCAGTGTCAGTACTTGCTATTATGGGAATACCTCAGCCAGGATATGTAACTGGTATGCCCTCTTGCTCAGTGTCAGTACTTGCTATTATGGGAATACCTCAGCCAGGATATGTAACTGGGATGCCCTCTTGCTCAGTGTCAGTACTTGCTATTATGGGAATACCTCAGCCAGGATATGTAACTGGGATGCCCTCTTGCTCAGTGTCAGTACTTGCTATTATGGGAATACCTCAGCCAGGATATGTAACTGGGATGCCCTCTTGCTCAGTGTCAGTACTTGCTATTATGGGAATACCTCAGCCAGGGTATGTAACTGGGATGCCCTCTTGCTCAGTGTCAGTACTTGCTATTATGGGAATACCTCAGCCAGGGTATGTAACTGGGATGCCCTCTTGCTCAGTGTCAGTACTTGCTATTATGGGAATACCTCAGCCAGGATATGTAACTGGGATGCCCTCTTGCTCAGTGTCAGTACTTGCTATTATGGGAATACCTCAGCCAGGATATGTAACTGGGATGCCCTCTTGCTCAGTGTCAGTACTTGCTATTATGGGAATACCTCAGCCAGGGTATGTAACTGGGATGCCCTCTTGCTCAGTGTCAGTACTTGCTATTATGGGAATACCTCAGCCAGGGTATGTAACTGGGATGCCCTCTTGCTCAGTGTCAGTACTTGCTATTATGGGAATACCTCAGCCAGGATATGTAACTGGGATGCCCTCTTGCTCAGTGTCAGTACTTGCTATTATGGGAATACCTCAGCCAGGATATGTAACTGGGATGCCCTCTTGCTCAGTGTCAGTACTTTCTATTATGGGAATACCTCAGCCAGGGTATGTAACTGGGATGCCCTCTTGCTCAGTGTCAGTACTTGCTATTATGGGAATACCTCAGCCAGGATATGTAACTGGGATGCCCTCTTGCTCAGTGTCAGTACTTGCTATTATGGGAATACCTCAGCCAGGGTATGTAACTGGGATGCCCTCTTGCTCAGTGTCAGTACTTGCTATTATGGGAATACCTCAGCCAGGGTATGTAACTGGGATGCCCTCTTGCTCAGTGTCAGTACTTGCTATTATGGGAATACCTCAGCCAGGATATGTAACTGGGATGCCCTCTTGCTCAGTGTCAGTACTTGCTATTATGGGAATACCTCAGCCAGGATATGTAACTGGGATGCCCTCTTGCTCAGTGTCAGTACTTGCTATTATGGGAATACCTCAGCCAGGGTATGTAACTGGGATGCCCTCTTGCTCAGTGTCAGTACTTGCTATTATGGGAATACCTCAGCCAGGGTATGTAACTGGGATGCCCTCTTGCTCAGTGTCAGTACTTGCTATTATGGGAATACCTCAGCCAGGGTATGTAACTGGGATGCCCTCTTGCTCAGTGTCAGTACTTGCTATTATGGGAATACCTCAGCCAGGATATGTAACTGGGATGCCCTCTTGCTCAGTGTCAGTACTTGCTATTATGGGAATACCTCAGCCAGGGTATGTAACTGGGATGCCCTCTTGCTCAGTGTCAGTACTTGCTATTATGGGAATACCTCAGCCAGGGTATGTAACTGGGATGCCCTCTTGCTCAGTGTCAGTACTTGCTATTATGGGAATACCTCAGCCAGGATATGTAACTGGGATGCCCTCTTGCTCAGTGTCAGTACTTGCTATTATGGGAATACCTCAGCCAGGATATGTAACTGGGATGCCCTCTTGCTCAGTGTCAGTACTTGCTATTATGGGAATACCTCAGCCAGGGTATGTAACTGGGATGCCCTCTTGCTCAGTGTCAGTACTTGCTATTATGGGAATACCTCAGCCAGGATATGTAACTGGGATGCCCTCTTGCTCAGTGTCAGTACTTGCTATTATGGGAATACCTCAGCCAGGGTATGTAACTGGGATGCCCTCTTGCTCAGTGTCAGTACTTGCTATTATGGGAATACCTCAGCCAGGGTATGTAACTGGGATGCCCTCTTGCTCAGTGTCAGTACTTGCTATTATGGGAATACCTCAGCCAGGATATGTAACTGGGATGCCCTCTTGCTCAGTGTCAGTACTTGCTATTATGGGAATACCTCAGCCAGGATATGTAACTGGGATGCCCTCTTGCTCAGTGTCAGTACTTGCTATTATGGGAATACCTCAGCCAGGGTATGTAACTGGGATGCCCTCTTGCTCAGTGTCAGTACTTGCTATTATGGGAATACCTCAGCCAGGGTATGTAACTGGGATGCCCTCTTGCTCAGTGTCAGTACTTGCTATTATGGGAATACCTCAGCCAGGATATGTAACTGGGATGCCCTCTTGCTCAGTGTCAGTACTTGCTATTATGGGAATACCTCAGCCAGGATATGTAACTGGGATGCCCTCTTGCTCAGTGTCAGTACTTGCTATTATGGGAATACCTCAGCCAGGATATGTAACTGGGATGCCCTCTTGCTCAGTGTCAGTACTTGCTATTATGGGAATACCTCAGCCAGGGTATGTAACTGGGATGCCCTCTTGCTCAGTGTCAGTACTTTCTATAATGGGAATACCTCAGCCAGGGTATGTAACTGGGATGCCCTCTTGCTCAGTGTCAGTACTTGCTATTATGGGAATACCTCAGCCAGGATATGTAACTGGGATGCCCTCTTGCTCAGTGTCAGTACTTGCTATTATGGGAATACCTCAGCCAGGATATGTAACTGGGATGCCCTCTTGCTCAGTGTCAGTACTTGCTATTATGGGAATACCTCAGCCAGGGTATGTAACTGGGATGCCCTCTTGCTCAGTGTCAGTACTTGCTATTATGGGAATACCTCAGCCAGGATATGTAACTGGGATGCCCTCTGCTTTTTAAGGTGGTTGGAATGCTTCCTCAAACAGAATGCCCTCATGTAAAATAGGCACAATAGATGCTTTGATGTGTAGAATAGGCATCTGAAATTGGAAATTATTTTTTTTTGTCACAAATTTTATTTTATTTCATGAATTCAAATCACACACAAAATTTTCAAAGTTTATTAAAAAGTTACATTTTATAGAACAAAAGATATAAGCATACAATTTTTGTGGAATAGTATCATGAATAAAAAGGCATTTTCCATAATAATGAAACATTGAACCTGTTTTCAAAGAGAGGCACACAAACTCTTAATTCTTTAGAGACCTTATCATGTATTTTGTTACAGTTGTGATTTTAGAACACTTTACAATGATTTTGATCTCCATAATACCTTAAAAATGAGAAGAAAATGTTTGCGTAAACAATATTATTAACTAAAATATCTATCCAATATTACACATTAGCTCTTAATTAGTTTCAGTGTGTGTGGGTCAATCACAAAGATGGTGTTTCTCAGTGTGTATTATATGTCAATGGGTACCCAACAGAATAAAAAAGTGTGTGTATATAGTGAGTAAGTTAATTTTTATTAACATGACTTGTGTACATTAGTTATACATTAAAAATAAACATAGATTTGTTTGTGCTAATAAGTTGGCGCTCTAACCAATTGCGCCACGGCCCTTGGCCGACATAAACATCATCAGCGAGAATGAGTGACATAGCGCATGTAACGGGTTTATAGCAGTGGGAGGAGCGGACGTCAAGAAGGCACCTTGCAGAGCACTTTCAGTGACATTTAATATTGGCATAAGAGCAACTTATTGCTGATTATTTTCTGAAATTAGATTAATATTTGATTTATCTAATATCTCAAAAATAAATGTGAGGTCAAATTAAAGTCCGTCAATTTGTCACTTTTGTAACCCTACCGATTTAAGCTATTTCTAATCATTTTAGCTTCATAATAAATCTTGAAATTGACGGACTTTTTTTTCAATTTCTTTTTAGTATTAATGTGTTTTTCTGTGCAGTATTCTATATATTTTCATAAACTAACCCCCAATAAGCTGGCATTTTTATATTATTTCAAAAAAACTTTTATTATAGTATTTTCCTATGTTTTCCCTTATAGACTGACCACAAAACTATAAATTGCTCTCAAATTGTTACAGTGGCCTTCCTTCCATCAGAGATCTCGCTGCCCCATCTCTGCCGGTAAAAACTTTGCCCCTTTGTACCAGAGCCTCCTTGATGCAAGCAGTGTCAGTGCGTCTGGCATCTGACAAACTCTTGTAATTCATCCATCAGATGTAGAATCTGACCCCAGACTCTCTTTCACTGCTTAGGTAGAGTACCCCCCACGGAACCCACACAGCCAGAGCAGACACCCCCCACGGAACCCACACAGCCAGAGCAGACACCCCCCACGGAACCCACACAGCCAGAGCAGACGCCCCCCACGGAACCCACACAGCCAGAGCAGACACCCCCCACGGAACCCACACAGCCAGAGCAGACACCCCCCACGGAACCCACACAGCCAGAGCAGACACCCCCCACGGAACCCACACAGCCAGAGCAGACGCCCCCCACGGAACCCACACATCCAGAGCAGACACCCCCACGGAACCCACACAGCCAGAGCAGACCGCCCCACTGAACCCACACAGCCAGAGCAGACGCCCCCCACGGAACCCACACAGCCAGAGCAGACACCCCCCACGGAACCCACACAGCCAGACAGACACCCCCCACGGAACCCACACAGCCAGAGCAGACGCCCCCCACGGTACCCACACAGCCAGACCAGACGCAGGCTCTTCCTTCGCTGAGTCAGTTTTTCTGGAAAAATAGTTGTATTCTATTAAGTAGAAGAATTTGATCAAGTTAAACAAATCTATCTTTGTATATTCCCCATAGTTTCAAACAATTCCATCTATCTCATCAACCAGTATCATTCAATATTGATAATAACATAATTAAGTATTCTATGTACAACCAGACCTGCATAGTCAAAAAGTTTTTAAATTTTGCTACAGCTATCTGGTCAACCCCATATTTCTAGAAACGAGAAGAATCGGATGTATCTGAACAATTCCATCTTTGGCTTCTTCCTATAAATTCCAACAACTCTATGCTGTGTGGGTCCATCAGGATGGGAGATGAAACTCAGTCAAATCTACTCCATACAGTTATCAGAAAAGCATGAACGACTTGATGGATTCCTTCATGTCTGCATGCCCCCTTATAAGAAAATGGAATGTGGCTGGACAATACATTCTTAGCATGTTTTCTGTGAATGTATTTTCATTAATGGTTGGAAATGATGTTAAAGGGATAAAACACCAATTTTGCAAAAAAATGTTTAAAATTCACATAAACGTATTTGTCTTTCATGTTTACAAACCTTTTGAAAAATGCATCCCCATCATTGTCTTTAAAATCTATTTGAACAAGACCATGTTTTATAGCCTACTTTTGAAAGCATACTTCTTTCTTGGCGTCACTTTTATGTGGAGTGTCATCATTGAGGCACTGAAAGGTGAAATGACGTTAGCGTATATCTCAGACAGACCTCTGCTGGGAGTGGAACTTTTATGTTTTAGAGCAACTTATTTGTCTATTATAATATCAATTTGTATGATATGATAGTGTATAATATCAAGTTTATAATATAAAATGTCTATCACTTTTGTTAAATGTATAAAATGTTTTGAATAAACACAAAAATACAGTTAAACACATTATTATGTTTCATTTCTGGGACAGAGCATTTAACATGTTTTACCAAATGTGTTTCACAAAAACAATATAGTGTTTCAAAATCGAGACAAATAATGTGCTTTATTTGACACATTGATGTTGACAGTGTAGAACATATCAGTCTGGTTTTTCTCGAGAGAAATATCAAGATTTTCTTGACTGTATTGATATTAAGTTATTTCAAGAGGGACACTTAATAGAAATTTGTAACATGAGCGAGAATTTTCTTAATAGAAGCTAGAGTGTATATCAACATTAAACTATAATTTACAGGAAATTATCATCCTTGGGAAGTGACCAAATCTGAGTGAACTCATTGAGTACATATCAACACATTAACTCCCTCTGAAACTAATATCCTACTGGACTACTTTCCATATGACTTCTCCAGAAAAATATGCACCACTCCAGTAACTGACTTTCTTTGGCTTATTACAATTTTCTGTTTTATGAGTTCAAGTTAAATATATAAAATGTGTCTGGACATTATATGACACACCTCATATTCAATATAAATAATTACAACCTTATATACCAACCTACAGATAATCAACTAGAAAATCGTTAGATAGTCAACTAGAAAATGGTTAGATTTAAATGAGAGATGAGTTATAAATGGCTACAGGACAATACCCCCGGAGATTACCCACGCACACCGTCCCCCATCAAATTGAGTCAATCTCAGGATGTCCCTAATTAAAAGACTAAAAATTAAAAGGTATTAATAAAAAAAATTGAAACAAACATAATTTTTATGGGGGGGATGTCCTAGTTGGGGGGGTAATGTCCTAGGGGGGTAATGTCCAGGGGGGGGGTAGTGTCTAGGGGGTAATGTCTGAGGGGGTTATTGTCCTAGAACCCTTATAGATATCTGTTTGTTTTATCTATTTGCATTACTATTGATATCATCTTAGACAAACATATTTTTGAAACTTTTAGTCTAAGGCTGCTGTGTGAAATTACTGGATATCCTTTTATAGAACAACATGATAAAGTGATAATGATGTTGACTATTTTTGTGATTTACCAGTGAGAAGGCTAAGTCATACTATTCAACATGGCTTCGTGGGTAAGACATCTGTCTCCCATGCTAAAGCTCTAGGGAACAAGTTATTTTTTATTTTTATTTTTTTTTTTCATGCTGAAGCTGAGATCTTCATTATGTTTTATTTTAGCGACATGCACATTGGAACATAGATAATTAAAACATTTTTTGTTTTGATAGAAATTATAAATAATGACTTTTTACAATAAACAAAGGTGAAATCTTTATGTTGGGATCTTTTTTGAGCATTATGAAAGTCAGAACACATAAAATGTTTTTTTTTTTGTTTTGTTTTACAAATACAAAAAAATAAAATAATAAAATGTCTTTATACAGAAAACAAAGATGGCATCCAAATATTTAGGTTAAGTTTGAGCAATGACAGCAAAGAAATGGAACATAGCGCCAATTTCAATTTTCATACAATGCTGTGACTCCAAGTTTTCTACAGTGCTGCCATGGGGTGATATGTGGCTCAGTGGATAGGATGTCTGTCTTCAATGCTAAAGGTCCAGGTTGGGAAAAGTATAACTTTCTTGTTGACAGAGAAATCTTCATATTGGGGTTCTGTTTGAGTGATATGAAAACATAAATTGATTTGTCTATTGCAAATGAAGAAGAATATAAAATAATAGAAATGACTTGATGCTAAAAAAAGATGAAATCTTTATATTGAAGTTCTTATTGAGCAATTTGCATATCAGAAGAAATTAATAATTTGCTTTTTTTGAAAACATAGAAAATATTAATAATAATGACTTTATACAGTAAACAAATATAAAATCTTCATATTTAGGAAATATTTGAGCAATATGCATATAAGAACATATAGAATTGAATATGTTTTTGACAACATAGAAAATATAAAAAATAGTAACTTTATGCAGAAAACAAATATGAAATCTTCATATTCCGACTTTATTTAAGTTGAGACAAAAGAAATTATTACATTGATCCAATTTCAAGATTTTATCATAGACTTTAAACTTCGAGTAAGTTGATCATGAGGCCAACCTTGAGCATCTATAAATATATCCAGTGCAATGCAATAGCGATAAAATGTTTCAGCACTAGCATGTTTCTTACAGTTCTGCATGATGATATGCTTTGACTTTCTCATGGCAAGATTGCTCACTCAACATTTTACCTGGATCCACATTTCAAAATAAACATGAACTGTACCTATACAAGGTGTTATATCAATTAATCAACCCTTAAAGCATACCTGCAAACAATCGTGTGCACAGTTTTATACCTTTCGAGGCAGGAACTTTTTGAGAGAGAATTCTGATTAAGGAGAGTATACAAGCAGCAATCGTTTGTTGAATTGGTCGATTAAAAAAAAAGATCTCATCTTTTTCTTGGTCGACCTCAATTTCAATATGGCCACCAAGATAGAGAGATCACACCTCATACGACGACCTGATGGACTATTTTCTTCATCCATGCAGTAATGTTTACAGGTAGGAGTTCAAGATTAATGAATTGCCACAACGTGTAGCCTCTGTGCAGTCAATTCTTATGATCAAATTTGGAATCAAAATACATAGTAAGCAATTCTGTCATGAGTCATTTTTATTTTAAATGGAAATAATCAAAGCTGTGTGACACAAGCTCTCTGGCCTGTCATTTGTAAATATTGCACTACAATGGATTCAAAATTCCTCTCGCATCACCTTCATATCACCCTTGTATGGAATAAACCATGTTTTATCACATGAAAAATGTGTAAAGGGAAAGTTATTTTTAATAGCTTTCCATTTAAATAGTACATATTTGTAGACTGTCTGTACTTTATACTAAGACAAATTTGTAATGTAGCTCTAAAATAAGCGTGGCTCTTTGTACCAGGTCAATCGTAACTCCTTCAAAGTATACTTGAAATCAAAGAACATGAAGAACCTGAATCAACAAGATCTTGTTGATCTAGATTCTTTGTTGAAACTGACATATATATTGCTCCCATCCCCGGCTCCCATCGGTCTGACGTGACGTGTGGCTACTGCGCATGCTCAGAAGACAGCATGGCTATTGAGTGGAAATAAACTTGTGAACGTGTGTTAACCTTTGTATATTAGTAATGTGAAATCTTCAAAACTATAACTAATATATTTTGATGTAGTTCCCAATTACGGCAGTCATTATCGGGGCCAAAACGAAGTAAGGTCTACAAAATACATATATAACTGTCTTTCTCTTGTTCTCACAATTTCAGACCGTTGGCATATTTAAATAATTTCTATAAGATAGTTGACATTGGTAACAATTACCCTGTAACTTCCTTCCTTTTCTTAAATTTTAAAGACTTCAAAAACTCATTTTAAAAAAAGGTCACAACCTTGCAACGGGCAGTGAAAAATATCTTTCCTTTGTGAAGTATTTCTTTCCTTTGTGAAAAGTATCTTATGTGAAAAATATATTGATTTGAAAAATATCTTACTAAAATAAACCATTCTATACAGTTGAAACTTAAAAGGTAAAAGCTCTTAAGTTTTATGTGGAGACATAAAATGGGATAAAATCAACAATGTTATGCCATCACAGTAAAAACGTATCCATGTTAATCTACCCATATAAGAACCTCTATATACTCATTACAGCAAGGTCGAATGATTTAAATAATTGTCATGATAGCCGTATCATGGCCTGTGTATCTCTTTTGCATTGTTTTGCACACTCCAAAGCGATTTTGCATTGTTTTGTGTGTTATGACATCGTTTTTAGGAATCCTAAATAATAACGCCTATCACATTGAAAATGCATTGTTTTGTGTGTTATGACATCGTTTTTAGGAATCCTAAATAATAACGCCTATCACATTGAAAATGAGGTCAACATTGGCAGGTCATTTAATTTGTGACAATGAAAATCAGTTAAGCGAGTAAGATGCGCCCAAGTTGTGTGCATATGTGTCTGTGGTACGTCCTGTATCAACACTACTCGTATACCCATTGGTATCATGGAAACTGTGCCCTTTGGTATGATGAAAACTGTGCCCTATGATTTCATGGAAACATGTACCGTCTATCAGTGAACATACAGCTTTATCAGAGGTCACATATGCTATTTCACATACTAAGATCGCGTGGAGTTCTTAATATGCATGTGAACTGTGGCCTGAGCTTCATATTTTAGCCAGGATCATGAGAGGTAAGTCATTTGCTTCAAGACCAAATAACCTGTAATAATTCATGAATTATTATAATTAATTCATGAATAATTCAATCTAATCTATTTGAATAAGAAAAAAACGCTATGAAATTTAAGGATATCTAATATTCATTGGTAACATGCATATTCAGAAAGATATAATATTTATTAAATCTTTTCCAGATAATATGATAGTTATATTCTTAGCCTCCACTTCGCCTAAAATTCCCCATTTGTATTAAATCATTAACCTAAAATATCAAACATATGTTTGAGACGTGTAACTACATGTCAAAATGTAGGTTGAAATGAAAAGATTGTGCATAAGTCGTATGTTATCTAATAGTCTATGCACTTTGAATGCAACAGCTCATTATTCTAAATTCTATTACCAATGAACACACGGGGCTAGCTACGTATCATGTGGTAAGGTCTGGCTACGTATCATGTGGTGAGGTCTGACTACGTATCATGTGGTAAAGTCTGGCTACGTATTATGTGGTGAGGTCTGGCTACGTATCATGTGGTATGGTCTGGCTACGTATCATGTAAGGTCTGGCTACGTATTATGTGGTATGGTCTGGCTATGTATCATGTAAGGTCTGGCTACGTATCATGTGGTATGGTCTGGCTACGTATCATGTAAGGTGTGGCTACGTATTATGTGGTATGGTCTGGCTACGTATCATGTGGTAAGGTCTAGCTACGTATCAAGTGGTGAGGTCTGACTACGTATCATGCGGTAAGGTCTAGCTACGTATCAAGTGGTGAGGTCTGACTACGTATCATGTGGTAAGGTCTGACTATGTATCATGTGGTAAGGTCTGGCTACGTATCATGTGGTAAGGTCTGGCTACGTATCATGTAAGGTCTGGCTACGTATCATGTGGTAAGGTCTGGCTACGTATCATGTGGTGAGGTCTGGCTACGTATCATGTGGTAAGGTCTGACTACGTATCATGTGGTAAGGTCTGGCTACGTATCATGTGGTAAGGTCTGGCTACGTATCATATGGTAAGGTCTAGACATGTATCATGTAAGGTCTGGCTATGTATCATCTAAGGTCTGGCTATGTATCATCTAAGGTCTGGCTACGTATCATGTAATAAGGTCTGGCTGCGTATCATGTGGTAAGGTCTGGCTACGTAACATGTAATAAGGTCTGGCTATGTATCATGTGGTGAGGTCTGGCTATGTATCATGTGGTGAGTGCTGGCTATGTATCATGTGGTGAGGTCTGGTTATGTATCATATGGTAAGGTCTGGCTGCGTATCATGTGGTAAGGTCTGGCTACGTAACATGTAATAAGGTCTGGCTATGTATCATGTGGTGAGGTCTGGCTATGTATCATGTGGTGAGGTCTGGCTATGTATTATGTGGTGAGGTCTGGTTATGTATCATGTGGTGAGGTCTGGTTATGTATCATGTGGTAAGGTCTAGCCATGTATCATGTAAGGTCTGGCTACGTATCATGTGGTAAGGTCTGGCTATGTATCATATGGTAAGGTCTGGTTATGTATCATGTGGTAAGGTCTAGCCATGTATCATGTAAGGTCTGGCTACGTATCATGTGGTAAGGTCTGGCTACGTATCATGTAAGGTCTGGCCATGTATCATGTAAGGTCTGGCTACGTATCATGTGGTAAGGTCTAGCCATGTATCATGTAAGGTCTGGCTACGTATCATGTGGTATGGTCTGGCTACGTATCATGTGGTAAGGTCTGGCTACGTATCATGTTGTAAGGTCTGGCTACGTATCATGTGATAAGGTCTGGCTATGTATCATGTAAGGTCTGGCTACGTATCATGTGGTATGGTCTGGCTACGTATCATGTGGTAAGGTCTGGCTACGTATCATGTGGTAAGGTCTGGCTACGTATCATGTGGTATGGTCTGGCTACGTATCATGTGGTAAGGTCTGGCTACGTATCATGTGGTAAGGTCTGGCTACGTATCATGTGGTATGGTCTGGCTACGTATCATGTGGTATGGTCTGGCTACGTATCATGTGGTAAGGTCTGGCTACGTATCATGTTGTAAGGTCTGGCTACGTATCATGTGATAAGGTCTGGCTATGTATCATGTAAGGTCTGGCTACGTATCATGTGGTAAGGTCTGGCTACGTATCATGTGATAAGGTCTGGCTATGTATCATGTAAGGTCTGGCTACGTATCATGTTGTAAGGTCTGGCTACGTATCATGTGATAAGGTCTGGCTATGTATCATGTAAGGTCTGGCTACGTATCATGTGGTATGGTCTGGCTACGTTATTCATGGGCTAATATCAGAGTATCTTCTATAACAATTTTGAAGATTACTCCTAAAAGAATTGAATAAAAATAGAGGTGAGATTAAGGATATCTTACAAAATACTTGACATATAATCAAGTTCGACTTTGTTCTCTCTTGTTGTAGTTTGCTCGTACTTCTTTAAAATGAATTTCCTTGGAAATTCTGTCATTTATTTTCTAAGGTTCATACCCTGAATAGAACCAATCTTTCACATAAAAAGCCTAAAGAAAGCACTATCAAATGCTGATCTTGCCACTAGTTTTAGATGATTAAACATTTTCCAAAGAATGAAATAAACTCCAAAGAAAGCAAAATGCGTTAATTAACTTACTGCACCCCACGTGTTTAAGATGTTGGTGGATGTGAATGGGTTAATGTCCTTTCAGCTGTCAGTAGTATTTATCAGTATTTTTTATCAGACACATTTAGTTATGGGAGGACAATGTCATTATTATATAACTTTGACCAAACATTTCTGTCTCATGTATATGTTTTTCACAAGAGAGGCTATTGAAATCATTCTGATATCAAGCAAACTTCTGATGTGTGAACCACTACTTTTTACGGATGTAGAGAACACTTTAACATACCGGAAAAAGCTAATATACCTTGCATCTCCAGTTCATGAAAAACGAGTCTTAACCCTAAAATGTTCAAATAATTGTCTTTGCAGGTTTATGGTTGGTGTGTGTCATACTTACCGCATGGGCGGGAGTATTAGGACATGTAGATCCCAGGGCTGACATTTGTGAGCTGATGGACCCTGAGGTGCAAGATGCCCTCCGCGAGGACCTCAGGGAACACAACTGCCTCCAGGAAGTAGAAATAGTGCGGCCGGACCAGCTTGACCGCGCTGCCCGCCTCTTCCATAGAGATGGATATGTGGTAGTTAGCGATATCCTCACTCCGGAGTTGATAGACAGCGTCAAGGGAAGGTGCAAGAACATGGCTAAAGAGATTCTGAAAAGAGACCCAAAAAGAATAGGCAACAGAGGTCCAAAGCGGTACTCTATGGGACCTCCTCACAAAACTGGCCACCTTCTTCATTATCCTGAAATTGCACAGCTTATAGATCTACCAAATGTGAATGATCTCCTGAAGGCAATCTTTGGTAATGACAAGTATATTGTTCGCGGGGCAAGAGGTGATTTCAACCTGCCAGGGGCACCGTACCAAGTCATGCATTCCGATACTTGGAACAGTTGGCTGTTTGATCCAGCAGTCTCCGAGTTCCCTGACAGTGGTCGTCTTGATTACAGAGACCTCCCCTTGTTCCACGTGGTTGCTAACTATGTCCTTGGTGACCTTACTGCCCTTAACGCACCTATCCGCCAGATCCCCATGACCCAGCAGTCCCACCGCCCGATGCCCATGCTGGATGATGAACCCCTATGGATGAAGCGAGCTACTCTGTGTCCAGTTCCGGCTGGATCTGTCATTTTCAGAGACCCCAGAGCTTGGCATGGGGGCACCCCAAACCTGGGTAAGGAAGCCAGGCTCATGCCCAATGTTGAGTACTATGCCTACTGGTTCCGGAATCATGACAATGGTCAGATGACCCGCTCAATGCCACGCGAGATATATGAAAGTCTCTCGCCATTTGGGCGCCACATTAGTCGTGAGGTGGTGGCGTTACCTGGTGAGGAGATTGACACGTCAATGAAGGATGACGTCACTCTCCTGTACAGCGACGTATTGCCTTGCTATCATAAGATGGGGCTCACTGATGAAGAAATAGAGCAACACAAACAGAGGGGGGCCTATTTTGACTACACTAAAACAGAGGGAACAGAAAGACTTGGCTTTTATGGACGTACATATTCAACAAAAGTTCAATCTGACATTACAAAGGATGAACTATGATACATTATTTCAATAAATGAAGTTCATGTGTAACTTTTGAAGGAGAAACTTATTTTAAATGTATTTCCTGGACCATTTTATATAAATGACACATGCATTTCCATTTGCAATAAAAGCATTCATGAAATGAGGGTTTCAATCACCTTTTCCTTGTTTAATATAAATGCTTATACCCCAAACTTTGTGATTAATTGTTGTTACACATCAAATTTCCCCTGCATAAATTTCTCTGCCATTTATTTGAGCTGACTAGTGATCTAGTGCAAACCCCTGCTTAGTAAAGTTTTGCAAACAATGTGGCACCTTCAGATTGGGACAGTTAGAGTGATTTGGCTTACAGCATGTACAGAGGCCTGTTTGTCCATTAATGTTTGTACATTGGTACAGGCCTTACACTCTGACAGACCACAATAGAGGTCACATGCTTGTATACACAAGACCACTTGGTGGCCAAATAAGTACAGCCAGTACTTGGCACTTTCATCAAAACACAATAACCATGGTCAGTTTATTTTGGATGATTTTAGTAAGAGAGCTTAATTGTATCAGTTTCATTGCCACATATCATTTGAGCATATCCCAAACATCTGTAAAATTGCCTGTGACCTCTGTCATTCCATGAATGCTTTAAAAGTGTAATCGCCAGCTGCAAAAATTGAGTCAAACCCGTTTTAACGGTAGTTGAAACGGGTTCAATTTTGATGTTTAAACGGGTTTACCACAGTTTTTGCAGCTGGCGACTTTTTACTTTACTAGAGCTCAATCAACTCCACCAAACTTTTCTTTGGTTGTAATTGGTAGAGACAATGGATGTTCGACAAACCCCTCCAGATCACCTATCTGGGCTTTGCCGATTGGTGATTGGAGAACACTAGAGGTTTATGGAATATGCAGGGTCTCTTCTTTTTCAACCAAAGAAAAGTTTGGCGGAGTTGATAGAGCTCCAGTGGAGTTAAATGTCACCAGCTGCAAAAACTGAGGTAAACCTGTTTAAATTAAACAGGTTTGACTCAGTTTTTGCAGCTGGCGACTGGTATCAAGTATTTACATGTTCTTTATTTAATGTCATCCAAAGTTTATAATCAAGCTTTTTGGGGAGATTTTAAATATAATTTTACATAAAATATGAATTATCACTAAAAGAGTTGGGTAGTAAAAAAATCTCATGTAAATGGGATTAGATATAAAAACAATAAACTCAGACCTCTTCAGATCACCTATCTGAGCTTTGCTGATTGGTGATTGGAGAACACTAAGTATTATCAGGTGCATCAAAGTTGATTTTAACATGCATTTTCATGACAGAACACAAATTCTAAAATCTCACAAAGTCTTGCCAGCTAAACTTGCATACCACTCCATGCATTTACCTTGTTCAAAGATATGTACTTTGTTTCCGTAAGCCAAACCACTATATTGTCCCAAACTGGAGGTGCCCAACTGAGAGCAAAACTTTACTAAGCAGTTTTGATTTTAGCAGAAGACTCCTCTACTTGCAAATGGCATAGAAAATTTTGTAGGGGAAATATGATGGGTAAAACATTTAATCACAAATTTTGGGGTATAAGCATTTATATTATGCAAGGAAAAAGTGATTGAAAACCTCATTTCATGAATGCTTTAATTGCAAATGGAAATGTATCATTTATATAAAATGGTCCAAGAAATACTTTTAAAATAAGTTTTGGGAATAAACATTTATATTATGCAAGGAAAAAGTGCTTTCATTTCATGAATTCTTTAAAATGAGAAAAATCAATCATACCAATGTACAACTGCATGTGATAAAATCATTACGTGTTTTTCCCTTAAGCCAACATACCTGACAAAAAGAGGAAAGTCTCAGGTAAGGGTACCGTAGGTAGAGATTAAAAATATGAGCTGGCGTCCTGCTGGGAACACTTGCTTACTGAGATTAGTACTCAGACTAGTGGGGTGTGTAGTCACTTTCACATGTCAAAAATAGTGGGCAAATCACTGTACACACATCTGAGCATTATTACTACACATGTTTCTTATTCAAATTGTGGTTTTATATGACAATTAAAATAATGATTGCAATATTTGAATTTATTTCAAATGTAGAAATTCTAATTCTATATTGTTAGTAGTGTTTAAACAACTGTGAAACTAGAGAACTATTTTAGAGGTATCAACACCATTTCCAAGAGGTGATCTTTGCACATATGAGTACATGCATTGTTGGCTGATCTCACTGGACAACAGAGAAATGCACATACAGGTGACATGTGACCTGTTGGTTTCCATCCTGTCAGTGACTGATATGGTCAAATATTGACAACTACACATTTTGAAGATCTTGAAAATTGTTTTGGAATATATAATATACCAATCTGATTGAATGTTTTTGCAGGTTTGCAGGTATGTTTTAAGTGTTGATGAATTGTAACAACACCTTAGATAGGTACAGTCCATGTTTATTTTTAAATGTGGATCCAGGCGAAATGTTGAGTGAGCAATCCTGCCATGAGAAAAGGTCAAAGCATATCATCAGACCTGTGAGACACATAATAATGCTGAAACATTGAGAACTATTGCATCGCACTGGATTTATTCAGAGATGCTCAAGGTTGGCCTCTTGATCAACTTACTCGAAGTTTAAAGTCTATGATAAATTCTTGAAATTGGATCCATGTTATAATTTGTTTTTTTCTAAACTGAAATAAAATTGGAATATGAAGATTTCATATTTGTTTTCTGCATATAATTACTATTTTTTATATTTTCTATGTTGGCAATAAACATATTCAATTCTATATGTTCTGACATGCATATTGCTCAAATATTACCCCAGTATGAAGATTTTATATTTGTTCACTATATAAAGTCAGTATTATTCATATTGTCTATGTTTGCAAAATAAAATAATAAAAGTTATATTCTTCTGATATACAAATTGCTCAATAAGAACTCCAATATAAAGATTTCATTTTTTGGGGGGTATCAAATCATTTCTATTATTTTATATCCTTCTGCATTTCCAATAGACAAATCAATTTATGTTTCCTGAAGTACATATCACTCAAACAGAACCCCAATATTAAGATTTCACCTTCAGCATGAAAATAATACTTTTCCCAACCAGGATTCGAACCCTGAACCTTTAGCATAGAAGACAGACATCTTAACCACTGAGCCATGTATCACCCTGTGTCAGTACTGTAGAAAACATGGAGTCACAGCATTGTATGAAAATTGAAATTGTTCCATTTCTTTGCTAATAAAGATATTTTATTTTATTTTTTGGTATTTTCTCAATTTGCCAAAAAAAACAAAAGAAAAAACAAAAGAAAAAACAAAAGAAAAAACAAAAGAAAAAACAAAAGAAAAAACAAAAGAAAAAACAAAAGAAAAAACAAAAGAAAAAACAAAAGAAAAAACAAAAGAAAAAACAAAAGAAAAAACACATTTTATGTGTTCTGACTTTCATTCTGCTCTAAAAAGACCCCAACCTTTGAAGATTTCACCTTTGTTTATTGTATCGTCATTATTTTTTATAATTTCTATCAAAATAAAAAATGTTTCATTTCTATATGTTCTGATGTGCATGTTGCGAAAATAAAACTTCAAAATGAAGATTTCAGTTTCAGCATGAATAAGAAAAAAATCTATTGTTCTCGGTGGGAATCGAACCCAAGACCTTTAGCATGGGAGACAGATGTCTTACCCACTGAGCCATGTTGATTAGTATGATTTGACCTTCTTACTGGTAAATTACACAAACAGTCAACATCTTTATCACTTGATCAAATTATTTTTATAAAGGGATATTCCGTTATTTCACACAACAGCCTAAATTAAATTTATAGAGTAAAATTTTCCAAAAATATGTTTGTCTAAGATGATATCAATAGTAATGCAAATCGATAAAAAGAAACAGATATCTATAACTCATCTCTCATTTAAATCTAACCATTTTCTAGTTGATTCTCTATAGGTAGGTATATAAGGTTAGCATGTAATAATTTATATTGAATATGAGGTGTGTCATATAATGTCCATACACATTTTATATATTTAACTCGAATTGAAATTAGCCAAAGAAAATCAGTTACTGGAGTGGTGCACATTTTTCTGGAGAAGTCATATGGAAAGTAGTCCGGTAGGATGTTAATTTCATAGGGAGTTAATGTGTTAATATGTACTCAATGAGTTCACTCATAACAGAAATCAAGATGGCCGAATGTTGGTTGAGAAAGTGCTTGATTTTTCTTAAGGGGGAGTACACGTCATGATTCATTCATCCTCAGTTCTAAAGATTATTTTCGGTGATTACCTCTACGAAGCTGGTTTCTGACATAAAATCAAAGATATAAAGTGAAAAGGGGTCTGAGATAAAGAAGTGCAATATTCAACAGATATTGTATTAATCAAACGGTTTTATATACATCAAACGGTTTGATATACATCAAACGGTTTGATATACATCTCTTCAAAAATGTTTTAAATATATAGACTTCAATTTATGTCTATGCTGTAGGTTTATTGCCATATACAGCAGTTTGTATCCCACGACAAGCTGAGGTTTGTATTAATATTAATACATCAATCTAATAATGCAAATTCAAGATCCACAGCCATTATTCCAAAAGGGTAGGGCATTGAGTGTCGACAGCAGACTATTTTCAAAAGAGACATAGCATAATATAGATATAGTCATTATATCGTATATACATCCACATCATCTTAACCCTAATATTGTATTCATTACAGTGCTATCTATAATTTTATTTGCGGTGGTTTCCATCCAAAATTACCATCACTGATTATGGAACATTGTAATGCGGAATGTCCTCCAGAAATACAGATAAAGGGTTTATCAGTGGAAATGAGGTACATTAAGATAGAATAGAGGTAACGATCGCATCGCCATGCCTCTCCAGGAGAGTGACAGATAACTTCATAAAGCCACTCACAAAGTGGACATGGTTTTTGGTTGAGTGGTTGTGTTGGTTGTGGTGATTGGGCGGGTAGGGCCCGGGGGGCTGGAGTAGAGGCCGGGGATTACCGCCGCTTTATACACGACCAAGGCCGGGCTTGAAGGTCCCCGCTCCCCGTGACTGGGATGGCGCGTCTGGACGGCCCGGACTAACCTTGTTAGGTCTTCGGGACCCCCTGGATTAGACATTGATAGGGTTGAGGACGCCCTGATAGCTACGGCTGTACACGCTGAAAAGGCGAATCCTGCATTTATCCAACAGCCACACCAGAATGCGACACACACACACATATATACACTTGATGTATTCCTGTCACCTCAGGAAAGTGGCCTCTAGATACAAGTATATAATTAGCTGATTTGACAGATGTATAGATACCCGGATGTGGATAACATATTCATTCAGACACAGAATCTCTGAATATAACACTTGCTGGCCCCAAAAGGATTTTGGGATTTTGTTTCAGATTTCTGGAAATATATAAGTGAAAAATTGAAAGGTAAGTTGCAGTTCACCAAGAGCAGAAGATAATAATTGATAACATAATTATAACTAGTAACAAGGTTAATTGAATAAACATAGTCGATACAAAAAAGGAAAACGACTCTTCAAAGCTTGAAGTGTGTTCGAGATTGTCAGAGGGACCAGCTAATCACTTTGAGAACATGCTGAAATGGATAATGCATGTTGCAAGTATTGAAGTGGAAAATCTTGATCTGTATAACGTACTTTGCAATATCAGGAAATATTCATTGGTGGAAGAAAACATGTGTTTAAGGTGATTGGTGGAAAAAAAAGATATGTTTTAAGCTGATTTGGTATCAACCCTAAAACTGTCATCGTGTTTATTGTAAAATCCAACAAACGGCCACAAAAATTGGTGGCATTTTAATATGTCGTGTTCCTGACTGGTGTGTTCTGTCTATTTCAAGCTTTGATAAATGAGATATTCTGAAAGATCGGGGTGGCACTATAAAATATACATATAATAAGTAAAAAGATAGACATATAATTTCTATTCTATATTGTTCAAAACAAGAAATGTTTTAATAGATTTATTTTTAGCACGTCATTTAAATGAAGAAAATAATGTTCACCTTCACGTGTGTTATGTTTCTTGACATGATTCTCATCTATACCGATGTAATTGATATATGATTTTAACCAATGTAACTGAACACCCTATTAGAAAATTATTCAATCACAGTTAATCATATTCGAAGACCAAAATAAATACTCTTATGAATAAAAAAAAGCCATTTGAAGACATAAAGCCTTATTCATCATTTTGTCTTCTTACTTTTGCTAGAATATATTTGTAACAGGAAGTCAATGATGCCGGTAACTACCACTGTGGAGTACACGTGGGTTGTCATCTGTGTGATCCAGGTCACTTCCTCCAGGGTCTGGCAAACCAGTAAGACTATCAAGGTTTTAATATTTATAGTGCAGATAAACTAATTCTGAAAGTGAGCATGCTTCATAATTGGTTAATACCTTACTAAAAACAAGAAGAAAAAAGCTTCCTGCCTGTGGGTCATTTCGGCATCACTAAATTTTGTCCCTGTCCTATGAATTTTATATGGCCACTATGTATGTTTTTTTGACTACGCATGTGTATTTACTGAGAGATGTGATTGTGACTGCATTTTATTTTGTTTAATATTCTATAGTGTACCTAGATGATGAGCAGTCTTGTCATAGTTACATTCACAATGACGATATGGCTGAGGGTGATGTCTATGTGATCATGTCTGACAGCTATCAAGGGGGATCTCACTGGTCAAGAAAACCTGCCGAATGTTCCACTAACTTCAACCTTGGAGACCGGATATTGGCAGTGCACATGCGCGAATGGTGGTGCGATGTTGGACGCGAAGAACCTTTCCTTGCCATATATGATGACTGCAAGGGCCGCCGGCTCAACCTTTTGGTCTGTACAATTCTTGTTATTTATTACGTCAGCACAAGCTAACAGATGTTCTTGTTCTGTATCCATTGCGCTACCCATCACTTTTTTTTTCTTTTTCATTCAGTTATGATTGGACATAGGTGCACTAGATACTATAACGTGATAATATGTAGGTCGGTGAAATTTGCAACAATAGTTAACTGCAGACCTCGGTGCTCGGCGAGCCTTCCTCCGCGCTCCGTGGACTGCTCCTCCGTGGGTTTTATGCAGCTCCTCGGCCGAGCAACTCCTCGCTCCGTGGTAGCACGGAGGAACTCCTCGGCGGAGCAAACTTCCAAATCTTGCTCCGTGGCTTGTTTTATTTTATTCCTCAGCAATTATGTGTCATATTGTAGTTAATATGGACATCTTACCTGGCTGTGGCATCGATTTAGAAGGAAGGGGACCAGAAAAAAAGACAATTTTGACAATTTTTATCCTTCGCATACAAAGTCCACTAGAGGGCTTGGTGGTCAATTCCATTGAAACTGCATTGAGAGATAGTGACATCTGGCGGTAGTCTTGTGCAATTTTGCCCGTCAGTCACATGGAATGTGTGTATGCAAATAACGAAAATCCGACTTTTTGAAAAGTTGATAATATTTGTACAAATGAATTGTTACAAAATATGCACCCAGTGACACGTGCAGAAGAAGCAAATTGTTACAACATACAAATTGGTGCTGTCATACTTTGTCATACTCTCTCCTTAGCATCGGGCTCAGGCATAACACCCTATACTAAAATATTCATACTATTGCACATCACGATTGCTCTATAAGATAAAGTAATGAAAAGTCTTCCTGATGGATGTAGAGCTAACAACCATAGGATTCGCGCAACCATAGGATTGGCTGATAATTATAAAATTGTATTGTATATATAAAACAAATGGAACAATGGACCTTTTTACATAAAAATGTTTATATTAATGGTAAAACTGAATTCTTATCAAAATAGCACCCATTGACCCCGATTGCGTCACAATGTGCACGTGCATGAGGACCAGCTGCGCAAAGACGTGACTCTGACTTGTCAATCTTGTCAGGATAGAACATATGCACATCGCTTTATAAGATAAAGTAATGACAAGTTTCACTGATGGATATACTCCACCCATAGCACACATACAGATAACTGTTCATTTATTTATTGATTATTTATTTATTGACAAAGACCAAAATGCGCGAAATTGAAGGTCGTTAGCCCTACCCCACTACAGCACACATATACTGTAGATAACTGTTCCTTAAATAACTAGCTCTTTCCAAGGATTTTTTTTCAGACATAAGATATCTGGCGTTACTAAATTTGTCACAGTTCTCAACTTGTAACAAAGAATGAAACTATTCTCAATATCAAGTGAATATTGTCAGGATTAAAATATACTAAATTTGCAAGCTTGTTTTAATATTTGACTGTTTTTCTAGTATTGCATATAAAGTTTTTGTTTTGTTTACAAGTTTGTTAATATGTTTATGTACAATGTAGGACCCAGTGATTACAGAAAACATAGGTGAAATCTTCATATTTGGTCTTCTATTTGAGCAATATGCACATGAATAAGTTAAAATCTGGCTGTAAATCATGCATATATCAATTATATTTCTACATTTGCAAATAACATTTGTAAATAACAATTCAATTCTACAAAATAATTCTACCAATAAAATAAATGTAATAAGGTAGTGACACCAAGCGGTCAATAATGCGGCGGAGGAGCAGTTTTCTCCACCGTGGAAATAAAGTACATACAAATGTACTGTAGTGAGGTGGTGACACCAAGCGGCCAATTAATGCAATTTTCCTCAGCCGAGAAGAAATTTTCTCCTCCGTGACAGCCCACGGAGCACGGAGGAAGACTCGCCGAGCACGGAGGTCTACGGTTAACTGGTTCTCGAAATTTGTGACCTTGAGTCAAGATAAAAGTTATGACCGACAGAGGCGCAACTTGACTTGTGAATTCTTTATTTTCTTTTGTAAATTACAAGAAAATAGGTATGACCTGTCAGATATGATCTACCTATGAGGCACTTTGTCAAGTGTGATATTGGGTGACCTTGAGGTGCATATATTTTATCTGTCTGATGTTTTTTTGTTGACTTTATGTTCAAGGTCAAGGTCACAACATGCTTGATGTTCTATTTACCTGCTCCTATGTTAACATCTTGTACTGCCTAGAGTTGGCCATTTCGTTCGTACCATATCATAGGAAATAATGTGTAGCTCACACCTACTCTGTCTTTTCTTGTCCTTACATATGTACATTTTTAAACAACTACGGTATTCCAGCCAAAAAATCACACTGCAACAATGGTTCTCCTTTTTAAGATTCCTGCTCATTTGGGCTATTCAACTTCCAATTTCTGCAATGGTGGCAATAGTGAAGTATGGTTAGCTTTGTTAAATAGTATTTGTTTATCCATGTGTGAATACATGCATATGCATATCTTTATGTGTGTGTGCGTATCAGATATTAGATATTTAGAGGATTTAACAAAGATTACCTGAATTCGTCTTTAGAAAACATAAAGTGATGACGTTTTCCTCATCTGGTGGGACATCTTGCAGATGGCCGATGCCAATACACAATGTGCTGTATGCACCAGTCTGACGTACCATCAGAGCACAATATAAAAATGTTTCCACTTGTATGGTACTGTTATGATCATTAGTGATGACCTTTAATGCTGAGGAAGTATACAACTGTCCAGATCTTACATCTTGATCAACGAGATGATTCTCATGACAAATGTTTTAGTAAATTCTAATTTTTATTTTATTTTAAAATAAATACATATTTTCATTTTTCATAATTTCAAATGGTAATTGATAAGAGTGAAACATATTTACATTACTACTTATTTCTCCTCCAATAATGATAAATTTATGAATTGATTAGCAATATTGATTCCATATAGATGAATATTTAGACAAACAATCCTTTCGATGTTTGATCTATAGTTATGTGGGGTACATATATTCAATAATTAGTATTCATTATTCATTACTTCATTTTCCACCCAAAGCATTATCATGTCCTTTAATCCATTCATATTAACCTTCTTTTTCTTCATCTTTTTTGGTGCCACTGGTTCAGGTATCTCGGTTTCTGAAATCAATGAAGACATTGTTTTGAACATCTTCATATGTGCGCCTACAATGATATTATGGTTAAAATCTATGTGGTACCACAGCCATAATATGTTTATATGATTTCAGTCATTTCATGAAGAGATCTATTTGTAAAAGATACAGGAAATTGTCTTGTCGCAGGTCTTTGACATGACAACACACCTGGACCGAGATGTAAGATGATCGGGAATCAAACCCACGACCTTTGGATCATCACAGAGGAACTGGTGCTAAAAGGTTTACGCTTTCACCAACTGCGCCAAAGCCTGTACATCCATAATATAAAAGTGGTATGTGATTTATGTATGTGACTGTATATCTCTAATCAGCTTACCTGGAGCTGATGAACACTCCTCCAAAATCTCCACACATGGATTTTCCTCTCCTCCAGTGTATGAGCTGGACACCCCCACACCTAGAGGGCAGTCCATGGTGATAGCGTCCAACTTGATATTTCCTGCAGCGTCCATCCAGGGTTCGCTCTGAATGACACACCGGATGTACTTACACTGGTCACTAGGATGAGGTAGATATGAACCACGGGCCTTGCCTTCACATTCTGAACATATAAATTAATGTAGATAAGAACCACGGGCCTTGCCTTCACATTCTGAACATATAAATTAATGTAGATAAGAACCACGGGCCTTGCCTTCACATTCTGAACATATAAATTAATGTAGATAAGAACCACGGGCCTTGCCTTCACATTCTGAACATATAAAATAATGTAGATAAGAACCACGGGCCTTGCCTTCACATTCTGAACATATAAGATAATGTAGATAAGAACCACGGGCCTTGCCTTCACATTCTGAACATATAAAATAATGTTCTCTACGTTTTTTCTTTCAACTTTAAAAAAGTTTCTTTAAAAAGGAAGCAGATATATATAGGAGAGATAGATTCAATAACATGATGTAAAAGGATACCCCATAAATTGAAATATTGTGGTTATCTTTATAAGAGAATGGTATGTATTTAATAAGGATGCCAGAATACCTTCAATAAGGAGTTATTTCACATATGATCGATTTCAAATGTACTATTAACAACGATATATCTGATGCCAAACATCCTGATAAAGACTCAAATGGCATAAATCCACTATTAATACGAATGGTACTGGTAAAACCTAAAGATATTCTCATTCCAGCTATCCACTGTAAAATGAATTATTTTAACCATACACATATTTAATGGTGGAACTAAATGTATTCAAGCCAGAAGACTTGGTGATCTTCATCAACCATAACTGCTCATAAATATGAATATCATTAAATTATGATACAAAATTGCCACTTTATAGCACTTTCACTGACAGATGAGATTCTGGACTTTCGCTGACACATGTTAAGCATTCTCTATCTATTGCTTTATATATTTGAACTATTGTTATGTTTACACCAATCGTGAACTAGAGTTTAGTAGATTACTTTGAAGTCTTTAATTAAACCCATTTGGCAAACCTGAAGTGGGAGGTGGTGGTGGATATATTGGTGCAGGTTCATATTCAGGTTGTTCCATTGGTTGTTCTGGTTCCACTGGTTCATACCAAGATTGCTCGGGCTCCTCAGGCTGCTCGGGCTCCTCGGGTTGCTCCGGATAGGCACCATTTGATGGCATCCATACCCCTGAAATTAAAATACTCCATTGATTTGAAGGAAATAGGTCAATAAAATGATTTAACATGAAGCAAAGATTTCTTAACTTTTAAATGTGTTATTTTCATCAGTAGTATTAAAGCTTATAATTTGTAACCACATTTTTGTTTTTTAATGGCACACTACGTTAAGCGCTAACCAGATGTTTGTGTGGTTCCTATTTGCATAAACTTTAGAACATTCTATGAGACATATACCAGAAAGTTTTAATTGAGCAAGTATGCTGTTTTGTTTTTAAAGTGTTATGAAATCGAGATTCTGAACAAGACCTTGGCTCTAGTAATACATTTAATTATGCATTTGATAACCATTTTGGTTTGATCACACTTATCCCATTGAAGGCGTCCGATTTGTTTCACAAAATACAGTAGAAATGTAACCTAAATGATATACTTACACTCAGCATGAGCTAATACAATGCAGAAACAGATGACGATCAGGGACCGCATGATGATGAGCAGTCGTAGGAGTGCAGAGTAGGATAGGTGAGTAGAAGTCTTGAGTAGGTGGAAGAGGACAGATACTGAGCTCTACCCTCCCCAGTGCCTTTATATATGCCTGGCCATGACAGCACAGAATGTGACCTTTATCTGACCTTGTCCCAAGATAAATAACAAAAGGACAGTTATTTTAAGGTCGTAGGGCAAAGGGTGTTTGAAGGCATTTCTGTCTCTAATCGTCGGTCATGAGGTTGCATCACTCAACATAACACTATTGAGAGCATTAAATGAGCACACACGTCTCATGGATAGAGGGCGCCACCTTTCAACTAAGCATTACTCGCCACATGTTATGCAATAGGAGTGTTTGTCTGTTATTTGCCCTAAGGAAAAATATTTTTTTCACATTTGTACAATTAGATTAAAATTTACTGTGCATGTTTAATGTGACCTTGTTTACTTAATAGGTGTCATATGATAATGTTTCTACACACATACAGCATATATTGAATTATTGCTGCACTTGTAATATATGACTTGTGATAAAAACTTCAAATAATGAAAATGATAATGACCTCTGATCGAAATAAGTGATTAAGTTACAATTCAATGACTGAAACAATTCTAATTGAAAATATTTTGTTTATTTCTAAAATGATGAACAGCTTTTAGGTTTGTCTATTGACTGGGGCACGTTTTGAGGTCAGTGAAAACTACTTTTGATGAATTGTTTGTTTACATGTCTCCCCGCTAAGCATATACGAGCTGTGCTTCAGGTGGTGTGATGATGACATAGAGGTATATCTCTCCCTATAGTTGGGACTGCAGGCTGACAAGATTGCTTTATAGAATATACTTTTTACAGGGTATGATGATCATCATCAAATTTAAAAGGGTTGAAATCAGTTCTTGACAAATCGGAAACAAGCCCAGACTTGTCCACCTGTCCAAATGGACAAGCAAAAATCTCTGATGAGGCTAGATCAGTCGCACTGGTCTGACCAAACACTCCATCATTTTAACAACATATAGAAGGACCCATCATCGTGCTGGACATTTTGCCTTACACTGAACACCAACATATCTCAACTATATCAAAAACATGTCTCATGCTATAATAATGTATGATATTCCAATGTGATTATAATAATGGTTCCATTAAGATAGATAAGTGTGATCATATAACACTTTTAATTGTCATTGTTGCGTGAATTATTACTATTTGAATAATATAGACAGCGTTTAGTTGAATTATACAAACATCTAGAAATATTCTTGCTGTCTCTTTTCACACACACATATACACACACATACATATATATATATATATTTATATATATATATATATATATATATATATTGGATATAAATTACGATTTACTATATATCAGACATCACTCACTATATATCAGACATGACTTACAAACAAACAAACACACACACACTCACACATATATCAGGCACAACTTTATATCATACATCACTCACAGCTTGTATATATCAGATATTATTTATTATGTCTCATATATAAAAACATTGCTTTCTTACTCAACAAAAGATGTTAACTACAAATGCTGTGGCCCATGTACATAACAACAGGCGTGTGGTGGTATAAAACATTAGTTAAGTTTACTTTCTGATAGACTTGACATTTCACACTGTAATTAGTTAAAACAGTAAATTTGCTGTTAATTTACAGCAAAAAGGTGTGAGAGCTCAGTTATATCTCAGTCACATTTACGCCGATTTCAGTAAAGATGCCCGGCCGATGGGTATTTTTTTACAAAATCGACCGGCAGTTCAGATTGCCGTCCGGGCACCGGGAGATCATCAGCAATAATTGGGCATCTTTAAGACGTCAGATGGGTCATCGGGAACTTTTAGCTGCAACATAAAAGTTGCCAGCATTTTCCTGATGTCTTATCAGCAAATATCATCTTAAAGTATACGGCAGGGTCCTGGCAGGCACATCGGCAGATTATCTTAGGGCTGCCGGTGGCATCGTGAGGTGAAAATAGGATTTTTTAAATTTCATGTGTTCACAGGCCATCGTCAGATGATCCACCATATAGACGTCTTTAGGATGTCCTTTAGAGGTCTGTGAAATGATATAGACGTCTTTAGGATGTCCTTCAGAGGTCTGTCAAATGATATAGACTTCTTTAAGATGTCCTGCAGACGTCTATGTCATTTTCTTGCGGGTGCCGTGCGGTACCCTTTAAAAATGTGACCACAGCTACATCATATCTCAGATTGTTGCTGATAAACTCCCAGGCGCCCGGCAGACTGGGATGTCGGCCGATTCTTACTTCCCGGCCGGCGCCCGGTGCAAATGTGACTGAGGCATTACCAGAAATGCTTGTTGAAATTTCTTTCTACCTTTGTAAAATTAGCATTGTTTGACGATGTAACAGGACCATTCATTTGATACATGCTTGAAATCATCATGGCCGATTTCCTCAGAAATCTCATAAGATATCTTTCAAGACCCTTATAAAACTGGTTGTATTGAAATGGGTTGCACTCACCTAATCAAATATGACTTTGCAGTTAAACCGTTAACTAATCAAGTGAAGAAATACCATAAAAATGTTCTCTTTCAAATATTTGGTTGTGCGATAAAAGATTAATATAACAGTAACTATTGCCGTAGATTTAATAGTATTGCTAGCATTTATAGCAAATTGCTGTTATATGACAGCAATACAATGTACTCAGGTACAGTCGAAATTACTGTTAAAATGCAGCAAAAGTTTGCTGAAATTTTACAGTTACTTCTAACAGTGCATACTTACTTTGATCATTTAGGAGTGAATGGGATTTTTTCACTTGATATCAGCTGCATTGTTCCGTGAGGTATTACCCTTGATGCATGAAATGAAGACAATCTTCAGTGATCCATGCATATACACCACACAGAATTAAACAGAGTTTTACGATGTAGGTAAATGACCTCAAAGAAGGCATTATCATCCTCAATATATTTATGATAGAGGTTTGATACATTTTGATGCATTTAACCTCCTTAAATGCTATTTGGTTCAATAACCACTTTATACAACAAAACCTAACCAAGCATAGAGGTAAGACATATTCTAAAACATAGTTCTTAGTGGCAGGTAAGTACACATCTTTCTAAACATAACTTAGGGAGGGGGGGGGCAACAAGAAGTGAAAAATCAATTTATTTCAATATAACTTGAAATGTCGAATTTGTCATTTTATCAGTAATATTCTTATGATAAACCAAAACAAATTGACAGATCACCTGATGCCATCGTTGTTTAACTGGGGAGCGTAGGTTCATTACAAATAATATCTATAAACAAATATTTTCTTGTTTATCTAATGTTGGTTCACCTGTACCTTATGTTCTTGTTATTTTTACAGATCGCTTGTTGTCATTGTGGTTTAAACCAGAAGTGTAGGCTCAATTCAAATACAAACAATTGTTTTCATGTTATTTATTTAGGTTTGGCTCAACAGTACCTTATTTTCTTGTTATTATTACAGATCACTTGCTGTCATTGTGGTTTAACCGGAAACGTAAGTTCGATACACATTTTTAAATACAAATATTTTCTTGTTATTTATTTAGGGGTAGTTCAACTGTACCTCGGATACTCCGGTGTTGGTGAAGAGCGCCACACCGTGTGTCAGCCTGTACCACTACAGAGGACACACAAGCTTCGGTTACTTCTTCTCTCTGCAAGTAACTGCAACTTATGGTGAGAAGCAATGCCTTGTAGAATATGTCATCACATATCCTGATGTTTATATGATAATATGTACTATACAAGTAACTGCAACTTATGGTGAGAAGCAATGCTTTGTAGAATATGTCATCACATATCCTGATGTTTATATGATAATATGTACTATACAAGTAACTGCTACTTATGGTGAGAAGCAATGCCTTGTAGAATGTGTCATCACATATCCTGATGTTTATATGATAATATGTACTATACAAGTAACTGCTACTTATGGTGAGAAGCAATGCCTTGTAGAATGTGTCATCACATATCCTGATGTTTATATGATTATATGTACTATACAAGTAACTGCTACTTATGGTGAGAAGCAATGCCTTGTAGAATGTGTCATCACATATCCTGATGTTTATATGATAATATGTACTATACAAGTAACTGCTACTTATGGTGAGAAGAAAAGCCTTGTAGAATATGTCATCACATATCCTGATGTTTATATGATAATATGTACTATACAAGTAACTGCAACTTATGGTGAGAAGCAATGCCTTGTAGAATGTGTCATCACATATCCTGATGTTTATATGATAATATGTACTATACAAGTAACTGCTACTTATGGTGAGAAGAAAAGCCTTGTAGAATGTGTCATCACATATCCTGATGTTTATATGATAATATGTAAATGTACAATATATCTCTTGATCCGGTTGTGATTCTTGGTCTAAAATTTCAAAATATGGTAGCACAGATATTAGTTGTTGGTGTAGTGCCCTTAGTGCCCTTCCATTCCTTAAGGAAAGTAATATCCCTACTCTCTGAGTTATCCTCTTGTTTAAAAAAAATTATAAACACAAATGTCAGTTGTAAATTTGACGTCTCTTGCTTTATTATTTTTTCTCTCCAGAGGTGATGCCTTTTCCAGCAGGAGGTTTTGCCGCAGTGATCATGCTGTCTCTGGTCACTGTGCTGGTCATCGTCAAGATTCTCTGCGTGGTGTATGACTGGCGCCACAAGGGGGCGGATGAGGTGGAGTGTGGGGCATCAGAGGCTCAGGTGATGCTCCCCCGGCACCCTCGCTCCCGGCCCCGCGGCGGACTCCGCAGCAGCACCGCCAGGCTGGCAGAAGACAGCGCCGAAGCTGTGTCCAGTCAGGAGGAGGACAATGCAGGTCAGTGACACTGATTCTAAGCTAAATATTTATTTCTAAGATAATCAACAAATATGAGATATTCATAAGGTTAAATGTGACCAGTGTACTGTTAATAGACCCTTGGAGTAATTACTCCAAGATAGACCTAATTTGGGAAAAGATGTTTGTTTTATTTATTCTTATCTGTTTTTAAGTATTTTGTTCATTTGAAAAATATCAACCCAAAACCATGGAATGACAACCTGTTGTGTTGAACGCAATGTAAAGCAAAAACTATATTTCCATGCGACCGCCATAACAAATTTTAATATTGCGTGTAGAAATTGGCTTTAAACAAACAGGGGTTGAAAACGCAGGCATTCTCCTTCATCACATCTTATTCAGTATTAATATCAATGACTTTATGACTGAAGGAAAGTTTTAAAAATCTTTGAAGACGTGCATGCTAGAGTTTGATTGCATGTGTTTGTAGCTGGTATAATATATTTGGCTGAAAATGCCATGTAAGATAATGAAACAAAGTTTGAACTGAGATGTAAAAAATGTAAACATTCAGAAAACAATTACAAATATTAGGTTATTCACTTTAGGTGCAAGAAAAAACAAAAAAGTAAATATTTATATTTACTATAAATATTAGGTTTATCGTGACTTTAAGATACAAGTTTATGTTTTCACAAAAGAGATACCCTATGCATTACTATTACTTGAAATGTTCGTGTTTGACCTATCTATTTATGTATTAATATGGTGACTGGAGTAATCCCCACAATAACACTAAGACTGTCGAAAACATATCGAGTTTGTTGACCAATCACGAGAGCCGAAACATTGGTAAGGCTAAAGAGCAACTTTACCAATGTTGTTTGTTTGAGATTTTAACATTACTTTAGCCATTTCATGATGAGACCGACTTGTAACAATGCTGGCTTACTAAATTCTCATGTCGCAGGTCCTTGACATGACAACCCATCTGGTCAGAGATTTACAAGGATAGCGAGTTAACCCTTTTGGCATGGTCCTCAGCTAATATGAAAAATTATAACATAAAGTCAATTTCGGCATGGTCAGAAATCGGTCACAAATGGTCACAAATATTGGTTTATCTATTGGATTAATATGTAATATGTTCAAATTACAATTTGATTCTTGTTTGCAAAACATTTTGAAGATAGCTACTTTTTTATTCCCGCATACGTTTGGTCTTTGTCGACCTATCTATATTACTTGTATTGAGATAAATATTGTATCACTTTTTTTCTAGTATTATCTTCTCCTGTTCATCTCATGCACGACACTTCTCATCGCTCCTCGCCCAGTCACGTGATACCGGAGTTGAAAACTGAGCCTGGATCATCTCGCGATACGTCACATAGACCAGCACTGCTGCCATCTGGTGACTATTGTGAAGTCACTTTATGCTCCACCACAGATTCAGAACTGTCCCAACAACGAGAATCAGATAACCACTGATATATAGCCATATAAAGAAACCTGATGCTGATATTTAATAAATGATATTTTGGAGGATGGTATGCAAAACATGACTTGATGGAGCAATATTTCATTTGTTTAAAATGTTTGTTGTTTTTTGGTCATAATACTGTAAATAAATACTTCCCCTCTGAAAAGAAAAAAATCTGGAATAGAGGTTTTATTCTGTATGTGTTGCTGACAGAAATCGCTGCAATGTATCAAGAACCTTGCATATAATGACAATGTTACAATTATCTAATCGGAGTGGAGAAAGGCAGTGGCCACTGAAAACAAAAGAGATACTCAATAACACAAATTATTTACAATGTTATCAGGTTATTTTTAACCTGATATTAATATCTTTTTAACCTGAAATTAATGACCAAACTCTGTGTTATCTGCTCATTCACATAACCCTGCAAGCATCTTTCCTCCTGTGCATTCACACATACATTAAGCCAACATACCTGACAAAAAGAGGAAAGTCTCAGGTAAGGGTACCAGCGGTAGAGATTAAAAATATGAGCTGGCATCCTGCTGGGAACACTTGCTTGCTGAGATTAGTACTCAGATTTGTGGGGTGTGTGGTCACTTTCACATGTCAAAAATAGTGGGCAAATCACTGAACACATATCTGGCATTATTACTACACATGTTTCTTTAATCAAATTGTGGCTTTATTTGACAATTTTTATTGCAATATTTGAACTTATTTCAAATATAGAAATTCTAATTCTTTATTGTTAATAGTGTTTAAACAACTGTGAAACTAGAGAACTATTTTAGAGGCATTGACACCATTTCCAAGAGGTGATCTCTGCACATATGAGTACATGCATTGTTGGCTGATCTCACTGGACAACAGAGAAATGCTCATGCAGGTGGCATGTGACCTGTTGATTTCCATCCTGTCAGTGACTGATATGGTCAAATATTGACAACTCCACATTTTGAAGATCTTGAATATTGTTTTGGAATATATAATTTACCAATCTGATGGAATGTATTTAAGGATGAGCATTGTTTGCAGGTATATTTAAGGGTTTGATGAATTGTAACAACATGTTGGATAGGTACAGTCCATGTTTATTTTAAAATGTGAATCCAGGCTAAATGTTGAGTGAGCAATCTTGCCATGAGAAAGGGTTAAAGCATATCATCAGACCTGTGAGACACATGATAGTGCTGAAACACTTGGAACTATTGCATTGCACTGGATATATTCATAGATGCTCAAGGTTGGCCTCATGGTCAACTTATTCGAAGTTTAAAGTCTATGATAAAATCTTGAAATTGGATCCATGTTATAATTCTTTTTTGTTTTGTCTAAAATAAAATAAAATTGGAATATGAAGATTTCATATTTGTTTTCTGCATAAAGTTACTATTTAAGATATTTCTATGTTGGCAAAAAACATATTCAATTCCATATGTTCTGACATGCATATTGTCCAAATATTACCCCAGTATGAAGATTTTATATTTGTTTACTATATAAAGTCAGTATTATTCATATTGTTTATGTTTGCAAAATAAAATAATTAAAACTATATTCTTCTGATATGCAAATTACTCAATAAGAACTCAAGATTTCATTTTTTTGGGGGGTGTATCAAGTCATTTTTATTATTTTATATTCTTCTGCATTTGCAATAGACAAATCAATTTATGTTTTCTGAAGAACATATCACTCAAACAGAACCCCAATATCAAGATTTCACCTTCAACATGAAAATAATACTTTCCCCAACCAGGATTCGAACCCTGGACCTTTAGCTTAGAAGACAGACAGCTTAACCACTGAACCATGTATCACCCTGTGTCAGTACTGTAGAAAACACTGCATTGTATGAAAATTGAAATTGTTCCATTTCTTTGCTAATAAAGACATTTTATTTTATTTATTTTTTTGTATTTTCTCCATTTGCAAAAAAAAAGAAAAAAAGAAAACAAAAACACATTTTAAGTGTTCTGACTTTCATTTTGCTCTAAAAAGATTTCACTTTTGTTTATTGTATAAAGTCATTTTTTTTAAATTTCTATTAAAATAAACAATGTTTCAATTCTAAATGTTCTGATATGAATGTTGCAAAAATAAAACTTCAAAATGAAGATTTCATTTTCAGCATGAATTAAAAAAAAAAAAGATGCTTGTTTCTGGCGGGAATCGAACCCTAGACCTTTAGCATAGGAGACAGATGTCTTACCCACTGAGCCATTTTGAATAGTATGATTTTACCTTCTCACTGATACATCACACAAATAGTCAACATCTTTATCACTTTATCAAGTCATTTATTGAAGGGATATTCAGCTATTTCACACAACAGCCAAAGTTAAATTTGTAGAGTAAAATTTTCCAAAAATATGTTTGTCTAAGATGATATCAATAGTAATGCAAATAGACCAAAAGAAACAGATATTCATAACTCATCTCTCATTTAAATCTAACCATTTTCTTGTTGATTCTCTGTAGGTAGGTATATAAGGTTAGCATGTAGTTATTTTTATTGAATATGAGGTGTGTCATATAATGTCCATACACATTTTATATATTTAACTCAAAGTCATAAAACAGAGAATTGTAATAAGCCAAAGAAAATCAGTTACTGGAGTGGTGCACATTTTTCTGGAGAAGTCATATGGAAAGTAGTCCGGTGGGATGTTAGTTTCATAGGGAGTTAATGTGTTAATATGTACTCAATGAGTTCACTCATAACAGAAATCAAGATGGCCGAATGTTGGTTGGAAAAGTGCTTGATTTCTCTTAAGGGAAGTACACGTCATGTATTAGTGTTTTAAAAGATCCTGGTGATTTAATTTTATCAATTTTGACCACTTTGCATTTTATCTTTCTATCCTACTTTTCAGATTTGCACTTCTGGAATCCATTTTGCTGGGTGCCATTTTAATGAGATTAAATGTATAGATGTGACTATCAGAACAAAATGTTAAGACTCCAGCGAACAATTTACTTCAAACTAAAAAAGAATGAAGCCTGGAAGTCAAAACATTTTCTGACAATTTATGTCTAATCTATTACTCAAAATTACAGAACATCATACGATCTTACGGTATCAATTTTATTTCTTTTGTCATCTTTCAATAAATTTATAATTATAATATTGTGAAAAACCCATTTTAATGATACATATACTGCAAAGCTTCTTACATCCCTCTTCATAAACAATATATAAGCTGGTTACTCTCTCATATTAAAGGAACAAGCTAACTTTATAAAAATATAATCTCAGCTCTTCTGTTCTTTATGTTTGGGAACATATTTAAAAACATTTTTCTTCCATTTGCATCTGTTCTCTACTCCCAATGAACAATATGAGGGGTCCCCAATGCTTGTCAGTGGTCTGCCCCCCTGTCCTCTCCCTACACCTTTCAATGCACAGCAGTCGCCCTTCTCTTACCACCTATCAATGTTCTGCCTCCCTGTCCTCTCCCTACACCTTTCAATGCACAGCAGTTGCCCTTCTCTTACCACCTATCAATGTTCTGCCTCCCTGTCCTCTCCCTACACATATTAATGCACAGAATTCTCCCTTCTCTTAACACCTAGCAAATTTCAGCCTCCCCGTCTACTCCCTATCAATGTGCAGTTTTTGCCCATTCTTATCCTAACATCTGTCATTGTGCAGCCCCCTCTCCCAACACTTGTCAATATGCAGTATTTCCCCTTCTTCACCCAAAACTGTCAATGTGCATAATTTCCCCCTTCTTCTCTGAATACCTGTCAATGAGCAGTATTCCCCTTCTCCAAATATTTTAATGTGCAGTATTCCCAACAATATTAAATGTGCAATCTTAAACCCTTCTTCCGACACACCAGCCCCATGAGCACAGTAGGTGGAGTAATGGATTTGTGCCTATATTGGTTATGTATAAATGGAGGATGGAAGGTGATGGGTTTGACTCCTGGTGCCAGAGGATCTACCTTCACCCTGCTTAAAAGGCTCAAAAGTCGACCTGATATAGCCATTGTTGCTGAAGCTAGGCCCTTTGAAATAAGGGCCCTATTTCTGAGCCATAGCCTAGAAAACTCTACCTTCGATATTATACACTGGAATAGTATAAAACAGTGCATATCCCCGTTAATACGCCCAGAGACGTCCACAGATCCAAAGGAAAGAAAATGAGTGGAAGCCATGACCACACATACTCGCGGCTCCACTTCCGCTCACAAGTTCAATACGACATCCTCTTTCCCTGTGTAACTCTGTCCTTGCCATTCCAACTGAAAAGAGGGGAGGAAGGGTGGGATCCTCAGCCTAGAGTTTTCGTTATTGTGTGACTGACTGGAGGGCTGAGTCGCAGACTACTTTTGTTCTAGACTCAACCTAGAGTGTCTTTCTGGAGGCGACAATTGGATGGAGTCTTCTCGATCCACCAAACTGTCTTTCCAAATCATGTAGATAGTGTGATGTGAATGTTGCTGTTCTTGACCATGACCCTGCTCGCTGGTCTGTCATTGACTGACAGACCAGCGGCAAACACCCATGAGGCAGACACCTTTCTCACATTGTGTACCCTTATTTTGTTTGGCTTATTTTGAGTCTTTATATGAATGCAAAATACAATTGTTTAACCATGAGGAATTTGTTTTGCTGTTCTCTCTTAATAAACTGAACATATATACAAAATATTCTGCTATCAATGGAATGGAGACAGACTCCATAGATCGCTGTTGTCTCTCAAGCCAAGTAGAGAATGCCTCGAAATGACTCTGGTAGACTGACAAAGACTTTCTCTGAGGTTGTGCTGCCCTGCATGCAACCTCCTGAGAAAATCCCTTCTATACGAGTTTATTGCTGATAAGACACACATGTGAAGGTCTAGAGTTTATGGTGCTGAATGAAAAATCTGTCTCCCTGGTTGTTCCAGTAGTTTTCGATGTAGAGGTAGAACTAGTGGGAACTCCACTAGAAGATCAAACATGGCTGGAGGCCGTGCTTGACTTGGCCATGCTGGAGCTAACGGAGCTATCATGCATTCTGAAGAACTTATTTTCCTCATTATTTCCGGATGAAGAATTCGAGGTGGAAAGGCATACACTACAAATGAGTCCCAATTAAGACCTGTTGTCCAGAAATGGACAGACATACAGTGGTAACTGGTTGTTGTGGTATGTCGCAAACAGATCCACTTGCAATATTGGCATTAGAGTCAATATTTGCTGGAACACCACCTTGGACAGAGACCACTCTGTCTCCTGAACCTGACCTTGACGACTTGGCCCCTGGAATGTAAGCCGCTCTTAACTGGATTCCTTGCATTTCGCAATATTGGAATACTCCTCGCGTCTGCAGGAATAATCTCAATGACTGAGTTCCACCTTGGCATTTTATGTAAGATATAACCGTTGTGTTGTCTGAAAGTACTAGCACACACTTGTGTTGTACTTTTGATGCCAGGGCTTTCAGAGATAGTAGTACTGCTTTCATCTGAAGTTTGGACTCCTGTTGAGACCAACATCATGACACATCCAACTCTCCCAGATTCCCCCCGCCCCCCCCCCCCCCCCCCCCCTCAACCTGTCAGACTGGCATCTGTCAGAATGGTCAGATCTGCTTCTCGGGGATGTAATAACTCCCCTTGGACAGTATTAAAAATGAGTAAAAAACTTGGCTCCAGTGGAATCACCATCCCTAGTGTGTCCTTGTGTGCTCGCCAAAAACACTTCAGGTAAAATTGTAAAGGTCTGAGATGTAGACGTTCTAGAGGAACCAAGTTTGCATTGAAATTCAGAAGGCCTAGAAATGCTAGGAAACTTCTGGCCATAACTTCTCAGGTATTTGCTCCACAGAACAATCTCTAAAGAAGATTGCTCTGTGGGGAATACAAGTCGAATATGACTCCGAGATATTTGAATGTCTGTCTTGAGGTCAAATTGGACTTGGGCACATTGATCATTATTCCTATGTATTGAGCTAGTGCTATAACTGTTTGGGTCTGATCTCTGAGAAGATCTGGAGACTTGGACCTTTTGAGCCAGTCGTCCAGATACAGGTGGATTAATATTGCTAGCGATGTAGATACGTCGCCACGGCCATCAGGACCTTGATAAAAATGTGTGATTCTGTCGCCAACCTGAAGCACATGGCCTTGAATACATAGACAGTGCCGAGAATGCAAAAGCGCAGGTACTTTCTGTAATCCCCATGTACTGGGATATGAAAGTATACATCTTTCATGTCCATTGTCACCACATATTCCCCCCTCTAAAGTTGCTGTCTGATAGAATGAACAGATTCCATCTTGAAATGTGGAATATGGAGATATTTGTTCAGGTTCTTTAAATCTATGTCTTAATCCTCCTGTCTTTTTTGTAACTGTGAACATGTGAGAGACCATTAAACCTGGGTCTTTTATCTCAAGGACCACCCCTTTCTTTAAAAGGGACTGAACCTCGTTTAAGGGACTGTTTCTCTTCTCCAAATCTTTGGCAACAGAATCTCCTTGGGGATTCTGGTCAGAGGGGGTAATGTGATGAAATGTAATTTTAGACCTTGTAATATTACATTTCTTACCCAAGTGTTCTCGGTGATCTGGAACCATGCTTGGACAAAATGTGCCAAGACTGTCTGTTTTTGTCCTTAAAACTGACTCTCCTCTGTTGGCCAGTGTGTTTGTGGAACTTATTATGCTCTGCAGTAAACTTTTGTAGTTTGGGTATTACATTCCCAAACAAAGAAGGAGCTGTCCCAGTCTGTGGCAGCAAAGGCTGATTCACTAACCAAAGATGAGCTGCTATAGTGTAATGCCTTCTACTTAACTCACTTGGTTTTACCTTTTAGACCTGGTGGTAGTGCACAGATCTGGTGGTAGTGCAAGGAACAGAGAGATTTACATTTGCTTTCCCCCACATCGCCTCATGCTGAATGCTAAATGCACTCTGCATCAATGTAGAGTGGGAATACTACTGACTTCTTATGTCCTGGTAACTCTGAATCAGACAAAGTCTTGACCTTTGGCTTCTCAGCCTCTCTCATGGGGAGGTCATCCCCCATGATATTATGAATGTTCTGAATGACCTTTGCGAATTCAGACTCTAACCTAGGATTAAAATCCTCCATCTCATCATCCCACTGAGATCTGGCCCTAGATATAAACTTGAGACTCCTAACTGATGCTTGGAGTATCGATCTCAGCCAAACCTTCTTCTTACGGACCTGTCTGAGAAGCGGCATTTATAATTAAGCCTGGTTGAAAATGTGTCTTAGAAACATGATTGACATGAGGCAAAGGTGCCTCTGACAGTGAGGTAATTGTTGCTGAGGGGGTTTGGTGTGCCACCTTCCCCTGAGTTTTCTGTAACATGGAGGAGTGATACTCCATGAATGATTTCATGAAGCTCGCCATATCTGGCTGTTCTCCCTGTGGTGAAGGAGAGCGGTGTCTTCTTCTTGAGTACCACCTCCTCTTTCTGCCTCTGTCTCTGCTGGAGGAAGATGAAGAGGAAGGAGATCGTTTGTGACGCACTCTCCTCTGCCGCAAATGTCTCGACGGAGATCCGGACCGAGACCTAGATCTAGACTTAGATCTAAACAATCTCCTTGGAGGAGACTCAAATTGTTTACTACGCCCATGTTCAGCTTGCAAACTTAGTCACTCTGAGATTATTTCCCTGCCCTGATCAGGTAAAGGGATACTATCCAGCATTTGTCTAGTTTTTGTGGTTGTCTTTTTCTGTTGTTTTTTAGTTTGTTTTCCAGCATGCCCTTTTTGTGGGTCCTGCTTTTAACTATTGCTTGATGGTTCCACCATGTTTTCCCCAAAGGTGAAAAAATTAAAAATACAACCATACTGTGCTTATTATCACCCACAACCTTGTGTTTGGACAATAAGCCACACAGTAAGTTACCAGGCTTTGCTAAAGTATGGGCAACCAATGCCTGTGCTTGGATCGGAATGGGCGGTACTAAAAAAACAATCAAAATAGACTTATTGGTAATCCAACTGATTTCCGGCCAGAAACAACTGACCTGAGCTTGTGAGTGACCTTAAACAATGTACCAAAGTACAATGTCACCCGAAAAAAATAAGACATACAAGAGTACTTTGAACCACGTACCAAAGTTCAAGGTCACTCAAAAATAATAAAATCAAGAGTACCAATAGAGTACCAAAACAGTACCAAAAAAGTACTAAATTGTGTAAATATGTCAATATTACGATAAGGGGAGCCAACAGTTATTATAAAATAATCAGCAAGATGCCTAATGGTTTTTACAAGAATCTAAAATTCAAAATGGCGGACAAAGCCTAATCTGTATGTATGAAACTTCTACAGTGACAAATTTCTCAAAACGTCCAGCCGGCTGCTCGTAGCACTGACATTACAAGATACTATGCTTGTAACCGTGCAAAATTAAACAAATTAAGATTTAACAAAATGGATGAAGTAAAAACATTAAATAACGTCAATACTTGTCTGACAAGGATGTCGTATTAAACTTGTGAGCGGAAATGGGGCCGCGTGCATGCGCGGTCATGGCTTTGGCTCATCTTGTTTTCTCTGGATCTGTGGACGTCCAGTATATGATATTGAAGATAAAGTTGTCTAGGTAAGGCATAAGAAATGGGTCATAAAAACACCATTTCACAGTTTTTTTCTTCTCAAAACTAAAATAGCTACCAGAGCTGGAATATGCATCTTTGACATGCAACTGTTTCCTTGAAATGAGAGAAATGACATTATTTCACAGTTTGGCTACCACTATCACAAATGAATTTGCCACTAACACAATATGTGTAAATGCAAAACTACCCATTCATCTTTTTAATCTTCCACACTCATGGGTTCCAAACCAAAAACAATCCTCTCAAAATTAAGTTTTTTTTCCTGAATAACACATCATGAGGTACATTTTATATACTTTCAATTATCATTTCACAACCTAATTTATAACATAAACCAGTTTTCTCTTCACTATCTTCATTATTATCATTATTTCTATTTCTCTTTGCATTATGCATTGCCTTAACAAGACATTCAGTTTGGATCAATTTAAATGCTTAATATATTATTTACAAAATATATTACATCTCAAAATGTTTGAAACCAAATATTGACCTCTAAAATAAAAAATGAAGTAAATGACTAAAGTAATCACCATCTTACTGGTCACTACAGGCACGAATACCCTCAAAAAGAGATTACAGTAACATATGAGACAATAATAAATACAGATTGCTATCCATAAATCCAATATCAGTAACATGTCTTTAAAGACAATACAATATCTCTTGACTAGCTTTGAGAATGTGACTGATTTATATGTAAAGACAAGATGTGTTCAGTTACATATATATTTCTCATATTCTTTGCCATGGTAAATATTGATTTAAATTGTTACCTGTGGAGAAATTTACTAATCAAATGTTTACAGTTTTTGATCTTATATTCATGTGCACTTATCTGGATAATAATGCTGTGATTACATGATTGATGTATAACATTTTCAAAGCACATTATAAACAAACTGATATGGTCCTTTCTACAGGCGATTCAACATGGTGTTTGTCATAAAGATGAAAATGACGAATTTGAGAAGTTTCCTCTTCATAAAGTCATATCTTATATTTTAAAGCAACATTCAGCTGTATCTTATCATAAATGAGAATCTCTTTCAAAATATACAGCACCATTTTGAAAAAAAAAAATATTATGCATATATCCGATGGGTTGAGAAGGTATGAATAATTATTCACATGTGCCACACCTGATCATACTTTACACAGCATGTTGTATAATGTAATATATATCTATATATTTTCAAAAAGAAAATATACAATAAAACATATAGCAGCAAAAATCTTAAGATTCAATTTCACACTGCCCACCAGAGGCACACACAAACTGATAGCTTCACCACGTCGCCCTCTGGTGGAGTTTGATTCATTTTGACTGAATTGTACTAAGTACCAGACAAGAGGAACAATGAAACTGTCCAAAATAATGTGGTTTGTACATATAATTGAAATACTGTTAACATGAAGTAAACTATACTATCTTAAAACTGTCTTAGGTAGTTTAATTGAAACATATAAATTTAATAATCTCCAATATAAAGGAACAGTCCATAAAATGTGTAAAAATTATAACTAAGTTTGATTCACTTTGCATTATTCATTGTAGAAATTGGTGTTAATGCATTTTTGATATTCATATCTTGAAGTCTAAATCTGACACAAGAAGTATTGCAAACTTTCTGCTAAAAGCAAATGGTTTTAGTTACAAATCCATTATGCAAATGGGTCTGTTATAGCATCACATTAAGAAAGTGAGATCTTATCCTAATCCCAAAACATTTGTGAAAATATGACAAATATATGGACATCAAACCGAACAAAACATGCACCATACCAGAAATATACTAAATTCATAAATCCTTTACAATGTCATATTGGCACATTGACCAAAAATAGTTTTCTTGATATTTTAAATTATATCATATAGTCCTTTCCTTTTCGAAGGCTATCTTATGACTTCACTCACTCACAGATTGATCCAATATAATAGCCTAGTATAATAGGAGTGATTATATAATAAAACTCTTACATATGTGCTTTTCTCCGATCCATATGCTTTTCCCAGATCCATATTATAAATATGAATTCATGATGTCAAGTTCAAACATGGCTTCCCCTTACTTCAGTCACTAATTGCAGTATGAACAAGATAGGAAATGATAATATAAATAAATAAATAAATAAATATTTTAAGAAAAAAGCCAGCTGTAGTATTATGTTTATTTTTTTACTTCTATATAAATTAATTTTTGGATTCCTTGATCATTTCTGCAAACTTGCTGTCAGAAGAAAGAAGTTTTTGTGGGGTGTCATGTTCCACGATCTGTCCTTCTTGCAGTACTAGGACAGTGTCACAATTGAGGATGGTTCCCATACGATGCTGCAATAAGTAAACAATTCACATACAGATCAACTTTAAGCACTCAGAGATTGCTGAAGGATGCTGCGGACTTTACAGATGTGATTAAGGTCCAACGTTTCAAGACTGATTCCATGTAAATTATCAAAGACTTTTCTCAATATCTTGTATTTGAAAATATCTTGCATTTGAGAAAATATGCAACAAAATTTTATACACAGAAATGTTTTATGTATTTTCCTAGCTTGCAATATTAAGTAGACAAAATTGCAATATTAAGTAGACAAATAAAAAAAAATTGAGTGGACAATCACAAATATGGTTAGCATGAAGGATGTTACATAAATATTGCACAAAATGTTATTTATAGTGACATGAAAATACTCACAGCTATAGTTATAACAGTTTTGTCCACAAAGGCATGTTGTATGACACTCTGGATGACAGTGTCTGTTGCCATGTCTATAGAGGCTGTCGCCTCATCCAGAATTAAGATTTGTGAGTTACGCAGGAATGCTCGGGCCAGGCAGAATAGCTGTCTCTGACCCACACTGAAGTTCTCACCTCCCTCAGTCACACTGGAATCTGCAATATCAGGGGAATGGACACTATAACATTAAAGTTCCTTCAAACAAACTGGTTTTCTCAATGAAGTGTTACATGTTTTTTCTGTGAACAATTGTAAGGTACATGGAAGCTTACCGATCCAATTCAGACAAGAAAGTAAAATATATAATAACAAAAGCCAGCATAGTGTTTCTACACTCCTTTACATTCAGTTTTTTTAGTTGTATGAGCTACATGTAGTTCCTGATTTGGGGTTTAAAACCCTTTCTGATCAAGTTACACTCAGAACAGCTGTTTGTTTACTTACCCAGAGTATCAGGCATGGAAGTGATGGTGGGTTTGTTTACTTACCCAGAGTATCAGGCATGGATGTGATGGTGAGTTTGTCTACTTACCCAGAGTATCAGGCATGGATGTGATGGTGAGTTTGTCTACTTACCCAGAGTATCAGGCATGGATGTGATGGTGGGTTTGTCTACTTACCCAGAGTATCAGGCATGGAAGTGATGGTGGGTTTGTCTACTTACCCAGAGTATCAGGCATGGAAGTGATGGTAAGTTTGTCTACTTACCCAGAGTATCAGGCATGGAAGTGATGGTGAGTTTGTCTACTTACCCAGGGTATCAGGCATGGAAGTGATGGTGAGTTTGTCTACTTACCCAGAGTATCAGGCATGGATGTGATGGTGGGTTTGTCTACTTACCCAGAGTATCAGGCATGGAAGTGATGGTGAGTTTGTCTACTTACCCAGAGTATCAGCCATGGATGTGATGGGGAGTTTGTCTACTTACCCAGAGTATCAGGCATGGATGTGATGGTGGGTTTGTCTACTTACCCAGAGTATCAGGCATGGAAGTGATGGTGAGTTTGTCTACTTACCCAGAGTATCAGGCATGGAAGTGATGGTGAGTTCGTCTACTTACCCAGAGTATCAAGCATGGAAGTGATGGTGAGTTTGTCTACTTACCCAGAGTATCAGGCATGGAAGTGATGGTGGGTTTGTCTACTTACCCAGAGTATCAGGCATGGATGTGATGGTGGGTTTGTCTACTTACCCAGAGTATCAGGCATGGAAGTGATGGTGGGTTTGTCTACTTACCCAGAGTATCAGGCATGGAAGTGATGGTAAGTTTGTCTACTTACCCAGAGTATCAGGCATGGAAGTGATGGTGAGTTTGTCTACTTACCCAGGGTATCAGGCATGGAAGTGATGGTGAGTTTGTCTACTTACCCAGAGTATCAGGCATGGATGTGATGGTGGGTTTGTCTACTTACCCAGAGTATCAGGCATGGATGTGATGGTGAGTTTGTCTACTTACCCAGAGTATCAGGCATGGAAGTGATGGTGAGTTTGTCTACTTACCCAGAGTATCAGGCATGGATGTGATGGTGGGTTTGTCTACTTACCCAGAGTATCAGGCATGGAAGTGATGGTGGGTTTGTCTACTTACCCAGAGTATCAGGCATGGATGTGATGGTGAGTTTGTCTACTTACCCAGAGTATCAGGCATGGATGTGATGGTTGTCTTAAGCTGTGCTATCTCCAGAGCTTTCCACACATCATCATCTGATCTTGTCTTATCAGGATCCAAATTGTATCTGATAAAGTAAATCATGATGTGCTTTGTGAAAAGGTCTTGAATTTGAATGGAAAACAAGATTAATACAATTTACATAGAATATCATTACAACATAACTTAAGATATGTTGGTATAATGTTGTACATGTCACACAGACCAGTAACACAATTTATGGTACAGAACTTTGTACCTTGAGCAATATTTGCTCCTTTAAAGTAGTTCTTGATCTATTATAGATGTATTTATATCTGTATGTGAACCCACCTAATAGAACCTTCAAAGAGGACGGGATCTTGAGGAATGATGGAGAGCTTGGACCGCAGGGTATCAAGTGATATACTACTGATGTCAATGCCATCTATGACCAGCTTGCCTGAGCAAATATCAATGATGCGGAACAGACCTAATGTCAACGAGGACTTGCCACTTCCTGTACGGCCACAAATCCCAATCTGAAAGTCATTTTACAAGCCATGTGAGCAAATACTTTTTACCGGGGAAAGTTTATGATTATCCTATATAAATCAAATCTAAAGATACTTAAGTATCATTTTTAATAGCAGTATACTTTTGAGTTTTGACTGAGAATACAAACCTTTTCTCCTCCTTTGATATGCAGGTTTAGGTTTTTGATGACAGGATCAAGGCTTGCATCATACCTCAGGGATACATTATCAAAGTCTATCTCGCCCTTGGAAGGCCAAAAACTTCCTGGTACGGTATCTGGAATTGATATATGAAACATTACGTGAATAAGGGCAATTCATTTCTAGTTCAGCAGGCAAGGACAAAATCATTGTCTCATCTCATGAATCTTACTTACCATGTATGGAGCATTTGGGTTCAGGTTGTACTTACCATGTACAGAGGACTTGGGTTCAGGCTGTTACTTATCCTGTACAGAGGACATGGGTTCAGGCTGTACTTACCACGTACAGAGGACATGGGTTCAGGCTGTACTTACCACGTACAGAGGACATGGGTTCAGGCTGTACTTACCACGTACAGAGGACATGGGTTCAGGTTGTTACTTACCATGTACAGAGGGCATGGGTTCAGGCTGTACTAACCATGTACAGAACACATGGGTTCAGGCTGTACTTACCACGTACAGAGGACATGGGTTCAGGTTGTTACTTACCATGTACAGAGGGCATGGGTTCAGGCTGTACTTACCATGTACAGAACACATGGGTTCAGGCTGTACTTACCATGGACAGAAGGCTTGGGTTCAGTTTCTACAGTAGAGAAGTGGGCCACCCTCTCCACACTTGTGAAGTACATCTCTGCCTCAGACACCATTCGCATCAACCAGTTCACAAATCCTGATATCTGAAGAAGCAGGGGAAATAAAAAAGCAAAATCTTATTTTGCATTTCAGGACTTTCTTTTACTTCTGGTGAAATTTTAGTTCATTTTCTATGGACTGAGCACAAAATAAACCAAATTTCCACCATATCTGAACATCTAAATTTATCAATACATTTCCAAAAAAGCTATAAAGAGAGTGTTTGCTCACCATGATAGCATAGGCTATGGCAAGTCCCACCACTCCTGGTTTAACATATCCATATATACCTGAGGTGACACTGCACACAGAGGCTGTGCACACTATGAAAGCACCAAGGTAATCCTGTAATCACAAAAATACTGCTTTACCTTGCTCACAAACACCTTTAAAATGTTATTTGAACAATATATAATAAAGCAGGATTTCATCTAGCCAGTTTACAATCCTAAAAGAGCAAGAACAATATCATCTTTGAACCCTGTTTATCTATTAATATAAAGTAGGTATTACAAAAATACTTTCATAATTAAGAGTTAGGGTTCATGAAGAGTCTTACAAGCCTGATTCCCATCCACACATTGGCAGTCTGCAGGTACAGGTAGGCGGTATTATTCTCATCTATTCCCCGCCAGTTCCTCTCTTGAAATCGTTGCTGGTCTCTTTAAATACAGCAAATTTGGTTGAAATTAAAACCTGGAAATATTTTGATCTTCCAAAGCTTTTAAACTTATTCTGTAATTCCTCACTTACAACAGAACAGTATTAATATAAGAAATACTCATCTTTAGTTCGGGGCAATTATGGAATGCACTATTTTATTGAAACAGACAATACACATCATATGTGGTATTTTATGACTTCAAAACTCTATATAAAATGGTGACTGGCTGTTTCACATAAGCCCTTTTTCGACTGTAACCTGTTTGATCTTGCCTGTATGACTATGTGATTCTCATTAAATCACCTACTTTCTAACTCTCTTTTTTACATAAGTTTGGCATTCAGGGTGAAATAGCCTTCTCTTTTTATGAATTTTAAGCTGTTAGAGAATGACTAGAGCAGACTTTTCATGGTGTCTCCTTCTTCTAGCTATGGATGAAATTGGGAAAGAATTCTTTGCCACAATTGAATGCACCACAGTCGAATGCTAGTAACTTAGAAGGAACTGTTTTTTGCTGCTTACTTGTATGCTCTGATTGTGGCCAAGCCTCCCAGAGTCTCAGAGAAATGAGCCAGGATAGGTGACTTTGTTATACTGTCCAACCGCTGCATTTCTCTGCGATATAAAATGTTAGTGTTTCATGGAACAGTTAATTTTCGACATAAAAATATACATTCAGATGTCAACTTTAAAAAACCTGGACTTCACATTCTTATTTCTTTGCATTATGAACCATGATTTCAAAATGTACAGATAAAAAGTATTTGAAATTTATTGAAATTCGGCTCGTGATAATTCAAAATTTTTTTAAATGCTTTTTTTTTAAAGCTTCCAATTTTGTATAGACTGTATGTTGGCTATAGTAGATGTAGAATCAATATGCTAACATCTTCTTGCTAAAAAAATCAAGAGACATACAGCATCGAAAAATAAATTGTGATCCGCATACCTGCTAGAGGAGATATAGTAACGTTGCACAGCAAAGTAGACAAGGAACATTGGAACAGAAGGAATGATAAAGGCTGGGGTGGAGATCGCATTAACAATCAGCCCTCCCATCACATACACAAAACAAAATAACACTCCATCCACTGTCACCGGCATTTTCTGGCAAAGAAAACCATACACTATTGTCAGTATGTATTATATGAAAATGAAATTTGTTATTAATTGAACTCCATTTAGTAAGTAATATAATCAAATGCTAGTAGAACAAAAAATATCAACAAAAAAGTAAATTTTAATCATCATGTGAAATATCATGACCAACAAAATTTATAAAAAATAATTATCCTTTTAATAAAAGGTATTCTGATTAATGTCTCTAACTTGCGGTATTAAATTTAATGCAAAATTGGTTATCAATCTTAAAATATCACAATATATAAATATGATATTTGATGTACAACAAAGAATCTATTTAAGGGTACTATAGAAATTATCTAATGAGCTTTCATTCTAAGTTCGTTCAGCATCAGGCAGATGTGTGAGGCAGACGCTGTGTAAGCTTAACATATTACACACCTCATCTATAATATTTGTGTCACCAGACATTCTGTTGATAATGCGTCCCATAGGTGTGGTGTCAAAAAACCTAGCAAAACAGGAAAAATCTTGTTAAACAATATATTGAATGGTAACAGTCAAGCAAAAAATCCTCAGTGTATTGAAAAAAAAAACACATAAAACTATGTACAGTAATATCATAATATATATTATTTCTAACTTAAAATGATGAGGAATTAGAACTGATAACTTATGCACAAGATCATATTAAACAATCAAAATGATTTGGGACAAGAATCTTAATCTCAAAAGTAAACATTCCTTTGTGAATCTATTTTCCACTCAAGATAGTTACCTAGGTGTTGGTGCAAATTCCATAAAAAGTAGTCCTAATTGTCAAAGAAGTTCAATTAGTGAACATTTAACCCACATTCATCTCTACAAATATAGCAAGTCCCTGATATAAAGTGCTGAAGTCAATCTCCATTAATACTTATTACCTCATCGGGGCTCGTGAGAGATTTGTCATCATTTTCTGGTGTAGATTTCTAGCTGCTGTGAGGCACATTAATTCCAAGAAAATGACGGCAAACAGACCTAGGATGATGCCCACTGAGCACAGGATCATGTATCCCGACACCCAGTACTCCAGGTTGAAACCGGATAACTCCTGAAATACACATATCATTCCTCCTTTATATTCATATTCATATAGGTGAGAAGCAGATATTATTTTACAGAAGAAAAAATGTGTAATGAATATATTTGCTCAGCACTGCTATCAGCTAAAAAATGAGTTATGATGCTTGGGTTAAATGAAGATATCATTAAACAAACTCTGGAATTCAGGCAGACAGATCAGAATCAATATAAAGTATCTTACTGGGAATTAAAATTCCTTTACCATGTAATTAATTAAGAATCAGGTATCAGGTCTTTAATTTTTCCTTAAAATGACAATCCATACATTAAAAGCAAAATACAACAGAGGTCAGCATTGAGAGTGTCCGAGAGTGGTAGACATACCGTTGTAGTGTTGTAGGGAGCGGAGTAGTTGTATTGTATGACATGACTGGCCTGATCATCGGCTACCTTTGCCTGCTCTGACCACTCAGCCAACCAGAAATCTGTGCCCATCCTCACTCCCTGCCTCAACATGTACCCCACCACAGTCATCAGACTCAGTAATGCTGTCCCTAGATAAAGAAACATGCACCCATAAATGTTGATAATGTATTCATATAAACTTTATACCATTTCTTAAATTGCATTAGCAATTTTAGTTTTTTGGAAAATACATATAAAATTTTGCAAATATAATAATGCATTTTAGAAAGTATTGGAATTTACGGCTAGTTCTGAAATAATTTGGGAATTGAACTGACCTGACTTAGCATAGGAGAGGTAGACCTTGGCTTTGACTGACCCCTTCAGCCTCTCCTCTTCCTCTATTAACCTGCCCTCTTCTCCCAACTTGGTCTTCTTTGTCTCTGTTAATTAATCATAAGCATTTCTGACAAAAGTGATGAGATGAGACAGAGAAACTGCTACTGAACAACATGGCAAAATGTTTGGTAGACACAGCTTTTTTATTCAAATGTTGAAACAATCTTTCTTAAAATATTGACAGATTCGTTGTAAGACATGTTGGACTGCTGGACCCAAGCCGTCTCTGTTGGCTTACCCAAGCACTCCTCTGCCACATCGGGGCTGATGGCAGACATGTTGAGTGAGATGATGGAGCATTTACTGGTCACCTGTCCCTCATCCCAGAGATGTGAGAGTGAGAGGGCGCTCAGTGCGGACCTGGATGCCCCCAGCAGTGGACTGCTCGGCTTCTCCAACTGTAAAGTATAACATGCCCCTGATTCATCATGCTTAACCTCAGCAAAATTATCACTCTTATTTAAATGGCCTGGTGTCTTTAAGTAATTGTTTTTAATATTCAGAAGTTGTTACCATTGGCTGTCCATCAATTTCAGAAATAGATTCTCCTGCTTGCTTCTGTCTTTCAAGTTCTTTTCTAAAATATAAACATAATTCTTAAAGGTTTAAGTATCTTATGATATAGATTTGTAGCTCTATCTTTTGAAAATATGGATCTGGTATAATAAGCATAATTTCTAATGATTAATGGCATTCCAGAGTTTGTTTGATAATGTATAGTCTTGCATACTTTGTATGTTCTATGCTATTTCTCCACACTTCATAGAGTTCTGGATTCCGTTGTCTGATGCTTTCCAATGTTCCTTTGTGTGATATGTAGCCATTGTTCATCACAATCACCTGCAAGGACCATATCATACACATATAAAACAAATATATGTATACCAGTTTACAATGTTTATGTGAAAGAAAGAAGTCTTGTACGTAAATCAGTATTTAACTATTCTACATTTACATTTTCCAACACAAATATTTATATCTTGACTGAAACAAGAACTGAAAATATGTGTTTAGAACTAAGGAATTCCTCAAAAATGTTGGGCCATTTTGAATGACGTGTGTAAAAGTCTTGTTCCTTAACAATAAAATGCCTATTATAAAACAAGTTTTCTCTGCTGGGAAGGCCACTATAGGAGAACTGGACAAGGAAGGCTATGATAGGTTACCTGGTGTGCATGGGGCATGTACTGGACCAAGAAGGCTATGATAGGTTACCTGGTGTGCTTGGGGCATGTACTGAACCAGGAAGGCTATGATAGGCTACCTAGTGTGCATTTGGCATGTTCTGGACCAGGAAGGCTATGATAGGTTACCTGGTGTGTGTGGGGCATGTACTGGACCAGGAAGGCTATGATAGGTTACCTGGTGTGCGTGGGGCATGTGCTGGACCAGGAAGGCTATGATAGGTTACCTGGTGTGTGTGGGGCATGTACTGGACCAGGAAGGCTATGATAGGTTACCTGGTGTGCGTGGGGCATGTACTGGACCAGGAAGGCTATGATATGTTACCTGGTGTGCGTGGGGCATGTACTGGACCAGGAAGGCTATGATAGGTTACCTGGTGTGCGTGGGGCATGTACTGGACCAGGAAGGCTATGATATGTTTGATATGATACCTGGTGTGTGTGGGCCATGCGCTGGACCAGGAAGGCTATGATAGGTTACCTGGTGTGTGTGGGGCATGTACTGGACCAGGAAGGCTATGATAGGTTACCTGGTGTGCGTGGGGCATGTACTGGACCAGGAAGGCTATGATATGTTTGATAGGTTACCTGGTGTGCGTGGGGCATGTACTGGACCAGGAAGGCTATGATAGGTTACCTGGTGTGTGTGTGGGGCATGTACTGGACCAGGAAGGCTATGATAGGTTACCTGGTGTGTGTGTGGGGCATGTACTGGACCAGGAAGGCTATGATAGGTTACCTGGTGTGCGTGGGGCATGTACTGGACCAGGAAGGCTATGATATGTTACCTGGTGTGCGTGGGGCATGTACTGGACCAGGAAGGCTATGATATGTTACCTGGTGTGTGTGTGGGGCATGTACTGGACCAGGAAGGCTATGATATGTTACCTAGTGTGCATGGGGCATGTTCTGGACCAGGAAGGCTATGATAGGTTACCTGGTGTGTGTGGGGCATGTACTGGACCAGGAAGGCTATGATAGGTTACCTGGTGTGCGTGGGGCATGTACTGGACCAGGAAGGCTATGATAGAGAAATCATGTTGACAAAGTTGCCAAAACACTTAGTAGTGGTATAGCACTTCTGCGCAGAATAAAGTGCTATCTCCCATTAGACACAAGACTAGTGTACTACAGAACGTTTCTGCAACCACACCTTGATTACTGTAGCATTATATGGGGTAACTCTAGTCACACACCAAGGCTTCACAAGCTCCAGAAAATGGCTCTCATACTGATTTATGACAAACCAAGGCTGACTCACTCACAGCCACTTTTCGAGGAAAGTGGTTTGTTAACAATCAGTCAGAGAGTCAGGTTCAGAACAGTTTGTATGGTGTTTAAGAGCCTTCACAACTTAACACCTCAATATATATGTGATATGTTTGTGGAAAAGAGCGGCAGACTAACCAGAAGCTCTGTACAAGGAGATTTAGTTATGCCAAAGCGTAAGTTAGGTGTCAGCAGGAAAGCTCTGCCTTATAATGGTGCTAGTGAATATAACAAATTGCCAATGAATGTAAGAGATTCTCAAACTTTTGAAGTTTTTAAAACAGAAGCTTACAAGCATTTTTTAAAGGCATAAAAGGATTTTAAAGTTTTTATTGTATTATATATGTTTTTAATATTTAGTCATACATTGTCTCACTGTAAATAATCTTTATCACACTATAGAGGGCCCAGTGTAAGATTAGTTTTATACTAAACTGGTTGTTTTATGTTACTTTGTATTGTAAAACATTTTACCCTCTCTAAATAAAGATTATTTGATTTGATTTTGATTTTGATTTGATAGGTTACCTGGTGTGTGTGGGGCATGTACTGGACCAGGAAGGCTATGATAGGTTACCTGGTGTGCGTGGGGCATGTACTGGACCAGGAAGGCTATGATATGTTACCTGGTGTGCGTGGGGCATGTACTGGACCAGGAAGGCTATGATAGGTTACCTGGTGTGCGTGGGGCATGTACTGGACCAGGAAGGCTATGATATGTTTGATATGATACCTGGTGTGTGTGGGCCATGCGCTGGACCAGGAAGGCTATGATAGGTTACCTGGTGTGTGTGGGGCATGTACTGGACCAGGAAGGCTATGATGGGTTACCTGGTGTGCGTGGGGCATGTACTGGACCAGGAAGGCTATGATATGTTTGATAGGTTACCTGGTGTGCGTGGGGCATGTACTGGACCAGGAAGGCTATGATAGGTTACCTGGTGTGTGTGGGGCATGTACTGGACCAGGAAGGCTATGATAGGTTACCTGGTGTGCGTGGGGCATGTACTGGACCAGGAAGGCTATGATATGTTACCTGGTGTGCGTGGGGCATGTACTGGACCAGGAAGGCTATGATATGTTACCTGGTGTGCGTGGGGTATGTACTGGACCAGGAAGGCTATGATAGGTTACCTGGTGTGTGTGGGGCATGTACTGGACCAGAAAGGCTATGATAGGTTACCTGGTGTGCATGGGGCATGTGCTGGACCAGGAAGGCTATGATGAGTCACCTGGTGTGTGTGGGGCATGTGCTGGACCAGGAAGGCTATGATATGTTTGATATGTTACCTGGTGTGCGTGGGGCATGTACTGGACCAGAAAGGCTATGATATGTTACCTGGTGTGCGTGGGGCAGGTACTGGACCAGAAAGGCTATGATAGGTTACCTGGTGTGCGTGGGGCAGGTACTGGACCAGGAAGGCTATGATATGTTACCTGGTGTGTGTGGGGCATGTACTGGACCAGAAAGGCTATGATATGTTTGATATGTTACCTGGTGTGCGTGGGGCATGTACTGGGCCAGGAAGGCTATGATAGGTTACCTGGTGTGCGTGGGGCATGTACTGGACCAGGAAGGCTATGATAGGTTACCTGGTGTGCGTGGGGCAGGTACTGGACCAGAAATGCTATGATAGGTTACCTGGTGTGCGTGGGGCATGTACTGGACCAGGAAGGCTATGATATGTTTGATATGATACCTGGTGTGTGTGGGCCATGCGCTGGACCAGGAAGGCTATGATAGGTTACCTGGTGTGTGTGGGGCATGTACTGGACCAGGAAGGCTATGATAGGTTACCTGGTGTGCGTGGGGCAGGTACTGGACCAGGAAGGCTATGATATGTTTGATAGGTTACCTGGTGTGCGTGGGGCATGTACTGGACCAGGAAGGCTATGATAGGTTACCTGGTGTGTGTGGGGCATGTACTGGACCAGGAAGGCTATGATAGGTTACCTGGTGTGCGTGGGGCATGTACTGGACCAGGAAGGCTATGATATGTTACCTGGTGTGCGTGGGGCATGTACTGGACCAGGAAGGCTATGATATGTTACCTGGTGTGCGTGGGGTATGTACTGGACCAGGAAGGCTATGATAGGTTACCTGGTGTGTGTGGGGCATGTACTGGACCAGAAAGGCTATGATAGGTTACCTGGTGTGCATGGGGCATGTGCTGGACCAGGAAGGCTATGATGAGTCACCTGGTGTGTGTGGGGCATGTGCTGGACCAGGAAGGCTATGATATGTTTGATATGTTACCTGGTGTGCGTGGGGCATGTACTGGACCAGAAAGGCTATGATATGTTACCTGGTGTGCGTGGGGCAGGCACTGGACCAGAAAGGCTATGATAGGTTACCTGGTGTGCGTGGGGCAGGTACTGGACCAGGAAGGCTATGATATGTTACCTGGTGTGTGTGGGGCATGTACTGGACCAGGAAGGCTATGATATGTTTGATATGTTACCTGGTGTGCGTGGGGCATGTACTGGACCAGGAAGGCTATGATAGGTTACCTGGTGTGCGTGGGGCATGTACTGGACCAGGAAGGCTATGATAGGTTACCTGGTGTGCGTGGGGCAGGTACTGGACCAGAAATGCTATGATAGGTTACCTGGTGTGCGTGGGGCATGTACTGGACCAGAAAGGCTATGATAGGTTACATGGTGTGCGTGGGGCAGGTACTGGACCAGGAAGGCTATGATAGGTTACCTGGTGTGTGTGGGGCATGTACTGGACCAGGAAGGCTATGATAGGTTACCTGGTGTGCGTGGGGCATGTGCTGGACCAGGAAGGCTATGATGAGTCACCTGGTGTGTGTGGGGCATGTGCTGGACCAGGAAGGCTATGATAGGTTACCTGGTGTGCGTGGGGCAGGTACTGGACCAGGAAGGCTATGATAGGTTACCTGGTGTGCGTGGGGCAGGTACTGGACCAGGAAGGCTATGATAGGTTACCTGGTGTGTGTGGGGCATGTACTGGACCAGGAAGGCTATGATAGGTTACCTGGTGTGCGTGGGGCATGTACTGGACCAGGAAGGCTATGATGGGTCACCTGGTGTGTGTGGGGCATGTGCTGGACCAGGAAGGCTATGATAGGTTACCTGGTGTGTGTGGGGCATGTGCTGGACCAGGAAGGCTATGATAGGTTACCTGGTGTGTGTGGGGCATGTACTGGACCAGGAAGGCTATGATAGGTTACCTGGTGTGTGTGGGGCATGCGCTGGACCAGGAAGGCTATGATGAGTCACCTGGTGTGCGTGGGGCATGTGCTGGACCAGGAAGGCTATGATAGGTTACCTGGTGTGCGTGGGGCATGTTCTGGACAAGGAAGGCTATGATAGATTACCTGGTGTGCGTGGGGCATGTGCTGGACCAGAAAGGCTATGATGAGTCACCTGGTGTGCGTGGGGCATGTGCTGGACCAGGAAGGCTATGATAGGTGACCTGGTGTGCGTGGGGCATGTGCTGGACCAGGAAGGCTATGATAGGTTACCTGGTGTGCGTGGGGCATGTGCTGGACCAGGAAGGCTATGATAGGTTACCTGGTGTGTGTGGGGCATGTGCTGGACCAGGAAGGCTATGATAGGTTACCTGGTGTGTGTGGGGCATGTGCTGGACCAGGAAGGCTATGATGAGTCACCTAGTGTGCGTGGGGCATGTGCTGGACCAGAAAGGCTATGATAGGTTACCTGGTGTGTGTGGGGTATGTGCTGGACCAGGAAGGCTATGATAGGTTACCTGGTGTGCGTGGGGCAGGTACTGTAGATGGTGGGTGACCACCACCACTGTCTTGTTTTGTTTTAGCAGATAATCCTGGATGGCTTCCTGGAATATATGGCTGCCCACATGTACGTCCAGAGCCGAAAACGGATCATCCTGAATCATATCATATCTAAAATATCTCACCATCTATTTACAAATCATTATATTGCTTGAAATGTGATTATGATAAACTTATATAAGTTCTGCAGTTGAAGGGCATACTAGGCCAAATGTTATGTGCATGTGAGTAAAGGGTTAACTTACGAGTATGACAATATCAGCATCTGAGTACAGGGCTCGGGCTATGCTCACTCTTTGCTTCTGCCCACCACTCAGATTGATGCCCTTAAAAAAATGGCAGAATGCATTAGAATTTTAAAAGTATAATGACAAATAATTATTCTTTATCATTCACTTTATATTATCACCTATAACCATTGATGAAACTTGTTAACACTTCATGCAATGTGCTCATAAATTGTATCAAAATAAAAATGTAATTATGTGGGGTATATACCGGTACTTTATTTAATGCAGTGTTGTCTTCCTAAAACAACTCATACCTTTTCACCGATTTCAGTTTTGTCTCCTGCAGGCAATACACACATGTCCTGCCTGAGTGCACACACATCCAGAATCTTCTCATATCTCTTGATGTCATAATCACGACCAAATATAATATTATCTCTTAGTGTGGCATTCATGAGCCACGCCTTCTGGCCTCCATACGCCACACTGTATCCCCTGAAACCATGTGCCATATGATTACCACCACTGCTACAAACTCAACTACTCTCTATCTCAACTGAGAACAATCTTCCAAATTCACTTATAGGAAAATATATTACTCTGCTGATAACAATGATCTTCCACAATTAAGTTCTTTGTTTGAGATAGTTTAATGTTAATTTCGTCAAATATTTGGTTTGAAACATTATCATCAAACTAAGTTTCGTAAAGGGTTTAATCTGCACTTAACCTGTCAAAATACTGATGGAAGAGAGTAAGATAATATATTTATGATGAGGTATTGACTCACCTTTTCCATGTGAGTTTTCCCTTGATTGTTGTCATCTCTCCAAACATGGCTGAGAGCAGGGAAGATTTGCCGCTCCCAACCTGCCCCACCACAACAGTCAATCTACCTGCCACACGCAAAACACAGGCATCAACATATAAAGTATACGAACATACTGAAATCTGTCAAATACATCAAAATCATGTGGATTTCTTTTGCTAAAATATTTCTTCCAACATATCCATCTTCACAAAAAAAATTTAGTGAGTTCTGCTTACCTTTTGGTATTATCACATTGATGTCCCTTAGTACTGGATTGCTTCCATCTAAATCCCAGGAAAAGTGGCCATTCTCAATAACAAGCACTGACTCTGTCTCTTTAAGTGTGCTTTCCACCTCATCCTCCCTCGCATTGACCACAGAGCCATTCATATTACTGCTGTCCTCTGGCACAGAACCATTCATATTACTGCTGTCCTCTGGTGGTGGTTTTGTGAGATCATTTGCATTGGTAGGAGTGTCCTCTGGTGACAATGTTTGGGTTGGCAGGAGAGGTTCTGTCACCTTGTCAGTGTCTTCTATTTTTATACTGGGGACAGGGTTGTTTGTTGTTTTGACATCATTTGGCAGCTTCATTTTCACATCTGGTACCTGATAGTGTAGGCCATTATTTAACAGATGGCATTACACATCAATATTGTCTGTTTTAATGCACTTAAAGTTACTGGGTTAATTTGTTTCATCAGACAACAGTTGTACTCTGGCCATATGAAAACTTGTGTGGTCAGATATTTTGCAAGTGAAATATAATAATAATAGATTAGAATATATATTTCTTATGCAAAAATTAAAATAAATCTCACCAGTGCAGGTTGTTGTATGGAATTGTCACGGGTCTCTGCCTCAACTTCAGGTGCCAGGAAGAATGGCAGCAGGCGGTCGGTGCTCACCTTGGCATGCGTGACGATGTTGATGAGCATGGTGACAAGATAGAGGGGAAGGCCCAGAATGTTGAACAGTGCAAGACTTGAGAATACCTTGGATGCTTTGAGTGGCTGATTCTCTATGTAAGGATACACTGAGAATGTCTACAAAGAGCCATTTTAAAAACAAGCACTATAGACACAGTCAATGTTTATATTATTTTTATAGGGTTAAAGAAATGCAACAGATGCTAAAATTTCTATTGGAAAGAAATGCTTGCATTAAAATAAATTCATCTCAATTTTGATAACCGTCTTGTTTTAGCGCAGGAAGGAATCAAACAAACCTATGATAGTGATGTGAAGGGTTAAATTCTTTATGAAGTGCCTTTTAAAAAATTACAATGTAATCGAAGAAACTAATTTTTCCTTCATAATATAATTCATAAACAAGCTTCACACTTACTATCATTGTAGCAGCAAGAGGAGCGCCATCTGTTATGAAAACTGAAAAAAAAACCACCAAAAAAATTAAAAGTAGACTCTATTTGAAAAATAAAGCAGGCCTGCAGGACTCGCATGAAATGTCAAATCATACACTCAAAAGTGCACGAGTGTTTTTTCATGTGGGACATAATCGTTAAACCATGATATTGTTGATTGTCAAGGTTAGACTCTCAAAACCAAGTGTGAAGAACCTAAACTTTATAATAAGTGATAGAGATCTGTGTTAATGTTTTTTTATTATTGTTCTTTCATGCCTGATGTGTTCATTAAATGCCTAGCTTAAGTTACATTAATATATATATAACTGGGTTAGCCCCTAACAAACTATCCTCTTTAAATTTTGTTAATTGGCAGGACTATTTTTTTCCTGGACAAGTGTATCTGTATGCTAAATGAATAAAATTTGTAACCATGGTTATTCAATATTTTCAATGAATTATTGGGGTCAAAAGTTCATGACCCAAGCTGCCTGACATCATTTTCATGAATACATTGTAACAAGTTCGAGCCCTTCAGAATGTTACAAAATGAAGTCATTAAGCCAAAGTTTGATATGCCATTTCTCATCAAAATTGGAGGAGGGGAAGTCAGGGCAGGAAAAGCAATGGCCTGCCTCAAGGCAACAGATATTTGGTCTTAGCTGAGACTTGAGATGATAGATACTGACTGGATATGATGCGGCAGCAGGCTATCTTCAGCAGGAAGCTGAGCTCCTTCCTCCTGGTCTCCTCTATGGAGCGCCTGAAGATCACTTCCCACGCGTACAGCTTCAGCAACTTTATACTCTGCAGTAACTCATTAGATTTCTTGAGACGAGTGTCTGCCTGTTCCTGCAAATATTTACATAGTCATCATCATCAAGATTTATCAGTCTGGCACCAAATATTTCTGATTCCAATAGATATCAACTTGAAGATATTTCTGGAGTTAAGTAAAAGCCGTCCAAATATTTGCTTCTTTTAAAATCTGTTATACTGTAAGAAAGCTGATGGCAAATCCCTGTCTATGACATCTACAGACAAAATCTAAGATATTTCATAAAGGGCATCACCCCTATTTTAATGTCAATGCAGTATATCATAGAATATATATTTGATATTTTATAATTCATTTATTGAAAAATTGGCTTGAAGACAGTGAAATTGCAAATGAAAAGGAATCTGGCAATTGAATATTGTGGTTATTGATCAGTGATATCATGGTAATCATGCCTTCTGACCTGAGTCTACAAATATTCTCTCAGAATGTATCAAAAACAGCAAAGTCTGGGATTATATGGGTTGACAAAGGCCTCCAAGAGCATCAGAATTCCCATCTCATACTCCACTCACTCTGCCCTTCATATGTTCCCTGCTCAACTGGTGAAATATTGTCCAAGCCTAAGGATCGTAAATTGTTGCAGGATTGCTTCAACTTAACTCAATATTTTTTAAATAAAGATATGTTTTGCAATATGAACTATCAAACTGTGTACTTTTCCCATGGCTCCCTGTGTGAAGCAAGAACATGGCTGTGGGAGTGTGACTAAGGGTAGCCATCTTTGTTCTCAGTATTTGTGCACTCTGGATTGAAAATAGTTAACAAAGATAGCAACCCTTATAGTGAGATATGGTTGTAATTGTCTTGTGCCTTTTTAATCCAATAACATAAAAGATTTCCATAAAAAAGAAGATTTTGTTCCAGCAAGTTATAGCCTTATGATTATAAGCATAAACGTGACATCTACTTATCCAAGCCTGATTGATTAACTACTGTATTTACTCGTGTATAAGACGACTCGTGTATAAGACAACCCCCCAAAATTGAGGTTATTTTGCTTGAAAAGACCAATTTCCGAATATAAGACGAGTTGGTTTTTCTCGAGATATCAGCTCTGCTACCATTCAAGCTTGGCGGCCATTTTAAAAATGAAACGTAAATATGCTTACAATACAAGATCTTAACAGTCTTATACACGAGTATTTACGGTAAAACGTAAATACGATGTTCATATTTTCGAAATAACGGATATCGGACGTAGCAGATCGATTTTAATTGTGTTTTAAATGATAAATCAAGGTATTTACTTAATATTATCACAATTATACATATTATACATTTCTGTCAACAGGGAAGACACGACTCAAAGCGGAAGTGATGGGGACAAGCTCTTATTTTTGGCGCGAAAACAATTGGAGTGTATCAAGTCGCATTGAAATATTAATATATTGCGCATTCATGGATCCCTGGCTGCTAGTCGTGTTCCGCAAATCAAATTTACGTTTTACTTTTAAACGATGAAATAACAGACATCGGACGTACTGGATCGATTTTAATTGCGTTTTAAATGATAAATAATGAAAACGTTTTGTTTTGATGCTAAGATCAAGGACGTGGAGAAATTCAATACTAAACTATTAAAAATGTTATCTCATAATGCCACAAAACACTGTCAGATAGTGGTAGGCTGGATATAACTTACTAAAGCTTTCTTTTGTAATCTTGCCAGTTTTTCGCCAATGTAATACTGGAAAGGAACGAGCAACAAGAGCAGTATGGCACTGAAGAGAGAACTTGTCCCCAGCTGGATATACAGCAAAACAAATGTCAACGCCACCTGTAACAAACAACAAGAAGAATAAGGCACTGAAGAGAGAGCTTGTCCCCAGCTGGATATACAGCAAAACAAATGTCAACGCCACCTGTAACAAACAACAAGAAGATTATGGCACTAAAAAAAGAGCTTATTCTGGATAGTTAAAAATTGAAAATGAAAGATTTTGTCACTTTATATTAACATAGAAAGGCTTATGACATCAATTATTTGGTTTAGTTTGTGCATACCTGGAGTGGGAGTGACCATGTGAAGTGTCCAAAGTAGAAGAACATACAGAGATGCATGGGATCGACGGACATATGGTTCATCACCTGGCCCTGAGTCATACCTCTCTCCCCCATCCCCCATAGAGACAGCTTCAGGGTCTTGTCAAAAACCAGCGCCTAATCAACATCAAAACATGGCACATGATTAAACTGCCACATATACACAACACACATAAAAAAAATATCATCACAAAAATTCATTCTTCACACTAAAAGACATGTGAAGCTTTTTGAAGTTTCATTTATTTCTGGGTTTTATTTTGAAGAAATGTTGATTGACAAACTGTGTAATTTGCTTATTTTGCACAATTTGTTTATTTATCTAAGAGAATATCAAATGCAATCAAGATCAAATTATACTTGGAACTACTTTCTGTGAGATAACTGAGAACATAAAAACATTGCAATTAAACTGAATCTGAATTGATTTAATCAGATAATTTTTTATTTGACACATAAAAACATTATCTACTCAACATGATATTGGGTTCTAAGGATCAAACAAGAGCATTGACTCTAAGTCTCCTGCACTTTGGGCAAAATAGATGTTTATGGTTGGACGATTGCCATGGCAACAAAACCAAACAATCACTTCCATAACCTTATCAGTTTGGAGAAAGGTCCCTAAGAGTTCATGTGTGTAATATTTAAGCTAAATATCAAACCGTTCTGGCTGTATCATGCACACAAGTTGGTGACATGGTTGTCATGGCAACAAAAATTGACCAATCATAGCCATTATCTAATCAGATCAGAGAAGGTCCCCAGGAGTCCATGTGTGCAAAATCTAAGGTAAATGTCAAACCATTGTGACTGTATCATGCACACAAGTAATTTACCACGGAATCACGGACAGACGTATGCACGCAAGAACGCATGCATGCAAGGACACACAGAGCTCAATTTAATGTCAGTTATTAAAGTGAAAACTATCTGATAATCTAAGTAAGGCAGCCTTGAGCCTGAACCCTGCCGTAGGGACGTATAGCACTGACCTGTAAGGCAGCCTTGAGCCTGAACCCTGCCGTAGGGACGTATAGCACTGAACTGTAACGCAGCCTTGAGCCTGATTCCCTGCCATAGGGACGCATAGCACTGACCTGTAAGGCAGCCTTGAGCCTGATTCCCTGCCGTAGGGACGCATAGCACTGACCTGTAAGGCAGCCTTGAGCCTGATTCCCTGCCATAGGGACGCATAGCACTGACCTGTAAGGCAGCCTTGAGCCTGATTCCCTGCCGTAGGGACGCATAGCACTGACCTGTAAGGCAGCCTTGAGCCTGATTCCCTGCCATAGGGACGCATAGCACTGACCTGTAAGGCAGCCTTGAGCCTGATTCCCTGCCGTAGGGACGCATAGCACTGACCTGTAAGGCAGCCTTGAGCCTGATTCCCTGCCGTAGGGACGCATAGCACTGACCTGTAAGGCAGCCTTGAGCCTGATTCCCTGCCGTAGGGACGCATAGCACTGACCTGTAAGGCAGCCTTGAGCCTGATTCCCTGCCGTAGGGACGCATAGCACTGACCTGTAAGGCAGCCTTGAGCCTGATTCCCTGCCGTAGGGACGCATAGCACTGACCTGTAAGGCAGCCTTGAGCCTGATTCCCTGCCGTAGGGACGCATAGCACTGACCTGTAAGGCAGCCTTGAGCCTGATTCCCTGCCGTAGGGACGCATAGCACTGACCTGTAAGGCAGCCTTGAGCCTGATTCCCTGCCGTAGGGACGCATAGCACTGACCTGTAAGGCAGCCTTGAGCCTGATTCCCTGCCGTAGGGACGCATAGCACTGACCTGTAAGGCAGCCTTGAGCCTGATTCCCTGCCGTAGGGACGCATAGCACTGACCTGTAAGGCAGCCTTGAGCCTGATTCCCTGCCGTAGGGACGCATAGCACTGACCTGTAAGGCAGCCTTGAGCCTGAACCCTGCCGTAGGGACGTATAGCACTGACCTGTAAGGCAGCCTTGAGCCTGATTCCCTGCCGTAGGGATGCATAGCACTGACCTGTAAGGCAGCCTTGAGCCTGAACCCTGCCGTAGGGACGCATAGCACTGATCTGTAAGGCAGCCTTGAGCCTGATTCCCTGCCGTAGGGATGCATAGCACTGACCTGTAAGGCAGCCTTGAGCCTGATTCCCTGCCGTAGGGACGCATAGCACTGACCTGTAAGGCAGCCTTGAGCCTGATTGCCTGCCATAGGGATGCATAGCACTGACCTGTAAGGCAGCCTTGAGCCTGATTCCCTGCCGTAGGGACGTATAGCACTGACCTGTAAGGCAGCCTTGAGCCTGATTCCCTGCAGTAGGGACGCATAGCACTGACCTGTAAGGCAGCCTTGAGCCTGATTCCCTGCCGTACACAGATGTAGAAGTTGTTCTGCCAGAGTGTTCCTTGCAGCAACATGGCAACCAGCGATATCAGGGCAAGAACATAGCCGTTACTCAGGAACTCACCCACTTTCACATGATGTATACCCTTAAATACATCAAATTATAAAATACAATATATAACAAATATTATAAAGATACATTGTGACAAATGCCATGCAGCTATATTGCGACTTCCATTCTTGGTATAATTGTTGACTTTTGAAGACAATACTCATCATATCTTTCTTGATTATTATAGTTTCTCAAATGAACTGCTACAAAGATTGGCTTAATAAACAAGGATATATGATTTTTCTTAATGTTTATGTGGGACATTGCCAATTCTTTTATGTTTTTAAATGTTTGCGATAAAAACTTAATTTCAAGATATCTTCTGAAGATTTTCATCATTGTTCACCTATTAAACTTTTCTTAAGATATTGTTAAGAGTTTTTGGTAATTTTATTCTCATTCTGTGTTAATTCTCTGCATTATTCTCATTCATTCTCTATGTTTGTCTAATTCTGTATAAGTTCTCATTGGTGCACTATTAACAGCCAACTCACCTGTAGTGCAGTAGCATTTGTTTCATTCTTCTCGATGGTATTTATGACATAGTTGACCATTCCATCAAGGCACATAGGCCCCACAAAGATCAGGCAGTCTGCCAATAGCTTGAAAATGGCTGCGAGTGACAGCAATGGCCAGTATGCCCGCCAGTAGCACCTCCATAGGGAAGGCTGGTCCTCTGTGCCAGACACACGCGCTCGTTCTTCCTGGAATATTTGCTTGAAGCGCTCAAAGTTTTCACGAGAATGTTCAGTCTGAAAAGGGAATGGAGTACTTAATGATATTTGATAAAACTACAATCACTGATTAATAAATTACAGAATAGAGCCTTTATAATTTTGAAAACAAATTCTGCAAAGTTCTGTTTAATTCATACTTCAACTTAAATATTTTGTACAGGTAGTGTTCAGAAGCCAAATTTTCAATTAAAATGCTAAACATAGGCATCAGAGATGCATCAACCCTCAGCCCTGGTAACTTACTGTACTACATTCATTTGTTTGAATGTTTATAATGCTGCCCAACATTTAAGTCCCCCAACACAATGATACAGTCATTAAGCATCTGGTGCTGGTTAATACTGTGTCCATGTGAGTAAGCAACTTGGCTAAAGAGAAGGTGGTGGCTTATATATCCCAATAAATCAGATAAGATTTGCATTTTGGTATGTAGAGCAAACCATAAATTCAGTTTGATCATTGTTGGCAATAATTGGTGATGCACAAAGGAAACTTGCCTTTGTGAACAAAATATCACTGCACCAAGGCATATTGATGCAGGGGTAAAAATAATACTGCACATCTACTCCCTTTGATAGCTTATGTATGTCAAGTATCATGAAGCTGTCATCATTTACTCTTGAATTATTGAGATGATGGGCCTGTGGCCTTGAAAGATAGGTGGTCACCTTTCATCAAACTCATCTGGGGATTTGACATAATTTTTCCTGTGACCTTGAAAAGTAGGTAAAGGTCATTCATGAAGCTGTCATCATTTATTCTTGAGTTATTGCAATGATGTGGATTTGACATAATTTTTCCTGTGACCTTGAAAAGTAGGTAAAGTTCATTCAATGAACTTGTCTGGGGTTTTCACCAGATGCTTATGTGTGTCAATTCTCATGAAGCTGTCTGAGTTCTGAGTTAAAGGGTATTAGGGAATTTGATATAATTGTCCCTGTGACATTGAAAATAGGTGAAGGCCACCATCCATCAAACTCATCAGGTGTCTTCGCCAGGTGTTTTTGTGTGTCAAATCTCATGATGCTGCCACCATTTTGTAAAGTCCATGACTTTAGTCTTAACTGTTTTGGGATATATATTGGTAGAAACAATAGATATTGTTTCATTCATTAAAACTATGAATTAATATGCATATTGTGTAAAAATTAATTAGGAACTTAAATCTAGAGTTATAGTTTAGTAAAGATAGTATGAAGTTAAAACATGTCATGTCATGAATGATATGCTATCACCAATATGAGGGAACCATGTGTTTCATATCTTCCCTATCTTTCTGGTCTTGAGTAGTCAATTGATTCAACAAGAGGTTGAATCGTGATTTTGTGTGCAAAATGTACTATCATCACAAAGGAAATTAAGTATTCCTACCGTTTTTATCTTTATTTCTAAAGTAATAGAGTTGATTAAAGAGTTCAACAAGTAGTTGAAACGTTACTCTGCGCACAATTATTCTGTATACAAACTGCGCTGAAAATGCAATAAAGGAGATAATAAGTGGTATCCAGTCAACCAACATCTTTGTGTCTTACTTGCGAGCAGGGAGAACTTGGGAAGTTCTCACATTATAAAATCACCCAGGGTGGGAATTTTATAATTTGTTCTTGAGTTATTACAATGACATGGATTTGACATAATTGTCCCAGGGAACAGGCCGTGGCGCAGTTGGTTAGAGCACAAGCTTATTAACACCAGTTCCTCTGTGGTGATCCAAAGGTCGTGGGTTCGATCCCCGGTTGTGCAGATATTAAATTAATGATGAAATTTCACACATGAGCCTGTGCTAAAAGCTGCCAAAATTTGATCCGAAATTAAAAGATGTTAGGGAATTTGATATAATTGTATCTGTGACCTTGAAAAATAGGTGAAGGTCATTTTCCATAAAAAAAGTCTGAGGTCTTCACCAGTTGCTTATCTGTGTCAAATTTCATAAAGTTGTCATCACTTGTTCTTTTGTTATTGCTATGCTTGGGATAATTGTCCCTGTGACCTTGAAAAGTAGGTGAAGGTCACCATCCATCAAACTTGTCCGAGGTTTCACCAGTTGCTTATGTGTGTCAATTTGTTCTCAAGTTATAAGGATGCTCACAAATTTTGATTTCAAGGTCAATTTGTCAAAGTCAAAGCTCTTCTTATATGTGGTTAATGAGATGCTCCTTACCAAATTTGTGACCTTGAGGTCACTGCACTAAGGTCAATGGTGACATCACATTACAAGATTTGAAGGAATCCAAATTTTAAACTCTTTATCTACCACTATATAAAATATGAAACAAATATTACTGGTAGTTTTGGAGAAGACGAGAAGAAAATGTTGACAGACAGACGGACAGATATATTCCCCACTCCTAATGCTCTGGGACTTCAAGAAGTCAGCAGAGCTAAGAAGTACAAAATTATATTTCACTAGTTTTGCATCCTCATTGGTGAAGCACTCACTTTTGGCATGGTGCCGAGATCTTTGAGTTGTAGGGGGTGTTTATAGCCCCTGGCCAGCGTGGTGTTGAGCCACCCCCAGGTCATGTGAGAAAAGAAGTCTGTATAAGGATGCACATATGTCACCTGGTTGAGCTCATCGGCCGGCTTCAGCTTCACCCCATTCTTCATTAAATATCTCTAATAATAAGGAGATAAATCTGATTAATATGGTGAGATATCATTAAGAGATATATGTTATGGTTTTCTATAGTTTCATGATGACTGTCCTGGACTCCAGTAATCAACCCAATATATCACTGGCACCTGCCTCATTTTGTCCATTTGCATAATTAGGTATAAAACACAAACATTAAAAATCATATCCTCCAGTCAGTCTGCTTAAAGTGCAGCAGTGCTTACCAGGCTATTGTGAGACCAAAATAAACCCTAGGATTTCAAATGGCTATAGGTAGGTTTTCTAATAATAAATATTTGCCAACCAAAAAGAGAACAGCTAATAATACCTAAAGTTAAAATGTAAATGACAACATATATATATATATATATATTTCTTAATAGCCTTTATGTCAGGTAATTGTACGGACTAAAAAGGTAGTAAAACCAAGATAAAAAAATAGGAGGCAAAAATAGGGGCAACATAGTTTGGCAGTAATCCTGTGGCTTATCAGTATCATCAGACACTTATTTCCCTGTCAATCTCAGAGCAGTAGGTAAACACAGCACCAAAGCAGTTATGGCCAGGCATCCCTGATAAGAACATGTGTGGGCTGTATTACTCATAACCAACTCTTCTCTCAGCCACCAGCTGACAGCCTCACAAATCAAATATGAGTTGTTAGGTTGGTATTTGAAACTAGGTTTAAAATGATGCAATGCAACACAACAATATTCAATTGACAGTGAATGTAACATTAGAAGATTTGTGAGATAAAATATCTTCTGATATTCTTGCTTGTGACACATTTTCTCATGGCCAGTCATCTGTCTAGCAGATTGACAATTCTGCTAGACTGATGAATAAACCAACAGAAAGCCTTACATAAAGATAAATGTTTAAAATTATTCATCCATGAAGCAAATATATATCCTCAAAGTTATATTTTAAAAACCCATTTAACCAAGGGGAGGGGGGACTGGGGGAGGGTAGCTCTCATGGAAGTGATCAATATGGTCTATGTGTGTCTCCCAGTCCATATTCCACAAGTTGCATTACATCTCATTACTTACCATCCACACTGGATTGGTCAATTTATATATATGATAATATAAATTTATACAGGTCTATCAGTTTACATACTATTCTTTTGCCTTGCCATAAGTTATGTAATTACTATAAATTTATATAAACCATTTTGAACTCTGAAAACCATGTTGAACTCTGCAAAAAACATTGATAACACAAACATAAATATGATTAAATATGTTTATGTGATGAATTTGTACATTTTTGTAAACTATCCTTTTTTTTGAAAATATGGCTGAATAAATGCTGTTTGAGAGTTGAGAGAATTCCTGCTTCCTATATTGAATTGACAATTAATGATGAGGCCTATGACTACAGAGACTTGTCTGTGTTGCACCCTAACGTTAATATTGGTTTATGCTAATAAATGTACATAAATCATGAAATTTGGTGGAAGTAGGCATTTTCTTTAAGTTAACATGCCGGACATTACAGATTTTTACACTGGCATACAGTGAGGAATGAAATCAGGAATATTTTACGTAACGCTGAAATGCTACACACAAATCCTTTGGTTTTCAATGACGCATTGGTTTGATTATGATTTAGAACCTTAATTGATTATCTTGGTGTCTTTTACATCTCTTTGGTTACAGTCTCCCAAATTATCTTTGTCAGCACATACATTTTGGATTATTATGTGTATCAGTGTAAATGTTACACTATACCAAACAAGAGAATGCAATCTACAAAATGCAAACAGAATACAAGATAGTTTGCATTTAGATCTAATTTGAGAAATAGAGCTCTGTAATTTGTAAACATGCTAACACAGAATAATAAAAAGTAGTCAAATTTGTAAAAACATATACATGTTCTTCAGAATCATACTGTATACCGAGAAAAATTCGCGCCTAGTTATTTTCGCGCCATCGCCGTTTAAGACAGGTTCGCGCCGTTTTATTTTCACGAATTTTGGATTTCTAGTACACAATATTATCACAAATTACGCTTTGCAGGTCGAGAACAGAACAAAACAAAAAATTTCGAAACACTTTGTTTTGACTTTGTTCTCACTGATTCCAATTATCAGCGTTCACAGTTTTGCATTTCGTCTTTGTTTCCATTGCTTTGAGTCGTGTTTTCCCTTTTTGGCAGAAATGCTTTCACACGTGGATCGATCTTAATTGCGTTTTAAATGATAAATAAAGGTATATACATAAAATTATCACAAATTACGCTTTGCAGGTCGAGAACAGAACAAAACCATCCATTATTGCGCAATATATTAATATTTCAATGTGAGTTAACAATCGTTTTCGTGCTAAAAACAAGAGCCTCTTCCCGTCACGTCCGCCTTTCAAAATTGCGACCACGTGTTGCGTTGAGTCGTGTCTTACCTTTTTGACAGAAATGCCTTCACACGTGGATCGATTTTAATTGCGTTTTAAATGATAAATAAAAGTATATACCCAATATTAACACAATATACGCTTTGCAGGTCGAGAACAGAACAAAACCATACATCCCTTTAACATGCATTACGCAATTCTGTTATTTCATCGTTTCAAAGTAAAACGTAAATTCGATGTGCGGAACACGGTAAATTCGATGTGCGGAACATGAAGAGAAGCCAGGGATCCATCATTGCGCAATATATTAATATTTCAATGCGTGTTGATAGACTCCAATTGTTTTCGCGCCAAAAATAAGAGCTTGTCCCCGTCACTCCCGCTTTTTAACATGACGACCTCATATTGCGTATTGCATCTTCAATTTCGCGTCCATTTAATTTCGCGAGTGACGTCCTGGCGCGAATTAACGCGAAAATAAAAAGGTCGCGAAAATTTGTCTGTATACAGTATATGGAGGTAATTTAGGATAAAAAAATGATAGCTGTCCATTCAATTTCTCTGCAATTACACCCAAAAAATGCTATGTGGTCCATTTAACTTGCAACAGCCCAAATAGATACATGAGTGCATACTGACCTGTGTGCAGAGTACATAGACATCAATAGTGAAGAGAATGGTGGTGATGACTAGGATGAGCCATGTTATGTCCAGCCTGGCATAGGTGTGGTCAATGCCCTCCCAGTAGAGACCAAGCAGCTTGACCACTTTACAGATCACCATACCTCCCCAGTACAGCAGCAAGCATACCAGGAACTGCCCCAGGTTATAGCTCTCCACAAAGTTGTAAAAAACTAACGTGAAGATGCAAGCCAGTAAGTGTATGGTCTGGGGGACGTAGAAGTTCACATTTGTTCCAGAGGATGACAGGTCTGAAATGATTCCCTCCGATATCTCCAAGACATAAACAGATATGAGTGCTAAACTCATGATCCATCGCAGGCTATTTGCAGGGAAACGCACCCACTTCAAGGTGTTGGTGACATCGCAGGGGGACTGCACCTTGATCCACCTCAGCAGAGCATTCGGGGCTACGATGACCAGCAGAAATCCTGCCGGAATCAAACCTAAGATATCTGCCAAACATTCTGTCAGCTGAAAGTGACCCCCTAACACAGACCTGTCACCACAGAAGCCCATGATTCCTGCTCAATAATTCCATAAATGTTGCAAACTTTTTTTCATGCCTTCATGGCCACCAGTTTCTGTGGTGTGTGTTGGGTGCTGTATGTCGTGGTTCCACCACATTACTGGACAGCAAGCTAAGTGTATACAGTAGACCAGGCTATAATGAGGCTGCAATCAATATGTCCTGGGCTGTGGGCCTCACATGATGGCTGCCCTCAATATCCCCCAGATATCCTCTGTGATTGAGCTATCTTGTGTCTTCCTATTCCTCAGCATCACATCTCCATTCCACTCAACTAAATTACCTCATCTGTAATGAGAACAATCATTTCATTATCATAAAAAATCACTGTATTTAATGTCAGGCAGAACAGTTACGGACTATAATTTAGACGAGTGACATAATATCAAAAAGTATGATGTCAATATTTCAAAGATAAATGGCCACTGCACCATTATGACATCATTGCAATCAAGTCAATTTTTGGGGATTCAAATGAGGGGGACATGAATTTCTTTGACAGGAAAAAAGAACTTCAAATGCCATCTAACCTTCATCCATATGAAAATGGACCTTTGCACCAACCAGTTATTTGTTTGAAAAGTCTGATATTGCTGATTAGTTTCAATAAGAGGAGCGTATATAGATATGGGCTGAAATAGATTGCTGGTGGAACTGATAAGGTTAGGTTAGAGATGTTATTCAGTCAATATCTGTAACCATAACTGATTAATTCTAAGTATACTGAAAAGTAATAGAAAAGTTTTATCTTTAAAACATGTCTGCATGTCTCAGTTTATCATCAAATTCACTTTTAACTCTTCCATACATCAGTCCGTGAGGCATGACGCAACACACTTGATAACTAAAAAAGTATAATGTCATTGTGGAATAAAAATCTATTTATAACTTATTTGTCAACAAAAAGGGATGCAGCCAAAGTAAGGATGTTAACACTTTCGATCTTAGATTACACATACTATAAAGTGTTTATGTACCCTGTCAAAAGCATGACAAATGTGGAAATTTGTTAAATATTAAATAACATGTCAATTGGACCAGGATTAACAAAGTGATGACAGGTTTAATAAAAATTGAAGATCATTGCAGTTTGAGTTTCACATGCTTTAAATCTCCCACTATGACGCCATTTGGAGTTGAATGCAACAAATGATCATATTTTATGGGGTTGCAGGATGAGTTTACATGTTTGCTTTTGTTTCCATGGCAACTAATTAATTTTTTTGTCTATGGATTTTAATGTATTTACTCATATATAATCATAAAATACTATAATGTGACAGTCATTTATTGTGAAGTATCTCTTCAATGAAAGCTATATTAAGCCCCAGTCACACTTACACGATCTTTAACAAGACTGTTCGGGAATTGGCACGATTGTGATGATCGCACAAAAACAAAAATCAGACGACCACATGCTGAGACAAGACGCGTTCAGACCCAGACCCCCACTCGACCATAACAAGACCACCACGTGTTCAACACGTCCTTCTCTATCACATGACTATCTGTGCAACATGGCCAGGTCTTCCTGTGGTCTTAACAAAGTCTTTACTAGTCCTCAGAAGTCCTCAGATGTCCTCAAAAGTTGTATGTTATCTGCCATGATCGCTAGTTGAGCGTACCAGATCGTCAGGCCATCCTACCATGGACGTATGACATGACGTACGGACATCGTAGACAAATACTTATACGACAGTCAGAAGATTATGCATGATCGCCACAAGTTCGTACCAAGTCCTTTGACAGATTGTGTAAGTGTGACTGGGGCTTTAATCAAATCAGACTCAGAAAGGGAATAAAATGTGTCCTTATGTCTTTCCTTACTGTGATAGTGGTGTGTTGCAAAGTAACAAGAGACATCATAGCTGGTTTGTTACAATGTAACAAGAGATGACATTATCAGAGCCCCATCATATATGTCTAACTCTTAATATACATGTACTTGGTTTATACTATGTAATCCTATACTCTGTATGCTGTAACCTCAGTACAACAAACTGCCTCCAAAGGCTGACTGATATTGATGAATACATATTAAATATATGAGCAGACAATGTTGGACTCAGCCAACTAGTATACAAGGAACACTCTACATTCCTCTTGTAGCAGGACCAGCATATGTGCCAATATCATATACAATCAATCTGCATAAAGGATGTCAATGTTATCCACTTATCGCTTAATCATGTACTGGGAAATGTAAAAGAAATATGCTGGAGGCATTAGAGCAGTGAAAATATTTTTAAATTTTTCCTAGAAAGGCCTCAAAGTTGCTTTATAAATTTATGATATTTTTGCTGTGCTTATCTTGATCTTTCAGAGTCATTCATTTATGAAAGATCAAGATAAAAGTCATATAGTATATGGCATTGCTTGGTCCAAGTTGAAAACATCTCAAAACACATATGGAGACATTGACAGAATTTCACTCTCCTCCGTAGCATCTGCAAAAGGCAGCAGGACACAGGACAATTTTATCATTAAATAGTAAATGTCTGCTGTTGTACAGTCAAGCCCCGCCAGTCCGTCATGGTCTGTCACACATAATTCTGCCGGTTTCACGAGTCTGACGGTTTGATGAAACGGACATCAAATGAATACAAATAAAGAAAGATTAGAATGGTTGCAGCCAAATCACTGTCGGTAATTGATATGCCGGATTATCGGGGGACGGTCCGGCGAGGTCTGACTGTATTCCACTTTTCTGTGTATACTGTATTTCAATGTGGCAGCAGTCACTTGGCCTGTGCTCATGTATTCAACCAAGTGATTCTGTTCCAAGGTCATCTGGACTTGTTGTCAACTCTTTTTGTTTGCTTGTGTCTAACCAGTTTTTTGTTGTTACCAAGAAGTGCCTTTGGCTGGGAGGGGTCCTTCACTTGTTCAGCTATCCATCTTACATTTGCAGCTATTTCTCACACATGCAGCAGTCTCTCACATTTGCAGTTGTCTCTCACTTTTGTATCCATCTCTGATTTGTGCAGCGATCTCTCACTTATGGCTGCAGCTGTCTCATTGTTGCAACTATCTCTCACACGTGCATCTGTCTCATTGTTGTAACTATCTCTCAGTTATAAACCAAAATCTCACTGTTGTAGCTACCTCCTACTTATGCAGCTGTCTCACACTTTTGTGGCCACCTCTCACTTGTGCAACTATATATCAATTATGCAGCTGTCTCTCATTATTGCATCCATCTTTCACTTGTGCAGCTATCTCTTACTGCTGTAGCTATATCTTACTTGTGCAACTATCTCTCATTATTGTAAAGTTCTATCTTTCACTTGTTTAGCTATCTCTTATTTTTGTCTACACTTGTTTAGCTATCTCTCATCACTTGTGCATCTATCTCTCACTTATGCAGTTATCTCTCACTGCTGTAACTATTTCTCACTTATGTCTCGGTCTCACACTCGTGTAGCTGTCTAAGTAATGTCCGCATTTTATTCATGAAGGGCCCTTTATGCAAAACCTATTGGGACCTCCACTGGTTCAATAATTAGGTCAATAATTAGGTCAAATTCCTGATGGTTGAAAACAAAGCCCAAAGAAATGTATGCATATTGGAGATAATATTTCTTACATAATAATGACAACAAATGAATGAAAATTGTACCATTCATATACCATTAACGGAACCCATCACATAAATTTGCAAAATATAACTGAAGTAGAGACTGGTCTAGCGTCAGCGAATTCCACCAGAGGGCAGCCAACAAGTTGATGGAACAGCGAGATGAAACGCTCTTTTCAGTGGCGAATTTTATTGCAGCAACTTTTTCTTTTTCAAAATTCTTCACACTTCATCTCTGATCATCTGGGATGTTCATGCTTTTTTATATAATATGTAATAACAGCATATAGTGACTAGGCTGGAGAGGCCCTTTGTAGCCATTGTCAATTACAGACTACATTATTGGTGGAAACTGGCCATTTCAAACTTAGGTTGAAGGTACTAAGCATTAAACCTGTAGATTTGTCTATAGAGACCTCTCATCACTTGTGCAATAAGATAAGTCACAATAAGACATAGAAAGATGCACTGTTAACAGAGATCTGTCTCAGCTATAAGCTGCATGTGATGGGTAAACACAATTGTCATGGTTGTTGGACTGTGAGGTTTGGAGGCACCGGCTTAACTCAAAATATAAACTGGCTCAGGATGATGTTGGTGGCCTGGAGGTTCGATCTTATAAAAGACAAAATTATTTACCCTGTACATCATAGTTCAAGTTCAACTGGCAGAACCATCAGGATATAATTCATTCTTTGTCATATTTTACATAATTTGAATATTATACCACATGTCAGCAGTTGTCTGCCTTTGTTTTATAAATGTAAATTTTCCAATGATATCTGTGAAGGCCCAGAGGCACAAAAAAGAGCTCTGTTTCTGTGTTAATGTCGAGGCCTGCTGAGGATATTTAGTGCTGGTCCTCAGTGTCAAAGAACTGAGCTCAGCAGAAGTAGTATGATTATGACTGGTACAGCCAATGACAACAGAGCTGCAGTTCAATTTATCAATTAATTACCAATGTTCATGTTTATCACACCATTCAAGATGTTGTTGGCACATTCAGGTATCTGACAACAATCTGACAAGAAGTGCTGATGCATATAGAACACTTTGAAAAATGGAATCGCAGCTCTGTTGTCGTCTGCATGCCAATTGGTTTTGCTGAGTATACTTATAGACGTAGACTAATAGATGCAGCTCTGTTGACGTCCTCAGCTCTGTCGACGTCCTCAGCTCTGTCGACGTCCTCAGCTCTGTTGTCGTCCTCAGCTCTGTTGTCCTCCTCAGCTCTGTTCATGCTGTTGTCGTCTGCAGCTCTGACGTTGTCACCTTTACATGCTGTAATACTGGCAGTGAGACGGAGACTGGCAACCCAACAAACATTTACCTATATGGCTATGCATATGAGTTGCTTATTTGCAAAGGAATACTGTCATCTGTGTTTGACAGGAAAAAAACGCAGGACATAGTCCAACCAACAATCAAGATCATGTGATGACAGTCTGAGCAAATCCAGACTGAGGCAGTGAAGGCAGTAAGGTCATGGTGGAGAGCTGCTCTCACTGTGTCAGTACTGTACTAACACAGTGCCACTTAGTATCTGCATGGGCTAAATAGAGATCTGTCAGGTCAGCACCTGGACAGGACAATAACAATTAATGAAGCAGTGCAAAAAGTGTACGAGTACAAACAGCAGTCACCAGAACGTCCGCCGTGATCGTGCATGGTAATAGGACCCATGGCGTCAGAATGAAAATATCCATAAACAAGTAGAGACTCACCTGTACTCGCTCAAAAAGATGTATCTCCTGATTCACCGCTTTTCACCATCAGGATGGCCATCGACCAATTACTCACAAACACGGTGTCCTTCCGATCTTAGGCAGAACTATTAAAATGGTTCAGTGGACATATTTACAAATTTAATATTGGAGTCAAGTGTGGAGTATTGTGTTATAAATATAAACAAAATTCAGAAAACTTTAGCCTGTTTAAAAAGTAAATAAAGCATTTATAACAATCATCTTGTTAAAATATCAATCCGCCACATTAATTCCGCTAGAGGTCAGTTAAATACTTTCACTTTTGCCGCGACCTCTAGTGCAAATCAAATGGAAACCGAGTTGGTTATGTTTGTTAGGCACTGTAGAGAGTGTGCGCCCCACTACACACAATTTCACAAGACACAAGACCAACAAGAGGCAAATTTTCACGAAGTAAACGAAATTTAAACGTTTTGAGGGATATACATACTCAGTAAAAGTGATCTCATAGCCTAAGAAGAGGTGAGTTGCGCAAGATATGTAATCTCAGGCCTTAGCACTAATAGCAGTAACTGATTTTTTGGTGAAAGAACACAAATGTGATCCCGGGAATGAATGTGTTATGTGTCTGGACTCAAGTCTCACCCTGAAAACCCCTTTTCTCATTTGTTGACACACTGCTTTATTATTTCGCTGTGGTATTGTGGGTCACTGAATTAAGCACAAAATATGGCTATGGTATCTATCATTTGTGCAGATATTTTGTGTAAAATGACTCTGATTTGTGCAGCTGTCTGCCTCTCTTGTGCAGTTAATTGTCTCTCTTTTACTATAAGTTCATGTTCATGTGATAAACCATGGGCATGGACTAAATAGAGATTTAGTCCATGGATAACTGACCCACTTTCTCCTGATTGCACAAACTCGTAAACAAATGCAAAATGATACTGAGATCAAGGAAAAACAAAGACATTTGTTCTGATAAATTTTGCGCTTTATGTTGAAAAGAGAAATACAGTGACCGTCAACCATTTCGCGCCGACAACCCATTTCGCGCTCTTTGAAACATTGTCAGATATCATTCTTTTGACTATTGTACACACTGTTTATTACTTGTATACCCATAAAAGTTGATAATTCATCATAAATATTCCGATTATCATCATAAACGTGCATTTTACCTGCCTCGTCGGTAAACACACTATGGCCTTGACACTTTGAGGTCACATGACCTCTCAACATTTTCTTATGATCTCCTTGTGCCACCTGGTGACAAAAAAAGATAAGAAGTGTCATCTGGTGGAAAATACATGCAAACTTAAATTGTCTAAGCCATTATTTATCATTGAGTTTCTACTATTTATCAACTTTATGCTAATATATGACGTTTTCAATAAATTATATGATTATTTATGTACTAAATTTTGCAAATAACAAATATTAACTATTTTCCTCAATCAGAGGAAAGAATTTCTTCTCAGAGTCAAACTGGAAGAGAGTACAACACACCTGACGACTCATAGTGTCCTCTGGTGGAGTTTATATTTTTATCAAACTTCCACAAAATCCACTAGGGGAACATGCAAGCTATTACCATGAAAGATTCACCTCATCATCACATCAAACTTTATGATTGATTGCTGCTGACACCTGGTGACCGAATTTGGTACTATTGACGATCTGAAAATAGCGTGCGAAATTGGTTGACGGCTGACAATTCTGATGTTTATTGAAAAAGTTGCTGTAACTTTGTGAGTTTTTGTCCGATTTACTTCATTTAAGTGTCAGAATTTAGCCCTTGAGCTTTGCTGTCGTCATATCGAGGTTAGATGTCATTTCGAACAAATCTTCAATGAAAAAAACGTAAAATAACGGAAATCGGCGCGAACTGGTTGACGGCCACTGTACATGGTTTGTTGAAAACCTGTTACTGAAGAACAAATTTTTATAAGTTGTGTGTTGATTACATTGTATGTTGGGCATTACATGGTATTTATGGAAACAGGGGGTTTCAAGTCTATTTTCATGATGAATATGGGAGTAGGCTCAGAATTTTTTCTAAAAAATCTAATCGCCATCACTGAGTTGTCAAGGAGGCTGTCTTTTTGAATAACATGACATATATGAGATTCGAGATGACAAATTCAATATGCAACATCCATTTTGATTGGCTGAAATTATTATCTGCTCTGGGAAAGGATTTAAATGATGATTTATGAAGCAATATGCAGGCATTTCCAGAAAATGTTCAGAAACATAAAAACACCAAAGATCATCAAAGCTGAGAGGTCATGAGGCTCAAAAACCATTCAGGGCTCCTGGGCAAGTGTTTGATATGTTGTTCAGAAATTATATAAAAGACAGGCAAAAGCTAATGGATGTAGAAAAGAATTGTGTCATTTTGCGAATGACAAAATACTGGGACATGAACTCGTACTTGTCAGCAGCCATTTTCCGCCAGTGGCTGGCAGCTGTGACAGCACCTCCCAAGCTGAGATGCTGAAATAAGTTTTGACAGAAAAATTATCACGCCTGTTCTGTCCTCTCTATCAGATGTGAAAATCAACATTCTATGGTCAGAATCTAATTGATGCCATAAAGAGTAGCGTTTACAAGAATAAATCATGCACAAGGAGGGCCCCATAAGAGGTAGTGGGCGATGAGGACACAATTTTAAAGTTCAACATGACCATGACAGTTGCTCATCGATGTATTAGGGTGAAAAATTGATCAATTCACATTGCTGGAATATGCTTCCCTGTTGACAGAGCAATGAATTCAGACTTGGTTTAGTTCAAATTCAGTGAACAAGTTGAAAATGAAAAACAAGCAAAATTCAGTGATCCTATGAGCATGATGAGTACTTGTCATTATTGTTCAGTACTGCTTTTTTTTGAAGGAAAGAGACAGGTAGAAATGGTGAAGGAATAAAGTGGACGAGTGGAGCAGAGAGGGAAATATTATAAAATCTAAATCTGAAGAAGCCTTACAGAAACAAATTAAAGAGGAAACAATAGGAAACACATGAGAATAAAGAAGGAGGGCAATCATTTAGAACAAAGTGTTACAGGTGAATGAAACCTCCAGAGCTTCACAGAGTTAACAACAGTTAATTATACCAAAATCGTTCAAAATATTTGTGGACATTTAAGGCATATGGGAATGTTTCCATCTAACCTTCTGTGTGAAGTTGGGTCACATACTACCTCTGCCCCAAAAGGCATGAAAATGTCCCTACTTTTTTTGCATAATCCACAGACAGGTGCACAATTTGTGGGCTGCACTCACTCAGAGAATTTCAAGAATATCCAAAATGTCCAAAACAGTGCAGATAATTGACAATGCAGATAATTGACAATGCAGATAATTGACGAGTCAAATATTTCGTCACATGTGGTAACAAGGCCAATTGATGTCATTATTTTAAGAAAATAAGTACAACAACAAATGAGTTGAGATTTTAGTGACATGTATACCAAAAAAGACAAAAATAGTCAGCAGGGGATGGACCATTAATTTTCAAGGGAGGAGGAGGGGGAACAAATCTTGACTTTTTCTTCTTGGGCAAAGCTAATATGTCAGGCCTCACCATGAAATGACGCAAATAATGTTGAAAGTGATATAAAAACCCTGAACAAACTGATATATCAATGGTGTCCCTGTTGTGAATGATTTATAAAAAGATGTGAACAGAATCAGTTGCAATCTCATGTAAATCTGGCTGTGAACTGATTGGTGAAAGAATAAATCACTATTCATACAAATTCTTATTGGTTAATGTCTTGGTCATCTAACTCACTGAGGTCTTGACCTGAAGATGGTCAGTTCTGATTGTATGATAATTTGGAGGGGTGATATAGGGAGAAGATTGAATGATTGGCATTGCTTCTGATGTGATTCTGATATGATCCACCAATAATGTCACTATTTCTATATCAACTCTCATAAATTTCCTGATGAAGTTGAGGTAAAATAGCCGTCACCATATTTCACTGAATGATCACCACATAAATGCTTGAAATATTGCCTGGGTATTTCGAGAATATTCAAATAATTAATCCCTCATTAGATATTTTGAGAAATAGATTTCTCTGACAGTGGTGCAAAGCTTCAAGAATATTTGGTTTTCAAATCAAGTATAGTTCAGCATAGTTGCACTAAATATGCCAGTTTATAGCATGCAAAATACAATGAGATGCAGTGTGGATGAGTACTGTGCAATGGGTTGAAGAGATCCCGAATTTACAAGCTTTTCTTGATTTTTGGATTTAGATTTCTATTTAAGGAAGTTTGGGAAATTGCATATCTGAAGGGGATTTTGGAATCAACTATTTTTAGAATAACGGACTTAACTCATCACTCCATTCTAAATTGTACCTTTACATGCCATCATATATTCAATTGACATTTAGAGTGTATGGGTGCTTCAGATCATACCATTTATTTGGAACAGCAGGCAGTGAGCATGCGTGAAAACGTCACAAGTCTTGTGATAATTTTTATCTGACCGGGACAAGTGGCAGTAGTCTTAAAAGTGACTTAAAAGTGTTTTAAAAGTGTCATTTTTCACTACATAGGATTAACAAACTGAAGTGCATTACAAATCTTGACCAGTACAAAGCAACAGATAGATCCCACGTATCAAAGATAGTGGATTGTAGTCTCTCTTCCTGCCCATAAAGCCCGAGGTGAGTTCTGCTTCCTTGCCTTCCTGGAACATTACATCAGCTTAGCATGTTGTAGCAGTGGACTTGAGAAATACCTGTCATATGTTTACCACACATAAATAATAACATTCCAGGTGGCATAAGTAGTTTCCAAATATAAGGACCTATTTTTCCCTGGTGAGATATTTTTGCTTTGGGTTGATATAGAAAGTTTTATGGTCGACTATGTTTATGACTTTCTGGGAATTTGAAGTAGAGAAGTGGGTCAGAGCTCTGTAAATTGGCGGGTACTGAAGCATAACCATTCAAACACATCCTGCTTTTACCCTGCTGTCATTCCCTTACTGATCGATACCAACCTTGTTTTTTCAACAACAAAGATTTTGACAGATATCATTCTTTTTACTCTTATCCCTCACTGACATTTTATTCATAAAGATTTATCTATATATAGATAATTTCTTGATTCAGTTAAGAATTTGGGCTATTGCCAAGATGTTCATCGCGTTCGGGAAGAATATAACTTAGAGTGTCCCTTGAGCTTGACTAGTTTCAAAAGCGAATAGCAAACGTTCCAAATAGAAACTGAGGAAATAGAGGCTCCCCTGGTAAGTGCATTTAGAAACAAAACTAAATTTCTTTACATTGAAAATTGCTATACACCCAAAAAGATTGACCATTGATTAAATGCAAGGTAGGGTATTAAGATATCCAGTGATCATGGGATGTGGAGCACATCTTGGTTGTATCTTGGTTGTATACATCAAATGATTTTCTGTTTTCAATATATCTATCATTAATATGATATTAAATTTGTTGGACCAATGAAAGGCCAAAAGTGTGGTTGCCCAACAAGGCCACTACCGTAGACCACCCACTGGCCCAAATAGAGGATCTGGTGGTCTTAGGCCACTGTGCCAGTGTATGTCAAGGCCTGTCCCTATGTTAGTAGAACCTGTATTTTTATTGGCTTATTATCATTAATATTCCTATGTTAGTAGAACCTGTACTTATATAATTGGTTAATTATCATTCCTATTCCATATATTGGCAGAACCTGTTTTTATATCAATTGGCTTATTGTCATTTTTATTCCCAATATAAATAAGTAGAACCTGTATTTACATTGGTTTATTACATGATTCTTTTTCCCTATTACTATCTCCAGGATTAAGGTGTTATCAGGGATATGTCAACATGACTTAATGCAGTTCAAGAGTATCAACATTTTTGTCTGATCTGTCATGAAAGATTTATGTACACAATCAATATGTAATCATGATAGTAGCTTATAAAGATACTGGTCTCATTTTTCATATATAAAAAAATGTTTAAAAAACCACCCAAAAATCAGATCGTCCTGTTAAGATATGTAGTGCTGATAAGTATATTACTGGAAAAAAAATATTATCATCAAATCAAGGAAAGACAACACTCAAAACATTTCAATCTCTGGTAGATATATATTGTTCAATGTTGTGACATACCAGGGAGTCTGGGTTGAGTTAACCTAATATTTATTTATGGGCATGAGTCAGGCTGTTCTTTTGTCAGGGATCAAAACAGTTTCTATGCCCCAGCAAGCAGTTGGTACTGAAATGGTATCGGTTTTTATTTGTCTCTTTATGTGATTCCATTTATTTTAAACAGCATGGTGGTACAGGGTCATTGATGCAATGGATTCTTAATATATTTTGTTACAAGATCATAGAAGTTAAATATACAGTGAATCAACAGGCTTTGACATTTAGTTGAGTTGGTCACTTTTGACTTAGTCCGCTGTAAAGCCCTGAATGAGCAATTTTTGAGAGGGCTCTTACTCTGCAGAAGGAAGGATTCGTGTCATCAGAGAAGACTACAGGATCAAATAATTAGCAATCAGTTGGGTTCAAATATCAGTTTAGTCACATAAGACAAATAATATCAAGCAAGGTCATCGCGGGACCATATTGTGACCAGGAGGTATGCATAAGCTATCATTATGCAATGTCCAGCTGTGTGTGACTTTATAGAGTAACTGAAAGTGTGACAAGGTCATGTCACACTGTGACCGAGAGCTCTTGGGTTGTGCATATTGGTCTCGCTAGGCCCTCTGGTTACAACAGCATGCCAAACAACCATATAGTTTAACTAAAATCTAGTCACATGATGGGTAACATTTCTACCTTATCAGAAAACTTATTTTGTGAGACTAGTTACCCATAATAATATTTTAGAATTAGCATTATAAGAATAAAAAATTTAATTGGTAATGGGACTATTTTAAACTTGATTTGAAATATGTATGAATTTTTATAATTTCAGGATATTGTTTTTGAAGTGGCTATAACATAGAGAGATCAGAATGTCTACTATGAGCAGTTTTGTGGAGGGTAATACCACCATCTCTCTGGATGACATGGCCAGTATCAACTTTGAACTCACCAGCTTCCAGATCGCCTCTCCAGTCTCAGAGGTAGGCACACAATTTCGTTCCCTCTTTTTAAATTTAAATTTTCAAGTTAAGTAAGCACAAACATTAGAATATTATCACCATGTCAGCCCAGGCCCTTTGTTTTCTTCCTCATTCATTTATGTTTAGACAAGGGCTTATGACCAGCACAGGAGCAACTTCACTTGTAAATGATCTAAGTTCTGAAAAATTAATTTACACATTGATCCTTTACACATGGGAGGAGATTAAAACTTGATATTATGGATATCTGAAGTGTACACAAAATATCTCACTCATTTTGAATAATCAATGTAACTGGGTCACAGTGACCTATTTAAAGGCTAAAATGATCTTGTTCACTTTTTATCTTATTAATCTCATTGATAGAAACATATGCTTCAATATAAGAAGACTATCAAGACAGCATTTTTGCTTGAAATAATTTTCACTCTGTAGATGGATTATCTAAACCCTGAAGTGTATGTAATATATTGGTAACATATAACATAAAGTGTATATTGAGTAATTTTGGAAAGACATTGGAAGGTCTCGTTTAGTGATTATATGCATGTATGTTTACTGTATAGGACCAGCAGTCAGTATGTGAGACTGGGAGCTTCTGTTCAGAAGCAGTGGAGGAAGAGACCGTCAGAGATGAAGGATCCTGTGTGAAGCTACACCTCGAACTTAGAAATGGCTCACTTTACAACTACAGTATGTTCTCCATTCTTGAATGTATTGTTTAAATATGTAATCAAATTATTAGGTTTGGTTATCCTTAATGATACACAAAATAGTTAAGAAAAGGAAATAATGACAGAAGCATAGTGTAGAAAATTCAAATGTGTATTGAGCTCAGTGAGTTCAGGAAAAAATCTGTTTCTTCATATTTTTTTGAAAAAGAAAACAATACAGTGAAGAAACCTCACAAACTGTGCATTGTGTATGTCATGTTGATAACAATAGAATTGCTTGTTACGTACAGGTAGCAATAAAGTCTGGCAAAAGATGTCAGAACCTTGGAAGAAGGAAATGGAGAAGGCTCTCAAACAGGCACAGGACGAAGAGATGTTTGCTGTCCCTGAGATCACAGCAGGCCTTAACCGTAAGCTCAATACTTGATGATCAGAAAATGTGATTACAGAAGATATTCACTTTTTGCTGCATGCTGTACAATTTGCATTTGTATGCTGCATGATTGTAATTTTATTGCAGTTGTCATGACTTGCTCAACCAGATTCTGCCAGTCTTTCAACAACAACAAAAAAACAATGCACTTCCTTTTTACATATTCCCATTCAGTAATCATAATAAATTGAAATATTGATTACCCAGAAGGTTTGATAATTCACTGAACAGGATCATAACAGTTATATTTAATGAAGAATATTATATGTTTGTAGTGGAGGAGCTTGTCAATCTTGCTGAGGACCTGTTATCAAAGAAAATAACTGAACTGCAAGCCAACACTCTCCGCAAACACATCCCCAAGTTGAAAAAGCTTGTCTACTTATCAGTAGAAGACATTGAATGTAAAGGCAAAGGTAGGCATTGAGTTCCACTAATAATCATACAGGGTTCAGAACAGGCTGGACTGAAGGCTGATTGTCATCAATTCGAATACTGAAGTAATAAATATGTGACATCAATGTATGGTCACACAGATTGCATTACTCTTGTCTGTTTTAATATTTCAAAGTGCCAGTTTTTTTATATTACATATCTTTTAAATAAGTAGAAAATTTGCTATTTTCAAAGAAAATATAGAGCTGATACTTTTTGAAAACTATACTATGCTGTATTGTAGCAATAGTCACCTATTGAGGATTTCAATGTTTGGTTGCAGTGAAGAACCTGTGGGTAAACAGGCCAGGTGATTGGCCAATTGATGTCATGCATGTAGACCCAAACAACCCTGGCCAAATTCCAGGTAAGGAGAAACAAATACTTGCATTTCAAGAGGATCAGTTTCCACATTAGTTTTTTTTTCATGTTCAGCTACACATAACATAGCTTCTTCAGTGAGAGGGGTGGGGTTTGAGGTTGGGGTGGGAGAAATATTCTGTCAGTCTGTCAGTCAGCTTTGGTTTTCTCCTCCAAAAGTTCTGGTAGGAGTTCTTAATAATTAGTGTGGAAAATGTATTTTCAGGGAACCAATTTTATCTATTTTCCAATTTCCTAAGATATTTTTCCATTTTGTTATGATTTATCTAAAATCTAATAGCTATCACTGAGTTGTCAAAAAGGCTTCAGTTTTGAATAACTTTACAAATATTAGTCAATCAGAATCAAGATAACAAGTTGGGGCCAAATTCATTATGTAACATGCATTTTGAATGGTTTGTATGCAGAGATGAACCACCTGTATGTAGGCAGATGTGCCATCTGTTTGTAGGCAGAGATGTGCCACCTGTTTGTGGTTAGAGATGTGCCACCTGTTTGTGGGCAGTGAGGAGTCACCAGTATTTAGCCATCTGTTTGTAGGCAGAGATGTGCCACCTGTTTGTAGGCAGAGATGTGCCATCTGTTTGTAGGCAGAGATGTGCCACCTGTTTGTAAGCAGATATGTGCCACCTGTTTGTAGGCAGAGATGTGCCACCTGTTTGTAGGCAGAGATGTGCCACTTGTTTGTAGGCAGAGATGTGCCACCTGTTTGTAGGCAGAGATGTGCCACCTGTTTGTAGGCAGAGATGTGCCACCTGTTTGTAGGCAGAGATGTGCCACCTGTTTGTAGGCAGAGATGTGCCACCTGTTTGTAGGCAGAGATGTGCCACCTGTTTGTAGGCAGATATGTGCCACCTGTTTGTAGGCAGAGATGTGCCACCTGTTTGTAGGCAGAGATGTGCCACCTGTTTGTAGGCAGAGATGTGCCACCTGTATTTAGCCAGAGATGAGCCATCTGTTTGAGGGAAGAGATGCTACATGTGATCTTTTTTGTTTAAAAGGCACTAAAACTCAGCGCCCAAAGCCACGCCTTCATGATCTCAGAAAGATGTACATTTGGTTGATGAAGAAGTATGAGCAGGAACGTCAGCGCCTGCAGAACATAGTGCACAGGAAGAAGGACCCAATGCTGGATGGCAGGGTGGAGGGCAAGTCTATGATCTGGACGCTCCAAGAAGAACATGCTAAAGTACAGGAGAAGCTGAGCAAGGTGTTACAGATCTACCCCAGCCAGGAAACCAAGGTCCATCAAATACACAGAGGTAATGCTGGCATATTCTCTGTTAGTACAGGATAGTCATGTAATATTATATTCTGTTTACATTTGCTTTAATCACAACCATTCAGTATTGGAGAGCCAAGGATTGATTTATCAAAATTTATCTCAATTCGGGAAAAATATGAATTATCCAAGTCTCATATCGCTCAGTCAGGGGGTTTTAAGAATCTTTGAGTTGAATATGGCTGAGCTCTGTTGTTTCTGTAAATTTTACATTGTAATGGAAATGCACCTCTGACTTCGATTGATATGAATGAGCTTTGTGGGTTTTCAGCACTGTCAAAAGATGCTTCAGACTTTGACATGGATCGTCAGTGTGCAGCCATCGAATTGCAGCACAAGTTTCTGTCTGACATGGACCAGGTGCTGATCAGACATTACAACCATATGCCCATAGAGGAGGACACTGTCAGCCAGAAGTTCGCCAGTACCCTCCAGGAGGTGAAAGAGAAAGGATTGGAAGAAAAGACCAGTACAGTGAGTCAAACATATTACCTAAATGTTTTTTGTCCCCCACCTTGATGAAGTCGAAGAGGGGTACTTAAATTTGGAAATGATAATGGCTGTCACCATGGTAACGACTTTACCAAGAATCTTGTTTTACCACATTCAATGGCAGGGGACTAGAGTCAATGCTCTTGTTTGAATTGATGATAAGAACAGAACAGTCACAAAGACTGCGATAATCCAGAATATGAGAGGTTGACTGAATAAATTCTGATATTGTCTGATTCGTCAGTGAAAAAAATGAAATTTGGTCAGTAAAAAGTCATTTAAAGTCAGGGATTTAAGAATCCAATCCCTATGGCAACCATGAATTAGCCTTCCAACTTATGACAAGAAATATATTATAGGGAAATTATTGACTGTGATTTGCTTATTTGTTGCCTATTCAGGAGACTGGAGAAGTCCCAGGAATGTATCAGATCCCCATAGTGATTGACCAGCTGTCTGACACATATGGTTCCCCTTTGCCGGTGAAGGACATCAAGTCTGAGGTGCACTCCCCCAGCCCTATCTATGCCCTAATGACCGAGACTCACATGTCAGAGAGCCACCTATCCCAACAAACTGGGCAACAACAAGATATTTACAGTCGTCCTTTGAATCCCAGTCCTGGCAAGCGTGTTAGGAGCAATCCATACAGGAATGCTCTAGCACATAAAAAAATGAAAAAGATCATGGAACCTCTGCCAGATGTCACACCTGTACAGCATGATATCATCAACAGTGATGTGTTCACTGAGGAAACCACTTGGGAAATTCTAAAGGGCATCAAAAATGGCAGCTTCAGGGCAATAAACATGGACAGTGACCTTAATGACATCAATGAAATTATTGGGAGAGAAACCCAAGATTATGTTGGTGATGTAAGTTTCATTTTATGCTTGGTTGCTAAATAGAAATAGGATAAATAATGAATATTGTAAAAAAGTATTAAAATTTTGTTATTTTAAAATATATCTATAACAGTTACAGGAAGCATAGGGATAATAATGCGTTTCTGGTTTCAGCCCCCAAATGTTAACCATGATGTAATGAATGGGAGGAGCAACCCAATGTGGAATAGTGTTGGAGATGTTTCTGCAGGGAAGCACATCCAGCTGAGATCTCCTCCTGCACAAACCATAAATGAACCTCCACAACTACTCAACGTGTTCTACCAGTCACGCTCTGTAAGTCAACAATTATTTGTTCTATTAAAAGCTAATACAATTGTTTGACATACAAACCAAATTTCAGGTCTTGAAATCATTTTGGACCCCATGGAAATAAGGAAGGTGTAAATATAAATTCAAGGCTTCAGGGCTTCAGACATTACCTTAATTTAAAGCTTTGTAATTGTTAATTAAGTTGATCACAAATTACAAAGTCACAGCATATTTTGATTGCGTGTGAGTCCAGCTTTACATTCAGTTTTCAAGACATTGCATTTTTGTTTCAGATGACCGATGATCCATCTATGGTTCCAGAGACTGTGATGGATGACACCAGTATAAATATTGGTATGTAACATCATTTATCAAAAGTTACTAAGTTTGCAAATTCCAGGTGGTATGTACAAGTATAATAGCAGGCCAGGGAGCCACTTGGAAGTAAAGCTAATAAGAGATTTTTATAAATCCTAACATGTTACACCAATTCCAAACTTGAACATACCAGTACATATACAATACTTGGACATTGATATTCTGGACTGTATTCTGTCACTACCTTTACCATTGTATAACATAAGTCATGGCATTCCTTTTAAAAGTAGAATTTAGCCACATATTGATATTAAAGCCATGTATTTTGTGTTGTATTACAGAATTTGCTGAGGTAGAAGTGGAGACAAGCTCACCTGTTCCACTGTGAAATGGGACTCTTTGTATATTGGAGGAAATGAAGACTTCATTATTATCTTTCCTCCCTGCCCATATTCAAATATAAAATTCATGAGAAACAAAACTATGAATAATGTATTATGCTTAATTTTATGTAAGAATTAATTTTCTGTGTAGGTCTTTTGATACCCATCAGGAAGTGGTTTTAATTTGTGTCTCCTTTTTTGAGTTGAGTGCATATACCGGTATGCCATTTTTTTCTGGTTTCAATTAGTTGTAGTTTTCTGCTCTTCTGTGTTCTATTTGTTATACACATGTAGATATTCCATGCATTAAACAGATTTGACAAATGTTTTGAAATGTTATCAGTGCTTAGTACACACAATTGTCACTAATTATATTATTATTCAGAAATTAGGTAGTGTATGAATACATTTGCTTAAATAAAGGAAATTAAAAATGACATTATTATGAGTTTGGTCACTTTGCCTGACCCATTCTTTCTGAATGAGGCCAACAAGAAGCACATAAAGACAAACACAACACCCTTTTCAAACTTCATTCATTTAATCCTTGTCAGTAGCCCCAAACCATTCAGTTGTTGACTTAAGACCCCATTGTATTTTTGAGTGTTTTACTCAGAAAAATCTGATATTCCCCTATTACTGCTCACATGGCTGGTGTACAATTCAGAATCCAGCCTTCTAAATTTTCAAATTGTAAATTATTACATCATGGTTGAAACAAGTTTCAAAATTACTGCAATTGAAGCACTGTCTGCACCATGAAGAAAAAAATATATGAACTTTTCTTATTACAATACTGCTTACAATACCCTGCTTACAATACCCTGATGCACCCTCATTTAGAATATGCATCAAATGCATGGGACCCTCGCCTTAAGAAAGATATTGATGGACTAGAAACAGTGCAAAGACAAGCTGCTAGATTTGTGACTAGCAATTGGAAGAGAGAGGCAGGCACTGTAACAAAAATTCTTGAAGACCTAATGGGATCCCCTAGCAGGGAGAAGGACTAAAAGGCTGGTTTATTTTGTAAGGCCATAAATGGTGAAACTACCTGAACATGTAAAAATGAAATAAGCTCTTACAAGGAAGGAACTATTTCCCAAGGACTGACTGACTGGAATAATCTTCCCTCTGGTTTAACTACATTGGAATCTGAAAATTCAGCGTCTTTCAGGAACTCCCTTGCCAGTGTAAAACCTAGTCACGTGTAGCTGGTATTGATGTAATCGTGAAACAGCAATATTTGATGATTTATTTTGACAAAACAAGACAATATTAGATTTACATGTCTGCAATCCCATACACCCACTTGGGGCAGCACAAACATGTAGAGAAAGGCTTTCACATGTAAACCTCATTTCTTCTAATTCCAAAAGTAAGGAAATATCATGATGGGACAAAATGAAATTACAATTTGCATATCTCAGGTTAGGAATGTTTTAATACAAAATAAGATGAAATTGAATGATGGTGAAACAATAACTAATTAGTGCAAAGAATGCTAATTTACCCCAAATGCACCACATGTTATAGGTTTGTGATGAAGTCACCCAAGGAGCAAATAGTTAAAGGTATTAGGTTTTTTCAAATTCTGACATGAATATGAAGAAACATATGAACTCAATCTGTAGGAAAGGTTTTTTCATTTAAAAATATGGCAAAGATTAGGAAATCGCTTAATGACAAAACTGCCGATACACTAGCACATGCATTCATTACTTTCAAAGTATTCATGAAACCACAGAGGTCACAGACAATTTTCCATTATGCTTAAATGATATGTGGCCAAGAAACTGTGATACAAGCAAGCTATCTTGCTAAAATCAACCAAAATACACTGACCATGGTCTTTGTGCTTTGCTGAAAGTACCAAGTATTGGCTATACTCTTTTGACCACCAGGTTGCAACATGTATCCAATCATGTGACCTTTATTGTGGTCTGTCGGGGTGTTAGGCCTGTACCATTGGACAATCATTAATGGGCAAAAAATATACAGCAAGTACTCAATACTGCTGTAAAGGACAGTTAGTTTGTAATGTTGCTGTAATAGTACAGCGAATACGGAATACTGCTGTAAAAGTGCAATGAGGACAGAATGGTGCTGTCAGAGTAGGGACCAAGACAAAGAAATATGATCATATATATAAATTATGACAATGAGGAAAATGCATTGTCTTGTACGACTCCAATTCAAAAAGGATTACCTATTTATTAGGGCGTTTGGAAATTTGACTTTTTTCAGCTAGAGATAAGCACATCTGGGCTTCCATTACACTTGATGAGAGAACATTATCTGCAAAAGCTTAGGCCTGGGAGAATGCCCTATTTATTTATCATAGAGGGAGAGGTCAGAGTTGGAGGCGACACCTGATGCGCTGAGCTCGTTTGGCCGTTCCTGCAGTTTCAGTCTTTAACCCCGGTCACAGGTTCATTGCATGTCAATTTTGCCCTCCACCAGACATTTTCCCCCTCCCACAATGTTTGTGTGGTGGTATAAAGACAAAGTATTGAATAACTTTTGGTGCGTCCAGTTCAATTTTATGCAAACCCATCTTCGGCTTATCTTACATCTAAAGGTGTACAGGGCCAAGTAAGGTAAATTTTTATGTCTCAGTTTTGGTAAGTTGTGATATTATATGTTTATGCCCTGTGATTGGTCTTATCCTGGTGCTGGCCATGTGCTTTTGTTGACAAGTCAGTCTTCAACAATCACAGCCAAGAAAATGTTTTTACTGTTAAATATGTCCGTCCAGGAAGTGCCATGTCCTGCATGTCTCTGTGGCAGATTTCCGTATACATTTTGAAGCAAACAGGTAGTTGAATGGGCAGTGTGGTTGGAAATAATAATCCTATATGAACTGTCAGGGAGTCCCAGCAGTCTCCAAACACGTACACTGATCACTATATGGTATTGGTAAACTACGCAAAAAACGCTCGAGTGGTTATTGAAAGTACGGATGTTGAAGAGTCCAATAACATTGGCTTTAAGATTTTATCATTGATAAATTTTCTGCCCGAGAAATTTACAGTGTGATTGATGAAAGATATAAGGAATGATTCCTTATCTCTTTCAACAATCACACTGTAAATCCAGGCCATTATATGGAAATAATGGCCTGGGATATAAACATGGATTGGGCCTTTGCCCAAGTTATTTGCTTTGAAGTTACTTCCACCTAGTGAATTTCAAACATTGTTGTTTAATAGATCGATATTATAGTGACAAGCGCTTTGAAGAAACGAAGTTTGGTATAGGCACTATGTAAATGCGTTATAATTATATCCTTATCATAAAAAACGACTCTTTCTACAAATTAACTGCACTATATACTGCACACAAATATTTTTATTTCATATGTTTCAATCTACAAACGAATGCATCTATGCATTTGAGTTGACGTTTGATGAGTGGAACTAAGAGGTTGAACCTTTCGGCATGATGCTTCGACTGTCATATTTATCTTTCCCATTTGAGGAATGTATGATCACTATTACATATATTGATTCAAGTACATATATTGTGTCATACTCAAGCAAATAAAAAAACAACAAAAAACAATTCGTCCACAATTTATCATATGTAGCCGGTAACTAATAGTATTAGTACCTTTGGTGTAAAAAAAATAAGGCAGTTAGACTCAAAAGTTCGTTTATGTAAATGAGTACGGTGAAGGCTTAGCATACATTTATCCAGTTTTTTTAGTCCAGTGAATATTTTTGTATTTGTGAAGCAATGCATTATTGTGTAGTGCTGGCTGATTGTTCATATGCATATTATACAACTAGTGGCAACATTTAATGTCACCGGAATACAGACTTCTCGAGACAATACATACTTATTTACCGTTCTTGGGCAAAACATTTTGATATTCCAATACTATTTTATATGTTTCAATCTACATATGAATGCTTCTATGCATTTGGATTGAGGTTTGATGAGTGTAACTGAGAGGTTGAACATCATTATCCTTTAGGCATTTACCCTTCACCAACATCCCTCTGAGAGCATGCTGGAATTCCTTATACTGAACTGTATATATAAAAGGGTTAATGATGCAGTTGACGAAGACAAGAAGAACATTGAAATTATAAAGATCCGAGGAAAAATCAGTTGGATAACCTAGGTTATAAAGTAGGAAATATATCTGATCCGGGGTCCAGCATACAATAAAACAGGCACAGATAACAAACAGGGTTTTAATGGTGTTCTTGCGACCTCGATGAAGCATGTTTCCCCGGGAATCACCACTGCTCTGTCCCTGGTTCATCCGCTGGTTAAATGTGAGTACAATACTTGCATAAAACCAAATAAACAAAGCCAGAGGAGTGAAGTAGTTTACAAAGATAATGACCAATCCATAAACTTTCTGAACTACGGGGGATGGCCAGGAAGCAGAGAAGAAACATACGTCATTCTGAACATAGCTTGTGGGGACAGCTGCAGGGAGTGAAACGAGAGGTCCATACAACCAGGCAAAGACCAGAGTCAATGTGGATATTTGTCTGCTGAACGATATCTTGTGCCTTATGGGATGGACCAACTTGAAATATCTCTCCATCGTCATGAGGAGAAGATTCATGGTGCTTGATGATAACAGACTCCAGAGCCATACTTCAGTTTGCCACAGCCTGCAGTAGACCTCTCCCCTGACGCCCTCATAAGGTACCGCCCCACTCACATTATTCAAAGAAATGAGAAGCACACTGGTGACCAAGTCTATGCTGCTCTGGTTAATGATGTAGACATTTATATTCTTTTTCCTTAAAGACTTATGATTTCCCAGGATTATTAAAACTATGAGATTGCCACAGACGCCAATGAAGCCTATGACAATGTAAGCCACAGAGAGGGCGTATGGTCTGACTATGACCTCTGACACGTGGACCATATTATCCACCGTGGAAGCCACATAATTACCTGATGCAGCATAAGTAGCTGACATTTCTATGCGACAACGATAAAGGAATATGCCAAAACGGGATTTGAGACCTGCAAAAATGTAGTAATATTAAAGTATAAAATATATGTTATGACAATATTCCAGTAATTTAAAAACGAGTAGTGCCCTCATATTATTCACGTTTATAATATTAATCTTTATCTTTAATTCGTTTGTAAATATTAATCTTAATTTATATATCTATATTGATTGCACGTGCTATATTGTTAGCATGATCCAAGACATGAGCATCTGAATAAAATAATCTACACTTTAATTCACACAAGAAAGGTAAATCATATATTTGGCATGATTGTAATTAAATATTAATATATCAGTTTCAAATTTAAGGGCAGTAAATTTAAGGATAGTATGCACTATCTAAAATATGACCCTCTCATAGATAGTGTTAATGCAAGTTGTATTTATATATAATATACACCAATTTTAAATGTGAATATTTTCATAAACAGTCAGATGACTCCGGTCAATAATATGTTTTATAACGTGGGTAATTCATTAACCCCATCTGCACTGCAAAAAGCAATCTATTATGAGTATGTATAAAGAATATAATGTAGCATCTAACCTGATGAGGGCCCGGGTGTACCACAGCCGCTGATTTTATTTCTTTTCTTCCTACCTGTCCACAATGCAGCACCATATAAGGGTGTGTTTCACTGCATCTGTTATGTGCAGGCTGGGTGGCATGCGCCACAAACGCAACTCTCTGAACCTCTCAGCAATGCCGCCACAGGGTTTGTAATTTGTGATGCATTCTCCATTCCATTTTCCACCCCACTGACATTATCACTATGTGATGATAATACACAATTTCAACTGAAACAATTGACCCAAAATGCATTTGCTGAAGGAATAAAAAATGGAAGGGATATAACAGGCAGTGTCATATTACAAATAGGTTTAGGCTGTTGCAAGCCAGATCTGATTTAAGTATAAATGTGTAGCTGTACTATCTAACATTGGGTTAAGTCAGATACCTTTTGAGTGATGATGATATTTCCCTGCTAAGTTTTGACTTGATTGCCAGATTCGTCTAAAGAAAAATATTCTCATATTTTATTGTTTTTTACAGCAGCAAATCTCATCATGAAATGATTCAAGAAACCAAGCCAATATGTTAACCTCTGCATGAATCTATTTTACATTGAATATTTCATTAATATTTGTCGGGTATAACATAAGAGATATATAATATTCAATGATGGAAATTATTTATTTAGTACACATTACATGTTATTTCAACAAGAGAAATCAGCCACATTTTAAACCACCATAAGGATCTTAAGGACACAATAATTACAGTATGTGGACTCTTTCAGAATATATAGTTAAAATATCAATTCTTAAGGCTGATGTGACCAAGCCTCTTATGTAAAACACGTCTTGACTTGCAATACTTACTATTTGGTCAAATAGATAAAATTGCTTTATTTATTTTGCATTACAGATGCACAACAGGAATTTTAGAAGACTACATATCATGAAATATATTTTTGACATTCATGCAGTATTGTGCTGCAGTACAAAGCATCATGAGCGGAGAGCATCTTTTGTATATATATATATATATATATATATATATATATATATATATATATATATATATATATATATATATATACATTATGCCAAGCCATTCCCTTTCAGGACAGGCGATGAAGCATAATATATGATACAAGAAACTTCATAAGCAACACATAATGTTGATGTAAGACCGCTAGTCGCCTGTACTGTTAGACAATATGTATGGACATGAGACCACGTGCACCTGATAATTGCATTTAGAATCACAGATTATTTGCTTGCATGTTTGATTTCTGTAAAAGTATCCGGTGTTAGTATCGTCATGACATGTGTACATATTCACATACACATAACCCCAAATGAAATTATTTAGCACACATACAGGATACGGGTTTCTCCGAATTCTTGGTTTCAGGAGCCTATTTATCACGCATGGATTGGCCGTTTTCTTTATTTATTTCATTTAATAAAGGCGTACCGTATTGCAATCTATAAACACACCTATACATTTTATGGACCTTTTCTATTTCCACATTGTTCAATTTAACAACCCTTTCGTAGTTCTTTGTAGATCCTCGATACAGGAGATGAGAGAAATGGTGTTTCATTCAATAATGGTTCAATAAATAAAAATATATTTAAATCAAATATACATGGGACTATAACAATGACATTGAAGAAGATTTTATATATTCACTGAAGGCCTACATACGTGTTTATTGTAACCAGAATAAAAAGTGGGTACGTTAAAGCGAAATGAAATGTCAAATGGGTTTAAAGTAATTAAGATTTTGATGAAACATGATAATACCGTTTGTGTTCACTGTTCACTATCTAATGCAGACTGTTCCCTTGATACAATCACTTTCTGGTGGTATCCATTACCCTTTATACAAAAAGTCCTCAGTGACCCTATTATGACAAGATATGCTGAATGCTGCAACAGTTAACAGCTTGTCTGTATACCGTACACATATGCTGATGTAAACATTGAGGTCATTTTACTGGAACTACATGTGCACAAGGGCAATCATAACTAAAACCTCATTTTGGCTAACTGGATCAAAGCTGATAGTAGCGAATGGCTGATGAGGATAACAAGCTTTGACTTCCTCGTCTGTATCATAAGTAAGTGCTCTCTCACTCTAATAGAAACATTGCCAGCCTCTTTGAAAGAAAAAAAAACTTGACATCATACAGGCATATGCATGGTAGATACTGCGTTATGGTGATGTAACATTTGCTTTAAGCCGACATGGAACCATGCAGGAATAACAATTAGGAAATACTATTTAAAGTATGGCAGCTGCAGTCGATATTGAACCCAAAAGACCCGGAGTGTAGTAGACAGCCAGCAACAAGGATCCAATGCCTCAAGTCTGATTGTGAACAGGCGCTACATGAAAATACAGATATAATTGATTATTTAAACCAAAATATTAGTTTGAATATATTCAGGCCTGGTATAATATTTTTATGATATTTACATGTCAAGCCAAGAGACTTAGATGCAATCTTTGACCAACATGATTTTCAAGGCAATACAAAAGGTTGTTTGGTAACGCTTTTTTAATGGCTGATCTCAGGCGGTTGATACGAATCTTTAAAGGAAATAAAAAAGATGTGTAGCACTTGAAACGTCATATACATGTTGTCAATGAATTAACTTTTTGTACATGGGTATTAAATAACGCCCTATATAATTTGTCGTGACGTGTATTTCAACGTCATGACAAATTATTTAATGTCGTGGGGGATTAAAACATGGAATTGGGCAGGCGGCAAAAGTATTTACACCTTTTGTGTCACTAGAAAAATCGTTTCGGAAAACTGGAGCAAAGCTGTGAAAGCATCGAAACCAAGATGGTCGAAAGTTGGTCGAATATTGCATCAAAATCTTACATCTCACCCAATGTGCTAGTAAGAAATGGATAGTTTGGTTGAATTTGAGTTTGGTTTAGTTAATATTCAGATCAAAGTTAAAGACAATTTACTCATACCTTGTACTGATAATTTTATTTACAAAATCAATGGGTTCATTAAAAATAGTTTTTATATATTGACTAACAATGTAGTTGTAATCAATTGATAATTGTATTCATCATAACTGAGGGCTTCCATAATTTGTCTATATTATTAGTTTGGCCTATGGTATATTATTCACAACATATATGGAACCTCTTTCGGAAATAATTGAACAATATCGGTTTAAAGCACCATATAAATGCGGATTAAACTCGGCTCTACATCACCCTGGATCCAAAATCAAATCAGAATTCAAAATGATCATGCCTGGAAATGGAGAAATGTATTATGAGTGTTCAATTTTTACTGGACAACAACATAAAAATATGATGGCAAGACAGAATTATTAATCTGTGGAAAAAAATAAAATTTTAAGAATGATGAAATCCCATCAGATATTTTGGTGGGTGAGACAATTATTCTAAGATCCCACTAGGCCAATGACCTGGGAATTAAATTTGATCAGGAACATACATAAATATCTGCTCGCTGGGCTGCCTAAATGCGAGTTAGCGAAGTTGCAAAACATGAAAAATGCTGCATCTAGAGTTGTATGTAAAATAAAAAAGAATGACCATATAACTGGCAAACTAATGGAATTGCATTGGCTACCAGTGGAGACCAGAATAGATTTTAAGCCTGATGCACTACTTACGTGGATGGTACAGAAGAGAGAGAGAAGTCAACTCTTGGAGTGAGGAACATGGGAATAAATAGTGATGAGTCGGGAATGCATTTACACATACTAAGTTAGAGATCATAGACATTACCGACTGTGGTAGCCAAAACAAGCACTGAAACAAAGCATTTCTTATCAACTGTGGATACTTCATGTCCTCAATAAGTGATTATCACACATTGCATTTGTCAACATATTTCCATTAACTGTAACATCTTTGGCACATCTTTGGCAGAACACTTCCTTTTAAGTAGTAAAAACTGACTTTGGAGACCATTACATTTTCCAATCAGCAGCTTATTCTTCACATATTAGTTATTCTGATGCTTGCAAATATGTACAATATTCCACTGTCAAATGCTTTTTAAGCATCGAGTAAAGAAGAATTACATTACGACCATGGTGGTTATATTGATTTACTGTTTCTAATGATTAATAAGTCTATTCAGTAGCTAACGAATCTTCTTTGTTTCCATATTGTGCATTAGTAACTAGCCCGGAGTCCCAGCGATTACACTTAGAGTAATAGATCTGTGATTGTCAGAACTATCCTAATCTTTGTCAACTAATATTTTCACCATGAATGGACAGACATCGTTAATTTATCGTTGGGACACAACTGTGGAAACAAGATTTCACGGAAGCACTTTCCATACGATTTCTGAAATATTGACATTGACCCAAGCATTCGAGCACCCATATATAATATATATTAACGTCGGAAAACAAGACGCACTGCTGAAAATGAATGCTACTGTACAGCCTCAAAGAGAAAGTTGAGGCTATGTCAAACTTTTTTTCAAAATGTTTATTCACTTAAACTTAAACTTCACTATCACTACTGTTATTTCCATCAAGGAGATCTTGACTTTCCCCTTTCTTGGATTTTTTTGATTTTTTTGATTTTTTGGACTTTTTTGATTTGTTCTTCTTTGTTTTTCCTTGTTTTTTCTTCTTTTTCTTGGAATGTGAGGATTTGTGATGTTTAACGTATTCCTCTGACAAATATTCACTTGAAAAATGTCCACGCGACAAATATTCACCCGACAAATATTCACCTGACACATACTCATCTGAGAAATATTCATCTGAGAAATAAGGATCGATTGTGGTCATTCTGTTCACAGAAACAGCTCTTGGAATTGGTGTCTCATTCGTATTTTCAGTTTTCCTGTAAAAATAAATTCATAACATTTATGTTTTGTCCCATTCAGGCTGGGAGAGCTATGAACTTTACCAACACAACAAAGGCGAATCATAAATGATGTCACATATCTGTTTGGCCCGAAAAAGATTTTGATGCAATCCTTTGACCAACTTTCGGCCATCTTGGTTTAGGTGCTTTCACCGCTTGGCTACAGTTATTACAAATGATTTTCACAAAAATATGATAGATGCGACTGTTTTCCCGCTTAACTTTTAAATCCCCCATGACTATTCCACACTCAAGTGTTTCACCTCCGAAATCAGGCGTATGCAATTAAGAAAAAATGTCTTGAGCTGAGGTTGAAGAGCCCTGTCATGAAAATTCTGGTTGAAATATCATCTATACTTTGGATGCCTGAAATCCGAATATAAAGCGCGTACTTCGAAATTACGTATTATGGGGAAAATGGGCCGTGGGTCCTGTCTACTTTTCATATATATGCACTCGTCTATGCCAATAAATTAATAAATTAAACTGCATATTGGGCCAATAAAAAATAAGATGATTTTTCGGCTGGATTAAACCAGATGTTTTTAAATCACATTCCTTATGGCCGAATCTAAGCTGTGAAAGCACTAAAAACATGGTTGCATCATAATCGCTTAGGAGCCCAACAGTCAATGTTCATTCGTCCATAGGGAATCTAAAAAGCTAAGACAGTGACAAAATTATGTGATCTATACAATGTCAATGCTCCTTTCTCTCATATACAACTAAAGTAATGAAAGCTTAAATCACAACCTTGGATGAGATCATTTTTATTACATGTATAAAGTTATTAATCTTCCTTTCATGACCTTAAAGTATGGATAATTCTGATCTTTGCCATCCAATCCTTAAATTCAATATTTCAAAGCCTTACTTAGCCTTACCTTAGTTAATATTTCTGCCTAAATCTGAGATCACTTTTATAAAAATCAGAAAGTCTATGATCCAATTGGAAATGAAATTGGAAATAAAAAAAAATAATGTCCCACAAAACGCTATAATCCTGTGCTCAGTAAGGTGTGACAATGCTTTGTTTGTTTGGGGTTTTACATCACTTTCAACATTATTTCAGTCATTTCGTGATGAGACCTACTTGTAGCAGATATAGTGCTGCCTCACTGAATTGTCATGTCGCAGGTCCTTGACATGACAACCCGCCCGGTCACAGATTTACAAGGACGACGGGTTAACCCTTTAGGCACGGGCCTCAGCTCATATGGGAAATTGTATCATGAGTTCAATCTTGGCACGGCCGGGGTTCGAACCCACGACCTTTGGATCACCACAGAAGAACTGGTGCTAATAAGCTGGCGCCCTAACCAACTGCGCCACGGCCCGTGGCGTGTGACAATGCCTTGAAGTTCTGCATGAGCAATTAAACAGGGGCACAAAATCAGGCAAATTGCATAGAGAATGATATTATATTCAGGGTGTTCCACCACTCAATCACCAGTTTCGTATATCTCTTGGAACATAATTTTCAACTCCATTAAAGAAATATTAAAAAAAAACAACATTAGGTAACGTCTACAGTTACTAAAAACGCTTTGCTATCTTGAATTGTATGGATCATATACTTAAAATTTTAGGATTTACATAACTATTTTTAATCTAATTTGAAACATCAGATTGACAGAAATGTGGTGAAAGAGGTTTCATGCCCTTAGTTTATATATAATAATACAATATATAGACACATGGCTGAGATCAAGCCTTTTCTTATTATTTGGTTTGCAGATCTTGCATCAGACCGCTTTGGTAGATTGTGCACTTTTAGGAGAACTTGATGTCATACACTGAACCTCAGGATTTGTATATGTAGGCATCATGTGGAAACAAACACAAGAGATGGCTAAGAGCTTGAGTTTTACACGGTTTAGAATCATCACAATTCACTTTTGTGGGCAGTAAAGAAATCGGATATGATATGATTACTTAGTTAAATTCAGAAGATGAGCAAAGTTTGGATCAGAGCCATCATATTGATGCGAATAAAGCTGTTTCACCTGTCAAAGCTTTGAAAAAGGGCCTGGCTCAGTTAGGGTTTACATTCAAATATCTGTAAATTTCTACAAATGAATTCATAAAAACTTTAAAAATCATTTTAAATAAATGAATTAACAATAAAACATCTGTATGCTATTTACAAAAGTCCGATATCAGCTTTACCTGAGGTTTCCAGTATTGATATAGATTGGGTGGAGTTCAAAAGAATAAATGGAAAAAAAAATACCTGCTACAGATAAAGATGAAAACCAGCAGAACTAAGACTACAATTATGCCAATACCGATGCCAAGAGCAACAGTATTTGACATCCCTGCAATCAATGTCTTCTCCTTTTCTTTATCCTCCTCTTCTGTGTTACCATCTATAGGCACTGCGCTCCCAGAGTCCTCCACTCTGTTTGGACGAGGAAAGGACACTGGCCTTGGTAGTGGTTTTATTGCCCCCTCTCTAAGAATATCTGTAAGATATTAAAAGGATAATTCCAAACAAGGTCAATTAAGGATAGTAAATATGCTTATGTAAACTATGACCTTTACCTCAGCAGTGGTCATTCCAACCTCTCCTGATTATAGCTGAATACCTCACCTGAGACCTGAAACCTGTCAAAATGGTTCTTTTACTGTTTCCTTCCTTTATGAACCATTTAGATGAAAGTCTTTGGTAGAAAATTAACAAAAACCCGTTGGTTAATGGCAAACCCCTCGGTGTATGGCAACAGTGTAAGGAGTATAAATTTGTGGTTGTTTGATAAGATTTCCTTTCTGCTGTCGATCATATTTGTCAAAACTCAAGGTCATCTTGAACGCTTCAAATAAAATCACAAAAATCATATTTCAGTATTCTTTGCTAATCCTTTCAGTTTAGGTACACCATGAATTTTCACCAATTCAAAATGGTTAAATTTGAATTCTGGTAAAAGCAATACATATTAATATGGATAATAAATATGATATAATATTGTGTATTATCAATTATTTACTATTGCATGTCTGCTCATAGGACTTCGAACCGGGAATCTCTGGGTCTCGAGGAGCTACCCATTGAGCTGATTCTGCCAAGTTGGGTTTGTATTTTAAAGTGGTGTGTAACATTAAATTTGCATAAGAACAGAGACCAATGGCCTTGGAGCTATGCTGATCATTGCTTTTTTGTAATGTTTGTGAACATTTTCTGGAAACTTCTTCATAAATCGATTAAATCCTTTCCCAGTGCAGACTATTAGACTATTAGCTATTAGATTCTTAAAAAGAATCATAACAAAATGGACAAAAATCTGAGCGATATGAAAAATAGATAGCATTAGTCCCCTGAAAATATATCTGTAGGAAAAATGTATTTAGTATACTAATTCGGTCAATAGATAAAGTTGCCTAATACAGAGATCCGGTTCGAATATTTGTGATGAGGTTAAATCACATCTTGATAACCTTTTTGAATATACTTTACCTATATCACAGAGATCTCCTATCCATCCAGAGTCACATTTGCAAGATTCCTTCTTCTTATCTTTAGATTTCCTGAAAATATAGGGAATCATGAAACAAAGGCACAATTAAACTAGCCTTACTTCAAATATACAGAAATATTATTGCTTTGTGTACTCGCCTGCAGTATCCATGCTCACATTTCATGGTACACCCTGGTTGAAACTGGCAATCTGGGAAGTCATTTTTGGGATTATCTGAAATCGTTTACCATGGTATAGTTTATTAAACTAATAAGGTGACATTCAGATGAAATTGACTGCATTTTCTCCCCTACAGTTATTGGCATTGAATACACATCAGGGGGCGATGGAAAATATTCTAGAATGGTTAAAATGATGCTATTTGTGCTCCAGAGCAATAAGATATGTTCTCTAATTTTTCCCATGTATTTGATATACCAGTAGTATTAGACTAGAATGAACTGTGCATTAAGTTTGAAAAGAAATGTATAAAAGTCGTAAAGTGACCTTGGATTGCAAAATAGCAGGAGCATTTGGAGAACGTCTGCATATCTCAGAACTATCGAAATCAACAGGACTGACCCTTTGAAAGACAACCCCAACAAAACAAGACCTACCTACCTCATTATTGCACTGACATTGGTAACAATGCTCCGTGCCCTGGACTGCAGTGGTAATGGTAGCAATACTTGAGAGTAGCAGTAACCTACCTCCGTGCCCTCGATTGCAGTGGTAATGGTAGCAATACTTGAGAGTAGCAGTAACCTACCTCCGTGCCCTCGATTGCAGTGGTAATGGTAGCAATACTTGAGAGTGGCAGTAACCTACCTCCGTGCCCTCGATTGCAGTGGTAATGGTAACAATATTTGAGAGTGGCAGCTACCTACCTCCGTGCCCTCGATTGCAGTGGTAATGGTAACAATACTTGAGAGTGGTAATAACCTACCTCCGTGCCCTGGATTGCAGTGGTAATGGTAACAATGCATGTAAGTGGTAGTACCCTACCTCCATAGCCCGTGTTACATCGGCAGTGGTACTCATTGGATCCTGTGCTTGGTATGCATTTTCCCCCGGAGCCACATGCCTCTGTACCAGGGGGCTTGTCAGCCCAATAATTGCTGACACATGGATTCCTAGGCTTCTTGCAAAATTCTCCCATATGTGATTCCTTACAGACACATGCAGGTTTACAGGTTTCCGTGTCCATCTAAAATAAATATTGATCTGTAATATATATCTTTCTAAAACCTGAATATTATAGTTAGTAAATTGCGATCAATTAAAAAGGAATGTGAGTTGTTTATTTGAGAATGCTTTATTTTAATTATTCAGATTTATTGACAATGACATGACGTCCTATTCTCAGATAAACTTTGAAAGATAGACTATTTTATATAGTGTCTTATTCTAAAGGGATTACTTTTACAAATATGAATTTAAAAAGTACATTGCATTTGTTTGTGCCCTCTGCATTGCATGGATTCAGGCTTATATCGTGACACACATCTACACCTGCAAACAAATTGAAATATTCATATTAAAATGTGCACTGTAGAATTTGTGTTTATTTGATACCTTTGATTCCATTAGTGATTTCAGTTACAACCTGATAGGGTTAATTCTGTAATTCTACTTATTTGTAGGGGAAAACACAAGATATAAAGTATGTCATAAAGGGGTATATATGAAATGAAAAATGTTTAAAAATCATTGAGTTCTAAATTGTGTATAAGAAAGCAATATTACTTCCAGAGGGTGCAAGGATATTTGTTCGCTAATGGCATGCCTCTGTTTACTTATATTAGGAAAGGCAACACACAACACAAAATCCAAATTATCTTTTAAAAGACAGATGTGCAAGCTGCATGAGCATTCACTTCTAATTTTTAATCATAATATATGGATTTCCAAACAATTTTGAAAAAGTAATCTTAATTTTAACAATATTTACTGTGATCCTAGTGAAAGAGATCCGCGTTTCTTTAAAAAATAAAAATGAAGACTACAATAGGGTTTAAGTACACATTTAAACCTTTGAAAAATATCAATTCTACCAGACACGCCTTTCGTCCCAAATTTTACCAAAGTATACAAGAAAATCTGCTTCACTTGGATCACAGTAAATTTTCTTCGAACAGAAATTGGCACCAACAAAGCTAAAACTAAGCCTCTTCCTGGCTTAGGTGTAAATTACAGAACTAATTTGTTTGTATTATTAATATCTTACCAAACCTTTTTCAAGGAATAAGGAGACAATAATACTATTCAGAAACAAATTGATTTGTAGTCAATGGTGATCAAATCATTGATGCACGAAGGAATATATTTTAAAACTGGAAATGTACCATTTTTCATACGTCACTTTATTTTCTTTATAGGGGGCACTCATTGAAAAGACCCTTAAATACCCCTAAAGCAGTCATGTCTACTTTGTTCTGTGCTAAACTAACAAAGGCAAAACCTATTATGGTAATAATAGGTTTTAATAATGATAATATGCTATTGGCGCCCCTATGTTTGCATGAATACGCATCTCTGGTTGAAAGGAGGCTGATTCCTCTTAATGGAAAAACACACCATGTGCATGCATTACTTGCACTTCATTGTATTATTTGTACGCATATCTAAACAAATCATAGAAAGTAAGATGCATACATTCACACCGACTCAGGGAGGAAATCCATTTGTAACCTTTTTTGCATTCACATTCGAACTGTCTGGTGTATATCCAATCACCTGTCATCTTGCATTTGCTTGGATTGGCATTCTTTATTTCACTACATCGATTCTTTTCATGATCCTTAATGCCACCCTCTTTGGAATAACATGCACCTGAAATCCGGATATCATATTTATCAATATTTATTATTTCATGCTAAGACAGTACTGTGATAACAGTCAGACAGTACTGAGATTGTGATCAGACAGTGCTGAGATGGTGGTCAGACAGTGCTGAGATGGTGGTCAGGCAGTGCTGAGATGGTGGTCAGGCAGTACTGAGATTATGGTCAGACAGTGCTGAGATAATGTTCAGATTGTGCTGAGATGGTCGTCAGACAGTGCTGAGATTGTCGTCAGACAGTGCTGGTGGTGGTCAGACAGTACTGAGATTATGGTCAGACAGTGCTGAGATCATGGTCAGATAGTGTTGAAATGGTGGTCAGACAGTGCTGAGATGGTGGTCAGGCAGTACTGAGATGGTGGTCAGACAGTGCTGAGATTATGGTCAGATAGTGCTGAAATGGTGGTCAGACAGTGCTGAGATGGTGGTCAGGCAGTACTGAGATGGTGGTCTGACAGTACTGAGATAGCGGTCAGACAGTACTGAGATAGCGGTCAGACAGTACTGAGATGGTGCTCAGACAGTGCTGAGATGGTGCTCAGATAGTGCTGAGATAGCAGTCAGACAGTACTGAGATAGCGGTCAGACATTAATAAAATGGTGGTCAGACAGTGCTGAGATGGTGGTCAGGCAGTACTGAAATTATGGTCAGACAGTGCTGAGATGGTGGTCAGACAGTGCTGAGATAGCGGTCAGACAGTACTGAGATTGTGAGGAGACAGTGCTGAGATGGTGGTCAGATAGTGTTGAGATGGTCGTCAGACAGTGCTGAGACAGTCGTCAGACAGTGCTGAGATTGTGATCAGACAGTGCTGAGATAGTGGTCAGACAGTACTGAGCTTGTGGTCAGACAGTGCTGAGATGGTGGTCAGACAGTGCTGAGATTGTGATCAGACAGTACTGAGATTGTGGTCAGACAGTGCTGAGATGGTGGTCAGACAGTGCTGAGATGGTGCTCAGGCAGTACTGAGATTTTGGTCAGGCAGTGCTGAGATTGTCCTCAGACATGCTGAGATTGTGGTCAGACAGTACTGAGCTTGTGGTCAGACAGTGCTGAGATGGTGGTCAGACAGTGCTGAGATTGTGATCAGACAGTACTGAGATGGTGGTCAGACAGTGCTGAGATTGTCGTCAGACAGTACTGAGCTTGTGGTCAGACAGTACTGAGCTTGTGGTCAGGCAGTACTGAGATTGTTAATTATCCTATATCAATGTGCAGTAAGATCCAGAAAAGTAGCTCTGAAATGATATATTCCTCAGTCAATGCCATCAATATACCACGTTTCTCGATGTTGCATAGCTTAATCAAGATTTCAAAAATTAAACGTTCTAGTGGGGAAAATACAGATAAAACCAATTTTGAGCGTCAATCAAATGCGCTAACAAATTAACAAAGCAGCAGCTACCAAAGTGAATTGAAGCTTTATGTAAAATATACCAAGTGAGATGATCACTCTATTAACATATCGTAATTTCAAATATGAGATAAGTCAATACAACCATAATATGCATTTTTGTATTCTCTTATGGTGCCATATAGTTGTCAGTGCCATATAGTTATAAACCTCGCTTATAAATTGAACCAGTCATGAGTTACAAATTTGATATTCAAATAATCAGGAAACAAAGGATGATTACCAAATCTAAGTTCATAAAATTAAAGTAGAGATGAGATATACTTACTTGGGCACACGCCTAGCCTGTAAGCGATATCAATTTTCAGTTTTCCAATATGGGAACAGAATGTGAATGTGACTATAGCAGACTGAAACCAGAAAATCGACATATATTATATATATATATATATATATATATATATATATATATATATATATATATATATATATATATATATATATATATTAGGTATTATCGCCATCTATTTAGATTAAATCCACCAAACCCTTTTATTAAAATACTAGAGACAATTTACTGACAATCTGTCACAAAAGGAATATCAAAGTGGATATCTTATCTGGTAAAAAGTACGGTGAGACCTTTAACATTTACTCTATTTTATCGATATTCTGATGGTAAAAAGTGAGTTTTGTGACCTTCAGGACTGATACACATTCACCTCATTGGTAATAGATTAGTTCTGCTCTTGGAGGTTATTTAAATCTAAAAGATATCCAGTGTTTTGCCATTCCACACCTTTGGTGCATATATATTATTATACAAATAATATCCATTGCAAAATCAACCACCTATCTTTGCTTGCCTTTTTCCCTATTGGATTCCAGTTTATCTTATTTTCCAAGCAATATACATTCCTGCTGGATTAGACATTAAAAAGGTCACACAGTAACAAGAAACATGAAGAAAATGTACATTATACGGTAACATTCTTATAATCATAGTTGGCAAGAGTGCTGCAAAGCTATTGGCAAGTGCACTTACTTGCTTTCTTACTTACTTAGTTACTTACTTACTTAATTACTTACACACACACACACACAGAGCTGTCAAATCTGATTGTACAGCTAAAATCTAGTATTTTGGATTTTTGTTGTTCAAAAAGGTCTCCCGTTTTTTTACCTGACTGGCCGGCAGAAAGGTATGTGACACATGAACAACTGTCAACTAACTGACATGCCGTAAACCAAAGTAGATTGCACCTGGTCAAATCTGGTGAAGGCAAAGGACATGTAACACAACATATACTCTGCATGGCAAGTCATATACTCTACATAGTGAGGTAGAGTGATATACTACCTCTGCCACAATACGATGTTCTTTGTACAGAGTTCCGCACCTATTAGTATGCAATCACCATACATGTGGATCCATACATGCTTACAATGGTATGGACGTCCCTTATCACTGGTTTGACCATTGCACAGAGTATTATAGCCAGAGAGTCACATCCACTGCATATCAACAAAAACAAAACAGAAAAACAAAGATAAGTACATTAAATTATATAACTTTCAAAACAAATTTGAATTCTTACTCACCACTTGCTCAATATCAAAAGGGAACTCCTTGGCCAAAAAATTGGGTCTTTTCTTCTCGATAGCTATTTCTTGGATAGTTTTGTAATATTCCTTCAAATAGTTTTTATAGCACCCGTAGCCTCCTTTTTCAATAAGGCTATGTATGCATTCCTCCATGATCAATTTGAAGAGTTCTACATAGGTTGGATTTTTCACCGTTTGGGGAAGGACGGTAAACGACACATCCCATGGGAACCTGCCAGGGGCCAAGGACTCAATGGTGGTCCCGTGAGGAAATCCGTACATCCATTCGTTCATCTCAGGATGTTTTTTAAATTCCCCAAAAGGTATAAATATATAAGGAACAATTTCACGTTTGATCCGAAGAAGACTTGAATCCGTTTTCAGACCATGAACACCTGAATGAATCACGTTGGTGCTGTTAGAGTCAGAAAGGAAATGTGTTCGATGTTGACGAGTTTCTTGTCTTGATTGGGGCATAGAAGCCGACCATGGAAACGCGAGTATGAGGATCAGTGTTGTCAACACCCAATACGGCAACCTAAAATGTTGTACAAAGTAAAAGAACTTTTTAAGATCCATTTTTCAGGAGATAAAAGTTAAACATATTGAAAAAAGATAATCCCATTTCTATCAGACTTCATAAATTTTAAGATGTGCAATATCTCTTAATATGCTCATCTTAGTTTGTATTTGTCAATTAGCCTAAAAGTTGACGAGAGTTTTCATTGCATCCTGCATTGGTATCATTTTACATTGCATCCTGCATTGGTATCATTTTACATTGCATCCTGCATTGGTATCATTTTACATTGCATATTCTCTATCGCCTTTCGATCAAGCCGATGGGAGACATTATGCCTCACTCTTTTCATCAGCACGCCAATGTCAGTGACATTGAGGTATTCAATTTCTCTATATGTCTATGATAAAATGAGGATGATATGAATCATATGGTGTATCCAAATGTTGATATTGACCCTGCCAGTTTCCTTGAATGGTTTCCCATTGCTTGTGCTCAGATCCCCATTTAGCTCAGATTTGGATTGTAAATAGTGGTTTCAGTAAATTTGTCAATAGTTTACAGCATTGCTGTCAGTGCAATTACCAGCAATCAACCTCATATCACAAATTATATAAGGAGTAGGAGATCAATTGATATGTCATTTGCTGATGCATAAACAGTGGTGTTGAAAACTATCCCTATTCCCATTATTGATAGCTCACACTGAAACTACAGAGGGTAATTTTCCTTTTTGTGAAGGGGACATAATTCTACTCATTGAAGCTTTATACAAGCTGTTGCCATGGTTGTTTACTTTGGATCAAAAACATTATGCAAGATGGTTGCCTGTGTATGTTGGAGACCTCTCAACCACAAAAGACCATTAATTCCACAACAAATTATAAGACCTCATCTTCATTTACAAGACTTGCTGTTTATTCTCTGCATGTGACCAAGGTGTATTGCGTGCATTGGATGTGACCAAGGCTATTAAGAGAACAACACAATTGTGAAAGGTGCTGGTGGGGCTGTGAGAATGAGAGACTGAGAGACTTTGTGATGGTGCACTTTTCTGAAGCACTGACCTGCTGGTCCTTAATACTGAAGACATCATGGATGATTTTGTTGTTCAAATTGTGCAAGAAATAATTGAATAAGGAGAGAAGCAATATGCACAATATACAGAAGAAAAATAACTCAAATAAAAACAACCTTTAATTTTTTAGGCCACAAAAGACACTTAAATCTAAATCACACAGCACCATATCAATATTGAGCCTACAATATTATTGTGAATTCTTCACACAATTATTTATCTCCCGTCAAACCTGATTCCTTTTGTCATGATGAATCAACCATTTCCAACATCATTTTCAGATTATAGGCAACTTATAGAATGTGCAAGAAGTCTGTTCAGAGAGCTTTGTACAACCAACCACAGAGGTATACATATTAACACAGTTTAATGGTACATTGCCATAGTACATTTTTAACCTAAAAAAATGCATGCACATTCTTAAAATATGATATTATGCTGATAAGTGATATAATGTTTTTGTGATTCAATCAATCCCAACTTCAATCATTGCTACAAATCATTATAATGACAAAATACTGGATAATTTTGGTTTGGTAAAATTCATATCATGGTAAAATTTGTTAATCTACTTATCATCATTTTTCCATTGATTGAGAGACTGTCTACCCAGCTTTACTAGGCCCCTTCAATATAGCGGAGAGGGTATTATTTTCTGAGCCCGATGCAAAGGAGAGAAGAGACTGTCAGTGTCAGTAATTGATCTTTTGTTGTAGGTTTTGAATACAAATTGGCCCTGCGCAGTGTAAATAATACACATTTATGGACATGTTTAGCTCCCTTTCACTTACCCGCACAATAACGGAGCAGGCACCTCCCGTGAGTTAATCTTCCTGCAATGAGAAGTAAAATTCAGAAACGGCATCATGAAATCTGCCTGTACATGTGAAGTACCAGATGAAGTACATGATAGCTTGATAGCTTTGTGTGACGTCATTACCTAAAGGTCTATCTTCTGACGTCATATCCATACGGTCACGTGATAAGGTTCTGACATGAACGAGTCAAGGTCATGTCATTACGCAACGACTTTCTGGGCCGATGTGGTGTGAAGAATAACCTCTGAGGTTGCATTTATTCGCCGTGAGCTTTCGTGGCTAATTCGTTGTTTGAGGTGAGGCATATATGACTCATGTGACAGCATGGGCAAATTATCTGGACCACAATACACAGGGCCAGGAACTTTACCATGGCATTGGCATTGCCATTGGAGAAAATCTCTTCACAATGTAGCGTATGATATGTACAACGTAAGGGCATCGGCAATTGCTCAGTTAGAATCTACCTGGGAAGTTGGATATTTGTAGAATTGGGTAAATAAGTTGATCACACTCGCAGCGATTGAAAAGATGCCAATCAAGTTGAATGTGAATATGGCCATTTGTGTGTCACTTTCATTTCAGAGTCCTCAATCATGCACAATTTGGGAGGTCACACATGAACTTGATGCACTGTGACTGATGGTAAACACAAACAGTGCAGCTATCATTATGTGTTAAGTTCCTGAGATGTTGAGTCATTACGGCCAACTTACAGCTGTTATATTTGATTGCCTTTACAGCTTGGCCATGCCCTTCACACATCAGTCACTACGGTCAATCACAAATCAGTCAATATTTACTGTCCTGTGTCCGACGACGATAGAGCTGAGGTAAACAAGAAAAAGTGGTGCTCCACATGTAACACAGATGGGAAAAAAATTAACAATAAACAAAACAAAAATTACTACAAACAAAACAAAAATTACAACAAACAAAACAAAAAATTCAATAAACAAAACAAAAAATTAAATAAACAACAACAAAATACATTTAAACACAAACAATCATTGCATACTGATGGGGTAGTTGAAATTATTTTTATTCATATTTTAAAAACATTTAATTTGGTATATGAACCATTTTATTAGCACAACTCTTTACAAAGATGTGCCTTTTCAGGCTCGATTACGTAAGTTGCTCTATTATCGGCGCTACCGCAAAACATCGATCACACTTTTGCATGTTATTTCTGTTCTAATTGTCCGATTTACACCAAATTTGAACTAAACTTACTGAAAATTCCTTGTTCTATCGATTGGGAAATATTTCCAAGCAATTTAAAAAGATAATTTTATGAAACCACGGGCGAACACGATGACATAGTTTTGAATGTTCTGCTTTGTTTACATCACGCACGTCTTTTCTTTTGTTTTACTTTTATACCTCAGTGATGCGCGTATTTATGCGATTTCGAATGAATACGCGCATGCCGATTATTTGTAAAATATTGATTAGTTTGCGTCGGCCATCTTTAGACTGGTCCCCCATCGAGTGTCAAGAACATCGTGTATATACACAGATGGCGGCAACCAGTCTATGGCTGTACGCGCCATTTTCGGGTCACGTGACGGGGTCAAATGAGGTGCGCTTTGTTTACAAATGTTTGTAACGATAAATATCTTGTTTCATGTATCATTTTTTAAAAATACAGTAGTTGTCTGAGGTATAAAAACAAAACATACACTCGTCGGTCAGCTGTGTGAGCGGATTCAGTTCGTTGGTGATGGCGGACGGATACCCTTCGCCTTCGGCTCAGGGTATCCGTCCGCAATCACCAACTCACTGAATCCGCTCACCCAGCTTCCCGACTCGGTATGTTTTGTTATAGTATTCATACGCCGAATACTAGACTGGTTCCCTACCGAATGTCAAGAAATGAGGCGGCACCAGTCTAATTTATCGCATGCACACGACGAACACTCCACAGTGGCGTCAGTTGATTTAACAATAATGACCACAGAAAAAAACGAATCACAAACCACAGGAAATGAATACGCATTTCCCATGATCGTACCGATCACAGAATAACACAGATAACACAGATAGTGTCGGCAATGCTTGTCAAAAAAGGAACCATCCGTGTTACAAAAAAATCTTCATATAGTTCAGAACAGCTCCTCCTGTATCATGCATCAGTTCTGCTTGGTTCAGGAGAGTCCCTCTTGTAGTATCAGTTTTTGGTTCAAGACAGGTCCAGCTGTATCATGCATTAGTTCTGCTTAGTTCAGGACAGGTCCCCCTGATTCTTGCTATGTTGCATCAGTTTTGCTTTGTTTAGGACAGGCCCTCCTCCCAGGTAACACACAACGTAGAGACAACATTGTGAGCACATAGAAATAAGGTTTAGTTATCTTTCTACGTTTTTTCAACGTGCTGAGCACGAAGGATAACGTTGTGGTCTGACCTAATAACAACGTTGTTGTTCTCCGTGTTGTCAGCACGTTGTCGTTTTTTTGACGTGCTTACAACGTGGTGAGCACGTAGAAGAAAACTGATGGTGATTAAATTGGCCAATAGGTGGCTGCAGTACTACAGAAAATGACGACCTGTAACAGCTTAGTTGCTAGGTAATTCAAATTTACAGTGAAATTAATGGATAAACGTAAGTTTTTGAATGACTAAAATATGATAAAAAAACAAATGATCATTTCTTTTGTTGTGATAGAAGTTTATTGCTATTGATTACTGCAATATATATCCATATAATTTCAGGCAATGTAAAAAAATCAGCATAACATGCCAGTTGATATGCTAGAAGAGGTTGCTAAGGGGATAATCTCAACTGAGTAACGAGATTTGGCCAAAGATAGCCAAATTTGTTCACAGCTGGGTGTAACGTGCTTGCAAAATGCTGAGCATTTGCTTACATGGTTTTGTCACAACATGTTCCAAACATAATGTCAGTTTACAACGTCCTCACAACGTGCTGAGCAAGAGCTCACAATGTTCTGAGCCCATGTTCACAACATAGAAAAAACGTGCTGAGCACATGCTCACAACGTTGTACAGCAATGTGTTCACGTTATCTGGTGTTCACATATCTACGTCCATACGTCATGTTACAACGTGCTCAGCACCAAAACACAACGTGCTCACAATGTAGAAAAAAGTAAAATTGTTAGCTGGCCTGTTTCTTGCTATGTTGCATCAGTTTTGCTTCGTTCAGGCCAGGTCCTCCCCCAGCAAACAATTATACGTTTTTAAAATGTCTTGAAAAGTCCTCCTGTATCTGTATCTGACATCAGTTCTGCAGGCTTGTTGTATTCCGCATGTGATACATGTTGTGTCAGTCAGAGAAATGTCTGACATGTATTTTTAGGGCTTTGGGCTTTTGGGATAAAAAGTTTGGATAGAAATGTTTTCATGTACATACTAGATAACTTCAAACTTGGATTTAAATCATAAAACCCAATCATTTAAGAGTTTTAAAAATGACATTCACTGATTTTGGCGGGAATCAGTTTTGGTATATTGACGGGTCCAGAAATGGATATTGAAGCAGGTGTTTCAATTTAACAAATTTCACAATTTATATCATTTAGTATTTCATCTTATAGGACTTTATATGAGATTTGTGAACACAAATATGCAAGAAAAATAATAAATATTTGTACAGAAAAGATACTGTAGTGTACCCCATTTAGACAAATGTAAAACCTGCCACTAATACCTTTCACACACTGTCCTTGTGTGACGTCACACAGATAGAAGTCACTCTGTGTTGAACGCACCAGTTGGCAAACATGTCACGTGCTGAATGCAACAAGCCATTCTGCATGGTTATGGGCAGGTTTGTCTGCATCTTGCATCAGTTCTGATTGGTTCAGGGCAGGTTCCTGTGTATCTTATGTATCTTACATGGTTTAGGACATGTCCTGTAGCAGTTCCATTTTCAAACCCAGGTTGAAAATAACACTGAAGTACAAAAAGTATAGTTAGGCCCTAATTATAAAGTCATAAATTAAATCATTTTTACCTTCTGAACAGTTATAAAACCATATCCTTGGTATTTGATTGAAAGTATTGGGTAAAAGATTACCTTCCATCTAATATGTATATGAAACGGCTCGTCCAACGTCCTTAAACATGTAATATTTATTATATAAGTATTATTAACATCAATATATTTAAATCAACATCAGATAAAGAGCATTTTCTTGATTCAATAGGTCAAAAATGTCGACTTTTCCCTAAGGCATTTAATATTTGGTATTAAGAGAGGTAAATGTGACAAATCCTTCACAGTTGATTAATAGTCATGTAAACTGCAACTGTTTTGAGAGGCCACGGGACTCTACACTTGTCACTCTCACCATCACTAGAAATGGCAGACATAGGGATATAACTTTTTTACTACTCAGAATACATCTACAAATGATATGTGATCGAATGTCAACCTTCTAAAGCTATTTTGATCAAATATTGCCAGTGACCGTGAAGTGACCTTTCAATGACCTTGAAAATAGAAAGCCTATTTCCACGAAACTATCTACATGTTTTATTATCCTATCATCTACATCTTTCAAATACGAGCTCGTAGAGTCCTTATTCATCAAAATCTGTTCATAATTAACAATTTGAGAGCAATTTATAGTTTTATGGTCAATCTATAAGGGAAAACAGAGGAAAATACTATAATACTAAGTTTTTTAAAAATAATATAATAATGCCAGCTTATTGGGGGTTAGTTTATGAAAATATATAGAATACTGCACAGAAAAACACATTAATACTAAAAATAAATTGAAAAAAAAGTCCGTCAATTTCAAGATTTATTATGAAGCTAAAATGATTAAAAATAGCTTAAATCGGTAGGGTTACAAAAGTGACAAATTGACGGACTTTAATTTGAACTCACATTTATTTTTGAGGTATTATATAAATCAAATATTAATCTAATTTCAGAAAATAATCAGCAATAAGTTGCTCTTATCATAATAATACCTAAAAAAGAAGAAATATTCCCTGAAAAATATGAAAAAATTAGTATGAATAGAAATTATTGAAAAAAATAAAAAATATATTGAATGTAGAGTCAATTGGGTTATAACATTTAGTAGCTGATGTATTTCTAAAAAAATTCATGTATTTCATTTTTTTCAGCAATATGAGATGGTTAGTGAAATCCTTTTATGAATATGTCTATGAAACACATCACTAAAAGTGGCCAATCATTAAAATGGCCTATGACACCTTTTACTATTTGGATAATTCCATGCCCATTTCCTTTAAATACTATATTTTTGATAATTTTTGAAAAAAATGGCATTCTGTGTGGTTGATTTGGTTAATGGAAGTCGAGCACAGCCAATATTACATGTCACTGAAAGTACTCTGCAGGGTGCTTTCTGGACGTCCGCTCCTCCCACTGCTATAAACCCGTTACATGCGCTATGTCACTCATTCTCGCTGATGAAAGGGGCTCAAATGATAAGTCATACGCCAGACCACATTTCTGGATTTAGCTTGTCTGACAAATGAATAACTTAACATGTCTTTGTATATTGTATAACCTAACCCTGAGATGCCCTTTTCTCTTATTTTATCCACTTCTCCCAGCCCCTATATTATGTTCATTTAATTCTTGTGGTATTTTCCAGTCCAAATCTTGAAGGTAGGACTAATCAGGTTCTTCATACATCTGCCTCTGTTATTGTCTTTATTGCTGGACATATATTTGGCAAGTGATTTTTCCATTTCCATGAAGTCATCCTCCTTTCCATACAAAAAAGGCTAACACAGTAGGTCCGGCAGTTGGCATCTGCTGACCTGACGTTTGGACCACTTAATGACATTAGTTGCTTGTTGTTACCATCATTTTTCCCCCTCAAAGATAATATTGTTGAATTTTCAAGCTAACACAGCAGGTCCGGCAGTTGGCATCTGCTAACCTGACTTTTGGACTATCTAGTGGCACGAGTTGCTTGCCGTTACCATCGATTTATTTCCTCAAAGATAATATTGTTGAATTTTCCTGTAACAATTGTGAAACCTTTAATAATGATTCTTTTTTGTTTGCTGGATTGGTAATTCATTTTCTGTGACTGTCACTTCTCATTGCTGACTTATTTCTTATATTTTTTCTATCCTGAATTGTTTTCCTTTTATGTGGCTTTTCCCCATTACTCTTCCTTGCAAATTGGCACATATTGTGAGCGATAAGAGGGAAAATGGTGGAATGACGGAGATCATGATATGCTGAGTGGATTTGATCTTTGTAGGCATCATAATTTTCACTGAAGTCAACAACTGAGAAGCCAGTCAATAGCTTAACCTCCCTTCTCAATTTTCATATTGGTTTTACTGCCAGTGTGCATTAAACAGGTGTACTGATATAGTTCTTATCTCATATAGCATATCTTGGATCACTTCTGCCATGTCACCTTGATGGTCTTCAAATATTTTTTGTTTCTTTTTTTTTCCCATGGTTCAAAACTATCCCCACATTACCATTTTGTAGATGTGATAATTCATGAGGCCTTGTGATGCCTTGTCTTGGTTATTAGCTTCTTGACACAGTGTGTGCACTTTCATACACTCCAGCTTGTGGTCCTGACAGGTTTTATCACAGAGTGCAGCATTCATGAATTCATACAAAAACCTCTCTCTTTAAAACCTTTGTCATACCAGCAAGCCATGGACCGTGGCGCAGTTGGTTAGAGTGCAAGCTTATAAGCACCTGTTCCTCTGTGGTGATCCAAAGGTTGTTGGTTCGATCCCCGGGTAAGCCAAGATTGAACTTATGATACAATTTCCTATATGAGCTGAGGCCTGTGCCCAAAGGGTTAATCCGTTGCCCTTGTAAATCGGGTGGGTTGTCATATCAAGGACCTGTGACATAACAATTCAGTGAGACAGCATGATATCTGCTACAAGTAGGTCTCATCACGATATGACTGAAATAATGTTGAAAGTGATGTAAAAACCTCAAAACACTGTCAAAAAAAAACATAGCAAATAAGCAAGCAGTAATTCACATTTGTTAATTTCATTTGGGTTAAAGTGAGTCAGTCATTAGTCACTGATGTTTTTGGCAAAAACACTGAATGAGATTCTTGGCACTGAGATCCTTTTCTTGACAGATTTGTCCCTACTTCTCTGTAATATTTTCAGATTAATATCTTAACATCTGGCATACTATAAGATCTTTTTCTATTGTAAAAATCATAGCTATCTGGGTTATTTCTCAGCATAATTGCTGAACCCAAATGCCCCACTTTATATCCAATTCCTGTCTGATTCCATGATCAAATCTGTGCTTTTTTCTGTGCTGAAATGAATGGATGGATTCCTAACCACACACTGAGGCCATTTAGTGTCATTGATATGTATTAAAAACCAAATATTGTAAATGTGGACAAATGAGTGTAAACACTTGCAATGAATAATAACACTTTAAATGACCCTAAATTACTGTGAACGTAAAGTTAATGCTAAGCTGGACAATTAAGGGTATTTATGGGTGTTGGTAGTGAGTGCCCCCTAGTGGCAGAGGAGTAAATTACCAGAATACTGTACTTGATGGGAATTGGCACATTTACGGTGTAAAAATACATTCCCTATTAAATTAAAAGCATTCATGACATGAATCGATATTTAAACACTACAATATTTGAATTATAAGGTATGATTACAAGTATATTTCTTTCAAAACAGTATTTTGTCCTAATTTTCCTTCATGATAGTTTTGATGAGAAATGAAGAAGACAAGCAAATAAGTTCTGCAGATTACACAACAGGAATAGGCTTGTTTTGTTTTCATTTCATTGGGAAGAAAAATCACTGTGATCCTAGCGAAACAGATTTCCTCATTTTGATTTGAATAATTTGGAAATAAAAAGGAAGTTTGGCAATCAGATATGTGAAGGGAGGTGAACAAATTCATATTTTTGAAATGATCAAGTGTGTACTTTACCTCTATTTTTCTCTTAATGTTTTTGAAAAATAGAAAATCTGTTTCACTAGGATCACAGTAAATATTGTTAAGATCACTTTTACAAAGTTGTTTTGAAATCCACTTTATTATGGTCCCATAATCTGCAGAACTTTTTCCCTTTAACATTTTGACATAACAAAAGAAATTTTGGAGCAGTGACATATTACTACGCCACTTTTTTTTAGTTGAAAAGATATGAAGCTTTAAATATTATCAAAGAAATTCCATTGTGATTTTCAAATAATAAATTTTATCACAAAAATGATTACCATAAAATGTCATTTTATGACTTGAAAGTTTTAATGAAAAAAGAACTCTTTTTGACAGTTGACCATTTTTCCCATACTTTTTTGAAAACGTTCTATTTTGGCGTAAAAAGAAAGTAGTTCCCTCAGAAAATCTGCCACCAGAGGACACTCACTACCAACACCCATAAATACCCTTAAGCCAACCCAACATTACTTCAAAATGATTCGACAGGCCCATGTCTTCCAAAAATAAAATTAGGTGTCAGCTTTGTCAAAATAATCTTTTATACTTTTGACCTCAAAGTATTATTTTTTAACATCAAATTCTACACAGCCATACAGGATGTTGGACTATTAAAGGGGTTTGACAGGAAGCATATTCAGGCTGATCTTCACCCTATAACAAGTAACAGTGTGCTATGTCCAAATTGTGAAATGGTGTTTTTACGGCCCTTTCAGCAACAATGGCCATATCAGGTCGACTTTCGAGCCTTTTATCCAGTGTGAAAGTAACACTGCCGGCAGTGGGAGTCAAACCCACCACCTCCCGTCCTCCACTTATTCAACCAACAAAGGCACAGATCCTACACTCTACCAACTGTGGTGCTATGTCCAATCCACTTCACAATGTATGTTATGGCAGGAATTGTTCCATTTACCTAATATGGGTTTAAAATCATGAAGCTTGCAGCTTCATCCCACTCACACTACTAGTTATTACTCATAAATGTTTCTTGCATTCAGCATGTGGCACGAAGCCTCAAATCTGTTTGAATTTTATTTAAGACTACTTTTGTTGAGCCTTTCCACTACTTTTTGCATTTAATTTAGTGGATCCTTCCACTCTATGCTCATAATAGATCATATAATTGACTTTGAACCACCAGACAATAAATAAGAAAAAAAGTGCTTGCTGGAAGTTTCCAAGAATATAGGTCTGCAGAAATAGCACTTGTCAGGCAGTTGTTTGTTTGGGGTTTTACATCACTTTCAACATTATTTCAGTCATTTCGTGATGAGAGCTACTTGTAGCAGATATTGTGCTGCCTCAATGAATTGTCATGTCGCAGGTCCTTGACATGACAATCCACCCGGTCACAGATTTACAAGGACAACGGGTTAACCCTTTTGGCATGGGCCTCAGCTCGTATGGGAAATTTAATCATGAGTCCAATCTCGGCATGGCCGGGGTTCGAACCCACGACCTTTGGATCACCACAGAGGAACTGGTGCTAGTAAGCTGGCGCTCTAACCAACTGCGCCCCGGCCTGTGGCCTGTTCTATATATATATATATATGGTTTCTCCTCTGGAAACTGATTTTTTTCAATCTGATCAGGATTAAGTTCTAAACTGTCAATGATTCTTTTATGTGAATGCCTAAAGTGTTTTGTGAAAAGACTGGCATACATATATTGAAAAATATCATATACTGGATTTTTTTAACTCTCTGTTGCATATTGAAGAGCTAGCTTTTTCCATCTGAGTGCAAGTGGTAACTCATCTGCTTCAGCATGTGAAATGTGAAAGTCACCAAGGACAGTCTCAATCCTTGCTTTTTAATGGGATTTGACATTTACTATGTATGATAGATGAGCTGATCCTTGAACCAAGCAGCCATAATCGAGCTTTGATCTTTCTAATTCATGGTATAATTGCAGTAAAATAGTAAGTTCAGCTCCTCAATCACTAATTAATAATAATAATAGTAATAATAGAATTTGTATAGTGCTGATACCAGTCTATTCATAGTGCTGTGAAAGTTCGTTCTGAAAAGGTGTCTTCAGTCTACACTTAAAAGTACTGACTGTAGGACTACTTGTGATGTCAGTAGGGAGGGAATTCCATAGTCTGGGGGCAATAGAAGAAAAAGCCTGATCTACCGTTTTTAGTAGTTGTGGAACCCCGACTTGCGCGAGCAGAGCTCTGGAGGCTACGTCGGGTTGTGAGGTGTCCCCTATCTCTCGTGAAGAGACAGGTCGCGACACAGTGTCGCGACCTCAGTGTGGAAGGCACACACACCGTACACTTGTTATTAAGGTATTGCAAATATCTTACACATTTAATCTTGCTTTCTTGTAAGTTTTGGATCCAAATTAATTCATTTGCAGAAGTTATTAAGAGTTACACTTCAGAGGCAGTGAATTCCTCCCCCTTATGAGCCGTCGTAGGTGTTTGGAGTGTGCGTCCTAACACCTACGATTGGCTGTATCGTAAGTAGTTCAAGGAAAGGCCCCAAGTTGGTTGCAATGTAAACCAGTATTCTGTCAGAAGTTTAGTTGTATCGAGCTCCCACAATCGTAAACAAAGATACAAATATACCAGGTGAATAATTTTAAGTAGCAGAAAATCAACTTTTTTATTTGTGAGGTCATATTTGTCCGGAGAATACCACACTAGATGGGTGGTTTGGAAAATTTTCATGCGTGAATGGGATGACACTGAAACGGTCATATTGCTCCGAGCCTTCATGTTCATTTTGGAATCAAAAGTTAACTACAGACTTGCTAGGTGTGATATTGGTATCACCTTTCCTGACAGTGCTAATAGTTTAGTTAGCAGCAGTACCATATTTTTCCATCATTAATTTTCATTTTATTAGAGATTAAAAATGCTTCACTGACACATTTTTCAAGCCTGTGTCCACAAATTACCACTTGCTGACCAGATGTGTGGTATGTAGGGATAGGGATGTAGATCTGAGTATCATCTGCATATATATGATAGTTGAGCCCATACTTAGCCAGGATATCAGTCAATGGGGACATATGGGGACATATTGTGAAAAGAATGGGGTCCAGGACAGATCCCTGTGGGACCCCATACTTAGGTGAAGATATATGAATCCCACCTTGACAACTTGCTCCATTAGGTATGACCTGATCCAGGCAAGGGCATGACCCGGGACCTTGCATCTAGATTCCAAACTATCAAACAGTATTTGATTATTTCTGTCATTTCGTGATGAGACCTACTTGTAGCAGATATAGTGCTGCCTCACTGAATTGTCTTGTCGCAGGTACTTGACATGACAACCCACCCAGTCACAGATTTACAAGGACTACAGGTTAACCCTTTTGGCACAGGCCTCAGCTCATGTGTGAAATTGTATCATGAATTCAATCTCGCCATGGCCAGGGATCGAACCCACGACCTTTGGATCACCACAGAGGAACTGGTGCTTAAGCTGGCGCTCTAACCAATTGCGCCACGGCCCGTGGCCCATGCCATCTGGTAGAGGAATTGTACGAATTGGTATATTACCCATATCCCCATATATCTGACAGCAAACTTTGAATAAATGGGGTACACCCATCTTATATATATATATAGATCATTTTTAATTTGAGATTTCCATTTTTAATCATATTTCCATTTTTAATCATATTTCCATTTTTAATCATATTTCCATTTTGTATCATATTTCCATTTTGTATCATAATTCCATTTTGTATCATATTTCCATTTTGTATCATATGTGTGAAGCTCCGCCAGCATTCCATGCAAACAAAATGCACGGATCTGTGATCTAACATGGCAAGGACATTGTTCAGACTCTCCTGGGCCAGACGATGGTGACGGTCATTCTTGAGGAGCCTGAGTTCACTGAAGCACTGCTCAATCTGGACTGTATTATGGCAATTGCTAGCATGGAAACCTAGAAGAGAAGAGTCCTCACAAAATTCATATTATATTAATTGGAAATATAATACTTTCAAGTGTTATCAAGTGTTGCCTTTGATGTATTATCAGATGTTACATACACTGATACAATACACTCTATTACCAGCTCATCCATTTTGGTGAATAAAAAATGAATTAGTAATTAAATAAGTCCCAACGCATGTGAAATTATGCATGGCCATATCAGTCAGTGTCAATTAAAATCAATGTTGGGTCATTCAATTGGCTTTTTCTAACTGATTTCAAGATGTCAACATGTTGTTTCTCCTATAGAATGCAGACTTTGAAATAGTGTTTATGCCACCTGTTTTCCTGTGAAAAAATGAACGTCTATTTAAAACCAATCGTTTTGCACAGCAATAGTATTTCTCCTCAATTGATATTGTCAAATATTCTACAAGATATATAACAATTTTCATAAATAACTGCAAACACAGGAAGTCACATGCACAGAAAACTGCATTAGATTCCAGCCCCTTACGACACGTTTGTCAATGCGAATGTAAGGTTGCCGATGCGTACGCAAATATGGTTTATATCAAGAGTGGAAACGAATAAATTCCTGACATTTGGAGGCAGTTGGGGTTGTAAACCTTAAATATGTCTCTGGCCATCCTCCAAAATCTATTATCTTGTGTTCTGTGATTGTAATATTCCGAAATGTTTTCAGAAAAATCAGATCACTTTGGTGCCTGGAGGTACTAGTTAAAGCCCCAGTCACACTTAAGCCCCAGTCACACTTACACGATCTTTAATAAGACTGTTCAGGAATTGGCACGATTGTGATGATCGCACAAAAAACGAAAGTCAGACGACCACATTCTGAGACATGACGCGTTCAGACCCAGACCCCCACTCGACCATAACAAGACCACAACGTGTTCAACTCGTCCTTCTCTATCACGTGACTATCTGTGGAACATGGCCATGTCTTTCTGTTGTCTTAACAAAGTCTTTACAAGTCCTCAGAAGTCCTCAAAAGTCGTACGTTATCTGCTGTGGGCGCTAGGTAAGCATACCAGATCGACACGCCATCCTCGGGGCCCCCATAGGGTTTTAGGATTATTGGATTTTTGGCCTAAAAAAGAGGGATTATTGGATGTTTGGGGTGAAATATCTGGGATTTTGGATTTTGAGGAAAGTGTTTAGGATTAATGGATTTTTAATAAGATAATTGGATTTTAGGATTTTTCAGTAATAAAGGATTATTAATTCAAACAATTAATGATTTAGATATGAGTTTCATGATATTTGTGATAAATATTTGTGTGACACTCTATGGTCCCCACCATCAGAAATAACTGGCTGGTCCCTTTGTATTTGTCAGATCTGAGACATTCAGAGGTCTCACACCAGGTGGTGCTGCATGTGCCACTTAGACAATAGACTAGGAAAGCTTTAGGGTGGTTGCAGAGTCTCCATGTGTTTTGTGATGAAAGTGAGGAAATTTTAACTTTTGGATTGCTTCTTGTCACTAAATGTGAGCAAAATGGCAGCTTTAGACACTGACACACCAAATACAAAGAATGCAGAGGGTGATGGAGCCAGGTTAGTGGATGTATCATCTCTCATATACAGAACTGGGAAGGAGAAACCTGTGATGTGTTGGAGCTTCATGTTGAAACTGAATAGCACACAAACACTTGATCAGTAGTTTTGATCAGAAAGCTCAAAACTACTAAATGTAAACATATTTTAGGATTTTTTGTTTTATACTTTTGGATTTTTAGATTTGAGGGGAAAAATATTTAAGGATTTTTGGCTACAAAAGATAAGGATTTTTGGATTTTTAGGTAAAAAAAGGGGGATTATTGGGTTTTTCATACCCCCCCTATGGGGGCCCCATCCTCCCATGGGCGTGTGGCATGCCGTATACATACACATCGTAGACGAATACCTATACGATAGTCAGCAGATTATGCATATTCTAAATCAAATGCTGTGGGCGCTAGGTAAGCATACCAGATCGACACGCCATCCTCGGGGCCCCCATAGGGTTTTAGGATTATTGGATTTTTGGCCTAAAAAAGAGGGATTATTGGATGTTTGGGGTGAAATATCTGGGATTTTGGATTTTGAGGAAAGTGTTTAGGATTAATGGATTTTTAATAAGATAATTGGATTTTAGGATTTTTCAGTAATAAAGGATTATTAATTCAAACAATTAATGATTTAGATATGAGTTTCATGATATTTGTGATAAATATTTGTGTGACACTCTATGGTCCCCACCATCAGAAATAACTGGCTGGTCCCTTTGTATTTGTCAGATCTGAGACATTCAGAGGTCTCACACCAGGTGGTGCTGCATGTGCCACTTAGACAATAGACTAGGAAAGCTTTAGGGTGGTTGCAGAGTCTCCATGTGTTTTGTGATGAAAGTGAGGAAATTTTAACTTTTGGATTGCTTCTTGTCACTAAATGTGAGCAAAATGGCAGCTTTAGACACTGACACACCAAATACAAAGAATGCAGAGGGTGATGGAGCCAGGTTAGTGGATGTATCATCTCTCATATACAGAACTGGGAAGGAGAAACCTGTGATGTGTTGGAGCTTCATGTTGAAACTGAATAGCACACAAACACTTGATGAACTGATCAGAAAGCTCAAAACTACTAAATGTAAACATATTTTAGGATTTTTTGTTTTATACTTTTGGATTTTTAGATTTGAGGGGAAAAATATTTAAGGATTTTTGGCTACAAAAGATAAGGATTTTTGGATTTTTAGGTAAAAAAAGGGGGATTATTGGGTTTTTCATACCCCCCCTATGGGGGCCCCATCCTCCCATGGGCGTGTGGCATGCCGTATACATACACATCGTAGACGAATACCTATACGATAGTCAGCAGATTATGCATATTCTAAATCAAATGCTTTGATTAAATTAAATAGAAACCTTTTAAGACACGAATTATGAATATTCCATCCCTGTGAACTTGGCTATTTGGCTGTCTTTCGATCTGCCTTGTATAAGCTGGCGTCCCAAAAAAAGTAACTTGATAACCGTTGCCCCCATTTTGGTAAATGAGACCTTGTTCCAATCGTCTTGTCAAGCTGCATCCAATAAACCATTTAAATCAATATTCTATTCATTTTGAAAAATCAATGACTTCCCCAACCGATATTACATCCACAGAAATGATTTAAATATGTCTATAATCGTGAGAACAAGAAGATGGTTATGGTTGTATTTTGTATATTTTACTACGTTTTGGCTCCGAAAATGACTGCCAAACACAGGGACATGTATACAAAAATAAATTTCATACCTGTTGGTCTCTTCTGTGACTATGTTGAAGAAGTTTTCTTCTGTGACTATGTTGAAGAAGTTAAAAAAAAGTCCTTGATTCTGCTACCTCTCCTTCTTCATCGCTATCATCTCCCACACCATCTCCTTCAACCACTGACTCTGGATCAAGTATCACATCGTGATCATCGCCATCACCAACACAAAATTCCACCAACACATCATCAAACTTATTGTTCCTGTACCACAGGCAAACATGTTTACTTTTCAAAACTGGGTCATAAATTAGGTCAACTGAAGTAGATTAGTGTTATAAATCTCATTTTATTTTCTGCCCTTTTACTCAAGATAAATACAGTTCTAAACTTTCCGTCATAAAAAATCTGGGCCAATTTTCTTTGATTAAATCATCATCACTGTCAGTTTCATTCCTTGGTCTTTATTGTTTTTGTGCCATGTGTGTTTTGTTATTTTTCATCAGCTAGGTCCCCTACCCACAACGGAGCCCAACAAGGGATGCCTTTTTGGGCCGGTAACTCCAAGCCCTGACGCATACTCTTAGAATAAAAACTCCACCCTTTCGGATCTTATTTTTATCCCTCCATTGACCCAATCAGCAGTAATCTCCTTTCAACAATTATTTAAATTTATCAAAATTTTTATTCCTAAATTTCAAACACTGAAATTGTCATTAATAAAAATCAAATAGCCAAAATATGTTACAGGAAATATACCACAAGCCTATTAAATCAGACCCAGGCCTAATCTGATCTGCCCATCTGGTGAACATCTGGATCCAAGACAGGCGTGTTGCAACTGGACTGGTATTACGGCCAAACCAGCCCAGTGCTTAGCCCGTCAGGATTCAATATCCATCCCGACACAGGTCGCATCGGCCGGTATATTGCATGAAATCTCTTTGTGGGCCCCACACGAAGTGTATATGTTAAAAAATATTTACAAAGTCTACTATTAGATTTTAATAATATTAAAGAGCACATTTTCTTGTAACAACATTCTTGTCTTTGGTCTAAAGGAAAATAGTAAATAAACAAAAGATGTTTTTATGTCAATTTGAGGAGCTGAATGGCGATTTGTAATATATATGTTTTGTAACAGTTCATCTTGGTAAAATTACAATTTGTCCTTTCTAACATTTTTAGATAATGTGCACGCAAAATAATCATTTAGGTGCAGTGTTTTATTTCAAGCTCTGGCCTTTAATAGACTCAAACAGGGGTGAAGAATGTAAACTTTGGATTTTAACTTTTCAGCATTTTGACACATACGAGAAAACGTTGAAATATGATGGTTCATTACATCGATACCAGGTGGCACTGTTGTTATTGTCTCTGTCTGGGATGAGGTTTCCAGGCGGTGTGGAGCTGACTGGAAACTGGCGGAAGGTACTTTGGGTGGTAACATCAATTCTTGGCAAAATCTATGTACTTTGACATTTATTTAAATAATTTGTACTCACATATATGAGTGAAAAATATATGTAAATAATCAGGTTCTTTGGAAAATTTACACAGAAACAGTCCATTCAATGTCAATCATTTTCACATTAAACTCAGATAAACATTTTTGAGAAAAAGATGTGGTTAAATGGAAGTCAAACATTTCAAATCAGTCTGAATGACAAGGTGAGGTTTATCACCAAATAGACAAAAGACATCTGACAATGCAAAATACTATTGCATATGCAGCTATTGCATGGTAATCTGAATATCAATCTATACAGATAACAAAGTTATATATCATATCCATTCAACTTAAATATGAATCAGCCTGTATGGTATAATCCTTGTTATATTTCAGATTCCGATATTTTGGTTGGTTACAAGAGGCTTGAAGCCTGCAACACACACCCAGACTGGAGAGTAGATGAGTTGATACCACGTGATGAACCCATCAATGACTCCGCTCCTCCTCCTGCTAATGTAGAAGTCGCAATCGAATACTGAATTATAAACTGAATTATAAATGCCTCCATATTGGAATTAATACATTGATGGCATTCAACGGTTTATGATTAATATGTCAGGGATGGACAAATTCAAGGTCACACATTTTAATTTCCTGCTCACGACACACCGTGAGTCACATTTTTGCCAATTTTCCATAAGCCGTCTGGCAGAATCAGCCAGTGACCCAGATACAGGGGTGGGAGAGCTCTGAACCAATCTGTGCAGTAAATCTGAACCAATCTATACCAAAAGCCATCAGCAAAATAGACCACGCACTGCCCATCATCTTGATGTTTCCCTACTAATTGAACTCGACCTCCGGTGATTGATTGTTGCAATTCTGACCCATGCCACTATCTTTCCCAGTCATAATGTCTATAAATACAAATCCGTGTGCATTCTGTAGTGTTTTTTCTTCATTTTTTTACCCGATATCAAACTTGACAACGTGAAATTGTATGATATAGATTACCCATCTATAGACTCTTATATACAAGTATAGACAATCATGATATTTGGCAAGAGATCACAGAGGTTACAGAGTGCAATGTGAAGGCCAACAAGTGCAGGCTAATGAGATGCATTACTCACCCAGCAGAGAGATGACGTGATGCTCCAAGCCGGAACTACGCCAAGGCGCTGCAGAGGAGCTGCAGAGGAGCAACTTATATAGACTAGATTTATACAGCCTCAGGACTTGGATATTCTATATATCACGCTCTTGCCATGCCTTCCTAGCCAGACTCTAGTGTATACAGCACCGAATAAAGACGACTATTGTGCATTGTATATGCTGTGTCTGCAGTCCTTATTACCTCCCAAATCACATAGATAGATTAGGTAGCTAGGTTAAGGCCCCAGCTCACAGTCGCCAGCGAGTATAGTTCCTGATCCCCATCCATGCCCCCAGAGCTCAGCTCAGTACAATCCCCATGTAACAATTGGCGGAGAAGTACAAAACCACTGTAACAAAATGGCATTTAGAAGAGTCCAAGTGATGACATCATGGAAACACCAAGGGAGGAACTTCATATGACGTCAGAAGCACCACTGCATTGTGGAGCTTCTGATCGTTGCTGTCACTCCTATAATTAGACTGACTCACTTTCACCTGACTGCGCAAACTCGTAAACAATGGCGAAACGATGCTGAGATCAAGAAAAAACAAAGAATTTTTTTCTGACAAGACTGACATCACATGTTGAGTTAAAAGATACATAATTGTGTGATTGTTAGTTGCCGGAGGTCGAGTTCCACAGGAGTCGTGTGTTAAAATGGATGGGCAGTGCATGGTATTTCAAAATCAGTAAATCTAAACTAAATCCCAGCCATTCTGAGTGGTTTCTGAGCGGTGCTGTATAGTGAACAATGCCCAGACTAAAGCTGTGTTTCCATATGTGAAGTCTGTCATGCAGCGCGTCAATTTTTTCCGCATACCATATTGAACAATGCAGGTGTTTCCATGTGTGCGTATTGCTGTCCGTAATGACGTTTGTAAGCAAATTGACGCATAGCCTTTCGCATAGGGTAGCGAATGACAATCTGATGCATAGGTTTCCCATAGATTGCAAGCCTAATTTTGGCACCAAATTAGAAGTTTGACCGTGAAAACATCACAAATAATGCGAGGTAAAAACCTTTTTGGAGGGCATTTTAGCATCGAGGTCAAAGGTCATGACACAGATGTGGGATATGCAGGACTATCGTCATGTTTTTGACAGCTCTCACTTGAGACTGGAGCCAGTCAGGCCAGGGTCCACCACGCTACTCTCACTCATGGATTAGCATTCTCTGTTTTTTTATTATTTCAATTCAAAGGCCTGTAGAATGTTATTCTCATTTGATTTCTTCTTGTTTTGTGAAAGTATAATGGTTGAATTAACATTTAATATAATGATATCTGGACACTGCAAAATTATGTCATCCCCGCGAGTCGCACTGTGATGGTTAAAACTTATATTAATGTTTTTTGTATACAGCTCTTAGAGCTATAGGAAATTTATGTTATAAGAAAGGCTCTGTTATCACAGACTGTTACTAAGCGAACAGAGATGGCGAGAGCCATAGTGTAAATGTCATCCAGCCCCAGGGAAGGATACTCTCATAATTTTAACACATGGAGGCTGGGTTGGAATTGAATAACCCAGAACCTGATTTAGGGAAATATTCTCCATTGGTACCCTGATTTATGACTAACGTAAATATTGATATCCTGATTTAGGGATGATACAAAGATAAAATGATATCCTGACTATGGGGTGATGCAATAAGAAAATGATACACTGTTTTTTGGAGTTCTATGACAGTAACCCCCACGGTCAGCCAGTCCAGCCGATCTCTGTGTGCATGTTACAAATTTGTAAGTGTTGAATTACAGATGTGGGTGCAGATCCAGGGTTAAGATGTGGGAATTAGGTTACACATCTTGACCTCCACCACAGGCAGCCAGAGCGATATCACTACCTTTATATTAGGTTAATGCTTAGTATATGGACAGAGAGTGGTTGGGACTTTCTCTTGTGGCATGAAAGCAAATAAACACTTTTAACATTTTGAAAGACAGTGGATTTACAAGATGACATGTGAGACACAACATTCAGCTCAATTGCAATTAGTGGTGGGTATCATAACATAGAATTTTGGAGTGATATGTACTTCTGAGGGGCCTGCAGATCATGGACCTGGCTGTCAGTGTCACAGACCAGACTGGCAGACACCTCAACTGCATAAATAAACATAGAATTGAAATTTTTTTGGCAAACGTAGAATATATGCCAGTCAGTTTTGTCTACATTTACGGCAACTGCAAAATGATGAGAAAATATAAATATCATTTTCAAAAAGGAAACTGTAGATAAATTCTTTTTTTTTAAAAAGACTTTCTTGTTAAAGTGTTTTGACTGGGTACAGGATTAAGCAATGACATTGATGGTAGATACTACAAAAGACCAAAAATGTACTCCTTTATAAAACTTTGATTTGATTCGAAAATGTTAAACATATATTGAATTACATTATATGCACTCAATAAAATAACTTGTTGAAAGGTACTCAATCCACAATAATTACAAGCTCAATATAATCTCTGACACTACTAGTCAAGAGTTCTTTGCTGGAGACCATAATATCTTTTCACTTTTCAGGTTGTTTTTTCCCTTTTATTCTAATCATTTTTTTGGAAAAATCTAATAACTATCACTGAGTTGCAGACTGGCCCCACTAGCACATTTGGTAGAGTGTAGGATCTGTGCCTTTGATGGTTATATCAGTGGAGGATGGGAGGTGGTGGGTTCGACTCCCACTGCCGGCAGTGTTACTTTCACACTGGTTAAAAGGCTCGAAAGTCGATCTGATATGGCCATAGTTGCTGAAAGGGTCGTAGAAACACCATTTCACATCACTGAGTTGCCAAGGAGGCTGTTATTTTAATAATATGACAAATCTCAGCCAATTAGAATCAAAATGACAAAATCAATATGTATCTTGTTGGTCTTGTTGATAAGTGTTTTGTGAATGAGCAACCCAAGTAGTTTTACATGAACTGGCTTTCCTCAGTTTGGAATCGCACAGATTAAAGATGCTGATGAACCAAAGGAGCCAGAGCATTCTTTTCATTCGTTTCTGGAGCCAAAGTCGAGGTGATTCTTTTTGTTCTTTCATTTTGCCAAAGATCATTATCTTGATTATAAGTGTTTTGTTGAATTTTATTTTTTTCTATTCCGGAACACTGTATTTCAGTTTGTAATAATTTTGATACAGTTTATCCAAATCCGAAGGGTCTAAATCTTTCTCAACCTGATCAGACTCTGGTCCATAAGATTCTTTACTCTCTTTAGAAGACCTGACAGAATCTTGTTATGATTCTTTTTTACCATCAAGAGACCTAGCATATTTTAATTTGATTTGACGTGCCTTCACTCTTTTACAGTATGTATAAGTGAATATAGAGTTTGGCTCCATATGGAATACTTCTTTCCACACCTGGAAGGACTCCACTCAGGTCCTTAGTTGAACCTCAGTGCAGCCCCTGTGAACATTGTATTCCACGAGGAGCCTTGTGTTTAATTTTCCCCATCAAGTTTTGTATGGAGGCCCATGTACATTGATTGCAAGGTTTTTGTTTGATTTGAGACCAATTTTTCAGATTTGTTGGCATATCTTAGAACAATTTGATGCAGACTTAAGAACAATTTTGGATCAATGTTAAGTATACCCTGTGGACTGTCATCTCTGGACTTCCTAATGTGCATGCCAATCTTTCCTAATACATCTGAAATATTAGTTGCTTCATCTGAAACATCACCAACTTCCTTCAAGTCCTCTGATTGAGAATCACATAAATTATCTTCTGACATTGATCCCAAGGAACCTTTTGCTGATTTTGATGCTGTTTTTTGTCAAAATTACAAATGGATTCAGATTCAATTGATGACACCAAAAGTTCCCCTAGTTTAACCTTGCAAAAGCGTGCTGAGCAACCATTATGGTGGCCAAAAACATGTCTTGGAATATTGATAATTTAATTTTTCAAGTTTGACACAGCCAATAAATTTCCCTTTGAGTGTTCTGATGCATGGACTTTAATTGCAAAGTGCATAGCACTTGTCAGGTGAACATGATTTTTTAAATGTCAGCTTGCCTTTAACACCTTTAAAATTAGGGTTATCGACAACCAATTATTCTAATGCTGACCTGAAACACTTGCATGCATGATTTGCACATTCCACTTTTTGAAATTGAGATGAGCGACACCATGTGGGACCTTCACGAATAAGAGTGGCATGCACAGAGGAATCCCCGTCCCCAATATATTTTAGAAATCTTAAACCAAACTTTTTTTCCACATCTAAAAAGCCCTGAAAAATAATTTCTTTTTCCATTTCCCTGCTGCTTGCTTCCCAATTTCTCAGACATTTGTGATCTGGTGGCATCTCATCTAAATTATCAGTGATTTTGCATGTTGGGCAATATTTCACTTTTACACCTACATTTAACAATTTTATTGTGAAGGCTCCAATGATTTCACCTACCCCACCTTAAGCAGGATGGAAATACATTTATGTACAAATCTTTTCACAAGATGTATTGCCTGAAGAAAATATTATTTGAATAGCAGGATGAGTACCATATATATGTTTTATAGATTACACTGTCGAAATTGCACAAATGCTCTTTATAATAAAATAAAGATGACAAATTTCACATTTGTGTTATATTTACAAACCTCCTTTGCTCTACAAAAGTCAATAATATCTTTGCTGATATGGCTATCGTGATTGTCCACTATAAGCAGTACTGGTCTTGACAATCCACAGTTTGGGAGAAAGACCTGTTTCAGCCACAACAAGAATTTATTTTTGTCAATGTAGCCTGCAAGTAAGATACCAAATATTGTTTCAACTCACATCACAGAATACTGCAAATAGTATTTTGAAATGGTTCTCAATGTGTGAATTTTCTAGTTACCTGTCTCAGAATAATCAAACACCATTTGAGGTGGAAATTTGTCAATGACAGATGCTTTAGGGAGACCCTTGCTATAGATCCAATATGTTGGCATGATGGCCCCTGAAAAAGTCTATAACACTGTCATTCTATCTGTCTGTCTGTTCGTCAAATTGTTCTACCAATTTCCTAAATTGGTAGATTTATCATCTATTTGAAGGCAAGATGTACTATTGTCAGGAGAAAGGGCTATTTTTGTCTTCTAAATTTTTTATTAATTACTTTTACATACCTGACCTTCAAAAATGAGTAAATAATTAAGATTCATTTATGACGCAATTTTGCTGGATTCTCCAGGGAACGTTCACAAACATTATGCGATGGTCATTCACCTGTGCATTTATTTTCATACTAAGTCTTACTTGATTCTGAACACATTGCAGACCTTTGATAGCTATTGCCTTTCTCCTTTAGAACAGTTTCTCATTAAAACCGGTCTTATCTGTGTTCCAAATTTGGCCGGGTCCAAGGTTTTTTATTGTTCTCTCTGAAAACATAGTGTAAATTCAACTAGGATTTAACCATGCCTTGCATAATTGTATTTTGGTTAACAAAACAGATTGTGCAAATTATAGAGGTTGGGGAGGATTTTTTTACTTGCCCATACTATCACAAGTAAGTTCATTTTACAATTTCAAGTATATGGGAAACATATAAATTGCGATTGGATTTTGTGAAATTTCCAAACCAAACGTTTGCACATATTATATCATAAACAGATTCTAAAATATTTATTTTATATATGAACTAACCTAGCATGTCAAACCATCGATTTATGACAGTCTCATTTGTCATGATGACTCTGCCTGTCTCTTATTAGTGGAGTCTGGACCGAAATGTGCATTAGAATTTTATTTTATGAAAACTTTTTGTAAACATATTTTTTCACTTTATACATTAGTTTAGCCAATTTATACTACCTTTTCACTGAATTGGGAGTGTCTGCCCAGGAACTTCCGGAACCATTCATCGGAGGGCCCATTATCCTTGAACAGACAAGGGCAACCCTTGACCATTGTCTGGATAATGGGCCTCAGGTCTGCACGTGTGCATGGCCACCCTGCCTTTCCCATATATTCTGAATATTCTACCAGAGCACTTGCCTCTGTATCAGTTAGTCGGCGACTCATCCCCCTTATCCCAATCTTCATGCTCCTCCCCCTCAAATGATCCCTGAGTGTGCTAGGGGGGATATTAAACTCCCTGGCAGCTGCAGCAATTGACCTGTATTGCTTCCTTCTGTATGCTCCCATTGCTTTCTGCACATCATCTGCACAATACTTCTGCATCTATTTAAACATTGTTAATACAATTTCAATGTAATATGGCCAATATTTTATTTTATTTTTTATTTAAATTTCATTCAAAAATACATAAATTTTAGACTTATTATTAAATTATATTTTTCAATATCTAATTAGTTTAAAAAGATATTTATATGAGTGGAACTTACCCACAGTCAACAATCATTAAATGCAATGCTCCTAACACTGTAATATTAGCTTATTGCAAAGAAATAGAATGAATTATTTTGAAGGGCAGACCTGTTGTGTCAATATATAATACCAGATATACCTGTTATGTACATATGATATTACCATATATTTATTCAATCCTGAAGTATATAGTTCTACAGTATACTGAGGGGTAGAACAAAACCTTCATTTTTATCAATTTTTTAAAAATCTACAATCCTAATGCCTGTGGGGGTTGATCTGAAATTTGATTGGTTGAGACTTTTAATTCTATTTTAAAAATAAACAACCGAGCCACATTTCTTCTAAAAATGTACGAATTTCTTATCAAGTCTTGGCATTACTTAGTCCTATTTCAAGTTATTTGCAATAAGGATAACCCTGACATCTCAAACTCATCACGAAATGACTGAAATAATGTTGAAAGTGATGTAAAACCCCAAACAAACAAACAAAACTGACATCTCAAACACAATTATCTCTAATATAGACAATTATACTTCATGAAGATACAGATCTGAGGTTTGTCAGCATCAATGTTTTAGTGCTTTTAAAAATTATATATTTGATGTATCAGCAAAAGAAATATGACAGTAATCACAGAGCAAATATCCTACTCAGATCTCTTGTCATTTATATTTGTCTTCGTCTATTTCCAGGATCTTCTCATAATTGTACTCAAAGATACAGCGATCATATAAAAATGTGCACTGTCCATTCACATGTAGATCCAACTATATACAGTTAAGGTGCATTCAAAATGATTATATACTTCCCACAATGACAACAATGATGATGATTTGTTCATCGCACTTATTACATACTGCTGCATTTAGTTTGTTATAATGAATTATCAATGACCTGTATCTTTAATGCGGTCAATGTTTCAGAGTGAGATCATGTTCAAATACTGATGAGTTCCATATATCTTGAACAAAACAGAAATGTGAAATTGCTTGATTCATACTATGTGCATGATTTGCTGTATCAAGTGAAAATAGTGAAATTTTATCCAATATTCAGGTTGTTGGTTGTGACTTCCCTTTACCTGCAATGCATGCCAAAGGAAACCACTGGTGAAATGGAAACAGCAGACATGTGTGAGTAAGTATGTCTCCATTTATAAACTAGAATTGGTTTACACTCTCTCACAGCCGACCTGAATAAACATAAAAAAGGAAAGTGTTTCAGGCATCAGCCTTTTTAGTTTTCAGAAAATGCAAAAATATAGACAAGAGGTGGTTAAAATATTATTAAAAGAGGACAACTGGTTCTCGGTTTTAACCTTAGTTATTTTCTTATTGAATGGTTCCTTTCCACCATATATATGATATATATGAGCTGAAAATGTGAAGAATGTGAAGTTATTAATCTTTATGACAATCGTGACTCATCAATATTTGGACCTATGTATATCGCAAGTGAAATGTTCTACTTTTTCCAAAAGGTAATAGGGACATACATTTTATTTCTCCTTTTCAAATGTAGACAATTCTATAACGTTTTAGAAACGCCCTTGTCAGTTATTTCCGCACCATTGAGAATATTTTTGTTATATTGTGAAAACTTTGATATTTTATAACATTACTACGCATACTATTTTACACTCCTCTCTGCACATCTCAACATCATGTGATTGCAGGAAATTACCTATCCATTTAAAATTATCTGAAATTATACCTTTGAAAAACAAAAAAACTATTCATGATGCATCATGATATGATAAATACCCTTTTATATTCTGTGAAAAAGCAAAACAGCTCTCACATTGGCTATTTCACATATCACTTTAAAGGGAAATCATCCCATAATCTATGACATATGCAGAATTAGCAATGGGCGTGTTATACTGAATTAACAATGGACATTCTATACAGCATTATCAATGGACGTGCTATACAGCATTAGCAATGGACATGCTACACACCATTAGCACTGGACATGCTATACACCATTAGCAATGGACATGCTATACACTATTGTCAATGGATATGCTATACACCATTAGCATAGGATATGCCGTTCTGTATTAGGAAAAGACACGCTATGATAAAAGTAGCGGACATATTTCCCATATATCATTACTAATTGCTATGTCGTATATTGACCTAGTTTTGATCATTGGAAGTTACATTTGATATATATTGAAGCTGAATGTGTTGCATATATGGCGTTTATATAAGTTGTTTTATGATATGCTCAGATATGGCCAGATAATTGTCTAACCTATTTTGTGAGGGAGATAAAAAGTGTTGAGTTGCTGTATTAGCGATCATTACTGTGATATTTGTATTGTGTGTGCATTTATTCGCTCCACATTACATAAAATTAGCCTGACCATGTCCTACTTTTGGATAATCTTTACATACTTTTCACAAACAATTATGCATCCTATTTGGTCCCATATTCCAATATCTGAGTGTTCTGTTGACCACCTATCACAATAGTTGATTTAAATCAGATTCCCATGTCTACTTTTGCCTTTTTGTATGATATTAGTGTACTGCCAGTGGATAACACCAGTGGATAAAGCTTAAGATTGTGTTTCTCCATGTTTCAAGATGAGAATATAAGTTCCCCCATATGCCTTTTATCTGCAATGTTTCTCAGAATGTCAAAAAGAAAATGATAACATATTCCAAGGCATATTGCAGGAAAGGGCCCGGGGTTGCTCTCGAAATCATGCATTTTGTTTTTCTTCAGATATTTCAATAAAGCCTACACGTGTTTGGGCGGGTCTGATCTGAGTTGTCTGCAGTACATGCCAGAACAGTTCATCACGTTAAAGGATGGACTCGGAGAAAAATGCGAGCAGCTTTGATATGTCCACATCTAATGTTATCAGGAAGCTTGACAGGTCACCTATATCAGTATAATTAGTTATGCCATTTGACGCGGAGTCAGGACATATCACGGATGCAGTGATCAGGATATGTTCAAGATTTTACGTTGCAATCTTACACCTGTATTTTAGCAAAAAAACATTGATCAACAAGCATATCTACACAATAATGCACATGAACTGATTCACTTCACTGTATATTTATAGTGTTTCTGTCTACTAAACCTATGATAAAAGTACATATTGTTTTCATCAATCAGATATAAAAAATACAGAACTCAGTCTTCAGAAATACTTGTTATTGTTTAGGTAAAAACCAAATGTATTCTTTTTGGTAGTTTTTTTCCAGGACGAGTAAGTTATATTAGTTAGCTCATTTTCTGAAAGCGAAGTGATGATTAAGACAGTTTCAACAAGCTTTTTTTGTGGATTATACATCAACCAATTGCAAGCAGTTTTCTCAGTAATGTAATAAATCTTGAGTGCAGAAGGCACCAGGTCAGATGATAAAGCATTTTTTATGGAATGAGAATATTGTTCAGGACATTTTAAGGTGAATGTGTCAGTTTGTTGATGATTTGCGTGATTACAAAAACATATTCTTGAAATCTGTGACAAAAACATATTCTTGAAATCTGTGACCTTTTTATTCTGCCAAAGACAATTATATCACAACATCCTATATGTACTCTAATTATGGTAATCGTATTCGAAAAATATTACCCAATGATAGTGTGGGGCATCAACACAGACACACCCTGATGCATATAAATATATGAGACATTTAGTGTCACACAATGACTTGCTGCTACTGTAGGGTAATGAAAGTTTCAGTTGGTTAAGTTTGGAAAATATATCAACAGGGATCTGAAATCATGAAAATAATCGCTCCAGTAATCGTCCTCACATGCTTAACATATCAGGTAATATCATTTTATTCATTGATTTACTGTTGATTTATAATATATAACGTTTATGTGCCTATTTACGATTTAATTGATTGTTAGTTTGGATTGTTAGTTGTAATGCTCCTTGTGGTCTGGCTAATCCCTCACAATCTATCCCAGCCACTCTAGCCATTCCTCATTATCTATCCCAGCCACTCTAACCATCCCTCATGATCTATCCCAGCCACTCTAGCTATCCCTCATGATCTATCCAGCCACTCTGACCATCCCTCATGATCTATCCCAGTCACTCTAACCATCCCTCACCATCTATCCCAGCCACTCATGATATGTCCCTCCCACTCTAACCATCCCCCATGATATATCCTAGCCACTCTAGCTAACCCTCATGATCTATACAGCCACTCTAGCCATCCCTCATGATCTATTCCTGCCACTCTAACCAACCCTCATGATCTATCCAGCCACTCTAACCATCCCTGACAATCTATCCCTGCCACTCTAACCATCCCTCATGATATATCCCAGCCACTCTAACCATCCCTCATGATCTATCCCAGCCACTCTAACCAACCCTCATGATCTATCCCTGCCACTCTAACCAACCCTTATGATATATCCCAGCCACTCTAATCAACCCTCATGATCTATCCCTCCCACTCTAACCATCCCTCATGATCTATCCAGCCACTCTAACAATCCCTCATGATCTATCCCAGCCAATCTAATCATCCCAAACCATCTATTCTACCCCCTTTAGCCATCCCTCATGATCTATTCAGCCACTCTAGCCATCCCTCATGATCTATCAGTGACTCTAACCATCCCTCTTGACATGTCCCTGCTAATCTAACCATCCCTCGTCATCTATCCAGCCACTCTAACCATCCCTCATGACATGTCCCTGCTAATTTTACCATCCCTCACCCTCTATCCCAGCCACTCTAACCATCCATCTTGATCAATCCCTGTGAATCTAATCATCATCATCATCATCATATTCATTTACTTAATTCAGCCTGTAATCTTTTCAGGTATTGGCTTCATGCCAGGACTGCATTGCCTTTGCCGATTTTGAGCAAATATGCACGTATGTGGAATTCATTGACTTCTAATATGAGTAATATCACATAAATACCAGTCATATTTGTGCCAATTTCATTAGATATGACTGCCTACTAGACAAAATGAGGTGGTTTTGACATTAGTTTCAGAAGTGGTTTTGATGTTTAACTGGTGGAACATGCAAAGCAGAATGACGTGAATATTTCACATTGATAAGACCCATGTAGATAAAACATGATTTATATTTGGTGAAACACAATTTGATAATTTGATTTTCATATTAACATCATTACTCTAAAAAGCTATCTGGGAATTGGCAAAGCACACCTCTCATATACTGTAATGAAAGGAATATCCCTTGGCAGGGATAGGTTAGTTATATATGACAACACCTAGATCAATATAAAGCTCACCAAATATACAGTTTTAGACAAATATGAAGTGGACAAACTATCATGTTTTATCATTTCTTAGAAATTGTAACATATTTCATATTTCTAATCAGAATTATTTATTATATATTCGCCATTAATGTGAAATAGGACATTCCATCAAAAGGCTGAGAGTGGTTCTGTTTCCATTTAGATTGCAGTGACATAGTATGATCAGGCCATCAAGGACATGATACTACACACACACACAACTCTGTTTTCTGAAACCCTATCAGAAAACCTTGTATCATTACCCTGTCATGCACTTGTGATCAAATAAATTTTCATATCTTGAAAATCATATCTTTAACTTGTAATCCACGTGGTTTTCACATGGTATGTCTGCTGGGTTAATGTGAAATGGGACATTCCGTCAAAAGGCTGAGAGTATTAAATGTTCTGTAAAGTGTCCTATTTTTACTCAGGCATCTTTTATATAGTATTAAATAACATTATTGTGATGGAAATTCAAGGTATAGGAGTGGTTACATTGCAGTGACATAGTATGATCAGGCCATGAAGGACATGATACTACATCTTTACTTTCTCTCATCCAACATTTTTAGGCTCTTAGACTTCATTTCTTAATGTGTTACAATATATCTTTTACTACAGAGAGGCTCCCAGAATAAGGAATTGTCTATCAGAATCAGAAGGGAACTGTTTCGAGGATCCAAGTGTCATTAATTTTCTGCAGTCTCTGGATCAGCTCACCAGAACCATGTGTAGCGGATGTAACATGCAGCAAGTGATGGCGTGTGCAGAAGGCATGACGAGCTTGGGGGATATCATGGCCAATCTGGATGAATCAGACTCTCCCTCGCTGCAAACTGCATGCAGGTATGACTGCACGAATATATGACTGCATGATTATATGACTATATGGCGTTTTTTTCCTTTGAGAAAAATGTGTGTAAAGTCCGAGCCTTTTAAGCACTGAAACCCAGATGGCTTAAACAAGATGGCTTAAACATTACCTTAATATCTCTTAAGGGATTGGAACATAATGGTGTGAAAAGCAGTGGCAGGGCGGCTCAGGGTCATCACTTACATGTTTACACCTACTGTATTATGCCAGAGGTGATGTTGTACATAGTATGCCAGAGGTGATGTTGTAAATAGTATGCCAGAAGTAACACTGTCCATGAGGTGATGTACATAGTATGCCAGAGGTGATGGTGTACATAGTATGCCAGAGGTGATGTTGTACATAGTATGCCAGAGGTGATGCTGTATATAGTATGACAGAGGTGGTGTTGTACTGATATTATATTTTCAATCAAATTCACTGGTTGGGAATTGTGATTGTAATAATTCCTTCATTTGTCTTTATTAGTGCAATGAAGCAAGCAGAATCTTGCTATATGGCGCATGCTGAAACGTGTAGAGAGATCGTAACACAGAGTGTCCAAGGAATACAAAACTTTACCAACAGCTTCTGCACTGAAGGGGTAAATTCTCAAAATCCACTTTATCAAATTAGTCCCAAATTAGTCAAATGTTCATGTATTTTTTATTCTTATCACTCTGGGATATCTTACTGATTTTGCTGTAATTAAATTATAATAAACCAGAGATCAGTTTTTGTTCTTTTTCACTGAGTGATACAGGCCAACTTAATAACAATTCTACCTGGCTGTGTTACATTTTGCATGAATAGATGACATATTTATTTGATTTCACTCTTTTTGGACAGATTATAGACCTATATATCTTATCTAAAAACTATAGTATGATAGTATATGATTGTGTGTAATTGTACAGGCTGTGTGTGACATTATGGCATGCCAGCCAGCTGCACCTGAACTCTCAACTGACCCTTGTGGGTAAGATATCGACAAAATATCATAAATTATTTAAAGAATAATTAATAGAAAACTATTAATCAAAGATAAATATTAAATTGCCTATTTCAGATATGCTGATTATAAATCATTCTGATTAATGCTTTTTATCACAGAAATGCTTTTACTACATGCCAGATGTGTTTAAATGTATTGCAGCTATCACCATTTTTATCTTCTTATTAAGATTAACTTTAAATTTTGAAATTTATGACAGCTCTGCTAATGAGATGATAAACTGTCTGGAAGCCCAGCCTGCATGTTCCAGCAATGCGCAAGTAGCCATGATGATAAGTCAAACCAATGATATGATGAAACAAATGTGTGGTAGCGGCAGCAACAAAGACTGTAATAGTGCAGGTGCCATGGCATGTGGGCAGGGACTGCGAAATCTCACTGTGATCAAATGCCGGTTAGTGTGATAAAAAAAAATCATTGTCTTATCTCAACTAAATAAATATAAGAAAAAACTATAAAAAAACAAATAAAAGCTAAATAGATAAAATCATGATGATGATGATGATGATGACAATAATAATGGCTTGCTTATTACCTACATGTGTTATTTTAGGTAAAACAATATGGTCAAATAATCATCATGCATATTAAAAATAACATCAACTTGATACAAACAGCTGTAATAAATCTTTTTCAGGAATGTGGTTGAAGTGTTGGAATGCTTTGAGGAATTCTTTCCATCCTGTGCTAGTGTCCCATATTTGAACCAGGCCAAAACAGATATGGAAGCACAAAGAGACCAATTATGCTCAACCTAGGCATCCCTTTGAAACAAATGAGATTAAATCCCTAAAACAGTATTGTCTTGCTATCCAAATATATTAAGCTGATAAATTCTTCTGAATATATTTATGTATGTTGCATTGATTTCACGCGTATTATTTGTATCAAATGTATCTGTTATGATAAATAATGAGCTTCTCGTATTACTAGTTATTTTTTTTTTAAATCAAAGGTATTTACAATATTTTTTCACAAATGAAGGATCCCATTCTGAGTATTAAAAATTAACAGATATTCTTTCTTTGAGAAGAAGAGACATTCACTTATATTACATTTTAAGATTTTTATTTTCTGTAATATTCTTAATAACTGACAATATTATTATATTTGCTTATTGCTACCTCTTTTCCTACATTTTTTTGCCAATTCTTTTCCATTTCTATTCAAAACTAGCTAGTTTGCCATTGTATGTGCATATATATATATATATATATATATATATATATATATATATATATATATATATATATATATATATATATATATATATATATATATATATATATATATATATATATATATATATATGTTATATATATATATGTTATATATATATATATATATATTATATATATATATATTATATATATATATATATATAATATAACAAAGTCTGTGGTGACAAAGAGTTAAAACCTTTTATTGCGACATGTTTCAGTCCTTCAAGGGACTTCTTCAGGCTTAACTAACAAACCATTGAAAGTGTTCACTTATATACCATTACAAGAGTATATAGCAAACAAGCTTGTACTAGTTGATAAACAAGCAGATTAACAAGCTGATTAATAAGCTGATAAACAAGCGGATTAACAAGAAGATTAGAGACACAGTTAAGTTAATTGCACTTGTCTGCTTGCTGTATAGGGGTGTCAAAAAGCTGTTGACAACTCTGTCATATTGGGCATTGTTATAATCATATCTTAACTATACATACATTGAAGAGATTAAAGTAGGCAATGCTTAATAAAATTGAGTGAAAAATATAACATGGAAAGCCTTAAAATATATCATGAAATAAAGTAAAATATAAGAAATTATAATAAGAGGATAATATACAGGTGTAGGAGAAACTAACATATGGGTAATCCCATTGCTATCAAGTTTGAAGTACTGTTCAACACTGGTTTATATTTTTCAATTAAAGAGTGTTCTATTCTGAGGAGTACATGGGGATTCTCTTTTTGTATTTTTAAAAAAGGAAATATTTTAAAGTTCCCCTTGCCACAAATTCGCAAATGTCCTGACACTAGGCAATTTTGATAAGATGGATTTGATAAATGAGATTTGTGAAGGGAGACCCCATGTCGCAGATGTTTGGTTGAACCTATATAGTCATGTTGGCATCCAGGACATCTTATTGCATAGATTATATATGTGGCTCTGCAGTCAAGATTAGTTTTGGGTTTTAGTATGTCCCCTGTTCTTTTGAGTTTATATTCTGATCCCTCTAATATAACTTTACATGTGCCACATCTTTTTTCTCCACACTTTGAGATGTTTCCAGCTGTATTGTAAGTTTCATTGAATTTGGCTCTGCTGAGTAGTCTGCCTAAACTAGGAGGTTGTCTTTTGCTGTTGATAAATTTTAATTCAGGGAGTAATGATTTGAATGTGCTATCCATTTCCAGCGATCCTATTGTGTGGGTGACAATGTTGAAGAGGTTAGTGTTATGAGAATTGTTTGTGGTGACTATTGGCAGTATGTTCTCTTCATTATTGGTATTTTTTTGCATGTTGAGAATGGTCATTCTGTCCTGTTGCGATGCTTTGCTAATACCGGTTTTGATTATGCCATCTGGATATCCTCTTTTTTTCAGATCATACTCCAGTTCTTGGAGTCTCCTCTTTCTTAGTGATTGGTTACTGGCAATGGTTACTATGCGGAGTGCCAAACCATATGGAATGTTCGTTTTGGTATGCCTAGGATGATGTGAGGAGAAATGGACATAATTTCTAGAATCTGTAGGTTTATGAAAAATGTCTGTTGTCAGCTTATCTCCATCCTTGATAACAAGCCTTTTCAGGGCTGGAATCCTGTGTGAATTGGATTGTTGGATGTAAAGAGTTGAGAGTCTCAGTCAGGTAGTTGAGCACACCTATAAAACTTGGCTAAATTAGACAATATACTCAAGAATACATAAATTTACCCCAGATTGACCCATTTGAGCAGTCAAGCTCAACAATCTGTTATGTTAAACAATTTTTCAAAACAATTATTGGCATTGTCTACAAGTTTATGATACCATACATTTTATCTTAAAAAAGTAGAATTTATCATTGATAATGTATCTAAAATAAAGCAACCTAAACCTAAAAATGTGTGGAGCTATATTCCACAAGTCCTCCATGTCTAGGGTGAATATTTGGGTTCATACAGGTGTGTTGCATCTGGACTGGTATTACTGCCAAACCAGTCCAGTGTTCAACCTGCAGAACTCCATATCCTCCCCTTACAGGTCGCACCTCACGGCAAACAAGGTGCCATGGTTATTTGTTTCGTTCACCTTTTACGAACTGACAAAAATACCAGGGAGTTAAAAAATCAGAGGACCATTTTAACCCCAGGCCCACATGGGGACCCCTTTAGTCGCCTTTTACGACATGCTGTGGGGCTATTCTTAAATCCCCGCACCCACAGGGGAATTCCTAATTGCATGAGCCATGAGTTCTATAATAAAAAGGTATGGTGAGATAGGGCAGTCTGGTCGTATACCTCTATATAATCTTTAAACTCCAGGTGTGTGCCCATTGCTAATGACTGTTTGTTTGTTTGGGGCTTTACATCACTTTCGACATTATTTCAGTCATTTCGTGATGAGACCTACTTGTAGCAGATATAGTGCTGCCTCACTGAATTGTCATGTCGCAGGTCCTTGACATGACAACCCACCCGGTCACAGATTTACAAGGACAACGGGTTAACCCTTTAGGCACGGGCCTCAGCTCATGTGGAAAATTGTATCATGAGTTCAATACCGGCACGGCCGGGGTTCGAACCCACAACCTTTGGATCACCACAGAGGAACTGGTGCTAATAAGCTGGCGCTCTAACCAACTGTGCCACGGCCCGTGGCGCTAATGACTGTCCCTCCAATGTTGTTATAAATCACCTTCATCCATTGGATAAAGTTATCACCAAAATTAAGTAATCGTAAGCTGTCAATAATAAACGACCACTTTATAGTGTTGTATGCTTTCTCATAATCTAATAAAAGTATGATACCTGGTTCATTTTTTAGACTTGTATAGTCCGAGATGGTCCGAATGTTCTCTCCAATGCATCTTCCCTTTATAAAACCAGTTTTATCATTATTTATTGTCTTATAATCTGTATTAAGTAGCGATACTGGCCTCTAATTCTTCAATAGTATTTTAATTTTACCTGATTTTGGAATCAAGATTATAACATCACATTTTTGGTCAATGGATAACTTGCCCTTTTCAAAAGCCATATTCAGTGATTCAATATCTAAATCCTTTATATCACTCCAGAAAAATTTATAGAATTCAACGGTATATCCATCTGTTCCTGGTGATTTACCATTTTTCATACCACAGAGTGCCTTACTACAGTCATTCATTGTCAGTATTCCTTCACATGACTGCTTTTCTTCCTCACTTAAAGTAAGAATATCACTATCACTATATATTTTCCTCTAATATTATCTTGAAGTCAGTAGCGATGAATCCATCACCAAGTTCAATCTGATAAATATGTTTGTCTATTGCATTTCTTTACTCTGGATTAAAAAAAAATAGTATTTTTTCACCTGCTTCAGCCCATTTAGTCTTTGAGTGCAGAATGGCACCTATTGTTTCAATTTCATCTAACTTTTCTAATTCATTGCTAATTCTGTATATGTCATAGATTATGGGATGATTTCTCTTTAAAGTGATATGTGAAATGGCCAATGTGGGAGCTTTTTTGATTTTTCACAGAATATAAAAGGATGTTTATAAGCATTAATTTTTTTTTTTTTTAGTTTAAGAAACTAGGTCGGGCCCACACTAGACCATATATAGGAGAAATGACACATGTTTTCATGGGTCCAGAACATGGCAGAACATGGCTGAGTCACTAAGTGGCCCTTTTGTGCATATTAAAAGTGACAAGTCTTGTCTAAAAGGCTACCTCGGGCTAGCGGAGGCAATAGGTCGAGCTAGCGCTAGTCACTGCGCAACAGTTTCAGCTCAGCCTTTTTGGGTGAAATGGAACTATTGACCCTATGTCGGGCTAACAGGCATTTACAACATTTTGAGTTCACACCACACGAAACTGGCACTTGATGTCTTATTTTAAAAAAAGACAAGAAAAATATAATAAGTAGCATCATACTTTGTTTTTTATCTTCCTGTTAAATATTCAATGAGCTGTATTTATTCAATGACTGTACATACTTACTGAGATGCCCACCCTTAATTTGCTGTTAATATTTGATTAGCTCCATTGAAACTTGGTCTAACCCCAAAAAGATCACATCTTTTCAAAAAGCATGTGTAACTAAATAATAGGACCAAATTGGTATAAAAGTGCTTCTTTTGGAAATTATCTTCGTTCATCTCCGACATGGGTTCCTGTTCATCATTCTCTTGCGGCTGGCCATCTCTGGAAATTATTTCTCCTCGAAAGGTTCATCCTACCAGACAAGTCCATTGCTCCTGTCCAAAGGATACCACGTTGATCCCTCTTGAACCAACGACACCTCTTGAGGTTGAGGAGTGTTCTATCTGCATGGATTATTTGGGCATAAGGGACACTTATTTACTTTTATGGCCATGCACACATGTCTTCCACAGAGACTGTTCGATGAAGTGGTTGAATGACCTGGACAAAAACAACTTTCACGAGTGCCTGAAATGCCACTGCTATACGGTGGGGGAAATTTCAGGTGTCTTTGGAGACCATCCTCACATTGAAAAAAAGGACTTTGAAGAAAGATATATCCATGTCAAGGAATGGATGGATGGTTCGTGCTCGTTATGTCAGTCGATCAAAAACTTTTTTTTGACAAGATGTTGCCATATTTTCCACCAAGACTGTTTGCGATGGTCTTTGGAGTTTTACTCAAAACGTAGACCACAATGGCCACATTGCTTGGCAGGCATATGCGAAGAAGGGGGAATGGACATTATTGATTACAAATATTATACAAAACTACAAAAGATGAGTCACAATCAGAACAGAGAAAGTATGTGCATGGGTGTATGCACATGTGCTGAAATAAGAAATAAAAAATTAAATAAACATGACAAATTATAATCTCCTCTTTCACTTATTCATTCATAATTTGATGAATTCAATGCAATTCAGATTGTTTACATTTTGATGCTTCATGATCGGTTTGAGCTTAGTAGAGTCAAAACATGTGAGACATTTGTAAAAAAAAAAATTTAACGCTCTGAATGCTGTCATTGTGCATAAACATTTACAACAGCCAACCACAGCTGGTAATTGAATGCTAATGTGCGGAAAAAGTTTTCTGCAATTTCATGCCATTTTGTGGCAGAGGTAGTAAGTGACTCTACCTTGCCATGCGAGTAATGCATAAGCGGAAAGCATTGATCTTTTCTGTACATATTTCAAGCTTTACTAAAAATCACCTGTCCCAGGGAAAAGACAAGAACAGACTTTCAGTAAAGTAAGAGCCAATTTATTTGTCTATGCATAAGAGTGAGTCAAATAACTCAGTGACACTATTCTTTTATAAAAATATATTGAAAATTGACAAAATACTTGAAATTATTATGTTTGACCATGTAGATGTTTGGCCCAATCTATATCACTGTCAACAAATAACACACTCTCTACATTTCTCACATCCCCAAATCTTTCAGCAGCATCATCTTTACGTATACATATTTGAGTAAGTTCATCCCTTGTAAAGCCAGTGAATTGTCAATTTTTAAGTTCCTTTGGATTAGATGGAACTGCTCTTCTGTTTCCACTTCTGTCATTGACCATTCATTCACTTTTCTTTCATTAAATGGGAAGCTTGGGACCTCATTCAGCAAAATATCACTATCAAACATAGTTTATCGATACAAGAAAGCCCAGTACACCAGAGATTGAGAATGACCCTGTGGACTGTTACATATCCACAAGGCTATTTTCTCAGACCGGCTCTCAGTAAAACCCATCGACATAAGTTTGGTAGTGATATCTTCCACTTCTTCATTTCCATGTTCATGATCACAGGATGTCCCTTCATTCAAAAACTTCAGTCTGTGTTTCCAAGCATGATGGAAAAATCGGATTTGTGTATATACTCAGAATCTGAGCAAAACTTTGAATCTAAGCATGAAATTAGGATCTGAGCACGGACTTCAAATTGAAGTACGATGGAAAAATCAGACCCTGTTGGTCTCTTCTGTGACTATGTTGAAGAAGTCTTCAAGCAGGAACAGGTTAAAAAAAGTCCCTGGTCCTGCTACCTCTCCTTCTTCATCACTATCATTTCCCCCAACATCTCCTTCATCGCCTCACTCTGGATCAAGTATCACATCTTGATCATCGCCATCACCAACACAAAATTCTTTTAACACATCATCAAACACATTTCTTCGTGTACCACAGGCAACCATGTTTAAAACTGGGACACAAAGTAGGTCAACTGAAGAAGAGGTAAAAAACCTTTTTGGAGGGCATTTTAGCATCAAGGTCAAAGGTCATGACACAGATGTGGGATGTACAGGACTATTGTCATGTTTTTGACAGCTCTCACTCGTCAACCACATTGTGAGGGTTAAATTTTTTTTTTTAAAGTGTTTTGACTGGGCACAGGATTAAGCAATGACAGTGATGGTAGATACTGCGGAAGGTCAAAAATATGCAATCATTTATAAAACTTTATTTTATTTGAAAATGTTAAACATATGGTCCATAAGATTCTTTACCCGCTTTAGAAGACCTGACAAAGCCATATTTCTTTTTGTAACGGTTCTTTTTGCCCCATCAGAGACCTAGCATATTTTTATTTGATTTAATGTGCCTTCACTCTTTTATAGTATATATCAGTGAATACAGAGTTTGGCACCATATGAAATACCTCTTTCCACACCTGGAGGGACTCCACTCAGGTCCTTAGTTGAACCTCAGTGCAGCCCTTGTGCACCTTGTATTGCCTTGTGTTCGATTTGTAATTTTCCCATCAAATTTTGTATGGAGGCCCATGTACACTTCTGCAAGGTTTGTTGTTTGATTTGTGACTAATTCGTCAGATCCGAGCTGAGACTGAAATAGAAAATTCTCTGATGTCATCAGTGATGTAGGTCAATGTTTGAAGTGTAGTGGCAAGCCTAAGTGGGTCAGCAGACTGGAAGCCAAGTACACTAAAATAGATCAACCTATCCTCTGCTGGTATCACTTGTGAAAACAGAACCATGTTAACAAATTAGCATCAGAAGAGTAATTACACACATAATAGACCTACCTCTTATGCACAAAGTATCTGGTCATAGAAAGCAGGCAGATGTTTATACTTGATTTTCTTGTTGCCCAAGGTTGATGTTGTACACGTGCAACAGTTTCAAGGGATCCAAAAACCATGAGCTGTCTGCAAACCAAATGATAAAAATAGGTTTGATCTCACCCATGTGTCTATATATAGCATTACTATATATATATTAACTAAGGGAATGAATGCTCTTGCACCACATTTATGTCAATCTGATGTTTAAAATCAGATTAAAAATACTTATGTACATCCTAAAAGGATATTATCCTTTCAATGATTAGATCGCAACGCATTTAAAAAAAATTAAAACGATGGTTCAGTGGTGGAACACCCTGTAAATAATATCATTCCCTAGGAAGCTTGGTAGAGGAAATAACCAAAATACTTGATGGGAATTGGTACATTTACAGTGTTAAAATAATACATTCCTATTAAAATAAACGCATTAATGACATAAATCTGCGAGACACAGAATGATCATATGGGAACCCCAAAGTATATTGACATTTCATGAAGATTATCACAAACAATATAAATGACGCATAAAGTGACAATACGCATGCTCGTCAGTCATATCACACCCTAGAGGACCACTAATGCAAAGAGGATCAAATACCAATCGGGGATGAGCAGAGTAGGTCAACTACATTATGGATCCAGACGCCCAGAACCGCTACTCAGCGCACAGTGTTCCATATGCCTACGTCATCCAGTCTGTGCTCTGACTGAATACTGTTGCCAACCGGCATTACCTGAGGTGCGGCCACCAGGCTGGAGAGTTCTTAGCAGTATCCCACTTATGCGTATCTCACTATGTTATGCCTAGTCTGGTCTGCTTGATGTATACTTGTTGTGCACCCCCAATAAAAGCGACCATTGTACACCGCATACATCTGTCTCTACAGTGATTCTTATCTCCACGGATAGGTATTTCAGGCAGCTAGTTAGGCCTGACCTCATAGCAAGCGAGTATCCCCATCCTAGTCATATTCCCCCGTCCCCATAGATTGTCAGAACATAGATAACAAATCAATGTTTAAACAAAACAATATTTGAATTATAAGTTATGATTTCAAGTATATTTCTTTCAAAATAGTATACAGGAATAGGCTTGTTTTTAGCTGTTTATTTCATTTCTTTGGGAAGAAAATTCACTGTGATCCTCGTGAAACAGATTTTCTCACTGTCATTTTTATAATTTGGAAGTAAAAAGGAAGTTTGGCGATCAGATATGTAAAGAGAGGTGAACAAATATGTTTATATGGTCAAGTGTGTACTTCTATTTTTCTTTTAATCATTTCGAAAAATAGGAAATCTGTTTCACTAGCATCAATGTAAATATTGTTAAGATCACTTTTGCAAAATAAATATAAAATACTAGAATGTTTTAATGAAAAAGGAACTTTTTTTGACAGTTGAGCAGTTTCCCTGTACCTTTTTGAAAACGTTCTATTTTGGCATAAAAGAATGCAATTCCCTCAGAAAATCTGCCACCAGAAGACACTCATCACCAACACCCACAAATACCCTTTAGTTACCCTCATAATAATTCATGAAATGGGTCAAGGCCCTGGAAGTGAAACTTGTTATGGTTCCTGAAGGTGCATGGTGACCCTCTGTTTTTGGAGTTGACATTATCTTAATTTAGGAATGTTACGGATCTTTGAACTTCCACTACTAATACATTTGAACAAATGCTTTTGTCTGTTATATTTGATGTAAACTTTCAAAATCAATTTATGAAAAATCTAAGATGGTGACCACTATACTTTTTCTAAGCTATGTACTAGTAAGGAAGTTGGATTTTTCCAGGATTTTGGTGTGAATACTCAACCTTGGTTTTGTTGTACTTAAAAAAAGAAATATTGTTTTTCACCATTCATGACATTTTGCTAAAACTAATATACAGCAAGGCGACCCCATGTTTTCTTTTTGTTTTTATTCTTGGGAGACAAATTGGGGACGTAATATTTGAAAATGAATTTATGTATTTCTGTGTTTATATTTAAAATACATTTGAATAAATTTGTTTCTGTAACATTTATTGTAATGACCCAAAGCTTTGACTATGATTTCTGAAAATGTAGTGTGCTAACCCTTTTTTATCTTGGATATATTGAACATACATCATATGAGTGAGTTATTTTGATTTTTTAGAGATCTTGAAACTTGAAATTGGATTTTTTATCCAAATATACCAGTAAATACTTTAGGATGACCTTAATGTGTCGATGAACCATGTATGCATGTCATACACCACACTTTTAAACCACTCTATCGTTTTACATGGGCTTTAATAAATGGGTATGAAAAATAGATCCATACAAAAATAATGGAAAAAAGCAAACAAGTGATATTTCCCAAATTTACTAGGAATGAATATCTCTTGGAATCAATTACCTGGTTCGATAATGATCCACCAGGGAAATTTAGATCTTCTACTCATACATGTGATCTCCTGACTGGAGGGGTAAATAATCGATACACAAGGCTTTGGCATTTTTACAATGGTGGGATCACGTCTGACCAGAGGCTCATATATATCAACATCTGCTTGATGTAAGACTCCAGCACTGTAAAGCTGAGTTGAGAAGAAAGAACATATACAAGCAGGGTAATTATTGAGCACTCTATATATTTATTATTGAATACCAATGTCATTTGGTACTGGCAATACATCGGTTGGTATCCATGGCGACTGATACACAATGAAGCGTTAAAATTAGATTGACTGCAAGAATTAATATCTTTGCTCATTCAACTCACATACAAATCGATGGTTTAAATTACGATAATTGTAGCTATAGTGTTTCCTCACATTTCAGGTATCCTGAAACCTTCAGCTGTATTGAGATTGACATGAAGATCATCAGAATATCCAGAATTCTAGTGGTGGCCATTATTGTGTCCTACACCTTGATTCTAGTTTCCATTTTAAAATGTCCAAGATGTACACCATCTGCAGAGCTGAATATTACATGTGACAATGGAGGACATTATGAACTCAGTGAACCTTTACATTTGTCATCCGCTGAAGAGCATGAGGTTAGAAAAGGTTGCCAGAAAGGCACACTCACAGATGGCCTTCACCAAGAGGAAGGCTATGACATCCTGCAGGCCAATGCCAGCAGGGGCATCATCTGCTATGTATGGTGTGGACAGAGAAGGTTTGACTTCAAGCATTATCTAAGTGTACTCAGTGCCATTAATAGATTGAACCCTGACTCCATATATTTCTATCATGAGTGTCTGCCTGTGGTAGATAACAAGCTCTACAATACGTGGTTTGATGACATGGTGTCAACATATCCCTTCATTCAACTGAGACAAGTCAACAATCTTTGCAACATATCAACCTCAACCATTGTCAGGAAAATTGTAAGTGAAACAAAGGGTGTCTATCTGAATGAAAATGTCATAATCTTACAGCCTCAGGAAAGGTTGACCAATGAACGATATAAGGGTATACTCACAATGTCCTCCCCTGTTGAAGGATATGAGGAGTTGACTAAACATTGTAAACACATTTCAGTTTCAAATACGTCTAATATTGTCAATGAACAGTGTATCAGAATAGGTGGCACATTTTATCCCAATGAAATTTGGGCATTGCAAAGTAGTCTAGGAAACCTACTTCGAGAGATATTTTATGGACATTCCAACATCCAAAGACCTTCACAGGATTTTCATAACCTTATCCCTAACATAGCTCATATGGTGTGGATGGGTGGGGGAGAAATGGATTATCTCTTCTACCTATCCATCCTTAGTCTTATTTACATAGCAAAGGTTGATCTTGTCTATATCCATGGTAACAAACCCCCAACTGGTATGTTATGGAATAAAATTAAGAAAGAGTCAAAAATAAGGTTAATGCATCGTCCTTTACCAGTATTCATTTATGGACACAAGGTACAGAAATATTATCACATTTCTGATGTAATGAGAGTTGACCTACTTCTGAGATATGGCGGCATTTATGCGGATACAGACACCATATTTGTGAGGCCTATTGATACCAATCTTAGGGCCTATGATGCGGTCGGTTCATATGGATGGGCCAAACAAAAACCTTTTCCAGATGTGCTCAACTTGGGAGTTGCTCTTGGTAAACCATCTTCTAAATTCTGGAGAATGGTGCAAGAGTCCATGAAATGGTTCAGAGACAATGACTACACATGGAATGGGCTGAGGCAGCCTTATAAAATCCTGGAAAGAAATCCCAATCTGATGCATGTTGAACCCCACCTGCAAGTGATGTGTCATAAATTTAAGTGTCATCCTACGTGGAGACCCAACTATGACAAGGAGTCAAACAACCACATAAAACAGCCAATAGACTGGAGGACAGATGCTTATTCTTATCATTTTACTACTTTACCCCCTGATCTGGTCAATAAGCAAAGGGTTCTTAACGGTAAAACAATGTTTGCTGAAATGGGTAGATTTGTGCTACAAAGAGCAGGTATCCTGAAAAGCCGGGATAATGTGTAAATCATTACTTAAGTCAGTAACGTGGCTATCACGTTGTATTAATGTATCATTGAGGTAATAAAGACCTAAAATATGCATAAGTAAAGATTTGTATTTTATTCCTGATATGGGTTCGGACGTATTACAGAGAGACAGTTGATACATTTTACATGACAAACCAAAGATAAAGGTGTATTTTGAAATATTGCTGACCTATTTATTCGATGAAGCAATCTTACATTATGAAGTTTATGTAAATTATATCCACACATTTATTTCGCCTACCTCACAATGGGAACAAATCTATTTTTACCTTCAATAATATCTCTTGATGGCCGGGGATGAAATTATTTAGATTCTCAATTCATGTATACTTTATTTTGTGTGCCAGCAGTGACAAAAATGTTTCTTCAATCGAGAGTTTACAGGTAATGTGCATGTAATGATTGAAATATTCACAATGATAATACGGATATGTTTTCCGATAATTCCGTGCTCTATATTCCTTATAAACCCTTGCAGGCATTCCACAATACATGGTCTAGCACCTTTCAATTTCTATTATCCGATTAATTAGTTTTTACCTCAAGTAACGTTCAACACCACACACTGTTTTGAGGGTGGTTTAGGTTTAGGGAAAATTCAGAGGGATTGGTTATTTTGGTTTTAATGTTGACGTTTTTATCTTCAATCTCTTCACAGCTTCATTGTGTCTTTGCTTAATAAAATCATATATCATATAATCAAAAGTCATTCTTTGCTTGAGTATGAGCAAGGTTGAATTATTCAGTCTCCCTCTCTCTCCTCTGTGGGTCGCATTCTTTCTTCCTTTTTCTGAAAAAATAGCATACTTATGATAGTGGCATTTATGTTAATATCTAAAGAATACTTTATAAAACCCAATATCTTGATTAACAATTATTTAAGAATTTTAGTTAATTATATCTGTCATGTCTTGTGTGTAATGCCAAGTCAATATTTACTTAAGGCATGTCAACTCACTTTCAAGGTACTGCAAATATTGCACTTCTCCGTCCATGAAGAATTGGGGTAATGCATATTCTAGAAGTTTTATGAAAGTCTGAAGCTCCTCTGTCAACCCAATCACTACATAATACTTGACTATGTTCCGCTTTGCAAGTTGAAAAGCCCACTCCATGTTCTTTTTATTCCTGAAGAGAATTACGTGTAAGAAATAGTTTACAATTAATTAGACACTGGCATTTAAGAGCATAACATTTTTCTACAAATCATACTTTCTGGCAATGCTTACGGGACGGTTACTTAATATATTCTTTTATATTTGAGATTTTCAAAAGGGTCTCCAATAAAATGATTACCTTTATTTAAACCTTTTATGTTAACTTTCCTTAATACTGTTGAAATATGCATGAATATATTTTTCATCTCCTTTTAAATGATAGTATATATCTATATAATGGTTACTGATAAACATAGCAAGCATGATTTGTTGGTTTTGATTGTACCTGCAGACTGGATCATGGCCGCAGAATGTTCGCACATAGCATTGGACGAATGATGAGGCGGCACACTCTGGATACTTGCTCATCACACATTCGTCTATAGTCTGAAACCATGGCATGCATATAGTCACAGCACTAAACATTGACATTAAATGTGATAATTCAGTTATCAACCACCCTCTTATCCATCAATACTTATTATCGTTAGGTTATCAGTTATATATTCTCGTTTAATTTAAGGATATTCAAGAGCTCAGTCTATCGTAGGGATGGTGGGATGACACTTGTATGAGTTTACTTCTGTATGTACATACTATATTCCTCTCTTGTTCTGTGAGCCAGGTATGTTTTCTGTCTGGCCTAAATCGTCTATAGTTGAAGAGAGAAACAAGGCGCTCTGCTGGCTCCCGCACCAGATTTATATACACAGGCTGAGAACCTTCCTCATATCTGCCAGAGAAAAGATATTTTCATGAGATCAGGTTTCAGTTAATTTAATATACTGGTATGTTACCAACCTAGAATAAATAACAATGAAATATCATCACAGTCCTATTGGGCCTGTGCTCAGCACCTTTGGGTGTGTAGGTCATCTTTGTTATATATTTTAGGACATTTGTGAACTTCAACAAAGATATGAAATTACTGTTATAATTAAGTGGACGGAGTTCAAATTATACCCTATGATTATTTTTGATTTTCTAGAATGGTAATAAAAGATTACAAGAGTTGATGATGTGGTTTCTGGAACGTATTTGATTTCTAATTATACCCCGTATCATTTCATAACCCGATCTTTGTATATACATGTTTTGAACAGTTATATTTGCTACATATAGATACATTTAATTGTACAAAAGGAAATAAGCTAATCAGATTTTCCATTTTTAACCATGTACCTGTCAAAATCCAGAAAGTACAGATGCTTTGTATAGACTGCTGGGTGCTTGCCCATGTTGAACCTCTTGACAAACTGTAAAGCCTGCAAAACAAAGATAAATATGGTTGATTGTTTGTGGTTTTCATAGATTAGAATACCTGAATTATATTTCTAAAGAATATAAGTAAATGTTAAAGATAAATCTATGCCATCATATATTTGGAATTTTTTCTTTTAAATAGTGTATTTGTCAATAATGATACAATAGTACAGCAAAAGCTGCTAATATTCTATAGTGACTTCTGACAGTGTTACATCATAACGGCACATGATCCATCTCGCAATAAATGCAATATCTTGGAGCACATTTGACACCAACCTCCCACTCATGTTGGAAGCGGTGGTCATCCTGGCTGTGGCCGGCCATATAGTTGACATCCACGGTGACGTTGAAGCCCCGGGGACCATCCAGTCGGAACATCACCTCGTGGAGCATTTCCCCCGCCGTCTTCTGGATACGGTTAAAAAACACTCTCCTCGCATCTTGCATCTTTACACTCCACAATCTGTCCTTCAGCATCTTTGGGGCATCTGCATCTGGAAAAAAGGATACATCATAAGACACACATGATTTACCACATGATACGACAACAGTATCACCTTGTTTAGGTGTGTCTATACAAACCACAGCTTATTTCGATGTTGAATGATAAATATGACATGATACATCAATAAAATGGTGAAAACGAACGGAACTTTTTTAATATGTTACCGTTGAATATGCATGTCCTGTTGCCTGCAGGAACGTACTGCAGGCTATCCTCATGGCTTCTGTTGTGCTGCACCTGACTGTTTAATTCTGTCTCTCCTGCTCCATGTGAACACCGCTGATATAGTTTTGATATTAAGAAAACCATAATAACGGTGATAACCTGACCAGTGGCCATCATTAATATCAGTTTCTTCTTGAATCTGTAGACTTTCATCATTCCTATTAGGCAACATATATTTGCATCATTTATCGCCGGGTGATATATTTCAAAGGAATGGCTTGGATTTTTATCAGTAAGGATAGTGATGTACATACATGTAAATAAATGAATTCACGGGTCCATGTGTGTGATTAAAACCTTGATCTAGCAATACTTGAAGTTGAATCTGGCCCAATTAAGACTGACCTATTTTATCTCAGAATGGCCAGATGGTGTTCCATTATCTATGAGGTTCACAATAATTAATTATTTAATCCATCCCTGAGCCAACCCTGCGTGACTTCTTGGCTTGTAGCAGACGTTGATTATACTACAGTATGGGGATTCCATTGATATCGATTATATTAACCCTTCTCCAAACATTCTCCCGTATTTGTTCATTTATTTATCTATTTATTATCATTCTTTGTGAATGTAATATTCAATGCAATTTATTTCTCCAATCTCCTATATATATATATATATATATATTTATTGCAAATGCATGTTTTTTCAGGGGGGAGTATTACTTTTTTCGCTTCTATTCGAGGTCATAATATATTTTGCAAAATGAATCATATACAACTCACAGGTAATATTTAGGAGTTAATAAAAGTCAGTTAAATTTAAGTTTCCGGTCATTTAATTTTTTGTAATATTTTAAAATAACGATTGATTTCTTAATCTGATTGTTTATTAAGAGCTTGTCATAAAACCATGTGGCAAATCAGTCTTTCTTGTTGTGATAGTTTCACCTTGGAGTAATTACATAATTACTCCAAGGTTTCACAAAACAACTCATCCCTTAACACCCATTTTGGCCCCGGAGAACCCTTCTCTCCATTATAGTACAGTAATATTATGTTTCTTACTAAGGAAATGTATTCATTCATTTATCATCATCAATTTATCAAGTCATTACAACGTAGTTTATCACGTATGAATACAAACAAAAACATTTAATCCTATATCAAAGTTCATTTTATTTCAGCAAAATATTCATCGTGGAAAATTATTAGTGGAAATTATTGCATCTAACTATTTATCATGAGCCAGTAACTTCATGTTCATCATACTGAAAAAGTTGGAAGTCCTCGCTGTATTGCTGCCTCACGTTGTCTATGATCCACTGCGGGATTGAGCTGTACATGTCCTGCGTGCGCCGAGTGGACTGCTCCGAGTTCCGGTACGGTCCCGGAAATTGTGGAACCACTTTATCAGCCCCTAAGATGTGTAATAACTCATTCATCTCATTATTATCCTGAGATTCTATTTTTCCTATAAAGTCATATTTCACAGTGCATGGACTACACAGATCTCTGTATCGAGCAAAATGCTCGTTAAGATATTTCTTCTTTTTAAGATTATCTGACACGTATCTGAGAAATTCATCAAATTGTACACCCTTCCTTTGTCTCCTACTACCCCCCACTCGGTACTTCTTCAGAATCTCCTCACCATATTTAAGTTGGTACCAATTCCCACGGTCTAATTTATCGCCTGCGATCTTTTGTTTATATGCTGAATACAGGCGTGAATAGGGATCACGGACAATTGTGAATTTGAAGTAATTATTAATGATATATGTTCTTTGAGTGGCGTTATAATCTGCCAGATAATGAAGACCATAATATCTTGTGGTTGTGCGCAGGTGCACCGTTTGGTCATGAGCATTCGTGCTATGGTTTTGAGTATCTTTTTGAAACTGTGGACTTCTATATATCAGGAGGACTTTCTTCCAGTGAGTGCATCCAGCTTTGGGGATAAAACAATAAAGAAGACGATGCTGATCATCCACAATGTAATTATACAGTCTCAACTTCGGCTTCATGACAGGTTGTCGCTCACAAAAACTTTCAATAATTTGTTTTCTTTGCTTCTGGACGGGACTGGACACATGGTACTTATTACTGTATATATTAGCTGTTGACATATGGTAATCAGATGTTTGATTATATTGGCGTGGCATTTTATTATCTCCATGGAAATCTCTCCTGATACCACCCTTATCGTGGGGTGTGCTAAGGAGTGTCCCGAACCTTCTGTGATCATCGATATCTAAAAAATGAATTCCAAAGATAAAGTATAACGAATAAATTAATACCCATATTGTATTTATTTTATTTCGTTTCAATTACATATCAAATATCCAGGTAAAATGAATATATATATATAAACGACAAACCTTGCAGTGCGTTTTTGTCTGCTTCCATATATTTTTTAATAAGATTGTTGTTGATATAAAATAACATTAGAAGGACAAATACGATGATGAAATAGATGAATCGATACAGAGTAAATCTCATCCTCACCAACCCAGTCCGCACACCTGAAAGACATAAACACTAATTTAAATGGAAATTTCAATGACCAAAATGGTAAATTTAGCGTTGTACACAATGGATGAAATATTTAGTTTTAATGACAATTATGTCACATTATATATGTATACTTAATATTTGTGACCATGACTCACCTTTTCAAGATATCAGTCGAATGTGAAGATTTTATATTGCTGTGAGTCTGAGATATTCCATGTGAGATGATTATTGCAAAGAGTGCATTCTCTATCTGGGTCAGGTTACCCTAGTGATGCAAATAACAGGTTTCCAGGCTCTATTAACCCTTTATGTCATGCAAGCAGCTGTATTCCATGTTCAGTCGCAGTGTGGAGCAGATGGTAGCTAGATCGGACCTTATTTCTGATGAATGTATTTCAGCATTGCAAGACAGCGAGATAAATTAGACACCGTTGAACACATCATGAACAAAGGCATTAAATGCTGAAATGTAGACAGAAGAATAAATTTGGAATCCCATGATGAGTTACCTTTTGAGTAAATCACTTGAGAAATTCGCCTTCTTTTATCATGAACGGGGGGCTTAGATGAACATTCATCTCGTGCAAACACCTGCTTAGTTTGCTATCAACGGTACACCTTCAGATTGGAATAATGGAGTGATTTGGCTTACAGAGCCCTATTTGTCCGTTAATGTGTGTCCATTGGGACAGGCCTAACACACTGACAGACCACAATAGAGGTCACATGCTTGTATATAGGGTGTCAAGAGGGTACAGCCAGCGCATGGCACTTTCAGCAAAGCAAAATAACCATGATAACCATGGTCAGTGTATTTTGGGTGATATTTAGTGATATGCGTGTATCACAGTTTCATGGCCACATATCATTTAAGCATACCTTAAACCTAAACCTAAAATTGCCTGTGATTTCAACGCCTTATATGTGAAGACTACCAGGACACATTTATTTAAATTTATTTTAATGTCAGAAAGATGATTTATTATCTTTGAATTACAATTTCATGTTTTAATCCTTTGAAATTATCATATCGTTCCAAAGGATAATAAGGTTTGTTTTCAAATGATTTAAAAAGTTTTTATTTTTTCTAAAAATGTGGGTGCACCAAATGTTGGGTAGATATTGATAATCTAACAACTATGTATGGAATAATGAGGGGTATCAAAACAGTAAGCATCTAAAGAAGGCAAGGGCCTTTAAAGCAGTCTAACATAATATTATACCTTTTCACATTCATTAAATAAGTTATTATGAACGTTTCCTTATTAAAAGGGGATATAATATATTGCATTTTATTGTCGAGTTATATTTCTGCCAGCAGTAAAAACTCAAAGTAATAGGGAAACATATACGAAGATCTGACAAGTATCGTGTCAAACTGTGTGGTCCCAGCTGACAGGACGTGTGTTAATGATAAGCTCCGTTTGTCCAATAAAAAATATTAGTGCAAGGATCTGGCGTTTATGAAGACAAACTATCTACTAAAAACCTTGTCTTTCTTGGTTTGCTTTATTATTACCTAAATGATGAAACATTTTATAGACAAAGACAAAACGATGTGGAATAAAGTACAGTGACTTAAAATAATGAAACATTCAAGACAAAGATAAAACATTGATCAATGAAACATTCAAGACAAAGATAAAAAGATGTGGAATGAGATAAACTATTTTGAGTAAAGTGACATCACCACACAGTCCTGGATGTGTAATGAGGTTAAGATGTGTCTCATCTCTTTGCCATTATTTACATAGTGAGTGAAGGCTTAAACAGTTTGTGATTCATATGCCTCAGTAATCATTTGTATAGTGACAGTTGTAGTCGGTTAGTAAGTGAGAGACTCATGGTGGGTTCTTTGGTTAATTTCACCCTTAAGCATCTAGAATCATGTTATCACAAACATTTATTCAGATAGAAGTCCCTATCAGTACCTATGTTCCTCTGGCAAAGTCCCTTTCGAAGATTCACTTTATATATCACAAAATACCTAATATTTGTTGATTTGTATGTGATGGTTTTCAAATTTGCAAGTTAACGAATGGGAAATTCATTTTGTTTACATATAAAAGTGTAGTCAGCCTGGCACCTGGTGGATTAGTATAGCATTATTATATGCAATTTACAAGCAAATATTTTTAAACAGGTCAAACATATTAAAAAAGAGTTATAAAATGAATATTACTTACATATAATCATTTTATGGAATCATTATGTAACATTTTTGGTTGTTGATGCATATAAAGTGACAATATAATATGAGTCAATAAACCTATTTCAAGAAACATACACATGACTCACATGCCATGATGCTGACAAAAGAATCCTCTTCGAAGCACATACCACTGATCACGAGTCAGAATTTCTGCTATATAATAGAATATCTGCTAAATATACATAATGTAATTAAAGGAAACAGAATTAGAAATATAACAACCTATTTGCTGATAAAGTAGTAACCATAAAATTGAAGGAATATAATCAATTCACAGTTATGCATCTTATCAACATATATTCAGTTCTACTGATAAAACCTTTAAAGTAATGTTTGACCTCTCTAGCGAGTCATCAAACCACTAAAACCGGTGTATATGTTTTCCCCATCTTTATGTTCATGTGTGTAAAGGATTGGACAGTAATATTGTTGGAAAATATTAGTTTTATTTCCTAGGCAGCTTGTAGTATTATAATTACAATTAATCAGCTGAAACTGTTGATGTTATAGGGAAACATATACCCCCTTATTATTTGCATATACTATAAGGGCCTGTACCTCGATCCCTCTGCACAATAAGGTCATATCAGAAACTCTTTACGCTACGAGATATCTCCCTTGAATCAGGTCAGAACATTGACCCAAAATAAAATTCGGCAACAAATATATTTGGCTCGACATATTTGATGCAATGGCAACACGTGCACTCTTGAATAGATTCCAGCGGGCAGCATGGGAAGGGACTTATCTGAAGAGGCTGTCATGGAAACAAGGGATCCAAAGAAGATATTTTCTTGCTACAAGTGGTTATGCTCCTGTGAGAATAGCAGAAGATGTGACAATGACAGACCATGTTCTCAGCAGATCACATCTGTGGCCAAACAAGACGGCTATTGTATGTATAAAACGTCTAATTCAGAACTACATTTTAAATCGTGCATTTACCTTTCACAGATTTTAAAATGACAATCTTAATTTAATTAAAGAAAAATACATAGCTCTCTCCCATAATGGGGCCCCCATAGGGTTTTAGGATTATTGGATTTTTGGCCTAAAAAAGAGGGATTATTGGATTTTTGGGGTGAAATATCTGGGATTTTTGGATTTTGAGGAAAGTGTTTAGGATTAAAGGATCAGGGTGATACGGAGACACCCAATGAGCAGCAAGAGTTAATTAGTGAGGAATTATCTCAGTTGTCATTTACTAGTGACACAAGGGCCACTAGGCCTAAAAGAGTTTCAAAAAAAAGGAAAGACACAGATTACTTTTTTTACTAATTTTGAATATGTTCAAAAGGATTGGGTGTCTCCGTATCACTATAACAGTGAGATTACTGTTAATTTCAAACTCTGTGGGCTCAAGTGGACTCTGCAAGTACATTTTGTAATGTGGCATGACCTGTGTGAAACACTAAATATCATGTTATATCATGCATGTTATGTAATTCATTGCCAAATAAATTTGTACTAAATGTAAACATATTTTAGGATTTTTTGTTTTATACTTTTGGATTTTTAGATTTGAGGGGGAAAATATTTAAGGATTTTTGGCTACAAAAGATAAGGATTTTTGGATTTTTAGGTAAAAAAAGGGGGATTATTGGGTTTTTCATACCCCCCCTATGGGGGCCCCCATAATAGTCTTTATCCAAAGTACTCGTTGTCATGACAACGTTTTCACTCGGGGTGAAATGGATAGCCTGTTAAAAGGATAACATGAAGCCTATGATAAAATTCCCTATCACTCCCCAAATCTGAACTAATTGGGATGTGGGCTAAGTCAGCAGTGGCAGTAAAACAGTGTCACATGCAACACTGTTTTTTTTATTATAAGCAACGTCTTAACACAGTGCACCGCATCAACTGCCACATGGAATGCACATAATCACTGTTTATATTTTTGTATACAGCTCTTAGAGCAGTAAGAAATATGTTATAAGAAAGGCTCTATTCTCATAGTCTGTATAATATATTGCTCAGAGACGACGAGGGCAAATGTGTAAACGTCAACCAGCAATTTCTGCGTACATGTCCTGCAATTAAACTGAACCATAATCGTAGGGATTATGAGGAAACCAGATTGGCATTTATGTTACAATGTTCCTTGTCATAACACTTGAGTTAGAAGTAGAATCAGTTTTGTAGACCTTTCATATACTTCTCATATACTGGGGTTATTAAAAAATCTTTGCCAGGTGAACGTACATATTGTTGTTTCAAGTCCTCATTTCCCAGTCTCCTTACAGACTTGTAAAGTAAAGGCTGCAAACCACTTGGATTCTGCTGCTGTATTTGTGCCAACATGTAGCCTGTTTGTTTTACTCAGTAGAATCAGAATTGACAGAATTGACAAGACGTGGGTCATTGTTGTATTTGTTGTATTTCTGTAAATTCTGTGATGAATTCTGGCCAACATCTCATCAAACATGATGAGATGTTTTACTCAAGAACTCAGTAAAAGATGTTGGATCCTCATTTCTCAGTTCCTGCATAAGTTGATCAATAAGCCAAATTCTGTTCTCCTCTGAGCAGAAAGACAATGTCTGGTCCAAAACCCTTTTTGTCTTCTGTGTGGCCTTTCTTCTGGGCCTTCTCTTGATTGGCAATAATATGTGATTGATGCTATGTTGTAAACTGTAACCCAAACTGTGCCCCAAGTGTGGCATTTCTATATTCAACCATGACATGTACCTTCCTTAAGAGAAATCAAGCATTTTCTCAACCAGCATTTGGCCATCTTGATTTCTGTTATGAATGAACTCTTTGAGTACATATCAACACATTAACTCCCCATGAATCTAATATCCTTCCGGACTACTTTCCATATGACCTCCAGAGAAATGTGCACCTCTCCAGGGACTGACATTCTTTAGCTTATTACAATTCTCTGTTTTGTGAGTTCGAGTTAAATATATAAAATGTGTCTGGACATGATATGACACACTTCATATTCAATATAAATAATTACATGCTAACCATATATACCTACCTGCAGTGAATCAACTAGAAAATGGTTAGATTTAAATGAGAGATGGGTTATAGATATTTGTTTCTTTTGATCTATTTGCATTACTATTCATATCATCTTAGACAAACATATTTTTGGACATTTTTAATCTATAAATTAAACTTAGGCTTCTGTGTGAAATTACTGAATATCCCTTTATAAAATAACTTGATAAAGTGATAAAGATGTTGACTATTTGTGTGATTTACCAGTGAGAAAATCAAATCATACTATTCAACATGGCCCAGTGGGTAAGACATATGTCTATCATGCTAAAGGTCTGGGGTTCAATTCCCGGTGGGGGCAAGTAATTTTTTTTTCATGCTGAAAATGAAATCTTCATTTGGTTTTATTTTAGCAATATGCACATTGGAGCATACAGAATTGAAACAATTTTTGTTTTGATAGAAATTATAAAAGATAATGACTTTTTAAACGAAGGTGAGATCCTCATGATGGGATCTTTATTGAGCAATATGAAAGTCAGTACACATAAAAAGTGTGTTTTTTGTGTTTGTTTGTTGATTTTATTTTTGCAAAAAGAGAAAATACAAAAAATAAAATAAAATAAAATGTCTTTATACAGAAAACAAAGATGGCATCAAAATATTTGGATTAAGTTTGAGCAATGACATATTAGCAAAGAAATGAAACATAAAACCAATTTCAATTTTCATGCAATACTGTGGTTAAGATGTCTGTCTTCAATGCAAAGGGTCCAGGGTTCGAATCCTGGTTGGGAAAGGTATTATTTTCATGCTGAAGATGAAATTTTCATATTAGGGTTCTATTTGAGTGATATGTACTTCAGAAAACATATTAAATCTTTATATTAGAGTTCTTGTTGAGCAATTTGCATATCAGAAGAATAGTAAACAAAGAAAATATGAAAAATAATGACTTTATACAGTAAACAAATATAAAATTTTCATATTGGAGTAATATTTGAGCAATATGCATATCAGAACATACAGAATTGAATATGGTTTTTGACAACATAGAAAATATAAAAAAATTGTAACTTAATGCAGAAGCCAAATATGAAATCATCATATTCTGATTTTATTTGAGCTCAGACATGTTTGCAAAGAAATTTCTAAATTTTATCATGGATTTTAAACTTTTTTGATCATGAGGCCAACCTTGAGCATGTATGAATATATCCAGTGCAATGCAATTGTTCCAAATGTTTCAGTAGTTGCATGTGTCTCACAGGTCTGATGATATGATTTGACCTTTTTCCATGGCTTGATTGCTTTGCTCAACATTTTGCCTGGATCAATATTTCAATGCAGACTGTATCTCTTCAAGGTGTTATGACAATACATCAACCCTTAACACATACAAACAATGCTCATTCTTGAATATATTCCATCAGATTGGGATTTTATCTATTCCAAAACAATATTCAAGATCTCCAAAATGTGTCATTGTCAATATTTGACCATATTGAACTCACATGTGCAAAAATCACCTTTCAAGCCTTTCCTTACAGACCTTTCCTCAATTATGATATGTAGAGTTTTTAAGTGTTTCAAAAGGAAAATGTTCTGAACTGCCTTAATTCCTTAACTTATGTTTTTTTCTATTATACTGAGACTGAAATGGTATATATTTATCATTATGTTTATGTCTGTCCATTGTCCAGATATATGGTGATAGATGAATTATTAATTATAAAAGAAATTGTGTCATGATGTGTGTGTGCTAGAATATAAATAGGATAGTTATGTAATGTTATTTAGAACCTTGTGTACCTGTCAAAATGGAGGAATGGAGCATTGTTTTTGTTTGCTCATACAGGTTCAGTATTTTAGATACAAAGAATGTGCTCACTAAAAGGTTTTGAGATATTTTTTTATGTGTCCAACCCTTTAGTTCTCTCAGAAAAACTACTCTCCAACAGAGGTCTTCACCATATGCTCTCACCATCTTTGTTCATGAGCATGTATCAACAAAGAATTTTAACACACAAACATGGCACAATGTTGAAGCACTACAGACAATGAAGTGCCATCATGTTGGTATTCAGATCAGTTTTCATGTGTCAAAACAAGCACCAGCCAATCATATTCTTGGAAATCATGACACTTTATTATGTTAATGAAACAAAAATATCTTGCACCCCAAGATAGCATAATACGTAACAGTTCTGTAAACGAAAACACGTAATGTCTGGCACACTGCATCATTTCACTGCATCATGTCAAAGGTGCTTGAGTACAGGTTGAGGGCCTCTTACATATGATTTGTGATGCAACCAGTGCTGTTCGCTCTTCTGTGCAGTATGTCCTTTCCTTGTGCTGATGTTGGCAGCAACAACTCCTGACGTTCTATGTTCTTCTGTTTACTCTGTCTGTCTGTTTACTATTCTCAACCCATCTATAAGTCATCAGCTTTACATTCGCCTTAACTTGTTCACATTTGTTTCGGTTCACATTTCTGTTCGCATTCTATCCTGACCAGCTTCGTTTATTGTTTGTTTCTTATTCGTTCTTATACCGCTTTGATACCACTCTGCGGAGGACGACAAACACATTCAGAACCCATCCAGCACGAGATGCAAACAAACCAATCGCATTCCTGGCCCACTCAGCATGTGCAACAAAGACAGCGCAAACTGGCATCTCCTCTGCACAAAATTTGCAATATGTTGAAAAAGATTTGCAGACCAAAGCGTCCACACCCTCAATGCTCCAGATCCTAAACGCATAAGATATGAACAAAACGTCTGAGTTGCATAGACTTTGGGCATTCGAAATAGACTCATTCTGAACGGCTACATTTTCCCGTTGGCTTTCATCTGCTTTCATCATGCGCTATAGTAAGCATGAGCTGTCTGCAAACCAAATGATAAAAATAGGTTTGATCTCAGCCATGTGTCTATATATAGCATTACTATATATATAAACTAAGGGCATGAAAGCTCTTGCACCACATTTATGTCAATCTGATGTTTGAAATCAAATTAAAAATACTTATGTACATTCTAAAATTTAAAGGATATTATCCATTCAATGATAAGATACCAAAGCATTTTTAAAAAGTGAAAACTTTACCTTATGGCTTTCAAAAATATTTGTTTGGTGGAGTTGAAAATTGTGTTCCAAGAGAAATAAGAAAAGACCGGTGGTTGGGTGGTGGAACACCCTGGAAATAATATCATTCCCTAAGAAACTTACAAATTTTGCGCCCCCTGTTGTTTAAATGCTCATACTATTTGCATAGAGCTACAAGGCATTGTCACACCCCACTGAGCACAGGATAAAAGTATCATGTGGGACACTTTTGATTTCCATCATTCCCTCCATTGGATCACAGGCTTTTCTGATTTTTGTACAAGTGATCTCAGATTTGGGCAGAATTACTAATTCAGGTAAGGCTAGGTTAAGTTTTGAATCACTGAATTTAAGGATTGGATGGCATAGATCAAAAATATCCATACCTCAAAGTCATAAAAGTAAAATTGATAACCATATACATGAACTAAAAATGATCTCATCCAAGGTTGTGATTTAAGCTTTCATCCCTTTAGTTGTATATGAGTGAAGGGAGAATTGACATTGCATTGATCACACAATTTCGACACTATCTTAGCTTTTCAGATTCCCTATGATAGTAAGACCGACCGATAACAAGTGAGTACGGTCATATGTAAAATGGTGTTAAACTGTATGCCATTATTCATTTGGTGGGGGGTGGAGGAAAGTCAAAAAAGAAAATTAATTGAGACTCGCACATCTGCAGAAAAGAAAATGTTCGTAGGGTCAAATTTCAAGCTTGTAGAAGTCAATTTTAGAGGGGTAAGGGAAACCAAAAATACAATTTTTCTCTCTCTTCGCTCGAAACTACAATAAAATGTAACCAAAACCTTTTACATTTTGCTATATCTTGCTATATCATGTAAATAGTGAAGGCACTGGCCTACTGACCTATTCTAAATCATAAATGCTTAAAATAGCCACTGATTAAGCAAGACCACCTGATGACGTTCTTCACTATTTCCCATCGCTTTGACAAGCAAGTGGCAGAAGCATCTGGGGCTGGGGCGGGAGATGAATTTGTGGGTTTATTAATTCAGAATATACAGCATTTTCTGTGTAAAAAGTACACAATGGGTGCTATGACTGTTACATATCCCTTATGTTCAAAATTGTACCATTTATGCACTACTCCTAATCCTGAAAAGTTCTGTAATTTATCTATTCTGCAAGCTATGATTATATGTGATGGGAAGCTTCACAAGGTCACGTTGACATATGCATGGTCATCAGTGGTGACACACGGTCAAGGTGACCATGAGCTGTCTGCAAACCAAATGATAAAAATAGGTTTGATCTGAGCCATGTGTCTATATATAGCATTACTATATATATAAACTAAGGGCATGAAAGCTCTTGCACCACATTTATATCAACCTGATGTTTAAAATCAGATTAAGGATATGATTCATTCAAGGATAAGACAACAAAGCATTTTTTTAAAGTGAAAATTTTACCTTATGTCTTTTAAAAATATTTCTTTGATGAAGTTGAAAATTGTGTTCCAAGAGAAATAAGAAAAGACCGGTGATTCAGTGGTGGAACACCCTCTAAATAATATCATTCCCTAGGAAAGTTACAAATTTTGCGCCCCCTGTTGTTTAATTGGTTATAATATTTGCAAACAACAACAAGGCATTGTCACACCCCACTGAGCACAGAATTAAAGTATTGTATGGGACACTATTGATTTCCATCATTCCCTCAATTGGATCACAGGCTTTTTGGATTTTTGTAAAAGTGATCTCAGATATGGGCAGAAATATTAATTAAGGTAAGGCTAGGTTTAATTTTGAAACACTGAATTTAAGGATTGGATGGCACAGATCACAAATATCCACACCTCAAGTTCATAAAAGTAAAATTGATAACTTTATACATGGAATAAAAATGATCTCATCCATTGTTGTGATTTAAGCTTTCATCCCTTTAATTGTATATGAGTAAAGAGAGAGTTGACATTGTGTTAATCACATCACACAATTTCGACACTATCTTAGCTTTTCAGATTCCCTGTGAAGGTGACACACGGTCACAGAGCGGTTTATTTTGGATAATTACATCTGATTTCTAAGTTGACATAATAACCATGTCATACATTTGTGATCAAATAAATTTTCATGATGCGAAAATCAAATTCTATCCACTTCATAAACTGGATCAGAAATTCACATCTTAAAATCACGTCTTAACACATCATAGACTGGACCAAAAATTCACGTCGACGCTTAGAAATCTCGTTTAAACCACATCCTAAACTGGACGAGATATTGAATATGAATATCTCGTCAGTAAGACGTGATTATCTGGTTGCCCATACGTTTCTTAGATTCCAACCAACAAATCATGTGGTTTTCACGTGGAGTTTCTGTAATCTTATCACCAAGAGAGTGTCTGATTATAATAGTCCTAATGATAACAACCGTTTTTGCACATTTTTAAAAACAGATTTGGGGTTTTGCATTCTTTTTCCAATCTAATGTGATGCCCAGGTCTGCTTCTGACATTTTGGGCTGAATGATGGCATGACCTATTTCTGATGGTTTAATATCATGTCTGGTTTACCGACTTTGCAGGCACGAATTTCTAATCAAGTCATGGCATTATTTAGCCCCATTTCAAGTTATTTGCAATAAGGATGACCTTAACATCCCAAACACAATTATCTCTAATACAGACAATTCTATTTCATGAAGATACAGTTCTGAGGTTTGTCAGCATCGATATGGTAGTTAAGTACATACTTTGTCAACAATAGAAATATTTTCTTTTTATGTACATTCCAAATCAAAACTTTAGATAGATGGAAGGACAAATACATCTTACACATTTGAGCAACTGAAGGGAGCAGTGAAGAAATATGGCAGTGCCTATACCAGGTTAGGATCCCGGAAGGGAGATGTGACCTGCATCATGGCACCCAATTCCACAGATTACCTGATAGCTTTGCTGGGAACAATCAACATTGGAGGGGTCATCACTGGTGTCAACCCTACATACACTGCAGGTGAGTCATCACTAGTGACAACCCTACATACACTGCAGGTGAGTCATCACCGGTGTTAACCCTACATACACTGCAGGTGAGTCATCACTAGTGACAACCCTACATACACTGCAGGTGAGTCATCACTGGTGTCAACCCTACATACACTGCAGGTGAGTCATCACTAGTGACAACCCTACATACACTGCAGGTGAGTCATCACTGGTGTCAACCCTACATACACTGCAGGTGAGTCATCACTAGTGACAACCCTACATACACTGCAGGTGAGTCATCACCGGTGTTAACCCTACATACACTGCAGGTGAGTCATCACTGGTGTTAACACTACATACACTGCAGGTGAGTCATCACTAGTGACAACCCTACATACACTGCAGGTGAGTCATCACTGGTGTCAACCCTACATACACTGCAGGTGAGTCATCACTGGTGTCAACCCTACATACACTGCAGGTGAGTCATCACTGGTGTCAACCCTACATACACTGCAGGTGAGTCATCACTGGTGTTAATCCTACATACAGTGCAGATGTGACATCACTGGTGTTGAAGATGAATCAATAACACATTTAGGAAAATATGAATCAATATATTGCGTGTCATATTTATCAAATTGAGTTTTACTATGACCAGTTTAGATGTACTACCCATGGTTTTTAGATGAACTACCAATGGTTTCAACCACATATACAAACTTTAGGAAATTCAAATACATCGATGTCCTTTTTCAGCTGAAGTTGCATCTCAGCTAGATGACTCGGAAGCAAAGTATCTGGTGACTATACCCGAGCTGCTACCCAAAGTGGACGAAGTCACCAAAATCTACAAAGGTTTGCAGGTCAGTTTTAATCATTATTTAAAGAGAATGAAACAATTTACTCATTTCAAATGAGGATTTATACGAGGATGTTTCTATGCTATTTCATTAAAGTGTGTACTTTACATCATTTAATTTCATTATTATTATTAATCATGTGACTCATAAAATATTACAAAAAATAGGTCTTGTGTATGTATGACAATTCTATTGATAACAGGAGGTGTACACAATTGGAGAGGTCCCAGGATTTACCTGTGTAGGTGACATGATAGCCGACGATGGTTCAGCCTTCCCAAATATATGCATCAACCCAGTGGAGGATGTAGCTTTCTTGCCATACTCATCGGGAACTACCGGAAAGCCCAAAGGGGTTATGCTTACTCATTATAATATAGTAGCTGTTGTTGAACAAAATGGGTAGGAATATTTGTTGGTGTAATATAATGACATAAAATTGTATATTCTATTATCAAAGTTGTGTAGAAATATTTGGTGGTGTTATATAATGATATTGCATTGTATGTTTAGCTTAGTGTTTGATGCAAAGATGCTTGATGTGTGTCTGCAAGTAAGATATTAAGATAACAAATATAAGTTATCTGCCTTGACCTCACCTATGGCTGACTCTATTTTCCAAGTTTGACTGTTTTGATCAAGGCATGAAGGATGTGCTGCATTCCGTGAAGATGACGTCATCATTAGTGTTCTGCCATTGTTTCACATTGGAGGGTCCGCATTCGCTACACTTTCATCGCTGTACATGGGCACCACCAATGTGTTTTATCCAACATTTGACTTCGAAGAATATTTACAGGCAATATCCAAATATAAGGTATACATTACAATCATGAAAAAGACGTGAAAAAAAGATTCACGAAATGAGTCACAGATCTTTGAATTCTGCTTTATTGAGTACTTTATTTTTAGGCCAATGTCCTTGGCATTCCCCCGACTGTTTTTGTGCGCATGGCAAAGGATAGTTTGACGGACAATTATGACTTATCCTGTGTACAAAGAGTGGTGTTTGGAGCCGCACCTTGCGGAGCGGAAATTATAGAGCAATTCTCGGAGAAATATCCTGGAGTAACAGCTATGCAACAAGGTAGGATTGCAATAGATAGGTCTAAAAGTTGGCAGGGAAAGAAGTCTAAGTCTTCTTTATTTCTTTTTTAATATTTCATTAAAGACGATTCCCTTCTTATTTTGATTTGGTCTGGTAAATATTCAACTAAAATAACAGTCAAATATTAATATGTCAATGCAGAGTTACATTTATAATCCAAAATCAAATCAAAATGGCAGTAAAATCTATTCCATGAAGGTTTTAATCCTGTATATTAATTCACTTTGATACATTTTGATACCACCGGTAGTGTATGTCGTCAAACCTAGGCAATCTCATTATCCAGGCTGTTAAATCTGAACCTTCGAGCAACTCGATTTTATTCTACGGAAACCAAACAGATGTGCTACTCAAACAGTAACACGATTGACATAAATAGTACAGACATTTAACCAAATAAAAACAGAAAGCCAAGATATTTGTGAATTGATGAATATGTTTAAACTAAAATAGTCAATCCAGTAATAAGACCCCTGATATTGTCCATGTCATATTTCATGTTAATTATTTCCATAGGGAATCTGAAAAGCTTTGATAGTGTTGAAATTGTGTGATCAATGTCAATTCCCCATTTACTCATATACAACTAAAGGGATGAAAGCTTAAATCACAACCTTGGATGAGATCATTTTTATTGCATGTATAAAGTTATCAATTTTACATTTATGACCTTGAGGTGTGGATATTTCTAATCTGTAATAATAATAATAATAATAATAAAATTTGTTTAGTGCTGATACCAGACAAGTCTGTTCATAGCACTGTGTTCAGGACGTGCATCCTGAAGAGATGGGTTTTCAGTCGACTCTTAAACGAGGTGACTGAGGTACTAGTCCTAAGATCACTAGGCAGGGAATTCCATAGTCTGGGGCCGACAGATGAAAATGCCCTGTCACCCACTGTCTTCAGTCAGGTCTTAGGAACTTGTAGGTAGGTGCCGTCATTTGATCTTAGATCACGTTCTCCTTGTTTGACTAGGAGTAGATCATGCAAGTAAGTCGGCGCCTTACCATTTAGGGCCTTCCATATCAAGAGGAGGATCTTAAAGTCAATTCTCACATGAACCGGAAGCAAGTGCAGTTCCCGCAGTTTTCCTGAAATGTGATCAAATTTCCTGATTTTCCTATAACACGTGCTGCTGAGTTTTGGAGATATTGTAGCTTCATGGTGTCTGATTTAGGAAGACCAGCAAGAAGGCCATTGCCATGGTCTAGGGAAGAGGTAACAAAGGCATGGGTAAGTGTTACAGATGTTTTCTCCGTCTAGACAATGTCTAATGGCTGACAGGTTCCTTATGTGGTAGTAGCCTTTCTTGCACATTTTCCTGATTTGGGCCTTCATGTCCATATTAGAATCAAAGGTTATGCCAAGGTCTACTACTGACTCACTAGGAGCAATATCAGAGCACCCAACCCTAATTGTGTCTGGGTTACTGCTACTGGTGGCAGTATTATATCTGTCAGTACATAAGCATTTCTGTCTTCCCATCGTTTATCTTCATCTTGTTTGATATAAGGAAGTTTCTGACCTCATTGACACACTCCTCCAGTATGTGTCTGCTTATATCAACTTGATGGGGGGGAAGTGTGGTCCACGGGGATGTAGATCTGGGTATCATCAGCATAAATAGGATAGCTCAGACCATATTTGGCTAAGATATCAGATAGGGGTGTCATATAAATGGTGAATAATATGGGACCTAGGACTGAGCCCTGTGGGACCCCATATTTTATGGGTTTGAGGCAGGACCTGTGAGTCCCTACCTTCACACACTGTTTCCTGTTACCTAGATATGACCGAATCCAGGAGAGGGCGCGACCTTTAACATTGCATCTGAGAGGTCTAGTAACAACAGAATAACTGACTTCCTATCATCTAGGTCATGCATGATATCATTTTGCACCTTTAACAGAGCGGTTTCAGTGCTATGATATTCCTTGTAGGCCGATTGAAATTTGTCAGTAAGGCCATTCCTTACAAGATGAGGGACTAATTGGTTTGCTACTGCCCTCTCTGTAAGTTAAGAAATGCATGTCAGGTTGGAAACAGGTCTATAGTTTTTCTCAACCAGTTCAAGGCCAAGTTTCTTCAGCAGGGGTGTTATGATGGCTATTTTCATATTTTCAGATACTGCTGATTCCAGCAGTGATTTATTTATGATGGAAGTAATTATTGGTAAGAGGTCATCTAAGAGGTCAATGAGGAGCCAAGTCGGGATAGGATCCAGCTCACATGACTTCTTTGCAGATCTCTTTACTAATTTTCGCACATCATCTATGGTTAGAGGGGTGAACTTCTCGAGCCATGATGTACCTGCTGCGCTCTCATTTTTCGCAGTGTCACCTGGTAGCGAAGCTGGGCAGGGTGGAGCCATATCATTGTCCAGGCAAATCCTTTCAATTTTTTCAAGAAAGAATGTGTTGAACTTCTCAGCTTGAGTGACCTCACAGTCAGATTGGGGCATTGGTATGTCCTTTCTCTTGTGCATGACTGTATCAATGAGTTTTTTAGGATCATGCTTGTTTTCCTCGACCAAGTTGGAGAAATATGCAGATTGAGATGATTTCAACATGGAATTGTATTTATTTCTCTGAGAGTTATACATTTCCTTATCAATGTGAGAACCAGTCCTGTTCATTTTTCTCTCAAGCCTCCTCTTGAGGGACCTTTCCAGCTTTAATTGATCACTCATCCAAGGTACAGGTTTGCGCTGAGTGACTTTGGCAAACTTGATAGGAGCTTGTTTATCCATGAGTGATGTGAGTTCCCTGTCATAGTAATTCAAGGATAAGATTTCCCATGCCGGATTTGTGCCATTTAGGGATTTGATGTCATTTTGTAGGGACTGAAGATCTAGTCCCTTAAAGTTCCTGTACTTGATTGATTTTTTGGGGGGTTTTGGGGGTGAGATACCTAAGTATAGCTTAATCATTTTATGATCAGATATATACTCATCCACCAGGTGGCTCTTAAGGAACTTATTCCCCTTGAAGGTAATGATTAGTTCATGTCGAATGTAGATAGGATGTCATTAAATTTTATGACATCAGGTTTATTTGGCTTATTGACATGGAAATTATAGTCACCTAGAAAGATGACCTCATGACTAAATGACCCATAGTGTGCTACTAGCTGGGTAAACTCATCATAGAACTCGGAATAGGTATATCTATTCCTGTCTGATGGTTCAGGTCTGTAAATCACTACAAAGGTGAACTTCTTGCCCTTGATTAGAAGTGATGCTTCTAAGAGCTCCATTGTCTTAACCTTGGGTTGGTTCAACCTATTGGTTTCAAAGGGAAGTTCAGCACGATGTAAAAGTCCTAAACCTCCGCCTAAGCCTCCAAAACGAGGGAATGATTGAAATTTTAGTAAACCTCCCTCAAGTTCATTTTTAATCCTTTCTTCATTAGTTTCCTGTAACCACATTTTGGTTATGAATAAGGCATCAAGGTTATGAACAGAGAAATAGTCTTTCACCATTAGAACCTTGCCAGAGATGCTCTGGGCATTACATGAACCAATTAGGAGTTGGTTGCCATGTTTGTATTGTGATGACTTCTTAATAAGAGTACTAGGGCCTGTGTCGCCACCTATGTGTGATGGCCGAGCAGTGCCATCTGTCGGCAAAAGTGGTTGCATATGTAAGTTGGAGGGCTTCCCATGAGCAACAGCCGCGTAAATGGACCCCTTACCCAATGAATATGGGTTATTACTCGATGCAGCGCCATCTATGCTAATTTTGCTAATTTTGCCGAAACTGCAGATTTTTGATGAGTTGCATGGACTCAACAAATTTGTTGTAAAGTCTCTGTTTATGTGCCCGAGGGGGCAGAATAAATATGTTTTACCAATAAAGATGATTTGGGTGAGATATTTGTATATATCCAACAAAATTGAACTGACAATTTTGCTTGCTTGCCCAATGAACAGATAGTAGCGTGTTCGATTTTATGTAATCACATGTATCGAGGACCAATCAAAACTGACAGGGGAACAGTTCGATTTCTTTCTCAGACTCGAATATATTAATATTTGAGTTGGCAACAATGTTTTGTAATGATTGAAATTGGGCACCTGAGATGATATTAAAATTAATATATCTCAGAGAAGAATTCTTCTTAAACATGCTCGGATGATCATCACATAACAGTACTTTACTTGACCCTATACCATTGTGGGGCAAGGATAGAGTCTCAATATTTGTGTTAGAATTCTTTTCGTATATGTTACAAAACAAACATATACAAACAAAGCCATGATTGTACCATCCATTCCTTAAATTCAATGTTTCAAAACTTAACCTGGCCTTACCTTAAGTAATATTTCTGCCCAAATCTGAGATCCCTTGTACAAAAATCAGAAAAGCTTGTGATCCAATAGAGGGAATGGTGGAAATCAATAGTGTCCCATATGATACTTTTATCCTGTGCTCGGTGGGGTGTGACAATGCCTTGTTGCTCTTTACAAATAGTATAAGCAATTAAACAATAGGGGGCGCAAAATTAGTAAGTTTCTTAGGGAATGATATTATTTCCACCCAACCACCGGTCTTTTCTTATTTCTCTTGGAACACAATTTTCAACTCCATCAAACAAATATTTTTGAAAGCCATAAGGTAAATTTTTCACTTTTTGAAAATGCTTTGGTATCTTATCATTGAATGGATAATATCCTTTAAATTTTAGGATGTACATAAGTATTTTTAATCTGATTTCAAACATCAGATTGACATAAATGTGGCGCAAGAGCTTTCATGCCCTTAGTTTATATATATAGTAATGCTATATATAGTAATGCTATATATAGACACATGGCTGAGATCAAACCTATTTTTATCATTTGGTTTGCAGACAGCTCATGATTATTTCTACCGGTTCGTCGGTCTACATTGCAGATTTGAGCTTACTCTATTTTGTAATTTAAGTGTACGGTATGACGGAGACTGCGGGACTAACTCATATAACCTACCCTGGAGATATGGAGCACCTGATGAAAGGAAGTGTTGGCCAGCTTGTACCTAACATGCAGTGCAAGGTACAAAACTCATCATTTATTCTCACATTATTTTAGCGATGTCGACATTTTAAGCACAAGTCTTTGAAAAAATCAGGTCAGCCAGAAGCCTTCCACTAGGACTCAATGCCGTACTCTCTTCGAAGAGTGACTGGAGAACTTTATAGTGTTTTGCAATATCATGAACATGAACATTTTATAATTCTTTCTGCTTAGCAACATGGTATGCTACATGCTATAAACAATATAATAGCGATTATGGTGTTCCTTAGATATGTGACATAGAGACGGCAGACGTTCTAGGGCCCTGGCAGACTGGGGAGGTCTATGTAAAGGGCCCATCACTAATGAAAGGATATCTTAAAAGACCTGATGCCACCAAGGAAACATTCTCTCATGATGGCTGGCTAAAAACAGGTACTTTGTTTTAGCATTGAAATTGTATTATCCGAAATTATCTTTTGATAAGTTACAAATTACATGTCTTTATATGTTTAATCAAAAAGATAGTGTGAATTGTTTATCTATTTTGTAATCAAATCTGACTATTTTTCTACTTTGTCTCCATTACTAATGATTTGAGTACATTTTGATTCTCTTCAGGATATAAACCTTGTATGTGTATATAACTATGTTGTATTACATCTATTAACTATCTGTTCTTGAATATACAGGAGATGCTGGCCAATTGGACGAGGATGGCCGCCTTTATATAGGGGACAGACTCAAGGAGTTTATCAAATATAAATCTTATCAGGTGATGTTCATTGTTATCTCCTCGCTGACGTTTTATATTGTCATGGTGTCATTGATGGCCTGATTGAGGATGTGTTTTATTTTTACATCGCATCTCCCTACCTCTCTTATTGTTCCCAATTCTAAAAGAATTTTATAAACAAAAAAGGGTAAATCGCATTATTGAGATAATTAACATTAATGACATTATTAAGATAAAGAGCAGTAATGGATATGATGTTTCAATAATAATCGCAGTGATGAAATAGAATTGACTAATCCACCAGGTGGCACCTGCAGAGCTGGAAGATGTGCTGTTGTCGCATGGTGCGGTCAGCGAGGCTGCAGTTGTGGGCGTTTTGGACTCCCATGCTGGAGAGCTACCTAGGGCCTATGTGGTTCTGAAAAAAGATCGATTTATTGCGGAGGAGGACGTACTGAAATATGTTGAAGGTGGTGAATTCATAGATTTAGAATTCATAGCTCTATCGATTCCATAATCTAGTTCATTTAATGCATTATGAATGGTTGTCACTCTTAAACTATCATGAATGAGGTTAAAGCGGTTTTATCAACTTATACAATGGTTTTGATGATTTGTTGAACAGTTTGACGACTTGGTAACACCAGGTCCATCAACACTTCTCTATGCATCACTTAAGCTATTTGCGTACAGACTTACAGCGCGAAACGGAAGTTGAATTTTAAGGACCACCACACACATTAAATCATACAACGTTTGATTTGCTAGAAAGTCATGTCAATAAGTAATGACAAATAAACCTATTCGAAAAAACCTTATGCATTTAATCTGTCCAAATCTGTGATAAACTATTATAAACCATGTTGTTATATTTGTTTGCAGGAAAGGTTGCCCCTTACAAAAAGCTGAGAGGAGGAGTGAAATTTGTGGACGAGATACCGAAGAACCAAAGTGGCAAGCTCCTCAGAAGAGTCCTGAAGGAAATGGCAAATGCTGAGAAAAAGTGAAGCTTTGATATGACGCTGTCAGAAGAATGATAAACTAACTTTATGAAGTGAACACTACAGCTCTGTCAATATAATATGAAGGACTGGCGGCACTCCTCGGTAGCCACACCTTTTGAATACTGAGGATGGTGGCAACGGTAAACAAACCCTGGATGAAAATCATCAGAGTCTTTGGCGCGTGACCTGTCCTCCAATGTTTCATCAAAATTTGGGTATTGCTTCTTGAAATATCTTGCGATTAGGCAGACAGGAGGTGAAAAGAGAGTAACCTTTTACAATTGTGAAAATTGTGAAATATATATATATATATATAGATATATATATATATATATATATATATATATATATATATATATATATATATATATATATATATATATATATATATATATTAAATTCATTATTTCTATATCGCTTTGAAATTTATTTTAAGCAATATCTAACATTATAACATTATAACAGTGAAATGTCATCAGGCCTCTGTTTGATCAAACTCACTACACCTTCAAGATATTGGAACGTTTGTCTATAATCTTGTGTTCAGAGAGTGATACTGAAAAAATATTACATCAAGCCAATACAGTAGGAAAGGGGGAAAGATGATAGTATCACTTGATCCACGGTCCAACTTTTTCCTCTCCTTTCAACTCCACATGTTTTGAATTCTGATACCAGAGAATTTAAACCATTAAGATTAAAAGATATTACTGTTCAATCGTTGGAAACTATATGGCATAAAGACTTATTACGCTTTCAAGAAGGCATTTTAAAACAAAATTCTGAGGTTTGTTTGTTCGCCTTTCAACATAGATTTATCTGCGATGGGTTGTCCAAAATGTAATCCATTTATTTTCACAGAAACATTAATTTGGAATGTAAACTGCTGACTACTTGATCGTATTTAAATGTTACAGGGGATGGCATTGACATTACCACGCCCACCTGGCGATTTAGTACGTGAGCATTGGTGATCATTTTGTGGAAGTGAAGCACCTGATCTCTCCCCATTAAGATACGCACCAAATGCCACACCTGACGTGAAATCTTTCAAAAACCATGAACCATACGCAGCAAATTCTCGCCATATACCCCACTGTAGCAGCGCACCTAATGGAACACCTGATGGCAATACTGCATCTAATAGTGCAAACACACCCTCTGACCAGATAATGAGCTGCAAATACCAGTCATTACCAGTAACTGTAGCAGTGGGCTCATTACCGCGGTATAATGTTGCCTCAGCTGGGAGGCACAGGGCAATCAGAGAGAGTTGCTGAGCAGATATCAATGGACCCCCTATCTGCCCATATTAACAGCCATCAACTCCATCCATAATGCTATATCAACATAATTATCAGATTCCACACATCCATATATGATTTGGTTTTATATCATGTATATAAAATGAACTGGTCTAGACTACATCAGGTTGATTTCCGTGCTTATTTGGTCAATCAGAAACTCGGACATATCGGCTTCCATCCCCTATCGGCTTACACGTCAATGGTAACTACAGGCAATGATTTACTCGTCCACCAATATTCCCAAATCCTATGATCTATACATCGTTAACGCTTTCATTTTGACCAATATCAATGGTAACAAGCTATGCTGAGACTTTTCATATTTCTATATAATTTTCAGTGTTACCTTCTTTTCTTACTAAAAATAGCTTTCTGCCTTCCTGTATTTATAGTGTTTGGTATTAAAACTTGATTTAGACAGAAAAGCATTGTAGGAAGGACAGGTAAACTTTTCCCGAACTGTACATTAGATAATGATTAAATGAAGTGTATGATCAACCGCAGTGATTAAGTGACTTTGCTGATATTAGATATCAGCAAAGTCACTTATCACAGTATGACGTCTGAACGAGCTTCGCGTCAAGCCTCTTTGTCATTAAAATAAATGTTACAATGTATTAGACTCGCATAAGAATCGCATGAAAAAGAGTTGTTTTATATGGTCTATCCCTCCTTGGTCATATCGTGTAAGACGGATATCTGCCTGTTAATCCGTTTTATTAATGGGTTACTGATGGGCTTACAATAAATTTACTAAAGATTAAAGGTATTTTACTTAATTATGTATATTGTTAGATTTGAATACATGGTCTTTTACATTTTATTGGTCATCTATTCATTCTCATAGGGACATATGTTTAGATGGATAACTAATCTATTTGACCAAAGCTCCATGCCTGAAATTCTATTAACTTGATTAATAAGCTGTTCATTAAAGGAGATCATCTGATTTGGCTTGACCATAATTATATAATTACAACCCCTGACAATGATCGCGTAATATTCAGTACTCTGGCACTTTCAGGGCCTTGTCGATGTTTTCATGACTTTAGATGCAAATGGTTTAAAATGAGTCAATATATTAAGGGACAGAAAATTAATCATTTAAGGGGATGGTGGTGGAGGAAACTGGGGGAAAAATGGTGAAATCACTTAATGGGAAAATATTGGGAAAGCCAACTTTAAGGGAAAAAATGAGACTTTCATAACTGCAGAAAGAAAATATCCAAAGGATAGAATTTCATGATCAAGGAAAAGAAATTGAGTTTGAAGCTTGTAGAAAATTGTTTTAGGCAGTGTTAAAGCCAAACTTCCATCCATTGTAATCAGGCAGAGAAAGTACATTTGGGTTAATTCATGAAATAGTTTAAATATCGTCCTTCAAATTAAATAAAACTAATAGTGTCTCCAAGTTATATAAATACTGACAGAGCCTCAGATTAATGACTCTTGAGTATTTCACTTATCGGACAAATATAGACAATCAAGTTTAGGTGAAAAGAATTGAATACACCAAGCTGTCTTGTGTGATGTGTTAGTTTGTATTCACCACATTTGCAGCACTTGTTTGGCTCTATCAGGTCAGTAGTGCCTGTCACTGGGATTCAAAGCTTTTCCGTGATCTTTCTTAATTAACTTGACCACAGAAACATAATAGACCGTTCTGATTGGAGGAAAGAGTTAAATTAGTTCAAATTGGCTCAGGATTTATCCTTTAAATACATGCTCAAGGTTGGCCTCACATGCTTGAGGGACTAATTCGTGCAGATTTTGGAAAAGGTTGGTAGGGGAGCAGAGGTGTAATATGTTGTCCGGTCAACACATTCCACAACTCCCAAACACATTCTGAGCTGTCAGTTTTGCGGTAAACAACTAGATTAATTAATTGATTCATTAATAGGTTTAATCTTTAAAACTAATAGTTGATTGTATGTCAAATTAGTCTCAATATTACTGTGTTTATGAATATAAAGAATAATAACATGCTATTGATTGTCATGAATGTTAAAACAAAACAATGTTAAATGTTAAAACAAAGGGTGACAAAACAAAATGAGGACTGAAAAACAACACTGGGTATTTGACATATCTAAGGGCTGTGAAGAGACATTCTATCAGAATAAGGACTATGGCCGTCAAATGGATAAATGTGTTTCCATGCAACAGCCTCAGATGCAATGAATATCATGGTGGTTTAAAAAAAGTTTAAAAATGGTGTGGTAACTAGATAAAGTGAAAACAACAAATTAGATGAATAAATGACTACTAGAACGTTTTTTCAGGTTTTTATCAGGTGTTTTTCATCAAGCATTTACACCTGGAAAGAACTTCACACAAATTATATAACTAAGCTCAGCTATTCTATTGGAATATCCAGTGAGTGAGGCAAGGCAAGATATCTGAATAGGAAAAATAGCATGAGGAATGTTGATGTGAATTTCACTCATCCCTCTAATTGAATGAATGTTTTTAAACATATTTTCCTTCCTTGCGTTAGCTGTAATTTATGTGGGAGAGATAAACAGCTATATTACACTGTAGATTATGTGTTAAAATGCGTGGGTGCAGGTTGGTATCGTGTAAGATTGCTGTTGTATCAGTAGCTGTCATAAAAGGAAGACAATATGTAGTAGAGTAAAAATATCTCAAGGGGATAACATATCTAGATGCCTTTCTGATTGCTTGCAGTTTAAAATACAAATGATCAAAACCTAGAAAAATAATAAGACAGATTTGCAGTATCGTATCGTGCCTCAATAAGGACAATACTTTTTAACATACCCCATAGATTTATACTTGTACAGGACCTGATTTCAAAAGGCTCGTTGCTGCAGACCTAGCGCTGACATTTGCTTGTGATGTCAATGGGCTCAGCGTCTCAAGTAGTGTCAGCACTGTGCATCAACAATGGCAGCAGTCACGCGACAAAGTCAACTAATACTCAATTAGAGAATGGCTGTGCAACGTCGGCAGGTGGTGCGCCTTGAAGAAAACAGCGGAAGCCCCAAAGATAGCACTTCCGGTTACCAATTTACTAAGCCAGATGACACATAATATAGAACGTATATTTATGAAATTATCTAATGTTTTAAAAGATTCATAACACACGGCTTTCTATGTTTTTCAAATAGATGTATGTGACAGGAAGATGGTGGTGTTCACGAAATCTATGAATAAATGGCATAGCATTTTTGTGATATGATCCCTGAGTCAGAACTCATAATTACCTTTTAGGTTTTGTGATTATATATGATTATGTACATAAAAACACTAGTCTAAGAATAAAATTAAGAATACATAGGACGAGCCATGAGAAAGATAATAACAGAATAATTGTAAAAGACCACAGAGAGATGATAATTGAATCCTGAGAGGTTCGTCTGATGTACCAACACCCATGTAGTCTGCATGGGCGATTATGTTCACTGAGCAGTCTACTCAGATAGAGTATAAGGCTGTGAGCAGAAATTCTCAGCACCGACCTCTCACCTACTGCCCGTAAGGCTCACTACTTCGACATTTTTTTCTGAGCAATAACGTAAACACAGTTATTATTGTTATCATTATTACACGTGTATTTATTTTAGTGTTTGAATTAACACAAACATCACCTAAACCTACGATAGAAATATTATTCTAAAAAAAAACCAAAAGGTACTCCTCCGGCGCACAAAGGCTGTATCAATGGAGTGCATATATAAGTTTGCTGGCGGGCTTCTGTGAGGCAGTGAACGGCAGAGCTGATGCAGCGTCTAGCAGCACGTGGTCCGTGGCAGCGTTCCCCACCACGTGCGTCACTCATTGAACCTCCCCCACTCCGCGCGCTGCCACAGGATCTACCGCACAACACGAGGATCCCAACAGCTTTACACCACAACTACACAAATAATTGTCTAAATAACATGCTTAATACCGCATATTGGTTATTTGTTTTCATATAACATGGAGTATCTTGTCTTCTTTTGACTGAGGTAAATGGTTTTTTTTTTCATCTAAATAATTATAAATGTTATTAATGATATCTATGGTACTGGCTGAAATGATGCATGTGAGATTACATGTAGATCATCATTTATAGCTGTCAAGGAGATATACGTATCAGGTAGAAAGTAATGTGTTTTTGTAAACAAAAATAAACAATAATTAGCAGTATGGAAATCTTATTTCCCAGTCTCGACAGAAATTACACCCAACTGAAACAGACTACTAAAAACTTGACCTCATGAATTCCAGTGACTAAACAGACCATTGAAAAAGAAAAGACATTTGGAAAGATAAGGCATGTGAATGCCCGCGTGATTTAAGGTGAGGATGATCCCGTCTGCGCCCCTGTGTGATTGCCTCGGCACTGAATCAATTCATCTGCTTCAACTTGCTATTTGCATATCTGACGGCAATCACATATTCCTCCTCCCACATCCTCTGCACAGACATCACCAGTGCATCGGCCATGTCATTGATGTCTCTCATCCTAGAAAGGTTTATCCACATGGTTACAAAGCACAGACATATACCTGATTGCATCCATTAAATATGAAAAGACTTGTTTACGCCGTCATTACCATGAATATTGCCAAATGCAGCAAACCAATTTTCTGTATGAACATGTTGAATGATAAACGATTCATATGTGAAATGTCCTAATTGATAACATTTTCATTTGAGATAGTTTATGATATATTTAGGGAAGTAAACAATAACGAAACTTCCACATTAAACAGAATACCCTATGAATAATTGCTTTGCTCTTTGCGATGTAGTCTAATATACTCTCTACTAATGCCCGAGACATGGTGCATGAATCTGATACTCGAAGTGGATGTCTGGCTACCTGGATGATCAGGTCTGGTACTCTGTGTAGATGCCTGGATACTCAGGTCTGGTACTCTGTGTAGATGCCTGGATACTCAAGTCTGGTACTCTGTGTAGATGCCTGGATACACAGGCCTGGTACTCTGTGTAGATGCCTGGATGCTCAGGTCTGGTACGCTGTGTAGATGCCTGCATGCTCAGGTCTGGTACGCTGTGTAGATGCCTGGATACTCAGGTCTGGTACTCTGTGTAGATGCTTGGATACTCAGGTCTGGTACTCTGTGTAGATGCCTGGATGCTCAGGTCTGGTATGCTGTGTAGATGCCTGGATGCTCAGGTCTGGTACTCTGTGTAGATGCCTGGATGCTCAGGTCTGGTACGTTGTGTAGATGCCTGCATGCTCAGGTCTGGTACGCTGTGTAGATGCCTGGATGCTCAGGTCTGGTACGCTGTGTAGATGCCTGGATGCTCAGGTCTGGTATGCTGTGTAGATGCCTGGATGCTCAGGTCTGGTACGCTGTGTAGATGCCTGGATACTCAGGTCTGGTACTCTATGTAGATGCCTGGATGCTCAGGTCTGGTACGCTGTGTAGATGCCTGGGTGCTCAGGTCTGGTACTCTGTGTAGATGCCTGGGTGCTCAGGTCTGGTACTCTGTATAGATGCCTGGATGCTCAGGTCTGGTATTCCCTCTAGATGCCTGGATGCTCAGGTCTGGTACTCCCTCTAGATGCCTGGATGCTCAGGTCTGGTATGCTTTGTAGATGCCTGGATGCTCAGGTCTGGTATTCCCTCCAGATGCCTGGATGCTCAGGTCTGGTAGTCTGTGTAGATGCTTGGATTCCCAGGTCTGGTACTCTGTCTAGATGCCTGCATGTTCAGGTCTGGTACTCTGTGTAGGAGCCTGCATGCTCAAGTGTGGTACTCTGTGTAGATGCCTGCATGCTCAGGTCTGGTACACTGTGTAAATGCCCGGATGCCCAGGTCTGGTACTCTGTAGATGCCTGGATGCTCAAGTCTGGTACTCTGTAGATGCCTGGATGCTCAAGTCTGGTACACTGTGTAGATACCTTGATACTCAGGTCTGGTACGCTGTGTAGATGCCTGGATCTTCAGGTCTGGTACGCTGTGTAGATACCTTGATACTCTGGTCTGGTACGCTGTGTAGATGCCCGGATGCTCAGGTCTGGTATGCTGTGTAGATGCCTGCATGCTCAAGTGTGGTACTCTGTGTAGATGCCTGCATGCTCAGGTCTGGTACGCTGTGTAAATGCCCGGATGCCCAGGCCTGGTACTCTGTAGATGCCTGGATGCTCAAGTCTGGTACTCTGTAGATGCCTGGATGCTCAAGTCTGGTACTCTGTAGATGCCTGGATGCTCAAGTCTGGTACTCTGTAGATGCCTGGATGCTCAAGTCTGCATGGTACACTGTGTAGATACCTTGATACTCAGGTCTGGTACGCCGTGTAGATGCCTGGATGCTCAGGTCTGGTACGCTGTGTAGATGCCTGGATGCTCAGGTCTGGTATGCTGTGTAGATGCCTGGATGCTCAGGTCTGGTACGCTGTGTAGATGCCTGGATGCTCAGGTCTGGTCTACTGATGCCTGTAGTTTTGTATTTATGTCTAAGTGTGTTTTGTCTTCATGCCTGGTATTCCTTTAGTGAGGCGTGAGTCTAGGTTTCGTAATTCTAAAAAACTATATTTCGTACTCCTAAAAAACTATATGGCACCATATTTATACCGTGAACTGGTATTTGGAAATGATGCCGTAGTCTGGTACTTTGTTATGTTTCAAACATATGCCCTTTGTTGAGTATTGATGACGGACTCTGCACCTCGTGTCCACATTATTATGTTAGCTTGATTTGTTTATGTATTGTGCCCTTCCTATCTTTCGTAATAACACTGTACTGTTAACGTCATTGCCTGCGCTAATATTTGCAAATTAGTTTTTATGTAAACAAATATACTCTATATAAAAAGACCTACCTAATGAGTATTTAAATAAAATCACCCAGTATCATTTCTTTTCAAAAGAAATATTTATTTGGTGCGAATAAATCAATCCACTATTATTTGGTCTTAATACGTCATTGTGGAATACAAGAATTCAGAGACCCTCACCAGAAAACCAGACCTGTTAATAACCAAACACAGAATAGACAGATAACCCTTGACATATGCAGAGCCTATTATACCCACTGGTAAACAGTATGCTGTTCTCTCAGGCATTCCAGTATAAATTCTGATAATGTCTTATCATGTATCCCATTGAGCGACTTGGAAAGTAATTTAACAAACTTCAATGTGTAATACTTATGATTTGTTTGTTTTTTTATAAATATAATATAATATATCATTTATTCGGATTTGTAATCAGTGCATTTAAAATCATTGATATAACAACCCAAATCATCCAAATCATCTCAACACATAACTCTGTCAGAGAATATTGAGATTACATGTTCAGAAGGCGGACAGAGCCAAGTGACAATAGATGAAATAATTGATTTACCCGCTACTAAAGGACAGTGGTATAGATCTGTTCTGGGTTTTCGCTGTAAATACAACATTGCCTGTATAGAAGTAGCCATATACCTGGCATGGTCACCTCGGGCTGTGAGCTCTACTTATCTCGCAGGCGTATCTTCCCCTTGACTTGCTGACCCTGCATATCCATCATGGCGTCAATATCTCAGATAAGCCTCGGATGCCATGCACCAACACAGTATCACCACAAGAATGCCAAACTAATGCCAATTTTATATATATACAACCATTCCATACACGTTTTAAACAATAAACAATAAAGAAGCCATAGTGATGATAGGGGAAATATCATAGCTATTTACTGACCAACCAAAAATGGGCCATTTAATATGCTGTATTCAAAGAATGTTCATGGTAAAACGTCTACCTTGACTGAATGTAGATAATTTGAAGGAAAGGAGTCATGATACTCAATTCTCAACTCCAAATTTCGCATTATTCAACACTCACATTTCACCACTAGGGCTTCGACCCTTAATCGTTGACAACCAAGAAACTTTTCCTAACATTGATTTTGAACAGGTTAATATGTTGAGATAGGGCAAAATATAATTAAGGTAAATAATAAACAAATTAAAATATTTATTCAAATTTATAATGTAAATGTGTCTTTTTTCTGAATATATCTTAAAGTTTTCAGCATAAGCAGTTCAATAAAGTTTTGTTATGTATCGTATTTCCGAAACGGGCTCAGCAACTTGTATACATACTGTGCATATTAAGTGCAATGACAGCATGCGCCTTCCTTGCATAAACATACCGGTAAAACATGTGTCATATGAATGCCAATTAGGGAGATCCTTTCCAAGAAAAGTATGAAGGGTGAATTCTAGGGATGCACAAATTACTTATATCTTACACTCTTAGCAATTACACACATTTGCATTCACTCCTCTTACTAATAGTTCCGAATATCTGTTTCATTGTTCACAAAGTGGCAAATTGGCAATTTCTCCAAGTTGTTTCATAATGGAATATGGTCTGAATATTCCCCTTTTATTCCTCTCATTAATTCAGTCACATTGGCATCCTGACTCCGTCTTAGTGACATTTCAATTATTTGGATATATTATACCCAAACTTGGTAAAATTTACCTGTCAATGCAAAATCGAAAGGGTTCATATTGAATTTCGAAAAATCTTAGAAATTCTTTAGGACTTCAGTATTTTATTAAATATTTTTGCCTTTGTTTTGAACATAATTTCTGTTGTAATTATCAGTGTTATTGGTGTGAGCTTGTTTTAGTGGTGAAGACGTTTTTCTAATAATCATTCTATAACTTCAAAATTAAAGACTTAAAATAAGAGATGTAAATGATTATAGCTGTTCACTTGAAATATTTGTTTTCGGTACATTTGAAGTCTTCGTGCTATTGGCCCAAGGAAAATGGCCCACGGTTGAATGACTACTTTCGTATTTGTTAATTATTCAATATTTATCTCAATGAAATAAAAACAGCCGTTTCATGTGTCGCTGTTACGGCCTACTTATATTGCATTTAAGACAATTACAATTTAAGTGTTTAATAGTTTTTTTCTAATAAGACGTGATAGTGGCAAGTAGAAGTAAGACATTGAGTTGTGTTTCTATTGTAGTTGTGAGAAGGGAGACACGCTGAGCAGCTCATCACACTCTCCTCTCACGATCTACCTGCCTACAGCGTCTGTGTACCTGATGCCTGGCATGGCACCGAGGCCTGCCCTCCACAGGATCCCCCGACATCGCTGACAGCCACCGTACTTAATCCTCGCCACATATTTGCATACATCCTGCACGTGCCTGCCAGATTGGTTTGTCTATCTCTCTTCACGACAAAAGTAGACTGTTTATGTCTCTGTAATTTGTAGACGTGAAGTGAAGCCTGTTGCTGGTGGGATTTGCCCACTCACCTCTATCATCAGATCTTATGTCTCTCCCGCAGTTTGGTCATTACCTTGGACAGAGGATGGAGCTGGTGGCTATGAAAGGAGTTGTTTGCAGCCACACTTGACTTAATGGAGGAGCATTTGTGCCGCTTGCGCTACAGGATCCTGTTTGCTCCAGGACTTGTCAAGTGGTTGTGAGTCTCCCCCGCCGTGTATTGATGTGATGTGTCAGCCGGGCGCCGATGGTCTCCACGCTGATGCACATCCACCTCATCAGCCTAAATGGAAGTTTGCTGATGAATTTGAGGAATACCAAGCCCTTGCCACTACAGGAAATAGTTTATTTGGGCTGCTCCGGAGACAGGAGTTCATCGCGGCACATACGGTCAATAATCCACTTAAGAAAGAACCAGATCCAGACATGAATTTCCCTCCTCCCCGGAGACAGAGGTCAAAAAGCTTATGTCCAAACACAGACGGAAACCTGAGACTGTTGTTGCCAAACTTTGAAACAATACAATCAGAATCAACAGAGGACCTTCTTGGGGAAGATGAACTTCCGCCTCCCAACTTCCGGCACCCTCGACGGTTTTCCGCCGCCTGTGTTGATGCCAGGGATATCACATGTAAGCACAATATCAAAGTGTCTATTTCTCCCCCTCCGTCCTCCACCAGCCCCGTGCCTCGCCCACCGTGGGCCCGAAACTCACATAATACGGACAACACCGGCACAGAGAGCTCGACGTCCGGTGGAGCCGCCGACGCCGAGAAGCAACCACCCTCCTCCATAGACTTTGCCCGGCTTATGCCACCGGATCTGGTTGCCCTCATAGCCAATATGCCGGAAGAACCCCAGGTGAACACCTACAGACGCAGGTCCTTCTCCATCACACCAAAGGGCATCGTGCATGAGGGGGACTTCCTCGTGTCCAGGATTGGCAACACGGTGGTATCAACCAGCATGGAAAGTGACCTAGACAAGGGGGGTGTGGCCACACGCTCCAGGGCGAGTAGCTTCAACTCTCAGGCTTCCAGTGCTGCGTGGAGCGTGACTTCCAGCACTGGTGATGTATCCATCCACAAAGTGTTACTTCTGGGCAGTCAAGGTGTTGGCAAGACTGCTTTGGCTCAACAGTTCATGACCTCAGAGTATATGGGTGCTCAAACCACAAGTTTCGGTGAGTAAATCTGTATACAATTACTTACAGATCATAATAGCATTATTTGCATCGCCACTAAGGGTTTTGAAAAAAAAATGATCGTCTTTTTTAAATCTTGTCTTGGGAAAATTGAATATTTCTTGAATAAGAATGTACATCAGATTGCTAAGGTGAATCAGATGGAGAATATCAATTTGTATGATCTTTTTGTGTGATGCGAGTGGTGCAGACCAACCTTATCAATAGATGAAACCCAATATGTAATTGAAAACATTCATCTTTGAGCTGCTTTAAAATGAAAAGAAATACTTAGGAAACTAAACGACCTTATATCACCTATTGGTATACCCAATTCTACATGTATCCAATTTTATCGCTACATTGTTACTTGGATAACCACGTTTAATTGGTATAATTATATTAGTGTAAATTACCACTAGAATATCATTAGGCTTTTCGTCAGTTAAGATTAGTTTAATGAGCTGGAAATTGGACCTGGCTTAGCCGGCGTTGATATGAAAAGGTCGAATAGATGCCAATTAGCATATTGACAAGAGGAGTAGTTTGTACTTTCTAATGTATAGTGTGAAATAGATCTAAATCAGTGTGTGTGGGCAGGTAGGTGGCATTTATATCAAGAGGTTATCACGAGTTTCAATGTTATAACAACTGAAAGAAAATACGAGTGTATTTGTTCATTACCACCCCCTCCACACAGTATATAGTGATATAATACTTAACACGCGTGCCTATGGGATGTATCCTGTGCCTATAGTGCCTATATATCCCCATGAAATGAAACCTGTGCATCATCAGTAATTAGTGCCTAATACAGTCGCTGAAGAATCCAGAATGGTTTTCTTAATGTTATTCATAACATACACTATTAAATTAAGAGGGTTATCCATCATCTAGCTAAGAAATTAATAAGGAATGTCTTTTTTATATCTGCTTAACCAACCCATTACCATTTGTGACAGTATGTTTGTGTCCGTTTATAGCCCATTCGAATTGAATCCATAGGTAATCCATCATAATTATATCTTAAATGGGTTCTGTTCAGGTATAATTATCTGTTTAATTTTGCAGAAAGTGTTATCCTTGCTTGTGATTTAAGTGGCATGGCGGGTGCAATATATTTAGCACATGTGTCACTTATATGCTATCGAATCTCATTTTCTCAAATCATTTCAAAAACACAGTTTATATTTATATAAATTCATATCAAACATTTTCAAATCTAGGATTCATAAAAATCGTTCACACTTTCAGAATGAATTGTACGACCCAAAATATAAATCATTATACAATATGGTGCGCAATATTTTCTGTTAAAATGATTTTAAGCAAAAATAACCTTTTAGCGATAACATTATACTTCTTGCGATTTGATTGCATTTTACAGGGAGGAAAATCTGGGGATTTGATCTGTATTCAGTACCATTAGCACTGAATCAGTTGTAACAACTAGAATCGTGTATGATTAGATTAACTACTGTGTTATTTTATGATTTGTTGAGGTTCAACTCCTGAAAACTGCCCATTTATTTGATCCCAAGTGAATTATCTTAAAAAGTACCTTAAGAAGGCCTGTTTGACACATATATTATATATCTGTGATTTTTATGTGAACGATGATTCAAGGTCAGGTGACAGCGCCAACACCTTTTGACATTTGGGTCTTGGGTATTACTGGCCACCACAATAAGTTAATTTTGGTCAAATCACTTGGGCCAATTAGCCAGAGGTACGGCACCAGCGGGCATGAGTTTATATTTAGCCTCGTCTTTGCCGCATAGGGGTTGCTAAAGGTTAGAACACCAACGAGATTTGGTTGACTTTTATGTGACAAATAACCACAGGTATCAAAACACAAAACACCTTGCTGCTCGTATCTCCTGCTACCATATAAAGGTCAAAGAAGATTTGAATATTAGATCTATCTCTCAGTCTCATTATTTGAGTCTTAAGAAGAAGATTTGATTTAGATCTTCCATGTTGTTTGTTATTTAGATTATGCAGATAAAAGCCATGAAAGTCTTGAGATGTCCTTTATCGACCACACAAAGCAAAACACACTAAGGATTTGGAGGGGGACATGAACAAAATATATACCATATTGGCCACAACATTTAAATTAAGTGATATAGTTTTCATTATATATATATATATCTGTTTAAACTTGCCCAGAAATATCACCTTTTCACAATATTAATATACCGTGCCTTCGGCTGTCGTCTTATTTCTGAAATAGAACAATAAAGCATAGTTATGATTGAAATAGGAGTTTACATTAACATTTCAGCAGACCTTGATATTAGTAAATCTGCTGACAATAGTTTGCTATAATAGGTTTAATAAGAGAAACATAAATATATGCTTTACTCAAGAACAGCAAAGATTGATTTATACAACACAATGGCACTGATCTTGGCTGCAAATAGAAAGTGTGTCATACGACATACTACGTTAATGTTCCTGATCTGCCAACTAGGGACCTGTCAACCAATCAGACTGTTTAATACTTACATTAAACGTTCTATTTTAAGCAATAAAAGGCAGGACCACATATACCATTTAATGTTCTCTCGGCATATAATCCAAGCTTACCAGCAATCATACTTTCAGAATATATTCCATTTTACTCAGATATCGTGCATTATAGGCAAAACTAAAATCGCTCTTGACAAGAAGGTATAGAGGCAGTATATATATATATATATATATATATATATATATATATATATATATATATATATATATATATATATATATATATATATATATATATATATATATATATATATATATATATATATATATATATATATATATATATATATATATATATATATATATATATCATTTGTGTGCGTTGATTAGAATCATGTGGTTAACAGGTGATATCAAATTATATTTTAATTTCCATAATAATTAACCACCTGCCAGGTCGTGACACTAACATTGATTCGTTGATTTGTGTTTTGCAACAGTTTTACTTTTCAGGAGGTGAGTTTTTATGATTCCTTTCTATTTTGATCTAGCAAATCTAGCCTATTATGAAGAGAAAAATGATAAGTGACCTTGAGGCCTACATAAGCATTATAGGTACCACCTGTCACCTTGCCCACGGACCTCAGGTATCATGTGAATGGAAGCGACAATTACTGTTTTGTAGCAGTAAGATACTTTCCATTTGAGTAGCTCAGGGGGGTAGAAAAAAGTAGACACCGGAAGTAGGTAACAATCCCAAGGACAGCGCAGCTTTGACATAAAGAAGCCGCAATAGACTGATAGGTCTGATACTTCTATATATAAACGCAAACGGATATGCATGGTGAGGTCTTCAGACTGAACTAAGATTTCATTAGATACCAAATAAGCCAAATTCAGTTATTCATTATGTTGCGATATGTCGTTTATATTTGTAATTGGTTGCCCTTTTACCACCTGTAATTGTAAGTTGTAGTTGTTTTAGTTCATCAAATGAGATTCATATTTGTTTTAGTAACCAGCAAAAATAATTGGCTGTTTTCTTTGACAATTGTGACATATTAACAGATACATTAAATGACTTCATAATAACCACAATCCAATTTCGCAACCTAACAAGTCAGAATAATGTCAAAGATCACATGTCAAAATGTCTTATTGCCAGATCTTAACAGTCCCGTAGCCTGGGTGTTTCCGTCTTCGGAAGACTGTAACTGTCAACATCAAGTGTAATTGTTCCGAATTAGCATGGAAGTTCGCAGTTATTATGGTTTTTAAAACAAGGGTGGTACATTTTTGACATCCACTACCGAAAGTCTCTATGATCGGAATGGTAGTGTTGAAAGTGTAGATTAAGCACCAATCCTGTTTTCTTGGTTTTGCAACAGTATATATACATATGAACACCATGGTGTATTTAAGTCTGACATTGAGCAACAAGAAAAGTTGCTACAAGACACATATAAGGCTGAGTAACATTGATAAGGCTGAGCAAGCATAGGTAAGGCTAAGTAAGCATAGGTAAGGCTATGTAAGCATAGGTAAGGCTATGTAAGCATAGGTAAGGCTATGTAAGCATAGGTAAGGCTATGTAAGCATAGGTAAGGCTATGTAAGCATAGGTAAGGCTATTTAAGCATAGGTAAGGCTATGTAAGCATAGGTAAGGCTAAGTAAGCATAGGTAAGGCTATGTAAGCATAGGTAAGGCTATGTAAGCATAGGTAAGGCTATGTAAGAATAGGTAAGGCTATGTAAGCATAGGTAAGGCTATGTAAGCATAGGTAAGGCTATGTAAGCATAGATAAGGCTATGTTAGCATAGGTAAGGCTATATAAGCATAGGTAAGGCTATGTAAGCATAGGTAAGGCTATGTAAGAATAGGTAAGGCTATGTAAGCATAGGTTAGGCTATGTAAGCATAGGTAAGGCTATGTAAGCATAGGTAAGGCTATGTAAGCGTAGGTAAGGCTATGTAAGCATAGGTAAGGCTATGTAAGCATAGGTAAGGCTATGTAAGCATAGGTAAGGCTATGTAAGCATAGGTAAGGCTAAGTAAGCATAGGTAAGGCTATGTAAGCATAGGTAAGGCTATTTAAGCATAGATAAGGCTATGTAAGCGTAGGTAAGGCTATGTAAGCATAGGTAAGGCTATGTAAGAATAGGTAAGGCTATGTAAGCATAGGTAAGGCTATGTAAGCATAGGTAAGGCTATGTAAGCATAGATAAGGCTATGTTAGCATAGGTAAGGCTATATAAGCATAGGTAAGGCTATGTAAGCATAGGTAAGGCTATGTAAGAATAGGTAAGGCTATGTAAGCATAGGTAAGGCTATGTAAGCATAGGTAAGGCTATGTAAGCATAGGTAAGGCTATGTAAGCGTAGGTAAGGCTATGTAAGCATAGGTAAGGCTATGTAAGCATAGGTAAGGCTATGTAAGCATAGGTAAGGCTATGTAAGCATAGGTAAGGCTAAGTAAGCATAGGTAAGGCTATGTAAGCATAGGTAAGGCTATGTAAGCATAGGTAAGGCTATGTAAGCATAGGTAAGGCTATGTAAGCATAGGTAAGGCTATGTAAGCATAGGTAAGGCTATGTAAGCATAGGTAAGGCTTTGTAAGCATAGGTAAGGCTATGTAAGCATAGGTAAGGCTATGTAAGCATAGGTAAGGCTATGTAAGCGTAGGTAAGGCTATGTAAGCATAGGTAAGGCTATGTAAGCGTAGGTAAGGCTATTTAAGCATAGATAAGGCTATGTAAGCATAGGTAAGGCTATGTAAGCATAGGTAAGGCTATGTAAGCATAGGTAAGGCTATGTAAGCATAGGTAAGGCTATGTAAGCATAGGTAAGGCTATGTAAGCATAGGTAAGGCTTTGTAAGCATAGGTAAGGCTATGTAAGCATAGGTAAGGCTATTTAAGCATAGATAAGGCTATGTAAGCATAGATAAGGCTATGTAAGCATAGGTAAGGCTATGTAAGCATAGGTAAGGCTATGTAAGCATAGGTAAGGCTATGTAAGCATAGGTAAGGCTATGTAAGCATAGGTAAGGCTATGTAAGCATAGGTAAGGCTATGTAAGCATAGGTAAGGCTAAGTAAGCATAGGTAAGGCTATGTAAGCATAGGTAAGGCTATTTAAGCATAGATAAGGCTATGTAAGCGTAGGTAAGGCTATGTAAGCATAGGTAAGGCTATGTAAGAATAGGTAAGGCTATGTAAGCATAGGTAAGGCTATGTAAGCATAGGTAAGGCTATGTAAGCATAGATAAGGCTATGTTAGCATAGGTAAGGCTATATAAGCATAGGTAAGGCTATGTAAGCATAGGTAAGGCTATGTAAGAATAGGTAAGGCTATGTAAGCATAGGTAAGGCTATGTAAGCATAGGTAAGGCTATGTAAGCATAGGTAAGGCTATGTAAGCGTAGGTAAGGCTATGTAAGCATAGGTAAGGCTATGTAAGCATAGGTAAGGCTATGTAAGCATAGGTAAGGCTATGTAAGCATAGGTAAGGCTAAGTAAGCATAGGTAAGGCTATGTAAGCATAGGTAAGGCTATGTAAGCATAGGTAAGGCTATGTAAGCATAGGTAAGGCTATGTAAGCATAGGTAAGGCTATGTAAGCATAGGTAAGGCTATGTAAGCATAGGTAAGGCTTTGTAAGCATAGGTAAGGCTATGTAAGCATAGGTAAGGCTATGTAAGCATAGGTAAGGCTATGTAAGCGTAGGTAAGGCTATGTAAGCATAGGTAAGGCTATGTAAGCGTAGGTAAGGCTATTTAAGCATAGATAAGGCTATGTAAGCATAGGTAAGGCTATGTAAGCATAGGTAAGGCTATGTAAGCATAGGTAAGGCTATGTAAGCATAGGTAAGGCTATGTAAGCATAGGTAAGGCTATGTAAGCATAGGTAAGGCTTTGTAAGCATAGGTAAGGCTATGTAAGCATAGGTAAGGCTATTTAAGCATAGATAAGGCTATGTAAGCATAGATAAGGCTATGTAAGCATAGGTTAGGCTATTTAAGCATAGATAAGGCTATGTAAGCATAGGTAAGGCTATGTAAGCATAGGTAAGGCTATGTAAGCATAGGTAAGGCTATGTAAGCATAGGTAAGGCTATGTAAGCATAGGTAAGGCTTTGTAAGCATAGGTAAGGCTATGTAAGCATAGGTAAGGCTATTTAAGCATAGGTAAGGCTATGTAAGAATAGGTAAGGCTATGTAAGCATAGGTAAGGCTATGTAAGCATAGGTAAGGCTATGTAAGCATAGGTAAGGCTATGTAAGCATAGGTAAGGCTATGTAAGCATAGGTAAGGCTATGTAAGCATAGGTAAGGCTATGTAAGCATAGGTAAGGCTATGTAAGCATAGGTAAGGCTATGTAAGCATAAGTAAGGCTATGTAAGCATAGGTAAGGCTATGTAAGCATAGGTAAGGCTATGTAAGCATAGGTAAGGCTATGTAAGCATAGGTAAGGCTATGTAAGCATAAGTAAGGCTATGTAAGCATAGGTAAGGCTATGTAAGCATAGGTAAGGCTATTTAAGCATAGGTAAGGCTATGTAAGCATAGGTAAGGCTATGTAAGCATAGGTAAGGCTATGTAAGCATAGGTAAGGCTATGTAAGCATAGGTAAGGCTGAGCAAGCATAGGTAAGGCTATGTAAGCATAGGTAAGGCTATGTAAGCATAGGTAAGGCTCAGAAAGTGTACGTAAGGTTGAGAAAGAGAAATCTGAGTAAGCCTAGATAAGGCTGAGAAAGGGTAGATAAAACTGGGTAAGCATACGTAAGGCTGAGTAAGCATAGGTAAGGCTAAGTAGTAAGCATAGGTAAGGCTAAGTACGCGTAGATAAGGCTGAATAACATTGATAAGGCTGAGCAAGCATAGGTGAAACTGAGCAAGCATAGGTAAGGCTGCTATGATGTTCGGTCTTGTGCACGAATTCTGTACTTGGGATACAGCTGTACGTTTATCATATGATTAGAATTATTTTTCAAGTTTCCTTGCTTTGAGGAAATGAAACATATTGGTATCCAGGATCTATAAAATGAATGTACTGGTAGATTTGTTGGAGATTTGTGTGGGAGTATGTTCGCAGACAGTTAATGGTTGGATTTATTGACGCCCGACCAAAATTCTAATATGTCTGCTTCTCGTCTTCCAAATCTCGTTTCCATTTCGTCCTGACGGTTTTTGTTTTTTGTTTTGAGTTTCTATTTTGAATGAAAAGAAAAAAAGTAGCAGTACTTATTAATAACTGATATCTGACATGTGATGTGATGAACGGCTACTATAATTGATAAATGTTTCTTTTAGAAGCCATACGCATATAAATGAAAGATATAAGCGATGGGAAGCATTTGTGTGGCATCCATAGAGATACTTTGTGTCAGCATCTGTCATAATGGAGACCTGATTTTGGCTTACAAGGTCAAACCATTGTACTGTGCGTGTATTGATAACTGTCTCGGGTCACATGACATAATAGTCATGTGACCCGAGCTGCACGGCTCAGGTGATAAAAGATGAATCCTTTTTTAAATTGCACTTTTTAAGCAAAAAATAGAAATCGTTTACATATATGTTTTCCCCAAGAATCAATATTTTATCGCCAAACATTATGAACAACTTGATTCAGATGTGATATGTCTTCACTTAGATACTTCCGCATGAGATAGAATATGAGTTACATTTGGAAGATATTATTTGTCTCAATGATCCCAATTTCTTTCCTATCATATGACTCTTGTGTCAAATTCATGAAATGCTATATTGAGGTGAACTAAGCACATCACTGTGTATAAAAGGTGAATTGTTGTGTTCCGGCAGAAAAGATATCATTTTACAGCCCCCCTGCCAGACTCCGTCACGAATGAATAAATCTAATAAATCTAATAGATCTAATAAATCATCAACATCATTAATAGATACACCTATTACGATACAGCTATTCTATGAAGAATTTACTCAATTGGTTGCTCACTATGGCTCTTTTAGTCATGAGGTCATTTTCCTTGGTGACTACAACTTCCATGTCAACAAACCAACCAAACCTGATGTCATCAATGAACCAACCCATATATGTAGGCTTGGAAATACCCTTGATCTAATCATTACTTTCAAAGGGAACAAGACTCTCAGCTGGTGGATGACTACCTTCCTGATCATAAGATGATCAGACTAAACCTTGATAGTATACCTCCTAAACCCCCTAAAGTTCCATCAGTTATAGGAACTATAGGAGCATGGACTTTCAAACCCTCACCTGTCAAACTTCTAGATGGGAACACCTATCCCTACATGACATGGTGGATTTCTATGATAAGTAGCTTACATCCTTGATGGATAAATATGCTTCCCTAAAAAATGCTAGCATATCTCAGCACAAGCCAGCGCCTTGGGTGAATGACCAAATTAAGCAAAAAAAGTCTCTCAAGAGAAGACTTGAGAGAAAAATTAATAGAACAGGACTTCACATTGACAAGGAATTATGTAACACTCAGAGAAACAAATATAACTCCTTATTGAAGGCATCCAAATCCAAATATTTCTCAGACCTGGTCGAAGAAAACAAACATGACCCTAAAATGTTTTTCAGGGTCATTATTTAGTTATGCACAAGACTAAGGACACACTGATGCGCCCACATCTGACTGTGATATATCACTGACTGATTCAGCAGTATCAGAAAACATGGAAATTGCTCTCATTGTGCCCCTCTTGAAGAAATTGGGTCTGGAACTCATTGAGAAGAACTACAGACCTGTCTCAAACCTAACCTATATTTCTAAACCTATGGAGAGGGCAGTTGACCAACTGATCGCGCACTTAGTAAGAAATGGCCTTACTGACAAATTCCAATCAGCATAAATGAATATCACAGTAATGAAACTGCCTTACCGAGGGTGCAAAATGATATCCTGTGTGATCTTGACAAAAGGTCAGTAATCTTATTATTGATTAACCTCTCTGCTGCTTTTGACACTATATAATAGATTGGAATCAAGATGCAATGTCAGAGGTGAAGCTCTGGCCTGGATTCGGTGTGAAAGTGGGGCATCATAGCTCCTCTCTCAAACCCATAAATTACGGGGTCCCACAAGGATCTGTCTTGGGTCCCATTTTACTATCTTTTTACTATCTACATGTCTCCATTGGCAGACATCCTGGCTAAATATGGTCTCAAATACCACATCTATGCAGATGATACTCAGATCTACATCCCTGTTTACCACACTTCCAGTGAGCAAGTAGACAGCAGTAGACGCAAAAGAATGTGTCAGTGAGGTCAGATCATTCCTGATCTCAAATAAGATGAAAATAAATGATGGGAAAACTGAGATGCGCAAGTACGGTACTGCTGCCAAAATCAACATCCCTAGTGCCATCTAAGTTTGTTTGTTTGTTTTTTTTGTTTGGGATTTTATATCACTTTCAACATTATTTCAGTCATTTCGTGATGAGACCTACTTGTAGCAGATATAGTACTGCTTCACTGAATTGTCATATCGCAGGTCATTGACATGACAACCCACCCGGTCACAGATTTACAAGGACAACGGGTTAACCCTTTAAGCACAGGCCTCAGCTCATATGGGAAATTGTATCATGAGTTCAATCTCGGCATGGCCGGGATTCGAACCCACGACTGGTGCTAATAAGCTAGCGCTCTAACCAACTGTGACATGGCCCGTGGGCGCCATCAAAGTTGGTGACTCAGATATCACACCTAGTGAGTCAATTGTTGACCTAGGTATCACCTATGACTCAAATATGGATATGAAAACACAAATAAAGAAAATGTGCAAAAAGGGATATTATCACATCAGGAATTTAGCGGCTATCTCTGCAGCCCGTGTGGTAGGAAAGATTAGGAAATTTGATCATATATCAGAAAAGGTGAAAGAACTCCACTTCCTGTCCATGCTAGGATTGATTTCAAAATCCTCCCCATGACCTGGAAGGTTCTAAATGGTAAGGTTCCGCCTTACTTGCGTGATCTACTCCAGGTGAAACAGGGAGATACGTGTCTGAGATCAAATTATGGTACCTACCTATAGGTGTCTGAGACCCGACTGAGGACAGTGGGTGAGGCCTTCTCCTCTATCGGCCCAAGACCATCATCATCATTAATATTATTACAAGGGAACCGACAATAATATGAAATGGCAGAGGTGCAAATTAATATAAACCACAGTTTCTACAACTATTGGAGATGATTTAACTTGCAATGGAGCCGTCTATAGACGTTGGAAGTAAGGTAAACATAGTTGCATGAGGTTATGAGATGCACACGTCTTTCAACTGAATATTACCCATAAAAAAGATCAGTTTCGTCATTAATTGGAGAGGAAAGATGATTTAACTTGCAATTGAACTGTCTTGACGTTGCAAAAAAGGTAAACATAGTTACGTGAGGCTACGAGATGCGCAATTGTCGTTAGGTGATTTTACATGGAATATTGAAAAATATCCAGTTTCGTCAGACAGGAAAGTGTCATCATGGTGACGTCATGCAGGAAAGTGATGTCACGGTAACGTTATCAATTATGTTAATGTGATTAACTGACCAAGCATGGAATACTGTCATTACTTTCATACCTACTCCCTGTGTTCTGCCTGAAATACCAGTTTTTGGCTGTTTAGACTAATGATAAGAAGAATGCATGCTATGCTCCTTCCGCCTTTCTTAATATTTTACATTATTCTTTCCAATGAGCCCAAGATCAAGCTGATTGGTGCAGTGGTTGCCTAGTAGGAATTAATTAATGACTTTTTCATTCCTATTATTATTATTGTTGTGTTGTTGTTGATGTCTCTCACCTACTTTAGGGTTAATCAGTTCTTTACTCGGCCTCATTTGTGCAGTTGCACCTTACACTGTATATAGATATTTTTCAATTGTGTAAGGTTCAGTCAGTTTGTCTGTCTGTCTGTCTGTCTTACTTGTCGGTTCTTAATGTCGGTTTCACTTGTGTAGGTGTCTCTCATTGTATTACATTTTGAAAACCTGTTGCTGAAATTATATCCAAATCGTAGCCTAAATATGGTGGACATTGTGTTTTCTTTTTGGAAGCAATGGATTTCAAGTCTTTGTTGCCAATAGTTCCGATCTGTGTAAGTAAAAACCATGATGCAGAAATGTAAGCATACTGTAAGCAGCATAAAATCTCGGCACACTTCCCCTCTAATGACATGCGGGTTTGCTTTATGATAATCATGTTAGTAACATAAATGTGGGAATTCTTTCTCTGTCAAGAGATTTGCACAAGTTACAGTTTCAGAATTTTGATTGTTTGGGAGATTGTTTCACTTCCATGGTCACCTTCATACGTACATATATCAGTGGTCAATAAATCTGTCAGACCTGAGCGAAGTCTCAAATCACATATCGATTAGAAACATGAAAGCCAAACCACCTACTCACCTGGGTCTGGCCTCGAAAACCAATCTCTGCAAGTGGAGGCGGGAAGGTCGTGAGCCATGGACGCGAGATATGGGCGAGAACAGAGATCAAGGCCAGAGAGATCACGAGACCTTACGGCAGGTCAAATCTAATGTAGCGACAGTGATAGTGTGACGTCTCTTCTAAGTGAAATGTTCACAAATGGCACAGCCTGCCAACCAGTCTCCAATGTAAAACACAATATTTAGTTTTCTTCGTATTTTTCCAGTCTGTCACTCAAACTACTTCAATATACACTGGGTAACAATAAAGTTGACCTTCAAATTGATGGGGGGAGGGGGAATTTCAGGATCAAATGGATAAAATATTAGTATCTGAGTTACTCCCTGCTGAAAGTTTTAAAAGAAAGGTGAAAATACACAAGAGAGAAACTTTGTATGGCAAGCAGGAATACATATTACTTTTCACTTGCATCGTTTTGAAAATATATTTCGGTTGCTATGGAAAATGATGACGTACGCAAGGGGTATCTGAAATATCGCTTCTCGTTCTCGTTCAACAAATTACACACAATTTCAGATATGATGGTTAGCTCAAGGCAAATAAGTGTAATGTATATCTTAGCTTAAATGTTAAATCCGAGTAAGATATAAAAAAATATGAAAATAGGGTTCTTTCAAGAGTTATTTCACAATTCATGAAATAATCCTAAAAGAATAAACAACACTTGGATAAAAAAAATTGGATACATCATGGAGCAACATTTTCACTAAAGGACTTCTTATCAGATCCCTTAATTCAATGAGGAGCAAAACATTACAAATAGGTGCTCATGGAGTTGTAAAATGTTCTGTCTGACATAACTGGTCTTTAATGGACATGTGTGATAAAACTCGTGAAGTGGTATTCCCTGAAGTATGGAACCAGCATGGGATATCAAAAGGTTGAATGAAGCACAGTTGCAAATGCATTCTCACATATTTTGTGAGCTGCAAACTCATTTTGCTAGTGATATCCAAACTGTAAACTTACTAAATCAAATACACCATTTTCGAGTTGATTATCTGTAGGTAGGTATATAAGGTAGGCATGTAATTATTTATATTGAATGTGAAGTGCTTCATATAACGTCCAGACACATTTTACCTAATTGAACTTGCAATACAACATAGAAAGTCAGTGATTAGAGTGTTGTGTATTTTTCTGAAGAAGTCATATTTAAAGTAGTCCGGTAGGATGTTGGTTTCATGGGGAGCTAATGTGTTGATATGTTATGCCTTAAAATCTATAGAGGCTATCATGAAATCTGAAATTTTTCCCATACATAATATAACTGTTTATATCCTGATTAAATTTTATTATCCAAATCATTCATTGAACACATTGTCAACAAACTTTACTCAGCTGAAAAGTGAGCTGGTGTTATGTGCAATGCTATTAATTTAATACATGTTGATCAATTCTTTGTTTTGTAGTCTTGTAACAGGAGCACTATAATAATTACATTTATGTGTTTATATGAAGAAGTTATATTGATTAGAGATTTAATTATCTCAAAGCTCAATCAATCTACTTACAGCTGTCCATCTCTTGTCGGCCAGCACTGATTTAGAAAACAACCAATTTGCATTGTTTTTTTTATTTCCATTCTTCAACACATAATCATCATTATATATATTATTATCATAGAATAAGGTAAGTCTTCTAAGGGTGCTAAACCGTTGCAGTTCTGTGCACTCCCTCCCAAGCATGAGAACAGTATGTTCTTATTATTTTTAATAATATTTATACAATTTTAACAAATGTAGCTATAAAAACTCCTCAAAGTGCAAACGATTCATCATTGGAGCCAATAGCTTATGCAGTGGTAGATACATGGAACTATCCACACTGTTTTGAATGCCCTCATCACGTGTTATTCCCAAATGACAATACACCTGACATTAGAGGTGAAACACTGGAGTAGAGAAATACATTTACAGGTAAGGACCTGACATATTAATTCACAGATCACATTATATCATTACTCGTGACATCCAATATTTGGTTTCGAGAAATATCAATAATTACCAGTTTCGCTTTGATCTTGTTATTTGTCCAAAGTAGGAAAGTAACCTATGAATAGAGGACAACGGGTTTTTGTACAAAATATCCTTCTTGTTTGACAGAACACTTGCACAGAAGAGGATTTACTTCTTTGTGAAATGCAGGTATTGTTCTTCATCTAAATTTTAGTCTGTACTGATAAACACCCCAAAACATGTACATATCATTTGCGTCGCACTAAAAATCACATGAATTTCAACACCGCACATTGCCATATATCACAAGGCCTCTGTCACATTACGTGTTGGGCCAAGAAGTGCTTAATGCCTATCCCACAACTTACGGCCGCCATATTCTTTACAGCTTTCACGGCCTGGCCACCAGGATCAGTCGCATTCGCTTCAACGTTTCAGTCATCACAAAGACTTTCCTTTCAAAGATTGGTATTTTCTCTCAAGGGAGTAACACGTCATGAATCATGTGGTATGAGGCATAGTGAAGATAAAGAAGTAATAAATATGATAAAATACCAAAAGCATCAAGAGGTCAAAATAGGTTACCATGTAAACAACATACATATATATGTAGGACCATCTGAATTAATCTACATGTAATAACAACAGCTGGAAGATTTGTTAATAACATTTTAAAGATAGCTTACAGTGATGTAATCAATTATGACATATCAACATATTTAGTATCCCGCTTAGCATTGTATCATTTATTTGACGTCGATGGGTTCAATTTTCGGAGAATCTTACCGCATATAATTAGTATAAAGCTGTGCCCTGACTGATCAACACCTACACATTCATAATCATAGCGCCTTCCTTGCAAAGCAATTGTTTTTGCATTAAATTGCTAAACAAAAAGAAAATATTTTTGCCATCTTGATATTCTTTTTACATTTTAGGTTTTACAATGCTGAATATTGTTTTCTCATTCCCGTAAACATTCCTTTGAAAGATAAGTGTCAGTTAATCATTCTTTTGAATTAATTTGCAGATACCTCATGGTAACACCACGGGTAGTCTGAAATGTTAAAATGTTTACCCTGTGTCATTACCTTATTTGATTCTATAAGTGAAGGACGAGATGCGGTGGGATAGACTCTTTTCACGCTGGTGGCATGGACCTCCCCCACAATCCACCTGATGTGGCTAAAGTTGCTCAAAGGGTAGAGAAAACATCATTTAGCAATAACACAATCGCGCTCAGTTAGCAGGAAAGATGCTGAAATGGATGGGACGTGGCTCAGTCGATAAACGTTTGTCTCCAATGCTAAAGGTCCTGGGTTCTATTTCTGGTTGGGAGTACTTCAGCCATGGTACATGGTTGAGAATAATTGATATCAGCTACTGAGATGCTTGTTACTCCGCCCAGCAACTCTTGATCGGTCAGTAAAGACCGTGGTTTATGTCATCATGTTTATGTGATAATGCGAAAGAGAGACCCAGTCACTCTGCCATAAGAATGGGGCATTTAATCCAGAAAACATGGTTCTATCTTATCTAATGTAACCCGAATGGTGCTGAAATGTTTCTCAATGCAAACAAATGTTAAACAGTCTGGAAATATTGTGTACAAACAGACGTGGACCACTATAGACAGAAAGTTTCTTCAGGTGTATTTAGGATATTCCTGTGAACACCATTTATGAGACATATAGCACCGTTAAATCTTTCCTAGTAGTGTTTCTTCTAATGACGTCATCGTGAGATATAAATAAAGCACAAAACCACACACACGAATGTCACACTGTAATTTACCCATTTACCACCCACAGATAATGCTTATGTGTTATCTTTGAAGCTGGAAATAGCATAATCATAATATTTAGTCCTTCTGATTAACCCAACTTTCAGCTGTCGCCCAATAATGCAATCCTACCTGTCTTCGTCATGACCAAGCCATTATGGGAGAACACAGTTGGTGCACGAATAATTCAGAAATACAAGGTGGTGAGGGTTGAATGTTTTGCTAAGCACTCCCAAAAGAGGTTGATGTGCACGACGGGAATGACAAATACGTCCTCAAACTTTATAGCCTTTGTTAGCACGTCGGGTGCATATATCAGATTTCAGCGCTATGAACAGACTTGTCTGGTATCAGCGCTATACAAATTTTATTATTATTATTATTATTATTATTATTATTATTATTATTATTATTATTACCAGGCACGCACAGATATAAATTATAGGTTAATAGAGGTGTGAAAGCTTGAATGATGCATGTTGCTTAAAGGTCCCCTGAACAAAAAGGAGTCGGATGGCTGTGTTATATAGATATACCAAGTCCTTATTAGCATGGGAAGTTTAAGGAGAGAATATTTCCTAATAATTCAGTGAGAATCAAATCTCGAGAATTAGATAGAGAGGTGAAGATTCAGATTCCTTCAAATCTTAGTGATGTCACTACTGACCCTAGTGCAGTGACCTTGAGGTCACACATTTTGTACGGAGCATATCTCAGCAACCACTTATAAGAGAAAATTAAAACTTGGTATACAGAAATGTCTTATGTCATAGCTGTGCCTCATCATACTATTTTAGTCATGTGACTTTTGACCTTGAGACATTGATTTTGAATTCAAAATTTGTGTTCATGCAAAATTTCACAACCATTAAAGGTGAATAAACATATCAATGGCCTCAGAGCTATGCTTATCATTGTTTTTTGGTAATGTTTGTGAATATTTCTTCCAACATGATAATTTTAAATTCTTTTCAAGAGCAGAATTGAGCAGATGATGATTTTGACCAATCAAGATGCATGTTGCATATCAAATTTGGCCCCAACTTGTTATCTCAGTTCTCATTGTCTAATATTTCTATATTATTAAAATGGCAACCTCCTTGATAACCTAGTGAAAACTATTAGATTTCTGAAGAATATTTCATAGGTGCAGAACACCCTCTTGAAGCACCATATATGAGATTACAATGAATATCTCATCAAAACTGAATTGGGATCTTGTATGAAAACCATAACAGTTTGCTAGTTACATTTAATCTCAGTTCATGTATTTTCATTCAAGTCAGCAGGGCTATCAACCCATGGGGCTATGTTATATTAAGTGTTAATCATAGTGGTAAGTGGTAATCATAGAAACATCACATGTAGAGCTGAACATGTACAACTGATTGTGAGGTATGCTGGATAAATGGACAGATGTTTTTTTACCAATTTAGGTCATGAAATATATCAATTTGTACATTCTTTGTTCCCCTGGCAATGCATGGTGTGTGTCAGAGTGTGAACAAATATTTTTCCTTGTCATGAATATCAGTGTTCTCTTGTGGGCCACATGTTTTTTTATTTACATTGTTAATTCAAGTTTACATTTCAAATTCAAATTATTTACTCTATATCATTTTGATAATAGATTTAAATAATTTTAGAATTTTCAGAAATTATTATGAAAACAGAAGTCCTAGTGGCCAGCTTCCAGCGGACTTGATAGAGCTTAATTATATTGAAAAGGAAGTTTATACATACAGAACTCAAAACCCAGAACTCAGAAGAGATTTATTTAGCCAATATACATGTCCAAAAAAAGGAAATACCTCATGAAACTATACAATATTGATTTTTACACTTAAAGACAACTCCCATTTCAAACTTCAGTCATTTAATCCTTGTCAGTAGCCTTTTTCAAACCATTCAGTTGTTGACCTAAGACCCCATTGTATTTTTGAGTATTTTACTCTGAAAATCTTACATTTCCCTATTATTTCTTACATGGCCAGTCTACAATTTAGAATCCAACCTTCTAAATTGTCATTGTAAATTATTACATCATGGTAGAAAACAAATTTCAAAATGACTGCAATTGAAACATGGTCTGCACTTTGAAGAAAAAAAATATATGAACTTTTCTTAGTATTCTCTGTAATCAGCATAAGGGATGAAGGTGTGATGGCTGCCATAAAAGCATGTTTGAATTATCTGTAATTGTTAAAAGCTTCTGACTTTGGATTTAAATAACCTTTTGGTATGTTATAAGTTTTAAAAAACAATCAACAAATTTAACATTTTATAAGCCTCAAATCTGTACATATAAAAGGCCAAGTGTGATTAATTTTGTACCTGTAAAAATGGCAGGAACAACACCTTTCTTAATGACAGTTCAAAATGGCTAGATGACCTAGATAAAAATTGGTACTGTGTCTGTGGTAAACAATGATACTTGTACATATATTTTGAATTTATTTAACCACATATTTTTGTAATTTACATTTAACTTATTTCTGATTGGATGGTACTACTATTATCCCCTTGACAAGATGGCTGCCACCAGCAAAAGATGAATTCAAGTTCAGAAAATTTGACCAGAGTAAAAGTACTAAAATGATACCTAAAAGTTTTCTTTTCATGTCATATATGTGTTCCTATTGTTGAAATCTAAATTGCTAATCCACAATTTCTGAAGGCTTCCTTCCCCTGTAATGAGTCACAAATAGTGTTTGTGATAATAACCACGATAATCGTCATAATAATGGCCATCAAGCTTTGGTATTTTAATATAAGCTGGCCTTATCAAGCTGTGATGCTTTCATATAAGCTGGCCTTATGAGGCTGTGATGCTTTCATATAAGCTGGCCTTATGAAGCTATGATGCTTTCATATAAGCTGGCCTTATCAAGCTGTGATGCTTTCATATAAGCTGGCCTTATGAAGCTGTGATGCTTTCATATAAGCTGGCCTTATCAAGCTGTGATGCTTTCATATAAGCTGGCCTTATCAAGCTGTGATGTTTTCAAATAAGCTGGCCTTATCAAGCTATGATACTTTTATATAAGCTGGCCTTATGAAGCTGTGATGCTTTCATATAAGCTGGCCTTATCAAGCTGTGATGCTTTCATATAAGCTGGCCTTATGAAGCTGTGATGCTTTCAAATAAGCTGGCCTTATCAAGCTATGATACTTTTATATAAGCTGGCCTTATGAAGCTGTGATGTTTTCAAATAAGCTGGCCTTATCAAGCTTTGATACTTTTATATAAGCTGGCCTTATCAAGTTATCATATTTTCATATTCGCTGGCCATATAAAGTTTTGATATTTTCTTATTAAGCTGCTGTTATTAGGTTGTGATATTTTCACTGGCACTACTAAATTAAAAAGTCGAGTTGGCCAGTCAGGTTCCTGAACCGAATCTCCATGTGCAAGGTTGTATCTTAGAGGACATCAAGAGTTGTTTTTTAGGAAACCAACCTTTTACATTTTTCACCCTTGAGAGGTATTCATTTAACGTATTTAACGTTTTAGCAGTTGTATCACGGAGGTGGATTCTTTTGGTCAAAATCCGACATTCCAATTCTCCCTATCTGCTCTACCATATACGCTGCATTTTCAGATCGCTGCGATCGTATTTGACCCAATTCTTTGCACACGGCACATCCGGGAACAGCGGCGACAGCTTGTTTGGGGCATTGTCGCCTCTGCCTTTCATCTTTCCATCGTTGTTTTTGTCAGTTTGGCCTCCGCAATGTTGACATAAATTACGTAGATTGCAATATACTTATATGAAGATTACACAACAAACACTCAATAGCACTGACATTAGCTTGTCAATGTTTGATGTCAGTCTGAAATTTCCCTCCCATCTTGAAGCAAGGCGGGCGGAAGTTTACAACGCAACATCTTTCCCGTCATGCATTGCTCTCTCGTGCCAATCCCGTAATTTTTTCACGGACCAGCTAAAAAGCCGGGTAGACTATGCAGTCCATCTATATGAGGACTATCAAGGACCTCTCGTTGTGCAGCGGGCGAATTTTGTACCTATTTTGGAGGGGATTGCTCTGATTGGCTGACATAAATATAGAACAGGGAAACCCTAAACAACAACCCATATTTCCAGTGACGTATGACCGGAATTAGTGTCTAGGTCACAACATGCGGCCACCTCAACAAACGAGGCTCAATGACATATTTCCGGCGGTGCCCTGGTTCACGGTCAAAGCATACGGGCAACTGCGACGTGGTTTACTGTCCATATATGGACATGTTACTAGTGTCTAAAAGCCGGGAGAGCAGATAGCGAGAATTGGCATCGGAATATAAACACCCGAACTTCGATTCATGAAGTTTATACAATGTATTCTGATTTCACTAGTGTAAAATAGGTTCATTATGTCCATTTTATTAATGAGATCCTTAATATAACAAGTCTACCACATGTCTGTACGAAGGGCCAATATACCAATATGTAAGGGATAAAAAGAAAAAAATTAATACATATTAATACACCGTTATTTTGTGCCACGGTGTAAAGAAATGTTAACACTTGTCTACATATTTGGAAATGTTAATTGTGATTTCATTTTCGTGGCCTTTCTGAGTTAAATATTTCATTTACAGATGATTCAACCTGATTCACTTTTCTGTTTTCAAATTTACGTTTTATGATCGGTTTTAGCCATATGCTAACATCTTCCAAACAAAAGAAATATACTGCCCTTCAGGTAATATTTTCCCAACCGACCATTGTTTTGCAACTGATCTCATACTTGCAAAATAAATATTTAGATATTTTAACATTATAAATATTTTAGAAAGTCAAACATTTTCCTCAGCTCAAAAGATATTTCTTCATTAGTGAAAAACTCTAAAGCAGTGTTGGAAAGGATTGGAGAAAATAAACCAGACAACGTCATAAGAACACCTATCTTATCCGAAAACGACTCAAGAAATCAAACCCGTACTCTTGATTCCGTGATCTGCTCTCTCCACAAGTTCCAGACTTTTAAGTACTTTTGTCACTAAGCTGGAGAAATGATAAACTATCAACTACATGTAACCATTTTAATGTCTTTTGACCATCATGCCAAAACCTTCTCTTAATGGGAGGACCAGTTGATGGGATATCATAGTTTATTTTTAGCCAGATAGGAAAGTATTAATGCTTTTCAGAGGTAATATTATGATAATAATGATCGAACGATACTACTTGTCGGAAAGTTGTCATGTGACTTTTTACTCCATGTACAAGATTATAATTGGTATCCATAACATGATGACGTCACCAACTTATAAAACCCTATCAATGCATATGATTGTGTATTTTGTACTAATGATATCGAGTGATTTATTTTCTGCAGATCTCCCTGTTTTTCGGACATGAATGGATGTACATAAACTATATATAACTCATCTACACTTGCGAACGTAACCTATTTGCATCATTTCATCTGCGATTTCCCCGAAATACAAACATAAATATCGGGTAACCAGCCTCGTTTTCGGCGAGTACAAGATCAGCAGTCGGGAAAACTCATTAGACAACATGTAAACATAAGGGCGTTAGTGTATTTATTTCAATACTGGTACAGATATGAGCTGTCTGCAAACCAAGTGATGAGAATAAGTTTGATCTCAGCCATGTATCTATATATATATAGTATTGTTTTATATATTAGATAAGTGCAAGGAAACTCTTGCACCACATTTCTGTCTATCTGATTTTCAAAATTAGATTAAAATTACTTAGGTTTATCCTAAAATTTAAAGGATGTGCTCCATACAAGGCTAAGATAGAAAATCATTTTTAGAAGTATAAGCATTACCTCATGCTTCTTTTAAAAACAGTTATTAAGTGGTGGAACACCCTGTAAATAATATTATTTTCAGGGAAATTTTGCGCCCCCTGTTGTTTAATTGCTAATAATATTTGCAAAGAATTACAACAAGGCTTGTCACATGCAACTGAGCACATGATTTTTAAAAAATAGTTTAGTATTCTGTAAGACACTATTGAATTTCCTCTGGATCACTGGATCACAGATATGTCTGATTTTAAGGTTCGGATGGCACAGATCAGAAATATCCCCACTTCAAGGTCATGAAAGTAAAATTAATAACTTTATACGTGGATTAAACATGTTCTCATCCAAAGTGATTTCAGCTTTCATCATTTAGTTGTATATGACAGAAAGGAGAATTTACCTTGCATAGATCACACAATTTCACCACTATCTTAGCTTATCAGATTCCCTATGGTCTTAGTGGAGATGGAGTACTTTAGAGCATATGCGTGATACTTTGTGGCTAGATTCAACTCCACAATTAAACATTCAAAGCCGTGCGTAAAACAATCAAATCAATCAAATGGTATTAACTTAAGAGATTAAGATAAACCTACAGTAATTGTTTCACATTATGTTTTTGTCTCATTTATTAAACATTATTGTCGATTTACTTAAAATAATAATAAAAATAACAAAACAATGAAAACTGATTGATACACTGTTCGCGCGGCATAATTTGGTCTCCTGAGAATTAATCAACAAAACACAATGAAAATGTCTATTGGAAGACGAAATTTAAATTCACTGAAAAATATGGCACATAAATGGTAATGGTATCTCATTCACAAATACGTTTTTGCTTATACTCTTCCTTACATTCGATTTGCAGACAGTTTATGAATTGTACACTCTGACTGGTCAGTATATTTATTTTATTTTTATAAATAATATCAATTTATTTCTATTTCCTGCATATTTCCTTCCTCACCTTATGTACACATAATTTTAGTTCAAATCTGAGCTTTGTTAATTCCCTCAAATGATTTGCCGACCAGCGATATCCGATATATTGTTTCATCTTCACAGATCTAACTTAAGCAATAATTCTGTGGTCGTCACTGTTATCATAAACTTCAGATTTCCCTTATTATCGGGATGCTGTATACATGCACATACGTACATACGCTTCATTAGTTTGGCTAATTATCTATTTCGTAATCAGAAGACCTTCAGAGAATTGCAGGTTAGCCTATGTAAGAACATACAGGCGTGGGTACACTTTGAAGTAAATATACAATAACACCATTAACTGTGTATGAACATTACATTTGTTATAATATCGTTTTGATTCCTGCATTATGTACAATCAGAATGCACATTTTATATCAACCATGCGCTATTTATGAGTAATTCCCAACCAGTATATTCCAAAAATGCAAAACAAAATTAAATATTGAGCAAACCTTGTAGATACGGATTCTTCAGACTTTTATATCACAATATAATGGATAAAAATCCACATATCAACTTTACATAATTTGGCTTTGTGAGTGGAACATCAAACAAAAACTCTGACACATTAGGCATCTAAATATTTCACATTGTTAACAAAAAGGTTTCATATAGGATAATTTACTATTTATATAATAGATCAAATTTATGTGGATAGCTTTTATATGTATTTCCATCTTTACCGGATGTGGAACCCCGTGCCCACGCCACACATTTGCAGAATTCTATAGATCACAGGCTGTAATGTGTTTAGAGTAATATTATAGTACATCTCGCTTTACAAGTTCCTTGAATGTATATCAATATAAGTTATAATGATGATGGCAGCATCATGCGTTAGTTAACGAAGAAGGGACACAGTATGCATGTTCTATGTTTAGCTAATTCATTATGGACCATTGGTTTCACTATACCGAGGCGTTCATTATAGAAGAGGAAAACATATATTTATATTTTCATATTTCACATTCTGATCTTTTTAAGATTTGTCATGCAATAGGTTCCATGCCTCGTAAATTTAAAAATGAAAAGCTTAAAAGCTAAAAGGTTACACAGACTCTAATATCGCATGTAAATCAGTCAATTTAAGCCTGTAGCTGACTCATACTTTGGCAAAAGTCTGTGAGGTAGATTCAAGTCCCTCTGTGTCCGCAGCCACCATCGTGAAGTCCAAAAAATGGTAAAACCTGGTATCATCTACGTCTAACGTCTTCATTGAATGTTCCGTACCTGCATCTCTCCTGGTGTCCACAGAATCATTGATGGATGATCCTTGAACAATTATACACACTCATCTCAACTGTCTGTAGCCTTAACCATGGATTCCAACTGGCATACCCGAATGCCATAAAGGTTGTTGCACCCAACGGTCAGCATGGTGTAAGGATGACTGATTGTTACTCTTTATGGGGCGTTCAATACTGCGAAGGCTTTTTTCTGCTTTCACCAATAGCTTAAGCCTGTTAAGACCCTGATTAACTGCACAGGATCGCTTCTAACTGCTACTTCCGGTGTGGGCTACTGGTAGCATTACTGCTCACTGCCCCGGCATCTGCCATCATCTAATCGGCCAATAGGAGTGTGATACGCTCTATACAATCTGCCTCGAATCAGTATTTTCATACCAACTTTTTAACGTTAGGTATAGTAATTTTTTGTAGGGTGTTCCGCAAGCCACTGATAGATTATTGATGATTCATATATTTTTGTTTAAATCTCTCTTTTGAAATTATACGTCATAATTTTACATTGAAATTTCCAATGATATGGGTTGCAGATAACTAACGATATGACTCAGGACAATTCACAGATAATTAAGCCACGGACCGTGGCACAATTGGTTAGAGCTTATTAGCATCAGTTTGTCTGTGGCGATCCAAAGGTTGTGGGTTTGATCCCTGGCCGTACCGAAATTGAACTCATGACAAAATTTCACGTATGAGGCCCGTGCCAAAGGGTAAACCCTTGTCCTTGTCTTTGAGGCAGCACTACATTTGCTGCAAGTAGGTCTCATCACGAAATGACTGAAATAATCTTGAAAGTGATGTAAAACCCCAAACAAAACAAACACAGATAATTGCCGTTTTGTAACATTTTTCCATACATATTGCTGATTTTTCTTACCAATTTAACATTTGTTTTTGTGTTCCAGCGAAAACCGCAAATGGTTATCCATTTTATTAGAAACTATTGGAAACTGAAGGATATGGCATTATAAAGTGTAAATAAAAGGTCTGGCAAAGATCCTTTGAACCGTTTATCATTGACCTTCAGATTGTTATCTGCTTTCCTCATTGAAATGATTAGCTGCTCATTTATGCGATGATGCCAAACGTTTTTGTTTTATTACTTCACCAAAGATCAATACACTCCGCTTGCAATGTAATTCCCTCAAACTTGGTATCTTCAAAACACATATTTCACTGGGTCTTTGGCATGTTTGAAGCCCTATTTTACAAAGGAAATCCACCAAATTAAAGCGAAGTGGATAGTGCTAAAATCCATAGTTATGGCAGGAGATTCTCAAGTGTTTTTTCATGAGGCATGTACTACCATAGGATTATCGTATAATGGGTGAACTGCCCGCTTAGTTGATGGGGAATGTTAAATGTTTTATCCTTGACGTAACTTCCTCATTCTCTTAGCAGAGTTTCTATTTTTATCCAGTACTCAGGCAGGGTCTGTTCGGCCCCTTCTCCCATTACGCTCCCGCTCTTTCCCACAATGCACCAGCCTTTCCTATAATTTCCGGTTGACAGACTTGAACAAGCGATCAGCTGGATGGTGACCAGAAGGTAGAGCCGGCCAACCCTTCTCAGGATGCAGACACTCCAGTGTCACTGAGTAGAGTTCCCAATGACATTCACAATAGAAAACATCAATCAGAGTGTGTTCCAACCCCCCACAAAGGCACAACAACACTCTAAGCTGTCTGCATAGACCACTCTCGCACTTAACAATATAGGTTATGAAATTTAGCAAACCAAGCATCAAGCACCTTTTGCATAAGTTTGACTTTGATTTTAGTGGGTGAATATATTTGCTGACAGCAATGAAATTCATAACTTTATGAGAAATATGATAAACCTTAATAAGTAATGAGAAAGAGTCGGTTTTCTCAGTGTATGCGATATTTATTATAATGTTTCACAATGTAAAATACAATAGCTTGCTTCATGCGATTAACTGTATTGTTGTCATTTACAATGCACGACATATATAATACATTTACAGCGCACCGTAGAATATCATGCATTTTATAGAATGTATTTAAGAAAAGCTATTAATATCTTATCTAAATCACGACTTCCCTCCTCTTTATATTCATCAGAAATAAACTATAGAGAACCGATTCAGCCACGCTTAATGGGCCTCAGCGACTTGCCATCCCTCATGAGAAAGCCTTGGAAACACCAACTCTTCCACACCAAACTGTATCTGTCTGCATGGCAACAATAACCTGACTTTATCAGCGTTGCTGCTGACGCAAATGTTTCATCTGGTCTTCTTATCTCTTTGTGCTCACTTCATAATGAGATATTGACTGTAAACGTCTTGTCCCTGAAGACTAAAAACAGACTAATAGACGGGAATAAGGATAATTATCTGTAAATGCTATTACCATGGACTGACTGTCTTTATCCATTTAGTACGTTTTCACCTACTGTATACAACGCGTCTTATCTATTAGGAAAAATTGTTTTAAAATATATATTTTTCTATTTTAATATTTCCCACCGCAACAAAGATGAGAGATATTACACCGTGTAGAAAGGAAATGACAATTCATGATCTACTAGTGACACGGGAAAAAAGTGCAGCCATCGCTTTGAAAAACAAGCAAAACAATGATTCCCATACCACAGAAGAGTTGTAGCCAAGCATCTATTTGGTCATGCACAAACGTGAGCGAAAAGGGCCTTGCATGGCTATTGTGTGACATCATCTGGTCACGCTGGTGCACCTTCTTTTTATAAATGATTGGATTTAATTTCAGAAAGGATTCATTTTCATGGCTTTGCACATTTCCCATCTAAGTTTATTTATGTTTATTTTAGAAAGAGATATTAGAAGATTCCTTCATTCAACATGGCCTTTGATTTTAGAAAGAGATATTAGAAGATTCCTTCATTCAACATGACCTTTGATACGAAAACCTATTTGTACATAGTCGTCCTTGCTAAAAGAATAAAAGGAAAAAAGAATATATAGATGACGAAGATATAATGGATAACATTTTCAAATCTTTTCCCCGTCATTAAAACAATTTTATATCTGTTCAGTATAATCCATTCCCTTAATTCTGTTTTACAAAACATACCCCAGGCGAACGCTGATATTTCAACTGTAAGCTGTTTGCTATAATCCTTTTAAGGAATATGAACAATGAGTACGGTATAATGGCCCTTCTAAAACTGTTTTAATCAAATCACAAATGCATTTTTCAGGTAGGATTATTTTAGCTGTAGGATACATCTTATTCAGTGTTTTATTTAGTGTAGAAAAACAGTCAAAGGATAGATGAGTCGTGCTAATCCTCCACGACTGTAACCTTGTGTGATTTCAAATGTGTCTTATATTTATATATGATATAATATATGATGAAACATTTATGTAGCGCCAAATCAGATTAGGTCTGTTCAAGGCACCCTTGCAAATGATGTTTTCTGAATAAGTATGTCTTCAAATGCATTCTGTTGGAATATAACTCATCACTGTTAATTAAGTTCTAGAAAATGAGAAGAGCAGACCTAATGAAGGGAGTTTTTCATTTTGGAACAACATTTCCTCGATTTATTTGTTTCTAATTATTTTTACGACAGAAATGTAAAACTTCAGTTTATGAATATTTCATAACATTGATGCATTTGATGCATGATAATCGGTTAATCTGAAATCCCCTTGTGCCAATCGTTTTGTAATTGTCCCTCCATCTAACCACAAAATGTTCCAGGACCCACTTTCTGTGGTTGTTCTATCCATTTTGATCAAACATGAATCGCCAATCTCTTTTATATGAATGTTGATAGTATTGCAATCGAGAATCAAATTGTACTATTGACTATTTTTGGAATTTTGCTAGGTTGAGATGCATCCATTTTTACTGTGGAACAGTTTATTGGCTTGTCTCTGTTGGTTAAAAGAAGATAGCTCTTCAAAACTACCATTGTTTCGGCTGCAGTAACTGGCCAGCCAATCGGATACGTGTATGATATTCATAATATTATCATTATATTATTAGGATGTGATGCGTTTATTTTTTATTTTTTGCAAAACTGCAATTTATGTGTGCCTTCCTCGGTCAATCAAGGACGCACCTGGCCTGACATGGGACAGAATAAGACACAAAAGATGGGAGGTGTGTAAAAGACTTGCCCTTGGTCATGACAGCAATCATTCTTGTATTGTTGAATGACGACTCTGGGTCAGAATCTTATGATTACATCCAGACCTGTTGCTCATGCCCACATCCGGCCAAATGCGTCCTGACATTGTGTGATCTACTGCAAGTTACCATTCATCCATTATATACTATATAGGACTACATATTTATTATATACATTGTTACAAATCGTAGAGAGCCATGTTGGAAGACCATCATTAATCTAATCTAATGTCAAATACTGATTTCAATTCAAGACAAATGTCACGATATTAATAGGTTTATCTATTAATCTTCAACAAGACGAAACAAGGGATACAAAATCAATTATTCTAGAAAAGATAGGATATGATAGAAAAACGGAGGAAAACACAGAGAATTTAGTAACTGGATATTTGGTGATATTGACTGTGATTAAATGTAGATGTTTGATGATAGTGACTGTGATTGACTGTCGACAATTGATGATAGTGGCTATGGATACTTGATGATAGTGGCTGTGGATATTTGATGATAGTGGCTATGGATATTTGATGATAGTGGCTGTGGATATTTGATGATAGTGGCTGTGGATATTTGATGATAGTGGCTGTGGATATTTGATGATAGTGGCTGTGGATATTTGATGATAGTGGCTGTGGATATTTGATGATAGTGGCTATGGATATTTGATGATAGTGGCTGTGGATATTTGATGATAGTGGCTGTGGATATTGATGATAGTGGCTGTGGATATTTGATGATAGTGGCTGTGGATATTTGATGATAGTGGCTGTGGATATTTGATGATAGTGGCTGTGGATATTTGATGATAGTGGCTGTGGATATTTGATGATAGTGGCTGTGGATATTTGATGATAGTGGCTGTAGATATTCGATGATAGTGGCTGTGGATATTTGATGATAGTGGCTGTGGATATTCGATGATAGTGGCTGTGGATATTTGATGATAGTGGCTGTGGATATTTGATGATAGTGGCTGTGGATATTTGATGATAGTGGCTGTGGATATTTGATGATAGTGGCTGTGGATATTTGATGATAGTGGCTGTGGATATTTGATGATAGTGGCTGTGGATATTTGATGATAGTGGCTGTGGATATTTGATGATAGTGGCTGTGGATATTTGATGATAGTGGCTGTAGATATTCGATGATAGTGGCTGTGGATATTTGATGATAGTGGCTGTGGATATTCGATGATAGTGGCTGTGGATATTTGATGATAGTGGCTGTGGATATTTGATGATAGTGGCTGTGGATATTTGATGATAGTGGCTGTGGATATTTGATGATAGTGGCTGTGGATATTCGATGATAGTGGCTGTGGATATTCGATGATAGTGGCTGTGGATATTTGATGATAGTGGCTATGGATATTTGATGATAGTGGCTGTGGATATTTGATGATAGTGGCTGTGGATATTTGATGATAGTGGCTGTAGATATTCGATGATAGTGGCTGTGGATATTGATGATAGTGGCTGTGGATATTCGATGATAGTGGCTGTGGATATTTGATGATAGTGGCTATGGATATTTGATGATAGTGGCTGTGGATATTTGATGATAGTGGCTGTGGATATTCGATGATAGTGGCTGTGGATATTTGATGATAGTGACTGAGGATATTGAATGGTAATGACTGTGGATATTTGATGATAGTGGCTGTGGATATTTGATGATAGTGACTGTGGATATTTGATGACAGTGGCTGTAGATATTTGATGATAGTGGCTGTGGATATTTGATGATAGTGGCTGTGGATATTTGATGATAGTGGCTGTGGATATTTGATGATAGTGGCTGTGGATATTTGATGATAGTGGCTGTAGATATTCGATGATAGTGGCTGTGGATATTTGATGATAGTGGCTGTGGATATTCGATGATAGTGGCTGTGGATATTTGATGATAGTGGCTGTGGATATTTGATGATAGTGGCTGTGGATATTTGATGATAGTGGCTGTGGATATTTGATGATAGTGGCTGTGGATATTCGATGATAGTGGCTGTGGATATTCGATGATAGTGGCTGTGGATATTTGATGATAGTGGCTGTGGATATTCGATGATAGTGGCTGTGGATATTTGATGATAGTGGCTGTGGATATTTGATGATAGTGGCTGTAGATATTCGATGATAGTGGCTGTGGATATTGATGATAGTGACTGAGGATATTTGATGATAGTGGCTGTGGATATTCGATGATAGTGGCTGTGGATATTTGATGATAGTGGCTGTGGATATTCGATGATAGTGGCTGTGGATATTTGATGATAGTGGCTGTGGATATTTGATGATAGTGGCTGTGGATATTCTATGATAGTGGCTGTAGATATTCTATGATAGTGGCTGTGGATATTGAATGGTAATGACTGGATATTTGATGATAGTGGCTGTAGATATTTGATGATAGTGACTGTGGATATTCTATGATAGTGGCTGTAGATATTCTATGATAGTGGCTGTAGATATTCTATGATAGTGGCTGTGGATATTTGATGATAGTGGCTGTAGATATTCTATGATAGTGGCTGTGGATATTTGATGATAGTGGCTGTGGATATTTGATGATAGTGGCTGTGGATATTTGATGATAGTGGCTGTGGATATTCTATGATAGTGGCTGTAGATATTCTATGATAGTGGCTGTGGATATTCGATGATAGTGGCTGTAGATATTTGATGATAGTGGCTGTGGATATTCTATGATAGTGGCTGTGGATATTTGATGATAGTGGCTGTGGATATTCGATGATAGTGGCTGTGGATATTCGATGATAGTGGCTGTGGATATTTGATGATAGTGGCTATGGATATTTGATGATAGTGGCTGTGGATATTTGATGATAGTGGCTGTGGATATTTGATGATAGTGGCTGTGGATATTGAATGGTAATGACTGTGGATATTTGATGATAGTGGCTGTGGATATTTGATGATAGTGACTGTGGATATTTGATGATAGTGGCTGTGGATATTTGATGATAGTGACTGAGGATATTGAATGGTAATGACTGTGGATATTTGATGATAGTGGCTGTGGATATTTGATGATAGTGGCTGTGGATATTTGATGACAGTGGCTGTAGATATTTGATGATAGTGGCTGTGGATATTTGATGACAGTGGCTGTAGATATTTGATGATAGTGGCTGTGGATACTTGATGACAGTGGCTGTAGATATTTGATGATAGTGGCTGTGGATATTTGATGATAGTGGCTGTGGATATTCGATGATAGTGGCTGTGGATATTTGATGATAGTGGCTGTGGATATTGATGATAGTGGCTGTGGATATTCGATGATAGTGACTGAGGATATTGAATGGTAATGACTGTGGATATTTGATGATAGTGGCTGTGGATATTTGATGATAGTGACTGTGGATATTTGATGATAGTGGCTGTGGATATTTGATGATAGTGACTGAGGATATTGAATGGTAATGACTGTGGATATTTGATGATAGTGGCTGTGGATATTTGATGATAGTGGCTGTGGATATTTGATGACAGTGGCTGTAGATATTTGATGATAGTGGCTGTGGATATTTGATGACAGTGGCTGTAGATATTTGATGATAGTGGCTGTGGATACTTGATGACAGTGGCTGTAGATATTTGATGATAGTGGCTGTGGATATTTGATGATAGTGGCTGTGGATATTCGATGATAGTGGCTGTGGATATTCGATGATAGTGGCTGTGGATATTTGATGATAGTGGCTGTGGATATTCGATGATAGTGGCTGTGGATATTCGATGATAGTGGCTGTGGATATTTGATGATAGTGGCTGTGGATATTGATGATAGTGGCTGTGGATATTTGATGATAGTGGCTGTGGATATTTGATGACAGTGGCTGTAGATATTTGATGATAGTGGCTGTGGATATTTGATGACAGTGGCTGTAGATATTTGATGATAGTGGCTGTGGATACTTGATGACAGTGGCTGTAGATATTTGATGATAGTGGCTGTGGATATTTGATGATAGTGGCTGTGGATATTCGATGATAGTGGCTGTGGATATTCGATGATAGTGGCTGTGGATATTTGATGATAGTGGCTGTGGATATTCGATGATAGTGGCTGTGGATATTCGATGATAGTGGCTGTGGATATTTGATGATAGTGGCTGCGGATATTGAATGGTAATGACTGTGGATATTTGATGATAGTGGCTGTGGATATTTGATGATAGTGGCTGTGGATATTTGATGATAGTGGCTGTGGATATTTGATGATAGTGACTGAGGATATTGAATGGTAATGACTGTGGATATTTGATGATAGTGGCTGTGGATATTGATGATAGTGGCTATGGATATTTGATGATTGTGGCTGTGGATATTGAATGGTAATGACTGGATATTTGATGATAGTGGCTGTGGATATTGAATGGTAATGACTGGATATTTGATGAAAGTGACTGAGGATATTGAATAGTAGTAATGAATTTCATTTTAGGGATAAATTTTATTCAGATTGGAATAATGTATTGCAATGCTTCTGACATTATTTTTTCATTACCTGCATTCTGTGGCTTTAAAATTTATTAGGTTAGTACAACTCTAATTGTATCATTTGTATAAATCCATTTTGTCATTCCTTGTTGAATGAGGGTATTGTCATGTCAATTGTGATACGCTATCATGTTGCTAGTCTATGTTTACTGCCCGTATGACTGGTGATGCTATCGACTTCCATTAAGACCCTGTATCTAATGACACTCTCTCAGGAAATTGCGTTCTTTGTTTTTCATTATGAATGAGAGAAGGCTGTGCAACAATAAAATGTCTTCCAGATCATAGTTCATATTGAGGACTATTTGATTGTCTACCTTACTGGTATGGAGTAAACAGTATAAATACATAGCTTTAAATACAAGATTACATATCTCTGCCCATTGTCAGATAGAATAATTTAAAGAGATAAGAAAGATATTGCAACTAATGTTAATGTTTAAATAACCACGTAGGTGAGGCCACCGTCTAAATGTTACAAATATATCACTTTATATGATTGATTGATATTCTTTATAATACTGACAGGAAACATGCAATAACAGCTAAATAAAGTATGTCCAGCCCTTTAGAACTTATCTGTCAGTTTGAGCCGATTACATTTATAAATTTTACCTTGTGATATTCATGTGTGCAAAACTCACAACATTTAAAACAAATACATCATGAAAAAAATATATATCATGAATTAACGAGAATATGTAAATATGATATTATAAATACATAACATCAGTGCGTCTCTTCCAAGCATCCTCTAAATAAATACTTAGTGGTTTCCACTCATGTTTTAAGTTATACAGGAACTTTTCATGCTTATAGAGTAATGATCATATCGTGTTTTGCATAAATAGTGTTATACAATTCTTCCCTAATGTTGTCATACAAATTACATTTACATACAAACTGAAATTCATACTCTACCAAATCTAGGTGACAAACTTGACAAATCCTTTCTTCAACTGGTTTATTTATAAATCTGCCAATTTCAATATAAATATAGATATATATATTCTTATTTTACACATGGCCCTAATTCTTCAATTTGGTTTCAATGATGAAGCAGGGTGATCGTTGCATTGGACAAGATATATCCCAGTTGACTAACACTTGCATGGTATTAAAGATAACATAACAATTATCATTTTTGTTAATTGGCATAAACGAAACATTTGTTGCATTGAAAAGGGCTACTTGACTGGAATATATAGCAAGTGTCTCAGATTGTTGGTTATCTTAATTTTTAAAAGCTAAGGCATGATGTTGGGAATTCACATATGTATGGCTAGATGGAAAATGTACCTTACAATATCGAGATAGGGTGGTAATTACGTTCATCATCTGTCGTCCACAACATTCATAATGCACGGAATGCGATATAAAAAAACGCAACAAAAAACAATGGTCGGACTTGATTGAATTCTGAAACACCATAAATGACAAAGGAAGACATAATCAATTTCCGTAGCCTTACAAAATGCAGAACATCTGTTTGTATTCTCTCCACATGCAAATATGAAGGAATGGTACTTTATAGTGTTGATGTTTTGCAGTTCTGACATTCTTTATTGCCTAAAACGGGCGACAGTCTAAATCATGCGCTGTCCCAGCATCCTAAGCGACGAAAATAAGCGGCAGTTTCCCCCCTCCCCCGACTGGCGTCTCTAAATTATACATCTCTAGCATTAAGCCAACATTCTGCGCATGTTCACAGTCCTTAAGCTTTCGCTAATCAAAATGTCAAAGTATCACCCCTGAACAAATATTTCGCATTTAACATATAACATATATTTGCATACAGCGCGTAAGTACTTGGACAGTTATTTATGAATATCTATAAATACAAAGGTATTTTTCATGTTTTTATGTTTAATGTATTATTGGCGGTGCAAAAAGCTCTATATTGTGCAAAGCATACTGAACTGGAATTTACAAAAAAATATGACATTCCAAGGTGACTCTGGCATCTTAATATACGCCTTTATTGCCAAGCTCAGATCAGATGTGCATCTCTTGTTATTAAGGCTGCCAGGAATTTGATTGTGCATGTAGAAAGCAATATTAAGGCATGTTGTGGGCGGAGAACAAGGCTGAATACTACAACGGCTGCTGCAAATATGCAACATAAGCATACCGTATTGCTGGTTCTCCTGGGAATTTGAAAAAAAAATAGCTGACTATCAGTTTTGCCTCTGTTACGTGATTGCTTTAATAGTAAATGCTAATGTGTAATTAGTTCGATGTTATGTTTCATTCATATTGAAATAAATATAATCGAATATGTCAAAAATGAGTTACCAATAGAACAGAATTATTATGGACAAGACCCAATTTTATTCTTCTACAATACAGCCTTCTCAAAATGAGAATATGCTATGTAAGATAGAAAAGAAAGGGAGTTGATTTTGTGAGATATTAATGTTAATATTTTGCAACGTTAATTGAAATCATTGTCCCAGCTTTTAGTACGAAGATTATTTTGTCCTGATCAATTACACTGTAATATAATTTGATAGTGATCTTCTGCATTGCCATTTACAATTCAGTATATCATGCAACGCCCTTCTTTCCTTCAAATGAATTTATAACCAAAACATGCAATAGATATTGGCAACATGCAAACCTCCCAGGAAGCTCCTAATTAGTATTAATAAACTAATCTGAGAAATTCTATGTAACCTTTTACTTTTCAAATGAGGACATCAATTTTTAAATATAAGCCTTGCTTACTGTTAACCCCATCATATGAAAAGCTTCGCCTGTTTTGTTTTTATTTTTTGTTTGTTTTTTTTTTGTTTGTTTTTTTTCAATATTGGTCTGTCTTTCTGGGCTGCCCGGGCTCTAAAAATCAAATGGTAGTCACATAGAAGTACAGCAAGATATTCTCTGAGTTTCCATGCTGTCATTTAGCTTTGTCTATTGATTGTTGGTTAGAGGGTGAAGAACACGAATTAGTGGCAGACACGGGAAGGGCAAACAATGATGGATATACCAGGATTGCTGTAATGGGCGCATATCTAAAGTGATAACTCTATTTTGACTTTATAAAAATATTGACTAGTTTTACCAATGCAGTTAGGGGGTGCAAGGTTATTATTGCCTGAGGCAACCTGTGTGTGTGTGTGTGTGTGTGTGTGTGTGTGTGTGTGTGTGTGTGTGTGTGTGTGTGTGTGTCCTGTCTAAGTGTCATCAAGGGCGTAGTTCTACTATACATTGACGCCTGCTGTAATTACCCTGTAAAACATATGAATGAGCCAAATGTCAGAATTTAACACCATTACTGTGACTTGGCTTACCAGATGAGATGACACATACGCGTCATCCGAGGGCAAGCTAGGATAATTGTCGTCTGCTTCACATCTATGAGGTATATCGATTGTGATTGATGTGTGATTTGCAGTCATTTTGGTGATCTATTATTGGTGCTCTGTGATTCTAAGAGAGCACTATACGCGCCTGATGAGCCCTCCTCTTAGCCCTAATCGCCCCACAATATGGCAGACGACGAGGGACGTCAGGTACCGCGCTGTCGATACCGCGGTGCATTGCAAAGTCCGGGCAGGACGGAAACACTTCATTGCCTCTATTCACCGGCAATGTTTGGCAATTACTATGCCAGATGTCATATGTCGGTGTTAGTAGATAGCAGGTCGGATAAGCCAGTCACTGGGTCTCAATGCCGCCCTCATTTTAAAGAGTGACCAAGAATCTTATTTATTTTACATTATTATACAAACATGAAAGAAAGCAGTGGCCTTTGAACAACAGTCATTTAGCGTCAGATGGGATTGGACAATTGAGATTTAAACCTTTTTCAGTAGCACAGCGTGATTCAGGTTCAGTCCAAAGCACGGGAGGCAGACGTCTTAACAACTAAGTCACACTACATACTCTGCTCAAATGAGATATCACATGATATCACTGATATCAAGATTTGCATTTAGGTGTAACATCAAATGGGGTCTTTTTTTTACTATTCTAATACCTGGAATGACATCTTACGTTATTACATATACTAGGCTCTATGCGTGATATGATATAAAGGATATCTCAGTTATTCTGCACTTCTTCAGTTATTTCCACTCTGATTCATTTTGAGGATTTTCATGTAATTCCATCCGGCAATCCCGTCAAGTCATTTGCGATGTACATAACATTATTATTGCCTGAAGCATTTGATTAACTTGCATCTATGTTGGCGATACAGATCCTCATGACACACTTTGTGTGGACGCAACATTATTATTAGTGTACACAGTTGCTACAAAGATAGGTAATGAATCTGTAAAGAGTGGTCACTGACAACCAGCAGTATATGAAAGCCTGCACTCTGATTAATTATCTCAGAGTAGGTATATACTCAACAGGGGAAAGCAGTCATTTTCCCGTCCAATTAGCACTTGATATTAAATGAACGGCTAAAATGGGTCATCACACCTGCGGTTGGTTCACAGTCATGATACTAAATATTATATAGAGAAGATTTATATATATATATATATATATATATATATATATATATATATATATATATATATATATATATATATATATATATATATATATATATATATATATATATATATATATATATATATATATATATATATATATATATATATATATATATATATATATATATGTATGTATGTATGTATGTATGTGTGTGTGTGTGTGTGTGTGATTTCAGACGTTCAACGTATTGATTATATCGCATTAAAATATCAGTTTGTGTCATTAGAAAATGAATAATTTGTCATAGTTCAGTTTATCCAATTAATTACATATAAGAAATTGAACAATGAGCCAGATTGTGCATTCTTATCAAATTACAATAACAAGTTCTAATTGAATATTAAAAAACAAATTATAACTGTATAAATATATATATATAAATATAAACAAATATAAACAAATTATAACTATATAAATATATATGAGACCTCTTTCATTGCATTTACATCGAGTAAATATTTCAATATGAAAGTAAGGTTTATTTCAAAATGAAGATATAGGCTTATTTAAAAAAATAAGATATTTAGGTTTAGCTAGGTTTATTTTAAAATTTAGATATTTAGATTATTGAAAGTTAATATAACAATGTATTATTGTAAATTACAAAGTTACCATTTCTTCTTTAATGTTATTTATTCTCCTGTACAATGTTAGGTCTGTGTTTGTTTTGATGAACACCTACAAAATGCATAAACGTCTATATAACTTGTGCCACCTGCTGCACATTGGCTCTCGGCATTTGCAGTGGGGTAACGCCCTGCAGAGATAGGATTACAATTACATAAAGCTTAACATTATTAGATAGATTTTCTCATGTTATCCAATGTGAGGCTTTGGGAAGTTTAAAAATAGAATTTTGAAAAGAGAGGAACACAAGAGTGGGCATCATGATATAAAATGAGGTTTAACAGATCGATGGAAACAGACCGAAAATATATTTAAATTTGTTATTTAGTTGTATATTACATATTAAATACAATGCAGTTCAATGCAATTTTAGTAACATGTGCGCATATTGTGTGAATACATATAATTTAAAATGATGATACATTTCTTATTACTTTAGTCCAGTCAGACTTAGCCTATAATCTACCTGTTTTATTTAGTTGTAGGATTCCAAAATCTTAGCAACCAATTAAGAGTGCGCTGACACATCGACCATTTTGTGCGTGTTCAAAGTGGACGCAGTCCTCTGCGTTCCTTCGGCGATAGCGTCACCCATGAGTGCCTGCTGAGCCATCAGTGCCTAGTGAATCATCAGTGCCTACAGAGCCATCAGTGCCTACTGAGCCATCAGTGCCCACTGAGCCATCAGTGCCTACTGAGTCATCAGTGCCTAGTGAATCATCAGTGCCTAGTGAATCATCAGTGCCTACTGAGTCATCAGTGCCTGCTGAGCCATCAGTGCCTACTGAGCCATCAGTGCCTACTGAGTCATCAGTGCCTACTGAGCCATCAGTGCCTACTGAGCCATCAGTGCCTACTGAGCCATCAGTGCCCACTGAGCCATCAGTGCCTACTGAGCCATCAGTGCCTACTGAGCCATCAGTGCCTACTGAGTCATCAGTGCCTAGTGAATAATCAGTGCCTAGTGAATCATCAGTGCCTGCTGAGCCATCAGTGCCCACTGAGCCATCAGTGCCTACTGAGCCATCAGTGCCCACTGAGCCATCAGTGCCTACTGAGTCATCAGTGCCTAGTGAATCATCAGTGCCTAGTGAATCATCAGTGCCTGCTGAGCCATCAGTGCCCACTGAGCCATCAGTGCCTACTGAGTCATCAGTGCCTAGTGAATCATCAGTGCCTAGTGAATCATCAGTGCCTGCTGAGCCATCAGTGCCCACTGAGCCATCAGTGCCTACTGAGTCATCAGTGCCTACTGAGTCATCAGTGCCTACTGAGCCATCAGTGCCTACTGAGCCATCAGTGCCTACTGAGCCATCAGTGCCCACTGAGCCATCAGTGCCTACTGAGCCATCAGTGCCTACTGAGCCATCAGTGCCTACTGAGTCATCAGTGCCTACTGAGTCATCAGTGCCTAGTGAATCATCAGTGCCTGCTGAGCCATCAGTGCCCACTGAGCCATCAGTGCCTACTGAGCCATCAGTGCCTACTGAGCCATCAGTGCCTACTGAGTCATCAGTGCCTAGTGAATCATCAGTGCCTAGTGAATCATCAGTGCCTGCTGAGCCATCAGTGCCCACTGAGCCATCAGTGCCTACTGAGCCATCAGTGCCTACTGAGCCATCAGTGCCTACTGAGTCATCAGTGCCCACTGAGTCATCAGTGCCCACTGAGCCATCAGTGCCCACTGAGTCATCAGTGCCTACTGAGCCATCAGTGCCTACTGAGCCATCAGTGCCTACTGAGCCATCAGTGCCTACTGAACCATCAGTGCCCACTGAGCCATCAGTGCCTACTGAGCCATCAGTGCCTACTGAGCCATCAGTGCCCACTGAGCCATCAGTGCCTACTGAGTCATCAGTGCCTAGTGAATCATCAGTGCGTAGTGAATCATCAGTGCCTAGTGAATCATCAGTGCCCACTGAGCCATCAGTGCCTACTGAGCCATCAGTGCCTACTGAGCCATCAGTGCCTACTGAGCCATCAGTGCCCACTGAGCCATCAGTGCCTACTGAGTCATCAGTGCCTAGTGAATCATCAGTGCCTAGTGAATCATCAGTGCCTGCTGAGCCATCAGTGCCCACTGAGCCATCAGCGCCTACTGAGCCATCAGTGCCTACTGAGCCATCAGTGCCTACTGAGCCATCAGTGCCTACTGAGTCATCAGTGCCTACTGAGTCATCAGTGCCTACTGAGTCATCAGTGCCCACTGAGTCATCAGTGCCTACTGAGTCATCAGTGCCCACTGAGTCATCAGTGCCCACTGAGTCATCAGTGCCCACTGAGTCATCAGTGCTGAATCATCAGTGCCTGCTGAGCCATCAGTGCCTACTGAACCATCGTTGCCCACTGAGCCATCAGTGCCCACTGAGCCATCAGTGCCTGCTGAGCCATCGTTGCTGAATCATCAGTGCCTGCTGAGTCATCAGTGCCCACTGAGTCATCAGTGCCTACTGAGCCATCGTTGCCCACTGAGCCATCGTTGCCCACTGAGCCATCAGTGCCCACTGAGCCATCAGTGCCCACTGAGCCATCAGTGCCTACTGAGTCATCAGTGCTGAATCATCAGTGCCTACTGAGCCATCAGTGCCTACTGAGCCATCAGTGCCTACTGAGCCATCAGTGCCTGCTGAGCCATCAGTGCCCACTGAGCCATCAGTGCCTGCTGAGCCATCAGTGCCTACTGAGTCATCAGTGCCCACTGAGCCATCAGTGCCCACTGAGCCATCAGTGCCTACTGAGCCATCAGTGCCTACTGAGCCATCAGTGCCTGCTGAGCCATCAGTGCCCACTGAGCCATCAGTGCCCACTGAGCCATCAGTGCCTACTGAGCCATCAGTGCCTACTGAGCCATCAGTGCCCACTGAGCCATCAGTGCCTGCTGAGCCATCAGTGCCTACTGAGTCATCAGTGCCTACTGAGCCATCAGTGCCTACTGAGTCATCAGTGCCTACTGAGTCATCAGTGCCTACTGAGTCATCAGTGCCTACTGAGCCATCAGTGCCTACTGAGTCATCAGTGCCTACTGAGTCATCAGTGCCTACTGGAGTAATCCAGGGTGACACCACGGTGGGCGAAGGGACGTAAAGACGTGTGTCCATGCGTTTGCATGAAGTCAAGAAAAAAGTAAAAAGAAAATGAAAAGCGGCTACATGCAAAGGGAGAATCCCTAGCACGTGTTGTTAACTCAGTGGCCACTCGGTGGTGATTTAAAGCATTCATCAAATGAGGTTTTCAAGCACTTTTTCCTTGCATAATATAAATGTTTACGTCCCAAACTTTGTGTTCAAATGTTAGTACCCATCATATTTCCCCTACATAAATTCCTGTGCCATTTGAAAGTCTTCTTTTGAGAGTCCTCTGCCCGGGGGGGGGGGGGGGGGATGTACTCTCATGATTTTAACCCGCGGAGGCTGGGATGGAACTGAAAACCCCAGAGCCTGAATTAGGGAAATATTCTATCATTATTGGTACCCTGATTTAGGACTAGCTGAAATTTGGTACCCTGATTTAGGACTAGCTGAATTTTTGATACCCTCATTTAGGGATGATGCAGAATGAGGAGATTTGGAAAAGGGGATTGTGATCCCTGTTTTAGGGAGAAATTTGAAAAACAGTACTCTGTTTTAGGGAAAATGATAAAATATCTTAACCCGGATGGAACTGAAAACCCCAGAGCCTGATTTAGGGAAATATTCTATCATTATTGGTACCCTGATTTAGGACTAGCTGAATTTTTTATACCCTCATTTAGGGATGATGCAGAAGGGGGAGATTTGGAAAGGGGGATTGTGATCCCTGTTTTAGGGAGAAATTTGAAAAATAGTACCCTGTTTTAGGGAAAATGATGAAATATCTTAACCTGTTTTAGGGAAAATATCAGCGAAAAGGACCCTATTTAGCCCAGCTTCCCCGGTAACGCTGACTATGAGAGTACCCCCCCCCCCCCCGGGGTCCTCTGCTAAAATCCAGATCACCCATTGGACACTTTGTCAACAAACGTTTTTAGCTGACCATTCATCTAGTGTTTCTAACACCTGCCTAGTTAAGCTTTACTAACTATGGGGCATCAGATTGGGGCAATTTTCAGGTAGTTCTGGTGTGAGAGAGGACCTTATCTTCGAACTTTATTACAGAACCTAATAGGGTGGCAGTAAATCCTGAGGGAATTGATAGTGTTCTCCAATCACCAATCGGCAAGCCCAGATAGGGATCTGGAGGGGTTTGTGGAGCATGCAGAGCCTGGGATGCGGGATCACTTCTATTTCAACGACAGAAAAGTTTGGAGGAGTTGATAGAGCTCTCATTGAACCGGATTCAACTCAGTCATTTAAACGAGTTCAATTGTGTTTAAAAAGGTTTGACTTTTGATATTTTCATTATTTCATGTCATTCAAATAATAATCACGCTTGTTTGGGAGACTTCAGATATATTCATACATAAAATATGAATTATCACTGAAAGAGTTGGGAATTCTCATGCAAACGGGATTTTGCATAAAAAGTTGAAAAGTCAGACGTCTCCAGAATACCTATCTGGGCTTGGCAATTGGCTATTGGAGAACCCTAGTGAATTGCAGGGTAAGTCCTTCCGGCGACTGGACTAGCTCCGGCTTCCGGACTTGCTCAAGATTGAATCCATACGCCAGTTGGGTGAAAAGAACATAAAATTAGCATATGATTTGAATAAGATTAGTTTTGGGAGTCGATGAGAAAGGAAATAATCCGAGCTCAAACAAGCCTTGCAAGCTTTGAAACAAAATAATCGATATCTTAGACGGGAAAGACACGATTGGTTGGACCTTTCTTCCTGTCATCACCTACAAGATTTGCTCCGACACAGACTATTACCATGCCAAAGATATTCATTCATGCTGTCAGTTCTTTGTGGTGTGTTCACATGCAGTCTGTCCTCACGCAGTCTACCCAGAGTGGCCATGTGTCCTATTTGAGTGTCCATCTCATACAGATGAGGTCACTTAGAGTGGCTATTGTATGTTGAACCCAGAGTGGCTGACTTACCTCGTCTCCCCATAGAGTATCATTCGCTGAGAGTGGTTCGGGCACCCAACTGTCCAGGGTGGCCATTGCATGTGGTCAACTGAAGTGGCCATATCTCTGATACCTCACATGTAGGAAATGGAAGAGGAATTAAAAACTGCTAATTCTGAACTCTATATATGGCATGTCCATAGGACAAGAAGTCTTGGAATCATATGGTTGCATTTAGGACTCTCTAACTATTCTATAAGCAGTCAAACCTTTGTCTTGGTTTTCGCAGTAAATAATCCACGGCACTCAACAAGTTGGGGCCAAGGTGGACATATTTGATGTACTCGAATATTCATATTTGGGAAGCCATGATTGATTACAATAGTTTTAATTCATAATAGAACTTGTGTCACTCTCTGAAGTGGCTGGAATAATGACTACTGTCTGTCAGTAATTACCCCAATATTATCCTCATATAAGCTAACGTGCAGACTCTGAACTCTGCCTCTAACAGACGTTCAATTTTCAGACATTGTCACCATGGTATGGATATAGAACTTGAAGTCACGATGCCAGTGAGTGTGCAATATTTGTGATGGGGGGAGGCTGCAAAATCAACACATATGGGTGTGGCATTGTCATTATTAAGAACTACTTCAAAACTCAAATTCAAACATCATTCATTTGACCTGACATATAATCAATATGTACAAATATATCATCTATGTCATGGAGACTGTTATATTGACCACTATGGATCGCTATCATGGGACCCACCCTGGGAAAGATTTACAATTCAATATTTATGTATATTTATGTATCCAGAATCAAATAGAAATATATATATATATATATATATATATATATATATATATATATATATATATATATATATATATATATATATATATATATATATATATATATATATATATATATATTTCCAGAATCAAATAGAAATATATATATATATATATTTATACACTTGCTCAAACCATAGGAAATCCGAAAAGCTAAGATAGTGTCGAAATTGTGTGATCAGTGCACTGTACATTTTACCTTCTGTCATATACAACTAAAGGAATGAAAGCAACTTTGGATGAGAATATTTTCAATCCATGTATAGATCTGTACCATCAATCCTTAAATTCAGCGTTTCAAAACTTAACCCAGCCGTACCGTGATTAATTTTTCTACCCAAATCTGAGATCACTTCTATAAGAGTCAGAAACGTCTGTCATCCAGTTGAGGGAAATCATGGAAATCAATAGTGTTCCACAGAATACTATAATCCTGTGCTCAGTAGAGTGTGACAATCCTTGTATTCTTTGCAAATATTATGAGCAATTAAACAACAGGGGGCACACATTTTATAAATTTCTGTTATTTACATGGTGGTCCACCACTCTATCGCCAATGTTTTATTTCTCTTGGAACACAATTTTCAATTCCATGAAAAAATACTTTTAAAAAGCATAAGGTAAAGTTTGCACTTCCTAAAAAATCTTTGTTCTCTTAGGATTGTAAATAATAATAATAATAAATAATAAATAATAATAAAAATTTGTATAGCGCTATTTCAGACTACGTCTGCTCATGGCGCTCTTGCAGATAATATTCACGTACAGATAGTCTTCGATTTTGAAGGTCTCAATTGTTTTGCAATTATTAATTTCAAGGGGCAGGGCATTCCAGTATTTTGGCGCATATACAGCAAAAGCCCTGTCAGCCCTAGGTTTTTTAATTTGTCCTGGGCATTAGATAGTCATTGTTATCAAAATGGGTCATATCCTTGACCCAAGGTCATACCCTTTAAGTTTTAGGATGTACATAACTATTTTTAATCTAATTGGAAACATCAGATTGACAGAAATGTGATGCAAGAATTTTCATGCCCTTAGCTTATTTATAGTAATACTATATATGGACACATGGCTGAGATAAAAACAATTCTTATCATTTGGTTTGTAGACAGCTCATGGTAGCGCAGTTCGTGAGAGCGCAAGCCCATTTGCACCAATGGATATGTCATGATTCAAAGATTGTGGGTTCGATTCAATGTGCATTAGTTCCTCCAACATGATCCAAAGGGTTTCGATTCTTGGCCATGCCCAGTTTGAATTCATGTTACAATATCTCATGTGAGTTCCATGTCTGAAGGGTTAACTCGTTGTTCTTGTAAATTTGAGACCAGGCGGCTTTACCTGGGACTTTTGTAACCTCAAGTCCTTTCCCATTCCATATTTAATGTGTTTACACAAAATGAAATGCAGCACTCGTGGATGTCACTGGTTAAACACACTGAAATACCCGAGATAATGTACACAGCATCCAGGAATGGTGAGATTCGTGATATGGGAAAAGCAATATTGAAAAGGTCAGGTAGGACAGGAGGAAGGACAAGCAACGTCATTGTGATGTAATTCCAGAACTCAGACCTCAGAGCTCAGAACTATACATCTGTAGGGTAATAATATAACAGAAGAAAGGCTTGGATCTTTTCATACTTTGATATTTACGAGGAGCATTCTATCTGTGTTAGGAAATTATTTAGTTGTGGCTTCATATAAAACATACAATAACGTGATGCAAACTCTTCACAAAATTGTGATTTATGACGTTATTTAACTAATTGTTTTGAATTATCGCGTTATTGAACTAATCTTTGTTTATCATGAGCGATATTTATTACAGCAATTTATTAATGAATGATATTAAGTATGCCTTATTGAATGTAAAATGCCGAAGGTGATCATTAATGGAAATTAAAATGTATTTCAATGTAATATTTTGAAGTGCAATATACCTTATCTCTCATCAGATCAATCTTGTAGGGGCCACGTCTGTGATAATGAGGTATTTCTGTACATCAAAGGTAGTTTATTTCTTGATAGTTTTCCAAAACGATGCAGTCAACCACTTGAGTAGAAAATGTGAGCAGACTATCATTAGCACCTTGGTAACCTTTTTACCATTATTGCCAAGTACGATTATATCGATTAACGCCTGACAATTACTAATCATGGGAGAAGTTAACATGGCAGGATTATATGCGATCATCTGTTAATGTGCTCAGGTGCTCAGCCAGGGCTCTTGTATTAGATATTGGCAGATGGGAAAGTCGGTGATGTATAAGTTTGCAAAAAGAAATATCATCGTATGGTTTATATATCAAATGCAAACTGAATATCATTTAAGCAAACAGTATATTCTCATGACCTAGTTGAGATATATTTGTTACATTGGACTGTTATATTATTGGAATTCTATCATCATTAACTCACTGCTTGAACACAAACCTTTAAACTATTCAGCTGAAAGATACCAGGTATTACTGATGTTCAGACCTTAAATTCTATGAATCAAGAGAGGGCAGAATCAAATGTACCATCCTATACCGCTGAAATCGTCTGGGGGAAAAGAGACTCTAGGAGATTATAAGGAAAAGAGGGGAAGGCAGGATGCCATCAACGTAAGAGATGATAAGAGTGCACCTACTCAAATCCAACATCACACGGCAAAAAACATCACACTCAAATCCATTTAGTATATAATCCAGACGAGTATCAAAGTGGTCTTTGCTCTGTTTTCATCACTGGTCTTATCGGCACATATCGATATATAGGCTGATCACTATTGGTTTTAAGATAAATTTGATGTATAAACCATTTTTTCATTTGCAATTCTCAGCGTTCTCTAAACTCACATTAAGAAAATATCACGTCCCATTCGGAGAAAAGATAATAAATAGAATTCTGGAGTTGTCTTTAAAATGGTGCATAATTTCTCCCGGTATTCTACAGAGATTAAGCGGATTACGTTGCCTTTGAAGCCCAGGTTTTAGCCTCTATATGGTTTCTCGCTGCCCAGGCACTTAGTAATACAGTTTTTAATTAACAAAATTAAAAATGAAAGGTATCATATTTTACCACGGTGATGTATATGTTTACAGTCAAGGCGTTAATCAAATAACCATAATGATAGCATAAATCATTGGCAAATATTTGCAGAAATTTGTTTGAAAAATCATTACAATATTATAAATATCGTAAAGGCGATTAACATAGATTTAAATGCACATCTGATCAGCTTTTTAGTCTGTCACAAAGTTTTAATAAATCCTGAATTTAGTTGGAAATTCTTATACGATGAGACTATTTTCCAAAAGTAAGAGTATTTACTTAAAGTAAGAGTATTTAGTATTCATCATGATCATGATCATGATCATCATGATCATCATCATTTGTTAAAGAATACAGCATCTTTGATTTTCATTTACTTAAATAATTGAACAATTCTGACATCAAGCCCATTAAATCTGTAGTAGACCTTGGTATCACCTTTGACTCAGAGATAAACATGAAGGCACAAATCGCTGTCCAAAAAGGAACGCTGTCATAACAGGAACATATGTGGTATTAGACAGTGTCTGGACGACAAGACGGATTAAACGATAACAAGTGGCTTGTGACATCTACTCTGATTATGGCATCGGCCTTCTTGCTTTGCACCAGGTGACATTGAAAAAATACAGCATCTGCAGAGCTATACAGCAGTGGGGAAAATAAAACCATCTGACCATATTTCTGAAAACCAACAGGATTGGCTTTCAGTTTATCTTTATTACTGGCTCTAAATGAATGGTAAGGCGCCACCTTGCCTAGTGTGTGATCTACTTACCGTCAAATCTAAAGGTAGAACCTCCCATACCAAAAGGCAGTTATTGGCAAAAGGACATTTTGCGTAAAAGATCAAAAACCATTTTCTGTTTGGCTCAATTGATAACTGCCCTTTAGCAGTGTTTTTTATTTTTTATTTTTTTTGCCAGTGAAACTGCCTTTTTATTTCATATTAAGGGTACCTCATAACTGATTCTGACTCGTGATTTATCTTATAACATAATACACTCAGGAAGATGAAAAAAGCAGTTTCGTAGCCAGTAGTTAGAATATTGAAATTATGAAATAAAAAATAAATGCCTTTTGTCATTGTCTGCCTTTTACTATTGAAGGACACTCTAGGGCCAAGGGAAGACTGAACTTTGTGATTTCCTGCAACGAATGAAAACTGTAGGAACAGGACCTTCTCAATCATTGCCCCTAAACTCTGGAATGATCTCCCGAATGATATCAGGAGAAGTGTACCTAGGAAACGCCTTAAGACAAATCTCCTCTGGAGATCCTACCTTGGAAACCACTATGATTACCGCTTGTATCACTGCCATATAAAGTGACATTTTTATCAATATATAAGAGGTGGTATATACTCCAAGGTTTTTATCAACATTAATTATAAATATGTAAATTACGTGGCCAAATTAGACCATTCAAATAAGTCTGATTTGTTTGATATATACTAATTTTGTATTATTATGATTATTTTACATAATATTTAATATTTAAAGGGTGTATTTAAAAGTACAATATTGTTCACAAGTGTAAACATGGGTATAAATTTAATATCTCCTTTGGACGAAATGATCAGAGTAGTCTTATGTCTGCAGACAAAAAGACATTTTGCACAGAGCACAAACAGGACAATTACAGTCCTATGCAACCGGCATGCTTTCTTCCATTGACCACGAGAACACCACTCTGACAAAGGTACATGAAGTAGCAAGCATTGATTGCTGTGTAATGTATTATGAATTGTAGTCCTGCACGCGGGCCATGTTGTGGTGGTGATAAAGTCAATTCTGCTTATGGACAGTTGTAGTAGTACAGGATGTGGCGATGTAAAACAAGGAAAGATTCAATAATTCTGTCCCGGCCACATGGTTATCGACCCTACTGTGTGCAATGTTATTGAATTAGCCATCCAATCTCACGTGGTTAAGTGTTCAAATAATGCTGGATACCAGTGTAAAGCCTGAGTGCAACCCTGTTTGTGTTGCTGTTGTATTGAATGGAATCTTTTCATTAGTGTTTCGTTGAGATATCTTATTCATTATTGTTATTGAAATGCCTGGTAGTGATTGTGATTGGAGGGAACTTAATAAATTGTTGATTATTTAATATCATTTCATTATCCTTGATTGAAGCTGTCTAAAACGAATTCATAATCTACATTTTATCAAATATTATTAATTTCTGTAACATGAAAATCTAATAAAACACTTATGTTTTTTTCTCTATAAGATAAGATACACCGAAGCGGTTAGCTCTGGGAAATCAAAAGTTTTATCCACATATCCCGCTTTATAGCCTAGACAGTACATTTTTGAGATAACAGCAACCAATATCGGGCGCAATTACAGCCCCGTTGAAATAGGAGATAATTTACAAAAAAACAGTCATATCTATATTTCATATTGTATCAGAATAACTTGATTTCAGAAATATTTATTTCCAGAATGATTGAATTACCCCAATTATTCTATTTCACTAGATTACTATATATTTAATTTGGACATTATTAATAGAACACGCTGGGCCCATTTTGTATTAATACACGTAATTTGCACAGTTGAAAAAAGAATGCAATTTGTTTCTTTCACATCCGACATGATTCTAACAATTGGTTTCATACCAAATTCTCCATGGTTAATTCTTCTTGGATTTTACATCGAAATAACCTTTGCGATGATTTATTGAAATATTTTTGATTGTTTGAATGTTTCCATTGTGGCCCTATTTCTCATACAGCATTCCATTCTGGTTCCATTCCGCTTCTATCAGATGATACGTGACGTATGCCATCATCTCTGCTCATTCCTATTGACCAATTGCCTCAGCAACAAATGACCCGACTGCGGGTATTTCTGGCATGAGGAAAGCCGAGAAAATGACCACTAAAAGCTTTGGGTTGCCATCAGGTACAAATGATGCCAGTGATCATGTGATATCAACATACAAAATACCATGGTCTAAAAATGATGTGAGTGTACAAACTATGTTAGTGCAGACACGATGTGAGTGTACAAGCTATGATAGTGCACACATGATGTGAGTGTACAAACTATGATAGTGCACACATGATGTGAGTGTACAAACTATGATAGTGCACATATGGCGTCAGTGTACAAACTATTGTAGTGCACACATGATGTGAGTGTACAAACTATGATAGTGCACACATGATGTGAGTGTACAAGCTATGATAGTGCACACATGATGTCAGTGTACAAACTATTGTAGTGCACACATGATGTGAGTGTACAAACTATGATAGTGCACATATGGCATCAGTGTGCAGACTATGATAGTGCACACATGATGTCAGTGTACAAACTATTGTAGTACACATATGGCGTCAGTGTGCAGACTAAGTTAGTGCACATACTATTCTCAGCTATTAAATTATGAAATTACATAATATACTTGGAAAGGGGAGCTTTAATACTCAACAAAAACTGTCAATTTCATAATACATTTCTATTTAATTTGTCTTGAATTTCAAAAGATCAAATTAACATTAAATAAACCGCACACTTTCTTTTAAGGTTTTATACATGCTTCCCAGGTAAAATCTCTGAAAATAACCACTTCTAAATTGATCTTGTCATAAAAACACCTGAAACAAGCCAAAACAATTTTTCAAAAATAACAGACAATTAGCCATTAACAGGTACAACATTTACAATAAAAAACTTAATGAAAATATATCGAATGGAGACACCTAATTAATGGCTGCATTTTTATACATTGGAAAATCTTGGAAAATCTTGGTCTTGTAGAAATAACCTTCAGTATGTATATATACAAATATATAGAAGTTAGGACATGACACAGGATGAGGGAACGGGACGTGGCTGAGGGCAGAGGTAGTTCACAAATGTTATTTAAATCAGTTGACCTTGGTATGCAATGAGGTTATGGAGGTTCTCATGTGGGTAGATCAACATGAATATATCGTTTGCAGCACAACATTGTTGATTTCACCTCATATCATGCCTCCACAGAAGAGCATTTAAAGTTTCAATTCTATAGAATCCTTCATTTTGAAATATATTGCCAGTTAAATACTGGTACAGAGTTTAGATTGTTCTAGTACATGGTGCCATGCATAATATTGAAATAAATTACACATTTGTGCCAAAGAAAAACCTTGACAGAATGTATGCAAATATGTAAACAAAACGAAAACTGCTAAAGACCAACTTGCCCATTGCATATTTTGTATATTTTGCAGTTGATAAAACATGATTTATTCCATGTAAGGGTGATATTGAAGTGGTGTGAGATAGATAAAGAATGTCCTGTATACTGCAATAAGTGATATATCATGAAGCATATGTCTCACAGGTCGGATTTATATCCATTTAATTTCACTCATAGCAAGATCAAAATTCCACATTTACGTACAAACATGGACTGCACTCATGCTACATGTTATGACAATTCATCAATCCTGACCACATATCTGTAAACATCACTGGGTCTGATATACAGTCCATCAGGTCATCATGTTATTATTCCAAAACAATATTATTTTACATTTTGATATGAAGTCAGTCTGTTTGATGCATTGGCTGCCATCTTGAAAGTGAGGTCAACATTGGCAGGTCATGTGTCACCTGTCTGTGGGAGGGGTAAGATGTCTGTTCCTGGCTGGATATGTTATATATGTCAGCATATCACGTGTCATTGGTGTGCATATCTGTAAGTTGCAAAGGTTAAACAAATCTGATTGATTCTGAACCCACATACGGGTCCTGCTGCAGACTACCGTAAGATTACAATGACAATCATATTATCTAGCTCTCCCTTTACAGGCTCAGTCGCGAGCCTTGTCACCATGGTAACCTACCGACTGTTACATTTAGTGGACCTGAGGTGTATATGTGAATACAATAGATTCTTAAAGCAGATATTTGGTGGCGCGCGCAGACGAAGTATTCCCGCAGCAAGGGCTCTTGGACATTCTATAACACCAATCATGCAGTAACACGCGCGGACTGTTTTCTGTGCAACAAATGTCCCGGACAACAACAGTTGGCCATTACACCATGAATACTCAGCACAAGACAATAGCTTATTTTAAGGTCATCTGTGAGGATGTGAAAAGAACGCTGGTGAAACGGCTCTGTATTTATTAAACTACATAATGAGAAAGAGGTTTTCAAGCGAAATTTGTCAGTTCTGACTTAAGTGGAACACATCTATCAAAAATAGTCTTTTGCAGACGTTTAAGTATACCTTTATGTTCAAGCAGGAAGATAGATGTATTGAGTGCATGCCCACACTATAACTCCCCAAGTACCATTGCGAGAGGCTGCCACCTTACCATTGTCAATGCACTATCTTAGGACGACGAATAAGGTCCAAATTGGAGGTGGGAGTTCAAATTCTAATTGGGAGTTGGTTAGATATGTACCACGTGGGTGTTGGCTCTACCAGCACCTTGCTATTTGACACATCAATCAGTCTTGTAGGCAATCAACAGTCTCTCCTCGTATTCTACTGCTCGCCTCAGCAACTTCCGTTCATTGTGTTTTGTTCCAGTGTGGTCGGTGGTCTTGAGAAAATATAGACTGTTTGTTTTATGTTGTATTTTAGTACTGTTCATATTTTATAACCGTGGCTAGATTTCTTTCATACAAAAAGGTCAAAGTTACACAGAGCCACTATATATTTCTTAAGATGGAAATCACTATGCGCTGAAGGTACAGGACAAGGTACGAGAATATATTCAGTATTAAATCGTGCAGAGATGAATCTGCACAGAGGGCATTTAATGTATTGTTATCCTAATTAATATCTGGTCGTAATGCACATTTCTGTCTATTTACATTACACGAAAACGTTGATTTATGACCATCCTCAGGAAGGAGACCAAAATAGTTCCATTTAGTTGTGATCATTGTGATTTCCGCTTCCTTTACAAAATGGTCACATCAGGAATTGATTGTCGTGAGGCTGGACTTACTGTCCCATTTCCTGTCATGAATACTTATTGCAGTGTTAGAATCTCACAGGATTTGGACAACTTTCTCTGGAAGAAGCATGTTCTATTTCAAGACTGCACACTCAAGGCAAATACAATGGAAAAGTGTGGTTTGAAGTTTTTTAGCTTTGCTGAATATGTCAGCCTAGTTGTTCAGTGGGGAAGGAAATTATCTGTCATTCTGTCTGTCCTTCAACCTTGATCATCTCTGATGAAACTACTTGTCGGAGTTCATAGCTATTATTTGTATTTACAGTGGACCAATTCAATCTATATCTATAATGCCATAACGAACATATTCCTTTTCCATTTTGTGATTTTAAAAGAATATCTAATGGCTATCACTGGGTTGTCAAGTAGGCTGCCATTTTGAATAACATGAAAAATATCAACCAATAAGAATCGAGATATCTGATGAAATTTAAAATGTAATGTGCATTTTGTTTAGCATCTGCTCAAATCTGTTGTGGGAAACGGTATAAATGATCATTTATGAAGAAAGTTGCAAGCATTTCCAGAAAATTTCAACATACATTATTAAAATATCCAGGGGCAGGATATTCCATAGTCACCATTCATTTTGATGTTTGGTATTCGTATTTGTTTTTATTGCTGGTTGTTTGATTTGACCTTTACCTTCACTTTGACGGTAGATACTCAGGTGCTTAACCATTATGTGTCTTGGTTATGTTAGCCAAAGGTAATTTCCTTAGAAATCTAAGTTCTAAGTAATTCGTGTGATGTTTACTCAATAATAAAGACCAAGTGGTGGACAAATGGCTGTATCATATATCTTGAAAAGACATTTGCTGTATTCGGCTTTGTCTTTTGCAACAATCACTTGGCAATCATGGCGGGGGACTTCATCGTATATGATTATGATCTAATGAAATGACGCAATGTGTTTCAGATGATGGGGTGGAACTAACTGTGACTGTTCTTCTAGACGGACAGGAGTCCATGCTGGAGTTCACTGACGCTGATAGCGATGTGAGTATGCCCTGTGTATCATACAATATTTCTTCTATCCCAGCATGAGCGTTTGACCTTGCCGTTTGCACTAAGTTAGAGACGGTATATGTCTTTATCTGCCTACGTAGGATCTACATTACTCTGATGAAAGATAAAACAGTCACAAATGAATGATAAACAAGCATCTGATAGCGAGTCACCCTGTTATTGTATTTCTTATTTAAATATATCATTTCTATTAGTTTGTTGTGTTCTTCTTTGGGGGGAGCAGGGGTGTGGTTACGTTTTTGACAATTATTTTAGATTGAACCGTGGAATGGTATAAGATATATTGCATGTTACGTGACATATTGATAGAATTAATGATTGAACTATGCAACGTAGAATAAATCCAGTATGAAATCATAAACCTGATGTAAATGGGATGTTGCATAACCGTAAAGAGGTAACTGATATCTGATCCTCATTAGAGCAACCCTTAAAGCAACCCATGAAAGGGGATATTATGTAATCCCACATTGTCATTTAATGAGTGTGGCATCGAGCGTGTAAGATCTAAATAAGAGGTGATCCCTCTATATACGTATCAAATGTTATCATGCCATATTTGCGAAATAGTTGTTCTTCGGGATGAACGGACATTTTAATCTCTTATTCTCAAGCCTCTCATAGACTACTCTGGCGAATTAGAAATGACAGCAATGTCTACCATTTGAGCCATCCAGGTCTTACATGCAGTTTTCTAGCTTGTCTATTCATGTTTCGTGGGAGATTGGTCATCCAAATTAGATTTACTGTATTATTGATAGCCGGCTTTCAATGAATAGGTCAGGCATATTAGATAATGCCCGACCTTTATAATGAGAAAAACGACCAGTGAAGAAGAAATAATTTGAGAAATACGAGTAAGGAGGAGATTGGTGGGTATCCAATTAGAAGCGATGATCACCAGGCTTGCCAAGCTCACCTGTTTGAATAATGCTCGGCTATTATAATAGACATGGGCAAAAATATGGAATGAAGACTTGATATTTTGTGTTAGTATTAAACTTAGAGTACAGTTACATCACCACCTCAACCTTGATGTGTACTTAAATCAAGTTGTGTCTCATCTCTTACGTTTGCCCTTTGCCACATAGTGAGTGAAGTCATAAGCACAGTTTGTGCTTCATATGTATCATTGCTCATTTGCTAATGACACATGAAGTCAGTGAGAGCTTCATGGAGGGGTTCCTCGGTAATTTCAAATAGGGTGATAAAATGACGAATAATAATTTTATATAAGAATTTGATGGATAACCTTTATGGTTGTTGATGAAACTAGCAAAATGATTTGAATCAATAATCAAATTTCAAGTAGCATACATATGACTCACATGCCATGATGCTGACCAAAGAAACCCATTGGAAGTGCCTATCAAATATAAATATACATCATGTAATTAAATGAGGCATAATCAATGAACTCTTTTTCGAAGTAGGTATCAAATTATTTTTTCGAGTGATGTATTAACGAATGCATTGATAAATATTAGAATATCACAAGGCATTCATCTTAAAACGTAATTGACATTCCGAATCCACAATTGTTGTCTGTTCCATTCCCATTCTGTGCCCACCATGCATAATATTTGTCTGTTCCATTCCCATTCTGTGCCCACCATGCATAATATTTGTCTGTTCCATTGCCATTCTGCGCTCACCATGCATAATCTTTGTCTGTTCCATTCCCATTCTGTGCCCACCATGTATAATCTTTGTCTGTTCCATTCCCATTCTGTGCCCACCATGTATAATCTTTGTCTGTTCCATTCCCATTCTGTGCCCACCATGTATAATCTTTGTCTGTTCCATTCCCATTCTGTGCCCACCATGTATAATCTTTGTCTGTTCCATTCCCATTCTGTGCCCACCATCCATAATCTTTGTCTGTTCCATTCCCATTCTGTGCCCACCATGTATAATCTTTGTCTGTTCCATTCCCATTCTGTGCCCACCATGTATAATCTTTGTCTGTTCCATTCCCATTCCGTGCCCACCATGTATAATCTTTGTCTGTTCCATTCCCATTCTGTGCCCACCATGTATAATCTTTGTCTGTTCCATTCCCATTCTGTGCCCACCATGTATAATCTTTGTCTGTTCCATTCCCATTCTGTGCCCACCATGCATAATATTTGTCTGTTCCATTCCCATTCTGTGCCCACCATGCATAATCTTTGTCTGTTCCATTCCCATTCTGTGCCCACCATCCATAATCTTTGTCTGTTCCATTCCCATTCTGTGCCCACCATGCATAATCTTTGTCTGTTCCATTCCCATTCTGTGCCCACCATGTATAATCTTTGTCTGTTCCATTCCCATTCTGTGCCCACCATGTATAATCTTTGTCTGTTCCATTCCCATTCTGTGCCCACCATCCATAATCTTTGTCTGTTCCATTCCCATTCTGTGCCCACCATGTATAATCTTTGTCTGTTCCATTCCCATTCTGTGCCCACCATCCATAATCTTTGTCTGTTCCATTCCCATTCTGTGCCCACCATGTATAATCTTTGTCTGTTCCATTCCCATTCTGTGCCCACCATGTATAATCTTTGTCTGTTCCATTCCCATTCTGTGCCCACCATCCATAACCTTTGTCTGTTTCATTCCCATTCTGTGCCCACCATCCATAATCTTTGTCTGTTCCATTCCCATTCTGTGCCCACCATCCATAACCTTTGTCTGTTTCATTCCCATTCTGTGCCCACCATCCATAATCTTTGTCTGTTCCATTCCCATTCTGTGCCCACCATGTATAATCTTTGTCTGTTCCATTCCCATTCTGTGCCCACCATCCATAACCTTTGTCTGTTTCATTCCCATTCTGTGCCCACCATCCATAACCTTTGTCTGTTTCATTCCCATTCTGTGCCCACCATCCATAATCTTTGTCTGTTCCATTCCCATTCTGTGCCCACCATGCATAATCTTTGTCTGTTCCATTCCCATTCTGTGCCCACCATCCATAATCTTTGTCTGTTCCATTCCCATTCTGTGCCCACCATCCATAATCTTTGTCTGTTCTATTTACATTCTGTGCTCATTATCCTTACTCCGTGACCTGTCAGATATTCTGAGATCATCAATTTAAGACATTTCCACTAATCTCTGATTTGCTTCAGATTGAAGATGTTGCAATGATTACCAAGAGTTTACATAGTACGATCTACAATCTATAATCATATGCTACAATTTATAATTTTTTGTAGAACTGTGATAGTTGGAAGAAGTACAACGTGGAGGCGTTTGTGGTGGTTTACTCAGTGACAGATAGAAGGTCATTTGACAAGGCCATAGATCTACTTTATGACATCCGGAAGAGGTCCTTAAACAAATCTGCTGTTATTCTGGTGGCTAATAAAACTGACCTCAAAAGAGCCAGAAGTGTTGACGAGCAAGGTAAGCATAGCCACAATGGTCATTTTTACTTGAATATTATACAAAACCGGTAGCAATTTAGTTCACGTTTTTATATTATGTCCTACCAATGAACATCGCGCGGACATTTTGAAATGCTATGTTGCTTTTTTCCTACTGCTTCGACATTTTGTTTGCACCATATCATCTCTTTCCTTATTAAACAAAGCATTTTCAGACCTACGTGCCTTCCATATAATCCTTCGGGGTCTTTAGCATTGCTTTCAGTTATACACGTTTTTAAACATTGAAGATATTCCAGCCGAAAAATAATGATAAACAATGGCTCGCCATTTTGAAATTCCCGCTCATTTTTTTCTCTGCACACTTCCTGTTCTCCGCTACTTCCAGTTCCTGTAATGGGAGCAATGTCTGGTGCATCTCGTGGTTTGGCCTTGCAAAATGCTAATATTCTCTGTATTTAGTGTAATTCACATGGGAGAATAATTGCAGAATTCATATCTTTTCACATCGAGCAAGACGGTCTTTTTGCGGATCCAGTTCAACACAGTGTGGGGCATTTTGCAAGCTCTGATTTAATATACTATGTCTGCCGTTTAATTTACTAATTTGTATGTCAATATTCCTTTCTGCGCAGCCATCTATTTACAAAAGCAACATATAATATGTTGGAATATGCCTATCTTCATCACATCAGATTGCATTTTTCACCTGATTTTCTGTGTAGTTTGTGTAAAAGGGTACTTTGTGCTTTTAAGTAGATACAATTATGCATCCGCTAAATGTCCGCGTCACGTATTAACTGTAATGAACAAATATCCTTACCCATTTCTGTGATAAGAATTGAAATTTAAAAGTGTTGGTATCCTGTATGCCCAATACCCATTTCAAACCATGCATTATAATGTATTTTGACCTTGAAGCATTTCCTTTCCTTCAATAATACATCTTTTTACGCCAATTCCATGTTCAATCCATTACCGTACAGACGAGAAAAAATAAGGGTAATGTCTGAAGCATTGAATATTTCAAAAACAATATTAATGGCTTTTGATGGTATTTAATTTCCTTTTTTGCTGGTGATGCAGTTGTTATGTTCAGGCGTTACCTCTGTCACCATGCACTTCACTTAATTAAACGTGGAGACAGCACATTGGGATATTATTTGCCACGTGACCTTGATAAGGTCACATTGTATACCATTAGAGCGAGTTTATATCTTGCAATTGAGTCACTGGCCTGCCATACAACTCCCTCGAGTAATAACACTTTCAAAACACATTTTACGTGCACATAGACCTGACATGGGATTAACAGATGCCATCTCAGAGCCAGTCAATTTCTTTGTTGTTTCTTTGTTACGATTATTGGTGTCTTGTAAGGTATTGTCTTAACATATTAACTCTGTTAATATGTCTGCTGACAGTCAAGTACCTGCACAGTAAAGCTCACTGAAGCTCCACTGCTCAGATGCGATGTCTTCATATTGGGCGTCCATTTTCTAGGACAGCGCCAATTGAACATTTCTGATGCAATAATCTTCTATGGTATAGCTTTAACCTTTGCTCCATTGATATGATGTTTCTAGGGAAAATATTTTCGATTTTGTAAAGAGGTTTCAGCAATATACGACATCGTGTGGATATAGTAATATGATGATGCTGTGATCTGCATTTTACTAAGAGTGTTTTCTTTAAGTGAACTTCAATAAAACAATGCAACACAAAATATTGCATTATGCAAATGTGATGGTAGAACGGAATAAGCTTGATGCCCACCGATTACATGCAAACTGAGATCTGTGATTGTTTTTCTTCCTGCTAAATGATAGATTGATACATATATACGTATATAATACATTTCCGTGATGTCGAATTTAAAGAAGCAGAGAAATAAACATTTGGGCCTGCCCTGATAACAGCATGAGTGGTGGGACCAACTCAACAACAGTGGGATAAATTAAACCATGAAACGTGAAATGTCACTCTCTGAAGTGGCTGGAATAATGACTACTGTCTGTCAGTAATTACCCCAATATTATCCTCATATAAGCTAACGTGCAGACTCTGAACTCTGCCTCTAACAGACGTTCAATTTTCAGAGGGACATTATCACCATGGTATGGATATAGAACCTGAAGTCACGATGCCAGTGAGCGTGCAATATTTGTGATGGGGGGAGGCTGCAAAATCAACACATATGGGTGTGGCATTGTCATTAAGATCTACTTCAAAACTCAAATAAGTCAGCCTACTTGAGTTTTTATTTCTTCTTGGATATATTAGTTAAGAGTACCAGTGTTTTACCGCATAAGTATATGGTTTATAACATTCTATTTCAACGGAACTGTTTTGGAATGAGTAGGTCTACCTTTTCGAAACAGTTCGCCTCATCTGTCAAAAATATCTACTCCTTTTAAATGGGGCTATGCCCTAAAATCTTTAATAACATACCATACGATGGTTTGGAGAGTAGTTACATGTGTCTCCAATCACTCCCTTATCTCACTGACCTATGCATTGCAATAAGCACTTTGGTCAGTGCCAAAAATAGCATTCAGACAGCCCAAGAGACAGAAAATACCAATGTATCTACGAAACAGGAATATAACAACCATGCTTGATGAAGATCTACAAAGGTTCAGATATGTACCTGTAATATACCATAATAATAGCATAATAATTATGCTTGAATATATATAATGAAATATATTCAACAAACTCGATAACTACAAAAAGTGAATAAAAAGCATTATTGAGCCTGTATAATATCCAGATGCTATTTTGCCAATCAACAAAAATGCAAAATTCCCTTGTGGAATCCCTTGACATGACCTTGGAGTAATTGCATAATTACTCCAAGACATGACACAGTCTCTTGTGGCCACGGAAGAATATATATCCCTTCTTATTTATGTAAAGTGCCAGCAAGCACATGAAATTTATTTGACCATTTTCAAAATTTCAACTGTCATTATTCAGGAAAGGTTAAACTCTTGAAGCAGATTTCAACCAATGCAATATCACTTAAGAACTGCTTTGAATTACGTTTTCAGAAGGGCGGAAGATTGCTGAAGAATATGATTCCAAATACACGGAAGTGTCTGCAGCTTTCAACCATAAAGTAGATGACCTGCTGGTTGGCATTCTCAAACAAATCCGCCTCAATCCGGAGCGGCGCTCGCGCAGGCGTCGTAAAGATTCTGAGGACACGAGATGTCACATGCTGCAAAAAGCGCGGGAAAATGTCATCTCCAGGATACTTAAAGGTACAAAGAGAATGTCAAAGTCTTGTGAAAATCTCCTGACCCTGTAAGAAAATGGTGTCATTATTTACATGTGATAAAATGCCAATTTACAGATGATTTTTCCCTATAAAATTCAACTAACAGAACAGAACAATTTCAAATATGTTGCCTTAAGAACTGAACAATTTAAGGCCGTATATCATGATTTATTTCGCCATTAAACATAGTCCGTGATTTTATTTAAAGTTAATGATAATATCATCTCTCAGCAGATATTACCGCCACGGTTTATTTGTTTGTGAATGTTAATAACCTTTTAAGGAGAATTAAGGTTATGTCAGGTCTGTCACCAGGACTCAATGCCCTACTCTACTTTATTTTGTTTCATTACATAGACATAACAAAACAAACCAAAGCCTTTTTAACCAGTCAGCAAAAACTTACCATTTGATGGCCGATCATGTGTCCTCGCCCCCAAAGAAAACCGCATAAGCTTCCAGTCTTTCACGGCACGTGCAAGGGGCGATGACGTGAACGCATCGGTATCCTTCACGTGCAGAGGTGCGCGTGCCGTGAGAGGCTGGAAAGCTAATGCAGTTCTTTATGTTCTCCCCAAACGGTATAACAACGTGAGAAAACTTCACAATCCATTGTCATGTATGGGATATACTGTCTAACAAGAACTTTGATGAAATAATTGCTGTACACGGAATCAATAGGAATATTTGCAATATAACATTATTGCAACAAACACATAATCGAAAGCTTTTGAAACATGAAGGTGAAATAAAGAATTCATGGTCATGGTCATGGAATATTTTAATCATAATGAATATGTCCATGACTATTAGCCTAAGTGATATTAAAGAAAATGTACATTTAGATTATATCTGTATATGTATTTCACATCACATGTATATAGTATTTTCATGATGGTAATATACAATAATGGCAGTAGCATTGTTTTAGTAATTGTAAAATCTTACATTTGAAGATGATTAAAACTTTATATTAATGTATTAGTATGACATTATGTCGTATCTCCTACCCACATGAATTTCATTTAACTACTAGTCAAGTATATGTAATATGTGTATATAATAAGTAGGACATGGTGTGTGATTACTCGAAAATGATCAGTATAAATGATCAGTATGTATGTATTGAATAGAAATACAATATGTACATGTATAAAGGAGAAAATGCTATCATCTTAGGGGAAAACCTAGAATCGGTGATTTTTTAATAAACAAAAACAATACACTGAGCGCACATATCAGTAACTATGGGCAGGGCTTAGTCAACTTATTTTTACATTCAATGTATGGTGTAAATATATATCTTGAATATATGATGATATATACATATAACTGACAATGTCAAAGTTTGTAAACGAATTAGATAACAAATGAAGATAAAAGATTAGAACTGATCTAAAAGGTCGTTTTGTAACAGGCATAATGATCTTTGGGGTAAGGTTATAAATGGGAAACCCTTTTTTTAAGAGGGTCACATTTTGGGAACATCAGAAATGACACCGGGGGATGTCAATACATAATGCAATAAAAGATACTGCTTGAACAATAATTAAAAGGGGATTTCGCTTATATTATACAATACTTATGGATTATAATGTTTGTCGTGAAAGGTTTCTCGTTTATATTCTCAATTATTTTACATTACTTTCCTTGGTTTTGAAATTGGTTTGAAAATTAGTTTGTCAACCAAGAAAAACCATGAAAAGAACTAGTCTTTCTTGGAAAAACTGATGTAGATAGACATATGTAGAAAACAAGCAATGAGTAGCCATCTGGATTCACTCCTCCCGTGACAGCATATTTTTATCTATATAGCTTTTCAGTATATTCCTTAATTTATAGTGCTCTTCGTATTTACACATGACGTTTAGAGTACCCAATAAATAACAATATATTTTTTCTGACATGATTAATTGAAAAAAAGTACCTTTCATACTCATCTGGAGATTTTTCAGTTTTATTTCCCATCTTTAACATTTTAACATTTAAAAAAATTCAAAGGCTTGCATGACAGATATCACAGTAATAGTGTGCATCACAAGCGAACACTCTGCATTATACATCAATAATGGTTTAAGTAAGAAACACTTTTTGAGCTTTGAATTAAAAACGTTTCTCTTTACAAAAGTATAATATTCTAGTGTTAACATGAAGTAAATGTTATATTGAAACATTATTTTAAAGATTAAAAGAGCTTCCAGTGGTTGCGCTTATAGGATTTCTTTATAATGCAAGTATTAAAGAATATTTCAGATGAAAATGATTTAGTTCGTAAAAGTAGGAATACTTAGATTTAAGATTGAGTGTTTAATGCTCTACCTCATAGACACACAACCCACAACCAATTGATAAATGTTTATTTCTCGAGGAGTGTAATAGATAACCAGGTGTTATTAATATTCTTTTTCATTTTCATTTCATTGTTACAAGCTTCTCACGACACAAGACAGTTCTGCAAGAACATGTTACCTTTCATAGAATATAACATTTAAATTTGATTAATGAAGGGCACAAGACGCACAGACATCAAATATATTTTTTAACTTGTGATTTTGATATTGTTTATGGCTGATAGTCAGATGTCCCTGGTATATAAACACACACACACACACACACATGTATACATACATATATATACACATATATATATTTACATACATACACACACACACACACACACATATATATATATATATATATATATATATATATATATATATATATATATATATATATGTGTATGTGTCTGTTTGCAACAGATATAAATGCATATCTGTTATCAATTAGTTTTAAGGTAGTTTCCTCTGTTATAATGAGCTTTCAAATATATTTAGTGGTATATAATTTGAACATTTACTGCTCATTGTGTTTTGGTGGATGTTGGCAGTATCAAGGCTGTTAAGCAGAAGCAGCACAGGGTCAGGCATTGTCAAGCATTCCTACTGCTGAAACTTGGGTTCAGATCTGACTACCTTTAAAACATTTAATCAGGTCTGTAGTATATGAGTATAGACATCATTACTCCCCCTGTTGGAGATTTATGTTTGGAATATTATATAAAGATATTGTTTAAACTATTGTTGTGCGGCACAGGAATGGTCTCCTACGCCATTTTCAATCATATTTAGCCATATTTAGCTTGAAATTGATGGCCTTTATTTTCAGTTTCTATTGACTATTTATATTTTTGCTGCGCAGTATAATATGCATTTTCATAGATTAACCACCGACAAGTTGACACTAGAAATATCAATACATAAGAGCTCCGGATATAATAATTGTTCATAAATTTCCTTTGAAAATTGATTTCAAATCTCTAAATTGCTCTAATATTATAAATTATGAACGGATTTTAATGATTGAAGACTGTAGACACGTATATCAAAGATGCAGATAATAGAAGATTAACATGTTTATATCTACATGTTAAATCCGCGGAAATAGGAGTTTTACTTTCAAGGTTATTTAAATATTATTTCAAGGTCACCGGCGCTTTTTTTTTAGAAATACTGTATTTGTACTGATGTATCGATGTCGCCGGATATGACAGACTTATCCCTGGTACTCATAGGGCTGGGATTCCACATGTCTAATTACATTTGGTGGAATATTTTTCTCCACATTAAACTAATTGGAATATTGATATCGAATAGTGAATCGTGTGTCATCGCTCAGAGATTTTGATGATGATTCACTTTGAATCCCTTAATTCCAATTAAATTATGTCATCTCAGAATCAGCAATTATTATTTCCGACTCTATTCCAACAATGTCAAGATCTGGTAGTTCTTTACAGATTATCAAGAGAAAAGCTTCGAAGGGTATCATGACTGGGGGTCTAACTGTATATTATAACATAAATGTTAAGCCTTAATCAGTAATAATGTTAATGTTATATAGAAATTATTTATTAAGTGTGTGTCTGTAAACAACGATAAGTTATTGTGTCATTTTGGTGTCATATAAAACATGATTAACATATAATAATCATCAGATCCAAACCACTTGAACAAACATATCACATAAGACTCTATAACCTAGCTGGTACATTCTGTTATATCTGGCAAAATTCATCTGTTTAGTATATTGCTGTTTACCTTCAGAGAGCACATGGTTTTCCTATTATTTTTTGCTCATAAAGATAAAGGAATATGGCGTCCTTGTCAAACCCATTCCAGATAAATGATTGATGATGTTTTTGCTATTTGTTTCATTAACTAGATTAATGCTGGTTTGTATGCATAATTTATGAACATAAAGAATAATCTGATATTTATGAAAATCTTTTTTTCAAGATACCTGAGGCAACGATGGCAACAAAATGAAATAAACTAAACTAAATAATTATGTCATCTTTTTTAAAGATTAAAATGAAAGATGAAAGACATGAAAACGTGTGAAATCTGTTCAAATTCAAGGACTCGATGTCAAAGAGCATGGTCGTGTGACATGTATTTATGTTTGTATCTGGTATATTAACATTTCACGACTGTACAACTAAACTCATTTTATCAGCTATACAAATCAAGACAAATAAAATTGGAATAATCGATTTCTAAAAGTAGAATATATTTATCAAAACTATGAGAGAAAAGATTTTTCCCTCCAGTCTGAGGTGCTGAGACCACTAGTGTCAAGAACTAACATGTTAAGGTGACATTTACAAGACAGATTGTTCTTTTCCTTTACCTTTCTGTCTTAAGCATCTTAGATAAGGACACAATGCTATTGTTCTCGTTATCCTTGGTGATATATCGTCCACCACCATATTATCTCATCATTAACTGTGAGCAATTGCCCTGAAATCACCTCATTGGAATGTTTATATAAAAGACAATCGATGATCCAATATCTGCCGATGTATTTCGATTCAGAGTGTTCTCTATGTTATTCTCACTTGAACAAAAAAGACATTTTCTCACAAAATGTGAGTTGATATTTGGTGTGAAATGACAATGTTGAGGAAAAGTTAAATAAATAACAGACCATACAATCTATGAATGATCACAAAAGTAATTTGCCACATATTTATGTGCCATCCTGATGATATGGCACATGATGCCTTATCGGTGTCAGTTTTTCTTATAGCATATCGAACAGTAAAATCGAAGCCAAGCAAGTATGTGTTACATTTTTCAATTAATTTGTCTTTGGATAAAGGAAGATACAGCCAAAGGATAAAGCTAAAAACAAATTAGATATTAGACAAGGCAATGTAATTTGATTTATGGATTTGATATTTGACAGATTGGTATTTGAGAAGATGATATTACAGTCTGTGAGATCATTTTGAAATATTTCTTGAAATATTTTCTTTCAGATATGGGTTGAAACTATTCATTGAACGTGAGAGAAATTATCATGTTTCAATATTGAATACTTTATTTATAAAAAGTATAACATCATGTACTTGTAGTAACGAATTATATAGAGCTTGTCAAACCCATTTCCTTCAAATTGTGGATAAAATCTATTTAATCAACCTTTATATAAACTGTTCATATAATATGTCTGGAACATCTTTTTCATAAGGCATTAATCCCCTTGCACATAAAGTGATTGTCTATTTATTTGATGTAGCATTTATTTATCAGACCTCCTGTTGCATATAATTTATTTGTCTCAACTCTACTAGTAAATTATGACGTGAGAATATTTACAAAGTTGTATATGTTTCTTAAAATGTATCTGGGGAATTTATTGTAATGAAAAAATACACAAACCCTTGTGCTGAAATGATGCTTAGGTCGGTCCGCATAATGAAATCATTTGTAAATAATTTGTAATATGGAAACAATAAATATATATTTGACATTCAACTTTATATTTTGTGATCATTTTCAATCAATATCTGGGATAAAGGATGAGACCACGATGTGAGGGGTGAGTGGTCAGTGTAAAGCTATATTGTACTGACCCAAGACTCATTGAGTATATGTAATCATTAACATAGGTGAAAACTGGAAATTTGATTAGTCCAGATACATAAATTTGTGACTCAAATTATCAAAGAATTGTTAATTTCATAGAAGTATAAATCTCTTTTAGAAAACCACATATGAATTACCTTCAACAAAATACTATTATTTATAATGGATTAAAAAAACTACGCTCTTAAAGCAACTATTTACACATGTGGGCAATTCATCCTTTGATCTCCCCTATTGACAAGAAAAGAAATAGGAAATGTTTGGGGGGTTTTCAATGGAGAAAAAGAGACCTTGTGCCTTACAGCCACACCATTTCGCAGTATTATGCGGTTCGTCGTTATGGCAAAGCATTGCAACATGATATCCTCAGAATCCTTTGAGTCCAGCAACTGCAATGTCCTTATTGTTCTTCTCACGCCACGGATTATTACTCCCAGGATATATCATAGATGATAGGTAAGACATATAGATATGGAAACCTGAGTGAATGGGGATAAAATATGTTCTTTTATTTGTTTATTTGACAACAATGGCAATTCACGTAATACATATTTTCGTATACATATTTGATAATCCCTTTTTTGGTTACAGGTTCATATATCAACTTCAGGCCTTTGATATCCGTGGAACCGAGCTTTACAGACGTTTTTTTCATAACAAACTTTAATCACTATCTACCTGCTTTAATTCCTACCTTCTAAAACATTCGTTGACATTGTTTGTTTGTTTGTTTGTTTGTTTGTTTGTTTGTTTGGTACTGATAAGTTTGCGCTCTGATCAATTGTGCCAAAGCCCATGCATACATATATGTATGATCTCTTAATCAAATGTCATTAGATACAGACTACCTTGGAGAAACACCCTGTGTGACATTTAGCTTGACCTATGAGAAACCAAACAGAAATCAGCTAGATATATTGTTATTGTGATAATGCTTAACACATCACACATACAAAAATGATATCCTTTGCTGCTGACACAAATACATCCAATGCCATAATGTTATGATATCAAAATGTTATAACGCCAAATATTCTGATTTGGTGAAATGTTTTTTTATTTTCAAACTCGTACTGACAACAAAGTCTGAAAATCAACAAAAAGGGCTAAATTCAATTTAGCTCCATTCATCCAATCGTTTTTGGTGCAGTGATGGGGGCCCTGAGCATTGTTTTTTTTACGTATGGGATGACCAAAGCCGATATAATAGCTCCTGTTTCCTTGACCTTTGCCCATCTACCTTTGCCCATCTACCTTTGCCCATCGCCCATCGCCCTTTGACAAAAACTGAACCTCCCGTGGCCTTTGTATCTTCTCGGAAAATAACAATGGTCATGTCAGAGTATGAATAGTCATGAATAGCAAATTATAGAACCAAAACCTTTTCACAGGCAATTTTACAGAGGTTTGGGGTATGTTTAAATGTTTTCTGGTCATGATACTGTGTGATATACTGAAAGTTGGCGCATGTGACCACTGTTGTTGTCCAGATGTTCAGCTTGTACCAAGAGATAAACACTAAATTACAAACAGGCCTCTGTAAGCCATATCACTCCAGTGTCCCAATCTGAAGGTGTCTCATTGTTAGCTTTACAAAGCACATGATCTCTTGTCAGCTGAGTAACGATTGTTGACAAAGTGTTCAATGGATGATTTGGAATTTTGCAGAAGAGTCATCTACTTTCAAATTGCACAGATGTATGAAGGGGAAATATGATAAATAATAACATTTGATCAAACATTTGAGTAAAAACGTTTATATTATGCAAGGAATAAAGCCTGGACGAGCTTTGTATTAAATTACAAAAAGTGACGTCATCACTATTTTTGGCATTTGTTACCTGTTTTCAAGAATGACAGATGCATAAAAACAAAGCTTTGTATAATGATGATTAAATCTGGTCATAAACATCTTTACCCACGATATATATGAAATACCTTGAAATTTCTTTCATCTGTCACTTCTGGTAATATCTGTGACATAGGAGTGTAATTGCAATTACATCATACAAGAAAAGGTCGGCCGCTGAAGTGTTTATAATGAAACATGCTGATTAAAGGTTGAATCAGCATACTCTAATGAGGCTGTGGGGAGCACATCAAACCACTGCGAACCTACAGCATGGTTAATTGGTGTCAGTATGAGAAGGAGTAGCACTGGAAGTGCAATGTTTGTATGGATTCATTCATCTCTCACGTGACCAAAATGATCTATGGAAACCTCTGAGCTGATCTGGCCCACATTAAGAGGATCACAAAGTCACGAAATGTTCTGGCTTTGATAGGTCCCATATAACAGACCCATAGCCACGGGGAGATTATTTTGCAATATCAGTACATAATTAACCAAGACAAGAACGCCCTCCCTCCTGGAGAGACATCATTTGCCATATTTATACATATATTCTAAAAGTAGTATAGAACTATTATTTTGTCTTTGAACAACTATTTTGTCTTATCCCATATGACATGATTGACTCATCAACTCTACTTGTACCTCATTCAATCATTCTTGCATTTCACTCCCTTTTTAATAAGCATCCATTGCTTATATTACATCATTCTTAGCTGCTGAAAATGGTCTCTTATGTCAGCCATACAACTACTTCTATTTCATGTGGCTTTGTTTTGAAACAGGAAGTCATTGGATGACCAGTATTTGAATTTCTAAGTTCAATCAATTTATGACAGTGGTCATACCTGGTCTAATACATGGAGTTTTTCTCCTTCGAATCGTTGCTTTTGAACAGAGTATGAATATAAATAAATGAACAAGAGCCAGTGCTCTGCTTTGGGTGAAACAGCCTCGAGCTTGTACCAGCTGAAATACATGTGCAAAGAGAACACATCATGTGTATCTAATTTCTGCCTTTTGGAGATTGGTTGGTTTAAACGTTGGAGTGATATGAAGATATGTCAGCTTGATGTCATATACTAGCTTAGCCAGGTCCGAGGATGACCCACATTCTTAGTTCAAAACAGCAATTTGAGCTCATAGTGTCCTCTTTTTCAGCCAAACTAATTGCCACATTTGCCGATCCAATTAATATTGTACAGGTCAGATATATCTTCTTACATGTATTTGATATTATGATATTGGCATAATTAATGCAAGCTACAACATAACATTTTATCAAAAGGAAATTAAGTTACTATTCCTTAAATTCCAGAAATCAGTAGATGGAAAAGTTATTATACTATGAAGCCAATTTTCTAGCATTCTGTGAATCATCTGCTGGTGAAAGAATGCTTATATTGATAAAAGGGCACTTTATATGCAACAATCTTACAGCATAAACCACTTAAGAATGCTGATGGCAATAGTTATTGTTTCTAGCATCCATTATTATTGCAAGTGAAGCCTGATTCAGGCTTTATAAAAAGAATCCCTTCGTCGAACCATATTATATGATATACTGATATTATATCATTGTTTCTCCTGTGACTGGAACCCCTTTTCTTTTCTTCTGGTCTTTAGGACAATTTTCAGAGAAGGTCATATTTGGGTTTTGTATACCGTCCACAAACATATCTGGAACGAAATATATAGTTTATTTAGTGATCTTGCGAGTAATAGCCTTAAACACATATATAGTTAGGGCTACAGATCAAAAAAATCAAAATACAACGAAAAACAGAATTCTGAGAATGTTTTTTCTCACCACCGATGTTCGCCATTGAATGTTCTGTTGGGATCCCCTTAAGATGTTCTCATGCCATCAGGATTATACAATCGATTACATCTTAGAGGTGAAAAGCCCCAGGAGACGATCACAAGGACGCGGTAACACTCCAAGGCCCTTTAGTCCCATAGGTGCCCCTCACAGACAGTTACCGAGGTATTTGCATATCCGGGTTTATAGAAAACCATCAAAAGATTTGGTCATAAAAGCTCCTTTTCCACCAATCATTTCGAAAAGAATTCCTTTTAGTAAAAGGTGCATTCTCTTTTCGAACAAAAGATTGTCACAATTCTCTTGATGGATGGTTTTAAAATGAACGTTGTTTCTCTTTGATGAGATATGATAAATAGCATTTGCGTGAGGGTGCTTTTGTAAAATAAACAAAAAACTATTCTGATTATACATGGGACAATTTTTATCTGTTTTTGCTTTAACAGGGATGAGTCGAAGAAGATTGTAATGTCATTCGTTTATTCTTATTCAAATTATATTTAAAAGAGATATTTGTAACCACTAAAATCTCATTGGCATAAGAAGCTGGATTTAGCCAACAAAATATTCATCGCCAGAATTGATTTTATGCATAGAGAATTGCTACTCTTACCGGTTGGGTTTTAGAACCTTATTTATGGGGTTATATGCTGTGCTATTAGATATCGTACTGTTAGTGACTTACTCATTTCTTTATGTCATATAATCCGGTTTATGTTAAGAGAATTTTCTCCTGCTTGTATCATTTATAGGTCCCTTGCAACTTTGCTCTCTCTTTACCCCGGAGCAGCTGGAGGGTCATAGCAACCGTATAAAGAAGCTCAAGGTGTGGAATAAAAACTGCAAATCGGCTCATAGTCCCATCTCTAAACTGCGGGGCAACACTCGAGAGTGTCACCTTGTCTCTAATCCGATTATCATTATGATGCCATCCATCTCATCTCACCAAGTCTTGTCACAGATGGGAATCTCTTATGAAATCTCATCTCACATTGTCGAGACTTGAGTAAAGCCATTGTTGATGATGTATTTTTCTGAGATGGTACCCACTGTCCTCTTCTCATTATTTGCTGTTGATACGTTTTTTTTAACCTTCAATTTGGCACAATTGCCTATGTGTCATTCAGGCATAGGATACAACTGCTTTAGTTAACTGATATGCTTAATCATTATCTATTTTGATTTATAGTGAATAATATTTCTTATGAATGAGGTTTGCAAATGCTCTAGTCTTGTCCCTAAAGCTACTACAGAAGCCTTTACTGGTCGTTACTGTTGCTGTTTGTTTTGGTTTTTTATTTTTTTGTATTTCATTGACGGTCTTTCCTCAGCAGAATTGGGCTGTATCCAGGGGCGGATCCAAGACTTATTTATCCCGGGGGGCTCAAATGTGCCCTAAAAAAAGCGGGGAGGGGGGCTCCTGTTCACAAAAGCCCCCCTAGCCACAGACCTCCGGGGGGTTCAGCCACCAAACCGCACCCGCACCCCACGTAAAAAAGAAGCCTATCGCTGGGACTCAACCGACGATTAAGCTCCGGTGACCGGCAAAGGCTAGTGATAACCCGCAATCCTTTTATTTCTTATTTGAATCTTGTCTGCTGCAGTTAAGCCCAGCATTGCTAGCTTTCCCTTCTCACTCCAAAATGCTGGTCATCCCAGATTGACGGTTAATGTTTTCTTGTGGAATGGATGACACACAAAAGAAAAAAAGCACATGCCAATTGGATAGCAATTCTTGATATAATAAGATTCAAAATCATCTGGATTGCATGGAGGGCAAACCAATTCACGGTTATCTTTTATTGATTTTTGTTTTGTTTGGGTTTTTACATGACTTTTTATATTTTCCAGTCAATTATGATGACACCTCCTTGAAGCAGATATAGTGCTGCTTCACTAAATTGTCATGTCACAAGTCCTTGACATGACAGCCCCACCTCGTCCGAGATTTACAAGGACAACAGGTTAACCCTACAGGCACAAACTCGGCTCTTATGAGAAATTGAATTCACTCGGCATTGCAATGAATGTCAATAAAGAACCATCCGTGTTATTAAAATCAGTGTAGAGACCAAAGATTTAGAATTGATTTCATAACCTGTTTTTAACCGGATGTTAGGTGTGAGACACTATTTAAATAAAATGATTGACCTGCATGAAATAGTTTAAGATATTACAAGATATCATATTTACAAAATTGACCAAATATATTTTGGCAATGATAGACAATTACTATTTATTGTATTTTATGACAGTTTACACGGTGATAAGGTATTTGAGCCATATGCTCCAAAAATATGGAATACCCTTCTCTTGCCTATAAAAATGTACATTTGTAGTTTTAAAAAGCACTTAACTGCGCATTTATTTAAAAATGTTTATTCCAAGAGCAATCAATCCCTTGTCTGATACACCTTCCTCCGATCCAAATTACACCTCATATCACCATCAGAATAATCTTCCTGAGCAGTATTGACACTGAGAAAGGTTATCGTCTTCTTTCCCTGTGATTGCTATGATACACACTATCTTCATCAGATTTCAATGGCATATTTACTAACTGCCAAGACAAGACCTCAATGTCTCTTACAAAGGGCACGTCTACCTCACTCGCTCTGCAAATGTTTGTGAAATAGATATGGATCTACATTATGTTGGTCTGGTATCAGAGTTTTTAGATTATGTAGTTTGACGTACTGTGACGTACTGTGAGGCATATAAAATACCCCATTCTTCATAGTGCAGCTGCTTAGTCACAGCTTGGAGTAATTATTACTAAGGCCTTTTTGGACAAATATTTCTGAGATGCATATTTATAATTATTACTAAGGCCTTTTTGAACAAATACTTCTGAGATGCATATTTATAGAGGCAAGATTAGACTTCAAAATAGCACTATTAACATGGAAGGTACAAAATGGGTATGAACCTGGCACTGCTGAAACCTAAATCTGCAATAAAGAACCTTAGGTAGATGGAGAATAATGAACATAATGTGCCTAGAACTAATATGAAAATGTACGGTGATAGGGATTTTGAAGTATATTCGCCGAAGCTATGACGCCGTATGAGCCGAAAACTTGAAGAATATGACGTTATTCAACTTTATGACAATTTTGACTCTATGTGTCTCTCCAAATGTTGACGATTCTGCAACATTTTAGGAACGTCCACGTCAGTGATTTCCGCATCATATTTTGCATTACATCGGTTTTTTGCTTGGCACTCAGTCATGATAGAGGAGTCCTGCTATGGAGGGTACCAATTTTAAAGAGCTCAGCACAAATAAATGGAATCCCTAAGACGTTAGGCAATTCTGTCAACTAATAGACACTGTTTAGTTTAGTTCATTGGCAAATCTATGTTATACATCATAAAAAATAAACACTTGAAAAAGACGTATTGACTGTAAATCGATTTAAATAAAGCATTATATCATTACATCTGTATAAAAATTGGGACGTACGGAAATAAATATCAGTGGCTCAACTGACCAAATGTTTTTATATAAATATGGAGATATGTATTGTTTCGGAAAAATGGCGAGGTATTTATGCTTTTGATTAATAATTATTAGCTTTTCTTACAATTATTGTTCGTGGGTGTTATTGTTAAACAGATCCCGTCATATAAAAAAATCATAGCATTTTAACACAATTGCAACAACGAAAAATAGAACCAAATCACCTGCACAAGATTGGTGACAGTGGTGACACCTTGTGTCACCTTGCCAAACACCAATAGAGGGCCTAACATTTGTTTTCCTCCAACATGAGATAGATATTAAAGATTTCTTCACTCGCAGGGATCTTTTTGTAAAGGAAAAGCCATGTGCAATCATTCCAATTATTTTATTGCTTAACTTTTGGATTGAAAATCAGCAGCATATTTAAGTTAAATGTTAATGCTAATTCGATCTGTAATGCACTCTCTTTTGCTTTGGTTATAAAGAGAAAATGAATTGTATTAATTGCACAAATGATTACTAGTGGATGAAATGTTCGGGATGAATGAAGAGTTAGACCTTATATTTAAAACGTGCGGGAAGATATTTCAGAGTTCACAGTTCATTTTTCAAATTTCTTTCCGAAAATTCGACTTTGTGTTACATTTTAATTTAAAAACATATGACACAATGCTTCAATTCTTTTCAAATTTTCAGGGATTACTACAAGGGGCTATATATATTGCCACAAAAATCCCAATGCCAAAAAATGAATTTAAAGGTGAAAAAAAATGTTGAAATTGGACTTTGAAACCAATATTATATATTCTGCAATTAAAAATAATTATGAGAGATGTTTCAATGGTGGTGTCCTTTATAGGGATTCATCTATAGGGTCCCTAGTATCTTCCTGAAATTTTCACTAATTGAGCAATTATCAGAAGGGGTTGAGATAAGAGGTCAAACATGAGAAAGAAATTAAAAATCTATATTTTATATTTTCTTTTGTACACTATTTTTTCCATATGAGAGATGTTTCAATGATGCTTTCTTTTATAGGGATTCATCTATAGGGTACATAGTATCTGCCCAAATGTTTCACTAATTGAGCAATTAGTATAAGGGGTTGAACAAAGAGGTCAAACATGAAATTTTTGAAAAATTAACCCATTTTTAACTGATTTTGGTGGGATATATTTTTCATATGAGGGATGTTTCAACGGTGTTGTCCTTTAAAGAAATTCAGCAATAGGGTGTGTAATACCTTTACGAATTTTTCACTAATTGAGCAACTTACAGAAGGGGTTGATTTAGGAGGTCAAATATAGATATATTACAAAATCACCAAATTTTAACTGTTTTTAGCATGATTTTTTTTCTATATGAGAGATGTTTCAATGTTGTTGTCCTTTATAGGGAATCATATATAGGGTACCTAGTACCTTCCTGAATTTTTCACTAACGGGTTGAATTAAGAGGTCAAACATTCAGAAAAATAAAAGTAAATCCCAAAATTTTAATGTGTTTTTTACACCAGAAATATTCCATATGAGATATGTTTCAATGTTGTTTTCCTTTAACGGATATGATCTACACAGTATCTAGTACCTACCTGAAATTTTCACTAATTGAGCAATTAATATAATTGGTTCAATTAGGAGCTCAAAAACTAACAAAAAAATAAACATTCTCATAGTTTTAATGGTTTCTTGCACAATTTTTTATTATCATGAGAGATGTTTCAATGTTGTTTTCCTTTGTAGGGAAACATCTATAGGGTACCTAGTATCTCCCTGAATTTTTCACTAATTGAGCAATTTTGTAAAGGGTTGAATTAGGAGCTCAAACTTCTGAAAAAATAAGATATTCTCACAGTTTTAATGGTTTTTTTGCACAAAGATGATTTTATATGAGGGATGTTTCAATATTGTTTTCCTTTACAGGAAACCATCTATAAGGTAACTAGTACCACCCTGAATTTTTCACTAATTGAGCAATTTTTTAAGGGGTTGAATTAGGAGCTCGAACTTCTGAAAAAATGAAAATTTTTCATAATTTTAATGGATTTTTGCACAAAGGTTATTTTATATGAGAGATGTTTCAATGTTGTTTTCCTTTATAGGTAAACATCTATAGGGTACCAAGTACCTCCCTGATTTTTTCACTAATTGAGCAATTTTTAAGGGGTTTAATTAGGAGCTCAAACTTCTGAAAAAAATGAAAAAATCTCATAATTTTAATGGTATTTTGTACAAAGATATTTTTATATGAGGGATGTTTCAATGTTGTTTTCCTTTACAGGGAACCATCTATAAGGTACTTAGTCCTCCCTGAATTGTTCACTAATTGAGCAATTTTTTAAGGGGTTTAATTAGGAGCTCAAACTTCTGAAAAAATGATAAATTTTCATAATTTTAATGGATTTTTGCACAAAGGTTATTTTATATGAGAGATGTTTCAATGTTGTTTTCCTTTATAGATAAACATCTATAGGGTACCAAGTACCTCCCTGATTTTTTCACTAATTGAGCAATTTTTAAGGGGTTTAATTAGGAGCTCAAACTTCTGAAAAAAATGAAAAAATCTCATAATTTTAATGGTATTTTGTACAAAGATATTTTTATATGAGGGATGTTTCAATGTTGTTTTCCTTTACAGGGAACCATCTATAAGGTACTTAGTCCTCCCTGAATTGTTCACTAATTGAGCAATTTTTTAAGGGGTTTAATTAGGAGCTCAAACTTCTGAAAAAATGATAAATTTTCATAATTTTAATGGATTTTTGCACAAAGGTTATTTTATATGAGAGATGTTTCAATGTTGTTTTCCTTTATAGGGAAACATCTATAGGGTACCTAGTACCTCCCTGAATTTTTCACTAATTGAGCCATTTTTTCAAATGGTTGAATTAGGAGGTGAAACTTGTAAAAGAATAAAGAATTCTCACAATTTTAATGGTTTTTTGCACAAAGATTATTTTATGTGAGGGATGTTTCAATGTTGTGTTTTCCTTTACAGGGAACCATCTATAGGGTACCTAGTACCTCCCTGAATGTTTCACTAATTGAACAATTTTTAAGGGGATGAATTAGGAGCTCAAACATTATGAAAAATGACAATATCTCATAATTCTAATGGTTTTTTGTTCAATAATTTTTTTATATGACGGATGTTTCAATGTTGTATTTCTTTACAGGGAACCATTTATAGGGTACCTGGTACCTCCCTAAATTTTTCACTAATTGAGCAATATTATTAAATAGATGATTCCCTATAAAGGAAAACAACATTGAAACATCTCTCATATAAAAATATCTTTTTTCATTTTTTCAGAAGTTTGAGCTCCTAATTCAACCCCTTAAAAAAATTGCTCAATTGAACATTGAAACATCCCTCATCTAAAATAACCTTTGTACAAAAAAACATTAAAATTGTGAAATTTTTTTCATTTTTTACAAGTTTGAACTCCTAATTCATCCCTTTAAAAAAATGCTCAATTAGTGAAAGATTCAAACATTTGGGCAAATACTATGTACCCTATAGATGAATCCCTATAAAGTCCTAAAATAGCGATATCTGCAATAGTGAGACAGTTATAACACAGATAGAGACAAGTGAGAGACAGCTACATAAGTGAGAAAACTGCAAAGTGAGAGACAGCTGCATAAGTGAGAGATAATTACAACAGCAAGAGACAGCTGCATAAGTGAGAGATAATTACAACAGCGAGAGACAGTTACAGCAGATATTAGATAGCTGCACAAATGAGAGATAGCTGCATATGTGAGAGACAGCTGCATCAGTGAGAGATAGTTGTACAAGGGAGAGACAGCTGCATGGGTGAGAGATAGTTACAAAAGTGAGACAGTTATAACACAGATAGATAACTGAACAAGTGAGAGACAGCTGCATAAGTGAGATAAGTGCAAAGTGAGAGATAGTTATAACAGTGAGACACAGCTGCATAAGTGAGAGATAATTACAACAGCGAGAGACAGTTCAGTAGAGATAGATAGCTGCACAAGTGAGAGACAGCTGCATAAGTGAGAGATAGCTGCATAGGTGAGAGACAGCTGCATCAGTGAGAGATAGTTGTACAAGGGAGAGACAGCTGCATAGGTGAGAGATAGTTACAAAGGTGAGACAGTTATAACACAGATAGATAACTGAACAAGTGAGAGACAGCTGCATAAGTGAGATAACTGCAAAGTGAGAGATAGTTATAACAGAGATAGATAGCTGCACAAGTGAGAAACAGCTGCATAAGCGAGAGATAGCTGCACATGTAAGAGACAGCTGCATCAGTGAGATAGCTGTACAAGGGAGAGACAGCTGCATAAGTGAGAGATAATTACAACAGCGAGAGACAGTTATAGCAGTGAGATATAGCAGCACAAGTAAGAGACAGCTGCATAATTGAGAGATAGCCACAACAGAGATAGACAGCATCCTTTCCCAGCCGAAGGCACTTGTGTTGGATAATGTAATGATTGACCAAAATGCGCGAAATTGACGGTTGTTAGCCCTAGTAATTGAATTCAACTTCTGTAATGCAGAGTAATTTTTCATGTGCTCACATAAAATGTATCGCTGTTTCATCAAACAAACCAATTTTGTATTCTTGTATTGTTGTATTCTTGAGATTGAGTACAGTAAAGCTCCTGTGCGAGGGTAAGCTGCTTGTGGCTCTCCCATTAGGGACCATCCATTTACCATTATGTTTAAGAAAGAATAGGGTTAATGAAATAACCTGTTCCAAAAATATGACATTTCTGCTATTAACAAACCTTTATAACTCATTTCTTATAATATAAATGTCTCAAATATATCCTGTCCATAAAATGTTGAATTAAATATGAAAAATGAAGAAAAATATTGGATAAGGAATAGTGAAAATGATTGCCCCCTTACTGGCAAACAAACATGGCGGAGGGTGGAGGAGATCCTCAAGATAACCCATTTTCATTTAAAAAGTTTGTAAAAAAGCAAACAGGCAGTAATTCACCGACAAGTGAGAATGAAGACAAAGAGGAAGAAGAAGATGCTCTGGATTTACCAGACCTGGGCGTTGATAACAATAACGGAAAAGAACGATTTAAGGCGCATGCGACAGAGGGTGGGTATCCGCTGGTCAACCTGAATGCTCTGGTGACATCCACTGTCATTTTGAGTTGATCTCCATCACATTGTGATATACATTTCAAAATAAGCACGTGTTTTATACATCAGGTTTCTACCTAGTAATAACTACAATTATCATCTCTCTCACTTGCTCAACTGTTTCTATGTAGATTGCTGAAGTAACTGCGATTGCCAAAAACTTGAATGTCAGAATATATGCACTTTTCTGAGTAGATGTTCTCTTAAATGCTCAAACATCATTATGATATAAGAGGAGTTATAAAGTTCTCAGTGTGGTAAAGTTGTTCAGCTCGAGTGTAGTTTTCAGTGGAGCCTGGAGGAGACAAAAAAGATTCTCAGTCAGGTCTCCGATCGACTTCCATTGAGAAATATATTTTAGTACTTGTGTGGGTAGCAGCTTTCACAACACATGCGGTACAATCTTGGTCACTTGACCCATGGACTAAATTTAGTCCCTGTTTGATCCCTGATTAACCCCTAAGGGACTCGACCATCTAAATTTTGTTGATTAGCAGGACTAACCAATTTTTTTCTGGACTAGTGTATCCACGTACTAGTCTAGTGTAACCACGTACTAGTGTATCCACGTGTAGTAATCCACAAGTGATCAAGCTAGGAGTAGCCTTTGTTTTTTAATTAATAGTGTTACTGTTTCAATTTTCAGATGAAAAAGTTAAAAAGAGGGAAAAAGGCGGGGAAAATCCATTTTCCTTTAAAAAATTCCTAAAAGGTGGTGCCCGACCAAAGACAGGTCCAGGATCTGGAGCTAGTGGATTGGCCACTTTGGACCTAGCCAATGACCTGCCAGACTTTGTACAAGACCATTTCAGTGGAGATTTCCAGAACAGAAGAACCCGGAACCAGCCTGAGGTCCCTCTTCCAGATTTTGGTGCCTCAAGGGCCCCATCAGATATTCCTCTTCCAGACTTTGCACTTGATAGCTCTAGCTCCAAGCCTGGCTTGTCAGACCTTCCTTTACCCAGCCCTAGCCCAGAGGAGGATATTGGGTTTGGACTATTATTAGATAGTGGACCCCGTCCAAGGGTCAATAGGACTCCAGATAGGGTTCCAGTGGTAGATTTGGGTATAGGACCTTTTGGAAATGAGCCTGGTGCAGACCCAGTGTCAAATGATATTTTAAATGATATTGATGATGATGATGATGACGATGATGACAGTGCAATAGAACCCATATCTGTAGCAAACACCACAGGAGGCTTACCAGACTTTCTGTCTGACTCTGCTGTAAATAAACCACGAGCATTATTAGACAATTCACAAGCCAGCAGTGATGATATGTTATACCATCATATGAATGGAGACATTGACTTAGAACTAAGAAGGGTAAGTCATACCATTATACTTAGATGTTTCACATTTCATTAAAGATTCATTTATTTACTGGCAGATTTAGATCACATTGAAAAACATATATGGTCACAGATATGTCCTGCAAGATCTCGTGTTTCTCACCTGACCAAATTATTCTTTATTTGGGGCCAGTGATGAAAAAGGAGTAAATTGACAGTAATATAATTAATGAAGTTGGTATTCTTTTTTTTTTAATTGTGGAAAATGTTAACATTCTGGTGAAAGAAATAAATCATGTCAAATAGTGATATATAGAATAAAAGGAACAAACCAAACTTAAAATTACACTGCTTATGTTATGAAAACATGAAATAACATGAATATGAATATGAAAACATGAAGCAAACGGCCTTCTTGTTATTTCATATTTCATTTTGAAAGTCTATTGTTGTAATAATATCTTGAAATGCCATAAATGACAGCGTTAATTAATTTTCTAAGCAAATGGTTAGTCTGGTGAAAAGGATGAAAACAAAACTATTATATTATTTACATAGTTACGGGAAGAAAATAGAGAATTGCGAAGGCAACTTGAGGATTCAAGGCAGTTTGCTGATACAGAATCAAAGAGGTAAGATTCCCTTGCTTGTGCACAAGTCTAGTTTGCTAGCTTTCGACCTACACCATCTGCAATCTACAAAAAGTTCGCAATTAGTTGTATCTCATCTTATCTTTAATCAGGAAGAATGATTCAGTAAAACTGAGTATGTTGTTTGTGATTTAGAGTGGCCAAAGTTGTTCAGGAGATGGAGTCAATACAGAAGAAAGAGGCAGAGGACACCACAGCCCTGGAAAATATGATGCAGCAGGTGGAAGCAAACCTTCAGCTAACTATGGTCAGATACCTTTCATACCCAGTTTCTTAGTGATATTCTGAATTGATTTATATAAATCTATTTTAAAGCAAATATAGTGACCTACATTTTGGCCAAAATTCTCTCATGTGTTACTCAGACAAGGCCAGTCTGGGATTTTAGGAATAGCCCCCCTGGGAATAGCCCGTAGTTGCAGACTAGTAGAAATACTGTTGGGCTAGTGCACCTTGCCCTGATGCTTGCCTGACTGTCTAATTGCTAGTCATGATTTTCAAATAATGGTAAAAATGTTCTTTTGTCATTTAATAAATCTGACTAAATATGAATTGTCCTAACCAAGTACGGTACTTTCGAATATTGGTTTGGGCTAGTACACTTTGATTCAGGCAAGTGCAAATCTCCACTTACTATCCTGACTGTCCAGTACCCAAAAAAGTATTTGACCCAGACTGTGAGGCCGTTTTCTCAATATAAACAAATTTCTAAAATTTATAAGGGTTACTTTTTACAACGAATTACTTGTGTACTAAAAAAGTTGTAATAGCATGCAACTTGCACATTGGAGCCACAATGACATTAAGGTTCTGACCCAGTTTATATTTTCTAAAGGTTTTGTTATTGCAAATTACATTGCATTTCTGCTTTTTTTTCAGCAAAGGGCAGTGCAAGCAGAAAAGACAGTCACAAAATTAAAACAAGAAGTGAAATCATTACAGGTTAGTTTTGCTATGTAATATTTTAACCAGTAATATTATATTTTCAAGGAATGTGACAGCAACAGCAGCAGCATTGACCTGAAAATATAAATGAAGTTAGTTGGTAAAGATATTGTTAGAAGAGCTATAACATTTGCTGTATTAACTCTACATCAACTGCTTTTTTCAGTCAGTTAGTCAATATTTCTGCCATCACGGTCCTTACAAGAAATATTGAAGATTTTCAAATGAAATATTTGATTTATGGCCAATACTGATTGTAAGTTAAGCCACAGATAGGTCGAGGGTTGTCTATCTACTTGAAGAAAAGCCTTGTTTGCAAAATACAGAACATTGCACAAATGACTCCAATAGATGGTAAAAGTCTGGTGTCGGATGATACTTTTTCCTCACAATACAACACCAGTCATTTGTCATGTTTATAATAATTTATTTGTTTGTACCAACTATTTGTTGATTTTCTTAGAGTCAAGTGAAGAGACAGGAGACGGAGAACCAAGCTTTACGTGTAGGTCAGGGTGCTCCAGACATGGTGCGAGAGAAGGCCAAGTATGCCTCGCAACAACTCTCTGTAGCTGCTAAAACCGCTGAACAAAGGCTCAAGTAAGTACTATAGGGAGGGGGCTGAACATATATTGAATAATGTGGTAAGTGACTCATAGCCAATCAATGGGGTCTATATTGACAATTAATGAGGTGTATAATGACTTCTGAACAAAGTTTGAAATATTATTATACCTGGACAAAGGTTTAAAGAAAAAAAATAGGATGTCTTTAGTCCAATGATTTTAAACATTAAGATTTTTAGGCCTCTTTTTTTAAGACAAAATGCGTGTTATTTTTTACAAAATAAGAAAAGAAATTTTTAAGATAATATATATTCTTATCACAAGAGAGATAAATACTATGGGACACGTAAAACTAATAAAATCTGTCAAGCTACATCATGAGGTCTCACCCCAGTAATTATGTATACCTACGAGTAGAAGCAGAGAAGTAGTACATTGTAAAAAATTCATTTCTGTCTTTGTTTGATCGTTTTTCAGTGTTAAATTGATGAAAATTCTTTAGGTTTGGCTTAGTTGGACAGTTTATGACGAGGGTTTTCTAAAATTATGTAAAAAAAAATGAAGTTTGAAAGAAACTTTGCTTTTATGGAGAAAAATAGTGCCGTGTAATGATTTGTCAGCAGGTGTTTTGGTGAGAAACAAGAAAACGTTTTTTTTTAAAAATGTCCTATTAATGCATTTAACTTGAGATTTTCGTGCTTGACATGCCTTTTTTATGGTTTTATATGAAAATTTGCGAATTTTACAATATTGTAGAGCCTTAGATTTAGCTCTTGACATTTTTATTAAAGAAGTTATGATAATTTGAAATCGGCAAGTCTAATCCACCCTGCAATAGGGGGCCTCAATTACTGGGGTGAGACCATAGTAGAGCATATGAATTAAGTTAAATTAAATATTTTTTTATCTTTTTTGGGCCAAAATTGATTAAAAATGTCACGATATATATTAAAAAGGTTTTAGTATTTGTTATTTTCATAAATTTAAATCTTTGGAAAATTAATGAGAAAATTATCCTGACATGTTTACCAAATTTTTGGCATTTTGGGGCATTTTGATGAATTATGACAAGATGTTTTGTCTCCTTAGTTACGGTGGTAACAAATAATTCAGGAATTTTTTTTAGTTACTTTTTACACAGGTAATACATTAATCTTGATTTAGAACACCAAAGACTCACCTATATTATTATTTTTTTTTAATTAGAGCATTCCAAACTCGGTCAAAAAACATGATTTTCCTGGAGACGTCTTTTCTCCATTTTTGACCCCAATCTTAAAAAATGCAGCCTGTTTACGCCTCAATAAATGTAACTTGTAAAATGTCGCCAGATCTGTGTAATACATCAAAACGTTCGTAATTGCATACAGATTCAGAATTTATCATAAAAAATGGGGGTCAAGCACGAAAAAAAAAAAATAAATTCCAAAAATTGGACGATTTTTTTTTTTTTAAATTCTCCTTTTTCGACCATTTTTCAGATATTCCCTCCACGTTTAAACAGCCATAACTTCTTTTCTTTTTAAGTTAAATTGCTAAAACTGCACAGATATATTACTTATATCAACACAATTCACCAGGAAAAAAATAGGGAAGATTCGTTTTTTTCATTACTCTATTATGGTCTCACCCCAGTAATTATGTATACCTACGAGTAGAAGCAGAGAAGTAGTACATTGTAAAAAATTCATTTCTGTCTTTGTTTGATCGTTTTTCAGTGTTAAATTGATGAAAATTCTTTAGGTTTGGCTTAGTTGGACAGTTTATGACGAGGGTTTTCTAAAATTATGTAAAAAAAAATGAAGTTTGAAAGAAACTTTGCTTTTATGGAGAAAAATAGTGCCGTGTAATGATTTGTCAGCAGGTGTTTTGGTGAGAAACAAGAAAACGTTTTTTAAAAAAAATGTCCTATTAATGCATTTAACTTGAGATTTTCGTGCTTGACATGCCTTTTTTATGGTTTTATATGAAAATTTGCGAATTTTACAATATTGTAGAGCCTTAGATTTAGCTCTTGACATTTTTATTAAAGAAGTTATGATAATTTGAAATCGGCAAGTCTAATCCACCCTGCAATAGGGGGCCTCAATTACTGGGGTGAGACCATGATATTCAAAGCACAGATGAAGTTTACGTGTGGATCAGTAAGAAGACAGCTACCCCTGAATAATACAATATATAACAGGATCTCTTAAACAGAATATCATCATAGAGTGTCCTGAGGTTTCACAAGTAAAATTATATCTTTTTCAGAGAGCTGATGGGAGGGGTAGAGACATTGAAGTTGGTTTCTGAAGTGCTTGCATCTATTGACAAGATCACCGAGGAGGGAGCTACAGGAGCGACATCTACTGAAGGAAACCTAAATGATGGAGACAGTGGTGCCACCGGTGGTAGCTCGTCATAAATCACAACAAACAATGAATAATTGGGTGTATATTTGAAGCAAATCATGACACTGTCAAACGTATGATGGCCTTTGGTGAAGAGATAACTTGCTGCAGGCCTCGGAAATGTGATAAAGCACTGCAGAGAAGTAGTACTTCAGGCTGGCCAATGCTGATATTATTCATATGTAAATGATGGGCCTGGAATACATTCCTCTGCAGCACTTAACATGCTTAGCACTTTGTATATATTAATACAATAATGGTGCAAATATTAGTGTAGATAAGTAGCAGATATATACTGTATTATAAGATAATGTGTATATAGTGCAGTGGTGTAAAGCAACATGTGGTTTGTATTGTATACCATTTAAATATGTCCACCTATTCAGCCATTACTCCTCTATTATATTGTAAAAGTAAACTGTCTCTTTTCATTTCTTCTATATTCCTTAATGCGAGCACACCGAGACTGGGAGATGTGGATAGCTGGGGGTTAACATGCAGTCAGGGCAGAATACAAGAAAGTTATATAATGATCATACAGTATGGTTAAATTCTATTTTGACATGATCAATTTATTTGCAATAATATATTTTCAACTTCCCCGTGTGTGCAGGATTTCACAGTAATTTTTGAGAAATTCTCAATTTCTGAAAATGATCAGCAAAATTATCTTGATGTGGATGAGATATAACGGTAGATAATTTATTGGAGTTAAGTTTTGATTGGTCATTTAACCTGTCCTTAAAAAAGGCTTCTATTTCCAAATCAAATTTTTGATTATTAAAAATATTTATCATGAAATACTGTCAGTTATAGATACTTATTACTGGTATGTTTATGAAATAGGTCTGTAAAATATTCAGTGAAAGTAATTAATGTCTCATACTGCTCAGAGATTGAAGGGAAACAAGGATTTCTTGACTTGTGTGGTTGCATAGAGGAGTACAATTGTGTTGGAGAATATTGAAAGAAAAGGAAATATTGTTCCTGTTATTCCTTAATCTTTGTGTGTTTTTATAGTATTGAGATAATATACTTGTATGTATATCATTAGAATGTTATATACAGGGTTCCATTATGATGAAGAGAATCTTTTGATTGTAAAAAAAATGATAATATCCAGATTCATTTTAAGGCAACTGTATATGTATAGAGACTATCAAAGCCATTCTAACAGAAGGTAAATGTCTCCCTGTATCATTGGACATAGGCCATAGCGTCTCATATATCATATGGTCTATTTCCCACATACCGGTACTACACTTCTAAGATTTCCTGATAATGTTGGGGCCTGAAGTAAAGTGCAGAGAAAGAGTCTGCTAGGTTGTAAAGATCTAAGTACCAGTAGTCACTCTTCACTGCTTCAATCAACCATAACAGACTGATAATATGGTCACGCCTAACTGCTTGTGAAAATAGTACTTCACTCACGATTCTGGTCGGCCTTCATTGTTTCATCAAATGAACTGTTTAAGTCTTACTATATTGCAATTATGAACACAGCCATTCTTTTTTTGCAAAGACATGATAATGCCCTCGGTTAACACTTAATAAAATTACACAGTGTAGTTTAATGCCATGACTTGGTTATATGAAACCATTTAAAGTAATTTATTGCATATTAAGACAATTCTCAGGTAAAATGTTGTCAGTCATATTTCGCACTAACTACCTTAGTATTACTTTAATATGTAAAAAAAATCTGTTCTGAGTCCTAATGAAGCACATGGAAAAATGTTTTAATGAGATTAGTATTGTTGATAAACCCATTTGATATGTCAAAATATGATGAAGTACAGTTTTATTAAACAGAGTAAATTTAACCTTACGTCAAACTGATAAATGGAAGTGATATTTTTTATAAAAGGTGTGACATGTTGTGATGTGGATTTGATTTCTGAGAGAGCAGCCTATGAAATGGAATATGTATGATTGTGGGAAGGATCTCTTCGGACTCAGTTTGATTAATGGTGAGTAGTCCACACACAAATTCTAGTCTTGTATTTGTCTCCCAAGTATTCCATAAAAGTATATTAGTGTAAAAAGTACAGTAGGATTCAAGATTGTGAGATCAAGCTATTTACTTTCACTTAGGCATGGCAAATGCTGAAAAATTTAATAACTTACACAAAAACAAAAAAGGGTCACAGATTCCAATACAAAAACTCATCTTGACCACCATTATATAAAATATAGAGACATGCCAAACAAGTGGGTGATATCAGGTGTACCTTCCTATTATATTAGTGTATTAGTGGTGCGAACTGGAAATCAGAAATGAATTATTCCTGTCAAACCATACTCAGCTTGCTTTTAAATGTGCTTTGAAAAAATATTTTAGAAAAAATTAAGAAAAAATGGTCAGTATTGTTCCCCTCGCCTCTGCTTTGACATAGAACATGGCTGTATATATCTGTGAAGCAGTTTAGTTGCATTGTTAGTAGAAATTAAAATTGTTATGTTTTTCCATGAGTAGTTTGTCTTGCCTGCCTATTTATCTTTTGACCATAACTCCAACTACTTGCTGCCTCTCCAAGATGTACACAAGTGATCACTCCTGTGAGATAAGCCACAGACTGAGGCAATTGTTTTAAATCAATCAGAATGCAATATTCTCAATAAAGTTTCATTGTAGTGTGTTAATAAATTACATGAAATATCAGGATTGACTTTCTCATACCAATTAAATGATAGATAAACTTTCATAATCATCTGTGTCAGTAATTTCAGGTTTATAAAAAAACAGTTGGTGTTTGTCTTTAAATGCCTGCTTATCAAAATGCTATTCTATTATCAAACTGTTATCAAAGTGAGGCCGTCATTTGAGATGGCATCCTATGGTCAGTAACATTCTCCACTTATTTGCTTTTTTTTCACTTGGGCATTGCAATTTGCATAAAATATAAAATATATCAATGATCACATTTACAATACTGCATCGCATTTGATATTGATTTATTAACTGCCAGGAGTGAACATTTAACAGTAAATGATTCTACTTTATTTAAGTTTATTAGTCATTAAAGTAATGTAAATAATAACAGATGGGCACTTATAATTTGATTAGTTTTGGCATTCCTTTTCTTCTGATTGTTGCAGGATAAAATGTGAATGTGTACAATGCATTAAAGGATTTTCATTGATGCTAAAATGAATGTGTTATGAGAAGTGAAGCTACAACCAGTACATTCTGAATTCGATTTTTTTTGTATTGCTAGAAAATGCTAGGTCTTGATATCTACAAATATGTCAAGCTTCAGCGAACTGAAGATTAAACTGCAATTATTGATATATCTCATTTCATTATTAAAATTTCATTTTATCATTCTTAAATTTTCATGAACAAGGGATTGCAGCGCATTGTTATAGCGATTAATATTAAACTCAATCAAGAGTAGATACTCTTAAGCCCCTCCCCAGGACACAGTTATGTAGCTTTAGAATAGCATACCGGTATATAAATATTAGGATAATCATAGCAAAATAAGACCTGAGTTTTTGTCATATATAAACTGATGGGAGATTGTTCCTAATTTGTAATGTCATATTTGTTATTTTGTCCTCTGTCAAAACCTATGATGGTTAATCATTTGGATTGTATATAGACTACAATTCATGATTTGTTAAATGAAACAACCCTGTTTTTGTAATGTGTCATGAAAACATACATGACTTTAATAAAAAAAAAAATCAAAGTGAATTTTGTCTTCGTTTAATTGATTTTACATACCAGTAGCTTTACCTTTTCCCATTGACTGAAATTTGATTATTCATTCTTTGGCAAATTATACCTATTATCACTCAGAGTTGTATAAATTAAGTAATGAAAGGAATAAATAACTGACTTATTGAATATTATTATAGATTTATTCTATTAACAATATTTGTACACTTTTTTTTATTGCATTTTTCAGATTTTTCTTAACAATATTGTGACTAATCATACTTCTCCAATTGCTCTTGTGACTAATCGATCCTTCCTTATTACATATTTAACCTTTAAATCAATCAATCAGATTTCCTTGATAATTTAATATGATATAAATATACACGATTAATTAAAAAGAAATTATGCATCAACAGGACAGGTAAAATACTGATAACAAAACAGTAAAAATTTTGTTGTGGACCAGAAAAGCATATCCTGACTATTCATGTCCTGTATTAAATATATATATATATACCGGTATATATTCTATTTCAATATATACACATAATTCTATTTATGTATCATTTAAAACAGAAAAGGAAGAGTTGTGATAAATACAAAAAATACAGACCATCTCAGTCAAGAATAAAATAGTTCTTCTTAAGACCTACATTTGAATAAGATGATACTTTTTAATATCACTTTCTTTACTGGGTACTATTGTCATTGTTCTGGTGGTTGATACTTTTTATACCCATGATTTCAGAATTAACCCCAAAGTCTGACAGGGCAAACCTCATATTTCTTGTTTGAGCCAACAACAAATGCAGGTTTATACAAATACCTCTATTGCAAATATTCTCTAAAACTTAAATGTGCTGGATGCAAAACTACTGGACTTTAATTAAGTAAAAACCAAGAAAAAAATAAAATATAATAATAATATGAGAGTATATTTGGTCCCATATAACAGGCAGTGTCTCTAGTTATTATCTCCTCTGTGAGACATGAACACTAAAATGCCTAGCAAAATGTTCCTATACATGTACATGTTTTAGCAAGATATGGCATGAATTTACCAATCCATTTCTACTAAACAATATTCTGCAAAGGGTGTACAATATTAAAGATATGTTGACATATTCACATATTTTCATGTCATAAATAGGAGATTTGATAAACCATAACAAATAACCTGCCTCTGCATACTATAAATTACTTTTCAAGAGCCCTAATCTCTTTCCAATTCTATTGGTTCTATACATTCTACAAGCTGCCGAGCCAATTTCTCTGTCCCTGCACACAACACCCGTCGAGACATCATGTCAAATTCACCACCTATTGATGATAAAAGAAATATAATTATTATAAAATTCAATTGATTGATCCCTTTTTTCTTTTAATCAAATTATGTAATACTTGGCACTTTCAGCAAAACACAATAACCATGGTCAGTGTGTTTGGTTGATTTTAGTGAGATAGCTTGCATGTATCAAAGTTTCTTCCCCACATATCATTTAAGCATACCCCCAAACCTCTGTAAAACTGTCTGTGACCTCTGTGGCTTCCCGAATGCTTGAAGTCAAAACGAGAAATTTTAATCGAAAACATTACACTAATTAGATTTATTATTTTACATTAAATTAACATTCAGCATGCAAGTATGGCTAAAATATGTAGATTAAATATTGATTATATACATATATTTAGTCTAATAATGCATTATTACCCTCAGCCCCTGATGTAATCAGGCTGAGGGTATTGCAGTACTCCTGGCGTATGTGTGTGTGTGTGTGTGTGTGTGTGTGTCTGTCTGTAGTGAACATCCTTGTCATTGCGATAACTCAAGAACAAATGAGGGTAGCTTCATGAAACTTGACACACATAAGCATCTGGTGAAAACCTCGGAAGAGTTTGATGGTGACCTTGACCTATTTTTCAAGGTCACAGGGACAATTATGTGAAATCCCCAGAATCACAATAACTCAAGAACGAATGATGGCAGCTTTATGAGATTTGACACACATAAGCATCTGGTGAAGACCCCAGATGAGTCTGATGGATGGTGACCTTAACCTGCTTTTCAAGGTCATTGGCCCATCTCAATAAATCTAGAGTAAATGATGACAGTTTCATGATACTTGACACACCTAAGCTATCAAAATAAGTAGATTTTATGGGGTTTTTTTTACCCCTGCATCAATTTGCCTTGGTGCAGTGACGTTTTGTTCACAAATATTGTGTGGAGCGACTGTTGTGCAATAAGTTACTAGGGCTGAGGGTTGATACATCTCTGATGCCTATGTTATTTTTTGCATTGGCCATTCTTAAGCTATGCATGTTTGTGTGGCAAGGAATGTGCAGCCAGGAACAGAATCAAAGTGTGCTACCAAAAAGCACAGGATGGAAGTGAGACATACCCTGACTTAAATGGCTCCACATGAGTATTTTACCCTTGGCATCCATAAGGACACCGCCAGCTTCAGTTACTATGAGAGCCTTACTTACCCTTGGCATCCATAAGGACACCTCCAGCCTCAGTCACTATGAGAGCCTTACCATTGGCATCCATGAGCACACCTCCAGCCTCAGTCACTATGAGTGCCTTACTTACCCTTGGCATCCATGAGGACACCTCCAGCTTCAATGACTATAAGAGCCTTACTTACCCTTGGCATCCGTGAGGACACCTCCAGCTTCAGTGACTATCAGAGCCTTACTAACCCTTGGCATCCATAAGGACACCTCCAGCCTCAGTCACTATGAGAGGCTTACTTACCCTTGGCATCCATAAGGACACCTCCAGCCTCAGTCACTATGAGAGGCTTACTTACCCTTGGCATCCATAAGGACACCTCCAGCCTCAGTCACTATGAGTGCCTTACTTACCCTTGCCATCAATGAGGACACCTCCAGCTTCAGTGACTAAGAGAGCCTTACTTACCCTTGGCATCCATGAGGACACCTCCAGCTTCAGTGACTAAGAGAGCCTTACTTACCATTGGCATCCATGAGGACACCTCCAGCTTCAGTGACTAAGAGAGCCTTACTTACCCTTGGCATCCATGAGGACACCTCCAGCTTCAGTGACTATGAGTGCCTTACTTACCCTTGCCATCAATGAGGACACCTCCAGCTTCAGTGACTAAGAGAGCCTTACTTACCCTTGGCATCCATGAGGACACCTCCAGCTTCAGTGACTAAGAGAGCCTTACTTACCCTTGGCATCCATGAGGACACCTCCAGCTTCAGTGACTAAGAGAACCTTACTTACCCTTGGCATCCATGAGCACAACTCCAGCCTCAGTCACTATGAGAGCCTTACTTACCCTTGGCATCCATGAGCACACCTCCCGCCTCAGTCACTATGAGGGCCTTACCATTGGCATCCATGAGCACACCTCCAGCTTCAGTGACTATCAGAGCCTTACTAACCCTTGGCATCCATAAGGACACCTCCAGCCTTAGTCACTATGAGAGGCTTACTTACCCTTGGCATCCATAACGACACCTCCAGCCTCAGTCACTATAAGTGCCTTACTTACCCTTGGCATCCATGAGGACACCTCCAGCTTCAGTCACTATGAGAGGCTTACTAACCCTTGGCATCCATAAGGACACCTCCAGCCTCAGTCACTATGAGAGGCTTACTTACCCTTGGCATCCATGAGGACACCTCCAGCCTCAGTCACTATGAGAGCCTTACTTACCATTGGCATCCATGAGCACACCTCCAGCCTCAGTCACTATGAGGGCCTTACCCTTGGCATCCATGAGAACACCTCCAGCCTCAGTCACTATGAGAGCCTTACCATTGGCATCCATGAGGACACCTCCAGCTTCAGTCACTATGAGAGCCTTACCATTGGCATCCATGAGGACACCTCCAGCTTCAGTCACTATGAGAGCCTTACCATTGGCATCCATGAGAACACCTCCCGCCTCAGTCACTATGAGAGCCTTACCATTGGCATCCATGAGGACACCTCCAGCTTCAGTCACTATGAGGGCCTTACCCTTGGCATCCATGAGGACACCTCCAGCTTCAGTCACTATGAGAGGCTTACTAACCCTTGGCATCCATAAGTACACCTCCAGCCTCAGTCACTATGAGAGGCTTACTTACCCTTGGCATCCATGAGGACACCTCCAGCCTCAGTCACTATGAGAGCCTTACTTACCATTGGCATCCATGAGCACACCTCCAGCCTCAGTCACTATGAGGGCCTTACCCTTGGCATCCATGAGAACACCTCCAGCCTCAGTCACTATGAGAGCCTTACCATTGGCATCCATGAGGACACCTCCAGCTTCAGTCACTATGAGAGCCTTACCATTGGCATCCATGAGGACACCTCCAGCTTCAGTCACTATGAGAGCCTTACCATTGGCATCCATGAGCACACCTCCAGCCTCAGTCACTATGAGAGCCTTACCATTGGCATCCATGAGTACACCTCCCGCCTCAGTCACTATGAGAGCCTTACCCTTGGCATCCATGAGGACACCTCCCGCCTCAGTCACTATGAGAGCCTTACTTACCCTTGGCATCCATGAGGACACCTCCAGCTTCAATGACTATAAGAGCCTTACTTACCCTTGGCATCCGTGAGGACACCTCCAGCTTCAATGACTATAAGAGCCTTACTTACCCTTGGCATCCGTGAGGACACCTCCAGCTTCAGTGACTATCAGAGCCTTACTAACCCTTGGCATCCATAAGGACACCTCCAGCCTCAGTCACTATGAGAGGCTTACTTACCCTTGGCATCCATAAGGACACCTCCAGCCTCAGTCACTATGAGAGGCTTACTTACCCTTGGCATCCATAAGGACACCTCCAGCCTCAGTCACTATGAGTGCCTTACTTACCCTTGCCATCAATGAGGACACCTCCAGCTTCAGTGACTAAGAGAGCCTTACTTACCCTTGGCATCCATGAGGACACCTCCAGCTTCAGTGACTAAGAGAGCCTTACTTACCATTGGCATCCATGAGGACACCTCCAGCTTCAGTGACTAAGAGAGCCTTACTTACCCTTGGCATCCATGAGGACACCTCCAGCTTCAGTGACTATGAGTGCCTTACTTACCCTTGCCATCAATGAGGACACCTCCAGCTTCAGTGACTAAGAGAGCCTTACTTACCCTTGGCATCCATGAGGACACCTCCAGCTTCAGTGACTAAGAGAGCCTTACTTACCCTTGGCATCCATGAGGACACCTCCAGCTTCAGTGACTAAGAGAACCTTACTTACCCTTGGCATCCATGAGCACAACTCCAGCCTCAGTCACTATGAGAGCCTTACTTACCCTTGGCATCCATGAGCACACCTCCCGCCTCAGTCACTATGAGGGCCTTACCATTGGCATCCATGAGCACACCTCCAGCTTCAGTGACTATCAGAGCCTTACTAACCCTTGGCATCCATAAGGACACCTCCAGCCTTAGTCACTATGAGAGGCTTACTTACCCTTGGCATCCATAACGACACCTCCAGCCTCAGTCACTATAAGTGCCTTACTTACCCTTGGCATCCATGAGGACACCTCCAGCTTCAGTCACTATGAGAGGCTTACTAACCCTTGGCATCCATAAGGACACCTCCAGCCTCAGTCACTATGAGAGGCTTACTTACCCTTGGCATCCATGAGGACACCTCCAGCCTCAGTCACTATGAGAGCCTTACTTACCATTGGCATCCATGAGCACACCTCCAGCCTCAGTCACTATGAGGGCCTTACCCTTGGCATCCATGAGAACACCTCCAGCCTCAGTCACTATGAGAGCCTTACCATTGGCATCCATGAGGACACCTCCAGCTTCAGTCACTATGAGAGCCTTACCATTGGCATCCATGAGGACACCTCCAGCTTCAGTCACTATGAGAGCCTTACCATTGGCATCCATGAGAACACCTCCCGCCTCAGTCACTATGAGAGCCTTACCATTGGCATCCATGAGGACACCTCCAGCTTCAGTCACTATGAGGGCCTTACCCTTGGCATCCATGAGGACACCTCCAGCTTCAGTCACTATGAGAGGCTTACTAACCCTTGGCATCCATAAGTACACCTCCAGCCTCAGTCACTATGAGAGGCTTACTTACCCTTGGCATCCATGAGGACACCTCCAGCCTCAGTCACTATGAGAGCCTTACTTACCATTGGCATCCATGAGCACACCTCCAGCCTCAGTCACTATGAGGGCCTTACCCTTGGCATCCATGAGAACACCTCCAGCCTCAGTCACTATGAGAGCCTTACCATTGGCATCCATGAGGACACCTCCAGCTTCAGTCACTATGAGAGCCTTACCATTGGCATCCATGAGGACACCTCCAGCTTCAGTCACTATGAGAGCCTTACCATTGGCATCCATGAGCACACCTCCAGCCTCAGTCACTATGAGAGCCTTACCATTGGCATCCATGAGTACACCTCCCGCCTCAGTCACTATGAGAGCCTTACCCTTGGCATCCATGAGGACACCTCCCGCCTCAGTCACTATGAGAGCCTTACCCTTGGCATCCATGAGCACTCCTCCCGCCTCAGTCACTATGAGAGCCTTACCATTGGCATCCATGAGCACACCTCCCGCCTCAGTCACTATGAGAGCCTTACTTACCATTGGCATCCATGAGGACACCTCCAGCCTCAGTCACTATGAGAGCCTTGCCCTTGGCATCCATGAGCACACCTCCCGCCTCAGTCACTATGAGAGCCTTACTTACCATTGGCATCCATGAGGACACCTCCCGCCTCAGTCACTATGAGAGCCTTACCATTGGTATCCATGAGCACACCTCCCGCCTCAGTCACTATGAGAGCCTTACTTACCATTGGCATCCATGAGGACACCTCCAGCCTCAGTCACTATGAGAGCCTTACCCTCTGCATCCATGAGCACACCTCCCGCCTCAGTCACTATGAGAGCCTTACTTACCATTGGCATCCATGAGTACACCTCCCGCCTCAGTCACTATGAGAGCCTTACCATTGGCATCCATGAGCACACCTCCCGACTCAGTCACTATGAGAGCCTTACTTACCATTGGCATCCATGAGGACACCTCCAGCCTCAGTCACTATGAGAGCCTTACCTTTGGCATCCATGAGCACACCTCCCGCCTCAGTCACTATGAGTGCTCCAGCAGCTATATCCCAGCAATGAACACCATATTCATGGTACCCATTTACGTTACCTCCTGCGACGAAACACATGGTCAAGGCTGCCGATCCTATCGATCTTATCCTACAGATAACCACAGATGCTTTGTTTTTCAATTTGATTGCTTTATTGTTTGCAACATAAATAAATAGTCTGATGTGTGGTAGAGCAAACACAAATTTTCCAGTTTCTTGATACTAGTTATAAACAACATATTCACTATTTAAGATGAACATGCTGTCAAAGCTTATAATAATTATATAATAACTAATGTACTAGCTCTGTGCTACCCACTTGAAGAAACATGACTGACAAGTTATCTTTGACAAAACATGCTAAACTCTCTTCAAATGATTTATCAATTGACCTTCCAAAGAACAAATAGCAAACAACTTTCTTGAAAATATGAATGGCAATACCTAAAGCTATTAATTCGTCCACTCTATCTTTGCAAGTATGCTCATACTATTTGATGAAAACACAACCACTGGTGATAGGACAACAACAAACTAAAGAAAAACTCTCATCCTGAGAAATATTGAGGTCCACATGCTGAGCCAAACAGCCTTCATTTGCCCAAACTCTCCTTTACTGTTCCTAGCATTTTACCAAAAAGGCAAGATGTGATGGAAACATAGGGGACTAAACATTTAAAACACTTGAAACAAAGCTTCCTGGTCCAACTGTACATGTATGTCTTCTGTAATTGTCTCATTCAGGCAACAACAAACTTGCAAAATATGTTAAGTCTGTGTTTGTCAGATCCCTTTCTAACCTTTGGCAGGTTGTAACTCATTTGTCTGAAGTCACAATCACTGGTTTGATTTTTATCTTTTTAATTTGAAATTTATCTTGTTTGTGTTATTTTTCAAATTTACTTTACTGTGCTTTATTTAAGTGACAAATTTTCTGTCATAAAATCTGGGTACAAAATGCAGAAGTGGCATAAATGATGTTGTTACCAAGATATTAAACAGTACAGAGACAAGGGTGTGGCTCAATGGACATCATTTCCTGGATATTACAGGGCAAAGAGACCATGACCATGAAGTTTTAGTTTTCTGATGCAGAACTAACTCTCTTGATCATTATAATAACTGAACAAAAAAGTTGACTTTTGTGATTATTAAGGTGGAGAAATTAATTATTAAGATGGAGAAGTTATATTAAAAAATGTCAAATTGAAACAAGTGGTGTTAAAAAAATCAAACTCACGCAGGATTTTGTGTAAGAAGAGTACTAGGTTCAGAAAAGAGAGACATGCTCTTTGCCAAGAAAATCAGTACAACTAAAAAGCTACTGACAGTATGTGAAATACTGACAAGAAGTTAACTCAAAGCTGAAGATAAGCAGGCAACCTGTGACATCTGGTGAGTTTCCATATCAACATACCTGCGGTATCCATGACAACACCCCCAGCTTCCCTAACAACCAGGTCTCCAGCAGCCACATCCCAGCAGTGTATTGCACCATGTTGAGTATAGGCATCACATCTATTTTCTGCTACGTGGCACATGTCAAGGGCAGCAGAGCCAGCCACCCGTAGCCTACAACAGCACCCATACACCTCTATACAGTGTGCACATACTGTGTCCATCATGGGATGACAACACTGAACCCAGCTGCTCCAAACGTGCTGAATGACACTCGTTTCAACGCTGAATTCTCCAAACTTGTGATTGCAATACTGACATGTACATTTTTGAAGTTCAAAAGTTATCATCATTGTAACTATTAATGTCAATGAAAAAAAACTTTCAAATTCTTCCTAATCCCTGACTTGTTCAAGTCTTGAAACCAACACAGCCAAGAAAACCAACAAAGCCGGGAAAAAGGGTAGTGACAGCAAAGTGAGCGTTCTCTCCTTCCCACTATGGCCTCAGTGTGATGGTGAGCACACATCCTTCCTCACTGCCAGACCCTCCTGAGATAGAAAGCAGTGCAGCAATTGAAATATAGTTTTGAACGTTCTTTGTCCAAAGCCAAATAATAAAGTATAGTAGAAAATGACCTCAAAGGTTGCACGCCCTGACCAAAAGCCCAGGCAAACAGGGCAAGGTCTTATTTCAAATACTGAAGCAGGCTCCTCCCCATAGAACCTAGGTGAAATAGGAAGCAATACCTCTCCCCTAAAGACAACAAGTCAATATCTAAAGGGATCCAGGGGTTCTGTTGATAACCCCCTCTCTACAAAGTCCTCGTCATCGGCTGAAACAGGTGCCAATATGTGACATTGAGCACCACTGCTCCCCCTATTGAGTGCTACCAGTCCTGAGGATATCAAGAACACCTTACATAAAGGGGTCTATTAATTTGTGTGATTTCAAGCACCACCGATCTGAAGATGAGCCTACTTGTGATATCCAGGTGATTTCAAGTGCCACCGTTCTCCACAATAGGAGCCCATGGTATATCACCCACAACTTATCCCCCTATAGGAGCCTACCTGTGAAATCAAGAACTACTCCTCCTGCCTCCCGGACAATGACATCCCCAGCAGCCATATCCCAACAATGAAGTTCTTGTTGAAAGAAGGCATCCAGACTGCCCTCTGCCACCCCACACAGGTTTAGGGCTGCCGAGGCAGGAATGCGCATTCTGAAACATCACCCATCTTGTTTTACAAAATTAAACAGATCTCTGACTTTTCTTGGTCATTTGAGCCCAAAAGAAAGTTTTGTAGAAAGAATATGTACAAAATTTAACCAACTAGTCTTGTTGGTTCAACATATCAAACACTAATTGACATTGTCCTCAAATCAAGCAAGGGTTCATGTCAAATTTGGTGCTGACTTCTTGACTAAGGATGCATGAAATCTTAACTGAGCACACATTAACTAAACTTGTCAGTACTGAGATTTTTCTGGATTTCTGCAAACATCTGTGCTGGAATATTAAATGTACATATATTAGTGTTCCTAAAGCAAGCGGTATGTCTTAAGGCCCTTAGTTACCTGCGGGGTCCAGGGTAACCCCTCCAGCTTCCCTGACAATGAGGTCACCTGCAGCAATGTCCCAGCAATGCAGACCTTGCTGCAGGAAGCCTTCAACACAACCCCCTGCAACCAGCACCATATGCAATGCTGCTGAACCTATCTCTCGAGCACTGAAACATTTTAATGAACATTACCTGTCAGTTTGACTGAGTTTCAGCCACCTCCCTCTCAGACCGTCAAAGCATCAAGAAAGGTTCATAGGGGATGGTAACAGTCAACCTGACAGTACTTCAGGCTCCCTTGATATTGAGTCCTCCATATTTAATATCTTTTGGCAAACATCAATAGTAAGATATTCTTAAATCAATACAATACCAAGTTTCGGACATACACCTATTTGATCAGAGTTAAAGCTTTCAAGAAATCAACTTTTCAAGCACTTCTTCCTCACATAATATAAATGTCTCTCCCCTAAACTTTGTGATCAAATGTCAATACCCATCATATTACCCCTACATATATATATTTCCATGCCATCTTTAAGAATTATGTCTAAAGGTTCTTCTACCACACATCAGACATTTTATATCATGGTGAAACTGTAAACATTTAGAAACATACATTTCATAACAAATTTTAAAGTGCTCAAATTTGTCAGGATTCTTTGCATAGCAAGAAAACCACAGAATGTAAGTCATATTTTAAAGGATATATTTTGTAAAGTTAGTATTGTTTGAGTGTCTAATTGAATACTTCACAAAAATCATTTAAATTATTATTAAAATATTGTTTTCAAGTTGTTAAAAGAAAGAAGCAAAGGCACCATTTAATTAAGGACTGTTTTTGAATGTCAAAATATTGTTTGTGAGACAAACCATATTCCTAAACAAAATTGGTGAGATAAAAAATTCACAAAAAACACTTGATAATGAGACATACTCATTCAGTTTATTTTCACATGGAATAATTTTCAGACCTTGCTTCTAAATTTCAGTCTCCATCATATCTATAATTTTTGCTTACCCATGACACTTCATGATGATCTTTTTCATTGTCCTAAACTTGGAGTCCATAATGGCTTCATCTCTGCCTGATCCAAACTCGGCACATATTAAAGAATCACTCATCTCTGTAATATAGTGAAAACCATATTGCTCAAAGCAACTCTATCATTCATTCTTTGTTAAATTTGATTTTTGCATGATTTGCAATTATTTCATGACAAAGGCATAAATTATATTATTCTCTTAACAACAATCATAACCATTCGGGATTTAAGCAGAGCAGAAGATAATACACTGGGAAACTTTGATATTTACTCATTATCTATTCACAAATAATGTATGCTAAATGACTTATTGAGCTCACCATCTGTTTTTGACACTTGGAGTTTTTCATCATTGCAGAAGGCACCTTTCCCCCTTCTGGCTGTGTACATTTGATCCAGGATTGGATTATAAACAACACCAATTTCCGTCTGAAAGTGAAAATGTAAGGAAATACAGACTGCATAAAACATAATATGTCTGATCCAGGCCTGCTTTCTATCGTATAAGCGACCACCGAAAACATTGACTAAAGGTTTAAGTCCTAATTCCTCATCCTACATTTGTATATTCCAGAAAATACGGTATCGCATTCAAAAGGTTTCAGCAATAGACTAATGTGACCTCCAAATTGGGTCAAGGTCAGTAATAAGCACACCACAACAAAACCTTGATAGCATTTATTGACAGTTCCATTCAGTAATATTATTTTTTTTCATAGTAATCAATATACTTTTAATAGTAGCATAACCAAAGGGTTCCATTTTTTATTGCATTAGTAATTATTCAAAGATAATTTTGGACACTACATGTTTATATAATTTCAGGGATCCATCATTGCGCAATATATTAATATTTCAATTCGAAATAACAGCTTCTCCCTTTCACTTCCTCTTTTCAAAATGGCAACCTCGTGTTGCGTGTGCATATTGTTAAACTGACATTTTCTCCCACTTTCATTTTCACTTATTAAATGAAGGCGGGCTACTCTTTACACGTGGTAGAATATTTTTATGTCTATTAAAAGACATGGATTTTAATTATATTGCTGTTGGGGGAGTGTGCATCTGGACAGTATGAGCGAAGTTTATTACGCCCTGAAGTGACATAAATCACCATCCACAGTCCGTCCTCGTGTATAAGAGCTCTTGTTGCAAAAGCATATTTACGTTTCACTTTTAAAATGGCTGCCAAACTTGAATAGTAGCAGTGCTGATGTCTTGAGATAAACCAACTCGTCATATTTCGGAAATTGGTCTTTTCAAGCAAAATAACATCCATTTGGGGTCGTCTTATACAAAAGTCATCTTATATTCGAGTAAATACGGAAAATACACTAGCTTGAAAATCAATCTAAAGTCATATTTTGGAGGCCCTAATATGAAAAATCACCAGGAGCATTTAATGTATATCAAGTACATATTTTTAGAAGAATCAAATGTATAAAAGAATTAAACCACACAGGACAAATATTCTATTTGTTCAGGCAGGCTATTTCATTGAAATTTAATGTTTGCCAATGACCCGTTATCATATTATGATTAATAATTGCAACAATTCAAAATTGTTACCCAGGACCAAACTAAACATCCTGTTGTAATATTTTATTAATGTTGGCCTGGCTCCACAATTACTGTGAATTTTTAATCACTGGCCATAAATAATTTATGTTTATAACTGCATGATTTTAAATGCGCAGACACCAGAAGGCATGACCAGTTATATCCATGGGCACATAAGAGTAATGCAACACAATAGATGCAACACATCATAAACTCTCTTGGCAGGGTGGCAATTGGTTCTGCCAAGTATACTTATAGATAGACCAACCACTGTTTTAGATATTAATGTTTAAATTGGTGTAAAATTTGTGTTATTATCATTATCTGACCTTACCACTTTATTCACTGTTAGGCCAATGGAGATGGCAACAAATGGGAAGCGGTGAACGAAGTTGGTGGTGCCATCTACTGGGTCAATGATCCAGGTAGGATCATCCGTCCATACTACTTTCTCCCCTGCTGCCACAGATTCCTCTCCAATAAATCTAATAAACCATATCAATAAAATGACTGAGAAATCCAATACTAGGATTTGAATAAATGGTGTTATGCATTAATTCTATAGTTTGGTATAAAAAAGGATAGGTACATGTGAATATCATGACATATTTAAGTTTAGACCAAAAGCGCTATGCCAATAATCAGAGCATAGCTTTTATTTGAACTGTTAAACAATATAAAAAGAATATTTGTTAAATATTTTTTTAAATATTTTTTTCTCAAAAATTCACAGAATTGACAGATAACAAAATATTAAAGAATACCTATGTGTCGGGAATTTATCTTTAAGTGTTTTAATTATCAACTCCTCTACTTTCTGATCTGTCTCGGTCACAAGATCCGCTGCCGAACTTTTGATCTCTATTCGCTTTTCTTGATTGAATGCCTCTCTTATCATCTGAAAAGAGTCCATTTTAACATATTGAGTAATAATTAAGCATTATCAATGCATTCTGAATTTCTGATCTTGATAAACTTGATGAGTATTTGTTTCATAAAAATAAAAGCACTTGTGAATTAATCATGGAAACATATTACACCAATTAACCTTTTTATAAACAAGAATGAACTTTTAAAAGTATTTTTACAAGTAGGATATTTTTAAATATCATACAAGGTATTGGTGCCTCATCAGTACTTGACTAATTTATATCATTCACAACTAAATATTTGGCTTGTTTCCATTGCATAAAATATAGGCCAATGGCCTCAGAGCTATGCTGGTCATTACTTTTTTGTTATGTTTGTGAACATTTTCTGGAAACTGCTTCATAAATAATCATTTTAATCCTTCTCGAGAACAAACTTTAATAATAATAATTTTGACACTATAAAATGCATGTTATATTAAGAATTTGCCCAGACTTGTTATCTTGATTCTGAAACTTGATATCTTGAGAACAATATTTGTAATTTTATTCAAAATGGCAGCCTCCCTGACAACTCGGTGATAACTATTAGATTTTTGAAAAAAAAATTGTAACAAAATGAAAACAAATCTGAGCCTAACAAAAAAATTATAGAATTTGTCCCCTGAAAATACAGCATCTTACCTGCTAATACCTAAGAACTCTGACCAGTAGTTTCAGAGGAGAAGATCAAAGTTTACAGACAGAATGACAGAAAATTCCCCCCATCCACCCCTCAAATGCAGAAAAGTAAACGAGTGAAAATCCTTGCAGGAGAGAATAGAAAGGGTGTACAGTGAGGTGATCCAGAGGCGACTGCCAATATCACTTTAAATTATATCCACTATTGGTATGAATGTAAGGCACATAATGGCCAAATATGATCTCACTCAAAGTGAAGTGCTTTCAAGTTTTCACATCCATGTATGTTATGAAACAATCTTGTCAATGTCAATGAGTGTGATATTGTCATTAAATTTTTAACAAGATAGTAGTCTAGGATCTAACAGTGATACGCTGATACGCGGTGTTCAATGATTATGCAGTATCAGGTGAATTGTAAACTGAGCATTACCAATTCATTTATAATATCTATACTATTTATGAACACAAAACTTTGGAATTTTATTAAAGATACTTTATAGAATTTTTTTCCGCAATTACTGAAGTTAAAAATTGGAGAAAATGCAAACATTATGATACCCCTGATTGTGGCTGGCATGATTTATAATTGGGTTGCTATCAGCTACATAAATGTGCCAACAACATCAAATGGTGTAAAAATGTCTGCAGTCAATTGATAAACTGAAATACAACTCTGTTGTCACCAGCAACTCTATTGTCATCAGCTTTAACTTATATATAGGCCAATTATGGGTTGCCATACTTCCCCAATTGAAAACAACATGCCGGAACTGTACAATTAAAATCGGAAGTGCACAAAAAACTCTCTAAAATCCAATCATTAAAAAAAAACAACATGGAAACTCTGAAGCTCTGGAAATATCATTTGCCCTTCACACTTCGCATTTAACGTTAGGGGGAACAGGGACACTTCATACTGAGGATCACAACTGCATGAAATATGTTCTTGACTGTTGCTAAGAAACCAAAAAAGCATGATGTCATTATTTCATTGATAAATAGCCACAGCACCATTATGACGTCATTGATCCTTCAAATTACATGAAATAGTGCACCTTTATAACCCACCAAAACCAACTAAATAAACACCATATATCAGTTGAGAAAGGATCAATGTTTATCAATACACATGAAAACATCATGTATTGATCTTTTATGACTAATTAATCCATTAGCCAATAGCTGCTACATTAGACCTCATCACTGCCCAGTGATACAAAATTAGAAGTAAACAAAATATCATTTTTCTCAAAATTTCTGATGATTTTTATGATAGAATTTAATTATCAAAATTTAAGTACAGATTTGCTCCAAATATTGTTCTATTTAGTTTAAATAGAGGGATTTTTGGTTAATTGTCTATATTTTGAAATATCTGACTTTCTTCAAAGTCAAGTCAAAAATGATTAAATGGTATAAAAACTTTACAAATATTTTAATTATTTTATTCACAAAAATGCAAATTACTTGAGTTATGCGGCATTTTTTAAAAAATTTGTATTTTTAAACTAAAAGCATCACTCTAGCTAAAGATGAATGCCTTAGTTATGCAGATTCTCAGTGCAGTTATTCTCAAATAAGTTATCTCTATTCTTTCTATAAATGTCACCAAAATACCCAGCTTTTTCCAATTTCCATTTTTTACTTCAACTTCAAATCTAAAATTATCAAAATTGATAAAATTTAAAGAGCAAATTAAAAAGCATGTCAAAATAAAGATTTCTTCATCAGCCTTTTACCGGGCCATTTACACATTAATAACTGCGGTCGATTTTGTAGTTATTTTAATACAAAGCAATTATCTTGCACTCTGTCATTTTGGGGGATTCTAATGTGAAGGACATGATTTTTTCTGGGCAGGAAAACAGAACTTTGGAAGACACTGTTCCCCCTAATGTTAAGTTTGCTCTTCGCCTTCACTATTTTCGAACTTCCATGAATTGCGAAGGTGAAGTGCAAAGGGCGAATGATACCTCCAATATACCATGGAGAAATGGAGGCCGATTGCCGATCACCATTTTTTTATTTTGAAAAATAAACACTGCAACTGTACAGCTTTAGCGGAACCAGAATTGTACAACTCCTCTATATTTAACCCCTAATGGACAGGAAGGATGGCAACGTCCACCACCAGCATCGGACGGGAGGGACGTTGACGTCCCCATTGTTCTGGCTTGATGACGTCATTTATAACATTCTAAAGGGCTGCAGTTTGTAACAATGCAATCATGATAATGACATCAAACTTTTCACCCCAGCACTTCATTATGCACTATGAATAACCATGGTTATAAATTTTATAAATTTAGTATGTAGATACACTCATCCAGAAAAATTTGGTTAGTCCTGTGAATCAACAAATTTTAGTTAGGCTAGTCCATTAGGGTTGGAGTGATTGGCAGGGGGCAACTTTGTCATTGGTCGAGTCTGGTGACATTTGCCATGATTTAGAATAGAACGAGTGATGAACATCAAGGTCTGAGTGGAAAGTGTACCTATGACTTTGTTATACGTGTGTGTTATTAAATTTGGCACTGAGTCACCGAGTGCCCTGTCACTACTTACAAGAAAAGAATACCCTGTCACAGTCACAGTGTCAGTGTGTCACTGACCTGATCGATCACAAAATCGAATAGGAGAGGGCGAGCTGACGTCACATCCGGTTGACAACACGGCGACCACCTTGGATACGTTGAAAACAAATCAGTGCACACATATGCCAGCATATGAAATCTTTAAAACTATAGGGCTAACGACCACCAATTTCACGCATTTTGGTCTTTGATAATCATGATATTATCCAAGAAAACATGGACAGTTGATTATACGTCTTATAATGGGGTATATCCATGAGTAAAAATTTACATTAATTAAACTTAGTTATACGATGATTGCATGTTAATGCTAACGACCATAGGCATAGGATTTGCGCAATCATAGGATTGGCTCATAATTATGAAATTGTTTTGTAAACACACAACAAATGAAATCTTGTATTATTTTGCCACAGAATAAATGATATGATTTGTATAAATCAATTGTTATAAAAAATGCACCCAGTGACCTTGTCTACATAGCAATGTGCATGTGCAGAAGAAATGTTACTGAAACCTTGGAGTAATTATGCTAAAACCATGGACTAAATGTCAGTTCTTGGCCGAATTACTAACTTGTAAGCAAGATGATCGAAGTATTAACTTTCATCTTTCGGCATAGAAGGTACATCAGTGTGTGAAGGCTAAGACCGTATGCGCAAAGGTGTGAGTGCTGTGACTTTGAAAAATTTTGCATACGCACATCGCTTTATAAGATAAGACTAGTCTTACTGATGGATATAACCCACTATAGCACACATAAAGATAAGTGTTCATCTTATGTGAGGTTATTTATTTATTGACAAATTCCAAAATGCCTGAAACGGATGGTCGTTCGCCTTACATTATAGACCTACTACGCTTATACATGTAGTGTATTGTTAGACGAGAATCATATATGTGGAAAATATTGCTGATATGAAAAATATTTTACTTATGTGAAAAATATATAACTTACCCGATATATAAAAAAGATATCTTAAGCATGTGAAAGCATTTCTATCAAAAAGGGAAGACATGATTCCAAGCTGTGGAAAAAAATAACGGAATGCCCTTTGATCACAGGTTTAACCTTACATCATAAGGATTTTGAAGAGCAATACTGTGAACGCTGATAATTGGCATCGGTGAAATTTTTACTATGCGATGTGACATCCTTTATTGAAATTTTGGGTTTTTCACACCACTGAATGGGAAGACATCAAAGGCTGCATGGAATCTGCCTTAACCCCTAACGGACGGGAAGGCCGACAACGTCCACCACCGGTAACGAACGGGAGGGACGTTGACGTCCCCATTGTTCTGGCTTGATGACGTCATTTGTAACATTCTGAGGGGCTGCAACTTGTCACAATGTAATCATAAATTTTATTAATTTAGTATGTAGATACACTAGTCCAGAAAAAAATTGGTTAGTCCTGCCAGTCAACAAAATTTAGATAGTCTAGTCCCTTAGGGGATAAGGTTCAATTTGACTGTTCTATTTCAATGGCTGACAGAGATTTGTTTTCAACGCCAATTGGGGTTGCCAGGGTGTGAAAGCCCCGTATATGTGAAAGTGCCCGTATGACTGCCTTCAGTTCAGTACCACAATAATGTCAAAATCACCCATTAATTTGACACTTACCACTCCTGCTTTCCTTGAAACATCAATTACTGTTTGAAAACAGTCATCAAGATCACACGCCATTTTTATTTCCTATCCGTGTAAACTTCCTCGAACGTCAAAGTGCAGAGTTGTACTTGTAAAGTACTGAAGGAGTGAATGATCAACCAAGCTCAGCCTGTCAGCTATCGACCACAGCGCATATTCGACCTTCAACTTTGACCCTGTTGGCATGCGCAGTTGCTCCTTTGGTGAGGAACGAAAACAAATTTTAGAGAAAAATATAAATTAAAATATATCCACGTTCTCAAAGGCATTGAACGTTGTTTTGGACCAGAACGCTGAAAGTTACAATGGAGATGCCAAACGTACATACATGTGCACAGGTAAAGTTTTATTTGTGAAGTTATTTCACGAAAACCTCAATCATCGCTCAACCTTCTATAATCTTGCCATGACAAACACTTGGAACAGACTTTTGGAGCTGAGGTTCAGGTCATTCTGCGAACCTATCCGTCGAGGAAGGAAATAGCATAATAAAGATGAAGATAAAATGAACTATACTCCAAGCCAAGAAGACAAAACCTGGAGAAAACTTACTTAAGTTGTATAAATCATTAAGTGAAACTTTTCATCTTGTTTATTTGCTACAAGAATGGATCACACAAGTTTACCCAGCTTTACTAGGCCTCTTCAATATAGGCCTAGCGATGACGCGACCAATTGTCGTACTATTTAGGCACACATGAATATTAATGAGCCAGAGATTCGAGTTACGTCATCGTATCGTGCACATGCTGTCATACTGAGAGACTGTAATTGCGTCATCGCATCGTGCATGTGCAAGTGGTTACATTCAGGGGGTGGGGCTTATTGAACGGGCCTGTTTGAACATATCTGATCGCATAATTGGAGAGGGTGTTATACTGAACCTGATGCAAAGGAGAGTAGATCCCACTCAGCATTACTTACATCCCACCATTTTGAAGTCAATGTTCCAGCTCAACATTTCAGAGAGCATCAAAAGACGATAAATGTTATGTTAACAATGTTTTAGCATTATTAAATGTAAATGTTACACATGGCAGCAGATGATGATTAATGACAATTTCGGGTCAGTTAGGGTGCAGTCAATCTTGGGTGCAGTTGGTCTCAGGTGCTGTTCGACTCGGGTGTGGTGGTGTGAAGGGTGCAGGAGTGTCTAGAAAGCAATCAAACCATGACTTCCAAGTTTCAGTGCAACAGCTTGCAGCGGTTAAAATGTTAGTGGGCCAATCTAGCTCAGTTGCTGTACATAGTCAGCAGTTATTTTTAGTGATGAAAAATTGGTCCCAAATGAGTAGACTAAGACTCGGCTCGATCTCCATCCTCCATAAGTTGGTCATTGCAGCATGGCCCACTTTTGCCAAATACTGGATGATATCAGCATATAGGAGGCAAACTGATGTCACTTCCAGTTCACAACAATCCCTTTTCCCCTTAAAAATTACACACCATAGCTGTACAACTTAACCAGAACCAAAACTGTGCAACTGCTCTAAAATTAATCATTCATAATGGAGACTGGCACATGGCCTATTGGATACATTGAAAACAAATAAGTACAAATATACCGTAGCTCTCAACATTTCTCTGTATTAAAGCTAGGGTCTGTTTTGTGCATTTTGATCTCTAACAATCATTATATAATCTAATACAATATGATGAGTTGGCCCATTCAAATTCTTTACTCACTGACTTCCTTTCCTCAGAATTTGATGAAAATAACATATCAACATCAGACGTAGGATGCTATGAGCATTAGAATATATGAGCATGGGTTTATATGAGTGTCAGATGTTATAAGCAGGGTTTCAATTATAATTTATAACTTTTTATTTTATTCATAAGCAGCAACCTGTTTCAATGTTTGATTCATTTGTAATTAACTTGTAAGAGGAGCTTTCATTCATTTTCGATTGGAGGTACCTCAAGGTGATATTGAAACAAAAGGCCCAAATTCACAGATTCATAAAATTTGTAGATTTAATAATAACTTGTTTAAATTTAATAAAATTAGTTTTTGTTCTGCTTAATGACCATTGAAAACTGGAACACAACAGTTTGAAGATAAATATTAAGGTATCAAAACCCCACTGGCAACAGGAGAAAGAAATTCTGACTGACTTATCACAAACGTGCTATCAATGGCCCAGCTTGATCTCCTGGTTTTTGTTTTTTCCTATTGGAATGTACACACTGGACTAACTGAAGGGGCCCATGAGTGTTGTGGTTATTTGAACTAAGGAACGTGTGTACATGCTCTTATGAACAAGAAAAAGTGGGATCCAGCTGTATCATGTATAAAACAAATATAAAATCAAACAAAAAATAAAGAAACAAAACAAAACAAAATCATCTAATATCACTCAGGAGCTCACATTTCTCATTTCTCATTTTATTGACATGTAGGAGTATAGTTCATGCACAAAGTAGAACTTTACACATGACCTTAAATATTCTAAACCCATAAGATAGTGTGACCCTTTTCTGCTCTGTTGTTAAGTAAATATGAATGTCTTTATACAAGTTATAAAAAAGTAACTGAGCAGCAGAAGATAAATCAAGATGATGCTTATTTTTTATGGCCAAATAATTGGGTGGAGATGTAACTAGGCTTTATGATGAACCTTTCCTGCCACCTTGTCCAAAATCGTGACTGAGAACTACAAGAATGCTGTTATGTCCCTTTGTTTTTAAAGGAGTATTGCTTGATATACATGAATATGATTTGCATTTAAATTTATTTGCAGCTCATGCTGGAAAATGAACACTTAAAAAAACATCTTCGTCGTCTGAAGCAGCAAAATATGGACATGCAGCGAGAACTAAATGACTTCAAAGATAAACAACGAATGGATGCAATGATGAAAGAATTTGTGACCACAAGAAAGTAAGACTTTAGCACTTTGCGTAGGTAGTCAATCCTTCAACTTTTGATATGATGAAGGTTACTGCTTTGTTGGGCATTATAGTATTTCATAGTTTTAAGGGATGCATTTTTATTAAAGGTATGCTTTCACTTCACTTATATGTATAAACATGGAAAATTATCAATTATGGGCAGCATTAAAAGTTGTAAATGAGATAGAAGATTCCTAGTAGTCCAGATCATCCTGTTCAATATTGCGACATTCACAATATGTTCTTTTAAAGTATGGAAACACAAACTGACCCACCCAAGTCACTCAACACTTACACAGCTGCTAAGAAACAAGAAAAACAACGACCTCCTCCAGAAAATGACAAAATCAGCAAGTAAGTATGGCACCTGATAGTATTATTTCTCTTTACCATCCTCCTCTAATTTTGGGTCCAATAATTCCAGACCCCACCTTCAATAAAAGACACTATTGTAACATTTAATTCATTAAGCCAAATATATTGATTCTAGTCTAACCAAATTTATGTTAAACTGAGAAACAAATGAAATAATTAAAATACTGAAATACTAAGAAACAAAACTTTTTATATTTGTCAAATCTGAATGATTGGGATATAGTGCAATATCATGGAATGCATTTGATAGATTGTGAGAGATTTCTGGGCATTCATTTTTTCATTATGGGTGGTCTGAAGTGCGCCTTGAAAACCAATATTTCTTGTTTCAGATTGCTTTTGATGCACAACAGTTTGATGAAAAGATATGAAAGAGAATTGAAGGTCAATATGCAGCATGTTGAGGCAATTACCACACTGAATGTAAGTATGATGTTTATTGGAAACATGCTCCAGTTTGGATCTGCTTCTGGGATGTTCAAATTACGGTATTTGTGATGGAAAGATGATAATTTCTGAGAAATTCGAACCTAGACAAATCCAGGGGCGAGTTGAATCCTCCACTAAGAACATAAAAACATCGGCTCTTTATATTAAATTTATATGTTTGTGTGTGATGTCTGCCATTTTCAAGTGATACAAGTAGAATTTGATTCAAATCTCAATTTTACAAGATAGCAGTGATTTTATTTTTTATGCCTCTTGATTGAAAACCAGCAATGGCTGCTTATCAGCAAATAGCTTATGGTATTCCCAATTTTATGGCATAATTTTACTTCTCCTTTTTTGGATAACCACTGATTTTTCTTTTGAACCTCATTACAAATTCCTTATCTTCACCAGTGTTCAAGAATTAACATAGTTCTGGATATGATATTGAAGGTCTAATTCAACCCTATAATTTTGTGCAAGTGCTTAAAGGGAATCAAATTAGTGTTCTATCTTTGAAATTCATTGCAATAATTAAATCATGTTACAAAATGCCTTGTTTAAATTTCAGAGAAATTCAGAGTAATTTGCTGTACATGTTTGTTGTTATATTGTAGCTGAAGGTGAATGAGCTGGAGCAGAAGTTACGGGAGGCACAGATCAGAGTTCACCAGGCTGAGTCCAAACTAGAGGTGGCTCGCAAGACACGAGGAAGACACCGCACTCAGAGCCTCAGCTCTGAAGATGATACTGGTATGCACACTTAACAAATTAATCAAGAGGTTTCAAATGTTTGCCCAGTGAAAGCTTGAACATAATTTCATTTGGTTTTGATTTCATGATATGCAAAAAAAAATTGTAAATTTTCACAAGTACAAGCCAAATTAAAGTGATTTTTTACCACTTTTTGATATTGTAAAATCAGGCAAAATTATAAATGGATACGTTCATTACATGTTTCAAAAGCTTTAAGCATTATGAATAGAAAATGTATGTGGTATATTTTCTATTTTTTTCATGGGTTTTTACCCTCGGCTAATTCAAAGCCTCGGGTATTGTTTTTGCCAGCGGCATCTGTCTGTCCATTATGATCTTATATAAAAACCTCTAACACTCTTGACAGAAAGACTATCAAAACAGGGATGAAAATATTTTCATTTTGAGCACAGAAGTCACTCTTGGACTACAATTTCTTCACAGTATTTATTATCTGATAACTTTTTCAAAGAAGAATGTACATAGGATGTTATTTCTGACTTGGCTGTGCCCAACATTACAAAGACAGAAAAATATATCACATGACACATATCACTTAAATTTCCAGAATTACGATAGACTTTATTTAACCATTTTTTGAAAATATATTGTCAGTGGATTTTATCATAATTATGTAAGATTAAAAGATTACAACACCCTGTTTTGGGGTTCCACCGGATTACTCCCTCAGGATTCTCCATTAAAAAAAATATTTTTTTTATGCAACAATCAATATTTGAATGGTCAATACCCCTCGAACAAGTGTGACTTTTAGAAGTTAAAAATGCTGTGGGGGTGGGGAGAAATTATATGTCCTTCTGTTTGTCTGTCAACTTCAATCTTCACCTTTAAAACTAATGGTCAGAGCTCTTAGTTATTACCGGTACTAAATAAGATTTTTTTACTTTAAAGGTACCAATTCTATCTATTTTACATTAGGCTAAGACTTTTCCCTGAATTTTATGATATAAACAAAATGACTGTCAGTATCACTGAGATGTTGAGGAGGCTGCCATTTTGAATAAAATGACAAATATCTGCCAAGAATCAAGATAACAATGAAAGAGCCAAATTCACTATATGCAAGGTGTAACAACAACAAGAATAAACATTTGTATAGCGCTATTCCAGACTATGTCTGCTAATGGCACTCATTACTATTCATAGCTTGCAGTCCTGGGTAAACCCTTTAAATGATCATTTATGAAGCAATTTGCTGGCATGCCCAAAACATTTGTATAAACATTACAAAATAGTGATAATCAGCATAGCTCTAAGACATTGGCCTATGGTATTTGTAAGGCAGCAGCTGATAAATGCAATTTGGTGTATGAGGCCCATGACCACAAAAAAGGCACATTGCACAGAGGTCATAGTTTCACCACTTTGTCTTCTGGTGGACTTGGGTCAGTAGGATAGCTGCCAGTGTTTGAATATAGCAGTGACAATGCAAATGTGTACACTAGTATGGGATCTGGCCACCAACTATAGAAGTTACCAAGCCACTTTACAAATGATTCTAGGTATCAAGTGACAAAAGATAGAAAGTTATACTTTTGAGGTACCATTTTGATTTGACAATTCTTTTAACATTGATTATTGTTATGTGGTAAATCAAATTTTGTATGTATTCATAAAATTTTGAATGCAGAGTTGGCAAGTGTTTCAAGGGAGTTACAAAAAGTAAAGAAAGAACGTGACAAACTTGCACATGATAAACGCAAGCTGAAAGATGAACTGAAAGGATTGGATCATGTAAGTGTAACAGATTTGTTAGTGCCACTCAATGCTATGTAAAGACTTATACCATTAATCAACAAAGCATTCTGATGAAATTTATACATCTAAAATAATACTTGATCTGAATTTTTTGTTAAATTAATATCCCCTGTCTCTTTTAAAGTATAAGAAGGCATTTGAACAATAATTCTTGTGATTCTCTTGCATTCAGAGTTAGCAAATTTTGTATCTTTAATATGCAGCTCACACTGATTCTCAAGTGACCACACCTTATATAGGCAACAGACAAATTAATTATTCCTTACATTTTTCACCAAAAAAATCCTATGATTGGACAACCTTACTGAGCTTTCATAAACAAGTATAGACTGGTCTACTCTGTAAACAACAGTGACCAAATTGCCTGTAAAACTTAAACCCAATGACAAGAAAAGGAAATGGATATTGTGAAATTGCTGAACGAAATTGAATTACTGAACAAATATATTTTGAAAAATCAATGTTTAAATGAACAGATATTAAAAGTGACACCAAACTTCAAGAGCAAAATATATAGTACCCTTTTAGTAAAAAAAAAAATCACTTTGTTTATAGGGCTTCTTTGAGGAGGTAGAAGATCTGAAGTATGCCCTACAGCAATCTGCAAGACTCAATCTGGAGTATGAGAAATCTCTACGGAAATTATGTACACAATGTGGCGTACCCTACCCCCACCCAGAGGGAAAAATGCCAGCTAAAAAGTAAACTCTGCCATCTTCTTACCAAAGAAATTAAGAAAGTTGACAATCTCCATAACTGTTATTGTTAGATTGTATTTTTTTCTTTTTGGTAGACCAGAGTTTTGTGTAGCAAATGTATGGACAGGTATGTTAATGCAGGGTGGTGGCATATGTTAGTTGTGACACTGGGGTTGTGACAGTGTGGAGTACAATCTCATTGGCTAGCTCAAGTTCACTCAGAAGGAGCAACTGGTTTATCAGCAAAATATTTTACAGGTAAAGGACAAAACATATGTGTATACATGATTACCAAAGGCATTATTTGATTGCTTAAAATCCATTTTCAAAATCAAAGGCAACATTTAGAATTGTCATTGCTTCAAGCTGATTCAGGTTACTTTCATTTGGATGACTTGCATATCGCACTATGTTATATTTTACTATTAACGTTAGGGGGAAACAGGGTCCCCCAAAGTTTTTTTTTCACCCGGCAAAAGAAATCTTGTACCTTACATTTGACAGAGTATAAGATAATTTCAGCTTTTAATGTATCAAATGCTAAGGGATGGATTATTCTTTGGAGGTGCTTATTAATTTCATCACTTTTAATAATTTTAGATTCAAAGTTGAAGTAAAATTCAGAAAAAGATGTTTTTTTTACATTTATAGAATGCAGTTAATTTGGGAAAACATATTAGGGAAAAACTGCACTACCAGTCTGCATAATTAGGGCATTAATCTTTAGGTACAATGATGTCTTTTTACATTTAAATAGACAGAATTTGAAAAAGGTCTTATAACTTAATTCTGATTTTGTGTATAAAATATTTCAAATATATTTATTTCTCATAAATATTTTTCTTTCTCATAGGGGGCACTCTGGTGCCATGGGAGAAAGAAAGATGGTGGTGACACCTGATAGTCATATCAAAGGCCCACTGGTAATAACATACAATAACATATACATAAATATTGATGGACAGTTTTGATTCAATAATCCCTCAAGTATAATATACTACTAGATACACTAGATACAGATACTAGATACACTAGAATCAGAGATATTTAACGTTAGGGGGAACAGGGACACTTCATACACAGGATCACAGCTGCATGAAATGTGTTGTTGATTGTTGCTTAGTTACCAAAAGGTATGACGTCACTATTTCATTGATGAATAGCCACAGCACCATTATGACGTCATTACTCCTTGAACTACATGAAATAGTGCACCTATGTAACATACCAAAGTAAGCTAAATAGGTAACATACTTCTGTCCAAAGGGGATCAATGTTGATACATACACATATAAACATCATTTAGTGGTCTTTTATGACTAATCCATTAGCCAGTAGCTGCTGCATTCGACCTCATCACTGCCCAGTGATACAAAATTAGAAGTAAACAAAATATCATATTTCTTCAAATTTCCCACGCTTTTTATAACAAAATTGAGAAGTTTTGGAAGTTTAATTACCAAAATTTAAGAACAGGTGTACTCCAAATATTATTTTATTTAGTTTAAATAGATGGAATTTTGATTAATGGTCTATATTTTGAGATACCAAACTTTCTTCAAACTCAAGTCAAAAATTACCAAATGGTGTCAAAAATTTGCATTTATTTGAATCATTTTATTTACAAAAACACAAATTACTTGAGTTATAAGACATCTTTTAAAATTCTGTCTATTTAAACTAAATAACATTATTCTAGCTTAAGATTAATGCCTTAGTTCTACAGATTGATAGTGTAGTTGTTCACAAAAATGTTTTTCAAGTTAGCTCTATCTTTTCTAAAATTGTAACCAAACAAACCATCTTTTTCTGATTTTTACTGTAACTTTAAATGTAAAATGATTAAGAATGATAAAATTTTAAAAACAAATTAAAAATCAAATCAAAAGAAAAATCTATCCCCAAGCATTTGATACCTTAAAGGCTGAAATCCTTTTTGTAGTTATTTTTATACAAAGCAATCATCTTGCACCATATCATTTTTTGGGGTCCAAATGACTTTTTTTGGCGGGAAAAAAGAACTTTAGAAGACACTGTTCCCCCTAACGTTAAACACATAGAATTGTCAATTTCTCCAAAATCTTCTTGGACGTTTATACTCATAACTTCATAAATATTCATCCTTTTTAGATAATTTTATCACCAAAAGAAAGGCAAAATAAATCTCTATCACCATGATAAGTAACATCTTCCAATTAAATATAATTGTTGAAAAAAATTGCCGAAAATGTGTTTGTTCCGATTGTGACAATTTACAAGATGCACACAGAATGGTAAAATCTTCTTGGACGTTTTTGCACAAATTATAATACAATTCCCCATCTAAATGCTATAAAACAGTACCTTTATAATCTATTGAATCCACTTAATGTCAACATGATGATCCAAAGACGATAGCAGGGTCCATTTGTACAAAAAGCAGTCAAAATTCCCTTGACAAAAGCAGTCAAAATTCCCTTGACAAGCTGGCCAAATGGCCACGTTGAAAACAGGAAGTGGCGGCGGTGGCACTCCTCAGTGAAATATTCTTGGCTCAGTCTTGTGTAATGGAAGTACATTTTAAGAGATAGTAAAATTCACCCCAATCTCTTGAGCTGTGAAAGGGTGCATATTCTGCCATGTTTCAGAGTGTCTACATACCTGCCTGCTACTTTGGTATATATTACAACATCTCAATTTACTTAAAGAGTTATAGTGAGAATTGGTTCCAGTAAGGTTAAGTATGGTTCTAGTTTAAGTTCCTGTTTGAAGATACTGTAGGAGGAACAGCTGCTAAGACTGCCAGGCATAGAATATATTTAATTTAGAATTAAACAGGACTAATCTATGCTCCAGCTGGAGAGATTTTAAGAGAACCTTTTATACAAGCATTGAGGTCCAACTATCTGCATTGTCCAAAGATGCCCAGTATGTGCATCAATTATAGTTGGTGTATATGTTATAATTGTATGTTATTATGTGCTATTGGTAGCTATTTGTATAATATAGTGGACTCCTAATATAACTATCAAGTGGCACCACCATCTTTCTTTCTCCCAAGGCATCTATTTAATTTTCTTACTTCTGTTATACTTGTCCACGATGTCATGTACTGGAGGGAGCAGTGGTGTCACAATTTATCAATGAAATGGTGATGTCATACTTTTTGGGTTGTTAGCAATGGTCAACAACTCAAAATATAGTCCATACCTGTTCCCCATATTTGGAAAATGACCAGGAAAAACACATTCCATACAATTGTCATCCTTTGTATGAAGTGTCCCTGTTTCCTCTTATGTTAAAGAAATGTACACAATGACTAAGATTGTATCTGGTGATATTTGATTTTTTTTTCTTTATTATTATTGTTATCATTGTTGTTGTTTTTTTCACTTTGGCTATACTACTCTAAAAATAGCAACAAATAAAAAGTCCATCTGTGATTAAGAAAAGTATATTTAATGTTTATGTTGCCAGGGTTTTGAATGATCTGACAACTTTTTATTGCAAGACTAATGACTGATTACTCTACAGATAAAAAGCCATACATTTTCAGATGACATTATGCAAATCATGCTGAAGGAATATTTTGCAATAATAAATAACAAATGACTTTTACATACATTTTTTTTTCAAAGATATTCATAATTATAAGAATTTGTTTTTTTTTTCAAGTAGTTAAGTGTGAAATAATATCCTTTGCCACGGGTTCCTATTTCTGAAATGAATCTACTTAACTGTTTCTTTAAAAAAATATCAGAAAAAATTTCCAACAAAATTTGTTCCATTATATATTTGTGAGGGATAGTTTGCTACTAACTTTTAAAGGCTCCGGACACTTAAACAAAGCTTTCTTATGATGCTAACTTTTAGAAATAAATAATATTACCAAATATCCTCATTAAAATAACAGGATATAAATTATTATTTTAATCTAATAACCAACAAAAGGAAATTGCACATTTTATTTGTATGAAATCTTTTTGATCAGCCAGATATATTTCACCTAAATATAAATTGAAATAGCCCAATGAAAGGACATTGTAACTGCAGCATTAATGATATTAATTAAATCTGGTTCCGGTAATGCATATTTCAAAGATTTTCCCTCAGTATTTGCTATTTATCTCTGTGAAGTTTAAAATCTGCAGGATAATATATGCCTTTAGTCTCTGTTAATTATTCTGTGAAAGTCATTGTCTCCAATTATTGAGGGAAAAAAATGAAAAGATCTTAAAATTAATGGTGATCTTAAAATTTATGAACCTCAAGCAGGAGAAAGAATGTTGATTGATTCCAAAGGATATTAATTTGACTATAAAAACAATCCTCTTTTGTTCAGTCCCCCTTCTTGTCAGATTATGATAAGTGTTATGTGCAGCTAAGTGACCCATCAAGTTCTAAAATTAGACAAAAGTTTTAAGCAATCATCATACTGGTACATAGATACAGATCTATGTTTCTCATCTTCCATTTTACAGACTTATTACCAGGTGTAAAGTTATCTTTGGCATGTCATGATTTTACATACTACTATTGAAATTTCTATGATATGGAGCATCAGATTCTTTGTATAATTAAATTCAGAGGATTCCCTTGTAATATCGGTAAATATTATCCCAGCAAGAATTAACAAATGTATCCACTGGAAAAAAAAAAAGAGTGATATTTTATATTTATGTGTAATTTATATTTATGGCAATATATTTTTATTGCATCGTATAAAGTAATATACTTAATTATATGTGCTATGCTATATTGAATATCCTAATTTATGACCAACAAATGACCCCTTAAAGTGATATTATGACACTATTTATGATCAGCTTGGTTTAGCATATATTTGAGCTCTACAGGGAATATTACTCTATTCCTAATATATATTCATTGGCTATTCACAATTTTATCATTTCAATTTTATATTGATTATTTATTATGTACAAGCTATTTTATTTTTGAATTTAGACAGGTATTGATACTTAACCTCAGAATCTTGCTTGAATATTTGTTCTATGTGTGTCATTTCTGTGCATATTACCGGTGATATTTTTGTAGGATTATGTGGAGTCTCATAGATGTACCATCAAAGATGAGGAGAGATTGATTGGCACCAAAGTCTCATGGTACATATGGCAGAAGTCAGATGTATATTTAGCCTATCTCTATATTCATATAAGACAGGAATGTCTGACACATAAAGCACTGGAGCCAACCAAGTCTGACACTAAATTTGACCCACCTTGCATATTTCTATTACAATTAGATTGGATATTTCAGTTTTAGCTAATTTTTATCTCTATTAATTTGACTAATTCTGTGGAGATTATAATCCATTCATTTAATGTTTAATTGATGAGACACTTGTCAGGTTCCAGGATTTTATGTGTCAGACAGTCCTGCCAAAACTGAATTTCTATATGTGTAGAGATATTATTCTGAATTCTGCTTTGTGCATCTTGGCTGCTGATCCCTCCTGTTATTGTTCAATGTACTTTTCAATAACTTCATCTAAAAAGTAGAATTTCTTTAATCTAACATCAGATTGTCTTCTTCAAATAGATTAAAAACAACATAAAACCTTTAACTTTTTAAATATGAACATATATCCCACCAAAAATGAACAGCTCATGGGTATTTCAAATGATTTCAACCAGTTCTATTTTTTCTAGTTTGGCTTTATATATTTATATTGAACATGTTCTTGTTACATGCCAAGGCATTACTGCTGAATAGGATTAATAGAATTTTATGTTTTGTTTGGCATAAATGTTTGTAAACCCTAAGATTAGCTTACTTTAGGAATGGTTCAATCTTTTCACGTTGCACTTGTTGGGCAGTTTGAACCTGATGTTTGTATCCATAATGATTTTTTTTATCTATGTGAATTTTTGCATAGAACTATTCACGTTGATATCCAAGGAACTATTTGTATATTAAATATTTTGATCTTTAAAAAATCTTCTTTACAATATCTGATGAACAACTTGTTTTTGGGGGCAATAGATCTTTTGGGATCTACACATATTTATCTGTTGAAAGCAAGTATTATAAACAATATTACCTAAATTATATCTTCAACATTTCTTGTGCATGTCTTGTAAAACATTTTAGATGGGGGGTGGGGTGGGGGCACTCTAGTTCCCAAAAGTCCCCCTAGCCACAGACCCCCAGGGGGCTTCAGCCTGGATCTGGCACTGAGAATTGTGTGCACAAATGAAGGTCCTTGCTTAATAAATCAAATTCAGTTTGGGTTGTAACTATTATTATTGTTTATCTTTTGTAATGTAAGTATCTCATAAATACCCTCTCTGTAAAAAGTACAGCTGAGAGCTTAAAAATATTAAATGACTTCATACGCTTTTTCAATTATGTCTCAACATGATTCTTTATTTTTTAAATGAAAAATAGAAAATAATGTCTGATGCAAAGAAACAGCTTACCAGGATTTACAGATCAGTGGATGACAAAAAGTCATCAATAAATTGGAAAAACAAAGGTACACTGAAATAGCTCAGTCCCTTGGATTAATATTAAATACTAATATAAAAAGTACTCAAATTTGATTTTCATCCTGGTATATTTCCAGCAAGAATATTCCAATTTTATTTATAAATTGCAGTGTATTTTTGCCTCCTTCCAATTGTTACGGCTGATTTATGTGAATGATAGATAAAGCACCAGGAGTAAAAAAAAAAGCCTTGGGCTTGTGTTGTGAAAAAATTTGGACTGTGATAGAATATGTAAATACTGCTATTATGAGGCTTATGTGAGGTTTCATGGCTTGGTAAACTCTTACTTTAACAGTGGATGTTAAAGCACGTTAGGACTTGCCGAATTGTATTTTATATTGTTTGTATATATTGTTAATTGAAAAGTATTAAATGTGTTGAGCTTATAGATGCCATATATATGCCATATTCCTAGGCATGTATTTGAATAGTTTGTAAATGGCAGTCCCTAGATCAGGCACCATTTCATTTGACACACTCTTTCTGAATAAATTATGAGCATTATCCTTCTAATCTACCTTTAGTGTTAAAGACTATAAAAACATGAGGTTGCACACATTGCATACTTTGAGTAATTTTAGCTCCATATGTAGTAAATACCTTCAAAGAAAACAAAGAACTAATTAACATTATTCCAATATTTGAACTGATTTAATGACGACATTGGTAACATTTTACACCATGTTTTTCATCTGCTAGAAATACCAAGTTAGCTTTATGTTCGAGGTCTCAATTTTTGGATGTGGATTACTAATGTATGAGCCACAAATTACAATGGTAACTTATAATTGAAATATCTAAGTTCTTGCTTCACTGGCTATTAGTGGCTAATTTTGTACAACTTTTTCCCAAGAAATTGATTTATTTTTTGCCAAAAAAGGATAGGAAAATATCCCCCACAATAAATATTTCCATATTCTAAAAAAAAATTATGAGATATGAGCAATTGTGCTAGATTTCATCACATCATCTTTTAAAATAAATATAATATTGGTGTACAATTCTGTGAAAAGGTGCCCGATCTTTGAATTTGCAATATTAATTTTATTCTAGCAAAACCAGGTTCTCAGTTTTCAGGAACATTCTGATTAGATAATTGTAAAATAAAATAGGAAATTTGTAATTTAGTAAATTATTTAATAATTTGAATTATCATAGTTACAGATAATGAGTACACGGTTAAAAATAAATATATATGATAATCATTAACCATCTAAATGATTGCTTTCTTCTTGGTGTTAATGTAAATAAACTTCCTGTTAAGACATAGAAATTTTATACCTCAAGAGAAGTTAACTGTTCAAATAAAGCTAATGATAAAAATATGCTTTTATTTTCCAAAGTTCTTGTTTTTTAATAGCGATTATTTATAGCCACATCAGGGTTATAATGACATATTGGGCCATGAGCATCACATATTAGATAACATTTAAAATAGCTCTAGTTTACCTCCCAGGAAAAGAAAGCTACACAATCCAATCTAGCTAAGGTGCCCAATCTTGCCAAATTTCACAGCTCTGCTCACCTTATTACACATGTAAGAATTTGAATCTCCAGGTGAGAGCAAACACATTTAGGTAGGTCCTAAATCATTAGTTAAAATGCAAGAATACAGGTGCATGATGGACAGGTTTTGCAAATGACAGGTAGGTATAGTTGAGATATAGAGCTAATTTAAACATCCTATGAATGGCACACAGGTGACTGAGCCACACACCAGCTACCAGACATAAATATGCAGGTGAATAAGAGGCACATGACTGATTAATGCTATTCATGCTTAAAGGAATTGTATACTACTTTTGAAAAATTAGTCAACCGGGTCAGGCTTTGACATACGCACTAGCCCGGGGCCACCAGATACGCAGTGAATGCTCTCTTGTAGAGCCTCAGTTGGGCAACCATAATTTTGGTCTTTTACTGGCCCAAACTATCTTGATTTTGTTCTAATCCTTGATGGATATTTGTTTCATATCATGATCATTGGACTTGTAAATTATGATTGGGACAAGTAAGACACTAAACAGCTTTATTATATACAATGCTTTTTATTGTATCACGCATACTATTATCCTTATAAACTTCGGAACACCACTTTTCATGCTATGATGGCCCAACTGGGCAACCAAAATTGTTCCCTTTATGTCAAGGCCTGAACCCATGAAGAAACAACCTTCGCCTAACTGGAACATGTTGCTTAAGAGAATCCTATGGATTTGACTAAAATAGAATACATTAAAATATTTAGACCAGAAAAGTTGATAATAGAACAAATTGGAATAGAATAGATAAGAATTGATTAGAATAGATTCCAATCGAATGATAATTCAATATTCAATGCATAATTAATAACCATTCTATTCTTGCGTTCTGCGAAGTACCTATTATCACTCATTATAGGGGGCACCACCTGTTTTGAGTGGAAAGACCTGGGAGGTGCCAATGACACAAACATGTTAAAGTGGGGAGAACTTATGTTTTGTATCATATTTTTCCAAATTAAACAGCTACCAACAAAAGGAAAACTGATCAGAAAACTGAAAGACTAACATGTTGTTGCAAAGCAGAGTTTTAGAAAGTGCTTTGTAATTTCATAATTAATAAAAATAATAAAAAATTGTTGGTATTTTGCCACCACATATGGTATCTGTAAAAGATGTGGATCTGTAAAAGGAATTCATATTTTAGATGTCCCTGTAAGATACATGCATCTATATCTAGCTATGTCAATTATGATAAGATGAATTTATTAACCAGTGTTCTAAACCAAGGGCAGTCAATCTTGCCATGAATTTTGAGTTAATCTTAAGCTGTCACATCAGTTCAGCTCATCTTCAAAAACTGATGTGCCATTTTATTGTCATCTTTATATCTCAGTTTATTTCATAGGATGTACCTGTGAAAGCCAGATTCAAAGCCATCATCTCAGAAAATATGACAGCTTCAAATAAATGTTTATCAAAAACTATATTTAAAAGTGAAAGATTGCAACTGTCAGCAAAGTTATATATTCGGAAGATATATTTAGTATAGAAAAATGCAAATATTCACAGATTTTTTTGCTAAAATAAACTTATTTGTGCCCCTGATTTCCTTGTCATGACTGATTATTGTACATTGTTTATTTACTGATAGTTAATAGATACACATATGACAGCTGTATATTTACATTTGCAAAAATATTTAGATATGATTTTTTTTTAAATGTGATAAATTCTTCCAATTTTAGCCATTTTTGTGGCTAATATTACATTTTGACAGCTTGTCTGACAGGTTTTTCTTTCCACTCAATTTTTGTGGAGTGAGTGCAAGGACCTGGAGAGCAATTATGACCCATGCTGAACACAAGAATTTGATGATTTGATTCCATTTCTCTGAATATCATGAAATAATAGGCTGTGAATGTTTGTGTCTGAAAGAATTTCAAAAAATATTTTAATAATAAAATACTGAATATTTTCCCCAGACCATCACAGGAGATCTTGTTGACAGCATCTTCATGACAGAACTTATTGACAGCATCTTCATCCTCAATTCCTTCCACCAGAGGGCGAAGTGGTAAACTTAAAGAGTGCCTCTGGCTCTGCCTGGTGGGTTGTGCGGTCAAAACTGTCACACTGGTGAGTTAATTAAGACATTCCGCTCAAAATGGGATGTCATAATCATCACTGACATGAGACTCTGAAATCGCTTTAAATGTGGAATAGAGAGACATTATTCTGATGCACATATACGTCTACATCTTGGACTTTTGCACATGCCCGTGCCGTGAGACTGAGAGGCTGGAAGCTGATACGGTCCACTACATGACCAATACAAGAACGAACTACTCTTATCAACAAACAGCATGACATAACTGCCTCACCATGCTCACCTGTCTCTCTCAGTCACCAAGGAACAGGACTACATATTGACCAATCAGCATTCGCGCACATGCCGGGTATGCACTCCTCCAGTGGCGAGCGATGTTTTCCGTATCAAGAGATATCTGCTGGGTAGAGAATGCCAATACAAGTCGACTGTGACCGACATGTTGCAAACGCAAGCTTCTCATCGTGTGCACAAAGGAAATATGACAGGTATGTGTTTAATGTGGCATTTATGACGGTGCTGATTAGTGTTTGTAGTAACCTCGATAAATAGCTGAAAGAGCCGGTATTCACTCAGGGTACACACATGTCTCCATGCATTGCACGTCATGAATGACTGTCACACTGGGCAATCTTCCAAAACCAAAAATCCGTCTATACCCAAAGACATCGGCAAAATGGACTTGAAATCCACTGTTTCTCGAAACACCACGCACTGCCCATCATATTGAAGTTTCCCAGTAAATAAACTCGATCTCCGGCGATTGACTGTTGCCGTTCTGACCCATGTCACTATCGTTCCCAGTCATAATGTCTAAAAATACAAATCTGTGTGAATTCTGTAGTGTTTTTTCTTCAGTTTTTTACCCGATATCACACGTGTCAACGTGAAATGGCATTTGGAAGAGTCCAAGTGATGACGTCATGGAAACACAAAGAGAGAATCATCATATGACGTCACAAGCACCACAACGTTGTGGAGTTTCCAGATTGTTGCTGTCACTCCTATAATTAGACTGACCCACTTTCACCTGATTGCGCAAACTCGTAAACAATGGCGAAACGATGCCGAGATGAAGAAATAACAAAGAAATTTTTTCAAACAAGATTGACATCTTATGTTCACATAAAAGGAACATGATTGTTTGATTGTTAGTTGCCGGAAGTCGAGTTCTTACAGAGTCGTGGCTTAAATATGAATGCCTCTGCAAGGTGTCTCTAGAAACAGTGGATTTCAAGTCCATTTTGACGATGGCTTTGGGTATAATAGTGTAATACTAATAGTAATATATGTACTCATATATTTACTTATAGTTATATTATAATTGACAACCATTTGTGACAGCTATATTATCATAGCAAGTTGACAATTGTTATTTAAATCAGTTGGGGTTCTAACTAGTTACTACTCAGGTGTGAAGATTAACATGGCCATGATTAAAAGTCTGATTTGTTTACAAATCTGAACAGTCATTGGCTGTACACGATCGGCACTCGCCGTCTAGCCGGCGAGAGCGGCAGATCGCCGGATCCTCCATTTTGTCCCGCCGAATTTGCCGAGGGTATTCAGAGGGCGGAGTTTGGCGTCCACCGCCTTCCGCCACCGGAACCCGCTGGTTCAATCGTGGAGAAACGGGATAACCCGGGCTAAATTGCCGGACCTAATCGTGTACAGCCATTGTTGCAAAACAATCCCAAGATCCACTGCATGACCAAGAACAAGGGATCTTTTTTTTTTCAAAAGTTATTGCCATTGATTCAATCTTTAAATTAGTTCCAAGAATGTATGTACATGTATATTATCATACTTACAAATCTAAGCGATTCAATTTAATATTCTGTCTTATTTTATATTGAATTATAAAATATTTTTACAGTACACTGACAAAATGATGATATGATTGAGACCAATCTCATAACATCTCACACTACGCTCATATCGTCCCATGCTCATATTGGTATACACTCTTATGATCTGGTATTCCTCTCACTTGTGCAGCTATCTCTCAATCAGGCAGCTATCTCATATATACAGCCGGCGACAACTGACCTGCGGACAACAACAGAGCTGCGGTTCCATTTTCAAAGCCTTTAAATACATCTGTACTTTCGAAAATATTCACATTAGGTCAAGCTCTGACACCTGCATGTGCCAATAAGGTAAAATGGCGTGATAAACATCGGTAATCAACTGATAATCTGAAACGCAGTTCTGTTGTTGTCTGCAGCTCTGTTGTCGTCGGCTGTACAGATACAGCTATCTCTCACTTGTGCAACTATTTCTCACTTTTGCAGCTATCTTTCACTTGTGTAGCTGTCTCACTGTTGAAACTATCTCACTTATGCAACTATCCCACATTGTTGTAGCTCTCTCGCACCTGTGCAGCAATCTTTCACTGTTTAACTATTTCTCACTAATTCAGGTGTTTTTCACAGTTATCTCTCACTGTTGTCGCTATCGCTCATTTGTGCAGCTCTATCTAACTTGTGCAGCTATCTATCTCTGTTTTGAATGTCTCTCAAGTTGTGCAGCTGGCTCAAACTTGGGTAGCTGTCTAAATAATATCTGCATTTCACCCATGCAGGCCCCTTAATACAAAGCCAGGCAGGACCTCAATGATAAGATCAATGATTATACCCAAAGACATCGTCAAAATAGACTTGAAATCCTTTGTTTTTAGAAATACCATGCACTGCCCATCCAATTTAAGTCCCGACTCTGTAAGAACTCGACTTCCGGCAACTAACATTCAAAGAATTATGTACCGTTTAAATCAACTTAAGATGTCAGCCCTGTTTGAAAAAATTTCTTTGTTATTTCTTCATCTCGGCATCATTTCGCCATTGTTTACGAGTTTGCGCAATCAGGTGAAAGTGGGTCAGTTTATTCACGGGAGTGACAGCAACGATCTGAAGCTCAACAACGTTGTGCTCCTTCTGAGGTCATATGAAGATTCTCCCTTTGCGTTTCCATGACGTCATCACTTGGACTCTCCTAAATGCCATTTCACGTTGTCATGTTTGATATCGGGTAAAAAACTGAAGAAAAAACACTACAGAATTCACACGGATTTGTATTTTTAGGCATTATGACTGGGTACGATAGAAAAAAGTGCCAAAAGGCGGACTATCTGTGTTAATCTGTGATTGGTATGATCATGGGAAAGGTGTAGTCATTTCCTCTGGTTTGGGAATTGACTTTTTATGATGTTAATGCATGAGTCCTTGCAAACGAATATATTCCTTTGCCATGTAAGCAAAAAAGCAGTGATGATTTCATGGTGCGATGATGTAATCTACGACTAAAGAGAAAATTCAACATAGCATCGCTATTGCTAATTGATGAGTGAAATATTTGTTTTGCTAGTTGAAATTTTTGTTTTGTTTGTTTTTTTTTTGTTTTTTCTATATTGATAGGTTTCTTTGTTTAAATATGTAATTTTGTTTCTGTATTCTCTGTTTTATTAGTTTCATTTTCCACAAGGTATCTAGTTTTATGTTGTTTAATGATTGTCCATTTGACATCTCTTTCCTAACAAACAACTGGGGTAAAACCTCCAATTAAGGAGTCAAATATAGTCAAGAGGGTTTATGGTTTTTGGTTATAAATTTATGTTGGCAGTCCGTAAACATTTTTATCCTTGGGTGAATCAGATATTTGGAGGGGGAAATCATACAGGGTAGAAGTCCAAATGGGGACACAGTCAAAGCACAGCTGAGGACATGGTAATAGAATGAATTGGGTGAAGGGTGATGGTATAAATGGGGGCTTTGGTGTAGCAAGACTGGGTACATGTGAATAGTAACAGTAACCTCAAAAGTAGTTCAATAAGTGACAGGACCTCTTCTGTAAATGTCCCAGTGATAAATAAATGGGTAAATAACCATTCTCATCAAATTTAAATGACAAGTGTAATGTATTGAGTTTAAATTGGGAAAGTTTAAATACCACTCTGTTTGTCTGGGGACAGATGTTGTGAACTTACTAAAAAACATACGCACTGAAACATCCTGAAAAACATCATGTGATATGATTTTATTTCTTTTTGAAATTTAGAACTCAAAAGTGCTGTATCATTGCTTAGGACAACAAAGTTCAGATTGCAACATTAAACAGTCAAAGTCAGACATTCCTATGGTCATGCTTAAATTTGACTAAATGAGATCATACAAGATCGTCACGTGACTCCATTTCTTCAAAATCATACATTGTGTGGCACTATTAGTTAACACACAGCTCGAATTTGATTCAATTTGGTTATGTGGCAAAAAACCTCTTTTACCTCATTTGATTATATTTATATTTGTGACAAAATAAATGTATGATTCCAATTCTTGATAGATCCCATTAGTTTTTGTTTATCAAGGCCCTTAAAGGGGGGATTTTTAAAGTTCTCAATTGACAGTCCACAGATATACCTTCAAGTATGAACAGATGCCCTGTGCTCTGTTTAAAGAGGCAGTAAAATGAAATGCCAAGTTTCATTAAATATGATTTTATTTTGCAAACATACAAAAAATTAAAGACAACTATGATATGATAAGGATGATATGAATATTCGTGATATAAATGAAATGAATATTCATGTTTTTCTACAGCATAACTTGGATGTTCCTGATTCCTGATAATATATTCATGATTCAGCAGTGATCATATCTGGCCACTAAGTTGTCTGTTAAATTGTCTGGAATTGTCAGTGCTTTCTGTCCCACATAGAAACTGTTGTGTGAGAGGTATCATTCTGTATCAATATGAGAGGTATCATTTTGTATTAGTGTGAGAGGTATCATTCTCTACTAATGTGAGAGGTATCATTCTGTATCAATTAGAGGTATCATTCTGTATCAATTTGAGAGGTATCATTCTCTGTCATTATGAGAGGTATTATTTTGTATCAGTGTGAGATGTATCATTCTATATCAATGTGAGAGGTATCATTCTGTATAAATGTGACAGGTATCATTCTGTATACACGTGAGAGGTATCATTCTGTTTCTGTGAGAGGTATCATTCTGCATCAATTAGAGGTATCATTCTGTATCAATTTGAGAGGTATTATTTTGTATCAGTGTGAGATGCATCATTCTGTATCGGTGTGAGAGATATCATTCTCTATCAATTAGAGGTATCATTCTGCATCAGTGTGACAGGTATCATTCTGTATTCATGTGAGAGGTATCATTCTGTTTCTGTGAGATGTATCATTCTGTATCAATGTGAGAGATATTATTCTCTATCAATGTGAGAGGTATAATTCTGTAACAATATGAAAGGTATCATTCTGTATCAATATGAGAGATATTCTCTTTTAATATGAGAGGTATCATTCTGTAACAGTATGAGATTGATCATTCTATATCAATGTGAAATATTAAAAACTCTCCCAATTAGTTTTGATGTGATATTCATTGACATCAACAGAGTTATTCGGTATTTTTACAGTAGAGTTTTGGGTAGTGTTAATGATTTGGCTCATTTTGACACATCCTCTGCTTGTCAATAAGCAATATTTCTCCGGTTTTATTATGCAGTCTATGAGGTATATGAGTACCAAAGAAAATTACATTGACATATCAAAGTTACATACACTTGTTATCATATTATCCAGCAGTATCCTCTGCCAAACTTATTAAAATTTCATTCAATAAATATGCATATCTGCATACCAATTGTAGAGTTCCTCCTTTAAGTAGTTGTGGAGATAAGCTCAGAGGTCGAGGCTATTGCACCAAAGTCAATGGTGATATCATTAAGATTGAAAGGAATCTGACTCTTCACCTCTATCTATCTGTATAAAATTTGAAACATATATTCCTGGTAGTTTTGGTAAAGAACATTTTTTAAAGAAAATGACCGACAGATATTTTTAAAGAAAATGACGGACAGATATTTTCCCTCCTCCTAAAGCTCTGCAACTTCAAAGAAGTTAGCAGAGCTAATGACATTCCTCAATCTTTTTTGATGTTGTAACTTTTTATTTCTGGCATATGAATGATTCATTGTCGGGTTCTTGCTCAAAGTTTATGGAAATATAAAGATTTTTAGTACTTAAGCCTTCCCAACCTCCTGTCGTTTCCTTTTCATTCAAATCCATACATTTCTGACCTTGACATTCACTATTCCTGTCAGCTTCGAACATTCCAATTCATGCCATATTCGATGTGCATCCCTTCCATTTATTTCCAGTCAAATTCATTCCATACTTGTCAAAGATAATAGTGCAGAAAAAGTATGTTTTTTGTTTAAAAAAAGTCTCAAAGTTGTACCCACTTAAACATATTAAGCACTAAATCTGTAATTTCGTGTCTAAATAGCGTATCTACATACAAACTTCATGACATGTTGATGTTTAACATAGAGTAATAAGATATGTTGTTGCACTCCCAGGAGAGGTCTGTCTGAGCCATAACCTTCACTGACCTCAGATGAGGCTCAAAGCAGGGTAGCACTGTTTGACGTCATTCTGGCACTCTGACAATACCTTTCATGACATCATAAGCATATTGCCATGCTCTTATGATGTCATTTTACCTTTCAGTGCCTCTATGATCAAGCTCCACATAAAATGACTCCAAGAAAAAAGTGTGATTTCAAAAGCGGGCTATAGATTACAAGTTCCTGTTTAAATAGATTTTACAGACACTTACTGGAGCACATCAACCAAAACAATATATAGATGTGAAAGACAAATATCTTTATTGTTAATTTATGATACTTAAACATATTTTTCAAAATCACTGCTTAATCCCTTTAATCAATATATTATTGGGCAAAATAAAAACTTTTTTATCTATTTTGTTAGTTTAATATGTTGGCTATACCTGCTACATTATTCTTACTGATATCTAACATAGTAAAAGTATCTGTGTGTGTGTGTGTTTGTGTGAATTAGGTGTCATGATATTCACTGGAGCATTTTGCACTGAACTATATAGAAATGCTTAGTCATTGCAGCAGTATTCCTCACATTAATAGCTTCCTATCAGTTACTCTACATGTAATTGTTCAGGGCTTCACAATTGCACTGCACCAGTGACCCCCAAAGTGCTTTTTGGTTTTGCATAGCCTCTGCACTGAGGGGGAGAATTTTTCTGTCATTTTATCTGTCTACCAACTTTGATCCTTCCCTTAAATTCATGGTCAGAATTCTTTGCTATAAGCAAGTGGGCAAGATATTGTATTTGCAGGGGACCAATTCTGTCTATTTACCATTTTTATTGATTTTTGAAAAAAATCTAACAGTTATCACAACTCCAGATCACCTGTCTGGGCTTTGCTGATTGGTGATTGGAGAACACTATGAATAGCCTGACAACTCTCCACCAATGAGAAATGAGATGACAAATTCAATATGTGACATGCATCTTGATTGGCCAAATTTATCATCTGCTCAAGTCTGCTCTGGGAATGGATTTAAATCATTATTTAAGAAGCAATTTGCAGACATTTTCAGAAAAAGTTCAGACACATTAAAACAAATCTTTTTTTTTTTTACATTTTGATGTGTTATTCCAGAGGTAACTTGATTTTCAATGAGTGTTTATATTGTAACTTTTTATACTGTGCCATCTCAATCTTTCAGAATAAAATATTAATCAATGGTTGAGATATTGAGGCATCAGATATATGTTACTGCAAGTTCTAATCTTAGCATATGGATGTGTTGGAAGTACTAAGCATCAATTCTACAATTTGGTGTATTCAAAGCTTGACCACATATGAACATCGTGACAAATTGAAATTATGATAGATTAAAAAGATAAGTTGCTATAAGCCATAAAAGTTGCACTCCCAGGAAATATCTGTCTCAGCCATAAGGTGCATGTGACGGGTAAACAAGGGTAGCGTGAACTTTGTTTGACCTCAATTGAGGCTCAAAGTGGGGTAGCACTGTTTGACATCATTCTGGTACTATTCAAAGGACAATACATTTCATGACGTCATAAGCATATTGCCATACTTTTATGACGTCATTTTACCTTTCAGTGCCTCTATGATGACACTCCACATTAAAATAACGCCAAGAAAAGGAGCATGCTTTTATCAGGGGCTTATATATTAGGGTTTTGTTCAAAGAGATTTTACAGACAATGATGGGGATGCATTTTCAAATGGTTTATAGACATGAAAGACAAATATATTTATCACCAATATGTGAATTTTAAACGTTTTTTTTTTCAAAATCGGTGCTTAATCCCTTTAACCCCTAACGGACTAGCCTATCTAAATTTTGTTGATTGGCAGGACTAACCAATTTTTTTTTCTGGACGGGTGTGTCTACATACTAAATTTATGAAATTTATATCCATGGTTATTCAAGATCCTTAATGAAGTGCTGGGGTCAAAAGATTCAGTCAGTCTGACGTCATTATCATGATTACATTGTAACAAGTGGCAGCCTTTCAGAATGTTACAAATGACGTCATCAAGCCAGAATAATGGGGACGTTGCCGTCCTTCCCGTCCGTTACCGGTGGTGGACGTTGCTGTCCTTCCCGTCCGTTAGGGGTTAGATGCCTTCAGTTTGTGTGCACATTATGGTCTAATTTTGGTGTCAAAATTTAAAATGTACATGTACATATATACAGTTAAAATTAAAATGTACATGTACATATATACAGTTTAAATAATTTCATTATGAAAAATAACTTTGATACTTTCTGTGAAAAATCTATTGTAGGAGACGGTAAATTATATTTTTACCAACAGCACAGTGTTATTTCTTTTTTTACAGAGATCTCTTTGTTACTTTTGGCCCGATTGAAAACCAACATTAGGCATGGAGAATAAATGCAATTAGTGAACATGATCCAGATTAGATGTATTGATGCTTAGATAGTGTGAATTATCAATATTTAGAGCCATGTGCTATATTCAGTAATTACTGTATTTACTCCAAAATAGGACAAGACCCAAACCTTAAGTCAATGTTTGGGGGGGGAGGTCGTCTTATACACGAGGGCAATTTACGGCACCTCTGGGCACAATAAACTTCGCTCATACTTTCCAGATACAAACTCCCCCAACGGTGTTATAATTAATATCTGTCTTTTAATAGACATAGAAATATTCTACCATGTGTAAACAGTAGTCCGTCTTCATTTAATAAGTGAAAATTATCCACAAGTCAGAGAAAATGTGAGATTAACAATGTTTTAACATGTATACACAACACGAGGTAGCCATTTTGCAACAAGTGACAAGGAGAATCTCTTATTTTTGGTGCGAAAATGATCGGAGCACCACCACAGTGTATTAACTTGTATTGAAATATTAATATATTGCGCAATGATGGATCCCTGAGTGTAGGTATTTATATTTTACTTTTACAATGGCTGCCAAACTTGAATTGTAGGAGTGCCGATGTCTCGAGAAAAACCGACTTGTCTCATAATGGGCCTTTTCAAACAAAATAACATTAATTTATTTTTTGGGGGGGTTGTCTGTCTTATACACGCGGTCATCCTATTTTCAAGTAAATACGATATTATACATTGAGCTATCATTATTGGTGGGATGATTTTTTAAGTGTTCATGCCTCACTCAGTGAACACAGTATTATATTCACTGGATTAATTTGACATCAAGTGATTAATAATGGATGAAAGTGTTATTTTTGGTTGAGTGATGCAACTTTATATAAAGTTTTGTTATCAGTGATGAAATGTATGATTTGGTGATTCGTCACATGCCATTCAGCACTTTAATGAAAATATGGACGTGAACTTTATTGATTGGTTATTACAGATAAAGCTATCATTTATGTTACATAATACATCTAATTGAGTAATGCTATTAATCCAGATGAATGCCATGTGTCAGTGAACAGTCACTTTTAACTTAATTTACAATATTGCTAACAGTGATGAAATTTATATTTTTTAAATTATTGACAACAATTCTACACATATATCATGTATAAGTTTGGTGGCTACTATTGATAGAGCTATCATTTTTGGAAGAATTATACCTATTAATGAAAAGGATTGGTAAACGAGAAAGCCATGGTTCAGCAAGCAGTCACACATCAGTGAGAACTTCAACATTTTGTGCAAAAAACTCAGATGTGTCTTTCATCTCGGCCATTTTACAATATCCAAACTTGAAACTTTGTGGAAAAATGTATCGTAATGTTCTTCATAGGGTTTGTTAAAAAAACTTACGCTTAATTCTCCCTATCTGCTCTCCCATATACGCTGCATTTTCAGAGCGCTGCGATCGTCTTTGACCCAATTCTTTGCACACGGCACATCCGGGAACAGCGGCGACAGTCTGTTTGGGGCATTGTTGCTTCTGCCTTTCATCTTTCCATCGTTGTTTTTCTCATTTTTGCCTCTGTAATGTTGACATAAATTACGTAGATTGCAATATACTTATATAAAGATTACACAACAAACACGATTTAGTGCTGACATTAGCATGTCAATGTAAGATGTAAGCCTGAAATTTCCCACCCATCTTGAAGCAAGGCGGGCGGAAGTTTACAATGCAACATCTTTCCCGTCATGCACCGCTTTCTCGCGCCAATTTCGTCATTTTTTCACAAACCAGCTAAAAATCCGGGAGAGCAGATAGCGAGAATTAAGCAATCACACTTCAGTGAACACTTAAAAAAAAAACTTTGATTTGAATATAAAGTGATTGAGCAGTCATTTTTGGCTGGATGATTTGACTTGATTAACAGTATTTATTTCGGTGATAAACATCATGCTTGGGTATACAGTCAGGCCTCAGTGAAAAAAATTAGATAAAATATTGACATCGACAATATAAGGTGGCTATGACAGATAGAGCTTTCTTTGTTGTGGGCTGATACATCTCCATGAGTATTAGATAACCAACTTGCTTCAGTTAGCAGTCACACCTCAGTGACCATTTACCAGTGACCGACTTATGATTATTCATTCAGTCACAAGAATCTTCTGTGCCAAGAGTCAATTTCAGGATAATCATATCATTTAAAGCCACGCCCTTTCTCGCCCTATCTCGTTACACAAAATAGTAAGAGGCTTTTCATTCAGCATGATGTAATTTTATGGGTCAGTTCATGGACGATGGCCTGTCTAGAAATGGCACTTGCTATAATTAAACAATCCAACACCAAAATACATAAAGTTCATATTAAGATACTGTAAATAAATCTAGTTGAAAGACATTATTTGCATCAAAGAATGATAGCAAACTTTATTTAGATCCAATGGTGATGAACTGCATACACCAGTGATCAGTCATGCCTCAATCAACACTTTGGAAAAAATGTTTTGAAAGAATATTGAGAACAGACATTATTACTCTGCATGGCAAGGTAGAGTCACATTCTACCTCTGCCACAATTGGCATGACATTGTCTCAACCTATTCAGCAAGGTCGATTGCATAATCCACATACAAGTTAGCAATTGGTGGGCTTTGCACATGCTCACTCACAATACTGGTCCATTTTCAAATTGAAGCAAGCTATTACATCCACACACGTGTTGATCGTTGCTAGCATGCATGTGTTGTGACTACTCACTTTCTCACCAAACCAATGACACCAGTTGACTGAGTTATACTTGCACATGCATTTGTTGTAGTCACTTTCTAACTAAAACTAGGAAATCGATTGGCTGTGTTATTACATGTGACAAAACATTTTACTCAGGGTCTATTATCTGCTTAAAATTAGATTGTTACGGGTTTGTCGTTTTAGTACTCAGATATATATCCTTGATCTGCTGTGGAGAGTGAGGCATTATTGGCTGGACTATGAATCTTGATCACCAATTGTTTAAATGATCCATTTTGATGAATGGTACAGGTATCCAGGACAAACTTTTCTTTTTTCAGAGAATAGTCATGCGTCCAAAAAAGGACTTTTTGTCATTATTGTTTGTCTATTGCTGCAGGCCTAACTCCCTTACAGACAACAGCAGTTGTCACATGACATGAAAAGTATAGCAAGTCCTGTAAAGGATGGAATTGTAGGTAGAATTTCAAGTAGAATTTTATCAATTGAGAACTCCCAGATAGGTACTTTCATGATTGATTATAATCTTAGCATAGAATACCTCAGAACAAGATCATTTTAGTTGATTTATCACAAAGTAATGTTACAGGTTAAGTTATCTTGCAAAAGAGTCCTCATATTCAGTGTGTTTGGGAGAATGGGCACTTATAGGTGTGACTTTTGTTCAGTTGCAAAGGTGCCAAATATGGAGGAATTAATCTTTAATCACAGGTACATTTATTTAAAAAAACACCTTTTATTGCAACAATAGTTTGAGGAAAAAAATGTTAAAAAGAATCACTATATACATGTATATCTGCCTGGTCAGATGTACCACCAGGAAAATTCCCAGCCTCTTATCGAATTGATGTCATAGAATGTTAATGGATGGACAGAAAACAATAAGATACTTAGAGAAAATATTATAAACTACCTGAAACCTGACATTCTTTGTGTGATAGAGGTCCATCTTGACAAAGATGAAAAAATGCTTATGGATAGATATAAATATTATGAACACAACCAAAAGTTTAAACATGTCAGATGCATGGTGGAGTTGGAATATTGGTTACTGATAAAATATGTGATATGTATGATATTGAGCCTATAGACAATCAGAAGATGGTATTTTTTATTGTTAAATTTAATGTTGGATTACAATGTCATTATGTATGTTTGCAACTTCGGCTCCAGATAATTCTCCTTGTGGTAAAAAATCCACAGACTTCTTTGGGCATTAAACAGCCCAATTATACTTAAATAATGATGTGGGCCAGATTTTGCATTGTTGTGATCTTAATGGATGTATTGGTGATTTGGAAGACTTTCTATCAGGTAATGATAATTTACCACAACCTCAAGTTTGAGATCATATGGTGCAAGGCTGTGGTGAATCTGTAATTAGTTTCATAAAGGACTTTAAATTGTGTATATTAAATGGACATTTCAAACATGAAGGAAACAATTTGACGTTTATTTCAACAAAAGGAAAATCAGTTGTTGATTATATTCTCTCATCACTTGATGTGCTTGACAAATGTAAAAACTTAAAAGTGTATGTGTGAAGAATGTAATTTATTACAATTCATTGGTGATAGATGTTGATTACCTGGCCACTCTGTTCATTGTTGGAGCCATAGATACTGATGAATCTAACATGGAATCACATGTTTCTCACAAAATAAATGTTGATGTAAATAGGGGAAATGCATAAAGACATAAGTTTGACAGTGCCAGATTATTTTATGACCAGTGAAACATTTTATGAATGAATAGATTAACTTGTTCTTTGAGTGCAAAAATAGAGTGTACAAAAAGATCCTTGTGTCCCTCTAAACTACAGAGAAATAAGTTACTCTCCTGTGTATGTTATCTGTTCTCTGGTATTATTGATAATAGAATAATGTCCTATTGTGAGATGATCTCATTTTTACATTTAGTAGTATATTACGAAATAGATTATCATGGAAAAAATATTTATAAATATAATCCATTAATCCAATAACTAGACATTCTTTGAGTCACAATATGGACTAATTAATTTTTCGATTTTGGACACATAACATTTATTGCCACCACATTTATCTTACACAATATGTTTTCACATTTTTTTGAATAATTTATGTAACTAGGTCATATTGACCTTCTTATAGCACAAAAGAGATCAACATTTGTAAGTTGGACAGTGCTTGACCTGGTGAGCATTAAATACTGTGCTGACCTCAGTTTTGTGCCACTCACAAACTAGTTATTTTTTTTTTTTTAAATGTCAGAAAATATAGATATTAATTATGTTGTTCCCATGGCTCTGTATTAGGTCAAATTCTCTTCACAACTTATATGGAACCTCTCACTGAAATCATAGGTTAATATGGGTTGATACATCACATATATGCGGACAAAACACAGCTCAACATAAAAGTGGACCCCAAATCTGAAAATGCAACAAAACTATCTTGCAAGGAAATAGAAGAATGTGTTAAGTATATCAAAGAATTTCTATAATATATCACAATGGAATTAAATGATGGAAAAACTGAAATGATAATTTGTGGTAAAAACTTTGAAAATGGTGTAATTCTGGCTGAGATTAAGGTTGAGGAGACAAACATTGCCAGATCAAACAGTGTCAAAGATCTGGGTATAATATCAGATGAAGAATGTACATTAAAAAAAAAAACAAGTTAAGAAAATATGTAAAAATGTATTTTCATGTTAAAAATCTGTCACTAATTAGGAGTCGTCTAAATCAACAAACAGCCAAAACCTTGGCATATGCTTTTATTGCGTCAATGCTTGAACATGGAAATTCTCTGTGAGCAGGATTGCCAAAATGTGAAATAGATTTTTAAATAGCCCTACTGACATGGAAGGTACAAAATGGTTGTGAACCTGAGTATCTATTATTACTAATAAAAACCAAATCTGGACTAAAATCACTAGGATCAATAGATAACAATGAACACAAAACCTGGAACTAATATGAAGATGTATGGTGAAAGGGCTTGAGCAGACATAGTCTGAAATAGTGTTATACAAATATTTATTATTATTATATTACATTCAGTGCTTCAATTTTATATTCCCATCAAAGCTGATTATGTTCCAAGGTTAGTACAAATATTTTCTTGTTTGCTAAGTGCATATTGAAATAAGACAACTTTATTTTATTCTGATAGAAAACTTCTCAAGCACAGTTGATTCTAAAGGTTTGGAACTAGTATACTTAGTATTATATTTATTTCAAGAATTTGCCATATATTTGCCAGAGCTGTGTGAATTATGCTGGAGCTTGTCAATATCTGCTGTCTGTTTTTTCCCTATTTCCTAGCAATCTTAGAGAGGAGATAGTTAATATTTAATTTATAGATTTGACTGAGTTTTCTAGATGCCCCACGACTCCCCTTTGTGTTGGGGATCTGGTACCCAGGTAGCATAAAAGAGGTCCAAGTCGGATGGATTTACCTTGAACTTGAAACAAATTTTGACAAAGGGATGTTTTCAGGGTCTGCCCCATCTGGGCATCTAGGCATCCCTGTGTCTGTCCTGTTTTGTAAACATTAAATAATACTTAGGTTTTGAAATATGAAGTATATACGCATCATATGAAGGTCTTGGAATGGGGTGCTTGTCAGTGACCTTCACTTTCATTTCAAAGCCTTGGTGTATGATTATATTTTAAAGTATACAGTCTGGATCGAGCCATCCTACAACGGCTGATTGCCTTTGCAATGTGAACCACTTAGATACCATTTGTTGCCAAGTGTTTGTATATGTTGCAGAAAACAGCTTCGACTTGACTCTATCATTGAAACCAATGAACAAATGCATCAAACCTTGCCTTGTTAGAGGCTGTCAGTCAACACTTCTACTTTTGAATTATGCATAGTACCACTTGCACATCCATAGTGTAAATAGATAACAGTCTGTATTGCAACATGCTGTCACTATACTATAATCGCAAAAATATACATGTCTCAAAAGTGCAGAAGTGTTAACTGACAGCCTTCAGCCAGGACAGCTCCAATCTGTCAAGTACTCCTGTTTGACCCCAAGTGACTTTTTAATGGTGAAAAGTCAAACAGGGGTATGATGACATAATATATCGGTTGGTTTTAACAGATTTTACAAATTTTTTGCTTTTTTGAAATTATTGAGTAGAGAGAAAAGCTTTGTACCAACGCTGATCAGTTATACTACAAATAAACGTTCCATCTGGCGGGGGGAAAAGCGGGAGCTTGATCCTGACTGTATAAAAGATACTATTATTGATACTTTTATATTGCCATCAGTTCAATGTATGACGGATATAGAAAATTGTGCATATCATTTCCCTATCACTTTCAGTAATGGGGAAATGTTTTCTGAATACAGATAGAATTGGCTGGTGCATTATGCATGTTGAGGGATAGAAACTGAGAAACCTATAATAGATGCACAAATAGAACAGATCTGTGTATTTTGTCAGTGTGCGTCACTGGCTGTTGACATAGGCTTGAATTGTACAGGAATATGAAGAGGACTTTACCATCCAGGGCTGGTCTGTTTGTCCCAGTCGTGTTCAGAATATTAATAAGCATTATCTAGCAGCATGCCCATATCAATGTGTAGCCTCCCATGTAGGTGAGAGTAGGGATACCCCTGTCAATCTTATACCTTACATGTATGAAAGGCGCATGCAGGTTTCACTAATCGCCTGTTGTGGGGCATTCTTTGAGCAGTTTTGAATCCTTTTCACTGGGTTATGATTGTACAAATACACACATATTTTTTATGAATTGAAAGTGTGGATCTTAAAGTTAATCTATATTGTCTGCAATAAGATACAACAAGATACTAAAAATAGTTTATGGTAGGCTTTATTGAGGAAAGCTACAGTCGCACACACACTGCACACATAATAACATAATTATAAATGTAATATAATCATAACTTACCGCCCTCACACATAAGAGAAATACATAATATATAATAAAGATATACAGATAATTGAGCTTTATTGGGTAGGAGGCAAGGTTGACAAACTAGCATTGCCAATTTATTTTAACAGGCACAAGTCCCAAATGTGAAGTCAACATTGCTCACACACGGTTGCATCTTCCTCCCTAAATAGCCTTTAAAGTGATTAATCATCAATTTTGCAATAAAACTTTAGAATTGACATATTGGTGACAAATTTATTTGTCTTTTGTGTCTATAAACATTTTGAAAAATGCATCCCCATCATTGTCTGTAAAATCTGTTTGAATAAGACCCTGATTTATAGCCTGCTTATGAAAGCACACATCTTTCTTGGCATCACCTTTATATGGAGTGTTATTATAGAGCTGAAAGGTAAAATGACGTCATAAAAGTATGGCAATTTACTTATGACGTCATGAAATGTATTAACCCCTGAATAGTGCCAGAATGGCATCAATCAGTGGTACCCTAGTTTGAGCCTCAATTGAGGTTAACAAAGTTCACGCTACCCGTGTTTACTTACCTGTCACATGCAGCTTATGACTCATAGAGACTTATACTATTATTGTTGACACCACATATCATTACAATACTGATTGTGACATTCATCACAAGGTATCTAGCTGATAATACATTTGTGTGGTTATTTTATCATAATGTAGCATAACACAGGTAGTTTTATAGTAACATTTGATAAGCAATATCAACAGATCTGTAATCAGATTACATAATTATCTTAAATTTCAGACAAAGTACTCATTGGTATCATTCCAATGTTCTTGACCTGAACAATAATCACCATCCCAAATTTGCTGAATAGTTTGAGATTTGAGATACCGTATTTACTCGAATATGAAACAAGATTTTAGGACCCAAACCTTCAGTTAATGTTTGGGGGGGTGGGGGGGTCGTCTTATACATGAGGGCAACGCGTGGATGGTGATTTACAGCACTTCCGGGCACCATTTTGAAAAGCAGAACTTACGGGGAGAAGCTCTTATTTTTGGCGCAAACAATTGGAGGGCCACCACAGTGTATTAACTCGCATTAAAATATTAATATATGGCACAATGACAGATCCCTGATGGATGGTTTTGTTCTGTTCTCGACCTGCAAAGAGTGATTTGTGATAATATTGGGTAAATACACTTTGTCAAGGACGTGGAGAAATTTTCAACCTGTGAAGAGTAATTTGATTCGTCTTATACACGAGTCGTCTTATATTCGAGTAAATATGGTAACTAAAATCAGATCTCTGTTGGAGAGTATTGTCTCATTAAGATAGTATTTGCTTCTTGACTCAGTTCAAACAGCTAAAGCTTATCTTTGTCATAAACTAGATCAATATTCAATATGTTTTGCAATCAAGAAACGCATTACAAATATTTCTGGAGTTTTACAAGGTTGAAATGCAGACAGATTTTTTTTGCCATCTCCTGTCATAGGCCGATTGCGGGTCGCCATACTGCCCCATTGAAAACAACACGCCGGAACTGCACAATTACAATCGGAAGTGCACAAAAAACTCTCTAAAATCTAATCATTAAAAAAAACAAGATGGTAACCCGCAATCGGCCTATGGACTATAGATGTTTCTTGTAACTTGTTAGCTGGTCTCTGATTAGTTGAAAAAGTCGCCTTTCAACCCTACCTTTGTTTTATTATTTTGATGGATCAGCAAACTAGATGTGTGTACACCAGTCATATGGTTAATATAAGGATGAGTGCATGGTGTCTGCAACAACACATTAATCTTGAATAAATTTGATTAAAGACATGCCCTTCTAATGAATTAAGTATGATTAATCTTGACAGCCATTATTAATTGTGCTGACCCTTTGGTAGACAAATGATTGGAATTCTGATAACACATCAGGAAAGAATGTGTGATTTCGTTACAAATTAAATAAACTAGTCAATACATGGCCACCTTGAAATGTACAAGTAGTCCGTAAAGTTTGCACAATAACCGGAGGAAATTTTCTATCATGATGTTTCTATCAGTCATGACATTTGCAGAGAAAAATGGGCCAATGACTTTAAAGATTTATTCTTATTCTGAGATGAACTGGCAGATCTCCAAGTCCATTATTATTTAAAGGCATACTCCATGTCAAAGACATTTAAAACAGAGATTGGAAACAAGCTGAAGTTCTGTATTATAGCTTAGGTAAACCGATCTCATGGCTTTTTCCCACATGTGGCCATTTGGCCAGCTTGTCAAGGGAATTATGACTGTTTTTTGTGCAAATGGACCATGTCTTTGGATCATCATGTTGACATTGAGGGGATGTAGTAGATTATAAAGGTAGTTTTAAAGCATTTAGATGGAGAACTGTACTGTAATTTGTGCAAAAATGATTGCGCGAGACAATGTGAGAGTTGCATGATTTCTGTTGCCATGGTAACCACTTTAACCATACAATGTCATTTATTAAGATGCTGTGATAAGTCCCCCCATTTAAAGCGGGGGGGGGGGGGGGGACTTAAAGTCAATACTCTCTGATACACTTGGCCTTCAGGTATGAATTGACATAAGGCTTATAAAATGTTAAGTTTGTTTATTTTCTCATGGAAAGAAGTCATCATACCCTTTAAAATTACACAGATAAAAATTTACAAGCTTTTGAAGATTACAAATGATTAAGCTATTATGGCAGCCTGGACACCTTCCTCCTATAATGCCTACCACAGGAAAACATGAGAACGGTGCATTCATTGATTTCTTTAAGGTTTAGACTATGCTATCCTCCATAACAGGACTTCTCTCTCATGTCAGTCCCTGCCTCCAAAAGTATAAAGCTGTGCACAGGATCGGTCGCAAGTCATCAGTATTCATAAAAATCTGGCTGTCCACTGATTGGTGAAAGAATATGAATAGATTTGTTTTGCACTGATTGGCCGTTCTACTGATTGGTCAGTTTATGTGTTAGACACCTGGGCTGTATAATAATATAATAATAAAGCTTATATAGTGCCAATACCAGACAGAGCCTGTTCATATCGCTCAGCCCCGTAGTACCTCCTGAATAGGAAAGTTTTTAAGTTGGACTTGAAAACAGATACCATAGGACTCTTCCTATTTAATATTTACCATTTAATGCCTTCCAGACAGTAATATTTTGAAATCAATTCTGGCCCTAACAGGCAACCAGCGTAGTTACTTGAGGTTATCACTAATATGATCAAGACGTCCGACCACTCTTGCCGCAGAGTTCGGTAACTTTTGGAGTTTTCTAATTTCCACATCAGGGATACCATCCAGTAGGATGTTGCCGTAATCCAAGGTAGATGGGACTAAAGCATGTATGATGGTCTCTGCAGCCCTATTATCTAATGAGTGCCTAATGGCAGAAATGTTCCTTATGTGGTAGTACCCCTTCTTGCACATGTTCCTAACATGAGCTGTCTGCAAACCAAATGATAAAAATAGGTTTGATCTCGGCCATGTGCCTATATATAGCATTACTATATATAAACTAAGGGCATGAAAGCTCTTGCATCACATTTCTGTCAACCTGATGTTTCAAAAGAGATTAAAAATACTTATGTACATCCTAAAATTTAGAGAATATTATCCATTCAATGCTAAGATAGCTAAGCATTTTTAAAAATTGAAAACTTTACCTTATGACCTTTAAAAATATTTCTTTGATGGAGTTGAAAATTGTGTTCCAAGAGAAATAAAAAAAAACGGTGATTGGGTGGTGGTGGAACACCCTTTAAATAATATTATTCTCTAGGAAATTGAGAAATTTTGCACCCCCTGTTGTCAAGCCCTGTTGTTGAGCCAAAAGTATTGTATCAAGCAGTTCCAGGTCTGTGGACCCGATTTCAGGTTCTGGTTCATTTGAACCCAAAATCAGGTTCATTTTGAACCAAAAATCTTCTGCACGTCAGTTTTATATTGTTGGATTGTAGGATTTTTCTTCATTTAACATTCAATTTTGAATTCCTATGTCACTTTTTCAGAAGACATATTATATTTGTACAGTTAGGTTTTCATTTTTGCCTCCAGTCACTGAATTACAAGTTTGTTTACATTACTCTGATATTTGACCCTTTTGAACTCATTACAGTGGGGCTCTGACAGGATTTACTTTGTAATGTCATGAGGCCACAAGGAGCACTTTGTAACCTTTTATCAGTGTTTTGGGTATTACGGACTTTGCTTGAGATCTCACAAAAATTGTGATATAAGTACAAAATTGTGATATAAGTAAATAATTTTTGCTTGAAATTGTTCTTAAAAACAGATTTGGACATAACTGGACTCGAGATGTAAGCACACACTTGAAATCTAAGCAAGAAGCCCAGGTTTGACCCTGAAATATTAATGTTAACTCCGATTTTGACCCTGAAATATTGGTGTTGCTAATTGGGCTAAAAAACTTGAACCTAAAATTGGTGTTTGAACCTAAAGTTGGTGTTGGACTCGTTCATACAATACTTTTGGTTCAAATTGGGTGTTTAATACCAATTTTGATCATAAAATATTGGATTCATATTTTTGAACCTGTTGATACAATACAGCCAATACAGATTATTGGTCAATTTAGATTTGATGATATTTTTGTGAGCAAGACAAGTATTTATAATTAGGAGAATTCCCAATTTAGAATGGTATCAAAAATAGGGCAATGACTGCAGAAGAAGTAATTGAATACTACCTGTGCAATGCAGAACTATTTGTGATACTTTGCAAAACACTATCTTTGTTCATAATATTTAGAAAAATATGTAACTAGGTCACAGTGACCTACTTAAAAGGCCATTTTGATCACAACTTCCGAAATATTGTGAATCTAATTCTTTACAAACTAGGGAAGATAAGATCTAGATATCATGTAAATGTATATGTTAAAATCCATGGTAATTTATTTCAGTGCTTTTCAGTATGCTTGGACATAAGGACTAGATACTATAACATGATAATATGTAGGCCAAGGACAATTTTTGGGCTGAACTTTTTGTGACCTTGGCTAAAGGTCAAGGTCATGATCAGTACAAGAGCACCTTTGCTTGTGAATGCTCTGTTTTCTGTCAAAATACAGCAATATAAATATAACTTAGTAGATGGTATCAACCTATGAGGGCCTTGGATAAGCTTGATATTGTGTGACCTTTAGCTATTTTCAAGGTCACAGGAGCCAATTTTCAAAATCTGCTATTTGTGATATTTTACAAAACACTACAAATAGCATCTACTCTGACTACATTTGTCTTACACAATATCTTTGTTCATAATTTTTAGAAAAAAAAGTGTATCTAGGTCATTATGGCCTACTTAAAGCCCTATATGTCACAACTTCCAAAATATTGTGAATCTAATCCTTTACAAATCAGAGACAATTAGATCATGATGTTACGTAAATATATGTATCCTGTACAATATGTTCGTGATTTGGAGAATAATTTATGTAACTAGAGTACTTTGACCGCCTTATAGCACAAAAGAGATTTGTGATTTGGATAGTGCATGGACATGTATGCATTAAGTACTGTGCCGACTTCAGTTTTGTGCCACTTACAAACTATCTCATTTACTGTGGAAATTGGAAAGGCCAGATTCTAAATTGTTGGTCAGACATGTGAGCAGCAATATGGAAATGTCAGATTTTTTGGGCAACACGCTCAGAAATATGTGGGGGTGTCATGAAGTGCACAATAGAATGGGTTGAAAAGGGCTGGAGATTTTAGTGGTCTTTAAAGATAAAGCTTTGGTGTGTTGTACACCATTTTTAATAGTATCTGTTTATATGTCGTCATATATTTTATTTTTAATTCTGTCTGAAATAGAATCAAAACAATCATGATGACAACTTAATGAATCTCTGTATAGCAATAGAGACAAATGGGTTGAGAAAGTAATGGAAAAGTGAGGTTAAAATCCACTGAGAATGGTTTAAATCCTGTGCACTTACAGCATACAATCTTGCATGTTCTGGCTGGCAGCAGGCTCTCACAAGTGTACTATTTCTTGACGCCTGGCAAATATAGTACAGGTCAGATTTCATCTATCATGCATCTGAATCAATACCTTCCCTCAGCCTACATTGGACATAGATAACTTATACAAGGAGGTATATTACACAAAGATTATGAAAAATAAGTCAACTATGGTTGACATTATATTCTCAGTGTTTACTTAACCCAGTGTTTGTAAGATACTCCCAAATCTGTACTCTGTTAAATAAAGGTAGTCAATCTTCCACCTTCTTCTTCCTCCAAACCCTAACCTGTAGACAGTGCTGGCCACAGATCATGAACATTTATATTATCAGGAAAAACGAATATTCATTTTATAATTCGATTATCTTGTTTGGTTTGGGTCCACAAATTGCAGATATTTTTCCTTCCTTATGTTGGCCATTGATCAGACCCAGGGTAAACAATTACAACATCAATAATTAATAATGAGAATTGTTTTCTTCCTAAGCCACTTGATTTTTTCTGACCAAACCACATGGATAAATCTTGTTTGTATCTAATAGCACATGTTTGCCTGATGATGTGCATTGAGGGAGAAAGGCTGTGTTCTAAAATGCCACTTTGGTCAATGAAACAACATTGAGAAATAATTTTATGCTTTCATCTTCTTCAAATATCAGGTTTGTTTCACCATATTAAACAGAGAAGGTCAATTCTATACTGACCTCTGCCTCCAAAGCCCTCTTATTTGTTATCACTAGGTATATTTGGGCCATTAATAAATATGGAGATAGGCTCTATTTCCATAGTAACTTATTACATCATAGTTGAAAGAAGTCTCAAAATGATTAGTTTAAACATGGCCTGCATCTTTTTACTCCTGTGATGAGTATATAGTAAGAAGTTGTTAGGGCTGCCTTGAAGCATGATTAAATTATTAGTAATCGTCCAAAGTATATGATTTTTTGTTTACATTGTTTTACATGATATATGAAAGTTTACTCACATACTACAATATGAGTCTATGGAATGGTGATTCTGTCCAGCTGCATTCATAGGTAGCTTTTTTAGTGTGGTAAAAACTTGAATATAGACTTCTTTCACTTTCTGTGAAATTCAGATATTTATTCAGCAGTCATTTTAGATCACCTAGATCACCACACAATTTTGCCACTCTCTGGCCAGGGCATAACATAGAATTTTCAATGGCGAAGTGATTTATGGTTTGGTTTGTATTGTTTTTCTAGTTACTATCTCCATACATAATTAGGGTCTAATTGTCCGATTTCAATCTGTTGATGTAACAAATAAGGGTGATAATTAACCCACATCTTGGGGCCGCGATTCCCCCATCGTTTTAGCCTGTTCCCGCAATCAAATGTCGACCAACGCGTCCATAATGCGCATCAGCAACTGCCAGTGTGAAAAAGACAAGGAATTAGGCTTTAATTTGAGCAGAAACCATCAGAATTCAGCGTAATGATAGATCGCTTACCTCCGTGTCCGCCATTTTGTTTTTTGACTGTTCAGTTTTTGTTGACGAATGCGTCTGCAAATTTCTATCACGCGATTCTCTCCTCAAGCGTTAGGCGTCTGCTGCAGACGAAAAGCGTATTTTCTGACCAATTCCTTGCCCAAATAGACACAAATAAGATGCCCCCATTGGATTCTCAAAATCCCCCATTGTTTTCTACCTGGTTGGGGGTTCCCCCATTGACTCACTTTACCAGAATCATCACTGCACATAAATATGATTTGATCTGTTGATGGAAGAAATAAATATGATAATGAGCCATAATGTATATTCTGTTGATGGAAGGAATAAATGTTATGACACATATATTTGTGGAATATTCTTCATCTGATTTGATGAAAGTGATGTAAAACCCCAAACAAACAAACAAAACATCTGATTTGACACATGAAAAAGCATGATGAGCAATTTTAAAATATTTCTCATTTCCGTCAAGATAAAACGCATGAAGAAGATAATTGGGTTGGAAACAATCAGGGTCACTGGGAGCAGTCACCCAACATAAAAAATAAAACTTGTGACCTGCATTTCCAACTTATGTTTTATTAAAATTCAAGGTCTCCTTGTCCTTAACCCATTTTTTTGGCACAAAGAAATACCAATGCCTGTATGTACCCCTCTTGTTCACAGATATTTTGGCTATGTTCTTTGAATAAGAAGTCCAAATATTGAGGGACTCCTTGGTCTATCTGGTTCATAAATTGTTATGAGCCACATAGTCAAAGGATGAGCAGTATTTGGTAAATATTACTCAAACGCTGTAGTGTATGTACCCCAGAAGCAATTACATTTTAGTAAGTTCATGGAGTAGACTATACAGACTTTTAAAATACTCATTTACATTGAGATATTTATCAAACCATTTGTACTTACTTTCTATATACTTATTCAATATTTATTTCAAGATTTCAGTTGGTCTGGCTTATGAATTTGGTAGAAAGTTTAATATTATTAAAATTATTGTAAGAAATTTTGTGTTGAGAGCAAAAACATAATCATCAAATAATTTCTAGTACTAATTTTTTTAGTCGTCCATTTGACATTTCATCACTTTACAAACAGTATAAATGATTTAAAAGTCTATCAAGACCAACACTAACATCTCTGTAAACAAGGGGGTACATACACCATGATGGGGGTGCATACACTACAAAGCAGACTTCACATCTCATTTTCAGGTTTTGGAAGCTTGCTTTCAACCAATATTTATCTCACTAATAATACTCAACATTTGCTCAATATGACTGTATAATATGAATTAGTTGTCTTTTTTGGAACAACCAATTTACATGGGGGTATGCACTCAACATTATTTTATTGAAATTCACCTCAAAATATCATATGGCATATTATTCACATAACGATGATTTGACTATCTTAATAATACTTGCCTTAAATTATTTAATTGTTTATTCCTTCATATGATATTGTCAAATGAAAGTATTATTTAATACATTTGTGCTATTATTATTATTATTATTATTATTATTATTATTATTATTATTATTATTATTATTATTATTATTATTATTATTATTATTATTATTATTAATGTAAACAATATTTTATTATTGGGGTTTTAAACCAGAAATTCTGCAACAAAACACATCTTTTTCTGAGGTATTGTTTGGTGACATAATAACAAAGTTTCCTTTTTGAAAATGATATTTATATTATCTCATCATTTTGAAGTTGCAGTAAACCCATTGTTATCACCTTCATACGTTGCCTCTCTCCACATACAAGACTCAATCCTGCAGAGATTGTGGTCAAGTTGATTAATCATTATTATTCATGAACAGGAGAATCTTGCGATTCGTAATGGACACAGTCACTGGGGAAATAAAGTAGTGTCTGCACTTTTTTGGTGCCGTGTGCATAAAAGTTTGACCATCTTCACAGGTGTAAGTTGAACTTAAGGGCATAAGAACTAGACCATCTCTTGCTTACCCATTTAATACTGGATTCCATGTGATTGAATTCAACCAGAACCAAAGTTTCAAAGCATTGTGAATATATTTAAGGAAGAATATAAGGAATGTAGTTTGAAGATTACATGAAAGTTAATGGTCAGATATTGCCTTGTCACCACTTGTGGCAGTTTGCCCGTTGAAGGCTGGGACAGTTTTTGCACACGTTGCTGTTGGTGTGCAGTCTACCATGCTCAGCCGTGGAAGCTGGTTGGCTGCCTGCTTCTGTACCACATAATGAACCAGCCGAGGCTCTCTCCCTGTGTGTGCTGCACACTGCGATTTAACACAGGCAGTAGCAATATCAAATACCCGTCACAAGAATATTATTGCTCGACCTGTGTACACTGGCTGACCAGCAAAGACAATTGACTATTGGATGATGCAATAATAATTATATTACCATCAGGCACAGGAATTAGTGTTAATATCTTTGCACAGTTCCGTTGTTATTATTATTATTATTATTATTATTGTTATTATTATTATTATTATTATTATTATTATTATTATTATTATTATTATTATTATTATTATTATTATTATTATTATTATTATTATTATTATTATCACCTTCATACGTTGCCTCTCTCCACATACAAGACTCAATCCTGCAGAGATTGTGGTCAAGTTGATTAATCATTATTATTCATGAACAGGAGAATCTTGCGATTCATAATGAACACAGTCACTGGGGAAATAAAGTAGTGTCTGCACCTTTTGGTGCCGTGTGCATAAAAGTTTGACCATCTTCACAGGTGTAAGTTGAAGGGCATAAGAACTAGACCATCTCTTGCTTACCCATTTAATACTGGATTCCATGTGATTGAAGTCAACTAGAACCAAACTTTCAAAGCATTGTGAATATATTTAAGGAAGAATATAATGAATGTAGTTTGAAGATTACATGAAAGTTAATGGTCAGATATTGCCTTGTCACCACTTGTGGCAGTTTGCCCGTTGAAGGCTGGGACAGTTTTTGCACACGTTGCTGTTGGTGTGCAGTCTACCATGCTCAGCCGTGGAAGCTGGTTGGCTGCCTGCTTCTGTACCACATAATGAACCAGCCGAGGCTCTCTCCCTGTGTGTGCTGCACACTGCGATTTAACACAGGCAGTAGCAATATCAAATACCCGTCACAAGAATATTATTGCTCGACCTGTGTACACTGGCTGACCAGCAAATACAATTGACTATTGGATGATGCAATAATAATTATATTACCATCAGGCACAGGAATTAGTGTTAATATCTTTGCACAGTTCCGTTGTGTAAGTATATTTTACTTTTGCTGCCTTTCCAAACCACTTGACACTTGATCTCTCTACATACTTCTAGCATTTGGTCCAATTTGGGTAAACTATGTAATCAGTCATCGAGGGCTGCTGAGTAGTAGCAATGTGTGGTTACAACATGAAGAGCCCCACCAAGGTACAGGGTCCCACCAAGGTGTAGGGTTCCACTAAGTTGCAGGGCCCCACCAAGGTGCAAGGCCCCACCAAGGTACAGGGCCCCACCAAGGTACAAGGCCCCACCAAAGTTCAAGGCACAGGGCCCCACCAAGGTATAGGGTTCCATTAAGCTGCAGGGCCCCACCAAGGTGCAAGGCCCCACCAAGGTGCAAGGCCCCACCAAGGTGCAGGGCCCCACCAAGGTGCAGGGCCTTACCAAGGTGTAAGGCCCCACTAAGATGCAAGGCCCCACCAAGGTGCAGGGCCCCACCAAGGTGCAGGGCCTCACCAAGGTGTAAGGCCCCACTAAGATGCAGGGCCCCACCAAGGTGCAGAGCACCACTAATCTGCTGGGCCCCACCAAAGTGCAAGGCCCCCACCAAGGTGCAGGAGTAATGCAGATTTAAGTCACCATGCATACAAATGACACAAGAAATATAAGCTTACCAGTCCTTTGTTGTGGTGGTTTTTTGTTGTTCTTTTTTTTAAAAGACAAGTGTCATCGCCCTCTTGAAAAGATAAAAAAAAAATTCTCATATCTTTCAGTTGAGTAACCTCAGGAGAACCATGTTTACCAGATTTTCAACTTATCTTTCAGAGTTCTACTGTATTTACTCGAATATAGGACAAGGAGTTAGGATCCAAATCTTTAGTCAATGTTTGGAGGGTCGGCTTATACATGAGGGCAACCTGTGGCGGTGATTTATGGCACCTCCGGGCGGCGATCGAGTGCTATAAACACCTAGCGGTAGGCACTCCCAGGCTGCTCATGTAGTGATGAAAATAGCCTGTCCATGGGACAAGTGATTCCACCATGTCTCAACAGTAGTCCGCCTTCTTTTAATAAGTGTAAATTATGCACAAGTCAGAGAAAATGTGAGTTTAATAATGCTTAAATACGCTAACGCACCACAAGGTCACCATTTTGAAAATCGAAAGTGACAGGGAGAAGCTCTTATTTTTGGACCGAAAATTATCAGAGTGCCACCACAGTGAATTAACTCGCATTGAAATATTAATATATTGCGCAATGATGGATCCCTGACACTATATATGTACGTTTTACTTTTAAAATGGCTGCCAAACTTGAATGGTGGCAGTGCTGATGTCTCGAGAAATTCAACTCTTCCTGTAATTGGAAATTGGGCTTTTCAAGCAAAATAACATCAATTTGGGTGGGTCATCTTATACACAATGTTATCCTATTTTCGAGTACCGTAAATGACCGAAAAGATGAGGTTTTTGTACAAAAAAACTTTGTTAATGTTTGGGGGATCGTCTTATACACGAGAGCAACCTGTGGACGAGGATTTATGCCAAAAAATTACGGCACTACAAGTTTTAATTACGAATATTCATATTTTCGAATAACAAATATCGGACGTAGTGGATCGATTTTAATTGCGTTTTAAATGATATATAAAGGTATTTACCCAATATTATCGCTTTGTTTTGACTTTGTTCTCACTGATTCCAATTATCAGCATTCACAGTTTTGCGTTTCGTCATTGTTTCCACTGCTTTGAGTCGTGTCTTCTCTGTTGACAGAAATGCTTTCACACGTGGATCGATTTTAATTGCGTTTTAAATGATAAATAATGAAAATGCTTTGTTATTCTCGACCTGAGAAGCGTAATTGTGATAATATTAAGTAAATACCTTTATTTATCATTTAAAATGCAATTAAAATCGATCCGCTACATCTGATGTCTGTTATTTCATCGTTTCAAAGTAAAACGTAAATTCGATGTGCGGAACACAGTAAATTTGATGTGCGGCAACACGAAGAGAAGCCAGGGATCCATCATTGCGCAATATATTAATATTTCAATGAGAGTTGATACACTCCATATGTTTTCGCGCCAAAAATAAGAGCTTGTCCCTGTCACTCCCGCTTTTTAAATGACGACCTCGTATTGTGTAATGCATGTTAAATGGATGGATTAATTTGTGATAATATTGGGTAAATACCTTTATTTATCATTTAAAACGCAATTAAAATCGATCCGCTATGTCCAATGTCTAATGTTTCGAAACGCTTTGTTTTGACTTTGTTTTCACTGATTCCAATTATCAGCGTTCACAGTTTTGCATTTCGTCATTGTTTCCACTGCTTTGAGTCGTGTCTTCCCTTTTTGACAGAAATGCTTTCACGCTAGTATTGCGTAATGCATGTTAAATGAATAGATTTGTTATTTCGAAAATATGAACATCGTATTTACGTTTTACCGTAAATACTCCTGTATAAGACCGTTAAGATCTTGTATTGTAAGCATATTTACGTTTCACTTTTAAAATGGCCGCTTCAGTTGAAGCTTGAATGGTAGCAGAGCCGATATCTTGAGAAAAACCAACTCGTCTTATATTCGCAAATTGGTTTTTTTCAAGCAAAATAACCTCAATTTTGGGGGTTCGTCTTACACACGAGTCGTCCTATACACGAGTAAATACGGTAAATACGGTATCTCACAAGTAGGATATTTTTGATCGATGATAATGAAGTGATTGTATTGACCAAATATGCAGACACTTTGAACCCTTGCCAAATATATCTTGTTTAAAATCCTGCTAGCTGACAGAGAGCTTTCTTTCAGTGATCGCAAGCCTTCTGCACAGGTAACTTTTTTTTTGGTGAAAAATTCATTGTGTTGGTAAGCATTGCTTCTGAAGTTGATGAGTATTGATTCTAATAAAAAGAGACATAGAGAAATTGCTTGTTTTGTTTCAAATTATATAAGCCTCAATGTGTCAAAAGTTATGTCATCACACCTACCACTTAAATAATAGATCAATGTAAGTCACCCAATGTATGATGTGGGATACTTTAACACATGACTCATTATGTAGCAGGAGGGATTCAAGGTGGACAATCTTTAGCTTGCTCACACATCTTAAGACTGGCCTTATATTTAAATATATATATAAATATAATAAATATATTTAAATATATTTATATTTGCTTGAGACAAATATTGATTATGATTTGCCAGCTTATGTTGTCACGCTACAAATCAGTGGATAATTTACAAGTGCTGGACAGGTTATTTCAGGAAATGTTGTGAATACAACACACACAAATTTTAATATATTGAGTTTAAGATAGCAAGTACATACCATGGAAAAGAAGGCAATGTTCCATTGAATGTTTTACATATATGACAAAGCCAAGTGCACTGATGATCATTATGAATGTACCGTATCCGCTCGGGTTAGCGCCCATGCTTGGCTTAACGCCCACCCCCCTTTTTAGGAAGAAATCATTAAACGCCCACCTTCCCTGGATGTCCGCCATCATGTCAATATTATCACAAAACGTAATACGATGTACGTGACGTCCTTTATCTTAGCGTCTGGGTGCCCACGAGACAAAAGTGGAGCGGCCAACATGTCAAATTGAACTTTCATATCCGTAGCTGATCGATTTTAATTGCGTTTTAAATGATAAATAAAGGTATGTACTTAATATTATCACAATTACGTCGACAATTTCTCCACATCATTGATTTTAGCCTCAAAACAAAGCGTTTTCATTATTTATCATTTGAAATGCAATTAAAATCGATCCGCGTGTGAAAGCATTTCTGTCAACAAGGAAGACACGACTCAACGCAACACGTGGTCGCAATTTTGAAAGGCGGAAGTGACGGGAAGAGGCTCTTGTTTTTAGCGCGAAAACGATTGTTAATATATTGCGCAATAATGGATGGTTTTGTTCTGTTCTCGACCTTTATAAACGCCCATGCTTGGGTAAACGCCCACCCCCCTCTTTTACTTTGTCCCCAATTAGCCGCCCATGGGCGCTAACCCGAGCGGATACAGTAAAAAAAGAAAACTATTTTAGTGCATATTTAGTGTGCCATTTTGCCTACTTAGTGTCTAAAATGATGATAGCATACAGTATTAAAAGGTCAAGCTATTCACACTTGTCCACATAATCTTGACGTATCCAGGTGATGATGCTTTAACATGACTAACTCTGTGCTTTCTTGTTTTATTTGTAGTGCCTGAATGTGGTGCGCTGTTATAGAGGAAGGGAAAATGAGTGTCTCAAGGAACATCCCCGCATGACATCTGCTTGCGGGAGGGTGGCGCATATAAACACCTCCTAAAACACATGCCAAACATCCAAAGGCTTAAAGCGCTCACCAAACTTGATTTAAGATAACTAGGGACCAAAGACACAAGGAAAACCAAGCAGAATACAAAAAGATCAAAAGCAAAATGAGTTTTTCAACAGTATTAAACTTTGCTGACACTTCCAGCCCAAGTTCATACAAATCTGGAAAAACAACAGAAATTCAGTACAGGGATGTAGTAATCATAGGTAAGATGTTTTGTTAATTAAGTAACTATATCCTAGTATACACCAATTTTTTTTAATATCTTCTTGATTTAATTGTATACAAGAGAGTTGGTTGGCTGAGGGCGAAAACCCTACAAATATCCAACGAGATGGTTATCATTATATACCTCAAGGGAAATCATGTAGCTCTAAAGGAGGATTGATTATATATCTAAATGATAAGTTTCAATATTAATCTAAAATGACTTTAAATACATACAGTGACTGGGAGGGCCAAGTTATTGAAGTCATTAAAAATGATTGCCTCTCAAAACCTATAACTATAGCAAATATATATCAGCCACCCAAGGATGTAATTGAGAAATATCATGAATTTATAGAAGAATTTGCCCCAATACTGTCAAAGTTAGAGAGAATGACAGGTGAAACACTTATTACAGGCGATTTTAACATCAACCTATTAAAAATAAATGAGAAAGCAGTATTTGCAGATTATTTTGATATGTTCTCCAGTCACAGCTTTTATCCTAAAATTACTCTTCCGACCCGTTTTTCTAATAAACATGCCACTCTAATAGATAATATATTTTGTAAATTGTCAGGAACGACTCTAGATACTACATCTGGTATACACATTAAAAAGTTTTCAGACCATCAACCATATTTTATGATACTGAATGACATACAACATAGGGAACCACCAGTTAAATTTATTACAGTGTTCAAAAATGATCATAATTCTATTCAAAACCTAGAACATGATATAAGCATGTCCCAAACATTGTTATCTATTAGTGATAATCCCACAGCTAATCCAAATATCAATTACAGTATACTCCATGATGTCTTTCAAAATGCCCGAAAAAAACATATGCCACAAAAAAACAGTAAAATTTGACAGATATAAACATAAGAAATCAAAATGGATCACATACAGAATTATTAAATCGATAAAATTCAGAGATAACTTATACAGAAAACTTAAAACTACGAACCCTGGTTCTGTTGAATATAATACTATTAAGATTAATCTAAATGCATATAATAGCATTTTAAAGAAATGTATAAGAATGGCCCAAACATATTATTACAATAAATTATTTCATAAATATAAAGATGATATGAAGAATACTTGGAAAACAATCAACAATATACTTGGTAAAACGAAAATGAAAAAGTCATTTCCTAAATATTTTAATGATAATAACGGTACCATTTCAGATAAATTAGAAATTGCAAATAAATTTAACCACTTTTTGGCAGAAATAGGATCAAAACTAGCCCAAGAAATTATAATACCCAATAATAAGAATTATAAAAATTATTTAAAAAACAAACCAAATGTTACTTTGAATTTTGAAAATATAAATGAAGAACACATAGAAGACATTATAAATAATCTGAAACCAAAGACCAGCTTTGGCTTTGATGTAATTTCATCCCAACTTGTTAAAACTGTCAAGAAACCCTTAATCCAACCACTGACCATAATTGTGAATGAAATGTTATACACAGGAGTTTTTCCAGATAAATTAAAATTGGCTAAAATCAACCCAGCATATAAGAAAGACGATGAAATGCAATTTACAAATTATAGACCTATATCATTATTACCTGCTCTCTCTAAGATATTTGAGAAAGTTATATTTATTCAACTGTACAGTTTTTTTTCACAGAAATAAGTTATTTTATACAAGTCAATTCGGATTTCGTAAAGAACACTCTACTGATTTAGCTGCTCTAGAGGTTATTGACAGAATTTTAGTTGAAATGGATAAAAACGACATTCCTATTAATATGTATTTAGATTTATCAAAGGCATTTGATACCATTAATCATGATATATTGCTTCATAAATTATCTCATTATGGCATAAATGGAAGAGCACTTAAATTAATGGAAAGCTATTTATATAATCGTCAGCAGTATGTAGAAATTGATGATGTAAAATCTACAACTTTGACTATACAAACTGGTGTCCCACAAGGTTCCATATTAGGACCTTTATTGTTTATAATATATATCAATGATATTGCCAGCGCTAGTAATTTGTTCCACCTAATAGTATATGCTGATGATACTACTCTTTCGGGAGCCCTTAGAATTATATCTCAACAAGCAGGTTGTGAGGACTTGAATAAAGTGATAAATGAAGAATTAGAGAGAATTAATGATTGGTTAAAGGTTAATAAATTATCATTTAATATTACTAAAACCAAATTCATGATATTTCATACTCCCCAGAGGAAAAACATCCCTGACTTAGATTTGAGAATAAATAATACATCTATTGAACAAGTGAAACATTTTGACTTTCTGGGACTCATTTTAAATGAAAATCTGAGTTGGCATAACCACATAGACAAAATCTCTAATAAAATCTCAAGAAACATTGGCATCATAAATAAACTTTAAACTAAATTCTAGCATGGGGTTATTCATGCAAGAGAATATTTAGATTACAGAAAAAAGCAGTACGAATTGTAAATCTGAGTGGTTATAATTCTCATACTGAGCCAATCTTTAAAGTATTGAAATTGTTAAAAGTAGAGGATATACTAAAGATCCAGCTCCTGAAATTTTATTACAAATATAGGCATCAGTCTTTACCTTATTACCTACAACATCTCCCACTCTATCAAGTAATGGATATTCATAACTATCCTACACGAAGTTATGAAAGCATACTTTATCCAAAGATACAACATACATATATGAAAAAGTTCATAAGATACACTGTGTCGCAAACTGTGAATGATACACCACCTTGTATTTTAGACAAAATTGGGACTCATAACTTTCAAGGTTACTCAAAGTATATAAAAATGCATATCATAGACAGTTATAGAACCGAGTGTGATAGGCTACAGTGTTATGTGTGTGAGAGAAATTCTTAAAAGGAGATAGTTTATGATTTATGTACTACCGTATCCACTCGGGTTAGCGCCCATGCTTGGCTTAACGCCCACCCCCCTTTTTAGGAAGAAATCATTAAACGCCCACCTTCCCTGGATGTCCGTAATACGATGTACGTGACGTCCTTTACCTTAGCGTCTGGGTGCCCACGAGACAAAAGTGGAGCGGCCAACATGTCAAATTGAACTTTCATATCCGTAGCTGATCGATTTTAATTGCGTTTTAAATGATAAATAAAGGTATGTACTTAATATTATCACAATTACGTCGACAATTTCTCCACATCATTGATTTTAGCTTCAAAACAAAGCGTTTTCATTATTTATCATTTGAAATGCAATTAAAATCGATCCGCGTTTGAAAGCATTTCTGTCAACAAGGAAGACACGACTCAACGCAACACGTGGTCGCAATTTTGAAAGGCGGAAGTGACGGGAAGAGGCTCTTGTTTTTAGCACGAAAACGATTGTTAATATATTGCGCAATAATGGATGGTTTTGTTCTGTTCTCGACCTTTATAAACGCCCATGCTTGGGTAAACGCCCACCCCCCTCTTTTACTTTGTCCCCAATTAGCCGCCCATGGGCGCTAACCCGAGTGGATACGGTAGTTTCCAGAAAATGAGTCCAATTGAGATGCTGGTGAATAACATGAAGTCCCTTTGCTACACCAAAATCTTCAAAATTTAAAATTTCTTTTTTGTGAAGTTCATAAATTGAGAATTATCTTAATTACATTTTCCTATTCTGGTAAAATTGAGTTTTTAAGATATGCTTTCTATATCCCTTCTAAAGTTTAAGTTTGAGGAGACATGGGTATTAGACTTATACTATTTTTGGCTGTATTAATATGAACAGACATCATGTTTACATGTTTATCATGTTCACGAAATATTGTTATAATTTCTACCAGGGTGGCCCCTGTGATAGCGGCAATAACCATTAGCCTTAACAGGAGTCTCCCTGGCCATAATATTACATTAATGTATGCTTTAATCGTATAGAGTACATTATTTTATGCAAAAAATATGGCCAAATAAAATGAGTTTGAGTTTGAGTTTGAGTTTGAACAGACCTGTCTGGTATAAACGCAATATAAATTTTATTATTATTATTATTATTAATTGGTAGACTTTTGTATGCAGTTAAAATTGTAATGATTGGAATAATTTTGTATAATTTTTCAAGTTTATCTGATTATTTTTGTGTCGGGGTATTTCCCTACATTCACCAGGATATTATTTTGTTTGTTATCATAATTTCCTATTATATAAAGTATCAGACTGTATTAAATTATGAATTTAATAATAGCAGATTAAACTATGAATTAAATGATCGTAGTCTAAACTATAAATCAAATGATAGCAGATTAAATTTTAAGTAATTGTATTTCATTTGGCTTTCCAACCAGACTATATATACTTCAAACATTTTTGTGCTGGCTCTATCCTGCTAAGCAGAGGTAGGAGATTCTCAGCCTAGGTTTGGGATCGACTACCTCCATTCAGCAGAATATACTGGCTCAGAATCAAGAGATTTTCAGCTTATAAGTCATATTAAGGTTAGATTGAATAGTGTGTTTCGAAAGTGTTTCCTGCCTCAAGCATTTGAACCAAATGTTTTGTCACTATTAGGCATTGAAAATGAAGGACATATAAACTCACTAAACTTGAGTCTGTCAGCTTGCGTATTCACAATGGTGAGTCAATGATAAAGACAATTGTATTCCCATGTCAAAGGTGCAAACTTTGAAATAACTCAGAAGATAATACTTGCATTGTAGGAGTTCAATGTCCAGCAATGAGGAAATAAATTTGTATCTTGTTGATAGGAAATGGACCATCTGGAATCACGTTGTCGTACATGCTGTCTGGTTACTGGCCATACTACACCGGGGCGCCACATACAAATGAGTACCTGCAAATGCGACTGGAGGATGGAGGTGGAAAGTCACTTGTTGAACAGGTACTAATTTAAAGTGTTACAAGTTCCCTCACAACCCCCCAAAAATATACATGGAAGACAGAAACCTAAAATAAGAAACTTAAAACCTAAAACCTAATATTTTTATTTTAAAAGACTTTGTCCATGTCTTACACGTTTGCATCAGTAAAAGACCAATCAGATTCTATTTTACCCACACAAAAATACAGAAATATTACCCATTGTAACATGAAATTTAAAGATAAATTTTCAAAAATTATAAGCTGCAGCTAGTCATGATCATAGATAAAACAATTGACATTATAAATAAAACAGTTACAGAACAATTGGACATTGGAACCATATTCATTGATTTTCAGAAACAAACACAAAAAAAAGTTTTCTACAAGGTGTGCTTTAAACAATATGATACAAAGAATTAAATGTAGATGGTCATTTATATTTTTAAACATTTTTATTTGCAGGATCTAGAATTCCTGTCAAATGGTTTAGAAGGGAGGTCATCTAATCCTGTAGCACTGCTGTTTGATGCCTTGACCCACCCAGAAGCTGACATGGGCATGGAAAATGACAGTCTCATTGAGTGGAAACTGCACAAAGACAAAGCAGTGCCTCACATAGTACTCGGCAGGAAGAACCCCGGTGGTGCTTGGCAGGTAAACTACCCTCCTCACTTTAATCAATGTGATTCCAGCCAAAAAAGTGACCGGACAAATGAATCCAGGTTACCCGTGGACTATTAGTAATGCTCGAAGTTGAATGCAAACAAATATTGTTGACTTGTCATCTTGTACTCTTGTTCTTCATAATATTTTTGAGAAGATTGACTTGTGTGTATTGACTGACACTTATTCTAAGTTTTCAGATGATTGAATTGTCACAATGTATATTGACGTAGCCTTGTTATATGTTTGCAGATGATTGATGGGGAAATGCAGACACTTAGCATGGGAAACTGGATGCAGTTGCCAGGGTTACCATTCAAAGACTGGCTCGCTAAACACCAGGAAATACATAAGTATGTGAACAAGATAATACCATACCTAAGAGCAGATACTAGACTCTACTTGAAAACAATTCAAATAATGCAAACATTAATTTTAACCAAAAAGTTCCGACCTGTCTTGTCACAATGGTATTTCTGTATGATCATACTTCACCCATGTTCAGACATCTCTTAATCAAATGAAAAACACTTTTTCATTGCCCAGGCCATTCTTGTAGATGTAGGTCAATTCAATAAATTTATGTCTAATGTGTCATGTCAAAGGTCAAATTGACATGATTAAGTGTTACACCAAAATATCAAAGTCCATCTAAATAAGTTAAATGTCTTAGTTGTGTTAAATGAGGGCTCAACCAACCTTCTGAGGGAGTCTTATGCTCAACATAATCTATTTTTTAAATGTGGTAACTGTCATTGATAAATTCCATAAAATATTTTTTTGGTTATTTTCAATTGTTGGTATTCAGTGTGAGTCTAACAAACCTGATTTCTGATATTGTATTTCACATTGTAGGATTGAGAAAGAACTTGGTGGAAAGGCAAACAGGGCTCGACTCCTTGACATAAGGACATACTATGAGGAATATGTGAAGATTAAAGGTATAGAGGAGAATTTCCAACCAGGGACAACAGTGACCTCTGTGGAGAGAGTGCTTGATGTCACTCATTCTGTGGACTGTGAGAGCGGGGAGCAGAACCCCTGTACCTCAAGTCATCATGGCAAGTTTAAGTGGGAAGTACGAGGCTACCAACTGACTCAAGATGAAGAGGGCCTCCCCGAATTAGAAGATTTCTGCTTCCGAGCGCCAAATGTAGTGCTTGCAACAGGAAGTTACGATTTGCCAAATCGACTGAGAGTTCCCGGTGAAAACTATCCTTATGTGAAATATAAATTCAGTGAAATGGAAAACATCCTGAAGGAGGGGAAGTTAAACAAAGACAGTGATCCGGTGGTAGTGATTGGGGCAGGATTGAGTGCAGCTGATGCGATACTCTGCTGCCAAGCTCATGGCGTCCCAGTTACTCATATATTCCGACGAGATGTCGAGGATCCAACCATAATCTTCAAAAAATTACCATCAATGCTATATCCAGAATATCATCACGTTCTAGAGATGATGAGGTCTACAGAGGAGCTTGATGGATACAAAAGCTATCCCACTCATAGTATTGTTGAGTTAAAGGAGGACAAGAAAGTCTTGATCCGTCAACACAATGGCGGCTGTGATACGATCATCTCTGCCTCCTTTGTTCTGGTTCAGATTGGTGCCCGTCCTGACCTCTCCTTCATGCCACAACAGGGAAGGAATCTTAGTATCGTGTCAGGCATGCAGATAGACAGCAAACACAATCCTATAGACATAGACCCATACACGTACCAGAGCATGGTGGAGACTGGACTATTTGCACTGGGGCCCCTTGCGGGGGATAACTTTGTACGCTTCCTCAGAGGTGGGGCTCTTGGGATCACAGCTCACTTATGGCGCAAGGCAAATAATGCTCTGTGAAATATCACAGCAAGCTCATGCTTGTTCTTGTATTCTGTCAGGTGTTTTTTGTGTGTTTTTTTTAATCCTTTAAAATGACAAAGAGTCGTGTTCACTTGTTACAGACGATTTGTTGTATTCTTGACTTGAAGAGTAGTTTTAAATCAAAGACAGTTTGTTTTTGGCATTAATCAACTTGATATATCATCTCTTGAAGTCCAACGTTTCATGCACTTAGCATGAGTTCCACTAGAATCATATTTGTCCAATGTATCGGTAAATGGGTAAAATGTACAGCATTACAGAATAGAATTAAGAGCCACCAAGGGCTTGATTATCAACGAGCTACCAAAAACTGTCTCATGCTGACTGTACAATCTGTGTACTGGGTTGTATCTCATGCAAAGCTGCTTACATCTTGACTGCCATTGATTTGCAGTTGTAGTAAATTTCCAAAGCTTGCATCATTCATGCACTTTAGTTGCTGCTACTTTCTTTTATCATCGCAAATCTATTTTTTAAAACTTTGTTATCCAACTATTGTGATTTTTCTTTATTTCAATGGGGAACAAGTTCTGATGATGGATGCCAAATAATGAGAAGTAGGTATTTCCAAAGGTGAAAATACTTCCCTCATTGGTTTATCATCATGCAGAGTAATATCAAATCAAGCATTATCTATGAAAACCAGGCAACCCTCTATTCCATACATGTATTAAGGTGAAAATGTTATCTGAACTGATTAAAACATTACTGCTGTTGACTTAATACAATGTCAATGTGTAAATATAATTAATCAGATATAAATATATATGCAAAGATATCAGTTTTGTATAGATCAGTTAGTTACAGGTGAGTGGAATTTTTAATATGTTTTGATATCAGCTGGTGTAATGTGTCCATGAAATAACTGTTGATTCAAGCATCATTGAAACATTTTTGAAATTTATACTTTGATATCATACAGAAGTATTAGATTTAATCCAACAGAAAAAAATAATATCAAACATGTCAAGATGGGGCCTAATATTCCTTTAAATGCCATATCATTCCTCAGATATTATAAATTGGTAAAATATGGAGAAAAGGTTTAAGCTTTCATGAAATCCTAAGAGAAAATTTGCAATTATTTACAGGTTTATTGTTACATACTATATAAAGAAAGCATGAATGTGATCAGAGAGGAAGTGTGACGAGATTGGGGAAAAAAAAGTTGCAGTGTGAGATATTGGCTGCACTAAAATTCACCACTGATAAGTGATGTTACATCACCACATTGCCCTCTGGTGGTATTTGCTGATGCCAGACCAGTCTCCACTTCAGTTTTAGTTTGCAAGTTTTTGTGATGGGTTCGGCTTTTGGCATATTATGAATGGTACATTTATCACTTATTTGTAGTTAGAATTACATCAGATATGAAATATTACCCACAATATGCATTCATTTCTGTATTAAGGCTTCATTTTCAACTATCAGGAATTTGACCAAATTATTGACTCATTCGAGGAACCACAGGTTTTGTACAAAGGGCTACGTGGATGAAATGGAGACCTTACTTGAAATGTATTAGCTGCACATATGATTAGAACAGAGATAGCTAGCTGTACAAGTGAAGGACAGCTGCATAGGTGGTACCGGTACTTAATCCTCCAAGACCTTCATAAAAAAGGTGAGAGACAGCTGCACAGATGAGCGATAGTTACAACAGTGACAGAACAGTGACAACAATGAGAGACAATTACAAACAGTGAGAGATAGCTGCACAAGTGAGAGATAGCTGCATAGGTGAGAGATAGCTGCATAAGTGAGAGATAGTTACAACAGATAGCTGCACAAGTGAGAGACAGCTGCATAAGTGAGAGAAAGCACAAATGAGAGATAGTTCCCTCAGAGATAGATAGCTGCAAAAGTGAGAGATAACTGCACAAGCTAGAGACAGTTGCATAAGTGAGAGATAGCTACAACAGTGAGAGACTGCACCCTTTCACAGCCAAAGGCACTTGATACACATAAAGAAATTTCAAATTTTTAAAGGTTAAACATTGATTTGGAGGTAAGAAACACAAGAATAACTGCTAACAATTGTTGTGATTTTCAGGTATTAGTCTTTGATAGAAGGAGTCATTCATACCCGCTACCACTTTTCAAGTAATTACTAATGTAAACAATATTGAATATGATTTTTTGATAGAAAACATAAGTCCTGGAAAGAATACATTGCTTTTATTTTGATTTTCATAATATTTTTATTTTAAACTAATCATGTAATGTTTGAATAACCACCCCCATTTGATGTTTTTTTATGACTGTCAAAACAAAGATGTTATATTCACACAGAATTGCCAAAAAATATCTTTCAATCATGAGCCATTTATTTATGACAATTCAATGTTCAAATTAAAACAGAAGATTAGAAGAATTTCATGAAAGCTTAAAATGAGCTGGTATTTAATTTTATGATATATCAGGTTTTTATCATTTTAGCCATTCTGAACACTTTTCAGTTGTAATCCTAAATGAAAAATTGTCACACTTGCTGAACAGTGACAAGTTTTAGCAAAGAATTGCTCGGATATCTGTGATAATGCGGGGGAAGTCTTTATATTGACAATTTTACAGTACTAATTTAGTGATTCTGGATATTAATGCATCTGATTTCTTTTTACAATAAATGGTAGTTATTTCACAATCTTGTTCCTGGATTTTATTGTGTATATCAGACTATTTGTGTATATTCAAACCACTTCTTTGATACTGGATTGATTGAAGACCAATTTTAATTATCCAAAATATAAAATCCTCTTGTAATGTTTCAAATCTCTAATCGCCATTCTCTTTTTTATATGTTATTTCTTGATTAAATTAATATGTAGGCTAAAACTTATACCAAGGAACTTGTAAATAGAAATGTAAAGAAATTATCACTTGATCAATAGTTATCTTTTTATATTAAGATTTTATACATGTTAATCATGCACACAATTTATTTGACAATTATTGAAATATTTTGAACAAATGCACAAAAATGTGTTATTATCTTGTACATATATGAATGTTTACGGGGAAAGTACCGTATTTACTCGTGTATAAGACGAGGTTTTTTTCCAAAAACTCTTAGTTAATGTTTAGGGGGTCGTCTTATACACGAGAGCAGTCTTATACTCGAGTATTTACGGTAAAACGTAAATACGGTAAAACGTAAATACGGTAAAACGTAAATACGATGTTCATATTTTCGAAATAACGAATATCAGACGTAGCAGATTGATTTTAATTGCGTTTTAAATGATAAATAAAGGTATTTACCCAATATTATTGGTCTATTATTTCAAAACGCTTTGTTTTGACTTTGTTCTCACTGATTCCAATTATCAGCGTTCAGTTTTGCGTTTCGTCATTGTCTCCACTGCTTTGAGTCGTGTCTTCCCTTTTTGATTGCGTTTTAAATGATAAATAAAGGTATTTACCCAATATTATCACAAATTGTTCGAGAACAGAACAAAACCATCAATCCATTTAAAACGCAATTAAAATCGATCCACGTGTGAAAGCATTTCTGTCAAAAAGGGAAGACACGACTCAAAGCAGTGGAAACAAAGACGAATTGCAAAACTGTGAACGCTGATAATTGGATTCAGTGAAAACAAAGTCAGAACAAAGCGTTAATTGCATTTCAAATGATCTGATAATAAAGGTATTTACCCAATATTATCACAAATTATGCATTTCGTCATTGTTTCTACTGCTTTGAGTCGTGTCTTCCCGCTTGGACAGAAATTCGATGTGCGGAACACGGTAAATTCGATGTGCGGCAACACGAAGAGAAGCCAGGGATCCATCATTGCGCAATATATTAATATTTCAATGCGAGTTGATACACTCCATTTGTTTTCGCGCCAAAAATAAGAGCTTGTCCCCGTCACTCGTGTCACGTGTAAATCATCAACGCAACACGTGGTCGCAATTTTGAAAGGCGGAAGTGACGGGAAGAGGCTCTTGTTTTTAATTGACAGAAATGCTTTCACACGTGGATCGATTTTAATTGCGTTTTAAATGATAAATAAAGGTATTTACTTAATATTATCACAATTACGCTTCTCAGGTCGAGAATAACAAAGCGTTTTCATTATTTATCATTTAAATCGCAATTAAAATCGATCCACGTGTGAAAGCATTTCTGTCCAAACGGGAAGACACGACTCAAAGCAGTGGAAACAAAGACGAATTGCAAAACTGTGAACGCTGATAATTGGAATCAGTGAAAACAAAGTCAGAACAAAGCTTTTCGAAATAATAGACATCGGACGTATTTACCCCTCTCCCGCCTTTCAAAATGGGATCTTGAGAAATTGACAGAAATGCTCACACGTGTATATATGTCTTCGAGGACGTCACGTACATCGTATTACGTTTTACTTTGGAGAATTTCTCGACCTGCGAAGCATAATTTGTGATAATATTGGGTAAATACCTTTATTTATCATTTAAAACGCAATTAAAGTTGCTGTAACAGATAATATCATTTCCCGGGCAATTTTTTACATACCTCAAAATTTGTTGGTCATGTTCCACACAACACATCCCCATTCTTGTTTGTGAGAATATATATGTTACAAGCATAGAAATCAAATGTTTATCTCAAGCCATGTGGTTTCATCAGGCTGCCATCTATAACGGTCAGTCAGGCCTGCTGCTGCTGACCGGGGTATACCCCACACAGCTGCTGAGGGTAGCTATTTTTAGCATGTGGAGTGCAAGAGTGTGACCCCGGTTAGGGGTAGGCATGATGGGAGGGCAACAAGGATCAATGTGACAGACCTCCTTCACCCATGTGTTTTTCCATGTTTATGTATGTTGTAATTCTGAAGGTAAACTCTGGTATCATTCTATGCTTTATTTTTTTCTGCCTTGGTTTGATATAACTTCTTTCTTCCCATTTTAAAATGAAACACATGTGTATTGTTTACTTGGCCATGCAATCAAAACATCCTGTGACGCATGCCCTGTTAGCCCCAGCACCAGCAGGAGCCTGGCAGCTGAGGTGATGACATCACTAGGATTCCCCATGAGGAAATTTGAAATTTTGAACCCATGGGACTGATATTTTTTCCAGCTCTCCTATTGAATCTTTCTTCATAAACTTAATATTGACCCATCAAAACCAAAAAGTGATGTGGTTGATGTGTTTACACATGGATTACATTTCTAAATGGTTGGAAAATAACTTTTGTCAAATTTTACATCATATTATCTGTTACAGCAACTTTAAAATCAATCCGTCCGATATTCGTTATTTCAAAAATATGAACATCGTATTTATGTTTTACCGTAATAACTCGAGTATAAGACCATCGTCTTATACACGACTCGTCTTATATTCGGAAATTGTTTTTTTTCAAGGAAAATAACCTCAATTTTGGGGGGTCGTCTTATACACGAGTCGACTTATACACGAGTATATACGGTATGCATAGGATAGACAACCTATATCAAGATTAAGTACAATGTTATTGTCGTGTTATAATTGATGGATTTTGTTTAAAAAAAGGTTGAGTATGTGGCAGTCATATGGCAGTCATGCGATATTTAAAAATGGTTACTGAGACAATTTTCAACTACCGGTAAGTCTGCTATCCATTGGTCCATAAATGTCTACCAATATATAGGACCATAATATATCAAAATCTAAAAAGACACAAACGGGTATCAGTGCATTGCAATTTAACAACTCTAGGAGAGTTGCTTTTGCTTCAGGGTGAATTGATAACCGGTTTCAGTCCCTGACCATATGAAGGATATCTGTCTGAACTTGTCAATCTCAGCTCTGTATACTTCTTTGATCAGTTTCTGGGGAAGTGTTTGAATGATTTTTTTAAAAAGGATACTAATATATATATATTAAAAATCAGGACACAACAATCCTGAAATAATTTGTTCAGTCGGTTAAATGTGTATCAACCCAGTTTTTCACTTATTATTTTTTTAATTTTGTAAGATTCCAATTAGGAGAAAAAAGTGTGTTTCTTTGGGTTTAATTTTACTACCATGTAGCATTAATGTTTATAAACATTTTGTGGAAATGACATTACTCTGCTAAACATAGGCAGCCAACCTCAACCTGGAAGTTGGAGGATCCACTTCCTGAGTACATGGATTTGTAGAATTCTAAAGAATTGTTTGTTTGAATGATAGTTTGTTCAATTACAAAAAGGGATTATTCAACAAAGTAGCATTTCTTATAAGACTTTAAATATATAAGATAGCAAAGATGATATCTGTAAAGTTAACATAAATATTGAAAATTGAGTATTTGGGTAATTAGGTAAATGTATCCATTGTTATGAGATGTGATGCCTATGCTATGATGGTCACATTTGAGCAGATTAAAGTATTATCAATTCATGCATGTATTACCCATAATTAAGAGGAAAATATTGCGTAATAAATTGAAATCTGATCATCCCTTCCCACACCTATGGATGGATATTGCCAGTACATTGTTAGTACTGTAATGATTTGTGTCATATGGTCTTCTGTTCATTGTATTTATATATACAGGGCAAAGAGATGATTGAGTACTATGGCAACAGCAGATTATATTAATGTGTATTTGTTTGTCATAACTGTAACTCACACTGCATATACAGGTTAAATAGCAGGATTAATATGTTAAATTAAATTGTACAACAAAACTAAGTAGTTGAATGTGACTCACCTGGAAGGAACATTATTTAATGGAAAATTCATGTTCAAGAATTATGGAAGGCACCACAAGTTGAATGCTTATATCATTTTGAGAGAATAAAATACTATTTTTAGGTTTGAAATTTTTATCTTTTTTGTTGTCAATAATAAGATTAAAGACTAAAATTCCCTTGTAAATATTGATAATACCCAGTTTATAGACCAAAATACAACATTTTTATAAAAGAATGGAATACCTGCCAGGCTGTTGGAAATAGAATGTTTAACTAGATACCTTGTGCAAAATATCAACAATAATAGTATATATGACAGATACCTGATATGATATTCATTGCTATGGTTGATATATGAACTAATGATGCAGGTCTCCTTTGTCAACCAAAGAAAAGTTTGGTGGAGTTGATAGAGCTCTCTTTTAAACAGGTTCAACTTGGTCTTTAAACTGATTTGACTCAGGTTTTGCAGCTGGTGACTAATGTGAAAAATGTTTTCTTTATTTAATGTTACCCAAGAACAACCAAGCTTTTCTGGGAAAAAAACCCACTAAAATCAGACACCTATCTGAGCTTGCAGATTGGTGATTGTAAAACACTACGGGTTGCCGAGTACTTTGCGCTCGCTAGTACTTTGCGCTCAGGGCCTTGCACATCCTGTCGGTGAAGTTTTGTATCTACGATTAAAAGTCTTTGATTTGTTTACAAATCCGGGCATCCATTGTTGCAAGACAATCCCAAGATCCATAGCGCATCCAAGAACAAGGGATCATTTTTTTTCTACAAAAGTTATTGACTCTTTCATTGATTAAATCTGTGCAAATAATACGAAGAATGTACGTATATTTCAAGTATTACAGGCGGATTTTTTTTCTTCTTAAACTTGCCATGTAACTTCCCAAATACATCATTGTTTTTTTATACCAATTTTAAATTGTCTACATACTTTTAATTCGGCAGGATTCAGACGCAAAAAGACGAGCGCAAAGTGCTCCACCTGCTTAAGTTTGACAAGGCCTTACAAATGAGTGATGCTCCTCTTCATCAGCGGGGCATGGCAGACACTCTGTGTGGCCGACTTTTGCAGCTTGAACCCAAGATGAAATGGTTAAAAATTTGAATGTTTATTTAGCTTTGTTGTTGATATATTGTCCATTAGGTTATTATTTTCAGCGCAAAGTGTCCAGCAGCCCGTAAGGTCTTCCATCTAGGGCATACTAGCTTTGCATACATGCAGCTGAATTGAGTAAAGACACATGTTGCAAAAATAGAAACTAAACAGAGCTGTGGTTGGGATTTGGTTGGGATCTGATTACTGCCCTACTCAGTCAGTTGGCAGCAACCCAAAAGAATCATGCCTACTGATGTTACATAACCAGCAACCAAGGATCTACGGATCAACCCTCCACCCCCCATCCCATGTCCCAGATATGTAACCTTATATAACTTGCAGGGGACGAACAAGTTAACAAAGGAAAAGAGGCAACAAAAGCTTGGCTTATATTAGTAACATATTAATTGACATAATTTTATTTCAATCAGTTTATTACACCCATAACTTTATTCTTATCAAGATTTCAAAACTGATAATGCTATTTTTTTCGTATTTGTGTATTTGTTGCCAAAATGATAATGTATACCCATCACAGCATTGAGAATGATATTCATCATATCAAATATTTTGTGAAACACCACCAGGGGGTGACTTGGTGATTATTGAAGGTAACTTCCGGTACCTCATAGAAATCACTGTTTGTGTATGTGTGTGTATACTGGTTGTTTTTTATATATATCAGGCTGCCACAGATACTCTGACAGCTGCCTGTTGACGAATGGTCACCAGACAGACAGTATACATCCCAGCCTGCTGCTTTATAGCAGCATTTTACAGACACAGCCTTTCTGGATTTGATTGTTTGATGTTTGGCTGCTGGTTGCTGGTTACACAAGCTCGTGTAATATCAATCAGGGGGACATGGGAATGGTTCTTTGAGTTGCTAGGCAACTGTGACAAAGTAGGGCAGTGATCAAATCATTATCACATATACAGCTCTCTATAGTCTCTATTGTTGCTATGGACCTACATTTCAACCAGTGCTTAAACTAACCTCTGACTTACATGTAGCTGTTGCTGGTATTGAGTGTTGTATAAAGTAAAGGCATTTAAACAGCGGGTCACAGTGTGTTCCCTCCATGGAAACTTGATATACGATGAAGCCAGTAACGATCTGGGAAGAAATGACAATATGTAAAGTGTTATACAAGGCACGCAGTAGATTACCGGTATGTTGTTATCTGTATGAAGGCCACTGGCATGGGGATGAAGCAGGGGTCTTGATATTTAACAGGATCTATGAATTGCATCAGAGAGCAGAATTGCACTGAACCTCCTGCAGCACAGAGGAAAAGACCCATGTCATTAGGTCAGATATCAATCAGTGCAATGAATATAATATTAAGGAATCTGGCTTTAGCCATGTATACTATTATTGTTCACCACAGATTATTAAAGTACGGATTGTGAAATTTGTCACAATGTGTACTGTGGAATCTAAGGCTAGATTCTAAAGTGTAGACTGGGCATATGAGCAGTAATTAGGAAATATTGTGGGTGAAACCTAAGTCTGTAACTAAAATAGGTGATAAAATATTACAAAATGTCAATATATTTTGAAACAATGTGAAGCTTGCAACCTTGAAAAATGAGTCAAAGTCACTTGCATTCATATTAAGGCCTTCATGGGATGCATGTGAAGTAAAATATTGGAGCCTGTGTCTGATATAGCTGATAGGATATAGCAAAATGTTCAAAATGTTGGGAATTATTTGAAGTCTGTGACCTCAAAAAAAAAGTCAATGTCAAAATTAAGGTCATACTATTTTGGCCTTCATGGGATGCGTGTGTAAACATAATTTATATCCTCTATCTTTATTAAAAAGTATTTGTTGATAGACACATAAATGTCTGCGATTTGTTGACAGACACATGGATGTATTTTTTTTAGATGTACGTACACCCAGTCAGAGCCCACACAGCTTGGGCAACGGGAGCTATAACTGGAGTTTGAAATGGGAATTTTGTTAAATATCTTTGATATGAGGTTTTTGACCTATTCGGTGAATAAAACGTTATTACTTTTGGTTATATTTGACCACTTATAATCCTCTGCCCCACTTATCACGAGGTTGAGGGTGTTGTTAAATGCCTTTACTGTATATAGGGATTGGATATTTCAAATGGATTTAGGTTTTCAGAACATACCCGCGTATAAATATTTATGCCCTCCTCCGAGGGAGGGCATATAGTAATCACTTTTCTGTCCGTGTGTCCGTGTATCCGTGCGTCCGTCACAATATTTGGAATGGCCAACACTCGAAAGTGGCTGGACCACAGGGATGATACTACATATGCCTACAACAATATAGTCCAAGTAAATATTTTCCATGAAAGTTTGGTGACCTAGGTCAAAGGTCAAGGTCGCAGTGACCATCGGGTCAACTTTGGCTGTGAGCACTCTAACTTCTATAAAAATGTTTCAATTTTGACACAAGTTGGTGTACAGGTGTATTTTATGAGGGGCTAGGCTAAGTTCGATGATGGGCGATACTGACCAAATTTTGAAGTCATGGTGGCCATTTTTCAAAATGGCCGACGTGCCGATTTTGTGAATTCTTTTGAGAATACACTTATATCAAACATTATTACTTATTATCAATTGGTATAAGCTGCAAAAATGTTAATTTATGTAATTGGGTCAGTGTGACCTACTTTTCAGGTGAAAATCGACATCCCCATTAGTATTTAGAGTGGCCCTCATTTCAATGCTGCAGAACATTGGGGTTTGATTCTACATAATGTTTGTAAAACTAAAGACCCCAAAAAAAGATTCCATGGAATTTTTCCAACCAAGGTCAAAGGTCAAGGTCGCAGTGACCATTGGGTCAACTTTGGCCGTGAGCACTCTATCTTCTGTAGAAATGTTTCAATTTTGACACAAGTTGGTGTACAGACCTGTGTATTTTATGAGGGGCTAGGCTAAGTTCGATGATGGATAATACTGACCAAATTTTGAAGCCACGGCAGCCATTTTTCAAAATGGCCGACATGCCGATTTTGTTAATTCTTTGCAGAATACACATATATCAAACATTATTACTTATTATCAATTTGTATAAGCTACAAAAATGTTAATTTATGTAATTGGGTCAGTGTGACCTACTTTTCAGGTGAAAATCGACATCCCCATTAGTATTTAGAGTGGCCCTCATTTCAATGCTCCAGAACATTGGGGTTTGATTCTACATAATGGACGCTGATTCTGTGAATTTGAGGTGCGGGGCAAACTGGCCACTAGGCGGCACTGACCACAGGGGTATGCAGGAGGAGGGCATTGTTCTGTGCTCTCTGAGCGCATTTTAATTTATTTTTAAAGTTATCATATTCACAAAGGTTTCAAAGGTAAGATCACGTGACCTCAAAATGTAGCACAATAATTGAAGACCATGTTATGATGCATCTATTGTTTAAGTTTCAAACAAATATTTTTTGTTCACAAAAAGGGACAGAAATTCAGACAGCAGAGGCTAAGGGAATACCTTCATACTTAGGGGAAACAATAGGGATATGTAATGGTTAGAAATAGAATTGCCTCCAACATGGAAAAATTCTTGATTTTCCCCGAAAGCAATATTCACAACTCAGCTACACAATATTACAGCCAGAAAACAAGAGAGATATATTGGATATGCAACTGGCATTAAGTTCACTGATTATATAAACAGAATCATAAATGATTTGATAATAATCATTTTAATTCATTCAGCAGAGATAAATTGACACTGGAGGATTACAGCTAACATTTATTGTTTATTCTGTTAAAGTCACGATGAACTTAAAACTCTGAGGGAGTACTGTATTTGGTGGTGCCACCTGCTGTTGAATTCGTTTTTCTCACAGGTGGCAGATAACCCGCTGGGTTGAAATGGCCTTCCAACTCTGCTGATCATTGTTTTTTGGCAATGTTTGTGAACTTTTTTTTCTGGATGGCTGCAATTTGCTTCATAAATGATCATCTAATTCCTTTCCCATACAGAAGAAGCAAAGGTCTACAGCAGAGGTTTCTTCACAAGGAATTAAGCATTAATTTCCTTTGGAAGATGAAATATTAGCCCAGGAAAGTTCCTTGAATTCTTGAATTTTTATTTTCAATCCAATATGGCAGCCACTACTCAGCTACCACTACCTTCTCAAACTGAAGTCATATTGAGCATACAAGTATGAGGCACTGAATGTTCAGTGCAACTGATATTTCAATGCCCAGGTGGAGCCAAAGTATTGCACACCCATGAAGTGATCAAAAGCTAATATTTTTTTCTTAGCATCATGAAATATAATTGGTCCTTGAAAATACAGCATCTACTGAGAATTCCACTCGGCATTTTCAGAGAAAATGAATGTCAACTGACAAAATGACTAAAAAACTGACAAAATTCCACCCATCACCGCAGAAGCTATGCTATGTCCACATAGCTTAAAAAAATTACCGGTTCATAGTCGGCTTCGCTAAAAACTCAATGATGTGGTGTGATACCAAGAAAGTGAATAATCCAATATAAAATTGCAAAGCTTACTTTGTTTTAAAGCAAGTGCTTGCAAATTTATTCAAATTTTCAATGACATTCTGGCCAGAAAATCTACCAGATTTTTTTCTTTGTATTATATGACAAGTAGCAACTAAAATCAAGATAATGGATATATAAACAAGCTGTGAGGTACTGCTCAGAACCCACTCCCATCAAATTTTGTGTAAGTTGTCGTGTAAATATATTAGATTTGAAATTAGCGAAGATTCGAGCTTGTAAAAGTGCATATACGTAAGTTTGAGAAGTGGCCTTTTCCTATTCCCATTTACAACAAATTATTTTTTCATAGGAAACTCTTTATTGTATGACCATAGCAGATGTTATATTATGGAATATTGTTGAACATGAAATAATTATTCTTCATTTACTCATCAAGCCAACACAAAAAATCCTCCTAAACATTGTCCCATACTATTTAAATGTGGGCTGAAATTCGACTGGTTTGACAGGACTACAATTTTCTATTTGTGAATTTTAGTAACATTGAAAATTTACTCATTTTTGCCATTTATTCAAACAAACCTCGACAGTTATATCAAAATTTACTGATGTGGATATAAACAGATGATTATATCTCAGGTAATGATACGAGTAAAAACACTTCAGTTGTTCTTTTAAATTAGGGTAAAATCAAGAAGCGAGATTTATGTTAATGTATTTATGTATGGATTACACAAGCAACTTTTTTTATCAGACAAGATCCTATACAATTTATCCCCCTCACACTATGTGCCTCTTCCAAATTGAAATTGTGTAATTATACCAATTTATCAAAAAGGCTGGTTTTAATCATATTGCACAAAGTGTCAGGGGGAAACTTTGTCATGATATTTTGTACAGCATTTTGAAAAATAGTCTTTAATAGTGTGAAATTAAAGGTCCATAAATTGATGTTAGGCCAGTAAGCAATGTTATGCCGTTTTGGCACGTATGGCAGCTCGCTTTCCTGTGACCGCCTGGAATCCAGATTTGATGCTGGTAACAGAACAGCGAGATCCACATGTCTCGCACTGAAGGAAATATAATCTGGTGTCTTTCTGAAGTATCGTCTCTGGTGACTTGCATGTGTGACATGTGACATATTCCTCTGTAAACAAAAGAGCACCAAGGTCAGAAAAAGCTTTTCCAAATAAATGCAATACAAATCTCCCATAATTCTAGTCATGTTAAAAATGCTGTTCTGAAAAGTATTGTTTTCTTTTTCTAGGAAGAAATTGTATATAAAAACACAATTCTGCAGTCTTCAACATGTAATCTCACTTACTGATATATCTCCTAAGGACATTCTCTATCTGTTTTTGCTGGAACCGACCCTTGATGATCAGTTGGTTGTTACCATCTATTGAACCACTTGTTCCCAATTCAGCCAGTAAAAAGGCTAATAAATGTTTAGGTTGTCTGTGTAACCTGCAACACAAATTACAATATTTCCTTCATTAATAATTACTCTCATTTGCTTGATCTGTAACACTCCATGATGCTATTTCCCAAAATTCAATTACAAAGCTTAAATACAATGGAAAACACCTGGACTCCTTTGTCAATACATTTCTTCTGTCAATTTGCATGACTAGGTTTGTCTATATTGGGATGGCAAGCAGGATGATACCCCAATGCCGAGTTTACAAGGAAATATAATACATGTGGTAACCAATAGTGGTGGATCAATATACCGGTTTGTAACGATAATCTTGATGTGCAGACCAAACAGATTATCATTTTTCACTCTGCAGCCGATGGTATGAATGATACTGATATAATCATAACCGTATATGAGCCAATTTCTCAGTTCTGAGCCATATATTTACATTAAATAATGCTAAAACACTGATAAATTGTCTTTGATTTTCAAGTAAACATCACCATTTCTTGCCGTCTGAAGTTTTGTGCACTGGAACATGATTATTAACCAATCAGAATTCGCGAAAATTTATATCTGCATGAGTTCAGAGAGTTGACACAACTTGTCTTGTGCAGGAGTTGGCTGGCATAGAATTCTGCAGATATTACAACCTCTATGTCTCTGAGCAGTGTATCTTTGACTTACAGCTCAATGTTAAAATGTAAAAGGACATGATCATTTGTGCATTTTCTGTCCAAAAACCAAATTGCAGGTTTGCTGTTTAATACCTTTGATAAGGGGTTTGTTTCTGTTGTTGTTTTGCACAAGATACTTATAAGGTATTCTTGTGTTAAATATGTGAAAGGTTAAGCATGTGTAGGGTCCTGGATACAACCTGCACAAGATTTAAACTGAAATGGATTTTAAGTGTCTTAAAAGGGACTTTGTTTTAGAGGTGTTTAAGAGACTGAACTACCTTAATGTGTCTGAAATAATAAATTAAAGTACATGCAGCTATTTATCCCCAATTTTTACTACTGATAAGTTTTGCAGGTCGAGAACAGAACAATTTGACATCATTCTCCTCATTTAGAGTCTTGCAATAGGCTTCATTTTTGTGTTAAAGATAGTGAAGATATGTTATCTTAGGCAGATATAAAGAGGTATACACTTTCTCAATTGTAGTTTCCTAGGAAGTAATATGTCTCATCTTCTGATGGGATATAAAAATCAGACAAATGGAACTCTGTCTCCTTCAACCCTTAGGGTTGACCCTTAGGGTGGGGGAACAACAATGAGATGTCACTTTTTCTTGGGATAAATGTGGCATGGTGATATGCTAATTGAGTGCATCAATACTTACATTTTACAGATTTCTGAGAAGTTTGAGAATGATGTTTTTTTTGTACCGACTCTCATGACCTGCGGTGGCTTCATGACAAATCTTTTCTTCTCACCAGCAACCATATCAGGGTTCTTCTCTTGCATTATGTCAAAGACTCTGTTCAGTAACTGCAATTAAAAAATATGCATTTTTAAAAGTCAATAAAAAATAACAATTTTCAATCTTTCAATTCAAATAAATAATATCACAATTTATCAAATCTTTATGAATAAATCATAATAGTTTTAAAATGACATGCATGAGGAAATGTTAAATTACTCTACTCCAGAATAAGTTCTTTCAGTTCCTTAATTTTTTCATTGTTTATATATTTTATTCTTGAGGGTAGGATTACGACCATATCTTTGTGTTTTTTTGCAACAGAAATGACAAATATTTTGTCTAGTAATATTCCTTTTATCTAATGTTTCAATTCTTCAATAAACCTTTACATAATAGTCAAAGGTTGACTGGTATGAATAGAAACATTTTAAATATCAATGATTGATAAATTTTGATTATTTTCAACTTTTGTAATTATCTTTTCTGTTTATGGCCATTAAACAAAGTCAAACGTTTGACCTGAGAACACAATTTCCTTTTTAACTAATTTCTGATGAAGCACTTTGATTTGTTTAAATTATAAATTACTTTAAAAAATCAACTATGCTGACTTTCAAATGCAACAATAATTTTCATAGATTAATTGAAGTAAGTATTTGAATTGATCCAGACCTCTTCATATGTGTAGTCTCTGTCAGTATCTGCCCAGGTGTCCCCTTCTTTCTGACTAGTTGTCTGCTCACTTTCCTCTGGTAAATAAAACATTGAGATTTCATTAATTAATATTTTCCTACAGCCATATAATCATTTTGGAATTGACTGATTTAAATCGTGGAATACTAAATCATTTAGCTTAAATCTGGACACTACTGCATGTACATTCACTCAGGCTCCACATCTTCTGTGCCATTTACCTGTTCCTGTTTGATATGATCCCAGATTTGTAAATCAAATATCAATATTTCCTTCACAACAACCAAAACAAATTTTTCTCCTGCAGATTCTTACCTGTATCTTCTTTTTCTTCTTCATCCAGGATTTTTACTTTCTTCTTCTTTTTCTTTTTGGAAGGTAAACTAAGATCAAAATCGCCTTCTAATCCATCCAAGTCAAAATCAACTTGCTTTTCAGATGATTCTTCGCCACCCTTCTCTTCTTTCTGTTTAGATATAAAAATCAATACTTAATATTTTTAATTCATGGAAAATATAAAGCTTGTCATAGGTAACCTTACATAAATGATATTTTAGTACCATAGTAAATATTGTTAACATTGCTTACTGGTAAAGAGTCTTCCAATTCTCCCATATCAAAAGGCTTCTTCTTCTTTTTCTTCTTTTTTGATAAATTTGAAAAGTCATCATCTACATTAATGTCTGCAAAGAATCAATTAAATCTGAGTTTAAAACAGGGAAAGAGATTCATAACTGATCAATCATCTTAATATGTGGCTAACCTATTTTGATAACATTAAAAAGTTATATCGTATATATTATAAATGAACAACATTAATATTACAATTGCTTTCGGCTATTATAAATAGTCAAAAGCCATTACCATCAGCCTTCTCAGTGTGGCCTTCTTCTTTTGTTTCTGTTTCTTCTGCTTCTTCAACTGGCTTCTCTGACTCTGGTGTCTCTCCCGACAGTGCTGCATCCAGGTCAAAGGGTGTCTTCTTTTTCTTCTTTCTCTTCTTAAGAGAAGGATCAAAAATCTAAAAAAAGAAATATAATAAAGGTGATATTTTTTTAAGCATTTGAATCTTAAAATATTCTTCAAAGGAGAAGTCTAACTATACTTCTATATATTCCAGTACCCTGCTAATCATAGAATTACAATACTATTATACAGCAAGTGTATTACTATTTTCAAGCTTGTGACAGGACAGCAAATTAATTGTTCTGATGAAATGTCAAGTAAAGTGTGGTAATGACATGGGTTTAAAAAAAAAACACAAAAAAACACAAAAAACGGTTGTTTAAAAATGTAAAATATAATAAAAAAAAGATATGCTTGTTTATTTTAGTGAAGTACACATCTCAAGTGTGCATCTCAATTCTTCTTAAAGGTATTAAGCACCAATCCTGTTTTCTTGGTTTTGCAACAGTATATATACATATGAACACCATGACGTATTAAAGTCTGACATCAAGCAACAAGAAAAGTTGCTACAAGACATAGAATTTGCACAGTCTCTGTATAAGATTTTCTCAGCCCATGGCTGCACGTGACGGGTAAACACGGGTAGCGTGAACTTTATTTGACCTCAATTGAGGCTCAAAGTGGGGTAGCACTCTTTGACGTCATTTTGGTACTATTCAAAAGACAATACATTTCATGACGTCATAAGCATATTACCATGCTCTTATGACGTCATTTTACCTTTCAGTGTCTCTATGATGACACTCCACATAAAAATGACGCAAGGAAAGGAGTGTGCTTTCATTAGTGGCCTATATGTTAGGTTCATGTTCAAATAGGTTTTATAGACAATGATGGGGATGCATTTTTCAAAAAGTTTATTGACTTGAAAAACAAATACATTAATCCCTTTAACTAAAACTCAGCATCTGCCTCTTTCAGTGTGTCAGATTAATCTAGTGTGGTCAAAATGCCCAACTGTTTCATTGCATTGTACTGCACTGCAAGTTAAAAACATGGTGCAATGTCTGGTGTGGAATGTAACTGACTTTGTGATCTTGTAATTTTTGTTTAATTTAATGTAACATTTTTTTTAGTGAACAAATGATGAACATTGTCATTGTTGGTGTGACTGTCACCAGCATGCCAGTGAAACCTCACCTGCCAGTGCACGACATTATTAATATTGTAACCACCATATCTGGGCATATATCACCAACATTCACCTAATGATCGATTATAAACACTTCCATATCTAATTACTGCTGTTTTCCACCACTCGATCCAAAATCATGAGCATATAGAATTAATTTAAACCTGAACATTTTCAACAAAATGGTTTGATCTTTGAATGAAGGCAGCCATATTGCTCAGTAAAGATTCTTAGCCTGGTTCAACATTTTGCCGGGTAGACGTTCATGGCAAAATTTGACAACTAACACAACAAAAACTTACCGCATCTTCTTCAGTCATCCTTAAGCTTTGTGTAGAACTGAATAAGGAAGTTTTCACACTTAAAATCTCAATTATATCAACGCAATTGGCCTTGCATCACTTTCTTTCCACACATGGATAGGACTTCTGACGTCACTCAGCACGGACTTGCGTTTTCCGAATATTTTTATTGGCGCAGAAGTTACCATGACGCGTCGAGTACTGGGTTTTCAAGCAAAGGCTCTACAAAACACCCCACCAATATTGGTGACAAGGCTGCTTTCGCGATACTCTGAGTATTTCAGAAATGCATACAACCTAGCAGACAACTAAAAAGTTAGATTTTCCATTCTCTCAGTTAATGATTAATCATCATCACAATCTGAGTTGAAGCTGAATTAAATATGGCAGAGATTGACATAGGAAAGCACTGCAGTATGCAGGAATGTCGACAGCTCGGTAAGATATGGGATGAGGAAGGAGAGATAAGCGACGACAAGATCTGGCAGAAGTTAGACTTAAAGTTGCTGTAACAGATAATATGATGTAAAATTTGACAAAAGTTATTTTCCAACCATTTAGAAATGTAATCCATGTGTAAACACATCAACCACATCACTTTTTGGTTTTGATGGGTCAATATTAAGTTTATGAAGAAAGATTCAATAGGAGAGCTGGAAAAAATATCAGTCCCATGGGTTCAAAATTTCAAATTTCCTCATGGGGAATCCTAGTGATGTCATCACCTCAGCTGCCAGGCTCCTGCTGGTGCTGGGGCTAACAGGGCATGCGTCACAGGATGTTTTGATTGCATGGCCAAGTAAACAATACACATGTGTTTCATTTTAAAATGGGAAGAAAGAAGTTATATCAAACCAAGGCAGAAAAAAATAAAGCATAGAATGATACCAGAGTTTACCTTCAGAATTACAACATACATAAACATGGAAAAACACATGGGTGAAGGAGGTCTGTCACATTGATCCTTGTTGCCCTCCCATCATGCCTACCCCTAACCGGGGTCACACTCTTGCACTCCACATGCTAAAAATAGCTACCCTCAGCAGCTGTGTGGGGTATACCCCGGTCAGCAGCAGCAGGCCTGACTGACCGTTATAGATGGCAGCCTGATGAAACCACATGGCTTGAGATAAACATTTGATTTCTATGCTTGTAACATATATATTCTCACAAACAAGAATGGGGATGTGTTGTGTGGAACATGACCAACAAATTTTGAGGTATGTAAAAAATTGCCCGGGAAATGATATTATCTGTTACAGCAACTTTAAAAGAGTTTAATTCTTGCGTTCTGCAAACTCCTATTATCACTCATTATAGGGGGCACCACCTGTTTTGAGTGGAAGACCTGAGAGCTATCAATGGCACAAACATAATTCAGTGTGGAAAATTTATATTTTCTATCATATTTTTCCGAATTAAGACAGCTATTAACAAAAGGCCGTGGTGCAGGGGCTTATTGCATTCGGCGCGTAGCGCGTTGTGTCAGTTATGCGCGTTGTGTCAGTTCTGGTATTTTTGGGGGCTTTTGGGATCAAAATGTTTTAATAGAAATGTTTGTATGTACATACTAGATAACATCAAACTTGGATTTAAATCGTAAAACCCAACCATTTGCAAGTTTTAAAAATGACACTTCACTGAATTTGGCGGGAATCAGCTTTTGTATATTGGCGTGTCCAGAAATGGATATTGAAGGGGGTGTTCAATTTAACAAATTTCACAATTTATATCATTTGGCATTTCTTCTTCTTATAGGACTTTGTATGATATTTGTGAACACGAATATGCCAAAACAATAATAAATACTTATACAGAAAAGATATTGTAGTGTACCCCATTTTAACAAATGTAAAACCCTGGACCTGCCACTGATGCCTTTCACACACTGTCCTTCTGTGACGTCACACTGATACAAGTCAGTCTGTGTTGAACGCGCCATTTATCAAACGCACAACGTGCCGAATGCAATAAGCCTGGTGCAGGTGGTTAGAGCGCCAGCTTATTAGCACCAGTTCCTCTGTGGTGATCCAAAGTTCATGGGGTCTATCCCGGGCCGTGCCGCGATTGAATTCATGATACAATTTCACCCATGAGCTGAGGCCTGTGCCTAAATAAAGGGTTAACCTGTTATCCTTGTAAGTCTGTGACCGGGTGGGTTGTCATGTCCAGGACATGTCCAGGACATGCAACATGACAATTCAGTGAGGCAGCACTATCGATCTATATCTGTTACAAGTACTGAAGTAGGTCTCATCACGAAATAATGTTGAAAGTGATGTAAAACCCCAAACAAACAAACAAAATGACAAAAGGAAACTGTTCTGAAAGCTGGAAACAAAGACTCATGTTGTTGCAAAGCAGATATTTACAAAGTGCTAAATAATTTCATAATTTGAAGCTTACATTCTGTAGCTTTAGAAAATAAATAAGAATCAATGAGAATCATATTCATACATTTGGCAGCTGATCCAAAATAAATTTATGGAAACAAAGAAATTTGGCATCTTAGTCCCACATTAACATGATTAACTATCTGCACAAGATGTGGATTTGAAGATAAAAATTTTGTTTTAGCATATTCAGAACTGACCATTGTTCCTTCAAGCCAAGAGGAGTTAATCTTGCCATGAATTTTGAGTGAATCTTCAGTTGTCACATCAGTCAAGCTCATCTTCACAAAACTTTGATATGCCATATATTGTCTCAGTTTATTTGATGGGATACACCTGTGAAAGCCAGCTTCAAAGCTACTATTCCTGTGCCACAATAATCCTTGAAAATAATGCTCCTTGAGTCACTACTTCATTAACCCCTGAGGGACTAGGCTATGTAAATTGTGTTGATTGGCTGGACTAACCAATTTTTGTCTGGACTAGTGTATCCACATACTTAATTTACAAAATTTATAACCATAGTTACTAAATTTTCTTAATGAAGTGCTGGGTTCAAAGTTCATGATCCAGTCAGTCTGACGTCATTATCCTGATTACATTGGAACAAGTTGCAGCCCTTCAGAATGTTACAAATGACGTCATCAAGCCAGAACAAAGGGGACGTCAACGTCCTTCCCATCCGTTGCCGGTGGTGGACGTTGCCGTCCTTCCCGTCCGTTAGGGGTTAATAACATTTCCTGCTACTTATTTACAAAATGTAATCCATGCTATGTGCACATGGTGTATAAACCCTGGAAATAGTTCCCAGGTGTTAACTTTGTTCCACAATTGTTTGACCTTCACCTTGAAAAAAAATTGTTTATCTGCTGATAGTTAATAGATACAAATATGACAGTTGTACATTTTGATGACCAATATTACAATGTGACAGCTCATTTGACAGATCCTTCTTTCCACTGAATTTTGGTGGAGTGAGTGAGAGGACCTGATAGAAAGCAGCTATGAGCCTATGACCCCTGCTGAATGCAATAATGACAACTCAACACATGTAGTACATGTAGTATAGACTATCTGCAAATCAGTGCAGAAAGTGGATCCTTGCATTTTCTGATCAAACAGGCTTGGTCGAACAAGTTATAGTTGAAAAAGGAACAATGAACAGTTGAAAAAGGCGCTCTGAAACTGTGGAGCTGACTGCGTCTGAAACCTACATGACACCTACATCATAACTTGAAAATCATTAGGTCACTGTTGCAAGAGAAAGTGCATACTTGCATTTTAACTAAACCGTATAGATGATTCATAGACCTGCATTCATGAAACCCTGGAGCCGACTGTGTCTCATATCTGAAATAGCTAAGATATATACTGCTCTTATTTATAGAGTTCTATATTTGATATCAGTTTAATAATAGAACATTTCCAAAATACAAGCATTATTTCAATATTGATATTTAATCCATAAACACAATTTTCACAAAATTTACATTTTGTGTGAATCTTAGATGATATTCATTCAAAATATCAACTGGCAGTATAATTCTTGATTGATTCATAAAATGATTTACACTTGGACTTTCAGTCAAAATTTAACATTTACTGTTAATTTTTAATATCTTTATATTTTCTCTTTCAGAAAGTGTACAATGATTTTTGTTCTTGTTTTGATTCATAGAAAACAAATATATGGCCAACTCCACAGGGATTATAAAGAAACAAGAAAAACATATTGCTTTTACTAGAAATTCACATAAACATTTTAATTCAGGCTTCTGGTTTATGATACTGATGCATTGTGCATGTGATGTTTCAGATTTCCTGCCATTTACATGTTCAGCATGTCAGCAAATATTTTGGTACGTAGCCCTAATGTCTAGTTGTTTTCAAGCAAAGTTTGACCAAAAACTGGGAATATGTATACAATAATGCAATATATTTTTTGTTGCTTTTTTTTTTTTTTTTTTTTGCGGGGGGTGGGGGGGGGGGGGGGAGGGGGAGGGGTTGGTTTTGTTTTGTTGTTGTTTTTTAAAACCAAAAATTAATATTGATCAGCTACATGAGTGCTAACAAATGTATGTTGAACTTTCATCTGTTTGATAAAATATCATTTTGCACAAGCATAAAATGAAGGAAAATTCCTTGTATTATATTGCAAAAATATCTGAGGAATATTATTCATTGTGTTTTAATGTCACTATCAGGACAAATTTGACATTCAGTATTTGCAGTGATAATAAGGAATGAAGAATGTGAATACCAGTAACCAAACATAATGAGAAAGTAATGGCAGCCCCTGTTGGCTTGTTCTGAAAATAACACCTTGAGAAGTTACCAATTATTCTGAATGAAAATATAATATGGCTTTATTAGTAGTGTAAGCTGGTGTACAGGTTTGTGTTAGCATGTCATCTGCAACAGGCAATGTTATTTATTTTTTATTAATTTAATTTTTTAAAGCACAAACAATCCTGGCTATCAAAATATAAATATAATTACATCATTTTTCACAGGGTCTTTATTTATTTCTGATATTTTACTTGTGATTTATTTCAGTAAAATCCATAAATCTTGGGATGCTCATCAGTGCCCAAAGGTAGGATTTTTTTCTACCGGTATATGTTTTCATATTAAGGATGGGAGAAGTGCATGTACTTACTTTATATGAATAAGATTTTAAATGTCATTAGTATGAAAAAATGAAACAATTGCTTTATTTAAGTTTTGAAAACATACATAATATTCATATTGTTGATATTAACTAATGGATCAGTAGTAATATATTATTTCCTTTGAAGGGAGAGAGCAGGACAGGGACAGTAGTGTTTGATGGAGAGAAAGCATATGATTGTTCCTTACCATCTTGCAGTAACCGTGAATTAACAAAGACCTTCTGTGAAGCTTGCAAAAAAACGTTCTGTCTCAGGTACAGTTGAGGATAAGCTTTTATTGAATGAGTTTGGAATTATGTTTTTAATTTTTGTTCTGAAATTGGCATTGGTGTTATTATTTTTCATTAGAGAAAACAGTTAATTTAGCAAAAATATTTGGAGATATGCTGAAACTTTTTTTACCCTTTGGTCATCCCTAGAATCCTTGGGCATTGCTTGTATTTAAATAATTTAAATGTATGGGAAAATATAATTTTTAGTCATCGACACCAGTTGGATCATGATTGTGAAAATTATGAAGCACCGAAAGAACGAATGACACAAACAAAGCAACATGTGCAACAGATACTGGGTAGGTTTAAATTATTAGAGTATTTCTTAAGCAGCAAAGAGACACAAGAAGAGTTTTAATAACACATAGTCCTACATTACAACACATGCCGAACAGTTACTGGTAGTAAGCACTGGAAAATGGAATAGAATGTGACATTCATCATCTTTATATTTCCAGTAATTCAATACACTTTTAATAATAATGTTAATTTCATCAATTAAAAAATCCTAATTTTCCAAGTAAATGGGCTTTGTCATAGACAGCCAGTATATGTATAATAGACAGCCAGTATATGTATAATAGACAGCCAGTATATGTATAATAGACAGCCAGTGAGCAAGTTTTAATCAGGATGATGCAAACTTATACCTTACTCTGTTAGTGTTTCAATGTTATCTTCAGAATCAAAGAAAGGACCAGCACGACAAAAAGGTCAAGGAAAAAAATCAAAAGCAATGGCAGCTAAAGTGATGCTGATGAAAATCAAAATGAAGGCTGTTGGTGATAAAGGAACGCCTGATACAGAAAAAGTTTTTTTCCAAGTTATTTTGCCACTGGGATCCAAAGAGAAATCAAGACCAATGTTTTTTTCAAAGGTAATCTCATTTAATAAAAAATATTTATTAATTTGATTATCACACAAACTATATACACATAATATTTTTGAACTTTTGTTCTGAGCAGTTGCTTAGAAAAACGTCATGTTTGAAAAAAGATTACTTATTCAATGATTCTAATATCTTATCATGATTTTAATTCAAGCCTCCTCAAGAGTTTGTACAAATTTTCTATGCGTATTGAATAATTCTTTCTGTCTATCCATTTGTCATTCCATGACATTACCTTCTGGAAAGCAAGTTACCTTGTGGGTCTTTACCGTATTTACTCGTGTATAAGACGACTCGTGTATAAGACGAACCCCCAAAATTGAGGTTATTTTGCTTGAAAAAAAAACAATTTCCGAATATAAGACGAGTTGGTTTTTCTCAAGATATCGGCTCTGCTACCATTCGAGCTTCAGCTGAAGCTTGTCGGCCATTTTAAAAGTGAAACGTAAATTTGCTTACAATACAAGATTTTAAGGGTCTTATATGCGAGTATATACGGTAAAATGTAAATACGATGTTCGTATTTTCGAAATAACGGATATCTTAAGTAGCGGATCAATTTTAATTGCGTTTTAAATGATAAATAAAGGTATTTACCCAATATTTACCCGTTTTCATTATTTATCATTTAAAATGCAATTAAAATCAATCCACGTGAAAGCATTTCTGTAAAAAAGGGAAGACACGACTCAAAGCAGTAGAAACAATGACAAAATGCAAAACTGTGAACGCTGATAATTGGAATCAAAGTCAGAACAAAGCGTTGCGATTTTAATTGCGTTTTAAATGATAAATAAAGGTATTTACCCAATATTATTACAAATTAATCCATCCATTTAATATGCATTGCGCAATACGAGGTCGTCATTTTAAAAAGCAGGAGTGACGGGGACAAGCTCGTATTTTTGGCGCGAAAACAATTCGAGTCTATCAACTCGCATTGAAATATTAATATATTGCACAATGATGGATCCCTGGCTTCTCTTCATGTTCCGCACATCAAACTTAACGGGAAGACACGACTCAAAGCAGTGGAAACAAAGACGAATTGCAAAACTGTGAACGCTGATAATTGGAATCAGTGAAAACAAAGTCAGAACATAGCGTTTCGAAATAATAGACATCGGACGTATTTACCCCTCTCCCGCCTTTCAAAATGGGATCTTGAGAAATTGTCAGAAATGCTTTCACATGTGGATCGATTTTAATTGCGATACCAATAAAAGGTATTTACCTAATTTTATCACAAATTCGCTTTGCAGGTCAAGAACAGAACAAAACCATCCATTATTGCGCAATATATTAATATTTCAATGCGAGTTAACATTCGTTTTCGCTCTAAAAACAAGAGCCTCTTCCCGTCACTTCCGCCTTTCAAAATTGCGACCACGTGTTGCGTTGAGTCGTGTCTTCCCTTCTTGACAGAAATGCCTTCACACATGGATCAATTTTAATTGCGTTTTAAATGATAAATAAAGGTATTCACCCAATATTATCACAAATTATGCTTGGCAGGTCGAGAATTTATCCATGAAGTAAAATATCATGTATGTGACGTCGCGTTAATTCACGTCGGCAACACGAGGAGAAGCCAGGGATCCATCATTGCGCAATATATTAATATTTCAATGCATGTTAAGTAGGCTCTGATCGTTTTCGCGCCAAAAATAAGAGCTTGTCCCCGTCACTCCCGCTTTTTAAAATGACGACCTTGTATTGCGTAATGCATGTTAAATGGATGAATGGTTTTGTTCTGTTCTCGACCTGCAAAGCGTATTTTGTGTTTATATTGGGTATATGATTTTATTTATCATTTAAAACGCAATTCTCCTGCAAATCTGCAAAGTCAATGATCACATGATTTGTGAGTCACATGGCCAATCGATCCGCTACGTCACGGACATCGTATTTACGTTTTACTTTTACTTCTATGTCTATTAAAATTATTATTTAATTTTATCACACAATTCAATTCTGCCTTTGATGTCTTCCCATTCAGTGGTGTGAAAATTAGTAAAATTTCACTGATACCAATTATCAGCGTTCACAGTTTTGCGGCATTTGTTTCCACTGCTTTGAGTCGTGTCTTCCCTTGTTGACAGAAATGCTTTCACATGTGGATCAATTTTAATTGCGTTTTAAATGGATTGATGGTTTTGTTCTGTTCTCGAACAATTTGTGATAATATTGGGTAAATACCTTTATTTATCATTTAAAATGCAATTAAAATCGGTCCGATATACGTTATGTTTTCTTTTGATGCTTTTCAAAATTACAACCACGTGTTGCGTAATGCATGTCATAAACGGATGGATGTTTTTTTTTCTGTTCTCGATCTGCAAAACATATTTTGTAAAAATTTTGGGTAAATACCTTTATTTATCATTTAAAACGCAATTAAAATCGACCCGCTACGTCCGATATCCCTTATTTTGAAAATGTGAACATCGTATTTACGTTTTACCGTAAATACTTGAGTATACGACTGTTAAATTTTTGGGCGTAAATCCTCGTCCACAGGTTGCTCTCGTGTATAAGACGACCCCCCCAAACATTAACTAAGAGTTTTTGTAAAAAAAAACTCGTCTTATACACGAGTAAATACGGTAATTAAAAAAAGGACAAAGATTATTAAATAACAATCATTTCAACAAAAAAGAAAGTAATTAGAAAAAGAAACAAGCTGTCCATTTCAATAAATTGATATAAAATTGTTGGTCAGGTATATATATAAATTTTAAAATAGGATACATGCAACATATAAATGGAATCAAATAATTTGGAACAACCGAGACATCACAGTTGATGACAAACCATGCCACGAAGACAGATAGAGCTAAAGAATAAACTTACAACAGAAAAATATATTTGTATAGGAAACAAATCTATGCACAATATTGATGAATATATGTTTTAATACAATGATGTAGCTTCAGGGTCTATTTTTGTAATTTTGTAATTGTGAAGTCTTATGCTTTTAACAAAAGGGCTTCAAAATCTATGGCAAATTATGGCTTCAAAATCTATGACAAATTATTCAGAACTAGAGTTATGCCAATATTGGACTATGATCCTGACATATGGGGATTCCAGAATTGTCAAGTATCTGATTATATTCAATAAAGAACTATACATTATATCCCAGGAGTACATAAATTTACTCCAATAGCAGCACTCAGGGGTGAAGTTGATTGGTGGAGAACAAGGTCGCATGTGTGGTTTAAAATGATTTGATACTGGAATAGGTTATTATATATGCAAGAAACAAGATACTTTTTGAATGGGATTATTCTGTAAATCAAGTTAACAAAAACTGGTGTTCAGAGCTGAGGGCAATCTTTGAAGCTGTTGATATAAGCTATTTATATGTCAATAAATTGCACTGTAAACTTACCATGTTTAAACAAAAAATTAATACCACTGAATGTAATAACTGGACCACATATATTACCTGTTAACCTAAACTAAGAACTTATGTAAAATTTAATTAAAGTCTTGAATGTAAACATTATGTTGGAGATTATTTAACTAAGTTCCAAAGATCTGTGTTTGCTAAGTCAAGGTAAGAGATATTACCACTACACATGAAACTGGTCGCTATCACAATACTGAGTTAAAGGTATTAAGCACCAATCCTGTTTTCTTGGTTTTGCAATAGTATATAAACATATGAACACCATGACGTATTAAAGTCTGACATCGAGCAACAAGAAAAGTTGCTACAAGATATAGAAGTTGCACAGTCTGTATAAGATTTTCTCAGCCAATGGCTGAATGTGACGGGTAAACAAGGGTAGCGTGAACTTTATTTGACCTCAATTGAGGCTCAAAGTAGGGTAGCACTGTTTGACGTCATTTTGGTACTGTTCAAAAGACAATACATTTCATGATGTCATAAGCATATTGCCATGCTCTTATGACGTCATTTTACCTTTCAGTGCCTCTATGATGACACTCCACATAAAAATGACGCCAAGAAAGGAATGTGCTTTCATTAGGGGCCTATATATTAGATTCATGGTCAAATAGGTTTTACAGACAATGATGGGGATGCATTTTTCAAAAAGTTTATAGACATGGTGACCAAAGGACATTTCAAGATGAAAAACATTTTGTATATAGTTGCACTTTTTATCATGATCTCAGGTGAACATTGTTCACTAAGGTTACCTCTGATTATCCAAACTTTGTACATGTGGACAGAAATAAGTTTAAACATTTAATGACTTATAATCATAGAGCAGTATCCAAATTTTGTTACCTAGCATTTTGCAGAAGAAGAGATAAATTATATACTTAATTCTGGACATTGTTGCACTTGCACCTTGGTTATTATGAAAGTGTTTATAGAGTGACTAATAAGGCAATACTGGTTACTGTGAAAGTGAAACATTTATCTGTATTATTTGATGTACCTCAGATCACGTTAATAAAGATACTTTGAATTTGAATTTGAATATATTTGTAAACATGGTTAACTTTTTATAAAAAAAATTTAAAAAACTATAACGTTGAAGTTTTGTTGTAGAAGTGGAGTATGGGACGAATAATAGATCAGATGGCAAGTCTCAATGGGCTACAAAATAATAATAATGTTGCAGCAGCAAAGGTTGGTCCTTCTCATAATCACTTTTTAGGAGTGTTAGCTACTACTTATAATTTCGAAAATACATTTTTAATGATAATTTCAAGTTTCAATGATAATTTCATTTTATTTGTTTCACAAAATGATGCTTTTGAAAAAATACATCTTAATTATCTGTGTTTTGCTTCAAGATTGCCAGACAAATTGAAGAAATCTCAATTGTATATTCTTATTGAAATTGGAATGAAAGTTCCATATTCATGCTTGGTTATGCTTGGCCAAAGTTATTTGACGACTTAAATGCTTTTCTGAAGCCTCCAAATAAAAAAGAAGCTTATTTCTGATTTTCAACCCTTTTTAGGTCAAAACCAGCATCTTTAAATTTTACAGTGACCTTCAAGTAAAAAAACATAACATCAGAAATAAATTAATGGTAATTTAAATTTCAATTATGAAATTGTGAATTTCAATTGTGAAATTTAAATTTCAATTGTGAATAATAAAATTTTAAATTTCTGTTGCAAAATTTAAATTTCTGTTGTGAAATTTAAATTTCTGTTGTGAAATTTAAATTTCTGTTGCAAAATTTAAATTTAAATTGTGAAATTTGAATTTAAATTGTGAAATTCAATTTATTTGATAATGTTAAAAATAACTTTTCCCTTTCCTATATTTAGAGGCATTCTAGCAGAAACAAGGCTATTAATTTAGTTGGCCTCATGTACTTCTAAAATTTGTTGCAAAATATTTTCTCATTTACCCGGTAAGATTATTCATGAAATAATAGTGGTTCTTACCCAACTGAATCTGGTTATGTGAGACTGCAGCTGCATGTTTATGAATATTTGTACACTGATCAAAAAAAAAATGTCTGAAAAAATTGATTTCAATATATCCATGCAAATTCCACAGGCAAGATATGTGTTGTTTCACCCAAGATGAAAGAGTCCTCAGGTTATTTTAATCTGCGTGTCTTAGATCTCAAGAACATTTCATATACCCAGTTACTAGTTTCAAATATGATTTTGAACATTGCAGAAACTACGCCTGTTTGATGCTGATGATGGTAGACTGTATGCGACAGACCAGGTCCTTGAGGCACTGATGGGAGATGATGCAATTGTAAATGGAGGTTCATTGATATTAGAATATGTTGCTGAAGATGAAACATGCATAAAGACTGAAAACTACAAATTGAGATAGACTGAAAGTGATATTAACATGATTTGTAAACCAATATTAAATACAGATATTTATATAAAATGAAGATGATGATGGATCATTTCGGATTATCTCAAGCCCTCTTTGTTCAGTAATAAAATCCATATTTGCACTCACAGCTGCCCAGAAATATGTTGCATTGTTTTAATGTAAGGCGGAACAGTGTCTTCTAAAGTTCTTTTCTCCCGCCAAAAAAGTCATGTCCACCACATTTGAACCCCAAAAAATGGCGTAGTGCAAGGTAATGGGTTTTTTTTTATAAAAATAACTACAGAACCGATTACAGCTTTCAATGTATCAAATGCTTGATGGAATTTTCTTTTGAGTTGGTTTTTTAAATTTTATTATTTTTACTCATTTTTGACTAAAAGTTAAAAGTAAAAATCAGAAAAAGATGGTTTTTTTGTAACAAGAAAAAAAATCATAGAGTTAACTTGGAAAACATTTTTGGGAATAACTACTCCATCAATCTGCAAACCAAAGGCATTAATATTTTGCTAGATTGATGCTATTTAGTTTAAATGGATAGAATTTCCAAAAATGTCTTATAACTCAAGTAATTTTTGTCAATAATATACTTCAGATAAATGTATAAACTTTTGACATTATTTGGTAATTTTTACTTGACTTTGAAGAATGTTAGATATCTTAAAATATAGACCATTAATCAAAATTCCCTCTATTTAAACTAAATAGAATAATATTTGGAGTAAATCTGTTCTTAAATTTTGATAATTAAACTTACAAATGATCTCAATTTTGTCATAAAAAGAGTGAGAAATGTGTAGAAATATATTTTGTGTTTCCTTATTTTGTATCACTGGGCAGTGATGAGGTCTAATGCAGCAGCTACTGGCTTATGGATTAGTCATAAAAGATCACTAAATGATGTTTCCATGTGTATATATTAACTTGATACCCTCTGAACAGAAATATGTAACCTATTTAGCATGTTTAGTTGGCTTTGGTATGTTACAATGGTGCACTATTTCATGTAGTTTGAGGAGTAAAGGTGCTGTGGCTATTTATCAATGAAATAGTGATGTCATACATTTTGGTAACTTAGCACCAATCAACCAATCAACAACACAGCTGTGATCCCCTGTATGAAGTGTCCCTGTTACCCCTAATGTTAAAATAAAGATCTAATGGTCAAGAAAAAATGTATATCAGACGTGAGTGACTAGCCTCCATAACAGGATCTCTATCTCATATTAGTCCCTGTCTCCAAAGGTATAAAGCTGTGCACAGCATCGGTTGCAAGTATTCATAAAAATATGGCTGTTGACTGATTTGTGAGAGAATATAAACCAATTTGTTTTGTACTTACAGTTGCACTGATTGTTCAGTTTCTGAGTCGGACACCTGATTGCAGTTTATAACTTGATGTTGGTCAATTCGGATTTGATGATATTTTGGTTAATTTAGTCTGATATTTTGGTTAGCAGGGAAAATATTTGTCTAATGCAGACTTGTGAGTGACCTTTTAACAGAGCTCTGTTCACTTGGATTTAATAAAATTGAAAATAAAATCAATTTGTTTCCCCAATGTGTCAAACATTTACAGTAATTTAAGTAATTTATCAAAGAAATTTGGAACAGTGATTTTTTTATTACGCTTTCAGATATTTATATCATGAGTTAAGCCCGAAAGAGATTTGAAACATTTCTCAACCAACTTTCAGCCACCATGATTTTGTTGTGCTTTCACAGCGTGGCTGCCACTATCACAAATGATTTTCTCACTAACACCATATATGTAAATTTTCTCATGACTTTACCCTATTTAACTTTTTAATCCCCTGAATATCTGTTATGCAGAAATGCCACCAAATAAAGTCACACATTGTCAAGTTGTAGCTTTATCTAGTAACAGTTATTGCATGGCATTAGGTGGTTATACCTTACATGTCCATCATGATCATACCACTGCATCTGCTTGTGGAATGTTTGACGTGCAGCAACTGACTGATATTACTGACTTATCGTTTTGAAACATGACTGCTATAATAGTCTGTATATATATACTGGTATGGACACGCTTGGACATAAGGACGAGATACTATAAAATGATGATATGTAGGTCTGGGAAATTTTTGTGTAAGATAAATGTAGTCAGAATACATACTATTTGTAGTGTTTTGCAAAATATCACAAATAGCCAATTTTGAAAATCGACTTATGTGACCTTGAAAATTGCCCAAGGGCACCCAATATCAAACTTGTCCAAGGCCCTCATAGGTTGATCATATCTACCAAGTTATATCAATACTGCTGAATTTTGTAAGAAAATAGAGCATTCACAAGCAAAGTTGCTCCTGTGCTGGCCCTGACCTTGACCCAAGGTCACAAAAGGTCCAGCCCAAAAAATTTTCCAGACCTACATATCATCATTTTATAGTATCCAATCCTTATGTCCAAGCATAAAGGAATGATGAAGAAAACAAAGTGTGGCTTTCGACGCAGATGGAAACGTAAAAACTGATAAAATGGCTCAGTAACTTGGGTGGCTCCATAACTATCACTTTTCTAACATGAGATGGGTCCTTAACTGCCATATATATATATATATATATATATATATATATATATATATATATATATATATATATATATATATATATATATATATATATATATATATATATATATATATATATATATATATATATATATATATATATATATATATATATATATATGAATGATTTATTCAGTGAAGGCAAACAGCTTGTGCATTTCAGTCAATGTGGACACAGCTAGATCAGTCAGCCTCACTTTCATCAACCAGAAACGAGGAGCTGTAAAAAGTGAGTGCAGCTAAAAATGCAGCTGAAAGTGATATAGAATGGATTTTTTTATTAACAAATATGAATATTCACAAATTAACATTAATGTCAACTTAATTCACAGTAGGTTTGTTTAATATAAATACACACTTTCTTGAAGATAAAATTGTGAAATGGTTTTGGCACAGGGAATTGTGAAATGGTTATATGACACAGGGAATATCAAAGTTTACTCTTGGATGGCTTTGATCTACTTCACAAGGTCAAAAAGCTATTTAAAGTAAATGTTTTTCAATAACAATTAACAAACATAATCATCAAGCTGGGAAACAGGACCCTCTAGAAGATCTTGAATTATTTAGTACATTTATGACCTTGACCCACTCTCCAAGGTGACATTTTCCAAAAATAGAAAACTGCAATATTTTAATCATAATTTACAATAATTCTAAAACTTGACTTATCAGCTAGGTTATATGACCTTCTAGTGGGGTACTCAACGAAAAAGGTTTATTTGTCGACCAAGTCAGAGTGGTGTTGTTATCCAGGTATACACACAGGGCTTAGACCTTCATTAACCCTGACTCAATCTGACTGAAGATTGATACAAGTGTTGATTTTAAAAAATCAAGCTCGCGTAAGTTTGCAAAATCCCAAGCCAAGGCAAAATCCAACGAAAATTTTCTTACTCTACCCATATAGAAATATACATGTATAATATCAAGGTCTAATATCTTATACTTTCTCTATGCTCATACCACGCACTCACAAATCAGTTCTCAAACAAAAGCGACATCTGACGGTGTCAGCAGAATTATTTCGCCAAAACATGGCCGCCATGGACCGATAATCGGGGTAAGCTCCATAGACTTGCAGCTTAATCAGTCAAAACCTCGAACATCTAGGCCTAAAGGCAAAACAAACGCGAGCGAAAAACATATGATCGACTTCTCATGACAAGCACCCACGCCATCTGGTGAAGATTTATACCGGTATTTATATTGATATTGATACGCATCAAAGAAATAGTTCATAGTTGAAATTTAGGTTATAATTTCAGAAATACGATGATAAATAATTGATTTATCCGACTCAAATTGATTTTATGTGTTTTTCTTTAAACTTAAATTGATTTAGGATTTATATTGCAAATTGAGCAATCGGCATACTTCAGAAGATCAAAAAAGTAGTGCGATATGGATGCCAAGATGGCGACCTTACGACGTGTCGCCCCGATGGGTGTTCTGTTACTGTATTTTCTTGTCTGTTTGTCGACACCTGAAGCATTTGGACAGAATTTGCCAAAGCAACAACGTCCAGACTTTGTTCCACAACAAAAGCAGAGCTATGAGGCTCGCCGGGACATACAGGGGGAAGGTCGCATTCTTGATACTCGCAGAGCTCCGAAGCAACCGATTGGAGAGAAACCACGTCAGACTTTCAACCAAGATTTTGTAGGCCGTCGAATTAATCCCAACTTTGATCAAAATGGACAGAATAGACCACCCGTAAACCCTAATCCATATCCAGCAGAAAAGAAAAGAAATTTGGGTGCTGCGCCTATGGTTCCCAATGCGGCGGGCAATCTACCCCAACAACCAGCCCCTGGGAGGAACCTGCCAAGAAAGATAGCACCCACCCCCATCAAGATAGCAGAAACTCCCCAGTGTGCCAACGATGTCAAACATTTGTGCAGTGCAAGCTCACTTAACAACAATTTTGCTGTATTGGACTGTCTGCAAAATGATGTGAAGGTTAGTCCAAAACTTGTGAATATAGATTGTTAGGAAGGGGTGTTTGACATCAACCAAGTAGATGGTCACAGCTGAGAGGAGTCTCCTGGAAGCTTGGAAGTAGGGTATTCCACAGTGACTTGCCCTTTCGACAGTTCACCTATTGTACTGTTTGCCTGTTCCACTGTTCCTTTATTAGATCGTTCCCCTGTTTCACTGTATGTAATTTCAAGTAACGACTCTGTCTTCACATTATCAGTTGACACACATATAGTGAAATAGTGATAAAATGTATATTTATAATGTTAGAAAGTTTGAAGTAACGGACAACAGGGTCTGCATAGACGCATGAGGTTCTTCACATTGTCGCTTGACACATACATGTGAAGAATACTGGATGATATGAGCGTTTACCAGTATGAGCGTGGGACTATATGAGCGTGGGCTTATATATGAGCGTCAGATGTTATGAGCATAGTCTCAATTGAATTACTTTGTCAGTGTTATGTAGCATTTTTTAGAAGTCTATGTAAAATTAAATTAAAGATGGAATATTCAATTACATCATTACAATTTGTAAGTCTGACAATTCTAAACATTTTGAGCAGAGAACACTGGATATTGCCAGCTATCTACCAGTGTGTCAATCTTCATTTCTTTTTTTTTATTTCATAACGTCCCACGCTCATACTGGTAAACGCTCATATCATCCGGGTACCCATGTGAAATAGCCATAAAATATACATAATTGATAAAGGTGGAAAGTTTAAATTAATTGACAGCAAGCCACTGCAAACACACCAGCAACCGATTCCACAGGGCACATGTTTGAATCCTTTGCTATGTTATGTTCTTCTTTTTTAGCAACTTCTTAATGTTTATAGACATGTGGTACTGGGGCCCAAGTGGCCTGACATTTTTGTATCTTTAAAATTACAGGACTAGCAGGTATCCTAAAATAACACCATTATTAATAACCTCATTTTGTCTGAACAGTGGGGATGCCTACCAGTGGTTGATATCAACATCTCTTCCCCCCTTCCTTTTTAGGTTTAGTCCAGAAAAACGGTTTAAGTGCACTATACGGGTTCACTAAAATTTTAATGTCAGCCAAACCTGAAATATTACAAAATCATCCATGTAAATAATATAAAGATCCATTGCCATTTAGTGACAAGATACGGGCCAGCGAGTTCTAATGGATGTTGTCATAATTTTGTCTGTCTTTTGCTCCATCAACACCTCAAAAGCATTGCTGATCTAACAAATGAAAATTCACAGGGCAAATGCATTTTGGATGCCCTAGCTCATTATTCAAGATAGAGATTTCCAAATTTACCTTATATTGGGCAGTCTTACAATGATATGTCAGATTATTATTGGCATTCAAGGTTCACTCAGATAATTCTAAATCAGATGAAAAATTATTTTAAGGTATATGATTATTTAATTAAAGGGAAAAGTGAATATTTAAATTAACTTTTCCAATTGAGGTGTCCAAATTGGAAGTGAACTGTCCCAACCCAAGAAGTGTATGATCCAGTGAACTGTCCCAACCCAAGTAGAGTATGATCCAGTGAACTGTCCCAACCCAAGTAGAGTATGATTCGGTGAACTGTCCCAACCCAAGTAGAGTATGATCCAGTGAACTGTCCCAACCCAAGTAGAGTATGATCCAGTGAACTGTCCCAACCCAAGTAGAGTATGATCCAGTGAACTGTCCCAACCCAAGTAGAGTATGAACCAGTGAACTGTCCCAACCCAAGTAGAGTATGATCCAGTGAACTGTCCCAACCCAAGTAGAGTATGATCCAGTGAACTGTCCCAACCCAAGTAGAGTATGATTCGGTGAACTCCCATCCCAAGCAGAGTATGATCCAGTGATCTGTCCCAACCCAAGCAGAGTATGATTCGGTGAACTCCCATCCCAAGCAGAGTATGATCCAGTGATCTGTCCCAACCCAAGCAGAGTATGATCCAATGCCAGCCTTGACAGAGAGAGAAAAATGTTGGTTGTCCGATTGGGCCAACAAAGTATGAGAAGTGGTGGCCCAAACTTTCTATACCCCTATTCAACATCAAAATAGATCTCGGCATCATTTAGCTATTGTTTACTAGTTTGCGCAAAAAGGTGAAAGTGGGTCAGTTTTTTCATTGGAGTGACAGCAAAAAGAAGAAGCTTCACAACATAGTTTTGCTTCTTACATCATTTGAAGTTTTTCACTGTTTGTAGCCATGATGTTATAATTTGAACTCTTCTGAATGCCATTTCTTGTTGTCAAGCATAATGTTCAGTAAAAAAACTGGGGAAAAGATACTGTAGATAGCACATATTTCTAGTGGTGGGCCGATGATCGATTATAATCAATTATCAGTCAGTTTAGGTCGCGAACCAAGCAATCAGTAGCAAAAATGTCAAATCGATTATAATCGGAATGAATTTGTCCAGTTGAAATGTAATATTATCAAGCAATTCTCTGACGTCAGTGCCGGACCTTGTGTCCAGCAAAAATGTTTAATTCCTACCCCTATTTTACGTCAAATACGTCATGAAACTGTATAAAATGTGTAAATGAAACTGTGTAAATTTCTTGGTCGAGTCGATCGATTTTGATTTGTTTTGATTTGATATGTTGGCTGCTCCACTTTTATCTCGTGGGCACTCAAGGCCTACGCAGCGTGCAGTGTTTGCTGCCAAAGTCGCCATTTTGTTTTCTGCAGATATAAATTTTGTATCTACAAAAAAAGAAAACTTTATTGAAACAATTTTTAAAATCTTTAGAACTATCAAAATATATATATATATATATATATATATATTAATCGATAATCGGTTGGTTTGGCCAAAGCGATCATCAGTTTGGAAAATATAACCGATTCCCACCACTACCTATTTCTGTATTAAAAATATTATGACTGAAGGATGATGACTCAGTAAGTGCAACAGTTAATCGGCGGAGGTAGAGTTCATTTAGTAGGGAAACTTTAATTTGATGGCCAGTGCGTGATGTTTCTGGAAACAATGGATTTCAAGTATATTTTGACAATGAATATAGGTATAAAGATAATGGGATGTTTTGATATAATAAAGAGCATTGTAATAATGCTGTATAGTGACTATAGTGTCTTGGTGGGGTAACTTGTCCCAATCAAAATCTGTGAGTCCCTTGATCATGATGAGACAAATATCTATCAAGTATCGTGAAAAGTGCTTTATGCACTCAGATGTAATTCTCAGATCTTCAAAATAACTTGATAAAACAAATTGTTGAAATGATTCATAATATTAAGAGTTTACTTTTAAGTTGCCAAGACTATTGTAGAATTTGTTTTCCATCAAATTGGGAGGGGTACTGTATTGCGTTAAATCACATTTTTTATGACAAGGCTCCCCATCACATGGTAGTTTTGCCTCCCAGAAGAAATTTGAAAGTGAGAAAATCCTGAATTCAAATTGCATGCAAACCTACTTCCCATCTCAGAACTGGAATTAACAGAAATACTGTATTCTGCCTACCAAAAAGAAATACCACCTATGAAAATGCAGTTACTTAGTTGTAAGCCTACACCAGTGACATGTTTTACTAATGGGACTGTTCTGAAAGGTTTCATTGACAGTTTTTGTGAACTGCAAGCTGTTAACTCCGTAATCTGGAAACTGTCGACGTGTTGGTCTGTTAACATATTGGTCATTCATTGCCTTCCCCTTCTCAATTGTATAGTCACTCATTTGTACAAATAGTATTTGGAGTTGTGTGTTAATCAATGAGAATTATTTTTGATTTTGTTATGGCAACTACTGCTAAAGTAGCTTTTCGCCTGTGACCCATAACTTTGAGGTACAAGTACTTCCACTCATTGCCTGGTGAGGAGTGGCTATACCACTATTATCATGATGATATAAATTATATTACATAAGGCAATGATATCAGTATTAGAACATAATCATTTTTTTGTCATTCAGGATATATTAGGCTCGGATAATCAGTCTGCATGCTCATGTTGAATCAAAAGTGAACCAAACAATTTATTTTTGACCCACATGAAATACAATCTTACATTTAAAAAAAAAAGAAATTCTTCAGTAATTCTGAGAACATGCAGGAAGCATTTAAGAGAAAAACTTCACATTTGTTATATCACAATATGTTCTAATTTAATTTAGGTAACATTTCATGCATGAATGAACACCCAAGAACTTGTGTCATTTGGCTTCTCAATCTGTAGGGGTTTGGCACTTCATGATTGGTATGGGCAAACACTATGATGTGTGCCAACAGCCCAACATGGACAATCAACAGTGACATGCTTGAACAATCGTGTAATAAGCGCTGGAGTGAAAATTGACATGCACTTTTAAGTGTCCTGCAATATTCTTCCTTATCATCGGTATTCAATATTTAATAAATCTAAATGCTGATTCAGCTAATTTTTTTTATCAAAATTATATAGTGCCCATAATAGATTTGTGTAATATTTTGAAGTTGTAGAACATTGACATACTTTCTAAATTCCCTACTCATATAAATGACAAGATAGTATGTACAACATTTTAGACTGGTTTGATCCTGTAAACAATTATGTATTACAGCAATTCAAAATGTGATTCAGTCAAATATCAGTTAACTTTGAATTTCAATATATTTTCCATTGAGTGCTGCTATGCTGACTGAGACATTCAGCCATACAGGCCATTACAGGCCATTACGCTACAAGGAGAAGTGTAAATATGTAGCTGGATTGCTTGTCATCTCTGTAAACTTTCCTGAGCATACTATATCTATCAAGTTTCCCTATCAGAATCATGATGTTTTGGTATCTTTTAAGGTTTTGGTATCATTTTATTTCATTTCAAATGGTGCTATGCCCCTGTTCATATTGACATAATGCTTTTGAACATGAACATTTTAAATCTATGATTTCAGGGTGATTCAGACGTTAGCACCACATGTCAACATTTCATCTGGTCATATAAAAAGAACTTAACCATGGATATTCGATTTGACAGTGCAGCAAATGAAGTCTGCAAAAATGTACTTGAAAATGAGGTATGTATATATTCATCTATTCAAGGTAACACAAATTGATTTGTGTTTTTGACCTGTTTTCATCATGTCACCTGCTGCATTTTGTTTTCTCTTATTTTTTCATGGTTGGATATTTAGGCCAGAATTATAGTCCAGAAAAATCACTTGGGAGGTAAAAGTTATGAAATCTACAATAACTCACGAATGTAGTAACATTTATGCAATATTTTATGAATGTTGATTTTATTTTTAGTTACCCGAATGCCATGACTTGCCTAATGGAGTAGGCCAGGTAATTCCATGTTTGATTGACCATAAAGCCAATGTGACTGACCCAAGCTGCAAGCAGTTCCTCACCAAGATGGCCAGCATTGTCTTCTCTGATTATAGACTCATCTTCAAGTTTGCCGATTCTTGTGGCGATGATATAATGGCTTTGAATTGTGGACGTATTAACACTGACTCTGATGGTGTAAGTAATTTCTATTACTTATCAAGTTTTTTTTTACACTGTTGGTGACATAAATAAATCCAGATGTTAGACATTTCACATGTTAGTTTAAGAATAAATTTATGAAGATCTTGAGATACTGGAAGTCCAGAAGCAAATATAATTCTCGCTATCTGCTCTCCCGGATTTTTAGCTGGTCCGTGAAAAAATGACGAAATTGGCGCGAGAGAGTGGTGCATGACAGGAAAAATGTTGCGTTATAAACTTCCGCTCGCCTTGCTTCAAGATGGGAGGGAAATTTCAGACTGACATCGTACATTGACACGCTAATGTCAGCGCTAAAGCGTGTTTGTTGTGTAATCTTCATATATGTATATTGCAATCTACGTAATTTATGTCAACATTACGGAGGCAAAACTGACAAACACAACGATGGAAAGATGAAAGGCAGAGGCGACAATGCCCTAATCAAGCCGTCGCCGCTGTTCCGGAAGTGCCGTGTGCAAAGAATTTAGTCAAATACGATCGCAGCGCTCTGAAAATGCAGCGTATATGGGAGAGCAGATAGGGAGAATTGAATAAACATTTTCAAGACCTACAGATCATAGCTTAACAGGGTGGGCAAAATGGGATGGAACAGGTTGAACTGATCAGAGATATTTAAACAGAGATTGGAAAGAGCAGGTCTGCCACTAGGTGTCAGCACAGTACCCAATCCAACTCTGACATGCAACTGTTATGGATCAGAGATAAATAGTTTTGCATTTATTACACAAATTCTTCCATTCTTGAAGTCATTGATGTATGATTAACATAGATATGTGAAAACTAAGTTCTCGTAATTATTTCTTGCAAAAAAGACATATTTATACAAGTATCTAAGTCTGTGAATCCGGATCCAGGTCCATGTTATCTGAACACAATATTGCTCTCAGGTGTCAAAGGTCTACATTTAGTATTTACCGTGACGACAGTGACGCTGCCACGAGATCGGTTCGCTTGAGCGATAATGCAGAACTTAAGCTTGTTTCCAATCTCTGTGTTAAATGTCTCTGAACTGATCAAGACTAAAGAAAAAATACCCATCAAAACCCTAAATTTGTACCCATTTTGGTAGAAACTTGATTTGGTTAATTATGTACAGGAGATTCAGGAGATTAAATGCTAAAAATAGACATTGACTAAGCAAGACCATGTGACAAGCTGCTGCAGGTTAAAGAAGGTCAACCAGATTCACATGCAGTGTTATCTCTGGCAATCTAAATTAGCATTCATCTGGTGCTACATTTACTGGCCATGTGCTCCAGTATTGCCAGTCTGAAAAAACATGCTGACATCCATCACTGATGCATTAAGCTGAATCAGAGTTCCATAGTTTTCGCATCAGTGAACATGTTTCCTTGAATAGTCTATTCAAAGTAGAATTCAAACCACAACAATTCTTTCTTGTAGTTCCACCTGATAACCAAAAATGGTGATTCCACAAGAAATAAGGTTCCTGTTACATTTCAATTGATATTTCTTAATGTAAAAAAAATTATTTAAAGGGTAAAATATATCATGTTATCAATTCAAAAGCATCTAAAAGGAAACACACATTTACACGGAAGTTGGTGGATATGCTGAGCCAGCACCAGCACCTTGTACAGAGGTGATAGCTTCACTGCCACCAGCACCTTGTACAGAGGTGATAGCTTCACTGCCACCAGCACCTTGTACAGAGGTGATAGCTTCACTGCCACCAGCACCTTGTACAGAGGTGATAGCTTCACTGCCACCAGCACCTTGTACAGAGGTGATAGCTTCACTGCCACTGTTACAAAAACAATTTTGACATGTGTCTCCTCAACATGTACATTTTATATTGTTTATATAGATAGTGACATTCTCTCATTCCCTAAACACATTTAATAATATCTTACAAGCAACTTGCAGGAGTGTTTAACTTATTGCAGTTGAGAAAGAAATAGTAAATCATATTGAATTTCATTTTTATGGATTTTATTTTCAGGCACCACATTCACAAGGGAAGACAGTGGAATGCCTGTCCAATAATGTAAAGAGCCTGAATGAGAAGTGTAAGCACGAAATCCTCCGCATAGCAGAGCTGCAGGCTGACGATTATCACATGGACCGGCCTTTGTTCTATGCCTGCCGTGAAGACCGCGAAAGATTTTGCAGCAAGGCCAAAGCAGGAGGCGGCAAGATCTACAGGTGTCTCTTCAGACATAAGTTTGATAGGGCCATGAGCACAGCGGTATGGATTGACCAGTTCAATACTCTTTTATCACTATTCTCATTTTTTGACTGTCAGTAATATTTTGCTTCCATTTCATCATGCAACTTACCTATGAAACAAAAGACTAAACCTTATTAAACTCATCATACACCCAACCAATAGAACTTATTTGTCCCACCGGTAGATTGAGACATATAGTCATTCTACAATGGTACAGAATAATCCTTATGTTAGTATTTTTCCCATTATTTAAAGGAATTCTGCATTTATTTTGAAAAAAAACTCTTATTCCGAAAAAAAATCATAAATATGTGTCATTTCATACCTATTTACTTCTTTGATTGATTCAATTAAGCTATTTAAACAAGGTCTTAATTAAGAGCTCCCTTTTGAAAGAGCTCTCCATGTTTGACTCTATCCATGTTAGATTTGTTCACACCATATTGAACCTTTGCATACAAAATGTCTCTTTAATCTCAACAGTGTCTTTATTACAGTTCATGCATGCTCTTGTGGTAAATTTTGGAACGATTTGTCAAAAAGCTTTGTATACAGGGTGGGATATTGTTGCAATCTACAAATATAAAACTAGATGACAACTCAATGCATTTTTGTGTGTGTAATTATTACAGTGTCAAGAAAAGTTAACCCAGAGACAGAAACTTGTCCGTGAAGACTACAAGGTAAACAAACAGCTTGCAGAGGCCTGTCGGAAAGATATCAAAACTTACCACTGCTTGAAGGGTGATATACCAGAGACCAAGCAGGGCAAACTCTCCACAGTTCTCCTCTGTCTGGAGGGTATGCAAGCAGAAGGTGTGTAGGCATAAATGCAAACCTTATTTTTAATGGTCCACTAATTCAATTATGTTCAAAAGGATTTGCAAGGGGAAAAAATGCAGGCAAAGACCTTTAAGTCAGTTCTGGATATGTCTTGGTTTAAATAAGATTCCACTTTGAATTCTTTTGTAAATCTAACCAAATTATGCTGACATTGCAATTTATTCCAAAATAATATGAAATGTCCAATATTAAGGACCTTGATGATTTCATTCAAGACATTGAAAAAAGATTCTTGATTTTTCATAGAAGATGTTATTTTGTATTTGTGCAGAGCATCCAGTGACCCCGGAGTGTGTAGCAGAGTTGCGTGAAATGAGGCGCGCCCTGATGGAGGACTATAAGATCAGTCCGCAGATTGTAGCCGAGTGCGCATCCGAGATCAAGGAGCACTGCGGCGGGGGGCTCCAGCGAGAGGGCAAGACTCTTCACTGCCTAATGGACCTCGCCAGGCCTCGCAAGAAGGGCAAAGGAGATTTTAGAATGTCTAAAGATATTGGCAAGCCTTGCCAGAGAGAAGTGAGTGCAGAGTATTACTTGGCAAAAACACTGAAATTTTTAAGCAAAAACAAAATTAATAGTAACAAGCTTTCTCTTGTATATATGACTGATCAGCAATCTAAAGAAACAAGCTTTCTCTTGTATATATGAATGATCAGCAATCTAAAGTGTAATTTTCAGATCTGATATTCTCTGTCATTTAGTACATCATAACAATGATGGTCATTTCTCCAATGATGTTTATTTCTAATTTAAGAAATGACATTGTTTTAAATTTAGAAATCTTTTGATTTCTCTTCTCTGTACAGAAAATTACTATCCATTGCATTGTGTTTTATGTGTTAAATACACTCGTGTACTCTCAGGCAATGTATGCATATATCATAATTACTAATACTGTGTCTTTGTCATCCATCCCTATGTAACATTCTGAATCCGGTTTGTCTTCAATAGTTGGAAGAAGTGCTCCGTGAAGCAGATGCTGGTGAGGACTTCAGAATGGATCCTGTGCTACATGAAGCATGCAATCCAATAGCAGAAACTGCTTGTAAAGATGTGAAACCGGGAGATGCAAGGTTTGTACTGAAAATTGTTTTCACACTTTCTATTTTTAGCTTGATTCAAAAAGATTTTTATTGAAAAAAAACACAGATAGGTTTTGATTGTTTCAGCAACTAATTTATGTTATTCAAAAGGAAATTAAAATTTTATTGATGTTGAGCTGATTATTCAATCTCGTTTATTCTTTATATTCAGCGTAATGGCTTGTTTGATGGAAAAGATTGGTACAGACAAGATGACGGACGATTGTGAAGAAAGACTGATGGAACTTCAATATTTTGTGTCTAGAGATTTCAAGTAGGTGAAATTATTTCAATAAAAAGATATTTTCTGATATGCAATTTGGAATCATAGTTGTGATGACCTCATTGTCACATTTATATTTATTATCATTTTACTTTTCATGTAAATCATTTACATGTATGTTAACTTTTACGTAAAATTTGGGAATACGATGGCTGGAAAGATGTCCCTGTTTTTATGAAAATATAGATCAGTGGTCCTTATTCTAAGAACTTGGTTGAAATCCTCATTCTTAATACAAAAACAAAATTTTACAAGAGAAGTTTCAGGACTTCTTTTCACCAATATTTAATAGGAACCTATTTGATTTGATATATCATTATTAGATAAATTAGATTCAATCCCATTCGTCAGTTATTGATTGTCTCTGTTTGGTTATAAAAAGTTCAAATATGGAATGTTAAAATTTTCTTTTCCATGGGTTTGATTTTTCTTGATGAAATTGTGATGCTTTCAGAGTAAAACATTGACCCAAAGAATTAAGAATTGAATTTCAATGTAATGAAAATTGATTTTGATGCTAAGCATTAAGAAAGAAATATTAATTCTTACCTTTCAGGGACAGAAGAATTGATGCATGTATCTTATATGCTGAAATGTCAATCAAATGTGCATGCATTTTTGTCATCATTTTTCAGATTAGATTCTCAACTATACAAGTATTGTAAAGCAGATGCAACTCAATTTTGCCATGCTCCCCCAACATGGTATGACCCAGAAGATACCACTCCGGACCTAGGCCCCATGGTGTTCACTTGTCTCTATAGACAAACAAAATCCCTGAAACTGACACCTAAAAAAGAAAACGTTCGACTGGTGAGAAATTTTAGACAAGAAGTGTTGCGATGTAGATAAATATCAGAGTGAAATATTAAGAATATGGAAGGGATGGAACAAGGATATATAACCATATAGTCTTTACATTCTAAAGTTCAGTTTTGCTTTTTATTTATTTATCTTATGAATATCTACCACATCTGAATAAGCTGCACAAGCATTTAGTGAATGCAGTGAAAACGATTATAACTACCTGATATGAATAATCTGGCAACACATATTGACAGATATGAATAATCTGGCAACACATATTGACAGATATGAATAATCTGGCAACACATATTGACAGATATGTGTCAAATGTAGAAGTACCGTAATTTCAATGAGAAGCACAACCACACCAAATTGCTAGTGGTTGACATTAATGAAAAATGACTTCCCGCAGGATGAAGGAGGACCTTAAGTGTCAGTCTAAGTAATTGTCATGCTTGTCTTGCCCTACCTGTCACGGTATTCCCTGTCAACTTCACTGAGACCATCTCAGCTTTGAGGCCACGGTGTTCTTTTTTACTTGAGATTGATCGAGTTTACTAATTGTTTCCTGTATTTAATGAAAGTCTTTGGCTCCAGTTGTTTTCCGTTGAACACAATAACTTTGTATTTAAGGATCTGAATGTTTAATTCACCATGAATTTTATTTTAGTGGTGGTATGACCTATTTATGGCTGCCTTATAAATATATTGCATGACAATATATCGATATCAGAAGTTGAAAGTACTGTTCAGTTGTGTTGACGTGTGAATATTCCTTGCATACTCTGGAATTGGCAAAGTTGATCATTTTTTCATTTATTTAGATAATATTAGGAATTAGAACAAAACATGACAAACCTTCAGCAAAGGTCACAAGGCATTATTTTAAGTTTCTGATAAATGGGATGTTTATATTTTGTTGTTTCTCACTGTTCAATTAGTTATTCAGTTGATAAAAGAAGAGTTGTTTTTATTCCTACCTGACACTACACTGTCAATTAGAAGCACTATATACGTAATTACTTCAAGCTAGTATTTCAACCCATACGGTTTGCACCCATGACGTCCCATGTAGAATGTTTGGTTTGGGTATTAACAAGTTTTAAGGTAAATGTCAGTGGTGTGTAAAAGATACATTAGTAAAATTTGAAAGTACTTATTGATTTTAACCAAATATATTTCATGAATTTAACAATCAGTATCCTTTTCTAATATATTTGACAAAATATTGTGACAAATATTTTTGTGACCTAGATGCACTCCTTCCCTCTATGTGGGTAATAACATGTTTTGTTTCCTACAGGTGGTATACTAATGATTTTGTTTCTAGGATTAATATATTTTCGGTATTAACTAATTACGTCTCACCAGTAGGAGGACAAAATAAACTGACAGATATTTTTGTCACAGAGATTCATTCCATACACACTTTATAGATATTAACAAATCTATTGATTTACCACCAGATGGTAAAGTATTATTTTTGTTTTCAGTACTGAAATATTTTAATTGTGAATTGATTGTCTCATCGGTAGGAGGAGACATAGAATTATCAACAGTAATATAAATTTTATATATTGTTTGCATTGAAAACAAAGCCTCTTTCATACCTATATTATTTTCTTCCATATAGTCCATTAAGGTGTTTTTGATTGCTTAATAATGTACCGGTAAATATTTTGACATCAAAAAAGATTCCAGTAGTATGTTTGTGTAAGTGATGTGTGAACTTCTCAAGGAGGCTTTACTTATCAATTGTGTTCACACCACATTTAACTATTCCATAGAAAACAAAGCCTCTTGTGCATCTACCATCTTGCTCTTCACTCAGTTGATGTTTTTTCGATTTCTTTCAATAATGTAAAAAATTCTACCCAAAGTAAAAAAAAAGCACTGGGCAACCACTATTCCCATTGACTTTCAACATATTCCCTCACAGTTTATTCTGTGCTGTTCAATGTGTCAGCCTCAGTTGTTCACCAAGTCTTCAAAGATTCAAGAAACATCTACCTGTGTGAAGACCTCTGCTTTCTATCTATTTTGAGCAGAAAATTGAAGTTTGTAGATCTGTCACATAAAAATTTCTGTGTAGGTACAGTGGGATACTCGTGCAATCTCTGATTGCCATTTATTTTTTAATTGTCCTCTATGCTGCACATTAACAATTTTTTCTTTTATCAGAGAATGAGACGGTGTCACTCTCAAGCTGTGGCCAATACTAATACTAATATCTATTGTAGGCAGAAATTTGTAGACACCTCACACACTACCTGGGTGACTAAATGAATGTTTGGTGATTCAGATTATCCCCACGCTTATACAAGAAGTGTGCTAAAAATGCCAAAGAGTTGTGCTACGCTGATGATTGGAAGGATAAGTCTGAGCAGGAGGAGACAGATGACACACAGGCTGACTCTTTTATCTTCTCATGTCTCTACAGAAATCTCAAATTAGACAAAGAAGCTCAGGTTAGAGTGGCATGCCGTTCAAATCTATGCATGTTGAATTTAAGAAATTTGGTGAAGTTTATTTATTTCATGTTCTTTTAATTTTCTCCTCCACATTAAAGTGTCTGGTAGAGTTCTAGGTTTTCTTCAGCTTAATTTCAAACCATTATGGCAACATCATGACATCTTTGCATTTTCTTTAAGGTTTTTATTCATATAGATAACAAATTTCATTTGGAAAAATGAAAAAAAAAACCATAGGGCTTGATCAGAGCTGTTCAAGTTGGGATGCACCAGAGTAGAGAATGTGTTGACACTCTTTTACCCCCTTGCCCTAATATTGGCCTAGGGTGTATATTTCAGGCAGGGCCATCAGTTGAAATGTCTGCAACACATAAACAAGGAAATTAGCTGGTTCAGTTTGCACAGCAATTGCACCAAAATATTCTCTTTTTTTCTTTTTTTTTTTCATTTTTTTTTTCTTTGGTTCTTTTACCAAAAAAATATAAAAAAATCACAAAAATATCATGTGTATTTTCTTTAAATTGGACATGGTTTTGAAATAATTTTAACTTGAGGGTCCAAACCCAACTTCTTATACTTTGTTTTTGTTCATAAAAGATTCAGTAGATAAAAGAGTCAACTTAGTACTTGCATATTAAAATTATTTTATTAAAATTTAGTTTATAAATCTTTTGAGTGGTTACCATACAGTTATAAATCTCTCAGAAAACATTACGCCCAACTACAAACTATGGAATTCCTTTAATTTTGAGAGACTTTCAAATTGTTATAATTTTCATCAGGAATTATTATTTGGTGAGGACATTTTAGCAATCTCTTATTGCTCAGTTTGATTTTTAGCCTTGAGGTTTCTCTAATAAGTCCTGGCTTTACTTCTAATCTGATTTACAGGCATGCCATCCCTTTGTTTCCAACTATTGAAACTACCGGTACTTAATATTAAGCTTGGTGAAAAAATGCTTTATGATATTCTGTTATGGCTATTTTGGGCTTTTGGGAAGTGGAACTCTCTGATATCTATTATGTTTATCTTGTTAAGATATTTGGCAGTCTTTAAATTTTAGCCAAACAGGATAGACTGAGATGATTCTTTTTGTGGGATGGGCTCTGTTACTTTTACATCAGCTGGATCTTGATTCAGCAGTTGGAATTATACATTTTTAGAATTAAAATACAGAAATCAAACAATTCTATTTAACAGATGATAAGTTTAACACTTACAGCGCCAACCAGAATGTGTTGGCCATGTTTACAAAAGAAAGTTTGCAAAAGATACATATACATATACATATACATTTATGAATGTGATATCGCATGCTCCATCCATTATTTTAGTATTTCCTGATATTGAACTGCATCTGACACTGAGTAGAGGATATTTCTATAGATAATGATTATAATTTATTCATTTTATTTAATGTTTGAAGTTGAAAATAGCCTAGTTGGTTTTACTAAGTTGTGCCCACTTTAATTGTAAGTTATCATGACAAAGTAAATGATAAATGGAATTATGCCATTTACAACCTTTAATTGCATGAACAAAATAATTGAACATGCATGTCTAATATTGTCTAAGTATTCAAGGCAAAACACTTTGAACACTAAAAATGTTAAAGTTGTACTAAATACATGTTTATTGTGGTAGTGTTGAATCAGTGGATTAAGAGGTTGAATATGATGTGTATCTCTTGTAGCTATCTCGAGCCTGTGCATTTGAGGTGAAGCGGATCATGAGACAAAGGGCTGTCAGCATAGACCTAGAGCCTCGCATAGAAGAACCTTGTATGCTTGACCTAGGCCAACTCTGCTCTGAGGACACAGAAAAGGGAGAGGTCAGATTCTGTTTCCTAAACTACCCTTTTCCAAAATATATTTCTCACACATTCATGATTTTTGAACTTATTTTAATTTGGTGCATAAAACTGTTAAAGATATATACATTTAACTCAGATCTTTTGGCCAGTACTTGAAGTATTCTCTCTACATTTGTGTCAGAGTGAGAGGTAAAAGTGTGAATGGTTAATTTGTTGCAGGAGATTTCTTGTCTGCAGAACAACATGGATAAACTTCAGAAAGAATGCCGCTGGGCAGTGGCCAACTTCACAGAAGATGAAGATGAAGATCCTCAACTGGACAAAATCCTGATGCGAGCATGTACTCCTATGATTAAGGAATTCTGTGATGTAAGTAAAGTATCTCAAACCACAGCTTTCAGCCTACTTTCTGTTGAAATCTACTTATTTTTTAACCTCGCTGTAAGTTTAACTGCTTATCCATTTTCAAAGCTTTAGCGCATGCAATTTTACTATCATCCAGCAGACTCTTCTATTTCATACGAAATTAGGTTGTATATCTGCCAATTGTGTAGCTCTTTTCTTTTGGAGATTTTAATTGTGCATCTGCCTGACTTTGTTACATTTGTTGTCATCAAGTCTATATATAAATATGTATTCATGTGCAACTACATTTTATTACCTTATAGACATTTATTGTAATGCTAAAAGTGGATTTTGATGGAAACTTAAAGACTCACATTTGCCATATTTGTGAAGAAACATTTTATTGCAATATCTCATGCATTATAGGGCAGGGATTCAGTGTCATTATAAAATTTGCGGAGTCATAAAATTAAGTATTATGATATACGCCTGTACAATAAACAAAGGTTAGGAGAATGGGTGATGCAAGCCGATGTCTTCTGGTATGCTCCTCAACTGATCTCAGAGTATCTCAGGCCTAATTGAGGACATAGTGTCAAAGATTTGCAACTATTCTTCATAAGCAGAAGGGCATTATTCAAGATGATTTTCAGAACATAATGTTTGGATTAATGTATTTAATAAACTCCCACATGATTACAGAAATTTATTGAAATTAGAGACACCTTGAAATAATTACAGGTAGGATCTTTCCAAAGAAAAATGTTTTTCAAGGTAAGCTCATTTTATGGGTGGCTTGGTTTCTTTTCTGGGGCAAATTCACACTCCTGAACAAACAGATATTATAAAATAATATAATTTTAGTAATAATACTGAGACTGTCATACACATATCCGGTTCACTGACCAATCACGTCAGGTAACAAATGTTTGTGAGAAGTCTCCATAGATACAATGGCTGGAGATGGTGGTCAACATCTGTCTGCGCTTCAACATCCCAAAAGTAAAAAACTATTTGAATTATGTTCAAATGATTTGATTTGATTCTTTATTGCAAGACTAACATTATCCATGAGAATACAAGTGAAAACATGCTTACTTCAAATTACTTTTTTCTTTTGAATATCAAGGATGATGTCATTGGCTGATTTAAGCTTTTTGTATGTTTTAATGCAAAATATACACAATCTGTATGCATGATTAATACAAGAAGACATCTGAGGAAGTTTTATGACAAAACATCAAACATTCACCTCAGAATGGCCAAAAACTCATGCCTAAAACAAACATTCCCTCACTCTCATCTCTATCAGTGACATATATATTTTGCATTTTTATTACTTGTTCGAAATAAAAAATGATTTTTGTGAATTGGCAACAATCGAAGAATGTTAATGGATGGTCCAATAGATATCAATAACAAATGAAAATCTCTTTTAGATCTTAGTGGGGAATTGCTTGACTCAGGTGTAATATGCATTAATAATACTATTATACCTGAACATTAATGAGGGATCATCTGTGGCTCATTGAGGTACTGGAAGGTAACCTCTTCATGATCTCCCTGTCTGTTCCGTGTCTGGTGCCTGTCTTTCTGTCCTTCCATCCACTCTAACCCGACTATATTCTGTATATAGGATCCATCTGAGCATCCATGAGATTATGGCTGGCATCTTTGAGTTATATTAGGCAGTATGCATGACGTTTAGTGAAGAAGTTAGTAAGCTTATGTGATGTTAGGGACATGGGGGGATGATTCTTCGATCTTTTGGGTTTCTGTTGTTGCTATACTCAATACATCTTTTTGTATGCGAATGTACTATGCATGGGGATGGGGCAGGGGCCTTTATATTTAACAGTATATGTGAATTAAATCAGACAGCAGAATAGAAGTGCACTTAACAGACTGTAGCACACAGTACAAAAGGTCATAAGGTCAGGTACAAAATTTTGATGAAGCAGTTTCAATGCAATGTACAGATATTATTAAGACCATGGGTTTGATTCCTGGCCATGTCGGAATTGAATTCATGTTACAATCTCTCAAATGAGCTGAGGCTTGCACCTGAAATGTAACTCATTGTTCATGTGAATCTGTGACTTGATGGATTGTCAAGGACCTGCAAAATGACAATTCATGGAAGTGATGTAAAACCCCAAACAAACAAACAAAAATACATCTTTTTGTACAGGAGAATTTGACTGTCGGGTAAGCATATGGAATATGGGACCTTTTTAGCTCTGTTGACTTCTTGAAGTCGCAGAGCTTTAGGAGTGGGGGAAATGTCTGTATGTCCGTCTGTCATCCTTTCTTTAAAAATCTTCTCCAAAACTACCAATGATGTATGTTTCATATTTTATATAGCGATAGTTATAGAGGTGAAGATTTAGATTCCTTCAAATCTTAGTGATTTCACCATTGACCTTGGTGCAATGACCTTGAGGTCACACATTTTGTATTGAGCATATCTCAGCAACCACTTATAAGAGGAAATTAAAACTTGGTATATAGAAATATCTTATGTCATAGCTGTGCCTCGTCATACTTTTTTAATCATATGGCCTTTGACCTTGACATCTTGACCTTGATTTCAAAATTTGTGTTCCTGCAATATCTCAATCATTAAAGGGATTAAGCACTGCTTTTGAAAAATAACGTTTAAAATTCATATATTGGTGATAAAGATGTCAATTTTGATGTCTATTTTCTATTTTATTGATGCATCCCGATGCTTGCCTGTTAATTCTATTTTAACAAGACCCTAATCTATTGCCCCTTTATGAAGCACACTTCTTTGTTGGCGTCATTTTTATGTGGAGTGTGACCAAAGAGGCACTGAAAGGTAAAATGACGTCATACGAGTATGGCAATATGCTTTTGACATCATCAAAGTTATTGTCCTTTGAATAGTGCCAGAATGACGTCAAACAGTGCTACCCTACTTTGAGCCTCAATTGAGGTCAAAAAAGTTCATGCTACCCGTGTTTACCCGTCACTTGCAGTTATGGCTCAGACAGACCTGTGCTGGGAGTGCAACTCTTATGTGTTATAGTAACTTATATTATTACTCCATAATGATTTTAATTTGTCATGATGTTCATATGTGGATAAGCTTTCAATTTCACAGAATTGTAGTATTGATGCTTAATACCTTTAAAAGTGAATAAAAAGTACTTCATATCTGTTATATATGGTGTTCGACATAATGTTGATATATACTTTGTACAGATTTTACCTTTGACCATGATGCCCTGACCTTGACCTTTATATTATTGTCCAGGCCATATCTTATGAATGAAGAACTGAAGATACTAAATATTGGGCATGCATGACTACCAAAAGGTGTTGCCAGTGTTTTTGACCAACATCAGACAATATGTCCAACATTCAGCCAGCTAACGTCAAAGATTTATCTTAAGCATCAGACATTTCAACGCATATGCCCTTGAGCCAAATGTCACAAGCTAAGGTTGGACTGGAACCCTATAGTTGTTGTGATTTTGTAATAGCAAAGAGTAAGGTAGGAACCAAAGAATTGAAAGTCTGAAGCACCCATTGGTTCGTAAGAGTTGCATGATTACTGTGTATTTTGTATCTTATAAATGGATGAAAAGCAACTGGCCTGGCCTGCAGAAGCCGCAGAAAGTTTGCTAGTTACACAGTTCCTGTGTTTACGTTTAAGTCAACAGAGCTATCAACCTTGGGGTTATGTTATTGACTTTGCAAGTTCAAATATCGCAGTCAGATTTTATTTTAGAATATATTCTTCGATTGATATGAGAGTATGTCTGTTTGTTTAAGGACCTGCTGGAGAAGGAGAACACAGAAGCTGGAGATGTGATGGAATGTCTTATCAAGCACAAAAACCATGCAAACATGAATCGTAAGTGTGCTGCCGGAGTGGAGCATCACCAACTGGTTAGTATATTTATAAATATATTGTAATCATGCAAAGATACCTCTGTGTTGTTGGGGTATGATCAGATGGGTATTACCCACCATGTGTGCCTTGATGTATTATTAACCATCCAGATTTTAAGAATTTCAAACTTTCAATATAGTGGATTACATGTTTTGCACATCATGCTGTGGGACATTTTTGCTATCTTTGATGGCTGTTAAATTGCATTTCAATTTGTGTTTCAGATTTCTTTAAGTGATTTCAACTTCTCATATAAATTCAAGGATGCTTGTAAATCAGATGTGTTGAAATTGTGCAGGGGAATGAGAAAAAAGTAAGTATTGCCCTCAGAGTAAACACAGTTATACTGGCCTGATCATAGCAGTGCCATTGCTATCATGTTAGCTTATTTTTATTCTCTTAATTAATATATATGATAAAGGTATTGCCCTATGTTAACAATCGTGGGATTATCATTTCAACATGAACAAAATTACTCTACCAGGCAATGAATTGGTCTGCCTTATTTGAATTTTATCTAATGTAAATGATAATGAGATACAGATTATCATTAAATTATAATAACAGGAAGTCTGATTACTTTATGATTATATTAATCTCAATAACAAAATCAATTAAAATAATTAGGTTTATATATATTTTTCTAATAATGCTTTGTATGATAAATAGAATAGAAAAACATGAAATGGAGAATATGATTTTAAAATAATATGGATGAAATAATGAGGATTAATAATAGAAAGGTAAAGATCATCATTCTGATGCATTTGTCTTGTATAGTACCATTTGCATTTGAAAATATTCAGTCTTTCTTGATTTGGCAGGTTTGATGTGGTGAAATGTTTGAGTGAGACAATCCGGAATGATACACTACAGGAAAATGACCAGAGATTAACCAGGCAATGTCGAAAGCAAGTCAGATTTGAGCTTCTGCAAAGGGTAGGTAGTATATTACCCATCTCTGGTAATTATATATATATATGTCTCCGTCAAAAGTTGTGGATTGACAGCTTTCGGACCATGACCACAGTTTAAAATGGCAAGATAACCTAGATCAAAATATGTACTTAATGTGTGGTAAACAATGATACTGATACATATATTTTTAGATTTATTTAACAATATTTTTATTGTAATTTGCAATTAATTCGTAACTTGTTTCTGATTGGCTGGTACTGCTATAATCCCTTTGACAAAACGGCTGCCACCAGCAAAAGTTGATTACAAGTTTTAAAAAAATGACCATAGTAAAAGTACTAAAATTATATCTCAATTAGTCTTCTTTTTATGTTGTATATGTGTTCATATTGATGAAATATAATTTGCCAATCCACAATTTGTGAAGTTTTCCTTCCCCTTTAAGTCAGATTGCCACTTTTTGTGACAAAGTAAGTAAAGAGGATTTATCAAGTGTAGAGTTTTAAAATGCCATGAGAGCTCTTTTGATTTTGTTTTAAACAGAATGAGAATATAAAGTTAGATCCAGATCTGGAGAAGGCATGTCAAGAAGATGTGAGAGAATTTTGCAGCAATGTCAGCCCAGGGCAATCTCAGGTGAGTCAAGGTCACACAGCTGTACAAGGTCATGGTCATGCATTTAACTCCAGCACTTAGATTATTACATAACTATTCCATTTTATGATAGAGTCAACGGCTTGAAACAATTAATTACCAATGCAGTTGTTGTGATAGTATGTTTTGGTTTATTATTTAAGGACAAATTTATTGGCAAGTTGAACATGAATTCATGAATAGTTAATCATATATGGTTTATTATGATTAATGAAGTATACTTTTCAACCAGGTTATTGAGTGCTTGAAGAAACATCAATCGGAATTGAGAGTGGAGTGTGGAAAGAAAATATTCAAGAGAGAGGTGAGATAAGAATTAGATTTTTCCCCTTTCTGGAGTAAAGCATCTTACATTAACACCACTCTGTATATCTGAGATACAGGACACTGGTGAAATTAAAGGAAAGAATAATTAAGCTGCACATCCTTTTGTATATTTAGCTGCAATTATTCTATATAAATGTATATTAGTAGAGTAGAAGTACAGTAGAATTATACTATTTGATTGATTTATACTATTTGATCGATTTACAGCAAATAAATGTGAAAGACTCCAGCGTGGATTATCTCTTGGTGTCAACTTGTAAATCTATGATCAAGGTGAGTTGGCAGAGTGAAGCATTATAAATGTATGTAGTGGCAAAAAATATAAACCTCCAGCTTTTTGCTAAAATATGAAATTTCACATTTATTAATGTATGACATGTAAGATTTCAGTTGCTATTGGAGGTATTTAATCATGATGTGACATGATATGAATCTATAGATCTATAGGAAGCCCAAAGATGTATAAGAAGCCCAAATATGTCAAGACATTGGGGTTCATATATTTGTTTATTAGATTTTTTCACATTACTGAGCTTATTGGTGTTGATATTGGACTCTTGTAGAGACACTGTATGAAAGCAGAACCTGCCCGTCTTCTGCACTGTCTCAAGGAGTACAAGGATGATATGGATTTTGATATCAAGTGCAGAAAGGTCATCTCTGACCGCCAAGTCATTCAAAATAAAGGTAAACTGGAAAAATAATAAATGCAGTTTAAATATTCAACCTATTTTGAAATATTACTATGAGATTAGTACAGGACTATTTGAATGGGAATAAATATTTGAAGTAGTCAAACGAATAGATTTTATCATTATTTAGAAATATGGCAATGAGTAATAAGTGCTAAATTTGAAACATTGAATGTTTTGCAGATTATCGCTTGAAACCTGATTTGGCCAAATCTTGCAAATTAGATATTCCCAAGTTTTGTAAGGCAGAAATGATGACTGATTCCAAAGGATTAGAACTTGAGGGCCGTGTGATCAACTGTCTTAAGAATCAGTACAGAAAGCATGTGAGTATCTACCCAGCCACAAATTGTAGAAGCATTTCTTACTCATTTGATATTTTAAAATAGCATTTGAGATAATTTCCTTGATGCTAAAATCTTGTCATCATTGTAAATGATTTTTTTTCTTTTCATAGAGTTGATGCAACCATATTAAACATTCAGTTGTAATTCAGTTTTGAACCAGCATGTAATTCAGTTTTGAACCAGCATGTATAGATAAGCATGAATTGAAGAAATAAAGAGGCTTCTACAGAGAAAGAATGATCATACTTCATGTTTGATGTCCTCAGCTTTGCAAAAAATAATTATCAAAAAAATAACAGGAAAAAAGGATTTAAGGATCACTGATATAAAACCATGGTCAACACTTTTTTGGACCAAGATAGAGGTTTCCTATTGGTCAGTAACTAGTATGTATTTACTTTGTAGCGATTGTCTCGTGACTGTGAGGCCCATGTTCGAGACACTATTCGTGATGCAGCCCTTGACTACAGGCAGGATCCTGTATTAGCTCATGCCTGTGAGAAAGAGGTAAACAGTCAATCTCAAATAGTAATGATATGATTGATGACCATGCAGAGATTATTTCCCCTGATAATATAATATCAGGACTTATATTTGAATCAGAATTTTTTTGAAAATGGTTTCATACCCCCAAATAAGGCCAGCTTCTAAAAATATGATGGATGCAAAGCATGTTAAAAGACTCATTTCACATTTTGAAGTGTATTTTTATTTGATATCTTCTAATTTATTTGACTGACTTTGCTTCAGATCCATCATCTGTGTAGAGATAAGCTTGAGTCTGTAGATCAAGGCCGTGGAAAAGTGGAAGAGTGTCTTAAGGTTAACCTGCAAATGAAAAAAATAGATAACCCTGAATGCATCAAGGTAAGGCACCGGTGTTTTTAGACATGCTGTATGCATTAATTCATATTTTGTATTTTGACGGATAATGTCAAATAAACCAAGTTAATATATTTAATAGATTTCATATACTACCAGGTTTTTGTTTGTTCTCATCTGTAGGAAGTGAGCCGTTTGTTAGCAGAGAGCCAGGCAGATATTCATGTCGATCCACTCCTCCACAGGGCATGTGCACTGGATATTAAACACTACTGCCATGATGTACCTCCTGGAGAGGGTAGACGTAAGTACTTATATATGCTTAGTGACAGCTATTTAAGATAGAGGTCACATTCAAGTCATTTGTATGATGAGTAAATGCTTTTTGATAACATCTCTGATGTGCTCCGTAGAATCTGTCTTGTTCCTTACTTGGAGAATTTGTGATGGTTGCCAAAAATACATTTTATGAGAGTACTGTATTAAAATGATTTTTAACCTTACTTTGTGTGATGAGTAAATGTTTAAATGTATCATGTTCATCTTTATATTCTCAGAAATGTCCTGTTTGCTGGCAGCTTTAGATGATAAAACCGTGCGATTAAAAATGGAATGTCATAAAATGTTGTCTGAGCGTGTGGAGATGTGGGAATATGCTGCTAAGGTAAGGGCACAGTATTGAGCAGCAAGAAAAGCAGCATTTCTCATTAAAATCTGAATAAGTAGCTCTTTCTCTTCAGAGTCTAATTGAATATGAACCATAACCTAGCAAGAAAGTAATCTAATAATTTATATTAGTGTAGATCTTGAGAGAGATCTTATATTTATAAGATCTTGAGAGAGATCTTATATTTATATTTTAAAATATTTAGCTCATAAAATGATTATTTTCTCTGTTACCAGGTGGCACCACCAGAAACCCTTGGAGAGCTTTATCTTCAAATGACAACATCCAAAGCCAGAGGCACTTTTGTTAGCATCACTTTATGTTTCCTTGGTGTGATATTCCTGGGTGGACTCTTTTGTGGTCGTGTGACCAAGCGAGTAAGGGCTGAAGTAAAAAATAAATGATTCCAAAAAAAAACAAAACCAAATTATACAATTTTTTTAGGGTTATGAATCTGAAAGTTGGGTATTTTGTATATTTTGGTCTTAAGTGTGATAAAACAAAAAATGATATACAAGAGACGCATTATAAATGGAGGGGACTTGTAGAATATTGTAATATACACAGAGTACGGAAACTATAACAACTTTGAGAGAATATTGTACATTAAGTTATGATTGTGAGAATGAATGTTATGTACAACAATTGTACAGAATCTACCATATATATTATTTCACTTTTATAGAGTACGATTGAAAGAAAATTATATGATCTTCTTCCAACAGGATAATGGTTATATACTTTTTAATGAGTAGGAATGGTCATATCTGATAGAAGTTTATCATTGTGTTTGGTGAGGAACCATCAAAAATTCATCTTTTGTTTTCATTTTCAACCTATGTGAGACATAGCTGGTTTGCAATGTTAATGGATATGAAAGACATTATTATGAGAAGGTCTTTATTTGACTTGCCTAAACTGAATGATATTTTCATGTATTTATCCTCCCCATAATCATGATTAAATTCAAATTTGTATTTTAAGGATTTACATATTACCATGAACATCTATGTGAAACTACCAGATCATGAATGCTGAGTTTATGTTGACATAAAGCATCCTGCATTGTTTGAATCTTGTATTCTTTGAGAAATGCCAAAAGTTTGTTTCATAGAAGCATTTCTATAGCAGCACAGAGATTTACATGCAATGTCTAAAACGATTCAATCATGGTTGTCACACTTCAAAGATGATTTGGTCTATTCAACTTGAACTGCTGAGTGTGTCAGTTTTCAGATTAGATGAAGAACATAGGTATTGCATACAGAGACATCAGACATCAAACCCAATTATTGTGCACTCGAGAATGAGTGGCATTTCAAAAACCTTTTACTCAAAGATCATGGTGCTTTGCTTATGACACAGCTTACAATATAATTATTTAACTTGCAGAAATCCTGCTAACAAATCTCACAACATACACTTTAATAGACTAAAACTTGCACACATTACCAACAGAATTGATTTATTCAGGAAATGGAATCATACAGTAAGAAGAAAAAAAAAGGGTGAGATAGTTTCAGGAATTATCAAAAGGCTGATATAGTTTCAAATGGGCAGTGATGTATGTTGAAGAATAAGCTGATTGAATGCTATGCCTTTACCACATATTCTTAAAATGGCTTAAATGTGACAAGTTGCAATTCAAAGAAACTTTTTCTCTTGCCTTTTAACATTCTTGACAGCTGCTATTCCCGATGGTCTTTTAATGCTACTTTTAGATCACTCAAACATTGATTCAAATGAGAAATAAAATGTCCTGACATTTATGTAAACATTTAAGACATTTTCATCACATCAAGAAGTAATTCATTGCCAATCATCCCCAAAAATATTTTGTCACAATATGCTCTGAATAATTAAAATTGAATAAGCATATTTTTGTCATTGGAAATTGATATGCCAAATTAAAAACATTCATATTTGACCTTATTCTATATCATTTAAGTAGCTATTGTCTGATTGCAGTTAGTCTATACCAGGACATCAAGGTAACAAAGAAACAGGACATCAGAAATGATAGCTGCCATACCATTCAATGCTTTTATATTTTTCTATTCCAGTTGATTGCATTTGTGTATCATAATTTCTTGATCAATTATTCATTAAGATAATATGTATAAGTCTGTAAAAAAAACATATAGAAATGAATCAGATGCCCAAACCAAATGAAAGGGTATTCTATGTAAATAGTGTGACCCAGATTATGAGAGATATTTTATCACACCAGTGTACATTTTGTGCACAATGTTGTTATTGTCTTGTCATTGAAATGGGTTAATCAGTGAAATTTAGCCCATTTGTTGTGTGTTTGGTGTATGCAAAACATTTATAGCCATAAAATCATGAGTGATAACCATACATCCACCATATGGCACCGTCATCTCACAACTTAGGCTTCTTATGCACATTGATCATGTACTGTAATTGACATAAATGTACATTGCAGAATAATGAATAACTCTCGGGCCAGATTCTTACCACCCCCAAAGCAAACACTGACCAGCTCACAAGGTCAGGTGTGATACTTGAGTCAAATACAGTATATGAAAAATGCATTATTTAGCTGGTGAACATGAACAAAAAATATTACTGTTATTTTCAATTTCTCAGATATTTTGTTGTGCTTTTTTACATGCAACTATTTAAAACCTTTTAAAAACCTTAATCCCATGATCTTCGCCACTTAAGTATTCTGTGCACAGGGTACTTAATTGTACCACAATTCCTAAGCAAATGTAGAAAGGGCCAAGCAAATTTAGATATATCTCACAAACACGTGGTAACAATATCTTTTTGTTTTATTAAATGTTATTTGTACTCAATTATATTTTATGTTTTATTTTTGCACCAGTTGCACCAAATGTTCTCAAATATTACAGAAATGTTTGAAAATATTCAAAATATCATGTTTCAACATAATCTTTTATTAATTCCCTAAATTATTTTAGAATTTTAAAACCAGTAAATCTCTTGTGTGTGCAATACTAATAGAGTACAGTAAATATGATATGACAATAGATAAAATTTCTGGGATTTGACGAAAAAAAATAGTTCAATAGAAACAGATTAAAAGTAAAGTTTTCATACTGTAAATTCTATACATAAAGCAAATAATGTACACAGTGTATATAAAGTAATGTCTATTAACCAATCACCTTTTTGATCTGTATATTATGTGTGTGTATGTCATAAGATGTATGAGATTTTTCATATAAAGGATGTTATCAGCCAAGTTTTTTATATGTACTGACTATATTTATGGGATGCATTCTGTATATATATATATAAATATAGACTACTTTGGATGAATCATTGTGATGTGCCTGACATCATGCACTTTATAGGTTCTCATTTTGAGCAATTTATGTGGGATGGGTTTTTAATCATTTGGGAATGCAATAATGTATCACATTCTGAATAAAAGTAAAATACGTTTGTTATAGATATGCTTTTTATACTTTTGGTTAAAATGCTGTGATTGTGATCGTTAAAACTTCAGATGACAACTTTAAACAGTACAATAAACTATAGCAGCATGTATTCCAAATAAATATATTTTATCAATTCTACAATGACTAAAGATTTCTGACAGTAAAGGCAAAAATCTGTTTAACTTAAACAGCTTGAATGATTGCCTGCAACAGATGTCTGCACGACTAATACCTAATCACGACTAATACCTCAATAGCAGTTTTGCCCATTTCCCAAAAGGCACCCAGGTAATTTTTGTTTTAAATTGGCTGGCAAGCTCTGGAACCACAAGATTATTGGCTACAATTGGCAAATATTTAGTTATAATCTGGGTTGCTGGCATTTCCAAGATATTTTCTGACAAAAAATCACTGTAAAATACATAGCAGGCTTTTGTCAACGTCCTGCAGGGGGGGGGGGGGGGGGGGATTTTTCCATTTTACATGTTTACAGATGTTTTAGAGCAGAGGATATCCAGACAGGTGCCATATGGCAATCATCACGTCACTGTGTGAAAACGGGAAATTATAAGGTGTAATGGGGCAATCAGCCAGAAAATAACTAATGGGTATTGGTCTTTGTCTAATAGCTTTGTGGTATCCTAGTGATAGTCCTAGGGACAACACTAGGAGGCCTTCTAGTGCCTGTGTATAATGTGACCAAACCCACAGCATATTTCAATTATCATTAAAGAAAATGTTTCTTACTTCCTGGCCATGGCCAAGTGCAAATGTGAGAAGAATAAGGTTTCGCTTGTCCCTCTGTTATAACTATGGCCGGCCAAGGTCCGTGGGGCAGTTGATCAGAGTGGCAGCTTTTTAGCACCAGTTCCTCTGGTGATCCAAAAGTCGCAGGTTCAATCCCCAGCCATGCTGAGATAGAATTCAGGATACAATTTCACATAAGAGCTGAGGTCCATGCCTGAAGGGTTGACCCGTTGTCCTGGGTGGGTTGTCATGTCAAGGACCTGTGACATGACAATTCAGTGAGGCAGCACTATATCTGCTTTAAGTAGGTCTCATAACGAAATGACTGAAATAAGAACATATTTATTATGGGATTCTCTCAACTTATGTATTATGTGCTTTCTAAGGTTTTTGAATTTTCTATGGTCGGAGTCCTTTTTAGTTTTTTTAGCTCTGTTGTGTAGGATAGTCTTTGCTTTCTTCTAATTTGCCTCTTGATTCCCTTTGTTATCCATGGCACAACCCATCTGTCAATTATTTTATTTAAGGGAATGTGTTTATTAATAATAATATCTTTATTCGGACTAAACATCCATACTTATATATTATTTACATTATATACACATCACAATAATATTTTTTAAAAAAACAAGTACAATTTAAAGTTAAAAATTACATAAGACATAGAAAATTTATGATATCACAAATATCTGATCTGTCCAGAACCCACTGATTGAGGCTGTCCCTTTGCAAACATAGCTCTCTAATCTGAGATCCTATCCTCACATTCTCTTAGGACCCAACATCAGTGCATACATTATCAATCTTATTTAAAATATCACAGATAGAGGACTTGTTTAGGCTTAATAGATCAACATCATACTTAAAACATATAGATCTCATATTATTTCCAATCCTAGAAACATTAAATAGCGATGTCCTAAACACATTTCTAATTACCTCATTTTCACTCTCATAACCTGAAATAAAAAACTTAACATATCGCTTAGTCAACATTGTTTCTAGCGGCAATGAGTCGGTGATGTGTGGAAGTAAATGACAATGTGTCATATACGGCAATTTCCATACCCTTCTTTGTGCTTTACACCATGCTATATAAAGTTTAGCTACATCACCTGTATCTAATTTACATATCTGGTAACTATAAAAACTGGTACAATACTGCTTGAACAGTTTGTTTTTAACATCACATCTGATATCATTAAAATATGCAAGAAAATAATTAACCTTTGTATTAAAATCATCAATAACAGGCTGAACCATGCTATCTTTGATATCATTGGTAATAGTATGGCCAAGGTACCTCATTTGAGAAACCATATCAACCTTGTCTCCATTTACATATACATCAGCTTCACCCACGCCTTTACCAAATATCATTAACTGGCTTTTAGACCCATTAAATAAAATATCAAAGTCTTTAGCATACTTTTCACAAACAACAATCATCTTGTGGAGGCTTCTTAATGTAGGAGCAAATCATCTGCATATCCAAGCCCTCCACAAAAGACATCTCCTACACGACATCCAACACCAAGATCTTTAAGTTTACATAACATACCATCAACATACACTCCAAATAGGGTTGGGCTCAACACACCACCCTGCTTCACCCCATTTTATACATTAAACCACTCTGACGTGTTGCCATTAAAATCAACCCTTAGCTTCTGCTCAACATACATCGACATAAGCAACCTAGTATACATTGGATTCATCTTACGATCCACAAGTAATCTAAAAAGCTTATCAAAACGAACTCTATCGAAGGCTTTCGAGGCATCTAGAGCAAGTGCATAAACATTACCACCCTTGCGTACATAGTAATCAGATGTCTCTAGCAGCACAGTGGTGGCCAAAGTAGCAGAATGCTTCTGTTTAAAACCAAATTGTAGATCACAAGTGAACAAGGCATTTGATTCCTTACATAAAATTACAATATCCATAATTTTACACAAAACACTCTGTAAGCAAATCGCTCTGAACTTATCAGATACATTAATGTTTCCTCTTTTGTTCTTTGGTATAGGTATCAAGCTGCCAGCTAACATATCTTGTGGGCAGCAACCATGAATAAGCATACCATTAAACAACTTAACTAGCATTTCATAGAATACATCTGTACCATGTAAAATGTGATCAGAGTGTAATCCAAGGTAGCCATCACTCTTGTTGCATTTTACATTTTACAGAGACATTTTAATATCATCAATAGTAATAAGACTGGCAAGTATATCATCATTGTCCTGTCTATCAATACCACATTGGACAGTCTCTTGTAAGTCACACATACATTCAGGATCATATCCGACTGAGTTATATAAATTACCAAATTTCTCTGCAAATACCTGAGAAGTTCCAGCACTATCAGATACACCGTCTACAACTTTAGGTACTCTGCTTCCTTTACCCTTCACACGTTTAGTCTCTCTCAATAAGTTGCGGTGATCATTTTCAGAAATTGCCTCTGCCATCCTTTCAGATCGCAGTAACTGTTCATTTCGTTTCACAATCCTTATGGCATAGTGGTACTGAGCTCTTGAGATACGCCTCATTTCTGCATAATAACCATTATGTGGCTTACCAAAGTCTCTCCACAGCCAATGCCAAAACAAAGCAATCTCTCTTCTTTCCTTAACAAATTCATTAAAACCAGGTAGAGCATCATGCCGTCTGCTCCTACCACCAGGTGTCTCCTGAGGCACAGGCCTGCCACCACCACTGGGGGGCACTGCCACCCGAGCAGCCTCAAGACAAGCCTTTATCATATCATTATGTAAATCCTCCAACTGAGCTTTGTGTTGCCTATTGTCACAATTAACATTTCGACACTCTACAGCATCAGTAACATTCAACTCAATAAGGTACACATCAAGGCATGCTTTGTATCTGTCAATATCATGCAAGTTTGCTTTATACCAAGCAACACCAGGGTTATGTGTCACTTTCTCAGTACATAAATATTCACACACAAAGGAAAATTCAGCAACAATAGGTAAGTGATCTGAGGAATTATCAACACTATCAACAGTACAATACTTCCTGATAAATTGCTTCATATTGTCACTCACAATCACATGGTCAATTAAGGATCTGGTTCCATTTGACACACTCTCATATGTATAATCTATGGTTGAAACATCACTCTTAACTAATGGGAAAGCATCAGCATTGACACAAAACTGAGAAAGTTCTCTGGTTTGGGGAGAGTTACGCATGAAATCTGTATTAAAATCCCCGACACAAAAGAAATATAACGCATCATTTTGTCTACAGATAAGGTCTATCTCAGAAAGTATATCCTGATACTCATTAAGATTGTCTCCTAGGGCGCGTTCATCAAAAGGCATGTATACACAAAATAGCAGAATATCCACATTTTCTGCTATGCTAATCTGAACACAGCTCAGTCTCTTTGAAATTGTTCCAACTGGTTTGACTTTATACTTGATATTTCCTTTCCAGAGTATCACAGTTCTGCCATATTTTCTCCCTCTACACACTACTGCTGGGTCCATAGGACTAGTCCCCTCATACATGACTGTCCCATCATCATTTAGAGTCTCAAATTTGTCAAACTCCAATTCAAATAAATGGTGTTCTTGTATACATAAAAAGTCACAGGTTTCAAATAACTCAGACATAAAATTGATTTTTGATTCACCACAAATATTTTTACAGTTAAAAGACCCAATTTTAAAGTTCGCCATAGTCATAGATTGATAGAGATCACAACAAGTGCTATAATCACTCACACTCACAAACCTCCTCTGGGCTTGTAATCACGCACTTGAATTCCTGGAGGCCAGTTGGCACCCAGAACAGCCCTGCTATCCTTTACACTCACTATACACAAAAATGCTTTTCTGGGTGCATTAATGTTTGACCTTTGATAAAGCCCTCTTACAGAAACACCTATCTGTGACACATAACTGAACACATCCTCCACATGATATTTGTTGTCAATATTTCCAATGAAGATCTGCTTATCTCCATCTTTATTGATCTGCCTCTGGCCTCGCCGCCACTGATCACTGGCACAGCAAAGCCATCACCACCCACTCGAGCTGTAGGTGGCGGCGCCGCTGAGAGTTGGACACCACCAGATCCCGAATCACTCGACCTGCCACCATATCTGCCACCTGGTGGTTTGGTTGACATGCCTCTAGCAATGGGTAAGCTAGGCTGCATGCCTATGGATTGCGGTGCAGCTGGCAGAAGGCCATCCCCTCTCCCAGCTGATCTGGGTTGACGTTGCTGGAATCGCTGTTGTTGCTGACGCTGCCTTTGCTGTTGTAACCGCTGCTGCTGCCGCTGCTGCCCACTGTCAGCACCAACTCGCTGCTGATTCCGCTGACCGCCTGCTCCCCGCTGGTTGGCAGACAGAGGTGCTTGGCTCATAATCCCAGTTGAGCGAGCACCCATATCCCAAGGAAATCTGCTACCAGCAGGAGGCATCAGAAATGGTAGTGGAAGGGGAGGGTTGGCATTTTCACCAGAACCATCTATCACAGTTGGCACACTGTGACTCCTGACATGTCTGGGCCTGGGAGGCTGATCAGTAACAGTAACATGCTCACCATCACTCTCATCCTCATCTTCCTCACCATCACTCTCATCCTTGTCTTCCTCATCCTCAACCACTATAGCATCCTCACTTTGCTCTTCTGTCTGAGAAGCAGTACCAGAACCATCTTGGTTATCATGAATAGATTCTATTAGCTTTTCATGAGTGGCAACTGTCTCCTCCACTGCTTTCATAGTATCTGTAACTTTCACCATCTCAATTTGTGTAAAATTTGCACCACTCTCAACAGTCTCTACTTTCTTCTCAAGAGCCTCAAGTCTCTTCAAGATGGCACATTGTTTAGCTCTTCAGGGTTATATTTTGGGATATTCTTTATATCCTCTGCTACAAATCGTGTATTTACATCTGTTCTGTCCAAGTCCTGAAGAGCCTCTATCAAGTCTGTGGTATTGGCCTCTATCTGGGACCTGTTTGGGGAGTTTTTCCTATCTTGCCAGGGCTTTAGGTCTGCTCCTGCAACTTTCCACAGAGTCTTTTTGGCTTCCAGAATGACCTCACTACTGAATGAGATCATAGTCACATGCTTGACATTATCTGGGGCACATGACTGCAGGTAACTGTTTATGTATGATAACACAGTGGATATAACCATTTTAGTCCCATCCTCTGTGGTCAATATGCAGTTATTCTCTTCTGCACTGCTCCATGAGCATATCTGTGAACTTATTGTCCAGAGTTTCAACTGGGAGACGAATCTTTAACTTCATCTTCAAAAAAGCCATGCATGTCTTGTTGGATTGAATTCATGGCTCCTTTCTTGTATATACACAGCATTTTTTCTTTCAAGGTGTCCATTTCTACTTAAATATTGTTATGCACACAATTTTTTATGAAATTATGCTATTTTGTTTTGAAGAGGACATTTTAATATCTTTGTAATATACATGAATGGAAAAAAACATTTTTTAAAGTGAAATATTATTCAAATTATTGAGAAAATGCCAGAACTTGGTGTAAAAATCAACAAAATCTCTGTTATTGCTGTTTCATTTTCCCCAAAGGTCTTCTTTGAGCAAGGCTGATATAAAAAAGGGTGTTTACTGCTATCTGATATTTGCTTATTTTGTTTATTAAACATCTTTGACTTGATATTTTAAGGTACAGATGAGTGACACAGATCAGATGAATGAGATTCTTTATCCTCGACATACACTTGTTGGCATTATGCAAATCCATTATTTTCTCCTATGGTTTTATCGAACCCATCCATTATCCATTATAACTGCTAAATACACCCATAAACATAATTTTACACTCAGAGGTAGACATTATTCAGGAAAAAGTACTGCTTTTGATAGTATCGTGAATGATAAAAAGAAGTTTAGCTTCTGAATCTGGCACAATTATTGTTGAAAAAATTATGTATTCTCCGTAGCCCCAGTTGTATATTCAAGGAATTAGCAGCCCTTTGATTAGTAATACCATGATAGGTTTGGTATTGATGGGCCATCAAGGTTTACTGCTACTGAAATACTGTAGCGTATTTAACTATTTGATAGAGCACCAAAAAGACAAATGTATTCTCCGTAGCCCCTGTATTCTCCGTAGCTCCTGTATTTTCCACAGCCCCAGTTGTATTCAAGGAATCAGCAGTCCTTTGATTAGTAATACCATGATAGGTTTGGCATTAATATGCCATCAAGGTTTACTGCTACAGAAATACTGCAGCTTATTTAACTATTTAATAGAGCACCAAAATGACAAATGTATTCTCCGTAGCCCTGTATTCTCCGTAGCCCCCATTTGACATTGTCATCAAATAAATTTTACCACAGGTTCTGGTATACAAATCTTTGGCCTAACCACACCATATAGGTATGTATAATTGGTTTGATAGGTTTTTTTTTACCAGAAAGTATATGTACTGG